>CM055093.1:48428938-50913104 GCA_029204225.1 Diphasiastrum complanatum
AATCAAGACTCAATCATAACCATTGATCTACTTGAAAATACGACCCCCACACGTGTGGTACGACCTTTAGTACAGCCTGTGGACTGAGAAGAAAGTTTCTAATACTTAGATTTCATTAGAATCACAAAAGAAACAAAGTACACAGTGATAGAAGTCGAGATTGCCAATAAGCTCTCAAAATTTACTAAGGCAAAACTATGGAGAGATGATTGTATGTACAAAAGCTCTTCCCCACCTTGAGTTAGGTGAAAATCCAGCATGTAAAAAGGAAGATGATTGAGCATTTTTGCCCTATTTTCCCATTCTAGCCTAACCCTTGAATTTTGCCATGTTGGCGGCTAGATTGATCACCAACTCCATGATTTAGGGATTTGGTCCTATAATGTAGGAATCATAACCAAAAAAACTTGACCAACCCTATGAACATGATCTAACCTATTAAAATGATGAGCAATCTCGATATGCTTGCTCCTTGCATGGAAAGTGGGATTGGTAGCAAGTGATTGGGCTGATTGGTTATCACAATAGATCATAGGTACCTCCTCAGCCTCCATAACTTGAAGCTCCACCAATAGCCTTTTGATCCATAATGCTGAAAATTGCCACTTCTCACTTGACATTGGTTCATGTAAATATTGATCAAACATTAGAATATGTTGATGATCTGATTTCAGACGTGTGGAGCCTGTTCCCACGTGTGAAAGGATGTACTTTTCATGTTTGTATATATTCAAATTGATTTTGTATCATTCTAGTTAGTGTGAACATGAAATGACTAGTTTTTAGTCAAGTTGACTAGTCACCTACAAATTAGCTTTTCCTTGTATGTGCATGAGTAAATGCTCCCACATGGAAAGTGGATGTTCACACGTGTGTATAGAGTACTAGAAGATAAGAGTTGACCATTTTTCTTAGATCCTATTTTGTAGGGAATATTCCTATATTCTAGGAGACTAGCTTTTTGGATTTTAGTCATATTCTAGAAGGTCAACTATTGGATAAGGATCAAGGATGGATCAAATGGATAGATCTGAGTGATGTGGCACTCTTCACACGTGTGAAGGCTTGCTGGACTATACCAGACTCATGGATGTACTTGATCCATAAAAGGATCATCATTTTGCTAAGAAGATTGATGAGACTTTTGCACTCTACACTTTTGTGAAGTTTCTAGTCATTTGTCTTGTGATTTTTATGTATGATTGCTATCTAGAATCATTGTACTTGTTGTTTCGGGTGCAGGCCGTATAGTGGACAGTACTCCACACGTGTGAGGCCGCTCTCACTAAAAAATGATGTGTTGATCCATTGCTCTTGCCTAAATCCAAGTGTAGTGAATCTAGATCAAGATCTAATGTGTAGAACTTGATAGATTCATTGATTAAGCAACCAATAACTCTCTATGATTGTAAAGTACAATCATTATTGTCCTAAAAACTGTAAAATTTATCACATAAGACCTCCTTGCATGTTGATGTGAAGAACTTATACTCAGATTTGGTTGAAGACAATGAAATAGTATCTTGCTTTTTCGAAAGTCATGATACTACTCCATCACATAGGAAAGTAGCAAATGCACTAGTAGACTTTTGATCCACTTTGTCACTAGCAAATTCCGAGTCACTATAGGTTCTTAAGCCAAGATTAGTCCCTTCGTAGAGTACATCAAAAGTCTTGGTTGATGAAATATACCTTAGGACTCTTTTGGCCATCTTCCAATGTGACACAAGAGGACATTGCATATATTGGCTTAACTTTCCAATACTATAACTAAGATTAGGTCTAGTTATAATCAAATAAATTAAGGGCCCTATAAGCCTTCTATAGAGAGTGATGTCCTCAAAGGATGCTTCATCAACACTTAAAGATGCTTTTACATTTTTCTCCATTGGAGTCTCAATGCCTTTAAAATTCTTCATTCCAAATCTATCTAGGATGGATGTAGCATATTAGATTGACATAGAAGTTAAAATCCAATCCTCTTATGACTTCTATTCCTAGAATGAAGTGCAATAGGTCGAAATCAACCATCCTAAACTCTTTAGATAGCGCAATATTAACATCTTGTATTCCATCTAGATCATTTCCACTTAAAATTATGTCATCAACATACAATACAAGTACAATGATCTTTCCATAATGAAATCTTATATACCATGATGGATCATATGAACTCAATACAAAATTTATGGAAATAAGAAAAGAGTTTAGCCTAGAGTACCATGATCTAGGTGCTTGCTTGAGTCCATAAAGACTTTTTTTTTTTAAACAAACTTTTCCTTCAAGCCCCTCCATGATGAAGCCCTCGGCTTGCCTCATGTAGATCTCTTCCTCCAAGTAGCCATTGAGGAAGGCATTTGTAACATCAAGTTGAAATAGCTTCCAATTGAAAGTAGTAGTAAGACTAATGCTCAATCTTATGGTAACTAGCTTAGCCACAGGAGCATGTATGCTTTGCTCAAGTCCCATCGGACCTCAGGAGAAATTTGACCGAACCAGTACCAAGGCCATATTCTTTGGATATCCATCAAATCATAAGGCTTACAAGGCTTCGATCTTGGATTTGGTAAGGCAATTATAAGCAAAGATGAAGTCCTCTTATAAGACAAATTACATGATTTTAAGATGAAGAAACATGAATTTATTTTTGGCTCAAATATGGAACTGTCGACTACCAATATCTAAGACAATCTTGTCTCGATTCCTTCCACTTTTGCACCTTGTCATTCTTCTTCTAAGTCAAATCATGATGAACAATTGAATGTTCGAAGATCTACTCAAATGATATATCCACCATAGAGGTATACACCTGAAGCTTTCTAGGCTAATAAGTGAAAAGCAGCGATGGATAATGAAAATAATTCATTGATCAAGAACTAGACCTGGACTCTTGTCAAACCATTTTTCAAAACAAACATTATTGACTACAAATGGATCTACAAAAGAAAATATAATTTTGATGGATCTGTTTCGAAGTGGAAGACAAGACTCATAGCCAAAGGCTACACACAAGTACCAAGCATTGACTATAGAGAAAACTAGTACATTGTCTAATGGGCCCTCCAAATCAGCCTATAAAAGGGCAAAATTCGACTTCATTCCTCACTTGTGCTAGCGAAGCTCTTGCCAATTTTTCCAACGACCAAAGCCTTCAAAACTTTCCATACTATTTTCTGATATACACTCACGCTCATTACTCTCAGTTTTTGCTCTTTTCCATCATGTCTTCCATAGATACGTCTCAGTCGCCTCGTTACACATGACGGGCTTAGAAATACTATTTTACATGGGTTTTTTTATTTTTGGCCCTAATTTTTGAATCACTTTCTCTCCAAATCAGTATGAAGGGAGGTAGGGTTTTTCTACTATAAATAGCCACTAAGGCTGGTCATTTGCTGGTTTTGATCATTTGAGTCTTGGGCTTCTTGTAGGGGAGTTGTACTATTTTGGAAATCTTAATTGGAGATCTGCTTGAGCTATCGGTAGCCATTGATATTCATATAATTTCTTAGTTGGAGAATGTTATGTGAATGCCTTTTGTTGTTTTTTATGCATCATTGATAGTGATTCTGTTTATAACAAACCTTTTGAGGAGAAGATCTAGAGCCAAGGATGCCTAGATAAGCACAAGCCAACCAAAACCAAGAAAGAAGAAAACAACAACCAAGAAAACACAAAAAGAGAAAAACAAAAAGGATGGACATCACCCTCATTCTCGGCTCATTTCACTATTAGATCCAACACTAAGATTGACAACCTTAGTTGGCCTAGATTCTCACTCTTATTGTCTTGTTACTCCCTTCCCATTGAAGAAAACTATTGCACTTAAAATTTTAGGATATGGACTAATGAATTTCATGCTCAGATCATCTTAGGATACGGACCAATGAATTTCATGCTCAGATCATTACATTTTGCATTGTATGTTGCCTATGTTGATCTGAGTAAGTATGAAAACTATGAGCTCTTGGACTCATACAAAAGAAGGAGAATGCATGTTAGCTCTATTAAAGGAGCAATATCAAAGATTTAAATGATATGTTAAAACTGAAGTACAAAACGTTTTTCAGGATTCACATTAAGGGGGAGTGTTAGATTTCTCATGCTCAGCCTTAAACAAATCGTTCAAGTAATGAGCATCCTGAAAAATGAAGGTCGACTACATGTTTCGGACCTTTCACATTTTTTTTCTTTGAGATTCTTTTTGCCTTAACCATTTTCAGGCACCTTCGCCTTTTTCGCACTTTAGCGAAAAATGCGACACAGTGGCCAATTGGCTAGAATGACTTAGAGACCATTTCTGGACCACCTTTGCCCTTTTCATCTTTTTCGCTTGTTCGTGAAAAATGCAACAAAATGGCCAGAATGCCTTAGAAGCCATTTTAAGGCACCTTCGGCTTTTTTGCTGCCTTTAGTCTAAGGCACCTTCTCCTTCTTCGCTATCTTTAATCGAAGACACTTTTCGACTTTTTTCGCCTTTTTCGATACCTGTAAACTAAGGCACATTCTGCTTTTTCGCTACCTTTAGTCTAAGGCACCTTAGCCTTCTTCGCTGCCTTTAGTCTAAGGCACTTTTCAGCTTTTTTGCCTTCTTCACTGTCTTAAAACTAAGGGCGCCTTCGGGATTTACATAACTTAAGTCTAAGGGCACCTTCAGGAGTTGCATACCTTCAGTCTAAAGGGCACCTTCGGGTTTTTCGGGTTTTTCACATTTTTGTTACATTGACAGACTGATGTCGCCAACTCATCATCAACCCTAAAAACAGCTAGAGAAACAAATATCCTAAGGGCGGTTACCAATTTTGTATAGATGCAACACTGGAGTAAATGGCACTTAAGGCGTAAGATATTTTTTCCTCTTGACACTTGTAAATCTATATATTAGCTTAATCAAGCTATTTAAGTGTTAATTAAATTTCTTTTCAATCAGAGTTTTCTGTAGCTAGCATTATCACGCTTAGCAAGCTGAAGTTATTACTTCAAGCTATTGTACTCACTGTTGATATTAATCAGAGTGCAATTTTTGTCTCACTACTGCGTCGTTCATTTGCGCATTCTGTATGAATTCTTCTAGTTGAATATTTCTGCTGCTAATTGTTGCGTTTTTGTTCCTACACGCCGCGCCAAGAGCATCGAGCTTCCACTGCCGCTCACGCACCCACCGTTTCACGATAGAACTCCCTCCATGTGATTTTTGATGGTGGCAGGATATGACGTTCTACTAAATATCCATGAGAGAATGTCATGGTCTTCTTTCAACACCTATAACATAAACAAAAAATTGATTTAGCATAATGTTAACATAGAGAAGATTATCCAAATAGAATCCATATAGAATTATCCCTATAGAATCTATAAAGGAACTACTATACCTGAAAAGCTGCCAACCGCCAAATATCATTTTCTGATTAAATACTAAAGTTGAGGCCTTCTGAGTGTTTTGAATTTGGAAGTGCTCCATTCATGATGATAAGACTAATTCTCTCCATTTTTTGTCCCTTTATAATTTCAGACTCATCTAACTTAAGAACAACTATCAATTTGTTATTGACATTCTCATTTGGAATACCGTAAAAATTTATGATGAATGTTAGTAGCTGATTAATGTCAATAAACATATTGCTGGAATTGTTATAAGCTAGACATTCTCCCTTCGAGCAATACACTTCATTGATATGAGATGGATTACCAACTATTTTCTACATACCTTGGTTTAACATGTCTGTTTTTTTTAAAAGATGAAATGGTCGTGGGATTGGAAACTTTTTTATACTTACCTATGCAAATGCTTCCTTTATCATCTTAAACATTGTTGCATATGCTTCTCTACTGATTCTAGAAAAATCACATGCCCCCTGAATCAATGTAATGTCCAATATTTCCAACTTCATTCATAATGCTATCAGTAACTGAAGCCTTAATCTTTTTCATTTTGTTATTGTGTGACATTGATTTCATAGATTTAGAAGTTAAAATAGCACCTAGTGAGTTTCCAATGGAAATCTCATCAGCCAAATGGGCTTCAGCAACCAATGTTGATCTACACGGCAAATATAATGTTCATAAAAAAGTCAGTAGAGATTAGGACACTCATTGTATTGACAACAACATGATAAACAAATAAATTGTGAGTGGAAATAAATAAATAACAAAACTAGTGATTATGATTGAGTTCAACAGTTCAAAAAATATTAAACCAAATAAGCTATAACTTACTTGAATGCACAGATTCTTCTTTTTTGATAACCTCCTCTGGATGATGGATCACAAATATCCTTGGTTGGATTGAAATGCAATTTTTATCTCATCAGTAATGATTGTAAAATGACGCAACGAAGATTTCAACATTTGAATCTCCTTCTTGAACATTTCATTTTCTTCCAAACAAGTTTTCAACTTTGTAGATTTTTCTTTGCACTCCTTTGATATTTTTCTTAATTCTTCTTTCAAATAATGTATTCTTTGCATTGAATGTGCATTCCCATAGAGTTTCAAATTCTCATAGTAACCTAAAAGGCCAATTTTGCCATGACACATATAGATTATTAATTGTGTCACTGAATGAAAATCAAGATGTTGCAATGAATACGGATCAATAGGATACAATGTTCTTGATGACCATAAATCTAGATGCTTTAGCTCTTCCTCCTTGTATCGGATCATATCAGAAGTTGATAATTTAGATTCTTTTGAATTTCTTGTCCTAAGCGAAGCATATTTTGGTGAAAGATCCACATGAAGATGATATTGGTCATCAGTACAATAGTATATTAGCAAATAGCACAATGCCAATAATAGAGCTAAAGATGGCGCTAAACACTTATTTGACCCTGGAGATAGAGATGGCAGTAGCTTTATTTCTGAAATGTCACTCCTAACTAAAATTTTCGAGTGTTCCAATCTATTGGGAGGGAATATATCGACATTTTGAAAATTGTACTCTAACTGTGGTTAAGCACCAATGATGTTTGATGTGACTAAAATAAGGTAGATTCATTTTCATGGAAAGTAGTCCGGGCAGATGCATAAACAAGTTATAACATGATATTTTAATTACTTTATTGTTATTTTTCTCTCTCTTACATGGCATTTCTTATGGGCCCATATTTTCTCTAATGAGAAGTTCAATACTAAACTTCACTCTTCATTATGCTTTTTATTAACTGGCAGTACTACAAGTTGTAAAAAAAATTGCAAAATATTAGTTGTAAGCTAGCTGTTACCAGCATAACATAGACCGTAGGTCAACATCTGGGAAGTTGTACATTTCGTCTCTTATGTACTTCTATCTTTTCATTCAATTATGATGATCATTTGAGTGTTGCTTCTTTCTCTCGAATGTGTTATATTGATTTCTCAACAATGCAATGGCTTATGTAAATCTTTACATAATCATTGCCATATTAGTTAAACTTCTAAGGCACATCCATCTACATGGAGTGACACACATTGATCCATGTTAAAGAAATGGGCCTCCCTTGCTCATACCACAATAATACAATTGAGTCGAGGCTATGATGTGGCATGTGAGGATGTGAGGTAGCATTTGCGGGGAGAGAGAGAGAGAGAGAGAGAGAGAGAGAGAGAGAGAGAGAGAGAGAGAGAGAGAGAGAGAGATGTGCAGATTAAAGGGTTGGTCATCAAACATGACATTTTTAAAATAAGTAGTGGATGAGCTTTTGGTTTGAGGATGTGCTATTGGAACTATTACCACATACTATAATTGGTCATGTTTGAAATGCAAGTTCTAGAGGTGCATTTCGGAGATGCATGTGGAGAGAGAGAGAGAGAGAGAGAGAGAGAGAGAGAGAGAGAGAGAGAGAGATATGCACATTGCCTTATGTGCTCTAGTGCACCCCTAGGATGGCCTCCAATTTTGGAATTGCAAGCTTCATTGAACAAATGCAGTGTCATGATCTTGCACTTCTAGTATGTGCCTTAATTGCTATAGTTACCGGGGCTTTTCAATATATGCAACAAATGTGAGAGAATTGTTTTGCATGCTAGTTAAGGATGTAATTCTAGATAAGTTAGTATTTCTTGGATGTTTTGCACAACCAAGAGCCAAATTTTTGGACATCCAAGAACTAGGCCAAATTCTTGGATGTTAACTTCTTGGAAGCTTAACACAAAAGGATCCTGCACTTCAAATTTATGTACATGGCTGAGAACTAGTACTCAAATAACTTTGCACTACACAAGAGTCTTGCTAATTGTTGAAAACCCTTGAAACAAAGAGTGCAATTTCAAAGAATTTACAATCAAAGAAACAAAAATAAATTGCAAGACACCTTTGCTTCTTGGTGATTAAAAGATCACTTTGTTTAGAAGGTTGGATTGAAAGTTTTTGTAAGAGCACGGGAGAAGAGTCCTTGGAAGTTGGCAGCATAAAGGGCCCATTGGTCTTTAAGTTGCAACTTGAGTATGCCTCAACTTGTCATGGGCCCAAAAGATCTATGGAATACGTGGTTGTAAGTTGTGAGTGTCTGTGCTGGCTCTCTATCTATCTATCCGTCTCTCTCTCTCTCTCTCTCTCTCTCTTTCTTTCTCTCGCGGCGTCCCTCTCTCCATCGCTGCTGACAGACTGACATTCCCTTCTGCTACTTTGCAGTGAGCAGTGACGTCGCGACAGTAGTCCACTCGGTACTACCTGCGCTACCCAATGCATGGATCATGTATACTTGTATAGTCAGGCGGTGGGCTCTATTTTCTGCCTTCTCCATGCTGGCTGGGCTGGCATGTACCACCCTGCAAGCTGCTACTTTATTTAGCCTTCGCTGATACAGCAATGGTCTCATGGCAGAAGGTCTTTTCACTCCATTGGGAGCGGATCTGACAGTATGGCCACATGCGTCAACCAGAAATTGTCCTCGGCTATAGATTTTGGCAGTTTGTTACTTTGAAGTTTGCAGACAATTTATCCCAAAGATTTGTACAGGCCTATGTTCAAGTAGAGAAAATAGCAAAAATAAATAGTCCATACGATATGGGGTTAGGGGGAAGTAATCACTTCTTTTTCAAGAGTAGGTGGTGGGAAACAATATTGCCTCTCTTTTTATCCTTACTAATTACATATCTTTAGAAGCAAGTAATAAGAGAGGAATGGAGACTGGACTCTGGAGTCAAGCTCTTACAAAGTAAAAGCTAGTAGTGCTCTGCGGCTGCATCTGCTTTTAAGATTGTAAGCAATCCAATATTTGTATTTAATAGTTTGCAGATGGATGGGAAATGTGGGGGACAGACTGTAAGCATCATCTTCTCAACCTCCATAGTGTGAAATTTAGGAAAAGCTGCAGAATGAATGTGTTTGCTGGAAGGAGAGATCGAGGGAATGATGGATTCTGGTATTTGACATTTTAAAGACCATTGGGTTATGGGAATTTGATGGCATTGAGTCATGGCGCTCCAGAAACCATGATGAACGGAATTGAAGTGGCATCTTTTGAGCCATGGTCTTCTGTTCAGAATGTAGTTCTGGTTTGCACAGTAGCTGCAATTTCAGTGCAAATACTAGACAGGGAGAGCACGGACCTTGGACTTACTTCCAAAATCAGGAGTGTTTTCAGAGTGTAATTGCTACAACGTTCTCTCTATCACAATGGAAAAAAAGCAGCTTGCCTCATTTGCGTTCAGTTGCTGTTTCCTTCTCATGAGAGCCCAGCTGATAGCTGCTGTGTTAACAGGAGAAGGCATAGCGCTGCTTTCTATCAAGCACGGCATCACGGATGCCTTCGGGCGTCTTAGCAACTGGCAGCAAACCGATGAATCTCCTTGCAACTGGACTGGCGTGAGCTGCAATTCATCCCACAGTGTCACAAGCCTCAACCTCTCCTCCATGAATCTAAGCGGAGTGATCTACGATGATATCCAATTTCTGACAGGCCTCACCTCTCTCAATCTCAGCTTGAACGACTTCTCTGGAAAGTTTCCTTCTGTCATTTCCAATTTAATCAGATTAGAAAGCTTAGACATCAGCACTAACCAGTTCACGGGAGCTTTTCCTGCTGGATTTTCCAACCTGCGATCGCTGACCTATCTCTCAGCTCATGACAACAATTTCACAGGTCCGCTGCCTGAGGAGCTAAGCAGTCTGGTAGGGTTAAAGTTTCTCGATCTGGGCGGAAGTTACTTCGATGGAAGTATTGTAGAGCAGTACTCCAATCTTACAGTGCTGGAGACGCTCAAACTGTCTGGCAATTTGCTCACAGGAAGGATCCCTGCATCTCTTGGAAAGCTGGTGAATCTGAGGCACCTCGAACTGGGATACAACAGCTACAGCGGAGGAATTCCTCGTGAGATGGGGGAGCTAATCAATTTGGAGTATCTGGATCTAGCGGAAGCCAACGTGTCGGGCAGGATCCCTAGTGAGCTGGGTCAGCTAGCTCGCTGCAGCACTGTGTTTCTGTACAGGAATCGTCTGTTTGGAGAGCTTCCAATGGAGCTGGGCAACATGACCAGCCTCATGTCGTTGGATTTGTCCATGAACAAGCTCACTGGCGCAATCCCTCTCGGGTTTGTGAAGCTGCGAAACCTCACTCTCCTCCATCTCATGCTCAATAGCCTCAACGGAACCATCCCTACCTTCATAGGTGAGCTCCCACACCTGCAGACGCTCTCCTTGTGGAGTAATTATTTCACGGGCGTATTGCCGCTGCAACTGGGCCAAATGCGTAGCCTCAGTTGGATCGACGTATCGTCCAATCGTCTAAGTGGAGCCATACCTTCAGGCATCTGCGATGGTGGATCGCTCTACAAACTTGAGCTCTTCTCCAACAACTTCTACGGCCCTATTCCTGATCTCACCAACTGCAAAGTTCTCTACAGGGTGAGGCTGCAGGATAATCAGCTCAGCGGCGCCATCCCCAGCGCCTTTGGCTTCATGCCCAACCTCACAAGGATTGAAATTGAAAGAAACAAACTCAACGGAAGCATTCCTCCTGCCATAGCTAACGCTCCACGGCTCTCATTTCTAGATTTTTCTAATAATCTGATAGAAGGGAGCATCCCACCTGCACTGTGGGGACTTCCCAGCCTGCAGGAGCTCCATGTATCCTCCAACAAACTATCAGGATCTATTACTAACGATGTAGGCTACGCCAGAGCTTTGTCGGTGCTTGATTTATCAGATAACTCCATTGGTGGCAGCATTCCGTCCAACATCAGCAGCTGCTCAAAGCTGGTATCACTGAACTTGAGGCAAAACAAGCTAACAGGAGCTATTCCTAGCTCGCTCGCAGCGCTGCCCATCCTCGAAGTGCTCGACCTCTCCATCAACAATTTGCACGGCAATATACCCTTTCAGTTTCAGAATCTAACAACTTTGGAGACCTTCAATGTTTCATACAATGACTTGTCTGGCCAGCTGCCATCCCTGGGTTTATTTGAGACTGCCATTCCCAGCCTCTTCACGGGCAATGCAGGTCTATGCGGAGCTCCTCTCTCGCCTTGCACAGCCAATCCTTCAGATAATGCATCCCTGCCAGCTTTGGCAGGCGACAGAAAAAGAAGACCCCGGCTACAGGCATGGATTATAGTGCTTGTGGTTGCAGTAGCTGGACTCTTGATCCTCATTGTTGGATTCAAATACTTCTACATAAGACATTTCAGACATCTTTGCAAAAGAAGACTAAATTTTGATGAGGATTGGCCATGGAAGATGACTGCCTTCCAGAGACTGGGCTTCACAGTAGATGAAGTCCTCGGCTGCTTGAAAGACAGCAACATCATAGGCAAAGGAGCAGCAGGCACGGTTTATAAAGGGGAAATGGCCAGCGGCGAGACAGTGGCTATCAAAAGGCTGTATAAGACTCCCAGGGACTTCGAAAATGGCAAGGATCGGGGATTCCTTGCAGAAGTGACCGTGCTTGGTAGCATCCGCCATCGCAACATAGTCAGACTTCTAGGATACTGCTCCAACCAGCAGACCCACCTGCTCTTATATGAATACATGCCCAATGGCAGCCTGGGAGAGCTGCTGCATGCATCCGGAAATGGATGCAGCGTGTTGGCTGATTGGGTGACAAGATACAAGATTGCAATGGGTGTAGCACAAGGAATTTCTTATCTGCATCATGATTGCTACCCACAAATCGTACACAGGGATTTAAAATCCAACAACATATTACTGGATTGCAACATGGAGGCAAGAGTTTCTGACTTTGGTGTAGCAAAGCTTATTGAGATGAGTGAACCCATGTCAATCGTTGCAGGCTCATATGGCTACATCGCCCCAGGTAATCAATCGATTTCAACACTTTCCAGCGTCTAACATTCCTGCTTGCTAGCAGCTTTATATTTAAATCATTTTTTAATTGATCTCTTGTCTGTCCCATTTTTATTCTTTATCTTTGCTTAATTTTATTGTTTGTTTCTGTTTTAAAATTTGTTCGGTGGATGATTCTGAGTGTTGCCCGTTACAATGCAGAATACGCATACACCATGAACGTGGATGAGAAAAGTGACATATACAGCTATGGGGTGGTGCTGTTGGAGCTGCTAACAGGAAAGCGTTCAGTGCAGGAGCCAGAGTTCGAGGATGCTGTGAACATAGTAGAGTGGGTGAAAGCGAAAATGCAGAGGAGCCATAGCAGCTGCAAAGCAGCAGAGGAGGCAGCAAGGGGCATAGACATAGACATAGCAGGAGCCATAGCAGCGGAGGTGCTGGATGCCAATCTGGGGGCTGCCTCCTGCACTTTGGTACAAGAGGAGATGCTGCTCGTCCTTCGCATCGCTCTCCTCTGCGTCAGCCGAGCTCCCAAAGACCGCCCCCCGATGCGGGATGTGGTGACCATGCTCTCCGAGGCCAAGCCACGCAGAAAGCAAATAGCATCCGAAAATCATCGCCTCATCTCCATCGCCAGACGTTAGATGCCATCTTCGTGCACATACTTAAATAACTAGACAAGAGGGGCTTAAAGGCATCCATCCATGAGTGTTCTAGTTTGGACTAGGCAATGCCATGTGTAAAGATCTCCTACATCTTGGGGCAATATAAGCCCAAATAGCATGGATCCTAAGTGGGCTTTGTTGCAACCCTTGCACATGGGCTACACTGTCTATAAACAATACCTAGTGGCTAAACTTAAATAAAGATAGGTAGATACAAAATGCATGCCTTCTAGTCTTTTCATATTTGCTTATTGGTCAAAAGCCAACCATGCCTATGGCAAATCTAAAAGCTTGACATTGGACTTAAGAGTGCTATTTTAGTTTGTAAGTGTACAAGATTTTATCTTGATGTTGTAGATATGAGTTGATGTGCAAATGCACCAAAGCCATCGTGGCTCTTCAAGGTGTGTGCATTATTGAGTTTCTCTTGTTCAATGTTGTTTGAATCTAACATTATTGCTAGACCGCAGTTTTGTCACACTTGGGATTGCATAGTTGATCATCCAACTTTAAGACAACAAATCTTAACAATACCTTTTTTTGGATTGTGAATGAAATGGTTGTGGATCAAGTTTGTACTAGTTTGTCTTAGGTGTCCTTTGGAATGTGAATACAAACATGATCTTCAAAGGACATTTTTTTTCTTGTATGACAAACTAACACCAATGTCTTGATATATACCGCGAATGCAAAATCCATGGGGAAGAAGAAAAGCTAATTCTTCCACACGTCGATGAGGCCAATTAAATATGCATTTTTTTTGCATTGTCCACTATGTAATATCCACAAATGTACAAGGTACAAAAAAAAAAAAACCTTGTCAAAACATCCACCTAGGAAAGAGATAATTAAGGGAACCCTAGTACATATGGTAAATATGAGGTACTTGTTACATGATTCATGATTGACTTTACACATGTGATGAAGTGTACTAGCATATTCAACGCCATCTCTCGTCATATAAATGCTCATCTAAGAGCATGTCTCTTTATCATGGATATATATGTTATATTCTCCATAAAAGGACACTATTACCTTCATCCAAGAAACTAAGTTTGAGTGGACAACCTCATCCAAATCATTAACCAAGACTATAATTTTAGCTATTTCTTGGTACGCTTATTATACGTATTCAATGGATAATATTATTCTCTTTTAAGCACGTATGTATACATGTACAACTACGATGATGTATATAAATTTCAACAAAAGGTGATCACAAGATATATTTGTTTTTAAAGGTGAAGACGATTGTTTTTCAAGACAAAGACAAGCAAACTCCTAGAAACAGTTGTAGCTACATTGATCTTTGAATAAAATTTTTGGGTAGTGTAGGATGCAAACATTATAATCAAAAGGAATAATAAAATCCTTCCTAATGTTCCAGAGAGACGAATAATAGGACATGAGCTAGTATTAGCAACTTTTGGTTTAGAACAAAAATAGGAGCTAACAATTTTACAACAAGGTTCTCCCAAAAAGTACTGAGAAATATAATGTATCACTTTATACAATTTGATATAAAGAGATACATCATGTATATATTTTAATTAAAAGACAAATACATTCAATCATGTACACAACTTATTTTGGGATTTCCATTGATATAAAATACGGGATGTTACGTTTGAGCTTTGTCTATCCACAAGTAATACGTGTTTGTGTATACATTGACAATAGAAAAGATCTTGTTTACACTTTCATTGTTTTTCTATGTCAATCATAGACTTGTCATATAGTGATAATTGGATTGTTCCTTCACTATTTGGATAGTTTCGCCAATATCTCTGCATTTGAAATCACGCTCATCTTTTGTGGACTTACAAAAAAAATTGAGTTAAAAGTTATATCATTTTTGCTTTGTATAATAATGGATAGTTGTGCTACAAAGGACATGTGATAAATCTATAAACGAATACCAATTTACCATTAAAAATAAACTTGAAATATTGAGGCTATCCTATTGCAGGAGAAACAATTTATTTCTTATGTAGTTTAAGCTCCAATCTTCTTTCATCTCAATACAAGCTAGAAGTCCATTATTGTAGATGGTCAATTAGAGGAGTTCTAAATCCAAAAAAGACCCTTTGTAAAGATTCTTTTTATATTTTTTCTCAATTTTTTCTTACACATGGACCAATCAAAACACTCAAATTTAAAATCTACGTAACGTAACTTTTTGAGTCTACATTTTGATTCCACACTAAAAATGGCATAACTTTTTAGTGGTGAGTCCAAATTTAGCGAAGTTTGGTGCATTGGAAAGCGCTTGACAAGGGATTTCCAATGATATGTTAGATGACAGACTTCTGAGATGCGATTAAAAAGTTATAGCAAGTCAAAAGTATTAGTGTTATAATATTTTAATAATATAAACTGCATCTTGCACGAATTCTTAAAGGGTCTTTTTGGAGCTCAAAACTCCTCTAATGTGGTATCAATTAACTTTTTCTTGGAGTTTCCATTTTTTTCGAAGTCTTGATTAAACAACACCTATTTATCTTTGATCCTTTTCCATTTTTGGTGATGGAAACAAAGATTGAGTGTCTGTTTTTTTACATGATAATGAAAGCATATTGATGATCTTGTATTTAGTATTACATGCTTCCATTTGACTTGTGATCTCAATGTTGTCCATAAGCTTAGATAATACTATTAAATTTTAGCACATGTGAAGGATTTTAAAGAGATCATTAAGGATCTTCAAGCATGTATGATTGTACACTATCAAAACTAGATGCTCAAACTCGGATTTCGAAGTTGAATCAAGACACGAGCATAAGATCACAAGATAAGATCAATCATTGAAGTCAAGTCATAATTGCATGTATTGAATGAAAAAACTAAGTGTTACAAAGCCTTTTAGAAAGAGAATAAAAGCCAACTCTCGGGTAGAGAGAGAAAAATCTTGAACTCTCATGTTTCTACCAATGCCTAAAAAAAACTATCTTCTCACAATGTTATTTCCAATCTCACAAATTTACATACTTAATGTTGAGATTCATAACTACTCTTAGGGTTAGTCAAACTAGATTTTAGGCCTTCCCTAGCAAGGTGCAATCTCTTGAATGTAATTGGTCCACATGTATGACATAGATTAAGAGGTGCACCATTTGCACTCGAGATCTCCTAAAATCTAGGCACTAATTTTGGCTCTCCATGGAGCTCAAGTTCTAATCAATAACATGTAAGCTTTTAATCAAGCCTAATAAGCATGAAAGTATGTACATTTGATGAGGATTATTGAGGTCCAACCTCATGATGACACCTAGCAACAAAAATAACTAGCTTGCTTCTCTCACTTTTCACACTCCTCCATAAAAGAGGGCTAGTTATGTAACACAGATTTAGATATGACTCTAAGGGCTGATCTAAACTTGATAAATGAACCTTTAAGCAATGGTTTGGTAAGAAGATCAGCAATACATGATGAAATATTTATGTGCTCCAAAATGATGTCCTTTAATTGAACCTTCTGTGCCACCTCAATATGTTTGCTCCCTGCATGAAAGATGGGATTTGAGGCAAGGGCTTGGGCTAAAACATTATCACACATAATGGTGGGAGTGTCTTCATATTTAATGCATTTGAGATCTACAATAAGCCTTTTGATCCAAAGGATCTCCTTGAATAAAGTACATTTCCAAGAAAGATAGCATAAGCACTTGTTGATTTCCTATCCACCTTATCACCTGCATTATCTAAATAAGAAAATCCAATCAAACAAAGGTTATCTCCTCTATAGAGGATTCCAAATCCATGGTACTAGAGATATACCTAAGCACTCTTTTTCCCAATTTCCAATAATGGATCAATGGAGATTGCATATAAGCTATTCACACAAAAACTAAGATCAGGTCTAGTGATGGTGAGCCAAATTAATGAGGGTGATGTCCTCTTCATCACCTCTTATTGGATCTTTTGCATGATGCTCCATTGGAGTGTCCATTCCTTTGCATCTATCCATGTGAAATCTTTTTGGCATTGAAATGCATACTTGGATTGACAAATGAATGCACATTCTTGTGTCCTATCTATCTCAAGTCCTAAGATATATTGCAAAGTACCAAGATCTTGCATCCTAAACTCTTTTCCTAGTGCTACCTTGGTATCATCAATAAGCTTGACATTGTTCCCACAAAAAATAATGTCATCAGCTACATATAATACAAAAATGATCACATCCTTATCTACAACCTTGACACAATAATGGATCATACTCACTAATGATGAAATCCAGTGAGAGACAAAAAAGAAATTGAGTCAAGATGTTGGAGGGTTTGCGGATCCCAAGGCAACCCTAACCCTAGTTAATAAGTGAGAGGGATTTGGCACCCTGCGTGCGTAAGTCCAACCCCATGATCACATAGAGATTTGATTTAGAAAGTCAATAAAAGGACTTTAGGCCTTTTTGCGAGACTTTTAATGTCGTAGGGCCTAAATGTCAAGTTAGTGAATAAAGTTGGGTTTCCCTCCAATTTGGATGGTTCCCACACTTTTTTAAATCTGAATAATTAGGGAGGCAGAATTGGACCAATAGGATTCAGAGGCTAGGGTCCTCCTCTCTACTATAAAAAGGGACCAACTCGAGTTCCTACACATGTTCATTTCCTCATTT
Organism: Diphasiastrum complanatum; assembly: GCA_029204225.1. Taxonomy (NCBI): domain Eukaryota; kingdom Viridiplantae; phylum Streptophyta; class Lycopodiopsida; order Lycopodiales; family Lycopodiaceae; genus Diphasiastrum; species Diphasiastrum complanatum. Next base: position 48,446,445 of record CM055093.1, read on the forward strand.
TAATAAAGCAAATTGGTTCTCTTCAGAAATGGATTGATGAATGTCCTTGCTCTTCTTCTTCCCTCCTCCATCTCTCATGCTTTCTTTGGTTTTTGCTAGTTGTTGGATCTGAATGTTATTGGGATTGAGTGTTATTATACTTTTTATGAGAGAGAAGGGGAGAGAGAGAAAGGGTAAGCTATCTTTGTCGTGGATGTGTAGTGTTAATGGATTGTAGTGCTAATGGATCGTAGTGTTAATGTTTAGGGTTAATGGATGTTAGTGGTAGATTTGGATCCTCCATTCATGTTGAAATCTGAACTATACTATCACTCTCATGGGAACGAACCTACGCGTGACAACTAACTTCGTCTCTTGATGCTAGATTGACTAGATCTTGGATTCAGATTAGGCAATGAAAGAAAGCCACTACAATTTTGGTGCCGTTTCCGGGGAGCTACGCCAATTTTTCAGTTTGCAACATGTTTGTTGGATGGTTAGCTTGCATTAGACATCTTGTCGTGGCATGAATAGTATTAGATATGCATTTTAGGGTTAGTTTGGGATTGATTTTGCTTGATTTGAGTGGATTTGGCTGTTTGAAATTAAATCTGATTATAAAACAGGGAAAGCTATTCAGATCACCAATCTTAAGATCCATTTGGATCTGAGATATCAGAATACCAAAAGTAGAAAGGTTTTCAGAGGATCAGTTGTCATATTGTCATATTTTTACCAAAAATGTCACTTTTTTGCAAAAATACCAGTATTACTCTTGATCCTTTGCGAGAACCTTTGTCGAGTTTCAAGAACATTCTATTTATAATAAAGTACTATTTTTGAGTTTGGCAAAGATTCTTCTTGTTCAGATCATAGAAAATCTTGATTTTAACCCTCGCAAAACTACAAAAACTGTATTTTCTTGTGTCAGAAACCTTCATCTGGTTTTCCATAGTTTTATCTATGCCAGATCTTTTATCTGAGAGGTCAACGAAGGTTATTTCCCAAGAAATTGTCAAAAAAGTTGTTCAGAGAGTTTTTTTTTCCCAAAATAGCACTGTTGAACCTTCACCGACTAGCCAACCTTCGCCTAGTGAACCTTCGCCAGTCCTATTTTTAGTTTTTGATTTTCCAGATCAAGTCTCTATCAAAATTTGGGTCGATATATTTTGACTTGGATTCTGAAAGATTTATCATTTTTGAGAAGTATCAACTGATCAGATTTCAAAATCTTTTTCAGAATCAGATTTTTGAAAAGTAAAAGAGATCCAGCAGATTTGATTTGAGATAGTTTTGATTGAAAAATCTAGATCCAATCTCATTGTCTGCTTGATCTAAATTTGTAAAGATGGCTGCCCCTGGAGGTGCTCCACAGGATGTCAATCCAATTATTGTTAGAAGAGCACCCCGTTTGGATCTACCCAAATATAATGGATTGACAGATCCAGTTAGATTTCTTCAGATCTATGCTGAATCCTGTGAAGTCTATGGCAAAATTTTCCCTCAAGATAAACTTAAGTTATTTCCTATGGCCTTAACAGGCGCAGCACAAGATTGGTACTATAATCAAGATGAAACTGAACGTACAGATTGGGAAGTTGTTAAATGAGCCCTAATCACACGGTTCAAACCGTAGAAGTTTATGGAAGACCCTTTTCTACTTTTAAGTAAAATTAAAATGGGAAAGAGGGAAATGGTTCGAGATTACATTGAACGGGTGAAACGCCTCAGATCTGAGTGCGAACATGAAAAAAAAATGCTATGATTATGTGGTTTTTGTCAGGTCTAAACGGATCAGATGTGAGCTGAAAGGCCATAATGAGTATGCACTCTCGCAAAATGCTATAAATGATACAATTCGGGAGGAGGATGAGGATTCATATGATGAGCCAAATATCAGTATGTTGCCTTATACAATAGGACAGACTACTACGACATCCACCACTATTGCAACAACGAATGTCAACGCTGCTGCAAAAATGATGCTCAATGAGTGGGGAAGAACCAGTAGAAACATATGGAAAAGTTGTAGTCGCAATTCAATGAGAAGATCAAATCATTGGAAAATTTCCATGAACAAGCGAACAAGGAACCTGAGAAGTTTGTGAAGACTTTTCCTACCAGATGTCTGGTGTTCTATTTGTACGGGAAATCACACAGTGAATGAGTGTCTTCAATTGAAAAAACGAATGGAAATCAGTGTTTGCCATTTGCATAATTCACCTGATCATGAGACTGCTTTTTGCAACTTCAATCCTCGGATTATTCAGTGTAGTGGGTTTCTTTCCTTGCCTAACCTGAATCCAAGATCTAGTCAATCTAGCATCAAAGAGACGGAGTTAGTTGTCACACGGAGGTTCGTTCCCATGAGAGCGATAGTATAGTTCAGATTTCAACATGAATGGAGGACCTAACACTAACATCCATTAACACTAAGCATTAACACTACATCCATTAACCCTACTTCCATTAATCCTAAATCCACAACAATGATAGAAACTTACTCTTCTCTCTCTCCTTTTCTCTCTCATAAAAAGCATAAAAAATAGCAATCCCAATAATGATCAGATCCAACAATTAGCAAATACAAAGGAAGCATGAGAAATGGAGGAAAAGAGAGTAAAAGCAAGGAGATTCATCAATCCATTTCTAAAGAGAACCAATCTGCTTGATTGAAATGAGGAAATGAACATGAGGAGCAACTCGAGTTGGTCCCTTTTTATAGTAGAGAGGAGGACCCTAGCCTGTGAATCCTATTGGTCCAACTTGCCTCTCTTTTTATTCAAATTTAAAAAAGGTGGGAACCATCAAAATTGGAGGGAAACCCAACTTTATTCACTAACTTGACATTTCAGGCCCTGCGACATTAAAAGTCCCCCAAAAAGGCCTAAAGTTCTTTATTAACATTCTAATTAATCAAATAACTATGTGATCATTGGGTTGGACTTACACGCGCAGGGTGCCAAATCCCTCCCACTTATTAACTAGGGTTAGGGTTGCCTCGGGATCCGCAAACCCTCCAACAGTATCCCCCACCAAAACTGGTGGCGGTCCCACGACACCTGCAATATGCAGTTATTGGGGACTTTTATTGGCTTCGCGCTGAATCTTAATTAAATGATACTACACCTTCTCCATAAAGTCAAGGCGTGCAGTATTGAAATCCAAATTATGCGGTAGGAAACAACGGTGGGCTCCGGCAATGCACTTGGAAGTTGTCTATGAGGTGAAGCGGAATTCCCAAGAGCCTCTCATCATAGCCGCACAAAAATACAGTCGAGCAATCGGCAGCTGATCTTTGATTTGCTCTGAGGCCATAAGCTTATTTGGATCAAATGCCAAGGTAGGAAGGCAATCGTCCCATTTGGTTGCCACTGACGCCAACAGAGTTAGATCTTTTGCAAACATTGCCGATTGTCACACTGTTGGATCCGGAGAGTGGACATACTCTCTCTGATATGCCTGTAAGGCCCGGTGGAAATCCACTGAAATATTCCAACTGTAAGGCTGGTGGATGATTGGCCAATTGGGCGTATGGATGGTGAATTTATCCATAGCCAATCCCAAATCTTTCCATTTTTGTCTTCGTGGCATTGGCACGTAATAAGGATTTACCCGCAACTGGCGAGGGCTGGCGACGTAACTCCTAATTGATTTCGGAGTTTTCTCAAAAACCGTGATTCTCCATGCCAGCTGCTCTCCCAGTGCAGGTATTTTGTCCAATTCTTTGTCGGCCTTGATCTCAAAGGTCTTAAATTTGAGAACCCATTCACCACGCGAGGACTCATGTGGATGCTGCTTTAAGAAGGTCTGGATCTGGTCCTCGACGCTGATGGGGCTTCTGAATAAATGGCTTGTCCTTGGTGAGGATGGACCCGCTTGTACTGCCGGTATAGTTGGCGGTTGATCTGCTAGATCTGGAGCTCCCCCCTGGTCCATGCTCGAATCAACCCTTGTATCCATCTGTACAGCTTCTTGGCGCGAAGGGGAGAATTGCGACATGACCGGGACGTGGATTTGTGGTCCGGCTTCCAACACTTGAGTGGCAGCTTTTTCATAGGCATTGATGGTCTCTTTTACCTTTTCCAACTCGGTTGAAGCTGTTCATTTGAACCTATCAAAGGGGCCTTGGAATCCCTGAAGGGCCACTTTGTATGTTTTCACTTTCTTGAACAAATATGCAATCTCCGTCGGTGTGACCGGATGATCAGGTATTTGTGTTTGCAGATATGCATCACGCTCAATGGTGGTCACATCCAATTCACCTTGAAGCCATGTGCGATCTTGTTCGGCCATTTGTAATTGCCCCTTCAACAGTTGCACCTGTTGCTTGGCATCTTGCACTGTCTTATCTACCTGATCCTATGCGGTTGTCAGGGCATTTTGCAAGGAGATGATGTAGATTTCCAAGCAATCAGCTTGTTGTTGGGCCAATGTCTTTTTGCTTTCAACCTTTTCTTCATGTTGCTTGGCTATCTTCACCTCTTGATCCAGCTGGACAATTTTTTGGCTGATCAGAGTATTTTCAGATCCTAAAACAGAGATCCTCTGTTCCATTTCCTTTTTTTTATCCAACATAGACTGGATCACTTGCCCAAGGCTTGAGACTAACCCGAGAGCATCACCAGAATCGACAGTCATGGAGGTGGCAGCAGCAGGAGACCCTGATGGTACTGTCCGTGGTAGGCATGGAATAGGTGCCAAAGTCTCTTCTTCTTTAAAAATATCCTCGTCTTCAAACCCTTCAGGCACCGTGGCATCAAGCTGCTTTGGTGACTTGACATATGTGTAGACCCGAAGTGTGGCTGGGCTACCTTGTGTGGGTGGTTGTTGACTGGCATCTTCGACACCAACAGTAGCTTCATGGATATGCCGAAATCCTCTTCCAGGGGATTGGGGTTCAAAGGGTGCTGGGCTCTGGGGCATTTCAAAGATTTCGGTGGCCCCAAGGGGGTCAGAATCATCGAACATATCCATGAAGAACTGTCTGTTGGGTGAGGTTACTTCGGTGTGCAGGGGTGAGGCGGCCTGGGCAGCTGTGATGGGAATGGTAGGCCCAATGGTCACAAACTGTCCTTGTATGGGAGCAGAGGCGAGGGAAGCATCAAAGGCGAGGGGAATGGGAAGTTCAGTGCGAATAGCAGCAGGGGGTGGAAGTGCAACTGACGAGGTATGCCTAGTACGATGTCGTGACGCGGAAGGCGAGTCAGGAATTATGATCTCGCTGCGTGGACGACGACGACTATGAGAACTTGAGGCCTGGTGAGATGACTCGGCTGGTGCTTCTTCATAAACCGAAAGCACAGAATCCAGGTGGAAGCCATGGATTCTGTTTTCTAAGTGAGAAGTGGCTAAGAGGGACAATAGAGAGCCAGCAGCGAACTGTTGCTTTGTATTAGCCTTAATAGCTCGCTTGAGCTCACCAGAAACAATCTTCAACCAGTTTTATGGTTCAAGAGGGGCTTTGGCCAACTTGATGTGGGACGCCACTATCCTGTGAAGGATTTGAGATGTGATGGGGTCTTTCCTGAGGTTGCCAACCATCAAAAAATGATTCAACAACTAGGCAGCGGCATGGATGGAAGGCTCAGTGATGGCTTCCAGAAGGTAACCATCATTAGTCCAATGCAGATCGTTGGTGAGGTCAATGTATGGCTTGATGGCCTGTTTGGCGTGCTTGTGATTGGGTGAGGCGTGCGTATCGGATGAGATTCATATAGCTGCAAGTGCGGCCTCAGTGACGCGCACCTTGTGTGTGGCTCCTTGGAAGGTGATGTAAAACTTGGATTTCTTTTCCTTCCATGTACAGAAGGCAAGAGTGATGAAATCCATATTGATGCATCCTAAAAAGGCTCTCTCATGAATACCCATTGCAGTAAGTAGAGGCTCCGCAAGGGTCATCCACTAAGTGACCATGCTTGTGATAGGAAGAATCATGATGTCCGTTGTAGGTGGGACATCACGATGGATAGTATAGCGCGGAGACTGGGAAGTATCAGTAGAAGACATGATGATCAGAAAGGAATTATAACTGCGTGAGAATGTATCAAAAGGCAATGCAAGAAATTTGGAAGGCTTTGGTCACAAGAAAAATTCGCAAGAGCTTTGCTAGCACAAGTGAGGAATGAATCGAATTCAGCCAACTTATAGATGAATTTGGTGGGTCCATTACACTGAATAGTAGTTGGGTTGATCAGTTATGAACAAAAATTTGCAGGCATGTATAGTACAGTAAAAATAGGCTATAAAAATCTCAGCGAAGGTTTCTAGGGACCTAAACCTATCAGGCGAAGGTTTTCCAGGGCTGGCGAAGGGTGAACCTTCACCCAGGTACTGTCATAAATATTTTTTTCCACAATCTGAACTTATGGACACAATTTTGACATTTTAAGATCATCTAGTAGGTCGGCGAAGGTTCATAATGATGTTATGATGCTCGGCGAAGGTTTCCAAAATGGCATATCACTGAACATTCGCCTGACTCAAAAATTGAATTTTCTCTTGTCAGAAACCTTCGCCCACCTCAATTTAGATAAATGTACGGTCTGAGAGCTCAACGAAGGTTTCTGCTAATGTATTGGCCAAATCGACCCAAAATAGTGGTTTTCGAAGTCATTTTTCATAAAAATATTGTGCTTCCGTTTCCTTACGCTGATGACTTCCTGACTTTTGCTCATCAGTCTTTCCTTGTTTTTTTTTTTTTCAACTGTCTTTTTCCAAAAAAAGTCAGCAAATTAAATACTGAAAACAAAAAATTGAAAACAAGTAAAATGAAAAAATATATTGAGATCAAGCTTGCTGAACTGGCGGAGCAGGCTGCCAAAACTTGCGTAATCGGCTGTCATTTATCGGAGTATCAAATTGTTTCCCATCCAAGTGCTCAAGAATTACTGTGCCATAGTTCAGGATTTCCTTCACTTTATACGGGCCTTCTCCAGTAAACTTCAACTTACCCTTGATCAGCTTGGTTTTGTATATCAATTTAAGATCTCCTCCTTCCAGATCTTTCTTATGCAATCGCGGATCGTGCCATGCCTTGCGGCGGGCTTTCTCTACTGCTAAGGCATGAACTGCCATCAATCGGGTTTCACATAATTTGTGCAACGCATCGTGGCGAAGTTGTAAAGACTGATCATCATTTAATCGTTCCGTTGCTGCTATGCGTAAAGATGGGATTAAAAATTCCATTGGCATAATAGCATCTTGACCATAAACTAGTTGAAAAGGTGTTTGATTTGTACTCGTGGGGTGCAAGTTATACGCACCGCTTTGTTTGATAAGCGGTGGTATTTTTGCCGACCATCGGGTCTAGGTATTTCACTAGACAGTACTGACGGCGGGTGTGAGTAGTGTGACACTTAACCAAGGCGGTGTATTTCAACTGCAGATGGTGGACGCCCCGCTCTGGTCAATAATGTCGTATGTCAACTAGCTTATAGACCGACCAATGACCAAATGTAGTGACTATGAAGAAAACGTTTTCTTATGCTACCAAACCGCAATACACAACCGTTCACTTGCTCTAACCGTGGGAAAAACCCTAGTTTTCATAATATTAATGCATCCTATCGAAAAACACTTGCCTCCTTTACCAGAGTATGTAATAAGACTTTTGGATACTGACGAAAAAAATGATAAATATAAGAAATGCTTGGGTTCCTAGTATTATAGTCACGACATACAATAATTTCACTCATCTAACATCAGAAAACCGTTTTACTACTTTAATACAATATAAAGTCACTTTTCTAAACCTGACCCAAAAAGACGGTCTGGTGCTCATAATACAAGTACATATGGAAGACGCAACTGTCATTGCCTAATTTGGAATGATAAAGGCTACTAAAAACTAATACCTAGTACACAGGTATGATACTTCACTATCTACTCTTTTAGAAAGAAACCACAATTGATTAGGTCTCGATAGGGACATGACAAATGCAGAATTATTGAAATGATTAAGTCCCCACATAGTATTAGCATGCTACAACTACCCAATGATTTCTAAGTATCATACCATTCCTTCAATAAATGAAGGCAAGTACGGACTTCAAGCACACGTATTCCCACGAAAAGCAAGCAAGTACAAAAATAGAGACTATAAAAACCAACCGAGATGAAGTAAAACCATACCTTAGTCCGGTAATGATCTATTCACATATGGTGAGAGCAATCCGTTTTCCCATGGAGCCTACTTCAGGATATCATAGCATGTTCCGATTATCCACCGATGTGTATGAGAACATATACAACAACATCATGCCATACAAAGATGACAACGATCAAGAGGACTTGCTTAGCACCTGAGATCAAGATGCAAGTAACCTTAGGTACTTTTGAAGTGCCCTATATTGATACATTTGGTACTTTCATAGTACTTGTTTTAAAACTGATGAGTACCAATCTGGTACTTTGGATCACCTATTTATCAATATTTTGACTTTTTTTGTTTATTAGTTCAGGCTACATTTTTTGATACTATCGGAGTTCTAATTATAGTGCTTTTTCTACTGGAAATTGTCTTTTCCATTTGAAAAATAGGTATTGCTTGTTTGAAACTTCAGAGTACATGTCCACAAATTATAGATTTTTCGTTTGGTACTTGAGACTACCAAATTTGGTACTATCAAAGTACCAATTCTGGCACATTTGTACCTATTTGAAATTGCACTTAACTCTCAAAAATAGATACTTCCTATGGATCTTTACACTATATCCATCTTTAACATCTTCAATACCCCTCACTCTTAAGCAAAAACTAAAAACCATCCAAGGAGCACAAACTATGACTAGAATAAACTCCACCCATACCATCATTCATAGATCATACTACAGTACGCATGTGAACACATACAAGCGCCAATATGAGAAATACAATCATGCTATATAAATAGAAATCATCAAAGAAGCAATCAAATCTTCCAAAGCTATCAAGGCAAGAGGACAGTGTTCAAAGCTATGTGCTTAGAATGAAGGACTACAATAGAGAGCTCACTTGCATTGGTGAATAAATCAGAGAGAGCTTGTTTAAGTAGTCTTGAATGGACTCAATGAGGACTATACAAACTTAGTCCAATCTTATGACATCCAAGAGAACCTTCCTACATTTGAAAGCTTACAAGGAGTCCTTGTGGCTGAGGAGAGTACGCAAGCAAATGTCATGTCAAGATTGGGTCAACTCTCCCTCAAGCAAATGTCATGTCAAAATTGGGACAACTCTCCCTCAAGGATGGAAGAGAGGACAAAGCACTTTTCATTCAAGGAGAAGGCAAGGGAAAGGCATAAGGAACATTCAAGAAGGTTGAGCAACTCAAGGAGGATGGTGATTAATTTTTGGCCAAAGTACAGGTCAAATTGCCCCGAAATTTGGAAATATTAGGCAAAAAAAATAAAAAATAAAAAACAAAAATACCTTTCTATTGAATTAGATGCCGATAGTTACCAAAGGGTAAAACAAAAAAATTGGTGGGCCGCCACACAAAACTCTATTAAACAAAGCTTGGAGAGGTTGTAAGGCCCAACGAGCAAAATGAAATCAGAAATCTGATTTTCAGGTGTGGCATACCAAAGGAATCATAAACTCTTTTAAGAATCTAAACTTTGAAAAGAATGACTCAACTGAAGAACTCTAAGGTTGAAAAAATTATTTGCAATTCTCTAGTAGTTAATATTGTACAAATAATTAAATTCAACTCATTAATAGAGAACTTCTAAAAGCATTCTAATCAAATTAAATTTTGTTCTTGATTGGAAAAGAATTCCACTCGTTCTTTCCAATTTCTAAATTGTCAACTTATGGGATATTAGGGTGAGGGTGAGGCCTGAAATCCTTTGTGGACCGAAAAGATTAAGAAAAGAGAACAGAGAATATGAGTTGGAATTCGTACTATGAAGTGGAATTCAAAGATATTCCAAGGAACTTGGCATAGTATTGATAATTTGAACTCAAAAGTTACATGAATCTTTTTCTGATTAAGAGATTCTAGGTCAATTGATTTTTGGAAGGCTAAATCGGGAAGTGGTGTTCTTGGAGGAAGAACTTGTGGTATGAGGTAAAAAATATAAATAGTAGGTTTTTATTGAAGTTGTTGACTTGCTTATAATTGGTACTAGGTACTGGGATTTAGTTCAGAGGTTGTTGGACCAATCTCTTAAAAAGCAAGAGTTCACTAGTCAATGAGCCATGTGTCATATGATGTATGGGGACACTTGATTCTATATGTTAGTGGCACTTGTTAGTTGAAAATAGTAAACACCTTACTAGCCTATGTGTCAAGGTACTGGCAAGTGGCAAGAGCAGAGGGCCGATAACATGTGTTGCATGTCTGCTTAGGAGGGATTGGGATCAATTGGGTGCTTGAGGTGGAAGCATGTTGAAGAGGGAGAGCTTCTCTAGTATGCCTCACTTTCTACAATGCAACTATGGCTGGGAGGAGACTTTGCAACAATGCTCTTAAGTGTGCATATGTGACACGATATGTACTATCAAGAGGAATCAATAAAGTGGATAATTTGTGCAACCCTTGGTGTCTCTTAGGGTTTTGTCGGCTTTAGTTTGTGATAAATGCAATTTGAATTAACATGAGTTTAGCCTTATCACAGTACCCCATATGTACAATAAAAGTCAATACGAGTCAACATAAAAGAAACACAACTCAAATTAATGTGTAGATACAATCTATTGATTGTCCAATAAGTAAAACCATAGTAACAAAGATCATTCAAAAGAAATGATATATTGAGTACCATGAAAAAAAATGCTTGATGAAAAAGTATGACTTACTCCAAAGAAAAACCTTCTAGCAAAAAAGGAACACAACCATAAAGTACTCTAATAAGGAAAAAATAAATACAAAGGTAATTGCAGGGAAAGCTTGTCAAATATTAGCTCAAGAAATCCTGAGAAGAAATTGAGAGATTGTGCTTAGTTAGAAAATTGAGGCTTTTTGATGACTACAATATGTTGTGAGAGATATTTAACTAAATATGAATTCTAACTTGCACATGAAAAAACAGGGTGTGTGTGTGTGTGTGTGTAACACTTTTCACTCCAATAATCTCTTCACATAAAGCACTCATATTCAAATTGGAATTGTGCATAATTTTGTCAAGGTAGGGGATTCATCAATTTCAAAACAAAAAGAGGAGCCGGAAGAACACAACTTGTAACAAGTAGACCCTTATAGCATGTTTGTAAAGGGTCTCCTAATTTTGTACAGTCAATGCAAATGAAGCACAGGTAGAAACCAAAGGCATGGACACGAAGCAGATAATTTTCAGCATGATATTTGTATTTTAGAACTTCATACTGCCCCATCATCTTGTGGTCGGTAGCAGCAACCTAAAAGGAAATTGTCACCCACAACTTATATAAGGAAAACTTGCAAAGCAGGTTCAAAGAGCTCAAATTGTAGAACTCTCATCATCTGAAGAGCACTGTATGAATAAATGGGATCCGGAAGAAGTCAAACCTCGAATTCTTTTACTGACTGTTAGCCATGTACCTTATGTTTGTACATTTTTTTTTTTCAGGAAACTAACTCTTCGGTAGAAGCAATAGCTCAGTTTCTGCAGGTGATTGTTCATATCCCAACATATCTTCTTTAGTCTTTTCTTTCTTGAATGAACTTCTATTGTTCACAATTTTTACATGAAGTGATTTGTGCTCATCACATGTGGAACCCATCTGACATTCTGCTCTTGCTTGGTCTCGATCTTTTGGGTATGTACAATATAAAAACGAATATATCAAGCAGCACATTGCATAAGGGATCGAGTAAGCTGTGAACAGAGCCCTTGCTAAAGAAACTGCATTCCTTTGATCAAGTCCAACCACACTCTTGCCATCACCATCTTTTTGGATTGGAACATAACCATATAGCCTCTCAGCAAAAAGGCCAACTACGGTTGGAGCAAAAGAAGCTAATAATGACTCAAACGACCGATCTAAGGCGTAGATCATCGTTCGAGAGGTACTTGGTACAATTTCTGCAAAGATTGGACTAGAAACACAAAGTGCTATTTATCAGATAAAGAAGCATAGTAAAGCAGCAATTGTTTTATGTAACAAAAACAACTAGAGAAAAAGAGGGCTAGATTTAGCTTACTTATTTGTTGCAGTCGCACACCAAGAGGTTAGAAAGCCCAAAATACAAAACACAACTGCTCGCTGCAGCCATTTAGACGTATCATTGCTCACCGATAAAAACAACACAGCTGCTAGTGGCACCCCGATACTTGTACCAATTTGAGCCAGCATAACTCTTCCTACATTTGGAAGGCGTGTCGACAAGATATCACCTAGTCTTCCACCAATTAAGCCTCCAAGTGCAGCAGATATATAACGGATACAAATAAAAATTGCAGTGATTTGATGAGAGTATCCGACAAGTTCCAGCCACATTGCTAGAAAGGCCAATGATGCCCCTGAAAATGTCCCCACCACTCCTTGCGCCACAATCACCTGAAAAGTTTGAATGCCGACCACTTTTCGAGCCTTTGAAAAAGATTCTTTCAAGTTTGAGCAAAAGATTGATACCCACTCCGAGCTTTTCTTGTGCCTGAATAAAAAAAAATCGGTTAGTAACTTGAATGTATGAAAATCGGTTAACTTGATTTTCCATGATTGCACAATAGACTACTACACGAAAATTGTAGTGGCCAATGTAAGCCTATCTTTGACAGAAATTTAACAGTGGATCGAATGGTATGCAGATGAAAGACAATAATAAAGTTGGATATCTTGAATTTAGAAAGACTCGGTACAATCGATAGCAGTGTGCATGTTAAGGACTGGTACCCCTATTCCAATACAGAGCAATCAAAGCTCGGCTCCGGATGCTATGATCTCAGTTTTCCAAGTGAGTTGCAAAAAAGACAATATTGGTTGTTGGAGATGCTTGTGTGAATTAAGATGCATTTTTATCTTGCTCATTCCAGAGTATTCTAATTCTGATCAGTCCAAGTAGATCCTCAACTACAAACCATGTTTGTGCCATATAGAAGTGTCCTTCAAAGCAAAATCAGAGATTAGTTATCATTGCATAATCCAGAGTGGCAATTGCTGCACAGAAAGACACAACATAGACTAGAATTTTTAGAAAAAAGAAGCTTACTAAGAAGTTTTTTCCTGACTAGCAAGGAAGGATGGATCTACTTCAAAGGCGCGAACTGAAATTCCAACTCCTACACTTATGAATCCAACCACAAAGAAAGATACTCGCCAACCAGAGATACCTAGCACAGTAGTACCAGCAAGAAGAACTGAAGAAAAACCACCCAACATGGAACCCATTATCCCTGTTAGCTGCAGCCATCCAAATGCCACCCCTCGCTTCGACTCTTCTGTTGAATCAGCTATAAGTGATTGTGTAGCAGGTACTACCAGGGCTAGTCCCACACCAGTCAAAGCATTTGAAATTGCAATCTGCAATTTGGACTGAGAGAGTTATTATCCAACAGTCTCCATCTAGTTAATAGCAAAAAGAACATTGCTTTGAGCACAGATGCAGACTCTTGCAACGAATGCATCCACAGATATTTATTTACTTTAGACAGAAATTGTTGGAGCAGATCATTGAATTTTCAGCTTATGCTGCAAATACAAGTTTCCTATGATTGAAGAACTAATTTCTACCAAAAAGAAAGCGAAGAAAATGCTATGGTTTCAGTAAGAAAAAACCTACTACCCCACCTGCGAAAAAGTAGATGCAATTCCAGCAAAGATGGTAGGAACGGCCCACATCAATGCTCCCAGCGCTATGACATGTGCACGATTGCAGTGAGAAGACAAGAAAGCAGCGAGAGGAAAGCATAGAGTTTGAGTTAATGATCTGAAGAGGCTAAGGGAGCCCAGCTTTGTGGGTGAAATTCTCAGTTCCAGTCCTATTTCCCTGTAGACTCCTGGAAGCAGAGATGCATCTGCATGGTCAAGAATGCCTGCCAAGTTTGCCAATAAAATTGTTCGCTTCTTTTCATCTCTCCAATAGCTTTCCATTCTGTGAGGGTTGCCTTTATTCTCTATGGCAGTTTTCAGGTCCAGATGTTGTTATGCCACCTCTCGAAGATTCAGATTTGAAGCTCATACCTATAGCCAATCGAGCAAGCACCATAGATCAAACACGTAAAACAGAAAAAGCTTTTCAGCTAAATGGATCTTCACAAATGTGTTCAATGCACAACGGATGGTAGTGGTTCTTGTCCATCAACCAAACTGTAATGAGGTAAAACTGCATATCAATGCATTCTCCTCAGAAAGAACAAATGTTTTGCTTTTAGAAAATGTAGATGATGACTTATTTTTGTTTCTCTTTCTGCAAGATAACTATGCAAACACAAGCCCATTCTATATCGGATAAATCGCAATAATCTGAAATAACCTAATTTATTAATCCAGTACTTCAAATTTCAAAACTAACTTTTTTCTGAATCAATGGTCGTGGCAGTGTTCAACCATTTCATTTTCATTTCCTGCCATTCTAATGGGAACCATTGACGGGGATCATTGCATTTAAGAAGAACTATTGATCCTGCGGCCTGCCTACGATCCTGCTAATGTTTGGCTGGATCAGATCTACTTGGAAAGGTAGGCTTCGGCTAAGCAACAACAGCTGGCTACTATGCAGTTGAGAAAATCTACTGATCCAATACAAGTACATGTCCTGCTGCTGTGACTGTTAACTCAGCTGCCCTCAACCCAATAGAGCTAGAGCCCAACTCTGACTAAAAGAGAAAATAGGTTAATGCCAGTGTTCGGGAAAGCCGGCAAAGTTCTGGAATGAAATCGGCAACTTTTGTCAAAAACCGGCATGCTCAAAAAATTGCAGGTTTTCTTAGGTCATAAAATAATGTATAACCGGCATGTATTGAGGGTCATCCTTGAGAAAACCGAAAGAGTTCATGAAATACAGGTTTTTGGAGGAGAACCCAAAAAAGGTTTCCCGAACACTGGGTTAATGCCAGCCAACAATCGATCAAATCACAAATAAACATCACCATCACCCACAAATAAACATCACCATCACCTCTCACACCCACAACTGTAATGGACATACAGTGAATCAATATATTGAATGTGATACAATGAGAATAATTTACATGTTGAACATGGGAGTCCTCAAATAAATTTGATTGGAGTTTGTTAGGATCGCCTTTCCTTGCGTAGAAGAGAAAGGGGAAAAAAAAACAAAACAAAGTACAACGTGTAAATATATGCATATACATCTCTCTCTCTCTCTCTCATGTATATTTATATTTATATATTTATTTATTTATTTGGCACGAACGTGTAGAAATTTGACCCATGAGAAATTGAAGGAGTTTTAAAGGTATCATTCACGAGAAAGAGGATGAAAATATGGCCAAGGAAAATTTTCAAGAATGTCTTTTTGGGATCTTTTTATTGTATGGCTTTGTTGCATTAGGGGTGAGCTAATGTGACAATTTGCTAATATTTGTGATGTTACTGTTATGTGAGTTTGAGCACTGAACGAATTTGTTTGATTTCTATAATCCTTGTAATTGCAATTATTTTTTACAAATTTTCAACGATTTGAATGGCCCAGCCCAAGAAAAGCTTCTTGTGAAGTATCAACAAGAGCACATTACTTACCACATCCTACATATTATGCATAAATGTATAAATTACAAGTGAGTATGTCAAGCCATAAGGCCCTACCCAATTTAATGATTGTTTATTAGATTTATGTAAGTTTGTGTTTGTTGACTTTGAATATTTTTAGAGTAACTAATCACCTCTTTAGACTCAAAAAGGTCTCCAAAGACAAGCTTCAAGAAATAGTAATAATTAATACACTATTTTTTAATCCATTGCACCCAGTAGTGCTTGAGGAGCCTCTTGAGGCTGAAAAAAGATATTCATGAGGGCTCCTCTTGAGCCATGTTGAGGCTAAAGGGGCCGCCTCTTAAGCCTCCTTGAGGAGCTTTCTCGAGGCTAAAGAGAGCTCCTCTTGAGTTTCTTTAGCCTTTTTGAAGAGCCTTTTTGAGGAGCCTCTTGAGGCTTGTCTTGAATTCTTGAGCCTTAGTAAAGCTTTTCTTTAGTCTCATGAGGAGGCTCAAAATGAAACTCAAGAGCCTCATACAAAAGATTGAAAGTCTTGATAATAGTGGTGAGTCCATGCAGTAGGTTGAGTGTTGACATGCAATATTATGGATAAGTAGGTATGTTGGAAATTAAGTCCACAGTTGTCTCCTTCGTGAATGACTAATTTCTAAATCAAGATTCTTCCTGCACGTTTATTGATCGTTGATCTAGGGTCAGGTGAAACCAACTTTGGTTCTACATCTGCTCATATGATACCTACAGGAATCATAACTTAGATAGCCAAATTATTTGATGAATGTCTACAACGGACTTCCGGTTGATCTCCAACAAAGGGTAACCAATCCTATCATATTTCAAGTTCAGATGTTAAGTTCAATAATTTGAAGATCATTGAAGACTTGGCCATCTTCAAGAACTTCCACAAATTAGCATTTAGAACAACTCTGCAGAAATACACTAAGTGTCGCAACAGTCTGCAAAAATACACTAAGTGTCGCAACAGTTTGTAGAAATGAACTATGTTTTTCCGTAGTGTCGACTTTTTCCAAAATGCGACAATGTCGGCTTTTGTCAAAATGCGACAGTTTTGGCTCTTTCAACAGTTCAACTATTTTCGATAGTGTCAGCTTTTTCGCACTTTCCCGAAAAATGCGACACTTGCCTTCAGCTTCTTCCTTTCAACTATTTTGAAGAAGTTAAACTGTTTTAAAGACACCTTTGCCTTTTTAAAAGCACTGTCGGCTTTTTCACAAAATCCTGAAGAGAGAAAAAAATCCCGACAGTCGTCTATTTTCAATGAGGAACGTTCCCAGCCACTTCCAAAAAATGCGAAGTGAGAAACATCCATTTCACGTAAAATGCGAAGTGAGAGAATTTGCGACGTCCTCGCCCACGTCAACATCCTCTGATTCGTTGATCGTACATACTATGTACAGTTGTCACAAAACCACTTACAAGTAGTTTCTTTCCATGTGGAAGGTATACAAGATCCCAAGTTTGATAATCTACTAAAGCATCAAACTCTACTTGCATTGCATCTCTCCAAACATGTGATTTACTAGCATCTTCAAAACTTGATGGCTCTTCAAGCATTGTGGTTAGAAAGGAGTAAGAGGTAGTAGGATTTGAGTCTTCCCTTTGCTTTCCCTTCTCAAGGTAGGTAAGCCTTGATGGCTCGGACTTGTTCCTTGTAGATCTCCTCGGCCCCTTTGGCTCTTGAGATTGATCCTCCAAAAGCACATCTTCATGAAGCTCCTCCTCGGATCTTGCAAGATCTTGGGCACATAGAGGATTAGATGCACTTGAATAGATCTTGGAACATTGAGATTCATCAAATAAGACATTGTTACTAACTTTTACTTTCTTTGAAATAGGATAAAAAAATCCTATAACCTTTGCTATTTTCACTATAGACAACAAAATTTCCTTTGAAAGCCTTTCTAGTTTCCAAAGGAATGTGGACATAACAAATACATTCAAACACTTTCAAATCCTTTACATTTAAGGCTTGATATGGTGAGATCCCACCAATGGCACTACTTGGAAGCCTATTACATAAATAGTTAGCACATGTTATGGCCTCTCCCCAAAATGAGATAGGTAGAGATGCATCTAGCCTCAAAGACTTTGCACACTCGGATAGGCTTCTATTTTTCCTCTCGGCCACCCCATCTTGTTGGGGCTTGTAGGAACATGTGTACTCTCTTTTAATGCCATTACTCTCACAAAAATCTCTCATCTTATTGGAGACATATTCTCCTCCATTATCACATCTTTAGAACTTTGATACTAGAACTTAGTTGATTCTCAATAAGAGATTTAAACTTTACAAAATCTTCATATACAAGACTTTTCCTTGGCAATAGATCTATCCAAGTATATCTAGTAAAATCATCTATGAAAGTCACATACATTAAAGCACCTCCATTATTTTCATGAGAAAAAGAGTGTACATCAGAATGAATGAGATCTAAAGGAGAGGTAGATCTTGACAAGGATCTCTTGTAGGATCTCTTGTGAGACTTTGCAAGTCGACAAGTCTCACACACTTTGCCAGATTTTGAGAATGATTTGGGGAGGCCGAGAGCAAGCTCCTTGGAGGCCATAGATCTCATTGCTTGAAGATTAGGATGGCCTAATCTTTTATGCCATAGCTCCACTTCTGTCATCTCCTCCCTAACCATGTTCACACTTTCGATGGCCACATTAGCATCCAACTTAAAAAGTCTTCCTTGCTTAATGCCACTAGCTATGCACTGAGTCACTTTTCAATATGGAACACACTCCATTTTTGAAATGTACATCTAGTACATCCAGTCAATTGTCCAACACTAAGCAAATTTTTAGTAATGGATGGAACATATAAGACATTATCTAGATCTATTCTTTTAGATGACCCTAAGCATAATGGAATAGTTCCAATATAATCTATTTTACATTCTTGATCAGTGGCAATGTAGATAGATTTCTTAGAATCATTACAAGAAAGTAAAGTAGAGAAAAAATGCTTGTTAAATGACATGTGGGGCCTAACCCCACTATCAATCCACCATGTCTCTTTGCTTGATGTTGGATTTGATGCTACCATCAAGGATGTGATGAAACCATCCTCTTCCTCCTCCTCTTGTGCAAGGTTGCCTTGATCTTCATTCACTTGTGCATTCTTCTTTTTAAAGCATTCCAAAGCAAAGTGCCCTTTCTTTTCACAAAAGAAGCACTTTAGCTTGGCTTTGTTCCTGTTCTTCCCTTTGGAGGTAGATCCACCATCCTTGACCTCAGCCTCCTTGCCTTGGTGCTTCTTGAATGGTTGGGACTTCTTTTTGCCTTTGGATGTGAAATTTGCTTTTTCATCACCACCTTGCAGTTTTAAGTGATTTTTACCTCTATTTTTGGTACTTTATTTTTGAGATCTTCAAATTAGATCTGCAATTTTAGAGGCTCCTTGTGGCCAGATGGTGATGTTCTATCTTTTTTATCCTATCTAGACCTAAATCCTACTTGGATCTTGTCGGATCCTGCTGGATCTGGTTGGATCTAGCTGTGAAGACCTTGGTATTGTAAGATCTGATTAATTTATGATCGAATTGTCATCATCAAGCTTGATCTATGTTACTGAGGGGGCTAGTACTTATGCAGTCAGCTACCATTGGTGGGTGTATCGAATGGTGTCCCATCTAGTTGTTCGAGGTTCACGGCTCCATGGCTAAGAATCTCCTTGACACGATGTGGGCCTTCGCCTGTGAACTTCAATTTTCCTTTGATCGTCTTGGTTCTATACATGAGTACCAGATCTCCAGAATGAAGATCCTACTTGTGTAGTCGACGATCATGTTTTTATATGATGTGCTTTCTCAGCTGCCAGTGCATGTAGAACCAATAGGCGTATCTGAAAAGTTTATGTAAGGCTTCATTGCACAATTGTAGAGATTTGGACTCATTGAAGTGCTGTGTTGTGGCAACCCTTAATGATGGCCCCAAAAACTCTACTGACACTGCAACATCTTGACCATAAACTAGTTGGAATGGTGTTTGATTTGTGCTCCCCTTAAATGTTGTCCTGAATGCCCATAGAGCAGCATGTAATTTGTGTTCCCAATGAGATCTGCTAGCTTCAACTATTTTCGTCATAATGTTACACAAGATCTTGTTGGATGATTCTGTCTGTCCATTACCACGAGGATAATACGGTGTGCTGAATCGATGGATTATTAAGAATTCCTTTAATATGACCTTGATGGTCTCGTTGACGAAATGACATCCACGATCATTGACTATCTCCACCAGGCATCCAAAGTGCACGATGATATTTTCCTATAGAAATTTGGCAATAGCTCGTGCATCAGCGGTTCGCACCTTCTACCATTTGGTGAGATAATTTGTAGCCATGATGATATATCGGGCTTGTGAGCTTCTTGCAGCTAGGTGGATGGGACCAATGTAGTCCAATCCCCACTTCTCAAATGGTGCTTGAGCTAGAACTAGATGTAATAGATCATAGTTCAACCTGGTTGGTCTCCTAGCTCATTGGCACACATCGCATTTCCTTTAATATTTTTTTTTTGTCTTTATGAATTGTCCACCACCATCATCCTGATTGCAAAATCTTGTGAACTGTAATGTCAGATGCAAAATGACCACCACCCATGCCTTCGTGGGATAATGATATGATATGTGGAAGAATACATCTTTGAAGGATGCTATCTGATCCTCGTCGATATAATTGGCCGAAAATCAGCTGATAAGGTCTAGCCTTAAGTGTCAATTTATGTTGTTCCGCCTTGGGTAGAGGTTTATCTGGTTGGCACCGCATTAGATATTCCACTATATCAGCAAAGCCCTCTTTGAAAATGATGTGTCCCAGCAAAACTCCACTTCTCACACAAAAAATGCATTTATCTGGATTCAAACTGATGTCATATTCATAATTGTGCTGGAAACACCTCCAAATAGTCCAAATGATCATTCGCATCTC
Organism: Diphasiastrum complanatum; assembly: GCA_029204225.1. Classification (NCBI taxonomy): domain Eukaryota; kingdom Viridiplantae; phylum Streptophyta; class Lycopodiopsida; order Lycopodiales; family Lycopodiaceae; genus Diphasiastrum; species Diphasiastrum complanatum. The sequence goes on from CM055093.1 coordinate 48,466,958, forward strand.
CATACAAAATCATTCAAAAAAACTTCATGAATCGATCCAAGTAGTCATAAAAGGCCTTAGTCATGACCTTTTGGAAGGCTTCCGGTGAATTTTTCAAACCAAACGACATCCCCTTATACTCGTATGTGCTCTCCACTCCGTGACGAACACCATTTTTTTCCTATCTCTTTTTGCAATTTGAATTTGATTGTAGCCACTGAACCCATCTAAAAAACTGTAGAGTTCATGTCCAGCGACTTCATCCAAAATCTGCTCTGTGAATGGAAGCAAAAATTGATCCTTAATGGTGAAGGAACTTGCGATAGTCCACACACACCTGCAAATTTTTCTTAGGCACAATCACTATAAAACTTAACCAGTTTTCTTAGGCACAATCACTATAGAACTTAACCAAGGTTTATAATCAATAGCATATATGAAACCCACCTTGACTAATTTTTCAATCTCTACCTGAAAACAGTTAGCGTGTTTCGGGTTCATTCTATAGTGTTGTTGCTAAACCGGTCTGGCATCAATGGCGACATCAATTGTATGCTCATAGCCCTCCTTCGGGACTCCTCGCAACTCATCGGCTGCTTTCACAATAAATTCTGAGGTATGATTAGCACCTATAGATACAAATTTTTCCAAATTAATTTTTGAAAGTTTCTCTTGAGCAATTTGAGTCGGGTGCAGCCACACTGATTCCTCCTTTAACGTACGAGACTCCTCAATCAGATCTAAAAACTTATTCAGTCGATGATCTTGCAACTCAGTCTCCTCGTCTGGATTCTCCAGCAGGGCTCCTTTGGTTGTGTTAGAGGTGCCAATGTCAACTGTAAATAGATTAATCACACTTGACAAGTGTGCTTCTCCCATTGGTATGTAATCTTGAAAAAAACTCGTCAATTGCAAATCCTCTTTGGATTCCTCTGTCATTTGTTGGAACAGTAACTCCTAAACCGTCTCTACTCCCATCGGTCAAACTACAGAATCTGACCTCCCTTGATGTGTTTGTAACTGAATCTTTTTGCCTTCTACAAGAATTGTCACTATGCCGGTTGCCCAGTCATGTACTGCTTTAGCAGCTCGCAACCATGGTCAATCTAATAGAACCGGATAAACAACCGTGCCCGTGGGTAATCTCATAACGATGAAATTCAAAAGGAATTTTAATCCCTTAATATAGACAAGAATCTTTCAAATTTCTCCGATGGAGAATCACACGTATGGTTAGCCATGTGTATGACTAAATTGCTCTTATGCACCGTGATTTTTTTCAATTTGTTGTAGGTCTCCTCGGAAATGATATTCACTCCCACACCACCATCGATCTAAACTCCCTTGATACTCAAGCCTTGAATATCAATTTCCAATGTAGGAACAATATCTTGTTTCGTAGATTGGACAATTGCATTGACTAACATAGGAGGAAGTCCTTCAGACATCATCTTGAACCCTGACAACTTTGATTGTATGGATTTTGCTAAATAAGGTGCAATTTGCATCAACTAGCCTACTATCACCTGAAATTTATAATTATAAACAAATTCAGCAATTTGATCCGCCACGACATCCACCAGCTCACGGGAAGAATTTGGTCCCTGTTTGGTGTAGCTGTTCCAACACATCTTAAGTAACTTTGGCCATCTGCGGGATTAGCTACCCGATTGGTGCTTGGTCCAACATCTTCAACAACTCCCTCTCGGATTATCGCCTTCCTTTTTTCCTTATGTCGAGTGACCACTTGTACATCCGTTAATGGTGATTCTTCCACTATAATTACATGTATAGGTGCTTGTTGCTCAGGGCCATTCATCCTGCCAGGGTTCTGAGGTGAATTTTGTGCAATGTTTTGATCATTGAACCGATTATTAAGTCGTGGTGGTGGCAAAGCTCTTTCCAGGTTCTCGACATGTTGGCGGTGATATAACACTCCACCCGCCGCGGTGGGTGGGGCCTCTATAAAAAAAAACAAGATTGGGAGTTTCACCCGTCGCAGCAGGTGGGGACTCCATAAAAATATAAAAAATATTGGGGGCTTCACCCGCCGCGACGGGTGGGGCCTCCATTAAAAAAAATAATTGGGGGCTCCACCAGCCGCGGAGGGTGGAGCCTCGAAAAAAAAAAATATTTGGAGCGGCGGGTGGAGCCTCCAAAAAAAAAATTTAATTTTTTTTTGGAGGCCCACCTACTACGGCTGGTGGGGCCTCCATAAAAAAAGTATCTGAAGGCCCACCAACCGTGGTGGGTGGAGCGTTTTTTTTGTTTTAGAATTTTTTTTTTGGAGGCTCCACCCGCCGCGGCGGGTGGGCCTTCGTAAATTTTTTTTTTTTTTGGAGGCTCCACCTACCACGGCAGGTGGGGCCTCCATAAAAACACACACACACACACACACACACAGATATATATATATATATATTAAAAAAAGTATTGAACATTGTCAAAGTTTCAATTTTTGTGATTAATTAACATCTTGAAATTCTCTTGACAATTTTTGAAAATGGATTTTGAGAAAGTCCAAAATTAATTGAGACAGCATTATCAATGTATATTTTTCGATACTGTCAACCAGAAATCCTACCCACGGCCACGACGTTGATAGTCTGCCTACTCTGTACATACATTTACAGTTAGAATGACGGCTACCTACTATAGTATAGATCTAGTAAATTAAGTTAACAAGCTGTTTTTCAATGATCAATCAGTTGAAGCTCTATTCTTGTGTCTCTCAGACTCACGCACAACTTCATGCTCATGTACTCATTTTCTAATTAATCAAAGAGAGCATTTGTCCACACTTCTGCTTTGTTCATTTGTGCACTGTTACAGACTACATTCACTTCTGATCCACAACTGTCCATTGTTAAACTTCCACTGTTATCCCAATCATTTCTGACATGATATCAGAGCTTCTCTTATAACCAAAACTCTACAAATCTTATATCATTTGATATTTCCATAGTATCACAGTTTTATGACAGGGTATTAGAGCCCATTTTTGATAACCCACCATTTTACGATATTTATAACTAAAACTAGTGAATTTTAGCCATTAAAAAACTGACAAATTTAAAAGCAATTATGCAGTCTCAAGAATAGCTAGTATAGGTGACTAGTTTTATTTTGGCCACGTTAGCAGCCAAATTGGATGATTTGTCATTTTGAGTTGGAGTCAGATGAAAAGGATTCAAATGTTCGATTTAATAGTTGCATGAACTAAACATTTGAGCACCCATCGATAGTCAATAGTTTGACTTTCCTCAATAGTTTGACTGCCTTCGATAGCTTGACTGTCACATAGATACATGTCTTTGAATTTCATGTATTTTTGTAGATTGTGCAACAATGCATTTAAATACGCAGCAACATGAATGAATTGAGATTAACAATGAGATTTAGGGAGAAAAGGATAATAAATCCAATAGTATGGAGGTGAATGAGAGAAAAATGGTGTGAAGAAAACTAGTATTGGCGATGGAAATGTAGTTTGGCATCATGACTACTCATCATTGGTGAAAATTTTGAGAGGGCAAGCAATCACAATTGAGAGATAGGCATGGGATATTGGATACGAGTGAAAAACTCTCGTTATTAGGTTCAACTTTTGGGATTTGAACCAACCAACATCAAGTGATGATCGGAGGAATGGCCTCATAGGCATGATCGGTAGTGGCAATGTTGAATTAAGTGATAGCTACATTAACACATGCATTTGCAACTTGAATATTTATGATTAGAGAGAGAGATTGGAGCTATCTTGGAGGTACACACATTTGGTGGTTACAAGTGATAGAAGTATGTAGTGGCACTTGTTGGAAGCCATTGAGCAAGATAACAAACTTCCATTGGACAAATTGTGTGTGGGACATGAGGGAGATGAAGAACGAGTCAGTAATCACACTTTGGAGCCTATTAAAAAGTGGTAAGTGTGATGTTTTTGGAGTTTTGCAGTTGGTAAGTCAATTCAAATCAAGTCACTGTAGCTTTGAAGTAGTGCGTCAGTTTTTTCATCAATGAGATACACTTCAACTGTCAGTTTGGGTAAGTCAAGTCGATTTTTGTATCAGTATTGCATGAGGATGCAGATTCCAATAATGGCAAGGTGCAGGTCATTTGGTTTAAACCATGGAAGATCTCATAGGTTCACTAGGAGGGATATTGGCATGCACTATACATGAGGGACTTGATGGTGGCTTTGGAGTTTGCATCTCAATGTATTCTTGAGGAATAGTTTGAAATCAGGAGTAGCTTTTGAATTTTGGATTTTCGCGCGATCCTGAGTTTCTCCTCTCACTCTTTTGGTGGCATTTGGAGCATTTGGCACGCTTGGGGCTTGGAGTTTGGAGTTTGGAACTTGGAGCTTGGTGCTTGAAGCTTTTGGAGTTTTTGGAGGTAAATTTTTTGTGTTTTGTGTTTGTTTTGTTTATTTTTGTGAAAGAAAGCGAGGAGGAAAAAGTCTAAAGTGTAAAGCGAGGAGGGGAAAGTGTAAAGGGTAAAGTAAATGAAGGAAATGTGCATGTAAAGTAGATGAGAGTGTAAAGTGTAAAGTATATGAGAGTTACATTATTGTTTGAATAGTAAAGATAATAATGTAAAGATAGTGTACGAATTTCTGAGAGAGAGAGGATGTGTGTGTGTGTTTTGCATTTTGCATTGATTTTAGATTTTGGGTGATAGATGAATAGATAGTGTTTGATAGTAATTGAATGTTAGATTTTTAATTTGAGTGAGAGAGAGAGAGAGAGAGAGAGAGAGAGAGAGAGAGAGAGAGAGAGAGAGAGAGAGAGAGAGAGAGAGAGAGAGAGAGAGAGAGAGAGAGAGAGAGAGAGAGAGAGAGAGAGAGAGAGAGAGAGAGAGAGAGAGAGAGAGAGAGTATTGTTTTGCATTTTGCATTTAGGGTGATAGATGAATAGATAGTGTTTGATAGAATATTTATATTAGATTTGTAATGTGTGAGAGAGAGAGAGAGAGAGAGAGAGAGAGAGAGAGAGAGAGAGAGAGAGAGAGAGAGAGAGAGAGAGAGAGAGAGAGAGAGAGAGAGAGAGAGAGAGAGAGAGAGAGAGAGAGAGAGAAAGAGAGAGTAGTAAAATGATTTCACATAGTCCCTCTACAAGTCAAGACCAAACCCTTTGAACCCTTTAATTTATAGCATAACATGTCAAAAAAAAGTTGTATAAAGTCTTACAGTATAGAGTACCATAAAGCAAAGCAAGTTTTAGGACACCCAGCTGTTACCTACCACCATCCCACAAAACACAACTGCACGAGTTAGTTATGTGAGGAAGACAGGTGTCATAGTTGAGCATCATTTGTTATCCATGTCTGAAACAAGATTCACTACCTTATTAGCTTGATTGCAATTTCAAATAATACCGCCAATCTTCCCTATCATGCATTTCTTAATTAGCAATACATTCTACCCTATACTAAAACCGTATCAGGGTAGATGTCATATTGATCAGCACAAGAGCAAAAAGAATCTATTAAGTTCACATAAGTATTCTACACATAAGAAGCTATCTTGCAATACATAGGTAAAAAGAGAAACTTGACTTTGGCATTAGTGCTAGGTACTAGGGCAGATCCGTGCCATACTAGCCCCAAGGACTTCCCATGAGAAACGTTTGGGAGTTCAAGCACCTTATGGCATGGGCAAAACCTTGCCATGCAAGCCCGTCTAAGTTCGAAAGATTTAAGAGAGAGAGAGAGAGAGAGAGAGAGAGAGAGAGAGAGAGTTTTACATTTTGGCATGTGTGTGTTATAGCATATTATTAATATAAGATTTTATACCAAACACAAAAAAAGAGAGAGAGTTTTGCATTTTGGCATGTGTGTGTTATAGCATATTATTAATATAAGATTTTATACCAAAACACAAAAAAAGAACAAATTTGTATAAATTCAAATACTATTTATATACTGAGTAGTACAAAAACAAAACTTCACAAAGACAATACTACAATAACCTTCCACGCACATCTATGAACAAATTCTCATTATAATTCGGTCTTTTCCGTTTTTCGATGCTTTTAGCATCATATCAAAAATCCATTCACGAGTGCATTTTGAAGGTAAAGGGTCTAAAGGTTCATCGTTCTCCAATGCTCTCCTTCTTCTTCGATTGATATGCCTTCTTTGTTTCAATGTTGTGTTTCTTTCCTTTTTGGCTTATTCATACCTTCAAGTCCACTTTTCCATATGTCCACAATTATATAGTATGAACGTGTCAAATTTTTTTTTTAATTGAGATGAAAGTCTCTTTTCCACACCATTTCCTTGTGTTACTTCACCCTTAACACGTTCATCTTCTTCTTCAAGATACATTTTTGACCTTCCAGGATGCAATTGTGAGATTATTTCGGTGATATAAAACAAAGCAACCTTTTGGCCTTGCTTTTTGTCTCACAAAGCCTTTCAAAAATTTCATAAAATGCTCAAGGTATGACATCCATCTTGTGTGCACAGGTAGACGAACTTGTATATTCAAAAAAGAAGTTGGAAAAACTCTTTCCAACAAACATACCATTTCGATCATTTGGATTTGTCAGGTAATCCAATTCATTATTTTTTATTTCTTTTGAGGAAATCCACCTACAAGATTGATATTGAACACTAGGTTGTTTAGGACATAAAAATATTGAAATAGCACATATTTATACAAGTGTTTAAAAGGATATACAAACCTAATCATCAATGATAAATTGTAAAGTGTATTTTGTACATCCTCATTGAAACAACCTTGAATAGAAAGGGAAGTATGAATTGCAACATATTATGCCAATCATGCGATTTCAATTTGCCTAATTTACCATGATCAAGCTAGATTTGCCAATTTTTGGCAATTCTTCACAATCAATTGATTCATTCCATGAGAAATAAACATCAAGATGTTTAAGCCATTCATCATGCCATTCCGCTACTCCCATGCGCGAGGGTGATGGTATAGTTAAAGGATTATGTCTTCGCCCCCCAAAAAATCGCCTATTCAACCTTCAAAAAGGATGATCAAATGACAAGTATTTGCGATGATTTTTGTAGACCACTTTTTTCAACATATTTGTGCAATGTCGACCCTCCAAAAGTGGTCCACAACTATAATATGCATTATAAGCCTATGTGGTTAAACCTGCATAGTTCATGAACCAAATGTGAGATAAGCTTAGTGAAATGTACTCAAATGCTAAACCCTAAAACTGATTCATATAATTATATAGATACTTGAACTTTACTTAAACAGGAGTAGTCATGCATTGTCCACATTAGAATTCCACTATTGGAGGGTTTGTGGATATTGAGACAACCCTACCCATAGTGAATAAGTGAGAGGGACTCTGGCACCCTACGTGTGTAAGTCCAACCTGATGATCACATAGTTGTTTGAGTAGTTAGAAGTTAATAAAAGGACTTTAGGCCTTTTTGTGAGACTTTTAATGTCCTAGGGCCTAATAGTCAAGTTAGCGAATAAAAGGTATTCTCACCAAAATTCAAATTTAAATTGGTTCCCTCCAATTTTTGAATGGGTTCTCTCCTTTTTTTTGAAACTTAGGGTAGAAATTGGCTAATAAGATTTGAGGCCAAAGCCCTAAAATCCACTATATATAGTGGTAAATTCGAATCATTTGTACATATTCTCTTCATTTCAATACAAGCAAGTTGTCTCTCTTATGGAATGGATATGGAATGTCCTTGCTCTTCTTCTTTCCTCCTCTAACTCTCACATTTTCTTTGGATTTGTTACTTGTTGGATTTGATGCTTATTGGGATTGATCATTCTTATGCTTTTTGTGAGAGAGAAGAGGAGATATGGAAGAGTAAGTCTCTATCATTGTTGCGGATCTAGTGTTAATGGATGCAGTGTTAGATATGAATCATATGCATTTGTTGGATTATAAAATATGCTATCACTCTCATGGGAACGAATCTCTGCGTGACAACTACTTGATGCTTGGGTGCTTGGATAGGGTTGAGGGTGGATAGGAAATTCCCACTACAATTTTGGCGCCGTTGTCGGGGAGCTACGTCAATTTTTCAGGACCCGATGCTAAGAACCAAGCCCATGGCCTTAGATTTCTTGAATGACTAGCTTTGCCAGCTCCACTAGCACAACATGCTCCTCTTGCGAACCTAATGGAACTAAAATCTTCAGTTGGTAATGAGAAATAGAATTACAATACTGATCAAGATATAGGTCAATATGCTATCTATGTTGTTGCGCAACAACAATAGTCTAGGCAATGGACTAGAGTACCACTTGGATGCTTTTTATTATGAAAATCATAGAGTTGTTGAATGTTCAAACAAACATGCTGCAAACTAAAAAATTGGCGTAGCTCTTTGGCATCGTAGTGGGTTTTTTTCCTAGCCTATCCTCAACCCAAGATCCAAACAATCTAGCATCATGGAGATGAAGTTAGTTGTCACGCATTGGTTTGTTCCCATGAGAGCGATAGCAAATCTCAGAATTCAGCATGAATGGAAGATCCACATCTAACTCTAACATCCATTAACCCTAACCATTAGCACTAAACATCCATTAACACTACGTTCCACAATGAAGATAGTTTACTCTTTCTCTCTCTCCCTTCTTCTCTCACAAAAAGTATAAGAAATAGCAATTCCAATAATAATTAGATCAAACAATTAGCAAATACAAGAAAGGCATGAGAGGTGAAGGAAAAGTGATAGAGAGCAAGGACATTCACAAATCCATTCCATAAGAGAACCAATCTGCTTGTATTGAAATGAGGATATGAACATGAGGAGCAACTCTAGTTTGCCCCTATTTATAGTAGAGAGAAGAACCTTGGCCTCAAAATCTTATTGGTCCATTTCTACCTCCCTAACTATTCAAACTTAAAAAAGAGTGGGAACCCATTCAAAAATTGGAGGGAACCATTTGGAATTCAAAATTGAACCAATTTTGGTGGGAGTCCCAACTTTATTCACTAACTTGACATTTACGCCTGCGACAGTAAAAGTCCCACAAAAAGGCCTAAAGTCCTTTTATTGACTTTCTAAGTATCAAATAACTATCTGATCATCGGGTTGGACTTACACACGTAGGGTGCCAAATTCCTCTCACTTATTAACTAGGGTTAGGGTTGTCTTGGGATCCACAAACCCTCCAACAAACCAATTTGCCATTTTGGCTCAGGACAATCTGTAGAATAATGTCTCGGAGCTTCACAATTATAACAAATTGGATTAGTCATAACCCTATTGATAACACGTTTTTGTTGGTTGGGTGCAAATTTCTATACGGCTACGAACTTCCTTGGTGGTGGTTTAGAATTGGGTACTTGCAGGCTAGTATTCTTAGGATTTGTCGTGTAATTGATCAGATGTTTAGTTGTTTTTCCAAAAGACTAAGACACAAGAAGACATTTTCTTTGCCAATGCTTCAAAGCATTGTTGAAGAATCATACCTGCCAATAGTTCTTTGACATACAGAAGGCCAAGTTTGGGGGAGAAAGAGCTTTGTTTCATAATTATTTAGTTGTTGGATTTTTGGAAGTAGTGGGCCGAATTAGAGGAATGGCCAAATAAATGGCATAAATTGTGATTTTCTTTCAACCAAAGATCAAGAGATGATTTTGGATCTTAATGATTGATAAAATCTTCACAACGAGAATAGACTTTCCAAGATAAATATTTTATGGACCCTATATCAAGATTATCAAGACTGGTTGTAACATAAAAATGAGACACTATTGATGTGAAATTGAGAGCCAATTGATCCCAAACATAGAGATAATGACCCAACAATGTACATCATTTCTAAATATATAGCAACTACCCAAGGCATGAAGGTGACGAGAGTAGACTTTCCAAGATAAATATTTTATGGACCCTATATCAAGATTATCAAGATTGGTTGTAACATGAAAATGAGACACTATTGATGTGAAATTGAGAGTTAATTGATCCCAAACATAGAGATAATGACCCAACAATGTACATCATTTCTAAATACCATCAAGAAAAGTAGCTACCCAAGTCATGAAGGTGACAAGAATAGACTTATCAAGATAATATTTCCTAAACCCTAAACACTCTTTAGATACTAAATTAAGGTCCAAAAGAAATATACAATAATTTATATGGCCAAATAAGAGTGGATCTAGCTTTAAGCTCTCTTTTGCTAGCTCTAATCTTGCATATATTAAAAATAAACAACAAAAACTGGGTATTTATAGGCTTTTAAGAGAGAGAGAGAGAGAGAGAGAGAGAGAGAGAGAGAGAGAGAGAGAGAGAGAGAGAGAGAGAGAGAGAGAGAGAGAGAGAGAGAGAGAGAGAGAGAGAGAGAGAGAGAGAGAGAGAGAGAGAGAGAGAGAGAGAGAGTCATCCCCCCGGGCTTTACAAGTGGGCTCGTCAGGCACCTTTATGAAGACCACTGGGTTTCTTAATGAAGCCCGGCGGGTAACCTACTTGGCCAGTTTAGGCCGGTGGAACGTCAACCCAAACGTTATTAATGTTCCAGGGCACCGAAAATAACCCTCAAATTTTCAAACTTCACTTTACATAATTACATCATCAACAAGAGCATCATCTAAGGCCAATGATGATCCAAAATCCATATTCATGTGATTTATCCTATCAATAATATTCTCGATCTCTCTTGCAACTCTTTTCCTTGAAACCAACTTATGTTCCTTCTTCTGCAAAAGTTGAAAATGTTAGATGTATCAGTTTCTCTCTCTCTCTCTCTCTCTCTCTCTCTCTCTCTCTCTCTCTCTCTCTCTCTCTCTCTCTCTCTCTCTCTCTCTCTCTCTCTCTCTCTCTCTCTCTCTCTCTCTCTCTCAAGCATGAAACATAAATTAATATATAACACAAACCGTAAACCAATAGCATGAAACACACACACAAACACACGCACGCACGCACACACACACCCACCCTAAACACACATGAAGAGAAAAACAGAGAGAACATTATAGAGTGCTAATCAAAACTCCCGAACCACACGATTATATCCTACTCCAGAATGTCACCACATGCTCCCTCCCTATGGCGTTTGGGCTTTTTTGTGGAACTCATCTTCCAAAAAAAAACATTTGAACCACGTCTTTAACAAAGAAAACAAGGGCTACACACCTTCCTAGAATTGGGAGTGTTGGTTACCTTTAATTCTCTCTCTCTCTCTCTCTCTCTCTCTCTCTCTCTCTCTCTCTCTCTCTCTCATGTGAATGAGTCTATTATGGGTGATTGGATACGGAAATCTAGATTAACTACATCTAATCATTCTATTTGAATTTTTTTCTTTTAGAAGCAAATGAGATTAGAAGCAAGTGAGAGATTAACTTCATCTAATTATTTTATTTGAATTTTTTCTTTTAGAAGCAAGTGAGAGATTAACTTCAAAGTATCATGACACTCATCCTATCACTCAATATTTATTGGCCAAACTATACTTGAAGTGTCATAAGGGTCAAAGATTAAAGCATTTTCAAAAAACACTTTAAAGCATTTTACCTCTTGTACTCTTGGATTCTCTGTGTGCACTCCATTGGCACAAATATGATTGTTGACAATCCTCCTTGTCCGAATCCTAAGTCCTTTGCATTGTGTGCATGTACATGGTATCCTCTCATCATATTCTGGTTGAAACTGGTCCAATAATCCAATTGCAAATTGCACAAATTCTTTCAGTGTCATTCAAGTGAAAATTGACAAATTCTAACATGTGACAAAAATTGACAAGATAGTCTTTGTACATTTAGTACATTTGCAACCTTCATTTGTGATGGACTGGTGTCTTGGCTTTCCAAAGAGCAATATACTATATCACAATCCTCAACCAAATCGGAACGCATATCTCTCTTCTTTTGTTATCACAGGTATGAAAGTCCCACTCCAATATGCATTAAAGTTCTGTAGTCGATTTTCTTTTCTACTTACATTAATATATTAGGATTTATTGTAATGTATTGTATGTTTATGAATGTAGTAATCGTGTTGGGGTCAGGCAGTGGTGAAAGCATAGCATGGTAAACAAGCATGAAAATATGATGCAAACACTTTGTTATTATAGCATGCATAGTCTTGCCAATTTGGATAAGTCTAATTCTCTAGATCATGGTAACATGATGTTAGATCTTTGTGATCCTAATAAGTCAAGAAGAAATCTTCATTTTCTCATGGAGGAGCATGCACATGAAGAAGGAGCAAGCCTCAAAGTCAAGCATCTACATGAAATTTGGAAGGAATCAATTTCAAAGATGCTAGGATGGTGCAAAGCTCTCAAGTTCATCAAAGATGTCAACATCAAAGAAGCACTATCATGGATATGGTGATTTCAGATCAACATCAAGCTCATTGGCTGACCTTCACACCTTTTGAACTAGCAAAGACCAATTTAGCCCATGGAATCAAGTTCAAGATCTTCATGTTTTCCATCAAGCTAAATTTACCAAGCTAGATTTTTGAGGAGTGTGAAAAATGCAAAAATAAGCTTGGTAAAGACCAAAAATCTTGTATATAGATAAACACACATGTGTGGAGCCTGTTCCCACGTGTGAAACTAGTGTACTTATCATGTACCATAATCATATAGGATGTACATATGATTTAATTCAAGTTCCAGTGGCTAAAAAGGCCAAAATCTAGTTTTCTAGACATATGACACATGGGATCAATCTATTGATTGCATGAGCCACATCCTTTGGTTAGGTGTCATATCCCATGTGTAGAGGACATGTCACACATGTGGAATAAGCTGAAGTAGATGAATTTTGAGTTCTAGAAGATTTCCAAGTAGATCTCCATATAGAAGGAAAATGGACCAAAAGTGCTCAAAATAGAAGGTTTTGTCCAAGTGTCAGTTTTTCATGATGAATCATCATATGACAAAGCACCTTCACACATGTGGGATCAAAGGGATGATCAGTACCACGATCTCTCACTTACTGTATATATAGAGCCACATTTGGCCATAATCAGTGTGAGACACCAATCTTGGTTTTGGAAGCAATTTTGAGTGATTCTCTCCATTTGTCTTCATTTGTTTTGATTGTTTTGAGGTTCTATCAATGTGTACTTGATTTTCAGGTTGGAGTCCATACTCAGATAGTGTTTCACACGTGTGAAACCAAAAAGTACACCTACCTTCAATTAATGATTGTTCTTGTTAGGATTTTGTGTCTAGAATTGATCTAGATTGATCTTAATCTCAAGTAGATTGATAGATCAAATAATCTGACAACCAATCCCTCTTGAGGATCAGATTAGGATCCACTCTTGGTCCCTTTTTACTTTTTCCACAACAATATATAAAAAAAATGCTCAAAATGGCTTATGTGAGTCTTAACTTTCTAAAGATCTAGTATAGTATGTAGATCACAACCACAATCACCATAGCTCAAGCACCACAAGCTCTCAAAGATGGCATAGCAAAAGCTCATGAATTACAAAGGAAAATTGTACATATAGGAAACACAAAAAGTTCATGTCCTTGACAGGTGTACTAAAACTAACAAATGTCCTAAAATTGGCCTACCACCTACCAAACTAGAATTGGCCCCAGTATGGCCAAATTCGATCGACAAACTCGAGACATGCCTCCATCTGATTTGAACACAAGTGGACCACTTGAGCGACATGGCTCAAACTAGTAAAATTCCATTGCCATCATGAGACTTACATCCTCCATCCAGCTAGGCTGACATCCTATTAAACAATTACAATCATAGACTTGTAAAGTTGACATTAATGAGTGATTGAGACTCAACCTTAGAAAGTCTTACTGCCACCATAAAATAGTATCCTCACTAGATAGATAGCTAGTAGACATAATTGAAAAGTTACAATTGAGCATTCAAGTGACTACTTTGTTCCTATGGAACAAATGCATAAATATACACAACTATGACTCAGATCTAGACTCCTATGACAAAGTAACATGCAAGCACATGTTTGCTATTTCCTCTGACTACTAGCACTTATTCTCTGATTGACAAATTCTAGCCAGCCGCCAACTGACAAGGTCTGCCTACCTCTAACTTCTATGATTTGCAGTACAGTGGTAATGCAATGGAGATGTACCCATCTTTCAATTAGTACATCTATGACCTAATCTCGATCCGACTGATAATAGATGCTCAACTTCGATCTGCATCTATCACAATTCGGATTCCTATATTCTACAGTCTCTTTTTTAATGTTTCTTGAGTTCTTACAGATTGTAGATTATTGCTACACTAATCTAAGTAAGAACAGAGAATGGATTTGGGACTAATCCTATTGAAATCACTAGAATCAACAAAAACTGAAACAACTAAGATCTGCAATCCTACAAAGTGCTTACTACAATTATCGCTCAACAATTATAACAAGAACTCCTCAGGGAGTCAAGCACAAAGCAGCATCAGATTAGAATGGTATTGATCTTCCACAAGGCCCTGCACATCTACTTGATCTTAATCACAAATCCAAACTTAAACGGGAAGAATCAACAACAAAACACATTCATACATCAGTACTTGAACTTCATACATGAAAAAGTCCCAGGTACGACTTCATTCGGGTATGAATTTGTTGCCATACCACTTTTCGATCATCTGCACATATGGACTGGAAGTAAAGGCAGCTTGGAAATAAAGCCTTTCCATCATTAAATGTGCATCTTCCATTTGTAAAGGCTGGTTGACATCCAACCTGATGGGTGGCAGGCCTTTATCCCAGTAGCACTCTAATGTTGCAAGAAAGGCTATAGACAAACAATAGTTGGCGCTTTCTTGGACTACGATATCCGCACTTCCCCTATAGGTATATCCATACTTTAGGAGCGCGTCTTGATATTTTACAAAGGTTGATCCCTAGAATGATAGGCCAATTGACTTGTCGCTCAACTGGCTTTGTTTTTTCCCAAGGATCCCTTCTTTTGATCGGCACATAGTAGGGATTAGTTCTTTTTCAACTTGGTGCTCTCAGGTATTCTTATAGCTGCTCATCGTTATTCATCAGCATTACAATCTTCCAAGAGGGTTGTGGTCGTAGGGCGTGTAGGAAAAATAGTAATAATTCTTTCACAAAGAACACGATGAAAGTTTGAATAAATCAAACTAATGTCAATGTCTACAATCGGGTTTGTTTCTGATCTATGTACTAATAGAACAATATTTACCTTGATTGAATTAGCATGCATAAATAATATGCAAAATTAAGAGACAACTTGAGACAATTTGATAAACAAAAACTATTGATCAAAAACAAATTTATAATTCTGAATTAATATACATCTCTTGTTGTCTTATCTTGCTGTTGTGTCTCTGACTGAATGAGTCTTAGAGTCTCTCCAGTTTGAGTGAGAGTACAACGAGTAGTGCACATGTATTTATATTGCTACAGGACAGGTCTTTGGCCTTTTAGTTATAGGTCTTTTGGCCTTTTAATTCTGTAACAGTAGATCTAACCGTTTACGACCATTGATATTCAAATAGACGTTATGTTTCCAGGGTCGAATAATTTTGTTCGCAAATGTTTTGCGATAGTCTGTCTCTTCGTTACAGCTTCGTGTTTCACGAATTGTTCGAGAAACTTGTCTCTTTGCGACATTTTCGTGTTTCAAGAATTGTTCGGGATAGATGACAGTCTTTGAGCTTGAAGAAGAAACCAGAATATTTGCAAATTGTTCGCAACAGGTGAGCTTTGAATAAGAAAGAAAATATTTCATGACAAGATTCTGTTCGCGAATCTTTCGAGCTTCAACAAGAAACCACGAGCTTGTGACAAGAAACTGTTTCGCGAATCTTTCGAGTTTCAAGTAAGATAAAATTTCTCGAAGCCAGGTTGATCACGAATAAAAATGTGTTGAGTTCGTGTTCGTTTCTCATCCTTTGTCAAGTAAACTACTTTGTTAGTAGAATTGAGATCTATCTGATCATGTGTTCTACAGCTCCCTCTCAAAGTGGGCAGTTGGATTAACCCCAACCTTCTTCGCTGCTTCTCGAACAAAGCTTTATTGAGTGGCTTCGTAAAGGTATCAGCAGTCATTTCCTCTGTGGGTATGAAGATTGTCTTTAGTATCTTCTTCTTGACTAAGTCCCGAATTACATGATACTTGATAGCAATGTGCTTCATTTTTTAATAAGATACAGGATCCTTTGTAAGATAGATTGCTGAAGTGTTATCGATTAACAAGACATAAGATTCAAAAATAGATTCATCAAATCCTTCCAACATCTATTTGATCCAGATTAGCTCGTTTGCCATCTTGGATGCTGCTACATTTTTCGCTTCACAAGAAGGTTGATCTACTTCTATTTGCTTGTTGCTTATCCAGAGTATGGTTGTGCCAGATACTAGAGTACAACCTCCTAAAATACTTTTGTTATCATCCTTCATGGATGCCCAGCTTGCGTCACTATAAGATTCAATGTGAAATCCATCTTCCTTCAAATAACACAGTCCTTAGTCTTTCGTTTCCTGGAGATATTGTAGTAACGTCTTCGCCAACTTCCAATGCAATGATCCTAGGTTCTAGTTACATTGGCTCAGTTTGTATACTGCAAATGCTATATCAAATCTGGTGTTGTCTGCAAGATATAACAATGATCCAATTTGCCTACGATAGGGTGTTTTGGCCATTCGCTTCTCGTCCTCGAACTGAGTGCATCCCTCATGTCTCTTTCTTTTATCACTTGTATCTACCATTGACGGTCTCATCTTGGGTTTCTTGGCAGGTACTGACTTCTGGGAGTTCTATATCCTCCATTTTGCTTCTAGGCGTTTCCGTAGTTCCTCTCTCAGTTGAAGTTCTAGTCTTGTTGATGCTCTTGCCTTGACTAGAAGAGGAAGATCTTCGATTGGTGGATTGCACACATCTTGGTTAACAATCTTCAAGAAAATGGACTCGTCAACAAATTGGTGGTAGGAATCGATTTGGACGGATGGTTTGGTGATGGTAAGGAAACACGATGAAGGCTTGGTGGAAGGGTGAAGGAACTAATAGTTCTATAGTTGTAGCCTTGGACCCTTGCAATGTCAAGCTTTGACCACTTGTTGGGTGAGGAGCTTGTTTTATTTTGCAGGTTCACGGTTGTCTTCATCTTTTCTTTTCTGCAGCTCTTTCTTTCTTTGATCCATTACTTTTGGATCTCTTTGGGCTTCATAGGAGGGGATTCAACTATCATTGCTCTAGAGAGTTTCTTTTGATCAAGATCGATCTGACTCATTTGTTGCTTAAGTTTCGTCAGTTCCTTCTCAACTTCTTGGATATTTCTCTTTATTTTTTCTAGCTGCTTCACCTACTTCTTAGATCTTCTATTCTGGCTGACCAACCAATGTAAGTGGTAGTTGGTCTCCACAAGACATTTGCAAAGATCTCTTAGCCGCTTCGGTAAGACTATCAGGATTTGAAAAATCAAGAGATTTCTCAGATGAACATTGGTATAATGGCAAATAGACAGATTGAAGGTATGGTGGTGGTGGTGGTGACAACAGTATATGGTGTGGGCGATAGGCATGAGAATGAATGCAGATGTATGGCAAGAGGCTGGTTGAAGAAGGATACTAATTTTTCAATGCCTGTGCTTCCATCTTCTGAAGGATCTTCAATATGACTGGAGTACTTCTTCTGATTGAGTCTCTTGGATTGCCCATCTGTTTTCTTAGCCTTGTCATTATCGTCTTTGGTTTTGTGACCTTGGCTATCGACCTTGCTGATGTTGTTGCTGGTAATGTAACTACTCGTAGTGGATCCAAGCCAATCCACTCTCTCCCACCCCCCACCCCCCCAAAAAAAAAAAATTTGGTGAGGATGTTGTGATTGGTATTCAGCATGCTCAAGGTTAGATCATCGTTTGGAACACGCAGTCGATGCACAATGGACCAACATACTGATATTGAAAGTCCAGATTGAATTTTCACTAAATTTGTTTCGATCTTGCCATAGTTGACTCGAAGATGAATATCGCTACGAAAGACAAGAATCAACCCTGAAATGACTTGGATTTCTGAAAGTTGTTGTATGCTCAAAGATCTGAAACTCTGTACAAGGTGATCTAAAGATGGATAGATGAATGAAATTGTGTTCTTGAGATACTCTACGGAAGGCTCTCGTGCACAGTAGCTATTTCTCATGCAAAAAACAATCACACAAAAGGGATGAAGAGGAACAAAAAATAAATGAACGGTACAGAGAGTGAGAACTATATGACACTTCTCGAACAAAACTTTCATTCATCAACATTGACAATTCACCTTGACAATTGCAATATCTCATCGGTCTTGTAGAGTAATGAGAAAAACTATGATATGCCCTTGTCAAAAACAAGACAGGGCTGGTGACACTAAATCTACCATCATTGATAGCAGATATTGTGAGATATTGCTTGAAATGCATAGAAGGAGAAGATACCATTCCCATTAGTATCCTTTGGGTCATGAGATTCATAAAATGAATCGCTTTTAGATTTTTGATTCTCAAATTTGGTTTGTTATATCCAGTGGTTGGAAATCTCGTTAGAAAACGGAAAGACATATAGATTTGAGGTTGCAAGAGTGGAGATAAAATGTCAATTCCCTAGGGAGGGTGCTCTTGTCTAGGAATAGTAGCAGATGACAGATTATCGGTTTCCTCTACGTCTCGCAATAACTCATTTCATATAATGTCTATGTTCGATTATCGATCTGGTAAATGTCGTGGTGATGTAGAAGTTCTCAAGGAACTTCTCGATTGAGCAACAGATTTAACTATTGGTTGCTATGGTGCTCGTGTGGTGTTGTCGTGAGAATCCTATCGTGATTCATAACTGATATGTTGGGAAGGTAGGACTTTGTTGGGTTGTTTTGGGCAGTCTTTGAAACTGTGTTTTTTGACACAGTCGGGACAGTCGGCATGGTACTTGGTCTTGACTGGACAATCAACTATGAAGTGGCCGGTTTCACCACAGATGAAACATCTATTGTTCATGGGCCTTGTATAATGCCATAACCATCTTGTATGGCTAGTGGTTCTGGACTTTCTGGTGGATATTTGTGTTAATGCGAGGAATGTCCAGATTGTAATGGTTGTTCTTCATATTGTTGGATGGCATGTGCTTGGATAGGCTGATATGAAGGACAAGCATCATCATGATGCATAGCCCGACAATGTGGGCACCAGATGGGTTTTTGCTATTAGGTACCTGGGCAGTGTGTGGTTGATGAGACATATTATGTCGGATAGACTTTAAGGTATTTTGAATCTCATTGGTGAGTTTCTCCATCTGCAGTTGATGTTGTTGATTAAGCAACTCCAACTGTGATTTTCAAAGCTGATCTCAGGTATCCTCGATATGCTTCGACTCATGGATTGCACGATGTGCTTTTTGTTTCCTAGGTTTGTCATTATCGGATCCCTTATCTTCCTTATTGATGGCATCAGACATAAGTAACTTTAGACTCGTATATTCGTCATTGGATCTAAGCTCACGTCTAATCCATCTTGGAAGGCCGACTAAATACCAGATGATGAGCATTTGTTTGGTGGGCTATTCTTGTACTTAACTTTCTAAGCGCTTGAAATGCTCAATATAGTCTCGTATGCGTTCATCTTTTGTCATTTTGATGTTACTCAATTTGACAAAAGGACTCTCTATCAAACGAAAGGGCTTAAAACGCGTGATAAAGGACTCTTTTAGATTAGACCAATCTAATTTATCTTCACGATCGTGGTTAAAAAACCAGTCACATGCTTTAGCAATCATGGTCAATGAAAACAGTTGGACCATAGCATTGGGAGATGTTTCGCCATACACATCACACGCATTCTCAAAGACTTGCAAAAATCGTTGAGGGTCCGAAGTACAGTCAAACTGTAGATCCAACTTGGGAGTTCTATTCTCAAGGTGAGCTCCGTGAGTAAAAAAGCTTCATTTGGGTGTGTTCTGACATGTGATGTTTCAACACCATGAAAATGGGCTCGTGCCCATGAAAACTTGGCTCTATCAGATTCTCGGCTTTCGAATGGGTTTGTGGGTGGCTCGTGTATTTGGAACTGCATTCGGTAGAATCTATGACGTCTGATTTGTTCAACTGTAGGAGATCTTATTTCGGGTGGATCATCTTCTGGTATATCAGGATCAGTATGGTGGTCCATTGTGTATTGTCGTGTATTTTTGTGTTTTGTATGGGTTTTTGGTATTTTTGTGGTTTTTGATTTTTTAGGGGTTTTTTTTTTTCAGCTAGTAGGGAACTGAAGGAGGAGACTCGGTATCATAAGGGCTTTTGATTGATATAAATTGTACTTTTTGGGACTTTTTTTGGTGTATATGCCTTTTTTTTTTGAGCTCTAAGCTCGGTCGAAATGGCAATCAGAGATTTCGGTCAAAAATTATGTAATTGGGCATAGATCCGGCCCGGTCGAGATGTTATGGAAATGATCCGGTCGAGATTTGATCAGGCCCTAACTCTGACTCCAGAAACTCGATCGAGACCTAGAGACTTGGTCGAGATCGTGACCAGAGGGCTCGGTCGAGATCGTGACCAGAGGACTCGGTCAAGATCTGACAGTTTTTTCGACTCGGTCGAGATCTTACGTTTTGGCGACTCGGTCGAGATTGCAACGACGGGACTTAGTTGAGTTGGGAGTTGGAGGGCTCAACTGAGATGGTGAAGGAAGGCGTTGGTCGAGATGGCTTCCAAACGACTCAGTCGAGGTGGAGTCCAAAACGACTTGGTTGAGATTGAGTCCAAAAACGACTCGGTCGAGATTGAGTCCAAAAACCACTCTACGGTCCAAAAACAATTCGGTCGAGATTGAGTCCAAAAACGACTCGGTTGAGATTTGAGATTTTTTTTTCTTTACAATTGTCGGTTGAGCTGGCAACGAAGGGGCTCGGTTGAGATGATGACGACGAACTCGGCTGAGATGTTCAGGAGGGGGCTCGGCTGAGATGGTCAGGAGGGGGCTCAGCTGAGATGTTAACGAACGACTCAGTTGAGAGTTTAACGACCGACTCGGTTGAGATGCGAATGAAGGGTTTCAGTTGAGATTTGAGTGAAGGTGCGCACATTTGTTTTGAAACCAAAACATGTTTTACAAAAGATGGATCCTAATCTACAGAAGTACAAAGTGCATCTGTATAGAAAAATACAATAACAGACCAACAAATTTAGAAGATTTATATTTAGCTGATATTGCATCAAAGTACAAGATAATAAATAGTAAATTCACTCGTACAAAAAAAGAATCCATCATACGCCATGTCAAATTTAACAAACATAGAGACTCTAATAACTACTATAGAGAACAAAAAATGTTATATGTACCATTCCGAACATTTGAAACAACCATCCAACTTGAAAAAGAAACTTGGCAACAAACTTACATCAGACTCCAAAAGGAAATTCAAAGAAATTTTAGAAACTATAACCATCTATTTGAAAACTCAACTACAAATGAAGATGTTTGGGATCAAATAGAACTAAATACTATACCCAATAAAGATACAACCCAATACAACTTCAACACTATAGAAAGAACTGAGATATCAATCGAACAATATGATCTGCAAAAAGATATGTATCTACCATCTACACAAAAAATGCCTTCACATGTAAAATTAAACCTTACAATACAACCAAACCTTGAAATGCTTCCAAATGAAACCTATTATGCACAACTCCAAAAAATGAACCAAGAATAGAAGCACATCTTCTATGAATGCATGCATAGAAAAAGACTGAATCCAACAAAACCTTTGCATCTCTTCCTAACAGGAGTGGCCGGACTGGCAAGACCTTCACAACACAAATAATTGTCCAAGGACTGATACGACATTACAATTGTCTTATAGGTATCATCCCAGGGAAACCAAAAGTCCTTCTAACTGCCTTCATAGGAAAAGTTGCATTTAACATAGATGGGACTACTTTGCATTTTGCATTGAATATACCAATAAACACAAAACATATGGCACCATTGCCTTGTGATAGATTAGACACATTGACAAAAGCATATGAACATCTACAACTGCTTGTCATTGATGGAATATCCTTGGTTGGAAACCGATTGTTTTGCCAAGCTGATCAATGCTTACGACAAATAAAACATACACATGATTCATTTTTTGGAAACCTAGACGTTATCATTACTGGTGACCTTTACCAAGTAGGCTCTCTCTCTCTCTCTCTCTCTCTCTCTCTCTCTCTCTCTCTCTCTCTCTCTCTCTCTCTCTCTCTCTCTCTCTCTCTCTCTCTCTCTCTCTCTCTCTCTCTCTCTCTCTCTCTCTCTCTCTCTCTCTCTCTCTCTCGCGCGCGCGCGCCCACTCACACACACACACACACACATTATATGCTAAGGGCCAACACCTAAGGACCAAAGATTAAGGATTAAGGGTAAAGGGACAAGCCAAGGGCTAAGGGTTAAGGTCCAAGGGAGAAGGATTAGGGCTAACGACGAAAGGCTAAAGAACAAGGGAAGGACCAAGGACGAATGGACAATGGCGAAGGACCAATGACCAAAGGCTAAGGGCCAAGGGAGAAGGGTTTAAGGTTTAGGGCTAAGGTTTAAGAATTTAGGATTTAGGGCTTAGGATTTAAGGTTTAGAATTTAGGACTAAGGGCCTAGGGTTTAGGGTTTACAGTTAAGGGTTAAGGGTTTATTGTTTAGGGTTTAAGATTTAGGGCTTAGGGCTTAGGGTTTAGGATTTAGGATTTAGGGTTTAGGGCTAAGGGCTTAGGGTTTGAGTTTTAAGCTTAGGGTCTAGGGCTTAGGGCTTAGGGCTTAGGGCTTAGGGCTTAGGGCTTAGCATTTAGGGCTGAGGGCTAAGGGGTTAGGGTTAAGGCTTTAGTGTTTAGGGTTTCGGGCCAAGGACCAACGGCGAATGGCCAATGGCGAAGGACAAATGACCAAAGGGCTTAGGGTTTAGGGCCAAGGACCAAGGGCTAAGTATGAAGGGCGAATGGCCAATGGCGAAGGACAAATGACCAAAGGCTAAGGGCCAAGGGAGAAGGGTTTAGGGTTTAGGGTTTAGGACTAAGGTTTAAGAATTTAGGATTGAGGGTTAGAATTTAAGGTTTAGGATTTAGGGCTAAGGGCTTAGGGTTTAGGGTTTAGAACTTAGGGTTTACAACTAAGGGCCAAGGGTTTAGGGTTTAAGATTTACGGCTTAAGACTTAGGATATAGGATTTAGGATCTAGGATTTAGGTCTAAGGGCTTAGGGATTAGGGTCTAGGGTCTAGGGTTTAGGATTTAGAGTTTAGGGTCTAGGATTTAGGGTTTAGGGCTTAGGGCCTAGGGTTTAGGGTTTAGGGTTTAATATTTAAGATTTAGGATTTAGAGCTACGGGCTTAGGGCTTCGGATTTTGGGTTTCCGATTTAGTGTTTATGGTTTAGGATTTAGGGTTTAGGGCTGAGGGCTTAGGGTTAAGGGCCAATGGTTTAGGGTTTAGGATCTAGAATTTAAGGTTTAGAGTCTAGGATTCAGATTTTAGGGTTTAGGGTTTAGGTTTAAAGGCTTAGAATTTAGGACTAAGGGTTTAGGGTTTAGGGCTTAGGTTTAAAGGCTTAGGATTAAGGGTTTAGGGTTTATGGCTAAGTGCTTAGGGTTTAGGATTTAGTGTTTAAGATTTAGAGTGCCAAGGGTTAAGTGTTAAGGGTTAAGATTTAGTGTTAAATGCCAAGGGTTTAGGGTTTTGGGTTAGGGTTAAGTGTTTAAAATCTAGAGTTTAGGGTTTAGGGTTCAAGAGTTAAGGTCGAAGGCCCAAGAATCAGGTAAGGGGTTTAGGATTTAGGGCCAAGGGTTAAAGGCCAAGGGTTAAAGGTTAAGGGCCAAGGGCGAAGCACTAAGGTCCAATGGTAAAAGGCCAAGGTCCCGTACGAAGGACAAAAGGCCAAGGGTTAAGGGCTAAGGACAAAAGATTAAAGGACGAGGATTATGGAGACATAAGGACCAAGGGGTTAGAGCAAGGCGCCACGAGTTAAGTATCATTGGCCAAGGGCCAAAGGAGAATGACTAAGGGACAAGAGCTAAGGGCTAAGGGCCAAGGGCCAAGGGTTAAGAATCAAGGGCTGAGGCTTAAGGTCTAAGGGCTAAGGGATAAGAGCTAAGGGCCAAGGGTCAAAGATAAATGGCTAAGGACCATGGATTAAAGAACAAGGGTTAAGGGTTTAGGGCCAAGAGCCAGGGGAGAAGGATGAAGGGGCCAAGAGCCAAGGGTCAAGGTTTAAGAGTTAAGGTCCAAAGGCCAAGGGTCTAAGGGTTAAGGTCCAAGAGAGACAAGAGTATAGGGCCAAGGTTTACGGGACAAGGGCAGAGAGAGAGAGAGAGAGAGAGAGAGAGAGAGAGAGAGAGAGAGAGAGAGAGAGAGAGAGAGAGAGAGAGAGAGAGAGAGAGAGAGAGAGAGAGAGAGAGAGAGAGAGAGAGAGAGAGAGAGAGAGAGAGAGAGAGCTTTATTAACATCTTTTGGCACCCGTGGGTACATTGTGGGTTTTGTGAATCAAATTTCACATTAAGCATTTCATAGTCCTAGAGTCTGTTAGGATCCGAGTCATGTGAAGTAGTTAGCAGTTAAGAGTTGGAGGCTAGTGACCCAAATTTTTGTAGGATCTTGATGTGAAAAGGGGGATAACCCTTTCTTGGCAAACGTATGCAGGATGTGATATAATGATCGAAACGACGTGTGGCACTTATGTTCCTTGCCATTGTAGTTTGCATTGATCATTCTATAATCACTCTATCTTTCTGATGTGATCGAATTGATTGATCTAACTGCGTAAAGTAAAATCAAAAGCTAGATTCTTTGTTCTTATTCTAATCATTTCTCACAAAGGTTACGAGCCCACACGTGCGACCGTTGTGGATTCGAGAAAGATCTATCGAAGGAAAGCTGCATGTAGTGAAGGATGGAGAATCAGACAAAAACCAGAACCATAGAGAAGCTGGAAGAAGCGTCGAGGTATTCACTCTAGAGATGGAAAATGTAATGATCATCATGGAGAGAATGTTGTGGGAGATTGTGGAGGGATCGGAGAAGAAGCCGCAAGCAGGAGCGAAAGGAGTTCCGATTGATGAAGGAGCGGGGAAGCTGATTGACATATGGGAGCGGAAAGCTATGATCACACTGGGAGAGGCACAAGCAGTGTAGATGTAGGATGCGACTATAGCCAAGGATGTGTGGAACACGCTCAACAACATATATGAAGGAAAAATTGTCACCAACATCCTATTGCTGCGACAAAAATTAGCAAATGCAAGGATGGTAGAAGGCGATCCTTTGAGTATGCATTTGAAAAAAATGAAGAGCATGGCGGCAACTAGAATCGACAAGAATATCAGTGGAAAAAACACATTTGATTTTCACCATATTAGGGAGCCTGCCAACATCCTATGGGCTGCTGATCATGATACTAGAGGGGTGCAAAGTGGAGGATCTAGAGATCAGCTATGTGACTCAGAGGTTGCTCCAGGAGGAAGAAAGAAGGAAAAGCATGCCAAGGACCGATGAACATGCTCTGATAGGTAGACTTGTGCAAAAAAACCTAGGACAAAAGCAAGAATCGGAATAGGAATTGGAGGTACAAGTCAAGAACATGAGAAGAGGCCTAGAAACTCAGAATGGCATGGTGGAAACAAGAAATCGAACTATCTTGACAAGGCATAGAAGAGAAAGAACATGGTCTGCTATTTTTGCACCATCATAGGCCACATAGCGAAGGAATGCAGGAAGAAAACGGAGGACATGCGAAAGCGTGGAGAAGCCCTGAGGCAGAAGAAAAGAAGAAGAACGTTGCGCTTATGGTAAGGGTATGCGATGAAGAAGACGCACACCGGTTGAGAGGACCCAGGATCAAGATTGTACCCAAGAAGGATGCAAAAGTGTAGAGAAATCTAATCATGAATGAAACTGAGGAGAAGAATCAGATGTAGGAGACAAGAACTGATACCTAGATTCAAGGGCCACATGCCATATGACGTATGACATGAAGTTTTTCTCAAGGTATTAGGGAGTCCTATGGGCGAAAACTGTGAGTGCAACATCCAAACAAGTTGATGTGAGACTCGACACCTAACACTATATGGAGTGGATAGAAACCATCGATTGAACACATGCGCATATTTGGATGTAAGGCATACTTCACGTCCTTGAAGACACATGAAAGAAGATGGATCAGAGAGGTATTCCATGCATCTTTGTGGGATATCCTAGTAATGCACAGGGATACAAGGTCTATGATCCCAAAAGGAGAAAGGTGATATTGTCGCGAGATGTTGTCTTCGACGAGGATGAGGGGATGGACATAGGACAGGAGCAACTGAAAAAGGGTCATCCGCAAGTGGTAATCATGGATGTTGGATGGGATGACCTGGTCAGAGATAGACAGGAGGAAAATGGTAGGGAATGAGGCAATGGAGAAGGAAGAAGAGGACGGAGGGACGACAATACAAGAGATGCTACAAGAACCTAGGAGGTCGACTAGAGAAAGGAGCCCACCAAAGAGATATGTAGACATGGGGCTCATAGGGCAGAAATAGGAGATTGGAGATACAATCAGAGGAACCTGACACTTGGTCAGACGCCAAGGAGAGCTTTGAGTGGAATCATTGGGAAGAAGCCATGAAAGAAAAATTGAAATCGATCCATGCGAATGAGGCATGAGAATTGGTGGAATTGCCTCTAGGGAGGATGGTGATCGGAAGCAAATGGGGGTTTTCAAGGTAAAATATGCAACAGACAGAGGAGTGGACAGATTTAAGGCATGTCTGATACCAAGGGGTTTCAACCAGATTGAAGGGGTAGATTACCCCAGATTGAAGGGGTACATTTGCGCCAGTGATGAAGATGAATTCATTCTGATAACTGTTGGCATGGGCAACAATAATGAACATGGAAATAGAGAAAATGGACGTGTCGGTTGTATGGATTAAAACAATCCTCAAGAATGTGGTACCTAAAGATTGATGAGTTTTTCTTGAGAATTGATTTTCAGCGCCGCCATTCAGATAACAGTGTATACGTTCTCAAGGAAGCAAGGATATTCATAATCATTGCTCTGTATGTGGATGATATCATCATCATTGGAGAAAACAAAGAAAAAGTGAATGACATAAAAGAATCACTCAGGAGGAGGTTCGAAATGAAGGATATGGGAGAAATACATTACTGCTTGGGGATTCAAGTCAAGAGAGACAGGAAAAAAGGGGTGACATGGATGGGGCAGGAAAAGTTCATAAGTAGCATCGTCAAGAAATTTAGAATGCAAGAGGCATTTCCTCTTAGCACTCCTTTAGACCCAAGCATTAGACTGAGCTTGGAGATGTGCCCTACAAGTCAGCAAGAGAGGGAAGATATGTGCCAACGTCCTTATAGGAGATTGGTAGGATCGTTGATGTATGCTATGATAAGCACCTGGCTAGACATTGCAAAGACAATGACGAAGCATAGTCAATTTCTAACGGATCTAGATGAAGAACACTGGGAGGCAGGTAAGAGGGTGATCAAATACCTGAAGTGAACCAAGGATTTTGGATTGGTATTCAGGAAGACAAACAAGGTGGTGTTAGGATATGCTGATTCGGACTGGGCAGGAGATCAAGATGATAGGAGATCCACATGCGAATATGTATTCATGGTAGAAGGAGAATGTGTGAGTTGGAGCTATAAGAAACATGCATCAATGACACTGTCATCAACTGAAGCCGAGTACATTGGAGTCTGTCATGCTGCAAAGAAAAATGTTTGGTTGAAGAACCTGGATGGATGAATTGGGTGTCATAGCTGATGAGATGAAGGTGCTAAATGATAATTAAGACTGTCTATTCTTGAGCAAAAACACAGGGTTTCATAAAAGAAACAAGCATATTGCAATACAGTACCACTTTGTAAGGGACCTGGTACAAGAAGGGACTTTGCTGCTTGGATTCTATCAAACAGAACGAATGTTGGCAGATATCATGACTAAGCCATTGTTGAGACAAATTTTTGTAATCTTAAGGAGTCAGTTGGGAATAGAGAGTCTGAATGATGGCACAAGAGGGTAGTGATACTACGAAATGAGAGAGGGTATGTGGGTTTTGTGAATCGAGATTCACATTGGGCATTTCAGAGCCCTAGAGTCTGTTAGAATCCGAGTCATGTGAAGTAGTTAGTAAGCCCACAACGCGGGCTAGGTATAACAGAAGAATTACATAAAAAGTACCAATGTCCACAACCCGGGCCAGGTGGAGAATATGTACTAGATGGTGGTAGTGTTAGTTGTTACTTTGTGTTCAAATGCATTTTTTATTGGATTCTATTTAGACCTCATTTGGTTAAGTTATGAGCATTTTAGTGAAAATTATGGACCTATGGAGGCGGGATGCCACCCCGATGTCGGCCAAAATGAAGTAATCACTGTTTTTTGTTCGAGTTAGTTCAAAGTTTGGAATACCATGGTGAAAAAACTGATTTTTTTGGTTATAGTCGGTTTTTGCCCACTAAAGCCGAGTTTTGATACCACGATAACGAAGAATCGCTCGAGGCCCTAGTACGAAAAATTGATTATGTGCGGTTACTCAGATTGGTGGACGGTTCGAGGGGTGAATGGGCACTTTGAATATTGAAGTACTTTATACTCTCAAATTAAAAAATACTTTATGTTTGTTCTTTTCAAAAAGTCAATCTTTTAATAAACTAACGTCTTAAATACTCTCAGTCAAGTTTTAAGACAATGTATATGGAGATGTTAAACACTTTTTGAATCTGAAGTGATGAGTCTTGGGTGCTTGTTGAGAATTTCATAATTGCCTCTATAAAATTAAATTAAATTTTAAATATAATTTTTTTTATGGAAGATTGAGGGTATCAATAGGAGAAACCCGGGGGTCCCATAAAAAAAAATTAATATTTTTTAAAAAGAATATATTAAAAAAATACATTTTTTTTTAAAAAAATCTAAAATATTTTTTTTATGGGAGGGGGGCATCTATCGCTGCGGATGGGCCCTCCATAAATAAAAATTATTTAATTTTAATTTTAATTTTTTTTTTGAATTTTCTTTTTTATTAGGGGGGCCATCCGCCGCGGCGGATGGGCCTTCCATACAAAAAGTATTTAATGGTGGGCATTTTCAACTATTTTTGGACATTCTCAAGTCCATTTACAAAAGTGAATTTTAGGATAGTTTAAAATTAATTGAGACTATGTTAATATGAATGATCAGAACTTGTCTGGATAGATTTTTCTTAGCTTTGGACTGCATGAAGAATCTACCGAAGCAAGCTTTGATCATTCATAATGTCGTTCAATAATTTCGACAGATTTCAAAAACTTTTTTTTTCTAGCGATTCGATTCGTGTAGTCCTAGGTGAAAAACTCTTTCTTCTCTCAAACGTGCTCATCCGATATCTGAGTCTCCCAGTAAAGCTATCTGAGTCGCGTTGAACCTATATTGGACGACACTATAAATTATCATAACTTGTCTCGATAGATTCTTTTTAGCTTTGGACTATATGAGAAATCTATCGAAGCAAGCTTTGATGATTCATAATGTAGTCCAATAACAAATCCACCCACAGTCCAAGCTGAAAAATATCTTTCTTGTAACGGGCATGCTGATCCAATATCTGAGTCGTCATATTGGAGTATCGCATCAATACGCGTCTATTTGATGTGTTCCCATGAAGCATTTATCCTCACGCGCGAAATCGATATCGTCTTTTTCAGAATGCTCTGTCTTTTGAAAATGTTCTGAATGAACAATAATTTCAAAAAATAAATTTCATCTTCAAGGTGTTTAAATAGGTTTGTCATTTTATTTTCTTTCTTTCACTCGTGATATTGAATCTACGCATGCCTTGTCCTATAGTGCACGATTGGATTCATTCAGACACGCTAAATCGATATCAGTCTCTTCTGACGTAATATCGGATCAATGTACGGATTGCTCATGTCCTCGTCCGGAAAATTTCAGTCGCATTGAACCAATATCAGCCTTTTCCAATGGAATATCGGATCAACGTACATCCTATTTTTGATTCCTCGACCGAAAGCATTCGAAGACATTGAACCGATATCAGGTCCAATATGGCTAGTTCCTCCATGTCCTCAGATAACAAACTTCTGGATTTTTTAAATACTAGTGACATTCCATCAGAGAAATTAGAGTATTTTTCAAATATTTTTTTTGCAACTTTCGATATCGATATGTCGCCTTCTAATCAAAGAAATGGCTTTTGTCTTTTACATATCTGCTAATATTTCAGATGATGAATTTGTTGGATGTTCTACTGTTCCCATGATTGAAGCATCTGCATCTACTCACAATAACATATCGCACAGATTCCGATGTGGGCGTCCGACGTATGTTCAAAAAATTTATAATCCGTCGCAATCCGACAGGTTGAAATATGACGTCCTAGTAAAAAATCTGAAAATCAGAGTCTGGCAATCGAAAATTATGGGTGGCAACCAATTTTTGAAAGGCAGGTCGGAATCCGACATTCAAACGTGGATATGACCTGACATATTTTTCAAAAAAAAAAAAATGTGTAATCTGACGTGGACGTCGGATTGAACAAAGTACTATACTTTCCACGTGTGTGACGGGATTTGAAGATCCATTATTTCTAGTTTTATTGTGGTGTTCAAAAGCTCTTGCCAATTAGATGCAAAATAGGTTGAATTGTGTGCTAGTTTTCTATCTATTAGATATAAGTGAAACCTTTGATGCTTTTTCAATGTTTTAGTATCCAAATGAGGTTCATAACCTCTGATTTTAACATGGTATGAGAGCCCAAATGCAACCATCAAGGCTCAAATACAAGGAAGATAGAAGCAATTACAAGTTGATGATTGTTTAATTTTTATTGCCCTTAATACTACCTTAAGTTTGATGATGTTCCTTCAAGTGTGAATGAAACTGTAGCAACAAAAGAGTGATTTGATGCAATAAAAAGTGAGTATATGAGGCTTTGTTTGAGATACTTGTAAAATTATTGATCCTCCATCAAAGATACAAAATGTTTTTGTTTCCAAATGGGTCTTTAAGATCAAGCTTAATCAAGATGGTAGTGTGAACAATTATAAAACAAGACTAGTTGCCAAGGGATATGCTCAATTCAAGGGGATTGACTATGATGAAACACTTGATTGTGCCTTGTAGCAATGGTATCTTTTTCACCAATCAAGTGTCTCCAAATAGATTCACCCACATTTTTAAATATGTGCATGGGATCAAGTAGGTGATTAATCAAAAGGTTATTTCAATATTCCCAACGATGAAATATACATAATCTTTTCATACCATCGATTGGCTTTGCTTGAGATTCCTCCATAGTTTTTGCCAATCTTCCACAGACATCCTCTTTGGAGGCATCTCTCTCTCAACTCTTCCTCCAAAACCTCTTCTATGAGTGTCTATGAATGGATGGCCTTCATGCAAGTATTTACGATGATTTTCATAAACCACTTTTTTGAGACTATAAGAGTGTCTTCCCACAAGATCATGTAAATGTCAGGAATTACTAGTTGTATGTAACTGTAAACAAACTCCTATGTACACAAGATAGACATTGTTTGAATAATTACCTGAGCATTCACCTAATCCTGGATAGTCATGCATTGTCCACATTACAATGGCATGTAGTGTAAACTCCCTCTCATGTAAGGGACGCGAAATGTCATATGCTTTTATCCCCTTCCACAAATCTTCCAACTCGTCAATAAGTGGCCCAAGATACACATCCATGTTCTTAGCCTTGCATTGGCCAGGAATTAGAAGTGCCAACATAATGTGTCCCTTTTTTGTACTCAACCAAGGAGGAATATTATAATTTACCAAGCAAACAGGCCAAATGGACCACGTAGTTGCTCGTACACCAAAGGGGTTCACACCATCTATTGCAAGACCAAATCTCACATTTCTTGACTCATTGGCAAAGCTTGGATACTCTTTGTTGATGTGTTTCCATGCAGGTGAATCTGAAGGCTAAATACTTCATTATGGAGATAAGTGTGTTTAGAAGATGATTCACTTACTCTCATAAAGAGTTTACAATTTGCCTCAATACAAATTTTCAAACTATGTGTGAACAAATCACTTTTGCTCTTACATGACTCAAGAGCATACATTCCATTTGCTTTCTAATTGATTTAAAATAAATTTCAACCTTTCAAGAACATCATCTATGTTCTCAAGAGAGACTTCATACTCAACTAGTATGGATTTACTCCAATTTTGAGATGCAATGATCTCACTAAAGCAAATTGATTTATCAAATGACATAAAAGAAGTAAGTATGTGATGTATACCACATGAGATATGCTCCTCTTTCCCTTGAAATGTGAGCCACATGGACTCAACCATATTTCTTGAGTTTCTTTTTGGAATCACAATTTGAGAAGGTCTCTCCTCCTCAATCCTTGGCACACTTGAACCTTGAGAAGGATTCTCCTCCTCAATCCTTGGCACATTTGAACCTTGAGATGACTCCTTAAGATCCTCTTCATGGTGCTCCTTTTTGATGGAATCCGAGACCTCCATGTCTCATAATGATCACAACAAGTATGACCATTCAATATGCACTTCCTATGATTATCAAGATTACTTATGCTAGAAACATAAGTCCAAAAATCACTACAACTTGGCATGATTTTTCCAATATTGAAATCAAAAGGTATTTCCATCTCAATAAGGCTAACTACTTGCTTATGGATATAAGTGTCCACTTTGGATGCTTCACTTATTCTCATAAGAATTTTACAACTTGCCTTTAAGATTGAAAACTTACAATTTTCATCTTTATGAATGAAGACATCATTCATGATCTTATTGAAACCAAAAGATCCTACATTATGAGGGTATTTTCATTTCCTTGACTTCATAACTAATGTAAGCTTACAAGAAAAACATATTTTGCTATCTTTTAAGGCATAACACTCAACTAGCATTGCCTTAAGCCACCTTTGAGAGACAAAAATCCCTTCAAAGCAAAATAGACTTCATAAGTTGACATGAGAGCATAAATGAAACTATTTTCATTTTGTGATTGATGCTCCTTATTCTTGATTGATTTCTCTTGGATCATAACAATAAGTTTGAACTTATCTAAAGTTCCAAGCAAAATACTTTCCAAGGACATAAAATAAATCCAAGTTACTTTCATGAAAGTGACATCTATCTTTGCATCTTGAACCAAACAATGCACTACCAAATGAAAAATTTCAAAAGATTCAACATGTGTTGTGATGGACTCTTGAAGACAAATCTTGCAAGTTCTTGGGAGACTCCAAGCCTCATTCACCTTTCCACAAAGGAAACACCTTTCCTTGGACTTGCCCTTCTTGTATTTGCATTTTGAACTTGAAGCTCCATCCTTCACCTCGGCCCCCTTGCTTTGGTTCTCCTTGGATGGATTGGTCTTCTTTTTGAAGCATCTTGAGAAAATATATCCTCCCTTGCCACAAAGGTTGCACTTAGGATCCTTTCTTTCCTTCAATAGGATGCCATCTATTGATGCCATGTGAATTAACCTGTGATATGATTCTACAAATGTAATTTGTGACTTTCAAGAGACTAGATTTGAACATCTTCAATAATCTACAAAAGATCTAGCTCACAAACCTAAGAATCAATCTTCACACTAATGACTAGTCACTTGAAAACTTTGCTTTGATCACTAAGACAAAAGCACACAATCTTTGAATCAAATCACAAAAGAAATCAGATCCAATCTCCTATTGGACTCATCAAATACCAATGACTCTTTCTTTTGAAAATTGAAATGGATATGAAAAGATTTGGCACCTAGATTTTTCTTTTCACTTGACTAGTTCTCTCAACACTGAGATTCTTGAACAAAAGATGGGTTTTGTTTCAAACACGTGAAAATCAAACTTAATCACTTCTTTTGGACTCACTCTTGACCCAAATAATCTCACTCTTGAGATTTAGAATGAATTCGATTTGATTTGACAACAAACTATACCATCAATTTTTCACAAAGCTTAAAAAATTTAGACAACTAGAGATTCACAAAGATCTCAACCATGCATGAATTCTCAAATA
The DNA here is from genome assembly GCA_029204225.1 of Diphasiastrum complanatum. Lineage (NCBI taxonomy): Eukaryota > Viridiplantae > Streptophyta > Lycopodiopsida > Lycopodiales > Lycopodiaceae > Diphasiastrum > Diphasiastrum complanatum. Next base: position 48,500,908 of record CM055093.1, read on the forward strand.
TGGACTCCTCATTCTAGACATCCAATGGGATCACAAATTGACCCTCACACTCTCACAAAGAAAGTTGAATAGAACTAATTTGAGTTTCATACATTCTATGTCAATTTTTGCTCAACAAATTGAATTCAATCACTCCTATTGGATTCCACCAATTACTCTACCTTTTAAGACTTGGAATGAAATTCAAAATCAAAAGTTGTGATTTTTCTCACTAAGATATTGTGCTTCAAAGAGCTAATGCCACTTTGAAAGATTTGATCACTTAGGAGAAGACAAACTCTCCACCAATAATAACACAAAATGAGCTTCTAGATCTTGCCCTCTACAAAGGAAGGAACTCTCTCTCTCTCTACACATTTGTCATAGACACCTTAATGACTCTTTTCAAACCTTACAATCACTCAAACAAATTGATTAGGGTTGAACAATGTGACTTGGATCTCAATCTCTTTTCTAGAACTCTCAATTTAAGCCAATCTATGTCAAATTCTACAAAAGATTTGCATAGATGCTCTATATCCAGTGGAAACTCTCAAAGGTTTCACTTGGAGGACAGATCCAAAGATGTTTTCTAGCAAATTGATGCTTCTAAACTTGACGCTATCACTCTTGAACAAATCTAGAGTGATAGTACAATGGATTTCAACCTCTCACCTTGCATATCACTCCTTAATCTATGATTTTTAGCAAAATCTCTCTCAACTTCAACATGCACTCAAAAAATCAGAGATAATCAATTAATGCACCTAATTCAAGCCTAAAATTTAATTTCTTGGCTGATCTAATCCAAGAACTAATCAAACGATTAGATTCTCTATAGAAAATTTGATTTTGCACCAAAAATCACTCAAATTGGGTATGTGAGTCAAATTCTACAAATTTTTGAAATTTCTCAGTAAAAACCGGAGTTGTACGGCCTCACACATGTGAAAAGGGTTCCTACAGCCCACAACAAGATCTGGACCAAAAATTTTGAGGATAGCTATCAAATCCAACTTGCTACACAAAATTTGACTAGGTTCCAAAAAATTGCTAATTTTGGCTTTGATTTGGATTAACCCTATCAATTTCAACAAAACCTCTTGTAGTAGGCTCTGATACCATGTGCAAAAAGTACAAAAAGGACCAAGAGTGGATCCTAATCTGATTCTCAAGAGGGATTGGTTGTCAGATTACTTGATCTATCAATCTACTTGAGATTAAGGTCAATCTAGATCAATTTTAGACACAAAATCCTAACAAGAACAATCATTAATTGAAGGTAGGTGTGCTTTCTGGTTTCACACGTTTGAAACACTATCTGAGTACGGACTCCAACCTGAAAATCAAGAACACATTGATAGAACCTCAAAACAATCAAAACAAATGTAGACAAATGGAGAGAATCACTCAAAATTGCTTCCAAAACCAAGATTGGTGTCTCACACTGATTATGGCCAAATGTGGCTCTATATATACAATAAGTGGGAGCTCGTGGTACTGATCATCCCTTTGATCCCACATGTGTGAAGGTGCTTTGTCATATGATGATTCATCATGCAAAACTAACACTTGGACAAAACCTTCTTTTTTGAGCACTTTTGGTCCATTTTCCTTCTATATGGAGATCTACTTGGAAATCTTCTAGAACTCAAAATTAGCCTACTTCAGCTTATTCCACATGTGTGAGCTGTCCTCTACACATGGGATATGACACCTAACCAAAGGATGTGGCTCATGCAATCAGTAGATTGATGCCATGTGTCATATGTCTAGAAAACTAGTTTTTGGCCTTTTTAGCCACTAGAACTTGAATTAAATCATATGTACATCCTATATGATTATGGTACATGACAAGTACACTAGTTTCACACGTGGGAATAGGCTCCACACATGTGTGTTTATCTATATACAAGATTTTTGGTCTCTACCAAGCTTATTTTTGCATTTTTCACAATTGTAATACTTACTATTCACATAATCTAAACAAAGAATGTGGGCATTTCTGCATACATCATAATATTTATCACTCACATTGAAATTATGAAGTCCATAATTTTTTCATATAACATAATATTCACCTAAGCTAAATGATCAACGTCCTTTTTTTGCATCTTACTTGCAAGTAATAAATGTGAATCAATAACTAAAATAAAACAAGTCATACTTACAAAGGGTAGATTTTTGGGGTCAAATTTATGCTTTTTCAACCCTCACATTGGATCTCCCACCCTTGGGCATGACTACCTCCAAAAGTGTAGTGCCCTATGCCCAAGAATGTACATCTGACAAAAAAATCTAAATTATAAAGTGGCTACATTTTACTTTCACATCTAGGCCTAGCCTTGGAGGAGCATGACTATCCAATTGTCCCTTTTGACCTCATTCAAGCTCGACTTTGCACTAAGGTCTTCATGAATCCACCAATTGGTGTTGTGAATCTTGTCTAATTCAAGGACTACTTACACATTCGAAGCCCTCACATTTTTAGTACATCTGATTCATTCATTCCATTACAATAAGCTATCTTCAAAGTTTATAGCTTACATGTGCTTGCCTATCCATAAAGACCACTTGAATTGAAAGGAAAGAGGTCTAAAATACACTTAGTAAAGCCATGGATGATGTCATTCATGAGAAAGAGAAGGGGTTTGATGAAGAATCATATTTTGATTCAGCTCGATCAAACTTATCCCTTACCAATCAAGCTTGAAGCACAAAGGATGATGCATTTACACCCATTTGCTTGTCTGAGAATTTGAACAGATGCAAAAGGCACATCAGACCTAGATAAACAAGTTGGCATAAGCTCTGATACAAAGGATAAAACTAAAATTGAAAGCCAACCAATCTCAAACCCAACCGTAGCCAGCAACTCGAACTCCAATTCTTTTTAAAATGTGATACTATGTTGTTCGATTTGTGGATTGAAATGGAAATAAATTGGTGAATATATATTTGATTTAAGGAACTTACATAAGTTCTAAAAAACTTAGATACCCGGTTCTATAATTAGATAGATGAAACTACCAATTCATTTGTATCACTATAAATTTTTGGCAAATTCAATTTTACTAACAATGTAATCAAACTTATTAAATTTATCATGCTCTTAGGAACTAGTTCAGGGATCATAGACAACCATGGCAATTCCGTTAGATAGCTAGTTAACTTGACTAGTCAGTTAGCAATTGTCAATACAGATAGACAGAACTATAGAACAATGTAGGATAGAGCTGACTCTTGAAATTGTTCTAAAGAACTAGTGGAGCTAGTATTAAGAACTATTATCAAAGATTATGTAGAATAAAAAGAGAAGAGATTGACAAGCAACATTCATGCATTATAGTATTTTAGAATGAACCTTGAAAGGTATTATCATTCAAAATAACAAGTTGTTGTATACAAGGATACAAACCATTTAGATGTTGCGTGGACTTCTTATATCAGTGTGAAAACTAACAAGATGATGCCCAAGGTTATGACACATATAGTCGATGCTGAAACTTAACATATTTTCAGTGCTCTAATTCTATGTATAAATATGATTTGGTTTGACAAGTAAATAAAGACTATGATAGTGCCAGGTTCAATACTTTATACTATAGATGATAGTTGACATACCAAGTACTTACAATACTTTGTACAAGCAACAAATCATAGTTGATTTGATTTTGTAGGGTCCTGTAAACAGTCATGAAACTGTAAGTAGCTGTAAGTTGCCTGTAAGCAGGAGTAAAAGCTTGTAAGAAGTCATAAAGTGTAAGCCCATAAGTAGGCATAAAATCTCATGAGAATCGTAAAGTCGTAAGCAAGTTGTAAGGCTATAAACAGGCATAAAAGGTAGTTGTAAACAATCGTAAGTAGTCATAAAATGTCATAATCATAACAAGTATATTTTTGCAATGTTGTGTGATCCTTTGTATTTACACAAACTATTTCATAGTTCTTTGTATTTTTTTAGATTGTTTCAAATGCCTTGTAATTCTCATACTTGTCAGGTCCTCATCAAAAAAAAGAAGTGGGTAGGGATTCTAACATATAGAACCATACAACTTGAATGAATGTTGGATAACATGCGAACAACTTACTCATGGGCAAGCTCCAAAATTTGGTTTTCCACTTGTCATGATACATCCCAATGCAACTTCAATCCATGTATTTTAGCACTCCTCTTTTTGCAATATTAATTTGCACAACAACTTCAATAAAAAAATTCTTACACTCATCAATTCATGTTCTGAGAACTTCAAACATTAGTATTGATTTTTCCTAATGCTACCCCAACCCTTATTGTTGTAATTTTGACCACACAAGAAGCTAGTCTCAAACTTTTTTGGCTCTCTTGATCTATGTGAGTTAGCCTAGAAACCAACTTTTGCATTCTCATATGTAGATGAGGTGTATGATTTGTATACTTATGAAGTTAGGCAAATAGAGCACTGGGGCCCTTGAAATGCTATGGTTGCAGTGAATTTCATTGAATCTTTCTCTGTCTATCTTATGTTAGAAACTGTGCATGAAAGTGTTGGAAGATTCTAGCATTATTAGAATCTCTAACGAAGGTAATTGTAAATAAATAATGAGGGCTTTGAATGTTTTTTTTGGGTCTGCAAAGCTATATAAGTGAGACACCACAAATGGTCCAATGTACTAGCACAATAAGTGTTGATAAATTGTAAACGTACCTTAAAGTGTGATAGTTTGTAGATATAATTAAATAAGTGAGACACCACAAATGGTCCAATGTACTAGCACAATAAGTCATATAAACTAGAAATTGTACCTTAAAGCGTGATAGTTTGTAGATATAAATGTACCTCAAAGCATGAAAGAAACTCTGGTGGTGGTTCAACTAAAAAGAAATACCATAAACCTCGTAAAAGTCAACTTGTTGCTTGAAATGTAAAAGCCCAACTAACTTAGATTTAATATGGTTATTTGGAATCGATAGTCCACATTTTAAATTCTGCACCCAAGTACATAAGGGACAAACTCTGTGTATTTTATGTTTACCAAGCTCATTTGTTGTTGTGGGTATCTTATGTACATAAATAAATAAGTGAGTCCTCCCACTAAACTACTGTTGGCCCAGCCTTACCAAGTGGGCCCCGCCATAGTACGTTGTACCGTTAAATTAATAAGTGCGAGGGAACCGGCTTCCTGTGAGTATAAGCCCAACCCAATGAGCACGCTCCTAGTTATTTTAAGTTGTTCCATAGAAACTTGGGCCCTAGGTGTAAATAAAATAGTTAAAGGCCAAAGTCTAAGTTACAAACTCAAGTTGCAAATAAGGAATCTAATTTGGTCAAAGTAAGACTCACATGATTCATGTGACTTGCTTTGTGCTTTCTTGAAACCATTAGATTAAGTTTGTATTTGTTTGAAGGGCTTGGATTAGAATCCTTGCCCATGAAGTGTGGCCAATCAAAGTGAAGGAGGCTCACCTTATCTTAAATTGATGTTTTGTTTGTTTTTTATTGTTTGTATATATTTACAACAAATTTATACAAGATGAAATAGAAAATCATAAACAATAAACAATCATTCCATACATAATGCTTCTTGGTTTTCAAGGGGAGGTTCGAACCTGAGACCAAAGAAACTTTGGATGTCAAGCTAACCAACTGAGCCAACCCCATGGTCGATAGAGATGATCAAATACAAAAGTCTATATTCATAATTCAAAAAAGTGTACATATTCGCATCTAATTCATTAAAAGAGCATTGATACTAATACTCTTTTTTTCTACTTTTGCAAATACTAAAAATACATCAAATCTAAGAAGTAATAGTAGGCTTCTTAGTCTTCGCTATCTTCTCCCTCATCGTTGTTTGAAGCCGAATCTTGTCCTTCGTCTTCACCTTCATCCCCTTCATCTTCGTCCCTTATTCTCCTTGGTTTCCTCCCGTACTTTCTTCCACAAAGGAAGCGGATGCCCTCTACATACACTTTCACAAAACAAATTAATAATTATTAGCCAAACACATGTCATAAAATTGAAATGAAATAAAAATTGTGTATAAAAAATAAGAGAAATACAAATTATATAACAAAAATTCACCCTTGGATGTACGCCTTGTGCCGCAAGATGATCAACCAAGGCACTATAGCCATGGCGATGTCCAATATTGTACTCGACATTTGTATACTTAAGCCCATAATCTTCAACCTACATCAACACAAATCGATGATTAGAAAAAAGCAAAAAAAATATTGATAAACAATAAACATATGAAATGCAATTAGCTAAAAGAGAATTGCTTACAAATTGGGCATGCATATTGGCCTTGCCTCTCGATCCAAGGTGAGATTGGCCAAAAAGATTAAGCCTTGATTTAGTTGCCTCTCTTTGTTGCTTAAAGCGCTCGGGATTAGGATGCTTGGATTCATAAACAACTTTTCCCCAATCTTTTTTAGATGCCCATCCCGGCCTCTTCTTGCCTTTATTACATAATCATCTTAATGATTGGTGCTTATGACGAATATGCATACACATACTCGTCTTTGCCCATTTGTCATTAAATCGATTTGGTTGTGGAAACTCACGATACAATACATCAACTATCTTGTCTTTGTCCCCTTGGTCTTGTTGCTCCCAAGGGTTAGTATTTAAGAGTAAGGTCGTGCAATCTATTGATGATGACCTTATCCCTAATGTCCATGATGATGGAACCATCCTCATCAAGGTCATAGAAAATATTCGTGGATTCTTCCGACGGCATGTCCGTTGAAACGAATCCACAATCTTGTTGATTCTCCTTCGGAAAGACAAAGGGCTTTCATCCTTGCCTTTCCTCGGGAGATAGCATAGTATAAAAATCTCGCACTCAATCGGAATCCGATCCCGAGGCTTGTCCTCTTCCACTGGAAGAGGATCTTGGCCTCCTCCTTGATGCTCCACTACCACTAGTAGACATGACTATTGAGAGAAAGATATGAAGTTGTGAAAAGAACTTGGAAAGATATCAAATGTGAAAAATGAAAAAATGAAAGTGTGTGTGTGTGTGTGTGTGAGTGTGAGAAAGAGAGAGAGATGTGTGAGAGAGTGAAAAAGAAAAGCAAACTTTTAAATGTGTGAAAAATGAAAACGAGGTGTGAAAGAGTTTGTGAAAGAGAACGAGAGATTGGAAATTGGAGAGTGAAAGATGTTTGTGTGTGTGAGAGAGAGAAAGAGAGATTGGAGAGTGAAAGATGTGTGTGTGTGTGTGTGTGTGTGTGTGTGTGTGTGTGAGAGAGAGAGAGAGAGAGAGAGAGAGAGAGAGAGAGAGAGAGAGAGAGAGAGAGAGAGAGAGAGAGAGAGAGAAGAGTGAAGAGATTGAGAAAAGAATGGAGAGGAGTGAAAAGAAATGAAAGATTGAGAGTGAGATATTGAGAGAGAGAGAGAAATGAGGGATTGAAAGCTTGAGAGTGAGAGTTTGAGAGCCTCAAGAAATCCACAAGAAAGCATGGAAAAATAATGAATGAGGCCCTTTATATTCATTTTCCAGATTTCAAGTGTCGCGTGGCTCTGCCATGCGTGGTAGTGCCACGCAATTTTTTTTGCATGGAAATCCGTGGTTATGGCTTGGTTTGTGTCATATGGCGAGTGGTTTGTCAAAATGACAAATTATGGAACTAAAAGAATGATTTGACTCTAGTTTTATAAATATTTTTTGAGGACAAAAGCATGTGGGTGATATGACATATTTTTAAGCATGAATTTATAAGGACAAAAGCATGTGATTTATATGACATATTTTGAGTACAAGAGGACCATGTTTTTTGAAGATTTTGATGATTTTTTTAAAAAGGACAGATGAGTATTAATTGTATTTTGATTTGACATAAGACAAGTAGATGATTTGATATGGTTGGTACAAAATGACCATGTGTTTAAGAGAATTTTGTGATTTAAAAAAAAGACAAATGTTAATATGTGGTTTGATGGCGCATATAAGTTGTGAACGTTATTTAGTTTATAAAGTATTAATTAATTTGTTATATATGTTCCCTTAGAAACCCTTTCCGACTGTTATCTCATGTGATATGAGCTATCTCAGTATACTAGACTTGGGGTTGGTTGAGTCTGATCACTTGATGAGTCGTGTCGAGTGATAAGCAACAAAACCACGCATAGACATAAAATTTAAGTCATCACGTGTAATAGGGGTTTGACAAGGAGTTGAACTTGAGTTGTCTTAATATATTACTTGTTGAGTCTATTCACTTGATAGAGCCATGTCAAGTAATAAGCAACAAAATCATATGTTAGGTAGCAAATTTTGACTTTTTCGAGTGATAGAGACACCAAAATGGGGCTATTTACATTGATAGACATATTTATATATGTGTCTCTTAGAAACCCTTTTCGACCCTTTTGGGTCAGAACGTACTGGGTCGGAACGTTTTTTAAAAATAAAAAAAACATGTGTTAAGGTGGGCGCAATCTTCCTTCTTCTTTTTTGTAATACACTGAGGGACGCTAGATATAGTACTACTTCCATGAAGTATGGTACCAATGAGCTAATAGATTTTGAGGAACATGGTTGTGTGTTGTGCGGTTAAAGCCAGTTGAAGGAAGATTAAGGATAGAAGAGATCTGAAATCTCTGTGGGTGGAATCCAAGGAGCGATTGGAGGTATGTTTTTTTTGTGAATGGATTGTTGATGGATGGAGATGAGAGCAATTGACAAGAGCACATGGGAATGTGGTGGGGTGTTTTCGGATTTTGTGTTGAGTGGATGGAAAGGAAATAGCTCGGCGGACGTTGTTAGATGATTGCTAGCGTTGATGAATGGATCAAACATCTTTGTTTGTGAAATCCTTGGCTGTGGTCTTGTGCAGAGGTGCTACCAGCAATGCTAATAGGATCGCCATGACTAATTGATTGTATCACAGTCGAATTTGATTTCAGAAGATCATTGAGAGCATAAAATGGGTTTTTCTTGAGATGCTGATAGGGGACAAGAAAAAATTGAGCATTTGCAATGTCCATCTATTGAAGTGCTCGTGCTCCTATATTAGATCTCTGCTGCTGTAATCTCTTCTTAAAATAAAACTATTGCTCTCTAGATTGAGCTATCTGATGTGATGTTGGTCAATTATGATCACTCAAAGAACAATGATGAGTAATTAGGACCAAAATTGAGCTATCTCACATGTAAGCACAACATTCAAAGTTACATGAATGTCATAAACTCGAAATTACTCTAACTTGATCACTCAATGCCTTATCTCAGATGATAGACAATAATTTTGAGCTATATCGCATGATAGGGGTCAGTTCCATTGATAAGCGATAAAAAACAATCAATCTAAATGTATTGCATGATGGAAGTCCAAGAAGAAAATCCAAAGCATGGCAAAAGTGATGATGATCAAGAATTAAGCTCTAAAGGAAAGAAGAAAGACAAAGCCAAACAAAAGTGCTTCTTTTGTGGAAGGCACTTTGCATCCCAGTGCTACAAAAAGAAGAATGCACAAGATGAGAGTAAGCAAGACAACCTTACCATTGAGGATTATGAGGATGAAGTTGATTCATCCTTGATGCATCTACACCAACAAGCAAGAGCTACTCCAATGACTCATGGTGGATTGAGAGTGAGGCTAGTCTTGGATCTCTTTAAGTCTTGGATCCTCTAAAAGATTGGATATAGAAAATGTACTCTATGTTTCTAATCTTACTAGGAGCTTGCTTGGTGTTGGGCAACTAGTGGATAGTGGTTTAGATGTTCATTTTAAGGAAGGTGTTTGCTCTATTATGATACTTGCATTGTAAACGGATTTAAGCAAAGGAGGCTATTCTCAAAGGCTTGCAAGCAACCATTTGCTAGCTCTTCTACTAGATCTTCTAAGTCATTAGATCTCATTCATAGTAGATTTGAAACTAGTTGAGTCTAATCCCATGATCAGCCAAGTCGAGTGATCAGCATCAAAACCACACGTTAGGCATCAAATTTGAACTATTCCAAGTGATAGGTACCAAATTCAAGCTATTTCAATGGAAGTCACTATTCTATTGGTTTTTTCACTCAATAGACAATTTTGAGAGATAAAGGCCAAAAATACAACTATCTTTTATGGTAGATAGCAAATTTGAGCTATCTGATGTGATAGGGATCAAATGTCAACAATAACTGGTGCAACAAAATATACTAGATTTGAAACTAGTTGATTCTAATAACTTGATGAGCCATGTTGGGTGATAAGAAAAAAAATTACACATTGGGCAACAAATTTTGGCATTCCCAAACAATAGGCAACAAATTTAATCTATTTGGATGAAATCCCTCAAAGTTGACCACTCTATGAGGAGCATCAGGTGAGAAGTGCCAAAATGAGACTTTTTACATTGATAGACATCAAGTTGTTTGAGCTATCTCATGTGATGCTGGTTAATTATGATTATTCAATGGGCTATGTCAAGCAATAGGGACCAAAATAGAGTTGTTTCACATGTAAGTATCAAATTCAAGCTACTTGATTTTTTCAAACTCGGGATTTTGAAGATTTTGATGATTTTTTAAAAATGACAAATATGTATTGATTACTGCTTAGTTTCCTAAATATAATAAAAGAAATCACACTTCTATTTCATAGTTTGCTTGAATCTGCTTCTTTTCTTCATGAATTAGACAATGTCATATTTGTTCAAGCAACTTGACATTGGTAAGGTATCTAAATGTTTTAGTGATAAAGATATTTGTGGATCTTATTAAATTTGTGTGTACATATCAATTTTAACTGTATATTTTGACAAGTGTATTTTGTCAATATCAATAACATTCTTGTTAAAAAATTGCAGATAAAATTTAATCGTTCATTAGTGAATATGTCTTCTACTGAGGAAATGTCTCGAAACAGGTATATTTATTAAATGTATAGTAGATATTATGTACTTAACATTTGGATTTGCAGCATTGTGTATTGAATATAACTTTTTTGTTTTTTTTCTACGATTGTTTAAAGCACGACGCCTCCACAAGATAGCAAAAAATTAAAGAAGATGCAATATTATTACAAAATGAAATCACAAAAAAGAGCACAAATGCTTGAGCAAAGACTTAGTGGAACATCATCGTCATCAAGTTCTAGTGCCCAGCCTCGGCCTAAATTGTAGGTACTGTATTATTATTTGTTTAAAACTTAGGTCTGTATTTATACACATATAAATTAGCTTGTAACATTAAGCTAATCATTTTTTTAATTGTAAAATGAAATAAGTATCAACAGAGGTACAATGAAAAGATATATTGTGAGTGCAAACAATGCAAAGGATTGAAAAATCGAGAAAGAGGAATAGTGGCACAACATCTGTGGAAGTTTGGAAAGCACGTTGAGGAGCCCGATGAAGTGGTTGGTCCATGAATAAGTCTTCTTCCAATTCTGCGTGCAAGAAAGTAATTTTCTCATCCACAATATGGATTTTAAAATCATGAGCCACTGCATACGCGAATAAAAAATGAATTAGTGTATGTTTGACTACCGGTGAGAAAGTATCAATGTAGTTGATCCCGTACTTCTATGAAAATCCTTTAGCAACCAACCTTGCTTTGTATATGATGTCCATCAGGACCAGTTTTGATCTTGTAGATCCACCAGATGCGGCTTGTTGATGGATGTATGAAGAATGCTGAGAGGGATATGAAGATACCACTGTATCGACTCTGACTCGTTCTGAAACCATTGTATCAATACTGATCTCGCTCTAATACCACTGTATCAACACTAATTTGCTCTGATACCACTGTAGAAAAAATAGTAATAATTCTTCCATAGAGAACATGATGAAACTTTAAATAAATCAAACTAATATCAATGTCTTCAATCGAGTTTTTTTTTTTGTACTAATAGAACAGTATTTGCCTTCATTGAATTAGCATGTAAAAAATATAAACGGAATTAACAGACAACTTAAGACAATTTTAAATAAACAAAAACTATTGATCAAAAACGAATTTATAATTTTGAACCTGAATCAGTATACATCTCTTGTTGTCTTATCTTGCTATTGTGTCTCTAACTGAATGAGTCTTAGAGTCTCTTCAGTTTGAGTGAGAGTACAACGAGTAGTGCACATGTATTTATATTGCTACAGGACAGGTCTTTTGACCTTTTAATTATGTAACAGTAGATCTAACCATTTTCAACGATTGATATTCAAATAAACGCTCTGTTTCTAGGGTCAAATAATTTCTGTTCGCGAATATTTTGTGACAGTTTGTCTCTTCGTTACAGCTTCGTGTTTCACGAATTATTTGCGACACTTGTCTCTTCACGACATTTTTGTGTTTCGCAAATTGTTCATGACAGATGACAGTCTTTGAGCTTGAAGAAGAAACCAGAATATTTTGCGAATTGTTTGCGACAGTTTGCGATAGGTAAGCTTTGAACAAGAAACAGAATATTTTGCGACAAGATTTTATTCGCGAATCTTTCGAGCTTCAACAAGAAACCACGAGCTTCAACAAGAATTTATTTTGTGAATCTTTTGAGTTTCAAACAAGATAAAATTTTTTGAATCTTTCGAGGTTAATCATGAATAGAAATGTTTCGAATTTGCGTTTGTTTCTCATCCTTTGTCAAATAAACTACGCACTTTGTTAGTAGAATCGAGATCTATCTGATCAGGTGTCCTTTAGAACGTTCATACGGTTACTGAACTTTGGATACTTTTCAACCATTATTTCTTTTGCCCTCCCTCACTCTCCCTTCTTGTAGGTCTTCTGGAACTCATCAAACTCTGTGCAATCATTGTATCATCTTTTGATCCTCTCTATGGATTTCTCTGACAGCTTCCTTAGGGTCTTGCCAAATAGTCATCCAGTGTGGTGGCACTCTTGTTATCAGGAACTTTTGAAGTAGAACCCTCGGGTTTTGATCCAGCTAAGATTTCGCTCTTACTCTTCGAAGGAGATGGAGAAAGTCCCACAGAAGGCTGCACCGTCCCATCAAGTGGATCTTTATTGAAAGAATTGAAGTCAAGTGGTGAAGGAGGTGAGAATGGTTTACGAGAAGAGGGTGGTGGGTTAGTTATGAGGTTATACTAAGTTGTTGGCAAAATAAATTGTTTTAAAAAATGGTCATCGGATTTTAGAGAAGATGTGGTGGGTATGGTGTCGGAAGTAAATGCGGAGGTGATTGAATGAGTAAATGGAGAAAATGATTGTTGGTAAGATAAAAATGGATCAGAAAAATAGGAGGATGAGTGAGGCAACTGAGTGTAAGTAGAGAAATCTATGGCGGGTTTGTGGAGGGAGCCAATAGTGGATCCTTGATACGACATGCCAAGACCAGCACCTTGTTGGTTGATGGATCGGCTTTGCTCAGGTTCTCTGGCGTCATTGTTATGGTCATCTTTTTTCTACATTGATATGCCTGGGTCGAGTTTACAGGACGTATTCCATACGAGGTCCATTTGTTACTTTGATAGGAGAAGTTCCTCTTGGAATTCACTGATGCTTTTCCGGAGTGCTGACGACAACTTATTATTTTCTTCTTCTAAGATATGCTAGTTCCTCTTCAGGGCTTCGTGCTTTTGAATTAAAGAGACATACTTCTCCATTTTTACTGCCGCTCCCGAAGACGGAACTAGTACATTGATATCCTCTGGCCTTATTGGTTGTTTAACCGTCGTCATCGCATCAGTTAGTCTCTTATTTTTTTGAGTCAAGAGATCTAATTGGCGTTCAAACTGGTCTTGCACATCTTGAAGGGACTGGAGCTAATTTGAGAATTGATTTTGCTCCTCTAGTCTCTTGGCCCTTTCACTTTGAAATTCTTCCAAGGTTGTCAGCAACTCCGCGTCTTTCAGCTGTAGATCCTGCTTTGCCAACCTGAGCTCATCTATCTGTTGTGCAAGCTGGTGCACCAACCAATGCAGATGGTATGAGGTCTCAGTATGCCATTTCAAGGTTTTCCTAGCCTTATCAGGCAAGCTGTCATAGACTGGAAGAGTTGGGAATTCGAAAGAAAGACGGAGGAAAAGCAAACTGAGAGGTCGTGGGGTGAGTTGAAAGTGGAACAGTTAGTTGTGTCTTTACATCAGTAGCAACAGAGGTGGTAGGAATGATGGTAGTGATAAGTAAAATGGTGATGGAGGCGGTATCAACAATGGTGGTAGTGGTGGTTAGTGGTGAGACTAGTGCAACTGCCTCTGGGACGATTTCCACCTCCTCTTCTACAAGATCACCTTCATCGAAGTATTCAAGTGCATCTACATCGATGAAGTCGTCTTGCTTTAGAGCAGAGGAGTCTTCTGCTTCCTCTTTGGCCCTTGGACTTTCCAAGACTTCCATTGAAATTTGTGCTGCCTGACCTTGATCTTGATCTTCTCTTGTTTCTTGGTCAGAATTGGCTGCATCAGTCTCTTCATCTTGGTCGTCATGAGTGGGGTCAGCTGCAATCATGTGTTCTACTTGTGTGGTTGCAGGTAGCTCCCTTTCTCCCTCCCCTAAAAGTATTGTGTTTGTTGGGCATGAGGGGGTGAGGTAACAATTGGAACAGATCTCGATTGTGATTGGGATCAGGTGCTTGTATCTAGGGATTGCACTGGTGTCTTTTGGGTGATTTGGATCTGATGTTGAGGTGAGGAGGTAGCTAGTGAGGTTTGGTGTTGTCGACTACGTCTGGTTTGGAGACTGCTCTCCTCTTTATTCTCGTTATCGTCGGTACTTGATGGGATGTCTTCATATTCTGCCATCTGCTTGGTTTGTTTCCTTGGAGTCAGCTTGGTAGTCCTATGTCGTGGAATATCTAATTTCATCTCTGATTCAGGGGGCAACTTGCGGGCGGTCATCTTATTCCTTGACTTCTTAGGTGGTGGTGTGGTCTTAGTAGGTGGTGAAGACCTATTATGTTTTCTCTTGACGCAGTGTTCATGGAACATGGAAGCCTATTGAGAAGGTGAGGTGGAAGCTTGTGATGGAATATAGCCTCGGCTAGCAGCAACATCCCTTGGAGCTAAGGCAAGCTTCAAGTCAATAGTGGATTGACTACGAGCTAAGTCAAAAAAGATATACCCCAAGGAGGTGACTGGAGCTCTCTTTTGTCGTAAAATCGCGTGTGGGCGTGAGCGACAGCGGAAGCTCGAGGATTGGAGCATGGCATGTAGGAACGAAAATGCAACAGTTAGCAGCAGAAGTATTCAAGAAGAAGAATTCATACAGATTGCGCAAATGAACATCGCAGTAGTGAGACGAAAATTTCACTCTGATTAAAATCAACAATGAGTACAATGGCTTGCAGTAATAACTTCATTTTGTTGAGCGTGATAACGCTGGCTACAAAAAAACTCTGATTGAAAGAAAATTCAATTAACTCAATTAACACTTACATAGCTTGATTCAACTAATATATATATTTACAAGTGTCGAGAGACAAATATCTTTATGCCTTAACTGCCATTTACTCCAGTTTTGCATATGTGAGCAAAAACATGAAAAACCCGAAGGTGCCCTTAGACTGAAGGCATGTAAATCCCGAAGGTGTCCTTAGAGCAAAGGCAGGAAAATAAAAAAAAGCCGAAGGCAGGGAAAAGGAGAAAAAGGTGAAAAGATGAAAGTGTCTTAAAATTGATTCTAAGTCATTCTGGCCTGTGTGTCTCCTTTTTTGTGAAGGGGCGAAAAAGGCGAAGGTGCCTTTAAGAAAAGTTTCTAAGGCATTCTGGCTACTGTGTCTCCTTTTTCACGAAGGGGCGAAAAAAGAGAAAAAGACGAAGGTCCCTTAAAATGGTCTCTAAGGCATTCTGGCCACTTGGTTATTGTGTCACTTTTTTTGTGAAGGTGTGGAAAATGGCGAAGGTGCCTAAAAAATGGTTAAGGCAAAAAAATCTCAAAGGAAAAATGTGAAGGTCCGAAAACATGTACTCGGCCTTCGGTTTTCAGGATGCTCATTACTTGAACGATTTGTTTAAGGTTGAGCATAAGAAATCTAACACTCCCCCTTAAAGTGGATCCTAAAAAACTTTGATCTTCAGATTTAACATATCGTTAAATCTGAGATGTTGCTCCTTTGATAGAGCCTTTGTGAAGTAATCTACTCCCATGTAGTTTGTCCTGCAAAAAACTAAGTCTTCCTCCTTTTTGTGCACTTTCTCTCTAAGGTAATGATACCTGATTTCTATATGTTTGTTCAAGAGTGAAATCTCGGATTGAGAGATAGCGCTATTGTGCTTTTATTGTCACAAGATTGTTGTAGGAAGTGTTTGTGCAAGGTTGAGGTCTGCAAGCAGTTGCCTTAGCCAAATCGCCTCTTTGGTTGCATTTGTATTCGGATCCCGTTGATGATAATGCAACTGAGGTCTGCTTCCGGTTGTTCCATGAGATTGGGCCTTGGTTGTATAAAATTACAAATCCAGAATTTGATTTTCTGGTGTCGACATCTCTTGCCCAATCCGCATCTATGTAGGCTTCAAGAATGCTGGCAGTGTGGTTGCCTCCATAGCAGATGTTGAGAGTTTTCGTTGCTTGGATGTACTTCATGACCTTTGTTAGTGTCTTCCAATGAGTTACGTATGGATTTGACAGGAACTGGCTAAGTGCACTGATTGAATACGCAAGGTCTGGTCATGTGCAAATCATTGCGTACATCAATGAGCCGATGATGGATTGAAATGGGTAGCGCTTCATCTCCTCCTTTTCTGCCTCAGTTTGAGGAGACTGTTCCTTTGATAACTTTAGTCCAAGGTCAAGTGGAAAGTGACTTGGTTTGCAGTTGGCCATTCCATACTTTTCCAGCACGTTGTTGAGATATCGTTGCTGACTGATGAAGATCAGTCTGCTGGGTCGATCTCATTGGATTTGGATTCCGAGACAACAGTAGCGAACTACACCCATGTCAGCCATCTTGTATTCCTAGGCCAGCATGCATTTTGTATCCTTCATAAGATTTAAATTATTACTGAATAAGAGTGTATCATCTACATAAAGAGTGATGATGATGAAGTAATCTGATACAGACTTGAAGTAGACATTTGATAAAACCATTCTCTATCATAAATGCATTGATCTTCTAGAACCAAGCTCTGGGTGACTATTTCATCCCATAGAGCATCTTGATTTTCCTCTGGGTCTGGTTCTCTGCAGACGCCTTGAACTGCATGAAGAACTTGAATGCTTCAAATTTGTTCTTCAGATAGTAGGTTTCAGTCCTTCGAGAGAAGTCGTCGATGAAGGTTAGGAGATAGAGAGTTCCTCCTGTGGAAGCAATCTGCATCGGGCCACAAATCTTGCTATGTACAATGCCAAGCAAGCCCTTGGATGTGTGAACTAAGTCTGAGCTGAAGGGACTCCTTGTATGCTTGCTGATAATACAACTTTCGCATGGAGAAGTTGTCTTGCTAACTGAAGGCAGGTCTTGTACTAGACTCTAAGCTGACATTTATTGAATATTGTTGTAGTTAAGATGGCCAAGTCTGAAATGCCACAGCATATCAATTGTTTCAGAAGTAGTTGTGTGAAGAGCTTGATTGTTAGAAGAATAGCAATGGCTGAGTTTGTATAGATAGCCGCTTCTCCTTCCATAGGCTAGAACCTTTCAGGATTTGTCAAGAATTGTGCAACCTTCTGTATCGAATTTGACCCTTCGACTTGAATCAGTGATTCTGCTAACTGAGAGCAGATTCTTGGTCAGATTTGGAACGTGGAGAACGTTGGACAATAACTTGACCTCACCTCTTTTGAATTCAACTCTGACTATTCCTGCACCTTCGATTGAATGTGATGAGTTGCACAACTCGAGAGTGGGTGAATGACTTATAGTCTTTGAACCAGTCGCGATGGTGAGTCATCTGTTGAGTTGCTCCAAAATCTAGATACCAGGAATCGATATCCTATTGTTCTCCAACTTTGGTCATGAAAGGTACTTCGTCTTCTTCTACTTCTTGTTGCTGATTTGAGTGACTGGTTGTAGCACTATGTGCTTGTTGTTGGAACTGCTTCTTCTTTTCATTGTTGTATTTCAAAGTTCGGCAGTCTTTGATTTCGTGGCCAGTCCTCTTACAGTATCTGTAGAAAAGTTTTTGCACTAGTTGGAATGATGAAGAGCTTGAATTCGATCCTGAACCAGAATTTGGTCCAGACTACATGTTGCTCTTCTTGTCAGTATAGCCTGACTTTGTAGATCTCTTGGATCTAAACTTCCGATTTTTTGAATACAGAGTTTGAGGATCCAATTCTGAGCTTGAGGAGGATGTTGATCTTCTGATCTCCTCTTGTAGGAGCAGTGAATTTACTCTTGATAGAGTGAGGTGCTCCTAGGTAGAAATTGCCCTCAGATGAGCTTAGAAGTAATGTCTCTGATGTCGTGGAGAGTTGCCAGGATGTCCCATGCATCCTTAGTCATCTGAGCAGCACGTATGTGGCTGATCTGAGTGTCCTTGATGTTGAGGGTGATCATGGAAAATGCTTTGCCATCTCTCGGTCTCCACTTGGTGATGACGGTTGCATCACCTTCTGGTTTGAGCTCTGTGCCATCAACGATGTCCCACAGTTCTTTGGCTAGAAATATAACCTTCATCTTGAATTTCCAGAGATGGTAGTTATCTCCATCGAGTTTGTCAATGAGAAATGAACTAGATGATGGATCCATTTTGATTGAACGAGTTTGTTGGTAGAAACAATGACTATCGGAATATTGTTGGCTGCACGTTTGCTAGAAAGACGTCTTGGTAGAAACAAGACTGATAATCCGCAGTAGAAATGCATATTACTTAAAATTCCCGCTCTAATACCATGTCGTAAAATCGTGTGTGGGCGTGAGCGGCAGTGGAAGCTCGAGGATTGGAGCGTGGCGTGTAGGAACGGAAACGCAACAGTTAGCAGCAAAAGTATTCAAAAAGAAAAATTCATAAAGATTGCGCAAATGAACAACGTAGTAGTGAGACAAAAATTGCAATCTGATTAATATCGACAGTGAGTACAATGGCTTGAAGTAATAACTTTAGCTTGTTGAGCGTGATAACACTGGCTACAAAAAAACTCTGATTGAAAGAGAAATTCAATTAACTCAATTAACACTTACATAGCTTGATTCAGCTAATATATGAAGGGGTTGTGGAGGCAAAACTTTGGAAATGAAAAAGGAAAAGAGTATATAAAATAAGCAAAAAGTTAACGTTTTATTCCGTTTTATTTGTTTTTGTTTTAATGTTTGTGAGGTAAAAAATGTGGTAGGGGTTCTGAAAGTGGAGAGGAATGTGTATGTGGAATGACAGAGAACGAATCAAACGAAAGAGGACGTGATAGTGGTCAAGATGCAAGCAACAGCGGCTGAATCGGATTAGAAAATAGGAAAAATACCTAATATTTGCTAGACATACATGAACTCGTCCGAAAATTGTGTGAAGTAAGAATGAACTTGGCGGGTAAGGTATTTACACCAAAAAAAAATTTAGTTCTGGCGTCGGATGCAAATGGGCTCGTTGGATGCAAATGAGACTGGCGATTGGCGGATGCAAACGTGTCAGATGCAATTTTGTCGGATGGAGTTTTGTCGGATGCATTTTGTTGGACGGAATCCTGGCGGTTGCAATCTCATCAGATGCAAAAAATATTTTGTGGTTTTTGAATAAGTGTTTATAAAACCAATGGGTTTACAATAATTATGGAAAAAAATATATACATAGAAGGGGTAAAATATCATAGAAAAGTATTCCTAGACATGACTTAATGAAAAAATATCCTCATAGTAGCGTTGTAGTCGGCTACCATCAAGGGGTATGCCTTCTAGGGTCTCTAATTGAACTGCACCATTGGTGAAAATTTTCTTGACAACATAGGGGCCTTGGCTACGGAATTTCAATTTCCCGGGATGGACCTTGAAAGATGTATAAAGTAAGACTTTATCACCATCATGAATATCCTTAGTCTTGACATGACGATCATGCCAAGCATTCTGTCGTTGTTTATGAACTAACTGTGCATGATAAGAGATAAGACATGTTTCACACAATTTCGTCAATGTAAAGAGTCGATTCTGAACTTCGTGTTGATAAGTACTATCGTCACACAAGTCAGTGGCATATGCTAAAGTGATGCATAGAGAAGGAATTAAAAACTCTATTGGCATAATAGCCTCTTGGCCATAGACCAACTCAAGTGGTGTTTTCCAACTCGTGGCTCGCTTTGGCGTTGTTCGATATGACCAGATAGCAGAAAATAATTTTGTTTCCCAGTCAGATATCGACTTGTTTCTACTATCTTGGTCAAGACTTTACAAATCGTTTTATTCGTAGATTCAGCTAATCCATTACATCTAGGATAGTACGGGATGCTCTTTCAATGTATAACAAAGTAATGAGTCAGTAAACTATTGATTACTTCATTAAGGAAGTGAAAACCTCGATCACTAACAAGCTCAATTGGACAACCAAATCTAGTGATAATGTTTTCATAGAGGAAGTTGTTACAGATTTTGCATCTGCTTTGTGCGTTCAATCTAGCCTCTATCCAATTGGTTGGATAATCAGTGACAATCAAGATATATCGTGATTGGGTGCCATGTGCTGCTGGACTAATAGGTCCAGCAAATCAATATCCCATTTGTGGAATGCTCCACTTTCAAGTATTGGAGTAAGGAGATCGTGGTCGGCTCCCTTGGTATTCTTTGCACGTAGGCAAATGTCACAAACTCTGAAAAGGGTTGGCCACCAAAATCCAGCCAGAAGAGTTGCCCTAGCAGTAGCATCGGAGGAGAAATGTCCACCCCCAATACCCTCGTGTGTCAAGGCAATAATCTGTCGAACTTCAGACTCATGTGCGCAACGTCGAGTAATACCATCAACACCTAACTTATATAATTGTCCCGCAATAAGATGATATGGTAAGGACTTCATAATAAGCTTGATTTTTTGCGGTTTCATCAACTGAGAATCTATTTCCCCAGTGGCTAGATATCAAGTGATATCATCTGCCTATAATGGAGTAGCATCTATATAACATAGACATGCATCTAGTAACTCATCATTTATTGGCTCATCAAATGCTTCAACATTAGGTAATCGTGAAAGATGATCAGCCAAAAAATGTTATGATCCCTTCCGAATATCAATACGAAAGTTGAATTCTAAAAGAATCAACAACCATCATGCAATTCGTCCGGTTTTGCAAGGTTTATTCAATAGGTAAAGAAGAGCATGATGGTCCGTATAGAAAACAAAAAGTTGGCCTAGCAAATAATGTCAAAATTGTTGAACAAGATAGACCATTGCTAGTGCTTCTCGATCTGTTGTAGAATAGTTAATCTCAACTGGAACAAGCTGACGACTTAGGAAATGGAATGGAAAATCTTTTCCGAATTCTTCGGGTTGCATTAAAATAGCACCAATAGCATACTTACTAGAGTCTGTAAGCACATGGAACTCCTTATTATAATCGGGCACACGAAGAATGGGTGTAGTGACTAAAGCCTGCTTGAGGTCTTTGAAGGCTTTATCTTGTCTTCTATCCACCTTGGGTTAGTAACAACTTGATATACTAACCACGCTTTATCAGCGTAGTGTATTATAAAAATCTGATAATAACTTGTTTGTCCCAGAAAGACGTAATTTCTCTCACTGTTCCTGGTAAGGGCATTTCTAGAATCACTCTGATCTTTTCGGGATCAGTGGCTATACCATTTTGAGAAATGATATGGCCCAACACCACACCATGGGTAACCCAAATTTGGCACTTTTCGGGATTCAATGAAATTTTGAACCGTCGATAGCGAATGAACACTGGTTCAAGGGCATCGAGATGTTTATCCTTAGAAGAATGTACACAAAGATTGTCGAGATAAATCTCTATATTTTTGTGTAACAAATATTTGAAAGCTCATTGCATCGGATGGGGCATTGCATAGACTGAATGACATAACTTGATAGGCAAATGTGCCAAACTTTGTAACAAAGGCTATTTTAAATCGATCTTTAGGAGCAATTTGGACTAAGAAATAGCCACTAAAACCGTCTAGAAAACTAAAAGCTTCTACTCCTGCCATATCTTCGAGGATTTGTGTAGTCAGAGGTAAGGGAAAGTGATCCTTCTTTGTTTGACCAGTAAGATTCTTCAAATCCATGCAGATATGAAGTTTACCATTCTTCTTTGGTACCACCACAATTGGTGATACCCAACTGGTGTGCTCGATTTCATAAATGAAACTAGCATCGAGAAGCTTTTGAATATCTTCTTGTATCTTCTCTCGATATGTGAGATTGGTGCGATAAGGTTTTTCTCTCACAGGTATGGCACCATCCAATAATGGGATTGTATGGACAACAACGTCAGGAGGAACTCCCTTCATTTCTTTATAATTCCATGCAAACGCATCTCTGTATTTGCACAATAACTTTTCCAAATCCCATAATTGGGTTGGATTCAGGTGGGCTCCTATGTGTACAATGTGGTCTATGTCTTCATCACCATCCTCAGATTAAGGGTTATTGTCATTGCAAGTCCCTCAAAAGAGGTTGATGGTGGTTGAGGCTCCCGTTTTGGCTTAACCATATTGATGACGACATCACCAGTCGTGTAATCCTTAAAGTGTTGGGGAACATCGTAAAGTGGATCGTCAACTATCTCATTTGGAATCTTAGGAATATCCTCTACAGGTGAGCTTGTAGATGATGAAGCGTGACTAGGATTTTTGTGGTTTTGTATCAAAGGGCTAATTGGTTGGTTCAGCTTTTCATGCATTTGGAATTGCTTATCAGTCAATTGTACATCACCCCTTGATCTGTTTTTTAGCATGTGGGATATTTGTGAATTTGTAGTGGTAGGCATGCAGGGATTTATTGGTGGTTTTTCTCGGACTAAGTCTTCATCAATGGTGTTCAAAATTTCATCATTGTGTATGTCCCATTGATAGACTTTTAATTTCGGTTGGTATACACGAGTGTTTACTGGTTGTGGATGTTGCACACAAGCCAATGGTAATGGAAGCTTAATTTCTTTTGGTATACGATGCTTTTCTAAACACTCAGGATCCAGCAAATGAATAAGCTGATTGTTAGATAACTCATGTTCTCCCACAATAAGAATGCCATCCTCACTGGTGGATATTTCAGCAAGAAAAACATCCTCAGGTATCCACTCAATAGGGAGTGCATCTACCATGTATAAAGGCAGGATGAAGTGTTGATACCGTGGAGTGTATAGTGATTTTGATTGGTGTCTCTTCTTGAACCTCGCATTCACAAAGAGTGGCATTGACACAATCGATAGTTGCTAAAGCATGACCCCAGTTAATCATATCAGTACTCTGCACATAATGACTCTTTATGGTCAAATCGATACTATCGGCGTCATCATAGGTAGTTGAAGACTATTCGTCTTCAATGCGTGTAGGATTTATCTTTCCTGTGGCATCAACATAGATTCTCCTGTCTCTATTGCCAAAAACTATTTTGTTTTTCTTCCAATCTTGAATCACTCCGACCGTTTCTAACCAAGGTGTTCCAAGAAGGAATTGATGGTGGATGGCAGAGTAGAAATCCTAGCTTCAGCTCTATCAAACTCATCTCGGAACTCATGGTATTGCCTTTGATCTTCTACAGGTTCAGGGTAAGATTGTGGAATCATGGAAGTATTAGCAAGAGGGCGTGGTTGTGCTAAGTCCTTGTTCTCATCTAAGGCCTGATGTTGCACGCGTGTGACAGCATGCAACGACTCTTCAGATACCCTACATGTTGGAACAGTCTTTTTGGTTTGGTTAGGGCAATCTTTATAGCAATGCCGTCTGATACAATTAGCACACTCAGCGACAAAGTCATAACGAAGTCTACATTCACTTTGGAAGTGAGTGGTTTCTCCGCATACAAAACATCGCTTCTGAAGTGCTGAAGGGAAGATGGCATAACCATTTTGGTCAATTTTTTTGTTTTTTGAAAATGCAATTGACAATACTTTAGAATAGATGTTCAATAGAAATTCTATAAAAATGATACTTGTCAATAAAACATTACTTTGACATTATAGGTTAGGACAATTCAATCATACATTTGTGCCGAACATGTCTAGACAATCCTTAGTACTTGATCTTGACTATCCAACCAACGAAATCGACCTCCTTGTCTATCATAGTTATATTCTTGGAAAACAGACTAGGATTTCTTTCAGATCGAGTCATAGCCATGCACCAAAAGGTGTTCTAGATGTTGTTCATTCACATGTATGTGTTCCAATGCAAAATCCGTCGTTGCTTGATGCAAAGTATTTTATTACCTTCATTGACAAATATTCGAGAAGGACATTTGTTGATTTTATTAAACAAACATTGGAGGCTTTCAAAAAATTTCGACAATTCAAAGAGCGTGTAGAAATGGAAATTGGTAAAAGAATTAAAGCATTGAGGCCCGATAACGGGGGAGAAATACATCTCAACCGAATTCAAAGAGTATTGCCTTAACAACTGCATTGAGGAACAATACATTACCTCCTATTCGCCTCGATCAAATGGACTTGCTAAGAGAAAGAACGTAATCTTAGTCGAATCGGCCAAGTGTATGCTTGCTCATGCGACACTTCTGAAATCTTTCGAATCGTCTTTCCTTTTTTCCAACAAGTATATCTTAGAATATTCTACAAAACTTTGCATTTATGACTAGAAACTGTTGTGGAGGTCTGCATTGCTTCTTGTTTCCTTGTTTTTAATTGAAATAGTT
Source organism: Diphasiastrum complanatum (assembly GCA_029204225.1). Lineage (NCBI taxonomy): Eukaryota > Viridiplantae > Streptophyta > Lycopodiopsida > Lycopodiales > Lycopodiaceae > Diphasiastrum > Diphasiastrum complanatum. The sequence continues at coordinate 48,525,510 of CM055093.1, forward strand.
TAGATTGTAGCATGCTCTTTCTTGTTAGCAATAATCTATTAGCGTAGATTGAGAGGATCTTGAGGCATTGATTGTACCTTCGTCGATTTCCAGCACCCTCCTGCTCCAAAGGCTTACACCCTACTCCAAGGCTTCACCTCACACACATTCCTTTGATGGAAATGGCCCACATATAACTACTATCAAATTCAACTCAATCACATTCTAATGACAACCTCATCTATTTTCACTATTGTTTCAAAGACCTAAGATGATCTATGACCCACATAATGCTCAACTCAGTGGACTGCAATTGCTACAGGTAGATCACTATCCTTGTTAAAATGTCATAACTACTGCCCACACAAGGCATTTAGTTCATGTTTTTACAATAATTTTGAAAGCTACTAACTTAGGTCAAGATGGCAAATAACAATGGTTGTGTGTCAATTTGAAAAGTTGTAAGGAGATAAAACAATTTGAAATCAATTGAGTAGTCTAGTGGGGTGAGTGGAGTAGCCTAAGAAGTCATTAATCTTGGCATTAGCCCATGCATCATTCCAACATGTTGTGCCTTGCTAAAAATCTTGCACCATCTAATTTTACTTAACATGCTAGCTTGTAGAAGTAGTTGCAAATAATCTCTTTTGCATTTTCTTCTTCTTAATTGTGTGAATGATGGGCTATTGTCAATAGGCAAGATTTGTGGACCATTTGTATTGCCAGTGGCCACTACAAAGGAAAGAGGACTGGGTATTTATGATGCCTTCATCAAGAAGTAGGTGTTGGGCACTTAGTGGGTCCCACCACTAAAGTATTGCTCAACTAGGCTTACCAAGTGGGCCTCGCCATAGTTCATTGTACAGTTAGGAGTAATAAGTGTCAGGGGACTGGCATCCTACGTGTATAAGCCCAACCCTATGAGCATGCTAGTAGTTTTGTAGAATTTGTAATTCCTAGGAATAATTGACTAGGAGCATAAAACTTTGATTGATATTAGAGGCCCTAAGTCAAGTTTACTAATAAGAAGCTAAAATGGCCCAAAATAGAACTCACATTAAACATGTGAGTTTCCTTTGTGCTTTCTTAGACTACTAGGATTTAGCTTTTTGAAGTTGAAGGGCTTGGATTAGAATCCTTGCCAGTTTAAAGTAGCCAATAAGAGATAAGAGATAGGACCTTCTCCAAGAATAAAAAGCATCTCTTGTACCCATTTCTCATGTTCATACATGAGGAGGAGATAATGCCCGTTTGAGATCCGAATATCCTTATCTTCTTCTTCTTCTTCTTCTTCTCTCTCTCTCTCTCTCTCTAACACATTTACTTTGTCAACGAGAATAGAATAACAAACAAAATGTCTTTGAAAATGAGCCTATTCGTCCACCATTGCTTGACAATAGAAGTTGACTTTAAGAATTTATCTTTAACATCCAAGGGGCGACATAAGGATTTGCCAAATGATAGTTTACATTAAAACTACTCCTTCTTAAGCCTCAATCACTTTAAATCTCAAATGATACTTTCACCAATGAATTTCAAGGCTAAAGTATTTGAATTTGTGCTACTTATTGCATAATATGAACTTCTAATGTTCTTGGAATGCCTTGTGACATAGGCCTTTAGGAATGCAAATAGTTTTGAAGTCCGAAATAGCTAATTCACGAGACAAAAAATTTGAAGAACTAGAAGTACTTACAAACATTTGCATAAAGAGACGTTTGATAGACTTGAGTGTCATCTTGACAAAGTAGGTAACAAAAAAAGTTCTAGTTTTTAAACCCATAACGTGTAAATGATGTGTTTTAAATCCAAAATATTCTTTGACAACCAATAAAGATGTCAAGAGTGTTATGTTGCATCGAGGTTTGTAAATATTTTTCACTTGTGCACGCAACACATGCAAAGGAACATACAAGAAAAAACAACAAACTAGATTCAAATTTCAACTTGTGGGTATTGAAAGGGGACTAACAAGAACAAAATCAGGAAACAAATTGTACATGTACATAGTCAAGGATTTATGATGAGTCATTGATCATGACTATTTTGTCTTTTAATCTTAAATGTCATTTACTACTTCATGAGCATAATGTAATGATATATAAATTTCACAATCTATCATGGTAAGTTGTGCAAGCGCAATGATGGCTAGATTTGTCAACATTGCAAATTCTAAAATTGGGCTCTCATTTGGAGGGATTAGTTCCATGATAATTCTCATTAAAAAAATCCTTTTTCAAATCTTTAGCCTTACCATGAAAAAGATGCTCGGAAGCTTTTGTGGGCATACGGTGAAAGATGGTAAGCCCTAAGCTATTTTGATTATGTGCTCAATTTTTTTTTTTATATAGAGTTATATGGAGTGGTTTGGATTAAAGCTTGTGACTTGCCGGTCACATTGCCGGTCAGAGCCAACAACTTTACCCATACATCGCGTTGCGACGGACATGTGCTCAAATATATTGTTTTGTTGGGTGGTGATATCTAGTTGTTGGACGGTTATTATGTTTACACACTTAATGTTAAAACTTGTTCTTCTTATCATTTTTAAGTATTCTTGATTGTTGGGTGGTGATATCTTGTTGTTGGGATGTCATCAATTCGAGTTTTTGGTAACATATACATTTGCAAATATGTGAAGGGCAAAATGTGTAAGAAGGGCAGGGAACACTTCAAAACGCAGGCCTGCTGACCTCACAATGCTGACCTCACAACACAGAAGACGAGCGAAAAGCTGGACGCTGGCGATGTCGATGCCAGTATACGTATGCTGCTTGATTCTGCTCCTGCATTATTATGTAGACAAGAAAGAGAAAGAGCAAGAGGAGGAGCCGGAAGAAAAAGAATGGATTGGAACAGGAAAAGCATTTTTTCAGTTAGATTACTGCTTGTATTCATATTTTCCACGGCTGTCTGGCTCCTCGGACGGGCTCAATCCATTCCTGCTCCGGACATTGAACCCAAGTCGGCCTCTGTAATCATCGTCGGGGCTGGCATCTCAGGCAAGTATCTGTCAATGTTGCATTGAAATTGCTACTTCGGAAAAATGCTTACTTGCATGCCAAATGCTGGTTTGATTTTTTTTTTTTGGCAAAGGTTGATTTTGATTGACACAAAAGGACGTGCTTATTCCTCAGCTATAGCTGCAGCAAAGACTTTGTCGGACAATGGGGTGAAGGATTTTCTTATATTAGAAGCCACTGACAGAATCGGAGGGAGGATGCGGACGGAAGAATTTGCAGGAATCACAATTGAACTCGGAGCGAATTGGGTGGAGGGAGTACACGGCTCCCAGCTTAATCCCATTTGGAAATTTGCTCAGGACTTCAAACTCCGTACCTTCCTTTCCGATTTCAGTAATACAACATATAATTCGTATGACAATAAGTGAGTCACATTAGTCACATTTCTCTTGATGTCTGCCATTGCTATTTTCTGCTCAGTTATACTAAGAAACTTTTATGTTCACCAGATTGATATCTATGAATATTTATAATTAGAAAATTCTGCCATTTTATGTTTTACTTTCTTCATAATCAGCGCATATCCTGGATAGAGACTTCATGTTTGGAGTTAAAGGCTAGTTAAATGCAATGTCATCTTATTCTTGTAGTACAAAGGATTCTGACTAGGCCTACGTAATCAGAAGTTCAGAACTATTGATTCTGAATCAAGATTAATCAAAAACATTCCATTCTTGTCAAGAAACAGATCACCTTGATTATCATTGTACAAAGTCATTCCTTCTCGGTTTATCCCAAACCTGTCCATCAACTTTTGGATCCAGACATGCTCCTTGGTTGCATGACACATACCCATATGCTTTGCTTCTGTAGAATGTTGCTTTGTTGCAAGTATAATAGATAGAGCTTCCTGCAATGAAGGACACATTCTCTAATCTAAGTCTCTGCCAAATCCGAATCTACATATCCCAGCATGGGCTGTTGTGAAGACTTGAAAAAGAGTCTAATCTCAGTATTCATTTATAATATTTCGGCACTCTTTTAGTTGCCTTAAAATGCTTTTCACTTGGATCTACTGGGGTACTGGCTCAATTTGATCATTGCTGCGCCAATATTGGGGGTCTATTACACCACTGCATACATTTGTGAACCTATCAAATTTAGTATGCTTTGTCTTCATGCTTTCCCTCTCTTGTTCTGAAGATGGAAGCATTTTGCTGCTTAACTTTATATTAGTACTCCAAGTGGGGTTCACATAGGAATACAATCCTTCAATTTAAGCTTATTGGTCGTAGAGTTGATATACACTTCTTCGACCAAGTCATTCCATGATGGCATGATGTCTATCTCTTGTGAACTAAATTGCAAGACAATTGTGAATACATCCTAAGTTAAAGGCCTCATTTAATTTGGGCTCTCAATCACTCAATCTTGTTCTATCATTGCTTCTAATTACTATATTGTCAACATATAATGCTATTGCTAAGAATGAGTTTCCAAAATGCTAGAAATGCAGGCTAGAGTCAAAGTAGCATCTCCTAAATTTGTTAATGAAAAAGATATATGAAGTCTTTGATATCACATGTGAGAGGATTGTTTGAGGCCAAGAAACCCCTTCCTTAAGTATACATATTTTGCTGGTCTCTTCTTTGAATCCATGAGTTTGCTTCATGTATACCTCCTCCATAAGATCTTCGTGTAAGCATGTTGCCTCGCTGTCCATCCGCTCTGTCCATATTATTTATGCTAGCCCATCCAATCAGGATTCTAGGTGAGGTAATTTCTATAAAATAGGAGCAAAATTTTCTTGATACTCTGTCCCTTCTACGTGGCTATATTCCTTCAGTACTTGTCTTGCTTTGTACCTAGCAAAAATCCTCTCTGAAATGAACTTGATTTTGAGAACTGACTTACTACCAACGTCATTTTTCCTTGAGGTTATTTCAATCGATTCCCTACTTCCAAGCATCATTCTTTTCAGCGAAGTTCAACTCCTCTTCTGTTGCCTTCTTCCATGCATCCCACTTGTGGCATTCTTGGGCTTCAAACACGTCTTTTGGTTCTATACATTTCGTAAGTGGATGTAACAAAACCGATTTCATCAGAACTTTTTGGTGTTTTCATTTTACTCATCGAAGGATCTCAACTTTTCATATTGTTGAGAAGTTATCTTGGCTAAGTTGGCTATTCTGAAGGATATTGCTGCTGATCTTGATTCTAGCTGCAATGTATGGTTCTGAAAATCAGCTTTGAGAAATTTCAAAAAGATTGTGAGTTTAAGCATCCGACCATCCTAAATTCGAATGTATAAACGAGTCCATGGAGGAGATGTCGGGAGCACAGGTTTTCAAAGATCAATCTCGTTGGGATAGGTATCTTTCAATGGTTGAGTTTGTGTACAAGAGTGCAAAGTGTTTTGCAACTACATTTAGTCCTTATATATGCTTATGTACACATAACCGGCCATGTTCGCCATGTACATGAGTGCAAGGCAAATCGTTGGAGTTAGTCCAGCCATGCATTAGACTCGAGCATCTCAAGGTGCAGGTTGAACATCTTTCTTATAGGGTATATAGGAGACTTTGCGAGCTTAGGTGAAAGCTTGAATTTATCGTGACCCGGGATTGCACATCTAGCGAATTTGAGATTGGATAATGGGAGTACTTGAAGATTCCAAACAAATTTGAAGTATTTAGAATGGGGAATTGCTATAAGCTGTCTCCAAAATATAGTGATCCATTTAAGATTTCTAACACCATTTACTCATCAAATTTTTAATGGAAACAATGGTTTTTCATAAGCACATCACTAGTTTCACTCTTCACAACTTGTTTGAAGCTCAAATATTGGAAAAACACAAAATTTTGGTGAAAGTACAACTCCAGCAGCCTCTCACACGTGTGAGAAGTACATCTGAACTTTACACACTAATCTGAACCTCAACATCACAAGTAAACTATTAGAAAGGTCGCCCTCCTTCAAAGTGACTCTAGCACCAATGCTTTCACCAAAATGAAGATTTTTGGATCATCAACTAAGCTCTTTGACTTGGCTCTGATACCATGTCAAATTTCAGAGTTTATGGACTGAAATTGATCTACGAATGATTACAAAGAGTGATTGGTAGCTTGGGATCTTGATCTATATCAAGACTAGCTTCCAAATCTAGCTTCTATTTGACAATCTTTGTGATTCCAAGCAAGAACAATCAAAAAAGATGATCCACGGCTTCACACGTGTGAAGTACAGCTACACGGCCTGATAACAGAGAAATAGTTTACTTATCATTTACAAAGCATTCATCCACAAAGAAAGTGCTTAAGAGAGTCAAAACACAATGATAGCTACACAAACCACGATTTCTCATCAGTAGCTCAAAAATGGATCCATCATGGATCAAGTACAAAATCACCATAATCTCTCTCTAAGCTGCATCCAGCACGTGTAGGACAGCTCATTGTACTTATCCATATCCACTTTGGATAAGATCTATCAAGTTTGCCACATCATCCATTGGTGGTTTGTGTTGACCTTCTAGATTCCTACAATCTAGGACCTAACTCCTATAATTTAGGAGATGTCATATTAGACTCAAATGAAAGCTAATCAAAATGGATCTGAATATTACAAGTGTCATTTTACACGTGTGGACAGGTCCTCACACGTGTGGATCCACATAGATCTCTAATATTCATCAAAAACCATGTGAAAATTGCTAAATTCTAACAATTTCTCTTGTTCTCAAAGTACACAAGACATCATATCCTCCAACTGGACTTGTTCCTGTTGGGATATTGAATCGTTCTTTTAATCAAGTTGTTCCTCTCAATTGATCACATGGAATACCGGCACTTCACGTCTTCAAGAAACTCTAGTTCATAAGCAAAGCTATTGAGTTTCTTTGCAATCTTAAATGGATCACTATATTTTGGAGACAGCTTATAGCAATTCCCCATTCTAAATACTTCAAATTTCTTTTGAAAGCTATTAAACCTACAAATCCTTGTGAGAGAGTTTGAGGCTTATGTTTTTAGTTCAAGAGTGAAACTAAAACCAATTCTAAACACCATAGGAAGGCATTGGCACTTCCAAAAATCAAATCCTAGGTTCTAAGTGAATAGATTGTGTAGAATACACTTTCCCAAATCTTTTTGAGTTCAAGATCATTATAGATCTTGCTTCTTGAGTCTAGTGAGATTCAAGAGAGTAGCATTTTAGCTAAATTCTGAGAAAGGAAGAAGGGAGAGCCTTTGAATAGTACATTTGTTGCACTTGTTACTAGATAGAATGGGTTCAATTGGAGCCTATCTTCTTGAGGCTAGTGAAAGGCTAAATTCTAATAATTATTCAACTTGGAAAGTAAGAATGGAGTCACTACTTGTGCTCCAAGATATGTTTGATCTTGTCATAGGAGAGGAAGAAGAACCTCAGGAGGGCAAGATCAATTGAGGTACAAAAAGAGAGCTAGACTAGCATTACATTGTTTGAAAATGAATGTTAGTAATGAACTTCTAAAGGAAGTAGCATCTTGTACCTCGGCCAAGGAGGCATGGAACTACCTCAAAGGGATTTATGAATCCAAAAATACCTCTAGAGTGCTTATGATTAGAAACAAAGTTCTTCAAAGCATTAGAGGGAGTGATGAGAGTGCTCAAGAGTATGTCTTGAGAATAAAATCTCTCAACAAAGAACTTTCCATCATTAGTGAGGGTATTCATGATGATTAACTTGTTCAAATCATTTTGAATGGTCTTGGAGATGAGTTCTCCAATCTTGTACAAAGCTTTGCTATTCAAGATGCACTGCCTTCCATTGACAAGCTCCATAGTGTGCTTGTGGCCGAGGAGAGTAGGATCCTTCATGTCAAGCAAAGGATTGGATCCTTAAAGTTGCATGAGGGTGATGAGAAGGCCAACTTCTCAAGCAAGGGAAAGGCAAAGTCAAAGAAGAAGATCCAACACAAGGAGACCAAGAATGATGATCAACCATCTAGCTCCAAAGGTGGAAAGAAGAACAAAGCCAAACTCAAGTGCTTCTTTTGTGGAAAGAAGGGGCACTTTGCATCCGAGTGTTTCAAGAAGAAGAATGCACAAGGAGAGAGCAAACAAGGCAACCTCACTCTTGAGGAAGATGAGGATGAAGTGGATTCATCCTTGATGGCTTCTACATCAACATCAAAGAGCTACTCCAATGACACATGGTGGATTGATAGTGGGGCTAATTCCCACATGACATTCCAAAAGGATTTTTTCTCAACTCTTGTACCTTTTGTAGGTTGTAAAAAGTCTATTCTAACAGCAAGTGATCAAGAATGTAGAATAGATGGAGTGGGAACTATTCCCTTAAGTCTTGGATCCTCTAAAAGAGTAGATCTTGATAATGTACTCTATGTTCCTACACTCACTAAGAATTTGTTAAGTGTAGGACAATTGATGGATGATGGTTTAGATGTCCATTTTAAGCAAGGTGTTTGCTCCATAATGATAAATAATACTTGCATTGTAAAGGGATTCAAGCAAGGAAGGCTTTTTAAGCTTGATGCTAATGTTTTTCTTGGAAGTGTGAACATGATGAAGGAGGAGCTCAATCAAGTGGAGCTTTGGCATAAGAGGTTGGGCCACCCCAACTTCAAATCTATGGAGATGCTATGCACCAAGGATCTTGCTCTCGGCCTTCCAAATACACTCTTAAAGTGTGGAAAGAGTTGTGAAGCTTGTAGCCTCTCAAAGGCACACAAGCTACCTTTGGATATCTCTTCCACTAGATCTACAAAAGCATTAGATCTTATTCATAGTGATGTGCACTCTTTTTCTCAAGACTCTAATGGAGGTGCATCTATGTATGTATCTTTTATTGATGATTACTCTAGATACACTTGGATTGAACTTTTGGATTCCAAAAGTAAAGTGTTTGAAGCTTTTGTTAAGTTCAAAACTCTAGTTGAAAATGAACTTGATGCTAGAATCAAAGTATTGAGGAGTGATAATGGTGGAGAGTATATCTCCACCAAGATGATAGAGTTTTGTAAATCCAATGGCATTAAGAGAGAACCTACATGTACTTGTAGTCCTCAACAAAATGGAATAGCCAAGAGAATGAATAGAACACTTTGTGAGTGTGCTAAGGCTTTGAGGTTAGATGCATCTCTACCTAAATCCTTTTGGGGAGAGGCTATTATCTGTGCAACTCATTTGTGTAATAGATTGCCATGTAATCCCATTGGAGGCATAACATCTTATGAGGCTCTGTAAGAAGCCGAATCTTAAAGATCTAAGAATTTCCGGATCTACTTGCTATGTTTTTCAAGTATTAGATACAAGAAAAAAGGATGATCCTACTTCTATTAAAGGGATCTTTGTTGGTTATGCTGAAAATAGCAAGGGATATAGAGTCTATAATCTAATCACTAAGAAGATTTTAGTGAGTAGAGATGTTACTTTTGATGAAGGTAACTACTACAAGTTGAATGTGAAAGCTTCTAATCCATCTTATGTCAAGGATCTTGTAAGGTTTGAGGAGGAGCCTATATGTGATCAAGATCTTGAAGATTCGAGGACTCCAAGGAGATCTACAAGAAGGAAGGTCAATCCCTCAAGGCTCACCTATGTTGACAAAGGTGAACAAAGGGAAGATCTACATTCACTTACCTCTTACACTTTTCTAACTTCTATGTTTGATGAGCCAAGTTGCTTTGAAGAAGCTATGGAGTCACAAGAATGGAGGGATGCCATGCAAAAAGAGTATGATGCTCTTATGGAGAATCATACATGGAAGCTTGTGGATCTTCCTTAAGGAAAAAAGCCACTTGAGTGCAAATGGATCTATAGATTGAAGTACAATTAAGATGGGAGCATCAACAAACACAAGGCAAGGCTAGTGGCAAAGGGGTTCTTGCAAACCAAGGGAGTAGATTTTGATGAAACTTTTGCTCCTGTTGCTAAGCTAGTTTCCATAAGGTTGATTATTTCTCTTGCAACTACTTTCAATTGGCCTCTATTTCAACTTGATGTGACTAATGCTTTTCTCAATGGATATTTGGAAGAGGAGATTTTCATGAGGCAACCCGAGGGCTTCATCAAAGAAGATCAAGAGGAAAAAGTGTGTTTGTTGCTAAGAAGCCTTTATGGGCTTAATTAAGCAAGCACCTAGAGCTTGGTACTCTAGGTTGAATACCTTCTTGAACTCTATTAAGTTTGTTGTAAGTGCTTATGATCCTTCTTTGTACTTAAGATTTAATGATGGTAAGATCATCATTCTCATTTTGTATGTTGATGACATTATCCTTAGTGGAAATGATCTTGATGGTATACAAGAAGTGAAAGTAGCATTGTTTAAGGAGTTTAAGATGGTGGATCTTGAGGCAAAGATTTGAGTTTTATTTGTCAATCCAAATATGCTTCTTCTATCTTAGAAAAGTTTGAAATGAAAGATTGTAAAGGAGTAGAAACTCCTATGGAGCAAAATGTAAAAGTTTCCAATAGTGATGATGAAACATCCTTTGAGGACATCACACTATATAGGAGACTTGTAGGCTCCTTAATCTATCTTACTATAACTAGACCTGATTTAAGTTATAGTGTAGGCAAACTAAGCCAATCTATGCAAAATCCATTGGTTTGTCATTGGAAAAATGCAAAAAGGGTGTTGAGGTACATCTCGGTCACCAAGAAGTTTGGCATTTTATATGATGGATCTAATCTTGCCTTAATGGCATATTCGGATGCTGATTTTGCAGGTGATAAGGTGGATAGGAGGTCCGCAAGTGCTTTTGTTACCTTCCTTGCAATGGCATAGTGTCTTGGCTTTCCAAAAAGCAAGATACTATTTCTCTATCTTCAACCGAATCGGAATACAAGGCACTAACATCCACACCAAAGGAGATCCTATGGTTGAAGAGGCTTTTGGTGGAATTCCAAGTCATGGAGGCCGAGGAGCAGCCAACAATATTTTGTGACAACCAATCAAGCCAAGCATTAGCAACCAATCCCACATTCCATGCAAGGAGCAAGCACATAGCGATTGCTCACCATTTTGTGAGGGAAAAGGTTCAAGCAAAGGAGATCAAGCTACATCATGTGTCTTCTTCAGATTGCCTTCCTGATCTACTCACTAAAGCCTTGCCAAAGGCTTCATTTATCAAGTTAAGATCAGCCTTAGGTGTTGTAGATAGGTGTACTATAGTTGTATCATGTAAAAATTGAGGAGTGTTAGAATTTAGCAATTTTCACATGGTTTTTGATGAATATTAGAGATCTATGTGGATCCACACGTGTGAGGACCTGTCCACCCGTGTAAAATGACACTTGTAATATTCAGATCCATTTTGATTAGCTTTCATTTGAGTCTAATATGACATCTCCTAAATTATAGGAGTTAGGTCCTAGATTGTAGGAATCTAGAAGGTCAACACAAACCACCAATGGATGATGTGGCAAACTTGATAGATCTTATCCAAAGTGGATATGGATAAGTACAATGAGCTGTCCTACACGTGCTGGATGCAGCTTAGAGAGAGATTATGGTGATTTTGTACTTGATCCATGATGGATCCATTTTTGAGCTAATGATGAGAAATCTTGGTTTGTGTCGCTATCATTGTGTTTTGACTCTCTTAAGCACTTTCTTTGTGGATGACTGCTTTGTAAATGATAAGTAAACTATTTCTCTGTTATCAGGCCGTACAGTAGCTGTACTTCACACATGTGAAGCTGTGGATCATCTTTTTTTATTGTTCTTGGTTGGAATCACAAAGATTGTCAAGTAAAAGCTATATTTGGAAGCTAGTCTTGATATAGATCAAGATTCCAAGCTACCAATCACTCTTTGTGATCATTTGTAGATCAATTTCAGTCCATAAACTTTGAAATTTGACAAAATTCATGTATGTATTGTGACTTCCACTTAGAAATGAGATGGAAAGGAAAGTTAGAGGATGATGACATTGGGAAACAGATGAACTAAGGATGAAATTGCATGGTTTACTCTCAAACTAAGAAGAAAATTCTTAAAGGGGAGGGAATGTCATGTACCTGAATTGGTACATAACGGCTGACCGAGGGTTCCAATCCCAAGTTTAGCGGATGAATTGTTGGATTTAGAGCGATCGATCGATCTGTGACATTTGTCAGTATGTGCAACTCTTGATTTTATGTATCTAGGATGGACATGTGCATGGGAGTATTCATGCTAGGAACCTACGATAGTATAGGAGGTCTCTAGTGCCATTCATCATACTAGCAAATATTGAGGCTGTTGGGTGTTGTCGAACGGTATTTTCATGTTTAGGATTGGAACATCATTGAAGAATTTTGGCAAGCCCCCCTTGGAAACCAAGATGCCTTAAAGAATTTTGGCCATTATTATTTTAGAAGTTTTAGACTAATAGTTGGATTCAACTACTTATTCGAAATAATCTTAAATGTTGGAATCATATGGTAGACTGAACGGGACTACCAATCTATGGAAGATGTATGGGAGCATGTATTTTTGAAAGACAAATTGATCAAGAAAGTTCACTTACAGGGTGGAGAGTTCAATAGTCCAAAAGTACTTTGCTCAGGATGGAGTTCTTTTATGCTTGTGGACCATTACTAATCTGTTTGACTCAGGATTTATGAGAAAGGTGTACTACAAGATAAGTATAAAAAGTGCTCAAATAGTGAACTCTAAAGAATACAAAAGTTACATGTTCTGTATACAACAATTTTATCCTGATTCTCGTTTCTGGTAATAATTCTTGAAGTTACTGTGAGAGCCAAAAATAGCTACATGACACTCTGTCAAAGTGCGATCTGCAATTGTTAATGTGTGTTTTCTAGCTTGAATATGGATTTTAGTCACAGTCGAGCAACAATTGTCACGGCCTCTGGATTAAATTCAGCATATTGATATAATATGGAGCAACCTGCAATTTATGAATAAGCTGCTACTTTTAAATCTTGTATGACAGGTCCAAGTTTGAGGCTCCCTACTTTTAACATGGAATTGGATTCTTGCAGTGGCTACATAAGACCTTCAGTTGTGAATGCTTCATTTGATATATTAGCATCTGGTGTGAATTATGCATCCAACCTGGGTACATCCTTGACAACTCATCATGAGGAAGATGTCTCCATTTTAACTGCACAGCGTTTATTTGGAAGGTAACTCTTAAATCTCTTGCATATAAAAAGAATTTGAATTCAGTATATTTATAACAGTCTGAGGAGTCATTGAGTATGAATCTGTAGAAGTATGTATGTGTATCTCAAGCCAAGCTCAGAATAATAATCCTTCTAAAGATATTATAGACTCAGCTGTTGCATCCCCTTGATTGAATGTGGTATGAACCAAGCAAAGAGCATGATGCCGTCTTATTATAGCTTTTGAGGCCAGATTTTCCCTTCGAACTCTTTCAAAACAATCACCTTTTCCTTAATATGAGAGACTCTTGCAAGTTGCAAGCTTTAATGCTAAATTAAACTTTAAGAATAGTTCCTTGAATTCAAGCAATCATCAGTCGTCAACGATTTCTGGTAGTGAACCACCCTGAAAGGTCGAGTTAAGCAAGTTCTTTTTGTTTTTCCAGTATATCAAATAATGGTAAAAAGTTTCTGGCAGCTTCTTATTCCTATCCCTTTCCTAGCTTCTTTTAGAAAATACATGTGCAGGTTTTGAACATATGCTTCCAGTTTATTTGAGTTTATTGCAATTAAGTTACCTTCCTTGAATCACACAGAAATTTGATTGACCACTGCCACAAGTACTTGCTTTTCAGGCTGCATGGAGGTGTTTTTTCCTTTGACATGCTGTGATTGGCCTAGTTTAGCTTTATATTAAGTTGAAAGTATGCCAAGGATTAACATGTATATAAGATGGTCATGGTCGTCCATGACTTCACCAGAACTAGGTTCCCCTGTTCCAATGGCAAAGATCTGCTGCTATGCCAATTATAACCCTGTTTTTGTGATTTTGCCAATTAGTCTTGACCATAGGCACGATGATGTATGTTTGGATGTTTGGCATGCAGTGTTCCAAGTACGCCTCTAGAAATGACCTTGGACTGGCAAAACTATGACTTCGAATTTGCAGGTGTGTGAATAATTTTTTGCTGGCAAAGCTCGAAGGGCTATTACTTGATTTTCAGTTTCATGTAATATTTCTGGCTGAAGTGCTTCAAAGGGAAAGATCTTGACCAAGTTTTCTGTCAGAGATTGTTGCTCCAGTGGAAGCTTTTTCATGTGAACCGCAAGTTTGGCTGATTTTGAGAGGGACAAACTGTTTTGGTGCAGAACCTCCTCGCATCACTAGTTTAAAAAATACCCAACCTAATCCAACTTTTGTGAACTTTGGGAACGATGAATATTTTGTTGCTGATCCACGTGGATATACCTACATTGTCCAACGGTTAGCAGAAGAGTTTCTTACTCAACAGAAAGGGAAAATTCAAGATTCGAGGCTTCAATTCCATAAGGTGTTGAAACTCACCTGTGAAGGCTTCAAAACTTTTATCTCTAACACTTTTCTAAAGCTTCACAATGAGAAGCTGGCTCAAAGTTTGATTTCATTAAGCAAAATGGATTGGATTCATTTTAATGATGTGAATCTGAGGTCGATGCACACGGTTTCTGCAGGTAGTAAGGAAGATCCAATATTCTCAGCATGGAGTAAGGCTCGTCACAGAGGATGGTTCCATATATACATCCAAGTTTGCAATTGTGACAGTGAGCTTGGGCGTATTGCAGAGCAACTTGATTGAATTCCAGCCGGTTTTACCTGTATGATATATTCTAAGGCTTTTGTGATCAATCTATGAGCTCAAGGAGTACCTCCAGATTTCTTGAAATGTCTGTTGTTAGAAACTACAGTAGCTTGAAACAGACTAGATTATAGCTTAGAAACACCTAATTTTAGTAAATATTATAGTTAAAGTTTAGTCTAGCAGCCCTTATAACTAGTGTCTCAAGTGGGTGTTTGGAGTATCTTGTGAAAATTCAAATGCGCCACCATCAGTTTGACTTGAAGTTGACCGATCTCTTCTTTAACAATGTCTGAGCCTAAGGAACAGAACTCCAGATTAAATGTGCTCAATCTGTTTGGCTTTAGTGAAGTTTATGTAGCAAGCTTCTCCAAAAAGAGATGTTGGCTTAGTAACACTTTGCATTATTCTCAAAGATAGGTATCTGAATCAGACCATTAAATTATGTGACAGCTTATGGCTTCAATAAGTTTGGTGAAATAAATTTTATGCTGTGAAAACAAGGAATCTTGTCTGCTAGCATGAGAAGGTGGCAAACTTGAGCAACCAGAGATTGGCCAGCATTGATGTGACATTTTCATATTTATTCCTAAACTCTTTACTTAAAGAATAGTCATAAGCATTACAAAACGGTCAGTATAATACTAGATGCACTTCACACAGTTAAGTGTTTGTAGATGTAGGTGGATATGTCAATTGATGCATGGACATGTTTGATGCTGAATATGATACTGGAGATGAATCAAGAACATAAACCTATCCTAGATCAGGTTGGAGTCATATGTGCCTCCAAATATTTAGCTGTTAATGTCTGGCAAAGGACAATCTAAACTTAAAAGACGAATTTCTGGAAAGGTAAATTACAACGAAGTCACTGACAGACTTGGCTGTGGGATATTCCTGCAAAGACATACCACTTACGCTCTCGCACAAACACATCTAGTTTCCTTATGTAAACTTGAGACATAAGAAAGCAAACATTGTCAAGGTGACCTTTTTCAAATTTCTCCATATTCATGATGATGTACAGCACTGCCTTGTCAATCACATGCAGTGTTAAGAGGAAAGATTATCACAAGATTGAAAATGATATTGTGTGGAGTGTGGTTGGACCTCTCTACTCTCACCTCTTGATAACCACATACCTCGAGAACCTTAGTTAGCCCTTTATGTTGGTTAAGGAGAGGGCACGAGAGCGCAGGAAGAGAGATAGCATTCCATGCTGCTGACTATTATCTATGTTATATCCATGCTATTGCAAAGAGATAGGATCAAGAAACAAGAACATTACTCAAGCAAAGAGTTGGATAGAAAATAAGAACCAAATTAATATCTAAGCACAGTAACAAAGCTTCTTCTTTAGATGGATGCACAAATGTGTACATGGGTTTTATAGTAAAGAAGAGCATGTGCATGCCAAGAACTGGGCATGCTGGATCACTGCATTGGAAAGAGGAGCAGGTTGCAAACGTCAGCAAACACACTTGTGTTTGCTTGGCACCAACACTTTATGAATGGCCCTGTGATGTTTCTGATAGCACTTACCTCATCTCTATAGGAAGCGCACTTATTCAGGATTTCAGGTCCATGCTCTCTGGCAAAACATATTTTTTCACATACATGTGGATGAGATTCTCATCACTAGACATTTGAGTTAACTTTTCTTTCATCTATTCTTATAAGGTTGTAAGCTAGCCTATTTGGAACTGACCGAGTCTCTTTTAAATATCATCAATGCTCAAATTGTCTCCAAAGCATTCATCTTCAGTGGTGTGACTTGCCCAAACACCCACAGTGACCTCTTATATCAGATTTTGCCTCTTGTTTTCAGTGACCCTGCAATCTTAGGTGCAAACGTGCAAATGATTAAGGCATAATCTGCTCTCTGTAATGCCTTTTTGAGAAATGCAGTGACATTGAACACTAATTGGCTTATCAAGCTCTGTTAAATCTTTCGACAAACATTTTTCTGTCACTTTTAAACAGAGGAGTGGAATATTTAGTTTCCTCTGATCAACCGTATCTTTACATGTGCTTCCTTTGGTACCATGAATAAAGTTTTCTCGGAAATATTGCTTCTCCTTTTGGAAGTCTCTAGCATTTCCTCCACTTCTATTTGGGAAAGTTGTTCCATCATCCAGTCTCGGGAGTCTG
Source organism: Diphasiastrum complanatum (assembly GCA_029204225.1). Classification (NCBI taxonomy): domain Eukaryota; kingdom Viridiplantae; phylum Streptophyta; class Lycopodiopsida; order Lycopodiales; family Lycopodiaceae; genus Diphasiastrum; species Diphasiastrum complanatum. The sequence goes on from CM055093.1 coordinate 48,542,343, forward strand.
GAGTCGACATAGGCCCTAGGGCCTATGTCGTCAATAAGACAATTTGAGATTGTAATCCAATTTCCTCAATTTTCCATTTCACCTTCCAAAGTCTAAAAACTTTCCATGAGAGCTTTCTAAAATTTGTCGTCCCAAAAGTCTTAGTTTCTTACGAAGAAAGCCATTCTCCAGTTTAGAACTTCAAGGGCACACAATGCTGTTTAACATAGCTGTTAACTACCTTTGATGCTTCATTCTTCACGTGGTATAGGGTAAATTGTCTTTCATAGTAACAAGATACATCTTCGGGTTATAAACCTTACAGTTAGAAAATCTTGTCCACTGCCTTAACTTTTTGTAGATAGAATCGTACCAATGGATGAATGGTTTCCAAAATATTAGGAAACTCTACTTTAGGGGATATTATTTCCATCTCTGATGACCATCCAAAAGAAACACCAGAACAGAACATAGACAGGAAGATGAAAATGCAGACATATGGATTGAAAAATGGAGAATAATCATAAATAGTAGGAGAATCAGTGATCTCCGTTAGAAATGGGCCAGTCTAGAATGAACTTATTGATCTAATGGGATATTGATACTAAAATGCGCCAACATTCCCATCAAACGTTTGAAATGTTGCTGATTTCTTTTCAGGGTTTTGACCAACCCAAGTGTTAAAACATGCTCCCACACCAAAAACTTGATTTTAAACATCTCAAAAAGAGGAAAAATGGAATGATTAAGGTCTGAAAACTGCAAACAATGGCTGTTTTCTGCACCTGTCCAGTACCAGAATTCAAGCACTGGGATTGGGGATGTTAATAGCTTGATCCATCCTCAAAGTCTTGCCTCAATCCGAGAGAAAGCAAGAAAGTTCTCGAGTCATTCGCAAGGGCCTACAGCATGCAAGAATTTCCTCCACCTCCTTGTAGCAATCAGTAATGCCTCCTGATGTTCTCAATGGCTTCAGCACATCCATAAACCTTTACCTGCTAAAAAAGGGAAGGAGACGGAGACGGAAGAGATATAAAATGTAGAGAACGATGGTGCAGCGAGTTATGAGGTTGGTAAGCCAATATGCCTGTGCCCTTCAAAGGCCAATTTGGACTTATTTGACAGGCACTTGTAATTTTAGGGCGTCAACACTCAAGTGCAAATTCTATTTAAGAACGTTCACTTTGATGAGCTACAGTTTATTTTAAGTGTCATAAGTTAATGTGCTTGTATAAGTTGTAATAAGTACATGACACATTTTATATCTTTAAATTTGACTCTTTGCAAGTTTCAAAATTCATAACTTAATATATAATGCCTAGCGATGTGAGCCTGCAAGTCTGCAGGCGATGGGCAGGCGTTTTGGGTGGGCAGGGTAGGTAGGGTTTTGGGCGGGTGGGTTAAAAATTTGAAATTTTAAAAAAAGGGTCCCGGGCAGCGCTCACACTGTCCGTCACAGCGTGAGCACTGCACGCTGCCCGGGAACACTAAAATTTAATTTTAATAGATTCAGATTCACAAATTCAAACTTCAAAAACTTTGCACTTTAGCATAGGCCAGAGCACAGCTTGGCCCAAAGAATGAGCTAGGTTGCAACTTGCCAGCTTCCAACTTAGAGCTATCCAACTTTTCAAGTTTCAAAGTTCATAAATCAGTCTTCATATTGTGGTTTTGGCTTCATGGAAGTTGAAATAACTTGAAGGGCTAGTGGCTAGGATCCATTTAGATTCATCCTAGAAGCCTCCAGTCTTGTTTCAGTGAATGGTTTGCTTGAAATCTACATGGAAAATGTAAATAGGACAAATTAGTGCTCATTAAAAAGTTTAAAACTAACCTGATTAGAAACTCACAAACTATTATAGAATCAATAAAAGGTTAAAAGAAAACCTTAAAACTTAAAATTTATGACTAAAATCAGTTGATTTTGAGCCATATAAAAATCCTATAAATCTAAAATGAAGCGGTAAAAAATGAACTTCAGCAATTGGGCTATTTGTATTTGTCAGTTTTTTGGGAGCACTGGACAATCTTATACATTTTTTACTTGGAAGTTAATATAAAATTTTTAAAAATGAAATTTGCATGAAAGTACTATTCTTTACAAAATAAAATTTGAAGGGCAAGTTCTATGTAAGGGCGTCACACAACGGGCATGAACATTGTGAAATACGTCATGAAAATAAAACATTTAACCAACTGAGATAATTTGTCCATTCTTCCAAAGAAATTCGTTATTTCTTTTTGTGTTCTTTTGTTCTGCTGATTTCAACTCCATAAAACATGATATGAGGATGTATTATCTTTTTGGACCTAGATAATGTCACTCTTGTCTTATGTAAATGGACCATGGCTGAAGAGGGAGAGAGATTGCGATCATGGTTATGGATGTTGGTTGCAGTTCTGGAAAGTAGAACCTCTTTACAAGTTTGATATGGCTATATACACAAAAATCTTCCTAAAGTTCCGATACAAGTTCTGGCCTACGGGAGAAGGGACGGAGTTTTTCCTCTATGCTAGTGAAAGGCGAGGATACTATCCATACTGGCAGGTGATTCATTGGCTTCTTGCAGCGATTTGTTTATTTATGACGGTTAGCTTTGGCAGTAAGATTTCTGAGAGTACACATGTGAATGAACAATTTTTCTTTCCTCAGTGGCATTGGTTGCTTACAGTCAGTCACTGAAGATACATACCAAAGAATTGAGTTCATTCTCCACTAGGAAAGCGCACTATAATTATGGTGTTACATATAAATTCTAGAAATGTAGCTATGCTTGTTTATGCCACAGGCTCCATTGTTTTGTTCAATTAACTATTGATTTCCCTTGACTGATATTTGAAACTTGTCAAAGGAAACACATGGCTAGAGTAATTGGAGAAAACAATGCATTATATGGTAGATATGGTCAGAGTGTTGAAAAGTGTTTTTAAACTCTCAGATGCATGGCAAATAGCTGAGTTATGAAGTAAACATTTTAGAGCATGACTAAATTTGTTGTTTATGGGTGGGAACATCAGCGATTCAGCGACTACTAGGAGCATTACACAATATACATTTGGCGCATTTTTGGTCTCTGCTTAGGTGGCATTCTCAGTCCTTTTGTAAAACTATATGAAATCTACCTTGCAAGTTGTTAGCCACAAATAGGCAATGTAGGTGGGCACTACAAGCACTTTAAATGGATCTTATGCAGTCTTGAAGCTCAGTTTGAAGTCAGAGAGCATACACTCAAGATATTTGGTTAGAAACCCAACCGTTTTAATAGCATTCACTGGTTTGACGTGGCTGAGAAACTGTTTCTCTCAAAAGCTTAGTGTCCCTTTATGTTGTATGCCAAAATTGCAAGCATACCTTTGTTACCCTTTATAGTACAACTACGACTTACAGCAAATTAATATAAATGTACATACTCTTTGAATGTATATAAATGTCCGTAAGTGGTGATGGATATGGTGCCAAAAAAAGTATCCATCACTACTTACGGGCATGATCTAGTGTCGAAACTGGGAAGCATTGGGATAGTTAATAGCACTACTGTAAAGAGATTATCTTGCAAGGGTATCCTCTTCTCTATTTCCTTGAAAAAAAGCCTAGGAGAACCAATTTTATGCAATGATTCTGAGCATGAAGCTCTTTTCATACTTCTGCAGACTTTCAGACCATGGGCCAATATGGAATGAGGTGGTCAGATATGGCTTTTAAGCAAGTGGATGATGTAAAAAAGTTCAGTGCAAGGTTTTGTAATGTGTTAGAAATGTTTTTCTGAATGCAGGGCCAAAAAACACAATGCTATGAACAAGATATTTTAAGAAAATTTGTTATTCAAAATATTCAAAGACGAGCATCTCTTTTTCTGTATTTTGTGAAAGCAGCTTTTCTCTAGGGAACATATTTTGATCAGAAGTGTGTTTTTTGGCTCCAAAGTTGGACATGCAGTTTCAGAATAGTGGTTCAAACACGTGCCAAGCGTGCTGAACCAAACGTTGTTACATGGACCCCTCCCATAAGTATCACAGTTGTGATTTCACCAAACTATATCGATCATGGCTTGTAAGTCTTTAGAAGTTTGAAAAAGCTTTCAGGTGCTGAGAAACATTGCATAAAAATGACTCCTATTTTTCTTATATAAAATAGAGAAGAGGGTATAAGCCAAAGATTCTATATACTATGACCTTTACAGATCAGGGTAGTAATGGTGGTAACAATCGAAATTCTGACACTTGAGCATACCATTAACTTATAAGCAGTAAGGCAAGTGGGCAAGTACATATATTCATGTCCTTTTTGGAGATTTGTCAAGTTAAAACTGATCAAATTTATCATGAAATGTGGTGTAAATTAAGAGTTTGGTTGGAGTCTCACGATTGTTATGAATCTACTTGCATGGGGCCAATGCAGCACTTGGAAAATGAGTATCCAGGCTCTAATATCATATTTGTCACAGTCACGGACGATGAATCCAGACGCATAGAGCAACAGTCAGATGATGAAACCAAAGCAGAAATCATGGTTGTCCTAAGACACATGTTTGGAAGTGCTATTCCGGAGGCAGAAGCGATATTGGTGCCCATATGGTGGAAAAATCGGTTCTTTGGTGGAACGTATTCAAATTGGCCAATTGGTGTGGACACACATGATTTCCATAAGATTCAGGTTTTGCTCTAACTCTAATCGATGAGAAATATATTCACATGATTTGTAATTTTTTCTTCTTCTTATTGATCATTTTGCAGTAGTAGAGTATCTTCAATTATCTTTGGTTTTGCAATAGAGCAATTTAGCTGTGGATTGATTTGTAGCTTCTGGGAGCTGGGTATTTTTTGAGATCTTTTTCTTGATGGTGGGTCCTTTAAAGAGCCTGAAGTAATTCTGTTAAAGTATGAATTAAAATGGTCTTAGTACTGTTGAGATTAAAAGCATGCTCTCTCAAAAGACTTAGGAGGGATTTTTGAATATCTGGAAAGTAAGAATGCCTTTTTGTACTGATAGCATTAGTAGTGGTGCAATCTATTTTAAAACTAAGTGGTGATCTTGTGTCCCTTTTCTCTCTTATTAGTCAAGCAGTCTCGTTGCTGATTAACTACTGCCTTTTGGTATTGATTACCTTGACAATATCAAAATGGGTGTCTGGAAGTGCGAGCGTGTCTATTCGCAATGTACTTCTTTTGATTCCTGTTCTTCTAAAGTATAATTCTGACTCATCAAACCCCCGCACACAAGGGGTCTAACATATCAGCAACGTTAACATACAGGCACCAGTTGGCCCTCTTTATTTTTGTGGAGAGCATACAAGTCAACTGTACAATGGGTATGTCCATGGAGCATATCTTACTGGTAGGCTCCTGTCTCTAGCATTGGGCTTCCTATACATGACATTGAAAACTTGAATATTATATATCTTAGCACTCTATAACTCATTTGCTTACTTTTTGAGAATCAAACTGGTTATTTGGTAGCTTATAATCTAGTGGGTAGGCTGATTGTTTGAATTGTAGTGGATGAGTACAGGATCTTAGTTGCCTTGCGAGTTTTGCTTGTAGTCTTCTTGTGTGAATATTACCAAAATGAATGCTTCTTATAGTTCTGAGGCACTTCTGCTATTTAGAAATCTTCGCTCCTTACCACTTGTTGAATATTCTTCACTGCCATCTCTAAACGATGTAGAAAAACCACTGTGTATGGGATGAAGAACATCAGATTCTTTGATGGCAATGACGCATGTATGACTGGAAGATGGGATATATGTATTTTGTTTTCGATTTACAAGATAGAACTTACACCTTTTCTTATATCTATAAAAGTGGAGAAGTCAATGAGATAATGTGAGAATGAACACTTGTCAGCTGTTCTTTGACTCGTTAGAAAGAAACCTTAAGTATTTTCTTTAGGAAAGGTTTTGATAGATCAAATCAAACCGCATAGGATAATTTACTTACCTTTGCACTTCTTTAGTCATTGCTAAAATCTGGTAGAATTCTTTTGGAAGGACCATAAATCTTCTTAAAAGCATTGGGTCCAGATTTGGCAAAGGATTTACCATCAGTTGGTTGTTTAACAGATCAGAACTACAAAATTTAATTCTACAAAGATAGAGTCTTTTTCAAAGATTGCAATAATCACTTTAGGATAGTTGCACAAGGCGCACAAATGAATAATAAGCTTTATGTCCTCGATATTGTTTTGGAACAATGTGCAAGTGTAGGTAGCAATGATGATCAAAGTTCTCTATAGCATGAGAGGTTTGGTCATCTCGATTATGGGAGCTTAAAGCAATTTGCATGAGCATGCATTAATATGGAAGAAAATGGTCTTGATATACGATGGTCTTAACCGACAAAGTTGAGTTTACTTTGCGGTGTTATGACAAGAGTAATACAAATCAATGAGGTTTAAGTGGTACATACTTTGGGGTGGTCAATGAAGACATATTGATATTAAGGCTTGACGTGATTAGTCACAACTGTTTCACCTACTAGTTTCAAAATTTCAAGTTCCGATGAGTGTACACTCTACGAGGGTGATATAACCCAGAAGCCCCTTAGTTGTAAACATAAGAGAAGAGGAGTTCATAGCTTATAGTTTAGTGAATTGTAATCAATAGCTTAGAGGTTAGACTACTTATTTTAGGGCTAAGCTCTATGCTAGCTTTTGGTTTGCATGTCAGAGCATGATGCAAGCCTCAAAACTCACAAATAACAAAGGGCATTGACCTATGAGCTTATGCTCTTGTATGGGGGGTAGAGGGTTGAGAGTTGAGTTATGTAACCCCCTCTGACCAAATAATGTGTCGAATGCGTTTATGTGTGCTTGCAAGCATACTCAAGATTATTAAATTGTCAACACAAAGGTGATGAGGATATTTGCAAGTCAACCTCAATATTGTCCACAACATTCTTCACTCCAGGTTATTGAACGTAAAGCCTAAGAGGGGCACTGATTTGAAAAACTTTTCTTTCATTTCAATGGTTCTCTTAGCCTCCTCAACTTGTCCATCCTATGTAGATGAATTTTCAGTTTTGCTTATAATCCCCTTATTTTCTAGCAATTTCCCTCATGGATATTTAACTTTGTCAATCTCTCTATATCCAACTCTATTGCAGATGTGAAAAGGCTTGCTTGAATTCCATTAAGCAAAGAAGGGCTGTTCTTTTCTATGAGGGGAAGGTTGGAAACGACTAGGGAAAGCTATAGGAGTCATGGGAGCAGAACACTAGTAGCAATGGGAGTAACAAAACGAGAAAATAGAGGGGTGGCCTTTAAAGGGTGTAAGAAATGAATAACACTACATGTGAAGACCTTAACAAGAATACAACCACAAGCACATTATTAAGCTTGAATTCCTGATGGTTAGGTGTCCCATAGTTTCCACTTTTAGCTTTGTAAAGCATATGACTATTTTTCCTGCAACTTTTGGTTTTTCTTTTTAGCCATACTTGTTTCAATCGGTTGATGATAAATTTCTCCTTTTTAGTAAAGAGTGTGATTTCTAATTTGGTGACGTGAGACAGGTATTAACACAGCAGAAGCATTACTGAAGTGCAAAAAGTCTGGGAATTGCACCTATAAAGCATCAGTTTTAACTTCAAATGAGCAAAGGCATGAACAGAAAAGTAGTGAATGTGCTGCCTTTGTTAAACAGGTTTGTATCATCTTTGTGAATTTGATTTAGAATGTTTATGAAAGCATCGGCTGAAAAAAAAATGCAAGTATGCCAATCTCAGCTTTTTCAAAAAATGTTTGACATCTTATTATCACAAAATTGTACATCTTGCTTATATTGTAGTTGTGCTTCATTAACTTAGTACATCTTTCAAACTTTTTGTAGGAAAGGGAGCAAGCAAGAGTTGCATGGAGTAACAAATTGAGTACAATGCAAGAAGAACTTGATCATGAGTGCAAACCATAGTGTTTTGTATTCAATAATCAAAGTAATTATTGCGGAAGCTCATCATGTCGATTGCAACATCTATGTTGGTGGACTTGTGTTTCAATAATAATGGTGGTTAGTGGCGCTTCGATGATGCATATGTTTTGTGAGGACAAATTCAAACAGTAATTGTCTTTAAGAATGTTGCTAGTTAGCGGCAAAAGAGTTAGATGCCAAGACAACATATTCACTTCACATCTTTTAGAGAGCAGATTAACATTTACAAAAGAGTGATTGAAGTAGAGCATAGCATTGATGGAGAACAATAATCTCCTACAAGTATATGATCCAACTATCATGATTTAATGCTTTGTTAAAGCTATCTAATGTCTTAGGTACAAGCTACAATCTATTTCTTGAAAGAGTAAACCTTTTGAACAAGATTCACAAATATGGCTTCACATGGGCTCAAAAGGCATCTATAGATGGTCACAAACTAAATTTCAACGAAGACCTTAAGAGATGAATCTTTTGTAACTTGGAGACTTGAAGTGTAATCCATTATTGCACAAAAATAATAAGCTTTTTGCATCCATCTTTTTGGATGATGGCCTTATGCGTGAAATGTCTCATGGTTTAAAGCGTGCATGTCCTTTGAATCAAAGTTATTGTATTTTTGCTTCTTTAGTCATGGTTATTTCCATAGAATTTGGCAATCACATGTTCGATCATGATGGTTAATTGGTTCTCTGGTTTCATGATATCATTGGCCTTATGTATAGAGTGAATAACATATGTACACCAAAAAGCAATTGGGCAATCAGTCTTTATTGCTCTATAAGATTGTTCAACAAGCTATAAAAAAGGATTTTAATTGAAATCCTCAATGTTATTAGATCTATTTGTTTTGAGCTCATATGTATCATCAAGTACTATTCTATTAATAAACTAGGAGAAAACTAGAGCCCGTGATGTATTCGTATTCGACCATTGACATGTGTACTACATACATCAACTCACTAGAGTCCATGTATAAAGATTTGTTAGTAGAGGTGTTAATTTTGAAAATCATTCATGCCAAATTGAACCTAAAGACAAGATGAACAAAAGAGCTTTGGATGGAATTTGAGAGAATATATGATCGAAGCTTCTCTTGTGTCGAATTAATCACTAGTATTTTTGAGATGCTTCTTTTAAGTTCTTAGGCAATGTGGTACCTAGGCTAATTGCATGTAGGTGGAACAGTCAAAATTAGTCATCATAGCATGGGTATTACAAAAAGCTATGTTTTTTTGTGTTATATTATATGAATTTCATTTTGGAAAAAAAGAGAGTTGTCTATGTGAACTTCAAAAGGAAGGAAGATGGCTTTTGTTTCTAGCAAGGCTTCTTGTGACATGAATTTGAAGTGGGCTTGTGGTGAAGCGTCATAATAGAGTTTACAATGATGAGAATAGGTGTAGGAGGATGCAGCAACTACATGTGGAGGGATAGACTCATTTTGGAAGGCAAGGTATGAGGGATCAAGGAGAGTGATAGAATGTTGAAGTTAGCTGCATGAATGGAATGATGGCTAGTGATACTCCTTGGGAACTCTACTTCATTTTGAATGCCACTGTGAGAATGACATGTGAAAATTCCAAATGTTGGCCACATAGATAGACCATTTTTTGTTACAGACTCACTCCCCCAAGTGTAGCAAGTACTTAGTGTATGTAGTGATCTAACCATCTTATTTGTTAAATGTCTACACATACCCATCTTGTCATTATCAAGCACTCGAACTTGTAGTGGTCCCCTTGCACTATTTTGCAATTATAGCTACATCTACACACACCTAATGCTTAAAATATCTCAAAACTATAACATGCCAACTTTGAATATGAAGTGATAACATCTAGTAACTATAAATGTGACAAGATACTTGTGTGCATGGGACATCTTAGCAACCTTGCATGATATCAGGATTGTTACTTCTAAGTTACATTTGAGGAAGAAATTCTTCAACCTGAAGATGTCTAAAGCAAAAAGTGTTACAAGTCATATCAACACTTTCAAAAATCTTATGGAGCAAATGGCTGCAATTGGCTCAGTCATTGAAGATTCCGATGCTGTTATGACTCTACTATCGAGTCTTTCTGAAGCCTATGAAAATTGGGTCATGATGATCTCAACCCAGGAGCAAATTACTGTATCAAGAGCAATTTTGATGCTTCTACAAGAGGAATTAAAAAAATCTGCATCCTCCTCAAGCTCAAAGTCAAATCCTCAAGCTCTATATTAAAAAAAATCAGAAGTTCAGATCCAAAAAGAAGAGCAATATGCAGTCTGGGTCAAATTTTCACTCCTCATCGAAAGTGCCAAGAGCATGTTGGCCCATGCCTCTCTTCCAAAGAAATCTTGAACAGAAGCTGTTACTACAATCGCCTATATACAAAATCGATCCATCACCAAAGCCCTGAATGGCAAGACACCCTATGAGGTGTGGACAAGATCAAAACCATTACTCAAGAATATTACAGTGTTTGAATGCATTGCTTATATTCAGATCCTCGAAAATCTAAAAAAGAAGCTAGATGACAAAAGCACAAAATCGAATTTCATTGGCTACTCCCCTTTATCAACCCCAAAGGGAAAGCTCGAGAAATTATTGATTTAAGTATCAAAGAAATTTTTGATCCATGTATCGAAAAACGTTCTAGGATCGAAAACTAGAAAATCCATATTGACTTAAAAAATGAGTCAGAACCTCAATGGGTCGAATCACATCAGGGGGTTGAATAGTCGGAGTAGGCCAAATAGTCAAAGGGTGGCTGAATAGTCGGTGTCGTCTGAGTCGTTAGGACACTGTCATCTGTTCCTTTGTATTTCTGCACACTATCAAGAGACAAGTGTATTTTTGCAGAGTAGCGACTGTACAATTTACAACAGCTATCGAATGGATCTAGATTACCAGAGAGATAGGAATGGAGAGGATAGAAATCCAACATAAGTAAGTCTCATATGGACCAAGCTTTTGAGGCCCTGCAGTGCCATGATGTACCTCCACATTTCAAGGACTACACCTAAGATGAGATCATCATAGCACTATTACAAGCATAACAAGAGGTTGATGTTAAACTAGGTTCTATTTTTCCAATATGTGAAAGCCTTGTAAGATAAAGCCTTAGACCTAGTTGTCCAAAAGAGCAACTTGAATGTATAGGAGAGCAAGTGGTCAAAAACTCACTGAATGAACTTCACAAACTCCTATGAAGCTACAAAGATTGCTTTGCCTTGTCCTACTGAGATATTAAGTGCATATTAGGCATTGTAGTGCAACATGCCATGCCACTACTTAAGGCAAGATCAACATAGGACCACGTTCACCTTTGAGTGGGATACCTATTTTATAAGATCATGTCATTTGAGTTGTGCAACGACCTTAGAGAGTCATGCAATTCACTTTCAAAGATTGTCTCCAATTTTTTTTGGAGATATTCTTCAACGACCTTTATGTTTACTTTGGTCAAGCTAGCCACCAATACAAATCAAAATAAGTATTGATTAAGTGTTGCCACTATAAGATATCCTTAACTCGCTAAATGCCATACATGGATCACCCATGGAAAAGTGCTAAGACATGTGCTATCTCTTTACAACAATACCATTAATTCATTCAAGATTAGGGTAAACATTGAGATGCCATTACCCCACAAGATATGTGACATTATGTATTTATGGAAATAACATCACAATAATACTAGAAAAACATCAACCATTCACACATGATACAATTGCTTTTGATGAAAACACTAACTATATGAAAACATGTATGAATGTACAAAAAAAAATGTAAGTAAATCTATTTTAAACAGTGTACAAGCCTAGAAGGAACAGTTTGAGGACTAATCACTAATATACTAGGCATCTACATAAAAACATCTGAATCTCATCACCCTTATCATGCTATGTGGGATGCCAAGAAGATTGAATCGACCCAGACGACCTCCATCCCGATTTATAGATGAGGTAGCCTGCTACTTTGTGCAAGAACCAAGTACAGTTTCAGAGGCAATGCCTACACCTGATGCTGATCAATGGAAAGCAGCGATGGAAATAGAATTCGATTATTTGATAGAGAATCAAACGTGGACAATCATTGAGCTGCCAAGGGGAAGAAATTCGATTCCATACAAATGGATATTCAAGAAAAAGTATGATGCTGAAGGAAGGCTGAATTGATACAAAGCCAGGTTGGTTGCCAAAGGCTATTCCCAGATTCCAAATCTGGATTATTCCGAGACCTTCAGTCCAGTTGTCAAACATTTCCTTTGCAGCTGCAACAGATCTTGAAGTCCATCAAATGGATGTCCAGACCGCTTTCCTCAACGGGATCATTAAAGAAGAAATTTTCATGTCACAGCTAGAAGGATACGAACTGAGGGGTAAGCAATACCTTGTATGAAAAATTCACAAGGCACTCAATGGGCTGAAACAATCACCCAGGGCCTAGTTCCAAAAATCAATGCATTTTTTTATTGAGAATGGCTTCATTCAAAACTCAATAGACTCGAATTTCTATTTCAAGTCTGTATCGAATTTCTTCATCATCATCATTCTCTATGTAGATGATACTCTATTATTCAGTAACAATTTGAATCTGATGAAGGACATGAAATGCATGCTGGTCCAGAGTACAAAATGACCTGATATGGATCCAGCCCACTATTGTCTTGAAATCAAAATTTTCTAAATTCAATCCAGCAGACTGATTTTTATCAGTTAACAAAGATACCTCACCAATGTGGAGGAAAAGTATGGAATGGCCAACTACGAACCAAGTCACTTTCCACTCGACCCTGGACTTAAGCTATCAAAGGAACAGTTTCCTCAAATTGAGGTAGAAAACGAGAAAATGAAACAATATTTGTTTCACTCCATCATCGGCTCATTGATGTACGCAATGATCTGCACAAGATCAAAACTTGCATATTCGATCAGTTCACTCAGCTAGTTCCTATTGAATCCAGGTCTAACCTATTAGATTTAAGTAACTTTCACATGGTTTAGGCAATTTGTTTAACATCTATGTGGATTCACATGTGTAAGGACCTGTCCACATGTGTGAAATAACACTTGTAATATTCAAATCCATTTTATTTAGTTTTTATTTGAGTCAAATATGGAATCTCCTAGACTATAGGAGTTAGATCCTAGATTGTAGGAATCTAGAAGGTCAACACAAACCACCAATGGATGATGTGGCAAATTAGATAGATCTTATCCAAAGTGGATATGGATGAGTACTATGAGCTGTCCCACACGTGCTAGATGCAGCTTAGAGAGAGATTATCATGATTATGTACTTGATCCATGATGAATCAATGTGTTGAGCTAATGATGAGAAACATTGGTTTGTGGAGCAATCTTGTTGTTTTCACTCTCTTTAGAAACTTCTTTGTGAATGAATGCTAAGTATTTCATAAGTAAACTTATTCTCTGTTATCAGGCCGTACAATAGTACTTCACATGTGTGAAGCCGTGGGTCATCAGTTTTTTATTGTTCTTGCTTGGAATCACTAAAATTGTCAAGTAGATGCTAGATTTGGAAGCTAGTCTTGATGTAGATCAAGATCCCAAGCTACCAATCACTCTTAGTGATTTTTTGTAGATCAAAATATATCCTTTTATCTGAAATTTGACATAACCCAATGGAAAGCATCACAAAAGTAATGAAGTACATTCAAGCAACCAAGAATGTCAACATCTATTATGGAGGCAGCCGCATCTGCAGATATTCTCGAAGGCTATACAGATGCAAATTGTGTAGGAGATATCGATACCAGAAGGTCGACTTCTGGATTTGTATTTTTATACAATCATGTCAAAAATCGAGAGGTTAGTCAGTGGAAGCTCGAGCGGGTGCATATAGGATCGGAAGCGCCACAATTAGTAGTAGAATAATCAAGATGAATGATACATACAGATGAGCAAATGGACGATACAATAGTGAGACTAAAATTGCACTCTGATTGATATCGACAATGAGTACAATTGCTTGAAGTAATAACTTCAGCTTCTTGAGCGTGATAACGCTGGCTACTGAATCAGAAGAAGTTTTTGGATGAAGATTAGACCTCAACTAACTTCCTATCCTATAGGTCTATTACAAAATATCTTTTTCTTGCTAAATATCTGATTGGTATTGAATGCTATCTGTCTCATTTATTACAACCGTCTTTTGAATGTACAAAGTAGGCGGACTGTTAACGTGAAGTCGTTGGGTCAAATTTTAGATTGACAGTATCAAAATTTACAAGTATCGAAAAAAAAAATGTACAATGACTCAAAAAATATACATTAACTCGATCCTAATTTTTTTTATCTTTTGCTCAAAAATTCGAGCCTTCTTTTTCTGGGTTTTGTATAGCTTTCAAGATGCTCATTAATGAACGGATTTGAGCTGACGTTGGCTTGCTGACAGAAGGCAGATCTTGTACTAGTCTCTGAGTTGACATTTGTTGAATACTATTGAAGTTCAAGTGGCCTAATCTGAAATTCCAAAGCACATCAGTAGATTCAAAAGTGGAAGTATGAAGAGCTTGACTGTTGAAAGAATAACAGTGGCTGAGTTTGTAAAGATTTCCACTTCTTCTTCCAAAAGCTAAAACTTTCCCCGTTGGATTTGTCAAGCATGGCTGGAAAGATGAAGAGTTTGAATTCGACCCTGAGCCAAAATTTGACCCTTTGATTCTTCCATTCAATTACACCGTTGGACTAAGGTGAGTAGCTAGTTGTGAATTGTTGATATATTCTGTTGGCCTTATAGAACTCCTTCAATTATGTGGAGATAAATTGTCTTCAACCATCTGTGCGTAGAGCTTTGATCTTCCTCTAGGTCCGATTTTCTGCAGATGCCTTGAATTGCATGAAGAACTTGAATGCCTTTGATTTGTTCTTCAAAAAATAGGTTGTAGTCCTTCGAGATAAGTCATCACCGAAGGTTAGGAGGTATAGAGCTCCCCTTTTGGAAGTAGTATGCATCGGACCACAGATGTTGCTATGTACAAGATCTAGCAAGCCTTTGGAAGTATGAACTGAGTCAGAAATGACAAGACTTCTAGCATGCTTGTTGATAATACAACTTTCACATGGAGAAGTTGGCTTGCTGACAGAAGACAGATCTTGTACTAGTCTCTGAGTCAACATTTGTTGAATACTATTGAAGTTCAAGTGGCCTAATCTGAAAAAACAATATAGGTTGATTCAAAAGTGGAAGTGTGAAGATCTTGACTGTTGTAGAATATAGTGATTGAGTTTGTAAAGATTTCCACTTCTTGTCCCGAAAGCTTAAACTTTCTCTGCTGGATTTGTCAAACATGGTGCAGTCGATTGTATCAAATTCGACCCTCCGACCTGCATCAGTGATTCTACTAACTGCGAACAGACTCTTGGTCAGATTTGGAATGTGGAGAACGTTGGACAACAACTTGACTTCACCTTTCTGAAATTCAATTCTGACTGTTCCTTCACCCTGAATGGTTTCTTGCAGGTTCTTCCAACAAACATTAATCGATATTGTCGATAAGAACTATGAATACATTGGAAGTAGCTATTGCCACACTGGAGAATGATGAGACTTCTAAGATCGCAAGGAAAAGAAGATCTAATCACAAGTCAAAGAAAAAAGCTATGAAAGTAATCGAATTATTAGACTTTGACAGTGAATCATCTTCATATTCAAGTTGCAGTTCGTCTAGTGAGAATTCAGAGACCAAAAGTTCTAATTCCTCTATCGATGAGTTGATAAAAAAATGAAGTTGAAAAAAAAAATGAAAAATCATAAGGACCAACCAAAGTCTAAGAAGGTCTTGATAAGAAATATTGTTGATCTTACAAAGCAAATGAATGATCTTAAGATTTAACTATATGAAGTTTTAAGCGAATTGTTTTTCACCTTCGAACAATCGTTTTTCACCTTCTAGCAATTGTTGTTTCAATTGATCTAGAAATTCATTCTCCAAGGATTTGAATGAAAGTGGTGGTCGATCAATTTTAGGAGTATCCTCCATAATAAGACATGGTGAAAGAGAATTTGGAAGTAATGGAAATTCATGTTCCAAAACATTTGTAGAGTTATATTTTAGGTCAATATCCAACTTGGTATAGCCAAGGATGGAATAAGATTGAAAGTCATGTGTTTGAGATGTCTCAAATGGTAGACCATCAAAGTCCTTTGCGTCCTCATAGGTCTCAACACTGTTATTCTGGGAGTTAGCATTCTGCTTAGGGCACTTAAAGCAATGATGATTACCTTTGCATATGGTGCAAAGTCATGTATTTGAACTAGAAGATATCAGAAAGGCTTTGAAGAGGTCACAACATCGTGCTAGTGCTACTAAGGACAAGAGTAGCCAAGTGATTTTTGGTCGCATGATTCAAATGAACAAAATCATTATACCATTGTCCATTTGATTTTACTTGAGGTGTGAACTTTTTTCTTTTCATTCTTGCTCCAACATTTAAATTGACACAAGTTTGTGATCACCCAAAATCGGTGTGATTTGTCATGCACCTGAAATGCACCAACACACATGATGGGATGTGCCATTAGCTATTTGATGAAGTGTCAAGAGTTGTATTAAATACTTGTCTTTTGGGAAATATCTAATGCAAAGTTTAAATCTTTATATCGATTACTGAAATGCACCAACACACATGATGGTATGTGCCATTACCTATTTGATGAAGTGTCAATAGTTGTATTAAATACTTGTCTTCTGGGAAATATCTAATGTAAAGTTTGAATCTTTATATTGATTAAATAGGAGGAGAGAAAAATATATTGTGTCCTCTACAATAACAAGTGGCATTGATCCAACTTTGTAGGAATCTTATGTGTGCAACACTAAATCTATTCATACTTTCTTGAAGGGATTTGTATTATGTTGATGTATTCTCGTGATGATTCATTACTATCTTACATAATGCTATGCCAGAATGAAAACTTGAATAAATCATTACTTTCTTACAAAATTCTCTATGAAATAAAAATTTGTCTTCTTTTTTGTTTCTATTTTGATGTATGTGTCATTAGCTATACATCACATAATGTTTTATCCTATTTTAAAAAAGTGCACACAAATTTTTGTGCATTTGTATATGTGTTACATTACAAGAATATTGTACTATGGTTTTGCAACAATGTTGACGTATACTTGTCATGAAGAATCACTATCTTACAAACGCTATGCAACATTGCAAGAGCCAATAATTGATTGACATCTTGACTCATCACTACATTCCTACAATATTGTAAGAGTCAATGTTTGATTGGTATCTTGTGCAATAACTCTTTAATACATTATGCAATCCTATTCAATCTTGCAAAATGAAAGATTTATTGCTATGTTTTTATACTTTCCTTAGGGGATTTGTGCAATATTATCAAGGCTATGCAATGAATCATCACTATTTTATAGACTACCATGCAAAATTGCAAGTCTCATTGGCATTTTGTACAATGACTCACTACAAAATTATAGAATACTATCTGAAATTGCAAATGGAAAGACTTATTGCTATCCTACTATATATGCAATTTCCAACACAATGTGTGCATCTAGTCATAGCCCAACTATCATAGTTTTGTTTATGCTTATTACACTCATTTTAATCTTAAACAACAAAGGTCATAAAACTATGCTCAAATTATTGTGTCTAATTTTGCTGTTCAATATGATCAACCTTTGTAGTACCATTTGGAGAGCATCTTACTTTTTCCAAGTTATATAGACTTTCTAGAGGGGTTGAAACTTTTACGAGTTTTTTGTAGCAAGATAGCTTTTTTGCTTTAGTTTTGGACTATGTAATTAATAAGAAACTTTGGATTTTGGGAAGATAAGTTGTCAATCAATGTTGAAAAAAATCGTAAAGTGATTGGAGTTCAACCATTGCTACCCATTTGATAGTTTCCAGTTTGGTTGTGATTGATTTTGTTTGGCAAATGGTACTTTCTATAGAAATAGCCTTGGCTTCATGCATGTTTTGTTAGAATTTAGCAATTTTCACATGGTTTTTGATGAATATTAGACATCTATGTGGATCCACACGTGTGAGGACCTGTCCACACGTGTAAAATGACACTTTTAATATTCAGGTCTATTTTGATTAGCTTTCATTTGAGTCTAGTATGACATCTCCTAAATTATAGGAGTTAGGTCCTAGATTGTAGGAATCTAGAAGGTCAACACAAACCACCAATGGATGATGTGGCAAACTTGATAGATCTTATCCAAAGTGGATATGGATAAGTACAATGAGCTGTCCTACACGTGTTGGATGTAGCTTAGAGAGAGATTATGGTGAATTTGTACTTGATCCATGATGGATCCATTATTGAGCTAATGATGAGAAATCTTGGATCCAAAAATACCTCTAGAGTGCTTATGATTAGAAATAAAGTTCTTCAAAGAATTAGAGGGAGTGATGAGAGTGCTCAAGAGTATGTCTTGAGAATTAAATCTCTCAACAAAGAACTTTCCATCATTAGTGAGGGTATTCATGATGATGAACTTGTTCAAATCATCTTGAATGGTCTTGGAGATGAGTTCTCCAATCTTGTACAAAGTTTTGCTATTCAAGATGCACTACCTTCCATAGACAAGCTTCATAGTGTGCTTGTAGCTGAGGAGAGTAGGATCCTTCATGTCAAGCAAAGGATTGGATCCTTAAAGTTGCAAGATGGTGATGAGAAGGCCAACTTCTCAAGCAAGGGTAAGGCAAAGTCAAAGAAGAAGATCCAACACAAGGAGACCAAGAATGATGATCAACCGTCATCTTGATAATGTACTCTATGTTCCTACACTCACTAAGAATTTGTTAAGTGTAGGACAATTGATGGATAATGGCTTAGATGTCCATTTTAAGCAAGGAGTTTGCTCCATAATGATGAATTATACTTGCATTGTAAAGGGATTCAAGCAAGGAAGCTTTTTAAGCTTGATGCTAATGTTTTTCTTGGAAGTGTGAAGATGGTGAAGGAGGAGTTCAATCAAGTGGAGCTTTGGCATAAGAGGTTGGGCCACCCCAACTTCAAATCTATGGAGATGCTATGCACCAAGGATATTGCTCTCGGCCTTCCAAAGTCACTCTCAAAGTGTGGAAAGAGTTGTGAAGCTTGTAGCCTCTCAAAGGCACACAAGCTACCTTTGGATATCTCTTCCACTAGATCTACAAAAGCATTAGATCTTATTCATAGTGATGTGCACTCTTTTTCTCAAGAATCTAATGGAGGTGCATCTATCTATGTATCTTTTATTGATGATTACTCTAGATACACTTGAATTGAACTTTTGGATTCCAAAAGTAAAGTGTTTGAAGCTTTTGTTAAGTTCAAAACTCTAGTTGAAAATGAACTTGATGCTAGAATTAAAGTATTAAGGAGTGATAATGGTGGAGAGTATATCTCCACCAAGATGATAGAGTTTTTTAAATCCAATGGCATTAAGAGAGAACCTACATGTACTTATAGTCCTCAACAAAATGGAATAGCCAAGAGAATGAATAGAACACTTTGTGAGTGTGCTAAGGCTTTGAGGTTAGATGCATCTCTACCTAAATCCTTTTGGGGAGAGGCTATTATCTGTGCAACTCATTTGTGTAATAGATTGCCATGTAAGCCCATTGGAGGCATAACATCTTATGAGGCTCTATTTTGTAAGAAGCCGAATCTTAAAGATCTAAGAATTTCCGGATCTACTTGCTATGTTTTTCAAGCATTAGATACAAGTAAAAAGGATGATCCTACTTCTATTAAAGGGATCTTTATTGGTTATGCTGAAAATAGCAAAGGATACAGAGTCTATAATCCTATCACTAAGAAGATTTTAGTGAGTAGAGATGTTAATTTTGATGAAGGTAACTACTTCAAGTTGAATGAGAAAGCTTCTAATCCATCTTATGTCAAGGAGCTTGTAAGGTTTGAGGAGGAGCCTACATGTGATCAAGATCTTGAAGATCCATCTCAAGATTCGAGGACTCCGAGGAGATCTACAAGAAGGAAGGCCGAGCCCTCAAGGCTCACCTATGTTGACAAAGGTGACACTTTTCTAACTTCTATGTTTGATGAGCCAAGTTGATTTGAAGAAGCTATGGAGTCGCAAGAATGCTTCTTGGTTTCCAAGGGGAGGCTCGAACCTAAGACCAAAGAAACTTTGGATGTCAAGCTAACCAACTAAGCCAACCCCATTGGTTTGGAGTCGCAAGAATGGAGGGATGCCATGCGAAAGGAGTATGATTCTCTTATGGAGAATCATACATGGAAGCTTGTGGATCTTCCTCACGGAAGAACGCCACTTGAGTGCAAATGGATCTATAGATTGAAGTACAATCAAGATGGGAGCATCAACAAACACAAGGCAAGGCTAGTGGCAAAGGGGTTCTTGCAAACCAAGGGAGTAGATTTCGATGAAACTTTTGCTCCTGTTGCTAAGCTAGTTTCCATAAGGTTGATTATTTCTCTTGCAACTACTTTCAATTGGCCTCTATTTCAACTTGATGTGACTAATGCCTTTCTCAATGGATATTTGGAAGAGGAGATTTTCATGAGGCAACCCGAGGGCTTCATCAAAGAAGATCAAGAGGAAAAAGTGTGTTTGTTGCTAATAAGCCTTTATGGGCTTAAGCAAGCACCTAGAGCTTGGTACTCTAGGTTAAATACCTTCTTAAACTCTATTAAGTTTGTTGTAAGTGCTTATGATCCTTCTTTGTACTTAAGATTTAATGATGATAAAATCATCATTCTCATTTTGTATGTTGATGACATTATCCTTAGTGGAAATGATCTTGATGGTATACAAGAAGTAAAAGTAGCATTGTTTAAGGAGTTTAAGATGGTAGATCTTGGTAATCTTCATTTCATATTAGGAATAGAAGTTTCAAGAGGCAAGGATTTGAGTTTTATTAGTCAATCCAAATATGCTTCTTCTATCTTAGAAAAGTTTGAAATGAAAGATTGTAAAGGAGTAGAAACTCCTATGGAGCAAAATGTAAAAGTTTCCAATAGTGATGATGAAGCATCCTTTGAGGACATCACACTATATAGGAGACTTGTAGGCTCTTTGATCTATCTTACTATAACTAGACCTGATCTAAGTCATAGTGTAGCCAAACTAAGCCAATCTATGCAAAATCCATTGGTTTGTCATTGGAAAAATGCAAAAAGGGTGTTGAGGTACATCTCGGCCACCAAGAACTTTGGCATTTTATGTGATGGATCTAATCTAGCCTTAAGGGCATATTTGGATGCTGATTTGCAGGCGATAAGTTGGATATGAGGTCCACAAGTGCTTTTGTTACCTTTCTTTGCAATGGCATAGTGTCTTGGCTTTCCAAAAAGCAAGATACTATCTCTCTATCTTCAACCGAATCGGAATACAAGGCACTAACATCCACAACAAAGGAGATCCTATGGTTGAAGAGGCTTTTGGTGGAATTACAAGTCATGGAGCCGAGGAGCAGCCAACAATATTTTGTGACAACCAATCAAGCCAAGCATTAGCAACCAATCCCACATTTCATGCAAGGAGCAAGCACATAGAGATTGCTCACCATTTTGTGAGGGAAAAGGTTCAAGCAAAGGAGATCAAGCTACATCATGTGTCTTCTTCAGATTGCCTTGCTGATCTACTCACTAAAGCCTTGCCAAAGGCTTCATTTATCAAGTTAAGATCAGCCTTAGGTGTTGTAGATAGATGTACTATAGTTGTATCATGTAAAAATTGAGGAGTGTTAGAATTTAGCAATTTTAACATGGGTTTTGATGAATATTAGACATCTATGTGGATCCACATGTGTGAGGACCTGTCCACACGTGTGAAATGACACTTTTAATATTCAGATCTATTTTGATTAGCTTTCATTTGAGTCTAATATGACATCTCCTAAATTATAGGAGTTAGGTCATAGATTGTAGGAATCTAGAAGGTCAACACAAGCCACCAATGGATGATGTGGCAAACTTGATAGATCTTATCCAAAGTGGATATGGATAAGTACAATGAGCTGTCCTACACGTGCTGGATATAGCTTAGAGAGAGATTATGGTGAATTTGTACTTGATCCATGATGGATCCATTATTGAGCTAATGATGAGAAATCTTGGTTTGTGAAGCTATCATTGTGTTTTGACTCTCTTAAGCACTTTGTTTGTGGATGAATGCTTTGTAAATGATAAGTAAACTATTTCTTTGTTATCAGGCCATACAGTAGCTGTACTTCACACGTGTGAAACTGTGGATCATCTTTTTTGATTGTTCTTGCTTGGAAACACAAAGATTGTCAAGTAGAAGCTAGATTTGGAAGCTAGTCTTGATATAGATCAAGATCCCAAGCTACCAATCACTCTTTGTGATCATTTATAGATCAATTTCAGTCCATAAACTCTGAAATTTGATAGTTTTGACATGATATTGTAGCTTCTATGTGTAGTCTTTTTTTTTTTCAAGAAAAAGGGGCACCTGCTGCCATAGGTAATTTACCAAAATTGATTAGACCACCACACCTGCAATAGAGACATGAGTTTGCTTGTGGAATGCTTATAGGACAATTGCCACTAGCACTCTGGCAAAAATGAGTAGTGTCTAACAAATTAAATAATCCTAACCCAAGAATTCAGCTAAATGTTGCAGTCAAACTATTCCTTCGACCTAGCAAGGCATTGATATGCCATTGAGGTTGTATAATCTAAGGAGTCTTACTACAACTCTAAGAAGAACGTTGCAATCTTAAATGTCCACTAGGTACTTTGCAGAATGAATTGTTCAGTGAGCTTTCCACCACGTAAAAGTGACCGTAAAATTACAGCAAGGCCATTACAATCGAGCTGACCTATAGCCACCATTGAAATTAGCAGAAAGGCCACAAAAAAAATGCTTTCCAAAACAAGTAAAAGATTGGTGGAGCTTTTTTAAGTCAACGGCTAAATGGTTTTTTCTGGCACACACCAACTAAGCTTTCATAATATATATGGTTGTGAATTAATACATCGCTAGCAAAATCTTTCTCAATATTCACCATACAAGTTGCAAAATGAACTTGAACACAACTATTGAAAGCAATACTAGCATTTTTTAAAAAGAATAATTTGCATTGATGTTTCACAACCTACATCTAGTGAGATTTTAATACTAATATGCAACGAACTTAGGAGTTTCAAATTCTCTAGCGTATTCAGGAATAATGATGCATCCACTTTGGGTTGCAAACATAGGCATGTGGAAGGACTTTGCTATGAAAGAAAAGGAAAACTCAATGATATATTTTTCATGTAAGTGTTTTTGTAGACAATTATTGGATAAGGTACGGAAGATTGTATTGCATATTACTTCGAGCATATTCACTAGTGGTGCTCATAAAGAAACGTTTCCAAAAGATTAGGATAAATGATACAGTTCAACATTTTGAATCTTCCATATATAATTACATATATCCATTTTAGATTGATAAAATAATTTAGATTGGATGCAAATGACCTTTTCCTTGGCAAACTTCAAAGTTCAAAGTTCAAATTTTGAAACTGCAAGGAGACAGGCATATCAATTTGAAGAGGAAAATTGCCATATCAATGCATATCAATTTGAAGAGGAAAATATGCCATATCAATTTTCCTCTTCATGGCAACATGCCAAGAAAATACTAACATTTAACTATAACAAGTACTAACAATGTGGGAAAGGTCGTTCGCATCCAATCGACATTATTTCATCATTTTGAAATGGATATATAGTGATTGTGCCTATGTTTCACATCTTAAGATGCAAAAGGGATACAAATATATGTATAGTGAGATCACATAGAAACGTGAACAAGTAGAATAGATTGTAATCATGAAACTTTTCACCTCTTTGAAGTACTTGAGATATATACCCTTTGCACCATATTCTAATTAGCCTTGCATTTAAACATTCTTGTTGTGGAAGTTTTCACCTCTTTGGAGTGCTTGAGATATATACCATATGCACCCTATTCAGATTAGCCTTGCATCTAAATTTGACCATGCTACACTTAGCAAATCTTTGAGCAAAAATGATGAGATAATCACATAGCCATATAACTATCAATTTACAGAATTGTGGGCCTAATTATACAATAAATACACATTGATGATCCATTTGCTTCTTATGATACATTTCGCAATGTATTTTTCAACAAAAAAAAATCAACTTGGAAAAGCTAGAAATTTTTTGAGAACTTGCTTATGTTTGTCAATTGTTGTTTGTTCATTAATCGATAATCATAAATAATCATTTTCTATGTTTACATTTTTGCAAACCTGTATATAAAGACCGTCTCTTCATTTTAGTATGTCGACTTTTGAATTTACCATCTCATTTTGCAACTTTTCAACTATAAAACTACTACTTGCCATTACAACAATTTATAATATTGCAAACTTGGAGCAATCTTCACCTTGAGACATTATGCCTTAGATATGAGGATCATGGAAATATTGCACAACCGAGGAGGAGCTTCTTGAAAACTATTTTTTGGAAGATCAAGCTCAAGAACCAAAGGGGCCAAGAAGATCCACAAGGAACAAGGCCGAGCCTTCAAGGCTCACATACTTTGAGAAAGGAAAGCAAAGGGAAGACACAAATCCTTCTACCTCTTACTCTTTTCTAACCACAATGCTTGAAGAGCCATCATGCTATGATAATGTTAGTAGATCACAAGTTTGGAGAGATGCAATGTAAGTAGAGTTTGATGCTTTGGTAGATAATGTTTGCAGCTGGCTCTACTGGCTCTACTGATCTACCAGCACCTATTCAAACTCTGTTAGCAGTGACTCTCTCAATATTTGCACATCGTCTTCCTTCACTATTAACAATGCCTCTCTCAACTTGCATCAATTCTACTACTCAGATAGCAGCGATTTTGTCTGCTACAGACTCCGTGTATCAATGATTCTACTATGAGACTCGGATAGCTAAGATAGTTAGCTGAGACTCGGATATTCTATGGGTGTTCGAACAGCTACTTATACAGAATCGAATTTACAATGGGCTCAGCCATACATGACTTCTTATCCTATCTGTCTGCAGTATAATGAAAGTGTGTCCCCCCTATTAGTGGCACACCTATGACCTGATTCAGATCCTTATTTGACAATGGTAGCTCATCTTGGATAGTGATCTATCAAGACTCGATTGCTTACTTTGTATAGTTTTGCTTCAGATTCTTACTTTATTGCTTACAAACTGCAAATTATTGCTAAACTAAACTAAGCAAGAACAAGGAGTTAAGCTAAATCTACTCCTATTGAAATCAAAAAATCAACATCAGCTCAACAACTTCTAGACTAAAGCAATGAAAATCCTACAAAGTGCTTCCTACAACTGTCACTCAATAGTTGTAAGGAGAATTTCTCAAGGAGTAGAAATTAGGAGATATCAGAAAACAGTGGAATGGTAGATCAATCTCCAAGTCCTGCACATCTACCTGATACTTATTCCAAACCAAACTTTAAGAGAAGAAAGAATCAACAGGCACATTCATACATCAGTACCCAAACAAAATGTATGAAGATGGAGCATGGGAAGAAATGCAAGTAGAATGATCTTCAATTAACAAAGCAACACTTGTCAACGCTCTCTTTGAGTGCTGACAGCTTCTTGTTGCTTTCATCTTCTAAAAATGATGGTTCCTCTTTAGGGCTTCGTATTTCTGGATTAAATAAGTATACTTTTCCATTTTTATTGCTGCTCCTGAAGACAAAACTTGAACTTTTATATCCTCTGGCCTGATTGGTTGCTTGACTATTGTCATCACGTTAGTTAGTCTCTTATTTTCCTGAGTCATGAGATCTAACCAGCGCTTGAACTAGCCTTGCACCTCTTGGAGAGACTGGAGCTGATTTGAAAACTAGTTTTGCTCTTCCAATGTCTTGGCTCTGTCACTCTGCAACTCTTCCATGACTGTTAGCAACTCTGCATCTCTTAACTATAGGTCCTGCTTTGCCGTTTTAAGCTCATTTGTCTGTTGGGCTAGCTGGTCTACCATCCAATGAAGGTGGTAAGACGTCTCAGCATGCCACTTCAAGGATTCTTTGGCTCTTTCGGGCAAGTTATCAGAGGTTGGAAGGATGGGAAACTCAGTCGAGAAATGATGGTAAGTAGGAAAGGAAAACTGAGAAACTGTGGAACGAGACAGTAATGGAACCATTAGTTGTGTATTTTTATTAGTATTAACGAAGGTGGTAGGGATAGTAGCAACAGGGATAAGAGGGATGGTAACGGGTGTGGTATCAACAATGGTGGTGGCAGTGGTAGAAGCTAGTGATGACACTGGTGCAACTGCCTCTGGAACTGTCTCCACCTCCTCTTCTACAATATCGTCTTCATCAAAGTATTCAAGAGCATCTACATTGATGAAGTTGTCTTGCTTTAGAGTAGAGGGGTTTTCAACTTTCTCTTTAGCCATTGGGATTTCTTGAACTTCCACTATTACTTGCGATACTTGATCAGGTTCAGCTTCTCTTATCCCTTCTGTTGTCTTTTCATGAGTGGGATCAGCTGCAATTGTGTCTTCTGCTCATGTAGTTGTAGGCTGCTCCCTTTTTCCCTCCTCTAAAACTATTGCCTGTGGGTGGATGGTCACCACATAAGCTATAGTCGGCTGGACACAAGGGGGTGATATAGGAACTAGAGGTGGTCCCGATGGGGACGTAGATCTGGAACGTCGAGCAGGTGATTGCACTAGGAGCTGGGTGTCCATGATTTGGTGCTGAGGTGAGGAGACAGCAGGTGAGATTTGGTGATGGAAGGTGTGTCTCGGTTGGAGGCTGCCTTCTTTTTCATTTCCATTGTCTTCACTGGGAGATGGAACATCTTCGTACCGAGCCATCTTCTTTTTCTGTTTTCTTGCAGGCAGTTCATTTATCATAGATGGCGATGGGTGATCGGACTCCGTGTCGGATTCATGAGCTAATTTGCTAGCGATCATCTTCATCCTCTTCTTCTTCGGTGGTGATGTGGTATTAGCAAGTTGAGAGGTTGGTGGTGATGACCGGTCATGCCTCTTCTTGATGCGACGCTCATGAGCTACAACAATGTGTGGGGAAGATGTGGCTGAAGCTGTGGATGGGGTATAGCGTAGGCTAGCAGCAGCGTCTCTTGGAAGCAACGCAAGCTTCAAGTCACATGAAGACTGACTTTGAGCAAGATAAAAAAAGATGTAGCCCAATAAGATGATATTGTAAAGATTGCATAATAAGTTTGAATTTTTGCGATTTGGTCAACTGAGGATCGATCTCCCCAGTGGCTAAATATCTAGTGATATCATCTACTCATAACGGAGTTGCATCTATATAAAGTAGACACGCATCTAGCAACTCATCATTTATTGTCTCATTAGATGCTTCAGCATTAGGTAATCGTGAAAGATGATCAGCCAGAAAATGTTGTGATCTCTTTTGAATAACAACTCAAAAGTTGAATTCTAAAAGAATCAACAACCATCATGCAATTCATCCAGTTTTGCAAGGTTTATTCAATAGGTAAAGAAGAGCATGATGGTTGGTATAGAAAACAAAAAATTGGCCTAGCAAATAATGTTGAAATTGTTGAACAACATAGACCATTGCTAGTACTTCTCGATCTGTTGTGGAATAGTTAACCTCAGCTGGAACAAACTGACGGCTCAAAAAACGGATTGGAAAATCCTTTCCATATTCCCCGGGTTGCATTAAAACAGCACCAATAGCATACATACTAGCGTCTGTATGCACATGGAATTCCTTAGTATAATCGGGCACGCGAAGAATGGGTGCGGTAACTAAAGCTTGTTTAAGATCTTCAAAGGTTTTAATCTTGTCTTCTGTCCACCTTGGGTGGGTAACGATTTGATATACTAACCGCGCTTTATCGGCGTAGTGTATTATAAAAATTCGATAATAACCTGTGTGGCCTAGAAAGATGTAAATATCTTCACTGTGCCGGGTAGGGGCATTTCAAGAATGACTCTGATCTTTTCAAGATCAGTGGTGATACCATTTCAAGAAATAATACGACCCAGTACCACACCATGGGTAACCCAGATCTGGCACTTGTCGGGATTCAATGAAGTTTTGAACCTTCGACAGCGAATGAACACTTGTTCAAGGGCATCGAGATGCTTATCTTGAGAGGAATGCACACCAAGATCATCAAGATAAATCTCTAGATTCTTGTGCAACAGATCCTTGAAAGCTCGTTGCATCACCCTTTGAAATGTGGATGGGGCATTGCATTGACCGAATGGCATAATGTTATATGCAAAGGTACCAAACTCTGTAACAAAAGCTGTTTTGAAACGATCTTCAAGAGCAATTCGGACTAAGAAATAGCCACTAAAACCATTGAGGAAGCTAAAAGCTTCAACTCCTACCATATTTTTGAGGATTTGTGTAGTCAGAGATAAGGGAAAATGATCCTTCTCTATTTTATCATTAGGTGTCTTTAAATCCATGCAGATATGAAGTTTACCATTCTTCTTTGGCACCACCGCAATTGATGATACCCAGCTGGTATGCTCGATTTCATAAATGAAATCAACATCGAGAAGCTTTTGAATATCTTCTCGTATCTTCTCACGATATGTAGGATTGGTGCAATAAGGTTTTGTTCGGACACGTATGACATCATCCTGCAATGGGATTGTATGGACAACAACGTCAGGAGGAACCCCTTTCATCTCTTTATAATTCCATGCAAACACATCTCTGTATTTGTGCAATAACTGTTCCAAGTCTCGTAATTGGGTTGGATTCAGGTGGGATCCTACATGTACGATACAGTCGATGTCTTCATCATCATCCTTCAGATTAAGAGGTATGGTCTTTGCAGGGCCTTCAAAAGAAGTGGATGACAGTTGAGGCTCCAATTTTTGGCTTAACCATATTGATGATGAAATCATCAGTAGTGTAATCCTTAAAATGTTGGGGAACATCATAAAATGGATCATCAACTATCTCGTGTGGCATCTTAGGAATATCCTCTACAAATTTACTTGTAGATGATGAAGCCTGACTAGGATTTTTCTGATTTTGAGTCAAAGGTTTGATTGGCTGTTTCAACTTTTCACACATTTGGAATTGCTTATCAGTTAATCATACATCAACCCTTATTTGTTTGTTAGCATGCGGGATGTTTGTGGATTGGTAATAGTAGACATGCATGAATGTTTTGGTGTTTTTTCACGAACTAAGTCTTCATCAATGGTGTTCAAGATTTCATCATTATGTACAATGTCATCCCATTGATAGACTTTGAGTTTGGGTCGGTATACACGAGTGTGGACTAATTGTGGATGTTGCACACAAGCCAATGGTGATGGAAGCTTAATCTCTTTCGGTATACGATGCTTTCCGAAATTCTCAGGATCCAGCAAGTGAATTAGTTGGTCATAAAGTAGCTCATGTTCTCCCCTAGTAAGAATTTCATTCTCATTGGTGGATATGTCCGTAACAAAGACATCTTCAGGCATCCACTCAATAGGGAGTGCATCTATCATGTACAAGGGCAAGATGGGAGTGTTGATATCTGTGGAGTGTATAGTGATTTCAATTGGGTCTTCTTGGTGAACTTCTTGTGCACATAGAGTGGCATTGACACAATCGATGGTCGCTAAGGCATGTCCCCAATTGATGATATCAGTACTCTGCATGTAATGACCCTTTATGGTGGAATTGATACTATCGGGGTCATCATAGGTAGTTGAGGACCAGTCATCTTCAACGGGTGCAGACTTTATCTTTCCGATGGCATCGATAGAGATTCTTCTATCTCTGTTGCCACAAACAATTTTGTTTTTCTTCCACTCTTGAATCACTTCGGCCATTGCTAACCAAGGTGTTCCAAGAAGGAATTGATAGGTGTGCAATTCATCAGAAAAATCTAGCACGACACACTCTATGGTCAACACCTTCAAAAATCTTATCGAGCAGATGACTGCAATTGGCTCAGTCATAGAAGATTCTGATGCAGTCATGACTCTATTATCGAGTATACCTAAAGCCTACAAAAATTGGATAATGGCAATTTCTACCCAGGAGCACCTCACTCTATCAAGAGTAATTTTGTTGCTCCTAGAAGAGGAGATCAGAACATCAGCATGCTCAGGATTGTTTTCTCAAGCTTTGTATTCAAAAAATCAGAAGTTTAGATCCAAGAGACAAAGTCAGGCTTTACTGACAAGAAGAGAAACATTATGATGACCCACGGCTTCACACGTGTGAAGTATAGCTACTGGACGGCCTAATAACAGAGAAATACTTTACTTAACTTTTACTTAGCATTCATCCATAAACAAAGTGCTTAAGAGAGCGTAAACATCAAGATTGCTCCACAAAACCAAGATTTCTCATAATAGCTCAATAATAGATCCATCATGGATCAACTACAAAATCACAATAATCTCTCTCTAAGCTGCATCCAACACGTGTGGGACAGTTCATTGTACTCATCCATATCCACTTTGGATAAGATCTATCAAGTTTGCCACATCATCCATTGGTGGTTTCTGTTGACCTTCTAGATTCCTACAATCTAGGACCTAACTCCTATAGTTTAGGAGATGTCACATTAGACTCAAATGAAAGCTAATCAAAATGAATCTGAATTTTACAAGTGTCATTTCACACGTGTGGACAGGTCCTCACATGTGTGGATCCACATAGATGTCAAGATACATAAAAAAAACCATGTGAAAATTGCTTAATTCTAACACTCCTCCTCAATTTTTACATAATACAACTATTGTACATCTATCTACAACTCCTAAGGCAGATCTTAACTTGATAAATGAAGCCTTTGGCAAGACTTTAGTGAGTAGATCAGCAAGGCAATCTAAAGAAGACACATGATGTAGCTTGATCTCCTTTGCTTGAACCTTTTCCCTCACAAAATGGTGAGCAATCTCTATGTGCTTGCTCCTTGCATGGAATGTGGGATTGGTTGCTAATGCTTGGCTTGATTGGTTGTCACAAAATATGATTGGCTACTCCTCGGCCTCCATGACTTGCAACTCCACCAAAAGCCTCTTCAACCATAGGATCTCCTTTGTTGTGGACGTTAGTGCCTTGTATTCCGATTCGGTTGAAGATAGAGAAATAGTATCTTGCTTTTTGGAAAGCCAAGACACTATGCCATTGCAAAGGAAGGTAACAAAAGCACTTGCGGACCTCCTATCCACCTTATCACCTGCAAAATCAGCATCCGAATATGCCCTTAAGGCAAGATTAGATCCATTATATAAAATGCCAAAGTTCTTGGTGGCCGAGATGTGCCTCAACACCCTTTTTGTATTTTTCCAATGAGAAACCAATGGATTTTGCATAGATTGGCTTAGTTTACCTACACTATAACTTAGATCAAGTCTAGTTATAGTAAGATAGATCAAGGAGCCTACAAGTCTCCTATATAGTGTGATGTCCTCAAAGGATGGTTCATCATCACTATTGGAAACTTTTACATTTTGCTCCATAGGAGTTTCTACTCCTTTACAATCTTTCATTTCAAACTTTTCTAAGATAGAAGAAGCATATTTGGATTGACAAATAAAACTCAATTCCTTGCCTCTTGAAACTTCTATTCCTAATATGAAATGAAGATTACCAAGATCCACCATCTTAAACTCCTTAAACAATGCTACTTTCACTTCTTGTATACCATCAAGATCATTTCCACTAAGGATACTGTCATCAACATACAAAATGAGAATGACGATCTTACCATCATTGAATCTTAAGTACAAAGAAGAATCATAAGCACTTACAACAAGCTTAATAGAGTTCAAGAAACATAACCAACAAATATCCCTTTAATAGAAGTAGGATCATCTTTTTTTCTTGTATCTAATGCTTGAAAAACATAGCAAGTAGATCCGAAAATTCTTAGATCTTTAAGATTCGGCTTCTTACAAAATAGAGCCTCATAAGATGTTATGCCTCCAATGGGCTTACATGGCAATCTATTACACAAATAAGTTGCACAAATAATAGCCTCTCCCCAAAAGGATTTAGGTAGAGATGCATCTAACCTCAAAGCTTTAGCACACTCACAAAGTGTTCTATTCATCCTCTTGGCTATACCATTTTGTTGAGGACTATAAGTACATGTAAGTTCTCTCTTAATGCCATTGGATATACAAAACTCTATCATCTTGGTGGAGATATACTCTCCAAAATTATCACTCCTCAATACTTTAATTCTAGCATCAAGTTGATTTTCAACTAGAGTTTTGAACTTAACAAAACCTTCAAACACTTTACTTTTGGAATCCAAAAGTTCAATCCAAGTGTATCTAGAGTAATCATCAATAAAAGATACATACATAGATGCACCTCCATTAAATTCTTGAGAAAAAGAGTGCACATCACTATAAATAAGATCTAATGCTTTTGTTGATCTAGTGGAAGAGATATCAAAAGGTAGCTTGTGTGCCTTTGAGAGGCTACAAGCTTCACAACTCTTTCCACACTTTGAGAGTGTCTTTGGAAGGCCGAGAGCAAGATCCTTGGTGCATAGCATCTCCATAGATTTGAAGTTGGGGTGGCCCAACCTCTTATGCCAAAGCTCCACTTGATTGAGCTCCTCATTAGTAACATCCATTTTCAAGCCCACTTTTTGTACCTCACTTGATCTTGCCCTCCTTGAGGTTCTTCTTCCTCTCCTATGACAAGATCAAACATATCTTGGAGCACAAGTAGTGACTCCATTTTTACTTTCCAAGTTGAATAATTATTAGAATTTAGCCTTTCACTAGCCTCAAGAAGACAGGCTCCAATTGAACCCATTCTGTCTAGTAACAAGTACAACAAATGTACTATTCAAAGGCTCTCCCTTCTTCCTTTCTTAGAATTTAGCTAAAATGCTACTCTCTTGAATCTCACTAGAGCCAAGAAGCAAGATCTATAATGATCTTGAACTCAAGAAGATTTTGGAAAATGTATTCTACACAATCTATTCACTTAGGAGCTTGGATTTGACTCTTGGAAGTGCCAATGCCTTCCAATGGTGTTTAGAATGGTTTCAGTTTCACTCTTGAACTAAAAAACATAAGCCTCAAACTCTCTCTCAAGGATTTGTAGGTTTAATGAGCTTCTAACACCATTTACTCATCAAATCTATAAAGGAAACAATGGTTTTTCATAAGCACATCACTAGTTTCACTCTACACAACTTGTTTGAAGCTCAAATATTGAAAAAACACAAAGTTTTGGTGAAAATACAACTCCCGCAGCCTCTCACACGTGTGAGAAGTACATCTGAACTTTCCACACTAATATGAGCCTCAATATTACAAGTAAACTATTAGAAAAGGTTGCCCGCCTTCAAAATGAATCTAGCACCAATGCTTTCACCAAAATGAAGATTTTTGGATCATCAACTAGGCTCTTTAACTTGGCTCTGATACCATGTCAAATTTCAGAGTAAAGGACTGAATTTGATCTACAAATGATCACAAAGAGTGATTGGCAGATTGGTATCTTGATCTATATCAAGACTAGCTTCCAAATCTAGCTTCTACTTGACAATCTTTGTGATTCCAAGCAAGAACAATCAAATTATAATGACCCACAGCTTCACACGTGTGAAGTACAGCTACTGTACTGCCTAATAACAAAGAAATAGTCTACTTGACTTTTACTAAGCATTCATCCATAAACAAAGTGCTTAAGAGAGTGTAAACATCAAGATTGCTCCACAAAACCAAGATTTCTCATAATAGCCCAATAATGGATCCATCATGGATCAAGTACAAAATCACAATAATCTCTCTCTAAGCTGCATCCAGCACGTGTGGGACAGCTCATTGTACTCATCCATATCCACTTTGTATAAGATTTATCAAGTTTGTCACATCATCCATTGGTAGTTTGTGTTGACCTTCTAGATTCCTACAATCTAGGACCTAACTCCTATAATTTAGGAGATGTCATATTAGACTCAAATGAAGGCGAATCAAAATGGATTTGAATATTACAAGTGTCATTTCACACGTGTGGATCCACATAGATGTCAAGATACATAAAAAAAAAACCATGTGAAAATCGCTTAATTCTAACACTAGGATGTTCCATGCATTCTTAGCAGTTTGAACATCATGTATGTAGCTGATCTGAGTATCCTTGATGTTGATGGTGATCATGGCAAATGCTTTGCCATCTCTCAGTCTCCAGTTGGTAATGTTGGCTGCATCTCCTTCTGGTTTGAGATTTGTGCCATAAACGATGTCCCACAGTTCTTTGGCTAGTAGTATAACCCTCATCTTGAATTTCCAAAGATGGTAGTTATCTCCATCGAGTCTGTCAATGAGAGATGAACTAGATGATGGATCCATTCTGATTGAACGATATCGTTGGTAGAAACAATGATCGTCGGAATATTGTTGGCTGTGCATTTGCTAGAGAGACGTCTTGGTAAAAACAAGATTGATACTCTATAGTAAAAATGCAGATTACGGAAATGCCCGCTCCGATACCATGTCGTAAAATGTGGGTATGACCAACAGCGGAAGCTCGAAGA
This sequence comes from Diphasiastrum complanatum, assembly GCA_029204225.1. NCBI lineage: Eukaryota > Viridiplantae > Streptophyta > Lycopodiopsida > Lycopodiales > Lycopodiaceae > Diphasiastrum > Diphasiastrum complanatum. The sequence continues at coordinate 48,576,736 of CM055093.1, forward strand.
TTTGAGCGTAGGCGTGTAGGAACGGAAACACAACAGTTAGCAGCAGAATTATTCAAGAAGAATGATTCATACAGAATTGTGCAAATGAACAATACAATAGTGAGACAAAAATTGCACTCTGATTAATATCAACAATGAGTACAATGGCTTGAAGTAATGACTTCAGCTTGCTGAGTGTGAAAACGTTGGTTACAGATAACCTTGATAATAATAAAACTTAATACTTTGATCAACTCCTACATAGCTTGATTCAGCTAGTATATATTTACAAGTGTCTCTAAAAAATATCTTACAAGCAAAAATGCTATTTACGCCAATCTTTGTATATATACAAAGTTGGTAACCGCCCTTGGGATATTTGGTTGTCCGGCTGTTTTTAGGGTTGATAATAAACATCGGTCCGCCATATTAAAAAACCCAAAAAAACCCGAACGTGTCCTTAGACTGAAAGTATGTAAATCCTGAAGGTGCGAAAATCCTGAAGGTGCCTCTAGAGCGAAGTCAAAAAAATGCAAAAAAGATGAAGGTCGGCCTGAAATGGATTCCAAGGCATTCTAGGTGACTATGTCACATTTTTTGCGAAGGTGTGAAAATGCAAAAAACCATCGAAGATAGCTTAATACTTGACCTCACGACACTCTCTTATGTGAGAGAGATGTGGGATGCATTACTTACTAGGTTCCCAACAAAATCACATAGCCAGATAATGCTTCTTAAAGATCAGTTGACGAACCTACGATGGGATGGCAAAGACCTCACATCCTTTATCAAAAAGATGAAAGATCTGTTCCTTTCGTTACACAATGCTAGAACAGACAATGTTGTATCAGCAGAGAAGCAGCTCACCTACTTGCTACGAGCTTTACCAAGATCCTTTAGACAACCCGAACGTTGCTAGCAACAGATCTAGAGATGACTCTTGAAAAAATAGTGATCGAGATTTGAGAAGAAGTCGAAGACCGTGAGCACCTTAACCACAAGGACGCCTCTGATCAAGCTCTCTATAGCAACAAGGAGAAGCCAAACAAACAGCTCAAGCCTAAGAGGGTGTCAAATTGAAGGTAGGATCAAGACTAGCAGACAGAGGGAGGCACCAAAGGCAAATGGAAGAACAAAGAAAATCCAAGACAACAAGATGGCGAAAAGAAGATCAGCGTGAGATGCAAATGTGAAGGATGCACAGTCGATTCGTGTTGACTCAACTCGACGAATGTATTAATTGCCACAAGAAAGTTCTGTTAAAAATTCACAATTCTAGCTTGACTAGTTTTGGTCATATGACTTGTAAATAGTTAGATGGTCATGATGTGGCTTGTCACACGTGCCAAATAGCATAGGATTCCATTCATAAGGATGTTCTCAAGTAGACCTAAGTGTTAGAACCTTTGGAATGAGTCCAAATTATGCTTAGATACAAGGGAGAAAAAATAGGAGCTATTTTTGGTAATTTTTGCATTGTTGAGGGATCTCCAAGATTCCAACCCTAACTTGGTAGGGATGAAAGATCCACCAAAATTAGCATTAGGGATAGGTTTAGGGCTACTCATACCTGCCCAAAACCGTGATGGATCATGTATATATAGGTGATGATATCTCACCAAAATCAATCAAGCAATTTCATGTTTTTTCTCTCATAATGGTGCAATTGCTCTCTATGTTCATAATTGTTTGAGTACTTGTGATTACTAATGATTATAGGATTGAATGTAGGTCTGGTGTACAGTACTCAGACTGTGGGAGGCCGTACTTTCATACGTGTGAAGCCTTCTTCAAGGATTTGGGCCATTTAGTGAGGTTCAAGCATAGATTTTTGATGGATTTTGATGGTTCAACTTGTGCTAATCTTATGAAATCATAATCTGTTGTTTCCCTCATCATTTCAAGTGTTTTAGGATCCTTATTTGCTGTAATTTTTACATGGTATCAGAGCCTAAAGGCTGAAATGAGCTAAATCCTTGGTTTGCATTCAATTTGATCACATTTTTTGATCTAAATCTTGTGTAGATTGGATCTTAGCATCTAGTATTGATTCTAGAACTCAAAGTGAGTGAAATACATTGGAGATTGGTGTTGTGTGACTTCATTTGCAGGTGTTTAGGTGTCTAAAACCAGAGGCAAAGTTTAATTCAATTCACATTACCAAGATAGCAAGTTTTGCTTGCTCCAAGCATTGATTTCTAAGCGAGTTTTGGAGGTGATTTCATAGAGAAGGCTTTCTAGCATTCAAGGAGAGGGAAGATCAGAGTTTTGGGGACTCTTCAAGGCTGTTCTAAGGTTTAGTAGGCACCTCCTAAAGTGATTTAGGTTCAGTCCAACCATTGCTTGACTTATGCACCAAATTAGATCAATTTTTCATCAATTTTGATCATTTTTTGCTTGTGATTGGATAGTAGATTGTGTTGCATCCTCATTAAGTTCCATTTAGATCTTTTACAAGTGATTTTGGAGGTATATTAGGTTGCTGAAATTCACTCTTGATCAGATCATTTGGAAGCTTTAATGTTCTCTATAGAAAGAGGGGCAATTCTACTAGTATTGTCTACTTCAATCAAGCAAGTGCATTGTTTCTAGTATTCTATGATTTGATTTTGTTAGAGATCATTCTTAGATCTTTATAGGAAGTCTATTACTGATCTTTTCAGGTCCCTAAGAAGTGGGATAAGGTAGACCTTCAATCAAATCAATAGAAGTAACCTTCATTTGTGTCAAGTCCTTGATTAGGAGACTAGATGGCATCTATAAATGCATATCTTTTGGATACTAATGAAAGGCTCAACAAAACTAACTATTCCATATGGAAAGTTAGAATGGAATCTATCATGATCATGCAAGATCTGATGGAAATTGTAAATGGTAAGGAGGGTGAACCTATTCATCCTCAAGAAAAAGCCAAATACATCAAGAGGTGCAATGTTGCACTACATTGCATAAAAATGAATGTTGCAAATGAACTCTTAAGAGAGGTAGGAGATTGCACTTCAGCTCAAGATGCCTGGGAGACTTTGCAAAAGGTCTATGAATCCAAGAACCAAACTAGAATGTTAGCTTTGAAGAATCAAATCTATAGAAGCTATCAAAAGAAAGGAGAGAGTGCACATACTTTTGTCCTAAGAGTAAAGGAATTGAACAAAGAGCTAGCCTTTATAGGTGACCCTATCAAGGATGAAGAGCTTGTTCAACTCATATTGAATGGACTAAGCTTTGAATCTGACAATTTGGTTCAGGGATATGCAATTATGGGTAAGCTACCCATACTTGAAGAACTCCAAGGCACACTCATGGCCGAGGAATCAAGAAGGAGCCAAATGCAAGAGAGGATGGATAGGCTTTCCATCCAAGGTGGAGATGACCAAGCTCTCTTCACCAAAGGCAAAGGCAAGTCCAAAGGCAAAGGATCAACATTCAAGAAGTCTACAAAGCTTGAGGATCAAGAAGGACCCCCAAAGGCATCTCCATCAACCACCAAAGTCAAGAAGGACAAATCAAAGGTGAAGTGCTACTATTGTAGCAAGATGGGGCATTATGCCTCGGAATGCTTCAAGAGGAAGCAAGATCAAAGCCAAGCCAACATGAGCAAAGAGGAGGATGAGGAGAGTTCACATGAGGACTCTCTCATGATGTCCATATTTTCTTCAACAAGTTTCAAAGGAGAAGATCCTTGGTGGATTGACTCGGGTGCTAGTTCACACATGACTAGTAAAAGGGAGTTTTTCTCTTCTCTCTTATCTTATGATGGACCTATAAAGTCTATCTATACAGCAAATGATGAAGCTTGTAAGATTGAAGGAGTTGGTAGCATTCCCCTTTGCTTAGGATCTTCCAAAAAGATCAACATAGAAGGTGTTTTGTACATTCCTACAATAACAAAGAATCTACTAAGTGTTGGCCAAATGATAGACAATGGTTTCAATGTTGACTTTGCTTCAAATGAATGTTTCATCAAGAAGAAGGGTAGGATAGTGGCTAAGGGCACTAGACTTGGCAAACTTTATAAGTTGGATGCATTTGTGGATACTAATGTTGTCATGTTGGCCGAGAAGAACAAGATATCTACCTTTACTTTATGGCACAAAAGACTTGGACATGTCAACTCGGGTTCCATGGAGGCTATGATCAAGGAGGAGTATGCTTTAGGCCTACCAAGGTCTATTGGGAAGGAAGACAAGGTTTGTGAAGCTTGTGCCTTATCCAAGGCACATAAGAAGGTGTTTCCTAACTCCATCACAAAGTCATCTCATCCTCTTGAACTCAAACACTCGGATGTGCACATTGCTAGCACCAAATCTAATGGAGGTTCATCCATGTTTTTAACCTTCATTGATGACTACTCAAGATATTGTTGGGTGTTCTTACTTTCCTTCAAGTCTCAAGTATTTGATACTTTTGTAAAGTTCAAGTTGTTTGTGGAAAAGCATCATAATCATAGCATCAAGATTCTTAGAAGTGACAATGGTGGAGAATTCATCTCCAATGAGTTCAAGGCCTTTTGTGAGGAGGAAGGGATCAAGAAAGAGACTTCTTGTCCTTACACTCCTCAACAAAATGGAGTTGCTGAAAGAAGGAATAGAACATTATGTGAATGTTCTAAGGCTTTAAGATTAGATGCTTGTTTGCCCAAATCCTTTTGGGGTGAGTCTCTTGTATGTGCAAACTACTTGATGAATAGGGTGTCTTGCAAAGCAATTGAAGGCAAAACTCCTTATGAGATGTTGTATGGAAAGAAACCCAATCTTAATCACTTGAAAGTTTTTGGGTGTATATGTTATGTGCATGTGCCATTGGAAACAAGAACCAAGGAGGATCCATCTTCCACAAGAGGGATCATGCTTGGATATGCAAGCTCAAGCAAGGGCTACAAAGTCTATCTCCCATCCTTGAACAAATTTGTTGTTTCAAGGGATGTCATCTTTGATGAACATCATATGCATATGCTTGAAGAAGGCTCAAGTGCTCCAACAATCAAGAAGAAGATGGCCGAGGAGCAAGATCTTGGTTTTGAGGAGGAGCTCATGGAGGAGCAAGCACCAAACCCACCTATCACACCAAGGAGATCTTCAAGGGCAAAAGTGGAGCCATCAAGGCTCACATATCAAGGCAAAGGACAGCAAGTTGAGGGTATCTCATCCACTTCTTATGCTTTATCTAGTTTTGAAGAACCGTCTAATGTTGAAGATGCATTGAACTCCAAAGAATGGTATAAAGCTATGTTGGATGAGTATGATGCCTTGATTGAGAATGAAACTTGGTTGCTTGTTGAGAGACCTCAAAGGAATGTAATAGGATGCAATTGGGTCTTCAAGCTTAAGTTGAATGCAAATGGGAGTGTTAACAAACATAAAGCAAGATTAGTTGCAAAAGGTTATGCTCAAGAGAGAGGGATAGACTATGAGGAAACTTTTGCACCCGTGGCCAAGATGGTCACAATAAGGCTAATCATTGCACTTGCATCACATTTTGGATGGATTCTATGTCAAATGGATGTCTCTAATGCTTTCTTGAATGGTTTTTTGGAAGAAGATATCTATATGGAGCAGCCACAAGGGTTCATCAAGCATGGAATGGAGAACAAAGTATGCCATCTCCAAAGAAGCATCTATGGCTTGAAGCAAGCCTCGAGATCTTGGAATTCAAGACTACATTGCTATCTTATTTCACTTTCTTTTGTTCAAAGTGAATATGATCCTACTCTTTACATTAAGTTTGATGATGTTGGTATTGTACTTTTACTCATTTATGTAGATGACATCATCATTAGTGGAAATAGTGTTGATGGTATTGAAAAAATCAAGATAGATCTATCCTTAGAGTTCAAGATGGTAGATCTAGGATGTCTTCACTTCATCTTAGGCATAGAAGTGCTTAGAGGGTCTGATTTTATCTTTATAAGTCAAGTAAACTATGCTCAAAGTCTTTTGAAGAAGTTTAAGATGGAAGTATGCAAAAGTGTTGACACACCAATGGAGCAAGATGTAAAAGTGCCAAATGAAGATGATGAAAGATCCTTCATGGACATCACTTTGTTTAGGCAACTTATAGGTTCCTTAATGTGGATCACTATAACTAGACCAGATCTTAGCTTTAGTGTATGTAGGTTGAGCCAATCCATGCAAAAGCCATTGAATATCCATTGGAAAAAGGCTAAGAGGATTCTAAGATACATCTTGGGTACATTGGATTTTGGGATTCTATATAGAGGAGATGTGATTAACCTTCATGCATTTAGTGATTCAGATTTTGCAGGGGACAAGAGGGATAGGAAATCAACAAGTTCCTATTCAACTTTCATAGGAGAAGGTGTGGTTTCATGGCTTTCAAAAAAGCAAGAAACTATATCTCTATCTTCAACCGAGGCCGAGTACAAAGCTTTGACAACCACTACAAAGGAGGTACTTTGGATCAAGAGATTATTGGTGGAACTAAAGATCATGGATTCAGAGGAGGCACCAATCATCTACAATGACAATATATCAGCCCAACACCTTGCATCTAACCCAATCTTCCATGCAAGATCTAAGCACATTGAGATATGCCATCACTTTGTGAGAGAAATGGTGCAAGCCAAGGAGATTGCTTTGGAGCATGTTCCAAGCAATGAATGTGTAGCTGATCTACTTACTAAACCACTTCAAAAGACACCTTTTATGAAGTTCAGATCATCACTTGGAGTGATTAGTAAAGCAATGATTGAACCAAGCTAGATAGTGAGGAGGAGTGTTAAAAATTCACAATTCTAGCTTGACTAGTTTTGGTCATATGACTTGTAAATAGTTAGATGGTCATGATGTGGCTTGTCACACGTGCCAAATAGCATAGGATTCCATTCATAAGGATGTTCTCAAGTAGACCTAAGTGTTAGAACCTTTGGAATGAGTCCAAATTATGCTTAGATACAAGGGAGAAAAAATAGGAGCTATTTTTGGTAATTTTTGCATTGTTGAGGGATCTCCAAGATTCCAACCCTAACTTGGTAGGGATGAAAGATCCACCAAAATTAGCATTAGGGATAGGTTTAGGGCTACTCATACCTGCCCAAAACCGTGATGGATCATGTATATATAGGTGATGATATCTCACCAAAATCAATCAAGCAATTTCATGTTTTTTCTCTCATAATGGTGCAATTGCTCTCTATGTTCATAATTGTTTGAGTACTTGTGATTACTAATGATTATAGGATTGAATGTAGGTCTGGTGTACAGTACTCAGACTGTGGGAGGCCGTACTTTCACACGTGTGAAGCCTTCTTCAAGGATTTGGGCCATTTAGTGAGGTTCAAGCATAGATTTTTGATGGATTTTGATGGTTCAACTTGTGCTAATCTTATGAAATCATAATCTATTGTTTCCCTCATCATTTCAAGTGTTTTAGGATCCTTATTTGCTGTAATTTTTACAAGTTCATGTAGCTATGGACTACTACTGGAATCTGAGGAAAAAGCAGCTTCAAGAAAAATGAGAGAACAACAACAGTTCATCTTACGTTGAAGAGCCCGAAAGCTCGAGGATGGGCAAAGAAAGGTTGAATAATTCGACAGCCTATCGATGCATTAATGTGTGTCCAACTTCAACATTTGACACACAAGAGGTCATCCTTAATTCAGGTTAGACGGATCAAGACATCAAGTGAATGGCATTGGTTCGCTATGGTTCAACACAAATGGCAAAGACCAACGATTAGATGATGTTCTATTTGTGCCCACACTGCAGCAAGAGAATAGCAAACATTGGGATGTGCGTGACATTTTCAAATGAAACATGCAATGTCGTTGATGCTAGCATCAGCACACTGATTACACAAGGAAGACGAAAAGGCAACTTGTATCATCTGAAGGTATGCCTACTGACGGATCAAGCACACCAAGCTCACGAATCTACAAATGTTCTATGGCACAAAAGACTTTGCCACATGGACCCAATGGCATTGTATCAGGCAAGCCAGCATGGAGCTATCACAGGGGTAAGTATCATGAATGCAACGAACTTAACAACTTGTGATGCATGCATGAAAGGGAATATGTCTCGTCCTCCCTTCACCAGGAACTCCTTCAGAACGACAAAGGTTCTAGAGCTAATACATTCAGACATCTGTGGACCTTTTGACGTGTCTCAGTAGGTGGCTCGAAATGCCACATTACCTTCATTGATGACTACAACAAGTTTGCAAGAGTCTACCTCATTCACAACAAATCGGAAGCACTCAACAAGTTTACAGAATATGTGAACTGGACAGAAAGATGCACAAGAATTGAAACTGAAGTAGATTAGAACTGATTGTCATGGAGAATACATCTCAAACCACATGTATGCTTGCTAATGATAGAGATCTAGATCCTTGTTGGATTGATAGTGGAGCAAGTTCACACGTGACCAGAAAGTATTTCACTTCTCTGTTGGCATATGGAGATGACAAGAGGGTGATCTACACGGCCAATGATGATGAGTGTGCAATCAAAGGACTCTCACTTATTAACTAGGGTTAGGGTTGCCTTGAGATCCTTTTCAACTTCAGCCTTGTCTTTATGTTGTTTGGCAATCTTCAACTCTCGATCCAGCTGGACAAGTCTCTGCTCCATTTCCTTCTTTTTATCCAGCATCGACTGGATCACTTGCGCAAGGCTTGAAACCAAACCTAGAGCGTCCTCAGAATCGACGGTTGTGGAGGCGGTAGCAACAGGAGGACCTGATGGAGCTGTCCTTGGTTGGCGTGGAAGAGGTGCCACTACGTCTTCTTCTTCAAAATGGTCTTCCTCTTCAAACCCTTCAGGCACTGTGGCGTCGAACTGTTTTGGTGATTTTACAACATTGTCGACCCAAAGTGCGGTTGGACTATCTTCCGTATGAGGTTGTTGGCTGACATCTTCAACACCAATAGTAGATTCATGGATATGTCCAAATCCTCTTCTAGGGGATTGGAGTTCAAAGGTCACAAGGCTTTGGGGCATTTCAAAAATCTTGGTGGCCCCAAGGGGATCGGAATCATCGAACATATCCATGAGGAACTGTGTGTTTGGTGAGGTGTCTTCGGTGTGTGGGGGTGAGGCGGCCTGGGCAACTATGATGGGAATGGTAGGCCCAATGGTCACAGACTGTCCTTGAATGGAAGCAGAGGTGAGGGAAGCATCAAAGGTTGGGGGAATGAAAAGTTCAGTGCGAACAACAATAGGGGGTCGAAGCGCAGCTGACGAGGTATTCCTAGTGCGACGTCATGACGCGAAAGGCGGGTCAGGAATAACGATCTCGCTGCGTGGACGACTATGACTATGAGAACTCGAGGCCTGGTGAGAGGACTCGGCCGATGCTTTTGCGTAGACCGAAAGCACAGAATCCAGGTGGAAGCCATGGATTTTGTTTTCTAAGTGAGAAGCGACTAAAAGGGACAATAAAGAGCCGACAATGAACTATTGCTTAGTATTGGCCTTAATAGCTCGTTTGAGCTCACCGGAAACAGTCTTGAACCAATTATACGGTTCAAGAGGGGCTTTGGCTAACTTGGTGTGGGACTCCACTATCCTATGGAGGACCTGTGATGTGATGTGGCCTCTCCTGAGGTTGCCAACCATCAAGAAGTTGTCCAGTAACTGGGCAGCAGCGTGGATTGAAGGTTCAGTGATGGCTTCTAGAAGGTAGCCATCATTGGTCCAGTGTAGATCGTTGGTGAGTTCAATATATGGCTTGATGGTGTGTTTGGCGTGCTTATGATTGGGTGAGGCCTGCATGCCAGATGCTATACCTATAGCTGCAAGGGCGGCCTCAATGACGCGCACCTTATGTGTGGCTCTCTGGAAAGTGATATAAAATTTAGATTTCTCTTCCTTCCACGTACTGAAGGCAAGAGTGATGAGATCCATATTGATGCGACCCCAAAAGGCTCTCTCATGAATACACATTGCAGTGAGCAGCGGCTCCGCAAGGGTCATCCACTGAGTGACCATTCTTGTGCTAGGAAGAATCATGATGTCCGTTGCAGATGGGACATCACGATGGATAGTATAGCGCGGAGACAGAGAAGTATCGGTGGAAGACATGATTATCATAAAGGAAATATAAAACGCGTAAAAGTGTATCAGAAAGCAATGCAGGAATTTTGGAAGGCTTTTGGTCACAAGAAAATTCGCAAGAGCTTTGCTAGCACAAGTAAGACGTGAATAAAATTTAGTCAACTTATAGGTGAATTTGGTGGGTCCATTACACTGAATACTAGTTAAGCTGATCAGTACTGAACAAAAATTTGCAGACATGTACAGTACTATGAAAATAGGCTATAAAAGTCTCGGCGAAGGTTTCTGGGGATTCGAGCCTATCAGGCAAATGTTTTCCAGGTCCGACGAAGGATGAACCTTCGCCCAGGAGGGTCCTTCGCCCAGGTACTGTTATAAACGCATTTTTTTCACAATCTGAATCTATGGTCAACCTAATTTTAACATTTTAAGATCATCTAGCAGGTCGGCGAAGGTTCATAATGAGGTTAAGATGCTCGGCCAAGGTTCCCAAAATGGCATATCAGTGATACTTTGCCTAACTCAAAAACTGGGTTTTCTCTTGACAGAAACCTTCGCCCACCTTAAATTAGATAAATCTAGAGTGGATGTACAGTCTGAGAGCTCAGCAAAGGTTTTTGGTACTGTATAGGCCAAATCTGACCAAAATAGTGATCAAAAAATTATTGTGCTTCCTTTTTCCTATGATGATGACTTTCTGACTTTTGCTCATCAGTCTTTTCTTATTTCTTGCTTTACTTTTCTTTTTCTTCTCTTTTTTTTTTTTCTTTTGTCTTTTGACTGTCTTTTCCAAAAATCTCAGCAAATTAAGTACTGAAAACAAAAAATTGAAAAACAAATAAAATTTTTAAAAAAGTATTGAGATCAGACTTGCTGAACTGGTGGAGCAGCCTGCCAAAACTTACGTAATCGGTTGCCATTCACCGGAGTATCAAATTGTTTTCCATCCAAGTGCTCAAGAATTATTGTGCCATAGTTCAAGATTTCCTTCACTTTATACGGGCCTTCACCGGTAAACTTCAACTTTCCCTTGATCAGCTTGGTTTTGTACATCAATACCAGATCTCCTGCTTTCAAATCTTTTTTGTGTAATTGACGATCGTGCCATGCTTGTGGCGTGCTTTCTCTGCTGGTAAGGCATGAACTGCCATCAATCGGGTTTCACATAATTTGTGCAACGCTTCATGATGGAGTTGTAATGACTTATCATCATTTAATCGTTCTGTTGCTGCTATACGTAAGGATGGGATTAAAAATTCAATCTGCATGACAACATCTTGACCATAAACCAGTTGAAAAGGTGTTTGATTTGTACTACTTTTGCAAGCGGTTCTAAATGCCCATAATGCTGCATACAAGTTATGTTCCCAATCAGATCGACTCGCTTCAATTGTCTTTGTCATAATGGTGGAGAAAATCTTATTGGAAGATTCAGCTTGGCCATTCACTCTGGGATAGTACTAAATCTATGTATAACAAAAAAATCTTCCAATAAACACTTTATTGTTTGATTGACAAAGTGTGTACCCCGGTCACTGACAATCTCGATTATAATATTTTCATATAGAAACTTGACCGTAGATTTTGCATCAACAACTTTGACAGCTTTGGCTTCTACCCACTTGGTCATATAATCAGTTGCGATGATAATGTATCGGGCCTGAGATCCTTGCACGGCAGGGTGAATAGGTCCAACATAATCCAGTCCCCATTTTTCAAACGGTGCTTGTGATAAAACCGGATGCAAGAGTTCATAGTTCTGTCAAGTAGGTCGTCGTGCTCACAAACATCACATGTTTGAATAAAATTTTCTGTGCCATCATGTGAAAACATGATTAAATTTGGTACTTCATGCGGTACAACACATCTTCGTAAAATATTATCTGATCCACGACGATACAATTGTCCTGCAATTAATTGATAAGGTTGAGCCTTATGAATCAATTGTCTCTTCTGTACTTTTGTTAAGGAGTCATTCGGTTGTCCTAGTATCAGGTACTCAACAACATCTGCTGCCCACTCAGGTATTGCTTCAATATAGAACAATGCAGCATCTGGCAGTTCATCATCCACTTCAGTATTAACTGGTGCGGATTCAATTCGCGAAACGTGATCAGCTAGATAATGTTGCTTGCCCTTTCAAACCACAATTCGAAAGTCAAATTCAGTCAATAACAATAACCATCTTGCAATACGTCCAGTATTGCATGTCTTGTTTACTAAGTAAAGTAACAGTTGATGATCCGTATAAAATGCAAAGTGCATTTCCATGAGGTAGTGACGAAATTTTTGAACAGAGAAAATCATGGCTAATGCCTCGCGTTCTGTTGTTGAATAATTCTTTTCTGGATCTGTAAGTTGTCTGCTTGCAAATCGTATAGGATAATATTTCTTATAGTCACCTGACTGCGTCAAAACTGATCCAATGGCATATTTTGAGGCATCCGTATGAACATGAAACTCTATCGTCCAATCTGGAGAACGCAGTATTGGTGCTAAAGTTAATGCTTTTTTTAATTTTTCAAAGGCTTCTAACGCTTTTACTGTCCAAATAGGAACAATAGTCAATTTGTATATAGGTCGTGCTAAGTCCGCAAAGAAGATAATAAAGATTCGATAGTAGTTCGCATGACCCATAAACACATAAACTCCATGAATTGTTGCTGGCGGTGGCAATTCCACAATAACTTTGATCTTAGAATAATCCGTGGCAATACCATGTTGTTAGCAACAAAGTAAAATCAAAGTAAAATAAAACACCGTGGCATGTGTATTATAAGCCCACTGTGAGTACTTGTTAATAAACTCCTACCATGGCATGTGTGTTATAAGTCCATGGGTAGAAACTTAATTAAATTCTAATCTTTTAAGTTAGAAAACTTAACTTAGAGAACTTAAACTTAGAAACTTAAGCTTAGAAAATAAAAGATTCTAAGTTATCTTGAGCTCTAAGTTTAGAATCTTAGGCTTTCTAAGTTAGAAGTGGAGAAATTTAGAAGTCTTAGAATTGCAAGTTTTAGAAAATAATCCCATAAGTTAGTAGAAGCTTATGAAAGGCCCTTCTTGCTATAAGAAGAGAGGCATTTCCCTTGTAAAACAACACTCTGAGATTATGCACTCTCCTTGAGATTATCATTCTATTTCTTTGTGTTCCTATTGAAAGGTGCATAGCTTGAGAGAAGGTGCTCGGGCCTCCTCTTGCCTCCTTTCATTGGATTATTGTGGCATGCCTTATTTGTTAATTATTTAGTTAGCCGCAAATTTATTATTTCATTTCCCTTTGGGAGTTAGTATTAGTTTTACGGTTTGCTAGTTGGGAAGCCTTAGCAAGCCTAGTTTATTGTTGATCCTTGCTAGTTGGGTATCGTCTTAGCAAGTTTATTTACTTTCCAAGTAGTGGTTAGTTGGACACTGCCTTAGCCACACCTTAATTAGTTTCTATTTCGAGCACCAGTTGGGAAGCCTTGGTGCTCCCTTTTCGTTTATGTTTTTATTTCACAGTTGTTAAGCTTTGTGGAACTTAGAAGGTGGACGACCGGTCTACCACTATACTACGCACGACTCTTCATCAGACCTAGCCACCGTAGAAAGCAGAAATACTTCCAACACATGTCTTGATATCACATGTCCAAGCACAACTTCGTGGAAAACCCATATTTGACATTTTTTCGGATTTAGAGAAATCTGATATTTACGGCATCTTTCAAATACTTTCTCCAATTGATCCAAGTGGTCTGTATCTGTACTATGAACTCCCAAGTCGTCCAAGTAAATTTCAAGAAATTTCTGCAGATAATCTTTAAAAGCAAATTGCATTACTCTTTGGAATGAACTTGGTGCATTACAGAGTCCAAACGACATTACTTTGTAAGCATAGGTTCCCCATTCTGTTGCAAAAGCAGTTTTATGGCGATCGGTAGGTGCAATCTTAACCTAGTTGTAACCACTAAATCCATTGGCGTCGTTGCCGCTTTCTAAGTTTTTTTACATAGCTTACTTGTTTTCTTTTTTACTAACGTGCTTGTGTGTATGCTTACTTGCTATTTTCCTTCATACTACAGCACAAGACTTCTCTCCAAGTCCTACAAGAGCTGCTGAGCAACCTATCATGCCGAGGGGAAGCAACAAAAGTGTCAACTTGGGCATTTCCTTTGAAAGAAGTGACTCAAGTGACATTTTTTTTCGACCAAACAAGCATATCAGAATTCGTCGGTCTGTCTGCAGCCATCACAGACATTGATCTTCCATTCTATCACCTCCACGAATTCTGACTCTGCTTACATTTTTCGAAAACCCACTGTTTTACTATCAAAATCCTTTGTTTTTCACTCAAATCTTTGTGTCGAAATTTGCCGGCTTCACTGAGGTTAGATCTATGCAAGATCAGTCCTTCAGCAGCTCCGCAAATTCTATCTTAGAGATTTAGCCTGTTTTCTACCGGAAAATCACTTTTTCCACTATTATTCTTATCTGTCAACAAAACTTCCATATCAGAATTCGCCGACCGTACCACGAAATCGCCCACAGTCTGAACAATTTCTATACATTCTCTGCAAATTTTGTCCTTTACAAAAAAGCCAAAAAAATTTAAAAATTCATATTTTGTCTCTGAAAACTCCTTATCAGAATTCGCCGACCATACCACGAAATCGTCCACAATGTGCACGATTTCTAGCGAATTCTAAAAAAAATAAAAAATAAAAAAATCTCAGTATCAAAATTCGCCGTCCATACCATGAAATCGCCCACAGTTTGAACAATTTCTATACATCTTCTGCAAATTCTGTCCTTTACAAAAAAGCCAAAAAAAATTAAAAAATTCATATTCTGTCTGTGAAAACTCCTTATCAGATTTCGCTGACCATACTATGAAATCGTCCACAATGTGCAAGATTTTTGGAGAATTCTAAAAAAAAATTAAAAATTAAAAAAATAATAATAATAAAAAAATTTCAGTATCAGAATTCGCCGACCATACCATGAAATCGTCCACAGTCTGAACGATTTCTATACATCCTCTGCGAATTCTGTCCTTTACAAAAAAAAACCAAAAAAATTTAAAAATTCGTATTCTGTCTGTGAAAACTCCTTATCAGAATTTGTCGACCATACCACGAAATCGTCCACAATATGCACGATTTCTCGCGAATTCTAAAAAAAAAATTCAAAAAATAAATTTAAAAAAATAAAATAAAAAATTTCTCAGTATCAAAATTCGCCGACCATGCCACGAAATTGCCCACAGTTTGAACATTTCCATACATCCTTTGCGAATTCTATCCTTTACAAAAAAAAAAAAAAAAAAGTCAAAAAATTTAAAAAAATTCATATTTTGTCAGTGAAAATTATCTGTCAGAATTCGCGAGTATTGTATTATGATTCAACAGCCTGTTTGCGAGTTCTATGCTTGTTTGCAAATTATGTTACTCTAGGAAATTATAGATTTTTGCCAAATTCACTATCTTGCAAGTAAACCACTTTTTTGACCTTTTGTGACCAAGTACAGTACTGTACTGATCATTTGTACTGTTATTATGTTCCTCATTCTGCATCATGTCACGAGATTGTGCTGAATCTTCTAATCCTGCACCTCCATGCCTAGAACGCAGAATCTCACGCATTGCTGCACCAAAGTACGATGGAGAATCTGACCCAGTTAGATTTCTTCAAAACTTTGATAATGCATGTGAAACTGAAAAGCTCAAACTATTTCCTATGGTGCTCTATGGAACAATCAAAGAGTGGTATCTCAACCTAGAAGTTCCTGATCTTATTTCTTGGAATACCCTCAAAGACGCTCTTATCAAGCGTTTCAAATCTTCTAAACTGACTCAAAGTCCATTCATCCAAATCACACATATCAATATGCGTTGCGAAGAGTCTATAAGAAGCTACATTGAACATTTTAAACGTCTCAAGATAGAATGTGTTGATGAGCATATCACCGAACGAATGGCCATCAAATTGTTCCTGGTTGGACTCCCTAAAAGTATCCGTCGAGAACTGAAACCAGTTGATCTTTATGATCAACTTAAGGATGTCATGACTGATGCCATTCGCAAAGAAGACGAGGGGTCCGATGAAGACTTTGATTACCACGACAAGAAATCCAAACTCCTCGAACGTCTTCACAACCAGAAGATTGAGAATACAGCCCAATCTTCAGAACTTCTACATCAAATGGAAACTTGGCAGCAAGCTCAACAAACTCACATGGACAAACTAACTGCTGATTTCCAAAATGCTATGAAAAATATTGTTGATAAATCTTTTTTCAGCAAGAGAACATGTCTGGTGTCCTATCTGTTTGCAGAATCACACTGCTAATGAGTGTCCCCATCTGAAAACCCATCTCCCACTAGCACCCAAACCTATGTATCAGAAATCGAGCACACTGAATGGGTATTGCCGATAGTTATAGTATCCAAGAAGAACGACAAAATGCGAATCAGTGTGAATCTGAAGGCACTAAACGTAGTCACCAAAAAGGATCATTTCCCTTTGCCCTTTACGAAAAGTGTCCTTGATAGAGTAGCCGGAGCCAAAGCCTACAATTTCTTAGACGGCTTCAGCGGTTACAATAAAGTGAAAATAGCACTCCAAGACCAGCATAAGACAACATTTGCCATGTAATGGGGAACCTATGCCTATAAGGTGATGCCATTCAGACTTTGTAATGCCCCAAGCACTTTCTAGCGAGTCATGCAGGCGGCATTCGAAGAGTATTTGCAAAAATTTCTGAAAACTTTCTTGGACGATCTGTGTGTGCATGGACCAAACTCTGAACACTTATCCAATCTGGAGAAGGTGCTACAAAAATGTCGCAAATTCCAGATCTCCTTGAATCCAAAAAAATGTCAATTTTGGGTTACACATGGCTTGATTCTGGGCCATATAGTGTCTAGACATGGGATAGCCACAGACCTATCAAAAATCAGATTCATTGTTGATCTACCACCACCAGGAACGATCCGCGAGGTCTACATCTTTATGGGTCATGCTAACTATTATAGGATTTTCATTCTAGATTTTGCAGAATTAGCACGACTAATTTACAAACTCACAACAGATCCACATTGGAATGAGAAAGCCCTAAAGGCTTTCCAAAAACTTAAAGATGCATTGGTCTCATCACCAATCCTACGTCCGCCCAATTGGTCCATTGAGTTTCATGTGCATACAGACGCATTGAAGTATGCAGTTGGAGCAGTCTTAATCCAGCCAAGAGAACACAAAAAGGATTTTTTGATCTGATTTGCAAGCTGACAACTTAGTGATACAGAAATGAATTATTCAACCATAGAACAGGAAGCACTGGCAATAATATATTTGACTAAGAAGTTTTGGCAATACCTGATGGCCACACACTTTGTCTTTTTTATGGACCATCAACCCTTGCTGTATCTTAAGAGTTGGGTCCCCTTTTGAACTCACATGAATCTTGTGAATTTTAATGTACTTTTTATGGACCCTCGGATCAAGCTGGGTCCAAGATGAATGGTTAGGATCATTGTGAATATTAGCCAATAAGATTTTGGGGCAAGGGCCTTCCCCATTTATAAAAAAGCACCAATTGTACTCTATTTGCATGCTTAATGAGAAGGAGAAAACTCTACCATTTTTGGAAGAGAAGCATCATCATTTGCTATTCAATGCTTGCTATTGCTCTTATTGTTTTTACCATTTGCTCTCAAGTTCTTACTTTTTGGTTCCAATAGTTCAAGTTTCTCCCTTAGCAAGTACAATGAGCATTTGAGCTAACCTCCACCCTCATCCTCTCTCTTTCATTCTATCTCTCTTTCTTTCTCTCACACACTCTCTCTCCCTCTCTTTCACTTCAAATCATGATGAATACTAGTTTAGTGGAGTAGAGTTAGTGGGAGTAGTGTTAAAGGTAATAGTGTTAGTGTAAGAAGTAGAGAACTATCTAGAAGTAGCATCTTTACATAGTTAGGTACCTGTCCAGTGTTCTAGCCCTTGTTGACAGGCGAGAGGGCTACTACGACACGAGACCATTGACCCTACACAAAGCTCAAAGTGGAATTTTTTGGTGATAATTGCTCAGGGCAAGAGACAAGGTGAGCTCTACAGACTTGATGGATTTGTTGGTTCTAACCATGGTGGTTTGAAGGCAAATAAGCAAGTTGGTGAGCTATATTCAATTTCAAAGTCACAAAGGTTGTCTTATTCTAGATCTAGCTCAAGAGATGCCTTTTCATTTAGTACATTTGGATGTGCATTGTACTAGTTCTTTGAGTGATGGAGGAGCAAAGATGTTTGTGATTTGCATTGATGACTTTAGTAGATATTTTTGGACTTATCTTCTAGAGAGGATTTCATATTTTATGTCTTTCTCAAATCAAAGAGGTTTGTGTGGTACATGGGATCAAGAGGGAGCTTTCAAACTCAAAGGTTCTACATAGTGTGGAAGAGAGGAAGATCAATCTTTTTGAAAGAGCTAAATCCATGAGGGTGAATTCAAATCTTCCTATGTCATTTTGGGGTGAAGCTTTGATGTGCGTTAACTTTGTTTGCAATAGGTACTCAAATGAAGACTTGGATTGTAAAAGTTCATTTGAGGTTCTTTTTGGTAAAAAGTCAAGGATGGAGTATTTGAAAATCTTTGGTAGTACTTGCTATGTCAACTCATCTTCTGGACTCTTGAAGGGAATATTGGTTGGCTATAGTGAAGTAAGGAAAGATTATAGGGTTTACATTCCTAATTCAAAGAAAGTTCACATTTCTAAGGATGTTGTCTTTGAAGACAAGAATGTGGATAAGCTTGATGTTGTTAATGTTAATCAATCTAACATTTTTGGTGGTGATGAAGATGGTTCTTTGGATGGTGATGGTGGAGATGCCTCTCCAAGTCAATTTCTAAGAAGATACTCATGGGAAAGACAAAATCCATCTAGGCTTACATATGATGAGAAGGGTAAGCAAGTTGAAGGTACAAGATTTGCTTTACTCACATGTTTTGGTTCATCTTCTTGTCTAGATGATGCTATGCAAGTGGATGATGTTTCTAAGGATTGGAATGGAAGTAAATAATGGAATTAGAAAATAGGTCCTCGTCAATGACTTTGATGATCAAGAGGTTGATCTCAAAGCAACACAAAAGGAAAGGTGACAATTTGGAGCTAGTCAAGAGCATCAAAGGGAAGTCAAGTGGAAAAGATACTTTGGATATGTTTTTTCAGGTTATTTAGGACTTAATTAAGGTCAAGAAAGCAGCAAGAAAGTGTTGTTCAAGTTTACTTTACTTGTTCTATCTCATGTTTGAGCAATTTCATGTGAATGTGTGCAAATTGTCAAGATATGGTGAAACTAGCTACATTGTTTTGCATCATTTTGATGTTGGAGTTATACTAGCATTCTTGGCTGGCTTTGATGATAGAAATGAAAGCTAAAGGAGGCTCATTATATCACTCATTCATGATCAAGTCATCAAGGGTTGATGATATCTTATGGCAAGATGGAGATGGAGGCTCATTCACGGATTTTCATGGTGGAAACATATCAAAAAAGGACAAAGATGGAGGAGACATGCAAGCATTGGTTGATTATTCACATTTATTATTTGGTTGCTATTATTTTTCAGATATTTCAAAGTTGGAAGCATGGAGGAATCATTGCATTTACATTCTATTTGGTTTTTTATGTTCTAGTTACATCTTGATGTGTAAAATTGATGTAAGAAATAGTGAAGCATTGAATGTGGAAACTATTCTCTATATCAATTATAAAAATTATTATAAAACCATACAAATGATGTCTATACTTGGAAGGGAGATTATTTTAAAGTTGGATCAAAGTAGTCTGGTTAAATCTATGCTAAATTTAGTTGAAGAGGGAAACTTGTGAAAAATTGTCAACTAGTTTGTAACGTTCATTGGCATTCTTGGAGGCCAAAATCAAATCTCGACTTAGAGATAGGTTCATATATGTCAATAAAGGCCTTAATAGTGTTTGTAATGCTTTTGGCAAGTACATAAGTGGATGAGGTCGGATTTAAACTGATTCTAATTGGCTAATTTTTGTAAATTGCATCTAGACTAGTATTTCTAGGTTTTTTATGAAGTATCTAGAAGTTTCCGAATTAGGTCAAGTTTGGGGCAAGTGGCCAAATGACATTTTGGAGACTATAAATAGCTGCATGGAAAAATAATCATCAAAGTTTTTTTCTTTGCAAGAATTCATCTGTTGTGTGTCTATGTCCATCTCATGTGTTTGTCTCTTGATATCTTGAGTTTCTATATGTAGAATGTTGATTTTATGGTTGATCTAGCTTCCACATGTGTGAAGTACTATATTGTACCACTTTTGTACGAACAGGGACAATACTAAGTCATAATCAAGTGCTTATGATCAGATCATTATGCATTTCTAAGTTCTAGCATGCATAAAGTAGTGATTTCTATCTTCTAGCTATTTCTAGATGTGCAACCAAATTTGGCTGAAGATCATTGATGAACTAAATTGTTTTGATCTCTAAATTTTTCACAAATTTCTCAAGTTGGACTACAATCAATGAGATTACAAAGCTATTCTTCTCATGCTTGAATTGGGAGGTCAATTATCCTGATTTTAGTACAAAGTCTAGTCACTTCTTGAGAAAAAGATCTAGGATTCCAAAAACCTTGTTCAAACATAACATTATGCATTACAAGATGGTATCCTTAGTTTTTCATAAGGGCAAGCTAGATTTTGTAATGATATATATGTATCCTTTAATCTAAACTAGTGTTACTAAGTATTCAGATTCTCAAAATGTCTTAAAACGTTGCTCAAAATTTTGGAAATATGATAGTTATTATTTTTATGTAAATGATGGTCTTACAAAGTAAGAAAATAAAATATCTCTCATTCAAGGGTCTTTCGACATAAAAATCAAGCATGGGTACAAAAAGAACCGACCATAAGTAAACATATCAAGAGATTGGACTAGGCCACTAAGTTAGCCTCTTAACCCAATGTCATGGTTTTTCAAGAATAATGCCCAATTGAATTTGCTACAAAATATCACATGTATTTTATTGAAATTGGTGTTCACATGCACCACCAGTTGAGAAGTTTATTCTCAATTTTTTGAGAAGCAAGCGGTATTTTTGATGTAAATGTGTCAGGGGTGATCAATTCTCTACCAAATGGCAAGTTGTTAATCTTGTTGGATTTATCTCTTCTACTCTCATAAATCCCATGTCAATCTAGTTCCATTCATTGTTGTACATTTACTTGCATTGTCTCATAGCTCAACTAACCGAAGAGGAGCAAGAGAAGAGGCCGACATTTCGGGTTTGCCCGACTTATCGAGAAGACCCAACTTGGCCGACTTATTGAGTAGTCAACTGACATATCGGAGGAAACTTGAATTACCCGACTTATCGAGCCTCCTCACGCTCACTTCCCGTACTGTGCAACTAACTTGACAATGACAGCAGCCATGATCTCCTTCCTAACAGCACAACAACTCCAAGCCATCTTTTGTACACTCATCTACACAAATATAAAATTGTATATAGATGATTGTAATCAATCAATGAGACATAGTTAACAAGACAGACACTGTAGATCCTTTCATGCATCGATTCTTTCTTCAGACAGATCGTCAGTAATAAGCACATAGCTTTTACAGATCATAGTTAGCTTTGTGAGCACGCGGTTTCACCCGCAATTGTCTTGTGGTCACCAGCATCACTGACTTGTATTCATTACATTAGTCTAAATAAACTATTGTTTGGTTCTACATTCAGATTCTTTGTTAGTATTGCATGCTTTCCACTTTCTGTCTGACTTTCTGATTGCTTTGTCTGATTGTCTGCTCTTCGCTTCTGCAACCACCGCGCCATCAAGCTCTAGTTCATTCTTGTGTTTGCCTACTATTAACCGGTAGTGCACGCACCGAGGGAATTCACGCTTCCTAACGTGCCTTCCCTAGCATGCTATCAGAGCCTTGATATCAAAACTTATCTGATTATCTAAGTGGTTTTACGTCAGAGCTATTTCTATAGCCTGATAAGCTTCCCACAAAACCCGATCCTACTAGCTGATGTGATAATTGTTTTCTTGTTCTATAAGTTGTATTATATCTTCATTTTTAAGTCACTAATAGTTGTTACTATCACTTAGACTAATCTTTCACATGGATTCCCAAGGAAAAGCCAGTTCTATTATGGGCAAGCTTGATGGAGCGAATTACCATCTATGGAAATTTATGATGTTGATAGGGAAAATTCCTGACTGGAGATTGGTCTCGCTAGGAAGCCCTACAGGGGAAGGGCCCACACTGCCCTTATGTGAGTGATTGAGGGATACCGCTTCCAATCCCGAGGGCCATCTCAATCACCCCGTGCTCCCTAACTGATGAGGGTTTTCCAGGCCCCCATAGGCACGGTTGCAAGGAGGTTTAAAAGCATTCTTGATAGTATTGATCTCGTCTTCCCATATCGTAGCTCTAGGTGAGGGTGATAATCCTAGCTCCCTAGCTTCCCTCCCCTAGCTCTTTCCATGTAGTGTGAACATGTTCCTTCAGAGTTTAGGATCTTAAATCAATCATATGATTGTGCATGGTGAAGAGGGTGGTGCTTACAATTTTTGTAAGATGTCTTTGAGCATTCAATCAACAATTTTAAGGCACACAAAATGAAGCTAGTACACATACACCAAAATAGAAATAGGATGTCATCTCTTTGTTACTTGTCATGCAACGTTGGGGTGCTAGTTATACGCACTGCCTTGTTTGATAGGCGATGGTATTTTGCCAAACATTAGGCCTAGATATTTTGCTAGGCAGTTCCAACGATGGAGGTGACTATGCTGACCTCTAACCGAGGTGGTGTATTTCAACCACGTACGATGACAGCTCGCTCTTGTGTTTCAAAGAGACCGGGTTTAGTGACTTGAGTGCAAATAGATTGTAATGGACGAAACCATAATGTGGTGTGTTCCAATCAGATAAAACTTGACAAAGGGTGTTCTAGCCCATAAGAGATGTGCATGTTCATAAAAAGACAACCTTTCTACCATATTATAACATACAAAGCACGTATTTCATATACCATAGTATGACACCTAGGAGAGCCGTTCAATCCTAGCAACAATAATGCTTATACTTGATTCCATGGTGCAACAATAGTGAAAAACAACCAATGTACCTCGTGTTGAGTAGAATCCGAAATGCCATGAAAGTCCCCCAAGTCACGAGTTCACACCTGTCCATTGAGGCTTGGGCCTAGTATTCTTTAAACTGGGTGCCCTTGTAAGATAGATTTACTCCAAGCTTAGTGGCGTGGGCCTGGTCCAATTACCAGAGAGCATAGGAGATGTCCAATGAGGGAGACGCAGCAGCTCATTAGAGTTCTAAATCCAAAAAAGACACCTTGTAAAGATTCTTTTTATATTTTTTCTCAATTTTTTCTTACACATGGACCAATCAAAACACTCAAATTTGAAATCTACGTAACGTAACTTTTTGAGTCCACACTAAAAATGGCATAACTTTTTAGTGGTAAGTCCAAATTTAGAGGAGCTTGATGATTTGGAAAGCGCTCAACAAGGGCTTTCTAATGATATGTTAGATGACATACTTCTAAAATATAACTAAAAAGTTATGGCAGGTCAAAAGTATTAGTGTTATAATATTTTAATAATATAAACTACATCTTGCACGAATTCTTAAAGGGTCTTTTTGGAGCTAAAACTCCTCTAATGGTCAGGCTCTCTGGAATAAGACAATGCTAATGCTGAGCATGATTTGCTTGATTGGCCTTGCAACTCTGAGATGGAGATCCCACATTAATGGTCAGGTGCTTTTATAATGAGGCAGCGCTGATGGTGAACATGAATTGCTCGATTGATAGAGAAGGCAACAGAGGTTGCGCTAAACATTTTGTCAGACAAACAGCAGAAATTGATCTGCAAATTTAGACAGGCAAACAGTAGAATGCATTGGTTCCCAGTGTGGACACCCCCAATCAAATGTATACTGATTCACATCTGCAAGTGTTCTTCTCTCCATATCCGTTTCTGATCACTCTGTCCTCTGGGATTTTTGCGAGTCCACACTGTAGGTATATCTGTCTGCGCAGTTGGGGGGGATTTACCGCATAGAACCAGCACAACCCCGTTGGTCTGATTCACCAAATTCACCCATTTGGCTACGGTTCAGATGTTGGTGATTAGTGTGAACACTCCTTGGTGAATTGAGGTGGTCATTACGCCTTTAAGAGCATGCTATCATTCTTAGCTCAACCACTTACGAGCACCTTCAGGAAGACAGTGCTCACTTACCCACACTATTGTTCCCTCAACAATCTACTCTTTCTCTCACGCTTGCTTCAAAACATTCTATTAATAAGGAGCTAACTGAGCAAACACAACCGAAGAAGATTCATCCACTAACAAAAACAACATTCTCTCCATGCTACGGGAAGATCTGAAAAGCTGGACGTGCGTTCAAACCTGCTCACACAAAGCATTCCCCAAAATCCAAAGACCCTACCACCCGAACATCTAAATCGCGCTCTCAACACATCCCACCAATAATCAATCACATCACCACCAATGGCTAACAACAATCAACTCTCTCTCGGACACCAATAGCCCATTCCCTCACGTGACATTCCCTCATTCGACACACAAAGCAAAATCCTCATCTCACTCCTTCATCCTTTCACGTGAATGCAAAAAGAGGCATCTCTCACACCTTCCCCTTCAAAATGTCATACTTTCATCCTTCAAAGCCTTCATGACATGTGTCCCATTTTGTACATGGCTCTTTGTACTTGGGATTGGACTTGAAGTGGTACCCCCTTTGTCTTGAAAAGATGTTTTGGGTCACTGGTACTAGGGTACCACTTGTGTGAGCCACTTTTCTTTTTTGCACTTGTGAGTGACATAAATAGCAAGTACTTTACTTGATTGTCTTTCTTAATTGGGTAGTCCTCTTTGCTACTTGTGGTCAACCCCTACCACTTTTAGGTAGGGTATCTTTGTTAAGCACTTTTTGGCCTCCACTTGTATTTTCTTTTGCGTGTCTGTGGCCCTTGGCTTAAGCTGTCGAGGTGATTTTTCTATCAGTGTGCCGCTTCGACTTGCACTAGAACTTGCCTATATTTTTGCTGCGGTTTCCTTGACCCTGTCCCATAATTTTTGACCGTTTGTTGCGAGTTGATTTTGCCAGTTTTTTCCCGTGTGTCATTACTGGCGAGCACTCATGACTTGGGGTTTCTTCAAGGCAACCGGTCCCTTGAAAAACATCGTAGACAATTTTTGTATTATTAAAAAATAACGGAGTACATCGGAAAATTCGCTCGGCCATGCCGGCTAGTATAATCGGCCAATTCTAAGGCTGTAAACTATTCTATGGGCCATTTGTAAGGCCTCAAAATTTCCTCATGTTGTTCGGGTTTATATAAGGATGGATCTATCTGCCCTGAAGTTATATATTTTGTGATGTCCTTGGCCCAAACGGGTGTAGAGTCAACTTGAAATAAGATGGCATCAGGTAAATCATCGTTGGCACCTTGATCTGCTAAAAAATTTGAACTCCCTTTTGAAGCACAATCCTAAACTCAAATTCTCGCAGTAATACGATCCATCGAGTAATACGACCGGTTGTGCAAGTCTTGTTAATAAAATATAGGAGTGCTTGATGATCAGTGAAGAAGGCAAAAACTTTTCCTAGGAGATAATGACGAAACTTCTAAACCACATATACCATTTCCAAAGCTTCACGCTCGGTAGTAGTATAATTGACTTCAACAAGTATCAATTGTCTATTGAGGAATCGGATTGGATAATCCTTTTTGAATTCTCCTGTTTGGGTGGGCACTGCTCCAATGGCATACTTGGATGCATCGGTATGCTCATAGAATTCTTTGGAATAATCAAGAGCCTGGAAGATTGGTGCATTGGTAAGGGCTTTCTTTAGTTGAATGAATATGACTCGTTGTTCATCAGCCCATTTGGGAACAACAACCACTTTATAGATTAATCGTGCTTTATTGGCAAAATCGAGAACAAAGCACCGATAGTAGTTGGTGTGGCCTAGGAAGAATAAACTTCTTCGATGGTACATGGTTCGGGCAGATTTTGAATGATCAAGACCTTGTCAGGGTCAGTTGTGATACCATTTTTTGAAATTATATGTCTAACACAATACCCTGTGTTATCCAGCTCTGGCATTTTTCAGGGTTCAGGAAGATGCCGAAGCATTGACATTGGATAAAAATTTTCTCAATCATAGATAGATGACGTGTTTCTTCAAAATGTGCACCTAAATTGTCCAGCTAAACCTCTAGGGTATCTCCCATCCTATTGAGAAAAGGCAGCTTGCATAACACGCTGGAAAGTGATAGGAGCATAACAGAGACCAAAAGGCATGACTTTCCAACATAAGGTTCCCCATTCTGTGGCAAAAGCGGTTTTATGTTGATCTTCTTCAACAATTTGAATCGTATTGTATCCACTAAAGCCATCTAAGAACGAGTAGGCCTCATCTCCTGCTAGATTTGTAAGATGGATTCTCCGAAAGGTAATGAAAAATGATCACGTTTTGTGACAGTATGTTCAATTTCATGGATGAATCTTGCATCTAACAAGCGTTGTAATTCTTCTTTGATTTTGGCCTTGTAGATCGGATTACATCTGTAGGGACAGTTGGCAGTTGGTCTCGCACCCGGTTTAAGGAGAATATGATGCATAGCTACTTGGGGTGAGACTCCTTTCATGACTTTATAGGACCAAGCAAAGACATGGCAATATTTGTGCAAAAGCTTCTCAAGCCTTCTGCGTTGTTCTCGATTGAGATGAGCCCCAACATGGACAATGTATTCGTCACTTTCATTGGACTCACTCATGGTGGAGGGCACAGTGTAGTTGACTACTTTATTGGATCACCTACCTTGATCCCTCATATCTATGATTAGGAGAGAGTGATGGTTTGGGCCGAGCCTTCATAGGGTGAATTACCATTTGGCTCACGTTGAGCTTGTGGTAATTGGATGGTCACATCCTCGATGGTATAGTCTTAAAAATATGCATGAACATCATGTGCTAGAGATTCGAGGGGGGCCTTGCCTTTCGACTTTCTAGATGGTGAATTGGGAGGTTCAGGGATTGGCGTATGAGCAGATGCGATATCAAAAACTTCCCTAGCAGCGATAAGACCTCCACACGACTAGATTTGCAAGGGTTTCTTCATCTTTTCTTTGATGGTGTGGCCACGAGGTTGTGGCTTTGGAGGACATGAGGTGTGCGGATGAGAAAGTGGTGGCACATCATGGAGGATCTCGTCGTCGATTTGAAAAATTGTATCCTCCTCATAGAGGTCCCATGGATAGTTTGGTTGTTTGACCCGGTATAGCTTGGTATCAGGTTTTTTGACCGTAACCTTGGCAACTAGTTTCACTTTGGATGACTACTGTGGAAAGGCCTTGAGTAGAAGTGCCTCCATGTAGTTGAGGATCTGAATATTAGAAATGTCCAAATATTTTGGACAATTCTGAATTTGTAAGACATTCTTGTCATCTACGAATAAATCTTCTGATTCATCAGTAGGTAGCCATGCAACATTTAACAACTCATCATTGTGTGGAAGAATATCAATAAAATTGATATTAATGATAGGGGTGCCTAGATTTGGAATTTGTTCGTTATCGACCAGTGGAGTATAGGTACAATCATCCCGATGTTGGGCACAAGGATCGGCATTCACACAATCCATGGTAGCCAAACTATGACTCCAATTTATGATATCAATAGATTCAATATAATGACATTTTTCTTGAGTGGACTGGTATGGCTCAAACACTGAATTATTAGTAGAGGATCCCTCTTCATGAAAACGTGTGGGTTTTGAGTTTGCCAGATGAATCAATGCTAATAGAGTTGTCTCTATTTCCAAAGGTGACTCGTCCTTTGCTCCAGTCGTGATGACTCTTGCATTAGTGAGCCATAGACCAAGCAAAATGGTAAAATCGGCACACAATTGCCTATAGGTAGGGGTCCCAGCCCGTCCAAAATTCTTCATCCAACGCCATTTTTCTCCAAAATCTCAATGCATTGCTGATTCTAACCCTTCACCACCTCTCTCCCCTCAACCTGACCCACAAATAGAACATGTCTTGGTAGCTGAAGCACCAACAATATGGCACAATATCATGCCTACTGAACCTAGCAAGGACTGGCTTACATCACAGGAGTTTGCAAAGAAATATCAAACTACAAAGGAGCGACACGACTATGTACTGCCAAACCTGGACCATTGCAAAAACCATAAGAAAGCAATCAAGCTCCTAGATCCACAACCACTCTGGTGCCATCAGCTCTTCCTATAGAGCAAAATCTCCATGGCACAGTATCTCGAAGCACCCGCCTACATGCGCACCAATCCGTACTATTATCCGATAGCGTAGCGAGAACCGTTTCCTATCACCAAGACAAAGAACAAGATCTTTTGGCCCAAACTCACAGGAGTGGGTACCGGCAACCCAGCGGAGGACATAGTCACCAACTGTCATGTCTTTTACCAAAAGCACCATGGCAACCCCGATCGTGACATACAATATTTTGCGGATAATTGCAGCCTGGTGGCATTTTTGGCAGAGCTCGAAGGTTATTGGGATCGAGGGCTCCCACCAATAGCCATTGATATCAATAAACTCCTCCAAACGCAAGATGACCACATCAACGTAGCGTGGCTGTATTATTGGGTAGCTCTTACTTCCACAGTACACGTTAATATGTTAGAACTGTGGAAAACCCATAACTTTTTCTAGGGTATGCTCCACTTCTACAAACCCATGCCTTTCCTTAACAAACTACGTTGGCAAATGATGGAGGGCATCAGCAACAAGATTTACCAATCCCGACAACAACAATCTCGCCTCCAAGAAGCTCAAAAGATCCAAGAAGAAAAAGCTTCGATTGGTGTGGGACCACCAATCCAATAAGGAGGGGGATAGTGTTATCAACTGTGTAAACACAGTGAAAAATATATATATTAAAAAAACCTCTGTAGCATGTATATTGTAAGCCCATGTATGAGTATTTGCCAATAAACTTCTACTATGGCATGTGTTTTGTAAGTCCATGGGTAGGAGCTTAAACAAATAAAATAACTTAAACTTAGACTCAGGTGAAGTTCACTGCAATTATAAGTAAAGTACATAACGTACTCGTTTCAAAAACTTGGTTAGACTACCATTTATTGGAGTAAATTTTATGCGTGTTTATGATGGCAGAGGCTACGAGTTCATCTGCAACAACAAAACGCGGCCTAGTTCAAAAATTGTCTACACGTACGGTAGTCCCAAAAATATGTAAACGGGCAACAACAGACCTGTTGGCAACTAGATCTACTGGTGGCGCTCGTACCTCTATCACACCACATGAGTTGTTTGAACAATGTGTGGAGTCATGTCCACAAAATCTGGAAATCAATCCACCCGCATTTAGCTCCAATCCACTGCCTTGTGTTCAACAGAGAGGAATTCAACAACTCTACATAGATGATATCGAGTTAGGCTTAAATAATATAATGTTTGAAGGCCAAATTCTATCAAAATATGGCTACTTTTCACAGGATTTGCCATACCCAAAAGTGTTAAAATTCGATTTGACTGACATTCATGGTAATCATACAATCACATTGTCAATTCCCCAAGTACATTACACACCTTTTCTTCAATTGACAATTAATGATTGTAGTCGATTAACAAACTTTCATATAGAAAAGAAAAATCCTGAACATGATTGTGGCACATCAAATTTTGTATGTGCCTACCGGCCTAACACAACAGTTGAGAAAATTGCAGCTCTGAATATTAAAACCAGCTTCTATCCTAAAATTTCCCTCTCAAATTTTAGGACAGATTGTGTGGAACTATTGGCTGAAGATCCACACATCCATAACTCGTGCTTGGTCGCAACAGTTGTCGTCGCTGTTATTGCCATTGCTGGTATGCAACTTCATCGACAGTCCATCATAGTTTGTGATGGATTCGAAAAAGCTGATGAATGCGAGGTACATCTGAGTACAAATAATTGCATTTATTTTGCGATGCAAGATTTTTAGCATTGTCATACCTCAAAAAAAAAAAAAACACGTACGAATGGAATTGTGTGTGTTTTGGTGACTTGTACAGATTATATTCTGGCCAGATACAAATCATATACTCAAACAAATACTTGATGCATACAAAAATGAGCAGCGGTTCCTAAGGG
The DNA here is from genome assembly GCA_029204225.1 of Diphasiastrum complanatum. NCBI lineage: Eukaryota > Viridiplantae > Streptophyta > Lycopodiopsida > Lycopodiales > Lycopodiaceae > Diphasiastrum > Diphasiastrum complanatum. Next base: position 48,606,959 of record CM055093.1, read on the forward strand.
TGAATTTTGGGCCAAGTCAGAATTGGTGCACTGCGAAAAAAAAAAAACCTGCAAAAAAACCGTTAGAGGTTGGTTTCATGTACTACTAATTCGTTTTGCACACATATTTTCAACATTTTTCATCGTAGCTCGTGCAGTTACCTGTAACATATTTTTGACATGAAAAATTGTTGCATTCTTTGTTATTCTGTAGGTTACAGGTCGCCTTCATTTGAAAGTAGTTCGAGCATGTTTGCATTTCTTGTAAGCATGACAAATTTGCTTTCTAAAATAACATTCCGTTTTGTTACATATGTATGCGCTCAACAACATTGGAGTGAGTGCCTTGTTTATTTGGTACTATAATTGGACCCAAAGGCATCACCAACTTGAAAATCAAAGATGCATGGATTGACAAAATATTGGCACTTGGAGAGGCATTCCCAATTTTAGGATCTGGAAATTCCCACTATATTCAAACAACCTTGGCAAAGTTGAATATTCGTGGACGATTTCAAGTTGATGAGCACGGTTACGTTGTTTCATACGAACACATATAGGACTAGATTTCAATTTTGTATGTTCACAAACTGGTACACTGGAATAGATTGTGTAGAAGAAGTATCAGTAGTAGTTAAAATACCACATGGCAGAGGCTTTTACTATTGAACTTTAAATACCTATGTCATGTAACTAACGTTTTGATATAAATGAGTCATATGAATAAGGTGCTTGTATTAGTTGTTAATATGAATCCATTCTAATTACATACCATGTTTCAAATATTTACGTTTAGCAATTTGGAAACACATCCCCGTTGTGGAAAAGGTATTTTCTTCTAGTTTTTTTAACCAAAAATATTGATAGATACATGTTGGGCCTTCTAGAAAAATGTAAACTATATATATCGTACTAATAAAGCTTTGTCACACGAAACCCATTTTCCATATGAGGTGGTCTGTAATATTCGTTTTTTAATACACAATTATTTAGCACACATTTTGTTTATGCTAGAAAACAACCTATTCATTTCAATCTTATACATGGTATGTTTTATTTATAAGCCGTCATTTATGCTAGACACAATATATTCATTTCAATCTTATATATGTTATGTATTACTAATTAGAAGTAATTCTGTAACTTATGTTCGCTTCAATCTTATACATGGTATGTTTTGTTTATTAGAAGTACTTTATGCTAGAAACAATATGTTCCTTTTAGTCGTACACATGTTATGTGTTATTAATTAGAAGCAATTTCATAACTTCAGACTAATTTTGATTCATACTGCAACTTTCCAGTGCATTGTTGAATTAGCATTGGTGTAATTTTAGCAATCAGGACTATGACTGCGTCCCACATACGCCTACCTTTCAAAAACATTGTAAATGATGACGACCAACTTGTGACCATAGCAATTGTTTCCCAACCCGTTTCCAAAGATTTTCCACGTTGTTGCTACTGCCTTACCACGATTACAGACCCCTTTTTGAGAACCCAAAAGTTGGGCCTATAATTCAATCATCTTTTCTTGGTTGCATCTATTTCCACCATTGTCAATATAATGAGATACACCATATTGTTAATCTCATACTAGAAGGTCAAAGATATCTTGCTAAAATAGTGCCCCATGTTGTTTCATCTAGTTCGATTCTTGAGGGGAAAAAATTACTTCTTGAAAAAGCAAGCAATCTGGTTTTGCCCCAATCAAGCATACATTGCCATATTGATACAAAACATTTTTGTGACATGTTTCGTGTATCGTACGACACTGTAGATATACATGCTTTTCCCACCTTGACAATGCATGCATGCTCATGCATAATTAATGAAGTTTTTCCTTTTGATTTAAATTTTTGTCTCAATATACCTGAGATCAAAAACTCTGCATTCCAAGCTTTATGTTTCTTTATAGTGGATAGAATTTTGTGCACATACACTCCTAATTTTTCAATCCAATGGACAGGTATTGCAGTTTGTATTTACCAAGGCTATCATCCAACCGTTGAATCTCTTGTCATAAACTGGGCATCATGTATGGCCCAAGTAGTTCTCACAGATTTTGTTGCAGTTTCTTATAAACGCATGCGCAACAGCCGAAATTTTTTATCCAATTCAAAAACAATTTACTTGAAGACAACTGAGTACCTTCTAGATCTGATCGCATTCCAGACAAACAATTTCATGGTCACACCTCTTCCTACAAATCCACCCCTTCAATTGATTCATTCTAGTATTAGTGCCAACTCCCACTCCGAAACCATGCCATTTTCTAATGCCATTCCGAAAAGACTGCGTCAACTAAAAAAAAAACTTGCACTTTAAAACGCGGATTGTTAAACTTCAGCACCAAAACCAAGAGTTACAAACAAAATTGGAGCTGCTACAATGTAATGTTGTAGAAGCACAGCGCACTTTGACAACCATAAAAGCGGAGTTCGTTTGTATGCTTGGCAAAAAAGATGTTGCGCTCGAAATAGTACAAAAACGATGCAATACATGTGAAAAGGAAATTATGCTGCTACAAAGTCAACATGCAACTACCCAGAGAAAACTTCTTATATTTCAAAAGTGAGCTATTTTGCCAGAAAAAGTCACACTTCAGTTGCCAGCTATTTACATTCCCTCAAAAAAAGATCCAACCATAGAAATGTCACTTGAAAGCAAGCATGTCGGTATTTCAAACAGACTTTTTAATTGGCCTGTTATTCCAAGCAATTTCGACACATTCAAAGGTACAGAAAAAAATTTGTTGGATTTTCTCAACAATCACAATATTCGATAGATCCATGTACGCGACTAGCTGGTCATAGTATGCAAACTACCTAGCCAAATGGATGACCTATTAATTACCAAAAGGATGTTGCCCAAAAATACAGGATTGGTTCAATCCAAATATACCATTGCTAGAAAACGTTGACGTGCTACTTTACATAAAAGTTCGTGACTCTTGCATCAGAGACCAGACAATTTTTATGGAAATGATAAAATACCAGTTCTTAGAAAATGTACATGCATGTTTTGATGATGTTGATGGCAACTATTTTGAAAAGATGTTGCTATGCCACAACATACAGACAAATGTAAATACATAGCGAGCTCATAAATCATGTGTTTGAGTTTCTATTTTCATGAGTAATCGATAGTATGTTGTCTACTATGAAATGTATACATTTTATTTTGATAATGCTAGCGAATTCGTTTTTAAAGGATGTTAGAATCCGAGTTTCACAATCTAATAGACAGAGTTGGTTTTCATATCTTCATGTTTTTGCCTTCAAAAAACAGTTGCCTTTCAATGAAGCCTTTATAAAATTTATTAGTCCAGCGCAAATTGCAGCACACACATTTTTTTTTTTTTACCCTAGGTTTGAATTTTGAATTATACACATCTATTTGTTTGCAGAAGCCATAATGGCATGTGATATTCCTAATCGTAAATCAATACTATCTTATCCATAGGAACAGTTTATATATGCTAAACAACTTTTAATGCTACTTTATTTTATTGTGCAGATATATGGCCACAGACACCAACACGTCCATGGCTGCCATCCCCACCAAAACAGTAGTCCATACTTTGGCTTTAATCTACACGAACATGCCTTTGGCATTTATTCATTGCTTTCCACACAATACAAATATTTTCACGGTATTTTCTTTTTGGGACAATTTCAAATGCCGACCTTATGAATTGCAACATGGTATAATTTGCTAATTTACAGAATCCATGCATAAACAAGATATTAATGCATTGTGGTGGCATGCGAATTTCTTCTCAAACGAAAATTTCAAAACCTACCATGCAACCACCCATTCTATAGATGCGTACTTCGAACTCATCATGAACACCCATTTTACAGACATTTATTATTTTTTATTTTGCCTATATTGGATGACAGAACTTTGTAAACAAGAAATCATGGTGCAACAATACAATTCAACAACGCAAAATGTCACCACATTCTCTATATGCCCAACAAGTGGTCCACCACAGAAAACAACTTTAGTAATATTAACTAATCCTCCAAAGATTTATCCTTCCACATTCCACAGTCTTATTTTGCCAAAAAATTCTATAAGTCGTGCTTTGTCAAATTACCCATGGACAAATGACATGCTACTTGCTTTAAAAAATATCGTTCTAGAATTTATCCATTTGCCAGCAACAAGAATAGCTGCCATTTTCAAAAATAGACATCCAAACATTCCCTACAAAATATCCAGTATTATCTACCATATTTGAAAATTAAAAAAACTAATTTACTAGCAAATAATCCAACAACACCCATACAATCATGCACCCAAAATATGGATTCATCCCATGCAAATACAAGGACTCGGCATCCCTCCATGAAAAATCTCAACAAACTAGAAGAACGCTTAGTTGCACCTAGAATTGCTTTCCTACAGGTAAAAGATTTGACATATGGTGGACAGGTAGGTGTGATAGGAAGTATTGTCAATGTCGTTGCAGATCTCGAAAAAATTCAAACTGTGCTGCCGCACTTTATAGATGGAGATTTAAAAAAAAAACTCGAATATAAATCGAATTTAATGATTGGACAAGTTCGTCCTCTGCGTGTAATGATTGCCTTGTTACATTTGTGCCAAACGCCATTGTATGCTGCCATAAACATCCGAGTTGACCCGACCTGGATATTGCACTACCAAACTACGTATCTAGACGCATGTACTCAGCCAAACACGATACAACCCATACTGCCTGGACCTGATACAAATGCTAAGAATATTACTGAAACTGACATAGTCATGCATCCATTTCACTGTACAGAACACATCACTGATTACGAAACTACATACAAGGCTGTGTTGCACCTTGTGAAGGGCACAATCCTATTAGCCTATTCCAAGATACAAATGCGGAAGAGCTAAATTTCCCAACTCTCTATTTTGGACACCCAAGACAAGCACCAGTAAATGCTACTTACACATACCAAACCATTGCCAAATGGGAATTACAGCATCACAAACACACATTTGCTCAGCATACCATGAACTTATTTTTTAAAGCGCTAAAAATCACAATTCACCAAGTACTAAATTCAATATGGATCCGTCTACAAAAAGGTACCTCGTAGCACCGGACATTAACTGCATCTGATGTAGTGCAAGATTCAAACATAGAACAATTACTACATTCAAATATTGGTTATAAAGATTTTGAACATGTCCGCACCTCTCCAAATTACAAACATGACCTACGAAAAAATGTTTTTGCTATGATGCGACAATTAGGTCCACCAACATTTTTCTTGACACTCTCTTGTGCAGAGACAAAATGGGAACCTCTAATTAAATGTTTGAAGACCCTTAATTCAAATATTGTACAAGAAACAAATTACCAAAACCAAAACGCATACTTGCAAGCCTTGGTCCGTGCAGATCCAAGCACGTGTGCAAGATACTACAAAATGAAACTAAATGCTTTAAAAACAGTGATATCAAAAAACAATAAAATACTTGGTAAAATCAATGATTACTTTTTTGATACTGAATTCCAGCATCGTGGCAGCCAACATGACCACTGAGTATTGTGGATAGAAAATTCACCAACATATAGTAGCACATGCGCAGATGAAGTGACGAAATTCATTAACACACACATATCATGTGACCACACTATATTGCCTTCTATTATAAGAGACATTCAAACCCACAAACACAAACACACTTGTTACAAAAAACACGTCCCAAATAGCTGCAGATTTCATTATCCGCGACCACCAATGTCTAAAACCATGATTTTAACGTTGTTACAAAATTGTAGTGCCTCTCAACAACACTACTACAAAACATTATATAAGCACATTGAAGACAAAATCTTCGAAATCAATCCATCGGAACCCCAAACATTCCAGACATGGTGTAACTCCTTACAACTAACAACCTACCATCTTTCTGCAGTGCAGCCCGAATGCTTTTAATCCTCAAATAAGTGCATTGTGGCATGCAAATATGGACATTCAATTCATTTTAGATCCTTACGTAGCAGCAAGTTCAAAACGTAGAATATCACAAATTATTAGATTTGTTCACTACAATAGACATAAAGACCCAAACAATTTCTATCATGAACAACTGCTTCTATATGAGCCCTTCCATGAATCTGAAAACACAATAGTTAACTCACATTGTACATATAAAGACACCTACGATGTGAACATAATGTTGAGCTTGACTTTCTATCCCTTTGCCGACCTCATTCAAGACAACTTTCACAAGAAACTGGCAAATTTCCATACCCAATTATGGACAACAATACGTACTTCGAAAACATCAAAAGCCTCAATCATAGCACAACGATTGATCTTTGATGATATTATGCGATTAAAACGACTTCAACCAAATGAACGCATTCATTTACTTCTAACTGGCGGTGCAGGCACTGGAAAAACATACACATTACTACTTTTAGCTTAGGGATTGCTTCGACATTATTATAGATACCATTCCAGAAATATCGAATTACCGAAGGCTTTGTTAATGGCATATACCGGTAAAGCCGCATACAACATTTGTGGCACTACCATTCATTCTGCGCTACATATACCTATAAATGCCAAAAATTTAACATCGTTGTCTGGTGACAAGCTCCAAAGACTAACTACTAAATATCGTGACATACAACTCGCCATATTTGATGAAATATCTTTGATAGGCCGTCATATTTTCCAATTTGCTGATCAGCGGCTTCAATCAATAAAACATAGACCAACCTCTTTTTTTGGAGATCTTGATGTAATAACTTGTGGTGATCTTTTTCAAACAGGAACTGTTTTAGATGCATGGATTTTTAAATCGAATAATGCCTCTCTCAATGCATTCGAATTATCATACTGGAATAAATTGCTGCATTGTTATGAATTAACACAAACAATGTGCCAAACTGATGACACATACATTGGGATTTTGAATTGAATAAGAGAAGCCACTCAAACTGGCAAAGACATTCACTGGATTAACCAACAATCTTATAAACCCATTCCAAATACGCCAAATATTCCTTACCTGTGCCATACTAACAAAGAAATGGAAACACACAATGAACAGGCTTTTAAGCAAGCAGAGGGCACTAGTTTTTACCTACATGCAAAGGACACACGCTCTTGCACATGTAGCAAATCATTATCCATTCCTGAAAAACCAAGAAACACTGCTAGTTTATGGAATACTATAGTTGTCAAAACAAGCATGCTTGTTCAAATATGTAGTTCAAACATCAATATTGAAGATGGTCTTGTAAATGGTGCTGATGGTCTATTTCAAACAAAAACGGCCACAATGGCAACTGATATTATTTGGATTCAATTTCTCAATTCACGCATTGGCCAAAAAACACGACTTGCCCATACTCACTTCTATACAATGAAACATATACCAGAAACATGGACACCAATTTACAAAGTTAGTAAAGAATTCCAAATAGAATCCTCATTTTTAAGTACTATTACACGAAACCAATTTCCTATACAACTTGTTGTTGCTCGTACTATACATCGTGCACAAGGTCTAACGATGGAACATGTAATACGAAATATTAAAAATTTATATTTAACCACCCCGCTCCATAATCAACATTTGAAAGTCGGCCCATGTATTAGAAAAGAAATGCACCGCCTTCGCAATCATGCAAATTGGCACATTCAAATTCCTATCATGGAGCAGTTCAAAACTACACAACTTGTTATTCAATCTTTAAACATTGTCTCATTGCAAAAACATGAATTGATATCTTAGCGGATTACAATTTGATGAGCTCAAATATCTTGTGTTTCCAAGAAACAAGAAACCACAACCAAACATCATACTTGACCAAAAATTTCCATGCCATACAAAATTACTGCTTCTCTGGCACAACCATATACTATGACCGTACCCAACAATTGCATTGTTATGACATACACAATACAGATGTCGCAGAAATTATCAAAGCTTATTGCAATTTGAACAAACCATATAATGTGATTGTGCTTGCAGTGTATCGAAAACTGAATTCAAATCTGATGAGTTTCTTGAATACAATAGAAGAAATATTACAGAATGCATCCACAGACATACCAACACCAATGACCATTCTTGGAGACTTCAATATCAATATGCTTGCTTGCAACAACCATGCCAACCATCTTACGACATTCATGCAAAACCTTGGTTTCCAACAAACTATCACTACACCAACAACATTGTATGGAAGCCAATTAGATCATATATGGACAAATGCACACAACTCGAAAAACTTTTACAGAGTCACACACTGTTATTTTTGTGTCACATTTACATTTACTCTGACACATGTAAAATAAAATAAAATACCAACCTAATGCAGGGCCAAGTGGCTTGCCACACGCCCATGTTTTTTTAACCTTTTGTGATCATTTTTTTGGCTGTTACTCTAAACATCATATACATTTTGTTAATTCTCATGAATATTTTCAATGGATTCATAGCTTATGAGTAGCATAACTATCAACCATTAATTTTCACTTTAATGAGATGGAAGACTTTGTGATTTGGCTCCATAGAATAGGGTTGCACGTCTCCTTTGTTATGTACTAGGTATCCGTCATACAAATGTGCGCTACCTGTTGTAGCACCCCAAGCCGCTGGAGCGACGAGGGTGGCTACAACAAGTAGCTCATCGTTAGATGACGAATATCATACGTGCATTTGTAGATCTATAGTGGAGATTCAAAACATTTTAAAAACCTTGCTATGGCTCAAAATTGGGCTGTTCTTAACCAACCCAATGATGCTACGTGCCCGCTATCAAGGGCCTCACAAATGCCATCATATCTATATGTATAAAACTATTTGTGTGCATATGATGTGCATATGTATGGGGTAGAGAGGTAGAAAGATGCATGTATGAAAAAAAAGATGCATGGATCTCCTCCCCATGCATGCATATATATTTGTGTATAATTGTTGTGTATATATAGATATGTATGGGGAGAATAGTATGTATGTATGTTGGAAGACTCTCTCCTATACCTTACTTTCGCCCCCCTCACCCAATTTAAATTTTCCCCTCCCGTCCCCCTCTCTCCCTCTCTCTCTCTCTCTCCCTTCCCCACTCTCTATCTCTCTCCTTCATCGCCATCGCCCACGTGCTCTCAGCACCGTCATCGACATTCCTCAACAGCTTTCTGTGCAATGATCTCCCTCTCTCTCTCACTTCCTCTCTGTCTGCTTTCTGCTTTACTCCTCCGGGGGTTGGCAACAATATTTACCTTCATGGATTTGGAACTCCTGCCCACTGCGCCGTCATGGGATGAACTGATCAGCTGCTGCTACTGCTCCATGCTATTACTACAGCAACAATAATCAAAACAAATTAATTATGATCTTATGTTTTAATGACATTCCTATCTGTTTTCCATGCCATTTTTGGACCGCCATATCTACTATCACACCGGACCTCAAAAGCAAAAATAATTGTAGCTATGTTGTTGTCAGGTAGTGGTTGATCTGGAACACTTCTGTAGCTTCAAAGTATATGCTGTAATGTTTGTAGTTGATCATTTCCAAGACATAACCTCATTTACCATAAAATATGAAGTCTTTGGTTGTTATATGTATAAGAAACAAGAGTCCACCTGAAGGCGTCTTCAGATTAGCAAAAAGATCATGTTTGTGTTGCTTGGCATTGTTTGGCAGGATATATTCAATGTTTGGATGTTTTTGTTAGATATTGCTGATAAGGTGTATGTGATTTCTCGGAGATGAAGGCATGCTGAAACTGGTCCGATATTTACTTTTCAGTCGATCAGAACTACCTGTTTGGTACGTTCCTATTGAGTATTGACAATAATTGCCTTTTGAAGTTCTGAACACTTCCAACAAAAAAGCTGCCAATTTATATTATCACTCATGCCGCATAAGCTCATTTCAAGCTCTTTCTATATCTGATGCCACCATGATGTTTATGATGGAGCCATTCATTAGTCAACCTTTTGATCAATCACAATATGAACTACTTTTGGTTTGCATCAACAAAAACTAGCTCACTGAATATAGTGTTTGCCATAGCTGTCTCTATGGATCCCGACTAGCAGGCAGGCGACTAATCTGTGGATCGGGACTAATCTATTGTAAGCGGCTAATCTGTGGTAGGCAGCGGCTCTCTATGTGGATCGCGACTCGGGGAGGCACGATCGTCAGCTCACCCTCCATATCCAGAGCGCTCTCTCTCTCTCTCTCTCTCTCTCTCTCTCAACTCACATTATTGACAGCGAAAATGTAAAGAAAAGTGATCAACTGCTTTTTTCCTTGAATTAGCTCACAAATTCTTGAACAGGACAGCAAGATCTCATCAAAATCTCCACATGTTTCTCAAGCAGGCTCCTCATTACGTTTTTCGTCCCCTCTCTCTTTCTCTCACGATGCTGGCAGAGGTCGCTCGCTCTTGAGCTCATACTTATTTGCGAAGGATATGAGTTTTCGGGCAGATTCAAAGTATCAAAATGATCAATCCAGACAAGAACGAGTTGGGAAAGCGCAAGAATGAGGCAAGCAATGGTCACTAAAATAGTTGTAAGAAGGATAGAGGAACAAGGTGTGTATGCAGTGGTGCATGTCACCAGATCTTTACACAGCTTGACATTAGACATTCACATTACAATACCTCCTTGAAGTCTCTTTAACACGTTCACGAGTCACCATACAGTGCCTCCATCGAGTTTGTAAAGACAGGAGGAGATAGATTTGATAGATAGCTTTACAATAGCTATAGATAGATCTTCAAGAGTTATAGTCTGTGTCCGAATGTTGCTTCACTCTTGCAAGTTGCCAAAAAAAAACAGTTCACCTCTTTCATCCAAAAAGACAATAGCACTCCACATTGAAAAAATCTACAAAAGCGACATCACTACCGTGTTCTTATACCACAAAATATTATATGTTGAAACTTTAGCTTCAAGTATGTAGGTTTGCTTTTACAATCACGAATGAGCTTTAAAATTTGCATATTCTGCAAGTTTTGTTATTTAACTTCCAAATAAATGATAACATGATGACCAAAAAAAAGAGAAATGACATGGAGACCCATTTTTTTCAAATTTTTTAATTTTTTTTAAAAGTATCCAAATTTTAAATGCTTCAAATAAATATATTGTAATGTTAAAAAAATGTTGTATTTTGCAAGAGAATTATTTTAGCTACAAAAATTTGGTCAATAGATTTTCATAAATAACTTAAAATCAGCTTATACGAAATAATAATACTATTTAAAATAGAATCATTAGATACACACCCACTAGAATAACTAAATTTTTTTAAAAACAAAAGTTATAGTTGTTGTTTTTTTTTTGGAATTTTAAAAAAAAATTAAATTACAATTCTTATATCGAAAAAAATATTTTTTAAATTATGATACAAATTTTAATCAATATGTTGGAAGACGTTGAGGTTTGTTAATTTTATATGATTGTTTTTTATTATAATCTTTGTCAATCTATATATGTCACTTATGAAATTTGTTTTATGTGTGTAGCCAATACATCGAATGCCATTCCACGGAGTTGATCCATCCATGTTTATTTACAATCAACGTCAAGTTTTGATAGACATGAGAAAACAAAGAATGAAACAAATTGAAGAGGCAAACACACTTGGAAAAGAGAATAATCAACTTGATTCTAATGATTGTGATGATGAGGTGCAACACAATGAAGCAATGCACAACATGTTACTCCTCTATATCCTGGAGCATCCATTTCGAGACTAGCTACGTCAATTCTTATTCTAAACCTTCAAGCAACACACAAATGGAGTGATTGTAGCGTGACATCTTTATTCGGGTACTTCACGCATAACACAACTATTATACTTTATAGCATATTTACAGTAAGTTAATTTTTTTTCTTTTCTAACAACTCACATTGCTCTTTTTTTAGTTCGTTGCATCGAACACTTCCGAAAGAAAATGTGATACCTAAAACATGAAAAGAAGCACGAAAGATGATGACCATGCTTGGAATGGATTACGACACAATACATGCATGTCCAAAAGACCATGTTCTATATAGAGGTGAGCATTCAGAAAAGCTTCAATGTCCAGTGTGTAACGCTTCACGTTTTCGAGAGACGTACAAGGGGATAAAGTGCCACGAAAAGTGTTACGACATTTTCCAATAATCCCACGATTGCAACGTTTATTTCGATGTAAATTTTTGGCACAACTAATGGATTGGCATGTCAAAAATTGATCTACGGATGATGTGATGCGAGTACCAAGTGATTCACCTGCATGGAAACATATTGAAGACCAATGGCCCGAGTTTAAAAACGAACCTCGTAATTTGAGATTTGGCCTTGCTATGGATGGCGTAAATTCTTTTAGCGTTCAAGCGTCAACTTGGTCCACATGGCCAGTTGTGCTCGTTAATTACAACATACCTCCATGGTTGAGTATTAAAACGGGACACTTGTTATTGGCTTTATTGATTCCAGGAAGGTACAAGGCCAAGAACATGGATGTGTATCTTGCACCTTTGATCGATGAATTGTGCATTCTTTGGAATGGTATTCACGCTTACGACATCTCAAGACCTTTACAACAATGAAACTTCGTTGTTCGTGGAATTCTAATGTGGACGATGCATGACTACCTCGATTTAAGTGAATGTTCAGGTATCTATATAATGAATCTAATCTGTTTTAGGATTTAACGTTTGAGTATATTTAACTAAGCTTATGTTTAATTTGGTTTATAAACTATGCAGGTTTAACCACATCGGGTTACAACGCATGTTATATTTGTGGACCACTCTTGGAGGCTCGACATAGCACAAATATGTTAAAAAAACTGGTGTACGAAAATCATCGCAAATACTTGTCACCTTATCATCCTTTTCGAAGGTTGAATAGGTGATTTTTTGGAGAGCAAAGAGATAATCCTCTAACTACACCACCACCCCTATGCATGGGAGTAGCGGAATGGCATGGTGAATGGCTTAAACATCACGACGTTTATTCTTCAAGGAATGAATCCATTGATGGTATGAAATGGTTGTCTATTTTTCATAAATTACCCTATTGGAGGAATTTATTGAAAAACCATCTATTGGGTCCTATGCACATATTCAAAAACGTCGGTGAATCCTTATGGAACCACATCATTGGCATAAAAGACAATTCCGCAGTTCGTAAAGATCTACAAGCGGCCGATGTGAAAAGACCCTATTGGATTCAATACACCGAAGGTGGAGATGAGATTCTACCTAGTGTGTCGTGGTTTCTTACAAAAGAGCAACTCTCATATGTTAAACATGTCATAAAACAAATGAGAACTCCAACAGGCTATGCACATTCTTTATGCAAGTCATTTACCAAAGATGGTAAATTAAGTGGATTGAAATCACATCTTTGGCATAAGATGTTGCAATTCACATTTCCACTTGCTATTCGAGGTCTCTTCAACAATGACGTACGAAATACGCTTTACAATTTGTCATCGATGATTAGGTTTGTATATTTTTTTTAAGCACTTGTATAAATATGTGATATTTCAATTTTTTTATGTGTTAAACAACCTAATGTACTATCAATCTTGCAGGTTGACAACAAGCGACGTACATATGATTGTGGTATAATGGTCAACTTTCAATAAGAGAGTCGTTCTAGTGCGAGGGACCCTAATGTCATTTCGGGTGACCTAGACTATGTCGGCACATTGCAACATATTTATGAAGTTGATTACGAGACTAACGGTTAATTTAATTTTTGACGTAAAATGGTTTAAGGTCATCTATCGTGGAAGCAACGCTACGCCACGACATTGCGAACAAGTGAGACCTTAAAATTTCAATGTCACTAATATTCGCAATCCAATTATTTATGTATCAATCTTATAATACTAATTTAATTTTTTTTAATTCTTTGGCAAATTATATTCCATCCAGATCGAATAGACCCAAGATGGTGGTATGTGATCCAACTTAATGCAAGAAAATGACGTGTGTTTGAAGGAAAAGATATTGTTGAATTGGATACACACGACGAACCACCACCCAATTTTGGCGACGTTTTGGAAGAACCTGAACCACTCATCCAAACCCAAATTGATGTCGAAATGATGGGAGAAGAAGGTACAAATGAAAATGATGAGATTCCTACGATCGTACAACACCAAATTGGGGGTAATTTGAGGCCCCCACATTTGGATGAGATAGAATTAGAAGAAGAGGAGATTGAATATGAGGGTAACTCACATCATGAAAGAGACACGATCGAAAATTTACGATTATACCTAGACCTAGATTCAGATGAGTGTCAAGACTTGTGTGATGACGAAAATGATGTAAATGGTGAGAATGATCTATGATTATCTATCATTCTTTTTTATATTCATCGCAATATTTTTTATGTATATTTTTATAGATAGAGTTGAATGTGATAACTATAATACCCGAACCTTGCAGTTATGTCTTATTTCAGAATGTCACCACATATTCCCTCCCTGCGGAGTGTAGGTTTTTCCATGCAAGTTGGAAATATTAGAACCTCGTCTTTAACGGGAGAAAAGTAAGGGCTACACACCTTCCTTGGATTGGGGATTTTAATTATCTACATTTCACCTTTGCATATTTAATTGCCAGTGTATGCAATAAAATACGATATTGCTTTGAACAAAATGAAAATTATGAATTACATTTAATTTCTTACTATGTTAGATAATGTATTCTAATAATAAAACAAATTGAAACAACACAAACTCACCGGTAAACTCACTCAAAGCTTAAGTGCAAACGTGCAATCGCTCGCTCTTTTTTTAATATTTTTGTCACATCCACAAGCAATTAAAAAATAACACTATTGAACCATTATTATAAGCAAATTCAAACATACAATTGCCATCAAACACTATCTAGTCATCTACTACTATAAATCTTAATCAAAACACACACATACACTCTCTCTCTCTCTCTCTCTCTCTCTCTCTCTCTCTCTCTCTCTCTCTCTCTCTCTCTCTCTCTCTCTCTCTCTCTCTCTCTCTCTCTCTCTCAATCCAATATAAATTCTATCAAACATTATTTATTTATCTATCACTCTTAAATACCCTAAACTAATGCATAATACAAAACACACACACACACACACATTCTCTCTCTCTCTCTCTCTCTCTCTCTCTCTCTCTCTCTCTCTCTCTCTCTCTCTCTCTCTCTCTCTCTCTCTCTCTCTCTCTCTCTCATCTATTATTATTAGTCCAAAATAAATATAAATCTAACATTATTTTACTACCATAGACTATGTATTTATCTATAATCTTAAATTTTAAATCAATGCAAAATGTTAAACACACACACATGTTTTCTCTCTCTCTCTCTCTCTCTCTCTCTCTCTCTCTCTCTCTCTCTCTCTCTCTCTCTCTCTCTCTCTCTCTCTCTCACACACACACACATCATAAATTTAACAATCTATTACTACCCAACACTATCTATAACTATTTGTCTATTAACTTAAATTATAGATCAATGCAAATTTCAAAACACATACACATCCTCTCAAACACACATACACTATCTCAAATAATTCTAACAATCTATTAATAACAGTATTTATAATTTTATATCAAACACTATTTATTTATCTATCACCCTTAAATACCCTAAACTAATGCATAATACAAAACACACACACACACACACACATACACATTCTCTCTCTCTCTCTCTCTCTCTCTCTCTCTCTCTCTCTCTCTCTCTCTCTCTCTCTCTCTCTCTCTCTCTCTCTCTCTCTCTCTCTCTCTCTCTCTCTCTCTCTCTCTCTCTCTATATATATATATATATATATATATATATATATATATATATATATCTCACACATCTTAAATTTTAAATCAATGCAAAATGTTGAACACACACACACACACACAATCTATTCATCTACTACCCTTAAATCACACACACACACTCTGTCTCTTTCTTCATTATCTTAAATTCAAAATGCAAGACACAATGCATACACACTTCTTTCCTTTTCTCTCTTCTCTCTCTCTCTCTCTCTCTCTCTCTCTCTCTCTCTCTCTCTCTCTCTCTCTCTCTCTCTCTCTCTCTCTCTCTCTCTCACATTCTCAGTCCTTAATAAATTAAAATTTAACAATCTATTACTACCATAGATTATTTATTTATCTATAATCTTAAATTCTACATCAATGCAAAATGTTAAACATTATCTCAAATAATTCTAACAATCTATTATAAACACTATCACAGTCTATTATAGAAATCTCTCTCTCTCTCTCTCTCTCTCTCTCTCTCTCTCTCTCTCTCTCTCTCTCTCTCTCTCTCTCTCTCTCTCTCTCTCTCTCTCTCTCTCTCTCTCTCTCTCTCTCTCTCTCTCTCTCTCTCTCTCTCTCTTAAAACTTTATTTTTTTTACAAAGACTCCAAAATCTTTCAATATCTTCAACCATATATGTACACTTTACCTCTTCTCTCTCTTTCTCTCTCACAAACTACAAATCTAATAATCCTAGATCTAATATCCTAAATAATACTAATAATCTATTGCAAGAACATTCAAAACCATTTTAAATCAATGCAAAATTTAAAAACACACACACACTCTCTCCATCTCTTTTTATCTTTCACACTCTCTATCTCCTCTTAAAACAAACAAACAAACATCAACCTTAAACAAACAAACAAAAATCAAGCACCAACCTCAAACAATGATCTTCAAGCACTGATCTTCAAGCACCTTCAAGCACTGATCTTCAAGCCCTCAAGCACTAATCGCCCTCAATCGCTCCAAAGACGCTCAAATATGCAAAAGACAAAGTGAAAGAGAAGGTGCTGGATCGCGCGAATTGGAAGATTAAAACAGACGTCAGAATCCGACGGCCTCAAACACGTCGGAATCCGACGTCTGTGCCCATTCAGGCCCGGACAAATGTGCCAGATGTCGTGGACAGGTTTTTTGGCTTGCCGACGTGGACGTCGGAATCCGACGTGCGTGGACGTCGAACTCCGACGCACGTCGGATTCTGACGTCCACGTTGGATTACAAGTATATTTTTTTTTTAAATCTATGACAGGTCATATCCACGTCTGCAAGTCGGAATTTGACATGTCGGACTCCGACGTGCCTTTGAAAAACTGGTTGCCGCCCATATTTCCCGATCGCCGGACTCTGATTTTCGGATTTTTTACTAGGACGTCGGACCTCGACGTGTCGGATTGCGACGGATTATAAAATTTTTGAGAATACGTCGGACGCGGACGTCGAAATTTGCGCGATATGTTATTGTGTTTAGTGAGACCAATCCTCTGACCAAAAAATAGCCAACATCCTACCAACTTTGTTTCTTCTTTTAACAAGTGCTATATTTCCACTTAATCCACTTTGAGTGCTTATGATCCAATACACAATCAAAAATTGTTTCCATTTGATCAAAACTTCAAAAGTTTTTTTTTCCTATTAGATCACCCTTAACTGACATTCAAAATTCAAAAGCCAACAATATTCAAATACACATAAAGTAAGAAATATCAAGAATCAATCATAGGAAAAATAGGATCCCCTCAATCGATCAAGGAAAATCAATAATCTTGAAGTAGCACTCACAACAACAAGGTCATCTCAAATCACTCAAAATATATCAATAAATCTTGAAGCAAAATATATATTCTTAGTACCTCTCATTGTTCGTCGAGATCACAATATTGACCACCTTTCATGTTTCATAACTCTACCTATGAACTATCATTACAATCTAGTACTCCATCGATACATATATATCCTCGTAAATCATATCCTTGGGCTACCTTCCCAAACTGGATCAACATAGTTTGTAGCTTCTTTTCACATATTTCCATTTATTTATAGCTAGGGCCCTAGGACTTAGTACATCAACCTTGAAGGACAAGGTGAGCAACTCGCCAAGTTACTCTCATTTTGCATCACATAAATTATGGTGCATCCAACCTTATGTTGATAGAGGGAGCTAGCAAGCATGGATTGTTAGCTAAACATTATGCTAGAAACTTAAAAATGTGTAGATTGTCTTGAATTTAAACTAGCATATAACTCTATATTCTTGAATTTAAACTAGCATATAACTCTCTATTCATGGCATGTATTCATATATGAAGTATAAACTAGGCATGCATCCTTAGAGTCAAATCCTACCATAAAGATACATGCTTGTAGAGCTCAAACGTTTACATTGCTTCATGAATACTTGTATTTGTAGCAAAAAATCTTAAGTTAGTTGTGACCAACATCCATTTCAAGTTGGAGTCATGTTTCTTTCTAAGTGATTAGAGGGTCCCACCACCAACCTCATGTGCATCATGTTGACAAACACTTGATGTGTGGGTTCAACTTGATTCTTACTTAAAATATTTTGGTGGTTTTGATGTTCATATTCAAGTTATAAAGTCAATGCTATTTGCTTATCACTAAGATATATATATATACCTATTTATTTATGTTTGGCTCCTCAAATTCTTTGGTAAGAATTGACTTTTCATGCTTTCAATTGATATCATACAAAAAACTTATAAATTTCTCACCTATCATGTATTTGCGTAGGAGCTTATTGTAATACTATTGAGAGCAATAAAAACAGATTCAAGTATATTTTTCCCTTCTATATCACACGAGAATATTTAGCATTTGCCTCCGATTAACCTCTTATAAAAGATATACATATATATATATATCTCTTGGAAGCTACGCACAATTAAAAAAGGATCTTAAGTACCATCATCATCCACATATGAGATACGCTATGTCACTCAAGTGGTTGTTGAAATTTCAAATTTTACCTTCATTCTTTATGCTACTCTCAATGACTCAATCATCAAGACTAGTAGCACATTGTCTATATTTATCATCCCTTATGCCCATTAAATGGGATATGGCAACTAGTCTGACTTACAACATTCTTCATAGTTGTCAATCATGCATTACATCTATTTTTAGAATTGTGTGTGTGTGTGTGTGTGTGTGTGTGTGTGTGTGTGAAAATAACATGCAAAACACTCAACTTCCATCGTGTTGCACGACATTGTTTGGAAGTTACAAATGGCCCTAAATATAATCATCTACGACACTTGCTTTTATCATATATATCATATCTAAGGTGACTTTTATACACACCTAAGACCTTATGCTCCAAAAACTCAATGTTCATTATATTGTTTGGGCTTCACTTTGCTAATTGCCTAATTTTTCACTTCAACTTGTAAATATATGTGGCTTTGGCTACGACCCTTGTAAATGTTTTGAATACTTCTATTCATTAGTCTAAGCTACTATGTGGTTTACTTTTTATAAAAAAAATAAGAACTCTAGGGCCGATCTTGGCCAACCCCACTAAAATTGGGTTGGGACATTTTTATGCGTGTAAGCCTTCTTCTACCTTTGTTTCCATGGCCCCCTCTTTTGAGTAATTAGATGGCGAGTACATCATTTTGATTGTGCATATTTTCCATTGACCATGCATGTATTGGCCTCCTTAGCCCATTGTTGGTTGTATTGTTCTCAATGACCCCACACTACACGGTAATGAGCTTATCACTAATGCTTCTATGAAACATTAACTTGACCATTACTCAATGTACAACCCCTTTTTCTCAGCCTCCCCCAGGTACACATATGTGAGTATATACTACAAACAAGTGTGCTCCAATATGGCATAATCATCATTAAGTGAAGTCTTAATTTAAAAACCTCCTAAAAGTATTACTTTTGCCTAACATACGGAGATAGAAGTATGTTTGAATGCTACATCCTCTTTTATGGAAGTGACATGTGGCAAGAAAATAGAATATCTAGGCTTACCTTAGGGAAGAAAAGAGCCTCTAAAACAAATGTATGGTGCTAGTGTATTAGATGATTATGTATGTTTGTTATATATGGTCGGCCTCTGTTGTAAAGCTGACTCGGGTGCACCCGGCGTGCCCTGTAAGACTCAAAGGGGTGACACTCTCTAAGGTCCCAGAGCAAGTTAGAACGTCAAGGACTGAGCCTCCGACCTGTGGTGAGCCAGTCAAGTAGTCACAAAGTCATGAGCTAGCTCTGGAGCTCGAGTCATGGCCTAGTCAGGAAAGCAAGTTGATTCGGCCGCCGAGACGGCTCTCGGGACCCATGTCCGGGAGCCAGACTGATTCTGCCAAGCTTGCCAGGCTTAATCTGCAAAATAAAAACTAAGTCCTAAAAAGCGTGCTTTACCATAAAGCACCTATGTTTCAAACCAGAGGGGGTGCGCCGAATCACAACAGAACTATAGAGGGAGTCCGGCAGACAGAAACTTGGGCAGCTCAACCAGCGCCAGAATTCCAGTCGCCAGGTCTCAGCTCCCTCTACCAGCACGAGCCAGGCACAATGCCCAGCACGTGTTGGTGGCCCTAAGACCAGTCAGTCTATGTATGAATGTAACCTCTTCCAAATCTAATAAAGTTGATCCTTGGGGATGATTACCATTTCGGTTTCGCCTCCGGGACTGGTCCAAGTGGAAGGACCCTTACTACAACCTTTTTGCGTCGCTGGCGCCTAAGGGTCCCTGTCATCGACATGGGACTTGCCGCTATGCCAATCGGTCAGTTTGGCAACCACTATGCCTTGGGTTTCATGTGTGGCTTGTCTTTGCCTTTGGTTACCTTTTGGGGACGGATTCTGAGTTGGCTTTCGGGTTGGTTGGGATTCCAGTTTTCTTAAGTCTGAATGGTTAAGCTTGTTATGTTTCTGAGTTGGCTTTTACGTAAGTGCATGATGGATGAATGTTAGACTTAAGCGCGTGTTGGGAAAACCGCTCAAGTCCCAGCGCCCGCCGGCACAACATGTGGTATCAGAGTCGACTAGCCGGTCAGCTACGCAAGTCTCACAGGGATGGCCACGTTTTGGGATTTGTCAAGACAACCGTTGCGCAAGGTGCTGCCCACAGTGTAAGCACGGGTGCATCCACGGTCAGGGTGGTCGGCAGAACGGGGGACTTGATGAGTCAAAGTGCTGCCCTCGAGGTGTAAGCACGGTCAGTTCTCGCGGTTCGGGCCTGGCGCTATCTGCACGTAGGATGGATGAGGCAAAGTGCTGCCTAGGTAGGTGAAAGCACGGTCTGTACCTTGTGGGGTGCGGGGTGACATATTCGAACTGTACGGGTTAACCATTGATACAGAGATGCTGCTCGAATTCGGGTGTAAAGCATGGGTGGTTAGCTGCCAGTGCGGGATAGCTGCCGATCGTTTAGCTATAAGGGCTATCGACCAAAAAGTGGTGGGGTGTGACTGAGGCAATGTGCTGCTTAATGGTGAAAGCACGGATGGTTGGATGGATGTTTCCCCGTGGGCTAATTCTGTGATAGATTTGTGTGGGCGCGGCAAGGCAAAGGTCCTACGTCCGGTCTCAGGGGGGTTTGTGGCTTGAGAGGGATCCTCTGTGTTTGCTTTGGTTGGTATGTTCCGTTTGTTGTGTGCTTGCTTGGACACAAATGACCTGGTTCCTACTTGGCTCTCAGGTGATGTGGGCATGCTAAGTTTGAGGAAGGGATATTTTCATTGAAGATGATTTAATAAAGAAGAAAAGAGAGTTGTGGGGCCCGGCCGACAGAAGGGAGAGTTTCAACTATAAAAAAGATTGAGGCGATAATCTGTTGGAAGTACACCTCTGACTATAATGGAGGACCATCTTGAAGAGTTACGAGCATTGACGGACGGAGAAGAGCTGGCTCGAGAATACAGTTCTCGCATGCATCGAGATGGCACCAGGTCCAAGTCGAGAAAGAAAGAGCGTATGCACTCCACAGTGGCGCCTCTCCAAGAAGATATGGGTGGCCCTTCTGAACCTACACCAAGAGATGAACCCTTGCCAGAGGTGCAACAGGACCTCTTTGAAGTGAAGATGCGGCAATACTTATCAAGCGCAATGACGGCTATGCTTAGCGAGGTGAAGAAGGATAGAGAAACAGAAAGGAAAGAATGGCAAACATCCTTGCGAACCATGAATCTTACTCAATTTAACCTTGCTAGAGAAATGAGAGACAGGCTAACACAGCTCGAAGCCAGGTTTGAAGAGTTGGAAGCAACTAGGGGGAATGCAGTGGCGCCTCCTTCACAAATACCAAGAGAACCATGAGCGCGAAACACGGAGGGCCCAAGGAAGACTGCCAAAGTGAAAGCACCACCTACTTTCAAAGGAGAGCGTGACATTCGAGTTGTGGAAGATTGGTTGTTTCACATGGACCATTACTTCCGTCTGATGAACACTCCCGAAGAAGAAAGAACTGACTTGGCATTAGCATATTTTGAGGGCTACACTACAAATTGGTACCGGATGGCAGGAATGCATTTTCAAACATGGGACGCATTCAAAGTCGCGTTACGAGAGGAGTTCATACCGAAGGATTCACACATGAGATTGAGGACAAAATTATCGGGGCTCAAACAGAAAGGGTCATTGCGAGAGTACCTCAATAAATTCAGACAGAGTGTATGGGTTATTGAAGATATGTTCGAGGCGGACAAAACTCATTACCTATTGTCTGGAATGCAATCTTGGACCCGGCGTGCGATAGACAGCTACATGCCCCATGATTTCAATTCAACTATTCGAGCGGCTGAAATGGTTTGTGATTATGAGAGCACATTGGCACCAGCTGCTCCCGCAACCTCAACACCGAGTCCGAGCTTCTTTTCAAGGGGGGACTCAGCTCCAAATGGCAACCAAGCCTCGAGTAGCGTGAACAAATTCCCAACAAAAACAGGGTTTGGCAACCAAGGCAACAATGGAGGGAACATGTTCCAGAGAAGAAACAATGTTGGACCTTCAACTAGTCACAGCAACAGCTCACCAACAGTGGGCAGTTCCATGCGTTGCTTCAATTGTCATCAGCAAGGTCACTCTTGGAGGTCATGCCCCAAACCATTGAATAAGCAAATCATGGCTGCCATTGAAGGATTTGATAGGATGGAGAGAGAGGCATTTGATCAAGAAGATGATGAACAAGATGACGAAGAGGACCCAGAAACGGATTTGATGGAGTCTGACCTGAATGCCTTGCAACAGATAGGGGCACTTGCGGCGTATCGTGAACATCTTATGGCGACTCCTGTGAGAGGATCCAAGTTATTGTACCTGAAAGGCTGTATTCAAGGCAGGATCATTTACTTCATGGTAGACCTAGGGGCGTCACATAACTACTTGTCAGAAAAACTGACAGGGGAATTGGACATCCAATGTGAAGAAAATGTGACTCCTATTTGTGTGGAGACCGCAAAAGGTACAATGACCACTTGTAGATTGGCAACCAACTTACCAATCTCTCTGGGAGCCTGGAAGAATCGACTAACGTTCACAATCTTGAAAATGGATGCCTTCGACGCTATTTTGGGATTAAGCTGGTTTAACGAACATGTGGTGGCCTTCTTGGCAAAAAGGGTTAACCTTGTGTTATTATATAATGCTTCTTGGTTTCCAAGGGGAGGTTCGAACCTGGGACCAAAGAAACTTTGGATGCCAAGCTAACCAGTTGAGCCAACCCCGTTATTATATAATGGCAGGAGACCTTGTGTCGTCAGAGCTGTGCCAGGGGACCAACTAGAAAAGAACGGCACAAATGAACCTGAGCCAACCATTCCTCCCAATCTCATTCACCTCTTTAACGAAGGACAGCCAACAGTGACAGACCAGCTGACACGGGAACAAATGGAGCCAACATTGCCTATAGTCTCTACATCAAAGGTGAATTCAAGTGCCGATGCAGAGCTCAAGGAGCTCACCTTGTGTGACCAAGTGAAAGCTCACTTCTTTAACGAAGGACATCCAACAGTGACAAACCAGCTGACGCGAGGTCAAATGGAGCCAACATTGCCTACAGTTTCTACATCAAAGGTGAATCTAAGTGCCGATGCAGAGCTCAAGGAGCTCAACCTGGACGACCAAACGAAATATCTAGAGTCCTAGGGGACTCATCCAGATGTGCGACGAAAACGACATATCTGAGGCTTAAGGGAGCCGTAAGTACCTTTTTCTTTCATGTTAATAAAGTAAGCCGCATTTCTCATCGAGGAGTGAGCTTCAGTCTAATGTCTAAGTGCAGCAGCTTCACACAGGTTTTACGTAAGCGAACTAGATCCACACTTTTCCTGTGCTGGGTGTAAAACACAATATCATTACTCCTCTTTACAGTTGGTTTCCTTTGGCCGGTGAATCAAGCCCGTGCCCTTGTATATGTGACTAAAGTCTGGCCGGTGAATTAAGCCCATGCCATGAGTCTTAGGTTCTAGCTTGGCCCTGATGAGGACATCAGCTTTCTCAAACGAGGGGAGGATGTTGTAAAGCTGACTCAGGTGCACCCAGCGTGCCCTGTAAGACTCAAAGGGGTGACACTCTCTAAGGTCCCAGAGCAAGTTAGAACGTCAAGGACTGAGCCTCCGACCTGTGGTGAGCCAGTCAAGTAGTCACAAAGTCATGAGCTATCTCTGGAGCTCGAGTCATGGCCTAGTCAGGAAAGCAAGTTGATTCGGCAGCCGGGACGGCTCCCGGGACCCATGTCCGGGAGCCAGACTGATTCTGCCAGGCTTGCCAGGCTTAATTAGCAAAATAAAAACTAAGTCCTAAAAAGCGTGCTTTACCAGAAAGCACTATGTTTTAAACCAGAGGGGGTGTGCCGAATCACAGCAGAATTATAGGGGGAGTCCGGCAAACAGAAACTTGGGCAGCTCAACCAGCGCCAGGAATCCAGTCGCCAGATCTCAGCTCCCTCTACCAGCACGAGCCAGGCACAATGCCTAGCACGTGTTGGTGGCCCTGAGACCGGTCAGTCTATGTATGAATGTAACCTCTTCCAAATCTAATAAAGTTGATCCTTGGGGATGATTACCATTTCGGTTTCGCCTCCGGGACTGGTCCAAGTGGAAGGACCCTTACTACAACCTTTTTGCGTCGCTGGCGCCTAAGGGTCCCTGTCATCGACATGGGGCTTGCCGCTATGCCAATCGGTCAGTTTGGCGACCACTATGCCTTGGGTTTCATGTGTGGCTTGTCTTTGCCTTTGGTTACCTTTTGGGGACGGATTCTGAGTTGGCTTTCAGGTTGGTTGGGATTCCAGTTTTCTTAAGTCTGAATGGTTAAGCTTGTTACGTTTCTGAGTTGGCTTTTACGTAAGTGCATGATAGATGAATGTTAAACTTAAGCGCGTGTTGGGGAAACCGCTCAAGTCCCAGCGCCCTTTGAGGCGCCGGCGCAACAGCCTCCCTCCTCCATAGCATGTTAATACTATTTTGTGAGTATGAAATTGTATGGACTCCAAGCGCTCTGTATCTAAGCTTTTAAGCATTTGTTCCTGCATTAGTAATAGTATCTTTAACCTCTCCAACAAGAAAATAGGTTTGGACCCAAAGCTACAATATCAAGTCGTCTTAGATTATGCGAGAACATAATAATTATATCATGTTGCTTTATAATGTGTAGCTCATAGAACTCCATGCTCAGAATGCTATTCCTATCAACCCATAACTAGTCATTGAACTAATAGAAATTTAGTCTCAGATTTAAAGTGTCTTCCCATTGAGACTAAGCATGAAAATTCATATTCCAACTTTGCTTAAAATTAAAATTTTAGCTTGTAAACCATTTTAGTTCTATGGTTAAGGCATCTACCATCACACTCTAGAAATCTGCTTTTTTATTTTTCCTTTGTAGTTGGAGCCTAGTTACCCAATGTAACTAGCTTTTTAAAAATTGATGACATTAACACGATAAGGACATAAACCCCTCCCATCAAGGTTACAAGCCGATTCGAATCGGCCAATTCGACCGATTCAAACCGTAAAACGGTTTGAACCAAAAAAAAAAATTCTAAAATGTTGAATGTCACCAACACAAGGTTCTGACACAAGCACTATGATTGCCTCTGGCCTTGAGTTGCCATTGGCCACTCAACTTGTCACCAAACATTAGAACCGAGTAGCATACTACCACGGAGGCTGGGTAACGCCGCACCAATGGCTGTGAAGATGTAAGCTGCTCCATGCTAGTAATCAACGAGGATAAGTCTCTGGACACGGGACGACTGGACTGTGTCGGGTGTAATCTGATCTGTGCTAGTAAGCGACGAGGCATTAGAACTGCGCCCAAACTTACCCTTGGTTGTCTCTTTGGCAAAGTGTCACTGCTACTTCATGTGCCACACATAAGGCCAAAATGGAGGACTCCCTTCTTTTTTTAGTATGAATCAATGGAGGCCACCTACTCTGGCTCCAGGCATTGCCCTTGGCCCTTGTCTGAAACTGAAGAGAAGAAATTGTTTCTCTTGGGTAAAAGTAAGGTCTGTGACTGTAAGCCCCAACAAAATCCCAGTATTTCTTTTCTCGGCAGCCAATGGCAAGGATGAATGCAATGCCTGGATACAGGCATAGCGCTATGTAAGGCATTTTCCTCTTTAGGGATGCATCTTCAAACATGAATGCACCCGTAAATTGAACAATATAGGCAAATTTCTATGACTTATGTCTGCAGCTACAGTGATAATGATGCTACTTAATAGAATAATGTAGCATGATCATTGAGGCTAGAAAACAAGGTAATACACTGCTGTCAGAGTCTGCATGCACAATGGGTGCCAGAAAAACTAGTTAATGTGTATGAACGAAGTAATGTATTACATACACAAAACAGAAAGCATGCCCATGCTCCGTTCTGTCAGATGGACTGATCAAACTGCTGATAGCTTATCAAAACAGAATTTGGCATAACAGGTAATAAAGTGTTTTTCCTACAAGGAGTGATTGAAGTCAAATTGCTTACTCTTACACAAAAAATAGATGACCACACAAGGCCACATTCATGATCATTGCGGAAAAAGCTGCAAACAAATACTGCATATTCTTGTAACCTGTCCCTCAACTACAACTTGAACAGATCATCACCAAATCTCTATTTGTGTCTGGAACTCCTCAAAAAGGTGCCACTCTTGACTTTCACAGTGGGGCTCTTTTTCTGGGAACCTTTGATCCTCTTGCTATAAGCGTTTCATAATAGATTTTACAAGTAATTCAGCTCTTCTGAGGATTATTATGGCTCTTGCCTTCTGACACCAAGTGTCAAATCTACCTCTGACTGTTTCTCATGCTGATCAGACACCTCCTTCTGCCTCCTCATTTCCAAAACTTTTCTGTGAGAGTTGGAATGCTGGTGGGAGACAAATGTAGGGCTCAGAGCAGGCCTATACTCAGGAAGAAGCCTGCCAGATTTAAATCTCACCCCACAGGCATTGCACAAAGTTTTGGGACCCATGGGACCTGCCCTCCACTGTGGGGTGCGCTGAATCAAGCAGTGTGTACATCTACGTGGTTGCGAAGCATCTTGCCCTGTCCTTCTTCTAAAAACCTTTGTGGGCTTTTTTGGAGTATGCAGGCAGTCGTCACCCCACTCCTCTGGTGTCAAAAATTCTGTCTCTGCTGAAAGAGCTGGGCAGTCAACAGAAAAGAAAGACGGGACAGTCATCGAATTCGTGGATATTGACTCTACGCTACTGCGAGAGTTCGAAGAAAGAAGTCTAGATGTCCAAACCCTCACTCCTGCTCTCGACCTCTTGCTGCGTGCTCTGCCAGGCACAGACATTTCCAATCTCTCAGAAGTAGCACTGCTTTCCAAACCAGAAAGCGAGCTCAAACTTTGAAACTGATCCTTATTATTGCTGCTCAGCTCTGAGCGATTGTCGCTATTGACACCCAAAAAAGCTGAGCTGAAAGCAGGTTTCATCACTTCATCTGCAGAAAAGGAGTCTTCCACGAACGTGGAGAGCCACTCAAGTTCTGCTATATCATCACACTGCAATAGAAAATACAATTTCCATTCTTCATGTCAGAAAATTCTGCTTACAGTTCCAAAGGTGCTATTCTACAAGGAAAAGCATCAGAACAAATACTTGTACACCAGGAACTTCATGTCATCTAAGCGGAAGCAGTAGTCGGCAGAAGAGAAGTCATTCTTACTGCAACACGAAGGTCTTCCTCGTCCAGAGTGTTTGGGTTCTGCACTCTTGCTTTATCTGAAGCAGAGTTGCAGCTCACTTTCTCTGCAACTGTGACAGAAGAATCGGCAGAGTGGTCTGACAGTTGAAATTCATCTTCTGCTATTAGCCCCGCTATCTCTTCGTTGGAAAAATCCAACAAGTCATCAACCCTGAATGCTTCTCCAGCTTCCACCTCGGTCGACTTCCAAGGCCTCTTGGCCTCATGGTGGAAAGCAGGAGCTGCATGAATACCAAAATAAGGAACATATATGATAGGTGCCTCCATCGCAGTTATGTGGAATTGTTTTTGAAAAGAATAAAGGGCGTGATTTTGTAGCGCGATAAGGAGGAACACAGCAGTTGCTTGCTTCTTGCTCAGAAAACAGAGTGAATTGGATACAGAAAGTAGCCAAGCTTGCTAGAATGAAACTAAGAAAGGCAGCACGGATGACATATTTTGGAAATATTTTCAAAAGAGATTAGCTTTTGATGCTCCAGAAGTCCAGTATAGCTTCAAAGTGAAGAGAGTAGATCTCTGAGAATCTGAACAAGCGGTTTGATGGCTATGGCTGTGAAACGTACTATGGAGGATGGGACTCGCCTACTGTACGCAACGTAGGGTACGCAACAGAGGAGCAATCGAGTACAGGTGATTGATGGATCGCAAAACAGGAGAGGTGGGCAGTGGGCAGTAGGTAGTCTCGCAATACAAGCAACCGAATAGTAGGTGAAGGAGCTCTGAAAAATCTGTCAGCCGAGTTGAAGAAGAAAAGGGATGAGTATACAAGAGGAAGAGAGAGAGAGAGAGAGAGAGAGAGAGAGAGAGAGAGACACGAGAAAACGTGGAAGTTGGTAGATAGAAAGAGAGGAGAGAGAGGAGATGTGGACCGCTTGGGCGTCGTGATTCTGTGCTGTGCTGTGCTGCAGTAACTGAAACTAGAAAGAAATAGAGAGCAAGCTGAGCGCGTGTTTGAAAAACCCGGAAAAAGGAAGCAAGAAGGTACTGCTTGTGCAGCAGCGCAGCGAAGGGAGGTGGGCAGTCACGGAAAAACGGCAGGAAATTGAAGAGTGGGTGGAGCCTGAGGCATAGCCGCGAATACTCACTCACTCAGGACTCGGGACTCAGGAGTCAGGACTCAGCAGGCAGCAGGCTGCTTTCCCATCAGCCTCACTTCTAGCATGAGATCATTGATGATATATGTGATGCACCAGAGCACCCTTTAGTCCCTTTCTCTCTCGCGTTACGCGTAGTCCTGAAGCTGTTTTGAATTTTCTCTTTGATTTACTCTCTCTCTCTCTCTCTCTCTCTCTCTCTCACAGAGACTCTCTCTCTCTTTGTAATGTTTGTGCTGTTCCTGCTGGCGGTGGCGAGACCAGGCACATGTGCCATCTCTGAAACCCAACACACCTTCCGCCGCTGTCCCGGGTCCCAGGTGGTGGTCCGTTGGAAATTGCAGGCCCAAGCCCAGTCACACACCAGTGCCCACGCGCTCTACCCTCTAGACGCCATACTGGGGCGGTGTCTCTGCTGCTGTTGGGCCGCAACTTGGCAACTGCACCATACTTTCCTCATTAATAGCCCATGCCCAACCCCTTGGTCTCTCATCAACTCATTGTCTAGCAGCTCCCTCTCATTCTCATCCAAGGTTGGAGAATCATTGATGCCAATCTACAAATGAAGATGATTCACCTAAAGTGTATACTCAACTATGAGTGACCTAGAATGTGCAGAGAGAATCCCTTGGAAGTATACCACACTCAATGGTATACTTATTACTCACCTACGACTGAGGGTGGAGGCAAAGTCCCACCCAAGTCTCAAATCTCGTGGTGGCAAAGCTCCATGACAAAGAAACAATCATGAAAACACCTATCATCCATGGTCCACCGTTGGATCAAAGTGGGGCTCCCTCCACACCCTTGTTCATTGTTGAGTGTATCTGTAATGTTGATCTCTAGAAAGATCGTGATAACACCTTCCAATCATCGTTGGTCATTGCTCAAATTGGACCTTGCCTACATCTTCACGAAAGCATACTTAGCTATATGCCACCCCCATGCTTTCGAGTCTCAACTCTTCCTCGCTTTGAACGTCAATGTGCTGCACTCAATGCTAAAATTCAAATCGTGCAACTATCTATCCCACTTCAATTGACCCCAAAAGCTTCGCAAGTGCTCATTGGTCATACACCTATGATCTTGGCCACCAGTTAAGCCTTGGACCACCACATTCAGAATGTGCCAAAACTCTAAGCCAACTTTTTGAACAAAGTCTTAGAATGGTTCAATGGGAAATGTAACACAATGAAATACAGCTTTTACGTTCAAAATTTATAGCTAAAACTAGTCAATTTGTTTTTAGCACATAGTTACAAATTCAATTCTTTTCAGCTTTGTCTACATAAAGCCAAATAAGATGAATACTATTGTGATGGCTCTCTTAAAGTTGTCTCGTCTTATCTAGATGATTTTGAATTAATATTCAGCTTCCTTGAAGTTCTTTTAAATTGCAAGATTTTTTATCTGTCCCAAAGATGTAAGCTATTATGATGCTATGCAAACAACTAATGTGTCTCTCCTTAGTGAGTTTGACCACAAAAATGTCATATATTAAATAATTATATCTAGCAATAACTTCTTTTTTTGTCATTTTTTAAAAATTCGATGCTTTTACATTGAGTGTCACATGTACAACCAAGAGGTGATCTTTCACATCATCTTGTTTTTTTCATTTTCAAATGTGATCGACAAGCCATTCATGATTCTTTGAGATCACATTATTTAGCTAGAATCAAATAGCTACTTTGCACTTAAATAATCATTCAAAAATATGTACATACTGAATTAGGCTTTGCCAAGGAGGAGCTATGGGCTTTGAACTTAAAAACCACAAGAGGTGGATTCAAGCATATGCCTTCATGGATGAATCAACAATTTTTCTCCAACTCAATCTAGTGTGAGGGACGAACCTAGACAAATTGCTTATAATGTGGGTTCCACCTAGAATCTTGCTAGCACAAGGTTTCAACTAGACATGACAAATTATTTTGAGTAATAGCAATATACATTTTTCATATTATTATTTTTTTGGTTATCTTAAAATACGCAATTATGTTAGCCACTTACATACATTACTATCATGCCCACACACGATGCTTGGAGTAGAAACAAGTATAATTTGTGGCACGAACCACCCAATCAATAGTCTAACAAATGACTAGACTCCTCGAGTCCATCCTAGATACTATGATAGCTAGACCATAGAACTCACAAGCAATTCACAATATGTCACAATGGAAGGGATGAGGGTGTGGATATATTCTCCGAAACCGTAGCCTCCGTACACATGTGAATTTTCCATTTAGGAGAATCCCCTTCCACGCATAGCTACAATTTCCAATTATAGACATCATGCAAAACCACTCTTGCATGAAGCAGGACCTTAAACAAATAGGGACCAATACCCATTTTGGGCCAAGTGTAATATCTATTACACATGCTCATGGACATAACATTCTTCCCCTCTATTTTAAATTTGACCTCAAAATGAAAATTGAGAAAAATTATTTCTTAACGAATCAACCTGATTCCAAGAATCTTCATCAGTAGAATGTCCTTCTCAATAAACCAAAAGCTTGATTACCATGTGATTTCTCAATTGCCTTTAACGAGTATCCAAACTCTTCTTGGGTTCTAAAGAAGTTCTTTGAGAGATATATTCTGACCAAAATTGTCTAGTGAATTTCCTCCCACATAGAAAGTGTGTCCTATAATGGGAAGAAAGCATATTAGGATTGTTTTTGGACCACTATAAAGGCAAGGTATGCAATGTGAAAATTTCATATCCAAAGATGGTCCCAAATGTTAGATCTAGTTCATATATATATATATATTATATCTGGTTACACACACATATATATGAACTAGATCTAATATTTGTACATATATGTATATGTATCTATATATACATATGTGTGTGTACGCATATATATACATATGTATGTCTATATATATGTATGTATAAATTTATATTTACACACACACACACATACTCACACTCACTCACTCACTCACTCCCTGCACGCATGCACACACACACACACACACACACACACACACACACACACACATATATATATATATATATATATAGAGAGAGAGAGAGAGAGAGAGAAGTTCACTAACAATCCATGAAGACAAACCCATAAATTATAATTAGACATTCTAGTTTGTCCATGGCCAATTAGTGAGGGTTTGAAGTAATCCTTTACATGGGTATTTATGTCCTCCAATGACGTGTGACGACTAATGTACATGCAGAGAGGCCAAAAGTCTATTTGTTTGGACTCAAGTGAGACCATCCAATGTTGTTGTATAGATTTATTGGGCCCAAAAGAAATTATTAGCTTTAAGAATAATGACGATTCTCTCAAACTATATAAATACGGATAATGGGGCCAAGAAGGGCCTTAGTACACTTTTTAAGGCTTAACAAGAGCTAGCTATCCTTCAAGATAGTTATGTTTATTTAAGTTAGGGGATTGTTTGTAAGTAAGCAAGAGACATCGCTTTTGGTATCTTTTGGCTCATTTGCAAAGAAGAAAACTAAGCTTCCTTTCTGTGTAGCGGAATTTCATTTTTCGTGTTTCTGTTTTGTTTGTTAGGAAAAATGCTAAGGCTTTAAAAGTAGAAACTTAAGATTTCTTCAAGTTACACAGATCAAACTGGATGATGACGAGGAAGAGGTCAGATCTTACACTACAAAGGTCATCATAGCTGAATGTTAGTGTAGAGGAGTAGGGTTAAGAGAGAGTAGGGTTACTGGTGAGTAGAGTTAAGGGAGAAAGTAGGAAACTAACTAAAAATAGCATCTATGCATAGTTAGGTACCTATCCAGTGATCTAACCCTTGTTGACAGGTGGGAGGGCTATACTACGCAAGATCTTTGACCCTACAGTGGCGCCGTTGTCGGGGAAAGGTTTCCACTAACTAGTTTAGTTGCATTTTAGCTATTTTCTTGCTTTTTAGAGTAGTTTTAGGCAGATTTTTGGGTGTTTAGAGTTAGTTTTCTGTATTTTTTTGTGTTCGGACTGTTCACAGCTAGCGGAGGAGGTGTGAGAGGGTAGAGGAGGCCCTGAACAACCTCTAAGGGCTTGAAACCTAAACCAGCCAACCAAAAAACACAAAAACAAAAACACACCAATCTGCATTTTGGAGGAAAAAAGAGCCTAAAATCTCATCAGATTTTTATATCTCCAGAATCAGTGAGAATTAACCCTTGCATGACTAGCAGCAGCTCTAGGGTACTATCCCAGACCTGCATAGAATCCTGCGAGAGTTAGTTCCAAGCATATTGTAAAAATCAGAGAAAAATCATAAAAAATTCAAAAAAAACCCTTGAAAAAATCCAGAGAAATTCAAATCTTCATTAGAACTCTTGCAGAGGATTCTGAAGTTCCATCTCAGTGAGACCAGGACACAGAGAAGCTTGCAAGAGTTATTTTGATGTCTAAGTGTATGTGCGAGAGTTCGCAGATAGCAAAATTTTCAGTTCCAGTGGTCAAAAACTCTCGTAGAGGATTCTGAAGTTCCATCTTAGTGAGACAAGGACACAGAAGAGCTTGCGAGAGTTAGTCTAATTTCAGTGAGTAGAAAATCGGATTTAAATGTAAAAAAATCACTAAAAAGTGAAGATCCAGCAAATCTTTCCAATAAGAACTCTCGCAAACCCTCTCAATCGATTCAGAATGTCAATTTACAACAGTGATGAAGCCTACGAGAGTTAGTGTGAAGATATGGTAAAGATCAAGCCAAAAAGATCAGTGGAAAGATTTGCATCAAATCCAGCTACTATCAAAATCTCAAGTCAATCAGTGCAAGGAGTAAAAAGTTATCAAGGAAAAACCACCGTAAAGGGCCTAAAATTCACTTCTGGCCGATCAAATTGATCAGATCCTTAGAGATCTAGAGTGTATAAGCAAGATCCAATCAGTTTGGAACCCACCATCGGATGAATCTAAGATCGAGACGATCAATAGCACGAAGGATAGCAAATCAAGCACCACACCTTTCCAGATTAGCAGTTGTGCAACAAGAGGCAGAACCGAAACCAGCACCAATTCATCCAATGGGCCAACCCGTACCCGTCGCTCCCTTGCAAACAGTCCGGAGTGCACCACGGATGGAAATACCAAAATACGATGGATCATCAGATCCCATCCGATTCCTCCAGATCTACAAGCAAGCTTGTGAAATCTACGGTGAACGGACACCTACGGAGAAGCTGATGTTGTTTTCCATGTTCTTATTGGCAGTGGCTCAAGATTGGTTTTTTAACCTGTCGAAGGAAGAAAAATCCACTTGGGAAGCAGTTAAGGCGGCTCTCATTATGCTCTTTAAACCAAGAAAGTTCCTGGAAGACCCGTTTCTCCTGCTGAGCAAAGTCAAGATGGGAAAACGAGAAAGGGTCAGGGACTATATTGAGCGGGTCAAACACTTACGATCCGAGTGCAGTGCAGCCCTAACTCCCGATCATGCGGTGATCATGTGGTTCCTAGCCGGACTACCACGAAGCATCAAAAGAGAACTGAAGCAACGGGAGAAATACGCTACTCTGCAAGAAGCTATGGAAGATGCCATAAGGGAAGAAGATGAGTGATCTGACGACGAATATCCATCAACCCACACCCCTACTCCCTCGTTAGCATCATCATCATCAACCGCATCTGCTCTATCCACAGAACTGTTGTTGGAGCAAATGACAAAATTACACAAACAACAGATGGAACAACTTATGGTGTAGTTTGACCAGATTCAGTGTGCACGCAAAACCATACAGTGAACGAGTGTCCAGTCCTAAAGCAAAATCTGAGACTGACACATAGATTTTGCCATCTATGCAATGCAACATCGCACGATACGGCATTTTGCCCGTTCAACCCCCGGATTGTTCAACAGAAGAGAAGTCCTTATTAGACTTCTTATCCTTACCATCAAGGGGCACCCAACGCGGCACCAAGGTACGGCACACCAAATTAACCACAACGTATGGCCTTACATGCTCCACCAGGGCCAGCCAATCCACAAGTGGCTCATATAAACCTGACAGCAGCGGAACCAGAGATGCAAATGCCACCTCAACCTGAGCAGCAGTAATGGTATGGACCGGATGAGCCATTTATGGATCCTGCCATAAATGAATATGTTAGCAATCCTCTAGCAACATGTTGATGGCTTGATTGAAATGGCTTCTTGGTCTATTTACCAATTAGACAATCTTGACAGACAAGTAGCTCGACTATTTCACAAGGATAGTCAAGATCAAGAACAATAGATTGTCTAGACATTCGTTGTACAGCAACATAATTTAAATGACCAAGTCTATAATGCCAAAGTAAACCTTTATTTGATTGAATTGAAGTACTGAGAGCTTGACTAGAGGCAGAAAAGCAATGACTTAATTTATACAAGTATCCATGCCTCTTTCCGAATGCTAGGGTCTTGCCTATCCTATCAACCACTTTACATTGATCACATTCAAATTCTACTCTGTGTCCTAGATCTGTGATTCTGCTTATAGAGAGCAAATTCGTGGATAACTTAGGTACATACAAAACTTTGGAGGGTAGCTTAGATTGATCCTTTGCAAAGCATAATCTTACAGTGCCTTCACCTTTAATAGCTTGTGTGCTATTGTCGCCAAGGTGGACTAATTTCTGGGTACTGTAAAGTGTATAGGACTCGAAACAGCCTATTAGACTAGTCATGTGCTGAGTGGCTCCGGAGTCCAGGAACCAAGAACTGTCACCAGATGCTCCTTGATGGTTGGTCATGAAGGCATCATGATCCGCTTCTTGAATTTGTTGTGGAGCTTCTGCAGCTGCATTTGCCACTTGATTCAACTCCCCTTTGCTGTTGTTCTTCGCTTGAAGTATTCGGTAGTCTTGTATTTCGTGGTTGTTTCGTTTGCAGTACCTGCAGAACAGCTTCTTCTTTGTTTGCGGATTCGACTGTTCCTTGTGGTGAGCTGGTTTCTGGTTTGGCTTTGATGGCTTCGGGCCTTTCTTCTTCTGCTGCTTTGTCATGCTCTGGTTGGTGTACAAGGCGTGAGAATCAGCTGAGGAACTTGAGGCTTCATTCCTTCGCGTGTCTTCCTGCAACAACATAGTGGTGACTTTAGAAAGAGTCAATTCTGGATGAGTCGTGATGTTCATCACCCAACCATCGTAAGAACTTGGCAAGCTTGTAAGCAGTTGCATCATTGCATCTTGATCGTCTATGACAGATCCGACAGCGGCCATTTGTCTTAGCAGGTTCTTGAATTGATTAATGTGATTCTGCAGAGAATCATCATTCGTCATCTTAAGAGAGTAGAATTTCTTCCTGAGATGTAGCCTAGAAGCTATATCTCGCACTTCGTATAGCGTGCTCAAGATGTCCCAGACTTCTTTTGATGTCTGAGCCTCAGATACATGGCCAATCTGTGTATCCGTGATGTTGAGGATGATCAGTGCGAAAGCCTTTCCATCCGTCAGCTTCCATCTGGCGATTGTTGCGTCATCTACTTCGGGTTTCCCTTCTGCACCTGTGACAACGTCATACAATTCCTTTGCCATTAGTACAATTTTCATGTTAAATTTTCACAAATGGTAATTGGATCCATCAAGCTTGTCCGTGAGAAGATTGGCTTTCCCTTGGGAATCTATGTGGAAGAATTAGCCTAAGTGATAGGCGAAACTATCAGTGACTTAAGTATGAAAAACTGATACTGAAAAAATACAGAACAAGAAGACAATTACTCTATTGGCTAGTAGAGTCTTGTACTGTGGAAGCTAATCAAGCTATTAACATGGCTTTGATACCATGTTGGGAGAGAGAGAAAACGGATAAATGACAAACAAGGCGTGAACGAGAAACGAACTCGAACAAGAAACGAACGAGCAACAAACTCGAACAAAACATGTTTGTGTGCAGCGGAATGAATTAAATGACTCTCTCCCTAAGCATGACTATGCCATCAGAATGGATGGAATAGATAGTGATTGAAATCACGGTCATTCTAGATTACGTAGCCAAACCTTTGAATGGACGAAGCGCTAGAAGAATAATTTGTCGCGAATTGCAAGACAAATTGTTTGTCGCAAATGATTCGCGAAGAGCTAGACAGTGCTTGACTAATAATTAGTCGCGAATTATTCACGAAAGATAAGAATAAAAACTAATCGTTTTCAGTAAGAGCAACTAGAACAATCAGACTGAAAAAAGAATAAGCATCGCAATATTGACAGATCTTAAACGCAGAATAAATGAACTGTGTCAGATTAAGTATAACAAGTATACAGATCAATAATGCGATAAAGCACAAGATAGTAGCGGACAAAACCGCGTGCCCTACCAAGCTTATGTCTACAATGAGGAATATAACCTCCTTTTCTTGTTCTAGATTTATCTTGTTCTTCTTACATACACTGCTTCATCGTCATGTCTTAAATACAAAGATGGTATCTCCTATATACAAGATATTACAGGTGTGCAGATATGAAAGTACAGAGTGGATGTGTTGTCTGTAGGAGATCGTGGGTGGCTGTAGTCGTTGTTCAATCTGTTAGCGCAACTGCAAAGGATGAGCGTGGAAAAGGGTGTGATGTCAAGTGAACGTTCGTGATGATGCAAGAGTGCGTCACTCTTACGAATGGCCTTAGGATAAGATCCACAGGGTGCCTTAGCTTTTAGGACACTTTGCCATTCTGTGAGGTAGTGTCCTCCTTTCGCCTGTCACCATGACCTGTGTAAGAACACAGTATCGCGATTCATTCGCCTTTTATTTGTCTGTGCGAATTTGCGTGTAAAAATGCAGACTGCGTGACAATGTTAAAAAATATACAGCATGAATGGAGGCAGATTAAAATTGGGATTTAGGAGAGCGGAAGGAGTAAATCCAATAGGGATGCCATCGGAAGGACGACAATTCCACGCTCCTGTGTTAGCTGTTACGCAAGCATAGAAGAGGAAGGAAGTGGCTCCCTCACCACCACCATCGGTCACTGATGACCGATCCCTCAACTTCAGCGCCATATCCGAATGTGAGGGAAGAAAGAAGACAGTACCAGAAAATAAGACACTGGGTACAGAAAGCACAAGCGGAGGAAAAAAGAGCAAGAAAGAGATAATCTTGCAGAACCTCCAGTTGGCGTCGAACAAGAACCGCAAACGGGCTCACTACTGCGCACTGATCAGAATGATCGGTTGCACGAACATGAACCACCTTTTCACATGGTGGAGCTCGAGGAACCACGCACTGAAAGGCTCACACTTTTACTGTCAAGTTGTGTTAGTTTACCACTCAGAGAACTATTGCGGATTGCACCACAAGAGAAAAGCCTTCTAGCTGAATGGGCCAAAGCGGATGAGGATCCAGTAGCGCCTGAGCCCATATATTGTACGGGCTATGAAGAAACAAGTAACGTTCTCCACATCAGAGCAGCATGGGAAAGTGAGGAACACAACATCACTTTGCCAATCAAACACAAGAGATACGAGGACGAGGCGGCAATGGTACAAGGAGGTTCGGGTGTCAATTCGATCTTCACTACTTTGTACGAAAAATGGGGTCTACAAGGATTGAAGCCAGCAAGATTCGCCATCGAGCTAGTGGATCAATCCTGTGTGAAACCAAAAGGTGTAGTTGCCAATATCCCTGTAAAGATAGCGGGCATGCAGTTTGTAATTACTTTTGTAGTCATGGATATACATGAATCCCCATCTACATACCGTGTTTTATTGGGAAGACCATGGTTGAGGACTGCACAAGTAGTACACAACTGGGGTACACGGAAACTCACCTTCTAGAACAGAGAGCAGGCTGTAAAGGTTGATGCAACCACATGGGCGGTGAAACCTATTGCACCCAATGCTGATGACAGATCATCCACGACAGATCACATGATTGATCGCCCAAGGGCAGCCAAGGGGGGTCACTATCATTCAGAGACGGATGCAATAACAACTATTGACTGCCGGGGATGTCAATATGAATCAGATCCAGAACCTAGTAAATCTTCACCCAAGTGTTACACTATGGACACACCCATCACATTTGGGGTGAATATGATAAACATAGCATGGCTGTGTAGTGCAGGCATCCCAAAGGGAGCCGTGAACCACAACTTAGCTTCCCAGCCTTCAACTCTTGTCATCCAAAATCCACTTGACATACAAGCAGCCAAATTGCCAACAACGATCAGACTTAACCAACTTGAAGTTTCGAAAACCAACTTTGAGATCCAACCTGGCGCCATGCCAGATCGGGGGTCCCGATGTGGGTGACTTCCCTCAAAGCAAGCCGCCTGACATACATCAAACTTAACCAACTCGAAGCTTCGTTACAAACGAGTAACATCCACTCCAAGCAAGCGGTCTGACTTACACCAGACTTAACCAACTGAAAGCTTCGTCACGAGCGCTGGAAGCCAACCTGGCGCCACGCCATACTAGACAGCCATAAACAGGTAACTTCCACCCAAGCAAGCCATCCAACTCAGCCGACAGGTTAGAGCCCGTTCCCCAAGAGCTTAACCCATTCACGTTCATGCAAGGAACACTCAGAACCACAAGCCGCGACAGATATGGAGACAACTAGTTCCTGGACCAAATGGTCCCGACAGCATACTGCTGGTGCCACGGACCGAATGGTCCCGACGGCATACCGCTGGCATCCCTGGATACGACCCTCAGCTATGTGCCAACTTAAAAATTTTGAAGCGGCCTTACAACTGGCGCTTTTACCGAACACTGAAACCCAGAAGTAATCAGAGTCAGTTTGAAGAAAATCCCACTTTACTGATAAATTTGAGAAGGTTACATTTCAAGTGTGTGACCGACCTTAGTCTCCAGGGCGCTAGCATGCCAAGGCGAGAGCCATGACAACATTCCAGCAAGGGAGGCTAAGACTTGGTTGGAGCTTGCCCTGAGTCGCAACCCGCACTCCCCTATAGTATTATTGGTGGGATTCGGCACCCTCCCTCATACCAAGCACTCTACCCAGGCTGGTAAAGCACATTTTTCTCTCTCTAGAGTTTTCTCTTTCTAGAAAGTCATTTTCTCTCTCTAGATTTTATTGATCCCTAGGCTTCCTTTAATCATGCCTAGATCATGTGAGGTGATTGCACATCGATCTGAGCTCTCTGGACTTCGCTAGAACCAATCAAAGATTTTCAGCCATAGGAACTTGGCGGCGGCTGGATTCTGGTCACAGTGACGCCGGCGCCGTTGGCGCCTAGAGCAACAGGGGCGCTGTTGGCGCCGGGGACAATGCTGGCACCAGTGGCGCCGGAAGTGAAGCTTATGAAGAGAGCTTTACAACATCCACCCCACCTTTATAAAATCTGATGTCCTCATCAGATGTCAGAGTAAAGTATAGGTGTCTCCCAATTAAAATAACTATACATTTAAGCTACTTGGCACAGTACTCAATTTACTGGCCACTTTTTATTAACATTGAAGCTGGCACACCACAAGTCGGAGGCTCAGCACTTTGTACTAAAAAATTACATAACTTGAAAATATATCTTTGTCTGGGAAAAGCGTAGATTTGATATCGCTTTCGTAAAACCCAAAAACCTTATTAACTGGTGACAGAGGCCTTTCTTTGAAATGTTTGCCCCTGTCGCTTCTGACTTTCGACTTTGAAACTCCTTTGAGCTCCTAATTTGTCCTTGATGCACTTTGTGTTGAGCTCCCAGAGCTCCAGATTTGATCAGTTCCGCACAGGTATCAAGGCTCCCTCAGCCAAAGGATTTATCATTTGATTGCCCACTTTATGGTCCACTCCGTGCCTTGTTGCTTCTGCACCTTGGTTTCTCTCCTTGTCCCAGTCTGATCTTGATACTTTTCCATCTTGGCTCTTTAAGGTAGGCAAAGATTGAGTACTCCGCAATGCACCTCTCACTTACTTGAAGTAGCTCTTTGAATCAGCCCAAATGTAACCATTGACCTCATGGAAAGCCAAAGGGTCGCACCAGTTTGATCCGCATACGAACTATCTCTTCGCGTTTGTTTGAAGCACCATGTCCGTCGCGCAAAACTTGACTTTCACAATTCCATCACTGGTTAGTTGCCTCACAGTCAAAACAAAAAGTGTACATCGAGCTTGGCTTCAAGTAGCTCTCTTTGAATCAGACACATGCACCCAGAGTTTGCACTAGTCCGATCTCAACGTGAACTGTCCCTTAGCGTCCGTTCGAAATACCAAGTCTCTCATGCAAGACTCAAATTTCACAGTTCCTTCATTGATCAGCTGCCTTACACGTGACAGAAGCCAGCGTACTCATATGTTTCCTCATCATTGCTGGTCCAGAGAAAGCCTATAACAAGCTTTCTTTTCCACAACAAACTTGTCAACTTATTAGGTCCAAAGTTCGCCAGTGTCCTCATGTGAGTATGGCTAGGTCACCTTGAATTTGCCCCTGTTTTGATCAACTTTCGTTCAAAATTTGCCCCAAGAGAGAGATGTGTATGATAGTTCCCCTCCACTAATAAAATCGGCTGATCAGACTTAGAGTAGAGTTCTTCGGACAAAAAGCCTTTCCAACACTTTGCTTTCCATCTGCTAGGATTATGGCTCTCTGAAGAGGATCCTAGTCTTTCCCCTTTAAGGAAAAACCCAACTGATACTAGATATCACCCATGCTCAGTGAGTTTCAGTTTCGAAGGTGGCCGTCCCAAAATGAAGACCAACTCCTCCAAAGAAGATCTCCCTGAAATTGCCCTTTCCAACTTTTGACTTCCTGCTTGCGTCTTGGTGGGCATTGTCCCAAATGAAACTAACCCAAAAAATGGGCTAGATGTCCATCCTTTGCAAACATTGAGTCGTTTCATTGTCGTTCACGTGCGAGTACTTGAACTGCAAATCCGCCCCACAGATTCCGTAGTCCTCTTTGTTTGATGGTATCAACCTTCAAAAGAAAGGTTCCTTCTCGAGCGATCAGCTCCTTGTATCACAAGCAATCATGCAAACCAGGCAAATCACGAGTACTAAGACTCGCCACAAATACTTACAAGTAAGACACTCAGGTAGGTTTACTAACAAGTAACAAAGACAAGGTCCCCCTTTGAGATGGTCCTGCCAACGGACCTTTGCCTGGCCACGCCCATACAAATCGATCACAGAATCAGCCCACATAGGACACCCCTCCAACTATCTGTGCTTTCACCATTAAGCAGCACATTGCCTCAGTCACACCCCACCACTTTATGGTCGATAGCCCTTATAGCTAAACGATCGGCAGCTATCCTTGAATATACCACCCTCGTGGACGCACCCGTGCTTTCACCGTTAGGCAGCTGAAGCGCAGGCATCCCAAAGGGAGCCGGGAACCACGACTTAGCTTCCCAGCCTTCAACCCTTGCCATCCATACCCACTTGACATACAAGCAGCCAACTCGCCAACAACGATCAGACTTAACCAGCTTGAAGTTCCAAAAACTAACATTGAGATCCAACCTGGTGCCATGCCAGATCGGGGGTCCCGATGTGGGTGACTTCCCTCCAAGCAAGCCGCCCGACATACATCAAACTTAACCAACTCGAAGCTTCGTTACAAACGAGTAACATCCATTCCAAGCAAGCGGTATGACTTACATCAGACTTAACCAACTGAAAGCTTTGTCACGAGCGTTGGAAGCCAACCTGGTGCCACGCCAGACTGGACAGCCATAAACAGCTTACTTCCACCCAAGCAAGCCATCCAACTCAGCCAATAGGTTAGAGCCCGTTTCCCAAGAGCTTAACCCATTCACGTTCATGCAAGGAGCACTCAGAACCACAAGCCGCGACAAATATGGAGACAACCAATTCCTAGAACAAATGGTCGGGACCGCCACAGACCGAATGGTCCCGACGGCATACCGCTAGCGTCCCGGGATACGACCCTCAGCTATGTGCCAACTTAAAAATTTTGAAGCGGCCTTACAACTGGCGCTTTTACCGAACACTGAAACCCAGAAGGTAATCAGAGTCAATTTGAAAAAAAATCTCACTTTATTGATAAATCTGAGAAGGTCACATTTCAAGTGTGTGACCGACCCTAGTCTCCGGGGCGCTAGCATGCCAAGGCGAGAGCCATGACAACATTCCAGCAAGGGAGGCTGAGACTTGGTTGGAGCTCGCCCTGAGTCGTAGCCCGCACTCCCCTATAGTATTGGTGTGATTCGGCACCCCCCCTCATACCAAGCACTCTACCCAAGCTGGTAAAGCACGTTTTTCTCTCTCTAGGATTTTCTCTTTCTAGAAAGACATTTTCTCTCTCTAGATTTTATTGATCCCCAGGCTTCCTTTAATCATGCCTAGATTGTGTGAGGTGATTGTACATCGATCTGAGCTCTCTGGACTCCGCTAGAACCGATCAAAGATTTTCAGCCATAGGAACTTGGCGTCGGTTGGATTCTGCTAACGTGGCGCCGGGAGTGGTGCTGGGAGCAGCAGGGGCGTTGCTGGCGCCGGGGACAATGCTGGTGCCAGTGGCGCCGGAAGTAAAGCTTATGAAGATGGCTTTACAACATCCACCCCACCTTTATAAAATCTGATGTCCTCATCAGATGTCAGATTAAAGTAAAGGTGTCTCCCAATTAAAATAACTATACATTTAAGCTACTTGGCACAGTACTCAATTTAATAGCCACTTTTTATCAACATTGAAGCTGGCACACCACAAGTCGGAGGCTCAGCTCTTTGTACTGAAAAATTACATAACTTGAAAATATATCTTTGTCTGAGAAAAGCGTAGATTTGATATCGCTTTCGTAAAACCCAAGAACCTTATTAACTGGTGACAGAGGCCTTTCTTTGAAATGTTCGCCCCTGTCGCTTCTGACTTTCGACTTTGAAACTCCTTTGAGCTCCTAATTTGTCCTTGATGCACTTTGTGTTGAGTTCCCTGAGCTCCAGATTTGATCAGTTCCGCACAGGTATCAAGGCTCCCTGAGCCAAAGGATTCATCGTTTGATTGCCCACTTTGTGGTCCACTCTGTGCCTTGT
The DNA here is from genome assembly GCA_029204225.1 of Diphasiastrum complanatum. Taxonomy (NCBI): domain Eukaryota; kingdom Viridiplantae; phylum Streptophyta; class Lycopodiopsida; order Lycopodiales; family Lycopodiaceae; genus Diphasiastrum; species Diphasiastrum complanatum. The sequence goes on from CM055093.1 coordinate 48,650,957, forward strand.
TGCTTCTGCACCTTGGTTTCTCTCCTTGTCCCAGCCTGATCTTGATACTTTTCCATCTTGGCTCTTTAAGATAGGCAAAGATTGAGTACTCCGCAATGCACCTCTCACTTAGCTTGAAGTAGCTCTTTGAATCAGCCCAAATGTAACCATTGACCTCGTGGAAAGCCAAAGGGTCGCACCAGTTTGATCCGCATCCGAACTATCTCTTCACGTTTGTTTGAAGCCACATGTCCGTCGCGCAAAACTTGACTTTCACAATTCCATCACTGGTCAGTTGCCTCACAGTCAAAACAAGAAGTGTACATCGAGCTTGGCTTCAAGTAGCTCTCTTTGAATCAGACACATGCACCCAGAGTTTGCACTAGTCTGCTCTCAACGCGAACTGTCCCTTAGCGTCCGTTCGAAATACCAAGTCTCTGATGCAAGACTCAACTTTCATAGTTCCTTCATTGATCAGCTGCCTTAAACGTAACAGAAGCCAGCATACTCATATGTTTCCTCATCATTGCTGGTCCAGAGAAAGCCTATAACAAGCTTTCTTTTCCACAACAAAAACTTGTCAACTTATTAGGTCCAAAGTTCGCCAGTCTCCTCGTGTGAGTATGGCTAGGTCACCTTGGATTTGCCCCCGTTTTGATCAACTTTTATTCAAAATTTGCCCAAAGAGAGAGGTGTGTGTGATAGTCCCCCTCCACTTATAAAATCAGCTGTTCGGACTTAGAGTAGAGTTCTTCGGACAAAAAGCCTTTCCAACACTTTGCTTCCCATATGCTAGGATTATGGCTCGATCCAACTTGTTGCCAATCTTTGTAGAGGATCCTAGTCTTTCCCCTTTGAGGAAAAACCCAACTGATACTGGATATCACCCATGCTCAGTGAGTTTCAGTTCCAAATGTGGCCGTCCCAAAATGAAGACCAACTGCTCCATAGAAGATCTCCCCTGGAATTGCCCTTTCCAACTTTTGACTTCCTGCTTGTGTCTGGTGGGCGTTGTCGCAAATGAAACTAACCCAAGAAACAAGCTAGCCATCCATCCTTTGCAAACATTGAGTCGTTTCGTTGCCGTTCACGTGCGAGTACTTAAACTGCAAATCCGCCCCAAAGATTCTGTAGTCCTCTTTGTTCGATGGTATCAGCCTTCAAAAGAAAGGTTCCTTCCCGAGCCATCAGCTCCTTGTATCACAAGCAATCATGCAAACCAGGCAAAGACTCACCACGAATACATACTAGTAAGACACTCGGGCAGGTTTACTAACAAGTAACAAAGACAAGGTCCCCCTTTGAGATGGTCCTGCCAACGAACCTTTGCCTGGCCGCGCCCATACAAATCGATCACAGAATCAGCCCACATAGGACACCCCTCCAACTATCTGTGCTTTCACCATTAAGCAGCACATTGCCTCAGTCACGCCCCACCACTTTTTGGTCGATAGCCCTTATAGCTAAACGATCGGCAGCTATTGTTGTAAAGCTACCTTTACAAGCTTTACTTCCGGTGCCATCGGCCCCCGGCGCCAGCATCGCCCCTGCTGCTCCCGGCGCCAACGGCGCCGGTGCCGCTCCCGGCGCCACTGTGACCAGAATCCAGCCGGCGCCAAGTTCCTATGGCTGAAAATCTTTGATCGGTTCTAGCGGAGTCCAGAGAGCTCAGATCGATGTGCAATCACCTCACACGATCTAGGCATGATTAAAGGAAGCCTGGGGATCAATAGAATCTAGAGAGAGAAAATGTCTTTCTAAAAAGAGAAAATCCTAGAGAGAGAAAAATGTGCTTTACCAGCTTGCGTAGAATGCTTGGTATGAGGGGGGGTGCCGAATCACACCAATACTATAGGGGAGTGCGGGTTGCGACTCAGGACGAGCTCCAACCAAGTCTCAGCCTCCCTTGCTGGAATGTTGTCATGGCTCTCGCCTTGGCATGCTAGCGCCCCGGAGACTAGGGTCTCTCACACACTTGAAATGTAACCTGCTCAGATTCATCAATAAAGTGAGATTTTTCTCAAACTGACTCTGATTACCTTCTGGGTTTCAGTGTTCGGTAAAAGCGCCAGTTGTAAGGCCGCTTTCAAAATTTTTAACTTGGCACATAGCTGAGGGTCGTATCTCGGGACGCCAGCGGTATGCCGTCGAGACCAGTCGGTCCGTGGCGCCAGCGATATGCTGTCGGGACCATTTGGTCTAGGAACTGGTTGTTTCCATATATGTCGCGGCTTGTGGTTCTGAGTGTTCCTTGCATGAACGTGAATGGGTTAAGCTCTTGGGGAACAGGCTCTAACCTATCGGCTGAGTTGGATGGCTTGCTTGGGTGGAAGTTACCTGTTTATGGCTGTCCAGTCTGGCGTGGCGCCAGGTTGGCTTCCAATGCTCGTGACGAAGCTTTCAGTTGGTTAAGTCTGATGTAAGTCAGACCGCTTGCTTGGAATGGATGTTACTCGTTTGTAACGAAGCTTCGAGTTGGTTAAGTTTGATGTATGTCGGGCGGCTTGCTTGGAGGGAAGTCACCCACATCGGGACCCCCGATCTGGCATGGCGCCAGGTTGGATCTCAATGTTGGTTTTTGGAACTTCAAGTTGGTTAAGTCTGATCGTTGTTGGTGAGTTGGCTGCTTGTATGTCAATTGGGTTTGGATGGCAAGAGTTGAAGGCTGGGAAGCTAAGTCGTGGTTCCCGGCACCCTTTGGGATGCCTGCGCTACAAGAACCCAGTGGACGATGATTTGGTCCCTTGGCGACATGCTCTAACTTTTAATAAAGAGATTGAGTTGACTAATGAACAGGTCCTACACCACATGGACCCAGATTGTTACAGAATCAAGAAAGTACCAGCTCAACCACCGCAAAAGTATGCTATGGCGAAGGTCTCAAGGATCGATCCACCCAAGGCACCTACGAATAAGAAGAATCAGTTGAAGCAGCGCTACAACCAGGTGATCTGTTGGAGTGATCTACCCGATGAGGCGATAGCTACAGTGGATGTGGATATTCGCAACCATGAGGCAAATGTCAGGGTACTCCCGATGAAGGACAACAAGGATGAATCCACCAAGATGACAAAAAAGAGCAAAAAGAAAATATTGGAATCCTTGAAGTCAATCAAGCTGGACTTAGATACAGCGTCATCTTCTACATAGGTGACAGAAAATCAAAAAATGACCAGTCGAACTAAGATCAATATGCTGAAAGAGGAATCTCGATGAGCACCAGTTCACGAGATGCCTGAGACTTTCAAGAACTATACTCTGGACGACGTGGTAATCATGATGCCGCAAGCCCAGAGAGAACCTGATCAAAGTCGGGCACCAACGGAACAAGTCTTCGAGGGACCTGCGCAAACACAGCTGATGAACCTTGTTGAGTCAGGTGAAGAAGAAAAGATAGTGCATGTGGGAGAGCAGTTAACACCCACACAGTTCAAGAGACTACGATCATTGTTGGTGGAGTATAAAGGTTGTTTTGCCTAGAGTTATAGTGACCTGAAGGGCATTCCACCAACAGTAGTCCAACACACCATACTCTTGGTGGACGGAGCAGTCCCCAAGGTAAGCCGTTACTACCGCTGCAACCCGAATTATACAGAGCTGATCAAGCGAGAGTTGTAGAAACTGATGGATGCAGATTTCATCTATGAGATCGAGCACACGGAATAAGTATCACCGATAGTTATAGTACCCAAGAAGAACGGCAAAATGCGGATTTGTGTGAATCTGAAGGCGCTAAATGCAGTCACCAAAAAGGACCATTCTTCTTTACCATTTACGAAAAGTGTCCTTGGCGCCGAAGCCTACAATTTTCTGGATGTCTTCAGCGGCTACAATCAAGTGAAGAGAGCCCCCAAGACCAACACAAAACAACATTCGCCACGGAATTGGAAACTTATGCCTATAAAGTGATGCCATTCGGACTTTGCAATGCCCCAAGCACTTTCCAGCGAGTCATGCAGACGGCATTCAAAGATTATTTGCAAAAAATTTTGGAAATTTTCTTGGACGATCTATGCGTGCATGGACCAGACTTAGAACACTTATCCAACTTGGAGAAGGTGCTACAAAAATGTCGTGAATACCAAATCTCCCTGAATCCAGAAAAATTTCAATTCTGGATGACACATGGCTTGATTCTCGGCCATATAGTGTCAAGACACAAGATCGCCACAGATCTATCTAAGATCAGGATCATTTTTGATCTACCACCACCGGGGACGATCCGCGAGGTCTACATTTTCATGGGTCATGCTAACTATTATAGGATCTTCATTCTTGATTTTGCGGAGTTAGCCTGACCAATTTACAAACTCACAACGGATCCACATTGGAATGAGGAAGCCCTAAAGGCTTTTCAGAAGCTTAAGAATGCATTGGTTTCAGCACCAATCTTACGCCCACCCAATTGGTCCATTGAGTTCCACGTGCATACGGACGCATCAAAGTATGCAGTTGGAGCAGTCTTAACTCAGCCAGGTGAACACAAAAGAGATTTTCCAATCCGATTTGCAAGCCGACAACTCAGTGATACCAAAATGAATTATTCAACCACAGAGCGAGAAGCACTGGCAAAGATCTATGCGGTTAAGAAATTTTGACACTACTTGATGGCCACACATTTTGCTTTTTATACGGACTATCAACCCTTGTTCTATCTCGCTAAAAAAACTTGCAACACCGGAAGAATCACCAGATGGCTACTTCTGTTGTTGGAGTTTGATTTTCGAATAGTAGTTCGCAAGGGAAAACAACATTACATGGCAGATCACATGTCACGAATCAAAGGGAAGGAGATTGCAACCCAACTCGACGATGAGCTGGCAGATGCTGTCTTATTTTACGTGGACACAATACCAGAATGGGCTACCGACATTGTTGAATATCTAATGCAGGGCCAACCAGGCAAATCTTTACCAAAGGCAGAACAGCGAAAATTGATCTTAAAGGCTAGACCTTATCAGGTGATTGTCGGCCAGTTGTATCGAAGAGGTCCAAATGGAATTCTTTGGCAGAGTATTCTTCCTCATGAGGCCAGATCATTTCGCTTTCACATGAAGGCATGGGTGGGGGTCATTTTGTATCTGACATTACAGTTCGCAAGATCTTGCAATCAGGATGTTGGTGGCCAGCAATTCATAAGGATACGGAGGGATACTTGAGAAAGTGCGATGTGTGCCAAAGGGCAAGGAGACCAACGAGATTGAATTACGACTTACTACACCCGGTCTTAGCCCAAGCACCATTCGAAAAGTGGGGATTTGATTACATCGGTCCAATTCACCCTATAGCAAGGAGTTCATAGGCTCGATACATAATCATAGCCACAGACTACCTCACCAAATGGGTCGAAGCCAAGGCAGTAAGAGTAGCTGATGCTAGGACCATTGCCAAGTTCCTTTATGAAAATATCATTATACGCTTCGGATGCCCAGTGGAGCTACGTGATCGAGGAAGCCATTTCATCAACGAGACCATCAAGGTCCTGTTGGAGGAATTCTTCGTGATCCACTTAACCAGTACGCCTTATTATCCTTGTGGTAATGGGCAAGCAGAATCATCCAATAAGATCCTGTGTAGCGTGCTCACGAAAATAGTTGAAGCTAGCAGATCGGATTGGGAACACAAGTTACATGCTGCACTGTGGGCATTCAGGAAAGCATATAAAGGAAGCACTGATCAAACACCCTTCCAATTGGTATATGGTCAGGATGCTGTAATGCTTCATTAAGGATTGCCACCACGCAACGTCTTAATGAGTCCAAATCTCTACAACTACGCCATGAAGCTCTGCATAAATTCCATGAAACACGCTTACTAGTTGTGCACGCACTGGCAGCTGAAAAGGAAAGACGCAAGGCATGGCATGATCATAGGTTACAAAAGAAGGATCTTTGCTCCGGAGACCTGGTCCTGATGTATAAAATCAAGGCGATCAAGAGAAAGTTAAAATTCACAAGCGAAGGTCCTTATAAGATCAAGGAAATTCTTAATCATGGAGCCGTGAATTTGGAAAAGCTAGATGGGACACCATTCGATACACCCATCAACGGTAGCCGGTTGCACAAATACTGGCCACCGTAGTAAGATATAGGCGATGGCATGTTACGAAAAGCTATTCTACTAAATCATCACCACTAGATCTAAGAAGGTCAAGCCAAATCAAGCTAGATCCATCCAGATTCAGCCAGATCTGGCAAGATCGGGAAAATCCATCAGAATCCAAGAAGGATCCAAATCCAGATAGGATCAAGAAGGAAGCAGATCATCAGGCTGACTGATGGATTTACTACCAAGTATCCATCAGAACTTTCAGAGAACCATCAAGCATGGATGAAGCTGATTACCAGTTTACAAAAGTTAAAAATCAGAACATCTCGAGATCTCATCTAAAAACACTCTGAAAGAGCACTTTTTTTATGATTTTTTGAGATCCCTTGGGAGATAGCTCTTGAAACTTGGATAGTCACCAGATCTGACCCAGATGCATCCATGAAAATCTCTATGAGAGTTCCTGATGGAGGAATCATCATTTTTTAGTGTATATGAGAGAAGCTGAATTTTCAGAACCCTCGTAGAGCCTCAAGAACATCTTACCAACCCTCGCAAGGTGCCTAAATGGAATCAGAACAGTGAAATTAGCCTGCCTACATGGTCTTATCTTGAAAATTCAATCACAGAAACAAGTTGTGCGAGAGATCACTTACTGCGAGAGTTGAACCCTCGCAGACAGCTTGAACCCTCGCAGAACCTTCGCATAGCAGTCGAATCACCTTTGGAACTCTCGCAGACTTCCCTGAGGTCTTAGAATTTTGTGAAGAAGGTGCCTGCCAAAATTTGGGTGGAACTGAACAAGGGAAAGTGGATTTCACCTAATACGCACTCTAAATTCCGCTATATAAGGGTTGAATTCGAGTCATTTGTCACCTTTGCTAGCAAAGCTCTGTCGAAATTTACACTGAAATTACCAAGTTCTCCGTTTGCAACCAAACTTCCTACCAGCTATTATCTGATCATAATGAACACCGATCTGCGCTCTGAACTACACTTCTTGTCATCCAACACTCGTTATTCACAGTTTTCTGTCGCTTCCACACCCTTTTTCATTTTCTACTGTTTTTCCTATTTTTCTAACTCTAATCATCACTACCAACATGGCCTCCTCATCCTCTGAAGACTCTGGCGCCAAACATGTGATCCAGCGTGACATCCCTGAGGCCACACAGATTTGGCCTCTACCCTCTGACGCTCCGATCCAACCATGGCTACAGACAACCGGTCCACTTCTAGCGGCAATGGGCTTTTACCCGGCACTCTTCCTGTGAAAAATACAAAAATAAGCTTGGTAGAGGCCAAAAATCTTGTATATAGATAAACACACATGTGTGGATCATGTTCTCACGTGTGAAAATAGTGTACTTGTCATGTACCATAATCATATAGGTTGTACATATGATTTAATTCAAGTTCTAGTGGCTAAAAAGGCCAAAAACTAGTTTTCTAGACATATGACACATGGCATCAATCTATTGATTGCATGAGCCACATCCTTTGGTTAGGTGTCATATCCCATGTGTAGAGGACAGCTCACATGTGTGGAATAAGCTGAAGTAGGCGAATTTTGACTTCTAGAAGATTTCCAAGTAGATCTCAATATAGAAGGAAAATGGACCAAAAGTGCTCAAAATAGAAGGTTTTGTCCAAGTGCCAGTTTTGCATGATGAATCATCATATGACAAAGCACCTTCACACATGTGGGATCAGAGGGATGATCAGTACCACGAGCTCCCACTTATTGTATATATAGAGCCACATTTGGCCATAATCAATGTGAGACACCAATCTTGGTTTTGGAAGCAATTTTGAGTGATTCTCTCTTTTGTCTACATTTGTTTTGATTGTGTTGAGATTCTATCAATGTGTACTTGATTTTCAGGTTTGAGTCCGTACTCAGACTGTGTTTCACACGTGTGAAACCATAAAGTACACTTACCTTCAATTAATGATTGTTCTTGTTAGGATTTTGTGTCTAGAATTGATCTAGATTGATCTTAATCTCAAGTAGATTGATAGATCAAGTAATCTGACAACCAATCCCTCTTGAGGATCAGATTAGGATCCACTCTTGGTCCTTTTTGTACTTTTTCCACATGGTATCAGAGCCTAGTACAAGAGGTTTTGTTGAAATTGATAGGGTTAATCCAAATCAAAGCCAAAATTAGCAGTTTCTTACAAACTAGTCAAATTTTGGGTAGCGAGTTGGATTTGATAGATATTCTCAAAAATTTTGGACCAGAACTTGTTGTGGACTGTAGGAACCCTTTTCACACGTGTGAGTCCATACAGCTCCGGTTTTGGCTAAGAAAATTCAAAAATTTGTACAATTTGACTCACACACCCAATTTGAGAGATTTTTGGTGCAAAATCAAGCATTTTCTATAGAGAATCTAATGCCTTGATTAGTTCTTGGATTAGATCAGCCAAGAAATTGAATTTGAAGCTTGAATTAGGTGCATTAATTGATTATCTCTGATTTTTTGAGTGCATGTTGAAGTTGAGAGAGATTTTGCTAAAGATGTGCATTTTTTGGAGGCTAAGTGGTATTTGATGATGATCTGCTACCCTTTTGATCCCATCTGGATCTAGATCCCAATTGGATCCGAGGACCTTTTATAGATTTATTTAGATTCATAAACACTATACTTTGAACAACCATGACCATAGCCCCTTGAATTTTCATGAACAATTTATGCATGAATTTGAAATTTTTATATTAGAACTTAATTTTATTCATTCATATACAATATAAAATTCTCCAATATTTAATGTACTAAAGTTAGTAATTCTCGGCTCTCATCTTCATCTTTCAGTTGTATGGTTTTGGCCGGTCCTTCAAAGGATTGGGACATTTGTGTAGGTTCCCGTTGTGGTTGTGGCAACTAGATGACAACATCATCAAGTGTGAAGTCCTTGAACTTGCTTGGGAGATCAAATGGAGGTTCCACAAAGTTCTCTGAAACTTTGGGAATCATCTGTGTGGATTTGCTACCAGATGTGGAAGTTTGATTGGAGGTTTTGTCTTTGTGATGTTTAGACAATGGCTTGATTGGTTTCTTAAGCTTCTCGCACATCTATTTTTGTTGCTCGGTTAATTTTGTGGCGATGACTTAATTTTTTTGGAACCGAGGTTTTTTGGTTTGTTGGGGAGGTGGTGTGGTTGCCTCTTGAATCAATTCTTCATCTATTATATCCCAGACTTCATCTGGATACATGTCCCATTTGTAGACCTTGGGTTTAGGCTTGTAGGTCATTGTGTTGGGAACTTTGGATGTAAGTTGCACATGAGCCAGAGGCCATGGCGACTTAATCTCCTTGGGATTAGATTTTGGTGGATAACGTTTGTCATCCAGATAAAGGAGCACATGTTCATCAATCATTACATCATCATTCATCGTAAGAATACCATCTTCCAAAAAATGGGCGGAAGAGACACTAGGTTCCTCTGGGCACCAAGCTATAGGAATTGGGTGGATCATCAAGAGTGGGATGATGGATGTCTCGATGTCCATAGAAGATAGTAGAATATATGCTTCTTCTATGACGGTTTCTATTCAACATCTGTTGGAATTAGCACAGTCCATAGTCCACAGTGGCTAGTGCTTGACCCCAATTTATATTATCTGTTGATCTTGTATAGTGTCCTTTTGGTTGGACTGGAACACTATCAGATTCGTCATATGTTGTAGATGACCAATCATCATAAACTTTGGCTGGTTACGTGGCCATTTGAGTCAACAGTGACTCATTTTTCGCTATTGCCAAAGGTTATTTTGCTACGCTTCCAATCTTGGACAACGCCTACCAACTGTAGCCAAGGTGTACCAAGAAGGAGTTTATATGTATTTGCATCATCTAGTAGAGAATGACACAATCTATTGACACCTGCAATATGGACATTTGATAAGTGACCTGCAGGGTCGGTCACTCACTGATCGGCCATACGAAGTTTGTGTCGTGGTGTAGGAGGTCACTACATTATCACATGCACAGTAAAGGATTAGTCTCATATGATACAAGCAACTTGAAGAACAATGATCTGCTCTAGAAACAAAGATTCGAATCATTATTTCAAGAAAGACCCATTAGAATTCCTCTACTTGTCTTTAGATAGTAACATGCATGAAAGTAGAAGAGAAATTGGAAGCTTTATAGTATTGAAATTATCTGTCCATCGCTGGACTTCAAGCAAGAAAACCAACAATTTATTCAAGCTGATCTGGATCAAACAGATATTGGAAGGATTTGATAAATCTATTTCTGAACCTTATGTCTTGTTAATGGATAACACTTCAACAATCTATCTTAGAAAAGATCCTGTATTTCATTCGAAAACGAAGCACATAGCTATCAAGTATCATGTTATTCGGGACTTAGTCGAGAAGAAGATACCGAAGACAATCTTCATACCCATAGAGGAAATGACAGCTGATATCTCTACAAAGCCACTCAGTATACTGACTCAGATTCAAAATTATAAATTCGTTATTGATCGATAGTTTCTGTTTGTCTAAAATTGTCTTAAGTTTTCTCTTAATTCCGCATATTATTTCTGCATGCATATTCAATCAAGGCAAATACTGTTCTATCAGATACAGACCCGATTGAAGACATTGATATTAGTTTGATTTATTCAAACTTTCATCGTGTTCTCTGTGGAAGAATAATTACTATTTTTCTTACATATAATGAAGAGTAATCTTTCTGCCTGATCGGGGTTTAATCTCACAGTTAAAAATCTAAGAAGCCAACCACCTAGAATGGGTAGAGACACCCGGTTTCCAGAAATAAGGAAATCAAGAAAGACCAAAAATAATTGTGTTCACAGATTCTTAATAGGAGTCTGTGAAAATTTGGCACCATTTCCACCAATACACAGACACACACAATCACAAAACTAAACTATTTGTGCTAGCAAATAAGTTCTGGAAGTCTCACGCGCTCCATCTCAATCGAGTCCGTCACTCTGGTCTCGATCGATTTTCTAGCTCCATACTCGACCAGGTCTTCACGTTATGCACATGGCCGAGTCCCGCGACTTATGTCTGGACCGAGTTGAGTCCATATTCAATTCTTTACAGACTTTCTCAATTCAAAACTCAACCGAGACTTTTCGTTAAGATCTCAACCGAGTCTTTTCGTTCGGCGGATGTCGACCGAGTCTCTTGTTAGGATCTCAACCAAGTCTCTCGTTAGAATCTCGACCGATGATCTCATTAAGATCTCGATCGAATATCTCTACTTCAAGTCTCGACCGAATCTTTCCGACTGATCTCGACCCAACCTTTCATTCCGATCTCGACAGAATTTTTTCAGCCATTCTCGACCGAGTATTTCTGTCAGATCTCGACCAAATCCATGATTCAAATCTGAACCGATTCTCTCCGTTACGATCTCAACTGAGCCTATCTTTCAAATCTCAACCGAGTCATTGCCTTGAGATCTCGACCGAGCCGACTCAACTTGGAGGTGAACTTTATATTTGACTAGACCTGACCACAAGCCAATTGCCACAGTTATCAACTAAGTCTTTTTGCAATACCACTACTTTGAATATTGTGCCATTTGGATATATACAAATCAAAATACTCTGATTAATATACCTTCATATATATTAAATCCAGAGTGTCAGAAAGCACAAAAAAAAAAAACAAACAAACACACAACAAGAGTCCAAGAAGCCCAAATACCCAATCCTAAGGTACTCTAGACTTTCGATATGGATTGTCCTTATGATCAAAATTCCACAGAGGAGTATCCACTAGAGATGATATCTCCTTCAATAGAACAAGCTAGATACAATAGCTACTCTTGCATGAAATCACAAATCCATGAGCCATCCACCAACCCATTCGAGAGATGAGAACCTATGAGAGCTGAAGTTGCATATGACCGACCGCAATTTCATGCTACTGAATCATCACAAGCAAGAGCTTACTTAAATGGGGCTTTTGCCAACCATGCTCTGCGTGCTGAAAAAGGAACACCAAAGCTAGACCTTCCTAAGTATGATAGTAATTCAGACCCTCAAAGATTTCTCCAAGTCTTTGAGAATGCTTGTGATGTCTATGGAGATACGTCTCCAAAAGCCATGGTACAACTTTTCTCGATGACCATGATCGATCGAGCACGAGAATGGTTTTTCAACTTGGATCGTGAAGATAAACGAAATTGGTCACTGTTATGGCCATACTCGGTTAAGGACCTGGAATAGTCCTAATATGGTAGACCGGCCCTCCAGTACTTGAGATTATTGGTCACGCCATAATTTAATTTCAGGTCAAGGCCTGTTTGTGACTAATTACCTTGAGAGGACCCAGACGCTCTAATTGAGACATATGGAGTATTGCATGTCTGTGTGACGGATATAGATAGGAGGACTGCATGAAGAGGTGTGATCTATTTATAGTTGACTTGCATGGGGATTGCATGGTTTCATGCACAAGACTCTACTCTCTATATAATGAGGTGAGGATTCTCCCGTCAACATATTGGGTTTAGGTTACCAGTTCCTCTCTTCTCCTCTTGCTTCACATGGCATGGCTTGGGGGCTAGATCAAATTTTGATAATTTGATCTAGGTTTGGTTGGGTGGTTTGGCTCCATTGTCTCTCCTGTGTTCTCCTATCCTCATATTAGGAGCAATCCTTTAGGGTCTTTGCATTGGTATCAGAGCCCGACTAAGATGCGGTCTTGGATAGGATGGAAGCAAGCTCTACATCAGGTTGGAAGATGAAAGCACTTGGATTCAAATCTCAAATGAAGTGCTGATTTCTTAAGGGAAGTTTAGAATTGGAGTTCTAAATCTTTCAGCTTTTCAAAGTTTGTGGTAGAGTGCCCTTCTACACATTCACTTTTGATAATGATGTTGAAAAATTAGTATAGAGTTCATTCTTACATTTCTGGTGCCTTCAGAAAAATTTCATTGGATGTAGCTTTTGCTTGGGAGCTTTGGACAGATTCCATTAAATCTTAATGATGTGTGAAATTGAATTTCAGTTGCATGCTGGGGATTTATGATTAATCCTCCTGTAAGGCAAGCAAAATACATTCATTGTTCTGATATTACGAATTTGTATAGTCTCTGGTATAAGCAGAAAAAAAGACATGCATAATAACAGTGTTCATAGGGTCTGCCACGGATGTTAACTATTCCCTGTGAAAGCAATTATGATACGGATAGTCCTGCTTTTTGGTAGGAGTAGGGAGAAGATCATAGTTCTTTGGAATAGTTGAGAGGTTCGAAATCTTGATTGACGAAGGTAACCATGTTGGTAATCAACCTGAAATAATTTACAGTCCTTTTTTCGTTTCTCTGGTTTCAGAAAGGTGACAGTTGAAAAGGCAGGTTAATTGTAATGGAAACCTCAGTTGGATTCAAGTATTGATAGACGGCTGTCAGAGCAACCCATTCCTTTCGGTTCATGTCCTGCAAATGATCCTTTTCTGATTCCTAACCTGCATGCGATTCTTCTAGGGAGAGCTGTAAGGAATCGATTGTGGATCAAACTGATTGGAGCTGAGTGGGACCAGTGGCGAACTGTAGGCTGTGGATTGATGAAGCGAATTTGCGCTGTGGGCAGCGGTGTGAGGGTAGTTTTAAGCTTGCTGATGGTCGGGTGGATCCTGGATGAACCTCTCTATTAATGGGCCTGAGGAGCGTGACCTACCTTGAATTCCCTCTCGCGACCCTGTTCTCTTTCGATCCAGCTTCAGAGTTCTCTCTCTCTCTGGATGGTTGCGGCTGGGAGCACCTCTCTCTCTCTCTCTCTCTCTCTCTCTCTCTCTCTCTCTCGCTTATGATGTCTGAGATTCTATAGTGATGTGAAGAGGGAGCCGGCCCTAATGTTTTTTTTTTTTTGTAAAGATAGGGTTTGGTTTTTAGGCCTATTTGGTAATTTTAAAACCTTACCTTAGGGCTTTCTTGGCATGATGGGCAAGGTGACTAAAGTCATTCTGATGCGTTGTGAGTGGTCAACAATTCAAAGAATTGGGTGACTATCTACATCAGTGCTATTACATGCCTGTTACTAACTTTAACGAAGTAATTCTTAAGCCAGTAAGTGAAAAGGGAGAACAGTCCAATTTTATTGAAAAATTCGTAATAATAGGAATTAAAAAAACTGATTTCATTTCCAGTTAAATCCTATGGTAAATTACATTCAAAAGATCAGACTAGTAGTGTTTTTTACTAGTAGTTGATTTTTGTATATCAACAATTCAGCCCAGGTAGAGGATAGAAATGAAATTGTTTCAGATTTTTTTTCCTACAGTAATAAATTTTAAAACATTTACTAATGTCGTTACGTCTTCTCACTACCTTAGCTAAAATAGATTTTCAGGAAACTGAAAATTCTAAAGAGGGAAGAAGAGTGGACATCAGAGGTAGTAAGTGTGATCGAGAAATGTATTTCGCAGTTAGGATTTTAGGTGAATCCCAGTAAATAATTGCTTAATACCGATTATTAATTTCCTGAATTAAATTCATTTAATTGAATTGTAGCTGATGTTTTTGTGACCATTGAGTTCTCCGCAGTTTTGGATGTCGATTGTGATGTTAGAAGTAGATCTGATACATGGATTACATTGGATATATTAATTGATAGAAGCTTCTCCCTAGAGTTAATGCTCTTGGATCTAGTGGGATTCAAAGCTTATCATTAACCAGAAAAGGTCAGAATGTAATGTAGAGCCGTGTTAATTCTTCTGTCTAAATCACAGAATCAGGTGTGGATTGGTGGTATCCATCTAATTGGCATGCCAGTCATCCAAATAAGGAATTCTCCAGTGTTTGGGAACAAGAGATAATATCCTATAGTGATTATAGGACAGCTAGATGATCAATGAATCTCTAGAATATCAGATAAAGCGGTTAAGGGTTTTCTGGAAGGAAAAGCTGATGGTATGGGACATCAGTAATTTTGGAAAGGGAATTCTAGGACTGTAAAGATCTGATGATCAATGATGTGTTTTAGTACCTAGTCGCGATATGGTAAAAATAAAAACCATTTGATCAAATGTGGGTATTTTGAAAAAATTTGAGGTTTAATCTAGATCCTAATGTGGTATCTCATTATTTACAAAATCAAAGGCCCTAAAATCTATTTTTTGCTTTCTTAATTAATCCTTTACTTTTTAGTAATTTCTCGAATATAAGACATCAGACTGGTTTATATGATTCTTTCCAGCATGAAGTTATTCTTCTGAAAGACTGTTATGTCATATAAATTACTACTTGTATGAATAGACATGGAATTCAGATAAATTCTATGGTTTAAGTGTTTCAATTTATTAAACCTAGAATATCTCTTTTTGCATAAATGGATTTCGATGGAAGGGTAGTTTCTATCACTCGGGTTGAAAATATTTGAAGGGAAAGTCATGTGTGTAATAGAGTGAATCCTTTTGTGGAATACACTTATTACTGACTTTTCTTGGATTTGAGTATTCTCATATATCATCTTTCCAGTTAACTTTTATTGAAATTATAATTTCTTTAAAAGGAGGGGTGAAGTGGTGGGATAAAATTCTATTTGGAAATCTGTAGGTTGCATAGTTTTGGAATAAAACCAACTGTGGTATAGAAATGAGATTTGGTTTGAAAGTAATTTCAGATAGATTCAGAGTAAGATACCTAATTGGAACTTCTCAAAAAAAGAAGAATTCTCTAGGGATTGTGGTGGACAATCTGGAACTAGAATAGGTTTGATATTTGAATCATTACCTATAAGTAGTACAGTAAAAGGTCAAAGGTTACTAATTCCATTTTGATAGAATAGAAGTAAGTTTGATAAGAATTTAAGTCTGAGAATTCTATATTGGATCAACCTAATCCTAGTTTAGTACAAGGGTTTATTGAGTGGAAGAAATTATGTGATTAGAGGTAAACTGGGTTGGAAAACTACTGAGAGTGAATTTTATTCATCTCAGAGATTTCTCGGATATGTTATTTACTCATGAGAAATAGAAAATCTTTTGTAGCTGAGTTACAAGATCTCAGTGGGATATGTGAATAACATATGTGGATTTTGGAGGACTCTGACAGATAAGAATGTGTTTATGTATTGGATCATAGTGAGATTATTCACATATGTGCATGATTAATCTTGTATGAATCTACTGTGCATTCCTAGTTACTAGGGTTATTTGGTGCACTTATAGATGGTTTGGATGAGGATCTAAATGTGGTGTCATACTAGTATAATTGAGATCTGCACCTAGACATTTGAGATTTCTGAATCATTGGCAATTAACTTGAGCAGTTGATTACTCCAAGATGAAGTTAATTCGTAAAATGATTAGTGTGATGTGGATTCATTGGGAACTGATGGTTTTGAATTATATTGTTTGTAAGACACACGATTAGTGAATCATTTGGGTTCATCAGTTAAAATTGTGTGCATTGGATATATAGTATTCTTGGGATAGAGTATTTCTTAGTTAAGGGACTCAGCTCATTAGTGATTATATCCCAGAGCGCTCAATTGGATAACAAATCATAATGAATCTAAGAATAATATCCGAAGTCATATTCAGCAGGAATTTGGCTATCTAGATTTGATTCTAGATTGTAATGTAAAGTTTTTGTAGTTGAAGATGATTGTCATTTTGAAATGTGTTCAGTCTTTAATTACCAGTGGTTTATAGAACTTGAATATCTCGCACTTCAGTCAAAGAATCCTGTTTGGAGAGTATTCCTAAAATCTAGTATTTTCCTGTTGGGAAAGATTTTGGAATGATTCTTACTTTTCCTGAGTTATGTTGGACATATACTCCAGTATCCTCTAAATGATTAAGTATGGTTTTGGATTCCAGAAAATTATGATTGACAAATCATATGAATCTAAATATTTATGATTGACGGATCATAAATAGATATTTAATTATTGTCAGAGGATTTAAAGGAATGGTGATAATTCTTAAGTGTGATGATTAATTCTTGATCTATTATTTGAGTAAGAATTCAGATCAGTGTTTTGAATCTCTTTACTCCAGTATTATTGAGAATCTATGGATCTCACAGACATTCTCATAAGATAAGTATTTTATGTGGAGAATTTAATTTATCTAGTGGATACTATTCTACTACAGTTTATGGTCTGCAGATGCTTGAGTACAATTCTTCATTTGATTGGATCTTCAGTTATCATAGGAGACAGACAAGTCTATTAAGATGAATGAATGCTATTTTCTTGTATTTGGTGCTAAAAACATGAGAATTTAACTCAGAAGAGTATCTGGGATGCTCAGAGTTGAGTTTTTATCATTCTATATCTTAATGATTCTCTTAGAGATTCTAGTTGAATGAATTATCATATCTTAGAATTGGATTCTAAGGATAGTTGTATTTGGAAGTTTTTTATGAATTGTTTGCCAGTGTTTGTGGATAATTTTAGACTATAATTATCTTTTTTTTTTCTTTAACTTTAATCTCCTAAGTTAGGAAATATTTCACTCAATGGTTCATGTAAGTGTTTTACATGAAGTTGATGTTACTAGCTTGTGTTGAGTGTAACCATGTTGAGAAAATATATCTCTTAGTGTACTTTTCAAATCAAATTTTGTACTCCAAAACAAAGATTAATGATTAGAAATAGGTTTATCTATGAGTACTTGTTTGACATGAAAGTCAGACTAAGGATAATGATTTTTCTCGATTAATATTGAAAGTTAAAGGAACTGTTCTTGTAATTCTTTCCTGTCTTGAGGAGCTTCTAAAGATAGAAGCAGTTTAAGGAGGGAAGAATGTTATGGCCACATTCGGTTAAGGACCTGGAATAGTCCTAATATGGTAGACCGGCCCTCCAATACTCGAGATTATTGGTCACGCCATGATTTAATTCCATGTCAAGGCCTGTTTGTGACTAATTACCTTGAGAGGACCCAGACACTCGAATTGAGACATACGGAGTATTGCATGGTGCTGTTCTATAGTGCCATGAAATCTTTCACTGGCCTCCAAAGCTATATCCATAAAAGTTTTTAGCTGCCCAATATCACGGATGAACAGCGAAAACTAGATGAGATTCCAGAAATTCCTCAGATTTCCATGAATCTGATGAATATAGGTGTTGCTAAGGGGACTAGCATCACCTTACCAATGCACTATAAAGATTACCCAACAGTATCCACTATCCTTGATAGTGGATCAGGCATCAACATAATGGCTTTGTCACTAGCAAAGTCATGGGGTTTCAAAATCTTAGATCTTTCTGATATAATTTTACTACACTTTTTATACCTACATAAAATATAGATAAAAACCTGAACCCAAATATCTCAAGAGTGATGGATTCAAAAGTTATTCAAGACTTATCTACAAATAAGATATATATGTAAGGATGATTGAGCTATTAAATCATTTAGGAAAGCTTCATATTTCAAAAAATAGTCTGATAATGTAGAATAACTATTGATACTTATTGTTCTCTTGTGCACATAGGCATAGCTAAATTGAAATGGCCAAAATTTATACGGTACATTTGATTACCATCAAAATAAATTCAAAATTTGAATTTTTCTCTCTTTTATGAGCTGTATGGCTTTGAAATTGCTTGTGAATTTGAAGAATGATAGCTACAACCAAGTGTTTTCCTAGTTTTTTACATTCAATCTAATAATTAGCTTTTTTACTAATGCTAGTGCGAGGTTGTAAATCTAAGCATGGTTTTATTAAGCACAAGCATTACTTGATATTGAAAATCAATATTTCGTAGTGTAAGTTTAAAAGTTTCAGTTGGTGGATAAAGTACAAAAACTTAAGATTAATTTATTTCCGTAGTATGTCAAATCAAAATGTTGGTGAATTCTTATGAAGTTAATGGTATGTGATTGAGAAAAGCTTCACGTGATCTTCACATAAACCTAATCTAAAAAATGATAATGACAACCATGTGAATGGATATTGAAATATCATAATTTCATATTTTATGTGTTATATAAGTTGATATAATATGAAAATATGACATTCATAAATTGCATTAAGACTTGAAAGTGAAAGCTAACTATAGTATTAAATTATGAGCATTAGTGTGATCATAAGACCAATTTTAGATTATTATTTGAATAGATTATAGTCTAGTTCATTCGCCACTAGATGTATCATGTCACTTGACAAGTAGAGGGAGTTGAGTTTTTTTATATTTATCCTCTTGTTTTCCACTAAATACCAAATGTACATCCTTGTTAAAATGAGTTTGCCTTTGAATTAAAAGTCTAATTAGAAATACCACATGAAATTCTATCCCAACAAAAAAGATTTGAAACTATTTGTTGATGATTTGAAACAACAAAAGTAAAAGGATGAACATTGTAGATTGGCCTTGGGAGATGATTAATCAAATTATTGACAATTTTAGTGCAAAAATATAACTACATTCCTAACTTTATAAATAGCTAACTTATAGGAACACTGATTCAAATGTGTGTGTAATAGTGCCAATTTCCTTGATTAGAAGCCGAAGCCACAGTTAAAAACGATGCTACGACTGATCTAGATTGACAATTTGACAAACAACAAGCATTCACAATCAAAAGCATTGATCAACATTGATAGATAACTCAAAAAACTAAGAAACGACTCAAAATTTTAAATTTTCAAAATTTATTTATTTATTAATATTTTTCAATTTTATCTAACTTTAAAAATTCAATGGAAAGTACTGTGAATACAACGTCAATCGAAATCGAAATACGACATACTATTCGATTCCTAATTTCACTAAATTAATGTCAGACTGGCATGCAAAGCATACGACATTAACCACAAAATTTCATTACAAATTGTTTTACATAAATTTAGTTTTACGAAAGTCATCAATCATTATCATTGGTTTATGACAAAACCTTCAGAACAATTGTATAACCACTCAAAAGAACTGTAGGTCTATCATGCATGTTCGAATCACACACATAATTACCATGCAACCAATTTCCACAAGCGTAGCTCACCAAAGTTGGGAAAAAGCATACATACATCAAAACAATTCACGTTTTCGGCAAATTTTACTTAGATGGTCATAACTTCAGCTACAATGTACCAAATTGACGGAACTTTAGATGGTCATAACTCGAGTTGCAATGCATCAAATTGGTCGATGTGAAGCACAATACAGAGGGTATCATGTTTCCAAGATGACTGACATGTCACCCTACCACCTCAACTTCACATGTGCAAGTTTAGAAAAACCAAAAAATCAGTAGGGGGCGCACTGTTTTCAGGAGGTATGTTGGAAAAACATGAAATCTCCATGCATGCACGCTAGATAGCTTGTTAGGAAGGCCAAGATGGCTAAAAAATAGGCTGGATTGACTCCATTATATTTTTCTCTTGTGGATTTGTTGCAATAAATCACCAAAAAAACTAGAAAAAAAAAACAATTTTGAACCCTTTTTGGACCTCTTACACCCTTTAGGTTTTGATTTATCTACTCTAACCTTTTGAAAATCTTCAAAAGATGTTTATTAACCCTCATAAAAGGTCTACAAGCCAATTTACAACAACATGCAATCAATTCTATGAAAAGGCTCGCAAAAATCATCAATTTTAGCAATTTTTTGAATTTTTTCATTCACCTACAGCTGAATTCTACCTCATGCATCCACATACTTTTTATCACATGCAACTCATATTAATCATAAAAAGCCATAAATTATTCTAAATTTTTCTAGATCATAGCTCTTACACTTTTCTAGCCAAAACTCCTAAAAAATAAGTAATTTTTGACTAAATCATAGCCTAGAATCGTAAATCTTGCAAAAATTCTAGCATGCAATCATTAACTCAGTAATTACTAAAATCCTAGTTGAAGGTACACTTGTTGGAAAATCAGATCTACCATAAGTTACGAGAGATCTAAGCGAAACCATAAAAAATTGTTATAATTGGATAACATCGACAATGATGGATCATAGCGACATGTAAGTGAAAACATTGATAGAGCATCCGCTTGAAGTTTTGTTCTCTACCAAGAAGAGAAAATTGATCAATTAACTACCAAAGATCTGCTGAAAAGCTTCACAACTCCAAGCCGTTTGATCTTCATAAGCCTTGCTTTGATACCACTATAAGGAAAGCTCCTCAAGATCCTACTTACAAGAGAAACAAGAAGAGACAATAGTGGAGCAAAACCACCCAACCAATGAGAAGCCACCTATCAATCATCAGTAGCATCGCCCATGAGCCATTGGATTATATGCAAGTGCAGAGAGAGAAAACTAGTAATGAAAACCGCACAATAATATGGTAGTAGGATGAGTTCCTACATGGATATATGGCCTCAACCTCTCCAATGCATGTTCCCATGAAAGCCAAGAATATTTTCAAACGTGCTTTTCATTACTATTGATACTCTCTACATGCTTATAGCCATCCTAACCCATGCACTAGCTCCACTTATGTGACTAGGGGCCCTCACAACGTTATTGATTACATTTCTAGCCTAGTTCAGAATAATTATGTGTAACCAACAATCTCACTTATCAAATAAAGGAGTTAAAATGTAGTATATAAGATTATCAAACCCCAAAGAGATAGTTTAACCGGTTAATTGTAGATAATATTGTTCTTTATGTGTTCTATTTAACAAATCTAGTTGTCAATAGACATTCAATTGAACTGACAACTAGTACCGCCAATTAAATTGTGTTGTGAATCCAATAAACCATTAGATAGTTGATTTAGACAAACTCCTATCGAACATATTCCACTTGAGACTTGTAAAAAACATCATACCTATCGGCCATTTTGATATATTGGATTGTGCACCTAATAAAGCTTGTCAAACAAGGATGACAATCACTGCATCAGTAAATTAGACAAAGAGTTTCTCACAATACTTTTAGAACAATTAGACGAAATCTCAATTATCAGTCCTCAACATCTAACTATCTATTATTCAGAACAAACAAGTGATCTCAAGTCTCAATTGTTCGAGTAAATACATGAGATAATACATCTGTGGTATCTAATTAGAATAGTGCAATTGATGGGTCTGAACAATCGAATTGCCTAGTCTGCTTATTGGTTCACAACTTTGGCATATGCACGAATAGGAGAGTGAATGAACTAAGTATCTGACCAAAGTTATTAGTTACACACGATCTTCAAATATGTGAGATAATCCTCTGACTTGGTAACTCAGTAACTTGACAGAGAATTGGTCGAGTGTTCTGATACATATAAGCACGACATGAAGGTAGTCGTGTCCGTTAGATTATGAGGTACGTCTATTCTATTTTCATATATCTTCCAAGTGTATTTCTGATTACATGTCCTCTTGTGAAGCAATGGGAATCAAACATGTCGAAAGACATGTTGGTTCTAGATAAAACTCAGTAGTTTGACCCCTTCCAAATATTTGCTATCGACGCGTCTTTGATAATGGCTCATGTCTTTTCAATTCAATTCCTTGTAATAGCTGCCTTTCGAATAAAAGTGACTTTATTTAAAGTTCATCATAAATTTGGTATTCAATAGAACTTATATAGTTGTCCTTAGATATTTCATATTTGAAAGTTTGATTCCTTAGATATTTCTTCATTATATGGCTTTTACATTCGATATGTGTCTTCGATAAGTAGATTCGAATGCATTATATTGATATTTGCAAAAAATGACATGTAATAGGTTATTACATATCCCCCTCCTCAAATGTGATGTGCCCTCACAAACAATTAGGTTCAGCAACATAAAACGTTCGAGCATTCGAACAACTTGAAATGAAAAAATATTTTTTTCAAACATTTCAATCATTGACACAAGATATTTCTTCATAATATTTTGCATATATTTAATAATAACAAATGCATATAGTCATTTGTTTGGTGGATCTGGTTTACTTTGCATTTGAGTTGTGAGTTTTGCATTCAATTCGATCTATCGAGCTATCCGTAGTTGGCCTGCTTCACGGTACTACCCGATAATTTGATTTTCGAGTTTTTCCAACTTAATTTCCAGATATGTGCCATCATAAACTGCATGAGAGATCTTCTTATCTCCACAAATTCCTTTTCTAGGAATGATTTCCTTCAGCAACTTCGAATTCATCTTGACTAATGAAACCTACATGTAAAGATCCTACATTCAATCCAAAACTTTGGTAATGAAATTATTAATAAGTTGTAATGAATAAGTCATAAACCTTCCATGGTTCTTATTGTCATGCCTATGACTGGTCTTAGGTAGCGTGCCCACGCTAGGGACCAGTAGACCAACAACCCGTAAGTTAATTGTGACTATAATTGGGGCCCTTATGTGTACATGGTCATAATTAATGGTTGTAGGCCTAAACACATGATGGTGGAGTTGGTATGGGTCTATTAGTGAGTCATTAGGGAACTAGATGATGTGGCCCATATAGGCTGTAGAGGTGTCCAGTGAGGTGTCACAATGCACTACTAGTGGTGGCCTTGGAGGGTATAAGTATACCTATTGGGCTCTCACTAGTGTATCCTTGATTGTGAGACTGGTAGCTGTATGTTGCTGGTATGATGCCTCATTCCTCTTTGTGATTGATCTATAGCTTGGGGGCTAGATCCGTTCGATCTAGGTTTGGTTGGATTGAGTTGTCCACCATCCGTTTCCCTTGTGTTGTTTGTGAATGGCATGCTTAGAATAGGATCCTTGGGTGAGGACTTTATATTGGTATCAGAATAGGATCTTGCTCAGATACCAATATAAAGTCCTATACCACAGGTTCTTCCTCCATGAAAGCCCTCCACTTCCTGATCAAAGTGTTAGAAAAAATGATTACAAGTATAAAAAATTCTCGGGAATTATTAATAAATTCCAATTCATAAATTTTCTTCACCCTTTTTCATAATCTTTACGATCACTGAAAGGATTGTAGCCTTTGTCCTCACATACCCGGAGTGACAAATTTAGAAATGGGGAAGAATGAGTAGACTTTTTCTTGTTCTTATATCAAACTATGTTGGTATGCCCCATCTTTAAGCACATCAAGAAGACAACTTTTTATGTTCAGTTTTGCTTTCCATCTTAGGCTTCTGGGCCATTTGGTCGTGTCCGCTTTCGAAAAAATGACACCTTGGTCAAAACAAAAAAAAAAATCCAAGAGTTCCTGGACAGGTGTCCAATTCTCGGTTGCCCATTGTAGTTAATAAAGTGAATATACATTTCGTCAACTGTGAAAAAAGCTTTACGGAATTGCACTAGGAATTTAGCCCAATCACAGTTATATGGGTTGCATCCTCTACCACTAGGAGGCTTTACCCAAAGCAAAAAACCAACAAAATTCACTTTTTTATTCTGGGATGTTACGCAAGCTAAAGTAGCTTGATCAATGATTTATCTAGTCATCGACAACTTCAGGGTTTTTAATCACCGAAAAAAAATTTCAGTTGCCAGCCCAAACTGTATATCATAATGGCTAATTATTGAATAGATTTTGCATTCGGTTTTTTCTATTTATTGCCTAGATGAAATTCCAACACATTGTGAACCTGAATTGGGAACCATGTGTTTAACATTTCAGAGTGTCATCACGGTCGAGTGATGTCGGGCGAATTTTCATTTGCCACCCCTCACTAAAATTTCACTCCATCTATTTGCATATGAAAACCGAAAAAATTGAAAAAATTTACGTTTGGTTGAACTCATTACGGGTATATTTTTTCTAATAGAACAATGTCCAAAAAAAAAAAAAAAGTTTTAACGGACAATAACGTGCATATAGATTTTATACCAATGATTTTGCAAAATGGATCTTGTACAACAAATTAGCGAAAAAACCATTGTATGCATCAAAATCTAATTCGTACCAATATTTAGGCCATTATGATTATATAACTACTTTGACTGCATTTGCATTTATATAGTCTATAATAACTAGAATGCTCATGGAAAACAAAATGCCAAAAAAAAAAAAACCTTAACTAAAGCCTCCAGGATAGTGAAATTTTGGTACGACTGATCTAAGTTGGAAAAGTTTGGAACTTTCCAGATGGAAAGGACTTTCTGGAACAACTCGTGTGTCTTTTAAGAATTGTGATACACTCTTATGATATGGTATGGTCTAGGAAATCTGGAGAGTTGGGATTGGCGAATCATAACTCAGACTCTAGGATATACCTGATCCATAAGAGAGAATTGTGTTCATGGTAAGATTACCCCAGATGAATAAACATGATAGTGAAATTTTGGTACGACTGATCATCTTACCAAATTGACTATGTTTATTCGGGTAAAGACCAAATAGTTATAGAATGTTTGTTTATGCTTTATGGATTACCAAGTGACATTATGAACATTTGCGATTCGAAGTTCACTGATTGCTTTTGGTCGACCGTATTTGCTAGACTAGAGATGACTCTGAGCTTAAAGTTCTTCTGATCATTGGTAGTTGCCTATCACGTTTTTTTATTGAGTATAGGACAAGAATGCGATGAATTATGATTGACGAATCATAGTTCAGATTCTAGTTATACTTGATCGATTAAAAGAAGGATTACTTGTGTGATCAGAATATCAGATGAGATATGTATTTATATTTTTATAGCAATCTCCTAGGAGAGAAATTTATCCTTGATGAAAATTGAGTTATGGTAAGCATTTGGCTACCGGTTATAGCCCATGCATGCTTACATACAGTTTTTGAACCTATATCACTCATTTTGGTAGAGAGTCATCCGATCCGGTTTTAGCGGATTTCATACATGATATGCAGGAAATACTACAGATAGCACGTGAGAATGTCTAGTGTGCCTAGGATAGGGACTGACATTATGCAAATCTGAAAAGATCACCGAGAGACTTCCAAGTGGGGGATTGGGTATACTTAAGAATCCCAAAGAATTCTAGTGTAATGTATACCGGCTAGCATTATAAATTGTCCCCTAGATATAGAGGACTGTATAATATCTTGAAAAAGATCGGATTCTTAGCTTACCAATTGGAACTCTCTAAAGGATCTCAAGTGCCTCCGGTATTTCACATAAGCCGACTCAAGCAGATTCTACGTGAAGGAGAGCATCTTGGATCTGGAGATCAATAGAACCTGTTGGATGAATCATCGAGTGTGTCTTGACTTGAACCTAGAAAGATCTTGGATACAAGAACTAAAACGATTGAGAAATCGTATAATTATCAAGCATCTGGTTCATTGGAAGGGATGTACAGACGATGATGATTCCTGGTAACATGAAGGAAGCTTAAGGAGGAATTTTCCCAGTTTTAAGTTCTGAGAACATAACTTGAATAAGGGGGGAAGAATGTCATGCCCATGATTGGTCTCGGGTAGTGTGTCCATGCTAGGTACTGGTAGACCAACCACTCGTAAGTTAATTGTAACTATAAGGGAATTGGGGCCCTTGTGTGTACATGGTTTTGTTCCATTTTGAAAAATGATGTTTGCATAGCAAAGAGATTTAAACACGATAGATTGTTTAAATTGGATGCTAATGTGGCTACGAAGAGTGTGAACTTGGCAAAGAAGGAGATCACTCAAGTAGAGATCTTGTCAAAGTGTAATCTTGCTAGGATTGAGGAGGAGCATCAAAGAGAGGAAGATCTTGAGGATCAACCTCAAAACCTGAGAGCTCCAAGAAGTCCTCAATGACAAAAAGCGAGTCATCAAAGTCCATGCAATCTATTCATTCATGTGTGCACCTTGCAAGGTTGAGGAGCAATGGAGATGCTACTATCTTTGAATTTTTCATAGATAGTGTTAGAAGACCACTTGTAGTGGGAATTTCCTATCCTTCTCTCAACCCTAGATCCAAGCACACAAGCATCAAGGAGATGATGAGGATTAACTAGTTGTCACGCAGAGATTTGTTCCCATGAGAGCAATAGCATATTTCATATTTTACCATGTGCATATTTCATATTTCATATCTAACACTAAGATCCATTAACACTAGATCCACAACAATGATAGAAACTTACTCTTCTCTCTCTCCCTTTCTCTCTCACAAAAAGCATAAGAACAATCAATCCTAATAAGTATCAAATCCAACAATTAGCAAATACAAAGAAAACATGAGAGATAGAGGAGAAAAGATGAAGAGCAAGGACATTCCATATCCATTTCATACCTGCTTGTATTGAAATGAAGAGAACATGTACAAATGATTCAAATTTACTACTATATATAGTGGATTTTAGGGCTTTGGTGTCAAATCCTATTAGCCAGTTTCTACCTCCCTAACTATAAAAATAAGAAAAAGTGAGAGAACCCATTCAAAAATTGGAGAGAATCAATTTGAATTTGAATTTTAGTGGGAATCGCTATTTTATTCACTAACTTGACTATTAGGCCCTGCGACATTAAAAGTCCCGCAAAAAGGCCTAAAGTCCTTTTATTGACTTCTAACTAATCAATTATTTATGTGATCATCGGGTTGGACTTACAAACGCAGGGCGCCAAATCCCTCTCACTTATTAATTATGATTAGGTTTGTCTTGATATCTACAAACCCTCCAACACTATCCCCCACCAACACTGGTGGCGGTCCCATGACACTTGGCAAGATTTATTACTTCATGGCCTCTTGTCTAACCTTTATAAGGTGGTATTGAACTTTTTCCATGAACTTCAGGCGCTCCATATTGAAATCGGTTTTGTGCAGAAAGAAGCACTTATTCGCGCCGGAAATCCAATTCGATGTTGTCCATGCTATAAATCTGGACTCCCAGAATCCACCCTACATCTCGGCTTGATAGTACAATCTTGCTATAGATAATTGGTCTTGGACTTTGTCAGACGTCATTGCGATGTTTAGATTGAAAGCCAATGCAGGTAAGCAATCATCCCATTTTGTTGAAACTGACGTCAACTTGGTCAAGTCGTTTGCAAAAATAGCTGATTGTTTAACAGTCGGATCTATTGAAGACGTGTACTCGTATCCATAGACCTAGAGAAATCAGTTGAAATCCACTGTGATCGACCAACTATATTGTTGATAGATTATGGGACAATTTGGGATATGGATGGTGATTTTATCCATTGGTACTCCCAAATCTTTCCATTTATTTCTACACAACATTGGACGTAATATGGATCCACCCGGGCTAGCAAGGGCTCATTACATAACTCCTTATTGAGTCTGGAGTCTTTTCAAAAATAGTTCTACGCCATGGTAGTTGCTCATCCAATGCGAGTAGCTTATTCAATTCCTTGCCGGCTTCGATCTCTGAAGTCTTGAACTTAATCACCGAGCCACCCCTCGAGGATTCATGTGATGTAAAAAAATTTGGATCTGTTCCTCGATGGTGATCGACTTCTGAAATAGTGGGGGTGGCCCCTGATGAAGATGGCCCTGCATCCATGGCTTGAGAAGCCATGGTTGGTTCTTCTTCTACCCCTTGATCCATTCCTGTATCCATTTCTCCCTGATCTTGATGTGGAGGTGAGAAAGCTGGCATTACTGGTATCGGAATCTAAGGGGTTGTCTCTAAAATTTGAATGATGACTTTTTAATAGGCTTTTATGATCTATTTTCCCATTGCCAACTTAGAAAATGCCTTGCCCTTGAAATGATCAAACTTGCCTTGGAATCCAACCAATGACTGTCTATAGGTTTTTACCTTTTGAAACAATTGTCTTACCTCCTCTTGCAAGACAGGATGGTCTAGTCCTTGTGCAGAGAGCATATTGTCATGCTCTGTGGTTGTGGCATCTAGGTCTCCAAAGATCCTTTCTTTGTCCAAATTTGCCAGGTCCTGCTACCCTTGCAATAGGTGAACTTATTGCTTGGCATCCTGAACGGCTTTATCGACATGATCTTGTGTAGTAGTGAGGAATTCTGGAGTGTTGCAATGTAACTGATAAGAGTGTTTTCTGATCCCAATTCTGAAATTCTCTCTTCAAAGATGTCTTCTTCTTGATACCCATTTAGCATTGTGGCATGATTCTTGGAAGATTCTACTTGTCCATTACCCCTTGGATTGTATGGAGTACGAAATCGATGCATAACAAAAAGTCTTCCAATAGACACTTGATCATTTCATTGACAAAGTGTGTTCCATGATCACTTACGATCTTGATAGGACATCCAAATCCAACAATGATATTCTCATATAAAAACTGAGTTGTAGACTTTGTATCGACAACTCTAACTGCTTTTGCTTCAACCCACTTGATCATGTAATTAGTTGCTACTGATATATTTGGCTTGAGATCCTCTTGCTGCAGGATGAATAGGACCAACATAGTCAAGTCCCCATTTCTCAAATAGTGCTTGTGATAGAACCGGATGCAAAGGTTCATAATTCTGCTTTGTAGGACGACATCATACATCACATGACTGAATAAAGTTTTTGGTATCCTTATGAAGTGTAGACCACCAACACCCTGATTATAAAAGCTTTCGAATAGTGATATCAGTTGAAAAATGTCCACCTCACATCCCATCATGTGAAAACATGATTAGATCATGTACTTTGTGCAATAACACACATCTTCTCAAAATATTGTCCATTCCATGATGATACAATTGGCCGACAATCAATTAATAAGGTTGTGCCTTAACAATCAGTTGTTTCTTTTGAACTTTTGTCAGAGAGTCATTAGGTTGGCCTAACATCAGATATTCAACAATATTTGTTGCCCACTTAGGTACTGCTTCAATATAAAATAACACAATATCTAGTAGTTCATCATCCACTTCAAGGCTACCATGGAGTCTATTCCAAAGTGGTTGAATCCATTATTATCTAGGCACTTAGATAATACAAATTATGAATTTATTGGAGAAGAAGGATATTTTATGATGATCTTAGCACAATTACTTCTTTGCATGTATTTCTATATGATAGTTCTCCTACTACTATTTTAAAATTGGACCTTGACAAGTGGTAGATTGTGTTGTAACTATCTATGTGTATATTTTAAAGATAGTGAAAAAATTTTGTGATGATTTGTTTACAGTTACTCAAACCAGTGGAAGATCTCGCAATATGTCCCGTATTACATGTCTTCTTTACTAGATAAAGCATGGCTGATGGTCGGTATAAAATTCAAAATGTGTCGCCATTAGATAATGTCAAAATCTCTTCACAAAAAATACCATGGCCAATGCTTCTTGTTCTATTGTGGAGAATTCTTCTCAAGATTAGTAAGCTGTTGACCATCAAATTTGATTGGATAGTCTTTTTTATATTCTCTTGGATGCGTCAAAACTGACCAATAGCATATTTTGATGCATCAGTATGAACATGAAATTTGATTGTCCAATTTGGAGCTCGTAGAATCGGTACAGAAGCTAATGCTTTCTTTGATTTCTCAAATGCTTCCAATGCCTCAATCGTCCAAAAAGGTACAATGGTCAACTTATATATAGGTCGTGCTAAGTCCGCAAAAAATAAAATTGATATCCGATAATAATTTGCATCCATCTGTACAAATACCCATCAACTTATCAGTCGTAAGGTTAATCGACAATGGTTAGAATCGTCGATCTACACGATCAATAATTTGAAAATTTAGAGTGCAATTGTTCTGTTCATTCTCTCTGTTACTATAGAGTATTGTCTTAGAAAGAACGAGACTCTTTCAGCATTCAGACTGTTATCATTTGCGGGGAGTCCTGAGCATCTCACTGACAAGCTGGAAAACAGACTATAATGTAGAACACTTGATCAGACAGATCTCGATTCTACTAAACATATGTGCAGTTTACTTGACAAAGGATGAGAAAGAAACGAGCGCAAACTTGAAATATTTCTATTTGTGATCAACCTCGAAGGATTCACAAAATTTTATCTTGCTTGATACTCGAAAGATTTGCGAAACAGTTTCTTGTAGAAGCTCGTGGTTTCTTGTTGAAGCTTGAAAGATTTGCGAACATAATCTTGTCATGAAATATTCTGTTTCTTGTTTAAACCTCAGATGTCGCAAAATTGTCATGAACAATTTGCAAAATATTCTGGATTCTTCTTCATGAATATCAACCATTGTAAACAATTGAATCTATTGTTACAGAATTAAAAGGCCAAAAGACGTGTAAATAAAAGGCCAAAAGACCTGTCTTGTAGCAATATAAATACATGTGCACTACTCGTTGTAAACCAACTCTCAGTAACTCAAACTGAAGAGACTCTCAAACTCATTCAATCAGACACACAACAGCGAGATAAGACAGCAAGATATGTATATTGATTCTGATTCAGAATTATAAAAACGTTTTTGATCAATAGTTTTTGTTTGTTCAAAAATTGTCTTAAGTTGTCTCTTAATTCTGCATATCATTTCCGCATGCATATTCAATCAAGGCAAATATTGTTCTATTAGTACATAGATCAGATACATACCTAATTGTAGACACTGATATTAGTTTGATTTATTAAAACTTTCATCGTGTTCTCTGTGAAAGAATAATTATTATTTTCTCTATAGTGGTATCAAAGCTTCTGGTGCTGATATAGTAATATCAGAGTGAGTCAGAGTCGATACAGTGGTATCTTCGCATCCCTCTTAGCATACTTCATACATCCATCAGCAAGCCGCATCGGGAGTGATTCAGAAAATATAAGATGTCGTCGATTAGCAATATTTAGGCTAAGATCACTACGATCTTGGATCCAGAAGGTTCAAACTATTTGATTTTGAAATTAAAGACTTCACTTATTGAAGGACGAAGGTCTTTTGCAATGGGTAGAACCAATAGAGGAGAAGCCAGTAGCTACTCCTGGCAAAGAAATTTCAAAATGGAGTATAAGAAATGACAAAGCTATAGCAATTATTGTGTCTTCAGTGCATGACAATATAATGCTAGATCTTACATCAATTTTGAACACAAAAGACTTATGGGAAGAATTGCAAACCAATGTTCATAGATTCACTGCATCTGTGAACACGTTTTTTCTTTTATTTTTTATCTCTTTTCTTTTCTTGGATTACTTACTTCTGTTGTTACGGTTCTTTGTGGTTCTTCTTCTTATTAGAACTATTACAGAGCAGAAGCGTTACTCAGGTTTCATTACATATTCTCAGCTTGTCAGTGGGTAACTCAAATCTGATACTCAGCTACATGCAAATAAAACCAGCCATGTAACCATCTACAGCTCAAGAAGATCTAGAGCGATCCTACTACTAACTACTAAATCAAAAAACAATCAAGAACTAGATTAGCTACTGAAAACAAGATTCAAGAAACAAGAAACAAGATTCCTAGCAGCATTTTAACAATCTAAGAATCAAGAAACACTCATCACTTGATGCTTAGATTACTCAAGAACAATCAAGAACTGGCTGCAAGGGAGTATGCAAGATCTATGCCACAAACCAGCCTATCTAGTTTACTTGAATGCTGATTACTACAAGATTCCACAAGCAAGAACGGAATGCTAATCCACAACTAAACAAGAAACAAGAAACAAGAACCTAGTTAATCCACAATGCAAAGGAATCAAGCATGCTCATAGAAATATCACTCAAGATCATTGCCATGAACAAGGAGCTAAGCTATCATCAAGAACTCATGGAGGATCCTCGTTATTTGCTCAAGAGAACTTGACAATACAATCAAAGCTCCCTCACAAGAGAGGGGGGCCCTTAAATAAGCAAGAAGGCTGCCCATGTGGAGCCCATGTGGAAATTCCACTAAATTAGAAATTACATGTGGAATTTTCCCTTCCCCTAAGGTCACCATCAAAAGGTGGCTCACTCTAACTAATTTAAGGGGGGTCTACCTTTATTTACAAATGCCTAGGAAATATTACTAGCTCCTACATGGTCATTCCTTCTTTGGGATACACCATGTAGGCTCACATAGTTACTCACTGTCTTCCTAGCTAGTATTTCCTTGGCTCTCATGCTCGGCTCTCAGCTTCTTCTGCTCTCTTCCTTCTGAGACCTCCTCAGTCATGGGTGAGAAATAACTTGTGCCTTTAGCTTGGCTCGGCACTAGAGAATCAGCTAACATTATCCACCCCTAATCTGTTGCAAGACCCACTGCAACACCGGTGATGTCTTCCGCTTGGCACTTGGAAAAGCGTGGATTTTCGTTTGCTTCCGTAAAACCAGGTGCTTATTATCCACAGAATTTATTTGCCAAAATTGGAAGTCTCTCAACTGGCCGCTACATACCAGCCCTCTTGAGCACTTCTTGTGAATCCTATTCACCTCGTTGTCGCACCGTTTGCTTTCGCTCGCTCATCTTCCGGCCCAGGGCTTCAGAAACTTGGAAGCGGAGCTTACTTCCGAAATTAAGGGGCCCCAGATATTCTCTTATCTTTTCGACAAAGCCCATCTCATGCCAGTCTTCCACCATGGTCACATAGCATGACGACATGAAGACCGCTCTGTTGTATAGCTTGGCCATCATCTCATGGTCTTCTTCTGACTGGAGGGCCGTATTTGGGTTGATCCTAACGGGATCCAAGCCTCATCCCAAAAATACTCTTGCTGCATCAGAAAGGCCATGGATCTGCAATATTCGGCACTTTCCTGCATGCAGAGATCGGCACTTGACTTGTATTTATGCCCGAAGTCTAGTAACTGTAGCCTCAGATCATCCGAAGAGGTTCTCTCTGTAATTCCCAGAATGACTGACCAGTTTACTAACTCCACTTGAGGCTTTTCCACCGGCCATGGGTTTCTGCGTTTGAGTGGCATGTAGAAGGGATCCACTAGCTTCCATGCCGGTGCCTTCAAATACTCCTAAAGTCGCCTGCTTTCCTTCAGGACTTTACTCCGCCATTCTGGCTACGGTTGTAGCACAGCAATGATCTCGGCCCTGGTGGAATATTGGCTTTCATTAATGTCTTCTTTGCCTCCCCTCATGTTGGGAGGGTATTTCTTCTCAAACTTCTCTGACTCTCTCGTGTCAGCCAGTTTGCCTCTGGGTCTGGTAGGAGAAGCTATCCTATGCGGTTGGGATGGCCTTGCTAGATAATCGTCTAGGGCCTTGGTGCCCGTATCTTTCTCTTTTGCTGCTCACTTGTCGACGGCTCATCTGCACCCGTGTCTGGTCTGGGCGAGAACCTTCTCATTTTTGGTTGGTCTGCCAAGAAGTCATCATCATCCCCCATGTCCGTGTTAGTTTCTAGAGGGTCGGGGATGGAATGATCTGGGGAGAGGGGTGCAGGGGTGAACGGTTTAGGAGGAGGCAGAAACAATAAGTTATGCGTGGCACCGGGGAAGTGGAGTTGTTGGAGGAACTCATCCCGTTGGGCTTTGTATGTGTCAGCGGGACCTTTTGATGGGCCCATTATTTGGCTAAGAGGTGATGAAGAAAGGGGAGATGGAAGAATTGGGTAAGTTGGAATGATTGTTTCAAAAAAATTAAATGCGGAGTAGGAGGAAGGGTTAAAGGTGGGAGGGGTCGGGAAAAGCTCATGAAAGCAGCATCGGCTCTCTGGCAACCCGATTCTGAGCTACCGTTTGATGGGTGGGTTTGCCCGTCTTGATTTCTAGCACCATCATTTCCATCATCATCCCGCGGCTTTATTGGTTGAGCACCTGCTTGAGCCTTGCACGCCATGTCCCATAGTTGGTTCAACTTGTCCAAGACTTGTTCCAGGGCCTTCGTAGTGTCTTCCAGCTACTTCTGGGACTCCAGGATGATCTTCTCTTGTTTGGCCACAATGTTTTCGAAGTTTCGCTTTTCGGCTTCCCTTTCCTGAATTAGCCTTACATATTTTTCCATCCGGATGGCTGAGGCCTGTGGGGCCTGAAATTGAATATCCTTGGGCTTGACTAGAGGAGCATCGACTGTCATTGCACTCGATGATCCGTCTCGTACTTGGTCGATTTGGACCATCTGGTGCTTCAGTTGTTGCTGGACCTCTTTCAAAGTGGATCTCTACCCGGCCATCATGGATATGCTTTCTACTGCCTCTTTTTTTTTTTCTTTGGCCAGCCTTTGATAATGCACAATATCTTGGTCTTGATGCTAGACTCTGCTCTCGAGCATTTGGTGCTGGCTCACCAACCAATGCATGTGGTAGCTTGTTTCAAATAGGCCTATCATCGAGCGCTTGGCTGTTTCAGTGAGCTTTTCAGGGTTAGTGAGAGCTGGATATTGATCTAGAGTGTGGTATGGTGAGGCTAAACCGAAAAATAAATGTGGTGTTAGAGCTAAAGATGGAGGTGGAGGTGGATGTGGAGGTGAAAGAAGTGGAGGGATTAGACTTCTTCTTGGCTGCTTCTCCTTTTCTGGCTCGTCGTTGCTGATTTCCATCAGGTCCGCAACATCAAAGTATTGTGAGGTGTCCAGTGTGTGGACTTGCTGGGCCTGTGGTTGCTGAGTCGCTTATGTGTCTTGGGGACTGGATATCCCCACTCCTCTCCCCCCCCCCCCCCCCCCCAAAACTTGTGCCAGTGGTGATGTTGGTGGCATTGGCGTGGTAATCAGTGTGGGTGGGGTGGTGGCTTTATCTGGCTGACTTGTGACTTGAGGTACTGTCGTGTCAGGTGCCAGTGTTAAGGTAGTTGCTCTATCACCCATGTCGATGACATGTGAGGGTGACGAGTGTTGTTGTGATGATGTTGACGAGTTGCCACCATCTGACGTGGAACCATGTGAAACTGATCCCACCGGTGATGTGCTCCCTGCTTGAAGCTTCTCTTGCCTCCGTTGTTGCCGTGTGCCTAGCAACTGAGCCCTTGAGGTATCTGCCTGTTGAGCTCCGGAAGTTGCAGCTGTTTGTGGATCCTGTGGTGGGCTTCTTGGCTTCTGCACCAGAGGGAGGATACTGGTGTTGACTCATTTAGCCTGGGACCCCGATGGTGAAGTGGTCCTTGCACGCTTGGACTTCTTATGTTCAATGGGAATTTTCCATGCCTTGTCCGCAAGCTGCAGTTGTTGTTGAAGCTTTGGCCCATTTTGTACTTGATGCAGAGTGATATCTATCATCAGATATCCCAATATTGTGATGGGCTGCTTGTTCTTAATGCAATCATAAAGACAATTTGAAGCAAACTGTGCCCAATCATAGAGGTTTTGGGCATGCAGTCGTGAATCTGCCATCATGTGAAACAGGGACATGGATACCCTCAACACTTTCATTCGAGGCTTCTATGTGCATCTGGTGAGATATGCACATGCTGCTTGAAGTTGCTTGTCGTTGATTGCTTCCAGCCTATGGGTCCTTATTCTTCCACTTGGTCACAGAGGAATCAATATACTTGAAATATGTCGTTTGCTCTATCTTTTGGAGTGTCCTTGTGACTATGTTTGGTCCTCGTGGGAACCCACAAGGTTGCAAGTCAACTGCCGCAAAAAATACGTTATAGACATAATTCCTGATAGGGGAAACTATGATTTGACATGATCTTGCCGTGGTATGATAATTGGCATGTGCCATGTGTACCAGATACGGGCTTTGATAAACTGTCAAGATAGGGATCTGAAATTCGATTTCCTTGAAAAAGGACTCTGCCTGCTGGTACCAGGTCTGCATCTCTGTAAGGTCCAACTTGCACAGCTGGATGTCGAGCTTGCTTGCTTCGAGATCATCTAAACTTGAACTGGGATTGGACGACATGGTGGAAAAATGGAAGAAGGAATTTTCTGGAAAAACTAGTTCGGTTGAGATGGGAGACAGTGGAAAGGGCATCGGTTGAGATGTAAAGAGTTGGGCTCCGGTTGAGATGTGAAGTGGAGGACTTAGGTTGAGTTTGGAAGGAGGGGGCTCTGATTGAGATGGGAAGTGGAGGACTTCGGTTGAGTTTTGAAGGAGGGGGCTCCGGTTGAGATGGGAAGTGGAGGACTTCGGTTGAGTTTGGAAGGAGGGGGCTCTGGTTGAGATGGGAAGTGGAGGACTTCGGTTGAGTTTTGAAGGAGAGGGCTCCGGTTGAGATGGGAAATGGCGGTGCGGAATGGTTCGGAAAGTGTGTGGGGAGTGATGTATGAAAGGGTTTGGAAAGTGAGATATGTGGAAGATGGCTGTGTTGGATAGAGCGGTGTGGGTAAGGAGGGTGAACAGAGTGAGGTCGAGTTAAGAAAGATAGGGAGTGGAATAGGAGCAAGTGGAGGTGTTTGACAATGGTTGTAATGTTATGGATGTGGATCTGTGAGGAATGAAACGGGTTGAAGGTATATGGTTTGTGATAGTGATTTTAGGATGTTCAATAGTGTGACGGAAGCGTAATGAGTGCTCGCGTGACACTACCCCTCAGCATGCAAAACTTGAAATATGAGGTATTCTGCCAGCGACGTTGGTGTGGAACGTTTTAGTGATGGCGCTCACAAGGGAGAGGTAACGATGTAGAGATGGTGTGAAGATGATGACTGAAGGATTGAACAGTCGAGCGCCAGGATTGGTCACGATAGCAGGAAAATCGCCGCCAGAAAACGCTTGAGCTTCGCACTTCGCTGAGGTGCGAATAGCTTCGGGGTGAGAACATTTATTGCCGTCGTTGTCTGGTTGCAAGGGAGACGGGATGTGTCGGTTCATGAAATTGGAATGTAGGTCCTCCGGTTGAGATTTGACAGAACTGTTCTGGTCAAGATCTGAAGGACTGCTCCGGTCGAGATCTGAAGGACTGCTCCGGTCGAGATCTGAAGGAAGGCTCCGGTCGAGATCTGACAGAATTGCTCCAGTCGAGATCTGAAGAGCTGCTCCGGTTGATATCTGAAGGACCGCTCCGGTCGAGATTTGATAGAACTGCTTCGGTCGAGATCTAAAGGAAGGCTTCGGTTGAAATCTGACAGAACTGCTTCGGTCGAGATCTGATAGAACTGCTTCGGTCGAGATTTGACAGGAGCACTTTGGTTGAGATTTTGAGAAAATCTCATGATGCATAAATGGATCTGTTTGATGCAAGTGAAGAACTCCAAAGAAAATAGGACTGTAGCTCAGAGTAGAAGTTCTTATGAAAGAGGTGTATCTCCAGGAATGTTGATTACCCTGAGATACCAGTGAGATAGAGGTGAGGTGGCCAAAGTGTGAGAATGATTTCCTAAGGTGTAGCCTATCAGTTGTCAATCTAGAACATCCATGACCCATGAGTATGCATAGAAGGTACATAAGTAATGATATGAAGTATAAACAAGGAACGAGGTGAACCATAGGCATGAAAGACGAGATGTACAAGGAAAGGAATAAAATAACATGAAAATAACATATTTTTTTTTCAAGGGAATAACATTTTTTTTTTCCTAAATTGGGTCAACAAAGAAGAACTCTTTGTAGTACCGCCGTAGACGACCACCATTTACGATAGTGTCTAGGAGTGTCCCGTCAAGTGTTTGTAACTGGACTACACCATTAGAAAATATTCTGTTAATAACGTATGGCTCCTCACTTCTGAACTTCAATTTGCCGGGGTGCTTCTTTGATGTATAAAGAAGTACCTGGTCACCTAAGTATAGATCTTTATTGCGCAGGTGATGGTCATGCCAAGCTTTTTGACGTCGTTTGTTAACTAGTTGTGCGTGATAAAATATTAGTCTTGTCTCGCATAACTGGGCTAACGTGAAGAGCCTGGTTTTGACTTGTTGTTCTATTGGAGGCTTTTCACAGAGATTTGTTGAAAAAGCTTCTACAACTCTTAGCAAAGGTACTAAGAATTCTACGGGCATTACCGCCTCTTGACCATATACTAAGTGGAAAGGGGTAACCCACCCAGTGGCTTTCTTTGGGGTGGTGCGGTAAGCCCAGATAGCTGAGAAAAGTTTTGTTTCCCAGTCAGAGTGACTTGTTTCAACTATCTTGGTTAAAATTTTACAGATCGTTTTGTTAGTTGATTCAGCCTGGCCATTACACCTAGGATAGTATGGTGTACTTTTTCTGTGAATGACAAGGTAATGGCGTAGGAGATTATCAATAATAGCATTTAAGAAATGCATGCCACGATCACTAACGAGCTCTATGGGACAGCCAAAACGGGTAATAATGTTTTTGTAAAGAAAACGTGCAATTGTTTTTGCGTTGGCGTCCTTCGTTGCTCGAGCCTCTACCCACTTAGTGGCATAATCTGTGGCTATGAGGATGTATCGAGCTTGGGTATGTTTCGCTGCTGGACTGATGGTTCCAACAAAGTCAATCCCCCACTTGTGGAACGCTTCACCTTCTATAATGGAAGTCAATGGTGTGAAGTCTACTTTGGTATTTTTCTTTGCTCATTGATAGACATCACACGTTTTAATGACAGCAAATGTGCCTTTAAACAAAGATGGCCACCACAATCCCGCTCGAAGGATAATCTTCAATGTGGCTTTAGCAGAAAAGTGGCCACCTCCAATGCCCTCATGAGCTTGAGATATTATCGGTCGTATATCAGATTCATAAGCACATCGTCGAATAATGTCGTCAACGCCCCTTTTGTAAAGTTGTCTCGCAATTAACTGAAAGGGCGCTGCTTTTATTAAAAAAATTCTTTTTTCCGTTGTAGTCAAGCCTTCTTTTAGTCGGCCTATTGTGAGAAACTGAGTGATCTCCTCAACCCATAAGGGTGTAGCATCGATCTGAAAAAGGCACGCATCAGAAAGATTATCGTTGACTGGTGCAGTTGCTTTTTCAGCACTTGGTAGTCTGGAAAGGTGATCCGCCATGAAATGTTGGGTCCCTTTCCGAATGACTACACGGAAATTAAATTCCTCCAAGATCAGTAGCCATCGAGCTATTTGTCCCGTCTTACAAGACTTATTAATGATATATAGGAGTGCTTGATGGTCTGTGTAGAAAGCAAAGGTCTGGCCTAATAAATAGTGTCGTAGTTGTTGTACCGCATAGTCCATTGCCAATGCTTCTCTCTCGGTAGTTGTATACTTTACTTCAGCAGGCACCAGTTGTCTACTTAAGAAACGTATACGAAATCTTTGTCATACTCGCCTGGTTGTGCAAGGAGACCTCCAATGGCATATTTACTTGCGTCTGTATGCACATGGAATTCTTTCGGGTTATCTGGCGAGCGGAGTATGGGAGCCATCGTGAGGGCTGTTTTCAACTCCTCAAAGGCCTTAATTCGTTCTTCGGTCCAGCGCGGATCTACCACAGCTAAATAAACGAGGCGTGCCTTGCCGGCATAGTCAATTATAAAGATGCGATAATAGTTGGTATGACCGAGGAAGACATATACTTCCTTCATTGTTGCAGGTAGGGGCATGTCCACGATAATCTTGATTTTTGACGGGTCGGTAGAAATACTGTCCTTTGATATTATATGCCCGAGTACAACCCCGTGGGTGACCCATATTTGGCATTCTTCAGGGTCTAGTGAGATGCCGAACCTACGATAGCGAATGCAGATTTTCTCCAACGCGTCTAGGTGCGTAGTAGCGGAAGAATGTACACCTAGATCGTCGAGATAAATCTCCACGACCCGATGTAACAGATCTTGAAAGGCTAGTTGCATGACCCGTTGGAAAGTTGAGAGGGTGTTACATAAGCCAAAAGGCATAACATTATAAGCGTAAACGCCGCTCTCTGTGGCAAAAGTCATTTTATGTTTATCTTCAGGGGCTATTTGAACAAGGAAATAACCGCTGAATCCATCCAAGAAGCTGAAAGCTTCAGCTCCTGCCATTT
This sequence comes from Diphasiastrum complanatum, assembly GCA_029204225.1. Classification (NCBI taxonomy): domain Eukaryota; kingdom Viridiplantae; phylum Streptophyta; class Lycopodiopsida; order Lycopodiales; family Lycopodiaceae; genus Diphasiastrum; species Diphasiastrum complanatum. The sequence continues at coordinate 48,691,424 of CM055093.1, forward strand.
CCTCTAATATTTGGGTCGTTAAGGGCAAGGAAAAATGGTCTTTCTTCGTAACTGCATTAAGGTTCTTGAGGTCAACACAGATACGAAGCTTGCCGTTTTTCTTGGGTACAACCACAATGGGTGATACCCAATCGGTATGTTGGACTTCATAAATGAAGCTAGCATCCAACAATTTCTTAATATCCTGATGTACTACTATTTCAGGGGGGATTCCTTTCATTTCGATATAATTCCATGCAAATACATCCCTGTATTTGCGTAATAAGATTTCTAGATCAAACAGTTGGGTTGATGACAGATGTGCACCAACATGAACTATGCAATCTATGTCCTCGTCAAGATCCTTAAGGTTTAGTGGAATTGTCTTAGCGGGTCCTTCAGAGGAATTGAAACTTGGTGTAGGTTCCCGATGTGGCTGCGGTAACTGGATAACAACGTCATCCAGTGTAAAGTCTTTGAACTTCTGTGGAAGATTGAAAGGTGGGTCCACAAAATGTTCTGGGACTTTAGTGATCATTTGAGTTGATTCTTTACCAGACGTGGAAGCTTTGTCGGACTGTTTGTTGTCTGTCCCCTCTGACAAGGGCTTGATTGGTTGTTTAAGCTTGGCACGCATCTGTTTTTGATGCTCGATTTTTTTATTTATTTTTATTTTTTTGTAACCGAGGTTTTTGTGGTGGTGTTGTGGCTTCACTTTGTATCCCATACTTCGTTGGGATACACGTCCCAAGTATATACTTTGGATTTGGGCCTATATGCTTGTGTGTTTGGTACTTTGGATGTTAGTTGGATATGAGCCAACGGTCCTGGTGACTTGATCTCCTTAGGAATGACTTTGGATGGATAACGTTGAGCATCTAGATAGAGGAGTACATGATCATCCGTCATTTTGACATCATCCATGGAAAGAATACCTTTTCCGAAACATGGGCAGTAGAGACAGTAGGTTCTCCTGGGCACCAAGCTATAGGAATGGGGTCTATCATCATAAGCAAGATGATGGGTGTGTCAATGTCTGTAGAAGATGGGAGAATGTCCACATCTTCTGCAGCCATTTCGATACGACATTGATTGGAATCCTCACAGTCCACGGTGGCTAGTGCATGACCCCAATCGATTATGTCCATGGTTCGTGTATAGTGGCCTTTTGGTTGGATCGGGACACTATCTAATTCATCATATGTTGTAGAAGACCAATCATCGTATACCTTGGCGAGCTTGACATGGCCATTTGAGTCAATAGTGACTCGTTTATCGTGGTTGCCAAAGAGAATTTTGTTGTTCTTTCAGTCTTGGACATCACTTGCCATCTGGAGCCAGGGTGTACCAAGAAGGAGTTTATACGTATTGGCATCTTCTAGTAGGTCTAAGATGACACAATCGATGATAAACTTGACACCTGCTATTCGAACTTTTATATTTGATAAATGACCAGCAGGGTCAGTAACTCGTTGATCAGCCATACGAAGTTTATAACGTGGCTGCTCGAGGGTATTGAAGCCCCATGACTTTGCCAATGACAAGGCCATTATATTAACGTCTGATCCGCTATCAAGGATAGCAGATACTGCGGGATAATCTTTATAGTAGTGTGATGCTATTCCCCTTAGCAACACCTATATTCATCAGATTCATAGGAATCTGAGGAATTTTAGAAATCTCTTCTGGTTTTCACTGTTCATCAGGGATAGGAGGCAGCTGAAAACTACGATGGATATAGTGTTGAGGTCCGGTGAAGGATTTGATCGCACTATGGAACGGCATGGTGAGTGAGCTTGCAGGAGGTCAGAAAATACTTCAAGTCCCTGTAGGGATTGCTCCTTTTTGGGGATATGAGCTGATAACGGACTTCCCGTATGTTCTTCCTCTCGCAAAAATTCATCTCAAAATTTGTTGTATTGCCTTTGTTCCACTTTTGGGTCTGGGTAATCTTTTGGTAATGTGGAGGTCGTCAAATGGCTTTGCTGTTGTTCGTGTTGTTGTTGTTGTGCTCTAGTAAGAACTCTAATAGGTTTGGATGTGATATGACGTGCTGGAAGGATCCTGTTAGGTTGTTTAGGACAGACTTTGAAGCTATGTTTGCGAACACAGTCAAGATATTCCGCATGGTATTGGTTTTTAACTTTACAATCAACCATGAAATGTCTTGTTTCGCCACAGATAAAGCAGCGGTTGCTCATTGGTCCGGTGGCGATAGCGTACCCATCTTGGATGGATAGCTGTGTTGGGTTTTCTGGTGGTGTGGAATACTCAGCTTGTTTGCACGAACATGAGTTGTCGATTTGATACTGGTGATGGCTAGATGATGGAATTGATGTATCATGATGATATGATTGATCGTAGGAGTTTTCTACCAGGTGTGTGTGGGCAAACTCTCGAGTATGTCTATGTTTGTGTGCTCCTAGATCCTGTTGTCCTCGTGGTGGTGGTCCTAAGAGTGCCAGCTGTGGTTGAGGTTCATGTCTAGCTTGTCTGGGCAACTCCTGTATATGGACCTGGTTGTTTCGTGGTGGATATGGCGTGTGTTGTTGCTGTGAAATAAATGGTTGTCGAGGAGGTTGATAATGTCCTCCTGACTGGTTCTGAGGCTGATTCCTCGGGTTATAATAGCAATAAAGGGAGGTATGTCCCAGAAAGTCGCAGATTTCACATTTGATCAAGGAGGTGTCTGGGACCGGTTGGTATGAAGGGCACTCATTGCCAGTGTGTGTACCTCGGCAGTGAGGGCACCACATGTTCTCTCGTCTATGATGGATTTGGCCAGTGGGTAACTGACCTGGCATTGAACTTTGGATAGACTTAAGAGTGTTTTGGAACTCTTTTGTGAGTTTCTCCATCTGTTGTTGGTGTTGCTGGTTAAGCAACTCCATCTGTGTCTTTCATAATCGTTCTCGTGTGTCATCGTTTGGTCGATCTTCTTGGATAGCACGATGTGCTCTCCGTTCACGTGGTTCGTCCACATCTGAGCCCTCGTCTTCTTCCCGAATGGCATCATACATGGCTTGTTTCAATGATGTATATTCATCATTGGAACAAAGTTCACGTCGTATCCATCATGGGAGTCCAACAAAGAACCAAATGATGAGCATGGACTCAGTAGGTTGCTCTCGTACCTGACTTTTTAATCGTTTAAATTGTTCAATGTAGTCACATACTTTTTCATCTTTTGTCATTTTGATATTACTTAGTTCGACAGAAGGACTTTCTATCAAGCAAAAAGACTTGAACCGTTTGATAAAGGCCTCTTTCAAGAGTAACTAGTCATGTTTATGTTCACAATCAAGGTTAAAAAACCACTCTCGTGCGCGATCGTCATCTAGAAGGGCTGTACCATGGCCTCTGGTGATGTCTCGTCGTAGACGTCATAGGCGTTCTCAAAGACTTGGAAAAATCTTTGAGGATCAGTGTTACCATCATACTTAGGTAAGTCTAGCTTTGGGGTCCTTTTTTTAGTACGTGGAACATTATTTGAAAAAGCTCCGTTTAAGTGAGCTCGTGCATGTGAGAATTCGGCAGCATGAAATTGTAGTCGTTCATATGGAGCTTCATAACGCATAGGTTCCCATCTGTCGTATGGGTTTGTGGATGGCTCTTGGACTTGGGATTTCATCCAGGAATACCTGTTAAATCGAGCCTGTCCAGTGGATGGAGAGACCATCTCTGGTGGATAGTCCTCTGTAGTATTCGATCGTAAGGGCGATCCATGACAGCTCGTAGAGTGTCGTAGGATTGTGGAAATAAGCCGTGCACTCTGGTTACGGTGGATACGATTGTCGGAATGCGGTGGTTGCGGTCTGTGGCTGTCGATTGAGACCTATTGCGGTCTGGTTGTGGTCTATTGTAGTCTGTTTGCGGTCTATTGCAGTCTATTTGCGGTCTATTGCGGGCTATGACGGTTGTGTGCGGGTGATGGCAGTCGTTGAAGGTCGTAGGAGTCGTAGGCCGTAATATGGAGGTGGATGGCGAACAAGGATGGTTGTGGCTGTCTATGGTGGTCGATTGGGCTGGACAGTTGTGGCGTGTGGTTTGCAGTCTGTTACAGGTTGGTAGGTGATGAAGATAGTTTGTGGGCTGGCAGTCGATGAAGGTCGTTTGCAGGCTGGAGGTGATGACAGAGTCATAGGCCGTAATATTGCAGATGTGGCGGTCTGTGACAGTGGGGACGAATGGTCGTTTGTGGGTAGTCGATGGTGATGAAAGATTCGTAGTCCGTGATATTGCGGTCTACTGCGGTCTGTGATGGTCAAGGACGAATGGTCATAGGTCGGAATTTGAGTAAGGTTCTGGCTTCGGTTGAAATTTGACGAGGGTCCGGCTCCGATTGAGATTTGATGGAACACGTCCATTGAAATGCGAACAAGTGCTCCGGTTGAGATCTGAACAGAGTTTTCCAGTTGAGATCTGACGGAACACGTCGGTTGAGATGTGAGCAAGTGCTCCGGTTGAGATCTGAACAGAGTGCTCCGGTTGAGATCTGAACAGAGGTCTTCGATTGAGATCTGATAGAACATGTCGGTTGAGATGTGAGCAAGTGCTTCGGTTGAGATCTGAACAGAGTGCTCCGGTTGAGATCTGAGTAGAGTGCTTCAGTGAGATTTGACTGAACACTCCGGTTGAGATGTGAACGAAATGCTCTGGTTGAGAACTGAGTGGAGTGCTCCGGTTGAGATGTGATGGGAGTGCTCCGGTCGAGTTTTGACTGAACACTCCAGCTGAGATGTGAGCAAAATGCTCCAGTTGAGATGTGATAGGAGTGCTCCGGTTGAGTTTTGATTGAACACTCCGGTTGAGTTTAGGACTGAAGAGTCCGATTGAGATGTGAAGGTTTCCTTCGGTCGAGATGTCAAAGAGATGTTCGTTCGAAATTTGGAGTTATTACTCCGGTTGAGATTTGAACGATGAGCGACGGTTGAGGTGTAACTCAAGACATGTTAGGATTGTGAAGTTGTGGTTCGGTCGAGAGGTATGAGGTAGTGGTCCGGTCCAGACTTGAGTCGTGGAGCTCGTCTTGGTGAGGATCGTGAGACTTCGGTTGAGAAACGAGCAGGACTTTGGTCAATACCGAAGTGATGAGCTCGGCAATGAACATGTAGGAGCTCTCAGGGCGATTGTGTTGCAACACAGGAGATTGAGATATGGCTTGGTTGAGCATGTGTGTAGCTATGGAACGGCGCCAAATGTTCATAGATTCACTGACTTTTCACATGTGTGAAAAACAAAATACATCATTTGTGGACAAGAAAGTCTTTACAATTTTGGTGTCGTTTCCAGGGAGCAATGCCTGAACACGTTTTTTCTTTTGTTTTTTATCTCTTTTCTTTTCTTGGATTACTTACTTCTGTTGTTACGATTCTTTCTGGTTCTTCTTCTTATTAGAACTATTACAGAGCAGAAGCGTTACTCAGGTTTCATTACATATTCCCAGCCTGTCAGTGGGTAACTCAAATCCGATACTCAGCTACATGCAAGAAACCAGCCATGTAACCATCTACAGCTCAAGAATATCAACGTTCAGCGTAGAGAGCGATCCTACTACTAGCTACTAAATCAGAAAACAATCAAGAACTAGATTAGCTACTGAAAACAAGATTCAAGAAACAAGAAACAAGATTCCTAGCAGCATTTTAACAATCTAAGAATCAAGAAACACTCATCACTTGTGCTTAGATTACTCAAGAACAATCAAGAACTGGCTGTAAGGGAGTATGCAAGGTCTATCCCACAAACCAGCCTGTCTAGTTTACTTGAATGCTGACTACTACAAGATTCCACAAGCAAGAACTGAATGCTAATCCACAACTAAACAAGAAACAAGAACCTAGTTAATCCACAATGCAAAGGAATCAAGCATGCTCATAGAAATATCACTCAAGATCATTGCCATGAACAAGGAGCTAAGCTATCATCAAGAGCTCATGGAGGATCCTCGTTATTTGCTCAAGAGAACTTGACAATACAATCAAAGCTCCCTCACAAGAGAGGGGGGCCCTTAAATAAGCAAGAAGGCTGTCCATGTGGAGCCCATGTGGCAATTCCACTAAATTAGAAATTACGTGTGGAATTTTCCCTTCCCCTAAGGTCACCATCAAAAGGTGGCTCACTCTAACTAGTTTAAGGGGGGGCTACCTTTATCTACAAATGCCTAGGAAATATTACTAGCTCCTACATGGTCATTCCTTCTTTGGGATACACCATGTAGGCTCACATAGTTACTCACTGTCTTCCTAGCTAGTATTTCTTTGGCTCTCATGCTCGGCTCTCAGCTTTTTCTGCTCTCTTCCTTCTGAGACCTCCTCGGTCATGGATGAGAGATAACTTGTGTCTTTAGCTTGGCTCGGCACTAGAGAATCGGCTAACAACCAAGAATGAGACTCTATCTCGTAATCAGATCATGTTCTTGGAAGACCAATTAACTTACCTACGATGGGACGACAAAGACCTGAACACATTCGTATGAACGGTAAAGGCTTGCTTATTTTTTTGCAGAATTTTGGTGCAAAAAATGCAATTTCAAAGCAAAAACAACTTAGTTATTTTCTTCGAGCCCTACCCAAGTCATTCCACACAGCTCGAACCTTATTGGCGAAAGATGCGACAATGACACTTCAAAAGGCAATAGACGGAGTCAAAGAGGAAGTAGAAGCTCGTGAATGCTATGACGACAATGGTGATTCCGAAAATGCTCTATTTACTCAGAAGAATAAATGCCACTTGCATGACAGATCATAGACCAAATTGTTTGCCATCATCTTCTTGAAAGTTGTGTGCCCCAATGCGAATGAGAGTTGCCAACTAGGAGAAATGGCAAACCTTCTTAGTAGCATGCATAATGTGTGTGTGCTGCCACACTTTTAGAACCAAAAATCGGCCAAATCCAGTATGTGAATTCAAAAATCAGAATTGATCAAGTTTGTGAATCTATTTAGGGTTTTGATCTACAAAAGATCCAATCTACAAAAGCAAAGAACTCAATTTTGGTGTAGAATCCTCTCTAGCATGCTCTAGCCTTGATATCCTCACCAAATCATTGATAGATCTGATTTAGATTAGCAGAGATATGGGATGGAGAGCATAGGAATCCAACACCCCCTCCCCCCCTTAAATCTGGATCTTTGAATGCCTTGATTTTTAAATTCAAGATAACACAAAAATTCTTGTGTGCTTCTTGATTTACTCCTTTTGTAAATATATCATCTGCCATGTACTAGGTTCTACAAAATTTCAAACTTACCTCCTTGTTGAGTATTATGCTCCTGATGTAGTGGTACTTAATCCCAATGTGCTTGCTCCTAGAGTGAAATCTAGAATTGATCGATAATGCAATAGCACTCTGTTTATCTCATGGAGCAGATTGTTTGAGACCAATATCAGACAATAAATTTCTCAACCAGATTGTCTCTTTGGTAGCTTAAGATCTCAATCAGATTGTCTCTTTGGTATCTTGAGATGCTGCAGTGTACTCAAATTCTACAGATGACATTGCAATTGAGGTTTGCTTCCGACTGTTCCAAGATATTGGACCGTTATTGAATAGAAAGACAAATCCAGAAGTGGATTTTCTAGTGTCAACATCGCCTGCCCAATTTGCATCTGTATATCCAGAGTGTGTGGATATCGGATGAATTATCATCACCATAGCAGATACAAAGGTCGGTATTAGTTTGTACATACTTGATAACTCTTAAAAGAGCTTTCCAATGGATCAAGCCAGGATTGATCATGTACTGACTCAAGGAACTGATGGCGTATGCATGATCTGGTCTAGTCGAGATCATTGCATACATCAGTGATTCGATAATAGACTAGTATGGATACCCCTTCATTTTCGCCTTCCGCATTAGTCCGAGGGTACTGTTCCTTGGATAACTTTAGACTTGGATCCATGGGATTTTGTACAAACTTGCAATTCATGAAACTGAATTTCGTCAGTAAGTTATGGAAGTACATCTGTTGGGTGATATAAGAAAAAAAAAAAAGTTTCTAAACTCCTTGAAGTCAATCCGAATGGAACCAGAGGCAGTGTCATCATCCTCACATATGACTAAAAATCTGAAGATTACCAATCGTGCTAAGATCAACATGCTGAAGGAGGAATCCCAGCAAACGCCAGTTCACGAGATGCCAGAGACCTTCGAGAATTATACCTTAGACAACATAGTAATCATGATGCCACAAGCACAGAGAGAACCTGATCAAAATTCAAAACCAGCGGAACAAGTCTTCGAAGGACCTACGCGAACAAAACCCATGAACTTAGTTGAGCCAAACGAAGAACATAAACTTGTTTATTTGGGAGAACAGTTGACACCCGCTGAATTCACAAGGTTATGTACACTGTTGGTGGACTACAAATATTGCTTCACATGGACGTACAAAGATCTGAAGGGTATACAACCAACAGTAGTCCACCAGCATACCATACCCATGGTGGATGGAGCAATCCCCAAGGTAAGAAGATATTATTTTTGCAATCCTAACTATATACGGAGCTGATCAAATAGGAGTAGACGCCAATTTCATTTATGAAATTGAGCACACGGAATGGGTGATAGTTATAGTACCCAAGAAGAACGGCAAAATGCGAATCTGTGTGAATCTGAAAGCACTAAATGTGGTTACAAAGGAAGGTCATCTTTCCTTACCTTTCACGGAAAGTGTTTTGGATCGAGTAGTAGAAGCGGAGGCCTACAGTAAACTGGACAGCTTCAGCAGCTACAATCAAGTAAAAATAGTGTCGAAAGATCAGCAAAAAATAACTTTTGCCACCGAATGGCAATTGACATTCAAAGAGCATTTGCATAAGTTCCTGGACATTTTCTTGGATGATCTATGCCTGCACGGGCCAAACTCCGAACACCTATCCAACTTGGAGAAAGTGTTGAAGCAATGCCATGAATATCATACCTTGAATCCTGAGAAGTGTCAATTTTGGGTGACACATGGCCTAGTTCTGGGCCACATAGTATCAAGACACGACAAGAGTTACGTACTTGATTAATCAATATATTGCAAAACTAGCACTCAGATCTTGATCTAGATTGGCAATTTTGATCTAAACAAGCAAGAACAATCAATTTTTGATCAAAATACTATAGAACGACCCCACCCCACACATGTGAAGTATGGTCTGTAGTACATCCTACTAATAGAGACTCAACCTCACTAAGTTTAGCTTGCATTCACATCAAAAAATTCCAAGACAAATGGTGTAAAAGCTCCAAATTGTCAATTGCTCCAAAATCATAATGTCTCCCAAAATGGAATGATTGATTGATAGTACAAAGGAGATGCTTTTCATGGTTCGTTGAGTAGGTCCCCAACATGTGTTTAGGGACCTAATTAGCATTAATCTCTTGTCAAATTGACCTAACCATTAGGTCTACTGACTTTGGTAGTTAGATAAATCAACAACTTCCATGATTTGTGGAGTTCTCTCATAGTTCTAGGAAACTTGACACATCCTATCTAACTCCTATGATTGGGTCCTAACTGCCCTAGGCCTATTCTCACATGTGTGGATTGTTGGATTTCAAAGCTCAAGTGGAAACCCAAGCTATAAATACTCAGAAAATCCTAAAAAATTGAAAAGATATGCACAAAAGCTGGAAGTCTGTTCTCAACCCTAGAACATTGAAATAGATTTTGATTCTAGCCTGTCCCACACTATAGTCTATTCTTTCATTGATGTACTAATTATTCTTCTACTGATCCACTATCAAGCTTGCACTATCACATTTCGCCATTAGTAACTTAGAGTATTCATCTTTGAGAAATAAATCTAGATCTTCTCCTATGGACAGAAAGCTGTATTATCAGCAAACATTCTAGAAGTCCATTCAATTCATATCATGTACATTCTTCAGAAGACTTATTAGATCTTGTACATAGTGACATTTGTGGCCTTAGGCATACCTCTTCCATAGGGGAAGCCACTTATTTTCTAACATTCATTGATGATTTGTCTAGAAGAACTGTGACTTACTTTCTAAAGAACAAATATGAAGCTTTCAAATTCTTCAAACAATTCAAGGCATCTACTAAAAATTATACCTCAAGAAAAATCAAGGCTACACACTGATGGAGGGGGAGAATTCATCTCCAATGAGTTCAAGGACTTTTGCAAGGCACATGGGATACATCAACAATTTACTACAAGCTATTTACCTCAGTCCAATGGTATAGTTGAAAGGAAGAATCGGCATCACATATAATGTAAGGAACTTACTTGACCCTAGAACCACTTGAGAATTGATTAGTAAAAAAAAAAATTAGCTTGAGATCCAATCGAGTCTATGAATTGCTTCAAGAATGACACTAAGAACATGACAACTTGCTAATTTGGGATAGAACTTGGTGAATGCTTGGATCTTAGCTTTGATGACATGTTAAAATCAAAGTTTACGAACCTCATTTGGATCTCTAATCAATGATCACGCATCAAGGATTTCACTTAGATTGAATAGATAAAAATCTAGCCTTCAATTCTACTTATTTTGCATCTAATTTGGTAATTGCCTTTGAACACCACAATTAGCATGTAGTAATTCTCATAGCCTTTCACAAATGTGGAATATATGGTATTGTTATTAGGTTCAAATATATTCAATAGACACAAAACATCACATTAATCAAGCATGTATTCCTCTTGTAAGACCAAAATTGCCAGATTCACCAACATCAAATTATCTCAAAAATTGTAAGTACAAATGAGCTCAAAATCTATATCTAATGAGCTTTAGGTCAGTTAGGTGTGTACAAGATTGAAAAAAAAATAGCTTTTGTACAATAGTTTCATGTGAAAAAAAAATGTACACCAAATCAAAAAAAATTGTGTGAGATTCATGAAATAACAAATTGGTTGAATAATTAGGGATAAGTGGACATGGGTACAATTAATGACAATATATGTCTTTTGTACACAATAGTTTTGTGCATTTCTATATCAAATCTCACCAAAATCAAGACAATTTTGTGTGAGGTGGCATGTGAAAAATTAGAACAAGATACATGTTTTTATACAACTCTAATTATGTGAATTTTTTGTGTGGTGTAGGCAAAATAGTGCTAGGTAGTATCAATGTTGTAGTGGATCATGATTCGCTGCTGGGACTTGGATCATAGTCTTGGATAAAAAAAAATTGCATATATTTTTGTGTCGATAGCAGTGATCCTAATGACAATGTAGCTCCTATCCATTCACCGTATGAAGATCGCTGCCCATAGTGCTCATTGAGTTTTCTGAAGTGTTCTTATTCAAAGAGCCTGATCAATTTTTGAGAGAGCATATGGATTATAATACTTGTATATTGGCATTTGACACTCCAAAAATAAAAAGTAAATTTGCATTTTGAGAAATCCTAATGACAATTATTGGATCACGATCCAGATCGCATTTTAGATCGTAGCTTGTAACTTTGGATAGTATATTCATAGAATATTGTGATTTAAATTTGAAATTGTAAGCAAAGATGAAATTACTAAAATAAAACGTGAAAGTCTATATATCTAAAAAACATTCAAAATTTGACATCAACTTATGTGTCCAACTACACAAATCCAGGTGACGACAATACAACTAATTGAAATGTGGACCATGAGATTGAATGGTAAAAGTTTGGATTAGATCTTTTCAATCAGATATTTATATCACAATGATTTAAAATTAATGTGATTGCAACCTAAACTCTCAAATTGAGTGGTAATCACAATGAGACATTCTAAATTGTGGTCAAAGGTTCGACTAAACTATAATCTATATAAGTTGAACTACTTTAATCTAAAATTGATTGATTGTAATGGGCTTGAAAACTAATATCCAACCTCCTAACCAAATGAAAATATGCCTTTCCAATCTATAAAGTAGATATATTTGCCCAAGATGTCTATCCAATTAGTGAAGCAGATTCATTTGAATCAAAAAACTGCATGGTGTTGTTGTAGAATACCTTCAATAACGTACATGACGCTTTTGTAGCACTTTTCAAATTTCTTGATGCAATAAAAGCCATACTAAGTAAGAAGATATATTCTTCACAACTAGAATCTTCTCTATTACCTTGATTCTTATCGAGTAGAAGTTGAGGCTGAATAACCAAACAATGAGAGTGATGAATAATAGAATCGTCAAATCATGTCATCAATGTTGATCAATTTAATAACAGAATCACAATCAAATCACCCTTTCAATGTTGATATACCCGTCAATCAATCAATTAACTCACTTGTCTATGCTTCTATCGCTCATGATTGAAAAGTTTTGTATGATAATAGATCACACTTGTCAAGATGAGGAAGCTAATTAAAGATTACACTTTTTATGTTGACCATAATCGATGCCAATAGATTTGTCATCATCGGTTGATAAAATAATTCTCTGTAGCCTTTCTATTTTAGAGAAGAATGAAAGACATCACTATCAAAACAAGCAAATAGTTTATTAGAAGTCATATGTGTCAAAATGAATGATGTGAAACTTGCTTGCAACTTTTATAGAACATAAAGTCCAATTTGGAATGTGTATAGTTGACTTCGACTTGAAAACTTGTTACATATCCATCTTAATAGGATTGTATCCATGTGACCTTGAAGCTCGTAGGCTAGGGTACGGGCCCAAAAGATAGTCCCGCAAAATCGGGGAGCACATCGGCGCCGCTTGGTTGGGAATCCACAAATTTGAATTCCAGCCCGATCAAGAGCGCTTTATCAAGAAGAGAAATGGTGGACAAAACTCCATCCACAAGAAGGCATAGGAACATGCTCACACGTGAGAACATGCTCACACGTGTGAATTATAGAATGTACAATAAACTATATGTTTATCAAGCATATATGCCCTTCGCATTGTAGGAGCACTGCTAGTTTTGCTCTCTTATACATCTGATGATATGCATCAAACATTGATGTCCCTTCAATGTGCTTCTTTGTGCTTTCTACTTTTACCTTGAATCCTTTGTTTCCCATTTTCTTTAGGCGAGTTATATTTGCCAAGCTCTTTTAGCAGTTGCATTTTTGCCCTTCGCATTGTAGGAGCACTACTAGTTTTGTTCTCTTATACATTTGACACACAATATGCATCAAACATTGTTGTTTCTTCAATGTATTTCTTTGTGCTTTTTTTCCTTTTATCTCGAATCCTTTCTATTTCCCATTTTCTTTAGGCTAGATATGTTTGTGAAGCTCTTTCTTTCAAAACCTTTCCCTTACAATCACAAGAGTGTAGTGCTTATCAAACTCGGTAAGGTGGGGCAAATGTTGCCCCCAACTTGGCCTTGTTCTCTACTTTCTACAGACCTAAGCTTTTCAGTGTCAATTATTGTCAACTGAATGAAGTATGTACTGCAAAAAGTTAACTATGTTCTTTGGTAACTAAGCCCTTTGTTACATACACCATGTTTTCCTCGTTTAGTGCCTTCTACAGACGGAAACACCATTGTATAGATCTCGGTCATTTTGTGAACAATTTCATGTTGAGATTCTAGATGTCGTTGGAGATAGAAAAGTGGTTAATAGAATTGAAAAGTTTTATGTTTAGCATTACAAACCAATTAACAAGCATGGATACACCAAATTAAAATGTAATCTTGTAAATTCAAAGGCATATTGGTATTTGAAGAGACGCAAAATATTGTAATTTTCTTTATGCTATGTTTATTTTTTAAACTCACATGTCTTCGAAGTATATTTGGTAATTCAGGTTTTGGTTTGCCTCTACTTCTCTATTATATGTTGTAAAAAGTTTGTTTGTTCAAAGTTGTAATTGTGACAATTTTAGATCTTTTCCTTTTTGTTATATTTCAGCGTTCTTGATTCTTGTTGCAAAATTTACAAGATATCAATAGGTCCTTCATCTCAATGCAAGCCTAGAATTGCGTAGCTAGTTTTTAAAATATGTGTAGAATAAGCAATAACTTGCCAAAAACCTATGGGGTAAAATCATAAGTGTCAATTTATCACACATGGGTAAAAAGTTCGAGTAGGGCTTTTTTTGATAAAAAAAAATTATTTTTTAAAATGTGTGGCTGTGGCTAAGTTGGGCCAATGCCTCTTATCTAAAAGCTACTTTCAATTAGATCTTTTAAAGTTGTTCTTAAATCCAACGATCCCACACATCTTCAAAGGTTTCCAATGCATTTTAAATGGCAGGAAATGAAATGATTCAATCTGTTTTTGAGGGAATAGATTCTAAGGTCAGGTTATGTCAGACTAACGTGATCGATCCCGATTCCCACATGAAATAGACTTGTATTTGGCACTTTTGATAGCTAGAGTAATTTTGCAGATAGACAAACATAAAAAAATTCACCACTTAGGTTTTCTAAAGCACAATTCTTGCTCCTTCAGTGATATGTTTTACCTCATTGATAGTTTCGTCAATGGACAAGAAACAATAGGATCCATTGTGCATTGATTGGCTATAGTTATGAGCTTCGAATTCGAATCTTCGAGAGATAATTCTCATAGACCCACATCAGGACGTGAGAACTCCCACAGAGGATGAAGGTAATTCTCACAAGATGGAAAAGTGCTGGAGGGATGAGAAGCAGAGAACAATTATATTGGCGAACTTGGCAGGCATCCTTGATGCGGCAGATGCATCGCTGCTGCCAGGAGTCTATAGGGAAATAGGACTGGAACTGGACATTTCACCCACAAAGCTGGGCTCCTCACCATTACTGTGGACCATTATTGGGCACAAGATTGTGATCTGATTGTTGTATTCATAACTACTTGATTCAGATTCTCTATTATTCTCATGTGTATTGCACTACGAATGCTTTCTGATTGTTTTCTTTCTCTATTGACACACACTCAATTCAGAATGTCTAATCTCGAAGGAAGCATGGCTTCTCAGACACCTAATTATTCGCTCCCTTCATGGTTGTCTCTGACACCTACCAAGATGTTCCTCCATTCGATCTAAGTTAATACTCTGTTGTAGTTTTGGTGAAGATCTTTAAATTTTCTCTATGTTGGAGTTGTGTTTATTCTTCCGCACATAATCTATTCGAGAGCACCCCAACAATAATGTGTGAAGTTGCTCTTGAGTCGATGACTACGTCGTAGTCTTGTTCTGCATAGCTTGTTGAAGCCCCATCAAATATTGAAGGCTTTGTCACTCTTGTTTGCATCCTTCGACGACTATGCAACATTGGCCTTTTCAACCTTGTTTTTTCTGTTTGGGTTGAATTTGCACTCATATGCAGAATGTATCTTCTTGCAGTGCATGCAAGGTATTGTCCGGTTGAACCAGCATCTATTGGCTATGTGTCGCGGCTTGTGACAGTGATCACAAGAAGAAGTTTGTTAGTTGTCAGTGTCTCTACTCGAAGACTTCAAATGAACCTTGTCGAATGTGGGTTTGTTCTTGTCTTTCTTCATTTCTTTTGTGAAAAGAGCCTAATCCTGGTCACTGCTTCCTTCTCCTTCGTCTCTCATCAGTCTCTCATTAGCGACAAGACTGATAGCTCGCTCGAACGTCATGTCTGGCAAGCTCAGAATGAGCATTCTCAACGGCTGATAGGACGTAGGTAGAGTTTTCATGAAGTACATCAGCTGTTGTGGTGCTGGGACCTGGTGCTCCTGTCCAGATGCAACAAGTTGAGCGAAGATTGTTATGATCCTTTCGACATGCTGATCCAACTGGTTTCCATCCCATCAGACCTTGCAACTGATTGTTAGGTGCATCACCGACGCGACAGTCCTCATTTTGTACTTCTGTTTCAGTCTTTTCCACGCTTCATGGCTACTCTCATAGACTTCAATCTACATGAGTATTTTTTTGTTTATGGACGAAATGATGATTGCCATTGCGCACTCATTCCTTCCGATCCATTCAGCTCTCCTCGAATCTCCCTCTGGAGATTGTTTTTCTGTGAGTTCAGTCACTGACCATATGCCTTCACCCTTCAGAAGCATTTTGATTTTGAAATTCCATATTCGATAGTTTGCACCATCAAGATTAATTGCTATTCTTATCTGGATCACTGTAGCCATATTGTGTTGTCTTAGAGAATCAGCTCTGATACCATGTAGATTTTTGAGCTGTTTGGGGGTAGTTGTTCTTGCTGCTCCAATTCGTGCTGCCTTTGTGGCTAGCTTAGAGAAATTTTGTAGGATCCTAAGCAAACGACTATAGATCACAGAATTCAAATCATTCGATTAATAATCAGCGAAGACAATGCGACAATCATAGATAGAAAAACTGAGAGCATTTGTATTTGTGATTTTCTTTTCTTGGAGTGAGTCGATTAGTGTCTTGCACGCTGGTGGCTTGTCGCTTCTCTAAGAAAAGTTGCTATGTTCTGCACGTTGGGAGACTTTCATGCATAACTAATAATGGTAACAGTTCGCTAACACTACTCTCTACTTCTACTCTTCTCTCTGCTCTCTCTATCGTTCTATCCTATACTTATCCCATCTAGGAAAATTACAAGATAGTTTAGCAACAACTTACAAGACAAGTTTAGTGCTATTCATTGGTTAACTATCCTTTGATGACGTCGTCTTTTTTGGCGGCTAAGCAGGATAGTACAGTACTCCACGCTCTCGTCGAACTGGCAATTGTTAGCTCGACTTGTCCGACTTTCGGGTTCGGCTCGAGGTTCATCTTCAATACTTTGGGTGCTTCAGCCTCGGCGATTGTTCGGGCATTTTATAGGGTGTAAAGGCATGTAGTCGGTCTTTTGAAAGCATTTTGTGCGTTGGCAGACATCACAGGCCTTAGTGTAATTGTGCGTATCCTTGAAGAGTGTTGGCCACCAACAACCGGCCAAGAGAATTTTCTTAGCAGTCGTTTCAAAAGAGAAATGGCTTGCACCAATTCCTTCATGAGTGAGAAAAATTATAGAGAGTATTTCACCTTCAGTAAGACATCGTCGGATGATTCCATCTAACCCTTGCTTGTAGAGTTGTCCTACAATTAACGTATAAGGTTTGGTTTTGAGGACCAACGCACGTTGTTCAGGTTTAGACAAGGAAGGATCCATCTGCCCTGAAGTTAAATATTCTGTGATTTCCTTAGACCATGCGGGTGTAGAGTCAACTTGGATGGTCATTGGTGTGGCCTTTTTTTTGCAATCCAACATTCGGTACAATTTTAGCACCTTTTCGGCGTATTCTGATTGACTCAGATGCGTTACTCCTCTCATTCAATCTCTTTTGATCTGCAGCCCAAGACATTTTGTCACTTTTCCCAGATTTGTGATTTCATAACTTGTAGAAATCCGACTCTTCATTTTCTTGATTAGCATCAAAGAGTTTCCTATCATCAGGGAGTCATCTAAAAAAATAGGTTATGCCTGCTTCAAACCATAAACACATCGATGCAACTGACAAACATACTGTCGATTGTCAGGGTCTTTGAATCCTTCATGCTACTTCATGAAGATTTATTCTTCTAGATCTCCGTGGAGAAAGGCTGTTTTGACATCAATCTGGTGTATTTCTAGATTGTATTGTGTTGCGTATGCAAGGAGTAGTCGAATACTTGTCATCTTCACCATCAGTGAGTACGTATCAAAGTAGTTGATGTCGTATCTTTGAGTGTAGCCTTTGGCAACAAGTCTGGCCTTGTAGCGTCCGACAGTGCCATCAAATTTGATTTTTCTTTTATAAACCCATTTGCAGTCGACGATCTTTTTATCTTCGGGTAGTGGCTCTACTGTCCATGTCTTATTCTGCCTCATTGATTCGATCTCTTCCGACATTGCCTGCTTCTAGAATTCTCCCTCTGGACTCTAAATAGTTTCTTGGTAGGTTATCGGTTCTTCAGTGAAGTTGCAAAATTCGAAATTTGCATTTTCGCTCCATTGAAGATTGTCAGTGTATCGATCTGGAGGTCTTCTTTGTCTTGTCGACCTTCTCGGTTATGTTCATCACTGCTAATTCGTGTCTTCGACAGGTTGATCTTTGGTTTCCTGCTATGGAGTCTGGGGCTCGACATTCTATGTTGATGTCTGTCCTGCATGAGTATTTCTTCGTTTATCATGACGAAATGATGATTGCCATTGCGCGCTCATCTCTTCTGATCCATTCAGCTCTCCTCAGGTCTCTCTCTGGCTCGAGGTTCATCTTCAACACTTCGGGTGCTTCAGTTTCGACGATTGTTCGGGGATTTGATTGCATGGCCAAACGTTGAGCTCTTCGGTTTCGACCTTCGGTCTTCGCTTTGTCTCTGTCTTCAGTCTTCGACCTTTGTCCTTTGGGGCGTCTTCGACCTTCGAGGTCTTTTCGTCCTTCGAAACATCTTTGTCTTTTGGGATCTCTTCGACAAAGTTGAAAGAGTTTACCATTTCAGACAGCTTGGCCTATCGCTAAATGACATTCTGTTGTTTTAGAAGATTGGACTATGATTTACAATGTTATTTATGTTGTTAAGTGGTATAGCTTCTTTTGGAACTAACGCTCAATTACGACACCCGTCTTGCACGAGTTAGTACAGTGGGCATTCGTCCAACTCAAGCGATACAACAGTGAGAAGATTAAAATTTAGTAATGTTTCTTGGTATTATCAAAATTCGAGTTGACTAGACCTAAAATAAAAAATGCATCTTGGTTTCCAAAAGGGACTTGAACTAGGGACCAAAGAAACTTTGGATGCCATGTTAACCAATTGAGCGAAGATATATGGAATTCCTCAAAAGATTTGATCGAGGGTTAATTTCTAAGCCACGTGTCATGTACTATACCTTAGATTCACCTCCCATCTAATCATAGGGGGCAGGATAATGATCTAAAACCCTAGATAAAACCCTAAATGTAGACGTGATGCAATCAAAACGCAATAGAATCGTCTTCTTCATCACCTGTCACGTGACGGTATTGCTATTTTTCTCTCGTTTTAGGCACGGAGCAGAGAAGATGTTCTGATCGCTCCAGTGTAGAAGACTCGAGCGGAGCTGCACCTGAGCATATTCATCGAATGCTTTGGCTTCTGATGATCCATACCTGAGCCGATACGGTACTAGACCCTTCCGTCCCTTCGAGGGGGCAGCATCTGAATCGAACATGGTTTCACATTGTTAAGTTTTGCCCAGCAGATCCTGGTTGTTGCAGCCATGAATCGCATTCAAGGCCGTTCTGAGGTGAGTTCGTCAATTGCAATGTATGTGTGATTTTGTTGTTTTTCTGAAATTGTACGTGGCTAGCTCTTTGAGCTTTTTAGCAGCCATTGGAATTTTTTTTGAATCAAAGAAGCTTAGTCATTACGGTTTAGGCTGGTTTCAGTAAGGTTTGAGGTTTGTTTAGGGTCTAAGGTTTAGGGTCTAAACTTAGCTGTTAGTGTCTAGGGTCTGATTTTCTCTATTCGAACTGGAACTAGTATTGACAGCGTTATATTTAGAGGTACAAACAACCCTTTTCGGCAAATTGCTCACTCTGGATGTGGCCTGTCTCGCAGGTTGTCAGCCAAGTGGTTGAGTCTGTCAATTTTTCGTTTTACACCGACGAAGAGGTCCGCGCCATTAGTGTGAAAAAGATCACCAACCCCATTCTGTTAGACAACTTAGGGAATCCCGTTGCGGGAGGTCTTTATGATTCTGCTCTTGGACCTTTGGATCTTCAAGGAAGGTAAGATTTCTATGTGTAATGCCTTATTTCCTGCTAAACAAAATGAATTTTTTTGTAAATATCACTCTATGTTGATGTTACATGCAGCTTTATGAGATACATGCAAACTTTTCACTTTATATTCAAAAATCTAGCTGATGTTAAAATGTAGGAATTATAGTTTTTGTGCCGTGAAACTATCAACAATAAAAAGAAGCAGCATGGTGCAAGTTTGTATTGTTGCAATGAGGAATGGCAATTCATGAGAAACTGGATGATGAGAACACGATGTTGCCTCTCTTATTTAGCTCTTCAAAAGAATGGGTCGTTACCCCTACATAACCTAATGTTGATATAAATAAGGCAGGCTAGTAAGGACTAGGTTTGAATAAACGCTCCTTCACCTATTGCAGCAAGCTGATCTCTATATCTTTAAACTCTTGTCTGAGGATCTGTAATGGATTCTTCTGGGATTTATTTTATTATTGCAAGGCTTGAAAATCTTGATGCGAACAAAATGCTTTGTCAACAATAAGCAAGAATAGTTTGTGGACTGTACGCTTTGCAAATGAACTCAAGCAACAATGAACAATAAGACAAAAAACATCCACAACAGATCACGAAAACGCGAAAGAACACATCTCACAATTGTGGCTCACCAGATGAATGTTTGCAAAGTACCCAAGATGCAGCTCAGCCGCTGAAGGAATGTAAGGATTAAGCCCTATAGCTCATCCCTAAAAGGAGGCTCAACATACAATCTTGCAATCAAGAGTTGGATTTTGATACCTTGGCATTTGTGGTGCGTGTGAAGATATCATCTTTCATTGACATGTTGATATTAAGGCGAACATTTTGGGGCTGAATATGTTATATTGTTTTTCTTTGTATCACATCTTTGCACAGTTTCTTTTTTAGTTTTTAGTTTCAATTCCTACACGTGTCTGATATTGCTTTCTCCTAGATTTGTTGGAAATATGGTAGTCCTCTTGTAAGGTTACTGCTATGGCTGAAACAAAATAGATTGCCAAGAGGGATTAGGTCCCCAAGCTTGTGCAACATCAGGTTGGCCAATCTTAAACCTCCTGGTATCGATAAAAGAACCTCAAAAAGATGATGAAATTGTTGGATGAGATAAATAAAAAAGTATAATAAATTGATAGAGCTTTTTGCTGAAAATTAATTCAACTTCAAAACCATGTAAGATCCTTATGAAGTATAGTTGTAACGAATTAACATTATTTCATGTGCCAACAGTTTGTGTAGAGTTTACAAACAACATATATACAACACAATCTTAAATGTAGAGAAAAATAAAGATATTTCTTCAGTTTTACTCATGTTTTATTGTCAAGGTCTGGCAAAATACTCACAACTCGAGTACAAAGAATATCTCGGGTTCCATGAGTCAGGGCTTAATCCTTACATTCACTCAGCGGCTGAGCTACAAGGCTTAATCCATGAGACAGGGCTTAATCCAAAAAAAACGTTTTGGAAAAATTTATAGATGCTCAAATTTCATTTGGCCACTAACCCTAAACTTGCCCTAAATGGTAATTTCTTGGTATCTCACCAAATGACCTAGAAATTATAGTCTAGATGCAATGTATGAAAATTAGCCAATTAGATTTGGTCCAAACTCGACCTCATCCACTTATCTAATTTCCAAAAATAGTAAAAACACTATTTGGGCTTTTATTGACATAAAAAATCCCTCTCTAAGTTGAGATCTAAATTTGGCCTCAAAATTGCCAAGATCAAACAACTAAACTAGTTGAACTTTTCACACAAGGTTTCCTTGTTTGTTCTCCTCCTCTTGTGCTCTTCGTCTCTTGTAGCATTCGGATGCAAAATGCCCCTTCTTTCCACAAAAGAAGCATTTTAGTCTTGAGTTGTCCTTTGCCTTTGAACTTGATCCTTCTCCTTGGCCTCCTTTGCTTGATCCTTCTTGGATCTTGGTCTTCTTTTTGCTCTTGAATAAAAAATTTGCTTTCTCATTTCCATCTTGCAATGATAAGGAACTCATCCTAGATTTTGCATGGAGCATCCTACACTCTTCAGCCACTAGCACACACTGACTTAAAATTATTACAATTAGCACTAAAGCCACTAATGGGGTTCGTCCGGTCAAAATGGCCCTTCGACGGGAGAGAAGCGCAATTAGGTCAATCGAAATGGACTGGTTTTGCACCTTTCCATCCGACGGCCCCATTTCTTCAAACGGGATCCGTTTCAGGTGCCGTCTGTTTCGGCCAGTGGACAACCTCGATAGGAAACTGTCAGAACAGACAAGACGAGGAAACGACCGACGAAAAACCCACAACATCCGTCCGAAGTTGGACGTCAAATAGGGCTTCGGGGACACTTTGTCCGGTCGGGACTTGAAAACATTTGGAATCGACAAAATGGCCCTGGAATACAGTCCACAGACTCGTGGTCCCAATACGAACTCAAGGGACTGAGCCTGGCTCGATTCGGGTATCGTTCGGGCAAAATGGCCGTTCGACGGGACAGAAACGCAATTAGGTCAAACGAAATGGACTAGTTTTGCAGCTCTCCGTCCGACGGCCCAGTTTCTCCAAATGGGATCCGTTTCAGGTGTTGTCTGTTTCGGCCAACGGACACCTCGATTGGAACCTATGGGAGCAGATAGGACGAGGAACGGACGGACGACCGGCCCAACGTCCTTCCGAAGTTCGACGCCAAATAGGGCTTCGGGGACACTTTGTCTGGTCAGGACCTAACAACTGGGAGAGGTTTCGGGGTCCTCGTGTCGGTACTGTGCCGTAAGTAATTATTAAGTTGTTGAAGTTCATCCGGGGAGAACCCAGTCTCGTCAACTGAGCCATAGTACTGTGTAGGTCTCGTGGTTCCCTGTAGTGAATGAAACAGTTTTGCATAAGTAGTTAGTAAGCTGTTGAAGTTTATCCAGGGGGAAACCGAACACATCATATAAGACATAGTACTGTGTAGGCTTGTGCTGACAGAGGTAGCTATACTTCTTGCAGGACTTTTAGTAGTAGAATTCGGTCACTGCTACAGCAGAACAGAATGGGATGGTCGGTCATGTGGTTCCCTGTAGTGAATGGCATAGTTATGCTGACCATTCACTCTTCTGGTGTCCATTCATTTCTAGAGTTTAAAATTGTGAACAACAATTGTTCCACAGTCTCGGGGCCTCCCTGTAGTGAATGGCACAGTTGTGCATAGGTTATTCGTAAGCTGTTGAAGTTCATCCGGGGAAAACCACACTCATCATCTAAGACATAGTAATGTGTAGGTCTTGTCGTCCTGAGAGCTTGTCACTCTTCTGGTTCGTTAGGGAGAGAGAGATAGCGAGTGCACGAGACAGTGTTCTGGAGACTCAAAAAATATAAATTGTTGCTCTTTCGTGTCCGACTACAGAGATATCAGACATGGGAGGCATGGGGGCAGTGGTTAGGTTTGTTGCAAATTTTTTTGGGTACCGTTTTCCTTTTTCTTAACAGGAGGGGGCAGGTGGGTGCCATACACCCTCTGATAATTAATTCCGGGGGGGGGGGGGGGGGGGGGCATAAATTGCTTTTATTTCGCTTTGGGGATGTGGGACAGCGTGGGCAAGTGCTCGTATTTTTTTTTTTTGAAAATGGGGGACGCGTCCGGACGCGGACGCACCCCTGACGCGTGTGGGTGCCATACACCCTCTGATAATTAATTCCAAGACAGAGGGGGCAGGGGCCATAAATTGCTTTTATTTCGCTTTGGGGATGTGGGACAGCGTGGGCAAGTGCTTGTATTTTTTTTTTTGAAAATGGGGGACGCGGACGCGTGTTCGCGTCCAAGGTCCGCTTCCTTATATATATATATCATAGATCCAGCGGTACTAGGATCCGCGAATCCATATTGATCCGCGCGGTACCATATTGATGGTACCAAAATATAGTAATTTTTTTTAATATTTAATATTTAATATTTTTTTAATATATGTATATATGAGACATGAGGGTCCGGGCCGGACATTCTGCGTCCGCGTTCGGCGTCCGGACCCGGACGCGCCTGACCCCCGGACGCGGGGTTGGATGCGTCCAATTTTTTTTTATTTTTATTTTTATTTTTTTGGTTAAATATATCAAAAAATATTAAAAAAAATCAAAAAAAAAAAGCGGACGCGGGTTCACTTCCTTATATATATATATCTAAGGAAGCGGATGGCGGACGTGGACGCGCGTCCGATTTTTTTTATTGAATTTTTTTAAATTAAAAAAAAAAAATTAAAAAAATTGCGTCCAAACCCCCGAATGCTTGTGTCCGGGGGCATTCAGACCCTCGGACGAATCTTTTTTTTTTTTTTTTTTTAAAAAATAAAAATAAAAATAAAAATAATATAGACGCGTCCGACCTCGCGTCCGGGGGTCGGACGCGTTTGGGTCCAGACGCCGGACGCGGACGTGGACGCGGACTCGGGCAAAACGGCCCGGACCCTCATGTCTGATATATATATATATATATATATATATATATATATATATATATCATAGTACCCTCTGGTACCGCTGGTATGGTACCGC
Organism: Diphasiastrum complanatum; assembly: GCA_029204225.1. Classification (NCBI taxonomy): domain Eukaryota; kingdom Viridiplantae; phylum Streptophyta; class Lycopodiopsida; order Lycopodiales; family Lycopodiaceae; genus Diphasiastrum; species Diphasiastrum complanatum. The sequence continues at coordinate 48,715,516 of CM055093.1, forward strand.
CGGTACCATATCAGTGGTACCGCCGGTACGGTACCGCCCTGGGATCCGCGGTACCAGGGCGGTACCATTTTTAATATTTTTTTTTATTTTTCAATATATTTTTAGTAATTTTTTTTTGCATATTAACTACCAAAAAAGGACAAAAAAAACTAAAAAAAGGGGGTTCTGGGTGTAAAAAAAGAGGGTATAGTACATGATGCAGGGGACTGTTGCAATGGCACATGGGCACTGCGAGTGAGCAGACCGAGGGGCCAATGGGAGACCAACACAGGGGGGTAGCATCACATGGGGGCAAGTACAGAGGCACATGGGCATTGTGGGTGAGCAGACCATGGGCCCAATGGGAGACCAACACAGGGGGGAGCATCACATGGGGGCAGGTACGGAGGCACATGGAGGGATGATGGGGATCCACATGGCCGATCAGGCTGTGGGGATAAATAGGCACTCACAATGCCATTGTGGTCGGCATTTTCAGAGGCTGTGAGAGGGCTAGTGATAGACAGTGAGAGAGCAAGCGAGAGCCGGTGACAGGCTGTGAGAGGCTGTTTGAGAGCCAGGGTGCTGTGAGAGGGTGTTCAAGGATCAGGGTGCTGTGAGGAGAAGGTCGATCGAGATGGCTGAGCGAATACCACCGAAGCCCGAGGGCGAAGCCAGGAGAAAGCTTGAGGAAGATATCCGAAGGCACAACGAGAGGCATCGGAAGCAAGAGGCAGATATCCGAGAGATGCTGCGACAGACTCGACAGAGAAATCCGGAACCGGAGCCACCCGCCCCCGCTGTGGATCCTGTCCCCGCTGTCGAGCTGGATCTGGATGAGCAGATCGGAATGAATTTCACACGACGGCAGCTCATCATGGTCAGGGAAAGGGCGGCCAGACGTCGGGCTAACCAGGAGGCAGCTCGGGCTAACCGGGAGGCAGAGCAAGAGCGACAAAACAATGCACCAGACGAGGGCGAGGAGTCGGTGGAGGATCAGTGAGGGATGTTTAGAATAGATGAGGTCCACCCGTATCTGGCGAACTGTTGCTATGTAGTTTTCGGCAGTTTATGGTGCAGCAAATAACTAGATGGCTGCTTAAAAAAATGACAGTATATGTGATGTTATCCTGATACAACGGTTGAATATATACATAGTTGTTTTTTGTGCAACGCGAGCTTGGTCATGTAAGATGCAATGTTTGTAATTTTTTTAAATGCAGATGTATTACATGTGTTTATTCAATGTCGTTTGGGGTGTAGGGGTGATTGCTGTGCTCATGATGTAGGTGCATATATGTGAAGCTAGCATTCACTTCAAACGAAATTAAATGAAAATAGGATTCACACACGCACATAGAATTCTTCAACATAAAATAAAGCATCACATGTACAGAGCGACATACGCACAATGTGCAGCAAATAATGTAGGCCAAACACTGTATATAATGTGAAAAATCATCTGAGTACAATGGTAGACCGTCTGCTAGAGACAAACTACTAAAACTAAAACAACAGAGCCACAATCAATGCTCTGGCTCTGACTCAGACTGGAGACAACTCAGGGCCCCGAGCTGACTCTCGCAGCCGATATCTCTGCCTGTCTGGAACTGGCATGGGCTGTGTATCCGAGGGGGAAGACTCGTCATCCTCATCCTCCCAATCAGCCTCCGCATCAGCCCCCAAGCAGGCCAAACCAACAACACCTGCTCCAACTGGCTGTGATACTGCACCTCTACCTGTACCTGGAGCCCTGCGTGGTCGTCCTCTCCTCCCTACAGTTTCTGTGCCTTGCCTTTCTTGTTCGGTGCACCCTTGGGCCTGCCTGGTCTCTTGCGGACAAGAGGAGCTGTCAATGCCTCGTCACCCCCATGCAAATCACCTGGCTGGCTAGGCTGGGCCCAAGCTGAGGCCGGCTGGGATAGGGAAGCAAAAGAGGGAACTCCCTGTGCAACTGAGCGAGGAGGATGAGCTCGTGGAGTGTGTGCCCGTGGGGCTGCTGCAGGTGGAGGAACTGGCTGTGCAGGAGGCGAGTACAGTGGCGATATGTACTGAAAGGGGCGCTGTGGTGGCCGGTATTGGTACATCCTGGGTGCTGCCAAAGGAGGAGGATGTGACGTGGGTGCTGCCACTGGAGGAGCCACTGTGGATGTGGGCTCTGCAAGAGAAAACCTGGGCACAGATGGTGGCCTGCCATGGAGACCTGGTGCTGCAGAAGTGGACGGCGATGGAGGGGCTGCAGGCCTAAATGGCATCGGTGGCACTGGAGGAGCTGTGCGACGCACATACACCCTCTGAGGAGCTGGAGGAACTGTAGGCACCTCATGCGGCTGCTCTGGCTGGGACTCTGTGTGTGGCATGCTGGCAAGAGATGATGGGGGCGCCCTGACACTCGGCATCTGCTGGGCCTCTGAATCCAATGTGGCAACCAAGTCGGCCAGCTGGGCATCCGAATACAAATGCTCTGGGCTCTGGGACTCATCCTGTGCACCAGCCTCTAAATCATCCTGTGCACCGACCTCTGAATCATCCTGTGCACCAACCCCTGAATCAACCCAAGCCTCATCCCGTGCCTCATCATGTGCACCCTGTAGACCCTGCATGGCCTCCCAATCTGTGCAATGAAAGTCATCAGGTGCCTCCTCTGGTGTGCTGTCGTAGTAACGGCCATGACTCTGTGCTGCACGCATCCAAACATCTGCGGGACCGGCATCTAAACCACTCTGCCCTCTATCAAGAGCCTCCTCCATCATGTCGACATAGGTAGGTATGCCATTGCCCCCCCCTGTGTGCCCTGCCTGTCTGCCGGTATAACCTGTGCCATGTGTCCCACCTCTGCCACGTGATGCACCTGTGACCCCTGCCCGTGGCGTGTGCCCTGCACCTGTATAATCTGCCTCATCCCTCTCTGGTCTGGCAAACACAACCCGAATGGGCTCATCCTCATCATGCTCATCCTCTGACACTGGCTCATCTGCCTCATACAATGGGGGCTCTCTGTGCTCAAGCCCAAGCTCTCTCTCTCTCATCTCGGCAAGCTCCCTCTCTCTCTCTCTGCCATCAACTGTGTGCCCAGGTCATCTGCAGGCATGGGATGGGTGCTGTCCGTAGGCAAGTCAACCTGGCGCTCCAAATCAGATATCTTCGTCTGCAAGGTTTAAAACCTGCATGTCAGAGAGAGAACTTTATCAAGAAATGAAACCAACATACCAGGAGTCAACCAACATGCTATGAAAGATTAGCTTATCACTTGCAATGCGCTCGTAATGGTCGGAAGCCTCCTGGCGAGACGTGCGTTGGTGCTACAGAACACCAACCGCTCCAACTGACTCACTGACAACCGGTTTCTTCTCCTCGTGTGAATGAGTGCCCATGTGCTCCAGTTACGCTCACACACGGAGGCAGCACAGTCCTGTGGTGCGTGCATTGAAATACTTCAGCACATTGTGGCAGAGGTGAAACTTCAACGAAACACAAAAAATGGAGGATAAAATGAGATGCATACCTGAGAAAGGACACGCAGTGCAAGACGCTGTATAGATGGGTATGTGCTACCGAACATGGTCCACCAGGTAATGGGTAGCTGCCTCCTCTCTGGATCCTGGGCAGCCGGGTGGCCGAATGTGCCCATGCCGAAACGAAATGCAGCGAGCTCCTCCATGAGCCTGATAGGATCCAAACCTATGTGTGGACCCACCCTGTGAATGTACTGAAGCCAATCGGCCTCGAGCTCCTTGTCTGCGATCTGTGTCGGAGAGAGGAAGAGGGGATGCAGCATGTGTGCAACGCTGTGGATACTCCTGTGGAAGTAGTTCCATCGCGTCTCCCATATGAACTTCAGCTCTGTCATCCTGCAGGTGAGGGGCATGTGGTTTAGGGCATTACGAAAAAGCTTAACATTGACAGAAAAACAAACTAGCAAGTACTGAAAAGATAAAGGTCAATTGCAACACTGTACCGCTTACCTCTCTGGCTGCAAGATGGGCAGTTGCAGGAACTGTCCAATCCGGTCCATGAGCTCATACACCAGTCCAAGTGTCGACCCCTCGCTGTCAGCCGTGCGGAGCACAATGTAGAGTGGTCGAAGCAGTCCTGACAATGTCTGTGCATCCCTCCAGAACTGGTCTCCCCTCACCGTGGAAGAAAAGTGCTCCCCATCCTCAGTGTGCGGAAATGTACTGGCACCCCAAAGATCACTGGCAACCATCTGTAGAAGCTGGGCCTTGCACCTGATCAAACGGTCGATGACCACCAAGTCGAATGCAAAGCGCGTGGGGGCTGGCTTACGGAGGTCCAGATGGCTAAACACCCGGAACATGGCAAGAACACGCCTCTTTCTGGTGACAAAAGTCACCAGGAAGAGGGCCTCCCGGACGATGGCTCTAACCCAGGGAAGTGCTCCAATGTCCCCCATCAAAAGGTCTATGCCGTGGGCTGCACAGGGGGTGTGAACAATATGAGGGAACTCGGCATCTAGCAGTACACCCATCTGAATGCAGTTCGTGGCATTGTCCGTCACCACCGTGACGACATGCTGTGGGCCTATGGCTAGGATGGAAGACCTGATGACATCAAACATGAACTCTGCAGATATGACTCTCCCCCCCCTGCTGCAATCCACTGCCCTCAAAAACTGTGTGCCCATGTAGCTGGAGACCAGTATGTTGAGGATCGGCCTCCTCCTGACATCAGTCCAGCCATCGGACATGATGCTGCAACCGTAAGTGGCCCAGTGCCGACGCAGAGGCTCCATCTCTCTAGACAAGGACTTGACCCTATCCCTCAGCATGTGTGTGCGGACAACCTCTGAACTAGGGACTCTCCAGCTAGGGCTGACAGACTGTGCAAGGCGGAAGGCCCTTCTGAAGGGCTCAGAGTCGGTGATGGCAAAGGGCAGGTTCAGCTCGTAAACCAGACTGGCCACGGCCTGTGTGGCCTCTCTGTCCATGTGCGGCTGATGCGCGCCGCGAATGGTCTGCTGCACGAGGGCTCTCCCTGGTGGACGACGGGTGGTGGACCTCCAGCACGGTGCACCAACCGTGACGGGAATGGACGATGACGCGACAGGCTGGGCGCTGGTGGATGCATCGGCTGTAGACGTGGAATGGGGAGAGTGGGATGCACTGGCAGGTATGGGTGCAGCAGCATAGGTGGGGTGCACTGGTGGAGGGGCAACATCTGGCATGGGGTACGAAAACTGCTGGCTGAGGAGGTCATCCGGATGGGAAGGGAAGGAAGAAGGGATCTCTTCCACATCCTCGAAGGCCCGCCCAGTACCATCCTGGGCCTGCTCGGGTGGCGGAGAGTCCATGAGAAAGTCGTAGACTGGTGGAGTGCGAGCAACAGTGGGTGGTGGTGGAACCGCAGTGGCAACTGTCGGACGCGATGGGACGGGATCCACCGGAATCTGAGCAGATGGGGGTGCATTAGGCAGAGCTGTCTGAGGGGCAAAGGGACCAGAGGAGGATGCACTCCCTCTCCTAGTGCATGCCAGCCAAGCAGGCAGCAACTCTGGGTTAGTCACATAAGGAGCGGTGCAAAATCGGAGAACGCCCTCCGAAATGGTGTTCTCCCCTCCCACGAGCCGCGGCCCGTAGGTGTCCAGTAGTCGCTGCCTGTCGGGGACGGTCATGCTGCCACAAGGGGCAGCATTCAAGGTGGCACCATTTTTGGCGCGTGCACCGAGCAGATGGCCTTTAAGGCGAGGGATGGATTGCTGGAAAAAAAACAGCAGGGTTCACTGTTGGAGAGACGCTGAAAATGGGCGAATGCAGGGCAAAGGAAATCAGATGCAAGGCAGGGCGTTGCGTGGGCGATGGGCGACGCAAGGAATCAAAGGCAGGCAAGAAAAACCAGCAGCGATGGCAGGGCGGAGAGGGCGCAAAAAAATTTCAGAGGAAATGCGAGGGGGGCGGGTAGGTTTAGGTAAGAAAAAATTAAAAAAAATATTAAATAATAAATATATTATTATATTTTTTTACCGCGGTACCATCATGGTACCGCGGTACCAGTATGGTCCCGCGGTACCGGGATCCGTGGTACCCAGTACCGCGGGACCTATGATATATATATATATATATATATATATATATATATATATATATATATATATATATATCATAGATCCAACGGTACCGGGATCCGCGGCTCCCGGTACAGCAGATCCACTGATCCATACTGATCCGCGCTACCACAATATATATTATTTTTTAGTATATATATTTTTTTAAAATTTAATATATTAATATATATTTTCTTAACCTAATTCCCCCCCCTCGCTTCACCTCTCTCCCTGCCCATCGCCCTACTGTTCGCGCCCTCTCTGTTGTATGCCCATCGCCCTGCTGACCGCGCCCTCCCTGCTGTCTTCGCATTGCACTGATCGCGTTTGCCCTTGCTATTGCTATTTCGGCCTTTGTTGTGGTTTTTTCAAGCCTTCCGACTCCTACGCAACCACAGAGATCTCTGCCTTCTTTCCCCAGTTCCTTCTACAAAGAAGGTGCATTCCAACCTTGCCGATCTGTGGGACGAGGTGGACATTGTCAGGCGGGTTCTCGACAAGTCCAACAAGTCCGGTGCAAGGATCATGCGCTGTCGATATTGCCTGGCCGAGTTCGTTGCCACCCTCACTCGCCAAGTAGGTGGCACACTGAATGTTGCCCCCTGTGCCAGCATGTCCGTTCCCGTCAGGCAGCGACTTCTGGATACCTACGGGCCACGTCTTGTGGCGGGGGAGAACACCATTTCGGAGGGTGTTCTTCGGTTTTGCACCGCTCCTTACGTGGTTGACCCCGAGTTGCTGCCTGCTTGGCTGGCACGCACGAGGAGAGGGAGTGCATCCTCGTCCAGTCCCTTTGCCCCTCATCCCCCTCAGATAGTTCCGCCTCACGCACCCCCATTTGCACCCATTCCGGTGGATCCCGTCCCACCGCGTCCGCCAGTTGCCACTGCGGTTCCACCACCACCTACTGTTGCTTTACGACTTTCTCATGGACTCTCCACCACCCGAGCAGGAGCAGGCCCCAGATGCTAGTGACGAGGCCTTCGAGGATGTTGAGGAGATCCCTTCCTCCCTCCCTTCCCATTCGGATTACCTCCCTAGCCAGCAGGTTTTGTATCCCATGCCAGATGTTGCCCCTCCACCACGGCACTGGCTCCTCCTTTGGCAGCACCCAGGATGTACCAGTACCGGCCACCGCAACGCCCCTTTTAGTACTTATCGCCGCTGTACTTGCCTCCTGCAGGGACGACCCCTCCACATCTATAGTTCCTCCACCAGCAGCAGGCCCACGGGCACACACTCCTCGGACCTATCCTCCACTATCAGCTGCACAGGGACACCCATCTTTGGCTACTCTATCCCAGTCGGCCGCAGCTTGGGCCCAGCCTAGCCAGCCAAGTGATCTGCATGGGGGTGATGAGGCATTGACGGCTCCCTTCGTCCGCAAGAGGCCTGGAAGGCCCAAGGGTGCATCGAACAAGAAAGGCAGGGCACAGAAACTGCGAGGGAAGAGAGGACGACCTCGCAGGGCTCCAGTTGCTGGTAGAGGTGCAGTATTACAGCCAGCTATAGGAGGTGTTGTTGGTTTAGCCTGCTTGGGGGCTGATGCGGAGGCAGATTGGGAGGATGAGAATGACAAGTCTTCCCCCTTGGATACACAGCCCATGCCAGTACCAGACAGGCATAGATGTCAGTTGCGACAGTTAGCTCGGGGCCCTGAGTTGTCTCCGGAGCATTCATCTGAGTTTGAGGCAGAGCATTGATTGTAGCTCTGTCATTTTATTTTCAGCAGTTTGATATCATGTTCCATGTTTGGCGGCCAGATGGTCGAACACTGTATTCAGACCATTTTCCATACTATATTCAGTGTTGGACGTACTTTATTCGCTGCACATTTTGTATTTGTCGATTTGTAATTGTTATGCTCTTTTCAATTTGATTTCGAATGGTATGTGCGTAATTACAATTAGTTTCAACTGCATAGATTGATAGCAGATGCACAACACAGAAATACAACCCCTTTTATAGCATTTCATAAACACATACATTACATTGCAATACACCACCGGGCACGCGTCGCACAAAAAAAACACCGTACATTAATTCATCAGATGTATCAAAATTACAATACGTATTCCCTCCATATACGGCTGGGGCTGTTCTTTACACTATGTTAGACACTAAATGCTGCCACATCTATTGCCGAAAATTACATAACAACAGTCAGCCACATACGGCCAGACCCCATCTATTCTAGACATTCCTATGGATCCTCCACTTACTCCTCGCCCTCGTCAGGTGCATTGTTCTGACGCTCTCGCTCTGCCTCCCGGTTAGCCTGTGCTGCCTCCTGGTTAGCACAACGGCGGGCAGCCCTTTCCCTGACCATGATGAGCTGCGGCCGTGTGAAGTTCATTCTGATCTGCTCATCCAAATCCAGCTCGACAGCGGGGGCGGGGGGCACAGCGAGGGCTGGGTGCTCCGGCTCCGGATTTCTCTGCCGAGCTTGTCGCAACATCTCTGCAATGTCTGCCTCTTGCTTCCGATGCCTTTCGTTGTGCCTTCAGACATTTTCCTCGAGCTTCCTCCTGGCTTCGCCCTCAGGCCTCGGTGGTATGCGCTCTGCCATCTCACAACACCCTGTTGCTCGAAATGGCTCTCACAGCCTCTCAATGGCTCTCACTGGCTCTCTCACAGCCTCCCTCTCACAGCCTCTCACTCGGTCTGTGACACAGCCTCTCACAATGCCCCTCTCTCACGACCTCTCACTGGCTCTCTCTCACAGCCTCTCACAGCCTCTCTCACAGCTCTCACTGGCTCTCTCACTGTCTCGTGAGTGCTTATTTAACCCCATAGCCTATTTCCCCATTTGCATTTCTTGATGATCCCATGTGCTACTGTACCTCTCCCATGTATTGCTCCCCCACATGCTGCACTCCGATTGGGTCCATGGTTTGCTCCTCCACAGTGCCCATGTGACGGTGTACCTGTCCGGATGTATTACTCCCCCACATGCTGCACTCCGATTGGGTCCATGGTTTGCTCCTCCACAGTGCCCATGTGACGGTGTACCTGCCCCATGTATTGCTCCCCCACATGCTGCACTCCGATTGGGTCCGTGGTCTGCTCCCCCACAGTGCCCATGTGACGGTGTACCTGTCCGGATTTGCTGCCCCCCCACATGCTGCACTCCCATTGACCACAAGGTCTGCTCTCCCACAGTGCCCCCAGTACAGTCCCTTGTACAGTAACATCTTTTTTCTAAACCGTAGCCCTTTTCTTTCCTGAATTTTTTACCTAGTATTAGCCTTTTAAAAGGGTTTTCTTAAAAAAAAATAAATAATAAAAAATATTATTTGTGGTGCCGCCCTGGTACCGCTGGTCTAAGGGCGACACCATAACCACGATACCACCATTATGGTACCGCGGTACCATAATGGCTATATATATATATATATATATATATATATATATATATATCATAGTTCCTTGTGGTATCGCCATTATGGTACCGCCGGTACCATAATGGTGGTACCGCCATTATGGTGCCGCCCAAAAATTCGCGGTACCAGGGTGGCACCATTTTTTAATATTTTCTTTTAAAATTTTAATATTAAAAAAAAAAATTAAGTGGGCAATATGGGTATCAGCTTGTTGCAGAGCAGTGCATATATATAAATTTCAGGGATGAGGGTCCGGGCTTGATTGCCCGCGTCCGCGTCTAGACCCGGACGCGTCCCACCCCTGGACGCGTCCAAATTTTTTTTTTTTTAAATTAAAAGAAAAGAGAAAAAAGATGCATCCGGGGGGTCCAGATGCCATTTTTTTTAATTTCTTTTAAAAAAAATTAAAAAAAAAGAAAACCGCATGCGGACGCGCGTCTGCGTCAGAGTCATGGCCGTTACTACGACAGCACACCAGAGGAGGCACCATATGACTTTGATTGCACCGATTGGGAGGCCATGTTCCAGAAACGTTTTTTATATATATATATATTTGGTTTTTTTATGGGCAATATGGGTATCAAATGAAAGCTCTAATTAAGAGCATTATTACTGTGTAGTTTGTCGATTGTTTCGGGTGCAGGATGGTCCAGTTCAGGTGCATTAATCCATGTTGGGTTCTGTCAAGGATAAAATTTCAAAACTAATCTCTAGCCTGTCTGTTACGATCACAGATGGTCCCAGTAAGTGTGTTTTCGCTCAGGGAGTTGGAAGGCCAAGTCATGAAGAGGCCTTACCGTCGGGGCCGGGGTCTACCGGCCGCCCCCAGATCGGGGGCCGTTGGGGGCCGTTGCCCCCCAAACCCCCCATCGGGGGTCTACCGCCCCCCGGACCCCCTGTTTCTCGGGGGGCTACCGCCCCCCCCAAACCCCCCGTTTCTCGGGGGGCTACTGCCCCTCTAACCCCCTTAGCATTTATTGAAAACCAGAGCAAATAACAACCAAATAGCTATTGAAAATAAGATCTGTTTGTGCCCCATCTACTGCACTTATGAGGAGCAAAACGCTGGTTTGACCTTTGATCCCCTAAAAAAATTTCAGCCATAAGCTATTTTTCCAATTTTTTTTTTTTTTTTTTGCGATTCTGGGAGGAGAAACGCGTTTCTCAAAAAGGCGGTTTCCGAAACTTCTCCTCCCAAAAATGCGATTTTGTGCAACTATGATATATATATATCTAAGGAAGCGGATGGCGGACGCGGACGCGGACGCGCGTCCGCGTCCGGTTTTTTTCTTTATTTTAAATTTTTTTTTTTTTAAAAAAATATTGAAAAAGAAAATGGCGTCCGGACCCTCAAACGCATTTGGTTTTTTTTTTTTCAATTTTCAAAAAAAAAAAATTTGGATGGGGCGGACGCGAACGTGGACGCGGGCAATCAGGCCCGGACCCTCATCCCTGATATTATATATATATATATAAGCGGATGGCGTCCGGACGCGTCAAGACCTCGGACGCATCTGTTTTTTTTTTTTTTTTTAAAAAAAAATAAAAAAAAATTGGACTCGTCGGACGCGTCCGGGTGCGGACGCCGAACGCAGATGTGGGCAATCCAGTCCGGACCCTCATCCTTGATATTAGCTGCACTTGGTCGGGTGAACCAGAAACCTATTAATAAATAGGAGCACATTCCTACTAATTCCCGAAAAATATAAATTTGCATCGGATTGGGGCTGAGAACTAGTCCTGACATAGAAGCATTGGGGAGACTGAGATAGGCAAAAAACCTGACATATCCTTGGTCATGGGACATGTAACTATCACTGTGAATCATAACTATAACTCCTATAGTAGTAACTAATACTAGCATGATAGAAGTGAGTGGATCGATTAGATAACCCACTTATGAAGTAACATTTTGATTGGGGATCTAGGACCATGAATATCGATAAGTGGAATTACCAGTGATTTGTTGCCGAAAAAAATGAAAGGAACAAACCTTAGCTATGCTTAGCAGTAGGGTACTGATAATGGCATATATGCGACGAAAACTCCTAGTTGCTTTTGGGAAGAGCAATAATTCCAATCCTATAATAATAGAAGATAGAGTGAAAATAAAGGTATCATCCAACCATATTTATATAATAATAACAGGGATGAGGGTTCGGGCCACATTGCCCGCGTCCGCGTCCGGCGTCCGGGGGTCCGGACGCGTCCGAGGTCCGGACGCCATTTTTTAAAATTTTTTTTATTGAAAAAACATTTAAATTTAAAAAAAGAAAAAAACCGGACGCGTCCGAACGCGGACGCACCCCTGACGCGTCCGGACGCGTGTCTGCGTCCGCCATCCGCTTCCTTAGATATATATATATATATATATATATATATATATATATATATATATATATATATATCATAGTTGTAGCGAATCGCGATTCGCCAGCTTCGCGATTTGGGAATCGCGATTCGCCGCAGCGAATTGCGGACAGAATCGTTAAAAAAAAAAACCAGAAACCCGAATTTCGGCCTCCTCCTCGCGCATAGAACCGCGCCAGCAGTGGAGGAGGCAAATTTTTTTTCTGAGAGCTGTGGGCGTCCAATCTTCACAAGTGAATACTTGGCAGGCATCTACTCGACGATACGGAGTTGGTGTGCACGGTGCCGGGTGGGTCTGAGCTTCGTGGAGAGCGAAATGACCAATTTTCGATATTAGAACTAACTCTGGCAGGCTTCTATGCATGTTTAGGACAGTCTCCTGGAGCTGTTGTCAGTCGTGCGAGGATTAACTCTCACTAGTTTTGGAGAAAACAAAATCTCTGATCCATGGAAGCGCACACAGGTCATGGATGAGCAAGTCTATGCAATGTGCAGCACAGGGTGTCCACACAATGCTGGGGTGCTCCCTCATCATAATCTCGCCCATCTACTTGCAGTTCGAGGCGTTGTCGGTGACAACCTGAACCACGTGCTCAACTCCGATGTCAGCAATAACATCTCTAATGACCTCCCATATGAAATCGGCTGTGATCGCGTCACCACCTCGAGTGGCATCCACGCCACGTAGGAATACTGTGCCAAGCGGGCAAGAAACCAAGACATTGATAACGGATCGCCAACGAATGTCGGTCCATCCATCACTCAATATCGTGCATCCATACCTGCCGCAAAACACCCATTAGCTACATGCAAAAATTGTGGCACCAGTAAATCCTAAACACATGCAAAGAGATTACAAAGACAAGTTACTTACTGCTGCCAAGCTGAGCGAATGGAACTCAACTCCCGCGTGATGGTCTCCTCCTCCTGACGAAGCAACCTCCCTCGTAGTGCCTCTCGCCTGGGAGGTGTCCATGTAGCATCCACGGCCGCCATCTGTGCACAGAACTCCCTGAACACCCAAGTGTCAGCAACAGCAAAGGCAATGCCACACTCGTAAAAGAACTGGCCACACAGTCGAGTGCAACGGGCCTGCTGCTCTCTCTGCCAGCCGCATCGATCAAGGGTCTGCTGCCTGGGCCTAAGCCCTCTCTGCTGTGTATATGGTGCTCGTGGCCTAGCATGCCCAACGGATGGCTGATCCGTGGGTGTGTCACTCTCTCTGGCAACATCTGCCGAAGCATGTGGTGCATCTGCTGCCGAGGAGGAGGGTCGAGAAGCACCCGCTGCTACTGAACCAACATGCTCATCTGATGGTCCTACTGCTGCTGCGGATGGAAATGAAGGTGTTGTACTAGGCCTTGCACCTGAACCATGCTCTGCCCGTGCTGTACTGGGCCCTGCAGCTGTACCATGCTCTGCCCATGATGTACTGGGCCCTGCACCTATACCATGCCCAACCCATGATGTACTACGCCCTGCAGCTATACCATGCCCTGCCCGTGATGTATTGGGCCCAATATCCATGGTAGGCCCTGCCTGTCTGCCTGTGAGCCCTCTTGCATGCCTGCCTGTAGCTGCTCCTACTGCCTGTCCCTGTCTAGAACCCTGTGATGCAGTACCGAGCCCGTACATGGTAGACAACCTCTGCAGATCCTCATCAGAAATCCTGGGGCAATCATATATGCCCAATGTCCGCCCATCTGGCCCTCTGACCCGCAGCAAGTGAGCCCTAACCCTGGTGAGTGATCCCGTGAAGTGACCACCGCAATGCAAGCATCTCCATCTGCAGGTGCCTGAGCCATGGTGTGTGCCCACATCCCCGTCGGTAAGCTCAACCTCGGCCCAAAGGCCTCGGACCCGCACTGGCATCATATCAACACGACCCTAAACCTGCAAACAACAAATAATCAGGCAAACGTTCAGTAGAAAAAAAATACATTCCATTGAACAACATTACCGAGCTCAAATAGAGCTCAAAATACCGGAGCATACATCAAAACGATTCCAGTTCACACATTATATCAAGTGCCAAAGAAGAACATGAGATTAGGGCGTGGGATAGAATAATTTCTGTATGAGGGATAACAGGTGACTGACGTTAGCGTCGAGTCCGTGCAGGCATAAAGGAGTGCAGTGTGGGCCTAAACCGCGCCCCTAGCAGATGTTTGCACGATGGTCCACGCCTAAACCCTAAAAAGTAGGGAATCAGGGCATGAAAATTGAAATTTGTGATACGGACATAGACGGGCGGAACGGAGGTCATAGGAGTCTGTGCAAGCATGTAGAAATGCATTCTAGGCTCAGACATCACCTCACTCGGTTTCCAACAAGCCATTCTGTGAAAATGGCCAAAATACACAAGCATTTGGAATGTGGTGTTCAAATCTCGCTAGCCGTGTCGTAACGGCTGAAACTGATGCTGTAGGAATCACTGTGGGCGTGAAGAAAGGTGGTCTAGAGCCAAACTATGCTCGATTTGGTTGCCTACAGCTCAATATCTTATATTCTCTCTCTCTGTTGTGCTTCCATGGTATATGGAGGAAATGTGTCAATAGGCGTGGTGTTGATGACACATGACACATGACACATGTTCGACAAGTGTCTCTAGTGCAAGTGGTGCCATGTGTCTTTGTGCATGTGCAAGGGGTGACATGTGACTTTCTCCATGTGCATAGGATGACATTTGGCTTTGGGCATGTAGACTTGCATGACACTTGTCCATGTAGGTGTCACTTGACCGTTTGTTCTATTTGCTATGCTTTCTTCCTTCGATGCTGCTAACCACATCTCAACTACTGTCTAAACTTTTTTACTGGGTGTTTGTGTTGCAGATCACTTCTACGGCCATGCGCCTGGTCACTTTTGTCACCAGGAAGAGGCGTGTGTTGGCCCTGTTCCGCACCTTCTCCACCCTAAACCTGAAGAAGCCCGCACCCACGCGCTTTGCGTTTTATTTCTTGGTGCTAGAGCGATTGGTGGTGGTGAAGGACGCATTGCGGCGGATGGTTTCCAGTGTGGCCTTCCGGGACTTTACAGACCTCCCCCATTCGGCATTTTTCCAGTCCACTGTGTACGGCGACGAGTTCTGGAGAGCTGCTGAGGAGATTAGTGGGATCCTACTACCCATTTACAGAGTGCTGCGTCTGGTAGACCGTGAGGGGTGCACCCTCGGTCTCATTTACGAGTTCATGGAGCGCATCGGCGAGGGAATTCTGTTGTCAGCCTTGGACGAGCATATGTATGACTCTTCAGTGTCTAGTTTGTTGTTTCTCACTCGAGTCTGATGCGTTTCTTTTATGCTATGGTTTAGTGATTGTTGTAATTTGTCTGCTGCAGGAGGCGCGAGATCTCACGCATCTGGGAGGCCAGATGGGACTACTTCCACCGACCCATCCACGCCATAGCCCACATGTTGCACCCCTTGTGGCGCTCTACACGAGAGAGGGACGATCCGGAGCTGCACCGGGGATGGGTGGAGTACACGGAGCGCGTATGGCCCGGACCAGGTACGTGTGAGAAATCGTTTGGTAGCAATGTTATTGCAGTATTGTACTCATTAATTAGTAGTGTCTGAATTCGAGGGGTCTTACATGTGCCATGTTTTTCCTTTTGCCAACAGGTCCGATGCTGGCCAACATTGCAAGCCAGCTGCTCGCATTTGAGCGCTTCCAGTGTCCTTTCGATGGAGAGCAGAGTCGGCGGAGGGAGGATCAGCTGAGGCCCGTTACATGGTGGTGCATCCACGGGCGCAGCACAGGTGACCTGAGGCGATTGGCTGAGAGAGTCCTTGCACAGGACTGTTCTGCAGGAGCTTGTGAGCGGAATTGGAGCACCTGGGCCTTGTATCACATGCAGAAGAGGAACAGGTTGTCCATCGAGCAGTGTAGGCGGTTGGTGTTTGTGAACACCAACGGCCGTATGCTGAGGCGCACACGAGGAGA
Source organism: Diphasiastrum complanatum (assembly GCA_029204225.1). Classification (NCBI taxonomy): domain Eukaryota; kingdom Viridiplantae; phylum Streptophyta; class Lycopodiopsida; order Lycopodiales; family Lycopodiaceae; genus Diphasiastrum; species Diphasiastrum complanatum. The sequence goes on from CM055093.1 coordinate 48,731,253, forward strand.
GGGTCAGATGCTCGAGGTGAGTCACATCATCACCCCTTTTATCTTGGTATGCTTTGATGAATTGATTTGCTTTCAAAATATGCAGTGAGTTGCACAGTACCTGCCTAACAACAATGTATTGTTTTTGGTTGCAGGTGGACCCTGACACTTGCTTGGTGGATTCGATAGCTGCTGCTCCTCGGGCACCACCCACAGAGGAGGAGATGGATGATGAGATCCATAGAGAGCTCTACAGACAGGCACAGGCTGACGCACGGGCTTTACGGCGGCAGAGGAGGATAGAGAGGCAGAGGGAGAGGGCTGAGGAGGGAGATGACGAGGTCTTGGAGGGTGGAGAGATGCTTGGGGCAGACTATGTGGAGGAGGAGGAGTGGGTTGAGGGAGATACGGAGGAGGACGAGGAGATATGGGCGGAGGCACAGGGGGATGACCTGGCTGACCTGCTGATGGATCCTGATGCAGAGACAGAGGAGGAGCCAGCCATTCCTGCACGTAGGCCTAGGGGGAGACCTAGAGGTTCTAGGAGGGGGGGGATGAGTACTCTTTTTGTAGACAGGAGTGGAGCATCACAGGCAGTCGTCGGCCAGGCATCATCACAGTGGGTAGGGCCATCCCAGGGCGTAGGGTTATAGCCACCTGACACACAAGCACGACGGAGTAGACACAGGGCTGGGGGCAGCCAGATGGGGGCCAGAGGAGGGGAGAGAGGCAGAGGCAGAGGCAGAGGTAGAGGCAGGGAGAGGGGGGTGTTCCAGGGCCAGGGCACGCAGCAGGGATCCAGAGCACGCAGCAGAGCCAGGGCCACACCACGGCATATGGCTCCCTCCAGTTCCGATTCATCTGCGGACCCATGGGACTTGCAGTCCACAGATTCGGATGATTTATCCTACCATGACTCTGACGAGCCTTAGTTATATAGTTTTCATTACGTTCATGACACATCATTGTACCCCTTTTTGCCTGATATTATATATTATGATGATCCTATTTGCAACATTGTCGTGATTCAGTATTGTTCTTTGTGGTTTTAGTTCAGTAACTTTGGTTTTATGGTTTATGATTTATGGTTGGAGAGAGAGAGAGAGAGAGAGAGAGAGAGAGAGAGAGAGAGAGAGAGAGAGAGAGAGAGAGAGAGAGAGAGAGAGAGAGAGAGAGAGAGAGAGAGAGAGAGAGAGAGAGAGAGAGAGAGAGAGAGAGAGAGAGAGAGAGAGAGAGAGAGAGAGAGAGAGAGAGAGAGAGAGAGAGAGAGAGAGAGAGAGAGAGAGAGAGAGAGAGAGAGAGAGAGAGAGAGAGAGAGAGAGAGAGAGAGAGAGAGAGAGAGTATGGTTGTTTTGTCAAAAAATCTTTCATTTAAGGCTAAAGTTCAGAATGATTCAGCTAGGTTTTTGTTCAGCATGGTTTTAGTTCCGTTTGTTGTGAATCGTGATCAGAGAGAGATAGAGAGAGGGAGAATCATAGAAAGGGAGATTCCTGCTATGTTCACTGGGAATGCCCCAATGTGTTCTCTTTTTTTTTATATGGGATGCAGCTTTAGCGTAAAGGGACCATCCTGCACCTGAAACAGTTGGCAAACTACACAATCATACTCCCCTCGATCAGAGCTTTCATCTGATACCCATATTGCACAAAAAAATTTCAAAAAAAAAAAAATTCGATTCTACACGATTCTGGGAAAATCCCGAATCGCGAATCGGGATCGCGATTCTGATCGCGATTCTGAATCGCGATTCGCGAATCGCGTTGCAACTATGATATATATATATATTTGTCGATAAATGAATTTTCCATTTACAAGTTGCTTGACCATTGATAAAATAACCGTAGAGAATCTCTATATAGACATGACACCCCTGGATCCTCTACCACTTAGTGATCTCATCTCATCCCTATAAAGTGAAATCCAAGAAAGACTTCGAGAAGTGGGTGGGCCCTTTAGCTTGCTCTCACGAGTCTTTGTCAAGAACAAAATATCCGTATCTACAATAAAGACATGTAGGTCCTTGCTTGTAGAGGAGGTACGAATACCGGTCAAATTCTAAAGGTAGGGACCTCGTCAATTTACATTTGGCATATCCTTTCCTCTCGGGGTACCCCTTGAAAACGACCAATTTCCACCTGTAGCTGGTGAAAAGAGACCCTCAACTGGCCGAGTGCAATCCAAAGGTTATGACATAGGCTAGAGCCTAGGTAAGGTGGTAGTGGAGGAAAACTGACCGAATCTAGTTCTAGAAAATGTGTCATCTAGTAGTCCAGTTTGACCCCCAATGGGCTTGACCAGACACGTTGAGCATAAGCTTGGTGTATGGACGCTGGATATAATCACGTGAATTGAGAGAGAGAGAGAGAGAGAGAGAGAGAGAGAGAGAGAGAGAGAGAGAGAGAGAGAGAGAGAGAGAGAGAATTGTCAAGCACACCTGCTTGATCATTTTTTTATGAGAGTCTGAAAACCATTAGAAGAAATTTTCATGACCCAAGTGATCAACTATAACCTTTTCCTTCTTTTGTCCATCAAAGAGTAGATGCATTGAGGCGTATTGATCATTTTTATTTTGTGTTTGCAGTTGTATCACATGTGGGGAAGCTTCTCTTCTTTGTCCTGGTCATTATGGACATATTGAACTTGCTCTACCAATCTACAATCCCCTGGTGTTCAAGATGCTTGTGAAGATTCTAAAGTCTTCTTGTCCATATTGCCATTGCTTAAAGATGAAAAAAGACAAGGTTGGTAATGCTAATATTCATGGTTGCCAGGTTTTTACTGTTCATCTCAGTATCACTGGATAGGATAGTTCCGGTCATGTTGACATTAACTTGCACAATGAAAGTGTCGTGTAGGTGGTGTGCAGTCAAGAAGGATGTAATTGAACTCTACAATGATTGACTATTGTCTGCGTTCCAGGGAGTGTGGTTAATATCTCAAACAATTTAGACATTGATGAATGCTTTACTTTACAATGCAGCCATATGTTCTATTTCCATAATATATATTATTGACCCTACACAATATATTTTCCTGTTTGTAGGCGAAGTTTTTGTTTGCCTCATGGCTCAGTTATACTTCTCTCAGTTGCTTTCACAGTAATTTGATATACTGGAAGTCTGAAGGTTTTTAAGTTTACCCAACTTTTAAATGTCAAGTCTTTGTAACCCATTGTTATGAATTTGAAAACCCTATTTTTTCTATGTTCGTGGTCTCTGGTTCTTGAGAAGTTGCTGCTGCGGGTTCAAAGTCCTGCCACTGTATGGGCAGTTGCACAACTTGGTTGTTCTCGGTAGTACATTATAATGTTTTCATCATGATTTGTGAGTTCTTATTTTGAAAACTTTGCAAGGGATTGGTGAAATCATAATGAAGAGTGTTCTCTTTTAGCTTTGCTCTCTCTATTTGTTTTAGCATACCATTATCACCACTTTCTTGTTGTTGCAGATCAAGACGTCTTTAACCGAACCATCAAGTAGCAGAGAGATGACTGTTTATTTTGTTACTGAGTTTCAGGCTTCAGCAGATACAGGGCTATATAGTTAGAAAAACATTGAGTCCCTGTTTGCGCTCACACTGTTAAAGGCTACCTTGTCTGTCTTCTTCTTTTGTAACTTTTTTGTGCTAATTTGCTTCATTACTCTAGGAAATTCTGCACAGTAAAGTTTTCTTTTGGTAGCTATTAGAGCAGATACATGTGTACCATGCTTCAAGTTTGACCTCAACTATCTTGAAGTACTTCAGCAAGGGAATCTGAGATGTATATACTATTGGCTCTTTTTCATTCAATATGAAAGTAGCAAGTCTTCAATTTCACCATGAGACCTTTTGGCACATGCTGAGATTTCCTGGATTTCTATCTTTTTTTCTTCCGGGCATGATGATACAGTGAAGAAAATATGACAGTAAAAATTGGAGCCACAATCTAGAGTATCTGTTATAACATGTAGAAATAATTCATATTATTAGGGGTTAAAATACATGTTAATACTTCCAGGCATGATGTTGTGGTAAAGAAGATATGACATTAAAAATGGAGCCATTATTCTGTTTATCTATTATAACATGTACAATTAATTCATATTGTTAGGAGCTAGAATTCATGTTCATACTTCTAAACGTGAAGTGAGCAATCTGTGATATGTTAATAAGGTTCTTTCTTATCTGAGACATTTATTTACTTTGGGCAGTGAGGCTTGTGGGGTACTTACAAAGAGCATGGCTTTGGTGTCAAAATATTTGTGCTGCCTTTGTCATTGCAATGAAGAATGCTGGAAATATGCAGTTAACAGAAATTGATATTAGTATCGCAAACTTTTGGATAAGAAAGACAAGTGATACATAATTGTTCATTTACGCTAACGATATTTACATGTTTATGCTTGTGATGGCTTGGTCAATGCTGGAGTTATTGTAAACAGCTAACAGCAATTCTTGTCAGTGGTCGCAAATGAGAAAGATGAGTGATATGGTTATGTCTTTGTGTGCAACTTATACCTAAATCTGGTAAATCACGCTTGAGACGATGCTGTTTTTGTTGGCAATCTTTTAATAAGTCCGTGTTTAGACTGTGGTTTGAAACTTTGGTGTTCAAACCGGTTACAGCAAAGAATGTCAACAATTCATGCCCACTTTTTTTGCATCTTGGTGGGAACTGTTTGTGCATTTTGTGTAATGGATGAAATGTTATTGTTCTGGAATATTGCTATTAGAGATATTTTGCTATCTATTGTGTTTTTCTTTGACTTATAGTGTTTCATGTTGTTCTACTCGTAAATAGGTTACCTTTAGAGAAGTATGAAGTCAATCACTAAACTCTAACAGGTCATCTCTCTATGCCTACAGCTTGATTCAAAGTCTGAGAAACTTGAATTTATTGCCAAGGGTGATCTGATTGAGGCTACAAATGTTATGGAACAATACATTTCTGCTACCTCAGAAATTCAAGCACAACCAAAGAAAGCCAACTCTCAAAGGCTTCTGCAAAAGTGGAAGAGGCAACCATGGACGTCTGCACAATGTATTGCATTCAGAGAAGCAGTTCGTGAGATTTTGGCAGAGATGCCAACACGAAAATGTGATAATTGTGGAGCTCATGTACCTGGAATAAAGAGTGAAGGTGTTGGAAAGATTTTTCAGGCACGTGGAGCTTTTTCAAGTCTTATTAAAAGCTAAATTGGGAGTTTTCTGAATTATTAACCTTTCATTTAACAGTTGAAAGTTCAAGTTCATGCTTGATAATCCTGTATTCTTCTGAAGCTACATGGCATTACTTGTTTCGAGTTCTTTGTTTTTAGTGAACAATGTGAGGTTATGGGCCAATCTTCCAATCTGGAAGAACAATACGCTTGATTGCTTTGTCTAAGTTGGGTATGTATCCCACAATGTTGTTACTAAAGAGGTTATGTTCTCCCCTTATTGTCCCCATTAGGAGGTGAACATTTTTTGGGACAAGTCGAGGGTTGGGAAGTCAGGATACTGTGTAACCAACTTCAAAGTTGGATGTGATCCTACTACTTGGAATTTTGAAGTTTCATGTGATTCACCTTTTCAAGGAAAATAAACATCTTCTGTGGATCAATCTTGTGAGTTGCAGAAACCCAAACAAGTTTTAGGTTTTTCCTGCTCAAAAGTGAGCCATTGTGAACCATCGTAACTCTGAGGTAACATATAACACTTCCATTTAATTGCTTGAGGATTATGATTCTCTTAGATTCAATGAGGACTTTGAATAAAAAGAGAGCCATGCCTGCAACTGGCTATCTTTGCACTCGTACCTCCTTTATCAGTGAGTGAGAGTTTTCATTGTTAGTTTCAATGGAGGATTCGAAGTCCTCGTTGAACTAAGAACATCTTACTACTAATATGTCATGGGTACATTGACAGTTTAGGTTAAGTTAGTTTTTTGCTAATGTTTGTAGGATAGAAGTCGTGCTTTTGGTCTTTGGATAATGGAAATTCTGAAGAAGTTGAAAGTAGAAATTTAATGTTATGAACAGTACAGTATCAAGCATATTAACAAGGTATTGCGGATCTAATTGGAATCATTTCTTTTTAGGCTCCTTTGGCGAAACACCTTAAAGCTGCCAATATAGGAAAGGGGCTACGTCTCATCTCCCCAATTGTAACAGGATCAGGTTCAAGTGGGGAGGCAAAGGATGGGATGAATGAATCTGAAGAAATCTTGGAAACAAAATATGGTTTATCTGATGAGGCCTTGGAATCAAAGGAGTCGGAAGTTTCCAGCATTGAAGAGCATGACCATGAAGGAAAGAGAGGGAAGCCTGAGGAGAGTTCCACCATTAGAGGCTTGGAGCTTACAGATGCGGAATTATCTACACAACCCAGATTTCTTACGGCCTCGGAGGTATACATGTTTGAGAAAATTCTATAGAAGTAACTTACAGTGTTTGAGAAGATTTCATAGAATTAACTGTAATAGCTTCTTTCTTTTTGATCGATTCTTGGTGTTTGGAATCCTGGAAGGATATCTTTACTAATGTTTTTGAAAAGCTGAGAGTCAGTGTATTGGCAAATTGCGGAGAACTTGATTTTAGGGCTCCATTTTCTCTTTTTTTAGAAGTTTTAGCCATGTATACAAGGATTGGGTAAAGGAGGACAGAAATACGTTCTACTTCTTGTTAGAAAATTGAAAATTTTCTGGCAAAAATTTTCACCATATAAGTGTACCTGGTATGGCTTTTGTTTTTGAAATGTGATGCTAGATGAGTATATTATCTCATTTTTTCAGTGGAAAAATTCAGGTCAAAGAGCGTTTAAGGTGCTTGTGGTCGAAAGAAGAAAGATTATGCTCCCTGATTTGGGGTGCAGTTGGAGGTCAAAATCAAGTCTCTTTTAAAGGCCAAGGCAGTGGTTGGTCAATGTTCTTCCTGCAAGCTGTTGCCGTGACGCCTAATAGATTTCGGCCACCCAATCGAATAAATGAGATGGTAGAGTGTCTTCCTTTTTTAATGATCAAGTAGCTCAATGTGGTTATACTTGTTCAAATTATATCTCATTACAGAGTGTGGTCATATTAGGTGTTATGTGCACAGAATACATCTTACATTTTCCTGATACACATTCCAGGTTCTCATTATCATCCGTGACTTAGCCAGAGTATGATATCTTTCAGATAGGAGGAACTTAGACTTCTTAACATTTTCCAAGGAAAATACCTTAATGTACATAGTAACATAGAACAGGAAAGGTATAACACATAAATGACTTAGTACTAACATAAATTATTGATGGTAAAGCAACAAAATAATAAAGTGGACAAAATATCTATCTATTGCATATTTGACTGAGCGTCTGCACATATTTGTGTAAGTTTCATAATTTTTGAAAGTGTATTTCACCAAGCTCCATAATCGACAAATGCAATGTTATTGACTGGAATTGATTTTTGGTTCAGAAGAGGACATATCTGTTATGGAGAGATTTCATACCTAAGTTTAGAGGGTAAAAAGTTGCATCTGCATTGTTGAGAAGTGTGATTGTCATAATATCTGGATTCTGTAGGTGGAATATAAAAATCTAAGGAGAAATTTTTGTGTCCTATGGTTGATCGTCATGTCGGTGCCAGGTGGGGGTGCAATGTTTCACAAATTGGCGATTCGAACAAGGAATTGTGGTTCGAATCGGTCCGCGATTTGGATCGGCAGATTCGAATCAGCATGATATTTGATTTTCTTGATGCGGTTTACAAATTCTTGAATTCCTCTTTGCCATACAACAGATGTCGAGGTTTTGAATGAGGGTTCCTGTAAAGTGTCAACTCTTTCTAGACACTTGAATGTCTTTATGCGCGCCACGGCTTCAGCCAACAAAATAATAAAAGGTTATAAACGTATGAACTAACTCTATTTCAGCTTAGTTGGCACTGTTGCCTCCCCAAACCTTGCTTCCATTTAATAACATTGGGGTTACCAAGGTTTCAAATAACACTCTGTTTTTATGCCATCTCCGTTAATCCACCTTTCTCCAAGAAGTTTCCAAGTGAAGATATGATTTCCAGCCACCAACAGGGCGCTTATCCACAGATGCATTCCAACAGAAATTGTGAAAAAATCCACTCCCAAATATTTATGTTCTTGCATGATTTTAATTACAGCCCCTCTTATTGAAGAACCATCACCTTGTCTTGCTGAAATTGACCGATAAACTCCAAGACATACAAGATCTCATAAAAGCATCTAGATGTTATTGTGGACTTAAAAGGTTATAAGGAAAAAAGTAATAGCTTAATGACGTACCCTTCACCTCATATATTCCTTTGGCATTTTTGAACCATGCTTTCTGTTGGATATCATTTGCATGTGTTTGGGCTTACCAAGCAATTTCATCAAAAGCTTCAAGGATCTTTTTTTGACATTTTTGATAGAAAATCTTGTTGACTGTGAATGAAAACTGTCTCTGCAAGTAAGTGTTTGTAGGCATGAAAAGCTTCTCCAAAACCTTCACATTGTTTTGAACCCTTTCTAATCTCTTTGCACACACATGTTGTGGAACCAAGGATTTTCGGAAGAAGATCCTTTTTTTCCTTTTTGATCTTTTGTTGGTTTGGATGGATTACTTTGCACTTTCTATGATTGATTATTTGTAAAGACTTTTTGGTTACTAGTCTCATTGTCCCTCCATAGTTTTGAGTCTTTGACTTGGAATGTCTTTTAAATGGGTCAAGTATGGCACCTTCTTGTGGGCACAGATATGGATTTTTTGCTTAGATTTTGAGCTTGTAATATAGATTGACTAAATGTGACATTGAGCTCCAAAAGAATAGGATGACAATCCAAGTTTTACAAAACAGTCCTGTCGAACATAGAAAAACCAATATGATTGCCTAATATTTGTGAGCAAGTAAATGTGTTTGAGGCTGGCCATCTATGTAGCACAATGCAAGTCACAAGTTTATGAATGCACACAGATTGAGGAGCTCCTTACCAAATAGGTAACAGTGTTGTTTGCATCCATAGATCACATTTCATGGTAGAGACAGGTGATGGTCAACAAGTATGCCTTGGAGATAACTCTACACATGAGGTGAGGGGCAAAGGCACAATTGCAGTGAAGCTATCCCTAGCATTAAGTGTTCTTCAGATACATGTGAGGCTTGTGCACTAGGATAGCAACAAAGGCAAAGGTTTTTGAAGGGAAAAGCTACCAGGGCCAAGGGCATTCTTGTGCCTGTGCATTCATGCAGACCAGATCAGCAGGAGGGCGTACTATTTCATGACCTTCGTAGATGATTTCTCACGGAAGGTATGGGTCTGTTTTCTGAGACAAAAATCTGAAGTGTTCAATTATTTCAAACAGTGGAAAGCTTTGGTGAAAAATCACACAGGAAAGAGGCGAAAGACTCTCAAATCAAATTCAGGTGGTGAGTATACTTTTGATGAGTTCAAAGACCTTTGCAAGGCATGTGGGATAAAGAGACAGTTTGAGTATTGATGAAGTAAATAGTTTCACAAATCATATATAAGCTGGCTTTTCACAAAAGCAAAGAGAATAAACAAGTGAACTAGTAGAAGATGCTCAAAGGTTGCCAGAAGATCAACAATCCGCCATAGGGCTTCAATCTGCTATCTTATGGGCTCCAAATCTGCCAACAAATCACAGGGCGTTGGCTCTCCAAGCTTACACCAAACCCAAACTGAAGATGTCAATGCCAAATCCCACACAAGTCTCAAAAGCAACTGCTCTGATACCAAATGTCACACACAATCTCACAAAAGCCTAAGTATATACATAGAAATACTCAGCAAATTCGGCACTTTATTAATCCCAAGCAAATGTACATAGATCAACAAGAAAACATGAGAGCTCTGCTGCAACTCTCCTCCCAACCATAATTGCATAGGAATTAGATAGGGAATGCCTGGGAAGGCTCACACTAAATGCCCTCAAGCAACCCTTAACCTGGACACATCCTAACGTCGACACATGGCAAAGTCCATGCCCAGTCCACACTTGCCACTTGATAGTACCCTGACACGTAGGCAAGCTAGGTAGACTGTTTGACATGTGTCACTCATACATTGGACCAAGTGTTTGAATGAGCAGATGACACGTCCCGTTGACCTGTCTGTTGACCATCCGACACTCATGCACTGGACCAAGTGTCCCAGTGAGCAAATGACACGTGTCATGTTGACCGGCCAACCCTCTCTACTTTTTAGGAGGTCAATCCAGCAGACTCCCAGGAGATCCCATATCCCCTTAGGCATCTCATAATCAGTCACTATAACTAATATTCACATTGCAATTTACAATTGTCTCCACGAGTCGGTGACACAGCCATTTACAATTCAATAATTAGAATTCACAATTTACATTAGGCAAAGGGATTCAAAGTACATGTGACATCTCCTCTCTAGAAAATATGTTGGCCCATCTTGGAAAATAACCTATTTGCCTCTATGTCAATCCTCACCAATGTTTCATCAAAACGTGTTTAAAACGCCTCGTTCGAAATGGGCCCGTTTTGAAATGCGTTTCTTACGTTCGAAACGACTGTTATAAAAATGCAAATTTTTTTGACTGAGGAAAGCCACCATACACAGTTTCTCTTCTTGAAATTGCATTCTCTAGAGCATTCTCATGAAATTGGATGTATCTACTTGGTACTAGTCTTTCTATGTCATGTCTAAACCTCAAAAAACACATTAAAACACATTTTCAAAAAACAAAAACCCTAAAAAATTCCCGTTTCGAACCTGAACCTCCCTTTTCAAACGTGTTTCGAAACAACGTACGAAACGAACCCATGAAACACTGATTCTCACCAAGTAAGATCGTCCATGAAATATGCGTGACCTCTTAGCTAGTCCTTCTTTGCAATGAAGCCGAAAATCAAACCTAATGGGAAGCTTGTGTTTGGCCTCTCTATACTAGGAGAAGTGAGGACTAATCTAGAATCTAATAAGTTTGTGCATCCTCCGTTATTAAGGACTAGTGATAGTTCTTGCACTCTTATGTTCAAGGTTTGCTTATCCTTCTTCTCTGAGATTGGCTGAAACCATGTTTGCAAGCGGCTCTTGCTTAAGGTTATGATTTTGTGATGTTAGTAGTGCCATGTTTTAGTGTCCTTAGTAGTATTCCAACCTACGTTTTATATCGTGGAAGTTGGATTTTTACGTAATGCATTCCATATGTATAAAATCCAAAACGGAAATGTCCTCTCTGTCTCGCTTCTGGAAAAACTGGGTATTATGAGCCTGGCTGTGATCCATATCTGTGGTAGGTAGAAGTGAAGATCGTAAAGTATACATCTCTCTCAATAGAAGACCTACACATCTGGAGTCTGGATACTCGAGGAACGATCGCAATGTGAGAGGGGTATCTCTGTATAAACAATGGTAACGCCCCCTGATCTCATAACATACTGGACAACGAAAGATGAAATGGAACTCATCCTCCATCTCATGAAGAGAACAAAGCTGACATATCCTCTACAATCTGGGAGTGTCCGTGTATCTACCCGTCTCAATAGCCAGCTGATGAGAAGAGACTCGGAGCTGTCCCATACGGTACCGCAGACCAAAAGATAATGGCTGTGTAAGATATGCTGGAAGGACAGGGGTACCCGTAGTATCCAACCGTAGTAGATGTGTGCCATAGAAATGTATCTTGACCTTATCAAGGTCGGGCTGTGACCATATAGTGCGTATGTAACTACGATAAATATGCTGTCTGATATACGCATGAGTCCCGCTCGGAAGATCGAGTACAGATAAGCCCCAAGTCCGAAGAAGGGCTGAGACACTGCCAAACCAAGAATGCTTGGCCCCCTGTCCAGCAATGGTGCGTGATGAAGTGAGAGCAACAACAATATATCTGGAAGTGTCTAACTCTGATATCCTGTGAAGAAAGGTAATGATCTGAAACATAGCACTGATAACCAGGGGAGGGGAAGCAAACTCTGCTAATATGATATCATGTGGCAGCGAGGGCTTAGCCCTAATCATCCTGCTAAGCATGAGAATCTGGATACGAGTAAGATCCCTCCAAGTATCACGTGATAAATCCGGACACCAAGTCTCAGCAGAGCATAAAACAACCGGGGAGACAGTGGTAGAAAATAGTAAGCATTTGGTAGCAGGGTCCTGTACATAATATGTGGAACAGAATTTCTCCATATGAACAAGAGAAGTGTGCCCCTTACGGAGTCTGGTGAGGGCTGCCGGTCGGAATGTGAGTAGCGGACCAGAAAAAAGTACTCCCAAATAAGTGTAAGAGGTCACAATCTCAATCGGCAGCCCATCATAATAAAAGGTCACATTTCTCATATGCTGTCTATTGGTGTTGAACACCATAATCTTGGTCTTCTTAGTATTAACCGTCAATCCCCAAAGCTGACAAAAGTGATGTAAAGCAGTAAGGTGTCTTTGTAAGCCAGCTGCAGAGGATGAGAGAAGAACCACATCATCAGTGTATAGGAGAATGGGGATAATAATATCTGCTAAAGGACAGCCCTCTCCACCTTCCTCTCGAATAATCCGCTTGAGGTCATCAATATATAGTGCAAAGAGAGTAGGAGATAAGGGGCAGCCCTGCTTCACTCCAATAGTAGAATGGATCAGCGAGGACCAACCACTACCGTCCCTGAACCGCGCCCAAACTCACTCATATAAAGTAATGATCGCGACAATAGTCTCGTCTGTGAAGCCAAGCGAAGATAATCTCTGGAAAAGGAGGTGTCTCGAAACTGAGTCAAAAGCTTTGAGGAAGTCCACAAAGCAACAATAAACTCTCTGTCTCTGATGTCATGCCTCCTCAATGATGCATCGCAAAATGAAAATCTGATCTGAGGTAGAGTATCCTGGTCTGAACCCAGCCTGACCCATAGCATGTAAATCCTCAATCTCAGCAAAAGATCCAGTAACCGTCTGTAAAATGGAACCATAAATCTTAGCCAAAGTGTGACCAATCATAATAGTACGGTAGTTTTCTACATTTATGGGATCACCTGCCTTGAGAATGGGATGAAGAATATTAGTACACCATGCGGTAGGAAAACCAGAGGTCACGACAGTGTTAAAAGCGTGAGCAATAAAGGGCGAGATAAGATGTGCTACAGGTGGGGGAAATCCACGTTTAGAGAGTCATAGTCAGTGGCTTTATGAAGTTTGGCATGGTTAATGGCATTTTCAACCATGTGTGGAGTAAAAAGCGTGCAGCGGGCAGGTCGTGGTGAGAGTAAAGTAGGAGGGCAGTCTAGGGTATAAAGTTTTGTGGCATATTCGACCCAAGATTCGGTTGCTATGGGGGCCAAAGTCGAAGAGGATCTGGTGAAATGTTTCCAGAAAAAGGAGGAGGAAGAGGAATCTAAAGAATCGATCAACCTTTGGCAAAGTGATCGTAGGTATGTTATCTTCTTTGTTCTGGTAGCTTTATGATACTTTTTTTGGTGTTGTTTGAGTGTTGCAGGGGAGTGTAATCTGGCATTTACCTCACGTTTGTGAAGAGAGCGACATTCTGCATCATACCAGCGGTTGTGAACAAGTCTATGAGAGGATATCGTCTTGGTGGGAAAAGATGAGAACGCTGCAGATAAGAGGGATTTAGAGAGAAAAGTGGCTTGTTGCTCAACTGATGCCGTGAAAGGGAAGTGAGTAAGTAGTTGGGACAGGGTTGTGGTGTAGTTGGCGAGTCCAGAGGGAGTAAAAGGAACACGTTTGCTAGTAGAAGAGGAGCGTGGAACTTTAGAAGACGGGGTTATGTGACCTAGTGAGAGGCGTAGGAGTGAGTGATCAGAAATGGTGGGAGGTGTAATGGAGAAATCAGAGATGTGAGGGATCAAAGCAGGTGATCCAATAAAGTAGTCAACTACACTATGTCCTCCACCATGAGGACAACATGTAAACGCTGATGAGGAAGGCCACTGTGTGAGGCCATTCAAGATGGCCAGAGAATGTGTCTCCGCAAGAGTAATCAACTGCTCCCCAAAAGATGTAACTGAAGTGTGTGCATCCTGTGATACTCGATCAAATCCCATCTCCAAAGGATGAAGCCGAAGAACGTCAGTATCTGCATGAAATTCTGTCTATCTAGAGCTAGTACGGGCGTTGAATCTCCTGCTAATAAAATGTAGCCTTGCTGAGCAAAAAAAGCAATATCATATGAGAGTGCCTGAAATGGGTCCCCACCAAATTCAGCAAACGCCGAAGTCTGTGGAGCGAAGTAACATACAGCCATATAAATGTCCTGAGGTAATCCCAATAATGAACCAATAGTATGTAGCCATATATATCGAGCATATGGATCTTGCTTAACCATCTCAACTATCGTGGCTTTGTATAAAGAAGCTACTCCGCTAGATCCACGACAGGTTTTTCCCCTCACAAATGGGCAAAAAACAGAATGCCAAGAGTAATCCTGTATATGTGGAAGAGGATGATATAAGGACTCATGGGTTTCAGCCAACAACAAAATGTCACATTTGCTTATAAAATCAGTAAAATCTCCTGCCGATGATGATAAAAAACCATTGCAATTCCAGAAGCCAAGTCTCAAAATTGTAGGGGATCTCGGGCAGCTCCTAAACCCGGGAGCCCCAAGTTCCTAGTGCGAGAGGAGGTCGAAATATCTTGGTTTGCCGTCGTTAAAAACGACCCTTTGCCCTTTTTCTTTTGCTTCGTGAATAATCTTTTTCCTTGCTAACCATTGGGTATTTGTCAAGTCATCATCTATATAAATGAAAGTGCCTTTGAGTTTTGTTCTAAGCCGAAGGGCTGCATTGCGGTGTTGAAGAGAGCGAAATTTGACAAAAAGAACGTTGTCATCAAATTTACTACGCCATGCCGTATCAAAACCATCAACAACATGAGATAACTTGGAAACGAGTAAATCTGTAGCTTCGTCTATTGGTTTACCGCCGTTGGCAATGCCTCTTACTCTAATATTGAGAGCCTTTTTAGCTCTTCTAGCTTGTTCATCCAAAACTGTCTCCAAATTGTTATCCATCATAGAGGCTGAGATATGGGGGTGATTACCTTGTTTGAGGATCGATGTCGTTTCTTCAACCTGTTTTGCAAGTGATGAGAGTTTGCTGCCCATATCATCCGGTTTGAAGAGTGCTGCCCATGTCTTTGTCTCTTCGACCTGTTTTTCCAAGCAATATATTTTGTTGCAAGAGAGAGAGAGAGAGAGAGAGAGAGAGAGAGAGAGAGAGAGAGAGAGAGAGAGAGAGAGAGAGAGAGAGAGAGAGAATTAGAATTAGAATTAGAATTATTATTATTAACGTCTTTTGGTGCCCAGGGGCACATAAGACAAAAGAGAGTACAAAATGTGAGAAGCATTGTCCGCATAAGGACTTATTTACCAAAGTCTCAGCCGAATATAGCACAACTGGGGAGACAGTAGCAGAAAATAGTAGGCATCTGGTAGCAGGATCCTGCACATAATAAGTAGAGCAAAATCTCTCCATATGCACAAGAGCGGTATGCCCCTTGCGGAGCCTGGCGGTGGCTGCTGGTCGAAAAGTGAGTAGCGGACCAGAGAAAAGAACTCCCAAATAGGTGTAGGAGGTCACGATCTCAATCGGTAGCCCGTCATAATAGAAAATCACATCTCTCATATGCCGTCTGTTGGTGTTAAACACCATAATCTTAGTCTTCTTAAGGTTAACCGTCAATCCCCAACGCTGGCAAAAGTGATGTAAAGCAGAAAGGTGACTCTGTAAACCAGCTGCAGAGGATGAGAGGAGAACCACATCATCAGCGTACAAGAGAATGGGGATAATAATGTCTGCTAGGGGACAGCCCTCTCCACCTTCCTCGCGAATAATCCGCTCGAGGTCATCTATATATAGTGCAAAAAGAGTGGGTGATAAGGGGCAACCCTGCTTCACACCAATGGTAGAATGTATCTGTGAGGACCAGCCACTACCATCTCTGAAACGTGCCAAGACTCGCTCATATAAAGTAATGATCGCAGCAATAGTATCCTCTGAAAAGCCAAGTGAAGACAGTCTCTGGAAAAGAAGATGTCGTGGAACAGAGTCAAAAGCTTTGCGAAAATCCACAAAGCAACAGTAAATTCTCTGTTTCCGATGTCGAGCCTCCTCAATAATGCATCTCAAAATGAAGATCTGGTCTGAAGTAGAATATCCCGGTCTGAAACCAGCTTGACCCATAGCGTGTAAACCCTCAGTTTCAGCAAAAGATCCAGTAACTGTCTGTAGTATAGAGCCATATATCTTAGCCAGAGTGTGGCCAATCATAATGGTGCGGTAGTTTCCTACATTCATGGGATCACCTGCCTTGAGGATGGGGTGAAGGATATTAGTACACCAAGCCGTAGGAAAACCAGAAGTAACAGCTGTGTTAAAAACATGAGCAATGTAAGGGGAGATGAGATGTGCTACGGGCTTTAGGAAGTCTACACTTAAGGAGTCATAGTCAGTGGCTTTATTTAGTTTGGCATGTTTAATGGCGTTTTCAACCATGTCAGGGGTGAAAAGTGAGCAGTGGTCAGGTCTCGGTGAGAGTGAGGTAGGAGGAGAGTCCGTGGTATATAACTCCGTGGCATACTCGATCCAGGATTCGATGGCTATGGGGGCCAATGTTGAAGAGTGTCTGGTGAAATGTTTCCAGAAAAAAGAGGAGGAGGGTGAATCTAAACTTTAGTTGATCATTTTTTGGCAGAGTGATTGTAGGTACTTGATCTTCTTTGTTCTGGTGGTTCTATGATATTCTTTCTGGCATTGTTTGAGTGTGGCAGGGGAGTGTGACCTGGCATATGTCACATGATTGTGAAGAGAGCGGCATTCTGCATCATACCATCTGTTGTGAACACTTCTGTGAGATGATGTCGTTTTGGTGGGGAAGGATGAGGAAGCAGCAGCTAAGAGGGATGTAGAGAGAAAAGTGGCTTGCTGGTCAATTGGTGCCATGAACGGGAAGTTAGCGAGTAGTTGGGATAAGATTGTGGTGTAATTAGTGAATCCAGATTGGGTGAAAGGAATACGTTTATGAGTGGGAAGAGAGCAAGAAACTTGCAAAGAAGAGGTTATGTGACCAAGTGAGATGTGTAAGAGTGAGTGATCGGAAATGGTAGGGGGTGTGATGGAGAAATCAGAAATGTGAGAGATCAAAGCAGGTGATCCAATGAAGTAGTCGACCACACTATGTCCTCCACCATGAGGATAGCATGTATATGCTGATGAGGAAGGCCACTGTGTGAGGCCATTCAAAATGGCAAGAGCGTGTGTCTCTGCTAGAGTGATCAACTGCTCCCCGAAAGATGTAGCTGGAGTGTCTGCATCCTGTGATACCCGGTCTAGCCCCATATCCAAAGGGTAAAGCCTGAGAAGATCCGTAGCTGCATGAAATTCGGTTTGTCTAGAGCTTGTGCGGGCGTTGAAATCACCTGCTAGTAAAATGGAACCCTGCTGAGAAAAGATAGCAATATCATCTGAGAGAGCCTGAAAAGGGTCCCCGCCAAACTCAGCAAACACTGAGGTCTGTGGAGCAAAATAGCATACAGCTATATAGATGTCCTGAGGTAATCCCAATAGTGAGCCAATAATGTGTAACCAAATATAGCGAGCGTATGGATCTTGTTTAACCATCTGAACTGTGGTGTCTCTGTATAAACAAGCTACTCCTCCAGATCCTCGACAAGTTTTTCCCCTAACAAATGGACGAAAAGCAGAATGCCAAGAGTACTCCTGTATATTTGGAAGAGGATGATATAAGGACTCATGAGTTTCAGCCAACAACAAAATGTCGCATTTTCTAATAAAATCAGCAAAGTCTCCGGCTGATGACGAAGATAAAAAACCATTACAATTCCAGAAGCCAAGTCTCAAATTGGTAGGGGATCTCGGGTAGCTTCTATATCCGGGGGCCCCTAGTTCCTATTGTGGAAGGTCGAAAAATCTCGGTTTCCCGTCAATAAAAACAACCCTTTGCCCTTTCTCTTTCGCTTCAAGGATAATCTTTTTTCTTGCCAACCATTGAGTATTTGTTAAGTCATCATCCATATAAATGAAAGTACCTTTAAGCTTTGCCCTAAGCCGAAGGGCAGCATTGCGTTGTGAAAGCGAGCGGAACTTGATAAACAAAACATTGTCATCAAATTTACTACGCCAAGCAGTATCAAAACCATCAGCCACATGAGATAACTTGGAAATGAGCAAATCCGTAGCTTCTTCCAACGGTTTTCCACCATTGGCAATGCCTCTTACTCTAATGTTAAAGGCTTTTTTGGCCCTTCTGGCTTGTTCACCCAAAACTGTCTCCAAATCGTTTTCCTTCGGAAAAGATGAAATCTGAGAGTGATTACCTTGCTTAAGGATCGATGTCGTTTCTTCAACCTGTTTTGCGAGTGATGAGAGTTTGCTGCCCATATCATCCGGTTTGAAGAGTGCTGCCCACGTTTTCGTCTCCTCGACTTGTTTCTCCAAGCTATTGATCTTGTTGGAAGTCTCCTCCAAGGCACTTTTTTCTGCAATTCGTTGCTTAAGATATATATTTTCTTGCTCAAGCTGCTCCACACGTTCCGTGACACCAAAAAGATCCTTAGCTAACTTGCTATTTTCAGCTTCAAAGAGGTGTAGTTGTTTCTTAAGTCCAAGAATTTCTTGTCGGATAAAACTAAGATCATAAGCAAAAAGACTTTCGGTAGGTTTGGAAGGAGTGTAGTCAATGGCAGCCATGTTGACAGGAATGTCACTAGTTTCTATCACCGAAGACGGCTCCTCCATCACTACCGGTGATGGGGGGGTGTCCAACAGGGAGGGGGGTGTAAGAACACCCCCCTTTTTCTTAGGTGCCATAGGAGGCGGTAAGCAGATGGAGGACAGTGTAGACAAACGGCCAGGCGTAGCAGCGCAGTAGCGCAGACCAGCGCAGGGCAGCGTAGGGCAGGTGCGAAGGTCAACACTGCAGCGCCAGCAGGGCGGACAGCAGCGCCAGCAGGGCGGGTGGGCGCGCAAGAGAGAGAGAGGGCAGCAGCGCTAGCAGGGCGGGCAGCGCACCAGCAGGGAGAGAGAGAGAGAGAGAGAGAGAGAGAGAGAGAGAGAGAGAGAGAGAGAGAGAGAGAGAGAGAGAGAGAGAGAGAGAGAGAGAGAGAGAGAGAATTAGAATTAGAATTATTATTATTAACGTCTTTTGGTGCCCAGGGGCACATAAGACAAAAGAGAGTACAAAATGTGAGAAGCATTGTCCGCATAAGGACTTATTTACCAATGAAAAGACAGTAAAACTAAAACTAAAATATCGATCTCTCTGTCTCTAAGAGAAAAAGTATCCAAGCTTGACCACCAGCTGGTGAGGGTACATAGCAAGAGCTTAACCACCTGCTCCGCGGAGGAAACTAGCTACGAGCAAGCTGAAAGTAATGAGTGATGGTAGTAGTGGGTCGTGATGTAGGCTGGTGGGAGGCGTATGAAGATCTAGTAGCACTGGATCGAGCCGAAACTCTCTGTGTCTTCGATCTTCGGACGGGGATGTCAAAATCCGCAACCGAAATATCCACTCTGTCTCGCTTCTGGAAGAACTGAGTAATGTGAGCCTGACTGGAATCCATATCTGAGAGCGTAGGTAGAAGTGAAGCTCGTAAAATATACATCTCTCTCAAAAGAAGACCCACACATCTAGCATCTGGATACTCGAGGAAGGAGCTCAACGTGAGGGGAATATCTCGGTATAAACAATGGTATCGTCCTCTAATCTCATAGTATACTGGGCAGCGAAAGATGAAATGAAACTCATCTTCCACCTCCTGAAGAGAACAAAGCTGACATATCCGCTGCAATCTGGGAGTGTCTGTGTATCTACCTGTCTCGATAGCAAGCTGATGAGAAGAGACTCGAAGCTGTCCTATACGATATCTCAGACCAAAAGATAGCGTCTGTGTAAGATAAACTGGAAGAATAGGCAAGCCCGAAACGTCCAGCCGTAAAAGATGTGTGCCATAATAATGTAGCTTGACCCTATCTGGATCAGGATGTGACCATATAGTGCGTATGTAGCTCCGGTAAATCTGCTGTCTGATATAAGCATGGGTTCCATTCGGAAGATCAAGTGCGGATAAACCCCAAGTCTGAAGAAGGGCTGAGACACTGCGATACCAAGAGTGCTTGGCTCCCTGATCTGCAAGGGTACAAGATGAAGTGAGAGCAGCAACAATGTATCTGGAGGTATCTAGATCTGATACCCTGTGAAGAAAGGTGATGATCTGAAACATAGCACCAACAACTAATGGAGGAGAAGCAAACTCGGTTAGTATGATATCATGTAGTACTGAGGGCTTAGCCCGGATTATCCTACTGAGCATGAGAATCTGGATACGAGTAAGATCTCTCCATGTATCGCGTGATAAATCAGGGCACCAAGTCTCAGCCGAATATAGCACAACTGAGACAGTAGCAGAAAATAGTAGGCATCTGGTAGCAGGATCCTGCACATAATAAGTAGAGCAAAATCTCTCCATATGCACAAGAGCGGTATGCCCCTTGCGGAGCCTGGCGGTGGCTGCTGGTCGAAAAGTGAGTAGCGGACCAGAGAAAAGAACTCCCAAATAGGTGTAGGAGGTCACGATCTCAATCGGTAGCCCGTCATAATAGAAAATCACATCTCTCATATGCTGTCTGTTGGTGTTAAACACCATAATCTTAGTCTTCTTAAGGTTAACCGTCAATCCCCAACGCTGGCAAAAGTGATGTAAAGCAGAAAGGTGACTCTGTAAACCAGCTGCAGAGGATGAGAGGAGAACCACATCATCAGCGTACAAGAGAATGGGGATAATAATGTCTGCTAGGGGACAGCCCTCTCCACCTTCCTCGCGAATAATCCGCTCGAGGTCATCTATATATAGTGCAAAAAGAGTGGGTGATAAGGGGCAACCCTGCTTCACCCCAATGGTAGAATGTATCTGTGAGGACCAGCCACTACCATCTCTGAAACGTGCCAAGACTCGCTCATATAAAGTAATGATCGCAGCAATAGTATCCTCTGAAAAGCCAAGTGAAGACAGTCTCTGGAAAAGAAGATGTCGTGGAACAGAGTCAAAAGCTTTGCGAAAATCCACAAAGCAACAGTAAATTCTCTGTTTCCGATGTCGAGCCTCCTCAATAATGCATCTCAAAATGAAGATCTGGTCTGAAGTAGAATATCCCGGTCTGAAACCAGCTTGACCCATAGCGTGTAAACCCTCAGTTCAGCAAAAGATCCAGTGACTGTCTGTAGTATAGAGCCATATATCTTAGCTAGAGTGTGGCCAATCATAATGGTGCGGTAGTTTCCTACATTCATGGGATCACCTGCCTTGAGGATGGGGTGAAGGATATTAGTACACCAAGCCGTAGGAAAACCAGAAGTAACAGCTGTGTTAAAAACATGAGCAATGTAAGGGGAGATGAGATGTGCTACGGGCTTTAGGAAGTCTACACTTAAGGAGTCATAGTCAGTGGCTTTATTTAGTTTGGCATGTTTAATGGCGTTTTCAACCATGTCAGGGGTGAAAAGTGAGCAGTGGTCAGGTCTCGGTGAGAGTGAGGTAGGAGGAGAGTCCGTGGTATATAACTCCGTGGCATACTCGATCCAGGATTCGATGGCTATGGGGGCCAATGTTGAAGAGTGTCTGGTGAAATGTTTCCAGAAAAAAGAGGAGGAGGGTGAATCTAAAGAGTTGATCATTTTTTGGCAGAGTGATTGTAGGTACTTGATCTTCTTTGTTCTGGTGGTTCTATGATATTCTTTCTGGCATTGTTTGAGTGTGGCAGGGGAGTGTGACCTGGCATATGTCACATGATTGTGAAGAGAGCGGCATTCTGCATCATACCATCTGTTGTGAACACTTCTGTGAGATGATGTCGTTTTGGTGGGGAAGGATGAGGAAGCAGCAGCTAAGAGGGATGTAGAGAGAAAAGTGGCTTGCTGGTCAATTGGTGCCATGAACGGGAAGTTAGCGAGTAGTTGGGATAAGATTGTGGTGTAATTAGTGAATCCAGATTGGGTGAAAGGAATACGTTTATGAGTGGGAAGAGAGCAAGAAATTTGCAAAGAAGAGGTTATGTGACCAAGTGAGATGTGTAAGAGTGAGTGATCGGAAATGGTAGGGGGTGTGATGGAGAAATCAGAAATGTGAGAGATCAAAGCAGGTGATCCAATGAAGTAGTCGACCACACTATGTCCTCCACCATGAGGATAGCATGTATATGCTGATGAGGAAGGCCACTGTGTGAGGCCATTCAAAATGGCAAGAGCGTGTGTCTCTGCTAGAGTGATCAACTGCTCCCCGAAAGATGTAGCTGGAGTGTCTGCATCCTGTGATACCCGGTCTAGCCCCATATCCAAAGGGTAAAGCCTGAGAAGATCCGTAGCTGCATGAAATTCGGTTTGTCTAGAGCTTGTGCGGGCGTTGAAATCACCTGCTAGTAAAATGGAACCCTGCTGAGAAAAGATAGCAATATCATCTGAGAGAGCCTGAAAAGGGTCCCCGCCAAACTCAGCAAACACTGAGGTCTGTGGAGCAAAATAGCATACAGCTATATAGATGTCCTGAGGTAATCCCAATAGTGAGCCAATAATGTGTAACCAAATATAGCGAGCGTATGGATCTTGTTTAACCATCTGAACTGTGGTGTCTCTGTATAAACAAGCTACTCCTCCAGATCCTCGACAAGTTTTTCCCCTAGCAAATGGACGAAAAGCAGAATGCCAAGAGTACTCCTGTATTTTTGGAAGAGGATGATATAAGGACTCATGAGTTTCAGCCAACAACAAAATGTCGCATTTTCTAATAAAATCAGCAAAGTCTCCGGCTGATGACGAAGATAAAAAACCATTACAATTCCAGAAGCCAAGTCTCAAATTGGTAGGGGATCTCGGGTAGCTTCTATATCCGGGGGCCCCTAGTTCCTATTGTGGAAGGTCGAAAAATCTCGGTTTCCCGTCAATAAAAACAACCCTTTGCCCTTTCTCTTTCGCTTCAAGGATAATCTTTTTTCTTGCCAACCATTGAGTATTTGTTAAGTCATCATCCATATAAATGAAAGTACCTTTAAGCTTTGCCCTAAGCCGAAGGGCAACATTGCGTTGTGAAAGCGAGCGGAACTTGATAAACAAAACATTGTCATCAAATTTACTGCGCCAAGCAGTATCAAAACCGTCAGCCACATGAGATAACTTGGAAATGAGCAAATCCGTAGCTTCTTCCAACGGTTTTCCACCATTGGCAATGCCTCTTACTCTAATGTTAAAGGCTTTTTTGGCTCTTCTGGCTTGTTCACCCAAAACTGTCTCCAAATCGTTTTCCTTCGGAAAAGATGAAATCTGAGAGTGATTACCTTGCTTAAGGATCGATGTCGTTTCTTCAACCTGTTTTGCGAGTGATGAGAGTTTGCTGCCCATATCACCCGGTTTGAAGAGTGCTGCCCACGTTTTCGTCTCCTCGACTTGTTTCTCCAAGCTATTGATCTTGTTGGAAGTCTCCTCCAAGGCACTTTTTTCTGCAATTCGTTGCTTAAGATATATATTTTCTTGCTCAAGCTGCTCCACACGTTCCGTGACACCAAAAAGATCCTTAGCTAACTTGCTATTTTCAGCTTCAAAGAGGTGTAGTTGTTTCTTAAGTCCAAGAATTTCTTGCCGGATAAAACTAAGATCATAAGCAAAAAGACTTTCGGTAGGTTTGGAAGGAGTGTAGTCAATGGCAGCCATGTTGACTTCTGTCACCGAAGACGGCTCCTCCATCACTACCGGTGATGGGGGGGTGTCCAACAGGGAGGGGGGTGTAAGAACACCCTCCTTTTTCTTAGGTGCCATAGGAGGCGGTAAGCAGATGGAGGAGAGAGAGAGAGAGAGATCGCGCGATGAGAGGGAAGGGAGGCAGATTTGGCCACGGGAGCAAGGGGCGAGGCAGGAGGGAGAGCGGGGGTAAAGGAAACAGGAGTGAGGGTAGAGGAGGCAAAGAGATCAGGGCGCAGAGTTCAAGGCCAGCGAGGGGCAGGATATGAGGGCGAAATAGAGGCAGGGAACAGTGTGGAGGTGCGATGGTGGACAAAGAGTAGCGGATCGCTGGTTGGAGAGAGAGAGAGAGAGAGAGAGAGAGAGAGAGAGAGAGAGAGAGAGAGAGAGAGAGAGAGATGAACTGGCAAAGTTTTATTAGGATAGATGGGAGGATGCAATACAAAGGAAATGGCTCGCTTTTATAGAATTGAGAGGTGAGCCTCCTTCACTCTGATTGGCTGACCTAAAATGGCAAGGATGATTGAACTCTCTTCATCATTGGCCAAGTGACGTATTTTTCATTTTCGTTACCACTTTTTTGCTTCTATATAGATAAGGCAACGATCCTGGTATCATGATTAATCGTCTGTGTTCAAGGATCCGTTTGATATCATGTAGGAGATGGGGAGCACACTTCTGTGCATGGACAACGTGCTGATGGTGGTAGTGACACTCTACACTGTACCAGGGCTGCTGAATAGGGCGGAGTGGACTTACGTTGGTAAGGTTTAGATGAAAAGGCTAATGAGGCTGGGTGTGAAGAGCAGTGGTGAGAAAGGTGGGTTGGTATTCAAGTGGACCATCATCATGTGGGAACTAATGGTGCAAGGAGAGGTGCGATTCCTGATAGACTGACATGTATGCCTGGTTGAGAGTGTATGTCGGTGCACGATAGATAGTGGTATGAGACGGAGGGAAGTCGTGTGTGGCTGTACCAAGGTGGAAAGAAAGGAATGAATGTTCAGAGATAGTGATAGGAGAGGTGTGGAAGTCGGGCCATTACATTCGTCATATTGACTTGAGTTGGACTCCAAGATCAAGTAAGGTTCGAGGGAATCTAAAATAATGTCGTTGATGGTGTCAATATGCTCCGTCTTGTGCTACTTCCCTTGGGTGCTTGTAAGAAAGGTTCGGCAAATATACGTTAGTTAATAGTATGTATCAAGGATATTCTTTTGAAAATAGAGAAAGATGATCTTCTCAACCTCTAGATTTTTTCTAGTATCTTCCTTGTGGCTTTTAACTCTATTAAAATTATAGGTGCATGGATGAAGTTCGATTTCTAGGTCAAGCTACTAAGTTTATTTCTAAAAATAAAGACCTAGATCTATCAAAAATTAGACATGATGTGGTAGCATTTGTAGTACTCTTTCCATTTGTATGATTTTATGCTACAAGTTCACTAGAAATAGTCCCATTTGAGTACTTAACAATGTTATGATCCTTGAATGCATTTACATGTGTTTTCTTGACACATTTTGTACAAAAAGCATTAGAAAATGGGTTTCAAGGAAAGTGTTTGAATGCTGATCATCCAATGCCTGGGAGCATCATTGGGTTTGTGAATAATTTTGTGACCTATTTCCAATCTCTATGTTTTGACAGAAAATTCTTATCAATGTGGTTTTTGCAGCTTGTGGAGCATCCGCAGAATGTTTATTATGGTCGCTTAATTCAAGCAAATATTCAATTATCGGAGTTTTTAAAGGACATAGACCTACACCCTGCCTCAAAATCTAGTGCGATCTTCAATCTTGAAAAAGCAACATTGCTTTGGTTAAGTCTTCAAAATGCTGCAAATGCGCTCATTGATAGTACAACTGGTGAGTTACCGAATTCCTATTCGGCTGAGGTTGTCCACATGGGGGTTTCTCCTCAAAATTGCTCACCTACAAAGGCATTAGAAGCCAAAACACCCAAAGAGGTGTTTCATGGTAGCAAAGAAGTGTTTCATACTTGAGGGCCTTGAGTTGTGATGCTTTTGCACATTTACTCGATGATTTATGCAAGAAACTTGATGATAAATCAGAAAAACATATATGTATTCATTTTATTGGCTATGTTGAAAAAGAATATCAAGCAATAGGCTAGGGGCCAAGAGCTCAAGGTCTCTCCTTTCTCTCTATCCTTAAAAGAGTGTAATCTAATCCAAAATTTCCTACAAAACAACTTATATTGGAAAAGGTGCCCAAACTATATATATTTGGAGCTTGGAAGTAGAAGCCGCAAAGTAGGAAGAAAATACCACTAATTGCGTTGATCATAAAAGCCAAAAAAATAGGATATCAAAACAAAATGAACGAACCAACAGAACAAGAAGAATGCTTGAATAATGTGTCTAGTGTTCCTAATACCTAATATATTTCATTGGTTTTTGGACTTCCTGGGCTTTTTCTGTTTAATAAGACATCTAAAAGAATTTACAAAGAAAATCGGAAGAAAAAGGTGTTCTAGAATTTCCAAAACGAGCATTTGAGAACGTGATCGGAACTGTGCGTTTTGGAACGCAATGCATCTATGAACATAGGGTGGATTCTCATATGCTATAATGGACCACAGTCTAAGAGGTGCATCTTAGAATAGGCAATGATATCTCCCTCTAATCTCATAGTAGACTGGGCATTTGAATAAAAGGTGATCCGGGCTCCTTTGCAGATAAGGAACACAGTTGACAAATGCTCTCCTCCCCAGGGTACCTTGGAAGTGTCCAATTTCAAACTCAAGCTAATGTGATGAGACTTGGAGCTGTCCCAATGTTAACCTAAGACTATGAGATTATCTTGAGTCCAAATAGCGTGGTAGAATTGGGAACCTTGCTGTATCCAACTCCAAAAAGTGAGATCGGGTTTGACTCCTAACTGGCCCTGCCATGCTTGATCAAGATATGCTCTTTAATTTGAAATGCCTGATGTAATTGTGGGTGCTCAATGGAATGTCTGTGTTAGAAATGCCAAGTGCATTTAGTAAATGGGAGGCCTGGGAAAACCATGATAATTGATAACCTAGACCGTGAAGGTGTTGAGATTGAGATAAGCGGTGCTTATGTGTGGATCTCTGCTCAGTTGTAAAAACCAACCCGATTCTTTGCACACATGTGATAAGCTAAAAGATGGCATCAGGCAGCGGGCTGTAAAGGGTTAGAGATTGTGTAGACAATCTTGACATATTTAGGTTTGTTACAGGGTCTGTTGACAAGATATAACAAGGCTTGATAATCAACGAAAAATGCAAGGGGTTAGCAAGTAGAAAGTGTCAATACTTCTTGACAGTATATACCATGGCTAGGGCCTCTCGCTTGGTGGTCGTATAATTGATCTCGACTTGTATCAGTTGTCGATGAATCCCCCTGGTTGGATGTGCAATATCTTGGAAGCCTCCAATCTCAATGTGTACTAGTTGTGAAGAGATGTGGAAATTATTGCAAACCTCCAGGTGCCGGTTAACCACAAGAGACCGAACGATTCACGTTCCACCCCGCCATAGGACCTAATCCGGGTCCACCCTTTGTGCCCTGGCTTGTGACCGTATCAAGCAAGATCCGACCTCCATCCTAGACAGTGTCCCATACCACTGCCTAGGCTCTCAGCCATCTCCCGCCTCAAGCCAGCTCTCATCCTGGCCTTGCACACGCTCTCCATCCACCACCTCCTAGGTAGATAGAATGGATGGCAAATGAGTCCTCCTCCCCTTGTATACCCCAAGGTGGGAGACTCCAAGACATGCACACGTCCTAGATCATGACACGTGGCAACCATGCAGGTTCACGAGTCGACGGGCCCAGTCATCGTCCAGTCTCAAGTTTAGGTTTGCGACCCAAGGGAGTTGGGTCCCTAACAACAGTAGTAGTCTGGTTTGACCCCAAGAGATCCATTTCAGGTATGCTGTATGTGCCCAGTAGACGACTTGATGAAAATAATGGTGAGTGCCTTGTGGTAGCTCCCAAATAGAAATGCCAAGAATATCTAGCAAGCGAGAGGTTTGGGAATACCACAGAGAGAGAGGGAGTGTAAGGAATTTAGGAGGTCTATATTTGACTCTATTATGGATAATGGATTGGGGTTATATTTGAATTTGAATCTTGTTTACAATGTTAAATGTATTATGCCACATGGTTATGTTTGAAGTTTGAGTCATGGCTATAGCTGATTTTGAATTGTGGTTATAACTGGGTTTGAATTATGAAAAGCCTAGTCAATTATTGTGTGCATTCAGGAGTTAGCACTTGAAATTGGCCATTGTAGAGATGACCCATATCATTTAAGTAGTACTTACTACTAAGAAGTAAACTATCAGGAAAGAATTGTGGTTCAATGAACTTTATTTGAAATTGAATGAATGGAGTTGAATCTGCATGAAAGAAATCAGAAGCAAAACATGACAATCAATTGTGGGCAGCAAGTCAGAAGGCTTTGATACGACAAATGTCATGTGCTCATATGGAATTCAAATGGAAACTATGCTACAACAATATCAAACAAGGAATGAAAGAGATCACAAAAACTTAAATATCAAGAAAATTGGCAAGAAAATCATGGAATTTGCATTGGTTTACTTAGAAATGAAAGTACATAGAAAGCACTTATAAGTTTTTAGATTGGAGCATTGGCAAAGCTCTCATGTTATTGTGGGGACATGAACCATGCTTATTGGAAGAGATCGAGGAGAACTGAAAAAATTTCCATTGCCATTAGCAAAAAATAATTGAATCCCATCTTTTTGCCTTTTGTAGCCCAATTAAGTCGAACAATGTTTAATTGTGAGTAACTCTTACTTGACTAGTTAAATCTCCATAGAGACCCTTTTGAGTCACATTGAAAATAAGTAAATTCCTAGCTCCTACTGAGTGTTGAGGGGTTCCGATACCTGATGACATAATCGAGAATCTATACTTGAACAACATGAATTTAGGGCTAGGTCATGTTTTTAGGAAACCCAATGACTTAGGTCCAGGTATCAGTTCATGCAAAATAGGGGCTGAAAGCGTAGAATTTCAGTTATAATATCAAATAGTTATTGATGGCCTAGAGATCAAGGCATTGCATATAAATGGCACACGACTCTCCCTCCTGTAAACGACACTGTAGTTAATGTTGATATAAAGAAAATGCTATGTTGGAAAGTAGAAACTGTTGCAAAAGTGCATATATTGAAAACAATGTCACAAAATGTAAATGCCAGAGTTGGAACATAATACCACTTGTTGCATATATTCTAAAACTTGCCAAATCTTCTATTAATATATCTATTAACCCTAGATAACACAAAGAGCGGACTCGCCAAAGAGAACTAAAAGAAAATATCAACATGGAGACCCTTGTAGCATATGATAATGTACCACACTTCGTGTATAGTGCATAAGTGTAACACAAAACTAGTAGAAATTGATATTTGCGAAGCCAATCGGATAGATCTTGTAGGACACTTGATCATGGCCAATCATATAGACCAAGAATATACCAATATAATCTATCAATGTGACCAAACCATAGTTACACAACGTTCGAAATGCAAAACGAGCATTCTGGAACACTCTTGAAGTTTTTGAGCACTCCGTTTCAAAACATTTTGCACATTATGCTCTTTTTTTGTAGTGTTATTTTTGCTAGATTTGATAAGGGAGGTGAAAGTGATGAATGTTTATGGCAAGGTTTATTTAAAAAAACATCATTGAGTGCCTAAAAAGGAGCTCCAAGGTTCTATAATTGATTGATTGGTAACTTTGGAATCAATATTCTAAGTTATGTAATAGTCTATGTAAACTGTTCCTCAGGCCCCAGCTCACCATTTTAATTATAGGGTTTCTACATGTAATGGTATTATGATTTAGGGTTTTCACATGCGATGAATGATCAATAGTCAAAAGTAAATTCAAGTTTTAAAATATTTGCATTGTCATAGTATGCGTGTCTATTTTCATGCTCCTGTCTGTTAGTGCATGTTATCATGTACATTTGTATTGGTAGCAGATGAGATCTTTGGAATTCAATAAGGCTGATAATCATCTATATGGGTTCTTTGTATTTGTGCTTTTTCGATTGTTTCTACTAACAAAACATGTATTGGATTGACATTTTACTAGTTACTGGCTCAAAAGCAGACCAAGGAAGTGGAGTACGACAATTGTTGGAGAAAAAAGAGGGTCTCTTTCGCATGAACATGATGGGAAAGAGAGTTAATTATGCATGCCGTTCTGTGATTTCTCCAGATCCATATATTTCTGTCAATGAGATTGGCATCCCTCCTTACTTTGCGACTCGCTTAACGTATCCAGAGGTTTGGGATATACTTTGCTTATAGCTTGTGCCTTCATCACTTTAAGTATGCAGTCCACTTGATGTTTGAAATTGTTCTTATGTTCTGCTATCTAGTTGTAGTTGGAGACCCATCATATTTTTAATTCTATTTCATTATGGTAGGAAGTGTTTGAAAATTTATTTGTTTGATATAGCCTTGAGTGTGAAATTTCCCACCAAAGAAGACTTTAGTTCTTGCGTTGCATCGAGGCAAAGAGCCTTGGGATGGAGTTTGATTTGGGAATTTATTGCAATATCAGCTGATACAATAATGATTTACCACATGATAACTACTGTCCAGTGTGCAATGTGATTGGATGGATGAGACTGTGAAGATGGGGATTTGATGAACAAACACCTCAAATGCCAAAATCAGAAGAAACTATGAAATATTTGCATGTAGTTGCATTGGATATGAAGATAAAATCTTATAATTGAAAGATTACATGTCTCCTTTGTGATGTTGTGTACTATCCTAGACTTTATATAAACATATGCAGTGCATTTCAGCATTAAATTATGCATTGTGTCCAAAAGGCAACAAATTGATGTCTGGTAGTTTATAATATTGGCTCGAAATGCTTGAGTTCCTCATCTGCAATTGTGTTGGGAGTGTTTATACTGTCTCATCGCCTTCCTCATTTGGAGCCTTCTAGATCTCTAGGTCAGTGATAGCAACTAGGCCCATATTTCAACAATATCTAGATTCCTTGGCATAGTTTGTTTTGGATTTGAATCTTGATTCAAATTTTCCGGAATTTTCAGAACATCGTTGCAGCTTATCCACAGTTTTTTCACCATACTGTACCATCAATGTATTTTAACATAATTCATACCCTATTATATGACTATCCATTGTTATAATAATTCCCCATTGGATATTTTATCATCATATCCCAAAAGAAACTCTTGATAACATCATATGGCTAACAACTATATCACGAGATTATCCTTATATATCAGTATCTCAACCATAAAATATGTCAGTTCTTTTAAACATAATATTTGGGAGTAGTCTAAATAGCATACTACATGGTTTTAGCCACACGTGTCCGTACCAATGGTTACATAAGACTGAAAGGTACATCAGAAGTGTGTATTACATCATGGAAGCATAAAAACATCTTTGTAGTAAACCGACTAATAGCACATTCAGAAGAAGGAAAGTGAAATACGATGTCTAAGCTAATTGTTGAAAGATAAATTGTGCTGAGCCTGGCTAAACAATGGAAAATTAACTGGTGATAGATGACTTTTAGTTACAAAAATTAAACAAGCCATCTTTCAAACAACAAACTGGCTATAGAGACAGGTATACAACAATTGACACCCAAATACTTATTAGTCACTTCTAAATTTTCCAGTCCCAACAATGTTAAACGTTACCTATCAGCGAAGTAAAAATAGGAATAGGAGGTGATTGAACCTGTGCCTGCCCTAAGCAACAACAAAGCTGATATAAATGGGTGCCAAACTCAAAATGAACAACCTACAACAAAAGCAGCTTATCTGGAAGCCAAATACAATGAAATTTTGTACAAAGGGCTGGAAAAATAAGTAGACTGACGTTTTCCCAAAATGAAAAAGAAACTTAGAAGAGAGCAAGGGTACAAACTGGAGTTGCGCAGTAAGCATCAACTTGCAATTAGCCACTTATCTAAGCCTTACAATAACATGCATTAATACCACACATAAACTGAAGCAATCATTAACCCAAGGATCTCATACCAAATACTTCCTCTTTTTGAGGCCATAATGCAAGAATTGTAGCAAAAAGCTGAAAGACACCTTTGCTTTTGACATTTATGCTCTTCAAAACCTAAATGAAGCAACGTTAAATAAATCTCGAAACATTAACTCGAATGGATAAACAGAATTTAGGTTCCAACAAAGCAAGAATCCTAAAATGTCAACTCGAAATTAACCTCTTATAAAACAACTCATTTCAAGAAAAAATGTAGCAAATCATGTACCTTTTCTGCCACCTTAAAACCATAAACTGAGTACAAGAAAACAAGAACTTTGCAAAGTTCCAGACTTGGCCAGACCAAATCCATATTACCAACTTGAAACTGGTTAATCACTAGAATACAACCACCTTCAAATGTGCATCAAATTTTTTGAAGTAAAGAACCAATGTCCAATATTTCCATTCAGAAAGTTGATGATATCGCTGTTTTGCTTCTTTGGATTTTGGGTTGTCTTAGTATATGTGAACAGTGGTTCTAGTTGCCTTTTCAAAGCTGAGCAACTAACTGTGCATAGAATACAAACGTTTTTGTTCTATAACAGTTGTGCCAGGTAGTAGAGTCTTACTCATTTCGCTACTGAGTGCATTAGCTAGGCAAGAGGTTGTATGCATGTACAGCTGGAAGAAGAAGCACTTCAAATAACTGACTACCTTTGGATTCTCACTTATTATTTTTTTTCTTGTGAAAGAGCATTGTGGACACCAATACCTAAAACCAAGAGTTCTGTATTGCTAGGTTCAAAGCACAGATATGCTCGATAAATTGCCCTTTTGTTGTGAACAGTAAAGTTTGTAACCCTGTTTACTTGCTACTATCGGAGGTGGTTATGTATTGGAGTGTGGAAAAGCTGCCAGGTTTAGTCCCTTTTAGGCATTGTAGCTTGTTTCCCACGTCGAAAAGAACCATGTTTATGGTAGCAACTTCAATTCTAAAAAGGCCCGGCTTTTGACTGGGGGGCTGGAGAAAAAGATAATTGGCTCACCTTTACTATGACTTGCCAGGTCTTTTCATCTACATTTGTGCAACCAGTAATGCCTTTTGTTGTCGAATCTTGCAAGGGCGAGGTTGATAGTAGCTCTTTTAATAGATCACATGATGCGTCCACGGATTGAGATGACACTTCATGTATAATGGGCACGTGGCACATTAACAATTAATCCTTACATTAACAAGCACTATGGTCATTAAGAATTCCTTTCCTCTCCTAAAGGTCTGAAGTTCGGTTGTACTCAGCTGCACATAGGACATACAGGATCAAGAAAAGTATTTCATACATCGATATGATATGCAGCCATGAATAACTCCCAGCCAATATATTTAAAATTCTTATGCGTTAATGTGACCTTAAGTAGTTCCTAGAATGATGTTTTTGATGTGTTTGTAAGGATGCTTTCGCTCTATTAAGAGCTACTTATGATTGTGATGCTTTTTCTTTTCTAATTTCAGAGAGTGACACCTTGGAATATTCAAAAGTTGAGAAATGCTGTGGAGAATGGTCATTCTGTTCATCCAGGGGCAACCCATGTGGAGGATGAGCAAGGCACTGTAATCAACCTTTCTAACTTAAAAAAGCATCAACGTTTGGCTGTTGCCAAAACACTTCTTTCCACTCCAGGTGCAGCATCTGCAAACTCTGCTGGTGTGACTAGCACTGGAGACTTGGAAGGTTCAAGAGCTGTAGGGAAGATTGTCTATCGGCATTTAAGAGATGGAGACATTGTCCTTGTAAACCGTCAGGTGTGTATAAATGATGTTGCTTGCAGAGCACATTTGTTTTTGGAACACTAGTTACATTTGTTTATTTTGTCTTTGGTTCAGTGCAATGGATGTATATTCTGCTCGTGTATGAGAAACATCTTAGCTCAGTTAAGGTACCCTACTGGTTAATATAAGCAAATCTATGTTCTCTATAAAAAAGGCTTTTTATTGCATTTTGCTTCAAGATTATTTAGTTGAAGTGTTCACTGTGCCTTGACATAATTCATTGAGATACTGAAACTCTTTATCTTGTTACATTTGCAAATGCTTGTGCATATGGTCTTTCAAACTGACCTTTCAACTGTTGTTGTTGACAGCCGACACTGCATAAGCCAGGTGTAATGGCACATCGTGCTCGGGTTCTCAAGGGGGAGAAAACTTTGAGGCTTCATTATGCCAACTGCAGGTTTTGGCCGAGTCTTGATTTACAGAACAATTTATTTCAAAACTGTTCCGTTAAAAAAGACTTGGTTAGCAATTCTTATTTTCTGTTAAGTATTGTTCTTTAACGTGTTTTTTGTAGCACTTACAATGCGGATTTTGACGGAGATGAGATGAATGTTCATTTTCCACAAGACGAGGTTGGGAGGGCAGAAGCATACCAGATTGTGAATGCCAACCAACAATATGTTGTCCCAACTAGTGGTGAACCCATAAGAGGGCTTATTCAGGTAAGCAGAGGGTGGTTTGCTCGATCATACTCTTTGTCTGAATTCAAAGTTATCAGGCAGCTATTGATCTTTGTTTCCTGACACTGGACTGTCGTTAAGTTATAAATAGTGTTATTTCAGCAATACAGGTCTACTTTGAGCCTTCGTTATTTTTTCACAAAGCTTAGATTTTGAGCCCTTTCTAGGGGAGGAAGTAGGGTCAGAAGATTATAATTCACTGAATTGCAATTCTAGCAAATTGTGATTCCTGAGTTGAACTTATTTGTATGATTTGAATTGGAAAAAACAAGGGGTCTGAAATTTTGTTTCAGACCTAATTCCCGAACAGGCTCAAGGTTGGTCAGTTTCTGTCATTTACATGCTTGTGCCTATTTTAGCACAGGAAAATTAAGGTGGTTTCTAGTTGCTAAGCGTTCTGTACTATGGAACTTAGTATGTATTGGAAGATTTTTTAAATTATTTTTGGCAATACTTGAAGAAAATTTTGATGTCCTATTACAGTATATAGGGATGGCCTAAAAGAATTTGCAGTGTTTGAGTAGCGGTTGAAGGACATAATCTAATGTATGGTATTGAATTGAAGGACAAATTATGTAATATGTGGTAACGACTTCGAGTTTTGTCCTAATCTTTAAACCCCTCATAAAGTTCTGTATATTTATGGTTTTATGCCAAAGTAGTAGTACATCTTTATGCCAGTCATAGACATTCTAAACCTTTTGGTTGAGAATGTTCTATTCACTTAATGAATGTGAAAGCATTTTCAATATGTTGATTTATTCAATGTTTTTACTTCAAATTTGAAAAAATCCCTTCCCAAAGGAAAAAATGTGAGTATTAGGTGATTACACTCTAGTATTGCATATTTTCTTACTCAACTAAGCAATGTATTTCAGCTCCGTCAACCAGTATGTCTGCCAAAAAAACTTAAGAAAACGTATTCCTAACTAATTTTTGAGAAAAGTTTGGTTTTTTAAGAGCTGTTTGGTATGCTTGTTCCTTACGTGTATCAAATCTTGAAAAAAATTGGATCCTTAGCTTACCAATTGGACCTCCCGGAAGGAACTCAAGTGCACTTGGTTTTTCATGTAAGCCGACTCAAGAAGAGTCTACCGGAAGGGGAGCATCTTGGTTTTGGAGACCAATTAGACCTGTTGGATGAATCATGGGGTGTGTCCCGACTTGAATCCGAAAAGATCTGGGATACAAGAACTAAACAATTAAGAAATCGTATAGTTACCGAGCATCTGGTTCGATGGAAGGGTCGCACAGACGATGATGAATGGGGGTCTACCAAACTCAAATGGGTAGGTGGCATCATCATGCAAGAAGGCCTTCCACGAGTTTGGTAGGAAAAAAATTTGCCTAAGTTATTTAGGCCTTAAATATTTGGACCCAATTATGACCATGTGCCATGTACTATTTATTTAACTAGGTTTATGAGTTCAACAACTCCCCCTTAAACCTGTTAAATAAATAACTCCTAATGCCTCCCAATGTTTCTCGACATGCATGTGACGGGGATTAGAAACATAACAGTTCCCCCTCCAATCTCATCACTATGTAGGTAGACATTAACCACCATCCTCAAACAATGGTGTTTCTTCAATAAATGTTGTTGCTGCTGCTTTAGAAGCCTTCTGATTAGCAAATGTTTGAAACCATTTGATGTCCTCATCAGACTCTGATTCTTCAATGTCTTCAATGAAATACGAGTTGGGTTCTCCATACTGCAGCTGCATATACAATAGTTCAAAAGAAGTATTTGGGCAGCAACCAACTAAGTAGAACTTAGAGCTCTCTTCCTCGAAGAAAATTCCAGGTTGATCAGCACCAAATTGAAGCCATTCGAGATCTCTATCTCTTTTAACCTCATAAACAAACTCAGCCACATATGGTTCTTGCATAAAGGTCTTCAAAGTTGTATCTCTAAGGCAATTTGATAGACATATTGAACCTAGTCAACTGTCCTACTTTTTAGGAGGTCAGTCCAGCCACTCCTAATTAATGACCCAGTACCCCATGCCAAAGCTAAGCACAACTCTTTGAGGTCCAATGCCAACTAAATATAGTTTATTTACAATTTACTTACAAAAGTCACCACAGGCCGGTGACTTAGCCATTTCAGTAATTCCAATAATTACAAAACGTACATGTGTCTCTAAAAACTATAAATAACCGGGATAAGGAGTAAAAGCTCTAACAACAAGTCATGAAGGTTTCTTCCTGTATGGAAGTAAAAACAGTCTCCTCTTTATGAGGACTTTCCTGTTTGCATAATTGAGACTCCTCTTCTTGAGAGTCTTCCTGCAAAACAATAATAAGATGTTTCTCATCTTGAGAACCATGTTGCATGCATATATCTTGCACACAATCTAATGCAGACTCCTCCTTACGAGATTCTTCTTGCTTTGCATCCTGCAAGCAAACAACTTGTGAAGCCACTTCAACAAGCAGCATTTCAGCTTCTGAGTATCCTTCTGAAGTTTGTGTGTCCTAGGGATAGATGGTAGCACTGTCATTGTCATTACATTCACAATGCTTGCAAGCAACCAACGGTTTGCACAAACACTCCTCTTGAGTGTATCTTTTTTCCTTGCAATAGTCACAAATAAAAACAGATCCATACTTACTTTGAAGCTGCTCCCACAGTTCTTTAGCAATCTCGTACTCTGACATATTCATAATGATGTCATCGGATGTAGACAGATTGATGAATCCATTAGCCATATCATTCAACTCTGTCCATCTCTTGGAGTAAGTCTTTGGCTGAGGTAGAGATCGGACCAAACTCCTTGCTTCAATGCTTAAATCATTTGAAGCCTCCACATAGGATAGCTCCTTTTGCCTTCCAAGAAGATAAACCTGTTTTTTGCATTCATAGCTCTTGCAGAAATTGAACTAGGATCTTTTAGCAACGCTAATCACAAGGCCTACTTGAATCAGACACTGCTTTGGCAATCTATGCTTTGGCTAAGATAGGAATCTAGCTCTCATATAGCCAACCTAACTTTCAATAGAGCCAACCTTGCTCTGATACCACTGTTGTAAAATGAAGATGCTAGAATAGCTTGAAATTATGGACTCAGGACCCTAGTGATGTTGATTTCAAGGTCTACTTGATCCTAACATTACTAGGAATGGAACATGCAATGTAAAAACTTGACATGCAACTGTCATGCATGTAGAAATGGAAAAACCAGCAAGCTGTGGATCATAAATTTGATCCTGGTTCAAATCTATATGAACTCTACTCTATACCAATTTGATGAATCAAGAAAAGAGATGATTTCTACTTGCTGGCCATTCAATTAGTAGAATCAGATCTGGAAAAAACAGATTCTAATTGATCTCTAATTGCCCTCTAATCACAATTAGTGATAGTGCCTTTCCAATAGAAAACATATGCTTCAGATTACATCAACTTCTGACAAGTATTCAAAGAGAAATGAAAGATTAAACAAAACTGAGCCAGCGCCTAATCACAAATGATTGATGGCTGTTCTGGCTTCAGAAATGCATTAATTGGAAGTAGAAATGGTATGAATAGTAGCGCCCTCCTCCTACAATCAGTTTGCAATTGTTCTCAGGATGAGTGATGAGGGAGAAACATCTGAAAAGCCAGATCTGTCCCAACAGCGAGTACCTACATCAAAAATAGATCAAGAAGACACACAAATGATGAAGATGAAAGATGATTCGAAAATCTCGCTCTCTCCAACTCGTGGAGCCTCTATTAATTAGGATTTGAGTATGTACACTAGTTGGCATGCAATTGCCAAGTGTCCAAATTCTCATGCATGTATTTGCAGGCCTACTTGCATGTTGCATGCATGCCATGATAGGTGGCAAACTAACTTATTCTCCCCCATGCACATGTGCATGGGGGCCTACCAACCTCAAATGGGTAGGTGGCATTATCATGCAAGAAGGCCTTTCACGAGTTTGGTAGGAAAAAAATTTGCCTAAGTTATTTGGGCCTTAAAAATTTGGACCCAATTATGACCATGTGCCATGTACTATTTATTTAACTAGGTTTATAAGTTCAACAATCTAACACCGTAGTGCCTATCATGATTCATCAAACACATTGCACAAAATAGGTCAAGACTTGAGATTCAAAATTTGGAGAGTCAAGAGTCAAGACTCAAGTTTCAACTGTGATGAAATGTAATTTGTAGAGCAGACTTTATTGGGCATTGGGCAATGAGCATGAAATTCGAATGCAGTGTGGCAGCACTGTCACTTGTGCACAAGTGGCAAGTGCAAATACTTTGATTCAACCTGGAGTTGGCCCTTAAGAGTCGGGACCTTCTCTCACGGTAGTATGTACTATGTAGTCTGTTGAATGTTCAGTGTTCACAACTACAACTTACAGGTGATAGAAAGTTGAATCTGACTATTTACAGTTTAAACTTTACCTCTAGGTCCATTGCTTTTTGCCCAATGTGCCATAGTTCGATTGTCACATGATCCCATGCGGGATCCCTAACCTTTGGCATCGTAGGCTAGTTCTAATTCCTATTTAACACTACTACCTAGTATTTCTGTAACTAATTACCTATTACCTATTACTAGGCTTCTTACTACCTATAATCTATTATCTTTCAAAATTCACTCCCCAACCTACTTAATACTGATAAAAGTTCTAGCACACTCCCTCCTCTCAAGTTTCAACTTTGAAATTTCATGAATGATGGCTCAAGCCTCACACCTAATGAATGCCTCTAAGTTCTCTCCCTCTCCCCTCAGACTCACACTCTCCCCTACACACACACACACACACACTCCCTCTCCCTCTCACTACTACCAATGATCATTCAATGATTCACCCAAATTCCAACTTTCAATGGCAAAATCTAAGCCAAATGACAAACAGAAATCCATGATATATCTCCGTCGTCACCTATCCATAATCCCTCCTCTCCTCTAAACTCATCTCTCACTAATCCCCCGGCCCCGGCCGCGACCATAATTAACTATGGCTCTGCAAGTCCTGTACTGTCCTCTAAATGGAATGTATGACATATTCAGGTACTTTCCTTGCTTGGAAGTTCAGAAATGGTCTTCAATCTATCACAAAATTTTCTTCCGCCCTACAAAAGGTATCAAATTAGGCTTTTCTGCGGGTCCTTTAAGGTTCTATATGAAATGGTACAACTTCTGCATGGACTGCAGTTTCTGTATGCTTGTACTTTGCCTGCAGCTGTCAGCAACTATTTCGAAATCTGCTAACGTACTCCAAGAATGTGCTCAGATCTGAGACTCTGACATTGACTTTCTTGTCAGCCTTCAAATTAGCTATGGTACAACTAGTATGGACTGTACTGTATGGCTTTAACAACCTGCTTTGATACCATGAAGAAAATTGGTGCTGAAACTGTCCAGAATCTTGTACTCATCTAAAAACTTGATTTAAGATTAGATACTATCTTTAGAATGATTAAAAGTACTTCCTACTTACATTTTAGTCAACTATATAACAAGATTAAATGCAGTACTAAATTGAAAGTACAAAACTATCATTCTTTATAATGATTACACAAATCAAGAAGATAGTACTCTATTATGAAAGTAGAAAATACAATGATGAGGACACAAAAATGGCAGCATCAACTTATCAAAAATATTGGAGCACAAGCTTGCTATAGATCCTCCTATTTATGGCTCGTTATTTTCTCTCTCTAGCCTTACCTACGCCTACGTACCACCAGTTACCTACCCTACCTACTCACCTACTTACCTACTCACTTACCTACTTACTAGTGAATACCTCCTATGTTTCACGATAGAAGCTTTCCTGGTAAAGTAGTAGAGTGGGGCGAACTCTTGAGATCTTTTTTACTCTATACTTCATTTGTTTATTTTTGAGCCTTAGGCCCTAAAAACCTGTGCATCAATTACAAATATCCAGATTACATTAGGTTATGACCTGACGTCGTTGTAGTTGATTGAAGATCTCATAATGGATGTAACACCGAGTTTTTGTTGTATTACTTTCAGTATTAGCATGTTATTTGATATTGTTAGCACTTTTATTTGTGTTGGATAGGTTTAGGACCGATATGTCACATGGTTCGTAATTGGGGCCGTAATATTTAATTTCCATATTTCCCCTCCAATCAATTAAAGGTAGGTAGTGTTTGATTAGTATAAATAGCCACTAAGGCTTCTCATTTGGTAGTTTGTATTGCTTTTCCTTGTCAGTGATATTCTTGAGATGCCTTTATGGACTGAAACATTTGGTCTATGTACAGGACCACATTGTGGGTGCTTCTTTACTAACAAAGCGAGATACATTTTTGACCAAGGAGGAATACCAACAGCTTGTGTATACTGCTTGTGTTTCAATGGCTTCTGGTCGTTTCACAAAGAAGTCTTTGGTTGGGGTGGCTGAGTATGATATTCCTATATCTCCTGTTGCTCCAGCAATTTATAAGCCTCGAGCTCTTTGGACAGGAAAACAGGCAAGCTTTCCACTCTTTTTTTTTGAGTAGTACTAAGGGTGTTACAATTTTTTTGTCTGTTTACCATGCCAGAGTTTTCACTTTTTTTTGTCTAGCATTGCATAAAACTGATTTTGAAAACATACCCCATCAACTGACACTATAAAACCCAAAACAATCCACTTTTTTTATTGTTAGCAAATAGAGTGCTATCCCTTAGAGTTGGCCAAACAGTTTTAAGGTGATTTAAATGAGCAAAATCACCACAAATTTAAACAAGTTCATCATCAACTAGTCGGCCACAAACTTGTCCATGAACGGTCTAAGCACATCGTTCATCAACATCATAAATGTTATTGGGGCATTGGTTAGTCCAAAAGGCATAACAAAAAATTCATAGTGACCAAACGGAGTTCAAAAGGCAGTCTCGTTTACATCCTATTCACGAACCTGAGAGTCTGCTCCTTTTTCACGAAAGGCTTAAGACTCTCATGCAAGCCCTCCACAAATGGAATACTTGTAAAAGCATTCGTACCTCCTGAGTTATCCATATCAAGTACTTGTCCACGTATTCTTGTACGGACATGTTGCCTTGCCTCAAACTAGTCCAGGTCTCTGCATTGCCTGGTTCTTTTCATCTAGTGGAACCCAATTTTCTGTGAATCATCGTTTTGGGAGTGTTTCGGAACTAGCGTTTAGAAACGATATATAATTTTTTTTTTTTTTTGTGTATCTGTTAGGGTGGGAAAAGAAAACAGTTTAAGGCTATAAAAGATCTTCCAAACACGTCGCAATTTTTTGTGAGCTGTGAATTCATATTATATTAGACTAGTCAAAGATGTGTAACAAACTACCATAATGCAAAGCATAGTGCATTCATAAAGTGAACAAAGCATTTTGGCTTTAGCATACCAAAATTGAGACTTGAAAGCAATTACATACTACACTCTTGAGTGTATATGATACAAAAGCTTGGAAAATGATCCACATTCCACACATGCCTCATGGGTATGATCAATATGTCATAAACGGTAAACCTATGATATATATCAAGGGGTGGGCTAGAAGCCAAGTACATGAGTATTATAGATGGACAATGGACTCATAGTATTTTGCGACATGAAATAAATGACTCGAAGGCATCATGATCAGATGAGGATTCCTCCTCAACACTTTCACTGTTAGACGAGAAGGAAGATGCAAAATCCTCCTCAAGGATGCGTTGTTGTGTCCCTGAACCTCTACCCCTGCCCCTGCCCTTGCCTCTGCCTCTGCCTTTGCCTCTAGGTCTATTTGGGCCTCGTTGGGCCGCTACTCCCTTTACATGCAAATCTATCAGGCATACCCTACACCTACCCCTCTCTGTGTACATGTGATGCAGGTTTGGTCTATGTCTCGACATTAGGATCAGCCCACCTCAAATCCTTGCCAATTTTCATCTCCATCTCATCATCCAGAGCCTCCTCCTCTTCCTCATCATGATCATCATCCAATCCCTCCTCAGTTCCCTCCTTAGCCTCATCCCCACCCTCCTCTCTTGCATTCAAACCTAAAGCAACCTCTTGAACATAACAAAGTGGGAGATAAAACAAGTGTGATCAGGAAGATGGCACTGGATGTCAGGGGATTGATGTAGTGTGCTGCACACGGGGTCCATACAATAGTAGGGTAATTTTTCTCCAAAATTTCACCCATAGCCACACATTTCCTAGCATTGTCGGTGGGCAATGTTTCACTGAAATACGCTTCATTCAATGAAACTCTCTCTGTTTCGAAAAGTCTATATCAAATAGACCGTTCGAAACGGATTTCAAAATAAGAGCAAAAAAAAAAACCTCCTAATGTGTTTGTGTGAAAGTTTTGTAGGAAAACAAGAGCCAAGGCACCAAGATCTAACTATCAAACAATCTCCACAAGACAAATGAGGGAAGAGGATAGGCGCCCTCAAGGAGAGAGAGAAAGCAGTAATGCAAGCGGAAAAATGGAGAGCAATGCTTAGCAAATGTAAAAACTGGAATACACAATGAGCATCTAAGTACTCTACCTGGATGTGGCCAAATGCCAACAAACCCTAAGCTTAACCACTTACTAAATGTAGGGCACCCCCAAAAGTCAAGATAGGGCCCCTAAACAAAATTAGACCCCTAAGGACCCACGAGGCAGTACATGACCAAAATTGGGTCCAACTGAACTTAAGACAAACTTAAGATGGCCTAAATACCCATGGTTACACAAATCTCGACCTTTTGGGTCAAAGTAACCTTTGGATTAACTTTAGCATAGTCATTTATTTCTGACACCCTCCTTAAATGACAATGCAAAAAAAGAAAAGAAATCTTCACTATGTAACAAAGCCACCACGTGGTCTTAAATTTAAAGCTTTGCATAAAGCTTCAAATTTCTCTCTAGGCAACGCCTTGATGAAGAGGTCCGCAATATTATCCTCTGTAGGACAATACTCAAGTAAAATGTCTCCATCATGAAGTCTCTCCCGAACAAAGTGATAATGGATCTCGATGTGCTTTGTCCTCGCATGAAAAACAGGATTCCGTGCAATGGCAATAGCACTTTGACTATCACTCAAGATAAGAGTGGCTGAGGGCTCGCCAAACTTCATGTCAACAAGTAGTCTTCTCAGCCATAAACACTCCGTTGTGGCTGAAAATATCGCTCTATATATTGCCTCACTAGAAGAAGAAGCAATGTCCACTTGTAGAGTGTCTAGTGTCTTGATCTCCACCCCAATCCGAGTCACTAAAACCAACCAAACATGCATCATCACAAGCAGGAAAAACCAGTCCATGACTTCTTGTTCCTTGAAGATATCGAAAGATCCTTTTCAACACTTTCCAATGTGATGTCATCGGGGCATGCATGAATTGACTCATGAGTGAGACACTATAAGAAATATCCGGTCTTGAATTACATAGGTAAATGAGACAGCCAATAGCTTGACAATATAAAATAGTATTAAATGGTTCACCATCACCTTGACTACTTAATTTCAGGCCTGTCTCCATAGGTGTAGCAACCGGCTTGCAATCTTCCATCTTGAACCGCTTCAAAATCTGCCCAATGTAGCGTTCTTGAGAGATGGTCCAATCAGCGACCATTTGCTGCAGCCCTGCACATCACTGAAGGAGGAGGCAATCCTGACCTTTTTCCAGGTCTTGAGGAATTTCTTTTAAGGCAGAATCAGCGTTCAAATTTTGCTAGTCCACCGCACTTCTGTGGGGATTCTTGCTTGGATTTCAGGGAGAGCTCCTTCCCTATTTATTGTTGTTTTACTAGTTGAAGAGCTTTGGGTCAGATTTGCCTTTTCTCAGTATTTTTTCTGCAAACCATTGGCATTAGAACACCATTCAAAACTGATTTAGTTAGTATTAAACTCAAAAAAAAAAAATTTGGCCATTACTCCTTTTTCCACAAAAAAAATAAAATAAAAAAATAAAAAAATTTGCGATCCGGGTCGCGGATCGCTGACATTCCAGATCGCACGATCCGCAACGTTTTTGCAGCGGATCGCGATCCGCTGCAACACAATATTCCGCTAAGTCCACCTGTTGCTCTCCCATCACCACCACCCAGCCCTGTGCCTAGTTCTGACCGTAATCCGCCTACAGTGGCTGCCCGTTCGCCTGCTGGTACTTCCCCTTCTGTGCAAGCTCGCATAGATAGTGTGGAAAAGACCGTCGCAGAGATGCAAGCGATGATGGTAGCTAGTGGTTATGCATCTTCCTCATAGTTTGCTCTGCCTTATCCGTCTTCTGCTGTTCGTCCTGTGTTACCTACCTCCACCTTACCCAGAAGACAAAGATATTAAGCCTACCCGTTTCACAGGAAACACTCCCCAACGCAATACTGATATAGTGGATCAGTGGTTGCATAAGTGGGAAGAGTATTTTGAT
This sequence comes from Diphasiastrum complanatum, assembly GCA_029204225.1. Classification (NCBI taxonomy): domain Eukaryota; kingdom Viridiplantae; phylum Streptophyta; class Lycopodiopsida; order Lycopodiales; family Lycopodiaceae; genus Diphasiastrum; species Diphasiastrum complanatum. Next base: position 48,775,801 of record CM055093.1, read on the forward strand.
TTGAAGTGGTCCCCAACTGATGAGGGTTGGTGGGTTTGCAAAGCTGCTTACCGTTTTACTGATTCTGCTGACAGGTGGTGGCGCAAGTTGTTGAAGTCTAATCAGGCTCCATCCACCTGGCTTGAGTTTAAGCGAGCTTTCGAATATGCCGAGAAGTATCGTGAGATGCTTATCAAGATTCCAGAAGAGATTCCCAAGTGGCTAGTAGTCCACAAGTTCATATTTGGCCTTCGTGAAGAGTTGAGGCCTTCAGTGCTTAATGAAGGGTGCACGACCTTAGAAGAGGTAGTTGCTACAACTCTCAACTTTGAAGGTAATGTGCGCACCAAGGCTAAATCTGGAGCGCCAAGCTAGCCTCAGAAGAAGGGTTCGCGAAAGCCCTACACCGGTTCCTCGCATAATATCATTAATTCTCGCGTGGTGAGGAAGTTTTGCTTAGCTATTGTTCCATCCGATTATTGGTATACTGTTGAGATGCCTGATGGTAAGGGAACAGAAGTTTGGGATGAAAGAGTCTCTCGGGCGTCCTTGACTATTCAGACGTACACTGAGAAGTTAGACTTTGAGATTACTAAACTTGCTAAGTTTGATATTGTACTTGGTAAGCGGTGGCATGCTAGTAAGCAGCCCGCTATAGATTTTAAGTCACGTGTATAAGTTTGGACATGAGGGTATGTCTCATGTCTTAAAGGGGGAGCGACCATCTGTTGAGGTTCCTCTTATTACCTATATGCAAATAAAGAGAATGGAGATTCAATATTTGTGGTTGTGTTATGTGAATGTTGATTCCAGTTTTGATTCTTATCTTGATAATAATCAGATAAGCACACTCACTAATCAATCACAAGAAGCTTCATTTACTTTTGCATCCCCTACTGCACATGCATTTTCATTACAGCCTAGATGTGACCCAGCAAGTAAGTTGGAGCAGTCCATCCGCACTTAGTTTAAAGATGTGCTAATCAGTAATCTGCCAGCTGGATTGCTGCCTAGTCGAAACGTTGATCATCGTATTGAGTTTGTTCCAGGGGCAAGTCCGGTATGTAGGCCTCCTTATCGGATGAGCCTAAAAGAGGAAGAGGAGGTCAGAAAGATGTTGGAGGAGTATCTCAAGCTGGGGTACATCCGTCCGAGTTATTCACCTTTCGCCTCTCCTATTTTACTTGTTAAGAAAAAAGATGCTAGTTTCCGTATGTGTGTAGATTACAGGGGATTGAATAAGATCACTGTAAAGCACAGGTATCCGATGCCCAAGATTGATGATCTACTGGATGCGTTGCAAGGTGCAATCATTTTCAGTAAGATAGATTCCAAAAGTGGATACCATCAAAAGTGGATACCATCGAGATGAAGACGTCCAAAAGACGGCCTTCCGAACCCGTTTCGGTCATTATGAGTTTTTGGTTATGCCATTTGGGTTAAGCAATGCCCCAACCACGTTCAAGACCATGAGGTTCATCTCAAGACCGTATTGGGCAAGTTACAAGCTTCTGTCTTGTATGCCAATGCTCAGAAGATAGAGTTGTGTAAGACTCGTAGTGACAGCTGAGGGTATTTCGGTTGACCCAGCCAAGGTGGCTGTGGTTAAGAAGTGGCCGAGGCCTGCCGATATACGCCAATTACAATCTTTCCTAGGCTTTTGTAAGTTCTACCGGTGGTTTGTTTGGAATTATTCCTGGATAGCTGCTCCTCTAACGGACCAGTCACGGAAAAACAACACTGGTTCGATGGGATGCTGAAGCTCAGCAACGTTTTGAGAACTTGAAGGAGTCGCTGGCCACGGCTCCAGTTCTCAAGATTGTGGATACCCAAAAACCTTTTGACCTAGAGATGGATGCAAGTGGCATTGCCGTAGGTGCAGTGTTGAGCCAAGAGGGTAGACCAATAGCCTTTGAGAATAAAAAGTTGACACCAGCTCAACAGAGATATCCTACACACAAGCAAGAGCTATATGCGATTAAACATGCGCTCAAGGTGTGGAGACATTATTTATATGGTCTTCCGAAGTCCATAGTTTCTGACAGGGATCCTGTTACAAACTTACTTGGTGCCGGTTAACCACAAGAGACCGAACGATTCACGTTCCACCCCGCCATGGGACCTAATCCGGGTCCACCCACTGTGCCCTAGCTTGTGACCGTATCAAGCTGGATCCGACCTCCATCCCCGACGGCGTCCCATAGCACCGCCTAGGCTCTCAGCCATCTCCTGCCTCATGCTAGCAACACATCCTGGCCGTGCACACGCTCTCCATCCACCTCCTCCTAGGTAGACAAAATGGATGGCAAATGAGTCCTCCTCCCCTTGTATACCTCCAAGGAGAGAGACTCCAAGCCATGTGCACTCCTGGATCATGACACGTGGCAACCATGCAGGTTCACGAGTCACCGGTCAAGTCTACAGGCCCAGTCATCGTCCAGTCTCAAGTCTGGGTTTGGGACCCAAGGGAGTTGGGTCCCTAACATTCCCTCTTCCTTAAAAAATTCCTTATCTAAGGAAGGAATCCAGGGAATCTCAGTTTAAGGTCATGTTCCTTCTCCCATGTATCATTGTCCTCAAAACTTCCTTTCCAACGAACCAGGTACTCAGTTACCTGCCGGTTTCTGAGCCCACGTTGGCGTACATCAACAATGGCCTGTGGTTCAGTAGGTACAAAGGATGATAGGTCCTCCAGCTGAACTAAGTCCTCCTGAGGCGTCAAGTCATCTTTTTCACCAAGTCGTTCCTTTAAACGACTAATGTGAAAACCTGGGTGTACCTTAACACCTTGAGGAAGTTCCAACTGGTACGCATTCTGATGGAGTTTCTTTACTATATGGAATGGCCCTGCGTAATGCGGTGACAACTTAGGACATTTTCCAGTCCTTAGAACCTTAGAATCTTTTGCGATTCTAAGATATACCCAAGCCCCCTCCTCATAGACCCTAGGTTGTCGCTTTTGATTGGCGTAAAACTGGGCTCTATCCTAAGCCGTTTTTACATTTTCGCGAGCAACAAGCAACATCTCTTGCATATCATGCAGGAAATCTACTGCTGCCTTAACCTTGAGGTCTTTGAGGCCCACTGAAATGGGAGCCCTAGGCTGGAAACCATACATAAGAGAAAATGGACTAAAACCTGTCGCTGAGTGCTTTGCGCTGTTATACGCAAACTCAATCATTGGAAGGTACCTTTCCCAATCTGACTGTCTTCTGGAAACATATGCCCGAAGCATATCTTCCATAGACTGGTTTGTCCTCTCTGTCTGACCATCCGATTCAGGATGATCTGATGACCCCAAACTCAAAGTTAATTTCTCAAAGGCCGCTTGCCAGAATTTGCCAGTGAACTTTGGATCTCGATCACTAACAATGTCATTCGGCAAACCAAACAACCTGAACAACTTTTCCATGAAAAGCTGCGCAAGTTCAGAAGCTTTGACAGTTTGCTTGGTTGGTATGAACTGCGCCATTTTAGTTAACCTGTCAACTATTACCCAAATGGCATCATTTTGCTTCCCCGTCCGAGGTAGCCCAACCACAAAGTCCATGGAAATGCTTTCCCACTTTCTTTCGGGAATTTCCAAGGGCATTAACAAACCAGTTGCCTTAAGTCTTTCAGCTTTGTTAACTTGGCATTGCACACACTTGCGAACATATGCCTCCACTTGACTTTTTAAGTTTGGCCAGTAAAAGTTCCTTTTTACTAAGTCAAGAGTTCTTTGAGCGTCAGGGTGCCCTGCACACGGGCTGTCATGACATTCATGCAGGATTTGGGCCCTTATATCATCATTTTCTGGCACACAAACTTTTCCATTCCGGAAAAGTAACTCATTCCTAATGGAATAGTCTCTTTGTATCTTGTCCTGAGGAGAAATCTTGGAATCCTGCATTCCAAGCTCATCACTAGATCTAGAAGAACCTGCCAGGACGTCTAGCCAAATACGACCGAAGTACCTATCGGTCTTACACAAATCTCTTAAGGACAGATACAACTCAGATTGGATCTCAGAAAAGCTTAACTGATTAACCTCTCCAATCCGGCTTAAGGCATCCGTGACACTCTTAGAGGTACCCTTCCGGTACTCAATGTCATAATGAAATTCTTGGAGCATCTCTGACCATTTGGCCTTACGACCCCTAAGGTCGACCGCATCGTTAATATACTTTAACGCTTGATGGTCAGTAACTATAGTAAACTGGGAGCCATACAAATAATGTCTCCAAACTTTTAGGGCATTAATAACAACGAAAAGTTCCTTGTCAAAGGTGGAATACCGCCTTTGAGCAGGGTCGGTCTACCAGCTTGATATAGGACTGCGCCTATAGCATAGTCACTAGCATCCGTTTCAAGTACATACGGCTTGTTAGGATCCACTATGTGTAAAATAGGCGCTGTAGTTACACAGTATATGAGGTTCTCAAAACTCAGATTCAACTCTTCAGTCCAAGTAATTGGAGGACTATGCATAGTTCAAGATGAATCTATGAAAAATCCCTGTAAAGCCCAGAAAGGACTTAACCTCCCGGATGGTTTTAGGGATAGGCCATTCATGTACTTGTCGGTCTTTATTTGGGTCAATTTCCAACCCATGGTCCGAAATAATGTGACCAAGGTATAACAACCTTTTCTGGAAGAACACACATTTGGATTCCTTGGCAAAAAGCTTCTCCTGTCTAAGTAACTTCAAGACAATCCTGAGATGCTCCTCATGCTCCTCCAAGGTCTTACTATAGATGAGAATATCATCTAAGTAGACTATTACGAACTTTCCCAGATATGGACGAAGAAGATCGTTCATCATCTGTTGGATCATCCTCTTCAGTAGTACTCATCCTATATGGATACAATGATATAGGAGAACTATCAGGAATCAGTTTAATACCATGGTCAACACCCCTAGAGGGGGGAAGACCCTCAGGAAGCTGTTCAAGAAATACATCGTTAAATTCTTATCAAGTTTCCTAAAAATTTCACCTTCCGGCGAGTTTTCTTGTTTTAGGTTATTAGACATTAATTCCATCTGGAGATTGTAAATTTGGAAACTACGTTCTTCATGGTAAGTAAAATCCTTTAACCAACATAAATAAGAACTGCAATCAACAATATCCATACATTTAACAGTTTCCAAAGTAGAAAGCATATACGGAGTAGAAATATCAACATTTCCATTCAATTCTATGAGTGAGCCGTTATGTAAGAACGACAAACTGTGTGTTACATAGTTTTTCTTCATAGACTCGTTCCTCTCATAGAACCACTCTTTACCAAGTATAACATCTACCCTATCTAGATTCATAATATGAAAGTCTAATTTATCCTTATAGGCTTGAATCTCTATTGGTAGACGTGGGACTATCCGGTCCCAAACTTGGCTTTTTGCTCCAGTTGCCAGCTTCACTGTGTATCGGTGGTCACTTTGCCTTGTTTCCACCTTTAGCTTCTGCAACAAATTTGCGTTAATAAAATTATGTGTGGAACCATCGTCAAATAAAACAGTTACGGCTTGGCCACCCACAACCCCCTTCATCCGAATGAGGTCATGAGGGCCAAAAACAGCCGTATTAAAACAACAATGCTCACACACAGAATTACCAGCAAAGGGAAGATCTACTCTAGATATGCTAGAGTTACCTGGCGTCTTAAAAGATGCCCCTTTAGCTTTCCGTTTCTTTGGACATTCCTTTGCGACATGACCTGGTTCCATGCAATTGAAGCACAGATTGTCGCTTCTGGCTTTCATGAAGGTTTCCTGGTCCAAGGTAGATCTTTTCTTCGATTTCCCTGAACCTGAAGCCCCTTCCTTTGCCTTATCTTTCGATTTCTTTGGAAAGAAAGGCCTCGTACCCTTTATGTCGGGCAAGACACCAGTCTCAGGCTTAGCCGTCGTACGAGTATCATCGTAGATTCTGGTGAAGCGAACAACATCCTCGAGGGTAAGACGCTGGTTCATCCTAACCTCTAGCTGGTAGTCTCTTGGCAACCCCAATATAAAATGCAACTTTACCAGCAAAGGATCTATTCTAGTTGCAAAACGAGAATAGACCTCTTGAAATTCTTGTAAATACTGATCCAGGGGCCGGTTCCCCATATGGATTGTTGCATACTGACGGTAAAATTCAAAATCATCAAGAATAGGAAGGAAGGCCGCCTTAAAGGCCTTACAAAATTCCTCCCAATTCCTAGGTACTTCAGGTTTACCCCTTATATCTTGCCACCAGGTAAATGCTTTACCTCGCAGGTACATGACGACTAGATTGATCTTGTTGCCCTCGGATGAATCGTGCATGGAAAAGTGTGAATTCCATCGATGTAGCCATTGCAAGACCGCCTCCGGGGTTCTATCCTTCTTTTCCCCAGCAAAAACTTCAGGAGTAAACAAGGGTTGATGCACCAATTGCCTTAACTGCGTCAATTCCTTGAGATCCTGCTGATCCTGACTGTGCTTTGCTTGCATATCCACAATCTGTTGCTGTAGACTGTTAATAGCTAGCATCAAAGCATCAGGGTCTAAAACAGAGGCAGATACTGTAGCCTCACGAACAGGGGGCATAGGCTGTGTGGTAGGAGTAGGCTCCATTTTTTCAAAGAGAAGGGAGGTGAATTAAGAAGAGAAGACAGAAGAGAATCAAAAGCTATTCAAGGAAGGTAGATACAAGGCTACTCTTGCTGTCTCTTCACAAACCAGATGGTATTGTCCATGGCTGCCAAGAGGAATAAGAGAGAGCAAGAAGAAGGATGCACCACCACCTCCACCTCTTCTTCCCAAAAAAACTCATGCATGGGAGAGGTATGCCTCCCTCTCCAAGCTTGCTTACCACCTGCCAAGTGGCTTTTCTTTGCCACCAAAATGTGATCACAACCAAGGGATTGGTTAGTTTCCATCCCTCGTGGCAAATAGATGCCACCTCACCCCTTCCAGGAGTTACACTGGCCTTCAGGCCTCTTCGCTGGATTTCAGACCCCTATCTCCTTCGTTGCAATTCATCGCAACAGGGGGCTCACATTTTTTCAATAAAAAAAAGATTGAGGCTCGCGGAACTACTGTCCGTTTACTACTGGCCCAGCGGAAGTGCCTTCAAGACACCTGTCCGCCCCTGGATAGCAAATTGAAGGGTTAATTTTTAAAAAATTTACAATCTCGTGTAAGGCAAGAGGCCCCCTCTGAAGAAGCAGCGATCAACTAGTTTTTCTTTAACGCTGGGGGGCCCCTAAAATACCAACCCTGTGCCTCGGGTTTGAGCGGAATCAAGAACCGCTCCTTCCACGTGGCAGTGTACTAGGGGCCCTACTGCCTTTTGAAAAAATTCTTTCAAAAAAGACCAAAAACAGCGAAGGACTGAACACAAAAAGGTGCATAAAAAATGCATTTTAAAACCGTTTTGAAACCCGTCAGAAGCACCGAACTTTACAAGAGAAGCTCTACGGATCAACGCACCTGCTTTTAGCATGCAGTGGCTCTGATACCATATGTTACAAACTTACTTACTGCAAACCTCCAGGTGCCGGTTAACCACAAGAGACCGAACGATTCACGTTCCACCCCGCCATAGGACCTAATCCGGGTCCACCCACCGTGCCCTGGCCTGTGACCGTATCAAGCTGGATCCGACCTCCATCCCCAACGGCGTCCCATACCACCGCCTAGGCTCTCAGCCATCTCCTGCCTCACGCTAGCAACACATCCTGGCCGTGCACACGCTCTCCATCCACCTCCTCCTAGGTAGACAGAATGGATGGCAAATGAGTCCTCCTCCCCTTGTATACCTCCAAGGAGAGAGACTCCAAGCCATGTGCACTCCTGGATCATGACACGTGGCAACCATGCAGGTTCATGAGTCACCGGTCAAGTCTACAGGCCCAGTCATCGTCCAGTCTCAAGTCTGGGTTTGGGACCCAAGGGAGTTGGGTCCCTAACAGATCCCAAGCTTACGGGAAATTTCTGGATTGAGGTGTTTGCCAAGCTGGGAACACAGTTGTGGATGAGTAGCTCAGAGCATCCGCAGACGGATGGTCAGACTGAGCGAGTAAATCAGATCTTGGAAGATATGCCTAGGGCATATGTTAGTAGTACGCAAACAGACTGGGTAAAGCATTTACCGCTATTGGAGTTCGCGTACAATGATAAGAGACATGCGTCCACTAGATTGAGTCCATTTGAGCTCAATTATGGTTTTAGGCCACTGAGTCCTGCAATCATAGGAATTCAGCATAGGGTACCTAGTGCTGTAGAGTTTTTGGCTCAGATGCAGCAGAAGCTAGAGTTGGCACGAGATAACTTGTCCAAGACTGTAGCTAGGGCAGAGAGTTATGCTCGTGAGAACCGTACCTATCGGGAATTTGAGAATGGAGATTGGGTGTATTTACTAGTCCCTTCGAAGTCGAAGGTGCTACGCACAGGAAAGTGCACCAAGTTATCTCCTAGGTATTGTGGACCATGGTTGATTATTAAGAAGGTGAGCCAAGTAGCTTATAAGCTACAGCTACCTGTGGGATGCAAGGTGCATCCAGTATTCCATGTTAGCAAACTAAAGAGATGTTTGCACGATGGCGATAGTCTGGTGGAAGGTCTAGTGTCTCTTGAGGAGAAAGACACCACAAGTTATGGGCCTGAAAGAATTCTAGATCGAAGGGAACGACGATTGCGGAATCATCTCCTTCAGAGTATCTAGTAGCTTGGAAAGGGCATCCGTTGTCAGATGCTACCTGGGAGACGCGACAGGCATTGCAGAAGTCTTACCCAGAGTTTGTCATCGGGGACCGATGACTTGCTAGAGGAGGGAAGGATTGTTAGAGTCCAGTTACGACTCTATCACGACCTCGACACGGTCGGTTACTAGAGGGCCTAAGGCCTAGTGTGGGCAAGGGTCGGTGACCGACAAGGACATCTGTCCCAAGTAGGGACCGGTGCGTCACAAGCAGTGATCCGGTGTGGTCGCCTGACAAGTTGTCAGTGATGCGGTGTGTCTTGACCGTCGGGACTCTAGCCGTCAGTGACTAGACGCTAGCCGGCAAGTAGTCGGGGTGACCAAGAGGGTCACAGGTCCTTGACGGGGCACAGGGGTGGTACCCTATGAGTCACCCAGTATTCACAGGTCACAGGGGCCATGCATGCCAAGTGGACTGATCACCCACAGGTGGATGCCATGTACCAGTGACGAGAATAGCAGGTAGAAGGACTCAAGGAGGGGGTGCCTATGGTTGGGAGGTTTATTCTACACACCGGCCACGAGCTTGGAGAGAGTGGCTTGTGACACTCCCCATACCAAACTTCATAAGGAGTTAATACTTTCAATGCTTTAATAGGATTACGATTGCTTATGTATGCCGCCGTTATAATCGCTTCAGCCCAAAACTTGTGAGGCAGCCCCTTTGCTTTGAGCATGCAACGAGCCATCTCCATAAGTGTGCGATTCTTTCGCTTGGCAACACCATTTTGCTGAGGCGTATAAGGAGTTATCATTTGAGGGGAGATGCCCAAACCTTGCATGCCACAATTCAGCCAACTCCAATGATTGTGATGTAGAAGCAACAAGACATGTAGAGGGAATTCGTCGCTCATAGGTATCCATCATGAATAAGCCATCATGCATTGTTCCCGAAACAATAATCAAGAGAGGTCTTTTAGGATCCTTGCCAAGACACTTATCTTCTTTGAACTTAACAACTAGTCCTTGCTTCTACATAGTTGAAACCAAAAGAAGACTCTTCTTGATTCTCAGAACATAAAGCACATTCTTGATGTACTTTTCTTCACCAAAGTGCCCAAAAGATAATGGATAGATGGCTGTTTTTCTGCACAAAAAAAACAACTTTTTGAAAATCAGGTTAGCTTTGATTGAAGCCTACACCGAAACCCAATTAGGAAGCTGAATAGTGTGATCAACACACACTTCAATAGGGCTGTTGAAAGCGCCCTACTGCTTGCTGAAAATCTGCAATTTTCCAGCCACAAATTTGCGCTAACCCAAAATAGGGTTTGCTGTATTTTGGGAGCCCTCCTCCACAACTGCAAACCTGACAAATCAGCAAAATAAGAAGGTTCTAAAACCCAAATTAGAAGCAGATTTTTGGGCACCCTCCTCAAGACAAGACTTGCTAAAACCTGGCTGCAAAAAATCAGATTTGAGATGCTGATTTTTGGGCGCCAAAAATTGCTCCTCCAAGATCCATGATTGGCGCCCTCCGTCAACCTGAAAAGAGACAAAAAAGCTGATCCAAACTCCAATTGGAAAAATCAGCAGGATGCTGAATTTTCAGATCACAAAGTAGAGTAGCTCCTCTTTTGGTAAGGCGCCAACAGACAAGCTTGTTGCAGATCCGGTTGCTTTGATATTATGTAGGAAAGCAAGAGCCAAGGCACCAAGATCTAACTATCAAACAATCTCACAAGACAAATGAAGGAAGAGGATAGGCACCCTCAGAGTGAGAGAGAAAGCAGTAATGCAAGCAGAAAAATGGAGAGCAATGCTTAGCAAACGTAAAACACAAGCTACGTCTCCTTCCAACCTTTGCTGGATAGAAAGTGATAGGGGATGCCTCTCATGGGCTCTCATATCTCAATCCTCAAGCACCCCTCCCTTGACCTTGGCACATCCTATCGTCGCGTCGGCACATGGAAAACCATCTGACACGTGTCACTCATACATTGACGAAGTGTCATAGAGAGCATATGACACGTGTCCTGTTGACCGGTCAACTCTTCTACATTTTAGGAGGTCAGTCCAACCAGTCTAGATAAATGACCCAATGCCCCATGCCAAAACTAAGCACGAGTCTTGAGGTTCAGGTCAAACTAATTACAACATAATTACAATGGTCACAATGGGCCGGTGGCAAGCCATTTCACTAATTACAAATGTACAATTGTTGTGTGAAACTGTAAATATTGGGATAGGGAGTAAAAGCTCTAACATTTAAATAGAGTTCTTGGTTCAGTGGGATGGTTGTCCTAATGGTGAAGCTATAAGGGAGTATATAAATGTTTTCTCTCACACTCCACATCTGTAGGACTGTATGCTCAACTCGAATGCAGGATCTTCAGCTCAAATGGCTCCCTAAACATCATTACATCAGATTAACTTTATACCTCTTGTCATGTCATGCCAGCTGAATGGACCAAAAGTGCGACATAAAGGCATCAATATGAACATGAGGTCACCAAGCAGTTTGCAAGGACCAAGAGTGTCACAGACCATCAACAACAATTAAAGCAACTTCAACGCAAATCAGATAGATAGACTGGGAATGCCAATTACCAACAATAGGCCCTACAAATGCATAAGTGGCACTTTTGCTAGGACTAGCACCCCAACCTAGTAGTCCAATTGAAACTTGAGGAATGTGAAAGTATCACCATACTTCTACTGCACCAATCTTGAGAGAGCAAGAGTGCTAGTGGACAATGCATATACTAGCAAGAACTTCCCAAGGTATTAGAGAGGATCACACAATTAAAATGACATGAACTGGTGCGGAAATATCTTAGGCTAAGCTTGTAGACCATGGATGACACATATCCACAAGTAGAAATGGATTTGTAGGCTAGTATCGGCACAACAAGATTTGAAGCAATTTGAAGGGATGATGCGTATCAAATCATCTCATTAGGATTTGTAGCCATTGCAACCACAGCCAATTGGATCAACTAGGAATGCTAGGTGAACGCATGTGCTAATGGATCTGGAGGTCCATCATGATCCCAAGCAATTCTTAAGGAGCGCGAGTGTTAATAAACAACAGCAGGAACAAGTGCTTATCATTTTTTTACTAGTCGTGTAAACCAAGAATGCCATATAGTAGCAATTGGCTCTGCACATTTATAAGAGATAATGGCATGAACAAGACCATATAAATGATATGTAATAAAATTGCAGTGATTCAAAACATGATATTGGTCAAGGAGCTGTTGCAAAAAAGCAACGATCATGCATGTCATGACAATTATAGCAACAACAAGAGGAAAACATACCTAAACAAGAACTCTAGTTGTGACTTCAAGTATGCTGTGTCAAAAAAGTGATAAAGCTGAGGCTGAAAAGTAATAGAAGTTGATATGGTGGAGATCATTGTAAGTGGACTTCCAGTGGTCCAAATCATATCTAGAAAGTGCAATGGAAGTGATGCACTATAGGAAGATAATTGATCCAAAAAGTTAAAAGATAAATCATACAAAAAGGTGTAAAATGGAGAACCCTAAGCAATAGATATGCAAAGATTAGAAGGTTACAGATCTGCAAGTAGATAGTTACAGTCTTGGTATAGGCGACTGCGGTATACACAGTTGTGCATACTGGCGGTCCTTTATCTGTCATTTTTAAGCATATTCAGGTACACACACAAATTTGTTAGCAGGTTTCATGATAGATTGTGAGTATTTTCATCGATCATCATCGAATATATCAGCTTTCTTTTAACAAAATAGATATGTTAACATATTACTGTTAGCAAATTTGTTAACAGAGCAGATCTGTTAACAGATTGCTGCTAGCAGATTTGTTAGGAGTTTGTTTTTTAAGGCCTTTCCCAACTTAATAACTCATAAATTTTGATATAATTGTTTCCTTTCTCTCTTATATTCTTTCTTTCTTATGATCTAGTTTATTCTTGTGTTCTTTGTAGGAGGCTCATTGCTATTCCTAATTTGGGGATTAGTTATTGACTGTGATTGATGTTTGTTTAATATTCGTAGTTGGAGATTCCTCATCATTTACTATTATATGTCTTAATGTGATGCCATATTTTTAATTGTGATCATAAGTTTGCCTTGACGTGCATCAAGAGTATACGGTTTTCAACTTCAACTGAGGAGGCATCCATCATTTGGAGAGGTGCAATGTGATTGTTTTGCCCACCTTGAATCCACCATTTAGGAACCTGCCGTTTGGCACCAATCCATCTTAGGGTTATGTTTCTTCATCCCTGACTTTCCCAATATGACATCATCTTGTGCTAATGACATCTAAAAATCCCCATTTAGAGGGGTATGATGTGAAGTATGTAATATATGGCACCGACTGTTTTGGTATAGAAATCGTAGCCATGATGTCTTCCATGAAAGGCAATTGGAGTCGTTCAATGGTCTCTTTTGATAAGAAGTGTGCGATGCTCCTAGTTCGATTAACACTTGCATTTTATATCCATTAAGACATTGATGACTTGATTGCGCCTCGTGAGTCATGCCACTCGATTATTCTCAATTTGTAGGCCTTGAACTATTTGCCAAAGTGTTTGGTTGTGGCAAGGAACACTTATTGGTCGCCATCCTTTCCCCATTCGATTTTTTCCTCAGCATCTATATTTTGTAGGAGATAAATGGATCTTTGCTGGGCTATGCCCCTTTATTTTGGGCTATTCAATTGATGTGTATGTGTCCATGTTTGCCATGATTAAAGCAAGATTGCAATCTGTTGAGTGGTCATCCCCCTATTGTGGCATGATGTCCTTTACATAAAGTGTTTGTATTTGACATGAAAGGGCATACATTGTAGCTTTGGGCTTAAGCATTGTATAATTCTTTCTTTCACAAAAATTTATGGTGCGTGAGGTTTTTTTTTTAATTTCTAAGGAACAAGATAAGAGATTTACCATGCGTCGTTGGTCAATGCTTGTTACCAACATAAAGTTGAAGGTTCTAACCTTCAAAGTTTAAGCATACGCTGTTTGTAGCTGGCACTGTTGCCATTGGATAGCTAGATCTATTTTTCCTGCCTCTTATGGAGACTTACTATTGATGATGCGTGTCTATTACAAGTAATCTAAGCAATTTCAGAAGTCTGTTTATTGCAATATTTTTATAAGCAAAAGTTTCCTTTGCCATTAGGAGGAATATGTTAGGTTGAAATCATAGAAATTTAGAAGTCATGAAAGTGTCAAGGAACCAGGTTAAGACAACGTTGTACATGTTTCATGATTGCGTGTAGACATGTGAGAATGTGTTGTTTTCCTCAACTGCTATTCTGGATATTGTTTTGACTCAATCTGGTAGAAAATGAAAGTGTCATTCTGATATTCTTGTTTCCTTACTTGTTGAAACTGGGATGATACAAATTTCACAGAGTTTGTCTGGTTTGTCGAACTTTGCACCTTATCATACATGGTTGGCGTGTGCTGTTTACCTTGGAAGTTAGTTTGTTCAATGTTGAACAAAATTTTTGTGGTGTTTGTACTGGATTTATCATCGGATGATGTCAGACAAAGTATGGAAGCCTGGTGCATAGTTTTGTATTGTAATGATGCTGGACTCTTAACATTTCTACGGTTGAATTGTAGGTTGTCACGACGGTTTTAAATTTTATAACTCAGGGAAGGCCTCCTTATTCTTTTAAAAGAGTTGGAAGGGTATCTGGTGATTACTGGGGGAAGAACAGTCAAGAGTTGAAAGTAGTCGTCAAGCATAACGAACTCCTTTGTGGCGTTATAGACAAGGCACAGTTTGGAAAATTTGGCCTCGTTCATTCTTTTCACGAGCTTTATGGGCCTGAAGATGCTGGTCAACTCTTGTCAGTGTTTAGTCGCCTGTTTACATCATTCTTACAGGTTTGGGGAGGGCGTTTTTCTCTTTTGAATGCTTACCTCTAGCACAGAAGTTTTGAGCATAACATGTCAGTAGGATATGCGAAATATTCCGTATTCAAAGATTCATGTGAAGTCCTCTTGTTGAAACTCTTGTGTATAGCTTACGATTTACTTTGTTACCAGATGCACGGGTTTACATGTGGAGTAGCAGATCTTCTTCTGAAGCCTGACATGGAGCAAGAGCGAAAAGAGAAACTACTCCGAACTGAAGAAGTGGGTGATAGTGTTCATGCACGTTATGTTGGCATCGACTTGGACAATGAAACAGGTAGTGTCTGTGATTCTAAATCCACCAACATACTTGGGGACTCATTTCTACAGGCTGGAATGTCATAGAATGTGCATTATGGTAAAGTTGGTGAACTGCTTGCTTGCAAAACGTGCGAATCTGCTTGCTTCAACAATGCACAATACACTCTCAAGTCCAACAACACAAAGTTTTTGTTTAATGTACAAGCATTTGCTTGCACAACATAGAGGGGAATCAAGGCATGCTGGGAAATATGTTTCCCAGCCAATAAGGGTTGTGTTTCCCAGCCCAAAAGGGTTGGAAAGCATTTCCCTAATACTATATTGAATGAAGCTACATAAATAACTACTTTTTGGTATGCTCTTTTGGAGGACCCTATAGTGGAACCATCCAAGACACCTTTGAACTAGGGCAAAACTTGCCCAACCCTATTTACCTATTAGCTGTTTGCAGAGCAGGTTAGTACCATTAAAATTTGTGCTGTTCCAAAGGGGCCTGCATGCTGAATAAGTAGTTGCAAAGATATCCATGCTTAACTGGAAGCTACAACATGAGGAGTGTAAACTGCTTCTACTAAAATACGAATAGTAGCATGAATCTTGATGAAGCTATATAGATGGCCTAGGAATGCGAGAGGAAGACATCATAAGAATCGTGATTGACAATAAGTCAAATATGAATGATACCATGTGCCTATAAGTCCCTTACTGTACTAGAATGCCACGTAAAGTCATCGGTTTGAATATCAGGACACCAAGCACATACATGAGGACCAAGAAAATGGTAGAAAATGCATTTGAAGGTAGTCAGATAAACTAGGTATGCCAGACAGAGGCTCCCCAAGTGCATAACAGGTGCAATAGGAACAGTCATATATAAAGCCTGCTCAATAGTACCATAGTATGTACCATAATAAATAAGATCATATGTGGGAATACTACTATTACTGAAACTATTGTATCAAAAGAGAAGCTATTGGAAAATGGCTGTTAACTTGGATGTGCATATGAATCTTGTCATAATGTGCTAGGAGAACTTTCAAGTTTGATAAATGTGCTAGGAGAACTTTTGTAGATAATGAGAGGTCTTGAAAGTTCATATCAATAACCTCAACTGTAAAGAGAGAAGTACGATGTTGGCTGATTGGAATCATGGTGCCATATGAAGATACTAGAGCTGATAGCTTGTTGTAGTGGCATATTGTTTTAAGTGTCATATTGCATCATCACATCATTTTGTACTGGAATATGCACCCTATATACAGTTATGAACAAACTCACAGATGATGATATCAATGAAGGACTAGAAGAAGCAGGAAAATCAGGGAAAGCATCAAAATATCTGCTATCTTATCAACCAAGAGCCTAGAAGGAATATCGGGAGTATAAATGATAATGGGAGCATCTGAAACAATATAAGTGATCGAACCAATGGGGGGTGGGTAGGCATTCGGACACTGCTGGAATGTTATCTGTAGTGTGGACCCCAAAGGACTTGCACAATGTGAAATATCAGTACCGACCTATATCCAGGCATCAAGGATAGACATTGCCGAACCCGCATAAGGGCTAAGCATATCATTCAAAACATTTACAACCAAAGGACCAACATGGACTTCTGGAAGTATAGCTGCAATTGAAGCAGAATCAACAATGACCAATATCACTTGTAACTGTATCACATGCTCGCAGAAGGACCCTCACAATGTGACTCGGAAAGATTATCATAATTTGACTCAAAAACACTTGCATGAAGTACAGTTTCATGAATTGCCAATTCAAAGCCCAACGAATCAACGGTTCAAATCGGATTCCGGTTTAGCTGACTCAAATTGATCCCAAAAAAGAAAATCTGTTTTCTTTTCGTTTGAAACAGTAAACAATAATCAACTTTACTCTTTAAAATAGCCGATTCTTCTGCAACAATCAACAATAACCATCGTTAGTCTTTGAAGTTTGAAGTAACTTGTAAGCAATGATCAGTAAGCTATAGCTATTAGCTTGTAGCCTGTAAGTATAGTTGCACATGTCGCCGATTCATCATTCATCACTCGTCAACAATGCTCATTGGTTAATTTGCACCCTAAATCTTGGATCAGCAATTCTATCTTTGGCAAAATAAAAGAATTTAAATTTTTTCTGCAAAATCAAAACCCTAAAACCGATTTGCCGATTTGGTTTTTGGCTCCCGATTTGAATCAGTCTAATTAGTTTTGAATAGGTTGTCTAGCATGAAGGGAACTCTTATGATCTATAAGTGGTGGGGTCATAGCAAAAAGAAGAGCGTGTAAAAAAGCAAACTAATTAGTAAATGAATTATCAGGGCAATAATGTATGCCACCAAAAGTGGGCACGACCTCGGAAATACGAAGTAGCAAACAATATCTTACAAATATCAGTATGTGGTTTGAGTGGGTAAGCTTTTAAGGCGTGAATAAAGTCACTCAGTCCAGTGTCACTATAAGAACTTGTGAATGTAGGAATAGCATAAACGAGTGACCAAGATTGTGAAAGAAATGCCATGAGGCGAAAAGATTTACAAAATGCTAACTTCTAAATCTGGACGGGTAATGAGTTGAATGATCACAAAAGAATGTGGATGGATACAAAAAATGGACAAATGAATGAAATTCCTGAGGAGAGGACGATTGTTGTCAACCCTAACCATGCTCAAGAGGCCATAAATGACACCAGCACAACATGTGGGGCAGATAATCGACAAGAGATGAAAAAAGCAGACAACGTTTTTTAAGCAGGTTGAAACAACATAGAATGAAACAACTGAAAATGGAATGGAAATGAACAAACAAACGTAACAAAAGGTTAATAGCATTGTAACAAGCACGCGAGAAAAACGATAGTAAAATGGAAAATGGAATTTGTATTTTTCAACAGAAAGGTTGTAGAGAAACAAACAAAATGAAACAGTAACTGGGATTTGGAAGCGAAAAAAATTCAAAGAGAATGTGGACAAATTGAAATAAAAAATAACATAAAACATAAAAATAGAGATAACTAACAAAAGAAAATAACTTAAAACAAGGGTGTGGCTAAGCCGCATGGACCCTGCCTTAATGTAGTGCTAGTGCCTAATAGACACTAGACACTCAACATCATTACTAACTAGTACAGTATATGAATGCTCTTGATGGATTATTGCGCCATTACAATGTCTTAATTCATCATTTGAAGTTTGAGATACAACAATGTAGCATAAGTCTTATAGTTTCTCAAACACTTCGAGAGAATAATGGGTGAGACGTGGAGACATTAGGTTTTATTGTATGTTATGATCTTCTCATACTTTAGGCAAAGGGGCATGTGTTATTACCATCTCATGGCACAATACTTCAAAATATCAAACCCTACTACCTGACCAATGCCTTCGTTGCACACAGTGAGCTTTATGTTAATTGATTGAGAAAAGCAAATGACATTATTTCATGTACTAATCAGGTTTAGTGCAAAATGTTGTCTTCCCCTTCATCTCAACAATTAAATATTAGATGGAATTTAGAGAATTGTAATGCCTGTAGTTATCAAAGATTTGTTAACATTAAATGCACTAAAGTGGAAAAAAATGGAGCTTTTAGAAAGATCTTACACATAGATCCAGCGGTACCGGGATCCGCGGATCCTGGTACCGCGGATCCACTGTGGTACCGCGGATCCATACTGATCCGCAGTACCACAATATTTATTATTTTTTAATATATAATATTTTTTAGTATTTAATACATTAATATATATTTTTTTAACCTAATCCCCCCCCCTCGCTTCATCTCTCTCCCTGCCCATCGCCCTGCTGTCCGCGCCCTCCCTGCTGTTTGCGCCCTCTCTGTTGTATGCCCACTCCTCGCCATCATACTGTCTTCGCGTTGCACTGATCGCGTCCGCCCCTGCTATTGCTATTTCGGCCTTTGTTGTGGTTTTCTCAAGCCTTCCGACTCCTATCGCACTCACAGAGATCTCTGCCTTCTTTCTCCAGTTCCTTCTACAGAGATGGTGCATTCCAACCTTGCTGATCTGTGGGACGAGGTGGACATTGTCAGGCGGGTTCCCGACAAGTCCAACAAGTCCGGTGCAAAGATCGTGCGCTGTCGATATTGCCTGGCCGAGTTCGTTGCCACCCTCACTCGCCTTAAAGGCCACCTACTCGGCGCACGCGCCAAAGATGGTGGCACACTGAATGCTGCCCCCTGTGCCAGCATGTCTGTTCCCGTCAGACAACGACTTCTAGATACCTACGGGCCACGTCTTGTGGCGGGGGAGAACACCATTTCGCAGGGTGTTCTTCGGTTTTGCACCGCTCCTTACGTGGTTGACCCCGAGTTGCTGCCTGCTTGGCTGGCACGCACGAGGCGAGGGAGTGCATCCGCACAGGGGGAGCTGGGTGCTCCGGTTCCGGATTTCTCCGCCGAGCCTGTCGCAGCATCTCTACAATGTCTACCTCTTGCTTCCGATGCCTTTCGTTGTGCCTTCGAACATCTTCCTCGAGCTTCCTCCTGGCTTCGCCGTCAGGCCTCGGTGGTTTGCGCTCCGCCATCTCACGACACCCTGTTTCTCGAACTGGCTCTCACAGCCTCTCATAGCCTCTCAATGGCTCTCACTGGCTCTCTCACAGCCTTTAACTGGGTCTGTGACACAGCCTCTCACAATGCCTCTCACAATGCCTCTTGATGATACCTGTCACTGGCTCTCTCGCACAGCCTCTCACAATGCCTCCCACAGCCTCTCACTGGCTCTCTCACTGCCTCGTGAGTGCCTATTTAACCCCACAGCCTGTTTCCCCATTTGCACTTGTTGATGATCCCATGTGCTACTGTACCTGCCCCATGTATTGCTCCCCCACATGCTGCACTCCGATTGGGTCCGTGGTCTGCTCCTCCACAATGCCCATGTGACGGTGTACCTGTCCGGATTTGCTGCTCCCCCACATGCTGCACTCCGATTGGGTCCGTGGTTTGCTCCCCCACAGTGCCCATGTGACGGTATACCTGTCCGGATTTGCTGCTCCCCCACATGCTGCACTCCGATTGGGTCCGTGGTCTGCTCCCCCACAGTGCCCATGTGACGGTGTACCTGTCCGGATTTGCTGCCCCCCCACATGCTGCACTCCCATTGACCACAAGGTCTGCTCTCCCACAGTGCCCCCAGTACAGTCCCCCTATATAGTAACATCTTTTTTCCAAACCCTAACCCTTTTTTTTCCTGAATTTTTTACCTTGTATTAGCCTGTTAAAAGGGTTTTTTATTAAAATAAATAAATAAATAATAAAAAATATTATTTTTGTGGTGCCGCCCTGGTAACGTTGGCCTGAGAGCGGCACCATAACCGCGGTACCACCATTATGGTACCGCGGTACCATAATGGCGGTACCACGTGCCACTATGATCTTACATGCAGCTTTTTCTATGGGAGTTAAAGTAGGAGCATTATTTGGAATGGATTCCAATTGTCCATGTTGTGATGGTTCTCCAAAGGATGAAACTCATATCCTTATTCATTGTCATGAATCGTATTACGTGTCATGCAATGCCCAACTATGAATTGGAGCCTATTAGTATGGGATCTTTTTATTTGGGTGAATGTTGTTATTGGTCTCATCCTTCTAAAAAGAAAAAATGTTCCTCTTAAAGTCACTTAAAAAATTAGAAAGGTAGTAGTTCTTGAAATACTTTAGGTTCCATCCTTTGTTACAAACCAACCTCCATTTTGAGATTTGGCCTCCGAACACTCTAGCATAGCCATGATCTTGTTCTTTACGTCATTGCGCGACAAGGGGTATCGAATTTGTGGAGGGAGTTTCCTCCACAACAACCATGAATCAACTACCAAACTTAAGTGGAGATGCCTAGGGAGAGTGCTTGACATCTCCACAACTCTAAACATATGGGCATATGAATACCACCTCATGGCATGGGGGTCACGTGAAATAGGGTAAATACCATTTAGACTCTCTCAGCCAATAAAAAAAATAGAGCTAGCCATAACAATTGGTAGGCACTTGTGTGTGATAACAACCTTCCATAGGGCCCGGATACTCTCTTCTCATTGGTGGACAACACTTCAAGTGGCGCTCTCCCCAATTTCACACAAGTTGGCACTTACCCTGAAGTGGCACTTAGGTGGCACAAATAATGCCAACCTGGGGTAAGTGTACTTGCCAGGGGAGGTCCCCCATTAAGTGGTGGGACCTTGATCCATAATCCAATAAGATTCCTTTCCACATTATCCAAATTTAACACTCTCCATCAAGTAGTTGTGTGTGAAAGCCTTCAACTCCTAGAAAGTGGGAGCAGGTGTGGGGGCTAAGAGCACCTCTGTGTGTGAAAGTAGGAGTAGTTGTGGGGGTTAAGAGCACCTTTCCATGGCTCAGAGAAACTCAATGGGCCATGAGCAATACTTCCGTAAGCATGGGGTTTTGTTGCAAGTCATTTGTAGCGGTTGTGCACCACATGAGATTCATGCCTTTCCCGAATGCATCCAAACTTCGGAGGCAGTAAAGGAATGAAGGGACAGATGAAGGGAGACAATAGCAGAACATCAAACCATAGTGAAAGAACCATACTGGGAGAGAAAAACGTATTATGACTGGAATTGTTATCTCAAAAGTCAAGAGGGTACCCTTCCCAGTCCTGTTATGGACACGCATTATAGTCCATACTTCTCTACTTGTGACAATATTAGTGGACACGTACTTTATATTACAGTTTCTTCACCACCTATCAGTTGTTGGATTTTCTCTCACATTTCCCTTTTGTGGTGTTTTCTTCTTTTGGCATTTCCTTGTTTCATGGCCTTTTCTCATCGGTGTTGATTAGAGCCTACGTTGAGGTGACGACTAGTGTCCTCTCCCTCTCCCTCAAAGAGTTTGTGTGTCTTCCACATTCCAATGTGGTTTAAATATTTTTTTTTTGGATCATTCCTCACGTTTCCTGTTCGTTTTCCTTCACACTTTACGTTTTCCCATTCTGATTCCATTTTCTTTACTCATTTTCCATTTTATTTAAAAAAAAAACAACAAAATGATGACACTTTCCTAAGTATTTCGGTTTTTCCTCTACATCTTGTGGCATTGTCGAATTCACCGACTGGGTGAATAATTTTGAGGACTATTTTTTCACTTATTCATGTTAAGATGTATGAAAATCAGGATGGCTTGTTTGTGGTTAGACGGCCATGTAAAAGTTTGGTTTTCCATCTATCGTCACACTCATCCTACTCTCATATGGGGCATATTTCTAGAAGATCTATTTGCTACCACTCTTTTTGTGTTACTTTCTACATGTACAGGTTGAGTCTTCACATAGTCCTAAGATAATGATAGAGTCACATAGTCCTGTGTAAGTGATAGAGTCAAATAGGACATTGTCGAGACATATAGTCCTATTGTCGCGTCACATAGTCGTATTGTCGAGTCACATAGTTCAAATGAGATCGAGTCACACATATCAATACCTGTTGAGGCTTCTTGTATAGTGATCGACTCTTAGATCGAGAGGGATACACATAGCGAGTTAGAGTCAGCTCTACAGGTTGATGCTGAGTACCTTGCTGTTGCTCTAGCTTTACAGGTTGATGTTGCTCCAAATCTACAGGGTACTGCTGAGTGCCTTGCACCTATATGCCTCGATTCACAGATATCATGTTTAGTGGTCGTTCTTGGTTTCATTGATACTGATGCAGCATACCTTGGTGGTGTTTCTACTATTGCTCCTGCGCATACTTCAGATATCCCTCGTGGTCGGTGTTCCTTGTTCTACTTTTGGTATATCAGTTGAGCTTGGTATTCGTCGTTTCAATGCATTTTTTCTTTCAATTATTCCAGTGGCTTCAATTGCTGCTCTGCCTGATGCTAGTTCCCTGGTTGCGGTCTCCTTGCCCTTGGTATGTGGTTGCGCTTTTCCTGTTCTTCTATTCCTCACTTGTGCGCCTGGTGTGTACTTCAGGATGGCACTTGTGGCTAGTTTTGGATGGGTCATCGATTCTCCATCCATTTTTGTTGCATCCTATGATGGCTTGGTATGTCCATATGAGGTCCTTCTAGATGAGTATTTCGGCTACTGTTTTCACTTTTGAAAAGTAGATTATGTTTTTGAAATGCAGAGTATGCTTCATATGAGAAAAGCCCAACCATCCATTATGCAATGGAAGGAGCCAGGGCAGATAACATAATGCTCGAGATGGAGTCATAGGCGAGGCCCGGAGGGGCCGAGGGGTAGATCCTCTAATTCCTTTGCAAAGCGATGACACAGAATGTCATCTGCCTGAGCTCCTTCCATAATACTTTAATATCAAGTCTTTCTAAGTACCTGCGAAGGATCTTCTATCTATTTTCATTTGTTAGAAGTCTCCATTCTAAATACCTGCCAACTTCTATCTATTTCAAATCTCTCATGATCCGAGTCTATATAAGGGTGTCACAATCTCCAGGCTATGTCTTTTGTCAATTCCTCCTTTACCTATATGGCCCACACCGTGTAAGCTACACATACTTCTGCTTTTCCAGGCAATTACTACCCAAACCTATTTGAAAAGTATTATTTAAATACATGGCATTTTTATAGATTATCCTACATATAAAAAAATTAAATAAAATAAAAATTTTAAAAATGAATTTCAAACATAAGCATGTTGTATGATCACAAAGTACCCTGCCTAAAAGACAGGGTCAAAAACGGGGAACAAAATGCAAATAGCAAAACATATGGCAACAATATTATTTTAAGATTTAAGCCCTAAAGATAATTTTAGGCATGTGTGGGTGTGCTTGCGATGGCGTAGCACGTTGGCCCAGGCTGATGTGACGGAGTTATGTGTCCAGACACATCATCTATTTGCACTCATATCCTTCAGAGATACTTAGTCTGCATTCCAGCCATCCCAAATGTGCAGCAGAGACAGCCACTAACTTAGCATGTATCCATGCAAGATGGCACCAGGACGTCCACGCAATAGCCAGAGCCAGCACAAGCAAAATTATCCATTCAAAAGCATTTAAAATGTTCATGCCTAAAACTACCCAAATCTATTTGAAAAGTATAATTTAAATACGTGGCATTTTCATAAATTACTCTACATATAAAAAATTGGAATAAAAATAAAAAATTAAAAATGTTTAAGCATAAGCACGTCAATCTTTTCTATGATTACAAAGTACCCTGCCTAAAAGGGAGGGGAAAAAATGGCAGGCACAATGCAAAATAACAAAAGAAAAGATAAAAATAAATAAATAAATAAATAGATTCAAACAAGCTTAAAGCAGTTATGCTTTCCTTCTACCAAAAGGTTAACACATTGAAACCAAGATAATGAAAACATAAAAACCGAACATGAAACAGAAACACAATAAAAAAACAAAAGGATGGGGGGTGCGGGGTGGGGAAAAGGGTGAATTTGGCTTTGGCAGGGGATCGGACGCAAGAGATTGAAACCGGATTTGGAGCAAGGCGATAAGGATCGAGATCGGGGCAGTATGCAAGGAAGGAACAATGTAGACATGAAAGATAGTATCAAGCTGAGCTTAGATTTCTAACTAGTGATGTAGACCCATATAATCAGTGCAATACAGCCCATACATGCGGAGTCCATTGCCCTGTTTCCAATGCAGACTAAACCCTGAATGGACGGTACAGTCTGTAGATACTAGAAGGCCAAATTGTGCCCCAATGGTGCAAAGTCTATAGGAACTTATGAGGCCCTATCTTATCTAGAACGGCCATTTTTGTGCTGGCCGATCCTTTTGCATGATTTGAACTCAATTCTAGATGCCACGCTATTGTAGCTTAATCAGTTTAAAAGACTGTCATCAGTCTTATGTGTGTGGAAAGAATCTGTTGGCCTATTCTTGCACTTGGATCATCATTTGTGGCAAATCATGGTAGGAATAGCATTGCTGATTGAGAGGGGAACGATATCAGGGAAGAATTGTGCCCAAAGCTATAATATACAAGTAGCTGATGGAATATTTGTTTTTGTGATGACGCCCATCAAGACTGTTAATCTCAATTGGGGCAGTAGGGAAGAAGCAAGGGATAGGGTACTGAGTGGAGTGAGTAGGCAGGAGGCAGCATGAAGGAGAGGCAGGAAATAGTATGCATGGTGAATGGAGGTACCCTCAAGTGTGTGCTATAGGATGCGTTGGAGCATGTAGGGAGGTAGGGTAGCACAGGTAGCGATAGGGGAAGGTTGAGATGGATTTTGGTATCAACAATAGATCAAAATATGATTATGCATGGACTATCGAGGACACAATAAGGTGTGTATGAGGAATTATTATCTGATACCACACAAGAATGATTTATCCGATGAAGTGAAAAAATCCTCCATTTCCTTGATGATCAACTTTAGATTTGACTATTATTAGATAAGGATACATTCAGGAGATGAGTATGATTTTCTTCGCATAGTTAGATATGAAAATTCCTCGCTATGCCTTTTGGAGTAATGGCCTCTTTTCAAAGTGCTGATAGAATGAAGATGGACAACCCAAAAACAGGGATATGTCTCAACAAAGAACAAAAACTAAGTTTCTTTTTTGGAATCCTTGAAGAGATTGTCATTGTAAGATCCATAAAAAATCCTGAAGCTCTTCTAGATTGTTGGTGGCTCGGGCATCAATTTGAGCTATATCAGGTGTTAGGAATTCAATTTAATCAACAAGGGGTTGACTTGAGCAATTTGACTATTCTGAACTTGTGATAGACATCAAATTTGAGCTATATCGAGTGATACACACATAAAAAGTGAGCTATTTGAATCTCCTAAATTTTATATTTCTCAAATTTGATCACTCAATGTGCAAGCTGAAGTTGTAAGAGCCAAATACAGCTATATCAACTTATGGACATCAATTTATGTAAACCTTTACAGGGCAAATGTTTCTCAAACTACTTTGATAAAAATCTTCGTCTTTAGTTCCGAAAATTTGGTCTGAACCTAAAAAAGGAGCAGCTTAATTCGTTGTTGATTACCAGTTTTGAAATTTTATAGTGATATGAATTTTGAGTACTGTGATTTGTGTTTGAAGTTTTATCACTTTTGGTCTGCTAATGATTCATGAAGTTGGACTTTGGCATTTTTGAGAGAGAGAAAGAAAGAAAGAAAGATTCGTTTATGTCTTTTCATGCCAAAAGGCATATAAGACGAGAGAAGTACATCCAAGTATGATGGAAAGCTAGACGGATCAATGTCGTTGAAACAAAATTATTGCATTATCTAAACTACTAGAACATAACAAAATGACAACTAAGAAGAGAGAGAGATATATAGTCCAAGATTATATGGAAGACCATTTACATGTTCAATTGGACAACTCTTCATTTTTCTAAACTCTGCTCTAACTTAGTCGAAACTACACTCTCAATATGCTTGATCTCAACAAAATGAATGTTACCATCTCTGTAGATCATTCGTCTACCTGTATCCTTAGCTTCTTGAAGGGCCTTTTTCCGTTCCACAACTACATAAGTAAGATCTTTATCTAGAAAGATCTTAGTATCCTTTAGCTTAGACTGGCGTCGTAGCACCTCTCGCCTAGACTCCAACGAAGTAAAGCGTAAGACAAGAGTGTTAATGTCTTTCTTGGTACACCAAGCTGTATCCAAACCATTGCTATGATGCTGGAGGTTTTCGTCCAGAATCTTTTTGACCTTTCCAAGAGCGTCCTGAGAGTTAGGGATGCCTCTTACAGGAACATTGAGGGCCTTTTTCTCTCGCAATCGGCTCTCAGTGAATGTGCTGGAGATGAAATAGACTGGGGCACTCGATTTACCTGGACGTTTAAGGATGTCTGCCCATGAAGCCTCCTTATGGTGTTGTTCTCCGCTTTTGTGGATAGTTTCAGTTGGTGTTGGTGTTGGTAGTCTTTCTTTAGCCTCTGTGACCTCTATTTTAACATCTGCTATGGAAGATTCAAGTCGTTGCATATGTGAAAGCAACTTCTGGATCGTCTTTTGCTGGGCATTAATCACTGTCTTCTGATATTCCTCTATGTTGTATAGCTTGTTGGTGTCTTCACACAATAGAGGGATCAGATGAGTCAGATCTTCTGTTGGAGTGGATAGAAACATCGAGTCCTGATAGGGGGTTAAGGGAAGAGCAATGTCGGGCTCATTATTATTAGTAGACAAAGAAGGAGAGATAGGGATGGCGTGAGGCAGATCAGATGTAGACACTGGAGCAAGCGTAGTTGGAGATGCAGAGGTCATTGAGGCTAAAGCGTTGGATCCAAAGAAAATGGTGCGGTTGGAGGTGCTGCGATTCTGCAAGTGAGCAGGGAGTGGAGCTCCCCCTACTGCATGCTTTTTTATTCTTGGCCACTTCTAAGATCACTAGATCTGAGAGCAAAAGCAATGGACCCTAGCAGTGCGTTGGAACTTGCTGCTAGACCCAATGATGGTTGGCGGGCGCAATGGAGCCTGGAGCCTCAGCTGGAACAGTGATGGTGAGCAGCTAGAGAGAGAGAGAGAGAGAGAGAGAGAGAGGCTATGTAGACACGAGTTACTAGGATGATGTACCTACTATCATCATTCATGTTTGTTTAATTCACAAGTTTTTGTTTGCAGCTCAAATTGCTCAATTGCTACCAGAGGTAACCAGACCACTCGACTTGACTCTCAAATTTCAATGCACAAACATGTAGAAAATCAATGCACGTGTCACGAACACAATAGTTAGTAGTAGTATTATATTGAGAGCTGTACATAGCATTCAAAACCTGTTTTTAAAGAATATAAAGTTTAGCACTATAAAAAAACCAAACAGAGGAAAAAAAATGATTGAAACCTTTTTTCAATTAGAACCTGCGAATCGGTCCCAATTCAAACCAGCCGATTTGAATCGGCTGGAAACACTAGGTTCCACATCAATTCACCCATGTTTTTAATATGTGCAAAGGATCCAAAAGGTGATTAATGAGTATAATATTTATGAAAAATGGACAATCTTTTCATACCATCAATTGATTCGTCCCACAAGTTACTGGCATCATAATGTTTAAGCCATTCATTATGCTGGTCTGGTACTCACATGCGCGAGGGACTCTAAATTCACATGTCCTATGCCTAGCTGATTTAAGTAAACTTTTTTTCTTGCAAGTATTATAATAGCTGGTGTTGTCCTTTGCCACCAACTCCAAAGACTGAGGTTTGATAGGGCAAAAACATTGGCATGATCTTGCCATTTCTTTTGCTCCTTGAAGTTATTGTTGGTAAAATTTACGGTATATCAAAAGTTAAATATTCTATCACTTCAAATTACAATAATGTTTTTCCCAACTTCAGTAAGTCAATTCATTGAGAAGTGTTTGGCTAAAAATAGGCATCATAGTTTTGGTAGTTCACTTGGTGCTCATATGAGGGATCATTTTTAGGGTAACATTATGACGAGAAACAGTGTACAATACAAAATGCTCTTAGAACTTCATTAATTCCTAAGTTGTTTAACATTAGAATGTGTTTGACCTTGAACCAAGGCCATTCTCTAGTGCATAGAATGCTGTGGACTGCCATGACTTGAACTTCCATCATAATATCTGAAGTCAAACTTTTATGGCAAGTTAAAAACAGTTCAATTTTCTTGGTGTCCTATGAGAAGAAATGAACTTTGCACAACATATATTACTTCAACTTATGATCTGCCAGATAAATTGCTTCTGTACCAAATGCTATTGACTTCTGCAACCTGTGTTTTGATAATATTGTTTTTTCTTTACATCATTAGGAGTTCTCTGTGTGATAATGCCGTTGTCTTTTGTACAATTCTTCTTTTGCAGAAATAGGTATTGAAAGTGTGAAACAAGAAGTAGAAAAAGCATTACAAACTCGTGGTGAACCTGCAAGCTCACGTTTAGATGTGTTGATGTCAAGTGCTTTGAATCGTATCACGTCCAATGTTAACAACATGTTGTTTCCCAAGGGTTTGTTAAAGCCTTTTCCAAAAAACTGCCTTTCATTGATGACTGTAACTGGTGCAAAAGGTGGACTGGTATTCTCTCTCTCTCTCTCTCATGATATGGCATGATGACTATCATTTAATCAGACTGTTGTATATTGCAGATATTTGGTTCATGTCAACTTTTGTTATGACTTCTTTGATAGCTTTTCATTTAGTTGATCATCTTTATATCTTTCGTTCTTAGTTATTGTTAGATGTTACAAATTTGTCTTGGAGATGTTTTATGCTTAACAAATTAATACTTGGAATGGACCAGTGTGATATCAGGCGGCAGGCATATAGGTGCCCGCCGGCTGGTATCAACAATGCTATCATAGAACATACTTGGCTGGTATATGGTTTTGTGATACTAGGGTTGACACTCGACTAAGGTTTTAGCCCATCAATGCACATATCGATACGTGAATTAGGGGCGAAAGGATCGATTTCAACATGGTATCTATATAGTATCCATTTTTAGTTGGTATCAAAAATTTACATATGTGATAAATATTATTCATGATGCCCCAAAGGCATTGGTGGGTACCAACAAAGTTGGCCTTTTAAATCATATGCTTATTACATGTAAAAAGTTCATGCTTTTCATTAAATGCATATTACCCTTGAATAAAGTCTAATTTTAGAAAAAAAAAATACTTATACCTGGGTTTATACTTGGCTGGTATCAGCCTTGCAATACCCAGGCCGGTTGATACCAGCCACCAATTTGTATACATGGTGCCCGGCTGGTATCAAAATTTTTTAAAAAGTGGATTATCAGGACCCAGCTGGTATCAAAATCATCAATACCCGCCCAACACTGGAATGGACCTTTTAGTCTTCTGTACCTTTGGTTCTTTGAGAACATTGATAAAGCTCTCTCGCTCTCTCTCTCTCTCTCTCTCTTGTGGAGAAGCCATCATTGGTGGAGTCGTGGATTTGCAGGTGCGCTTCCAGGGAAATAGATTGTATTCTCGGGTGCGCCTCTAGGGAAAGCAGATTCTCAGGGTTGTATGCTTTCGTTGATAAGAGGTTGCAGGTCTGGTGAGCACTAATCTCTGTGAGGTGGCGCTGCCTCTACTGGGCTTCATAGCTGAGTCCACCTACTGCTAAAATCGCACTTGAGACAGTGAAGAACCACCGTTTTCTGAGGAAGAATAACTACTTCCAATCGCATCTGAGAGAGCTATAGAATCAACACATTCCAGAAGCAGAAGCTCCTCATTTCCATTGCTGTCAGAGCGCTGCTAGAGGAGGCAGAATTTACCTACATTCCATCGCTGCCAGAGGAAGCAAAAAGTTACTCATTTCCATCGTTGACAGAGGAGGCAAAAAGCTACTCATTTCCATTGCTAACAGAGGGTTGACCTGTCTGTTTGCCATTGCATTTTAGGAGGCTCGGTCCTTCTGTCGCACTTCAAAGAAGGAGGCTTGCTCCTTCTGCCGCTCTCTTCAACACCGCAATGCAGCCCTTCGGCTTAGAACAAAACTTAAAGGCACTTTCATTTGTATGGATGATAATTTGACAAATACCGAATGGTTAGCAAGGAAAAAGATTATTCACGAAGCAAAAGAAAAAGGGCAAAGGGTCGTTTTTATCGACGACAAACCGCGATATTTTGACCTCCTCTCACACTAGGAACTTGGGGCTCCCGGGTTTAGGAGCTAGTCGAAATCCCCTACCATTTTTAGACTTGGCTTCTGGAATTGCAATGGTTTTTTATCATCATTATCGGCAGGAGATTTTACTGATTTTATTAGCAAATGTGACATTCGTTGTTGGCTCAAACCCATGAGTCTTTATATCATCCTCTTCCACATATACAGGATTACTCTTGGCAATCTATTTTTCGCCCATTTGTGAGAGGAAAAATCTGTCGTGGATCTGGCGGAGTAGCTTGTTTATACAGAGCCACCTCAATTACGATGGTTAAGCAAGATCCATATGCTTGATATATATGGCTACATAGTATTGGTCCATTATTGGGATTACCTCAGGACATTTATATGGCTGTATGTTACTTTGCTCCACAAACTTCGGCGTTTGCTAAATTTGGTGGGGACCCATTTCAGGCACTCTCAGATGATATTGCTGTTTTTTCTCAACAGGGCTACATTCTATTAGCAGGAGATTTCAACGCCCGTACTAGCTCCAGACAGACAAAATTTCATGCAGATACTGACTTTCTCTGGCTTCATCCTCTGGATACGGGACTTGATCGAGTATCACAGGATGCACACACTTCAGTTACAACTTTGGAGAGCAGTTGATTACTCTTGCGGAGACACATTCTCTTGCCATCCTGAACGGCCTCACACAGTGGCCTTCCTCATCAGTGTTTACATGTTATCCTCATGGTGGAGGACATAGTGTAGTTGACTACTTTATTGGATCACCTGCTTTGATCCCTCACATATCTGATTTCTCCATTACACCTCCTACCATCTCTGATCACTCACTCCTACACCTCTCACTTGGTCACATAACCCCGTCTTCCAAAGTTCCACGCTCCTCTTCTACTAACAAACGTGTTCCTTTTACTCATTCTGGACTCTCAAACTACACTACAACCATGTCCCAACTACTTACCAATTTCCCTTTCACGGCATCAGTTGAGCAACAAGCCACTTTTCTCTCTAAATCCCTCTTATCTGCGGCATCCTCATCTTTCTTCACCAAGACGATATCATCTCATAGACGCGTTCACAACCGCTGGTATGATGCCGAATGTCGCTCTCTTCATAAACATGTGGTATATGCCAGATTACACTCCCCTACAACACTCAAACAACACCAGAAAAAGTATCATAAAGCCACCAGAACAAAGAAGATAACATACCTACGCTCATTTTGCCAACGGTTGATCGACTCTTTAGATTCCCCTTCCTCCTCTTTTTTTTGGAAACATTTCATTTGATCCTCTTCGACTTTGGCCCCCATAGCAACCGAATCCTGGGTCGAATATGCCACAAAATTTAATACCCTAGACACCTCTCCTACCTTACTCTCACCATGACCTGCCCGCTGCACGCTTTTTACTCCACACATGGTTAAAAATGCCATTAACCATGCGAAACTTCATAAGGCCACTGACTATGATTCTCTAAACGTGGATTTCCTAAAACTTGTAGCACATCTTATCTTGCCCTTTATTGCTCACGCTTTAACACCGCTGTGACCTGTGGTTTTCCTACCGCATGGTGTACTAATATCCTTCATCCCATCCTCAAGGCAGGTGATCCCATGAATGTAGAAAACTACCGTACTATCATGATTGGTCACTTACAAACGGTTACTGGATCTTTTGCTGAGACTGAGGATTTACATTGTACGGGCCAGGCTGGGTTCATACCAAGGATACTCTACCTCAGATCAGATTTACATTTTGAGATGCATCATTGAGGAGGCACGACATCAGAGACAGAGAGTTTATTGTTGCTTTGTGGACTTCCGCAAAGCTTTTGACTCAGTTCCGAGACATCTCCTTTTCCAGAGATTATCTTCACTTGGCTTCACAGACGAGACTATTGCCGCGATCATTACTTTATATGAGCGAGTTTGGGCGCGGTTGAGGGACGATAGTGGTTGGTCTCCGCTGATCCACTCTACCATTGGAGTGAAGCAGGGCTGCCCCTTATCTCCTACTCTCTTTGCACTATATATTGATGACCTTGAGCCGATTATTCGAGAGGAAGGTGGAGAGGGCTGTCCCTTAGTAGATATTATTATCCCCATTCTCCTATATGCTGATGATGTGGTTCTTCTCTCATCCTCTGCAGCTGGCTTACAGAGACACCTTTTTGCTTAACATCACTTCTGTCAACTTTGGGGATTGACGGTTAATACTGAGAAGACCAAGATTATGGTGTTCAACACCAATAGACAGCATATGAGAGATGTGACCTTCTATTATGATGGATTGCCAATTGAGATTGTGACCTCTTACATTTATTTGGGAGTACTTTTCTCTGGTTCACTACTCACATTCCGACCGGCAGCCCTCACCAGACTCCGTAAGGGGCATACTTCTCTTGTTCATATGGAGAGATTTTGTTCCACATATTATGTACAGGACCCTGCTACCAGATGCTTACTATTCTCTACCACTGTCTCCCTGGTTGTTTTATACTTCCAGATATATTGTTGCTGCTCTCACTTCATCACGCACCATTGCTGGACAGGGGGCCAAGCATTCTTGGTTTGGCAGTGTCTCAGCCCTTCTTCGGACTTGGGGCTTATCTGTACTCGATCTTCCGAGCGGGACTCATGCGTATATCAGACGCACTATATGGTCACAGCCCGACCTTGATAAGGTCAAGATACATTTCTATGGCACACATCTACTACGGTTGGATACTACGGGTACCCCTGTCCTTCCAGCATATCTTACACAGCCATTATCTTTTGGTCTGCGGTACCGTATGGGACAGCTCCGAGTCTCTTCTCATCAGCTGGCTATTGAGACGGGTAGATACACGGACACTCCCAGATTGTAGAGGATATGTCAGCTTTGTTCTCTTCATGAGATGGAGGATGAGTTCCATTTCATCTTTCGTTGTCCAGTATGTTATGAGATCAGGGGGCGTTACCATTGTTTATACAGAGATACCCCTCTCACATTGCGATCGTTCCTCGAGTATCCAGACTCCAGATGTGTAGGTCTTCTTTTGAGAGAGATGTATACTCTACGAGCTTCACTTCTACCTACCACAGATATGGATCACAGCCAAACTCATTTACCCAATTTTTCCAGAAGTGGGACAGAGAGGATATTTCAGTTGTGGATTTTGAAGTCCCCATTCGGAGATCGAAGACACAGAGAGTCTCACATACTTTTGCTAGATCCAGGACCACCAGATTTTCACGGGCTTCCTGCCAGTCTACAGCACGCTCCACTACTACTATCACTCATTATTTCTAGCTTGCTCGTAGCTAGTCTCCTCCGCAGAGCAGGTGGTTAAGCTCTTTCATTGTATCCTCGCAAGCTGGTGGTCAAGCTTTGATACTTATTCTTGAGATAGAGAGATAGATATGCTAGTTTCTTTGCTTTTTACTAGTAAAGAAGTCCGTATGCGGACAATGCTCCTCACTTTTTGTACTCTCTTTTGTCTTACGTACCTTTGGGTACCAAAAGACGTTAATAATAATAATTCTAATTCTAATTCTCTCTCTCTCCCTCCCCCCCTTGTGTGCGCAGCGTGCGTGCGCAAGCACAAACACAAACACAAACACATAGATTGAATGATATCCATAAAGTATATCATTCAATCTATGTTATGTTTTTGTTGTAGTCCAGGGAAAAAGTGCACATTTTATGCAAGGAAGCGTTTGTTTTCATTAGAAGAGACATTGCAGTCTTGCCATGTAAAAGTGTTGATGGATGTTACCATCAAATGTCTGTATAGAACCTTAGAACCTTGATGTTATGGCTCGTTACTGCTATAAGTTGATAAGCTCCAGCAATTACATTGAATTCTGTCAAAGCAAGGAAGATTGATTAATGAAAAATGATCCTTTTTATGGAGCATCAACATATCGAACCTCTTCAGTGAGACCGAACTAACCTATCATATGGCTTCTGAATTAGCCTGGGTTTTTGTTATCGAAAAGCTTCCTGAATATCCTTGTGTTTCAGAGCACTCTAGATTTCCTTAACATAAGTAGTAGCAAGGTGTCGTCCTCAAAGCCCATTAACAAATGCCAACTTTAGTCAGTTTGTCTTGAAAATTCATCTTGAAAATGAACATTTTTCCTTAAAAATCAAGTTTTGTTTTATTGTTGACAGTCAATATGCACATGGCTTGCAGGTGAACTTCACTCAAATATCTTCTTTACTGGGGCAGCAAGAGCTAGAGGGCAAGCGTGTACCTCGTATGATATCTGGGAAAACACTTCCTTGCTTTCCTCCATGGGATACTGGAGCTCGATCGGGTGGCTTCATAAGTGACCGATTTCTAACGGGTCTACGTCCACAAGAATATTATTTTCATTGTATGGCAGGACGAGATGGGTACGTAAATCCTTTGGGCATTTAACATTGAAACATAGCAGCATTTTTTAGCATTGCTAGTCAGTGAACTCGAATTGTAGACCGAGCATTGGGTCTTAAAGTGATTCTATGGATCCTGCTTTTTGCCCTTAAGGAGTGATTGTAAAAATTCAATGTGATTTTCAGCGATATTCTTCTTAGCCACATGGATAAACTTAATACGAGAATTGTAAGCCAGTTGATAGCCTGCTGCTTTGATTAATGAACTCTTTTTCGTGGCTTAAGACAGCTTAAATACAAGAGCATGTGTCAATGTAGTAAAACATTAATGGAGAATGTATGCATTTTCAAGACTGATCATTGGGAGTAATTTGCTTTGATAACAAGGGAAAGAATAATTTTATAGTGAGTTCTGGATACTTGAGAAAGAAAATTTGCTGGGGTACACATGACATGAAATATGCCGATATTGGAATCTGATACTACTACTGCTTGCAGGTGCAACTGATTTGATTTATAAACACTTGCTTGTCGGTTATGCGATTTTTCAGGAGGTTAGAACGAGGTTGTACTAACAGAAAACCTTGAATGTTGAATGCATCACAGGCTTGTTGATACTGCTGTTAAGACTTCAAGGAGTGGCTATCTACAGAGATGCCTTATGAAAAATTTGGAAGGATTAAAGGTAGACTATGACTATACAGTTCGTGATTCAGATGGTTCTATGATTCAGTTCCTCTATGGAGAAGATGGCGTTGATGTTAGCAAGACAAGCTGTCTATCAGAGTTCAAGCTATTAGCTGCTGTGAGTTGTACTTAGGATGCTCATTTTTAGATTTTGATTCTGTTCAGAGAACCACGTTGACATCATAATACCCTACAGATGAGGAAAAGATAAAGAAATTACATATATTGTAAATTTGTATGTACTTGATAACTGTTTAAAGTTTTTAGAACTATTGAGTTGCCGCATGTTCTTTCCAAGACAAGATTAATTGAGAGCTATAGTATGTTTTTTGTCAGAATACGGGTAATTTTCGTGATTTTCTATTCTTGTTCTCCTTTTTCTGCTCTTTAGTGTTTATAATTTGATGAGGAAGAATTTCTTGTTCATCGGACACTTCTGTTGAAGCTGAATGTAGTCCCAGTATGTTGGAACATTTGTACATGACTGGCTTTGAAATAATCTTCCTCCTACAGAAACTCATTTTTTGCTAGTCAACCTAATATTTTGATGTAGTCCCCTAGTTATCTAACTTCAGAACTGCAGAATCGGTGGGTGGTAAACCTGGAAACGTGGCTGATCTAGTCATGTAGAAGTTTGAATTTTGGAGATTATCTGGCACAGATTTGTAGTAGGAAGTTGTCAATTATGTGATAAGCATGTTTCTTTTTGATGATGCATGTCTTATCATCATAGTTTGGCAAATTGGCAGTTTTTGTTCGAAGATCCATCATCCAAGCTTAATAAAATAAGTCTGTAGCGAATGTGGTGACAAATTTTTGATGCACAAGACTGCCTGTTGTAACTAATTATCAATGTTTTTACTTGGCCTTGATGCTTCAATTCTGTAAACCTCGTGTTGTTGCATGTTTACTCTCAGAACAAGAAGCTAGTTTCACAGAGAATAGGTGCAGCTCAAAGGAAAGACAAGAGAAGAAAAAAGACAACATCGTCTTCCGAATATGAACACAACTCAGATTCAGTTTATGGATCTTTTGGAGGAGCATATATCAAAGATATGCCAGAGGCAATGAAGAAAAAGTTGAGAGCATTTATTGAAACAAAGTCGTGCAGAAAGAGAGAGCTTTTGAGGTTGAGAAAACAGAGACATATTGAGGAGTTCAATGACCTGATGGCAATGAAATATTTGTCTAGTCTTGCTCAGCCCGGAGAACCAGTCGGTGTCCTTGCTGCACAATCAGTTGGAGAGCCTTCAACACAAATGACGTAATCACTGGATACTCTTGGCTAGTTCAATCGTTGTATAATTGTTCTGTGATCCTTAGTTATGTTCAAAATTCTAGTGCAGATATTTCAGTAGAACTTAAAGCTGGGCATCTAAGTCATCAAGGATTTATTATTTCAGTCCTTCCTATAATTGCACCTGAGATTAATGACAAATATCAATCGATAGATCTATTCAAAGGCATATGCAATGAAACTCTCAGATTCTTCCTGCACGAGATTATATATTAAATTTGGGGTTCCATAGCCATCTACACGACTTTGTATGCTTTTACTAAAGTTATGACCAGAATCACACAAACAAGAGAAAGGAACCAGAAGAGATGAACCTTTATCAATCAAATCATCTGAGCCATTCACAGAACTAAAAGTGAAGATCTTCTCAAGATTGCTGCAGTAACATGCTGATGAAGAAGTGAAGTGCATCAGAAGTACTTGCTGCTCCAAAACAGATGCTTGGTCTAGCAGCATTGGAAGACCATAGAAAACTGCCTTAACTTTCCCAAGTACATTGAGGTCAACCACGACATTGTGCAGGGAACAGCAATGATCC
Source organism: Diphasiastrum complanatum (assembly GCA_029204225.1). Lineage (NCBI taxonomy): Eukaryota > Viridiplantae > Streptophyta > Lycopodiopsida > Lycopodiales > Lycopodiaceae > Diphasiastrum > Diphasiastrum complanatum. The sequence goes on from CM055093.1 coordinate 48,813,057, forward strand.
TTGTGAATATGCAGTTGGATGATTGCGACAAGTAATGCAAGGATAAACACCAATTTCCTTGGGAAAAGTGGGTTCTGGTGATGGAAGCATGAAGGAAACTGAATTGACAATTAGGAGATAGGCAATTTCTAGGGTTGAGAGAGTCCATCTTCTTTTTTTCCCAGGGATCTTCACTGGAGATTATTAGGATATATGTTTTGCATCCAGCTAAAGGAGGATCATTGTTGCTATCTTAGAAGCCCGTTCCGACCAAAATGGGTCGGAACGTTCCGGAACGAAATTCATAAAAAATTAATTATTTTAATTATTTAATGAATTAAATCCTTTGTAAAGAAAACGTATTTTTTTTTATTTTTTTTTAAGGGCATCGTTCCGTTCTGCTATTACCAAGGTTGCTATTACCAACCTTTTCTCAGCCATCTCCTGTCATATACTTATATTATCACCTTTGTTTGAACACATTGGACTTGTAAATTCTAATATTTAAATGGCTCGCACCGGTCTGTGGTGTTTTGTTATCTATTGTAAATAGCAGGGTTTTGATGAGCTTGTTGACTTGCCTGTGATTGGCAGGGGTTATTGGGTCTAATTTAGAGGCTGTTGGGCCAATCTCTTAAAAAGGTGGTGTTGACTAGTCATTGAGACGTGCTACATGCTGTATCGGGATACTTGGTCCGATATGTGACATTTGTTGGTGAAAATAGTAACAACCTTACCTGCCTGTGTGTTAGGGGTATTGCCAAGTGGCAAGAGCAGGTGGCTGATAGCATGTGCTGTGCACATGTTTGTTTAGGAGGATTTGGGGTCAAGTGACTGCTCAGGGTGGAGGGGCGTGGGAACTAGAAATGGAGAGCCTTTTAGTTTGCCTCTCCTTTTCTACTTTGTAGCTATGGCTAGGAGGAGACTTTGCATTTAGTGTTTGTGTGACATTAGCTTGCTATGTACCATGAAGATGAATCAGTAAAGTGGATATTTTTTGTATACATTGGTGTCTTTTAGGGTTTTGTTGGCTTTGGTTTGTGACATTTGGTATCAGAGCGGCTGCCTTTTAAACTTGTGTGGGATTTTGCAGCATCAGGATCTTTTGTTAGGGTTTCTCTGGAATCGTTGAGAGTTAGCGTCCTACTATTGGAAATCTGTGGAGTGATTTGGAGCCCAGAAAACTGCAAGTGGGTGCCCTATGGTGCAGCCTATGAGCAATTTTGGCTACTTTTCATGCATTTTCTCTTTGCTTCTTTTGTAGAGCTGCATGTAACTTATTTGGAATTTGACAGTTGCAATAGCTTTTAGAGGTAGGTTGCTGCTAGGCCAGGGCTATTTGCCTATCTATTCAGTGAACCTTCCTCACTGTATGCTAATTGCTAGTTTGCAACTCTATTTTACTGATTTTTGAAGAGAAAAGTCTGTGTTTTGCTTACACTTGGCTGCAGGAGGTCAACTATATCTTGTTCTTTTAGGAATTTAGGGCTATCCATCTGTATAGTTAGAGAGAGAGAAGAAGAAGAAGAAGAAGCAGAAGAAGAAGAAGAAAGAAGAAAGCTTTATTAATGTCTTTTGATGCCAAAAAGCATATAAGACAGAGTAGTACAAATCAAGTGTGTAGTAGTCAGGGAGCATAGTAACTCCACAAAATAGCTAAAGAAATATAATCTGAAATAGAAATGCAAGCTGAAATACATAGTGTCTATCACTAAGAAAAAAAAAAACTACAACAGACAAAAATATATCCAAGAGAGAGCACTGTATGTGATATCAGCTAAGACCACTGAAGAAGTATGTGATACGAGGTCCCGAAGATGATACTGCAATAGAGGATGGACGCTGATGTCGTCTATGACGTCTCTGTGGGTGCTGAATCTGTGCAGTACGGGACCTCTGAGGACAAACTCTCCTAGTAATCGGAAGTGCTCGGACCATGGTAATGCCTGAGGTCAAGCACTGTCTCTGATCTCGATGAGCTAGGTCAATGTCGATGTCATCGTCTGAGACTGAATCTGGTCGAGGCCGGCGACTAGTGAAAAAGTCCGTAATCTGAGGCTGTGTATCACTATCCACTGAAGCATGGGCTCTCCGTAACAAGGACATCTCGTATATCATAAGGGCGACACACCTAGGATCCACATGAGTGATAAGAGAGCGTAAGGTGGGTGCATCTCTGAAAAGACAATGATAACGTCCCCGGATCTCATAATAGGTCGAACATCAGAAAAGGAAATGCTCCTCTGACTCAATCTCTCCCAAGGAACACATCTGACATAATCTGTACTCACGTGGAGTACCCTGGGAACGACCAGTCTCAATAGCAAGCTGGTGGGAAGATACCCGAAACTGCCCAAGAGTAAACCGTAAACAATGTGAGAGTCCATAGTCAAGATAGTGTGCATGTATAAGAAAACTTGCTCCATCAAACTCTAGAAAATATGTCCGGTAGAAATCTGATTTGACACTCAACTGTCCCTGCCAAGTATGCTGGATATAAGCCCAATAAATGAAACGTCTAATGTACTCATGAGTGCCTGCTGGGAGATCAGAAACTAAAATACCAAATGCACTCAAGAGGTGTGCAGCCTGAGAGTACCATGAGAAATGGACTCCACTATCATAGAGTAATCTCGAGGATATGACTGCAAGGTAGGAATATCTGTCAGAAGGGAGAGCCAATACTCTCTGGATATATATAGTGAGCCTAAAAAGGGCATCCACTAAAATAGGAGGAACAACAAACTCAGCAATGATAATCTGGTGTGGAACTGAGGGCTTAGCCCTAATCATCCGAGAGAGCATGGAGGTCTGGAGACGAGATATACGAGACCAATCCGAGGAGGTCATACCTGCACACCAAACCTCCGTCGCATATAAAGCTGTAGGAGTGACCATGGTGTCGAAGAGACGACACTTATTGGGAGCATCATGAATATAACTCCTCAAACAAAGTCTCTCAAGCTGGACAAGGGAAGCATGACCCTTCCCAAGTCGATCTGACGCACCCTGCCGCATACTGAAAATCGGACCACTGAATAGCACCCCCAAATAAGTGTAAGATGAAACAATCTCCAAGGGCTAACCATCAAGGAAAATATCCTGACGTTGCATGAAGGCTGTGGAAGTATTGAACACCATCACTTTAGTCTTCGAAATATTCACCCTCAATCCCCAACGGGTGCAGAAGGTGTGTAGACTGTCCAAATGTCTCTGAAGTCCCTCTTTAGTCGGTGAGACTAAAGCCACATCGTCAGCGTATAACAGTATAGCAATAAGTATGTCACCTAGATTACAGCCGATCCCACCATCCTGTCTGATAACTGTCTCAAGCTCATCAATATATAGGCCAAAAAGCGTAGGTGAAAGAGAACATCCCTGTTTCACCCCAATGGTGCTCCATACGGTGTCAGAAATGCCTGATGTGTCTCAAAAACAACCAAAACTCTCTCATATAATGCCATCACTGCCAAAATGGTGTCCGTGGGAAAGCCCAAGTCCCTGAGCCTCTGGATGAGTAAATGGCGTGGAACTGAGTCAAAAGCTTTCCTAAAGTCTACAAAGCAACAATTAACGCGCTCTTGTCTGTGTCTGGCTTGCTCAATGATAGATCGGAGTGTAAGGATGTGGTCCGTAGTGGAGTAGTGTATCCGAAAACCAGCCTGACCCAAAGCATGAAGTCTCCGATGTCAATTTACAGCAAAATGGACCAAGAATAGATCTGAATCAGATCCACAAGTGTGATTGGATGTTAGATTAGATCAACCTATCAATCTACACAAGATTAGATAGCATTTAGATCAAATCTAGATGAAGAAATCTAACAAGAACAATCATTTATGACCAAAACTTGAGCTTGCTGGTTTCACACGTGTGAAAACCTGTCAGAGTACGGACAATAGGCTGAGTATGAAGTATACTAAGCTAAGAACCCAATCAATGCATAAAATAGCAAGACAAATGGAGAGATTACTCAAAAAATGCACCAAAACCAAGATTTAGCTTCCATGTCAATTATGGCCAAATGAGCCACTATATATACACAAGAGCTGATGCTTACTCAGCTGATTTGGCACATGTGAGAGTGCCTACTCATCAAAGGATCCACCAATAATCATCAATATGGCACATGGACCAAGTTTCCTAACTTATAGCCACCTCCCTTGATTTTAGGCAATTTTTCTAATTTATAGGGACTTGCACAAATATCTATTACAAGTTGGATCTCACCTACTACTGATGTTTTGACACATGTGAGCAGTCCTTGGCACGTGTGAGATCACTCCTATCCATGTGAAATAGCTTTTCCTACCAATAAAATGATGCCAAGTGGCATATAGCGAGAAAACTAGATTTTGGCCATTTTAGCCACTAGATCTCAAATGAAATGGTATGTACAACCTATATGACTCATCTAAATGATAAATGCATTTAATTTACACTTGGGAACAGGCTCCACACATGTGTAAACATAATATGTACATGATTTTGGCCTAGATCAAGCATGATTTTGACATTTTCACACTCAAAATCTAGCTTGGTAGATCTAGTATACATCTATCTACAACTCCAAGTGCTAATCTTAACTTCACAAATGGATCCTTTGCCAATGGTTTGGTAAGTATATCAGCAACACAATCTGGAGATGAAACATGGATGAGTTTGATCTCCTTTGCTTGTACCTTCTCTCTCACAAAGTGATGTGAAATCTCAATGTGCTTGGTTCAAGCATGGAAGATTGGATTGTTGGCAAGTTGTTGGGCTGCTTGATTGTCACAATAAATGCATGGAATATCTTCAGCCTTGATCACTTGAAGCTCCTCCAATAGTCTTCTTAGCCATAGGATCTCCTTTGTTGTTCTTGTCATAGCTTTATACTCGGATTCGGTTGATGAAAGTGAGATAGTATCTTGCTTTTTGGAAAGCCAAGATATGACTCCTCCACATAGGAATGTAGCAAAGGCACTTGTGGATCTTCTATCCACTTTGTCACCTGCAAAATCTGAGTCGGTGTATGCTCTCAAACAAAGATTAGTCCCTTGATATACTATGCCAAAGTTTCTAGTAGCCGAGATGTACCTTCACACTCTTTTGGCACTCTTCCAATGACATATTAGTGGACTTTGCATGTATTGACTCAATTTGCCAACACAAACTTCTAAAGGAATGTGAACATAACAAGTACATCCAAAAATTTTCAAATCACTAAGATTTGACTTTTTGCCATACAATGCTTCATAAGGTGTGAGACCTCCAATGGCACTATTAGTCATTCTATTACATAGAAAGTTTGCACATAAAATAGCTTCTCCCCAAAATGAAATAGGAAGTGATGTATCTAATCTCAATGCTTTAGCACACTCACATAGTGTTCTATTTTTCCTCTCGACCACCCCATTTTGTTGTGGGGTGTATGTGCAAGTAAACTCTCTTCTAATGCCATCAGTTTGACAAAACTCTTTCATACTATTGGAGATGTACTCCCCTCCATTATCACATCTTAATACTTTCAAGCTAGCATTAAGTTGCTTTTCTATCTTGATTTATCATCAATAAAAGTGACATACATAAGAGCTCCACCATTAGATTCATGTGAAAAAGAGTGAACATCTGAGTGAATAAGATCAAGAGGAGAGTTAGATCTTGTCAAAGATCTCTTGAAAGGTTGCTTATGAGACTTGGAGAGTCCACAAGCTTCACAAAGCTTGCCACACTTGGATATGGCTTTGGGAAGTCCAATTGCTAGCTCTTTGTTCGCCATGGTCTCCATAGCTTTGTAGTTAGGATGGCCTAACCTCTTGTGCCATAGCTCCACTTGAGAGAGCTCCTCCCTTGCCATGTTAACACTTCCAGCCATCACATTTTCACTTGTCAATAATCAAATTTCTGTTTTTTGAAAAAAGATCTATAATCAAGCGATCGACACTTCTAAGAATCCACTATCCATAAGTTGACCAACACTTAACAAGTTCTTTGTAATAGAAGGTACATAAAGAACATTGTCTAGATCTACTTTCTTAGATGATCCAAGACATAATGGAATGGATCCAATTCCTACAATCTCACATTCTTGATCACTTGCAGTGAAGATAAACTTCTTAGAGTTATTGTAAGAAAGTAAGGTAGAAAAGTAGTCTTTTTGGTGAGTCATGTGGGAACTAGCCCCACTATCAATCCACCATGTGTTGTGATTAGATGTTTGTGTTAAGGAAGCCATCAAAGATAAGTTGCATTCATCCTCCTCCTCAAGCACAAGGTTGCCATGGTTGTCCTTCTCTTGGGCATTCTTCTTCTTGTACACTTGGATGCAAAGTGTCCTTTCTTACCACAGGAAAAACACTTAAGCTTCTTCTTGTCCTTCTTACTCTTGCCTTTTGAACTTGAAGCTCCATCCTTGCTCTCGACCTCCACATCTTGGGTCTTCTTGGATGGAACCTTCTTCTTCTTGCCTTTCAAAGAAAAGTTAGCTTTGTCATCACCATCAATCAAAGAAAGAGAACCAATCCTATTCTTGATATGAAGCATCCTACTATCCTCGGAAACTAGCACACTATGAAGTTTTTCAATAGTAGGAAGTTGATCTTGAATAGCAAATGTTTGAACTAGATTAGAATATTCATTTTCCATTCAAGATGATTTGAACTAGCTCATTGTCTTGAATCTTGTCACTAATGGAAGATAACTCAATATTCAAAGATTTGATCCTAAGAACATAATCTTGGGCACTTTCATTACCTCCTTTCATGCTTTGAAGTATTTGATTTTTTAGCATGAGTATTCTTGAAGTATTTTTGGATTCATAAGTAGATTTTAGTGAATCCCATGCCTCTTTGGATGTGCTACAAGATGAGATCTCTTTCAACAAGTCATTACTTACATTCATTTTCAAGCAATGTAATGACAACCTAAATCTCTTCTTGAACTTTACTAATTCTTGAGCTACTTGAGGTTCTTCTTCCACACCAAGAACAATGTCATACAAATCATGAAGTATAAATAATGACTCCATTCGAACTTTCCAAATGGCATAATTAGTTGATGAAAGCCTTTCACTAGCTTCAAGTAAGAAGCCACCCATTGATGCCATTATTAGTGTAAATGCACTTGAAACCAAGGTTGCAGGCCGCATTTCGGAACGTTTTTTTTGTTTTTGAAATTTTTTTAATACCAATATGGGTATCAAATGGAAGGTTTTTTCAAGGGCAGTTCATTTATCAAGTTTGCCATCAATTTCAGGACCAGTGTCGTCCGTTAACTTATTTTTCACTATTATATAATTTTCTACAGTTACCAGTATTGTGTGAAATGAAATCATGTGCATAGCAAAGCATTGAAAGCATATTGAATCTCTCTCTCTCTCTCTCTCTCTCTCTTTGAAGTATACCATGCTGGAAAAAAACCATACCGAATTACCTACTGAAATAGACCATGCTGGAAAAAAATCATATCGAAACACAAACCAATAGGACACAATGTAAAAACGTGAAAATATATAATGTCGGGCTCAAGGCCAAAAAAAAAAATAGTGACGTCCGATAAATAATGTCTCATAACACTAACAACTAACAATCGTCCTCTAACTCAAAGTCTAAGTCATCAGTGTCCGTGGAACTGCCAAACAAGGAATCTGTAGATGACGCTGAGGGTATCATGTGTCGTGGTGAGCCTCTGCCTCTGCGTCTGCCTCTGCCTCTTCCCTGTCCCCTACCTCTCCCTCTCCCTCTCTCTCTCCCTCCTGCTCCCTCCTGGCTAGCTCCAACTGCTCCTCCTCTGCTACTCCCTCCAGGTCGCCCTCTCAACTGTGATCTCGTACTCTGGGAAGGCCCTATAAACTCAGAGCCGACCTGGCCCTCAACTGCTTGTGAGACTCCAGTCCTCTCTACAAACAAGGCCCCCAGACCCCCCCCCCCCCCTAGAACGTCTAGGTCGCCCTCTACGTCTAGGTGCAGGAACGGCTGGCTCCTTCTGTGTCTTGGCATCGGGGTCTACGAATAAGTGCTGCATGTCTCCCCCCCCTCATGCTCACCCTCATTCTGCCTCTGTATCACCCTCATCCATCCACTCCTCGTACCCATGCCCAAATCCCTCTCCATGCCCCAAAATCTCATCATCTCCATCCTCTCCCATCTCCTGACGTCAAGCTGCTCTCCTGTGGCGTCGTGTAGACCGTGCCTCTGCATCTGCCTGCCTATGTAGCTCCTGATAGATATCATCCTCGACCTCCTCCTCCGTAGGTGGCACCCGAGGATCAGCAGCTGTCGTATGTACCTTGTAGGAGTCAGGGTTCACCTACAAAAACAAACGGGCATGGTTAGTAAACCTATGCATTTGTCAATAAATTCATTTGAAACGCAAGTACATCAAGCAATACTAGTAAAGTCACTAACTCACCTCGATCAAGCGGTCACCTTGCATGCGTGTGCGTCTCAACATGCGTCCGTTGGTGTTCACAAACACCAACCGCCTGCACTGCTCAATGGAGAGTCTATTTCTCTTCTTCGTGTGATGGCTGGCCCATACACTCCAATTCCGCTCACAGGCGGAAGCTGAACAGTCCTGTGAAAGGACCCTCTCTACCAGTCGCTGAAGGTCAGGCGTACTGCGGCAATGAAAGCTCCACCATGTGACAGGCGCCAACTGGTCCTCTTTGAGCTTACACTGCTCTCGATCAAAAGGATACAGGCCAGTACGGACAGTAGGCTGAGTATGAAGTATACTAAGCTAAGAACCCAATCAATGCATAAAATAGCAAGACAAATGGAGAGATTACTCAAAAAATGCACCAAAACCAAGATTTAGCTTCGATGTCAATTATGGCCAAATGAGCCACTATATATACACAAGAGCTGATGCTTACTCAGCTGATTTGGCACGTGGGAGAGTGCCTACTCATCAAAGGATCCACCAATAATCATCAATATGGCACATGGACCAAGTTTCCTAACTTATAGCCACCTCCCTTGATTTTAGGCAATTTTTCTAATTTATAGGGACTTGCACAAATATCTATTACAAGTTGGATCTCACCTACTACTGATGTTTTGACACATGTGAGCAGTCCTTGGCACATGTGAGATCACTCCTATCCATGTGAAATAGCTTTTCCTACCAATAAAATGATGCCAAGTGGCATATAGCGAGAAAACTAGATTTTGGCCATTTTAGCCACTAGATCTCAAATGAAATGGTATGTACAACCTATATGACTCATCTAAATGATAAATGCATTTAATTTACACTTGGGAACAGGCTCCACACATGTGTAAACATAATATGTACATGATTTTGGCCTAGATCAAGCATGATTTTGACATTTTCACATCCGAGTCTCTGCCTCTGTACTCACTGCCGACTGGAGAATGGTGCCATAGAGCTTAGCAATAATATTTCCGACCATAATAGTGCGATAGTTATCAGGTTTCATGGGATCCCCGCTCTTATGGATGGGGTGAATGATATTAGTGCACCAAGAAGAGGGAAAACCGTGAATAACTGCTTGGTTAAGGAGAGTGGATAACATCGGTGCTAGTGTGTCAGGAGCATGGAGGAGTTCAGATTCCAGGTCATCAATATCACGAGCGCGGCGAGTTCTTAATATCTTAATGGCTACGAGAACCATGTCAGCCGTGAAGAATGAAAACTTAGAGGGATGAGAGAGAGAGAGAGAGAGAGAGAGAGAGAGAGAGAGAGAGAGAGAGAGAGAGAGAGAGAGAGAGAGAGAGAGAGTGAGAGTGAGAGAGTTAGCAGTGATAGATAGAACACATTTTTGGAATTTTATTGGTTCATGTGTCTTTAGGGTTTTGACCAACGCAAGTCAACGAGTTCTCTTTGTCGGGAAGGAGAAATAGCAAGAGAGAGAGAGAGAGAGAGAGAGAGAGAGAGAGAGAGAGAGAGAGAGAGAAGAAGAAGAAGAAGAAGATTCATAAACTTCTTTTCCATGCCCTGAGGCATATAAGACAAAAGGAGTACATGTCAAATGAATTTCACCAGGACGGATCAAGGTCGTCATTCTAATACTAAAACTCAAAACTACTAATTAAAAGCCTATGAGGAGATAAAATAGATCAGGAAAATTATGGTACTACAACCATTTACAAATCAATTGATAAACTCCTCATTTCTCTAACTCTACAACAGTCTCCACTTTTTCTTTAACTCTGATTTTGACAAAACGCATTGTACCATCCCTGTAAATGAGATGTTTCCCCAATTCTTTTGCTTTCTGGCGGGCTTGTTTCCGTTCTTGTACTTGTACGAAAGTTAGATCTTCGTCCAAAAAAAAAAAAATACGAGTATCCTTCAACTTGGATCGGCGACGGAGAACATCTGTCCTGTGTGCTACTGATGAGAAGCGGATAACTAATGTCTCTGTATGTTTGTGGGTGCGCCAAGCCTTGTCCAGGCCCACATCGTTGTGTTGGAGCGTATCCGTCAGAAATTTTTTGGCTGAGAGAGAGAGAGAGAGAGAGAGAGAGAGAGAGAGAGAGAGAGAGAGAGAAGAAAGAAAGAAAGCTTTATTAATGTCTTTTCCATGCCAAAAGGCATATAAGACCAAATGGAGTACATGTCAAGTATGTGAAAACCGTGGGAGCGTATCTAAATGTCTCCAAGAAAAAACTATGCATAAAAGAGAAATGAACAACATAACTATAAATTACAAATTGCCAATTGTCCATATAGCTGCCAGGAGTAGAGTAATATCATGTAGTGCTACTGCTGAAGAAAGATGTGATACGAGCTGCGACATGAGGTAACATGGACCGTCGCTGACGTCGTCTAGGAGGGTGAAAACTGTGCACTCTCGTAACATGGCGTGAAGTTCGAACTGCAGCATGACTATGGGTGATACACTGTCTCTGACATCGGTGAGGTGGTGTGTCATCGTCATCGTCATTAGACCGTGTCCGTCTCCTGGTGAAGAAGGATGTAATCTGAGCCTGAGAGCTAGGATGTGGCTGGTTAGCTGACTGTTACATATCCTGGCGCAACAAGACCATCTCTCGTAGCATAAGTGCGACACAACGAGAGAAATAAATAACCAATCAGTGCTCTGAGTGTAGTAGGCATGTCACGGAATAGACAGTGATATCTCCCTCTAATCCCATAATATATGGGGCATCTGAAGATGAAATGCTCCTCGGACTCTATCTCATGAAGGGGACATAGCAGGCATAGTCTCTCCTCTCGTGGTGTACCCTGGAATCTACCTGTCTCAATAGCCAGCTGATGGGAGGAGACTCTAAACTGTCCCAAAGTGAAATGGAGACCGTGTGATAGCCCAGAGGACAAATAGCGAGGTAAAACTGGAAGACCAGTGGCATCCTGCTCCAGAAAGTGAGTCCGGTAGTAGTCAGGCTTAACCCCCAGCTGATGTCGCCAAGTACGGTCGAGATATGCTCTGTATAAAAAACATCTAATATACTGGTTTGTACCCAAAGGGAGATCAGTGATAGTGATACCAAATACTTCCATGAGGAAGTGTGATGCCTGAGAGAACCATGATAGCCTGTATCCCTGAGTCTGAAGGTGATGAGAGGATATTAGTGCAATCCGCGTATACCGCTTCTCTGTATCAAGAAGTGCCTGAGCTCTCTGGATGTACGTGATGAGCTGGAAGGCTGCCTCAATCTGAATAGGGGGGGTGGCAAACTCTGCAAGGATGATCTCATGTGGAACCGAGGGCTTCGCTCGAATCATGCGAGCTAACATGGTGGTCTGTGGGCGTGAAATGCTGGACCAATGTGAGGATGATAGTCCTGTACACCATATCTCTGCCACATACAATGCTGAGGGGGTTACGATGGTGTCAAACAGTTTGCACTTACTCAGGGCATCTCGAATAGACTTACGGAAGCAGAGTCTCTCCAGCTGGACTAGGGAAGAGTGGCCCTTCCCAAGTCTAGAAGTAGCCGCCTGTCTCATACTGAAGGTAGGACCAGAGAAGAGCACACCCAGGTAAGTGTATGAAGAGACCACCTCTAGGGGCTGTCCATCAAAGGTAAGCTCCTGGCGCTACATGAAGGCCCGAGAGGTATTGAAGACCATAACTCTGGTCTTCGAGAGATTCACCCCTAGACCCCACTGAGTGCAAAAGGTGTGTAAACAGTCCAACTGTCTCTGTAATCCCTCTCTGGTACGAGAGACTAGTACCACATCATCCGCATAGAGAAGGATGGCAATCAGAATGTCCCCAAGTCAACGACCGTCCCCACCGCATTGAGAGATGACCTGCTCTAGCTCGTCAATATATAATCCAAAGAGAACTGGTGAGAGAGAGCATCCCTGCTTAACCCCAATAGTGCTCTTGATCTGCTCAGATATGCCACTACCATGACGGAAGCAACCCAAAACCCTCTCATAGAGAGCCATGACAGCTAGGATAATATCTGTAGAGAAACCCAGGTCTCGGAGTCTCTGGATGAGTAAGGAGCGTGGGACAGAATTAAAGGCTTTCCTGAAGTCCACAAAACAACAGTAAACCTTTTCTCTCCTGTTTCTAGCTTCCTCAATGAGGGCTCGAAGTGTGAATATGTGATCTGTAGTGGAATAATGTGTGCGGAACCCTGCCTGACCCAAAGCATGTAATCTCCTGGACTCTGCCTTTGAGCTAATTGCAGACTGGAGGATGGTGCCATATAGCTTCGCGAGAACGTGGCCAATCATAATAGTGCAGTAATTACCAGGTACCATGGGGTCACCATTTTTATGGATAGGATGTATGATGTTGGTGCACCAAGAGGATGGGAAGCCCTCAACAACGGCATGGTTAAGGAGAGTGGATAAGGTAGGGGCAAGAGTATCGGAGGCGTGAATCAATAGCTCAGATTCAAGGTCTTCAATGTCCCTGGTGCGGTGGGTTTTCAGCTTTTTGATTGCTGCCTGAACCAGGTTAGGGGTGAAAAAGGTGAAGTCTGAAGGTCGAGGAGAGATGGAGATGGGCGTATCAGTGGGTATAGTGTAAAGCTGGGTAGCATAGGCGGTCCCAGAGAGAGAGAGAGAGAGAGAGAGAGAGAGAGAGAGAGAGAGAGAGAGAGAGAGAGAGAGAGAGAGAGCTTTATTAATGTCTTTTCCATGCCAAAATACATATAAGACCAAAAGGAGTACATGTCAAGTATGTGAAAACCATGGGAGCGTATATAAACGTCTCCAAGAAAAGCTATGCATAAAAGAGAAATGAGTAATATAACTATAAACCACAAACTGCCAACTGTCCATAAGTGGGAGCAAGAATAGCTGCTAGGAGTAGAGTAGTATCAGATAGTGTCAGAAAGTGCTGCTACTGAAAAGAGACGTAATACGAGCTGTATCAGAAGGTATGGGCCGTTGCTGACGACATCTAGGAGGGTGAAAACTGTGTGCTCTCGTAACAAGGCGAGAAGTGTGAACTGCTGCATGACTATGAGTGATGCACTGTCTCTGACATCGGTGAGGTGGTACATCGTCGTCAGGCCGTGTCCGTCTCCTGGTGAAGAAAGACGTAATCTGAGCTTGAGAGCTGGGATGTGGCCGGTGAGCTGACTGGTACCTATCCTGGCATAGCAAGACCATCTCTTGTAGCATAAGTGCGACATAGCGAGAGTGCTCATATCCCATCAGTGCTCTGAGTGTAGTAGGCATGTCACGGAATAAACAATGATACCTCCCTCTAATTAATATATGGGGCATCTAAAGATGAAATGCTCCTCGGACTCTATCTCATGTAGGGGACACAATAGGCATAGTCTCTCCTCTTGTGGTGTATCCTGGAATCTGCCTGAGGAGACTCAGAACTGTCCCAAAGTGAAACGGAGACCGTGTGATAGTCCAGAGGACAAAAAGCGAGGTAAAACTGGAAGACCAATGGCATCCTGCTCTAGAAAGTGAGTCCGGTAGGCTTAACCCTCAGCTAGTGACACCAAGTACGGTCGAGATATGTTCTGTATAAAAAACGTCTAATGTACTGGTGTGTACCCAAAGGGAGATCAAGGATAGTGATACCAAATGCTTCCATGAGGAAGTGTGATGCCTGAGAGAACCATGATAGCCGGTATCCCTGAGGACATGAGTGCAATCCGTGTATATCTTTGCTCGGTATCAAGAAGTGCCTGAGCTCTCTAGATGTACGTGATAAGCTGGAAGGCTGCCTCAATCTGAATGGGGGGGTGGCAAACTCCGCAAGGATGATCTCATGGAGAACCGAGGGCTTCGCTCGGATCATGCAAGCCAACATGGTGGTCTGTAAGCGTGAACTGCTGGACCAGTGTGAAGATGATAGTCCTGTACACCATATCTCTGCAGCATACAAGGTTGAAGGGGTGACGATGGTGTCAAATAGTCTGCACTTACTCGGGGCATCCCAAAACTTACAGAAGCAGAATCTCTCCAGCTGGACTAGGGAAGAGTGGCCCTTCCCAAGTCTAGAAGTAGCCGCCTGTCTCATGCTGAAGGTAGGACCAGAGAAGAGCACGCCCAGGTAAGTGTGTGAAGAAACCACCTCTAGGGACTGTCCATCAAAGGTAAGCTCCTGGCGCTGCATAAAGGCGTGAGAGATATTGAAGACCATAACTTTGGCCTTCGAGAGGTTCACCCCTAAACCCCACTGAGTACAAAAAGTGTGTAAACAGTCCAACTGTCTTTGTAATCCTTCTCTGGTACGGAGACTAGTACCACATCATCCGCATAGAGAAGGATGACAATCAGAATGTCTCCCAGCCGACAACCGTCCCCACCACACTGAGAGATGACTTGCTCTAGCTCGTCAATATATAATTCAAAGAGAACTCGTGAGAGAGAGCATCCCCGCCTAACCCCAATAGTTCTCCAGATCTGCTCATAAATGCCACTACCATGACAAAAGCAACCCAAAACCCTCTCATAGAGGGCCATGACGGCTAGAATAATATCTGTAGAGAAACCTAGGTCTCGGAGTCTCTGGATAAGTAAAGAACGTGGGACAGAATCAAAGGCTTTCCTGAAATTCACAAAACAACAGTAAACCTTTTCTTTCCTGTGTCTAGCCTCCTCAATGATGGCTTGGAGTGTGAATATGTGATCTGTAGTGGAATAATGAGCGCGGAACCCTGCCTGACCCAAAGCATCCTTTCAAAATTTTGTATTCAAACAACCATGACGTACACTTGTGGACATGACTATGCTACTGAGAATGCAAATTATTTGAGTCTATACTTTCTTCCAATTATTAAGTTGTTCTGTCAAGTCCAAATTCCAATATGACACTTGACTGAACTTTATGCACTGACCAGAATGGATAGGAAATAGGAGTAACTGTGTTTCACTTTGTATATTCAAACCTAAAATTAGCTTGCTGAAATCACTACATTGTAATTTAAGTTGACATGTTAGTTCTTCTTTTTATTATATAACACATTCTGACTATGTTCTGACGACAGGCTTAACACATTCCACTTCGCTGGAAGAGGTGAAATGAATGTCACACTTGGTATACCTCGATTACGCGAAATCCTAATGACAGCATCAAGAGACATCTCGACGCCCATAATGACCTGTCCTTTGAAGATTGGCAAAACAAGGTAAGAAGCTGTACAACCTGTCCATTTCGTGCACAGTTCCCATGGAAAACTGAACAATTCCCATGCTCTTAACCTCCTATTTCAAATGTCACCCTATGGATTATGTTACACAATTGTATATTTAGATATGCTTTCGAAGCTTATTTATGATCAATGAATTTTTCAACTCTGTGACTAGTTTAGATGTGATTGCAGGGAAGATGCAGAATTTCTTGCTTCGAAACTAAGAAGACTACGCTTGTCAGATCTGTTAGAGAAGATAGAAGTTGGGGTAGTTCCACTGTCAGTTTTAAATCAGAAAGCTACTAAAGTCTACAAGGTGAGATTGAAATTGTACCCACCAGATAGATACCCCGAACATATAAACTTACAATTTTCTGAATGTGAGAGAGCTGTTCGTGAGGTTTTCATGCCTTCCCTGATAAAAGAGATGTCACATGCGTTATCTGGCAAATCTGGTAAGCATGCTGTTAGTGTTTTATCTGTTTCTCAACTTGGTGAGGATTCTGGTGAGTCACTTAAAAGGACAACTACAGAGGATAACACTGAGGATACTAAGGCTTTAAGTAAAAACAGACGTATGGAGGATGGAGAACAAATAGAAGATGTAGACGATGATGTAGTTGATGAGGAAGGAGCTGATGCTGAAAAAAGAAGAGGTCAAGAAACAGATGAAATGGGCTATGATGAGGAAGACGAAGAAGAAAAAGCTATCGCAGAACAGACACGGATAACTGATGACAGTAATTTGGAAGAAATGGGTGAGGAAGAAGATGAGAATGACGGTTTTGTTTATGATGATGAAACTACTAACAGAAATTCAGATTCACAGAAGATACGAACGAGGAAGTCCCCTGAGAATCAGAAAGCTGAGAAAATTATTACGAAGTCTGCAAAACGGAAGATGAAACAGGAAGCTGTTGAAGGTGTGGCTCTGGTAGTTTCAGAGCAGTCCGTTTTTGAAATTCAGTTCTCAGTTGATCGGCATAGCCCTCAAATTCTCCTTCCTGCAGTGAGTATTCAACTACTTTTTCCAGTACATCCTTGTTCCTCTTATGGTTTTCTCTGACTATCTTGTCTAGCAAGTACATCTTTATGTAGTTGATCTGCTTTATTTACAATGGGTGCACATCATAATCCTGATCAATGTTGAGTCCTGCCTCTGTGTCATGTGCATGATCAAGTATCTGTGCTATTCCTGTTATCATGTTTCTTCTGTCTATATTTCCCTTCCTATCTATTGGAAACAGCTTATTCATCTGAAATTTGACTTTTATAAGTGGCTCAATTGCTCTTTCACAAGAAATCTTAGATTTTGAGATTATGAATTCAACAAAAGAGGAGGCTTAGATGCTTGGCATTCTGCAGATAGTTGAGAAAGTGGTGAGACGAGTGACTGTGAGATCAGTTCCTGGAATTGAAAGGTGCTCAGTTATTGATTACAAAGGGAATTCTAATCGTCCAGCACTTCAGACTGATGGAGCTAGTTTCCAAGGTTTTTGGGAAATTGGTGAAGAACTTGATTTGAAAGAGCTAACTACAAACAGTGTTGCGGCAATGCTTCAAGTCTATGGTGTTGAAGCAGCGCGTGCGACTATCCTGTCTGAGGTGCAAACAGTCTTTGGCTCATATGGGATTGCTGTCAACAGCCGTCATTTGGGGTTGATTGCAGATTTTATGACTTTTCAAGGAGGATATAGGCCATGCAACCGAGTGGGTATCAATGCGAGCCCATCACCCTTCTTAAAAATGAGTTTTGAGACTGCTACAAGCTTCCTTACAGATGCTTCACTTCAGGGGCAGACGGATCATTTAAGGTCTCCTTCTGCCCGCATTGTTTTAGGACAACCTGTTCAAGTGGGCACTGGCACTTTTGATTTGCTGCAATGTGTTGATGCTATTGCAACCCATTGATCACTGAAGATGCAAAAGTTTTGTCCAATAGAGCCGGTATAATGTGTTCAATTGGGTTTCTATTTTGAAGAGAAACTCGTGTGTTACAGTTTCTAACGAACTCATCCTCTTGGTGTGATTGGCTAGTAATATAGCATATCTAAGATGTGCAAAGGTGATATGCTATTCAAGCCAAGTTTTGTTCCAGGGGTTCTGTATTGAGCTATGTTCAAGAGGTTCTCCATCTTGAACCGGGAGTTGTAAGTCAACTGAGTCTATAACAAACTTATTCTCTGACCTGGATCAGTATGAAAATGAAAATATGTCCAATACAGTAGTATCTAGTCATTTCCTTAGGTATGCACCAAAAGCTATAGGCATTTTTGTCCTTACACAGCCTGTGAATGGAGACATCTTGGTCTCTAATGTCATAAAGAGTGGTAAAATGTCTCAAGCTGTTGCTGCAGTTCCTTGTTACATGTTTGGTATGCCCAATGCCCTAGTCAGATATATTTACAGGAGCTTTGTTCAATAAGACAACCCACCTTTACAGCAGCACTGCATGAGTGAGCTGCCATGTAGCCTTAGTAGTCAATAGACAACTTTTGGCATCTTGAGTTTGAGCAGGTTTGTTCAACTAATTTTCCCACAGGTTCATAGGAAATTCAGGAAGATACGTAAAGAAGATGGCAGGCATTGTTCATCTCTACAATGAATCCAGCAAAACCGATAGAATTGCAAAAAATCTCCATGCTTGATTCCATCCTGAAAGACCGCATCTTGCCAGCAATAACGATCTTTAGCAGTTGATGCTTTTTCTGACAGCTGCTTTGAGTTCATTTTCACCAGTGAAAAGGCATCGATTTAGGCTTGTGAAATATTGATAGAAGTGTCTAGTTGAACTTGCATCTGTCATCCAATGGTCCAACTTATGCTGGATGTTGGTGTTCATCTCAAGACATTCTTTTTGGCTGCAAAGATTGATTACATACATGCATTGGTCCTTTTTCAGCTACTTCGGCTTGCATGAATTCTCACAAATGTATTCTTTTGTACTAAGTTTCCGTGGATCAGCATGAGTGAAGCAACTTCATTCTTTCCGAGTTTCCCTCCACAAAATGGTCTCCAGAACTTGATATTTCTATTGAAGGGCCAAAACAACATTTCTATCTATATTTGTTCCTCACTTTCATACCAAAGGAAGCTCTAAAGGCTACAGCTGCAATCGGATAACACAGTATGTAAATTTATATCCTCACTCATACATACCTGCCACAGTTCTAGCACAAGACAATCCAGAAAAGTGACCCTTTATTGCCCTTCTGATATAGATGTGTACTTGTACACAATGTTTGTACAAAGATTTCTCACCTCCTTTAATAAGGTGCAAAGAAAGCTTGTCCAAAAAGTGTCAATATTAACCATGTTTAATGTCTACCTTAAATTTTCAAAGGTAATTGTTGCTGCTTGCTTCTACAATGCTAATTAAGTTTACTTCAGACATTGCTAAATTTGCTATGATGGTTTGTAAGTTCATATTGCCATTTTTTTCATTTTGGCTCTTGTAGACATTTGGTATTGTACTGCCATCATACTACCTTCTTAATTAAAATGGTCATATGTTTCCTTTATATTGTGGATTATATGCTGTGTATATTGTGCATACTTTTAGATTTATGGTTGAAACTAAAATTAGTACTATGACTATTTTACAATGCAGATTTAACATTATTCTACACCTACAATCATATAAACACAAGTTCATCTTAATTAAGTAGTTTAATGAATGGTGTGGTCAATATATTTCTCACTTGTGTGATATGCTCCATGTGTTTGTTTTGGTAACAAGCTTATTGCAATAACAACACTTTTATCACATATGCATCTCTTGGTGAGATGCAAATTCATGTTTTGATTTTAAATTAAGATTTTACTTCATGCAGAAATTACTCTTTACTCTTAGGGTATTGTATTGTACTCCTAATGTGTAAAAAACAACATACACAAACACTTTTTCATTTACTTTTACATGCCTCTAGTATAATTGGAAATCTACAATACATTTGTCATGATTTTGTTGGATTGAATGTCACTTGATTTTTTCAGATAGATTGAAGTTTTGGAGGCCATATTGCCACTCTTCATAACTTGAGTTTGTCATTCTAAGAACTTCAATAATCTAAATTTGACTTGTTGAACCGGTCACCTAGAGTCCCTCATTTTGGAAGCATTATATGGAAATCTCCTCAGTTGATTATAGTCCCTTTATTCCACCCAACGGAGTCAATGTAAAGCAAAATCGGTTGGTTTTGGTTGGTTCCACCAATGAACTTAGTGGGCTTGATAGGGTGTGTCAATTTTTCATATGGAATCTTTTGAACCCTATTGGTGATGCAATGTAGTAGTAGTTTGTTATTATTGTTTCTTTTTGCATGCTTGACATGAAGGTTACATTCTAACTGGATTAAATTTAAAACTATGTTCTCAAAACTTTTTGAGGTTTTGATATTAGTACCAAAGTTCTTTGGAAAGAAACCAAAATATTTCATCCTCTCACATATCAAAAATTCCTTTTATGTCATCATAAGAAGTATAACTATCATCAACTCAAATAGTAGATATGATTGTGAAGTAACGATTTAACATTAATACTATTTTCAATAGAAAGTGAAGATGACAAAATAAGAGTAGGAGCCATTTCAGATTCGTACTTTGAAGCAATGTGTGCCTCTTTCTCAGGACCTTATCTTTTTTTACATCCAAAGGAAGAAGAACATGAAGCTGATGCATATAATGACTCATTTCATATCAACCCAGAGTTTAAAAGCCATGCCTTTATTTACAAGATGACATTTTCGATCATGAAATTGAAATGACTCATTTCATATCAACCCAGAGTTTAAAAGCCATGCCTTTATTTACAAGATGACATTTTCGATCATGAAATTGACATGAGATATTTCTTGTATGAAAATAATGCACCTTTGAAAACTTCCTATTGTGCTTTTGCTTTGCATGGGAGTGAGTATGAATTAAATCCATAAAATGCACAAAATCTAGATTATCTAGACGAAGAGCTAGAGTGACATGCATGTGATCAAAATCATCCACATTTGCCATGAAATGAAAACAATTACATATAGTAACCATTAGATATCGAAAGATCAAAATAGCGGTCTGAAATAGCCCAACTTATTAGAAGACAATTTTCATGAAATGTTTTAAACTTATCCATCAAATGATCAAACGAAGAAGCCACAGGAGTATCTGTATCGCGAGTGGAGAAGAAGAATAGAATATCCAAAACAAGAAAATGTGCATTGTTGACATACCGATATCTATTCAGTGTGCACAGAGTAGTGTCAATGAGGGCAAAAAATGCATTTGTCCATTGATTTGAAATCTCAATAAAATAGTTGAGAGCAAACAAGATAAGCGATAGAAATCCAGTTTGAAGATGGAAAACCAAAATGGCTAGGCGATGTTTTTATCTATATATTTTTGTGACACATATGAGCCATACACGTCCCATATTAACGGGTGAATTTAGTATCAAATAGAACTTGGAAATGTGTTAGTGTAAAAAACGGACACGTGTCCAAAATACAATGCTAGATACCAATAAATACAATCATATGGTCGAATTAATCACCGTCGTGTGTCACACTCAACAGAGATAAGCACATTAAATTCATCATCTCTTTTCGTTCAAATTAGCGTCAATATGCATGATATGCTTTCTAGATCATTTTGAATTGAATCATCATATCTTTGCGTTCAGATTAGTGACAATATGAATGCAAGACTTTCTTGATCGTTCCGCTTGATTTCTCTTACTGTTTTGTCTGCCTTAATTACGTAACATCAGTCACAAGACTTTGTGTTTGAGTTGTATTAGCATTTTTGGCTGGTTTTGCTGATGGAAATGAAGCTAAGCGAGGCTCATTATATCACTCATTCATGGTCAATGAGCATGTGGAAATGCTATCGGATGTTGAGGCCTGCCCTTTCAGCTCATCCCTGCCCAAAGAGACTCAACTAGATTAAAAATAAATATTACAAAAGGTTATGCATGGTTAAAATGAGTAAATCAATGTAGTTTTAAATCGAGAGTACAAATTTCCAACTTGAATCATCTTGGTCTTTTGATATTCCTATACTCCTTTTATGCCTTTTGATGTCTTCATGCAATACAGACAAGGGTGCTTTGAATTAGCTCCATGGGAAACATTGAACATACATTTTAATGTCTTTAAGTCTTCTAAATGACATTCTATGTTGAAATTGCCAATTCTAGAAACACTGAATGGAACTCCCTCCATTTGATTTTTGATGATGATAGGATATGATGTTCTACTAGATATCCATGAGAGGATGTCAGTTAAAATTTGCTCTAAATAGAATCACAGATCATGAATCACATAAACATCTACATAGAAAGCACACTCCCACCTAGAAGATGCATTTCATAGCTTTCAAATCAAGCTTATGCCTCTCTTCCTGAGGAATGTGTACAAAGGTGTAAATGGTTCACCTTTGGTTTCTTCTTCGTGAACGCCTGCCTTTGCAAGCTTTGTCTTCCCAACCCCTGTGGGTCCCATAAACATTTTGCTTGCAATCGGACGATGTGGATATGAAAGACCAGCATGAACATGTCTTATTGCATCTGCAACAACTTTAACAACTGGTTCCTGACTAACAACACATTCATGCAATTTGTCATCAAGATGAAAAAGCTGCTCCATTTTTTATTGTTGAAGTCTTGACACAGGTATGCCTATCCATTTACTGACAATCTTTGCCCTGTCATCGCCAGTCACTCCTTCTCAAAGCATTGAACTCTCAGTGCTCCGATACATAGCTAGTTCATTTTCTCCCACTTCCAACTACTTTTGCAATGAAATAATAACGCCGTACTTTAACTCCACCGCTTGATTCAGGTCATAGCCACGTTCTGCATGCTAAATCTCCAAATTGACTCGATCAATCTCTCCACAAAATTGAGCACTTGTAAGCCATAAACAAAATTAACAAGCAACTAAAAGGTTAATACATGTGTAATATAGGGGATAAGGGAAACTGACTTTTTTTTGGAACTTTAAATGGCTTGATAAAAGAAAGGTTTGAAATTTTGGAGTCTTAAATTATGAGTGCAAGTAGCACTGTCTAGTCCAGAGGATACACCCATTACCAAAGTCTACACCTAGATTTCTGTAGTCCTAACACTTTGTCATTTTACATATTTATCAAAATACCAAAAATATTCTTTAAGTGACAAGCGCTCCATATCTAACTTTATCACAACGCGGTCTACTTCATCCAATGCAGTTGGCTTGGACATCATTTCCATCTTCAATTTTGCAGCTGCCTCATCAACCAGATGAATAGTTGAAACCAAAACAAATAACTATCCAAGTTACTCAATAGCATAGAAAAACAACTGATTTTTTGCATCTACGTAGGAGAAAAGAGGAGATCACAACAAGCGTACAAATTGAAAAATTATTGACATGCAAGCAGGCAAGCATCTTTGTACATATGTGTCTATCTTATGCACCTATGGGTGCCTTGAGACGTTAATAAAGCTCTCTCTCTCTCTCTCTCTCTCTCTCTCTCTCTCTCTCTCTCTCTCTCTCTCTCTCTCTCTCTCTCTCTCTCTCTCTCTCTCTCTCTCTCTCTCTCTCTCACACACACACACACACACACACACACACACACACACACCACAAGTGAAATGGAGGCAATGTGAAAGTCAACTATCCAAGAAGCATCTATAGTCGCCAAGCTGTCTTGACAAAAAAAAACTCACTTCACATAGCTCGCTATATTCCTCCCCCCCCCCCCCCCCCCCCCACCCCCACTCACAAGAGAGTTATCGACAACAAGTGGAGATCAACTCTGATGGTTCCATTGCTAAATGGAAAGCACAGCTAGTGGCTAAAGGTTTCACTCAAATCCAGAGAGTGGACTATCAAGAAATTTTTAGTCTTGTTGTCAAAATGCAGTCAATCATAACTCTGATTGCATTTGCAGCCATGGAAGACCTCGAAATGCATCAAATGGATGTCAAGACAACATTTCTCAATGGCTAGGTTGAAGAGGAGCTGTTGTATACCTTCCAACCGGAAGGATTAGAAGTCAAAGGCCAAGAGCACAAAGTGTGCAAGCTGCACAAAGCAATCTATGGCTTGAAATAAGTTGCAAGGGCTTGGTTCAAAAGAATCAATGCTTATCTCATTCAATTGGGTTTTGCAAACAATTCAGCTGACAGAGGTTTGCTTACGACTGTTCCAAGACCTCAAGGTAAAAGGCAAAGCACATGTAGCCAACTTGTCTGACTCGTCCGACATATCGAACTTTCCAGTTCCTCAGTTGACTATTCCCATTGAAGGTCCAAGCTCATCTACTTTCGACGAACAACATATTAACGACGAATCCGAAGATGATGATGTTGCAATTCAGCATGATGAAAATGATCAACTTCCTCTATCACCCAGAAGATCGACAAGAGTTAGCAGACTACCTATCAGGTATATCGACGAGTCTGCAGCCTACCTTGTTCATGAGCCGACGACTGTCAAAAAGGCACTCAGTCAGCACGATTCCGATCTTTGGAAAGAAGCTATGGATAAAGAGTATTCATCTCTTATCAAGAATAGCAGAAACGTAGTTGATTGCAAATGGATTCTCAAAGTCAAGTACAAAGCAGACGGAAGCATCGACAGAAAAAAAGCTCGACTTGTCGCCATAGGATTTTCTCAAGTATACAACGTCAATTATACTGAGACCTTCAGCCCAGTAGTCAAGCATTCTTCTATTCAACTTTTATTATCGTTTGCTGCTGCAGCAAATTTGGAAATACATCAAATGGATGTACATATAGCATATCTCAATGGAGTGATTGAATAAGACATTTACATGGTGCAACCCGAAGGTTATATTATCGAGGGTAAACACAATCATGTGTGTAAACTCCATAAGGCACTTTAAGGCTTGAAGCAATCTGTTCGAGTATGGTTTCAAAGGATCAATACTTTTCTTATTGATCATGGCTACACATCAAGCTCTTCAGATTCAAATGTTTACTTCAAGACAGTGCAACTGTCTTTTATCATTATCACTCTATACCTGGATGACACATTGCTCTTCGACAACAATATCAATTTGATAAAAGAAGGCAAGACAATGCTATCTTCTGAATTCGACATGACCGATCTGGACGAAGCCCATTTCTTCCTTGGTATTCAAATCCACAGAGACAGAAATTGAAAGTTGATTTACATTACTCAGCAGAGGTAGATCTACAACATGTTAGTCAGATATAATCTGGTTAATTGCAAGTTAGCTCTCTCACCAATGGAACCAAGTCTCAAATTGTCAAATGACTAGTGTCCCCAAACATTCGAAGAGAAGGAGCAGATGCCCGAGTATCCTTATCATTCGATAATAGGAACTCTTATGTATGCAATGATCTGTACCAGGCCAAACATAGCTTTTGCAGTCAGCTCAATATATGACCAACCTTGGTGTAACACATTGGAAGGCTCTTATTAGAGTCATGAGATATCTTCGAGCTACTATGGACTTTTGCATTTTTTATGGAGCAGTCGACAACGACAAACTCAATTTACTCAGTTGTTTCACAGATGCAAGCTGGGCAGGAGATGTAGACACTCGTAAATCCACCTCTGGATTTACATTCTTCCTCAACATTGGTCCAATTTCTTGGAACGATCGCAAGCAATCTTCTATAGCTCTATCTTCTACAGAATCAGAGTATATCGCAACCTCACAAACTACAAAGGAAGTAGTTTGGTTGAAAAACTTACTTTCAGATATCAACCTGAATCAATACGCTCCAACATTACTATTTTGTGATAATCAAAGTGCCATTGCCTTGTCGGCCAACCCTAGATTTCTTTCTAGGAGTAAGCACATTGAACTGAAGTATCACTATGTCAGAGTTCTCAACGAAGAGGTCATATTGCAGTACTGTCGAATGCAAGATATGATAGTGGATATTTTTACTAAAGCATTAGACTTGGATGCACACAGAAAGTTTTGTGCAGAAATGAGTTTAAAGGTCAAGGCATTCATGGATTCAGATTAAGGGGGAGTGTTGGATTATTCTCCTACTAATTGACATTTTAATCTTCATCCAACTTTTATCTAGACCTGCAGATTTCTTCGTGTTTTTACACAGTCAGCATAACTACTCGGAACCGGCTCACAGTGTCGGCTTTTTCGCCTTTTCACCTGTCGGCATTTTACCTGTCGAGATTTTCACCTTTTGGGAATTTCTCTCACTTCGGCTTTTTCGCAAAATGCCATATGCCCTAAAAGTTAAGGAAATGACTTTAGCGAAGACTGTTGCATTTTTCGCATTTTTCGCCCGTGACAGTTTACGTTCATTTCTACAGACAGACTGTTTACGACCAAAGCCACCGACTTGCATTTATCCATCAGCAAGTAGTTTTTGAAAAGTCCTAACTGGATGGATGCCAACACATCACAACCAACTGGATGACGCTTTTGACAACCTAATTGTGAGAAATTTCAACTAGTTTAGTCATATTTTGGTAAATTGTCAATATGAGGCCAGAACTCATTTTAGACTTAGAGATAAACTTTTTGAAGTTAGTTATATTAGTTTAAAATTCATTCAATAAACACTTTTTGAAAGTGTGGGAAAGTTGGTAGTCGAGTTTGAGAGAGATTCAAACTTGAACTTTGGGTACATTGAATCTAGACCCAAAAATAGTAGGGTTTACATTTTGGAGGAAAAGCCAAGTGGCCAAATAAGATTTGAACCTGCTATAAAAGAATGTAACTCATGGAGAGACACATCTTCTCTCTTCTCTCTCTCATTTCATCATTATACATAGTTCTCTTTGGGTTCTACTACTCATTGGTGGACTCTCATGATATTATCTTGCAATTCTATATGTAGAATGATCATTTATTGCTATTTTCGGTTCCACGTGTGAAATATAGTAGGGTATTGTAATTGTACGGACAAATCATCAGATGAGAAAGAAGTTGTTATGCTTTTGCATGGGTTAGGATAGTTATTGGCATGATGTAAAGTATCAATAGTAATGACTTGCATGTATAGGAATGCAATAGGCTTGCATGAACACATGCACAAGCACTATTGGGGTTATGTTTACCTGTAGATACTCGTCCTACTACCATTCTCTATTGTGTGATTGATTGTCAAGTCTCATTCTCTTTACATCAACATCCTATCTTGTGGCTTGGGGGTGAGGCTATTGGAGATTGATCAATAACTTTTACTTGGTTGGGCAGTTTGGCTCCAAAGGTACTTATTTGTGTATATCTTGTAAGCAAGATCTTGAGGTGCTTCTCCTAACATTAGGCCTTCCCTTGTATAATGCCACGTGTGAAGTTTTTTTGGAAAAAATGTTTCATTTCTTTAAATTTTGCATTTCGTTTAAAGTTTTTTAACTTAAATTTTTTTTTTGACGAAATGTGCAAGTGGACATCAAATGCGAGGACGTGCATGTGCTATGTGGCAAAACGTCATAGAATGTCCACTTGGACATTCCATCAAAATTTTCATATGTGATGTGTCAAATTTATTGGTTGTCTACTTGAGGATTGTGATAAGAAGTCTCACAAAAAATTATTGTTTAAAATTACATGAAAATTTTGCTTGTAAGGTGCCTTGAAACTACAATGAAAAGCTGAGCAGTTGGCAATACCTTGATAAGGAAAGTTTGAACAATTTTGCATGTGATGCGTGTTTTCCCTTCAGATGCGGCCCACCCTCTCTGGTCTCTATGTTTGTTAACCATTTTAGTGATGATTCTTCTTCCTTGGTGCATGCATGTGTTCGTTAGTACATGTGGCCACTCAGGATTCAACGGGGCCACGGTGGGTGCAGCGCCAGCGCGAGAGAGAGAGAGAGAGAGCAAGCGCGAGGGCGAGAGGAATTAGGTTATTAGTCAATGTTGTGGATGAGGCGAATCATTGAGGAAGATCCTGCAGGGCAGTGGAGTATCATCTGCGATTGGTGTCTTTGATTCAATTGACGGACGCATTTGTTAGTGACTTAATGCTCAAATTGTTTAATTTTATTTGCTATTATCCCTTGGGGCTGGACATCGACATGAATCTGTTATGGATCGGGATCCAGGATAGATCACTGGTGCTTTTGTACGTATTGATTCTGGATTAAGTCGACGATGGATGCAGTTGATAGTTTTCTGGTGGATGGTAGAAAGCGCCATGCATGGCGACTTTACATTCCTTTACCTCATGTTGTTTCAACCCCGTAATGTCTAGTTTGCAGTAAGCTTCCTTCGCTTGAATCAAAATATCAGATCTGTTTTCCTTTGTAGGATTTTGCCCGAGCAGGCTATAGAAAAGCAGTTTGCTCATAGGTCTAAAGGTTTGATGTGCGTTAACTCGTTTGTGAAGTTGTCTGAAATCGGAAATAAAAGCATGAGTATTATTCTTCTTTGTGCGAGTAGCTGAGTCTATTTTTTATGGTCTTTGGAGGTTATGGTTTAGATGCTGCTATACCAGGACGATGATCGAAGGATGTGGTTGCTTGCCTTCATCTTTTTCTTATCTGAATAATGATGTGAACTAGAATTTTACTTGTATAGAGAGTGGCATCAGTTGTATTGTGGTAAAATGGCTGATAGGGAAGGGACGATTCAGAGACAGGGATTTATCCATTTGTCAGGGGCAGCTAGCTCCCGGAAAGAAAAAAAAAAACAAGTGAAAGAAGAGCGAGACCGCTTGAAGCAGGCTGAGAAGAAAAAGCGGCGACTAGAGAAAGCTCTGGCCAATGCTGCCACTATTCGTTCCGAACTTGAGAAGAAGAAGCAGAAAAGAAAGGAGGAAGAGCAGCGGCTTGATAAAGAAGGAGCCGCCCTTGCGGAAGCCGTAGCTCTCCAGGTACTGGTTGATGAAGAATCTGATGTGCCTGGCATGCTCAAAATGAAACCGAGCACTGGAGCAGATACTGTATTGAAGGAGAGTTGGAGCACTGGAGTAGATACTGTATTGAAGGAGACTTGTAACAGTGCTATGGCGGATATGCGTGGAACAGGCCATGGAACCCTTCTGGAACTTGAGAGGAGAGAGTTAGGGTATGAGAATGGCCCTGGGTGCACAGAAAGCTTTAGGCAGATCGCCACGCGGGAGTCTGCAGGATCGATAAATCACAGAGAAATGCTGTGGAGGAATCTTTGGAAGCAATCTGATACATCAGTAGAGATTTCAAGAAGAGCTGAATTAGAATCCAAATTATTGTTTGAATGGGATAAGGCAGGCTTTTACAAGAAAATAATCATCAGTAACGAAGAGATGGCCAGGAAAGGCAGTGATAGAGCTAAAGTAGCTGAGATGGCAGCAGGATCAGCCGCAGCCCAAGCAGTTGCTGCACTTCGCATTGCAGAAGAAGCAAAAGCTGAAGCAGAAGCAGCCAAAAAAGCTGCTGAAGTTGCAATGAATGAAGCTCTAGACAGAAATGAACTCCAGCATAAGCCTCATCTCATTGAACACGAAGTAATTTGAGTTTTCTCAACCTCTATATGTTCTTCTTTTACCTTGATAAAGCTCTTCTGTATATGATATAAGTCTTACCTTGAAATTCAAACCTTATTTTGTAATTTTTGCTGTATGCTACACTCTTGCATTTATAATGAATTTTTTTTTCTATTCTGATTTAATATTGAACACTATTGTGTGATTCCTCATTGCTGAAAATTTTGTCATTTGCTATATTATTCTATTAACATTGATAATTTATATGACATGAACCTTCATTGAGTTAGGGTTCTTCAAAATAATTAAAGCAGTTTTCAAAAGGAGCTCACAACCAGCCTACATTTAGTATATCTCATAACCAGCATTGATTTGTGTCTAGCAAGTAAGCTGGCTCAGTTTAATGTAGACCATTAGGAGTCTGGAGATATAACAATCAAGGCCTAATGATGTGGAGGATGGTTCTCGGTCACCTAGTAATTGAAGCTCAATTTCCTGTGGCCCAGAAGACTGCAAAAATATAAGTAGTTAACCTGAATACAATTTATGCTGCATTGGATCAAGCCAATGTCAACAAGATAATACCAATATCACTCAATTCACAGCATTGATTTGTGTCTAGCGAGTAAGTTGGCTCAGTTTAATGTAGACCATTAGGAGTCTGGAGATATAACAATCAAGGCCTAATGATGTGGAGGATGGTTCTCGGTCACCTAGTAAATGAAGTTCAATTTCCTGGCTCAGAAGATTGCAAAAATATAAGTAGTTAACCTGAATACAGTTTATGCTGCATTGGATCAAGCCAACGTCAACAAGATATTACCTATATCACTCAATTCACCTTACAGAATCGAAGAAGATGGTCAAATATGCCTCCAATTCACAAATATGTTCGTGACATGTAAAGGATTTCAGTACATAATTTATTATTTTAGTGGTGTTGATGTCTATAATTATCTCGACATGCAGCTGCTCACTTAGAAAATATTGTCAATAGATTTCTCATTTTGTGTGAAGCATTGTACTTCGAGGATCTTTTGTGTGAAGCATTGTACTTCGAGGATCTTCTGGAGCCCAGGTGACTTCATTGCAGTTAAAGCTAAAAAAAAATCTTACATGTAGAACCAAATTTCATTATATGAAACCATGTTACAAGCAGATAGCCCATGGCAACATGATAAGAATAATGTCTGTAGATGGGAAACTACTGGCTGTTTTCATTTAGTTTAAATGCACCCTTGCTTTCAATGCAAATGAGGAAGTGAAATGATGCTCATTAAGATGCTTGTTCAGGTCTGCTGAAAACCATTTTTCTTGGTACATGAAAAAGGTTCCACCTGTTGATTGTGTAGCGCTATTATCCAGGCTTCAACATCTATATAGATGTGCACTGTAAGTGGGAATATCACATTGACTTTTTCTTTTAAGGGAGGCTTTTTTATTGCTGTTCTTGCCAATTTTTGAAAAGTTGAACCATCATATGTATCAAGGACGTTAGTGAGGATTTGCAGGTAGTTATCGGCATCACACTAGTGAGTAGAAACGGTGTAGCGTTTGACAACTGATATTTCAAAGTGTTTTCTACACTTGTTTGGGTGAGGAAAGTCCCTGTCTCTGACTACAAGCTTTTTTGAACGGTAGTTGCTACAAATCTAGGCTTTCAAGCACAACTGGGTCTATAACACACTATACTACAAACAACGGTTTTAGGCATGGCTCATTGCACCATGGAAGTTCTGCTCATCATGGAATTCCTTGTCAACATCCAGGACTAGTTTATGGAAGTTTTGGTTTATGCATGTGATAAAAGGATTTAAATTTCATGTGATGTTAGACGCAGGTTTTTCTTAAGGCTCTCAGTTGGGGATTTAATTTCAAGTTTCTGCATTCAAGGATGTTCTTTGAGTTTTCTCTTGAATGACTGTTGTTTCTGCAAGGGAACAAATTGCAGGTCTAGTTTTGTGGCGTGAATTTGTGTATGGGCTAAAGCGTGTGTGTTTGTTCCTCTTTGTCCAAGTATTTCCAGTCCACTTCTGGATGCATCACATGTTTATGTATTATCTGACCTTTATAATGAGCACGCATACACGCATACTCATTTTAGCAATATTGTGTGTACCAAATAGGGTCGGTGCTCTGAAGTTGTTGAAGTTGTTGAATCCATAGTAATGTATGACTATTAGACATGTTCTGCTAGTTGAGATATTGCCGTTTGTGAATGATGCGCCTACAGAGCTTGTGCTATTCACGACACCTTCTAAGAGGAAGGCAAATTGCATTTTTGGTCTCTGAAATACGTAGCCTTTATTTGACAGAGCATGCAAGGCAAAAGCATTGAAAAGGAGAGGGACGAGCTGAAGGCAAGGCTTGAATCTACTGAACGAAAGTTGAAAGAGAAAACAAGGCAAGTTTCTGAACTTCAACACGATCTGGAGGAGGTTACACAGTTTCTAATGGAGTTCAAAGCCATGGTTCAAAGGTCCGAGGAAAGTGATGCTTTTTGTGGAGAGTCAAAATGGAAGAGTGGCAATTCCAGTCATGATATATCAACCACCGAGTCATCTGGTGGGACAGTTGACCAGTGAGTATATTCCACTGAAATAGCTGATTCTTCTCTAAGCTGCTTCTTAGCAAGTCCACCTGAACTTAGAATCTTTTTGGATCTAAGTTTGGACCACCCATTTTGTGGCCAGTGGAAACTGATAACATAATAATTAGTAGGCACACCAAACAAAATGAGGCAAGCTGATTCCACTCAGCAAAGTTAGTGTGTACATTACTGGAAGATCAATAACCTGCAGTGCAGCATTGAGTATTTCTGGCTTTGTTGGCTGTAAATCACCATTATTTATGTTCCTAAAATAATCTAAGTTGGGAGCTTTCTTTTTTGCATGACAAGACCATGCCTTGAAAAAAAAAATCTCAGAATAATCTGATTTTAAGTGCCTATACATAGCAGTGTATAATCTTGCAGAAGACGCAATTCATGCAGTGTTGCAACTATCCACATTGATGTTCTGGTTGTTTAGTGGGTGGTTGTTTGGCTATGCTGACACATGAATGCAAAGAATAACATGCTCCCTAAGAAGAGTAAAATCAAGAAAGAAAGCATTTGGCTTTCTATTTGTGTATGCAACAACTCCAGCTTAGCAATCAAACATTTGAAACATTGCTTTTATTTTATGGTTGTCAAAGAAAGAAATTTCTTTGCTGATTTGTAAAAACAAATGTCCGTTAGTTGTTATACAGTAAAAATTATCAATAAAGAGCATAGGACAATGCACAAGCTTACAATACTATTCCAAACATTCAACATATGTCAAAGATGTCACGATACCAAAGTTACGTAGAACCCAAAAATTGAACTTGAAAGTTATACATTATATAATATCAAGAGAAAAGAGATGGCACATTCAGCCTACAATGCTTTGTAAAATTCGCATGGGACATGGACACTTATGTGGCACATTTCCAACGAATGTACAAAAATATATTTCATGGTTGTTGCTAGGAAGTGTTTTATATGTGCAACCTCCCCTTTCACTTGGCGAGGACATGCATGGAGGGAGATGATGAGATCTTTTTATTGCGTCGAATTTGAGTGGAAGTGGCCTAGCATAGAGTAGTTGAGGATGAGAGCTAGTTGCCAAGTCTCTATTGGACCAAATAGACTTCTTGTTGTCTGCCACGTGTACTAGGTTCTATCAATCTATATTTGCTATCATTAGTGTCCAATTGAATGTTTCAATCAATAAATTGTGAGATGTATGCCCCTGTTGTTTTTTTTACTGATACAATTACACAATTTGCTATGATACAAAATGACTAAATCTTAAATTTGAATATAATTTTTTGTTATTTTTGGGAAATGGGAGCTAGTATTGGATATACCATCATATTAGATGGTTGGAACGATGCAAGAAAGTGCCACATTTTGAGTATGTCTATGTTTCTTACATGGGCACAATGTATTTAAAAGCCATCAACACTTCTAGGGCAGACATCGTGGCAACCGACAAGTATATGTTTAGGCATATCGAGATTGCCATTGAGGAGCTGGAGCTAGCAAATGTTATCTAGCTATTTAATGAGAACACGATGCTCATTACTTACAAATTATTGAACACAATGCAAACTTCAACTTACAATGCATCCAATCAAAATGATCAAGCTTTGAAATTTGATTTGTTCTTCCAATGTTGTGCATCGTACAAGTTGTCATTGACAATGTGAGAAATTGTGTAGCCATGGGAAATGGCCTTGGCATTTTGCGAGTAAATTTTTTTTGCGAGTTTTGTGTGTTTCTTGCTTGCCGTGATTCAACAAAACGATAGCATATGGTGTGCTACCTTTTTTATGCCACTAGTTGAATGTTTATCATCAAGAATTGTGTTTGGTACATAGTTAAAAATCCCGCAATGGAATACCAAAGTAGGAAAAATTTCAAATCAAAATTGTTTTGTAGCCTTCAAAGATAGCACACCAGCATGCCAAGGGATTCAGCCAAAAAAAAAAAAAAATCAGCGAAATCCCTTGGCACGCCAGCATGCTAACTTTGAAAGCTGCAAAAATAATTTTTCCTCTTTCATTTAGCACACCGACGTGCTATCTTTGAAGGTTGCAAAAAAAAAAATTTCTACTTAGCACATTGACATGCTATGCTTGGAGGCTGCAAACAATATTCTAAAATAATATTTTTACTCAAAATCTGGTTCTCAAATGTGTCAAAATACCTGATGTTTCCACAAAAATACAATGTAATACCTTGAAAGTCCATATTGTTCATGACAATGATGGTTTGATACCTGAATTGCCACATAGAGTACACAATTTGGTACTCACATTATCACATAGATGATATAATTTGTTTTACATAATAAAGTTGAATGGTTGTGAATGATTCACATGATACATTGGCTCAAGGTATGGCATCCAAGCCTTTTGTGGTATTGAAAAATGGCGAACCAACCATACTCTACCACGTAGGCTTGAGTGGACCTAGAGAGAGAGAGAGAGAGAGAGAGAGAGAGAGAGAGAGAGAGAGAGAGAGAGAGAGAGAGAGAGAGAGAGAGAGAGAGAGTGAAAAAACAGGAAAAAAAATGAAAGTGGACACATTACCGTAGAAGGAAGATGTGCTAGAGATTGTCGTGGCACCTATCAAGAGACATTGAGAAAATTATTAGTAGTACAGAGTGGAGACAAAATAGTGTCGCTTTCAAAGTCATCTCACATTGAATTCATTAAAAATTTTGCATCTAGTTAGTATCTTCTTGTAGTTGGAGACAAAATGCAGTTAATATTACATGGCATGCCATGTGCTACATAGTTGAGACGTTGTTCTGCATCCCAGTTCATCCTTATTTGGGTGGAGATCATCTGGAAAAATTGTTGGTGGAGTAATGCTCACAGATGC
This sequence comes from Diphasiastrum complanatum, assembly GCA_029204225.1. NCBI lineage: Eukaryota > Viridiplantae > Streptophyta > Lycopodiopsida > Lycopodiales > Lycopodiaceae > Diphasiastrum > Diphasiastrum complanatum. Next base: position 48,847,392 of record CM055093.1, read on the forward strand.
TCCGTTTCTGAGATGGGACCGAACGTGGGGTGCATGCCTTGCAGCCATTGAGTGCAGCACCAGTGCTCCATCCACACCAAAAAATGTGTTGCACCAATTAAATAGCTTATCGTCAAAGACTTCTATAGTCTATAGAATCTTAGAGCTCTATTAGAGTATTGCTACTAGCGCTTACTTCTTACTAGTGGAAGTGCATCAGATAGAGTTTTCAGTTGCTCAGAGATAGTTTAGAGTACGCGATTTTCATCCGCTATTGTTTTGTGCTCTCATCATCTAATTTGTACATGCTACTGACTGAATCTATCTATCTTTTTATTGCGTTCAATATCATGTCAGAATGTATGCTTCTATTAGTCATTTGTAACTAATAAATCTCTTATTGTTTCGTTTGATCTGTTGAATACTTCAATGTTGCAATATTTTATACATCACTTCGCACTCTGAAATTGTTTGGCTACGAAATCACTTTAGTACTAATGATTTCAAAGTTAGTTTCTAAAAGATGAACATGACTTCTATCATTATAGCTTTGTTCAATTATTGATAGACGTAGTCATGCATTAGGGGCTCATTCCGCTGCGCTCGATAGTTCTTTCATAGTCTTTGACTTATCGAATCGCCACTCCTTCCAACATGGTATCAGAGCTCTACTATTAGATATTGTTCATGGTATCAGAGCGATACCATTAGATACTTTTCATAGTATAGTAAACTTGCTCTTATCCTTCAATTTGTGGTATCAAATTTCAGTATCAGATAATTGATTTCCAATTGTAACGTCGTAACGTAGCACGACATCATTCTTAAAGTCATTGACTTATCCACAGAACAAGTTCCAGATGGATTCTCAAAGTAAAACATGAGTCCGATGTCCATGGCTAGAATGAGGACGACTCAGTTGGATCTAATTAGGTGTTTCATTCTAGCACACATGTATGTGAGAGTCAATCATGACTTAGTTTGTAATAGATCTCTGTACTTGGAACATTTATGTATGAATATATATTTGTTTAAATTAAGTCTCCTTCATCAATTTTTAAGTGCATAAAATGTAACTAAAATATTTTATTAACAATTATAAACAAATGATTTTGCTTACCAACTTCATAAGAAGTGGTGCAAAAGACTCCTGGGGTTGGATGGAGTCCATTTTTAGGGCAGAATGGAGCCAGTACATTGGCTCCATTCTGCCCTAAAAAAAAAATTGCAATTTCAAACCCTCGGAAACAAGGCCTCGATATGTCCCTCGGAATAGGTTCATTGTCAGCAGACTTCCACCGAGGGATATTCTGAGGTCTCTCGATATATCCCTCAGAATAGGTTTATTCTCAACAGTCTTTCCTGACGGTTATATCGAGGTCCCTTGGTATATCTCTCAGAAAACACATTCTATAAACAACACCAAAATGGTATGGGGATACCTCAGGAACCGATGCCATTATCGAGGTTCTGCTAGCGAGGCATACATCAGTGGACATACCGAGGTTTAGGGACTTTTTTTTTTTTTGCTTCAAAAAAGCCTCGGTAATGGGGTTGAAAAACCTCCAAAATGTTGTAGTGGTCTGTTTCACAGGATCAAGGGGATAGGCACTATTTCCATCCAACTACCTGAGGGGAAAAGCAAGAATGAGATCTACATGTACCAACCCAAGAGATTCATCATGAAAGGTGAATAGGATAAGGTTTTCTTACTCTTCAAAAGTTTGTATGGCCTCAAGCAAGCTCCAAGGTCTTGGCATTCTTGACTTATTACCTTTCGTCTCTCACTAGATTTCACTCTTAGTGAGTATGATCCATCCTTGTACTATAAGTTTATTGATGGTGATGTGATCATTCTTGTACTTTATGTAGATGACATTAGTTTTTGTGGAAACAATCTCAAGCTCATTGATGAGACAAAACTAGCATTAGGAAAAGAGTTTAAAATGTAAGAACATCTTCTTATAGTTTCATTTTTCAACAAAAATATGCTACTTCAATTTCAAAAAGATTCAATATAGATAAGTGCAAAGGCATTGACACTCCTATGGAGCATTCTTTAAGAGATCCAATAGTTGGTGATGAAAGATCCTTCGAGGACATCACCCTCTATAATACGACTCACCATCACTAAACCCAATTTAAGTTTTTGTTTTAATAAGTTGAGACAATTTATGCAATCTCTTTTGATTCATCACTGGAAGCTAGCCAAAAGAGGGCTTAGGTACATTTCTAGCAATCTAGACTTTGGCATCTTATATCAAGGAGATAACCTTTTCTTGATTGGTTTTTCAGATTTAGATTTTGCAGATGACAAGGTTGATAGGAAGTCCAAAAGTGAATATGCAATATTCCTTGGAGATGGAGTCATATCATGGCTCTCAAAGAAGTACGACAATATCTCACTCTCTTCCACTAAACTTGAATACAAAGCACTCACCACCACAACCAAGAAAATCTTATAGGTCAAGAGCTCAAGTGCATCAATATTGAGGAAATTTCCATCATAAAGTGTGACAATATTTCAGCCCAAGGCCTTGCTTCAAATCCCACATTTCATGCAAGGAGCAAACATATCAAAGTGGCACATCATTTTGTGAGGGAAAAGGGACAAGCAAAGGACATCAGCTTGAAGCACGTGGATATATCATCATGTGTGGCTAATCCTCTCACTGAGCCCTTGCCTAAGGCTTCATTCATCAACCATAGATCAATGCTAGGAGTTGTTAGTAGATCTATATTGCAAAATGTTGCATAACTAGTCCTCTTTTAAGGAGGAGTGTGAAAATAGATATAAGGTAACTAGCTACTTCACGTGCTAGATGTTATCATAAGGTTGGACCTCATCCACCTTTGATTTGTCCATATCATGAAAATAATCAGGCCTTGATTATGCATATATTTTGTGGGTTCAATCTTGAGCTATTTGGAGAGCTATCACATGTCCTAATTTATAGGGATGAAAAACTTGTCATTGGTGCATCTCACTCCATCAAGTTCATCTCATTGGATCATGAGGACCAATCACATTTTGAGGTTTATGATCAAGGTCCAATCACATTAAGAGGTGCTCCACGAGCTAATTAGGGTTGAAACTCAAGCTTATACCATACATTTTGTTTTGAGCTCCATTTACATACACATTTTGAGAGAGAGAATTATTTTGGTGTTATAAGACTTTTGCATCTTGTCCCTCTACTCGAGAGCTCTCACTTTTTATCTCTTTACCCAAGAGTCAAAATATTTTCTCTCTCTAGAAGCTTGAGTAACACTTAGTTATTTTCATTCACATGTAGGAAACTTGCTTGTCTTTGATGTATGATCACTTTTTGTGTACAAGAGCTCTTACCAAGATCCAAATCTCGTTTGATAGCATTCTAAAATCCAATTTGATCAAGATCGACTTGCCAGTGTGCAATCTCTCATGCATGTAGATAGCATAGAATGCAAAATGTGATGATCTATGTCCATATTCTAAAATTTTAAGTCCAATAGTTTTTCTAACAAATATTATTCTATGCACCCTTGTAAAATTATGTCCTCCAATAAAATGAGAAAGTGCCTTGATTTCCATAATCATTGTTTCACCATGTAGATGAAATCTTGAATGAGCAACACTTATCTCATTATTCTTGAAGAACTTCAGATAATAGCCTAGTGCTGCGTCTCTCTGGAATTCACCAGCATAAGATCCGTGTTCTCCTCGATGGATTGCAAACTCATCAAGATAAAGAATTTCCTGAAATAAAAAAAAATGTCAGCTCCAACATAAAATCTTTTTAGCCCATGTAGTAGCACTTAATACATGTTATCTTATCTATTCATATCATAAAGAGCCTCCTTAAGGATGGCTTAAGCACTTAATCAAGATCTTGTCTTTTCATTTCAACATTTTTATTTGTGTTATTCTTGCCAAGACAAATAGGCTACTCCTTTGTATTCTACTCAAAATGAATGGGATTTCTTATATGGGTCCTATCAAGGTAAATAGACTCTTATTCCCTTCTAGCTTCTAAGGTTGTTGCTTTTTCTTAGTTGCTTTTCTAAGGTTTTTGCTTTTTCTTGCTGGTGCACTCATTTTTTTCATTTCTTTTCATCAATTTCTTGTTTTGCTACTTGTAGCCTTGCTATGGAAGTAAACTCCAAACCCTGACTCCTTCATATAGGATGTCGACGTACAAACTCTTGCTAGGTTGGTGGCTTGTGCAACGTAGAAGCTAGTTCAAAAATTTCTATGAATGGTCATATCATTCCATACACATGAAACAGAACAAGTTTTGTACATACCAAAATATTTTGTTTTTGGCTCTTAGATAGTTGTTGCCCGTCTTTGAGCTTCCACCCAGAAAATCCGAGCAAAGTACCTTTGAATTTAGTCTTGAATTGCTTAACTTACATTGAGGCCTACAAAATTCAAGTCACACATGAGATGCTATTGAGTTTGCACTTTTTATTCTGTTCTTCTACAACCTTTGAAGTGAATGAATGGAAAGCATTTTTGGATTAATAGCTTCAAAGCAAGGATATAGTGCCTTGATTTTTTGGTTGTAATGACCCACCAAAAATAGTTTCTCTCTTGGCAAAATGCAGGAGACATGTACATTTTTTTGAAGGTCAAACAATAGTTTCATGTTTTGTGAATGTTTTGTTGACGACTTTCTAACACATCATTTGGCTAACCTTCATGACACTAGTTAGGTTGATAGTTGTTTGATAATCGCTGCAAAGGAGTTGCATAGAATTTAAGCAAGATCTTCGGCCTTAAAAAAAAATAGGTTACAAACAATCGTATTCAACCGCATCAAGTAGATACTTGATTTTTCACTAAGCATGAGATCTAAAGTAGGTTGTATAAAGTCGAAGTTGTGAATAAGAGGACTTTCAAGAGCAAGCAATGCCCTCTAGGATTGATCACCTCATACTTTTCATTGCTACTCAAATTCTCAGGTACCTCCCTTGGGTAATTGTTGAAGTCTATTGATATTTAGGAAGTGTTGGCCTAAATGAAGCCATGTGGTTGCATGCCTCTGGAGATGCTCCTAGATTCCAAGCTTCCATGTGTAGAATGTTAGTAAAAATATACAAAACATTATCTAACGAATTCTATTGTTCCATGTGTGATTTAGGCTTTGACTAATGCTCGTCAAACAAAATTCCATTTAGTATGATTATAATAAGTTGGACCAAAAGCTTACAAATATAGTAGTTGGTCATTCTCCTTCAAGAGATGTGTAAATGTAACCTTCAAAATGAGAAGTGTGAAAAGCTAGGTTATGTGAAATTAGGGTTTTGAGAAGAGAGAGAGAGAGAGAGAGAGAGAGAGAGAGAGAGAGAGAGAGAGAGAGAGAGAGAGAGACTTGATTGAATGATTCTTAAACATATGAATCTAGAAAACTCTCCAAAATTCACACCTCAATTTAAAATTCTTTCAATATTCAAAAAAAAGAATTTGTGCTCAAACTCATTACAACTATGTCATCAAGCTTTTTGGCAAACAATTGCCCTTGATGGCAGGCAAGTCAACAACCAAGGAAGTCTAAAATCCCACAGCAAACAGGGTAAAATTAAAAAATCAAATAAAGTGCTTGAATGTTTAAAATCAAAACTACAACACAGATAAGTCAATGTTGCCAGGTTAAAAATAATATTCACATGACATTGCATATCTATTTGTGGAAAACACAAATAAAAAAATAGAGAGAGTTGTTTGAATGTTTAAAACCAAACCTACAAGATAAATGGGTCAATGTTGCAAACATTAATTCATACGGCCTCTTGCAACGCCTTTACGGCCAAAAGAAAACATAAAAAACATAGTACAATGGCAGCACCATGATCCATGTGGAGCCACCTGGAGAACACGATCCAACATTGGCTGTTCCAGCTTTTGCTCCTCAATACAATAATAATTACACACTTCTCTGCTGCCATGGCTCTTATCACCTAACATGCAATTTGGGAAAACTCTTACACACAAAATCATGTGGAATCTGTAAGTGGGTGCAATATCCACTACAAAATCCCAGACCGGATGGATCATCTGATTGGGATAGCTGCTTCAGATTACTACTGCCACCTCCCACCTCTAAAACCCTCATCAATCAATTGCGTGGCAGCATATGCTCTAGATAAAGTAACCGCCCCCCCCCCCCCTCTCTCCATCGCTGCACACATTCTCTCTCTCTCTCTCTCTCTCTCTCTCTCATTCACACACACACATACATACATACACATATACAACTAATTGTTTTATGGGTTTTTAATATTATGGTGAATGTAAAAAAGAATACCTCCACTTTTGATTTCCTTTTGAATTTTTGGCCTTTCACATTTGCTTTTTCTGAGATAGCTCGCAACCCACTGTCTCTTCTTGTCTGTGATTAAGCTAAAGTAGAAGGAATTATGCAGCAAACAGTAAACTGCCGCCACTCTCATCCCTGCAGCCATAGCCTAGGATTTTGTAAACCGAGCTGTAGCTGCAAAGGACAGACAATCCTTACTCAGGGAGCTGAGTTGGAAATGAGCAGTTGTAGGAAAGAGAAGGGAAAGCGAAATAGAGATGAAAGACAAGGATGGGAGCTTTGCTATGTGTGTGCTTGTGCTGATTGGAGGACTGATTTTGGTTGAGTTAGCGCCTCCGATCAAACCCATAGCCTCTGTGCAAGTCAAGATCCTGATGGAGCTGAAAAACAGCCTAGAAAATCCTGATAAGGTTCTTACCAATTGGCGAGAGACTGACGAAACACCATGCGGATGGACTGGCGTGACCTGCGATCCTAATCTGAAGCTTGTCACAGACATTGATCTCTCCAACATGAATTTACGTGGCCTTGTTCCTTCTCTCATCTGTGACTTGCAAAATCTTGTTTCCTACAACGTGGGCAACAACTACCTCGGAGGCAGCTTTCCTGCAAAGCTGCTGCACTGTAGCAAATTGGAGTACTTAAACCTAAGCCAAAATTTGATAGTGGGTGAACTTCCTAATGGCATTTCCAGATTGCAAAGCTTGAGAAACCTTGACCTTTCTGGAAACGATTTCTCTGGCTCTATTCCTCCTGGTTTAAGTGATCTCCCGCTGCTTGAGAGTCTTATTCTAACCAACAATCTCTTGAATGATACCATCCCTAGCCATCTAGGCAAGCTTTCTAACCTGAAATGGCTTGATCTTGCCTACAACTCATTTGGAGGAGTGATTCCAGAAGAATTGGGAAATCTATCGCAGCTGCTGTACATTCGTTTGACGAAGGCAAATCTCAGTGGGACGATCCCCAACTCCTTTGGAAACTTGACTCAGCTGACATATTTTCTAGACTTGTCTTATAACAATCTGCAAGGAAGCATTCCCTCAAGCATCATGCAGCTTCCCAAGCTCTCAAAGATGGAGCTTTACAGTAACAATCTCTCGGGCCACATCCCTCGTGACATGAAGAATCTGCTCTCCATTACGGATATTGATCTATCTAACAATTCATTGAGCGGAAGCATCCCTGACGAAATAGGAAAGCTGCAAACTTTGGAGCTTTTGCACTCGTGGGGGAATCACCTGGAGGGGGAGATCCCTCCTGGGCTTGCAGATCTTCCAAAGCTGAACAAGTTAAGATTGTTCAATAACAATCTAAGCGGAAAGATCCCAGCAGGGCTGTGGAACTCTGTGCATCTGGAGATTGTTGATCTTTCTTATAACAACTTCCAAGGAGGCATTTCTCCAGACGTTGGCCTTGCAACAAATCTAACCCTTCTCATTCTGTCCGGCAATCGCCTCAATGGCTCCATTCCTCCTGAAATTGGCAATCTGCCCAAACTAAACAAGCTCCATTTATCTCAAAATCTGATCTCTGGTTCCATCCCTCTTCATCTAGGAAATCTTTCAGGTTTAAATGAGCTGTTTCTCTCAGATAATCACTTCTCAGGAACAATTCCCCCAGAAATTTCCAAATGCTACCAACTAATTCAGCTCAATCTATCCAGGAATTCCTTGACGGGTTCAATTCCATCAGAGCTAGGGAACCTCAAAGACCTCAACCAGCTGGATCTTTCAGAGAATAATCTAAGTGGTGAAATTCCAGTAGAGTTGGGAAAACTGAGTTTTCTCTCGTTCAACGTGTCCTTCAACAAACTTTCAGGAGCAGTGCCCCAGTGTTTGATCAATGAAAAATTCAACACGAGCTTCATCGGCAATGCTGATCTCCGTGCAGAAGCATTGAAGGCTGTAAAACCCTGTTCTGCAACTGCAGCAGATTTACCAGCCCATGAGAGCAGTAAAGGTCCTGGCCCATTGGTTTGGGCTGTGGGCGGAACTTTTGCAGCTGCAGCTCTGATCTATTTGGTGGAGTCATGCCTTCATTTCAGAAAATACAAAGCTTGTTTTAATATGGAGGAGACGGAAGGGAGAGCTCTGTGGAGCATGACCTCTTTCCATAAGCTGGGATTCAGTGAGTATGAAGTGCTGAGTTCCTTGGATGAGGACAACGTGATTGGAACTGGGGGAGCTGGCAAAGTGTACAAGGCAACACTAAGCAATGGACAGGAAGTGGCAATTAAAAAACTTCGGACAGAGGCAACTGGTGACAAAAAGCATGACTATGGATTCAATGCCGAGGTGGAGACTCTTGGAAAGTTGCGTCACAAAAACATAGTGAAGCTCCTGTGCTGTTGCTCTAGTCAAGATGCGAAACTGCTTGTCTATGACTACATGCCCAATGGAAGTCTTGGAGATCAGCTACACAGCCCCAAGGCAAGCAGTCTGAACTGGGCTACACGCTATAAAATTGCACTTGGAGCAGCAGAAGGCCTAGCATATCTGCACCATGACTATAATCCCACAGTGCTGCACTGTGACGTGAAATCCAACAATATTTTGCTGGACTTGGACTATGAAGCCCGAGTGGCAGATTTCGGCCTTGCCAGAATCCTGCAAACTTGTGGCAAAGAGGTCTCCTTTTCCAGCGTTCCAGGCACCTGTGGTTACATTGCTCCAGGTAAATGAGCTTCCCTGATTTACTACAAGTAAAAATTTTGCACTCAATCTATCTCTTGAAGCTATGCAAAGACCTGACTGTTCCATTTCTTCTTGAGGTCAATCTCCATCTCTTTCCCAAACACTTCCTAGTGAGAGCTGAATTTCAAGCTGAAGACTTTGCATGAATAATTTTTTTTCTATATCCTCTATTAAGTATCAATGATTCACTCCAGGACCCATGTGCATTTTTGCAGAGTATGCTTATACACCCAAAGTCAATGAAAAGAGTGACATATACAGCTTTGGTGTGGTGTTGATGGAGCTGATAACTGGGAAGATGCCTGTTGAGCCTGAATTTGGAGATGGTGTGGATATTGTGAGGTGGGTTTGTGACAAACTTCAAATCAAGGATGGGGGGCTGCTAGAAGTGCTGGACCCAAGGCTTGGAAGAGGTTCTCGGGAGGACATGCTACCTGTGCTGAAAGTTGCACTTCTCTGCACTAGAACGCTTCCTATGCAGCGTCCATCCATGCGTGAGGTAGTTCAAATGCTGCTAGAAGCACACCCCAAACAAATTCACAAGGATGCCAAACACTTTAGTGCAAAAAGAGATTCACTATTGGTACAAATCAACTTGAAATAGCTAGCCTTGACTAAAATGCTATCAATTTTAACCTTTTTGACTGTTTGGAAATCATAAAAGCCATCAATGTTGCCAACGTACTCATGTACGTGCCATACTTCCGTACTCCGTGTGGGTTTTTGAAGTATGCCAAAGTTTGATGTACTCATGTGCTAAATGATAAGACTTTTAGAAACATGAAATATATAGTTGATAATAGTAGAAATCCCACAACTGCATCAATGATAAGTTGGCATAGCATGAATGTCTTCATGATGAAGTTCAAGGGTTCGTATCTTATGCCACAATAGATATTTGGAAGTTCATGCAAGTCCTTATCTTTGTATTTTACTTGGACATGTAGTTACTTTTTTACAATTTTTATTGTACATAAATGCGCATTCGTATGGTTGTACAGTAGTTCATACGACCTAGCATCCGTGGAGTAAAAGCTTCACATGAAGCATGAAAAGACATCTAATGACAAAAATAAAGCCATCTCTATCTAAGAAAACCAATGAGCATCATTAACCATGAATACCACAACAAATCCTGAAAGAACTCCAATGAATGTCTCCAACTAAGAGCTCAAGTGCCCAAGCAATCAGCTAACTAATGAATGTCTGTAACTCCTTATACTCTTCAAAATTAGGGCTTATGCAAAACTAAGCGTTGTAGGAGATTCCCAAGGCTGGTGACCCCATTGACAAGGGCCTAAGGGATCATAATAACACAAGGTGTCAAAAGTTGATCATGTGACCATGTCAGCATGTGTTGGGATCCCATCCCAACTACCTAGCCACCTCCCACCACCACCATTATCTCCAAAACTAGTACCAAAGGATATAAGTTGGTGACCGTCAACTTGTTATACACAGGTAGTTTCAAGACCCCATACTACTAATGGGATTAATGTGTGGCTTTGACTCTTAACACAACCCCCCCCCCCCCCCCCCCCCCCCACTTTAAACAAGCACAAAAATCACTCCAATAACACCCAAACCTTGTCTGTGACTTGTTGGGGTTGCACCAAGAGCCTTAGCTCCTGATGCCATATCAAAACTAGTTGTGTGACCATGCAAGCCATGTGTGAGAAATTGGCAAAAATCTAGCTTGGTATTTTTTATGATAGAAGTTTGTAAGTGAATCTCACATGTGTGGAGGATGTTCCCACGTGTGGCGAATTGTAGAGTAAATCAAAATGTTTGATATAGGGGTCTCATAGAATTTCATAGTCAAGCATTTAGGTGTAGGATGTTGATAGGGTCAAATTTGGCATAGATGGCAAATTATCCATTTCCACTTGTAATGCCACTATTGAGCCAAAATAGAGCCAACCTTGTGCCAGTTAGAGTGTAGACAAGTGTCATGCTTTTGTTTGATGAAGCTTAAGAGGTCCAATAGGATTTAGAGGTGGAACCTTGTGAGGTCCAATAGAAAATTGAGGTGTGCTTGAATATAGTCCAATAGAATTTAGAGGTGCATGAATCAATGGTCCAATAGGATTAAGAGGTGGCAAAGTGTGATCCAATCATAGTTAAGCATAGTGGTAGCTCATGAATCTATTAGTATCATTGTACTCCTCATTTTGGATCTAATTGATTTTGAGATTGAGTGGATTTTGAGTGTCATTGAATTTCTAGCTTTCTCTCTCTACCCGAGAGCTCATGATGGTTTTTCTCTCTCTACCCGAGGAGAGCAGCTTGTTTTTACTTAGAATACTTTTGGAACACTTCCCACACGTGTGAGTGAGAGTTGGAAGTGATTGGATGCATGTAGTAGTGTGTTTTTGCCATAGAATCAAAGATAGATCTTGAATCTCAATCTAGTCTTGATCTTGGTGCATCTACACACCTTAGGAGATCACAAGTACATGTTGTGGACAGTCCACACGTGTGAAATTCAACATGGTATCAGAGCCTACCTAAGGTTACCATGCATTTTGATCCATTTGAGTGAAAACTATTCATCAATCTTGAGCTAGAAATTGTCAAGGCCCATTTTCCTAGCTATCTTGTTCAATTTTGGATCAAAAGAGATCAAAAGGACATTGATTGGGTCTGAACTGGTACTGTACGGAATCAGGTGCTCAGACACGTGTGAGGAACATCCAATTTCAGTTTGGGAGTTCCCTTTCATGTTTGATCCAAAAATCTTGCTAGATAGCTTGTTTTGAAGCTATTTTTGTCTAGTTTCTGATGCAATCAGTTTCATTCCATTTGGTTGAGCCAATCAAAAGTTATAAGCTTTTGAAGAGGGTTAGGTAGGGCACCTAGACCTGGGTGGACACATTTGGTTTGGTCAAAAGATTGCCTGTTTGATCCAAAATCACAGTTGAATGCTTACCAATCTCATCTATATGTGATCTAGGCACTATTTTGAGATCTTAGCCATTTTGTTTCATGCAATATCATTGTATTTGAGTCAAATTTGGTTTCTTAGTGTATTTCACACGTGCTAAGAGTGTTAGATCCTAACTTTGCCTATACTCCATCATTTGATGTGAAATAGATCTTGTTTTAGAGAGATTTGAGTAGCTAGTGAGAATCAATTCACAAATAGTTGCAAGATCTTTCATAGGAGGAGATAGTACTCAATTATTGGATCCTATTTAAAGTGTGTAACAACATTTATTGTTCATCACTTTTATTTATCTCCACTTTACATGACTTCAATGAGTTCATACTTGTTGCAACCAAGTGAGAGATTGTCTACTTCCAATTATTCAATATGGAAGTTGAGGATGGATCCAGTCCATCTTGATACTCCAAGATGTGATGGACATTGTACTTGGGATTGAGGAGGAGCCTCAAGTCCTTCAAGAAGTACAAAAATACAAGAAGAGAGCTAGGATGGCTCTCCACTACATTAAGATGAATGTCTCTAATGAGATATTGAGGGAGATTGGTGATTGTTCTACATCCAAGGAAGCTTGGGATTGTCTCAAGTCCATCTATGAGGCTAAGAACACCTCTATGCTCCTCACTCTTAGAAATCAAATATTCCAAAGTAGTCAAAAGAGTGATGAGAGTGCATCTAATTATGTTTTGAGAGTCAAGGATATTCATAGGGAGCTTGCATGTATTGGTGACTCAATCAATCAAAGTGAGCTAGTCCAAGTCATTCTCAATGGCTTGAGAGATGAATATGACAACCTTGTACAATCCTATGCTATTAAGGAGGAGCTACCAAGTTTGGAGGCCCTTCAAAGTGTGCTTATTTCTGAAGAATCAAGACAAGAGTACAAACTCTGAGGATGGACAAGCTATCACTCAATCATGATGATGGCAAAGTTCTATTTGCCAAGCACAAAGAGAGGAGTAAGAAGCAACACCATCACTTCTCTAATGACAAAGCTAAAGACCAAGATGGAGAGGAGAAGGATACCTCTCATGCTTCTAAATTCAAATCTCAAGAAGAAGATGATCAAGTGCTTTTATTGTGGCAAGAAAGGCCATTATGCCACCAATTGCTTCAAGAAGAAGAATCAACTCAATCAAGCCAACATCACCAATGAGAAAGAAGACTATATTGCAAGTGATGGAGAAGGCTCTCTTATGGCATCAAGCTTCTCCTCTTCCACCTTCAACAAGGATGACTCATGGTATATTGATAGTGGAGCATCTTCACATATGTGTGGCTCCAAGCACTTTTTTTCATCTATTATGCCTTATGATGGAGTCAAGAAGACCATATACTTTTCAAGTAAGCATGAGTGCAATATTGAAGGAGTAGGGATTATTCCCTTGAAGCTTGCATCTTCTAAAGATCTCTTTCTCAACAATGTTCTTTTTGTCCCAAAGCTTACAAAGAACATCTTAAGTGTTGGCCAACTTCTTGATAGTGGCTTTGATGTCAATTTCAATATTGACAATTGTGTGATTAAGAAGGATGGTGAGATCCTTGCATATGGATCAAGATTTGAAGGCATCTACAAATTGGATCCAAGTGTGAGTGCAAACTCTCTTGATGTTTCTTATATTTCCAATATTTCAAAGGAGGAGGATCACACAAGATGCACATATCTTCTCTCTTCAAGTATTATGGTGTATGATTATTCCTTATTATTCAAAGCATATGTTGAGAAGAAATTCTCATTGAAGATCAAAGCTTTGAGGAGTATTGGAGCTCTTGAAGGAATAGCACCATATGAAGTTTTATACAAGATGAAGCCTAAGGTTGATCACCTTAGTGAACTTGGTAGTGCTTGCTTTGCACATATTCCCTTGGAAACAAGAAGGAAGGATGATCCAAGCTCATGGATCATGATTGGATACTCATCCATCAAGGAGGCCTTTAGTGTCTTTACACTCTCTATTTCAAATGTGATCGTGAATGGAGATGTTATATTGCATGAAGATTCAATCTTGGAAGTGGCCGAGATCAAGGCTTCTCAAGAAGCATCACAAGTTATCCTTTTTGAAGGTATTCAAGTTATGATGGGGCCAATGTGTGAGGAGGAGTTTCTTCTTCATATGATTTCAAGAAGATCTTCAAGATGCATGGCCGAGACTTTCTGGCTCACCTTACATGGCAAAGAGGGGCATCTTTCATGTTGTATCTACTACAACACATTCATATATGCTTCTCTTCCTTCGCTTGAAATGCTATCTTGCTTCATTGAATTTTTTGGATCTCAAAGTTCAAGAAAAGCTATACTAGTTTTGTATGATGCTTATGGTACGGATATTTTTCTTGTCATTATTGACTTAGATGTGTTTCCAATACTTTTTGAAAGCAAGATATTGTATTGTCAAAAGTATGCTCTTGGTTCTAGTAAGAACAAGATTGAGCTTGGTACTCACTTTTTTGAAAATCATGTTTTCACATGTTTTGAGGCAAATTGTAAACTCCTCTTGAGATTAAGTGAAGCATCCAAAGTGGACACTTACATCCTTGAGAGAGTAACTAGCCTAAAAAAGATCAAGATAGTCTTTGATATCAAGATTAGATCCATCATGGATATAGTTCATTGTATGTGGACTAGTCAAGCTAGAAAGCATAATCTTGATAATCATCATTGTTTCACATCTTATGATCTTGATCTCCATGATCCTTATGAGGCTTGGAAGCCTCATATTTCTCTATTTATGGTGCATCCATCATGCAAGTGGAACTTTCAAGGCAAAGATCATCATCAAGCATGGAGGAAGCCCATGATAATAGTGGCATATTGGTGGAGCACTCTTCAAAGGCATTGGCAAGAGATCTCTACCAAAGAGATCTTATCATGGATATGGTGAGGGTGCTGCTATGATGGATCCCTTGGCTGATCTTCAATTCTTATGCATACCAAAGGATCCACTCAAAAAGATTTACAAACTTCTCAAGTGATCTAGTACCTTTCCAAGCTATTTTTTGAGGAGTGTGAGAAATTGGCAAAAATCTAGCTTGGTATTTTTTATGATAGAAGTTTGTAAGTGAATCTCACATGTGTGGAGGATGTTCCCACGTGTGGCGAATTGTAGAGTAAATCAAAATGTTTGATATAGGGGTCTCATAGAATTTCATAGTCAAGCATTTAGGTGTAGGATGTTGATAGGGTCAAATTTGGCATAGATGGCAAATTATCCATTTCCACTTGTAATGCCACTATTGAGCCAAAATAGAGCCAAACTTGTGACAATTAGAGTGTAGACAAGTGTCATGCTTTTGTTTGATGAAGCTTAAGAGGTCCAATAGGATTTAGAGGTGGAACCTTGTGAGGTCCAATAGAAAATTGAGGTGTGCTTGATAATAGTCCAATAGAATTTAGAGGTGCATGGATCAATGGTCCAATAGGATTAAGAGGTGGCAAAGTGTGATCCAATCATAGTTAAGCATAGTGGTAGCTCATGAATCTATTAGTATCATTGTACTCCTCATTTTGGATCTAATTGATTTTGAGATTGAGTGGATTTTGAGTGTCATTGAATTTCTAGCTTTCTCTCTCTACCCGAGAGCTCATGATGGTTTTTCTCTCTCTACCCAAGGAGAGCAGCTTGTTTTTACTTAGAATACTTTTGGAACACTTACCACACGTGTGAGTGAGAGTTGGAAGTGATTGGATGCATGTAGTAGTGTGTTTTTGCCATAGAATCAAAGATAGATCTTGAATCTCAATCTAGTCTTGATCTTGGTGCATCTACACACCTTAGGAGATCACAAGTACATGTTGTGGACAGTCCACACGTGTGAAATTCAACATCGGGATCCCATTCCCATCTACCTAGCCACCCACCACTGTAGGTATCCCATAGAACTAGTATCAAGGACATCAGTGAGTGACAAACAACCACTTATATGTAGGTAGTTTCAAAGCGTCATATTGCTTATGGGATAACAAAGTACCCCCATGCATGCCTTTGTTGTGTGACACTTTATGCTCCACCAAGATGACCCTTGATAAGGACTCACATTTGTGGCTTCAACCAAACCTGCCAATTTACTAAATTGTAATTATTAATCGATGCACTTGTAGTTTCCTCTTAGTCAAGAACTCTATGTTCTTACTATTATTACCTTTTGTAGGTGTATGTTCTCTTTGCAGAGATTATTTCAAGATCCACTTTCTTACACTTATTCAGGATAGAGAAAATTGTTCAATCACTCCAATACAAAGCTTGAATTATCCACCTACTCCAAGATTTTGAATTGAAGCGGGAAAAAATGAGGTCAAAGGTGAAAAACCTTACAGAGTGAGCAATCTCGAGCAATTGGCACCTTCTCTATGAGAGAGAATTTCCATGCTCTTTGTTTCTAGAGCATTGGATAAATGGTTGGAACAATACAAATAAGAAGAGAAGAATGGACAGTGGTTAGGAAGTTACAACCTCAAATGATGTTGAGCCAATGCCTAATCAGTGCACTATTACATGAATGCATGACACTTTAAAAAAAAAAAAAAGCAATAGTAGAGGGACAAATCTTATCAAAAACGGAATGAGAATATCCCAAAGGATGTGAGTGGAAGGCATGTTTCTTGGAATGGGTTTTAAGAAGTAGCATTTTTTATTTGAAATAAAACATATCGTAAATTTAGCATGATTTCTTATTTTGTAGTTTGTTATTTATGTATGGAAGTATCGAAAGTATAATGCTATGTGGGCATATGGTCACCATCATTGTGTTGAACAAATTAATATGACAGTGAAGGTATGATTGCGGGGTAATCGTCACAGTAGTTGTTGTAAAGCTACCTTTACAAGCTTTACTTCCCCGGCGCCAGCAGCGCCCCTGCTGCTGCCGGCGCCACTGTAACCAGAATCCAGCCGGCACCAAGTTCCTATGGCTGAAAATCTTTGATCGGTTCTAGCGGAGTCCAGAGAGCTCAGATCGATGTGCAATCACCTCACAAGATCTAGGCATGATTAAAGGAAGCCTGGGGATCAATAAAATCTAGAGAGAGAAAATGACTTTTTAGAAAGAGCAAATCCTAGAGAGAGAAAAACGTGCTTTACCAGCTTGGGTAGAGTGCTTGGTATGAGGGGGGGTGCCGAATCACACCAATACTATAGGGGAGTGTGGGTTGCGACTCAGGGCGAGCTCCAACCAAGTCTCAGCCTCCCTTGCTGGAATGTTGTCATGGCTCTCGCCTTGGCATGCTAGCGCCCCAGAGACTAGGGTCGGTCACACACTTGAAATGTAACCTTCTCAGATGTATCAATAAAGTGGGATTTTCCTCAAACTAACTCTGATTACCTTTTGGGTTTCAGTGTTCAGTAAAAGCGCCAGTTGTAAGGCCGCTTTCAAATTTTTAACTTGGCACATAGCTGAGGGTCGTATCCCGAGACGCCAGCGATATGCCGTCGGGACCATTCGGTCCGTGGCGGTAGCGGTATGCTATCGGGACCATTTGGTCCAGGAACTGGTTGTTTGCATATTTGTTGCGGCTTGTGGTTCTGAGTGTTCCTTGCATGAACGTGAATGGGTTAAGCTCTTGGGGAACGGGCTCTAACCTGTCGGCTGAGTTGGATGGCTTGCTTGGGTGGACGTTACCTGTTTATGGCTATCCAGTATGGCGTGGCGCCAGGTTGGCTTCCAGCGCTCGTGACGAAGCTTTCAGTTGGTTAAGTCTGATGTAAGACAGACCGCTTGCTTGGAATAGATGTTACTCGTTTGTAACGAAGCTTCGAGTTGGTTAAGTTTGATGTATGTCGGGCGGCTTGCTTGGAGGGAAGTCACGCACATCGGGACCCCCGACTTGGCATGGCGCCAGGTTGGATCTCAATGTTGGTTTTCGGAACTTCAAGTGGGTTAAGTCTGATTGTTGTTGGCGAGTTGGCTGCTTGTATGTCAAGTGGGTTTGGATGGCAAGAGTTGAAGGCTGGGAAGCTAAGTCGTGGTTCCCGGCTCCCTTTGGGATGCCTGCGCTACAGTAGTGCATGAGACTACATATCTATTTCTAAAAAGCTTGAGTATATAGGAGCTAGTCAAGACATATGTGATGTATGTTCGGTGAAAATGGTCAATTTTATTGCTTTTGATATCAACTATAGAGGGTTAAATGCAAGTGTAGTATGATCGTAGTGATTTTTTTGCTATCGATTTGACCAAGTTACCACGCATAACTTTTTCATAGGCATTGGTGTTGCCTTATCATTGTTGTGAGAAAATATGCATGCGGCTTTTAACTATATTTTGCATATATTCAATATGTCACACATCTATACTTTGTGGACTAGAGTTATTGTATTTTTTCAACTGGACCAAATAAATAACGATTGATGGTATGTCGTTCGAGTTGAGCCATGCTCAAGTTGTGCATTTGAAAATTCATATGATAATGTGATGGTTATAAATTTTTATATAATGAAAGTCGTGTCATTCACACTAGTACAAGAACTTTCACCTTTTACATAACTATTGAATGTGTTGAGTAGAAAGAAGAGTCAAGATTTTTGTAGTGTGGATATGGAATAACTAACTTCCCATGGCACATCCATGCATGGTGCATCCACACATAGCTTTTTTCATTTAATTTTTACAAAATTTGAAAACCATTATAAATATGTTCTATGTGGAACTACTTTCCACATTATTTTTGTTAGTGCTCTCATAACCATATTTTTTCGAAAGGGAGATTATTGGAGCATTTTAGCATGGATGTGCCACACGATTGTGTCACACAAAATAGCTACAAAAGTTTTGCTAGAACCTTGCCCGATGTGGCAACGTCATATGACTAAATACCACATTCCCTTATTGTGATAATATGTAGCCATAGTTCATGTATCAACCTTTGGGGTATGTCTAGCTACTATTGTATAGGTTTGAAGAAATATATGTCCCATTTTTTTTAATGGACCTATGGTAGACTAGTTAAAATTCATGCCACACAAGAGCACAGATCGACATAGATAGAAAACGACATAGTAAGCACTCTCCACATAGCAAGACTACATTTAAAAAAACTCAAAACACTATACATATGGAATTTTTGGTTAAGTATAGAAAGACTTTACCTAAATCTATCAAACATTTCTCTAATGAGTGGCTTAGTGAAAATATCGATAAAGCGACAAAATAAAACTAGCAATCCTTAGTTATTCTCATATGGAATCAAATAAAATTTTGCCACTGGACTGTATTGAATTGCCGAGCTGATCAATTTTATCAGCTAAGTAAGTCTCGTATTGGTTATATCAAAATAAATCTGGCTAGGATCGTATAAAATTATGACAAAAAGATTATATACAAGGAGAGAAAGAGATGTAGACACAATATTTACAGATTTTTCAGTTATTTTATCAAGCTCCTCTTGGGTTATCATCACTTTTGGTGAATAAACCTTCTGAGGACCTAGACGAATAACAAGAGGAGGAGAGGATGATTATGGGTTTAAATCAGATTCTCCAACATTTTCTTTGGGACAACCTGCTTCCTTTTCCTCCTTGAGTTAGTTGGCAAGTCAGTTCTACCTAGAGGTAGGTCTCTAGAGGTGCTGGCATTATCCATATGAAGATTTGAATAACGTTCCCGAACTCATTTAAGAATAACAAAATCTTTAGGCATGATGGTAACACGCTTACCATGCACAGCCAAAAGACATGAATCCTCAAAAAACTGGGACATAAAGTCTTCTACAGCATCCCATAAGGCCTGCATGGTTGTCACGACAAAACTAACATCAAGCCGAAGTGACAGGGTGACATTCCTAACAGATCGGACAAAAGGAGCTCTAGAGATCAACAATTCAATTGATCTATGGAGTCTTCTTATCTCCCTTAGCCAGACCTGCTTTCTGCCACATCTACAGCCAGTACCAGGATGAACACGGGCATGGGATGGCTGTACAGAGGTAATGGCATGGGAAGTGGATTTCGTCCTAGCCATCATTCTCAAAATCAAAAGAAGTAAATTTGAAAAAAAAAGTCTATGATTTGCATATCGAAATCAAGCGTACAGAATGAAAACCAAAATTTTTCCAAAAGAAAAGACTGAATATCGGTTTCGAGCACGAGATTATAAGAGAAACAAAGTAACAGGAAGATCCACGCTCAAAAGCAATATCGAGTTTATAGCAGTATCGGTCTCGAGCGTAGGGAGTGACGACGGGCGAAGAAGGAACAGAGAGCGATCTTGAGAGCGATATTGGGAGCAAAAAACGAAAAGTTTGCGAGAAAAAATGAAAATTCCGAGGGGGTACATATAGGAAATATGCGCATGTGTGAAAAAAATGGTTTCGAACATGTGGCGACATCTAACTGGTCCACGTGTGTTTTTCGTACAGATCATTATGACTCAATGATGAGGCCACGTGGTGTAGGACACATGCACGAATCATAGTGCGACATGTGGCATTCTGCACGTGACAAATGTCAGATCAATCATTCTCTTGACGACGGAATATTCTTGACAAATAATGCAACGACATGTATTCTTTTGGACATCCTCCACACGTGCAAATTTTTTTTATAAATAGGTCATTTTTGGCACGGATTTTCACGTAAATTTTTTGATTTCTATGCCGGATATCGATTTCAAGCGCACTTCTGTTTATGATCTGTTTACATACTTGCGCCTGGATCCGATATTGCTTGCCCCGATATTGCTTTCAAACGCACCTTACGTTTGCTTTCTTGTCTGTTCTTTGTACTCACGCTCGGATCCGATACTTGATTTTCTGATATCTCGTTTGAGCGCATAGGTCCTTGAGGTTCTTATCTAACCTGCATTCTGCGCTTGAGAGCGATACAAAATTTTTCTCTATGAAGTTTTTAGCACGTGTGAACTTCACCACACACCCTACAAGATCTTACTGAGGTGTTGTGATTGCACAAGATTGATCAAAGAACAGTATGCTTGAAAAATCTAAGGCAAGAGCACAATGGCATACATCTGATACATCTGATGAAAAAATCTAACTCTTCACTATGAGAAATGAATGTCAGAAATAATTCTAAGTGTTCAGTATGGGAAAAAGAGGCTGCTCTCGGGTAGAGAGAGAAAATCAAGCATAGAAAACTCGAGTAGAGAGAGAATGAGTCCAAAACACCAAAATCTCAATATTCACAATATGGCAAAACATGCCCAACTTTTCCTACATGAGAGAGACTCGAATTCCTATAGTGGAGTTGCATGGAAAGTCCACTTAACTGAACTAATTCACCTACCAGAGATCCACATGTGTAACTGCACGCATGGATGTTGCATGTACTGCATGTCAACTCATAAAACTACCTAGACATGTGTAGATCATAGAAACTACTTTGCATGTTGCATGCACAGATTGCATGTGGCTTGCATGCATACAATAAAACTTTGCATGCTATCTAAACATCTGCATGTCATCATAATTGAACCTATCTAACTCAAATCCAAGCTACACTAGAAGGATATGTGCTCAATTCACACTCCTTTTATGTACAACATGAATTTTAGTGGAAATCACCATGGACATGACCCCAAACTCGAGATAGGAAGATAATATTTTAATAATCTTCACACTCCTCCTTAAAAATTATGTTCCTATCAACATAGACTTCGAAATTAGGCCAAGGTTAGATCTCATCTTCATAAATACATTCTTGAGTAGAGGCTTGGTAAGAAGATCTGCAACACAATCTGAAGATGAAACATGCTCCAATGAGATCTCTCTTCCAATGACTTTTTCTCTTACAAAATGATGAGCCACTTCAATATGCTTGCTCCTTGCATGAAAGACTGAATTATTTGCAAGAGCCTGAGCAGAAATGTTATAATTCTTGATAATTGGTAAATCTTCATCAGCATAACACTTTAGCTCCAAAAGTAGCCTTTTGATCCATAAAACCTCCTTTGTTGTGGTTGTAAGAGATTTGTATTTAGCTTCATAGGATGATAAGGAAATAGTTGCCCACTTCTTCGATAGCCAAGAAACCAAATTTCCTCCAAGAAATATAATGTAAGCACTTGTGGATTTCCTATCCAACCTGTCTCTAGCAAAGTCAGATCTTCTCCTTCATAGAATAGTCCATAATCCAAGGTAGAAGATATATACCTCAAGACTCTTTTAGCCAACTTCCAATGATATAACTTTGGATCCTGCGTGTGTTGACTTATGAACACAAAAGCTTAGATAAGGCCTAGTCATTGTTAACCAAATAAGTGAGCCAATAAGACTCCTATAAAGAGTGATGTCCTCAAAGGATTTTTCATCATCTTTAATGGGAACTTTTACAATGTGCTCCATAGGTGTATCTATGCCTTTACAGTTCTCCATATGGAATTTCCTGAGCATGGAAAGTGCATATCTACTTTGGCTTATAAATGAATGACCTTTCCAAAAATCTATTTCAAGGCCTAGAATATAGTGAAGAACTCCTAAGTCCTGCATCTTAAACTTAGTACCAAGTGCATGCTTAGTTTCTTCAACTAACTTCTCATTGTTTCCACAAAGAATGATATCATCTACATAGATGAGAAGAATAATTACAAATATATCTACAAACTTATAATACAGAGAAGGGTCATATTCACTTAGACAAAATTCGAGTGATATGAGATAGGAATTGAGTCTTGAATACCAAGACCTTGGTCCATACAGACTTTTGAACAAAAGACAAACTTTTGATTCATCACCTTCCTTCATAAAACCTGGAGGCTGCTCCATATAAATCTCCTCCTCAAGGCAACCACTGAGAAATGCATTAGAAACATCAAGCTGAAACATACTCCATTTGTGAAAACATGCAAGAGAGATGAGTATTCGAATTGTTACCAACTTTGCAACTGGTGCAAAGGTATCTTCATAGTCAAGACCTTTAATCTGTGAGTAGCCTTTGGCACAAAGTCTTGCTTTATGCTTATTGACAGATCCATCATGATTATACTTGATTCTGAATACCCACTTACATATGATCACATGCATGTTGTTTGGTGGCTCCACAAGCTCCCATGTGTTATTTGACATCAAGGCTTCAAATTCTTGGGTCGTTGCTTCAACCCACTCCTTGGATTGAAAAGCTTCTTGGACATCCTTAGGCCCTTCATCTGATATAAAAAGTGCATGATAGGAAGTTTCACCTTCCACTTGCCTTCCTTCTTCATCATATGTGAGCCTCCTTGGATCAGATCTTGCTCGTGTAGATCTTCTGGTGTGGTAGCTTGAATTTGCTCCTCCTCAAGCCTCTGCCTCACCTCTTCTTGAACAACATCAAGATTGATGATTGATCTTGCATGAGTGTCCTTGATCTGTGCATCATCCAAGATAAACTTCTGATCTTCATGGAAGATCACATCTCTACTAGCAACATTTTTGTCAGTAGAGGAGAAATAAATCTTGTATGCTTTTTTAGTGGATGCATATCCTACAAATTTTTTTTTTTATTGCACTAGAATCTTCCTTCTTCTTAGTTTCTAGAGGCACATGCACAAAGCATACACAGCCAAAAATCCTAAGATGATCTACCTTAGGCTTTTTCTTATACAACATCTCAAATGGTGTCTTTCCTCCTATTGCAAGATTTGGAAGCCTATTACAAAGATAGTTTGCACATGCAACTGCCTCTCCCCAAAATTCCTTAGGTAGAGAAGCTTTTAGCCTAATGGCTTTTGCACATTCACACAAAGTTCTATTCTTTCTCTCAACAACTCCATTCTTTTGAGGAGTATATGAACAAGAAAACTCTCTTTGAATACCCTCTCTCTCACAAAAGTCTTTAAACTTATTGGAAGTGTACTCTCCTCCACTCTCACTTCTTAAAGCTTTTAACTTGAAAGGAAACTGCTTCTCTACATAAGCTTTAAAAGTAAGAAAAACATCATAGACCATGGCTTTTGAAGACATCATATAGATCCAAGAATGTCTTGTATAATCCTCTACAAAAGAGACAAAGCAGTTGGCTCATCCTTTGCTCTTAGTTGATGAGAAATGAACATCAGAGTGTACAAGTTCAAATGGTTGCTTTGTCTCGATACTTGATCTAGGAAAAGGCCTTCTGTGTGACTTTGCCAACACACAAGCTTCACAAAGTAGAAGCTCCTTTGACAATGTCTTTGGTAGACCAACAACTTTTCCTTCTTTGACCATAGATTGCATGGCTTTGAAATTGGGATGACCCAATCTCTTGTGCATAGATCCTCCTGTAGAACCTTGGTCTCATAAGCAATATCTGAAATGTTAGGACTCTCCCTAGAATCTAGTTTGATGCATAGTGTCCTTTCTTGCCATAGAAAAAACACTTGATCTTTGACAGCTTCTTCTTGTCACTGGATGGTGCAGCTTGTGAGGACTGATTCTCACCACCTTCTTTGGCTTTGTCCTTCTTGAAGTGTTATTGTCCTTTGCCCTTGCCTCTTGACTTGTGTCTGATGAAGAGTGCTTTGTCATCTCCACCATCTTTCAATGAAAGTCTGTTGATCCTCAGCATCTTGTTCTCTTGCCTGCTTTCTTCAGCAATGAGAACACCTTGCAGTGTCTCCAAGGATGGAAGATCCTCTCTAACAGCATAAGTCTGCACAACATTGTCATACTAATCTCTAAGTCCTTTTAGGACTACTTGAACAAGTTCAGTGTTCTTAAGGGCATCACTAATACCAGCTAACTCTTGATGAAGATCCTTAACTCTCATGACATATGATGAAGCACTCTCATCTACTCTCTGATAACTTAGAAATATTTGGTTTCTAAGTGTAAGCAATCTATAAGTATTTTTGATTTCATAAATTGTTTTTAGAGTATCCCAAGATTCCTTGGCAGTGGTGCATGTACTGATTTCTCTTAACACTTCATTGGTAACATTCATTTTTATAAAATGAAGGGCAATTCTGGTTCTTTTGTGGAATGTTGTAGCTTCATTAGGTGTAGCAGGTTCTTCTGTAGCCCCACTCACAATATCCATTACATCCTGTAGAATCAACAATGATTCCATTCTGATCTTCCACATTGCATAATTGGAAGATGTTAATCTCTCATTGTGCTCTAAAAAATGTGAACCAGATGAAGACATCTTCTTGGTGAGAAATTTTAGTAATGATAAAAAATGGAGTTGAAAGGATGTTGCTTGCTATCTCAATCTAGGATCTAACACAGATGTTGATCCACCCTATGAAATCTAGCAACAGATGTGAGAACAAATTCTCAATACAAAAAATCAATCTATCTTGAATTTGGATCTTGCTTCATTCACAAAAGAAGAAGCACATGCAAGCAAGAAGTGTATCTCTCCCATGAGTTTCAAAGTATTGATAAGCTCTCTAGGAACTTACTTTCAACTCAAACACAATAATATGTGTGAAATGAAAAGTCTAAGACCTCAGAACACTCACTTCTATCCAATTCTATTTGATTGACAATGAAAATTGATGAAAATGGTGAAAAAGATAGATGTGTGCTCACTTTGCATATCCCACAAATTGAGTACCCTCTCAAACTCTCTGACTGTCTAAAACTCTTCTAAAAACAAATCAAATTGATCTAGAAACAAGAGCAACACATTCTATTCTCCAATTCCTATCCAACAAGCTATAGAACATCAAATTTGGATCATTCCTTGAGAAGTAGCACTCATTAATGAGGGTTGATTTCAGACGTGTGAGCTCTCTGTCCGTACAGAACTCCGCTGGATCAGATCAGCCTT
Organism: Diphasiastrum complanatum; assembly: GCA_029204225.1. Classification (NCBI taxonomy): domain Eukaryota; kingdom Viridiplantae; phylum Streptophyta; class Lycopodiopsida; order Lycopodiales; family Lycopodiaceae; genus Diphasiastrum; species Diphasiastrum complanatum. Next base: position 48,872,992 of record CM055093.1, read on the forward strand.
GATTTGATCCACTTATGATCCACAGATTGCTTGTTTCTCAACGAGTTTGAATCCCTCTCCAAAATCCGAGTTTTCGCAAGCAAAAACATTGATGATCTGATGTATACACCCTCACCTCTTCAAAGCATGATGCTCTGATACCATGTGAAGTTTTTAGCACGTGTGAATTTCACCACACACCCTACAAGATCTTATTGAGGTGTTGTGATTGCACAAGATTGATCAAAGAACAATATGTTTGAAAAATCTAAGGCAAGAGCACAATGGCATACATCTGATGAAAAAATCTAACTCTTCACTATGAGAAATGAATGTCAGAAATAATTCTAAGTGTTCAGTATGGGAAAAAGAGGCTGCTCTCAAGTAGAGAGAGAAAATCAAGCATAGAAAACTTGGGTAGAGAGAGAATGAGTCCAAAACTCCAAAATCTCAATATGCACAATATGGCAAAACATGCCCAGCTTTCCCTACATGAGAGAGACTCGAATTCCTACAGTGGAGTTGCACGGAAAGTCCACTTAATTGAACTAATTCACCTATCAGAGATCCACATGTGTAATTGCATGCATGGATGTTGCATGTATTGCCTGTCAACTCATAAAACTACCTAGACATGTGTACAGATCATAGAAATTACTTTGCATGTTGCATGCACTGATTGCATGTGGCTTGCATGCATACAGTAAAACTTTGCATGCTATCTAAACATCTGCATGTCATCATAATTGAACCTATCTAGCTCAAATATGAGCTACACTAGAAGGATATGTGCTCAATTCACACTCCTTTTATGTACAACATGAATTTTAGTGAAAATCACCATGGACATGACCCCAAACTCGAGATAGGAAGATAATATTTTAATAATCTTCACATTCTATTGTATTTTTTTTTGTTGAAATGTCTAATTTCGATTCTAGTCTGCTGTGTTTTTTTCATGAATTTGGTATTAGTGATAATATAGAGTATTTCAAATCTCTTTTTTCTTCTTTTATTTTTATTCTTCCTTTTATTACTCAGGGTCCTGGTGTAGAAGTATTTTCTGAGATTTATCTCAGATTTAAGTCTCTGCTTAGTACTCCCTTGTTAAGATCTCAAAATAAGGACATGATTCATTATTAGGACTTGGTGGTACTCGACAAGCGTATCTATAAAGCTAAGCTTGACAGAATGTTCACCAAGTTACATAATGATTTCAAGTCTGTAGATGATTGTCCAATTCACAATAAAAAATGTAGATTTGTAGAGTTTCAGTCTACATTTGTTTTTTTTTCTTTTGTTAAATATTTCTGACGATTCGGAAGCTGGCCCTTCTACTTCTGAAGCTACTTCTTCCAGTCGTACAAAATCTGAAAAGTCGAAGACTGTAAATATAGAAACTTTTTTTTTATTGATACGAGCATTAGTTAAGATAATTGTACAAATTTTGATTCTACACAAAGTAGGGCATCGTTTATTGGCCCTAGAACTACCAACACCCTTTCTCCTTCTGATAAATCTCTTATGACATTGCCTACTTATAATATAGATAATAATTTGACACTATCAGATATATCTTTTTGATTTCACAGAGGCCGAGACTCTTTGTATTTTGAGCAAAGAGCTTCATGAATTTTTGGATATAATCGATTATGATGCTGATGATCTTTTCCCTAGTGTTGACGATGTAAATAATGATGAGTTTTATTCAGGTAAAGATTGCTTGAAAATGGATGTGGAGGAAATGCGCAATAAAGAAGATGATCTACCTTCTGAAGAGGAGTTTCTCAGAATTCAAAGTCAGCTTGGTTTTCCAAAACCAACTGTCTATTCACCAACTATATTGACATCGAAAGGTGGACATAATATTGATGGAGAGACAACAATCAAGGAAGACAAAGCCGAATGCATAAGTTTTGTATCTTATTATGTACTAGTAGATTCCTTATGTCAGATTATATACTGGAACTTACTTTTAATTTTTTTGTTTCAGGAAACAATTTTTCTTGATGATTTTGCAATTCGTCGAGGAGGTCAGAGATCTTCTGCCGGAGAATTTTCAAGAGATCATGCACTGGGGCATTACCTGAAGTTCTTCAAGAATAATGAGGTAAGTGTTGCCCATTCAAAGTTTCATCAACATGGTGAAACAATGATTATGGCAATCAAGGCACTGTCTCATTTTCTTGAAGGACATAATTTTAATAAGGTGCATAGAATAATTTTTGTAAAGAAAACTATTGCACTTAAAATTTTAGGATATGGACCAGTGAATTCCATGCTCAGATCATCTCATTTTGCATTGTATGCTGCCGACGTTGATCTGAGTAAGCATGAAACTATGAGCTCTTGGATCCATATGAAAGAAGGAAATTGTTGCATGATTTAAAGTTGCAACTTTCATTAGAGAAAGTATCGGAAGCAGAGTAGATTTTGCTCAATTGTACTTTCTAAAATTTTTCATTTAATATACAAAATCTCATTTTGTGTCTATCTTGTATAAATTTGCATGCTTTTTTATTTTTTTTATAATCCGTCGATTTTGTATTATGACGAATTTGGATTCTTCTGTAAAGACATTGGAAAAGTTGCAGTATATAGCTGTTCTTTGTGCTAGTCCCACCATGTTGTGTACTTTTATGAAATGCCGCTCTTGCTTGCCAATGAGATTTTTCCATTCCTTGCGATGACCATATGCTAAGACTTCCGCTATTTCTTGCAAAGAATGTCACATGATGCCGTAATATGTGCTGCATGTCATAAAAACATAATCTAAATCAGTACCAAAAGTACGTAAATTAATTGCACATATTTGTCTATAGTAGTGCAACATCGAAATCTTACCATATAATGTGTTATATGATCTACACCCCATGCACTTCGAACTGCATCCACAAATTCACTAGTTGTTTTTTGTATCATTTGTACATCAATATTTGAAAATTTATCTTTTCTCAAGTATGTCACCATGTTGTCTAATTTTTTCCAAACTTCTACTTTGTGTATATGGGTAGAACCTTCTTCTTCGAAATCTGGAGTTGCAGCTATAATTTCTTTCCAAACCGAGTACTGAATCTTGGATTGTTTTCCAGAATAATTTGATAAAAATCTTCGAGCTTTGGATCTTCCAATGCTTGGCTTGCATGGAATATTTCATGTTTTACTTGATAGCTTGTCGTCCTTTTTAATTTTAATGTGGCCTTTATGTAAGCCTACTTTAGACAACACATACTCTAATCTGGAAATAGCTTCATTCGTAGATGCCTCTGACACGGATTTCCATGCAAACAAGATGTGAAGATATATTATTTTTTCTATTATATGCACCTCTACATGCAATGTACAAATATGAACATTCTGAAGAGGAATCGGTAGTATGGGTTTCCAATTAGGATCTTCTCGATCTCTTGATATTCCTATACTTCTGTCATGTCTTTTGATGTCTTCATGCAATACAAACAAGGGTGTTTAGAGTTAGCGCCATGGGATACATTGAACATACATTTTAATGTCTTCAGATCACTTGTTAAATGCCATTCTATGTTGAAGGTGCCAATTCCAGGAATATTGAGTGGAACTCACTCCATGTGATTTTTTATGGTGGCAAAATATGACGTTCTATTAAATATCCATGAGAGAATGTCATGGTCTTCTTTCATCACCTATAAGAGAAAAAAAAAACCTTATTTTGCCTCATAATATTAACATAGAGAAGATTTGCCAAATGAAATTCATATCAAAATTATTATCCCTATTGATTATGCGAAGGAACTACTATACTTGAAATATTGCCAACCATCAGATATCATTTTTTGATTGGACACTGAAGTTGAGGCCTTCTGAGTATTCTGAATTTGAAAGTGCTCCATTCATAATCGTAAGACTGACTCTTTCTACTTTTTGCTCTTTTATAATTTCAGACTCATCTAACTTGAGAACAACCATCAACTTGTTATTGACATTCTTGTTTGTAATACCATAAAAATTGATGATGAATGTTAGTAGCTGATTAATATCAATAAATAAATTGTTAGAATTGTTATATGCTAGACATTCTCCTTTCGAGCAATACACCTCATTGATATGAGATCGATTACCAACTATTGTCTGCATACCTTGGTTTAACATGTCTCTTTGTTTTTTAAGATGAAATGTTTGTGGGATTGGAAAATTCTTAATACTTACCTGTGCAAATGCCTCTGGTATCATCTTAAACATTGTTGCATATGCTTCTCTATTGATGCTAGAAAAATCACATGCCCCCTGAACCAATGTAGTGTCTAATATTTTTCCAACTTCATTCATAACGCTATCAGTAATTAACTCCCTTAATCTTATTCATTTTTTTATTGTTTAACATTGATTTCATAGATTTAGAAGTCAAGATAGAACCTGGTGAGTTTCCAATGGAAATCTCATCGGCTAAATGGTCTTCAGCAACCAATGTTGATCTGCATTGCAAACATAATGTTCATGAAAATGTCAAAAGAAATTAGGACACTCATAGTATTCACAGCAGCATAATTAGCAAATCAACATAAAGTTGAAATGAATAAATAACAAAACTGGTGATTATGAATGAATCAAAAAGTTCAAGCAGTATTCAATACCAAATAAGCTATAACTTACTTGAATGCACGGATTCATCTTTTTCTATGACCTCCTTTGGCTGATAGTGTAAAAAAAGTGGATCTTGAATGGATCCAAACTCCCAAAATAATTGGCTAAGATCTTTGCACAACAAGCTATAAAAGGCAAAGCATCCTAATGCTACCTTTGATACACATGAACTTGACAAAGCATTCAAAAGACAAAAGAAACTAATAACATGTATTGATGGCAGCCAAAAACAACAGCATACTAGCCCTACAATAGTAGCCTACCACTTCTGGAAACCTCTTTAGATCATACACAAAAGCTTGAAGACAATACACAAAGCAATGTTGTCAATGGAGGAAGAAACTATGACAATGATTTATTGATCTCTCTCAACAATACAATAAGTTTCTCAAACCTGTTCTCCACGAATTTAAGCCTAATATAGATGAGAGAGATGGCTCTTTCTCCTCTCTCTAGAACTTAGGACCCAAATTTAGGGCACTAGTAGCCTAAAATAGCCAATTTTGGCCTATATGTCCAAATAACATGATTTTGGTGTCATTTCAAAGGTCCTGAAGTTTGAGACTTCTTCAACATGAAATATATAAAATAAAAGTATCTAGGCCTCTTTTACACGTGTGAAATGTTAGATCCAAAACTATGTACAAAAATTTCCAATTTAGGCCTCAAACTAGCTAGGAAATGTTGACAATTTTCACAGATAGATCACATATATCCTTGTTTACTAGTCTTTTCCTCTTGTTGCTTCGGACCTTTCTGTTGAGCACATCCATATCTTTAACAAGAGACAAATATGAGATACGCATGGATTGAAATGCAGTTTTTATCTCATCATTACTAGTTGTATAATGATGCAAAGAAGATTTCAACCTTTGGATCTGAGCATCTCATTTTCATTCAAACAAGTTTTCAACTTTGTACATTTTTCTTTGCACTCCTTTGATATTTTCCTTGATTCCTCTTCCAAATAATGTATTCTTTGCATTGAATGTACATTCCCATATAGCATCAAATTCTCGTAGTAACCCAAAAGGCCATTTTTACCATGACACATATACATTATTAACTAACTCACCAAATGAAAATCAGGATGTTGCAATGAACATGGATCAATAGCTTTTCCTCCCTGTATTGGACCATATCAGAAGTTGACAATTTGGGTTGCTTTGAATTTCTCGTCCTGAGCGGAGCATATTCTGGTGACGGATCCACATGAAGATGATAAAGCTTTGTCATCAGTACAGTAGTATAATAACAAACAACACAATGAAAATAACAAACCTGGAGATGGCGCTAAACACTTGTTCGTCCCTATTGGAGATAGAGATGGCGCTAAACACTTGTTTGAACTTGGAGATAGAGATGGCATACGTATTCTTTTGATGGATGATGATGAAATGACTGACGAACATGTGCTTCTATATGTAGATCAAAACCGTTATACCCCAAAATCCATTCCCAAGGAGATTAAGTTGCCAGGGCCTCTGGCTCATGTGCAACTCACGTCCAAAGTACCCAACACCACGACCTACAAGCCTAAACCCAAGATCTACAAATGGGAATATGTATCTAGACAAAGTCTGGGATACAATAAATGAAGAATTGACTCAAGAGGAAACTACACCGCCCCCTCAACAAACAAAAAAACCTCAGTTACAAAAAAAGAAAATCGTTGACACAAAACTAAGTGAGAGATAAAAATAGATGCGTGAAAAGCTTAAGCAACCCATCAAGCCGTTGTCCGCGCAACAAAAGGACCAACCTCCCGATCAAGCTTCCACATCTGCTCACACATCCACATCGATGATTCCCAACTGAGTTCTAGAGAACTTTGTGCAACCTCCTTTTGACCTACCCCGTTTGTACTTGGACATATCATTTCAAAGGATGGTATTTCTACAGATCCTTCAAAGGTCAAGGTTTTAGTCGAGATGCCTCTATCCACAATAGTGAAGGAAGTTTATGTCTTCCTAGGCCACACTTACTATTACTGCATCTTTATAATCAACTACACCGGTAAGGCGAGACTCGTTTATTTAGTTGTGGTAGACCCTAGATGGACTGAGGAACATATAAAAGCTTTTGAGAATCTAAAAACAACACTTACTACTGCACCCATACTTCATTCCCTAGATTACACGAAGGAATTCCACATGCATACCGACGCAAGTAAGTATGCCATAGGAGGACTCCTTGCTCAACCGGACTAATATGGAAAGGCTAAAAAGGCCAAAAACTAGTTTTCTAGATATATGACACATGGGATCAATCTATTGATTGCATGAGCCAAATATTTTTTTTAGGTGTCACATCCCATGTGTAGAGGACAGGTCACACGTGTGGAATAAGCTGAAGTAGGCGAATTTGGACTTCTAGAAGATTGCCAAGTAGATCTCCATATAGAAGGAAAATGGACCAAAAGTGCTCAAAATAGAAGGTTTTGTCCAAGTGTCAGTTTTGCATGATGAGTAATCATATGACAAAGCATCTTCACACATGTGAGATCAGAGGGATGATCAGTACCACGAGCTCCCACTTATTGTATATATAGAGCCACATTTGGCCATAATCAGTGTGAGACACCAATCTTGGTTTTGGAAGCAATTTTGAGTGATTCTCTCCATTTGTCTACATTAGTTTTGATTGTTTTGAGGTTCTATCAATGTGTACTTGATTTTCAGGTTGGAGTCCATACTCAGACAATGTTTCACACGTGTGAAACCAGAAAGTACACCTACCTTCAATTAATGATTGTTCTTGTTAGGATTTTGTGTCTAGAATTGATCTAGATTGATCTTAATCTCAAGTAGATTGATAGATCAAGTAATCTGACAACCAATCCCTCTTGAGGATCATATTAGGATCCACTCTTGGTCCTTTTTGTACTTTTTTCACATGGTATCAGAGCCTAGTACAAGAGGTTTTGTTGAAATTGATAGGGTTAATCCAAATCAAAGCCAAAATTAGCAGTTTTTTGGAAACTAGTGAAATTTTGTGTAGCGAGTTGGATTTGATAGCTATCCTCAAAATTTTTGGTCCAAATCTTGTTGTAGGCTGTAGGAACCCTTTTCACATGTGTGAGGCCGTACATATCCGATTTTGGCTGAGAAATTTCAAAAATTTGTAGAATTTGACTCACATACCCAATTTGAGTGATTTTTGGTGCAAAATCAAGCATTTTCTTTAGTAAATCTAATGCTTTGATTAGTTCTTGGATTAGATCAGCCAAAAAGTTAAAATTGAAGCTTGAAATAGGTGCATTAATTGATCTTCTCTGATTTTTTGAGTGTATGTTGAAGTTAAGAGAGATTTTGCTAAAAATCATAGATTAAGGAGCGATATGCAAGGTGAGAGGTTGAAATCCATTGTACCATCACTCTAGATTTGATCAAGAGTGATAGGGTCAAGTTTAGAAGCATCAATTTGCTATGTGTTCATTCATAAAGATGAAAATTGTAAGTTTTCAATCTTAAAGGCAAGTTGTAAACTTCTTATGAGAATAAGTGAAGCATCCGAAGTGGACACTTATATCCATAAGCAAGTAGTTAGCCTTATTGAGATGGAAATACCTTTTTATTTCAATATTGGAAAAATCATGCCAAGTTGTGGTGATTTTTGGACTTAGGGTTCTAGCATAAGTAATCTTGATAATCATAGGAAGTGCATATTGAATGATCATACTTGTTGTGATCATTATGAGATATGGAAGTCTCATATTTTCATCAAAAAGGAGCACCATGAAGAGGATCTTAAGGAGTCATCTCAAGGTTCAAATGTGCCAAGGATTGAGGAGGAGAATCCTTCTCAAGGTTCAAGTGTGCCAAGGATTGAGGAGGAGAGACCTTCTCAAATTGTGATTCCAAAAATAAACTCAAGAAATATGGTTGAATCCATGTGGCTCACATTTCAAGGGAAAGAGGAGCATATCTCATGTGGTATACATCTCATACTTACTTCTCTTATGTCATTTGATAAATCAATTTGCTTTAGTGAGATCATTGCATCTCCAAATTGGAGTAAAGCCATACTTCTTGAGTATGAAGTCTCTCTTGAGAACATAGATGATGTTCTTAAAAGGTTGAAATTGATTTTAAATCAATTAGAAAGCAAATGGTTATTTCATCAAATGAAGGCTCTTGAGTCATGTAAGAGCAAAAGTGATTTGTTCACTCATAGTTTGAAAATTTGTATTGAGGCAAATTGTAAACTCTTTATGAGAGTAAGTGAATCATATTCTAAAGACACTTATCTCCATAATGAAGTATTTAGCCTCATTGGATATGAGATTAGCATGGTAAACAAGCATGAAGATATGATGCAAACACTTTGTTATTATAGCATGCATAGTTTTGCCAATTTGGATAAGTCTAATTCTCTAGATCATGGTAACATGATGTTAGATCTTTGTGATCCTAATAAGTCAAGAAGAAATCTTTATTTTCTCGTGGAGGAGGATGCACATGAAGAAGGACCAAGCCTCAAAGTCAAGCATCTACATGAAATTTGGAAGGAATCAATTTCGAAGATGCTAGGATGGTGCAAAGCTCTCAAGCTCATCAAAGATATCGCACTATCATGGATATGGTGATTTCAGATCAACATCAAGCTCATTGGTGGATCTTCACATAGCTTCTTGAGAGGCAGCCATAGTAGTTCATAAGCGAAGGAGTTCTTACTCTTTTAGATCATAAAAAAGCCAAGAAATTGTGGAGTGAGCATATTGCTACGAAGAGTTACATAGAAAGCACTTACAAGACATCTTTTGACTATGCTAGTGAACTTGCATTGCAGAGATCCGGTTGGTTACATACCTTGCAAAAATGAGTACTGGGTTCAAGAATGAACCAAGCAATATTCTGATGAGGCCAGAGCAATATAATGAAGCTACAGAATGAGATATTATTAGCTTCGTATTGTGAGATCAAAAGATCTATAAACACTATTAAAGAGAGCACATTTGTCAAAAATAAAATTAAAAGTGTCCATCCTTCCATTGCTGGTTGGAGGAGGATGTTGATGTGAAAAAGTATGTGAAAAGATAGCATAAGTTTATGGTCCATCGCTGGACAGATAGCCACAAATGATCTTAGAGTGTAAGTACATGAAAAGCAGATGACCCTCCTGTCCATCGCTGGACATCAAGGTACGTATGTGCATAACAGTGAGTATGTGCAAGACCAATCATACATAAACTATTTATGGCTAGATAGAACACAAGCATATACATCATCAACCATAAACTATGCAATAGGCAGCGATCTGTCCATCACCCAACCTATTCACAAAAAGTGTGAACAAAGTGTGCATAAATGAGGCAGCCCTCCATCACTGTCTTCTAAGTAGTATAGAGCAAGTTCTTGCTCAGAAAAATGGTTACTATATCATTGTTATCACCTGCAATGTCAGAGGATTATCACATAAACAAAACTATCCATCGCTGCCTATTGAGGCAGAATGGATGGTTTCAATCATCAACAAGTATTATTGTTGTCCATCGCTGGACTTCAATGCATTCTTAATCTATCACAGCCTCTTTGCAACTTGGAGTGATGAATAGCATCGAGAAGCGGAAGGTAATTAGAGTATCCTTATTAGGAGAGTAGAGCAATTATGAGAGAAGTGTAAAAGCAAAGAAGATACCATAAAGTATCAAATCGTTGATCCGTAGAGAGAGAGAGAGAGAGAGAGAGAGAGAGAGAGAGAGAGAGAGAGAGAGAGAGAGAGAGAGAGAGAGAGGGAGGGAGGGAGGGAGGGAGGGAGGGAGGGAGGGAGGGAGGGAGGGAGGGAGGGAGAGAGGGAGAGAGAGAGAGAGAGAGAGAGAGAGAGAGAGAGAGAGAGAGAGAGAGAGAGAGAGAGAGAGAGAGAGAGAGAGAGAGAGAGAGAGAGAGAGAGAGAGAGAGAGAGAGAGAGAGAGAGAGAGAGAGAGAGAGAGAGTAACAAAATTTCATATAGTCCCTCTTGACAAGTCAAGACCAGATTCTTTGAACCGTTCAATTTATAGCATAACAGGTAAAAATACAACTGTATAAAGTATAACAGTACAGAAGAGTACCATAAAATGAAGCAAGTTTTAAGACACCCAACTGTTACCTGCCACCATCCCACACAACAAAATCACACAAGTTAGTCGTGTGAGGAAGACAGGTATCACAGCTGAGCATCAGTTGTTATCCATGTCCGAAACAAGATTCACTACTTTATCAGCTCAATTGCATTTATAAAAAGTACGTCCAATTTTCCCAATCATTTACTTCATTACTAAACAATACATTCTGCCCTTTAACGAAGCTGTATCAAGGCACAAGCCATACTGATCAATTAAGAGCAAAAGAAATGTATTAGGTTCACATTTACATTTTACATGTAAGCAACTACTCTTTACTATATTGATGGACAGAGATATGACTATGGTCACAACGTTAGGTACTAGAGCACCTCCTTGCTATGCTAGCCCCCATGGATATATTGTAACTATTTTTCAAGAGTTCAAACACCGAACAACTTGGGCAAATCCATGCCATTCAAGTGTACCATTGTCAAGCTCTATATGAGTACGTGACCTTACAAACAACATTGGGACACATGATGCAAGCGAACTTAATTAAATAAAAACTACAAGATCAGACTTTTCTAACTTTATTAGTTACTATCATTAAAGGAAGCAATTTCAATATTATCATGCATGGATAAGATTTCCTGTAGTAACGAGTAAGGCTACGACTATGCTTCATCGCGGTAGCATAATGGAATTTCTACTAAAAAAGAAGCGCTAGCCAGCGGCCAATTCTGCTACAGAGAGAGCGCTGGCCAGTGATTACTCATCAAACTCGAAGACTGAGATAAACTAAAAATAGTCGAGTCAAAACTAACTAGAGATACATATTCACATATTTTGCCAGCTGACTAGTCCTTCAAGTGGAGAATGAAAAAGCCACATCTAAGAATGCATAGTTGTTTTCATTTGGCATCACCCAAGAGTGTCAAATCTTTCAAATGATTGTAAGAAAAACTTATGATGGCTTATTATCATAAAAGTGAGGGTAGCAATACTATATGGCTATCTCAAATCAACAACATATCTTATGAACCCTTAGGAAAGTTTAGTTCTTTCTAACCATTTACAATTCTTGAAGCACAAGGCATTACATCTAATGAAGGCTTTTGAAGGATCTCAAAGCATACAACTTCTATTATAAACTACTACTTGTTGAAATTTGTAAAGTTTACCTAAATGTATTATTCTATCTATTCCACTTGGATGTTATGGACTAGAATTTAAAGGTGTGGAGAATTGTAAAACATATCTATCTTACATATGTTGATTTTGGGGGTTCTACCCATGTAAATTGATTGTACATATCCAAGGTGTGTGAATTGAGCACATATCCTTGTAGAATAGGGCGAGTTTGGGTTAGGTAGATCAAGTTCATTGACATGCAAAAAGTCTAGTTGGTCTAGTATGACTTGCAACAATGTTCACAATGTCTAGTTTGACATGCATGTAGATTTACACATGGAAATGGTCTAATATGACCTTGTAGAAACTCGAGCCATCATAAATGCATTGTGTCCTAAGTTTCCATTGTGACATGCAAGGCATGCAAATTTAGTAATGGACACATGCATGTAGTTTTGTACATATCTAGTTGAGAAACTGACATTTGGAGAAAGTAGGTAGAAGTTAGGTGCAATTTCTACATGCAAGCTATTAGGTGTCAATATGGTAGTAGTTTACACTTGAATAGGTGTAGGGAATGCATTGAATGCTAGTAGTACCACAAATTTTGGCTCTCCTATATATGTACATATGGTTCTCATTCATTTCTAATGATGAATCAAGCTTTGGTAAGGTCATAATGTCAAAATTGAATATCATTCTATTTTGCTTGTAGTTGTATTCTCTCTCTAACTCGAGATTGGTGTCTTCTTCTTACATTATTATGCTTGTGTACTTTCCCTATTTGTGAGGAATTAATGTAGCTTTGATCTGTAACATTCTAGATTGTGCTCTAGCCTCAGATCTGTATGTAGATTGTAGTATTACTCTGCAAGTGATATGTGTGCCACCATAAATCATGGTAAAGATCATTCACACTATTGTTGTGGTTCCCCGCACATGTGAAGTTGCTGAATTTTCATCATGGTATCAGAGCCATACCGTGCTTTGAATGCTACTAACATCAGATGTATGAAGAATTTTGTGACAATTCAAGCTAGGAACTGTTTAGCACTTTTCTGCTATCTATTTTTGAACAGTTTTTGGATGAATGAGGTTAGAACTAATATTTTGAGGTCTGAATACAACTTGCACCTAAATTCTGACTTTTCACACGTGTGAAAACCAGAATACTTTATTCCATTTTATCTTCTTTATGTTAGATCCAAAGGTACTAATAAAATAGCTTGCTAGAAAGCTAGAAGAGTCTACTTTCCACTGCAATTAGTTCCAAATCAATATGATGATCCGAGTAGGAGTTATAATCTCTTAAAGGAGGGTAGAGAGTGACCCAAAACATGACTGGACACTTTTTAGTTTGATCAGTTTGATTGTATGATTCATCATTCACAGTTTGTGTAGTCAATCAAAGGTAGAATTGGATAAGTCAAGATTCTGTTGTCAAAGTCATATCATTTCACACAAAGGATTGTGTTTGAGTTGCATGTGTGTTTCTAGATTGTTTTTTCATTCATTTGAAACTTGTGGTAAAATTTGACACCAGAATTGTAAGTGCTTCATCAGTAGATAGAGGCTAGATCCAAATTCAAAGTGATCGATTTATTGTTGTGAGCAAGAGCTCACATAACCGTTGTAGTTTTTGCATAGGATTTGGAAGAATACCCAATTGTTTTTTGTTCCTATTGTAAAAGAGAAGCAACACATTCAAAATCCATTTCTTGTGTATATCAATCCAACAAACTCGAGATCTAGACAAAGTTTTGAGTCATTGAACACATTGCTTCGAACAATTTAAGTATTTTTGAGTCAATAGTGTTGTCTTTGAGCATTCCACACATGCCAAAAGAAGAAAGAACCAAAATTTGTCTATACTCCAATTCAAGTTGAAAATTCCTATAGTGAGAAGTGTAGCAACATTAAGTTTGTTAGAAACAAGCTCAAACATATTGTTGTCCATTTACAAGAAGTCTTCACATTCATGGCATCTATAGGAGATTTTCTCTTTGAAGCTAGTGAGAGACTAGATACCTCCAACTATTCAGTTTGGAAGGATTGAATCTTTGTTGGTTCTTTATGGTGTAATGGACATAATATTAGGAATTGAAGTTGAACCTGAAGCTTATGATGAGGCTCAGAGGTTCAAGAAGAGATCAAGGATTGCTCTTCATATCATCAAATTGAAAATCTCTGATGAGATGTTGAGAGAAATAAGTTTATGAGAATCAGCCAAGCAGGCTTGGGAAATCCTTAAGAACATTTATGAAGCAAAGATCACATCAAGAATTCTTATTCTTCGAAATCAGATCTTTTCTAGTTTTCAAAGAATTGATAAAAGAGCTTCACGTTTTGTAATGAGAGTTAAAGATCTACACAGAGAGATAGCATGCATAGGAGATACTCTAGAGAACATTCAACTTGCTCAAGTAGTCCTAATGGACTTAGAAAAGAGTATTCAAATTTTGTGCAAACTTATGCTATCATGGAGGAGCTACCATCTATGGAGACTCTGCATGATGTTCTTATTGCTGAAGAATGCAGACAAAAGAACAAGCTACTAAAGATCAACACACTTTCAAGGAAGGATGGTGGTTATGGCAAAGCTCACTTTGCCAAGGACAAGTCAAGATGGAGGAGCAAGAACAAGCTTTTTCAAACCTTCACCAAGGACAAATCAAAGGACAAAGACCAAGGAGGAGTAGAAGATGATTCAACTCATTCTTCTATCTTCAAGAAGAAGACTCAAGAAGATCAAGCCAATTTTACCATAGAAGATTCACATGCAAGTTATGAAGAAGCATCTCTCATGATGTCTAGTTTCTCCTATTTATCCTTTGATGATGTATCTTGGTATATTGATAGTGGAGCCACATCTCACATGAGCTACTCCAAGAGTTCTTTTATTTCTATTGAATCTTATCAAGAACTTCAAGAATCAATATACACTGATGTTGGTGATGCATGTTCAATTGAAGGAGTTGGAATTTGTTCTTTGAATCTTGCATCTTCTATGAGTTTATCACTTTCCAATGTACTTTATGTTCCTAGTCTCACAAAGAATTTGATTAGTGTTGGAAAGTTATGTGACGATGGTTTTGAAGTGGAATTCAATGTCAATAATTGTTTTATAAAGAAAGGTGATGAGATCCTAGCAAGTGGATCTAGATATGCAGGCATTTTAAAGTTAGATGTGCATGAGAATGCAAGTACTTGTGATTTTGAATTGATAGCTTGTGTTTCCAAGGAGGAAGTATGACATAGGAGGTTGCATGTTTCCAATTTCAGATCTATGTCTTCAATTGTCAAGGAGATCAAGCCAAGAGTGGTTTATTCTATGGCAAAATCACATATAAATCCATATTTGATGTCTTCTACCAAGACAAAACAACCTATGGATTTGGAACACTTGGATGTTGATCTTATTGAAACCAAAAGATCCTACATTAGGAGGATATTTCCATTTCCTTGACTTCATAACTAATGTAAGCTTACAAGGAAAACATATTTTGCTATCTTTTAAGGCATCACACTCAACTAGTATTGCCTTAATCCACCTTTGAGATACAAAAATCTCTTCAAAGCAAAATGATTCTTCATAAGTTGACATGAGAGCATAAATCAAACTATTTTCATTTTGTGATTGCTCCTTATTCTTCATTGATTTCTCTTGGATAATAACAATAAGTTTGAACTTGTCCAAAGTTCCAAGCAAAATACTTTCCAAGGACGTAAAATAAATCCAAGTTACTTTCATGAAAGTGACATTTATCTTTGCATCTTGAACCAAACAATGCACTTCCAAATGAAAAATTTCAAAAGATTTGACATGTGTTGTGATGGACTCTTGAAGACAAATCTTGGAAACACCTTTCCTTGGACTTGTCCTTCTTGTATTTGCATTTTGAACTTGAAGCTCCATCCTTCACCTTGGCCCCCTTGCTTTGGTCCTCCTTGGATGGATTGGTCTTCTTTTTGTCGCATCTTGAGAAAAAATATCCTCCCTTGCCACAAACGTTGCACTCAAGATCCTTTCTTTCCTTCAATAGGATGCCACCTATTGATGCCATGTGAATAAAAACCTGTGATATGATTCTACAAATGTAATTTGTGACTTTCAAGAGACTAGATTTGAACATCTTCAACAATCTAGAAGGATCTACAAAAGATCTAGCCCACAAACCTAAGAATCAATCTTCACAATAATGACTAGTCACTTGGAAACTTTGCTTTGATCACTAAGACAAAAGCACACAATCTTTGAATCAAATCACTAAAGAAATCAGATCCAATCTCCTATTGGACTCATCAAATACCAATGACTCTTTCTTTTGGTAAGTTGAAATGGATATGAAAAAGATTTGACACCTAGATTTTTGTTTTCACTTGACTAGTTCTCGCAACACTTGAGATTCTTGAACAAAAGATGGGTCTTGTTTCAAATACATGAAAATGAAACTTAATCACTTCTTTTGGACTCGCTCTTGACCCAAATAATCTCACACTTGAGATTTAGAATGAATTTGATTTGATTTGACAACAAACTATACCACCAATTTTTCGCAAAGCTTAAAAAATTAGACAACTAGAGATTCACAAAGATCTCAACCATGCATGAATACTCAAATTTTATGGACTCCTCCTCATTCTAGACATCCAATGGGATCTCAAATTGACCCTCACACTCTCACAAAGAGATTTGAATAGAACTAATTTGAGTTTCATACATACTATGTCAATTTTTGCTCAATAAATTGATTCAATCACCCCTATTGGATTCCACCAATTACTCTACCTCTTAAGACTTGGAATGAAATTCAAAATCAAAAGTGGTGATTTTTCTCAATAAGATATTGTGCTTCAAAGAGCTAATGCCACTTAGAAATATTTGATCACCTAGGAAGAGACAAACTCTCCACCAATAACAACACATAATGAGCTTCTAGATCTTGCCCTCTACAAAGGAAGGAACTCTTAGAAAATTGGATCTCTCTCTACACATTTGCCATAGACACCTTAATGACTCTTTTCAAACCTTACAATCACTCAAACAAATTGAGTAGGGTTTAACAATGTGACTTGGATCTCAACCTCTTTTCTAGAACTTTCAATTGAAGCCAATCTATGTCAAATTCTACAAAAGATTTGCATAGATGCTCTATATGCACTAGAAACTCTCAAAGGTTTCACTTGGAGGACAGATCCAAAGATGTTTTCTGTCTCTTCAAGTTTCATGGTGCATGTGTAATTTCAATTATGAAAAACTTTACGGAGTTATGGATCTATTGGAGGGATTGCACTATACGGAGTCTTGTTCAACTATAAGACTAAGGTTGTGTACCTTAGTGTTCATGAAGATTATTGCTTTGCATGTGGTTTCTTGGAAGGAAAGAAGGATGGAGATCCTAGTCTATGGATCATGGTTGGATGCTTATCCACCAAGGAAGGCTACATAGCCTTTACACTCTCTATCTCGAAGGTGTTTGAGAATGGAGATGTTATTGTTTTTCATGAAGATCTATTTTCAATCTTGGAAGATGCAGAGAGGACCGTGTCTCTTATTGCATCACAAGTTATTTCTATTATGAATGGTCAAGTTGTGATGGGGTCGAGGTTTGAGGAGGTGTATCCTCAACATGCATGTCCAAAGAGATCTTTATCATTGAACAAGGCCAAGACCTTGTTGTTCTTATTTTATGGAAAAGAAAGAATAAGTAAAGGTGGTATTCATTCTATTCTACTCACCTATGGTTCTCTTTCTTTGATTGATGATATATCTTGCTTAGTTGAGATTTTCCTATCTCAAAGATCAAGTAAGACTATTCTAGTTTTGAATGAAGTCTGGAATTGATTCTTGTCATTGATGACTTGATTATGTTTCCAAAACATCTAGAAGGCAAGATATTGTATCATCATTTGTATGCTCTTAAATTGAGTAAGAGCAAGAATGAGTTTAGTACTCATAGTTTGAAAAAAGGAAAATTTTCATGTTTTGAGGCATATTGTGAACTTCTTTTGAGAGTAAGTGAGACTTCCAATGAGGACACTTACTGTGAAAAATACAGATCCTAAGTGGATCTAAACTCCAAGATCATTGGCTTGAATGCTTGCACTCCAAACTACATAAGCTAGGAATTGGCAACACATTCTATGCTACCTAGAATGCAAAGAACTTGATCAAAAAGCATTTATCACAAATGGAAACTTCCATAAACATCAAGTGCGGCCCAAAATAGCATTATACAGTCCATAATACATCAGCCTACCACTTTTGGAAAGCACCTAAGATCATACACAATAGCTTGAAGACAATACACACAACAATGCTCTCAATGGAGGAAGAAACAATGACAATGATCTATTGATCTCAATGAAGCATACAAAAGGTTCTCCAACCTGTTCTCCACGACTTCCCTACTATTTATGGATGAGGAAGATGACTCTCTCTCCTCTCTCTAGAAGGTACTTGACCCTAGATATTCCCTATATAGGAAAAATAGCTAAAAATGGCTTATATGACCAAAATACATCAAAATGGTCTCATTTTGAAGGGTATGAAGTTTGACACTTCATCATACTGAAAAAATACAGTAAATAAAAACATTGTGGCCTGGTTCACACGTGCAAAACTCCAGAACCAAAACTATTTACAATTTTAGCCAATTTAGGCCTCAAACTAGCTAGGAAATGTTGACAATTTTCACACTCCCTCTTCAACATTGGATGCTAGTTTCAACATAGTCTTTGAGCACATTCCAAGATTAGATCTATGCATTAAATATAGGTCCTTTCCCAATGGTTTGGTGAAGATATCAGCCACACACTCCTTTGAAGAGACATGTTGAAGCTCCACCTCTTTGGCAATGACTTGATCTCTCACAAAATGGTGAGCAATCTCAATGTGCTTGCTCCTTGCATGAAAAACAGGATTGCTTGCCAAGCTTTGGGCTGAAAGGTTATCACAAAGTATGATTGGAGTCTTCTCTGGTTCCAGCAAGTGAAGATCCAATAACATCCTCTTGATCCAAAGAATCTCCTTGGTGCATGTTGTTAATGCCTTGTACTCGGCTTCGGTGGAAGATAGAGAGATAGTTGGTTGCTTCTTTGATAGCCATGAGACCACTCCATCTCCAAGATAGATTGCAAAGGCACTTGTTGACTTCCTATCCATTTGATCACCTGCAAAATCTGAATCTGAAAATCCACAAAGGTTAGGTGTAGTACCTCCATACAAGATGCCAAAATCTCTAGATCCCGAGATGTATCTAAGTACTCTCTTTCCTAGCTTCCAATGAGCCTCACTAGGATCTTGCATAAATTGACTTAGTTTACCAACCACAAAGCTTAGATCAGGTCTTGTGATGGTTAACCATATAAGAGATCCTATTAGCTTTCTATAGAGAGTAATGTCCTTGAAGGATCTTTCATTACTTCTTGTAGTTAGCTTTACATTTGATTCCATAGGAGTAGAAACAACTTTACAATCTTCCATATGAAACCTTTTTAGAATAGAGTTAACATACTTTTCTTGACATATGAATGTAGATTTAGAAGTTCTAATAATCTCTATTCCTAAGATATAATGAAGTTTACCAAGATCTTGAATTTCAAACTCTCTTTTGAGTGCCATCTTGATTTCATCTATATCTAGATTGTTACCACCACTTAAGATAATGTCATCAACATAGATCAAAAGTAAAGTGATATCATTTTCATTCAATCTAAAGTAGAGAGAATGATCATACTCACTCATAACAAAGTTTTGAGAAAGTAAGAAGGAATTGAGCTTAGCATACCAACTCCTTGGTGCTTGCTTTAGCCCATACAAACTCTTTTGGAGATAGCACACATGATTAGGCTCATCATGTGAAACATAGCCCTCGGGTTGCTCCATGTAAATATCTTCTTCAAGATCACCATTCAAGAAGGCATTAGTAACATCCATTTGCCACATATCCCAATCATAAAGAGTTGCAAGAGAGATTAGGATTCGAATAGTTACCATCTTTGCCACGGGTGCAAAGGTCTCATCATAGTCAATACCATATTCTTGAGCATACCCCTTTGCCACCAACCTTGCCTTGTACTTGTTGATTGATCCATCTTGATTTGTCTTGATCTTGAAGATCCACTTACAACCAATTGCCTTCTTGTCCTTTGGAAGCTTTACCAACCTCCATGTGTTGCTTTTGATGAGTGCTTGATGCTCATGATCCATGGCTTGGATCCATTCCTTCTTTTGAATTGCTTCACCTACACAAGTTGGTTCATCAAAAGAGGTAAGAAAAGCAAAGTTAGAGTTGTCCACCACTTGCTTTCCTTTTTCATCATAGGTTAGCCTTGATGGCTTAGCCCTTTGCCTTTGAGTCTTCCTTGAAGTTTGCTTTGGAGTGGCATCTCCATCTTCATCCAAGACATCTTGCACATCATGATGATTAGTAGGCACATCAACATCAACATCAACAACATTGGAAACATTCTCTTCATGAAAGATGACATCCCTACTTATGACAACTTTCTTTGTAGAAGGAATGTACACTTTGTAAGCCTTGCTTACTTCACTATAGCCAACAAACACACCCTTCTTTGATGAAGGATCTTCTTTAGTTCTATCATCAAGTGTGATATTGACAAAACATGTACATCCAAAGATCCTACAATGCTTGACACTCGGCCTTCTACCATAAAGAACCTCATGAGGAGTTTTACCATCCAAGGAAGCACTTGTCCATCTATTACATAGATAGTTAGCACATGCTAAAGCTTCCCCCCAAAAAGACTTAGCAAGATTAGCATGTAGTCTCATTGCCTTGGCACATTCACAAAGGGTTCTATTCTTCCTCTCGGCCACTCCATTCTGTTGTGGAGTCCTAGGACTAGACATCTCCCTCTTAATCCCATGTGCTATACAAAAGTCTTTGAACCTATTTGAGGTGTATTCCCCTCCATTATCAGATCTTAAGCATTTGATCTTTGTATTGAATTGGTTTTCCATTTCATTCTTGAACTTGACAAATGCAGCAAACACTTCATCCTTACTTTTAAGAAGATAGATCCAAGTATACCTACCAAAGTCATCAATGAAAGTTGCATACATCTTTGCCCCACCATTGCTAGTTGTACTAGAAGAATGAATATCAGAATGCACAAGTTGAAAAGCTTCTTTAGATCTAGAAGTAGATCTAGAATAAGCAAGTCTATGAGATTTGGACAAGGCACAATGTTCACAAACACTATTGTTTGCAACAAGACTTTTAGGGAGACCAAGAACAAGCTCTTTCTTTGCCATTTCCTCCAAAGATTTGAAGTTGGGATGGCCCAACCTCTTGTGCCAAACTTCTTGGTTTGTCAATTGCTCCCTAGCCATACATCCTTCATGATTAGAGATCACACATGCATCAAGCTTGAAAAGTTTACCATGCCTCCTACCTTGAGCAATCAAGGATCCACATTTACTTATCAAACATGCATCTCCAATGAACTCCACATCAAGTCCTTTGTCAATCATTTGACTTACACTAAGCAAATTCTTAGTGATTGAAGGAATGTACAAAACATTTTCAAGATCTGCTTTCCTATTTGTTGAAAGGGACATAGGAATAGTGCCTATGCCTTTGATGTCACATTGACCATCATTTGCAGTGTAGATGATGTTACCTTCTCCCTCATAAGACAATAAGGATGTAAAGTATTCCTTATGTCTTGTCATGTGAGATGAGGCTCCACTATCAATCCACCAAGGATCATTATCATCTATGTTGGCTAACAAACTTGAAGTCATAACAAGTGATTCACATGTGTTATGTTCTTCCTCATCTATTGTAAGATTTCCTTGCCTCTCTCCTTGCTCTCTTTTCTTCTTATAACATTCATTTGCAAAATGACCTTTTATCCCACAATAAAAGCACTTGAACTTTGACTTATTGTTCTTAGTAGAAGAGGAAGAGGAAGAGTGATCATCATGATCAAAGTTACCACCTTTGGACCATTTCCCTTTGCCTTTACCTTTGCCCTTGAATTTGCCTTTTGTGAAGAAAGCCTCTTCACCTCCACCTTGCAAGGATGCACCATCAAGCTTTGATTGCAACCTATGTTCTTCAGCCAATAAGATTTCTTGCAAGTCAACCACACTTGGCAAGACTCTTTGAATGGCAAAACTTTGCACAAGGTTAGCATGTTCATTTAGCAAACCATTCAACATAACTTGGACTATTTCACCATCTTTTATGTTCTCATCAATGCATGCTAAATCATCACTTAGGGACTTAACTCTCAAGATAAATGCATGAGCACTTTCACCCTCTCTTTGCCTACTAGAAAATATTTGTCTCCTTAGGGTCAATACCCTAGATGTGGACTTTGATTCAAAGAGCTTCTTTAAGGCATTCCATGCCTCACTTGCACTTTGACACTTTCCAACTTCCTTGAGAAGTTCATTTGTAACATTCATTTTAATGATATGAAGAGCCCTTTTGGCCTTCTTATCAAACCTTTGTTGCTCTTGAAGTGTGAGAGGTCTCTCTTCAATTTCTGCAACTATGTCCATGAGTTCATTCAACTCAAGTAAGGACTCCATCCTCACTTTCCAAGTAGAGTAGTTTGATGAACTCAACCTTTCACTAGACTCTAGCATGATCCCACCATTGGAAGCCATGATTCTAATGTTTTTTCAACTTTTAGGTTCTGTCCTAAAGCACTTAGCACTCACTTTTCTCTCAACAAATGATAGATAAAGAGATCTATGAAGATTTAGGACCCTAAAACACTTCTATCTTGAACCTAGATGGTTTCCAAGCATAGAAAGGAAGATTGAAACACATGCAACACTTTGCACACACTAAGAATGGATTACAAAATCAAACCAACCTGAACACACTCTTGCTTAAGCTCTCAAACTTTCCAGCAAGTGACCAAATCAAGTTATGGTGTGAAGAGTTACTTGCATTCTTAGAAAATACCCAAAACTAGGATGCCAAGATTACCTAGTAATGAACAAACTTGATCAACATATGATCAACACACTAAGATATTGATTCAACCTGTAAAACCACATGTAAACCACACTTCTAAAAGTTTATAAACTCCAGCAAGTGATAAATACAAGATTTAGAGGTGAATGAATGAGCACACTTAGTGAATCACAAGACTAGCTTCACTATCTTGTCAAATCTTGGTGTTTAGATGTAGATCTAAGATCACTTCACATGAGAATGTTCCTCAACCTTTTAAGAACCTGAAAACACACTTGCATAATGGTTAACACCTTCCAGCAAATGCTCCAATCAAATTACATAAGGAGATTTACTTACATGCTCAACAAAGTACACCAAAATTTATGCCAAAATTGATGACAATCTTTACAATATGCTCTTCACAATGGAGCTTACAATATGTTCACCCAAAAAAGGGAATCTTTCATCCAAATGGGAGCTTTGCTCAGCCTTTAGGAGAATTACAATTCACTCAAAAGAGCATTTGTCATCCACTTAAGGAGAAGTTTCATCCACTTAAGGAGAGTGTTCATCCAAGAATGGAGATTGTCAACAATAGGATTGAAAAGAACATTGTTAGTATTGAATATGCACAAGCCTCACAATCACAAATGATTAGGTGTTATGATCTGATCCAAAATAGTTTCTTTTCAGCCTCTGATCTTCAATAGACCTGAAATATGCTTTTGATCCACAAGTTCAACTCACAAAACAAAGGTTAGTAAGATTTGATCAACAAAGCAATGCAAAATCATGCTAGAACTTGATCAAACATCCAAATATCACCAAAAATGGAATACTTACTGTAAATAGAAGCCAACCAGCTCTGATACCATGTGAAAAATACAGATCCTAAGTGGATCTAAACTCCAAGATCATTGGCTTGAATGCTTGCACTCCAAACTACATAAGCTAGGAATTGGCAACACATTCTATGCTACCTAGAATGCAAAGAACTTGATCAAAAAGCATTTATCACAAATGGAAACTTCCATAAACATCAAGTGCGGCCCAAAATAGCATTATACAGTCCATAATACATCAGCCTACCACTTTTGGAAAGCACCTAAGATCATACACAATAGCTTGAAGACAATACACACAACAATGCTCTCAATGGAGGAAGAAACAATGACAATGATCTATTGATCTCAATGAAGCATACAAAAGGTTTCTCCAACCTGTTCTCCACGACTTCCCTACTATTTATGGATGAGGAAGATGACTCTCTCTCCTCTCTCTAGAAGGTACTTGACCCTAGATATTCCCTATATAGGAAAAATAGCTAAAAATGGCTTATATGACCAAAATACATCAAAATGGTCTCATTTTGAAGGGTATGAAGTTTGACACTTCATCATACTGAAAAAATACAGTAAATAAAAACATTGTGGCCTGGTTCACACATGCAAAACTCCAGAACCAAAACTATTTACAATTTTAGCCAATTTAGGCCTCAAACTAGCTAGGAAATGTTGACAATTTTCACACTTACATCCTTAAGAAAGTATTTAGCCTCAATGAGATCAAGTTTGAGTATGGTTTCAAGATTAGATCCATTTTGGATAGAGTTCATAGAGTTTGGACTAATAAAGCTAGTGTGCTTAATCTTGAATATTGCTCATGGCATAAACTTGATCTCTATGATCTTTGCAATCATGATGAGGCATGGAGGCCTCAGATTTTTCAGATTCTTATGCAACCATCCTCATGCAAAAGGACTTTGCAAACCTAGAATCTACATCAGGCATGGAGGAGGCATCTCAACATAGTGGCAGATTGGTGGAATATTTCTTAAAGGCATTTGAAAAAGATTTCTATCGAGAGATCTTATCGTGGATTTGGTAAGCGTGCTGCTATGATGGATTCTTTAAATCTTCACTTTAAATACAAAACAAGTAATCCATACACAAATGATCTTCATCAACATCAGATAGATATATTTTAAGGAGGAGTGTGAAGAATTGTAAAACATATCTATCTTACATATGTTGATTTTGGGGGTTCTACCCATGTAAATTGTTTGTACACATCCAAGGTGTGTGAATTGAGAACATATCCTTGTAGAATAGGGCGAGTTTGGGTTAGGTAGATCAAGTTCCATTGACATGCAAAAAGCCTAGTTGGTCTAGTATGACATGCGACAATGTTCACAATGTCTAGTTTGACATGCATGTAGATTTACACATGGAAATGATCTAATATGACCTTGTAGAAACTCGAGCCATCATAAATGCATTGTGTCCTAAGTTTCCACTGTGACATGCAAGGCATGCAAATATAGTAATGGACACATGCATGTAGTTTTGTACATATCTAGTTGAGAAATTGACATTTGGAGAAAGTAGGTAGAAGTTAGGTGCAATTTCTGCATGCAAGCTGTTAAGTGTCAATATGGTAGTAGTTTACACTTGAATAGGTGTAGGGAATGCATTGAATGCTAGTAGTACCACGAATTTTGGCTCTCCTATATATGTACATATGGTTCTCATTCATTTCTAATGATGAATCAAGCTTTGGTAAGGTCATAATGTCAAAATTGGATCTCATTCTATTTTGCTTGTAGTTGTAGTAGACTTTAATTCTATCCAAAGTCTAGAAAGGCTCATACCTTATGGTAAAGTAGACCTAAGAATCCTATGTTGAGAGCTTGAGCTATTCCATAGTACATATATGCTCTCCATTTATGTAATTTTCATTCAAGAAAATCAAGTGAATGCAATCTTTTGATGTCCGTATCTCTCTAATGATATTGAGTGCTGGGAAATTGTTTCTTTGTAGACTGAGTGATCTCTTGAGTAATCTAAGCTTTGTTTGTGTACTATTAGCTATGCTTAAATTTTAGGTGGAGAGTGGCCAAGTTTCATTGAGATCCAAATCTACAATGAATCATCGAGGCAAAGACAAGTCAAAGTTAAAATGCTACTATTGTCACAAGAGAGGACATATTGTCTCAAAATGCTTCAAGAAGAAAGAAATCCAAGAAAAGCAAGTAAATCGTACCAAGGAGGAGGAGGAGAATAGTTAGGATGAGTTCCTTTTAATGTTCTCATTTTCATCTTATCAAAGGTGAAGACCTTTGGTGGATAGATAATGATGCATCTTCACATATAATATCACATAAGGAATATTTATCTACTCTTTCTCCATTTGTTGGTGCAAACAAATTCATCTCTACAACTGAATTATCACTGTTATGAGGTAGAAGGAATTGGATATATCTCGATGTACCTTGAATATTCTTCCAAAAATATTAGCTTGATGGAGTACTTTATGTGCCTAACATCACTAAGATCTTACTAAGTATAGGCCAACTTTTGGACATAGGGTTTCTTGTTGTGTTTGATAGCAAGAATAAAGAAAAATGAAGCTTTTATTCCAAGCAATACAAGATTTGGAAATTGTTCAAGCTTAATGTAAATGTTCATGCTAAGTCTTTTGGTTTGATTGCTAGGATCAAGATGACACAAAAAGAGCTTTCGCACAAGAGGTTGGGCCATCCCAACTACACTTCACTAGAGAAATTGAGCAAAGAAGACGTATATCTTGTCATTTCAAAGGGTTTGGTAAGTGGTGGTAAGATTATGTCATGCATGTGCTTTGGCAAGTGCACACATAATCTCCTTTCCAAGATCTACCATTAACTCTACTCACATCTTTGGCTTATTCCTTGGCATTCCAAAGGGCTTGGTGAGTGCTGGTAAGATTTGTCATGCACGTGCGTTGGAAATAACGAACAAAGTCTCTTTTCCAAGATCTGCCATTAACTCTAGTCACATCTTGCAACTCTTCTCTCCATTTAGATGTCCATTTTTCAAGTACCAAAAGTAATGGAGGGGCATCAATGCTTCATTTTTTTATGGATGACTATAGTAGATATGCATGGATCTATCTTGTTCAATTGAAAGCTCATGTGCTTAATACATTTATCATCATTTGTGAGAAAGCAATTTAGTATTAGCATTTCAACGTCAAGATATGAAAAACTCTATTTAGAGTTCTTTGGAATGTACAATTGCTTTGTGAAAAATAGATAATTTTTATCCAACTAGGGGGGGGTGGTCTATAGGTGTTTTGAAACATGAACTAAACTGGAGAGAAGAGTCCCACATTTTCAAATGCTTTACTTTCAAGTAATTAAAGTTTTCTCACATTTATCATGAACATCATAGTTCTAAGAACGAAAATCCACCTGCAACTAAAAAAGACATGACATCAATTGCATTCACATAGTACTCATCCTAGAAAAGTCAGCCTACAACTAAAAAACACACGACATCAAATGCATTCACATACTACTCATCATAGAAAAATGGAGGTAATTAATCTTCACAACTGATAGAGACTATCTTGAGCATACTACTCGATGCCTAGGAGTTTGTATTATCAACTTAATTGGCTGTAATATTTTGAGGCTATTTTTCAATGTATGCAAAAGCATACAACAACTTCCTCAAGAAGTCTCTGGAGTACAAGTAGTATTGTTAAGAATCAAAATGATAGTGACAGTGGGAGAAGGGAGAGAGGTAGAGAGATAAAATGGAGAGAGAGAGAGAGAGAGAGAGAGAGAGAGAGAGAGAGAGAGAGAGAGAGAGAGAGAAAGAGAGAGGCAAAAGGGGGGGTTGGTCGTCTCCTCTATATATAGGGTGGAGAAAGACTCATGCAAGAATGAATCAAGTGAATGAGTTGTGTGGGTGGAGAGGGACATAATTGTCGGCGGCAATGAGTCAATGTCTTTATTTGTATTACTCGCGAAATTCATCTTCACACAAAAAAGATTTATTATAATATTTACCATTCTCTTAACAGATACTATATTCAAGCTCAAGTGATCACTGCAAAAGTAAAGAAGCATTCCATTAGATATATAATAGAGTAATTAGATATAACCTTTAACGTACAAATATCAAGAGGTACATGAGAAACTTGACAACTGGAGAGCATCCACCAAAAAGACATTGTGCCAAGGTGTCGTTGTTATCCTTGATAAATTGCATAAAAAACAATTGATGAGAAGACAAACTTCTCTTCTTGAATCCCTTGAAATATCAAATTGTAGGAGAGGGAGACCCGACTCTATCACTGGACCACTGATAGAAGCCCTCATGTCCTTCAATTGAATATAGTCAAGGATCCTAGAATTAAGGCTAAAGCCAATTTCATCTATTTTGAAAGAAATGGCATGCCGATATTATCTACAACATCAAATATATCTTTCTCAAACTTCAAATAATCGTCAAAATACAAATATGTTATAGGAGTAAGAGGAGTAGTAGGTTTGGTATTGATAGTATTTACCATAGTATTATCTACTTGAGGATCAGAGGCATTATTGATATTTACAACATGATTATCCAAAATTGTTGTGGCTGTGTCGCCAACAGTATCTAGGGCAATGGTATCTACAATGGGATCACCTCTAGAAGAGGAGGATTGAAGGTTCATGCGTCATACATTGGAGCCTGAGCTGAGTTTCAGACTCCATTTAGGGGTGGGGCCTTTTTCTTGACCCTAGCACTCAAACTAAGATTAGGTTGATTTAATACAGACGTTCCAAACTTAATTCTGATCAAACTTACTCCTATTCCAATCAAAATAGAATTAGTAAATTTTGACCTTTCACTGTACTACTTATAGATAATGATTCAGATTTCAAATCTGTTCTAGATCCAGATTGTCCACACGATCCCTAGAGAATTTTTCTTATTCGAAAAATTTCAATTTGGTATCTTACTCTGAATCTATCTGAAATTACTTTTAGAAATTTTTTTATTCCTATAACACAACAGGTTCTCTTTCAAAAACTATGCAACCAATAGATCCTCGAGTAGAATTTTATCCCATTACTTCAACCCTCCTTTTAAAAAAATTATCAATTTCTATAAAAACTAACTGGAAAGATGATATATGAAAATATCCAAATTCATGAAAAGTTAGTAATAAATGTTATCCACAAAAGGATTCACTCAATTACAGCCAGGACTTTTCTTTCAAATATTTTCAACCCAAGTGACTGTACTATCATTCTTCTGAAATCTATTTATGCAACAGAGATATCCTAAGTTTAAGAAATTGAAACACTTTGACATTGGAATTTATCTGAATTTCAAGTCTATTCACCAAAGGAGTAATTCATATGACATATCAATCTTTCAGAAGAATAACCTCATGCTGGAAAGAATCATATAAACCAATCTGATGTCTTATATTCAAGAAATTACTCAAAAGTAAAGTATTAATTAAGAAAACAAAAAATAGATTTGAGGGCCTCTGATTTTGTAAATAGTGAGATATCAAATTAGGATCTAGATTAAACCTCAAAATTTTCCAAAATACCCCGCATTTTATCAATGGTTTTTTTTTCCCATATCATGACTTGGTACTAAAATACTCCATTGATAATCAGATCTTTATAGTCCTAGAATTTCCTTTCCATTAATACTAATGTCTCATACCACCAGCTCTTCCTTCTAAAAAATCCTTAACCGTCTTATCTGATATTCTAGAGATCCACAGATTATCTAGTTGTTCTATAGTTCATATAGGATATTATCTCTTGTTTCCAAAAACTGGAGAATCCATTTATTTAGATGATTGGCATGCCTATCAGATGGATATCACATATCCATACCTGATTTTGTTATTTAAACAGAAGAATTAACACGGTTCAACATTACATTCTGATCCTTCCAAGGTTTATAATAAGCTTCGAATCCCCATGGGTCCAAGAGCATTAACTCTAGGGACAAGCTTCTATCAATTAACGTATCCTATGTAATCCATGTATCAAATTCTACTTCTAACATCACAATTGACATCCAAACTGCGGATAACTCAATGGTTACAAAGATAACGGTTATGAATTCAACTAAAAGAATTTAATCCATGAAATTAATATCTGGAATTAAGCAATTACTCCCAAGGATTACCAAAATCTAAATTGCAAAATACATTTCCCGATCACACTTACTACCTCTGATGTCCACTCTTTTTCCCTCCTTAAAATTTTCAGTCCCCTGAAAATCTGTTTCAGCTAAGGTACTTCAAAGAAGGAAAGGACATTAGTAAATGTAAAAAGTGAATTACATTTATGAAAAAGTCTGAAACAATTTCCCCCCAATTAATCCTAGTTGACAACATTAGGAGTAACACTATGTACATTCATACTAACACACCTTAAGGGTGCCTAGATTGAATCACTGATATACAAAAATCATCTACTATTATATAAAAACAATACTAGTATGATCTTTTGCATATAATTCACCATAGGATTTAACCGAAAATGAAATCAGTTTTTTACTTTTGATCAGTTCCTATCTGATTACAATTTTTCCAATAAAATTGGACTGCTTTTCTTTTTTATTGACTAGTTTGGCATTACTCTGTCGTTATTATGGATGTTTTGATGTTGCCCCATGAGAGACATTATGCATACATTTCAGTGTTTTCAAATCGCCTGCAAGGTGCCACTGAATTTGAAAACTTCCATAGTTTTTTACTATAAATTTCTCACCCTCCATGTGTCTCTTTATAATCTCGCCATAATTTGTACGTGAAAATATCCATGAGAGTATCTTATGGTCCTCTTTCAAGCTACATCTTGTAAATTCAAATCATGGACCCTCTCTCAGTTGTTTTTTAATAATCATTTTCTTTTGTCCTTTGGGATCTACTTGCAACATTTCAAATTTGTACCTTCCCAAAAAATCATTCGTTGAAGTGGTGCGCAACTAATGATGGTCAAAGTTCAAAAAAAAAGAAAACTTCTGATGAAGTGGTGCACATCTAGTGGACCTATAATATTTTTGTCTAGTTGTTTTTTTTAATAAGTCCAAACACTTTTGCAATTGTGCAACAAGACTCCCAACCTCAACTTTCATGAAAAACATTGCATCACCTCAATCTGATAGCTTCTAAAGTTTTTCAAATTTTGTTAGAGGCCATATAAATATTGTGTTATTATATTACACAAGTCATACAAGGTCATTTTTTTGTAGAGTTGTTGACAATGCAAGATGTGATGGTGATATGAAATCTTTTGCGGACGCGAAACTGTCGCAAAGGCGAAGCAACAATGATTAAATACGATTCGGATGGAGTTCAGAGGTGGTCACTGGACACTGCCAGCTGAATCACTCCTACAGTCCTCCAGAATGTAGTCAGACACTGCTGATCTACATCTATAAATTAATGTAGCATTCAACAAATCTTTCAACCAATGTGCGAAATTAAAGGAATGAGAGAATCAGACACGCAAACAACAACAGACACATTTGCATTCTAGATCATACATCATAAAAGTGACATGTGCGCAATGGCTACAAGATCATCCATTGATTTTCTCTAATTCTTCAAGCACTGCATGCAGATCCATGCAGTGCATTGGCGTGAGAGAAATATAGTTCTCTCACGAGTGGATGTCTTGCTTATTAGCGAACTTGTGGATCTCTATGGATCCTGATCACAAAACTCATCTCGCACACATGCGGACTTCTTGTATGTATTTCATCTTGATTGCTTACTAGCATCAGACTTCTTCATCACACACTGTTTATATGTCCGTATATTCATATATGTGTCAAGTATCATCTAGTAAGTATATAGTCGCTCTTTGTAGCCTTAAGATTAGAGTGATTAAGCATCTACAACTAATTAGAAAATTACAAGAATGGCAGATTAGCCACGACCTAGAGTGCATCTGCTGGCGTCATGTCATCAGATCAGATATCTGTACTTCTGGGTACTTGCATGATCTTGGCTGGTACTCTTTGGAGCGTGAGGGCAGAATAGGTTTTTTGACATTTTTTGTGTCATGTCATTGGTTTCGTTTCCGTCGTCTGACTTTCTCGTGTTGGACCACAAAAAGATTCTCGTTCGCGAATCTTTCGTGTTTGTGTCTTTTCGTCAGGTGTTTATGAAACTTTCGTGTTTCG
This sequence comes from Diphasiastrum complanatum, assembly GCA_029204225.1. NCBI lineage: Eukaryota > Viridiplantae > Streptophyta > Lycopodiopsida > Lycopodiales > Lycopodiaceae > Diphasiastrum > Diphasiastrum complanatum. The sequence continues at coordinate 48,904,689 of CM055093.1, forward strand.
TGTCTCTTGACTTTCGTGTTCGAGAACATCTTTGTCAGGCAGAGGGCTGAAATCTAGCAAGGCTTTGTAAATAGAAACATTTTGTTTCTTCAGCTCCCTCTCAAAGCATGATAACTTTACGATTCCAGGATTGCTCCTCTGTCTCTCAAAGAGTCCTTTGTCTAGGGCTTTGGTGAAGATGTCAACAACCATATCTTTCATTCCGACGAAGGTGGTCTGTAGCATCTGCTTCTCAATTAGATCTCTGATCAAGTGATACTTGATCGTAATGTGTTTCGTTCTGGAATAGAACACAAGATCTTTCATCAGGTGTATTGTAGAGGTGTTGTCCATCTGCAAGACCAGAGGCTCAGTTTTTGTTTCATCCAATTCATCCAGAAACTACCTTAGCCAGATTATCTCGTTGGCCATCTTTGCTGCTGCAATGAAATCTGCTTCGTAGGATGACTAGGCTACAACGGTCTGCTTCTTGCTGACCCAGAGAACTGCTGCTCCTGATGTGATGGTGCATCCTCTTGAGATGCTTTTATAATCGCCCTTGAGGGATGCCCAGCTAGCATCGCTGAAGGAAAGTATCCTTGAATCTGCATCATGACAATAACACAATCCGTAATCTCTCATTAATTGAAGATTTTGCAAAATGCGTTTTCTGATCTTCCAATGTGTCGAGCTTGGATTCGTGCAGAATTGGCTCATTTTGAACACTGCATAAGCAACATCAAGACATGTGTTGTCTGCAAGGTACATCAATGATCCTATCAGCTTCCTATAAGGTGTGAGTTGCATTTGTTCTCTCTCTTTCTCAGTCTTTGGATAGTCATCATTTGTCAGCACCGTCCCTACGAGCATTGAAGTATTTTCTCCTTTGCAGTTCAGCATCCCAAATTCCTCTAGGATCTTTTGGGTGTATCTTGACTGGTGAAGCTATAGCTTGCCTCCCTCATAGTCCCTTTTAATTTCTAAGCCCAGGCAGCACCTGGCTTTTCCCAGATCCACGATCTCGAAATGTTTCGAGATGTCTGTCTTCACCTCGGCAATCAGCTGCTCACTCTTGCAAAGTATCAGAGTGTCGTCCACGTATACAGCCACAATGATGATCTACCCATCTGTAGCTTTGACATATACATTGGAATCAACCAACAGAGGTTTGAATCCTAATGATTTCAAGGCTTGATCTTTCTTCTTGTACCATTGTTGGGCTGATTGCTTCAAACCGTCGATACTTTTATGCATTTTGCATGCATAGTCAGGAAGTGAATTTGAGACATATCTTGGGAGTTGATCCATACAGACCTCTTCGTCTAGTTTTCCATGCAAGAAGGCTGTCTTCTCGTCCACAATGTGGATCCTGAGGTCATAAGCTGCTGCATATGCAAATAACAGACGTAGGAACGAATGTTTGATGACGAGAGAGAAGGTTTCAGAGTAGTCAATACCATATCTCTAAGAAAAACCCTTTGCTACTAGTCTTGCCTTGTATCTCATCACATTCCCATCTGGTCCGTATTTGAGCTTGAAAACCCATTTGCATTTGACAGTCTTGCGCTTATGTGGTAATGGCTCCAACATCCATACCTGGTTTTTCCTCATGGACTCCATCTCTTCGCTCATGGCTAGGATCCATCTGTCCTTCTCTGGACTTTCAATCGCTTCCTCGAAAGTCTGTGGTTCGTCACTGAATCCGCAGAACTCTTCTGATGTGAAAATTGTGAGAAATTGGCAAAAATCTAGCTTGGTATTTTTTTTTGATAAAAGTTTGTAAGTGAATCTCACATGTGTGGAGGATGTTCCCACGTGTGGAGAATTGTAAAGTAAATAAAAATGTTTGATATAGGGGTCTCATAGAATTTCATAGTCAAGCATTTAGGTGTAGGATGTTGATAAGGTCAAATTTGGCATAGATGGCAAATTATCCATTTCCACTTGTAATGCCACTATTGAGCCAAAATAGAGTAGGAGGCCAAACTTGTGCCAATTAGAGTGTAGACAAGTGTAATGCTTTTGTTTGATGAAGTTTAAGAGGTCCAATAGGATTTAGAGGTGGAACCATGAGTGGTCCAATAGAATTTAGAGGTGCATGGATCAATGGTCCAATAGGATTAAGAGGTGGCAAAGTGTGGTCCAATCATAGTTAAGCATAGTGGTAGCTCGTGGATCTACTAGTATCATTGTACTCCTCATTTGGATCTAATTGATTTGGTGATTTTATGGATTTTGTGAGTTATTGGATTTCTAGCTTTCTCTCTCCACCCGAGAGCTCATGATGCTTTTTCTCTCTCTACCCGAGGAGAGCAGCTTGTTTTTACTTAGATTATTTTTTGAATACTTCCCACACGTGTGAGTGAGAGTTGGAAGTGATTGAATGCATGTAGTAGTGTGTTTTTGCCATAGGATCTAAGATTGATCTTGAATCTCAATCTAGTCTTGATCTTGGTGCATCTACACACCTTAGGAGATCATAAGTACATGTTGTGGACAATCCACACGTGTGAATTCAACAAAAGTTGAGTTGCTTGGCACATATCTTGCTGGCGCTCTTCGTGGTCTTGTTGACCTTCTAGGAGATCCTCCTGGGACATCAATGCCTTTTCCTTTGTTTGCTCTGCTCGGTCTGGGACCATCTTGGTTTACAAGAACTATAGCAATAGGCTGCCTCTCGAATCTTTCTTCTCCAGATTTGTCATTCGAATGGGAAACAACTCGAAGATCTTCATTTTCGTGTTCGTCCTCTGCTCCCTTTGTCACTTGCGGTAGGTCATAGTACTGTCTCTCTAGAACTTCGTAGTTGACAGGATCGTCATTGGCCATTGTTCTACTCTCATCAAATCTGACATCTCTCACTGTTTTCACAATGTTCGTGTCTGGCATGTAGACTCTGTAGTATGATGAATTGTTGTCATAACCTACTAGAAATCCCTGCTCGGCTTTCTCATCAAGTTTCTTTCGAAGCTTATCAGGAATATGTGCATAAGCTGCACAGCCAAAGATTCTGACATGAGACAGATTGGGCTTTCTACCCCACCATAGCTCGTGTGGTATCATGTGAGGGACACCAGACTTACCTGTTCTATTTTGACTGTATGCGGCTGTAGCTACTGCTTCAGCCCACAGTACCCTTGGAGTCTTTGAGTAGGCTTTCATGCATCTGGCTGCTTCCATTAGGGTCCTGTTCTTTCTTTCTGCAACACCATTGTGCTACGGCGTGTAGGCTGCAGTCTTTTTGTGAATGATGCCATGATCTTTGTAGAAGTCAGTGAAGCGATTCAAGATGTCGATCTGTTCTGATCTGCTTCACTTTGCTGCATGTACATCTCTCAGCCCAATTCACATATTCTGTAAATTTATCAAGTGCTTCAGATATATTCTGAATAAAGTACACTCTGGCAAATTTGCTATAATCATCAATGAAGGTTATATGATACTTTGAACCTCCTACTGAGATCACATTGAATGGTCCGTAGATGTCAGAATGCACTAACTCCAGAATCCTAGTCGTTCTGTAAGAGTCTTTGATGAATGGAGTGCACAACATCTTATCCTTCAGGCATGCATCACAGGTGGTCGAACTGGTTGCATTCAAGATGCTGACCCCTATTATTTCTCCATGATGGCTTGCTTGGTAAAGTGCCACTAAGTTCATGTGGCATAGTCCTCTGTGCCACATAGTGTGTGGCGAGTCATCATGAGTCTGATGCATCTGATCTACAGGTAGACAAATCTTCAGATGATATAGATTACCTTTTCTTTACCTTGAGCGATCAATGTACTGGTGCTGGCATCAATCACGTTGCATGCTTTGTCAGAAAACATCACACGCATCCCTGCATCTACTATTCTTGCTATAGACAACAAGTCTTGTTGTAGAGTATGTTAAAAATTCACAATTCTAGCTTGACTAGTTTTGGTCATATGACTTGTAAATAGTTAAATGGTCATGATGTGGCTTGTCACACGTGCCAAATAGCATAGGATTCCATTCATAAGGATGTTCTCAAGTAGACCTAAGTGTTAGAACCTTTGGAATGAGTCCAAATTATGCTTAGATACAAGGGAGAAAAAATAGGAGCTATTTTTGGTAATTTTTGCATTGTTGAGGGATCTCCAAGATTCCAACCCTAACTTGGTAGGGATGAAAAATCCACCAAAATTAGCATTAGGGATAGGTTTAGGGCTACTCATACCTGCCCAAAACCGTGATGGATCTTGTATATATAGGTGATGATATCTCACCAAAATCAATCAAGCAATTTCATGTTTTTTCTCTCATAATGGTGCAATTGCTCTCTATGTTCATAATTGTTTGAGTACTTGTGATTACTAATGATTATAGGATTGAATGTAGGTCTGGTGTACAGTACTCAGACTGTGGGAGGCCGTACTTTCACACGTGTGAAGCCTTCTTCAAGGATTTGGGCCATTTAGTGAGGTTCAAGCATAGATTTTTGATGGATTTTGATGGTTCAACTTGTGCTAATCTTATGAAATCATAATCTATTGTTTCCCTCATCATTTCAAGTGTTTTAGGATCCTTATTTGCTGTAATTTTTACATGGTATCAGAGCCTAAAGGCTGAAATGAGCTAAATCCTTGGTTTTCATTCAATTTGATCACAAGTTTTGATCTAAATCTTGTGTAGATTGGATCTTAGCATCTAGTATTGATTCTAGAACTCAAAGTGAGTCAAATACATTGGAGATTAGTGTTGTGTGACTTCATTTGCAGGTGTTTAGGTGTCTAAAACCAGAGGCAAAGTTGAATTCAATTCACATTACCAAGATAGCAAGTTTTGCTTGCTCCAAGCATTGATTTCTAAGCGAGTTTTGGAGGTGATTTCATAGAGGAGGCTTTCTAGCATTCAAGGAGAGGGAAGATCAGAGTTTTGGGGACTCTTCAAGGCTTTTCTAAGGTGTAGTAGACACCTCCTAAAGTGATTTAGGTTCAGTCCAACCATTGCTTGACTTATGCACCAAATTAGATCAATTTTTCATCAATTTTGATCATTTTTTGCTTGTGATTGGATAGTAGATTGTGTTGCATCCTCATTAAGTTCCATTTAGATCTTTTACAAGTGATTTTGGAAGTATATTAGGTTGCTGAAATTCACTCTTGATCAGATCATTTGGAAGCTTTAATGTTCTTTATAGAAAGAGGGGCAATTCTACTAGTATTGTCTACTTCAATCAAGCAAGTGCATTGTTTCTAGTATTCTATGATTTGATTTTGTTAGAGATCATTCTTAGATCTTTATAGGAAGTCTATTACTGATCTTTTCAGGTCCCTAAGAAGTGGGATAAGGTAGACCTTCAATCAAATCAATAGAAGTAACCTTCATTTGTGTCAAGTCCTTGATTAGGAGACTAGATGGCATCTATAAATGCATATCTTTTGGATACTAATGAAAGGCTCAACAAAACTAACTATTCCATATGGAAAGTTAGAATGGAATCTCTCATGATCATGCAAGATCTGATGGAAATTGTAAATGGTAAGGAGGATGAACCTATTCATCCTCAAGAAAAAGCCAAATACATCAAGAGGTGCAATGTTGCACTACATTGCATAAAAATGAATGTTGCAAATGAACTCTTAAGAGAGGTAGGAGATTGCACTTCAGCTCAAGATGCTTGGGAGACTTTGCAAAAGGTCTATGAATCCAAGAACCAAACTAGAATGTTAGCTTTGAAGAATCAAATCTATAGAAGCTATCAAAAGAAAGGAGAGAGTGCACATACTTTTGTCCTAAGAGTAAAGGAATTGAACAAAGAGCTAGCCTTTATAGGTGACCCTATCAAGGATGAAGAGCTTGTTCAACTCATATTGAATGGACTAAGCTTTGAATTTGACAATTTGGTTCAGGGATATGCAATTATGGGTAAGCTACCCATACTTGAAGAACTCCAAGGCACGCTCATGGCCGAGGAATCAAGAAGGAGCCAAATGCAAGAGAGGATGGATAGGCTTTCCATCCAAGGTGGAGATGACCAAGCTCTCTTCACCAAAGGCAAAGGCAAGTCCAAAGGCAAAGGATCAACATTCAAGAAGTCTACAAAGCTTGAGGATCAAGAAGGACCCCCAAAGGCATCTCCATCAACCACCAAAGTCAAGAAGGACAAATCAAAGGTGAAGTGCTACTATTGTAGCAAGATGGGGCATTATGCCTCGGAATGCTTCAAGAGGAAGCAAGATCAAAGCCAAGCCAACATGAGCAAAGAGGAGGAGGAGGAGAGTTCACATGAGGACTCTCTCATGATGTCCATATTTTCTTCAACAAGCTTCAAAGGAGAAGATCCTTGGTGGATTGACTCGGGTGCTAGTTCACACATGACTAGTAAAAGGGAGTTTTTCTCTTCTCTCTTATCTTATGATGGACCTATAAAGTCTATCTATACAGCAAATGATGAAGCTTGTAAGATTGAAGGAGTTGGTAGCATTCCCCTTTGCTTAGGATCTTCCAAAAAGATCAACATAGAAGGTGTTTTGTACATTCCTACAATAACAAAGAATCTACTAAGTGTTGGCCAAATGGTAGACAATGGTTTCAATGTTGACTTTGCTTCAAATGAATGTTTCATCAAGAAGAAGGGTAAGATAGTGGCTAAGGGCACTAGACTTGGCAAACTTTATAAGCTGGATGCATTTGTGGATACTAATGTTGTCATGTTGGCCGAGAAGAGCAAGATATCTACCTTTACTTTATGGCACAAAAGACTTGGACATGTCAACTCGGGTTCCATGGAGGCTATGATCAAGGAGGAGTATGCTTTAGGCCTACCAAGGTCTATTGGGAAGGAAGACAAGGTTTGTGAAGCTTGTGCCTTATCCAAGGCACATAAGAAGGTGTTTCCTAACTCCATCACAAAGTCATCTCATCCTCTTGAACTCATACACTCGGATGTGCACATTGCTAGCACCAAATCTAATGGAGGTTCATCCATGTTTTTAACCTTCATTGATGACTACTCAAGATATTGTTGGGTGTTCTTACTTTCCTTCAAGTCTCAAGTATTTGATACTTTTGTAAAGTTCAAGTTGTTTGTGGAAAAGCATCATAATCATAGCATCAAGATTCTTAGAAGTGACAATGGTGGAGAATTCATCTCCAATGAGTTCAAGGCCTTTTGTGAGGAGGAAGGGATCAAGAAAGAGACTTCTTGTCCTTACACTCCTCAACAAAATGGAGTTGCTGAAAGAAGGAATAGAACATTATGTGAATGTTCTAAGGCTTTAAGATTAGATGCTTGTTTGCCCAAATCCTTTTGGGGTGAGTCTCTTGTATGTGCAAACTACTTGATGAATAGGGTGTCTTGCAAAGCAATTGAAGGCAAAACTCCTTATGAGATGTTGTATGGAAAGAAACCCAATCTTAATCACTTGAAAGTTTTTGGGTGTATATGTTATGTGCATGTGCCATTAGAAACAAGAACCAAGGAGGATCCATCTTCCACAAGAGGGATCATGCTTGGATATGCAAGCTCAAGCAAGGGCTACAAAGTCTATCTTCCATCCTTGAACAAATTTGTTGTTTCAAGGGATGTCATCTTTGATGAACATCATATGCATATGCTTGAAGAAGGCTCAAGTGCTCCAACAATCAAGAAGAAGATGGCCGAGGAGCAAGATCTTGGTTTTGAGGAGGAGCTCATGGAGGAGCAAGCACCAAACCCACCTATCACACCAAGGAGATCTTCAAGGGCAAAAGTGGAGCCATCAAGGCTCACATATCAAGGCAAAGGACAGAAAGTTGAGGGTATCTCATCCACTTCTTATGCTTTATCTAGTTTTGAAGAACCGTCTAATGTTGAAGATGCATTGAACTCCAAAGAATGGTATAAAGCTATGTTGGATGAGTATGATGCCTTGATTGAGAATGAAACTTGGTTGCTTGTTGAGTTGCCAAGTCTAGTGCCCTTAGACACTATCTTACCCTTCTTCTTGATGAAACATTCATTTGAAGCAAAGTCAACATTGAAACCATTGTCTACCATTTGGCCAACACTTAGTAGATTCTTTGTTATTGTAGGAATGTACAAAACACCTTCTATGTTGATCTTTTTGGAAGATCCTAAGCAAAGGGGAATGCTACCAACTCCTTCAATCTTACAAGCTTCATCATTTGCTGTATAGATAGACTTTATAGGTCCATCATAAGATAAGAGAGAAGAGAAAAACTCCCTTTTACTAGTCATGTGTGAACTAGCACCCGAGTCAATCCACCAAGGATCTTCTCCTTTGAAGCTTGTTGAAGAAAATATGGACATCATGAGAGAGTCCTCATGTAAACTCTCCTCCTCCTCCTCTTTGCTCATGTTGGCTTGGCTTTGATCTTGCTTCCTCTTGAAGCATTCCGAGGCATAATGCCCCATCTTGCTACAATAGTAGCACTTCACCTTTGATTTGTCCTTCGTGACTTTGGTGGTTGATGGAGATGCCTTTGAGGGTCCTTCTTGATCCTCAAGCTTTGTAGACTTCTTGAATGTTGATCCTTTGCCTTTGGACTTGCCTTTGCCTTTGGTGAAGAGAGCTTGGTCATCTCCACCTTGGATGGAAAGCCTATCCATCCTCTCTTGCATTTCACTCCTTCTTGATTCCTCGGCCATGAGTGTGCCTTGAAGTTCTTCAAGTATGGGTAGCTTACCCATAATTGCATATCCCTAAGCCAAATTGTCAAATTCAAAGCTTAGTCCATTCAATATGAGTTGAACAAGCTCTTCATCCTTGATAGGGTCACCTATAAAGGCTAGCTCTTTGTTCAATTCCTTTACTCTTAGGACAAAAGTATGTGCACTCTCTCCTTTCTTTTGATAGCTTCTATAGATTTGATTCTTCAAAGCTAACATTCTAGTTTGGTTCTTGGATTCATAGACCTTTTGCAAAGTCTCCCAAGCATCTTGAGCTGAAGTGCAATCTCCTACCTCTCTTAAGAGTTCATTTGCAACATTCATTTTTATGCAATGTAGTGCAACATTGCACCTCTTGATGTATTTGGCTTTTTCTTGAGGATGAATAGGTTCACCCTCCTTACCATTTACAATTTCCATCAGATCCTGCATGATCATGATAGATTCCATTCTAACTTTCCATATGGAATAGTTAGTTTTGTTGAGCCTTTCATTAGTATCCAAAAGATATGCATTTATAGATGCCATCTAGTCTCCTAATCAAGGACTTGACACAAATGAAGGTTACTTCTATTGATTTGATTGAAGGTCTACCTTATCCCACTTCTTAGGGACCTGAAAAGATCAGTAATAGACTTCCTATAAAGATCTAAGAATGATCTCTAACAAAATCAAATCATAGAATACTAGAAACAATGCACTTGCTTGATTGAAGTAGACAATACTAGTAGAATTGCCCCTCTTTCTATAAAGAACATTAAAGCTTCCAAATGATCTGATCAAGAGTGAATTTCAGCAACCTAATATATTTCCAAAATCACTTGTAAAAGATCTAAATGGAACTTAATGAGGACGCAACACAATCTACTATCCAATCACAAGCAAAAAATGATCAAAATTGATGAAAAATTGATCTAATTTGGTGCATAAGTCAAGCAATGGTTGGACTGAACCTAAATCACTTTAGGAGGTGTCTACTACACCTTAGAAAAGCCTTGAAGAGTCCCCAAAACTCTGATCTTCCCTCTCCTTGAATGCTAGAAAGCCTCCTCTATGAAATCACCTCCAAAATTCGCTTAGAAATCAATGCTTGGAGCAAGCAAAACTTGCTATCTTGGTAATGTGAATTGAATTCAACTTTGCCTCTGGTTTTAGACACCTAAACACCTGCAAATGAAGTCACACAACACCAATCTCCAATGTATTTGACTCACTTTGAGTTCTAGAATCAATACTAGATGCTAAGATCCAATCTACACAAGATTTAGATCAAAAATTGTGATCAAATTGAATGAAAACCAAGGATTTAGCTCATTTCAACCTTTAGGCTCTGATACCATGTAAAAATTACAGCAAATAAGGATCCTAAAACACTTGAAATGATGAGGGAAACAATAGATTATGATTTCATAAGATTAGCACAAGTTGAACCATCAAAATCCATCAAAAATCTATGCTTGAACCTCACTAAATGGCCCAAATCCTTGAAGAAGGCTTCACACGTGTGAAAGTACGGCCTCCCACAGTCTGAGTACTGTACACCAGACCTACATTCAATCCTATAATCATTAGTAATCACAAGTACTCAAACAATTATGAACATAGAGAGCAATTGCACCATTATGAGAGAAAAATCATGAAATTGCTTGATTGATTTTGGTGAGATATCATCACCTATATATACATGATCCATCACGGTTTTGGGCAGGTATGAGTAGCCCTAAACCTATCCCTAATTCTAATTTTGGTGGATCTTTCATCCCTACCAAGTTAGGGTTGGAATCTTGGAGATCCCTCAACAATGCAAAAATGACCAAAAATAGCTCCTATTTTTTCTCCCTTGTATCTAAGCATAATTTGGACTCATTCCAAAGGTTCTAACACTTAGGTCTACTTGAGAACATCCTTATGAATGGAATCCTATGCTATTTGGCACGTGTGACAAGCCACATCATGACCATCTAATATTTACAAGTCATATGACCAAAACTAGTCAAGCTAGAATTGTGAATTTTTAACACATAGTGAACTAGCTTGAGATTGCCAATGAGCTCCAAAATTTTTCTATCTCCTCACTATGGAGAGAGGGAATACATAGCAAATTCGACTTCCTTCTTGAAGTTAGGTGGATTTCCAGCATGTAATAAGGAAGTTAACTCACTCTCCTTGACCTAAAATGAAACCTTAGTCTATTTCCTAGAGTCATGCTTGGTAGATAGCTAGTTGGTCAAATTTTCACCTTAAATCTAGGACTTAGGTCCTATAAACTAGGAATCACTACCAAAATGACATGACCAACCCTATGGACTTGACCTATCCTACATTAGGATGGGTTTCCCACGTGGCATCATGGCCTCACATGTGTGGGGCCCACTTGTGTACACAATTTACACTATTCTACATGGTTTTTGATCAAGCTAGATTTGCCAATTTTTGGCAATTCTTCACACTCCTCAAATTTAGCTTGATCTAACTACAACTCTCTTGCTAGATGAATGAATGCTTTTAGAAGTGTCTAAAAAATCCAGCTACAAACAAGGAACTTTTGAGACTCCAATAGAGAATGATGTCCATGAAGGATCTTTCACCACCTCTTAGAGGATCCCTTACAAGATGTTCCATAAATGTGGCCATATACATGTAGCACACTTCAAAACTAAACATCATGCCAAGCCATGGATTCCAAGGCATTTTGTGCACTTGAAGATACATCAATTAAAATATTAAGTGCATAAATAATGTTGCCAAAGACAACTTGCCTTGCTTGATCCATATGATTGAGCCTTGATGGCTCCATCTTGATACTCAAGATTCTTCTTAGAGTCCTCGGGTCTTGAGCTTGATCCTCCAGTTGACTTGACTCCAAAACATCAATGAATTTAATAAGGTGTTGATCCAAAGGTGCTTCTTCAAGTTTACAAATCTTCCACTCTTGAAAGATCACATTTCCACCATTGACAAATTCTTTGGTTGAAAACAAGTAGATTCTACAATCTCTACTTGAAGAGCAAAACACTACCATTATTCCTATCATTGAAATAGGATAATCTTTGGTCCTTACATTGGAATGATCATGCACAAAGCATGTGGACACAAAGATTTCCAAAGCAAATGATGTTTCATCTTTTATGACTCTATTCAAACTATTACAAAAATAGTTATCCAATGAAATTGCTTTATCAACAACAAATGTAGATTTCAAAGCATCCCATTTCATTGTCTTGTCATACAAAGTAATAAACACCATGGATCTTAAAGATAAGAAACAAGTCACCTCATGTCTACTACTACTTTCCAAAAAGTATTAAAAAATAGTAGACTCTCCAATGCTCACCACCCTTGCAAGATGCACACTTGAATGGACAATTTGCATGCAATTTGATGACTCGGCCATTGTCATTGAGGACTCCCTTGGAACTCTCATGCTTTGAGGCTGATCCTCAAGATCTTCCTCCTTTTGATGCTCCTCCTCAATGCAAGCAAGATCACACTTTGCCAAGATCTCCTCTTGAGTGATCTCCTCCTTTTCCAAGCTCATTCTTTCAAAAGCAACACTAGCTTCCAACTTAAACAATCTTCCATGTTTAAATCCCTTTGCAATGCAAACATCATGCTTCAAGATGAGGCAAACACCATGCTTAAAGTGGACATGCAAACCACTTTCTAAAAGTAGACCAACACTAAGCATATTCTTGGTGATTGATGATACATAAAGGACATTTTCTAGATCCATGCATTCTGAGGATTCTAGACACAAAGAGATGGTGCCAACACCATCTATCCTACACTCTTCATCATTTGCAATAAAGACAAACTTTTTAGCAGCATTGAAAGAGTGTAAGTTGAGAAAAAGTCCTTTTCACAAGACATGTGGGAGCTAGCCCCACTGTCGATCCACCAATTGTCTCTTGAATTGCTATTGCTTGTTGGTGAGGATGTAGATGCCATCAAGAATACATCTACTTCATCCTCCTCCTCCTTTGCAAGGTTTCCTTGTTTGTCCTCCTCCACTTGTGCTCTTAGCCTCTTGTAGCATTCAGATGCATAATGCCCCTTCCTTCCACAAAAGAAGCATTTCTGCTTTGACTTGTCCTTTGAGCTTGATGCATCATCATTTTCTTTGGCCTCCTTTGGATGCTTCTTCTTTCCATTGGTCTTCCCTTGAATGAGAAATTGGCTTTCTCATCACCATCCTGCAAAGGCAAGGAACTCATCCTAGATTTTGCATGGAGCATCCTACACTCTTCAGCCACTAATACACTGTAAAGTTTTTCTATAGTTGGCAAACTGTCTTGGATGGCAAAACTTTGGACCAAATTTGAAAAGTCATCTCCTATACCATTAAGGACAATTTGTAAAAGCTCTCCATCATATATCTTCTCTCCAATGGAAGCCAACTCCCTATTTAGAGACTTGATTCTGAGTACATAATCTTGTGCACTCTCCTCACTTCTCTTCATGCTTTGCAAAATCTGATTTCTAAGCATGAGTACTCTTGAAGTGTTACTAGATTCATAGATTGATTTTAAAGACTCCCAAGCCTCTTTAGCACTAGTACATGCTGATACTTCTCTCAACGAATCATTGCTCACATTCATCTTCACACAATGAAGTGCAAGCCTAGATCTCTTCTTGTATCTAGCTAACTCCTGTGCACCTAGAGGTTCATCTTCATCTTCAATCAAGAACTCATGAAGGTCTTGGAGCACCAAGAGTTACTCCATCCTAACCTTCCAAATAGCATAATTTGTAGAATTCAATCTCTCACTAGCTTCTAGAAGGTATGCTCCAGCAGATCCCATCTTACTAGTGACTTCTACAAACAAGAAATAGATTTGATTGACTTGAAGCTCACAAAGGTCTCACACTTGCAGTGTTTCACTCAAATTTGATTTCTAATCCAACAAATGGACTTATAATCACAGTTCTATCACTCCCTCACAAAGCTGGAATGAAGATAAGATGAAGTGAAAACTACTTTCAAACAAATCTTGCCAAGAAATGGATTTGATTGTCTCTAGAAACTCACTAAGGTCTCTCTCTTGTAGTTTTTCACTCAAATTAGATTTCTAATCCAACAAATGGACTTATAATCTCAGTTCTAGCACTCCCTCACAAAGTTGGAATGAAGATAAGATGATGTGAAATCTACTTACAATCAAATCTTGCCAATTTTGGCTATTTTTGGACAAAAAAAATGACTTAATCTCTTTCTTCCTTCTTGGTGTACTTTCAAGACCTGTTTTTAACCTTAATAGGACTTGAACTCAGCCTAGATTAATTAGATTCCATGAAACAAATTCAAATCTAATCAATGGCAAATGATCTTGGTAGATTATCCTAGGACCTCCACAAAAAATTACACCAACAGCTCACAAATTGAATTTTTTTGGATCAAATGAATACCATGCATTAAATGTAGGTTCATAGGTGCCCACACATGTGGACAGTACGGATTTGGACCCCTACCAAGTTTGGGATCAAATCTCCTCACCAAAATCAAGATTCTAGCTTGCCCTCTCAATTCTAGCTTTTAGCACCAAAACTTGCTAAAAATGGATTTGCATTAGATCAATGGCTTATGCTCTTGTACTTGGCTCTGATACCATGAGAAAGTACTGTACTTTAGGACCATAAATGGATCTACAAAAGATCTACAAGAGTGATTGGATGCTTGCTTAACTATCTATCAAAAAACTAGACACAAAAAAGTTGATCTAGATTGGCAATTTGCCAAACAACAAGCATTAACAATCAAAAGCATTGATCAACATTAAAATCCAAGCCCACACATGTGCAATACAGGCTGTAGTATGGCCTTCAACCTGAGAAACAAGTAGAAATTGATTTGGTTTCATTTGGATCACAAAAACTCAATGTACATAGTGAACTAGCTTGAGATTGCCAATGAGCTCCAAAATTTTTCTATCTTCTCACTATGGAGAGAGGGAATACATAGCAAATTCGACTTCCTTCTTGAAGTTAGGTGGATTTCCAGCATGTAATAAGGAATTTAACTCAACCTTAGTCTATTTCCTAGAGTCATGCTTGGGCTAGTTGGTCAAATTTTCACCTTAAATCTAGGATTTAGGTCCTATAAACTAGGAATCACTACCAAAATGACATGACCAACCCTATGGACTTGACCTAGCCTACATTAGGATGGGTTTCCCACGTGGCATCATGGCCTCACATGTGTGGGGCCCACTTGTGTACACAATTTACACTATTCTACATGGTTTTTGATCAAGCTAGATTTGCCAATTTTTGGCAATTCTTCACAAGTCATACTCATCTTGCATCACATCCTCCCAACATTTTACTCCCTTGGCCTGCTCATAAAAATCAGGTTCTTCCATAATATCTCCGTGAGATGTAAGAGCAAAATCTAAAAAATCAGCATAGTCCATTGATTTTGTAGAGGCATGTGTCTTTCCATCATAAAATGAACTTACTTTGTTGTCCCGCAAAGTCGACAACAGCCACCGTGGGACTATTTTGGGCTCTCCAACAGCCATGTCTCTTCTTACAATTTGTTGTCCAAGATCTTCCGACACCGCACTTGGCTGCCCAAGATCTTTCAAAATTGGTCCTTGTTGTCCAACAATTCCTGCAGGCTGCTTTTGAGCAACAACGGGCGGTTCTTGATGAACATTAGGCTCTAAACTTGATGAGGTGTTGAGCAGGTCAAAATTGGTTGATTGTTATCCCTTATCTCCAGCAATAGAAGATGGTACCAAATCTGAAAATATTTCAACATTCACACTATGTGGGCTGTCCGGACACCCTTCAAGATATGAGTTGGGGCCACATCTAATGAATTCTTTTCATCAAAATGCACATCACGACTAACAATAATCTTGTTAGTGCTCAAATTGAACAGCCTATAGCCTTTGCTTTCACTACTATAGCCAACAAAAATGCATTTGACTCCTTTATCCTCAAGCTTTGTACGAAGTTTATCCGGAACAAAAGCATAAGTCGTACAACCAAAAGTGAGAGATTGTAGGCTTCTTTCCATAACAAACTTCATAAGGAGTTAGTATTTTCAATGCTTTAGTAGGATGACGATTACATATGTATGTTGCTGTTATAACCGCTTCAACCCAAAACTTGTGAGGCGGCCCCTTTGCTTTGAGCATGCAATGGGCCACCTCTATAAGTGTGCGATTCTTTCGCTCGGCAACACCATTTTGTTGAGGCATATAGGGAGTTGTCATTTGATGTAGAATTTCCTTTTCTCGAAGAAATGCACCAAACGTATTCTTAATGTATTCCCCTCCTCAATCGATGCGTAGGGTCTTCAAAGAATGCCCAAACTAATTTTTCACCATTGCTAGAAAATCTTTGAAACGTTGAAAACTTCCGATTTAGCCTTCATAGGATAGTTCCATGCAAAACGGGAAAAGTCATCAATAAAAGTCACAAAATAGATGCACTTAACAATGGATTTGGTCCTCATTGGACCACAAACATCACTATGAACCAAATCAAATTTATCAAGAACCCTTATAGTTCCATCAATTGGAAAAGGTTTCATTTAAAACTTTCCAAGTATGCACCTCACATGCATTTATTGTAAGCGATCCATAGTGACATGCAAGGCATGCATACAGTGAAATGGACACATGCATGATGATTTGTACAATTCTAGTTAGAACTAGGACACTTGGAAAAAGTAGGTAGAGATACATGCATGAGATGTGACAAATGTCACATAGACTCTAGTTTTCACTTTAGATGTCATTAAAAGGTGGATGGATGTGGTTCTACCTCGAGCTACCTCAAACTCCATAAATATGTGTAGCCATTCTCGTAATTGATGATGAAGAACCAAAGCTTTGTAGCTATCTCATGCCATTTTGGATCCACACCACTTTTGCTTGATATCTCTCTCTCTTTCTCTCTCTAACTCGTGTTGAGGCTAATGCTCAATTTCTTGTACTTTTGCTCATTTATGATTTGTTGCTATCATTTTCTGATTCTTAGCATGCTAGATTGTGGTTAAGCCATAAGTTCTGTACTAGATCTTGCTATTTAATCTAGAATCAGATTATTGTGCTAATCATAAAGCTTAATAAGATCTATCATACTTGTGGATCATCCCCACACGGGTGAATTTTGGAAATTTTGTCATGGTATCAGAGCCAAATTGAGCTTTGCCTGCTAAACATCTCTAATTGTACAAAAATTTGAGAGTTAAATCAAGCAAAAAAACAGTTATACACTTTTTTTCATCTTTCCCTGAAGTGTTTTTGGATCAAATCGGATTGAAACTTTATTTTCAAGTCTGAAAAGTGATTGTATGAAATTCTGGAATTCTGCACGTGTGAGAATCAAAAATTTTCAGTCCTTTATATTTCCTTGCTTGTAGATCCAAAGATAGTGGTCTTATAGCTTGATGAAAAGCGTATGAAGTGTACTTACCATAGAAATTGAAACCAAATCAATCTGATGTGTCTATCAAGGGTTGTAGCTCTTGAAAAGGGTAGGAAGAGGTCCAAAATCCGAGTGATCACATTTTGATTTGATTCAACCTTGCTTTGTTCTGAATCCATTGTTTTGAGCATCCTTCACAAGAAATTGAAGATCAAGACTAAGTTTGAAGCAATTGAGCACCTTTTGAGCCTTCTGACTATCAATAGTATTTTCTTTTGAAGCATTTCACACGTGCCAAAAGTAGGATTCAAACTTGTCAAAGTGCCTTAAACCATTTTGAGTGTCTGATCTAGAAAATCTTGTTTTGTGGAATATTTGAGATCCATCTCAAATACAGCTGCAAGTTTTTCACATAGGAAGGTAGCACATCCTTGAAAATACCTAGAGTGAAAGAGAGCAGCAACATGAAGTCAGATTGGAACAAGCTCAAACATATTGTTGTCCAATAACTAAGAAGTCTTCATATAATGGCACCTTTGGGAGGATATCTCCTAGAAGCAAATGAAAGACTAAATACTTCTAATTACTCAATCTGGAAGTTTAGAATGGAGTCTATTTTGATACTCCAAGATGTTATGGACATTGTGCTTGGTGTTGAGGAGGAGCCTCAAGCACAGCTTGAAATACCAAAGTACAAGAAGAGAGCTAGAATGGCTCTACATTTCATTAAGATGAATGTATCCAATGAAATTTTGAGAGAGATAGGATCTTGCACCACAGCTAAAGATGTTTGGGATGCACTCAAGTCCATCTATGAAGCAAAGAATACTTCTAGAATACTCACTCTTAGGAATCAGATTTTCCAAAGTTTTCAAAGAAGTGAGAAGAGTGCATCAAACTATGTTCTGAGAGTTAAGGATCTTCATAGGGAGCTTTTTTGTGTTGGAGTTACAATTAACCAAGATGAGGTAGTTCAAGTCATTCTAAATGGCTTGAAAGATAACTATGATAATCTTGTTCAATCCTTTGCCATTAAGGAGGAGTTACCTAATTTAGAAACTCTCCAAGGAATTCTCATCTCTGAAGAAGCTAGGCAAAGTTATAAACTTGCTAGGATGAACAAACTCGAGCATGAAGTGACAAAGCCCTCTTTGTCAAAGACAAGCATAAATGAAGGAGTAAGAACCAGTTTTCTCAAGCATCCAACAAAGACAAAGCCAAGGATCGAGACAAAGATGGTGAAGAGGACGACTCATCTTCTGGCTAGAAATTTGCAGATTCTCAACAAGTAGTAGGGCACTTTCAACATCCCTATTGGAGTGTGTGTTGATCACACTATTTGGCTTCTTAATTAGATTTTGATGTAGGCTTCAATTGAAGCTAACCTAATTTTCAATAAGCTGGTTTTTTTGTGCAGAGAGACAGCCATCTTTCCATTATCTTTTGGACACTTTGGTTGCAGATTGAAAGACATCTTGTGCTCCTACTTTTAGGTCTTTGTTTGCTGCAATTTTTTTAGGTGATTTGGTTGTGGAAAGGCTCTCTTTCCTATCTACTACAAGCTAAAATTCTATTGAAGTTAATGGCTAAATAATCGGAAGCTATTGGTTCTTTGTTTAAATGTACATCTGAGTGTATAAGCTCCAAAGGATGAGTAGTCTTGATAAAATACTTTTGATATAGCTTTCTATGTGATTTTGCAATAGCACAAGCCTCACAAGGCCTGAAATCTTTGGAAAATTATTTTGGAAGGCCAACAGCCTTATCTTTCTTGATCATAGAAGACATACACTTAAAGTTAGGATGTCCCAACCTTATATGCCACAACTCCTCCTTAGATAAAAGAGCAACTTCACAAAAATTTGCATTCTCATAAGAATTCAACTTGAAAATTCCACCATATCTAGATCCATTAGTAGGACCTCATCATTTTTCTTGATAAAGCAAGTATTGGAATTGAACTTTACATCACAACCACTATCAAGCAATTTTCCAGCACTAATCAAGTTCTTTGTAAGTTTAGGAATGAAAAGAACATTGGAAAGTGAAAGCACTTTAGAAGAAGCAAGTTTCAATGGAATGTTGCCAATTCCCTCAATAGAGCACTCAGGATCATTTGTAGTGTAAATAGATCTCTTAAGTCACAATCGAGTCAAAAGACTCCTTTGAACAACCATTATATGAAGAAGATCCACTATCTATGTACCAAGCTCCATCTTTCTTGAAAGGTGATGAAGAAAAACTCGACACCATGAGTGATCCTTCTCCATCACTTGCAACAAAATCTTCTTCAATCTCTTTGAAGAGATTTGCTTTCTTGAGTTGGTTTTTCTTCTTGAAGCAATTAGAGGCATAGTGCCCCTTCTTGCCACAGAAGAAACACTTGACTTTCTTCTTCTTGGTCTTTGAAGCAGAAGGTAGGGTTTGCTGAATTTTGGGCACCCTCCTACACAAATGCAAACTTGAAAATATAAACAGCAAGATAAAGAGACACCACAACCAAAAATCAGTAGCAGATTTTTGGGCGCCCTCCTCCAAACAAAACTTGCTGAAAACTGGTTGCTTAAAAATCAGATTTGAGATTATGATTTTTGGGTGCCACAAATTACTCCTCCAAGATCTTTGTTGGGTGCCTTCCTTCAACCTGAAAAGAAACAAAAAAGCTGATCCAAACTCCACTTGGAAAGATCAACATAATACTGAAATTTCACAACAAAAAACAGAGAAGCTCCTCTTCTAGTAGGGTGCCAACAAAGGAGCTTGTTGCAGATCCGGTAGCTTTGATACCATGTAGAAAAGCAAGAGTCAAGTCACCAAGATCTAGTTATCAATCAATCTCCACAGAAAACAAGAGAGAAGATGTTGGGCACCCAACTCTGAGAGAGAGAGAGAGAGAGAGAGAGAGAGAGAGAGAGAGAGAGAGAGAGAGAGAGAGAGAGAGAGAGAGAGAGAGAGAGAGAGAGAGAGAGAGAGAGAGAGAGAGAGAGAGAGAGAGAGAGAGAGAGAGAGAGAGAACAACAACAACAAGAGACATGGAGAGCAATGCTTAGCCAAACTGTCCAAAATGGAATCCACAATGAGCATCTAAGTACTCTACCTAGATGTGGCCAAATGCCACCTCCAACTAAACTTAAGATGGCCTAAATAACTAAATACTCATGGTTACACAAATCTCGACCTTTTGGGTCAAAGTAACCTATGGATTAACTTCAGCATCGTCATTTATTTCTAACAGATACTTGGGGCCTAATAGCCATCTCCAATTTAGTTTTGGTGCTTTCATTGCCAATTTCCCTCCCTCTCCCTCTCCCTCTCCCTCTCCCTCTCCCTCTCCCTCTCCCTCTCCCTCTCTCTCTCTCTCTCTCTCTCTCTCTCTCTCTCTCTCTCTCTCTCTCTCTCTCTCTCTCTCTCCACTTCTCTCCTATCACGTGGCTTGAGGGTGAGGCTATTAGAAATTGATCAGTGGCTTCTCATTGATTGGGTGGTTTTGCTCCATAGTGTGTTCTCATGTGTTTGACTTCTAAGTAGGATCTTGAGAAGCTTTCTCTTATAGTGGTATTAGAGCAAGGCTTATGAAGATTAGAGAACTTGGAGTTGTGAAGATTTTCATCAGATGTTTGGAAGTGGATCGATCAGGTTTCACATCTAGGTGGAGAACAAGCTTCCAAGTGGGTGATTTCTCATAGTTATCACTTGCATGTCATTAAGATCTGTCTTTCTCGACTTTCTCCAGGGTTCTATGGAAGGATGTCTTTGATAGCAAATTTGTGATATTTTTTAGAGTTTTGCTTGTGTAGCTCAAAAGTGGGGTAGATCTGAATTTTAGCAAGTGTACTTTCATTTTGAAAACTTAATAATTGATTTAATAATGCATGTTGATAATTTCCAAGATTTATGATTCTAGGCTATGGTTCTAGTTAAAATTTGCTAGTTTTTTATGGGTGTTTTTCTATAATTTAATAGTAAGAACTAAAATCCAGCAAGATTAGATCATTAAATGGCTTTCCATGAGTAATTTGAGTTGCATGTGAGTGGAATGGGGTTGCATGAAGTAGAAATCGGCCTTCTGTAATGAAAAAACTAGAGATATTGCTAAAATTCATGATTTTTTCAAGTTTTTTTTTCACAAATCTGGTTACATATTGGTGTAAAACATCTAATAGACCTTTCTAAAGGACTATTAAGAATATTTTGAAGCTTTACATGGAGTTAGAGCAAATATTTCAGAGAATTGAAGGTGTAGAAAGGTTGAAAATTGCTTTTTTTTAGAGGATCTTGGGGGATTTATCACTACGAATACACAAGAGGATTGTTGACAGATCCCCTGCTCCAGAGGACCTGTTGTTTACCTTTCTGCTTCTTGCTTACAGATCTATTTCTTGCTTGTTACCAGGCTCGTTTGGGCATTACTTGACTGTTTCTTATTTGTTACAATGCCCAAGCCAGGCAGAAATGGACTGAATAACTCTGTAGTATATGTTTTTGTCTTGCCTGTCAGAGGACTACTCAGGGTCGTCACTCTTGAATGCACTTACATTCTACATAAAGATGCAAGCCTAGAACGCTCTTTCACAGAACAGAGTGCTGCCCAAATGAACGTTCTATAGATTCTACTGCTACTTACTCTAAAAATGGATTGAAATCAGATTCTACACTACACTGAACTGAGCTACATTTGCATGATTGATAAAAAGAAACAAGAACTAATCTACAACATGTTAGAAGTCCAAGAATCAAAAAACTAACCAGCCTTTTGATTCTTGGACATCCCAAGAACATCAAGAACTAGAATGTTAGAGAATATGCAAGATTTATGCCACATTTCTAGCCTATTTAGTTTCCTTGAATGCTGGCTCCTACATTAATCCACAAGAAAACATGAAATCTAATCCACAACTAGGAAAGCAAGAAAACTAATCCACTCTAAATCCACAACCACACACAATATGAATGGAAGGGCATGATCATAGGGGCATCACTCAAGAAAACCATCATGATCAAGGAGCTTAGTGTAGCATCAAACTCATGGGAAATCTTCTTATTAAGCATGGAGTAGATACAATGCAAAAAGCTCCTCTTCACAAAGAGGGAGTCCATTAGAGGAGTTTTTTTGTTGCCAAGAAAGCTCAAGGCAACACCACCAAAGGTAGTTGGTTTGTTGCATGCGAGACAAGAAGCAACAATCGTACGACAATTGAGAGAGAGAGAGAGAGAGAGAGAGAGAGAGAGAGAGAGAGAGAGAGAGAGAGAGAGAGAGAGAGAGAGAGAGAGAGAGAGAGAGAGAGAGAGAGAGAGAGAAGCTCCTCAAGATCCTGCTTACAAATACAAACACAATGGAAAACACACTATGACGAAACCACCCGACCAAGTAGAAGCATCTAATCAAACTCTAGAAGCTTCACCCCCAGGCCAAGGAATGAGAAGCATGAAAGTAGAGTGAGAGCCTGGCAATGAACCAACCATAAATGTGAGGAATAGGGCGAGTTTGGCCTCTTCTTATAGAGTTATGAACCACCTGTGCACATAGACATGCAAGGTCCTAACTCTCCTATACATAGATTCCTCCAGAATAGAGTCTCTATGCTTGGATCCTCTATTCATAGAATTGCTATTGATAACTCTACACATGCACTAGTTACTTTCGGGTCACGTCCAGTATGACGTGGCATAACTAACAGCTTGATTCACTGGAGTATCGTATTCCTGAATCCTATGTACTGATCACATGGACATGAGAGAGAGAGAGAGAGAGAGAGAGAGAGAGAGAGAGAGAGAGAGAGAGAGAGAGAGAGAGAGAGAGAGAGAGAGAGAGAGAGAGAGAGAGAGAGAGAGAACATGTGTCTTATCTCTTCAATATGGTTTCAGTCATGATTCGATCTGATTTAGGGTTTTTTGTAATCCCAGATGGATAGAGAGGGAGAGGGAGAGAGAACACAATTGATTTCACTGATGTCGGTATTCCCAAATGTTGGAGCCCGAAATTGTGGACCTCCATCAATGAATCAATTAATCAACACATCATAAATTGGTGATTTAGTGAACCATACACACCCAACATTCAACAAAATCTTACTTCTGCACTGCACAAAAAAAGATTGAAAAAATTATATTGAAATTCCCCACAAAAAATTATATTGCCATGACATCCATATTGCAAAAAAAAAGAAAACGTTTTGGAACTGTGTTCAAGGACAAACTCCCAGAACGCGTTATATATATATATATATATATATATATATATATATATATATATATATATATATATATATATATATATATATATATATATATATCTACATTCATACTAGCCAAGTCAACTATAAAGGCTTCTGAATTAGCCCAGATCTTTGTTGAAAGATTATTTGGGTTGTATGGCCTGCCCAGTGACATTGTTAGTGATAGAGATCCTAAGTTCACAAAGTCACTTTTGGTCAGCAGTATTCCATAAACTTGAAACTTCTTTGAGTTTAAGTTCTTTTGATCATCCTGAATCAGATGGCCAGATAGAAAGGACTTGTAAAAATTACAGCAAATAAGGATCCTAAAACACTTGAAATGATGAGGGAAACAATAGATTATGATTTCATAAGATTAGCACAAGTTGAACCATCAAAATCCATCAAAAATCTATGCTTGAACCTCACTAAATGGCCCAAATCCTTGAAGAAGGCTTCACACGTGTGAAAGTACGGCCTCCCACAGTCTGAGTACTGTACACCAGACCTACATTCAATCCTATAATCATTAGTAATCACAAGTACTCAAACAATTATGAACATAGAGAGCAATTGCACCATTATGAGAGAAAAAACATGAAATTGCTTGATTGATTTTGGTGAGATATCATCACCTATATATACATGATCCATCACGGTTTTGGGCAGGTATGAGTAGCCCTAAACCTATCCCTAATGCTAATTTTGGTGGATCTTTCATCCCTACCAAGTTAGGGTTGGAATCTTGGAGATCCCTCAACAATGCAAAAATTATCAAAAATAGCTCCTATTTTTTCTCCCTTGTATCTAAGCATAATTTGGACTCATTCCAAAGGTTCTAACACTTAGGTCTACTTGAGAACATCCTTATGAATGGAATCCTATGCTATTTGGCACGTGTGACAAGCCACATCATGACCATCTAACTATTTACAAGTCATATGACCAAAACTAGTCAAGCTAGAATTGTGAATTTTTAACAGGACTAACCAAACTATGGAAGATATTTTAAGGATGTATGTTTCTCACAGGAAATCTCATTGGGAAGATTATCTCCCACTAGTTGAGTTTGCATATAATAGTAGAAAACATTCTGCTACAGGTTACAATCCTTTTATGCCTATGTATGGTTTTCAACCTAGATCTCCAATAAATGTTGAGACGAAGTCTGTTAAGATCCAAAAGGTTGTTGATTTTTTGCATGATATGCAAGAGATGTTGCAAGTGGCTAAGGATAGTATCTGTAGTGCTCAGGATAGGGCTAAACACTATACCGATCTTAAGAGATCTCCAAGAGATTTTAAAGTTGATGACTAGGTATATCTTAGGATTTCAAAAGATTCTAAGACGTTACGTACAAGGAAGCATTATAAGTTGTCTACCCGTTATTGTGGACCTTTTAAAATTGTACGTAGAATTAGTTCTTTGGCGTATGAACTATATCTTCAAGGAAAATTGACTGCACACTTGGTGTTTCATGTAAGTCATTTGAAACTAAATTTACATGATGGTGATACAGTTGGATTGGATGAGGATTTATCCCATTTGGAAGATTTGTCGCTTAGTGTACCTTTGGAACCTGAGAAAGTGCTCAGAACCAGAGATAAACAATTGAGAAATCGTTCTATCTCTAAGTGCTTAATTCGGTGGAAGGGTCGTATTGAGGATGATGATTCGTAGGAGAGAGTTGATAGCATAAAGAAGAATTTCCCGAAGTTTAGCTTCTAAGGATAGAAGCAGTTTAAGGAGGGAAGAATGTTATGTTCATGACGAGTACATAGGATACAGTATACTCCTAGTCTTGGATACACGGTACTCCAATGAAACAAGTTGTTAGTTATGCCACGTCATACTAGACGTGACCCAAAAGTAACTAATATCCTTGTGAGGCCCAGAACACACTAAATGGAGTTTAGACAAGGTATGAGACAGTGTATGCATGTGTAGAGTTTTCAATAGCAATTCTATAAATAGGTGGTCCATGCTTAGGACTCTATTGTAGGTGAATCTATGTATAGGAAATTTAGGGCTATGCATGGCTATGTGCCCAGGTTGCTTTTGGCTCTATATATTGGGTCCAAACTCACCCTACTCCTCATCATGGTTTTGGATTCATTGCCAGGCTCTCACTCTATTATGCATGCTTCTTGTTCCTTGGCTTGGGGGTGAGGCTTCTAGAGTATGATTGGATGCTTCTTCTTGGTTGGGTGGTTTCTCGATAGTGTGTTATCCATTGTGTTTGTACTTTGTAAGCAGGATCTAAGGAGCTTCCCTCATAATACGCTCAAGCGTGCATTGACGCTGAGATGCTAGCTTATCAGTGACAGACATTGTAGATGCCTTTGTGCATTGATTCTTTCTTTCAGACGGATTGTCAATATAAGCTCGTACTTGTTACAGATTGTAGTTAGCTTTGTGAGCTCGCGGTTTTGCCCGCTATAGTCATGTGCTCACCTACATTATCTGACTTGTATTTCATTATACTTAACATAAATAAACTATTGTCTGGTTCTGCGTTCAGATTGATATGTCAGTATTGCATGCTTTCCATTTTTGTTTGACTTTCTGATTGCTTTGTCTGATTGTCTGCTCTTTGCTTCCGCAACCACCATGCAATCAAGCTCTAGTTCATTCTTGGGTTCGCCTACTATTAACCGGTACTACATGCACCGAGGGAATTTTCTAGCCTTCCCCAACAAAATCTAGATCTGCAATTTGTAAAATAGGAGCTATCTTTTTCTTTTTCTTAACAATCCCTTTTGTTTTATTATTGAGCGGTGCTTCTACTTTAGTGCAATCCTCAATAAATCTTCAAAAGAAAACTATAAATCTCAAAAATAATCTAACTTGCTTAACCATTTGCAGAATCGGCCAATCAACCACTATCTTGATTTTATCCTCGTCAATCTTGATCCCATAAGCAGTGATCTTATGAACGAGATAAACCAACTCATGTTTGAAGAATTAACACTTGAATTCCTTAGCATAGAGTAACTCCTACAGGAGTTTCATCAAGGGAGTTCTAATGTGCTCTATGTGTTCCTCAAAGGTCTTATTGTAGACAAGAATATCTAGAAACACTAACACAAATGTTTCGAAATATGGATGAAAAAAATCGTTCATCATTTGTTGGAACGTTGTTGGAGCATTTTTCAACCTGGAAAGGCAACACCAAAAACTCATATGGGCCAAATCTAGTAGGAAATTCAATCTTTTGAACATATTTCGATTTAATTCTTATTTCATGGAACCATGTCTTGAGATCAATCTTAGTGAAGTATTTAGCCCCACCCAAGCGATCTAAAAGGTAGGTAACAAATATTTATTCTTAATAGTCACTATGATCAACCCCTTGTAATTTATGCACATTCGAAAACCTCCATCCTTCTTTACTTTCAGAAGAACATTTTCACCCCATGGCGATTTACAAGATTGGATATGTCCCATCCTCAGAGAGTTTTCTATTTGATTTGAAATCTCTGTCTCCTCTTTCTGAGAGAACCTATAAGGTTGTCTAGAGATAGGTTGAATTTCTAGACTTGACTCTATCATGTGATCTACTGACCTAGACTACGATTAACTATGAGTTAAATCTGATGGATAGACATCTTTAAATTCACTTATGATATGATTTTTTATTGCTTATTCATGATCCAAACTTTCTGAGTTAAGAATTGCAGAGAATTCACAACTATTTAGATACACATCAAAAACATCCACAATAGGCTTCGCAAATATTGAAAAAACTACACACTGTGAATAATTGAATGGTTCCGTTATATGAACTATAAAATCTCCATCCGATAGATGTACAAAATGGCTTCCAAATAAACTTACTACCTTATTACCCTCCTTGAAAGTGAGAACATGTTTCTCAAAATCATCAAAGAATATTTACTACTAAAGAACCATTCATAACAAAAAATTAAATACGAGCTAGATCTAAAAATGAATATTAATTAATTCTCTATGCTCTTGCATCAAATTTGGGAGATTTTGCACTTTCACATTTCAAGTCTCCAATTGTGCTACTAAAGCTAGATATCTATATCTACGCACAAGACAAGAATTAATGAACTTATGAGTAGAACCAGTTTCTAATAAAATAATAGTTCCTTAATCTTTAACTACGCTTGTTAACCAAAGAAAGAAACAATATTAAAAGAACATTCACACTCACAATCAAACAGGTTAATTTCCAAAGTTTTACCTTTACCTCCAGGGATTTTGATCATCTGTGTGGCAGGTTTATTTCTTTTCGAACAAAACTTCATCATATGCCCAAGCTTGTTGCAAATGAAACATAGATTTGTCTTTTTAGCCTTGATCTGGGGCATATACTTTTTCATCATCTTTTTTTTCTTTGGTGGTTCCAATGCCAATTGATCCGATTCGTCAAAATACTTTGGAGTTCGGTTGGACCGCTTCTTCCCTTTCTTGGTCCTCGAAGTGGTTAGAAACTATTGAAATTGCTTCATGGACACCACCATTGTGGAATCATTTATCTAACAAGAATCCTCGAGGTTCCGAAGCACATTCCTTCTGCATTCATTCTAATAATTGGTAGGCAACCCTAGAACAAACTGCCAAAGTGCCAATTTAGAATCGAACGATGGAACTCAATTCCAGAGATCCATAAATTCTTGGATATAAGAATCTAAGCTCTTACTACCCATCTTGCAATTCAGAACTTATGATAATAATCAACGTCATCCACAATCACAAAGACTTTTCTAAAGACATCCATAAAAGCTTCTCAAGTAGTGGGCTTTACTGTCAGATCACACCACCACCACCATGCCTTGCCTTGTAGATACAATATGATGCTCTTGATCTTCTTCTCATCAGAAACTCTGTGTAGATTGAAATAATTATGTTAACTAGCCAGTCTTCCACAACTTTCAACTTTTTCTCCATCTTCTCTCCCGAATAAGTCTAAGGCTGGAATCCGAGATCTGGAAAAGACAATAGTTTCACTTGGTTCAACAAAACTTCCATTTGTTGATCTACTAAATTAGTCTGATGATTCATATCATTGAGCGCAGTACTCAACTGTTGACAAATTTGCATGTATGAAAGTATACTAGGATTTGAGACTTCTTCAACCATCTTGCATTATCTAAAACAGGAAATAACTAACCATAGTTAATGAATAGGTCCGTTCTTAACCTGTAGTGAGACACTATGACCAATTTTTCTTGAAAATGAGTCCAATATGGCCAAATCATTGATCTTTAATCATTTCATAGATAATTTGAAAACTTGAGAAAATTTGAAAAATTTGAGTTTTTCAAAATTTAATTGTTTAAAAAAAAAATTACGTGACTTAAAAAATTGACAAAAAGTACAGTCAGTATATAGACAATCAAAATCGAAAAAATGATATCTATTTCGATTCCTAATCTTACTACCATAATATTAGTCCATCATGCAAAGCACATGACATAAATTGTAAATTGTCATTATGGATTTTTTTTTACATAAAATTCAGTTCTACGAATTCCGTCAGCCATTATCATTGATTTGTGACCCAATCGTCAGAGCACATGCATATGACCACTCAAAATGACCGTAAATACCTCATGCATGTCAAAAACATCAACAAAATTACCATGCAATAAATCTCCACAAGTACATTACATCAAATTAGGGAAAAGGCAGACATGCAATCAGAACATTTATGCTTTTTGACAAATTTACTCACAAAACTGCCAAAATTTCAAATGGCCATAACTTGAGCTATAGTGTAACAAATTGGTCATTATAAAGCATAGTACAGAGGGAGACCAAGTGACTAGGATGGTTGACATGTCACCTTGCCACCTCAGCTTAACATGTGTGAGAACATAGCCACATAAAATTTGTAGTAGGGCGTACTTCAAAGAGGAGGTTTCTCACAAAATCAAACAAACACCAATCTAGCACCCAAAGAGACATTACCAACAACCCTAAACAGTCTATTAGACTTCCATGAAGCCTTTAAACAAGTCCAAAGATGCAATATGGGATGAGAACAAAGAATTTTTAACTTGTGGGAGGGTGCTTTAGCTAAAAACTTCATGGATACGGAGCACAAGCCTCCGGCCACCAATGTATAGGTTTAATAGCTTGTTGGGATGGCCAAGAGGAGTCCAAATAAGGTTGGTTTGACTCCATGCATGATCCTTGTTGGCTGGTTCTGACAAATCCCCAAGATACTCGGACAGAGCAACTCAAGAGCACCTCTCACCTTTTCTCAATTTTTTCTTACACATGGACCGATCAAAACACTCAAATTTGAAATCTACGTAACATAACTTTTTGAGTCCACATTTTGATTCCAAACTAAAAATGGCATAACTTTTTAGTGGTAAGTTTGAATTTAGCGGAGTTTAGTGCATTGGAAAGTGCTCGACAAGGGCTTTCCAATTATATGCTAGATGACATACTTTTGAGCTACGATTAAAAAGTTATGTCAAGTCAAAAGTATTAGTGTTATAATATTTTAATAATATAAACAACATCTTGCACGAATTCTTAAAGGGTCTTTTTGGAGCTACCTTAAACTAACTAGGTCCCCCTTGAGCATATCAATCTGATCTACTTGATATCATCCCTTTTTAACTTCTCCTTCTCCTACATTACAATGTTACAATATAGGACCCAAATTCTCCGAACGAAGTCCATTTCTCGTGTTGTCTGTTTTGACCACTGGGCAACGTTGAACAGAAATTGAAGAAATAGACAGGACGTTGATTGGACGGACAGGCAGTCTGGGACCTGCACTCGAAGCTCACCCCAGAAACGGGCTTTAGGGATAGTTGGTCGGGCGTGATTTAAAAGTGGTCGAAATTGTTCGAAATCGTCGGAACCGCTGTTTTTTTATATACTTAATTCTCCAAACGTGCATTCCTTGGACAAACCAATCTTTGACAAAAAGGGATGGATACATATTCCTATCAATGAGGTCTCTAGTCATGGTATTGAAGGACAAACAATAGTCCTTTGGTCTTCTCGATGGAGCACCAATAGTTGGAGGTCCAAAGAATTGGCCTTCTAAAAATGGAGTGGTTCTGTCCTCAGCAATCCCACACACACAATAATTGTTTGCTAACAAAGATGCTTTTTGAACCTGCCCTCTCATCTCGAAGTTAGGTTGTATGACTTCTGTATTTTTGCATACATTTCTAGAATTGTCTCAAATGTTTGCACACAGACGACCCTAGTTTTCTTCCAATTTTGATTCAAGATGGGATTGCAAACAATAAGAGTGATATCCACGGTCACACGAGTCATACAAGAGCACAAGATCGTCATCTACGTCAATACAACAATTGTATTCTACAAAGACAGCTTTCACTCTGAACCACGGTGTGTTGGGAACATAATTTGATGCCATGGCCATGAAATTCGTCTGAAACCTAGCATTAACCCATTTATTGGCAAGCCGTGACTTTGTGAACATTTCCTTTGTAGAATTTGTCATATTGATGCAGATGATGATCTTGTGCTTCCATCTGACTTGCACGATCGTGGATATCATACTTATTGTCTGCAACCGCCCCTTGAATTGGCACTAGAAGATAGCTGGTTTTGTCAGATTTGTAGAGACAACAAAGAAAATCTCAAATATGTACGAAATACGGAAGTGGCAAAGCCCAAGTCTGACATTACAATATAAGTTCAAAGAGCAATATTATTTGCAACAAATTGCTGTGTGTGTGGGATTGATGAGGATAAAACCACTCAGTTCTAGAAGGCCAATTCTTTGGACCTTCAGCTGTCAGTATCGAGCAATTTAAAGTGGCACCAAAATTACTGATCTCAATCAGAGTTATAGTTGAAAGAAGAAAAGAAATAATCTTTTTGTCAATGAGCTACAAACTATATTATACATAGGATAGTTAACTATTAAACATGGTGTGAGTAGAAATGGTCAAACATTGGGTAGGAAAATGATTTATTTTGATATGTTACATTGACAACTTTTGCCATCCTATGTGGCATTTCTTATAGGGTTCTTTTTGGACTCATAACTCCTCTAATGCAAGGTCTATTATAGATGAGAAAGAGGTTTTAATAACCATCACTTGGATGTAGTGCCAAGAATATCATATAGTATTGATACTATCTACTTCATATAAAGGGAAAAAGTTGGTGTTGAAGAAAATATGATATATAGATAGTTTTAGAAGGCAACAAAGGATGACAACAAACATTAAAAAAAGTGGAGCTACTAGAAGACAAAATAAATGCAACTAGTGCATAGTGATAGATAAGACAAGCCTATCTCAATTAGCGAAATAAGTACAAGATAGAAAATAATAAAGCGAGTTATTCTGTAGTAGTTGATATGTCTTTTTATTAGCTAGGTTACAAGATCTTCATGTATACTAAGGGCTATTATTCAGTAGAAAATTTTCTCACATGTGCAAAATCTAGGTCAAGTTTAGAGTGTTCTTGTGTTGTGATCCATACTTGTGTACCCAATTTGGTATATGATGAATGTTAGTACAAGGCTCTATGTGAGAGGTACATATTGTTGCTAGCACTTGGTTTTGCACATCATTCTTTATTACTCCTTTTTAGCATTATCTTTGTACTTATGATTGGTACTTATTGCTCATTAATTTTGTCGAACCTCTAAGTTGCTAGGTGTGTGGAGAAGAGGGATTATGTTCTATATCCACAATTCAATAATAATAGTTGTGAAAAGAAAGTTGTAACTGTTATTTATTGGGAGTGCACTAGTAGAATAAGTATGGTGGCTTGCATTGATTAACTATAAATAAGTAGCATATAAGCCATTTAGGTAAAGTCAATTAACTTAGAAAAACTTGTGAAAACTCGTGAAGTACACAAAAGAGTGTGAGTGAGTGTTTTTGGCTAGTTCCATCAATTTTATTGTGGTATAGTTTGTGTTTTTTTGGTTTTTTTAAGAGAAATTATAAGGTTTTAACTAGCTCCTCCTTAGAATCATTAATATACTACTTGAACACACCCCTCTATGTGCTAGAACTTCTTGTGTCTACATCGTATCCAAACATATCACAACATGTCTTTTGGTGTTGTTCCCATGGAGTTAAGAGTGTTCACAGTATCCCTATCATTTCTCTATTTTAATATAACATTTTGTGGCCTTAACATAAGAATTTAAGGGTGCATTCATCATAGGATACCGTATGGCTGTTTATGAAAAACTTGCTTTTTCTATGACAAAAGGAGTTTGACTTTGGACCTTAACATGACAATCTTTGTGACATTGCCCTTGTACTCCAAAAAAATCTAAACTTGTAAAAAGCTTTTTTATGGGTGACTAACATCACAAGTCAAAAACAAGAAAAAGTGGAACAAAATAAATCAAAATAATATCTTATTTTATAATTTCTCCATTCTTATAACATACCTGAGTTGGCCTCATAATATGGACATCAATCTGAGACATTAATTGGCAAAAAATATGGTGCCAACTTTTAAATAACATTTAGTTTAATTGAGGAATATTATGGAAAAAAAAAAGGGACTTTCAAACTTTGACTAGTTGAGTCTATATTTTATAAAATATCATTATTCAAAAACAAAAAATTTAAGTGGCAAATTTTTAATGCATAATAACATAGTAGGATAGTAAGTTACGAAGCTTCTACAATGTGACTTTTAGGCGGTCAAAGTAATTCATATAAGGATGTACAGTCGTCGCACGTTTGCTACAACTATAGTGTTATAAGGCATTGGCATGTTTCAAATGTTATTGTGCTTCAATAAATTATCACATTTGCCCAAACAACATTTCTCCACAAAAAAAAAACTTGATACCTTTGATATTTTGCTTTTTGGAAAATCATTTCCATCATCATTAATCAATTACAAGGATCACTTACAAAGATCATTTGAGAAAATCAATCAACGTAATCTCTCATTTCCATCACTCAAGGTATCATAGAACATATTGCTCAAAGAAGTTGTTGCCCTAGTCACTTGAAGGGCTACTTGTCCTAATCACTCCATGAGTACTTGTCCTATTCATTTGAAGTACGGCTTGCACTAATCACTTGAGCTAGCCCACTTCTTGATCATTCATAGCTATCACACGTGAATTGGTTCATCACTCACGCTAGGCAACCTCATCACATGCACGCATCACTAGTTGCAAGGAGCATCGAGCCTACCATTCAACTTAACCTATTAATCGATTTGAGTGAAACTGGTACCTAACCATACACATTGTAGTTTAAGTTGCTCCGAGATCTAAGATGATAATAAATTGAATTAATGATCAATCACTAAGATCATGAAAATATCTTCGGCCCTTGTGGGGTCTATGTTACTATAAAGTTTAGAGGTGGTCGTTTTGTTGCGTGAACAAGAGTTCTAGGCAGCCCTCTGAGACGATGCTTGTGTCCTTTGAGGCCATCTAGTTTGCCCGTCAAGACTCGTCTTGGGCCATGTAGTTAAATAATTGGAAGCAGTGCTCGAGAAACCTCTTTTGAGTTATCCTCAAAAGACTTGCATTTTATAGAACTTTCCACTTTTTTGAAGACTTTTACTTATAAAAAGGTACATATGATTCTATAAAAAGCCATCATACATTTTGTTATGCTGGTTTTTGAGAAAACTTGCCGATTTCATTCCTATAGTTTGCCGATTTTTTGAGCATTGATTGTAAGTGACTCCATATCATGCTAGTTTGGGTTTTGTGCAATTAGGAGTTGGTTGCTGAGAAAGAAAGAAAAAAATCCCTAACAAAAAGGATCTTATTATGCCTTGAAAGGATATGGAGTAAGAGGCTCCGGAGATCGTGTCCCACACAAAGCGGTTATTTTTTGGGGATTGAAAAACAAAGGGCTATGAATCTGCGGGCATGGCAACAAAATCGTGTGTTTTGAGAAGTCAAAGCTTGAGCAGCAGCATCTGTCTAATGTCTGAACAGTAGCGATCAATCATAGATAGGAAGAAGCTAGAGCTCCCGAAAGAGACTCCGCTGATAAAGCTGACTGCGTGCTTCCCAAGAATCCGCCATCATATAATATATAATGTATATTTAACAATATGCATCTTCAGGACTCTCTTCTCAATCTTAACTTTTGACCAGAGGTGGGTGCACCGGGGACTGGGAAGTGCTCTTTATTGTTCAGAGTGCCTGCTTGTATCTAACCCATGTATTTGTTTTTCTCTTGGATCCTTTTGTATCCTTTTAATGATAGCCCAAACTACATTGTTTTCTTTTAAACTCAAGGCATTTTGAACTGCTAGCACGAGGTATTTTGCAGTTGAACTTATGCATCTTTCATTTACCCACCACCCATATGCTCTTCAGAGCTGAAACGTTGTTATATGCTGATTTTATCAAATCAGATTTTTTGGAACTCAAAATGAAGTGCTAGGCCTCGGAGACTTGAAAATCTTGTCCCTCAACACAATACAATAAGGAACACAATACATTAAGGAGTTAGTTTCATTGGCTAAGGGGCCTACCTCACTTACAATTTAGCATTTTTCACTTAATGCCAATTGAAGTTAATTGGTGATAAGTGCGAATTGCCACACCTAACTCACACAAGTCAAGTAAATGATTCTATTAGCACTAACTTGCACTCGAGTATTTTGTGCTCTTGTTTATTAATTGTTGCTTTTACCCCTTTCGTAATCTAACTTTTGCTTTCTTTAGTGATGACTCCAATTGCCAACAACCTACCCAAAGTCTCCTTAACCCTTCTACCAAAAAACTTGCCCTCCTCTCTTCTCCTCCATCATTGCCTCCTTGTGCTGCTCCAATCTAGGTCAATTCCTTAATTGATGCACTAATGGGTGCGAGATGGTGCAAAACCTCAATTACAACAAACATAATTGAGGTATTGATACTTGTAGGTAAGGCAACAAACATGCTAGTTCATTAAATGGCACAAGTTAACACTAACATAACTCATAGTTAACGGGGGCCAGGCGCCTAAAAAAAAAATTGAGCAGTTGTTGTTGCGTAAAAGAGGTTAGTTGGCTATTGTATACAGTATGAACTGAATAGTGAAAGAACAAAATAAAAGAAAGTGCTCATCTTCTCCAAACTCAGAGTGATTTTAATTATATCCTTGCCAATGTGTTGTCATAAGTTAGTACATCCCCTACAAGTACTTCAAATATGCCAAAATTCAAAGGGGGAGGGAGCGTTAAATGTCACTCTGAATTGTTTGTCAAGAGGGATGTGGGCTTCAACACCTAGCCCTTCACCCCCTAAGTAGAAGGAAGTGTGAGCACAAGTGTGATGCAATTTGTTAACAATGATTTTGAGGCCTGCACGAGTCTTTGGCAACAAGCTCAAATTAGCATTTGGCGCAATCCTACATATGGCAATAGAGGCCTAGGCTTGAATCCTAGTTTGGGGAAGGGAATCAAGGAGTTTATGCGCCAAGAACTTCTCATATATGTGTTATTAGCTTAGTGAATAGTGTTGCAGGGTTGTTTGTTTGCAAATAACGCATAGGAGTGTATGAGCAGGTCATCATTTGCAATATGCTAATTAAGATCTCATTTCTTCTTGAATATAAGGAGATGATGCACACTTTCTAGTGTCCCTTGGTACCATGCCTTTTGGGATGTGAAGTTGGGCAGGTGGCTAGGCGATTGGGGGTGAGAGACCCAACGTGCCACTCACACGTGTGCATGTGGCAAGTACGCCTAGGTGCGATGCCTAGCAACAAAAGGGATGCTCAGTCTGTCTGTGCGTGTGTGTGCACATGTGTGCCCATGTGCAATGTGTTTGGGATTTCTTTTGTGAAAAATAAAGGATCTAATGTTTGTCAATTTTTAGCAACTTCATTCAAGCATTGGAGTTTGTAATGATCAAATCAATGAGAACTAGTCTCACATTTTCATTCCAATTTCATCTAGATCTTTAGATTGGCATCAAGCAAAATGTATTTAATGCAACTTGAAGTACATGTGGGACATTGAACTCAACTTGATAATATTCAATTAACAAATTACATCAACAAGATCAAGCATAGAGTAATGCTTTAACTCAGCCTTGGAAAAGAATGTCTCTAAATCTTGACATTACATCCAATGACATATTAGGTTAGATGTTAGATGTTAGGGTTAGGTTATGATAAGTACATAGATGCCCTAAAACGTTTAGATCCAATCTTGAAATGTGTAAATGTATGATGCGATCTCCATCCAAATATGAAGAAAAATCGAGTTTTCCACTTCTATCAACATTGTCTTTTGGTGGCAAGTTCTAGCTATTGGATGTGAGTGATTTTATGCATTAATTGCTTGCTTTGGAAGGTGTTGAAGTTGTTTACAGGTCTGAGAAGCTTGCTGTACTTTGCTTTAGTGTATTTGATCAAATCTATGTGCCTATTGTGGAGTTAAATACCAAATTAGCTAGTTTTGGTAACTAGTCTTGATTCTAGCTCATAGTTTGGATCTAGATATTTGATTTGTGCATTCTCCATCACTTTTAGGATTGATTGGGATTGAATTTGCTGTGAAATTTTGTCATGGTATTAGAGCCTAATCAAAAGTGAGCTTTAGATTTGATTTACTCAAGTGTAGGTCCTAAAATACACCTTTTAGGTTCAGACCAAGTGTTTTGATGTTTTCTTCATCAAGAAATGCAAAACTAGTGAAAATTGTATTTCTATTCTACTCGGTTTTGGATAGGTTTGTGATTGAATATGTCAATGTGATTCAACCTGAATTTAGAAGGCTTTATCTGTGAGACATTTGTGTGCTATAAAGTGCTTTAGGTTCAGTATACGTGGATTCACCCTTCTTGCGAAGTTGAGATCAAGGAGGAGACTAGTTTTGATCTAATCTATAGTAAATTGAGCTAGGTTTGGATCTAGTTTGGATCTTGAAGATTGATCAAGCTCAAGATCACCTTAGATCTTGTTGAGAAATCAGATAGAGATTCATCTCAAGTCCCAAAGAGAGTGGGATAGCTAGTTGTGATCATATCTTGTTTCATTGAATCTATCTCCCTATCATTGAAGATGGCATCCATAAGTGCCTATCTTTTGGATTCTAGTGATAGATTGAAATCTTCAAACTATTCAATTTGGAAGTTAAGAATGGAATCCATCCTTGGCATGCAAGATTTTATGGATATTGTGAATGGAGAGGAAGATGAGCCAATCCATCCAAAGAAGCAACTAAATATAAGAAGAGGTGCAATATTGCACTCCATTGTATGAAATGAATGTTGCAAATGATTTTCTCAAGGAAGTAGGAGCATGTACCTCAGCCCAAGAGGCTTGGGAGACTCGTCAAAAGATCTATGAGTCCGAGAATACCTCAAGATTACTTTCCCTCAAGAACCAAGTTCTTAAATGCTCCAAGGGAAGAGTGAGAGTGGACATCAATTTGTTTTGAGAGTAAAAGATTTGAACAAAGAGCTTACTTATGTTGGTGAACCTATTAAAGAGAGTGAGCTTGTGCAAATAGTTTTGAATGGCTTATGTAGTGATTTTACTAACCTTGTCCAAAGCTATGCCATCATGGGAAACTTGCCTACAATTGAAGAGCTTCAAAGTGTGTTGATGGCCGATGAGAGTAGGAAGGCTCATATCAAGTCAAGGATGGAGAGGTTCTCCATCAATGATGGTGATGACAAAGCCTTATTTTTCAAGAGCAAAGGCAAAGCGAAGAGCAAGGGAGGAGCATTCAAAAAGGAGCAAGCAAAGGATGGAGATCAAGGAGGATCTACATCATCATCATCACAAGTCAAGCCCAAGAAGGACAAATCTAAGATCTATTGTAGCAAGATGGGGCAATATGCCTCAGAATGCTTCAAGAGGAAGCAAGCTCAAAGTCAAGCCAACATTGGACAAGAGGAGGAAGAGAGTTATCATGAGGACTCACTCATGATGTCAACTTTTTCATCATCAAATGTCAAAGGTGAAGATCCTTGGTGGATAGATAGTGGGGCTAGCTCCCACATGTCGGGTAGAAGGGAGTATTTTTCTCAACTCACACCTTATGTAGGACCTATATAGTCCATTTCTATAGCAAATAATCATGAATGTAAAGTTGAAGGTGTGGGATCCATTCCCTTATGCTTAGGATCTTCCAGAGCAAAATCCGAGAGCTTTTACTATTCCAAGGAGAGCCACAAGAGCAAAGATGGAGCTATCAATGCTCATTTTTGTGGACAAGGAAAGGCAATTTGGAAAGGAGGGTACATTTTGTATTCATTTGCTAAGTTTTGTAATGAGGTCCCTTTGAATTCTAAGTATGGAATGAAAGGTGGTTGTCATATCTACTTACTCTTGAGTGTGCTAGAAGTAAGCATGACATTTT
The DNA here is from genome assembly GCA_029204225.1 of Diphasiastrum complanatum. Classification (NCBI taxonomy): domain Eukaryota; kingdom Viridiplantae; phylum Streptophyta; class Lycopodiopsida; order Lycopodiales; family Lycopodiaceae; genus Diphasiastrum; species Diphasiastrum complanatum. Next base: position 48,943,180 of record CM055093.1, read on the forward strand.
CATTCATAAGTTGAAAGATTTTGACTTCATTTTCAAAGAGGCATATTGTGGACCTTGTATGAGAGTAAGTGAATCATCCTTGAAGGACACTTATATCCATACAAGAGTGTTTGGTCTCATTAGTTTCAAGTTCAACAAGTATGTAATGAAAATTGCTAGTGGTAAGTAATTGTGGACTAGTAAATTTGGTATAAATAATCTTGGTGATTGTTTTGTTGACTTGAAAGATCATATTGAGAAGAAGAACATTCAGGTTTGGAGACTTTAAAACAAAGTCCTTGAGATTCTTGAAGAAGATCATGGTTTGGATCCATGTTTTCATCATCAACACCAAGAGGGAGTGAGCATGATGAAGAAAAAAGACATCAAGGAGGAACCTGAGAAGGAGCACTTGTCTCAAGGCAAAAGAGACCTGAATCTACATCAATATGAAGGTTTGGGTAAAGAGAAAGGAGCAACAAGGAAGTTTATCCATATCTCTCTTTATTCATCTTATTTTGTGTTTGATAAAAAACATGTCATGTATTTGACAAAGTCCTTTGATGATGCTAGTATGAACATTGTTTTTCATCCTATATCTTATGATGATGAAATAGTGATCATTACTAATTTGATTGGAGTTTCAAATATTCAAAGGCCTCATCTTGTGATTTATTCACTCTTGAATTTCCAAGGAAAGAAGACCTTCATTGGAAGGATGCCAAGTTGGAGTTCATTGTTTTGGTGGATAAAGTTAAGATTGTGATATCTCAAGCTTTAGTTGTATGTGCTTCATAGAAAAGTTGGATCTTATGAAAAGTTGCTGTTTTTTATGTTTATTTTTGAGGAGGAGACTCACATTTTGCAGCCCAAGGTGATCATTCAACAACCTACCAAAGACGAAGCTTGGATCTTGAAGGCAACCTTTATGGAGCTCTCCCTACATTTGACAGCTTGGAGCTCAAATAATGTTCTTATTGTAATGAGTGATCATACCCACTACATACATCAAGAACCTGTTAATTATGTTATTTTTATGCATGTAATTATTATTGAACCAGGATAGTCTCATCAAGCTAAATTGTGAGGAGGAGTGTTGAAATTTCACAATTCTAGCTTGACCAATTTTAGTCACATGCATTGTAATTGGCAAGATGGCCATGTAAATAGATGCCACACGTGCCAAATAGCATAGGATGCTTTCCCAAGACTTAATTCCTCATATTACATTGTGATAGCATCTTTAAAATGAGGCCAAAGTGTGCTTAGATAAGCTAGAGAAATTCTAGGAGCTAAAAATAGCATGTTTTACATTGTATTTGGATCTTGAGAACTTGACCCCAAGTTAGGGTGGATCCAATGACCTATTAGGCTAGATTTTAGGGTTAGGTTATGATAAGTACAGAGATGCCCTAAAACGTTCATATCCAAGCTTGAAATGTATAAATGTATGATGGGATTTCCATCCAAATATGAAGAAAAATCAAGTTTTTCCACTTCTATCAACATCGTCTTTTGGTGGCAAATTCTAGCTATTGGATGTGAGTGATTTTATGCATTAATATTTTATCACATAGAGTTTTTCCACTTCTATCAACATCGTCTTTTGGTGGCAAATTCTAGCTATTGGATGCGAGTGATTTTATGTGAGTGCTTTGGAAGGTACTGAACTTGTTTACAGGTCTGAGAAGTTTGCTATATTTACTTTAGTGTATTTGATCAAATCTATGTGCCTATTGTGGAGTTAAATGCCAAATTAGCTAGTTTTGTAACTAGTCTTGATTCTAGCTCATAGTTTGGATCTAGATCTTTGATTTGTGCATTCTCCATCACTTTTAGGATTGATTGGAATTGATTTTGCTATCAATTTTTGTCACAAAGTACTAATGGATTCGCTTAGATCTAAGCATTAGGGTTTTCCATCATTAAGTGTTGATCTAACCCTACTATCTAAGCCCCTAATCTCTGAATCACATCCACTTGGTGGTTGGATCAAGTGAGTCATGTTCATTGTCACCAAAATCCCATAGAGCGTATAAGTTAAGATCTTAATTTTGGAGCTCAACTCCGTCACCTCCCAAAGATGTGAATGGATTTCAAAAACCTTCTATATCTAACTATATACAAAGAGGTGGGACACATGGTTTGTGGGGAGAAGGATGAACGAGACGAGAATGAGATGAACGATCCGTAGTGGACGTAATTGTCACGTAAGGCTCTACAGAATGAGTCATTCTCCTCGGTGTGTTGAACTACGCCTATCAAATTCAAGCTTGGAATATATTCATAAGATCTACTTGATTCAAACTTTAAAATTGTCAGAATCTATGCGATTGGTTACATGGCCAAACACAAATTTATTGATGTGCGAAAACGGAAATAACAAGAAGCATTCAACATTCACATTCATACGTTTACAATCATTCTATGAATCTTCAATCTGCAATGCAAAATAGACGTAACAAAGAAAAGTGCAATGACACGAAGCAATATCTCTTGAAATAGATTGGATTAAAACACAAGAGAGTGTACATGGACTTCTGTCTATAAACATACATGCATTTGCATCATGTTATGATCTATAATATGTGGTCTATGGTGTACATTCAATATGTCCCCTTTTTATAAACAATAGCTTAATTGTAAGACATAATTAAAAAAATGGATCAATCCCTAATATTAGTCGTCAGCCTTTGTTGTACTTGCATGTCAACATATGTCATATTAACTATAGGATCATTGTGAAAGAGTCGTCATTTGCCTTTGGTCGTAGGTCTTCCTATTCTGTTTGTAATGCCTCATAGAAGGTTCTCTTACAGTTTCCTTACAAACAATGATCATCATGCTTCGTGACAAGTTTTCTTACGCTCCTTGCAGATCACTTACGAGTTCCTTATGAATCACTGACGAGTTTCGTTGTGGGCGTTTTACGAGTTCCTCAAGGGCATGGGCGATGCTTGTAATGCCTCGTAAGAGGAAGCCTTGTGGGTTACTTACAAGTGATTTATGGGTTCCTTCTAAACTCTTTATTAGTTCCTTATGGGAACATGAAGCGATCATTGTGACTTGTAATAGGAAACCTTACGAGCTCCTTATGAGTTGCTTACATGCAGTGACTGCATAAATTGATGAGGTTAAAAGGCTTCAAATCATAAGAACTTCGTGAATGGAACTAAATTAGCTTACAGATTTAGGGAGAGAAGGGAACTTGTCACGTGGTCAACCACAATGGATGCCATGTGACAAGTTCCAAACTAGCCAAGTTTTGACAATTTCACATCTTTAAACTCTTAAGAACATGTGTATGGGTGAAATCTGATGCCCCTCAAGAAATCCCGACCTTACCCAAATTTGTACGGGCACCAAACCAAGATTCGTATTGAAGTCACCTGGGTGAAAGTACAAGTTTGGCCCACGAACTTCAGCCATGTGGAGTATGCTCAATAGCCTAGTCCAATGGGATCTCGACTCCATTGACCATCAGGCCATCTAGGTGCCTTCACTAACTATGAAAGGGAAGTTCATGCTAGAATTTTCCAGTTTTGAAAAAGTGCATGTTTTGGTTATGCCTTAGGCTTTTGCAAAAGTGACTACAATTTCACATGTAATCAATCTTTCTTATGACCTTGTTTCTCAATGTGCTTTTGATGTTCTTGAAACAATTCCATCTTTCTCTCCTTTTTGCTAAAAGCCCACAGAGCTCTATCTTTCCCAACAATGAGAAGCACAAATTTCTTTAGTATGAGCCCAACTACCACCATAAGTTTAAAGTTGATGCTAAAATGTGCTCACTTGTGAGAAATCTATTGAATATATTCAATTGTGGTTAAAGAATAGGCAAAACGCTATGGAATTTAATGCACCATATTTGTTTTTGCAATAGAAGTAGCCACACCATTCCATTAGTATACAAATGTCATTTTACAAAGAGCAACAAACAAGCTAAATAATGGCACCTAATTTCGAAAGGACGAGCGTGCAACTTTTTCACTAAGGAGCAAAAATCAAGACTCTTGTGGGATTGCACATCTTCCATCAAGCTATGTACTAGGTATCTGCCATCCAAGGTGAGCTACTTGATGTAGCACCTTGGAGCCGTAGGGCGACGAGTGTGGCTCTAGAATACCATACATAGAAGTTGCAAATCTAGGGATGAGATTAATTCTCTACATAGAGCCAGGTTATGGTTTAAAACCTGGTTGTTCTTAGCCAAAGGGATGATGTTGTGCCCAATATCACTCCTCACAACTACTAGGAACCGACGGTACAATTCGAACTGTTAGCTAGTTACATGTCCAGTCTATATGAACTATCAGTTGATGATACACTTGGCAATGAAGGTATAATCACAATTGTGGGAAAAACCAAGCTCACTTTTAGTTCATTACCTTTTGCATTTTTGCCTACATGAGAGGCACATGCATTCTTAGAATATAACCCTATACATGTACTTACCAAAATGAACACAAGGTCATTGCTTTTTGGTGACTACATCTGATTTGTCTTTTGCGTAAGGAATTGCTCTCATTTGTGTGGCTTGTGTGAGTTCATGCTTGCAGTATCTTTAACCATTTGTTATATACTCTCTCTTTAATCTTTGTGGGTTTTCCCAACCTGAACTAGCATGAAAACTTTCCTTTTGAGATTGTTCAATGCTATACATGCATCATATGACATTTCATATGCTAATAGGATACCACAAAGCATATATAATCTATTTTGGGTATTTGTAGAAGTGAATTTGCAAGCTCACATCAATCCAGGCAATAGAGGTCTGGAATTTCGACTCCAATCAGCCATATAAAGGAACATCCAAGCGAAAAACAAAACGAATCCAAGTCATAAGGTGAAAACAAATATCACTTTTACTAGAAAGCTTTCAACGCAATCCAATCCCCTCGAATAAAATTGATGGCGAGTTGAAGTTTTTCCTACAAACTGCTATTGTACAGAGGCTTGTTTGCCACTGTAAATGCTTTTAGTCTTAACTCATTAAGACAAAACCTCCGATGGCACTTCCATCATCACGGCTTTTGTGATTTCCAAATGTAAAAAAAGCTGAAAGACTAGCTATTTCAAGCTGATTTGTAATGTTCCACACTCTTTTTTTCCACTAAATGTTTTGTCACCCTTCTTAATTTGTTTAGGGTGTGCTTCTATCAGCATTTGAACTACCTCACGCATGGATGGACGCTGTATAGGAAGAACACTAGTGCAGAGAAGTGCAACCCTTAGCACCAATATCATGTCCTCCTGAGAAGCTCTTCCAAGCCTAGGGTCCAGCACTTCTAGGACCCCATCATTGGTTTGAAGTTTGGCACAAACCCACCCCACAATGTCCACACCATCTCCAAATTCAAGCTCAACAGGCATCTTTCCAGTTACCAGTTCCATCAAAACAACACCAAAGCTATATATGTCACTCTTTTCATTGACTTTCATTGTATACGCAAACTCTGCAAAAAACACATACAGATTCTGCAATGAATCATCCATAATCTATCATGCAAAGTCTTCAACTTGAAATTCAGCTTGCAATATGAAAGTGTTCAACACCAAGTAAGAGATAGAAATCCACCTGAAGAAGAGGGGGAAGAGTTAGATCTTTGCATAGCTCCAATAGATTTAGATTGAAAGTCCAATCATTTAAAATTTTACTAATAGCAAATAGTGAAAGCTCATTTACCTGGAGCGATGTAACCACAGGTGCCTGCAATGCTGGACAAAGACACCCCTTTCCCACAAGTTTGAAGGATCTTGGCAAGGCCAAAATCTGCAACATGGGCTTCATACTCCAAGTCCAGTAAGATATTGTTGGATTTCACGTCACAGTGCAGCACTGGAGGATTATAGTCATGGTGCAGATATGCTAGGCCTTCTGCTGCTCCAAGTGCAATTTTATAGCGTGTAGCCCAGCTCAAAGTGCTTGCTTTGGGGCTATGTAGCTGATCTCCAAGACTTCCATTGGGCATGTAGTCATAGACAAGTAGTTTGGCATCTTGACTGGAGCAAGAGCACAGGAGCTTCACAATGTTCTTGTGACGCAACTTCCCAAGAGTCTCCACCTCTGCATTGAATCCATAGTCATGCTTTTTGTCACCCTTCGCATCGGTCCAAAGCTTCTTGATTGCCACTTCCTGTCCATTGCTAAGTGTTGCCTTGTAAACTTTGCCAGCTCCCCCAGTTCCAATCAAGTTGTACTCATCCAGGGAGCTCAACACTTCATGCTCACTAAATCCCAGCTTATGGAAGGAGGTCAGGCTCCACAGAGCTTTCCCATCCCTCTCCTTCATATTGAAATAAGCTTTGTATTTTCTGAAAAAAAGGCATGATCCAACAAAAAGGATCAGAGCTGCAGCTGCAAAAGTGCCACCCACAGCCCAAGCCAATGGGCCAGTCCCTTTTCTGCCGTCATTTGTTGATGAATCTACTGCCGCTGCAGAACAGGGTTTTATAGACTGTAACCCTTGTGCACAAAGATGAGAATTGCCTATGAAGCTGGTGTTAAATACTCCGTTGATCAGACCTGAGGGGACTGCTCCTGAAAGGTTGTTGAAGGAAACATTGAAAATAGAAAAACGCAGTATTTCTAACTGCACAGGAATCTCCCCACTTAGATTATTCTCTGAAAGATCCAAGTCGGTAAGGGCAGTGAGGTTCCCTAGAGCTGATGGGATTGAACCTGTCAAGGAGTTTCTGGATAGATTGAGCTGAGATAGTTGATAGCATTTGGAAATTTCTGGGGGGATTTGGCCTGAAAATTGATTCTCTGAGAGGGACAACACATTCAAACCTGAAAGATTTCCCAGCTGTGGAAGGATGGAACCAGAGAGCAAATTATGAGAAAGTAAGAGCTTGTTTAGCATGGGCAGATTACCGATTTCAGCAGGAATGGTGCCATTGAAGCGATTGTTGGAAAGAATGAGCGCGGTAAGGTTTGTTGCAAGGCCAATATCTGGAGAAATAGCTCCCTGGAAGTTGTTATTAGACAAATCAACAATGTACAGACGCACAGAATTCCAAATTCCTGCAGGGATTCTACCAACCAGATTGTTTGCATTCAAAAGAAGACGGTATAGGCTTGAGCAATTTCCGTACGTCTCAGGAAGCTCCCCACTAAAATTGTTCTTGAAAAGTATGAATTGTTCCAGCATTCCACCCCTGCAAATATTGGGTGGCACTGCTCCACTTAAGGAGTTCCGAGAGACATCAAAATAAGTGAAACTAGCTTTGTTGCCAAAGCTATGTGAAAGCTCTCCGCTCAGGTTATTGTCAAACAATCTCAACCTGCTCAGCTTGGGAAGATCTGCAAGCCCAGGAGGAATGTCCCCCCCCAGCTGATTACTCCACAAGTGCAAAAGCTCCAAAGTTTGCAGCTTTCCTATCTCATCAGGGATGCTTCCGCTCAATGAATTGTTAGATAGATCAATATCTGTAATGGCGAGCAGATTCTTCATGTCACGAGGGATGTGGCCCGAGAGATTGTTACTGTACAGCTCCATCTTTAAGAGCTTGGGAAGCTGCAGGATGCCTGAGGGAATGCTTCCTTGCAGATTGTTAAAAGACAAGTCCATAAAATATGTCAGCTGAGCCAACTTACCAAAGGAGCTGGGAATCGGCCCAATGAGATTTGCCATTGCCATGTGAATGTTCAGCAGCTGAGATAGGTTCCCCAATTCTTCCGGAAGCACTCCTGGTGCAAATGGATTATAGGCAAGATCAAGCCACTGCAGGTTAGAAAGCTTGCCAAGATGGCCAGGGATCGTATCATTTAGAAGATTGTTGGTTAGGTTTAAGCTCTCAAGAAGTGGGAGATCACCAAACCCAGGAGGAATAGAGCCAGAGAAGTTGTTTCCACAAAGGTCAAGGCTTTTCAAGCTTCGCAATCTGGAAATGCCATCCGGCAGTTCACTGACGATCAAATTTTGGCTTAGATTTAAGTACTCCAGCTTGGTACAGTCCAGCAGCTTTACAGGAAAGCTGCCTCCGAGGTAGTTGTTGCCCACGTTGTAGGAAGTGAGATTTTGCAAATCGCAGATGAGAGAAGGGACAAGACCATACAAATTCATGTTGGAGAGGTCAATGGCAGTGACAAGCTTTATAGCAGGATCGCAGATCACTCCAGTCCATCTGCATGGTGTCTCATCGGTCTCTCGCCAATTGAAAAGAAACCCATTTGGATCTTGTACGCTGTTTTTCAGCTCCATGAGGATCTTTACTTCCGGAGAGGCCACAGCTTTGTTCAGAGGCACCAACCCAACCAATATAATCAGCTGGATCAACACCAGCAGGGACACAACAAAGTTCCAATCCTTGTCTTTGAGTCTCGACATCTTTATTTCCCTTTCCCTTTTGTTTCCTACTCATTTCTTGCAACCTCTATACGCAACAATTGCGCATCAATCCTGCTACAAGGCAGTTGGAAAATCGTGAGAAGACAGAGAGGGCTCAGCGTTGCCACTGTTGTAAAGCAGCAGCAGCTCAGACTCAGAGATGAACCGTTGAGAAATGAAAGGCCGTCGCCACAGTAATGGCAGTTTGTTGTTTGCTGTATTTTAGCTTAGACGAAGAGACAGTGACGATCCCAGGAAAAGATGAAGTGCCAGGAAATTGCAGATACGGAAAAGGAAGTGGAGGTATCTTTTTACATTCACGAGAATAAAACTTTAAATGGGGGAGAGATAGAGAGAGACGTAGGTAGTGTGCATGATTAGGTGTCCAACTCGCGATCGTTTTTCTCGAGATTCGTGTGCAGCTCATAACTGCTCATATATCTTTTTGTTTCTAAATTGTGTGCTTGTTATAAAGAGAGAGAGATACATGATAGTATCATATATATATATATATATATATATATATACACACACACTCTAGTAGTAGAGAGAGTGGGAGTGAGATAGTAATATATATATATACACACACACATCCATGGATAAAGAGTGTAGAGAGTGGGAGCGAGGTGTACTTTGTGAGTGTGTTATCTATAAAGTGGAGCTAAATGAGATGGTGTACTTTGTGAGTGTGCTATTCATAAAGTGGAGCTGAATGAGATCCTTGGCTCATCTTGTTGATTTTTATGCACAAAGGTAACCATTTTTTTACTCTCTTTTCATCAAGTCTTGCATAGCCATTAAATGCTTGGTGCCATGCAACACAATGCACATCAAGTTAAGTTAAATTAAGACAGTGTCTTTGCATATGCATTAAATGTTTGTTTGGTGCCCATCCAATGCACTAGGTACCATGTACTCGATACTATGTACTCAGTACTATGTATGCACCATGCGAGAAAATGTTTGCGCACAACCATTAAATGTTTAGTGCCCATCACCTCCCTCAAGTTTCCAATTAATATCCTACATATTTCAATGGATGTTGCTTTTTGAAAAATAATGCTCTCTAAAATCTTCAACTAAAACATTCTAAAATCTTAGAAGTATCAAAGATTGCCATTTATTATACTAGCTAGACTTGTTAAAGAATATTGCATCAGGTGAAACTATTTTTATCTACTAAATAATATTCGTCATGATAAAAAAACTTTATAATTTCAAATATCATTGGCATCCAACTATTTTTCGTGGGCATCACCTAGCTTGCTCCAACAAATATTTTCATGGTACAACGTGTTATAAGGTTTAAAATTACCCATGTATCAGTAGGTTTACAAATGAAACTTATATAAAAAATTGTGCAGAAGGTCGAGCACCTGCAAGGTAGAAGTTCCCCGTGTTTGGATGATAAATTAATTCTCTACGTGCCTCCTCCTTTGTAGGAAAAGGAGTGCCTACATGCCAACAAAGGAGTGCTTGGGATTGCCATATAGGAAATGGAGGGGGAGGCAGACTCATGATGTCAACAAACACACCTGTGTTTTGCTTGACACCAACAATCCCTCCCACAAGCAAAACATCTATTTCTTTTCTGAGTTCTACTATCCCCTACATGTAGACTCCACATCTTCACACACCATTTGTGTGTGGTCTATGCAGTTGTACACGAACTGTGATTAAACCGTCTCTCACCTACATGTAGACTCTACATCTTCACACACCATTGTGTGTGGTCTATGTAGCTATACATGGACTGTAAAAAACAGCTTTGAAGCTTCCAAACGTTGTGGCAAACTGAGCATAGGAATTTGTGAGAGCTTCATCCCCTTGTGTTTTTGACCCGATTGCACCCATGAGGTTCAAAATATTGTCTTTCATAGTCATACATCCTCCTGACATTCTCAACAGCACTAGGTTCTTTCCAAGGTGGAGATCTGGCTTTGCTTCAAATGTTTCTTCCTTCTCCTTCCATGCTAAGCATAAAATAACTACTTTGTTTCATACGTAGCAAATGCACAACCACATACAACTCCGACTCAGATCTAGACTCTCGTGACAAGGTAACATGCAAGCTCACACACACTCATGCAAACGAACACGAATGATAAAGCGTCAAATACATGACCAAGGCTTGCCTATAAGTGGTATCCTGTCGTACCAACACCTGTGCAATCTGTAGATCTGCTGCTACACCACTGGTCACCAGATCAGGTCTCCAACCATGGCCCGCACCTGTAACAAGATGCCCTCATGTCCAAGAATATCCAACTGTCCAATGAGTCTTGAAAGCTTATCCCCGTCCATTCCCCATGCTCCAAGCACAAGAGTCTACCAAGGACTCAATGAATGAATGTACACAAACCTCACCATAGGCTATACCTGAGTAGCTCGCCTATCTCCCAAAGATACTGATGATAGTCTGCCTCTCCTACATCCCATGTAGGCTCAACTTCCCATGCTTGGCGTTGCCAACTCTGATTTGACCAGTACATAGGCATCCCACCAAGGAGCCTATCTCACCAACACATCCATCATAGCGTCCAAGCCAAAGCAAATGCAAACTAGATCCATCATCATGATGAGAAACTCACCCACGGTCCATAGCATATCAAGTAGGATAGATCCAGAACCCTGTACCCTGTATCATCTGATCACTAAGTATCCATTACCGGTTGATAACTCTCCAAGAATCTGTCCACCTGTAGTGCAACTAGACTCCAACTAGATCTAACTAAGTAACTGCATCCTGCTTACCAAATATTGATGGATAGACACAACATGTGATGCCAACCTGGAGACTACAGTGCATATAACCATGCAACTCACTTGATCACTTGCCAAAGTATCAACTGTCACTCCCTGTAGCAAGCATCTCCATCCCTACTGGTTCACAACCATGGGCATGCTGGATCCACATCACCACGTAATGCACTCCATGCCCTCAAGATATGTACCACCCCAGGTACACTCCATGCCACCTACCTCCAAGTAGGCTTGACCCATCCCTAGGTCACCACACATGATGCACCAGCTGAAGAACATCGTCCATACATCAAATGGCATATCATACCTAAGCAGCTATAGCATCTCCCTGAGTGCCACCCCAATGGACTCGTCATCCACATACTATGCTCACCTGATGTCTCCGATCCTGGTCACCATCTTGCTAGACAAGCCGAACTCCAAAACATCACTTGCTCCACCTGGATCCTAGCATTTGCTTGCTTTCCCTAGCTATGTGCCACTCGACAGCATGCCAATGCAAGCCTGTCCCTGAGTCGTCGCTCATGGGATCCCGAGACCACTCTCTCCCTGATCGTACTGAGGTATATGGCTGTGAGTGACTTCCTCTAGGCTTATCCCTGATCTCACCACCTGAGAATCTGCACCATGGAAATTCCAACAGCTGTGCCAAGCCTAGACTTCTACAAATATAGCCAAATGCATGAAAGTTATAGGTAGCTTATCCACGCCTGTGATCTAGATGCCTCCCCATCGATGTCAATGTCCAAAACTGGCCCCCTACTGTAATGTCAACCTGTACTCCCAAATGAGCACACCATGAAGTCCTCGCCATCAATGTCCCCTCTAGTAGATCGCTAGCAAAACACCCATCATAGTGTTTGCCCTTTGATCACACCCCGTGCGATCTCCATCAGCTCTCCAACCTAGAGCTGGCTCTCAAAGCTTCACGCTTTGCCCTTTTGCATTTGCAGCTTCCCGATTTCATCATGAATCACCCCTGTTAGTCCTGTCCATCTAAAGACTCAAGTCCAATCTGAAATAGCTGCCCCCTAATGATCATCCCATGTCATCCTGCAGTGCTATCCCTACTTGGTATCCCAATGCCATCCCTAAGCACAAAGATCTGAGCATCTACCTCGTAGTGCCCACATATATTCTCCTAAACTAGCTCGAAACTGCTCCTATGAATAGTTCCAAACCACCCCTTGAGAATTCACTGAGATGTGAACTCCAAAGCCACCATCAAGTCCCTCACATAATTATGCATGCCAATATCCCTCCAAGTGAACCTGTGAGATCGTCCATGGCCCAAACCAAACGATCTACACCCTGTAATCATTAGAATCTGCATCCCTAATGCAATATTGATATGGCAAATTGACTTGACTTACCCAAAATAGGCAGTTGAAGTTTTTAATTGATTGATGCTTAGTTTAGCTGCAATCTATCTTTTCAATCCCTTTGGATGTTAATTTAGGATTTAGCTTAATCACCTTGCTAGTTGGGTAAGCCTTAGTAAGATTGTTGTTTTTGTCCTCTTAGTTAGTTTCATTTCTATTTCAAGCACTAGTTGGATAAGCCTTAGTGCTTCCATCATTGTTTTCTATTTCCGCATTTCCGTTTGAAGCTTGGTCAAAACTTAGAAAGTGGACGATCCTCTTTATACTACACCACATCTTGAGTAGATCTAGCCAAACATTCAAAAATCAGATTTACTTCCAACATTTGGCCCAAGGATGGCCAAAAAAGGTGCCTTCTAGCCTTAGTTAGGCCCTTCCAAAAAATGCCCTTGCATTTTGAACTGAATCTTCATTTTGAAGATTTTTAATGAAGTGAAGTTCTCTTTGAACTTCGGGTCCCTTCAGCCCATTTCATGCTGAAAATTTTCAATGAAGAGAGACTATTTTCTTCCCTTCATTTCTTCATGGCCCTTTCAAAGTCCATCTAACGGTTTACGTGTATCCATTGATCCATATTGCTCCCCAAGGTATGTGATCAAGACCGTTGATGGTGCATCTTTCATAATAAAATGGTCATCATCGAATCTGTGCGCTGATTCGGGATCTTGCAACCACCGGGCCCCAAACTACACTATGGCCCATCTTGTTTCAAAGCGCGCGACGCTGCCCGCGGACCATCCTCTCCTCCTTCGTATTCTCTTTGCTCCTTGCTATGGTGGATAACCAGAAAACCCTACCTATGGATCATTCCAGCATCTTATTCCCTCCACGACCAATAGTGGCCATCTGCAGCATGGTTTGCGCTACCAAAGCGCCCACCTGTAGTCTGTTACAACTCCTAAAATTGTTCACCACCTGGAGAAAACGACAGTTTTGTCTTCAAAAACTCTGGCAAAGCTTTTTCATAGCTTCTGAGAAAGAGAACTAATTGCTCATAGTTTGCTCCATGGCTAACCCTACCCTTTTGGCATTCACTTGAGTGCTAGGTAGTAATTTACAGTGCTTAAATCCGTTGAGTATGGAGAAATATCTGTGCCTTTCCATTTCCAACAAACAGGCCACTTTCCTTCAATTCCCAGAATTGCAACTTTCTCCCTCCACTGTAAATGGATTGCAAAATCCACTCAACCTTGAGTGACCACTATCTTGCAGCCCATTCTGATCTGCTCCACTTCCCAATTGATGGAGTACTCAGAGATATCCGGCCAAATTTATGTCATAGCCACTTTCCAAAGCAATACATTGTTTTGAGGAATTTCTCCGTGAATTCTCCCCGGAATTCACCTACGACAATCGTTTGGATCTTCCCTGTCTCCTGCCATCCGGACTGCCGATACCCTGTATGGAGTCCTCTCTCTTGAGACACTCTAAGTGCTATTTCTCCTGGTGAAAGATGCTATCCCATAGCTCCACTGGATCGTGCATACCTACAACACCCTAACGCTCTGATACCAAGTTGAAATTCTGATAGAATCTAGTGTAGTATGCAGATCACATCACACAATCACCATAGCCACTCCTCACAAGCTCTCAAAGATGGCACAACAAAAGCTATTAGATTACAAAGAAACATTGTACATATAGAGTATTCACAAACTGCATGAAAAGGCAGGTGTCCCAAAATTGGCCTACCACTAAGGTCGGGCCCAATATGGCCAAATTCGACCGACAAACTTGGGACATGCCCCCAAGTATAGCATACACTGTATATAACTCTGTACAAGCTAATTTTTCCTACCAGTATGGCTACTCGGCTAACCCAAGTAACCGGCTACGGGATCAGTGCCCGACTGATATAATGGTAGTGGGTCATGTCCCGAAGACAACCATATATGGTAAATCAAATTAATTGTACACTAATTACAATATCACATTTAGAGCTTATACAACTGAATCAGACTGAACCTAATTTTCAACTAATAACTCTACATGATGGTGATTATCTTTGCAAAAAGCTTTCAAACATTTGTAGCACAAAGAGATAACCAATTCTCAAACTCAAGAATACTCCTAGACAAGGCAGTTGGAGGTGAAGAGTCAAATCAACACAAAGGCAATAACTCTACATGATGGTGATTATCTTTGCAAAAAGCTTTCAAACATTTGTAGCACAAAGAGGTAACCAATTCTCAAACATTTGTAGCACAAAGAGGCACAAAGAGGTAACCAATCTTCAAACTCAAGAATACTTCTAGACAAGGCAGTTGAGAGCAAATTTAGGACATTTAATGAGTTTGTGCTAATGCTCGTGAAAAACCTACAAACCCTTACGAGCTCATTTTTTAAAATTATAAATTATAAATTCATCTACTAAATTTATAGTTATAGGTTCTTAAAGCCTACTCATCTAAAGGGCTAATACATTTTTAACATGTGTAAAAAACCTTGTAGTTTTTAATTTGCTAAAAAAGGGCATTAGGCCTACAAGCTACAACTAAGCAGGAGCCTCAATGCAGCCTTCAACCTGTAGCCTTCAGCGACCCCTAGACCTTTCAACGACCGCTTCAACCTTCAGCTTCCCTCTCCTCTCCTCTCTCTCTCCCATGGCCATTGAAACATTGTTATTTAAGTGTTAAAACTAGGACCAATAGACTTTTTTAGCCCAACTTTGAAAGAAACCTACAAATTTTAAAAGTAGTAGGTTTTTTAGTAGGTTAAAAAAAGATTTTTTGCAGGCACTGGTTTGTGCATTTTTCTTATTTTGGTGAGGATATTGGTTATGCTAAGTATGTTTTGATTTTCAAGTAAAAACTGGCCATATATCATATATTTCATGCTTTGGAAAGAAACTAGCTATAGATTCTTTGAGAGACTTTGTTTATGCTTGTTATGTACACATTTTTCTAGAATATGTATCTAGAGAAAATGTGATAACCGCAAAAAGTGTCTTTGTAGTTTCTAATGGAAAACGTGAAAATTATATATGTGTTTTTCTAGAAAAGAAGAGTGTTATTACTCATAGAGATTTTATTCTAGGTGAGGGGTCTACTCATGAGAGGAGTCAAAATGAGAGTGAAAAAGACAAAAAAGACATTGTTTTTGCAAAGTCAAATCCTAAGGTTGTTGATCATGAAAATGTTAATGAGGTTGAATCATTAACAAATCCAACACCTAATGTAAAGAGTGCACTTAGGAAGATCAAAGATATGTCTTTTACTAACCTTGATGTGGTGACATTGAGTTTTCTACTTTTTTTAGGTGTTTGGTGGATCTTAGTATGGACAAAGGATCTTGGTGGTGACCAAGAATGGAAGGACATGATAAAAAAAAGTTCAAGATAGCATTCAAGAAGTTAGTATGAAAGTCTCATTTTGGTGATCTTTTCCACTCTCAACATCTCATCTACTCTCAAGCTCATTTGGGATGAACATTGTCTTTATTTTTTTGCGTGTCATCTTTTCATTGGTTTGTGAACTTGAGGATAAACAAATTATCTTAAATTTTCATGATATTTTAAAGACAATGATCTAGAAAATTCAATATGCTACTTTTGTTTATGCATGGAGAAAAGTTTGTAAGATTTATCCTTGAAAAGTTTAGCATAGATAGTTGTCTTGATTTATCTGTGGAGGCTACTTGTAAACTTTATATAAAAATAATATCTTCAAAAGTGGTATATCATTTTGAATGATTTCGCTCACAAGTTTTTTTTTAACCTAATCATGATGCTATCAAGGCTCTCTGAAATCAACCAAGAAGCTAAAAGACTCAATTCAAAGTCCTTTTGTATTCACTTGGCAAACTTCAAAACAAATGTAAAAATGGTCATACATGTGATTGTAGTCTACTAATACAACAATTCTTTTGCTTGAAAGAGTTACTCACAATTGCATTAGATCCATTGATTCATAGATGTAAGACAAAGAATTGGAAGGAGATTGTTGACATTGTCTGAAGAGTCACTTTCTTTTATTCTCTCTAATTTCTTTGATGCACTCTTTGAACCAGTCATTTCTTTTGCATAAGAGGAGAATGTTTGATTCGAAGAAATTGCCAATCACATTACTTGAAGAGTTCTATTAATCTAACTAATTTTAGGCTTATTTGCCCATTATATTAAGTGGAGACTATGCATTTGACAAATGACCTCATGTTCTCAATGTGAATTCATGATTCTATTGATATTTCATTCTAATTATTCAATAGTAAAGAAACTCTTGAGTTCACTTTTCTATTGTAGGGAAGATGTCGCATGCTATCACTATAGCTTGGATTTTTAGCTCTAGAGATTACACTTCGTTTCCTTATCCTTATGTGGTGTTCACAACTTATTGCTACTTAAGGGAAATCTTAAGTCACCAGTCATGGCTCCTTCATTGTGTGCTATGGTTAGAGGTTATGAGTCAATGTTCATCTTCTCCACTCTATCAACTTTGATTGCATTCTTTCTAATGATATGATGAGAAGATATGATTAGGACACCTAACTTTGTAGTATGTGGATAATATATTGTATGTGCATAATTGTTACTTTAAAAAAATGTACTATATTTTGTGTATCATATGACCTCCATAATGACTCACCCTTATAATAGACAATAATAAATACTAAAAAGCTCTGAAGAGCAAAAAAAAAAGTTTTATTTTTTGTCAGGGATAGCATCACTTTACATGATTAAAACTGATTCATTTCATTATTTGTGAAAATGAAGATATAGCAATGATAGCCAAATACACATTTGATTTACAATAAAATATAGATATTATTCATACATTTGTCAACCCTCTAAGTGGAAGTGCATGCTGTGAAAAAAAAATGACCTTTTAGGTTACTTCCTTTTTAAATATGAACTATTTTCACTCACATAGCGTACTTTTATACCTTTTGGAAGGAACGACAAATCAGCTAAGTGGAATATCAATATTGTGTGCCAAAGATATTTTAGCATTCGAATGCCACATTGGAAACTTGTAGTCTACATCAAATCACACACAAGTTTTATTCAAGAGGGGAATGACAAAAACTTTATAGAGCATCAAGATAATTTAAAATTTTAATCAAGAAGAGAATCATAATAACTTTAAGAGCATCAAGATAACGTTTGGCCATTGATGCCATCAGAGACATATGAACTTCTACTTACTCATGTTCATACATGGATATGCACAAAGATCATGGTACTTGCTAGGTCATTAATGTTTCTCATATCCTAGGTCCCACTCAAATATAGCATCTAACTAGGTGTCATTCCATATATTATACACTAGCATCAAAATTTTGACATTCAAAGCTACAAACTAAATAACAAGCAACTTTTACATGAGGCAACATTATATTGTTAATCTAAATCGATAATATCTCAACTAAAAAATTTGCACCAACTCTTACAAACAATATGATTTCGAATGTATGCAAGAAGATCATATAACACTAAGCCAAAAGATGACGGCCAAAAATCATCATTAAATCGATTTAAATGTAAACTTTTGAGATTGTATACGAATCTAAGCCATTAACAACATTTACAGAAGTAATGGTTGTAGATTTTTATCTGAATTGGTATACATGACGATCATAGAGGTTGTTATTTTAACCATCTTCAATGACAACTATAAAAGATCGCACATTTAAATTGGTTTAAATTATGTCCATAAAATTTGTCATTAAGATTGTTTTTAATGTGACCATAAAAGATTGTCGTTTACACTGATTTGAATAGCCACAAAAGCAATCATAGAAAGGTTTAAATGATGACCAAAAAAATCATTGTTTAACAAGTTGAAGGCAAATCCATAATATCACTTGAGTTGAAGGCAAATTCATAGTATCCCTTGAGTTGAGAATAGAGAACGTATGATATGCAACTATAGGTCTCATGGTATATCACAATGGCCAATGTTCTTTGAGCCAATTCAATAGACTTGAAACAACCAAATCCAAAATAGACTCACACTTATTAGGAGCTCCTCTCACATTAGATAAAGCCCACATGATCATATCAAATTAAACGCCATTGTGGAAATTAAAATGTGCCTTCTTGAGTAATTGCAAAAGTCAAAGCATTATCAAAGTTGCCTCAAACACGAAATTTTATTTCCATTGTCTAAAACGATTACTACTTGCTTTACCAAATAAAATAACAATGTCTTTCTTTAAAATGATGCTAATAATAAACTATAATGCTCTCAACTATTCCACCAATTAGTATTTCATTCACACAATGTACACCTTTAAGATTCCAATTATGGGCTTTTGATTGTTGCATTATCACACAACTACAAAAAAGACATAAATATCGAGACTCTCAATAAAGGGATGCCAAAAATTATTGCTTTTAAGTGTTACCATTTCACATTCAATCTCCCAGCCTCAACTCCATGCTATTTGATGCATTCAATAGTATTTAAGGCAAGTGTTATTATTTATAATAGTTGACAAAGGCAAATTATGACCAATAAAGACATTTCATTATATATATGTATATATAAGCTTCTATATATGCTATTTAGAAGTAAGAATATATTATTGGCCTTTTGACTTAACTCATAGACCTACTAACCTCCTACAATATGAATAGGCTAAGGAGTGTGTGTGTGTGTGTGTGTGTGTGTGTTCTTATGTGCAAGAAATCCTTGAAAAACACTGATGAGTGCATTGCATTGTCCAAACGACATTACCTTTTAAATATAGATATTCCATTTTGTGACAAAAGCCATTATATGTCAATCCTTCATAGTAGTGTGTACATGATTGTACTAAAACCATCTTGAAAATTGTAGCAATATTCTTACATCCACATGAAAATACCAAGTAAAATTCATTATGAGACTCAAAGCCAAGCACCTTACTCTCGAGTAGAGAGAGAATAGACCAAAGTGGATTCAAGTAAAAAATTGCATTATCTCTCAAAAAAATTGTATGTACATAGAGTGTTCACTTCCATATAGTAGTGACTCGAGTTCTTGCATATCACATCCTCTAAATTGATTGGCCCATGGACTCCACCTCTCATAATGATTGGACCTCAAGAAAGGCACCTCTCTCCATGATTGGACCACATAACTTGCACCTCTCAATTTGATTGGCTAAGTGATTTACACCTCTTAATATAATTGGGCCAAATAATTTACACCTCTTTTGTGATTGGCCTCATGATCTACACCTTTTAATATGATTGGGCCAAATTAGACATTGAGATGTGGATTTGGATGCATACTAGAAAAATACCAATCCTTACATTTTGTGATAATGTCACCATCTCACTAGAACTCGAGTTGGAAACCTTTTGACTTTTAAAAATTAACATAAAAATATGTACAAGGGTGGGCATATATCCAACCCCACGATGGCATCTAGCAAGGAAAATAACTTGTCTCATTTTACCAACTTTCACACTCCTCCTTAAAATAGAACTAGTTATGCAACATTTTGCAAGATAGATTTGGTAACAACTCCCAAGGCTAATCTATGCTTAATAAATGAAGCCTTAAGAAAAGTATTCGGACTTCCTATCAAGATAACTTTGCACTTATCCATATTTAATCTCATAAGAAGTGAAGTAGCATACTTGTATTGAGAAATAAAACTATAAGATGATGTCCTATATAGTGCAAAGATCCCGGATCTTGCATTTTAAACTCTTTTCCTAGAGCTAGTTTTGCCTCCTCAATGAGTTTGACATTATTTCCACAAAAAATGATGTCATGTACAACTCCAAGGCTAATCTATGCTTAATAAATGAAGCCTTAAAAAAAGTACTAGGACTTCCTATCAAGCTTACTTTGCACTTATCCATATTTAATCCCATAAGAAGTGAAGTAGCATACTTGTATTGAGAAATAAAACTATAAGATGATGTTCTATATAGTGCAAAGGTCCCAGATCTTGCGTTTTAAACTCTTTTCTTAGAGCTAGTTTTGCCTCATCAATGAGTTTGACATTATTTCCATAAAAAATGATGTGCCTTCACCTCCTTGATCATGGATTGCATGTATTTGAAGTTGGGATGGCCCAGCCTTTTGTGCCAAAGCTCCTCCTTGTGTGAGAGATTGCCAAAAATTGGCAAATCTAGCTTGATTAAACACATAGTTTAGTGTACATAGGTGGGTCCCACACATGTGTGAATCCATGTTGCCATGTGTGTAGGCTACCGTAGAAAAGTTAGATATCATTTGTAGGGTTAGCTAGGTCTGTTTGATCATAATTCCTAAATTATAGGACCAAATTCCTTGAATCATGGAGATGGATAACCAACCTAGCCACCAACTTGGCAAAACTCTGTGAAAGATTTAACTAGTTTCATCACATTTTGCAATATTTTCATATTTGACATATTGAGGCCAAAACTTGTTTTAGACTTAGAGGTTGACTTTTCAAAGTTCATTAGTCTAAATTTCATTTGAATAAACACTTTTTGAAAGTGTGAGAAAGTTAGAATGCGAGTTTGAGTAGATTCAATTTGAATAGTTGGGTACATTGAATCTAGACCCAAAATTAGTAGGGTTAGCATTTTGGTGGGAAAGCCAAGTGGACAAATAGGGTTTGAACCTGCTATAAAAGGATGTAACTCATGGAGAAAGAAATCTTCTCTCTTCTCTATCTCATTTCATGATTATACATGGTTCTCTTGGGTTCTACTATCCATTGGTGCACTATCTTGGTGATTGCTTGCAATTCTATGTGTAGAATGATCTATATTTGATTTGTCCTTTGATTTGTCCTTGTGAAGGCTTGAGAAAAACTGTTCTTGCTCCTCCCTCTTGACTTGATCTTGGCAAAGTAAGCTTTGCCACCATCCTTCCTTGAAAGTGTGTTGATCTTCAGCAGCTTGTTCTTTTGCCTGCATTCTTCAACAATAAGAACATCATGCAGAACCTCCAAAGATAGTAGCTCCTCCTTGATAGCATAAGATTGCACAAAATTTGCATACTCTTTCCTAAGTCCATTAAGGACTACTTGAACAAGTTCACTGTTCTCTAGAGTATCACCTATGCATGCTATCTTTCTGTGAAGATCTTTAACTCTCATTACAAAACTTGAAGCACTTTCATCAACTCTTTGAAAACTAGAAATATCTGATTTCTAAGAGTAAAAAGTCTTGATGTGATCTTTGCTTCATAAATTGACTTAAGGATTTCCCAAGCCACCTTGGCTGAGGTGCATGAACTTATTTCTCTCAACATCTCATCAGAGATATTGATCTTGATGATATGTAGAGCAATTCTTGCTCTCTTCTTGAATCTCTGAGCCTCATCATAAGCTTGAGGTCCAACTTCAATTCCTGATACAATGTCCATTACACCATAAAGAATCAACAAAGATTCTATCCTATCCTTCCAAACTGAATAGTTGAAGGTATCTAGTCTCTCACTAGCTTCAAAGAGAAAATCTCTGGTGCCATGAATGTGAAGACTCTTGTAAATTGGACAACAAAATGGAATTGAATGTGTTGCTTCTCTTTCACTATAGGAACCAAAATAATTGGGTGTACTACCAAATCCTATGTAAAATCTTGCAACAGCAATGTGAGACCTATCTCACAACAGAAAATCAATCAACTTGAATTTGGATCTAGCCTCTATCTACTGATGAAGCACTTACAATTCTAATGTCAAATTTTTCCATAGTTACAAATGAATGAAAAACACTCTAGAAACACACATTCAACTCAAAACACAACACTTTGTGTGAAATGATATGTCTATGACAACAGAAATTTGTCTTATCCAATTCTATCTCAGATTGAGTACCAAAACTATGAATGATGAATCATGCATGCAATATATTCAAATCAAAAATCTTTAAGAGCTTATAACTCCTACTTGGATCATCAGAATGAATTGAAACCAATTGCATTAAGGAAAGAGGACTCTTCTAGCTTTCCAACAAGCTATAATGTCAGTACCTTTGGATCTAACATAGAGGAGATAGAGTCAAATGATGTATTCTAGTTTTCACACGTGTGAAAAGTCAAAATTCCGTACATCCTCTGTTCTGGACTAAAAATATCAGTTCTAACCTCATTCACCAAAAAACTATTCAAGAAAAGATAACAAAACACTGCTAAACAGCTTCCTAGCTTGAATTGACAGAAAAATATTCATACATCTGATGTTAGTAGCATTCAAAGCATGATTTGGCTCTGATACCATGTGAAAAATCCAGCAACTTCACACGTGTGAGGACCACAAAAAATGTGGGAATGATCTTGACCATGCTTTGTGGTGGCACACAGAACAACTATAGAGCAATCCTGCAATCTACCAACAGATCTGAGGCTAGAGCACAATCTAGAATGCTATAGATCAAAGCAAAACTAATTCCTCACAAATAGAGAGAATACATAACCAAAATAATGTATGAAGAAGACCTTCTACTCGAGTTAGAGAGAGAATATCAAAACAAGCAAAATAGCATGAGATCCAATTTTAACATTATGACATTACCAAAGCTTGATTCATCATTCGATATGAATGAGAATGATATGTACATATATAGGAGAGCCAAAATTCGTGGTACTCCTTGCATTCAATGCATTCCCTACACTTAATCAAGTGTAAACTACTACCATATTGACACCTAACAGCTTGCATGCTGAAATTGCACTTAACTCCTACCTACTTTGTCCAAATGTCAAATTCTCAACTATGAACCTACAAAACTACATGCATGTGTCCAATAGTGTTTGCATGTCTTGCATGTGACTTTCCTAGATGACTTGGACATGTGTAGAACATGTATACTGACTTGCATGTTGCATGCATGCACACTAACTGCTTTTGCATGTCATCTAGTTTTATGCATGTCATCAAATCTAGATCTACCTTGTTAAAATTGAAAAAACAATCCATATTGATTTCTTGGCTTGCTAAAATGTTGTACCATGCAAGTATAGCTCATAAATGCAAAATGCCAAGTTTGGCCTATATAGAACTCGAGCTACATGGTTATGTAATGTCTAGATTGAAGAATACAACTTGCATATAGTCGGTAGACATAGAATTAACAAAGTCATGCTTGTAGAAACTCGTGGCAATTCACATGCATTAATTGTAAGTGATCCATAGTGACATGCAAGGCATGCACAAAGTGTAATGGATACATGCATGATGATTTGTACTTTGTTAGTTAGAAATAGCACACTTGTAAAAAGTTGGTAGAATTTCATGCATGGCAAGTGACAAATGTCACATAGACTCTACATGTCATTTTGTAATGAATGGATGTGGTTCTACCTCGAGCTACCTCAAACTCCATAAATATGTGTAGCTCTCCTCACAATCAATGATGAAGAACCAAAGTTTTGTAGCTACCTCATGCCATTTTGGATCTAAACTATTTTGCTTGTTTAACAAAAGACATTAGACAAGAAAGCATCAGCACATGAGGATGCTTGAATGCACAAAGTAGTAGAGTTTCCTCCTCTCAATTAGCATGTATAATGGAGTGCAAGAGGTGCCTTTTTATTTTTGGGGAGGCTTTGCTTCTATTGGCTACTTCATGGAAGGAATGATTGAAATTTGAAGCTTCCAAAGAAACACCACTAAATCTTGCACAAAGAAGCACACTCCACCTACCACCACTTTGACTTTGACTACTACTTTGAACTTAAACAAAGCTTAATCAACTTAGACTTTGGGCCTTTTTACATTATTTTATTTACATGGCCCAAGTCTAGTTTATTCATAATACACTATTTTACAAGTGCTCATTGGGATATGGGCTTACGCTTGCAGGATTATTTTCTATATTTGGCCTTATTTATTTATTTACAAAAAAATACCCTCAATAGGGCCCCCGACTTGAAGTAGTGCCTATCCCTCGGCACTATGGCACTAGTATGGTCCACAGGTTTAACGTCAGCACCTTATTAAGCAACATGCAACTTGTTCCATAAACTTGACACGATTGAAGATGTGTTCATCGGCTGGTGGAGAAAAATACTTTGTGAACGCCCTCCAACCAAAATTGGGCAATCCACGTTTGAAATTTATTCGGCCAGGGACAGCCTAGCATGGCTACTTTGTAATATAATCAGCCACCAGTAGTTGGTCCTCGAGTTTGTGGGATGCCATAGCTTTATTTGGATTAACGAATAGTGGTGACAAAAATCGACCCATTTGGTGGGCACCTACAACAAAAACTGGTGGGGACCCACAACAAAAATTCTAGATCACGGGCAAATTTAGCAGCCACATGAATGGTGGGATCTGGGCACTTGATATATTGTTTCAAGAATTGGACTAGAGCCCTTTTCTCATCCACGTCCATGTTCCATTTGTGCTCTAAATAAATCTTTGGCCAATTGAGTGTCTTGATGGTAATCTGGTCCAAATTTGTCCCGCATTGCGCCCATTTGCATCTACGTGGAATGAGGGTGAAGTGGGGAATAATCCGCAATTGTCTTTGACTTGACACATATGCCTTGATGGCCGATGGAGTTTTCTCGAAGATGTGCTGCCGCCATGCAAGTTGTGGTGTCAGAGCTGGAAGGCATGTGATCTCATTCTCTTTCATTTCCTTGGCAGTAAATGTGATTTGCCACCTATCGTGTGAGGACTCATGGGGATGTTGCCCCGAGGAAATCAATTCCTTTCTCACGCTCTTGGGTTTGTGGAACGCTTGGTTGGCCAATATCAAGCGAGAGCCTTGGAAGGTTGAAGTCTACTGCCCCTTTGCCAATCTTGCTAGACTCTGCTCCAGCCCTAGGCCTTGATTGCCAGATGCTAGTGTAGAACCTCTTGAAATGCTTTTGCTATCATCCTTTATGGATGCCCAGCTTGCGTCACTGTAAGATTCGATGTGAAATCCAGCTTCCTTCGAATAACACAGTCCATACTCTTTCGTTTCCTGGAGGTATTGTACTACTCTTTTTGCTAACTTCCAATGTAACGATCTTGGGTTTTGATTAAATTGGCTCAGCCTGTATACTGCGAATGCTACATCAGGCCTGGTGTTGTCTACAAGATATAATAATGATCCAATCAGCCTACGATAGGGTGTCTTGGCCATTCGCTTCTCTTCTTCGAGAGTCTACGGACAATCTGCCTTGCTCAGTATTGTTCCAGACATCATGGGAGTATGCACGTCTTTGCATTCGAGCATGTTGAAATCTTAAATCATTTTCAGGGTATACTTTTGTTGGTGAAGATATAACTTACCACCTTCAAGGTTTCTTTCGATCTCGTGAAATGTATTTTGCCTACTTGCAATTAACATTAGTGTGAGCTTTAAATTTAGTCAATTTGTGATTATCACTTTTGTCTTATATGTGTCTCTTCAATTTAAGTTGATGTTATCATGTTATTGAAGGTTGCATGCCATCAACGCTGTTAATTTTGTACTTTTCTTGGTGGTTGTTTTATTTGTGTTGAAATTGATATGTAACAATAGAGAAAACTTAAATGTAAAGACATATGTGAATAATTGAAGTACTTTGATAATTAGAACCAAAAATAATGTCCAGACTTGAAAGCAATGCATGTTTCACAGTTTATTTGTAGTGCTTTGATCTAAAATTATGTTATTAATCATATGTTTTCTTTGTCAATTAATCACTTTTGGATCTTGAAGAGGTAAATCGCTCTTGAGATTGACAAGGAAGGCACTTTAGTGTGATCAATTTTGTTGATCATAACACTTTCATCGAGATGTTTTGGTCCCAATATTTTTTTTATGAGCATTTGTTTGTTCAAATGTAATTAACATAGTATGTGACCAAAAAAGAAAAGAAAAGAGAGCTTAGCACCATGCAAACTTCAATAGTTGATGTGAAAATATGATGATAAAATATTTTTATTCACCTAGTCATCATAGCTCTAAAAAAGACATAAATATTTGGCTGCACGATTAAGGATATTTTGCACCATATTATCGTACATAAGTCAAGAAATCATGCTATTGCCATGTTATAAGGGAAATCATATAGACAATAAAAACTCAAATAATAATTCGTTCTTACATATAACATATCTAGTACTTTAACTTTTCCTTTGATTGTGGAGGAGAAATTGATCTTGGATGCTTATGTATAACAAACCACATGCTCATTTGGTTGTCATTGTGCATACAAATGTCCCCGTAATTAGAAATAAACATTTTTTTAGAAGGAATAAGATTTGCTTTTGGAAATACTAGCTGTAAGAAATAAAAAAGTAAAAACATTTATACCATCTCTTTGTTCAATTTAACTCCTAGCTCACTTATTCAAATATATACATGCATGATTTATATGCAAAGACTCATGTGATTATGACTATCTCAATATTATATGCACATCAATATCTTTTAGAAGGATTAGATGATCATCACATTTTTATGTATTTGCTTTAAAAAATGGATTACATCTCTCTTTAAGGTGTGTATACATTATGTATGTATGCAAACATGCATATGTATATCAATACATTTGATGGACCACAAATTTTATCAACTTTGAGTTTTAGGTGCAAAAATGAACAATATCCTATAACAAGATGCCAAAGTTTATCTAGATGATGCTCATTATGATTACTTATTAGATATTAATTCTATACTTAGAGTCACACCCCATAAGCCAAATAAAGGCCCATTTAAATAATCATTAAAGTTAAGGACTTAGATCCTTCTCAAGAATTGTTATTGAAATCTATTGATATAAATGCTTGATGTAAGTAACCACCAATTTACTTGTTTCATCCTAGAAAAATATTCAATTTACCCATGTGAGATATTCATCACTTGATGGATATACATTAAAATGTCTTTTTATGTTTTGAAGGTGACTACATTACATAATCTAGGAAAAAATGTAAGAGTAAAGAGTCAAAAAATGTAAAAGAATAAAGCCTTTTTTGCTTAATTTGTACTTGGCTTCTCCAATAAATAAAATAATACAAGTATAATAAATACCAAATTGTACCCATCATTGTCTAACATGTGCACCACTGTCACAAGGCCACTATAGGTCATTTATAAAATTTTCCTAGTTAAAAGTAAATTCACCTAAATATAAACAATTAGTCTTGAATTTTGATTTTATCGTATGAGTCCTTTAAGCCCATCAAAAATATACAACTAAGAGCTAGACTTCAAATTTAGAAGTCTATGAGTTGTTTTTTTTTCCTACGAGAAAACATGATCCCTTCCTATTCTTAACATTTAAAAAGATTCAAAGCAATGTTATTGGTATCATAAGGTCAACTTTATATTACAGGTGGATGATTTGAAATATTTTAGATAACGAATCTCTCTAGAATAAACTCTGAGTGCCACTTACCGAATCATAACATCACATATACTTTCATACTTATCATGATTATAATTGATAAAGCTCAAGATGACATTAGCCACGCATAAACTTGTTTGCATAGAATGTTAGTGTATGTTTTGACTCATCTCCATTCAAACATAAGACACCAAATTTAGATGTGAAGATTTTAAAGTACATAAGTTTCTAAATACCTCTTATTCCATAGCCAAGTCCTAGCTCACAACAACTCACAATTCCACACTAATCACAACTACACATTGATCAAAATACAAGTGTTGTGGTTCATTAGCCACTTAATACTTTTTTTTTAAAATTAGTTTGATTGCTCCAACATAACATTATTAATAGGCAATGTTTCACATAATGTTCTGATTATAATTTATCTCTTTTGCATGCAAGGCCCGACCTATGTGAAACTATCCGCTCTTTAATGTGAATATATTTCATGCAAAAACATAGTAATTACATAATGTGATCTAGATAATATACAATTACTTTGAAAACTTTCACTTTCACATCTAGTTTTTTTTTTTTATTATTCTTTGACACCTATTTACCTATACTAACAACATACAC
The DNA here is from genome assembly GCA_029204225.1 of Diphasiastrum complanatum. NCBI lineage: Eukaryota > Viridiplantae > Streptophyta > Lycopodiopsida > Lycopodiales > Lycopodiaceae > Diphasiastrum > Diphasiastrum complanatum. Next base: position 48,971,463 of record CM055093.1, read on the forward strand.
AACCAAGTACTGCATTATGCGATAATTTAAGTTTAAGTCATTCTTACACAATTGTTGAAAATGGAAATATAAAGTTTTTCAATTTTCAACCAAAAACCAAAACTTTGAGCCACTAGTTTTATTTAAGAGACAGGTTAATTGCATGTATATGTATACATGTGCATAAATGAGGAAAAGAAAATAGACATAGGAACTTCTAGTGGAAGACAATGTGAGAGAGAGAGAGAGAGAGAGAGAGAGAGAGAGAGAGAGAGAGAGAGAGAGAGAGAGAGAGAGAGAGAGAGAGAGAGAGAGAGAGAGAGAGAGAGAGAGAGAGAGAGAGAGAGAGAGAGAGAGAGAGTTGTGTGTTTAGGGTTTAGGGTTGGGGACAGAGAATATTTAGCAAATGGCTTGAGGGACATCTTTGACGGGGCAAGGGTATGGAGAACATGAACGGAGAAGAGAGCAAGAATATTTGCAAAACAACTCTCCCGTTGCAATGGGCTGCTAGAACTTCTAATGCTAGTCCTATAGAATGTTTATGCTAAGTATAATCACAACTTAAATGTTCTGGTGCCCAACAGGATCTTATAAATTAGTTCATACTCAGAAAAATACAGAAATGAGTACAATCCACTGAAGAGGTTAGAAATGGTTTGTGTGTGGTATTGCTGAAAATGGGTTTAATCAGAAGTTTACTTCTGAAATAGACTGAAAGAGCAGTATGACAACGCAAGTTCCTCAGGCGTAAAAGGTAGCCATCATCTGATCAGAAACTGAGGAGTCATAGACGTCCGTGTTTTGATCAGAGTGAGTGAACAAGTGTAATCAAACAGCAATGAAGTGCATTCAAATCACAACAAGCATTCATCTACGTTATACACAGATAGAAAAGTGTGTTGTTGCTGTATTACAGTGAAACACAACAAAATAGCAGTTACAACCAGAATGACGGCGTAACTGGAAGGCTCAAAATCATCTGTCTCATGGACGGAGAATCACGTAGAGTGTGCATGGATGATCCATTTATAGAATTCATCCATGTATTAATTATAGTAAATATTTGTCACCTAATTAGGTAAGTTGTTGTACTTGGCTTGTGTGACAACTATACATGGTATATACGGTCAACAAATTAGGGAATGTTGACGCGGACGAGAATGTTGCAAATTCTCTCACTTCGCATTTTACGTGAAGTGGCTTTCTCTCACTTCGCAAATTCTGAGAAGTGTCTGGAATGTTCCTCGTTGAAAATGGACGACTGTCAGAATTTCTCTCTCTTTTCGAGATTTTGTGAGAAAGCCGACAATGCTTGTAAAAATATGAAGGTTCCCTTAAAAAGGAGACAATGTCTTTAAAACAGTTTAACTTCTTGAAAATAGTTGAAAGGAAGAAGCTGGAGGCAAGTGTCGCATTTTTCAAGAAAGTGCAAAAAAACTGACACTGTCGCATTTCGGGGAAATGTGAAAAAGCCGACTCTGTTGAAAAATAGTTGAATTGTTGAACTATGTTGAAGTGTCGCATTTCGGGAAAATGCGAAAAAACAACACTATAAAAAACATAGTTCATTTCTGCAGACTGTTGCGACACTTAGTGTATTTCTGCAGAGTTGTTCTAAATGCTAATTCGTGGAAGTTCTTGAAGATGGCCAAGTCTTCAATGATCTTCAAATTGTTGAACTTAACATCCGAACTTGAAATATGATAGGACTGATTTGTTGGAGATCAGCTGGAAGCCCATTGTAGATGTTCTTCAAATAATTTGGTTGTCTAAGTTATGATTCCTACAGGTGTCAGATGCAGACGCAGAACCAATGTTGGTTTCACTTGACCCTAGATCAACAACCAATAAACGTGCAAGAAGAATCTTGAAATAGAAATTAGTCATTCACCAAGGAGACAACTGTGGCTTAATTTCCAACAGTCTCCCTTAAAGTCATGGTTGGTGCTTTGGTATCTTCGTTAGGTTCAACATGTTGAAGAACTTCTGATGCTTGATCCTAGGAAGCGCTTTGGTGAAGATGTATGCAACCATTTCTGTTGTGGAGCAGTATTGAAGGATCACTTGCCTTGAGAAAAATTTGTCCTGAATGAAATGATACTAGATTTCTATGTGCTTGGATTTTCCATGAAATCTGGGATTCAGTGATAGTGAAATACAACTCAAGTTGTCACATAGAATGGTGGTAGCATTGAACTGAGTGTGATGTAAGTCATGAAGTAATAACCCGATCCATACAACTTCTTTTGAAGCTTGACATGTTGCGATGTACTCTGCCTCTATCGAAGAAAGCGCAACTGATTTCTTCTTCCTTGAGTTCCACGAAATCGGTCCCCCTGCTAGATAAAAATAGAACCCGGAGGTAGATTTTTTGGTAGAGACTGTTGCTCCCCAATCTGAGTCGGAGTAGCCTCCCAGGATGAGTGGGTCGATAACATTTCCATCATAACATAAAATGTGATCTAAGCTTTCCTGAATATATCTCATCACTCTCTTTAATGCTTTTCAATGGGAGATCCTAGGATTAGACATGAATTGACTTAACATGCTAACAATGTATGCAAAATCTGTTAGATTTCTTATGCTCAACCTAAACAAATTGTTCAAGTAATGAGCATCCTAAAAACCGAAGGATGACTACGTGTTTCGGACCTTCGCATTTTTACCTTTGGGAAGTTTTGTGCCTTAACCATTTTCTATGTGAAAAGTACAGTACTAAGGACCATAAATGGATCTTTGAATGATCTACAAGGTGATTGTATGCTTGTTAAACAATCTATCAGAAACTAGTCATTAGAAAACAAGATCTAGTTTAGTAGCTTGATAGGAAACAAGTAGAGACAATCAAAGCATTGATCAAATAGTATAATCCAACTCCACACGTGTGGAAATAAGGATGTAGTACGGAATGTAGACAGTGTTTACAAAGTGCCAAAGCTGGGTTTCATTGGAAATCAAGAATAATCACCATACAATGAGAGGAAACTCGAGTTTCTCCTTGAGGCTCCAAAAAGTTTCTATCTTCTCACTATGGAGAATGGGAATATATAGTAAAACATACTTCCTTTGCAAAGTTAGGTGAAAATCCAGCATGTAATAAGGAAGTAGACTCCACTTTCTTGCCCTAATGTGAAAACCCTAGCCTAGATCCAAGAGTCATGCTTGGTAGGTGCATGGTAGGTACAAATCTCATCATAAATCATGGTCTAGATCCTACAAAGTAGGAATCACTACCAAATAGACACAACCACTCCTCTTGACTCGTGGTAACCTACTTTAGGTGTGTATGTACAAGTGGCACTTTGGCCATTCAAGTAACCAACAAACAATATTGACAAAATATACAATATTCTACATGGCTAGATTTGCCAATGTAGGCAATTTTTCACACTCCTCCTCAAATCTAGCCTTGGAGATCACAATGCTTTTATCAATAACTCCAATTGAAGATCTAAGCTTGACAAATGAATCTTTACGTAAAGTTTTAGTAAACAAATCAGCCAAGCAACTTGATGATGACACGTGTTGGAGCTTGATCTCTTTAGCTTGCACTTTTTCCCTCACGAAATAATGAGCAATTTTGATGTGTTTGCTCCTTGCATGGAATGTAGGATTAGTTGCAAGTGATTGGGCTGATTAGTTGTCACAATAGATGATAGGGATCTCCTCCTCCATGGCATGAAGCTCCACCAATAGCCTTTTGAGCCACAAGACCTCCTTGCATGTTGATGTCAAGGCCTTGTATTCGGATTCTGTGGAAGAAAGGGAGATGGTATCTTGCTTTTTGGAAAGCCATGATGCTACTCCATTACATAGAAAGGTGGCAAAGGCACTTGTTGATCTTCTATCCACTTTGTCACCTGCAAAATCCGAGTCACTATAGGCTCTTAAGCCAAGATTAGTTCCTCTATACAAAATACCAAAATTCTTAGTGAATGAAATGTATCTAAGAACTCTTTTGGCCATCTTCCAATGTGAAACTAGAGGACTTTGCATGAATTGGCTTAACTTTCCAACACTATAAATAAGATCAGGTCTAGTTATAGTTAAATAGATCAAGGAGCCAATAAGCCTTCTATATAATGTGATGTCCTCAAAGGATGCTTCATCACAACCAATAGATGCTTTTACATGTTGCTCCATTGGTGTCTCAATGCCTTTACAATTCTTCATTCTTAATGTATCTAGGATGGATGTAGCATATTTAGATTGACAAATGAAGCTAAAATCACATCCTCTAATAACCTCTATTCCAAGAATGAAGCTCAATAGGCCGAGATCTACCATCTTAACTCTTTTGCTAAGTCAATTTTTACATCTCTAATTCCATCTAGATCATTACCACTCAAGATAATGTCATCTACATACAAAACAAGAATAATGATCATGCCATCATGAAAACTTATATACAATGATGGACCATAGACACTCATTACAAAATTTATGGAAATGAGAAAAGAGTTTAGCCTAGAGTACCATGCTCTAGGTGCTTGCTTGAGCCCATAAAGGGTCTTCTTCAGAAAACACACCTTTCCTTCATGCTTTGCCTTGATGAAGCCCTCGGGTTGCCTCATGTAGATCTCTTCCTCCAAATAACCATTGAGGAATGCATTTGTGAAGTCAAGTTGGAATAGCTCCCAATTGAAGGTTGTAGCAAGATTAATGATCAACCTAATAGTAACAAGCTTAGCCACAGGAGCAAAAGTCTTATCATAATCAATGCCTTTGGTTTGTAAAAAACCTTGGCAACAAGCCTAGATTTATGCTTGCTTATTGATCCATCTTGATTATACTTCAATCTAAACACCCACTTGCAATCAAGAGGTTTCTTGCCTTGAGGAAGATCCACAAGATCCCAAGTATGATTCTCAATAAGAGCATCATACTCTACTTGCACAGCATCCATCCAACTTTTAGACTTACAAGCATCTTCATAGCATGTTGGCTCATCTAACATTAAAGTAAGAAAGGTGTAAGATGTGAAAGATGATGAGCCTTCCCTTTGATCACCTTGACCATCATAGGTGAGCCTCAATGGCTTGGATCTTGCCCTTGTAGATCTTCTTGGAGTTCTTGGAGTTCTTGGAGTTCTTGCATCTTGAGGTGGATCCTCAAGTTCTTCTTCACTTGGAAGCTCCTCCTCCATCCTAGCATGATCCTTGGCATCAAGATGATTAGTAGCATTATCATTCAAATCACAAGCATGTCCTTCAAAAAAAATAACATCCCTACTCACTATCACCTTGCTAGTGATGGGATTAAAGACTCTATAGCCTTTGCTATTCTCACCATATCCTACAAAGATGCCTTTGATGGATGTTGCATCATCCTTCCTTCTTTATTCACTTTGATGTACTTTCAAGACTTGGTTTCACCTTAAGAAGGTCTGAAATCAGCCTAGATTAATTAGTTTTCATGAAACAAATTCAATGTGCAAAAAGTACAAAAAGGACCAAGAGTGGATCCTAATCTGATCCTCAAGAGGGATTGGTTGTCAGATTACTTGATCTATCAATCTACTTGAGATTAAGATCAATCTAGATCAATTCTAGACACAAAATCCTAACAAGAACAATCATTAATTGAAGGTAAGTGTACTTTATGGTTTCACACGTGTGAAACAATGTCTGAGTACGGACTCCAACCTGAAAATCAAGTACACATTGATAGAACCTCAAAACAATTAAAACAAACGTAGACAAATGGAGAGAATCACTCAAAATTGCTTCCAAAACCAAGATTGGTGTCTCACACTTATTATGGCCAAATGTGGCTCTATATATACAATAAGTGGGAGCTCGTGGTACTAATCATCCCTCTAATCCCACATGTGTAAAGGTGCTTTGTCATATGATGATTCATCATGCAAAACTGACACTTGGACAAAACCTTCTATTTTGAGCACTTTTGGCCTATTTTCCTTCTATATGGAGATCTACTTGGAAATCTTCTAGAAGCCCAAATTTGCCTACTTCAGCTTATTCCACACGTGTGATCTGTCCTCTACACATGGGATGTGACAACTAACCAGAATATTTGGCTCATGCAATCAATAGATTGAAGCCATGTGTCATATATCTAGAAAACTAGTTTTTGGCCTTTTTAGCCACTATGTACAACCTATATGATTATGGTACATGACAAGTACACTATTTTCACACGTGGGAACAGGCTCCACACATGTGTAATCATCCTATATACATGATTTTTGGCCTCTACCAAGCTTATTTTTGCATTTTTCACACTCCTCAAAAATCTAGCTTGGTAAATCTAGCTTGATGGAAAACATGATGATCTTGAACTTGACTCCATGGGCTGAATTGGTCTTTTCTGGTTCAAAAGGTGTGAAGATCAGCCAATGAGCTTGATGATGATCTGAAATCACCATATCCATGATAGTGCTTCTTTGATGTTGACATCTTTGATGAGCTTGAGAGCTTTGCACCATCCTAGCATCTTTGAAATTGATTCCTTCCAAATTTCATGTAGATGATTGACTTTGAGGCTTGCTCCTTCTTCATGTGCATGCTCCTCCATGAGAAAATAAAGATTTCTTCCTGACTTATTAGGATCACAAAGATCTAACATCATGTTACCATGATCTAGAGAAGTAGACTTATCCAAATTGGCAAGACTATGCATGCTATAATAACAAAGTGTTTGCATTATATCTTCATGCTTGTTTACCATGATAATCTCAGATCCAATGAGGCTAAATACTTCATTATGGAGATAAGTGTCTTTAGAAGATAATTCACTTACTCTCATAAAGAGTTTACAATTTGCCTCAATACAAATTTTCAAACTATGAGTGAACAAGTCACTTTTGCTCTTACATGACTCAAGAGCATACATTTGATGAAATAACCATTTGCTTTCTAATTGATTTAAAATCAATTTGAACCTTTTAAGAAAATCATCTATGTTCTCAAGAGAGACTTCATACTCAACTAGTATGGCTTTACTCCAATTTGGAGATGCAATGATCTCACTAAAGCAAATTGATTTATCAAATGACATAAGAGAAGTAAATATAAGATGTATACCACATAAGATATGCTCCTCTTTCCCTTGAAATGTGAGCCACATGGAATCAACCATATTTCTTGAGTTTCTTTTTGGAATCACAACTTGAGAAGATCTCTCCTCCTCAATCCTTGGCACACTTGGACCTTGAGATGATTCTTTAAGATCCTCTTCATGGTGCTCCTTCTTGATGGAATACCGAGACCTCCATGTCTCATAATGATCACAACAAGTATGACCATTCAATATGCACTTCCTATGATTATCAAGATTACTTATGCTAGAAACATAAGTCCAAAAATCACCACAACTTGGCATGATTTTTCCAATATTAAAATCAAAAGGTATTTCCATCTCAATAAGGCTAACTACCTGCTTATGGATATGAGTATCCACTTTATGCTTCACTTATTCTCATAAGAAGTTTACAACTTGCCTTTAAGATTGAAAACATACAATTTTCATCTTCATGAATGAACACATCATTCATGATCTTATTGAAACCAAAAGATATTTCCATTTCCTTGACTTCATAACTAATGTAAGCTTACAAGGAAAACATATTTTGCTATCTTTTAAGGCATCACACTCAACTAGTATTGCCTTAATCCACCTTTGAGATACAAAAATCTCTTCAAAGCAAAATGGTTCTTCATAAGTTGACATGATAGCATAAATGAAACTATTTTCATTTTGTGATTGCTGCTCCTTTTTCTTGATTGATTTCTTTTGGATCATAGCAATAAGTTTGAACTTATTTAAAGTTCCAAGCAAAATACTTTCCAAGGACATAAAATAAATCCAAGGTACTTTCATGAAAGTGACATCTATCTTTGCATCTTGAACCAAACAATGCACTTCCAAATGAAAAAATTTAAAAGATTTGACACGTGTTGTGATGGACTCTTGAAGACAAATCTTGCAAGTCCTTGTGAGACTCCAAGCCTCATTCACCTTTCCACAAAGGAAACACCTTTCCTTGGACCTGTCCTTCTTGTATTTGCATTTCGAACTTGAAGCTCCATCCTTCACCTCGGCCCCCTTGCCTTGGTTCTCCTTGGATGGATTGGTCTTCTTTTTGTAGCATCTTGAGAAAATATATCCTCCCTTTCCACAAAGGTTGCACTTAGGATCCTTTCTTTCCTTCAATAGGATGCCACCTATTGATGCCATGTGAATAAAAACATGTGATATGATTCTACAAATGTAATTTGTGACTTTCAAGAGACTAGATTTGAATATCTTCAATAATCTAGAATGATCTACAAAAGATCTAGCTCACAAACCTAAGAATCAATCTTCACACTAATGACTAGTCAGTTGGAAACTTTGCTTTGATCACTAAGACAAAAGCACACAATCTTTGAATCAAATCACAAAAGAAATCAGATCCAATCTCCTATTGAACTTATCAAATACCAATGACTCTTTCTTTTGAAAGTTGAAATGGATATGAAAAGGATTTGACACCTAGATTTTCCTTTTCACTTGACTAGTTCTCTCAACAATTGAGATTCTTGAACAAAAGATGGGTTTTGTTTCAAATACATGAAAATCAAACTTAATCACTTCTTTTGGACTCACTCTTGACCCAAATAATCTCACACTTGAGATTTAGAATGAATTTGATTTGATTTGACAACAAACTATACCACCAATTTTTCGCAAAGCTTAAAAAATTAGACAACTAGAGATTCACAAAGATCTCAACCATGCATGAATACTCAAATATGGACTCCTCCTCATTCTAGACATCCAATGGGATCTCAAATTGACCCTCACACTCTCACAAAGAAAGTTGAATAGAACTAATTTGAGTTTCATACATACTATGTCAATTTTTGCTCAATAAATTGATTCAATCACCCCTATTGGATTCCACCAATTACTCTACCTCTAAAGACTTGGAATGAAATTCAAAATAAAAAGTTGTGATTTTTCTCAATAAGATATTGTGCTTCAAAGAGCTAATGCCACTTAGAAAGATTTGATCACCTAGGAAGAGACAAACTCTCCACCAATAACAACACATAATGAGCTTCTAGATCTTGCCCTCTACAAAGAAAGGAACTCTTAGAAAATTGGATCTCTCTCTACACATTTGTCATAGACACCTTAATGACTCTTTTCAAACCTTACAATCACTCAAACAAATTGAGTAGGGTTGAACAATGTGACTTGGATCTCAATCTCTTTTCTAGAACTCTCAATTGAAGCCAATCTATGTCAAATTCTACAAAAGATTTGCATAGATGCTCTATATGCACTAGAAACTCTCAAAGGTTTCACTTGGAGGACAGATCCAAAGATGTTTTCTAGCAAATTAATGCTTCTAACTTTACCCTATCACTCTTGAACAAATCTACAGTGATGGTACAATGGATTTCAACCTCTCACCTTGCATATCACTCCTTAACCTATGACTTTTAGCAAAATCTCTCTCAACTTCAACATGCACTCAAAAAATCAGATATGATCAATTAATGCACCTATTTCAAGCTTAAAATTTAATTTCTTGGCTGATCTAATCCAAGAACTAATCAAGGGATTAGATTCTCTATACAAAATGCTTGATTTTGGACCAAAAATCTCTCAAATTGGGTGTGTGAGTCAGATTGTACAAATTTTTGAATTTTCTCAGCCAGCTCGCTACCCAAAATTTGACTAGTTTCCAAAAAACTGCTAATTTTGGCTTTGATTTGGATTAACCCTATCAATTTCAACAAAACCTCTTGTAATAGGCTCTGATACCATGTGCAAAAAGTACAAAAAGGACCAAGAGTGAATCCTAATCTGATCCTCAAGAGGGATTGGTTGTCAGATTACTTGATCTATCAATCTACTCGAGATTAAGATCAATCTAGATCAATTCTAGACACAAAATCCTAACAAGAACAATCATTAATTGAAGGTAAGTGTACTTTATGGTTTCACACGTGTGAAACACTGTCTGAGTATGGACTCCAACTGGAAAATCAAGTACACATTGATAGAACCTCAAAACAATCAAAACAAATGTAGACAAATGGAGAGAATCACTCAAAATTGCTTCCAAAACCAAGATTTGTGTCTCACACTTATTATGGCCAAATGTGGCTCTATATATACAATAAGTGGGAGCTCGTGGTACTGATCATCCCTCTGATCCCACATGTGTGAAGGTGCTTTGTCATATGATGATTCATCATGCAAAACTGACACTTGGACAAAACCTTCTATTTTGAGCACTTTTGGCCTATTTTCCTTCTATATGGAGATCTACTTGGAAATCTTCTAGAAGTCCAAATTTGCCTACTTCAGCTTATTCCACACGTGTGAGCTGTCCTCTACACATGGGATGTGACAACTAACCAAAATATTTGGCTCATGCAATCAATAGATTGATGCCATGTGTCATATATCTAGAAAACTAGTTTTTGGCCTTTTTAGCCACTAGAACTTGAATTAAATCATATGTACAACCTATATGATTATGGTACATGACAAGTACACTATTTTCACACGTGGGAACAGGCTCCACACATGTGTAATCATCCTATATACATGATTTTTGGCCTCTACCGAGCTTATTTTTGCATTTTTGACATTCAAAACTAATCAATGGCAAGTGATCTTGGTAGCTTATCCTAGGATTTGCACCAAAAATTACATCAAACTGACACCAGATGAATTTTCTATGATCCAATGAATATGGGTTATTAAATGCTGGTTCAGAGATGCCCACACGTGTGAACAGTATGGATTTTGATCCTGAAAAAGTTTGGGATCAAATCCCCTCACCAAAACCTGGATACCAGCTCGCCCTTCCAATACTAGCTTTTTGCACCAAAACCTGCTAAAACTGGATTAGATTCAAACACAGATCAATGGCCTTGTACTTGGATCTGATACCATGTGAAAAGTACAGTACTAAGGACCATAATTGGATCTTTGAATGATCCACAAGGTGACAATCAAAGCATTGATCAAATAGTATAATCCAACTCCACAAGTGTGGAAATAAGGCTGTAGTATGGCCTGTAGACAGTGTTTACAAAGTGCCAAAGTTGGGTTTCATTGGAAATCAAGAGTAATCACCATACAATGAGAGGAAACTCGAGTTTCTCCTTGAGGCTCCAAAAAGTTTCTATCTTCTCACTATGGAGAATGGGAATACATAGTAAAACATACTTCCTTTGCAAAGTTAGGTGAAAATCAGCATGTAATAAGAAATTAGACTCCACTTTCTTGCCCTAATGTGAAAACCCTAGCCTAGATCCAAGAGTCATGCTTGGTAGGTGCATGGTAGGTACAAATCTCATCATAAATCATGGTCTAGATCCTACAAAGTAGGAATCACTACCAAATAGACACACCCACTCCTCTTGACTCGTGGTAACCTACTTTAGGTGTGTATGTACAAGTGGAACTTTGGCCATTCAAGTAACCAACAAACAATATTGACAAAATATACAATATTCTACATGGCTAGATTTGCCAATGTAGGCAATTTTTCACATTCCAGGCACCTTCGCCTTTTTTGCCTTCTTCGCATTTTTCACACCTTCGCAAAAAAGGTGACACAATGACCAAAATCCATTTTAGACCTGCCTTAAACAATTTAAAGGCACCTTCGAGTTTTTTGGATTTTTTGTAGCAGTGACAGACCGACGTCACCAACTTATTATCAACCCTAAAACCAGCTGGACAGCGAAAATATCCAAAGGGCGATTACCTACTTTGTACATACAAAAATTGGCGTAAATAGAATTCAATGCTTGTAAGATATTTAGAAGACACTTGTAAATATATACTACAAATTGAATCAAGCTAAAAAAAATATCAAGTTTTATCATTATCAGAGTTATCTGTAGCCAGCATAATCAGCTCAACAATCAAACTGAAGTTATCACTTCAAGCATTGTACTCATTTGTTTTGATATTAATCAGAGTGCAATTTTCTGTCTCAATATTGTATTGTTCATTTGCACAATTTGGGTGAATCATTCATCTTGAATATTTCTGCTGCTAACTGTTGTGTTTTCGATCCTACACACCTACGCTCAAAGCTTCCAGCTTCCGCTGCCGGTCCCAACGATTTTAAGACATGGTATCAGAGCAGACATTTCAGTAATTTGCATTTCTACTATGGATTATCAGTCTTGTTTCTATCAAGACGTCTTTCTAGCAAATGCACAGCCACGACATTGTCACATTTCGGGAAAATGCGAAAAAGCTGACACTGTTAAAAACATAGTTCATTTTTGCATACTATTGCGACACTTAAAGTATTTCTTCAGACTATTGCGACACTTAGTGTATTTCTGCAGAGTTGTTCTAAATGCTAATTTGTGGAGGTTCTTGAAGATGGCCAAGTCTTCAATGATTTTCAAATTATTGAACTTAACATCTGAACTTGAAATATGACAGGATTGGTTACCCTTTGCTAGAGATCAGCCGTAAGCCTGTTGTAGACGTTCTTCAAATAATTTGGCTGTCTAAGTTATGAATCCTATAGGTATCAGATGAGCAGACATAGAACCAATGTTGGTTTCAACCTGACCTAGATCAATGATCAATAAACGTGCATGTGTAATCTCTCTAATATGCTTAATAGCATGAGGATTGCTTCAAACTCCTTGTGACACAACTATGCTACTTTCATTCACCAAGGAGACAACTATGGGCTTAATTTCCAACAATCTTGCCATTCTGTTGGCTTCTAGTCCTACAACAACAGGTGCTATATGTTTTCTATAGGTACATTGGCAATCTCTATTGGCTCAAGTTCTGACACTTCTTCGATATTTTCTAACGACTCAATAGGGTCCATTATGAGTTGGCTTGTCTCACCATTGGCGTCTTTAGGCATTGGGGACAAAGGCTCATGACAACTCCTTCTAAGTCTTGGTCACCTTGCCTTGGGTTTAAATGCCTCTCCGCGTAGTTGTCCCTTTGACCTAGTTTGCCACAATATTCCCATGATGTCCTCAAAACTCTATTTTTGAGAGTTGGATTGAAAATGAAGTGATTTGTCAACAATCTATGTCAAACAATTTCACTCTCTTGATTAGCTTTGAGAGAAACTTCCAATTTTGAATACAACACTTGAGATCAAGGGCATTGAACCATAAAGATATTAAAAAAAAAACCAAGTGGGCACACTTACAAACCCACAAATTAGATCCAAACATCTACTAGATGCATCAACAACCCTTGGTGCCTTGGTTTTCTCAATCTACATTGAAGCTCTTTCCATCAAATGTCTACGTGAACTCAATGGATCAAAATTGAGATTGCTACATAAATCCAAAGTGGATGCAATTCACATGTGGCCTATACTTTCCATGCATTAAATGTTCATTAACGATCCAAAGAAACAACCAGAAAAGCAATCATTAGCCAATTTGAAACTAGGAAAAATTTGAGATCCAACTACTCATCCCCGTTCCGTTGGGGGAGGGGGGGGGGGGGGGGGGGGGGGGGGGGGGGGTGGACCTTGGAAAGGAAAGCACTGCTACTCCTATAAGGGAAGGAGCCTATACTGACGTAACCCCCCAGGGGAACGTTGCATACTCGAGCAGTACAAAAAATAGATGGGCTCAAATCTCGGATGGAACTAAGCAACTATAAACGAACCGCTTCAACATGTACCGATCGACTTTGTTCCCTTTGGAAACTAAGTCATCATTGAAACGAGAGACCTTCGGCCCAAAAAGAAAGATTTTTAGTGCACTCTCAAACCTAGAATTCTCACATCAAAACTTGCTTCATGGAGATCTACCTTCAAGCATGCATGTGCCTAGGCTCTGATACCATGTTATAATGTAAGATTTGAGGACCTTTCAATGATCTATTATGACCTTCAGGCATGTGAATCTGCACAAGATCCATCTATGCTAGATCAACTTGGATTTGGAAGAGCTATCTAATGCACTTTGAATCAAGACAAGAGCTCAATCACACAAAAAGTTATGATCATCCAAAGACAAGCAAGTTTCTTACATCCACATGAATAAACTAAGTAAAGTTCACTATAGACTCAAAACCAAGCGCCTTGCTCTTGAGTAGAGAGAGAAAATTTGGTTGCTCTCGGGTAGAGAGAGAATATACCAAAGTGGATTAAGTAAAAATTTACATTATCTCTCAAAAACGTTGTATGTACATAGAGAGTTCACTTCCATATAGTAGTGACTTGAGTTCTTGCATATCACATCCTCTAAATTGATTCCACCTCTCATAATGATTGGACCTCAAGATTTGCACATCTCTCCATGCTTGGACCACATAGCTTTCACCTCTCAATTTGATTGGCTAAGTGATTTTCACCCCTTAATATGATTGGGCAAAATAATTTACACCTATTAATGTGATTGGTCTCATGAGATCTACACCTCTTAATATGCTTGGGCCAAATTAGAGATTGAGATGTGGATTTGGATGCATACTAGAAAAATACCAATCCTTACCTTTTCGTGAAAAATGTCATCATCTCACTAGAACTTGAGTTGGAAGCCTTTGGAATTTTCAAAATCAACATAAAAATTTGTTCAAGGTGGTGGTGGACATAAATCCAACCCCATGATGGCATCTAACAAGGAAAATAACTAGTCTGATTTTACCAACTTTCACAATGAAAGCCTCAAATTTCTATCCAAACTAAGCAATAAAAGTTCACTACCAATTAATGAAAGCCTATTTGCAAAGTGAATGTATGAAAGCCTCAAATTTGAAAGTAATAAAAATGAGCAATAGACAATTTCTAAATAGGATGGCATCCCTATTGTTCCAATTTGCACTACACTCAAGTAATCCAAGAAAATTCACGAAACTACTTGTTGTTGAATTCACTTATGAAATTGATCACACATCTTGGGTATTGCCCATTGTGATGGTTCCAAAGAGGAATGGAAAATGGCAAATCTATATGAATTTCAAGAAACTCAATGCAGTGACTCGCAAAGATTATTTTCTACTACCCTTCATTAAAAGTGTACCTAAGAGGGAGCTAGTTATGATCATAACTTTTTGTGTGATTGAGCTCTTGTCTTAATTCGAAGTGCATTAGATAGCTCTTCCAAATCTGAGTTGATCTAGCATAGATGGATCTTGTGCATGCGTGGAGGTTGTGGCAGATCATTGAAAGGTCCTCAAATCACATTTTAACATTTCGTCACTTGTTTTTCTTTTCTAATATTGACTAATTTTTTTAACAATATGATCTTGACTCGATCCCAAGCAAACTAGAAGATTGTGGCTGAAGACAGTGATGATGAGCATTTAGTATGAGGTCAAGTAGTTATTCTTTTCTTGAAAGAGCATATTTTGCACAAGGCTCAATGAATAAAATATTTCAAGTGGACACATTTGTATTATGTTTTAGAATAGTTTGAACACATTTGTTTGCCTATTGGCAAAACATAATGACTTGTGTATTTGATCTTTTATTTGAATCCATTCTTCTTGTCTGATATATTTGAATGATGCATACGATAACACGTGGCTAATGAATGTAGAAAATTATCTGATTGTGCCAATCTTGATGTTATGGAAAATCAATTGACAAAACTCACTTTGTATTTGCTCAAAGATGGCAAACTAAAAATCAAAGGTTTATGATCTTAATTAAGAGAAATTCTGCAAATCTATAGACACTCGAACTAGTGAAGTCTTGTACTTCTTGCTCATATCAATCAATGTGTGTGTGTGTGTGTGTGTGTGTGTGTGTGTGTGCGCGCGCGCGCGCGCGCGTGTGTGTGTGTGCGCGCGCGCGTGTGTGTGTGTGCGCGCGCGCATGTGTGTGTTTGAACCTAACAAATCTAAACAAAATTGCACATTATCACCACAATACCAAACATACGAATATGAAAGTAAATCAAATTCATATAGAGTCATCACAATCAAACATATCATATTGACCAAACCTAATAACTAGCAAAAGCTCCGAGTTGAGGAGAATATGCTCACCTGCATCCATCCACAACAACAACCGTGTTAGAACAGAGACATTATTGTGGGAACTATAGGTGTCTACACATACACTCAGTTGTTATCCATGTCGCAACAAGTAGCCATTGCCAAGTTAGGTGACTCTAATTTTGTCCATATCATGAGTAAAAAGTTGGACATTGTTTCAGCTTTACTCAAAGCTACAAAGTTATATGGTTAATAGTGTATAATCAGCTCTTGAAAGTCAACAATTACAAAAGTACGACTAAAGTAGACAATTACTTCCAGACTAGTTCTAAAGTAGAGTTCAAAACTATCTGCCATTACCCTTTTCAAAATGCTTATCGAAACACCATCCCTTTTTCTAAATAACAACTTAGAAAAATGTTTATTGCACTGTCAATTTCAAATTGTCAAGGCATTACCGTCCACAAATAAGTATATATAGACTTTAACAGACTGTGAAAAGTTTTTACACTTGGTGTGTGTGGTCAGGCTAGGGATTGAACCTGAAAATAGTTTATCCAAGCCTACTTTCGAATTAGTACGGAATACTTGTCAAATTTTACACCAGTCTAGAAGTAATATGACTGCATGAGAAGAAAAAGTTAGCTTTAAGATCCACCAAGATCTTAAAGCTAGATGGTGTTCTCTTTGTGCCAAACATCACCAAAAATCTTCTAAGTGCTAGTCAAATGCTTGATGATGGACTTCAAGTTGATTTTGGTGTGAAAGCTTGCTTGATCAAGAGGGATGAGAAAGTGGTAGCAAGAGGGACACAATTTGGAAGACTCTTTAAGATGGATACTAATGCTGGGGCTAACTTTTGTGGTTTGATGGCCAAGTTTGTGATGTCCAAGGTGTTGAAAGTACAGTACAAAAGACCATAAATGAACCTACATAAGGCTCCAAGAGTGATTGATTGATTGATACACCTATCTATAGCAAAACTAGTCACAAGATCTTGATCCAGAAAAGCAAGTAGGGGGCTTGGCATTTTGCGAGTAAATTTTTTGCGAGTTTCTTTCTTGCCATGAGTCAATACAAAGATAGCACACGTGTGCTATCTTTTTTATGCCACTACTTGAATGTTTATTAATAAGAATTGTGGTTTGGCACATAGATCAAAATCCCATAATGAAATCCCAAAATAATAAAAAAAAATTGAAGTTAAAAAACATTTTTAGCCTTGTGCCACAGAAAGAATTTTTTTTTGACTAAATCACTTGGCACGCCGGTTTGCCAAGTGATTTAGAAAAAAAAAAAATTACCTTGGTAGCCCACCACCATAAAAGTTCTTCAAAAAAATTTCATTTTTCTGAAATAAAAAATTTGCAGGCTAGCACGCCAGCATGCTAACTTTTACAAGTTCAAGAACAGTTTTTTTTTAAATAAAAGTAAACATGTATTTATAGAGTAACAAAGTATTTTGTGATGGACCTATTTAGAATTTGATGGATAGCCAAATTTTAAAATATGCATCAAACCACAATTCTTGCTCTTAAAAAAATCATGTAGTGGCATAAAAAGAGTACACACCATGTGCTACCATTTTGTTGGATCATGGGTAGAAGAAACTCGCAAAAAATTTACTCGCAGAATTTCAAAACTTGAAAATCAATATCGGATCCTACAATCAAGAGAAATCAAAACCATTGACCAAACATGGAATTCCGATCTCACACGTGTGTGGTACGACTTTAGTATAGCCTATTATCAGAGATTAAGTGTAATCAAGTATAGATACCAAAGCATTCATGAAAACTCAAGACAAATGTGTTGAAAACTCAAGATTGCCAATTGCTCCAAAACTTCTAGCTCCTCACTATGGAATGATGGATTGTATGTACAAAAGCTCTACCCCACCTCAAGTTAGGTGAAAATCCAACATTAATAAGGAAGATGATTGACCATTTTTCCCTAATTTGTCAATCTCACCTAACCCTAGAGTTTGTGAAAGATTTCAGATCCTTAAGATCCAATCTACTTGAATGATCTTTGGTTAGAAAGAGAAATACACTACCAATCTCACCAATGTAGAAAAATCAGCATCTACACACAAATTGAGATGCAAACACCAATAGAACTTGATCAAACTTGAATGAAATTAATATGTACTGTTGTTGTCCGTATAGCAAGCTACTGTATTTCACACGTGTGGATCCAAAAATAGCAAATATAGATCATTCTACACATAGAATTGCAAGCAATCACCAAGATAGTGCACCAATGGATAGTAGAACCCAAGAGAACCATGTATAAGCATGAAATGAGATAGAGAAGAGAGAAGATTTCTCTCTCCACGAGTTACATCCTTTTATAACAGGTCCAAACCCTATCTGGCCACTTGGCTTTCTCACCAAAATGCTAACCCTACTAATTTTGGGTCTAGATTCAATGTACCCAACTATTCAAATTGAATCTACTCAAACTCGCATTCTAACTTTCCCACACTTTAAAAAAGTGTTTATTCAAATGAAATTTAGACTAATGAACTTTGAAAAGTCAACCTCTAAGTCTAAAACAAGTTTTGGCCTCAATATGCCAAATATGGAAATATTGGAAAATGTGATGAAACTAGTTGAATCTTTCACACTCCCTCTTCAACTAGTTTTAGCATAGACTTTGATAATACTCCAAGTGAAGTCCTATGATTCATAAAAAAGTCTTTTCCCAATGCTTTGGTGAAGATATCAGCTACACATTCCCTTGAAGACACATGTTGAAGCTCCACCTCCTTTGCAATGACTTGCTCCCTCACAAAATGATATTGTATCTCAATATGCTTGCTCCTAGCATAGTTTTTGACAATAGAACTTTGATCCATCATAAGAATGATCTTCTTCCTGAGAATAGATCTCCTTTCAATGATCATGTAATGCTCAAAATAGAAACAACCATAATTGAATAGAGAATAGTGTCCACTTGGGATGCTTCACTATTTCTTACATCAATTTTACATGTCAAAATGTGACTAGAACATGAAGAATCAAATAGAATGTTAATGAAATGATTCCACCATGCTTCCAGCTCTGAACTCTCTGGAAAAATACAGCAAACAAACAATAAATGTGAGTGATCAACTTTTGCTTGCATGTCTCCTCCTTTGTCATTTGTTGCCATGTATCCACCATGATACTCCATGAATGAGCCTCCATCTCCATCTTGCCATAAGATACCATCAAGACTTGATGACTTGACCATGAATGAGTGACATAATGAACCTCCAATAGCTTCATTTCCATCAGCAAAACCAGCCAAGAATGCTAGTACAAATCCAACATCAAAACAATGCTCACCAATGTAGCTAGTTTTACCATATCTTGACAATTTGCACACATCCACATGAAAATCCTCAAACATGAGATAGAACAAGTAAAGTAAACTTGAACAACACTTCCTTGCTGCTCCTTTGACTTACTTGAGTCTTCAATATGCTACAAAAATAGATCCATAATATCTTTGCCAATTACCTCTCCTTTGATGCTCTTGACTAGCTCCAAATTGCCAACTTTCCTTTTGACTAGTTGAAGTGCTTTGAGATCAACTTCTTGATCTTCAACTTGATCATCAAAGTAATTGAACAAAATTTGTTTTCCAGATCTATTACTTGATTTTACAGCAAGATAACATCCATCCACTTGCATAGATCCATGTACACAAGAAAATCCTCCAAAAGATGTTCCACTCTTCATAAGAGCTTGATACTCAAGATCCATTGCTTGGATCCACTCCTCTTCTTTCCTTGCTTGATCTACACTTTTAGGCTCATCCAAAGAGGTTAGGAAAGCAACATAATTTCCAGAAACTACTTGCTTACCCTTTTGCTAATATGTGAGCCTTGAAGGTACTTGTCTTTCTCTTGATGTTCTCCTTGGCTTTTGACTTGATGAAGGTCCATCATCACCACCATCCAAAGTAAGATCCTTCTCATCAACATCAAGAATGTTAGATCCATCCACTATACCATCAATCATGCTTAAAGACACCTTTGGAATGTTCCACTCATCAAAAATGACATCTCTACCAACAATCACTTTGTTAGTAGAAGGAATGTAAACCTTGTAGGCTTTACTCACCTCACTATATCCAACAAAAATACCTCTTCTTGAAGATGGATTCTCCTTGGTCCTATCATCAAGAGTAATGTTGACATAGCATGTGCATCCAAAGGTTCTTTGAAAGTTGACACTCGGCCTCCTCTTGAATAGCATCTCAAAAGGTGTCCTTCCATCCAAAATAGCACTCGGCCACCTATTGCACAAGAAATTGGCACACAACAAAGCTTGATCCCAAAATGGTTTGTCAAGATTAGCACTTAACCTCATAGCTTTAGCACTTTCACATAAAGTCCTATTATTCCTTTCAGCCACTCCATTTTGTTGTGGGGTCCTTGATGTTGTATACTCCCTCGTGATCCCATGTTCATCACAAAAGGCCTTGAGCTTGTTAGATATGTACTCACCACCATTGTCACCTCTCAAGCACTTGATCTTTGTGGAGAATTGGTTCTTCCTTGCATTCTTGAACTTGACAAAGACATCATACTCTTCATCCTTGCTCTTTAGTAGATAAACCCAACAAAATCTACTAAAATCATCAATGAATGTTACATACATCTTAGCTACACTATTGCTAATTGTCGTAAATCCATGAATATCCGAATGTACAAGTTGAGAAGGCTTTGTAGATCTAGAAATAGATCTAGTATAAGGTAGTCTATGTGACTTAGACAAAGCACAAGACTCACAAACATGCTTGACATTACTTAAGGAACTTGGAAGACCAATCACAACCTTCTTCCTTGCCATTACCTCCAATGACTTGAAGCTGAGGTGTCCCATCCTTTTGTGCCAAACCTCTTGAATAGAAATTTGCTCCCTTGCAACACATCCAACTTGGTTAGCAATAACACAAGCATCAAGTTTGAACAACTTCTCTTGCCTTTTACCTTTTCCAATCAAGACATCCTTCCTTTTGATCAAACAAGCATCTCCATCAAACTCCACCTTGAGGCCCTTACTTAGCATTTGACTCACACTAAGCAAATTCTTAGTAATAGATGGAATAAACAAGACATCCTCCAAATGAACATTCCTATTTGTAGAGAGAGAAATAAGAATTGTGCCAATCCCTTTGATTGCACACTCACCATCATTGGCCGTGTAGATCACCCTCTTGTCATGTCCATATGCCAACAAAGAAGTGAAGTACTCTTTGTGAAAGGTCATGTGTGAACTTGCTCCAGTATCAATCCACCAAGGATCTAGATCTCCATCATTAGCAAGCATACATGAAGACATCACAAAAGCATCATCATTTGCATCTTGAACATCCAAACCATCCTCATCAAGAGTAAGATTACCTTGCTTGTCTCCTTGATCTCTCTTCTTCTTGTAGCACTCACTTGCAAAGTGTCCTTTGATGCCACAATAGAAGCACTTGAGCTTTGATCTATCCATCTTTTTGCCACTTGAGGAAGCATCCACTTGATCTTGCCCTTTAGACCACTTACTTTTGGTTTTGCCCTTGAATTTGCCCTTTGTGAACATAGCATCCTCTTGAAGTGTCGATGTAGATCCACCTCTTGCTTGAAGCCTATATTCCTCATTGATCAAAATCTCTTGAAGATCCATCAAATTTGGCAAAGTCTTTTGAATAGTAATACTTTGAACAATGTTTGCATGAGCATCCAACAAGCCATTAATAATCACTTGAATAAGCTCTCCTTCCTTAATGCTTTCATCTATGTAAGCTATCTTATCATTCAATGCTTTCATTCTCAAAACAAAAGTACTTGGACTTTCTTCATTCTTTTGCAAACAAGAGAAGATTTGCCTTATTAGAGTCAACACTCTAGAAGTAGACTTGGATTCATAAAGCTTCTTCAATGAATTCCAAGCTTCCAAAGATGATGTGCACTTACCAACTTCCTTGAGAAGTTCATTGGTAACATTCATCTTTATCATGTGTACAGCCTTCTTGGCCCTCTTGTCATACCTCAATTGATCTTGTTGTGTTGCTGGTCTCTCCTCCAGACCCATAGCAATATCCAAGACATCATTCATCTCAAGAAGTGACTCCATCCTCACTTTCCACAATGAGTAGTTACTTGACGTAAGCCTATCATTGGCTTCCAACATGACTCCAATTGAGGTGGCCATGTAGCAATGACCTGATCTTCTCTTTCAACCTGCTTCAATGCATAAAACACTCCTTTGAACAACAACAAATGCTTTCAAAAGAAATCACCAAGATTTGAAACTATCTCACAAATTCTCTTCTAGCACTTATCCAAGCAAATCAACACATAGAATCATGGAATCTTGATCAACCTATGATCTATCCTCAATCTAATGACTTTTGTCACTTCCTAAGATTGAAACACACTCAAATGAAGTCCAACAACCTCACTATCTAGAGATCCAATCAAAATTAGGGTTTTGACAAAATCACAAAATTTTTGACTATTCCAAATCTACATGCAAATGCTGAAAATTTGATATGCAATCTATAAGCCACCACTTAGGCTGAACCAATGATCCAAAAATCGGCCAAATCCAGTATGTGGATTTAAAAATCGGAATTGAACAAGTATAGAGACCTATTTAGTGTTTTGATCTAGAAAAGATCCAATCTACAAAAGCAAAAAACTCGATTTTGATGTAGAATCCTCTCTAGCATGCTCTAGACTTGATGTCTTCACCAAATCATTGATAGATTTGATTTTCTCCTTCATAACCTGAAACACAAGCTCTGATACCATGTGAAAGATTTCAGATCCTTAAGATCCAATCTACTTGAATGATCTTTGGTTAGAAAGAGAAATACACTACCAATCTCACCAATGTAGAAAAATCAGCATCTACACACAAATTGAGATGCAAACACCAATAGAACTTGATCAAACTTGAATGAAATGATTACGTATTGTTGTTGTCCATACAAAACCAGCAAGCTACTGTATTTCACACGTGTGGATCTAGGACAATTTTATCATAGAAGACTTACATGCAAGTTCTGGAGAGGCATCTCTCATGATGTCTAGTTTCTCCTCTTTACCCTTTTATTTATGTATCTTGGTATATTGATAGTGGAGCCACGACTCATACGAGTTGCTCCAAGGATTCTTTTGTTTCTATTGAATCTATTTTAGATCCTAAGAAATCAATATACACAGTTGTTGGTGATGCATGTGCAATTGAAGGAGTTGGAAGTTGTTCCTTGAAACTTGCATCTTCTATGAATTTTACACTTTCCAATATGCCAGCACACGATCTACTTGCCTGGAAACGCGTCCTATCCCAGCTTGCAAGCAACTAATCTGCCTACCTACATGTGAAGTTTTTAGCACATGTGAACTTCACCACACACCCTACAGGATCTTACTGAGGTGTTGTGATTGCACAAGATTGATCAAAGAATAGTATGCTTGAAAAATCTAAGGCAAGAGCACAATGGCATACATCTGATGAAAAAATCTAAATCTTCACTATGAGAAATGAATGTTAGAAATAATTCTAAGTATTCAATATGGGAAAAAGAGGCTGCTCTCGGGTAGAGAGAGAAAATCATACATAGAAAACTTGGGTAGAGAGAGAATGAGTCCAAAACACCAAAATCTCAATATTCACAATGTGGCAAAACATGCCCAGCTTTCCCTACATGAGAGAGACTCGAACTCCTACAGTGGAGTTGCATGGAAAGTCCACTTAACTGAACTAATTCACCTACCAGAGATCTACATATGTAACTGCATGCATGTATGTTGCATGTACTGCATGTCAACTCATAAAATTGCCTAGACATGTGTAGATCACAGAAACTACTTTGCATGTTGCATGCACTGATTGCATGTGGCTTGCATGCATACAGTAAGACTTTGCATGCTATCTAAACATCTGCATGTCATCATAATTGAACCTATCTAACTCAAATCCGAACTACACTAGAAGGATATGTGCTCAATTCACACTCCTTATATGTACAACATGAAATCTAGTGAAAATCATCATAGACATGACCCTAAACTCGAGATAGGAAGATAATATTTTAATAATCTTCACACTCCTCCTTAAAATTTATGTTCCTATCAACATAGATTTCGAAATTAGGCCAAGGTTTGACCTCATCTTCATAAAGACATTCTTGAGTAAAGGCTTGGTGAGAAGATCTGCAACACAATCTGAAGATGAAACATGCTCCAATGAGATCTCTCTTCCAATGACTTTTTCACTTACAAAATGATGAGTCACTTCAATATGGTTGCTCCTTGCATGAAAGGCTGGATTATTTGAAAGAGCCTGAGCAGAAATGTTATCATTCTTGATAATTGGTAAATCTTCATCTGCATAACACTTAAGATCCAAAAGTAGCCTTTTGATCCATAAAACCTCCTTTGCTGTGGTTGTAAGAGATTTGTA
This sequence comes from Diphasiastrum complanatum, assembly GCA_029204225.1. NCBI lineage: Eukaryota > Viridiplantae > Streptophyta > Lycopodiopsida > Lycopodiales > Lycopodiaceae > Diphasiastrum > Diphasiastrum complanatum. The sequence goes on from CM055093.1 coordinate 48,995,819, forward strand.
TTCAGCTTCACAGGATGATAAGGAAATAGTTGCCTGCTTCTTTGATAGCCAAGAAACCAAATTTCCTCCAAGAAATATAGTGTGAGCACTTGTGGATTTCCTATCCAACCTGTCTCCTGCAAAATCTGAATCTCAAAAAGCAATCAAAGTCAGATCTTCTCCTTCATAGTATAGTCCATAATCCAAGGTAGAAGATATATACCTCAAGACTCTTTTAGCCAACTTCCAATGATATAACTTTGGATATTGCATGTGTTGACTTAGCTTATGAACACAAAAGCTTAGATCAGGCCTAGTCACTGTTAACCAAATAAGTGAGCCAATAAGACTCTATAAAGAGTGATCTCCTCAAAGGATTTTTCATCATCTTTAATAGGAACTTTTACAGTGTGCTCCATAGGTGTATCTCTGCCTTTACAGTTCTCCTTATGAAAATTTCCTGGGCATGGAAAGTGCATATCTACTTTGGCTTATAAATGCATAACCTTTCCAAAAATCTATTTCAAGGCCTAGAATATAGTGAAGAACTCCTAAGTCCTGCATCTTAAACTCAGTACCAAGTGCATGCTTAGTTTCTTCAACTAACTTCTCACTGTTTCCACCGAGAATGATATCATCTACATAGATAATAAGAATAATTACAAAGTTATCTACAAACTTATAATACAAAGAAGGGTCATATTCACTTAAACAAAATTCGAGTGATATGAGATAGGAATTGAGCCTTGCATGCCAAGACCTTGGTGCCTGTTTCAGTCCATACATACTTTTGAACAAAAGACAAATTTTTGATTCATCACCTTCTTTCACAAAACCTGGAGGCTGCTCCATATAAATCTCCTCCTCAAGGTAACCATTGAGAAATGCATTAGAAACATCAAACTGGAACATACTCCATTTGTGAAAACATGCAAGAGAGATGAGTATTCGAATTGTTACCATCTTTGCAACTAGTGCAAAGGTATCTTCATAATCAATCTGTGAGTAGCCTTTGGCACAAAGTCTTGATTTATACTTATGGATAGATCCATCATGATTATACTTAATTCTGAATACCCACTTACATCTGATCACATGCATGTTGTGACATCAAGGCTTCAAATTCTTGGGTCATTTCTTCAACCCACTCCTTTGATTGAAAAGCTTCTTGGACATCCTTAGGCTCTTCATCTAATATAAAAAGTGCATGATAGGAAGTTTCACCTTCCACTTGCCTTCTTTCTTCATCATATGTGAGCCTCCTTGGCTCAGATCTTGCTCGTGTAGATCTTCTGGGTGTGGTAGCTTGAATCTGCTCCTCCTCAAGCCTCGGCCTCACCTCTTCTTGAACAACATCAAGATTGATGATTGATCTTGCATGAGTCTCTTTGATCTGTGCATCATCCAAGTTAAATGTTTGATCTTCATGGAAGACCACATCTCTACTAACAACATTTTTGTCAATAGAGGGCAAAATAAATCTTGTATGTTTTTTTAGTAGATGCATAACCTACAAAAATTCCTTTTACTGCACTAGGATCTTCTTTCTTCCTAGTTTCTAGAGGCACATGCACAAAGCATACACAGCCAAAAATCCTAAGATGATCTACCTTAGGCTTTTTCTTATACAACATCTCAAATGGTGTCTTCCTCCTATTGCAAGATTTGGAAGCCTATTACAAAGATAGTTTGCACATGCAACTGCCTCTCCCCAAAATTCTTTAGGTAGAGAAGCTTCCAACCTAATGGCTTTTGCACATTCACACAAAGTTCTATTTTTTCTCTCAGCAACTCCATTTTGTTGAGGAGTATATGAACAAGAGAACTCTCTTTGAATACCCTCTCTTTCACAAAAGTCTTTAAACTTATTGGAAGTGTATTCCCCTCCACTATCACTTCTTAAAGCTTTTAACTTGAAAGGAAACTGCTTCTCTACATAAGCTTTAAAAGTAAGAAACACACCATAAACCATGGCTTTTGAAGATAGCATATAGATCCAAGAATGCCTTGTATAATCATCTACAAAAGAGACAAAGCAATTGGCTCCTCCTTTGCTCTTAGTTGATGAGAAATGAACATCTGAGTGTACAAGTTCAAATGGTTGCTTTGTCTTGATACTTGATCTAGGAAAAGGCCTTCTATGTGACTTTGCCAGCACACAAGCTTCACAAGGTAGAAGCTCCTTTGACAGTGTCTTTGGTAGACCAACAACTTTTCCTTCTTTGACCATAGATTGCATGGCTTTGAAATTGGGATGACCCAATCTCTTATGCCATAGATCCTCCTGTAGAACCTTGGTCTCATAAGCAATATCTGAAATGTTAGCACTCTCCCTAGAATCTAGTTTGTACAACTTACCAGTTCTAGATCCTCTAGCAATAACTTCATTTTCTCTTGAGATTATACACTTGTCAACTTGAAACTTGACATCCAATCCATCATCAAACAACCGTCCTACACTAATGAGATTCTTAGTCAATCTAGGTACATATAGTACATCATGTAAGCAAAAAAAATTTGATGATGATGCATATAATGGAATGCTACCTATTTCTTCAATCCTACACTCTACATCATTAGCACCTAGATATGGCATGAGATTAGTGAAAGAGTTCCTAGAACTAGACATATGGGAACTAGCCCCACTATCTATCTACCAGACTTCTTCATTCTTAAAAGGAAAAGATGAAAAAGTAGACATTATTAATGAATCCTCTCTTTCACTCTCTACACCCTCACACTCATCCTCATTAGTAAGGTTAGCTTGCTTAGATTAGTTCCTCTTCTTGAAACAGTTTGATGCATAGTGTCCTTTCTTTCCACAGAAAAAACACGATCTTTGACAGCTTCTTCTTGCCACTGGATGTTGCACCTTGTGAGGACTGATCCTCACCACCTTCTTTGGTTTGTCCATCTTGAAGTGTCATCCTTTGCCCTTGCCTCTTAACTTGTCTCTGATGAAGAGTGCTTTGTCATCTCCACCATCTTTCAATGAAAGTCTGTTGATCCTCAGCATCTTGTTCTCTTGACTGCATCTTTAGCAATGAGAACACCTTTTAGTGTCTCCAAGGATGGAAGATCCTCTCTGACAGCATAAGTCTGATGAAGATCCTTAACTCTCATGACATATAATGAAGCACTCTCATCTACTCTCTGATAACTTAGAAATATTTGGTTTCTAGGTGTAAGCAATCTAGAAGTATTTTTGATTACATAGATTGTTTTTAGAGTATCCCAAGCTTCCTTGACAGTGGTGCATGTACTAATCTCTCTTTACACTTCATTAGTAACATTCATTTTTATAAAATAAAGGGCAATTTTGGTTCTTTTGTGGAATGTTGCAGGTTCATTAGGTGCAATGAGTTCTTCTTCAGCTCCACTCACAATATCCATTACATCCTGTAGAATAAACAACGATTTCATTCTGATCTTCCACATTGCATAATTGGAAGATGTTAATCTCTCACTGTGCTCTAAGAAATGTGAACCGGATGAAGACATCTTCTTGGTGAGAAATTCTAGTAATGATAAAAAATGGAGCTGAAAGGATGTTGCTTGCTATCTCAATCTAGGATCTAACACAGATGTTGATCCACTCTATGAAATCTAGCAACAGTTGTGAGAACAAATTCTCAATACAGAAAATCAATCTATCTTGAATTTGGATCTTGCTTTAGTCACAAAAGAAGATGCACATGCAAGCAAGAAGTCTATCTCTCCCACGAGTTTCAATGTACTGATAAACTCTCTAGGAACTTACTTTCAACTCAAACACAGTAATATGTGTGAAATGAAAAGTCTAAGACTTCAGAACACTCACTTCTATCCAATTCTACTTGATTGACAGTGAGACTTGATGAAAATGGTGAAAAAGACAGATGTGTGAGCGCTCACTTTGGCATATCCCACGAGTTGAGTACCCTCTCAAACTCTCTGATTGCCTAAAACTCTTCTAGAAACAAATCAAATTGATTTAGAAACAAGAGCAACACATTCTACTCTCCAATACCTATCCAACAAGCTATAGAACATCAAATTTGGATCATTCCTTAAGAAGTAGCACTCATTAATGAGGGCTGATTTCACACATGTGAGATCTCTATCCGTACAGAGCTCCGCTGGATCAGATCAGCCTTGATTTGATCCACTTATGATCCACAGATTTCTTGTTTTTCAGCGAGTTTGAATCCTTCTCCAATATCTGAGTTCCTGCAAGCAAAATCATTGATGATCTGATGTATACACCCTCACCTCTTCAAAGCATGAAGCTCTGATACCATGTGAAATTTTTAGCACATGTGAACTTCACCACAAACCCTACAAGATCTTACTGAGGTGTTGTGATTGCACAAGATTGATCAAAGAACAGTATGCTTGAAAAATCTAAGGCAAGAGCACAATGGCATACATCTGATGAAAACATCTAACTCTTCACTATGAGAAATGAATGTCAGAAATAATTCTAAGTGTTCAATATGGGAAAAAGAGGCTGCTTTTGAATAGAGAGAGAAAATCATACATAGAAAACTCGGGTAGAGAGAGAATGAGTCCAAAACACCAAAATCTCAATATTCACAATGTGGCAAAACATGCCCAACTGAATTAATTCACCTACCAGAGATCTACATGTGTAACTGCATGCATGTATTTTGCATGTACTGCATGTCAACTCATGAAATTGCCTAGACATGTGTAGATCACATAAACTACTTTGCATATTGCATGCACTGATTGCATGTGGCTTGCATGCATACAGTAAGACTTTGCATGCTATTTAAACATCTGCATGTCATCATAATTGAACCTATCTAACTTAAATCCGAGCTACACTAGAAGGATATGTGCTCAATTCACACTCCTTATATGTACAACATGAAATCTAGTGGAAATCATCATGGACATGACCCCAAACTCGAGATAGGAAGATAGTATTTTAATAATCTTCACACTGCAAATGCGCCCTATCCCAACCTGCAAGCACAACACTAACCACGGCCTTTCCCTGCTCAGATCTCGACCGAGTCCATTGAACTCTCATCTCGACTGAGCCCCCACAAATCTCCTGACCAAGTCCCCCTCAGTCCCATCTCAACCGAGTCATTCTCCCTACCTTATCACATTTGAACCGAGTCCCAAAACTCAGTCCAATCTCAACGGAGTAGTTCGCTCCTACCCTAACCGACTCATCTGCCTCCTACCCTAACCGCGTCCTAAACTACTTGAGTCCTCTGACATAAACTAACTCCTACACAAGACAACCCACCCGACTTCATCCACCAGCCCATATGATATATGTCATTCATGATGTATAAGCAAAAACTGTTATCAAGAAATGAATTAAAACCTCAAAACAATTTACAAAACCCCCTGCAAACGGATCTACCAACAAACGAAACTACACACGAGTCAACAACCACACTAGAAACAATCTTCACGCTACCTGCAAATACATCTGCCAGCCAATGATTCTGCAACACAAACCATTACATGCTATGACCTTCACGAAAGCAAAAAAATTTGGAATCCTAGTCCTTCACTTGCAGGAGGCCGCCGCTGGAGATGCCACCTTCCAAACCTCTTTTCAATGAGGGTTACCCAACAACATCACAAGCCCTAACCCTTAGACACACATTTTACCTATCTTTGAAAAAGAGGCCCTACAAACAAAACAAAACAAAACAAAAAATTTTGAGTCCCTCCACGCACCTCACCCAAGTCTCTCCCACTTCGCCCGAGTCCCCTCCTTCCAATTTGGCCTGAGTCTCATCACTAAGCCTTCGACCGACTCCTTCAATCACACATCGACCAAGTCTCGCCACTCACATCTCGACCGAGTTGACGGGATGCCTGCATCACATCTTGACCGAGCCGACGGGATCCCTTCATCCTATCAAATTGTAATATGAGGAATGAAGTTTTGGGAAAACATCCTATGCTATTTGGCACGTGTGGCATCTATTTACATGGCCTTTTTCATGATTTTTTGAGATCTGCCAAAAAGTAGCTCACGCAAAGAGTTTAATACTTAGGTCTAACCTAGATTTAGCTACTATGCAATTTTTGAGAGCATCCAATGGACAGATTTAGAAATATCTAAGAAAAAGTGCTCAAAAGTGCTCAAGATTGAGTTTTTTTAAGATCCTAGAAAATATGTCCATCAAGAACTCTCGCAGACCTCATATTACCTATATATGGTCTAGATACAGCTACTATAGGAAGGGTGAAAGTTAGATCCACTCATATTTGAAGAAATCTCAGAAAAACCACAAAAACCCACTAAAAATACACTAAAAATGACCCTATTCTCTTAATTTCTTCAAATCTGACAATTCAAAACTCAATCCAAATTGGTAATAGTTGTATTATATTGTGATTGAGCTACTGCCAAATTTTGGTTCAGATCAGACCCTCGAATCTTGAAAGCTTAGAGAAACAGTCCTAAAAAGTGCTAGATTATAGCAGAAATCTTCAATTTTTGACGATCAGCCCAAAATAACCCTCGTAGGACTTAGAGGAGTTCCATCGGATCTTGATTCAACTATTGTGAAGAAGGCGAGAGTTAATTCCTAGCCTTGTTGAAAAAAAAATCATTTTCTATATCGTCTCCATCCGTGTTTTCATCTCCATCTCCATCAGCTCAACCTTCATCATGTTTCAAATCTTTACATGCATCTATCTTTTCCTCCATCAGTATCCTAAGGTAACAACCATATGTACCATTTATTCACACACCTCCCTTCTATCCTTTTGATTGTCCTTGATGTCGTAATCTCTCAATATTTGGTCTACTTCTTTTATTCTCTTGTTCACCTATCAAAAAAATAATATTAGGAGCAAACCAGTCATATCCAATTGCAGAGATATCGGATGGAAAATCAGGAAAGTCTGAAGGCTTAATGCTACTCAAGCATGCAAGGGAAGAAGTCTACGAATCATCAGGGAGTGCAACCGAGTCAAGCAGACCGAGTGCAGTAGAAGACCAAGAACCTTGCACTTCAAGTACAGGCTGTCCTCAAGCTTATGCTTGCATGGTCAATTTTTCTGAGAAGGACAAATCTACAAACTGCTTTGGAGATCATCCGAGTGCAAGATGTCCAATCAAGAATCCGCGATATGGAAAAAATGTGGAGCAGAAGTCCTGACGGCCAGATCCAGCAGTTCATAGGTCCCAAGAAGAATCAAGCCAACAAGGAGGTATAGTTCGTGTTTGCATACTCACGTGCAGATTCGCAGATGAAGGCCGTGAGTGCTCTTGTGCAGGTCTGGAGATGAAACCATTTTGTGTAGGTCCGAAGAAGCTTTGTTTGGGAGCATGGCTCAGTTATCTGGGCTCGTTTGAATCTTGTTCAGGCTAGTTTCTTGTAGGTTGTGGGCGTTTTGTATATTTGAATAGCCATGCTAAGTCATTTGCCATTGAAAAACGGTGGATCTTGATATGTGTTATGTGATATAGATCTCGTTCAAAATTTGGATATTATGGGAATAATCCGGAATGGTCGTGTTAGTTGTGTGTTGTGACTATTATGAGCAGGATGCTTGAAAGACTAGTCCAAACAGACTATTTGTCATAGTCAAAAAGATTGTGCATAGGTGTTGTTGTAGACTATGGATGATGACAGGTTTGGAAGAACTTGGAACTGTGTGAAAATTGAGAAAACGTGTGCATAGATCTGAGTGACATGGATGAGTGGACTGAGGAGTATGTGGGTGAGTCAAGCGGCAATTGGCATCAAATGTAGATTCTCTGTCTGTCTACTAGTTTCTCTGTTTCTTTTAGTTCTTGTTTACAAATTTAATAGCTTTGTGATCTGCCTGTCACCAGAGACTGGAGGCTTGACTTTAAGTTTATCACTCTTGTTTAAGGACCAAATCAGGCAGAAAGGGATTGATCTTCGTTGTAGTATTGTCTTGCCTGTCAGAGGACAGTCCAGGGAGATCACTCTTTAACTGTATCACATGCATTCAGAACCAAACATGTAACCAAGAAATCAGTGTCCAGTTCAGTTGAACAATCAAGAAATCCTACTTCTAACTACTGCAAAATCGAAATGAGCAGATCCTAGAACTAAAACTAAGCTAGCATACATTTCACAAAAGCAAGAATTTAGAAATAGGAAACAAGAACTAACTACACAACATTTTTGAGAGTCCAAACCCAACCAATCCTAGATCGAACGGATCTATCCCCCAAGCTATGGATCGATATCAAAAAGGAATGAGACATCACACCAGCAGCATACGACTACCAGTTTCATGATCAAAGATACACTAGTGAGATCCCAATAGGTATATTTATACCCTCCAAGGCCCATGCACCACTAGAAGTTCACTGTGACACCTCACTAGACATCTTTGTAGCCTATTTGAGCCACGTCATCCAGTTTCTCAATGACTGATAGACCCATACATATCCACCATCATGAGTTTAGACCTACAACCATTAATTATGACCTTATACTCACAAGGGCCCCAATTCCTTTATAGTCACAATTAACTTATGGGTTGTTGGTCTACTGATCCCTAGCATTGACACACTACCCAAGACCAGTTGTGGGCATGACAGCTTCCTCCGTCCAATGTGGTTACGTGGTGAGCTTGTAGATTGGCCTTGCTAACTCCGCAAAATCTAGAGAGAAGATCGGATAGTAGTTAGCGTGGCCCATGAAAATGTAGACCTTGCGAATCATCCCTGGTGGTGGCAGATCAACAATGACTCTTGTCGTTGATAGATCAGTGGTGATTCCGTGTCTTGATACAATGTGGCCCAAAATGAGGCCATGTGTCACCCAAAACTGACACTTTTCTAGGTTCGGTGATATTTGTACTTGCAACATTGAATTAACACCTTCTCCGAATGAGATAACTGCTCACTGTTAGCCCCGTGCATGCACAGATCATCCAGGAAGATCTCCAGAAAATTTTGCAGGTACTCTTTGAATGTTGCTTGCATAACTCTATGGAAGGTATTGGGGGCATTGCAAAGTCCGGATGGCATCACCTTATAGGCATAAGTTCCTCATTCAGTGGCAAATGTTGTCTTGTGTTGGTCTTCTGGCAATATTTTTACTTGATTGTAATTGCTAAAGCCATCCAGGAAACTGTAAACTTCATTGTGCATGTCATATAGCTCGAGTTTGTACATACTAGAGAATAATATTTACAACTTGTAAATGCACAAGCAAGATGATTTTCCTCATCAACCCTTATAGACAAGTTGGATAGCTTTTTATTTTTCACACTCTTCCTAAAAAGTTATCAACTTGGCTTGATCACTTGAACTTAAAAATCCTCCAAGGTTGGTCCAATTGTTGATGAAGAACCTTTTTGTGTGTGGATTCTTTGCTTTGAATTTGAATTGAAGATGAACAAAGAATCCATCATAGCAGCACCCTTACCATAGCCATGATAAGATCTCTTTGACAGAAATCATTTCCAAATGCCTTTGAAAAATATTACACCAATTTGCTACTATGCCAATGTGCCTCCTCCATGCTTGATGTCGATCTTGGGTTTGCAAAGTCCACATGCATGAAGTTGGCTGCACCAAAATCTGAAAAATTCGAGGCCTCGAAGCCTCATAATGACCACAAAGATCATATAGATCAAGATTATACTTTGAGCAATATTCAAGATTAAGCACACTAGCTTCATTAGTCCAAACACTATGAACTCTGTCCAAAATGAATCTTATCTTAAAACCATACTCTAACTTGATCAAATTGAGGCTAAATACTTTCTTAAGAATGTAAGTATCATCATTGGATGTTTCACTTACTCTCAAAAGAAGTTCACAATATGCCTCAAAAATGAAAAAACTCCTTTTTTCAAACTATGAGTACTAAACTCATACTTGCTCTTACTCAATTTAAGAGCACACAAATGATTATACAATATCTTGCTTTCTATATGTTTTGGAAACATAATCAAGTCACAAATGACAAGAATTAATTCCAAACTAAAGACTTCATTCAAAACTAGAATAGTCTTACTTGGTCTTTGAGATAAGCAAGTCTCAATTAAGCAAGATATATCAACCAAAGAAAGAGAACCATAGGTGAGTAGAATACAATGAATACCACTTTCACTTATGGTTTCTTTTCCATGAAATAAGAACCACAAGGACTCGGCCTTGTACAATGAAGATCTTCTTGGATATGCATGTTGAGGATACTCCTCCTCAAACCTCAACCTCATCACAACTTGATTACTCACCATAGCCATGACTTGTGATGCACTTAGAGACACTATGCTCTCGGCCTCTTCCAAGATAGAAAATAGATCTTCAAAATAAAGAAAATTTCCATGCTCAAACACCTTCGAGATAGAGAGTGTAAAGGCTATGTAGTCTTCCTTGGTGGATAAGCATCCAACCATTATCCATAGACTAGGATCTCCATCCTTCTTTCCTTCCAAGAAACCACATGCAAAGCAATAATCTTCAAGAACACTAAGGTACACAACCTTAGGCTTATAACTGAAAAAGACTCCATATAGTGCACTCCTTCCATTAGCTCCATAACTCCATAAAGTTTTGCATGATGGAATATACACATGCACCATAAAACTTGAAGAGACAAGACATAGCCAAATGTAACTTGTGGAACCATCAATAGTACATGCAAAGCAAGAAACACCTTCCTTGCTTACTGATAAAGAAAGATGAACATCCGAATGTTCCAACTCCATAGGATGCTTTGTCTTGGTAGAAGACATCAAATATGGATCCATATGTGATTTTGCCATAGAATAAGCCACTCTTGGCTTGATCTCCTTGACTATAATAGGCATAGATCTGAAATTGGAAACATGCACCCTCCTATGCCATAGCCCCTCCTTGGAAACATAAGTCATCAATGCAACATCACATGCACTTCTATATTTTTTTTTTGTGTTTCTTTGAAGGGCTAGGATTTCAATCTTTGCCACTCCAAATAGCCAATAGGATGAATGGGGCAAGGGCCTCCCCAAGAATAAAAGGGCACCATTTGTACGCATTTTACATTCTCAATTCTAGGAGAAAAGTCTGTTGGTTTCTCTCTCTCTCTCTCTCTCTCTCTCTCTCTCTCTCTCTCTCTCTCTCTCTCTCTCTCTCTCTCTCTCTCTCTCTCTCTCTCTCTCTCTCTCTCTCTCTCTCTCTCTCTCTCTCTCTCTCTCTCTCTCTCTCTCTCTCTCTCTCTCTCTCTCTCTCTCTAGTCATTTTCTCTCTTTCTCCCTCTATACGCTTTCTCTTCATGCTATGCAGGTCAAGGCGAGGTTGTCGCTCCCAGTGACAAACCTCTATGCTACAAAGACGACACAATAGTTGATGACAACGCCAATCAATAAGCCACTGGATTGATCTTTTTCATGATATAATCGGGACCAGCATAAGGACGAACAAACTTATGCGATAGCCTTTTCGCAATGTGATGTTCTTGGTGTTCAGCTAAACTTGATCACCTTCATTCAATTCCAATTCTCATCCATGTGGATTCACGTCGGCTGCCATGCAACGTTGTGATTGCTCTAAAAATGTCTTCACCTCTATAAGATTTGTGTGCCACTCATTGATGAATTTCTCTATAGTGGGAACTGGGGTTTCCTTCACTCATGTAAGGAAAGAGCTAGGAACAATTGGCAAACAACCGTTGCTTTTTTCAAATGGTGCCTTTCCAATAGATTTGTTCACTTGCTTGTTATGTGCGAACTCAAGGATATCCAAGTAGTTGACCCAATTGGATTGGTCCCAAGCCACATAATTTCGTAGATTTTGTTCAATTTTCCTATTGACTTGGTGTCTCGATCTGAAGTAATCATTCTAGGTAAGCCATGGTATTTGAAAACATATTTGAAAAATAACTTTTTTACTTCTTCGCCTGTCACTAAACTCTTGGTTGGTACAAGGTGAGCTTGTTTCAAAAATTGATCAATCACCACATAAATCAAACCAAAACCTTGATAGCGTGGTAGGTTTACAATAAAATCCATGCTTAGTGATTTTCAGGATATGCTAGTACGGTAATGGTTGGAGTAGTCCCACTGGGGCTAATGGTTCTACCTTCGCTTGTTGACATGTAGGGCAAGTTTGTACAAAGGATTCAGTATCTGCCCACATATCCGGCCAATAGAAGCCTCTCTTGAGAAATTCATACATGTGATTCACCCTTGGGTGTTGGGTGGCGAGTACCTCATGATGTTCTCTCAAAAAAAAAAAAATCTTAGGTTGATGTCGTATGACTACTTTGTGTTGTTTATAAACATTTGATCTTTTCAAGTGAATTGCTTACGCGGTTTTGCCCAATTGGAATTCTATCATTTGCTCCTTAGCCCATGGGACTACACTATATTTATCTGTGATTTCCTAGAGAAGACCAACCACCTGAGTTGCTACTGTTGCATCAAGAGCTCATGTCTGCTTAATGCATCTGCAACTACGGTGTTCTTTTCCACCATGTATACAATATCCATGTTAAACTTTGAGAGAAAGTTTTGCCTTTGCATTTGCTTTGGTGCGAGCATACATTTGTATGGATTTCAAACGGTTTTTTGAAGTCCGGTAGAGCAAGAATGGGTTCTTGAGTGATCGTTGAAGTTCTTGGAACATTGCTTTACATTCTGGTGTCCATGTCATCTTCAGATGACTCTTGTCTGTTCAAACAACAGTGCCATGATTTTGCTAAATGCTTCAATGAATCTTTTGTAGAAGTTGCATAGCCCCATGAAGGATTTGATGCCATGAACAGTTCTAGGTGCTCGCCAGTCCAAGATAGCTTTGATATTCTTAGGATAGATCCGAATTCGTCTGTAGCCTATAATGTGCCCAAGGAAATCGACTTCCTCTACTACAAACTCACATTGCTCTCTTTTTGCGAACAAGAGGTTTTTCCTTAGTCATTGAAGAACCATTCTAGAATGTTGAATGTGATCTTTGAGGCTGCGCTTGAACACTAAGATGTCATCGATGTACACAATAATGAATTCGTCTAAGCAATCTTGAAAAATGTTATTCATCAATATGCAAAATGTGGCTAATGTGTCTGTTAGATCGAACAACATCACCATGAACTCATGAACTCATGACTCCCAAGTTGCCTTGCTTCTTCAATCCCTTACCTTTTGCCTTTGACCCTGAATTTACCCTTTGAAAACAATGTATGTTATTCTCCTTGAGTAAAAGTGCCTCCTCCTCTTGCTTGTAACTTATGCTCTTCAATCACTAAGACCTCTCGGAAATCTTCCACACTTGGCAATGTCTTTTGAATGGCAAAGCTTTGTACAAGGTTAGCATGATCATCCAACAAACCATTAAGCAGAACTTGAACTACTTTTACATCTTTAATGCTTTCATCAATGCAAGCAAGATTATCATTCAAGGATTTGACTCTTAAAATAAATGTGTGAGCGCTTTCCTCTTTCTTTTGTCTACTTTGGAAAATTTGCCTGCTTAGGATTAGAACCCTATATGTGGACTTACTTTCATAAACCTTCTTCAATGCATTCCATGCTTCACTTGAAGAAGTGCACTTACCAACTTCCTTAAGTAGTTCATTGGTGACATTCATCTTCATGATGTGGAATGCCCTATTGGTCCTTTTGTGGTCTTGATGTGCCAAAGGTCTCTCACACCAATGTCCATTAGCTCATTCAACTCAAGCAGAGATTCCATCCTCACTTGAATAATTGGTAGAATATCTTACTTTCCAACATGATCTCACTATTAGTAGTCATCATGCAAAATGGTTACTCCTCTAAGAACTTGTTCTAATGCACTAAGCACTCGCACGCCTCTCAACAAATGAAAGAAAGTGAAATCACAAACATTTAAAACATTACAATAATATCTATCTTGAAACTAGTCAAGTTCCATGTATATTTTTGATGAATCTTGATCAACAAATGATCAAACACAATGGAATAGCAGAACCTAAGAGCTATTCCACTTTTGAAAGGTTTGGAAGCAATACAATCATTTCAATTTTGGTTCTCTTCTACATTTGTGTAGAATACTTGATATATGCTTGTTCAATCTCTATTGGTGAAAGGAATTCAATGCATTATTGCTATTGTACGCCCTGTTTACAAAGTATAAGATCAGATCCAAACATGTGTTGAATAGCTTTTGATTCTATTTCATTTTGGTACTGTGATCAATAGTAAAATTGTGTAAAAATTGTCTTGACAAACGATTTGATGTGCAACTGCTATATCTAAAATTTCACATGGCATCAAAGCTTGCTAGCATCCAAAAATACTAAGTCTACCAAATTTAGTAATGATTGTAGGTCTACTTTTAATCTAGCATGATTTTATGCATTTGTGTACATCTATTTTGATTAAATCTCTTTTGTGTGTTGTGGTTGGATCGATATGATCAAAAGCATTTTCAAATTATTTCAGGTCATTTACATTCTAGAAAGAGAAAACAAACTCTTTATTTGTTAAAGATATTGTTTACATTCAAACTATGTTGTTGTTTCTAGTTTCTAAATTGACAATCTCCTCCAATGAGTGAGCTATGATCCTCATGTGAATGATCAATCTCATTTTTGGATGAGTTTTGATCCGCTCGGAATAAAAAACCTTCCTATATGAATGAGTACTAACATTGTCAATTATTTTGCATATAGTTTTTGTGATTTAGTAGGATTGAAGTTAGTTGAAAGTGATGACTCTCCTCTCTAGATTGGTTTAGATTATCCAAAACAGGACCTAAAGTGGATATATTGGCCAAAATTACCAAGTAAAGCTAAAAATCAACTTCTGTATGTACAAGTGAATAAATAAATTTGGAACCAATTTTAAAATGCAGATCATGTAAGCTTAAATTGGTTCCAAATTCATTTAGTCACTAGTACATTTAAGCTCAAATTGTCAAACTAAAAAGCTAAAAAATTAGTTGACAATATTCACACCATCCTCCTCTCCCATGCCATGCACCAATGCTGTAACGCAACAACAACAAACTGCTACTATAGCTGACGTGCCAAGAAAGTAGCTAGCTATTGTAGCAGTGCAGCTGCAGCACCACCTCTTGTAGGGGTACCACTACTCCCCCCTTCCCCTATCTCCATATCTCATCCTCTTTCTCCATCTAATCAGAATCTAGAAAACGTTCTTATTGTTCTTCCAAGCGCCTCTTACCCACAAGTTTCAACATCTTCAACACTCTTCAATGTGATCACTTTTCTCTATGAGAATAACAAAAGGATTTTCCAACTCCTTACTTCTCGCTAGAAGGAAATGGACTCCCACCAAACAATGCTCCAATTGATGCATTCGCACATCCAACAATTGGTGGATACATCCATTGAAAATATCAAAAAGGAAATTACATCTGTCAAAGGTGCCCAAGTCACCACTTCAGCTAAAGATCAAGCAATCTGAGAGTAATGTGGATCAGCACCATACGGCAGTCCGCTCTTGGGCAAAGATTCTCAAAAAAAGCAAAACAGACCATCATGGGTTAAAGGTCCAAATAAAGGCACTCCAATTTCATTCATCATCGCTACATTTAATGAGAGCCAACTATTATGTGAGCAAAAGGCCCTTGACATTTGTGTAAGAAGCATTCTTGATTCTCACGATGCTATTTGTGAGGCCATACAATTTTTGAAAATAATCTCCAGCACTATGACAAAGGCTTGGACACAACCTGTTGTACCAAAAAAAGATACTAGTACCCTTGTCCTACGCTTCACTTCGATGGACGCCTGATGAGATGCACTACAACGACAACTTCCAAAAGATACCAAAATCTTTTTGTACAAAGATCTCACCTTTGTTCAAGTTGTGGAATGCAAAAAAGCCGTTCAGGGATGGTGGATGCATGATCTACAAGATGGTATCATTCATTTAGTTCCATGAGTCCAAATAAAGGCGTGTAGTGTCATGGTTTTTGAGTTGAAAATCTTCTTTGAGATTGAGAAATGAAGAGTCAACAAGTTTCCAATCTGATCCCTTTTCCAAACTCATCAAATTACCTAAGCATTATTGGCATGCAGACTACTAGTTCATCAAGCAACAGAGCATTACACATCTTTGAACATTTCAAAAGTATGTCTCACATCAATAAATAAACTGTGCCATTGGGTAGAAAAAATTTGCAACATTGATGTTCTTCACATCCCTGGATGATTCGATGCATTTTAATCACTTATTCCATTTAACTCTTGCAAGCAAGCAGCAAGAGACCAAACAAAAAAGATTTGCAAGCAATTAAACCAGACTGTAACACTGCGAGGCTCTGCTGGTGAAATGGGTGTTTCCTGCAGCCTGTTCCCACAATTACAAAAAATTTATATAAATCACCGAGTATTTAACCAGGAAACACAATAGAGAGTACAAGCAGATAACACAAAAAAAGTGCAAAACAATAAATCTGCAATACACTATCATTTGTGTCCTATGATCCGAGAGTACAGTACAAGTGAGCACCTTGCTCCCCATGGTTGTCCTATGAATATCAGCAGATTTCCACTTCCATACATTTGCTTAGCTGCAATCACATAGTTGCTCAAAACTTGTACTTACACCTGCAAGTGAAATTCACCTCTTTCAGTCTTGCAACTCATCTGCAACATAGTTCATTGGCACCTTAGTTCACCATAAAAACTTCTGATTATATATAACCACTCCTGCGACTTGATGACAATGAGATTGCCTCTGCAAGAGAGACGCTTTTTTTTCAATCTGCACAAAGAATCTTAACTTATTGTGTTGCATTTTGCAACTTCTGTACCATTTCACCGCTTCATTTTACTGATGACCATGCTTAGATTTTATAGGCTTGTATTGCATGTTTGCACCCTTTCTTCAGCTTCATTTTAGTAATGCAAGACTGTGAAAAAGATTTCAGTCAAGCTGGCATCTTACAAACCTTTAACTATGCACATTTGATCTCCACGAGCTGCCAAAAGAGTTGATGAAAACGCACCCCACACAATGCAATTGGCATTTTTGGACATGATTGTTGAGTGATGACTGAATACCAAAGTTGGGGTCATTGCTGTGATATCATTTGATTTTCCCAAAAATGGTGCCAAGTTAAACTGAGTAAATACTGTGATCAATGTCATAAGAATCAATTTTCTTCGGCAGGCCATTTGCCTTGAGGCTTGCTAGCAGTTCCTCTTTGAATTGTCAAGTCCAAGCACATATTAGGTTGATGCCCTCTTGCAATTATATTCTGGTCTTAGCTTCTCGACAAAAGATTTGAAAAATATCTTCAGATCCTTTACATCAGATCGCTGCACAACAGCATGACAAAATATCAACAGACAACTACTGTTGAGTCACTTGGAAGTTAAAACTTCAAGAATGCGGGATTCTCAGGAACACGACAGATTAACACTAATAAGCTGAAAGCTACATCAAAAGACCAAAAATGATTTCATAGTTTGAACTTGAGGATCAGTGATAGACATTTTTAAAACGGAACAAAGCAGAAACTTACTATTATCACAATTGGAAGGTAAACAATGGTCTTAGGGTCAAGGTCTCTAAGACACCTTACCTGAATATGAAGGCAATATTGCTCTGCCAAATTTGGAGGGCAATGAGCTGCAGGAAGGATTTGATTTGCTAATTGCATTAAGAACTCGTCACCGTATTTTTCATAGATGATTCTTTGGACCGCAACAATCTCACCAAGAACCACAACCTAAAAATATCAACTATCAGATAGCAGTTTCCACAATATCTCATCAACTTGTCTACATGGATCAAATGATAGAAATGACAGTATCTTAATGTGGAACATTTATCCAAGTACACTGCAACAGCATTAGGAAGTACGTTACACAATCGTCAAAAATTCTTTATGAAAGTGAGACATCATGACCAAATATGATTCTAATCAACAGAACAATGCTTACACTGATTGACCAAATATGACTCTGATAAACAGAGCAATGCTTACACTGATGGCCCCCAATTATGAAGCTAACTACCACGCTCACATCTAATGCCACTATGAATGAAAAGAGAAAACAATCAAAGCGAGATGGTACAAAGCAAAACTATATACCAACTGTGGAAATCATAAACGGGGTAAAGTCAAATAAATTCAACAAACTCTCTAAATTTGCCCTCAGCCCAGCTTGTACATAGCAAGGATAAAAAATAAGCTCTAGTCAAGTAGCAAGTCAGTACATGGCATACTGCAACCTTCTGTAATTCCTGGGCCAAGGATTGGGAAGCCAACCTAAAAATGGTCCAGATGTAGGAACTCACAGAAGCTGAATGATTTGAACAACCCTTGTAAGCTGACAAATGTTAGTGATTTTTTAACTTTGAGCAATATATGACATCCAAAAACACGAGCCTCTACTGTATGCAACTCACTCTATGCCTTCTCTGTCCCTCACTCATCCTAGCTACTAACTTCCGGTCTTCCATACTATAACCCACCAAAGGCTCTCAGTTTCCAGCTTCAATGGCCACAGGTTGTTCTGGAATAAACAACTAGCATTATTGAATATTATATGTTGTTAGCATGAATTGTTTCCAGAACAAAATGCTACAGTAGCAACAAGTCACCAACTGCAAAGTCCAACTATGATCTACAGGACCACTAATACAACCAATTTCTCAGTAATAAAGGAATGAAGGCAGTTAATGAGATTTTAGATTGTCGAGACTCGACATAAATTCAGACATATAACAGATGAACTCCAGAATTGCAACAAAGAGAGATTCTGCTATGTAAACCATAAGCATATACTTAGATGCAGTCATTTAAAAATTAAAGGAAAATCATTATACTTTTGGAACATGTAGTCTTATTCTAGAAGAGAAGATGGAGATATTTGAACAGCAACCCATGGGAAAATCATTCTTCCACTTTGAAACTATGTAAAAATCAGATCTCAAATAAGAAAACAAACCGTGTTCACATCCCGTAGATCAAAGGAATTTTGCAGAACACTGAAGATACAACACTCTGCAGCAAATTGTTCAATCACAAACCGACGAAATCCTGGAACCTGCTAAGACAGCAGTCCAGAGTCCAAAAGCAATTTACTCTTCTGATAGCATATAATATGTATACGTCTTCCAACTTCAATTTTCATGAGCAAGAAGAGAAGTAAAGATAATATAGCTCGAATCCATTGCACTCTTCAAAGGCTTCTGTATCACACAATTCAGCATCTTTTCTTATCTGAAAATTAGCCATTCAGCTAGTGGCTGAATGGCCCATGAATATTTTTCTCACTAGTTTCATTGATATTTTCTGAACATTATTAAGTATGGAACCCTAAACTAATCAATTATCATTGTATGGAGATTGGTAGAAATTTTGCTTGGATGGAAACCTTCAATCTTTGAAATACATCATTATCCTTTTTCTGAAATTTTTCTTAAGAATTTTAAAATGTCCTTTTGGGCCATCAACTATCAAAGAAGAGAAATAGTTTTTAAGGGTTCAAACAGCTATGATATCCATTTCCTTATACCTAAAAGAGAACTCCATTAACAAGGTAACTAACGTTCCATTGAATTTCAAACCGTAATCAACAGCATACAAAAACGTTTTCATAATGGCACCGCAAAAAAAAAAGGGAATGCATATGGCAACTTTGAATGTGCATTCGGATGAATCCAGCATGTGCCATGTCATCATACCAGATCATCAACATTGTCAACTTTTTGACATGAGCATATTTCTAACTACAACTAGAACTTTTAAGTTCCTGAAAAATGCCAGAAAAATGGCCCAAACAAGGTCTAAAAACTTTTGGATGTCCAAAAACAGCCTAAGATTTATAAATTTTTGCTCTTTTTTCAAGGGAATTGAAAATGGCCCAAAATTTAAAAACGGCTAGGAAACGGCTGATTATGGCTTTTACAACCATATTCAGGTCAAAATCGTCTTGTTTGTGTTTGTTGGCCCTGGCCCCCTACTCTTTAAAAACACTTGAACGCTGCATTTTCTAATGGAGCCACCTAGCCCATTATATCAGATTCCATTAACGACACTTTTTTAAAATATGATTTAGTACATCCAAGGGGAGGATCAAATTATCACAAGGAGACATGAAAATAATAATCCTCTTACCTATGCCCAGGCAAGAGAGACTGACTTCCACAAGACTCCCAAAGAGTCGTCATCCTCTCTAACATCACTTAAGCAGTGGAGCCCAAGGCATGAATCTAACTCATCTACTTTTTTGGGTTCTCTATCTCCAGCAGGGCCCAAGGGAAAAAAATTCAGATTTCTATGCAACGTGAAAGTGTGAAAAAGTGGAGTCTTTAGTTGTATTAGAACGTGAGGATTTCTATCTGACCTTTTCAAAGGCATGCTCAAATCCAAGAGAGGAACAAGTCATCATTTCTTTTTGTGAACATGCATAGCAAAGACAGATGGTACACCAAATGCAACTATCACCACAAACATAACAATCTAAAAGGTTATACAAAGTTGTTTTTGTACACTCGAATAACATGTCACATCAATGCATGGCTTCCATTTAGCTCGTTTAGAAAATCAGATTCAATAAGGATTGGATCAAAACAAATTTTTTAAAGACATTCTTTTTTAGATGAAACCTTCTAAATTTTTTTCCCTGCATTTATTTCTGCCACAAGGCAATAAACAAAGACCTTGTGATTTGAATCAAGTCTAAATGCTCGGGAGATTGGTTGTAATGTTACAGAGTTTTATGCAAGCTGATGCCAGTTGGTTCATAGCTTTTGCACTCAAGTTTACACAATTTATTTTATGTAAACAAGATCTCGCCTTACTAGCCGGAATTGGACCTAAAACAACTGAAAACCCTCTAATTTGTCTCTTTCTACACCCATAAGGACAAAAAATATATATATTTGGAAGAATAGAATGTGTCCGAATTGGATAAGTCATTAACATCAGTAGGTTAAGTTTAAGAAAAGCATACATGCAATGAAAAAAGTCAAAGGATCCATATCAGCACAAAGAGATAAAATTCCAAAAACAAAAATCTTAACCAACCGACACCACCTCATCAATACACAAGCATAAGTTGTCATCAAACTTTCAAAAGAATCCAGATTCTTTTGGATAGACCCAAAGCTGACTAAGAAGCAAATGACAATCAAAAAGAAAAAATTTAGAATAAAATTCAAAATAAAACTAATAGAAATCCAAAAGAAAAACTAAAAGCAAAATTAAGGAGTATGATACGAGAACTAGAGTTACCAAGACAAACAAAACACAAAATACTGCAAATTGCCTTAAAGTCAATTTGCTCATCCAATGTTGTCCAGTCATTGAGAATGCATCAAACTACGTTGCCATGGAAAGACTTGTTTGTAAGTTGTTAGCAAGGCATACCCTCACATTTTGACATACCCGCAACCTTTTTAGATGTTTGTGTTGCACAGTGCCTAGATCCCTTTCCATGAACAATGCAAAATCATTGTGGGTCAATCATGTAGTTGAGATGTTACAGTTCTTGGTGAGGTTTTTCATCATCAAGATACTTACAATTCCTAGGGGCTCCTCTAAACTCAAGAATCTAAGATGCATCAGGTTTGCATTTAAGTTCATTGTTTTTTGGAGCGGTTTTTGAAGGTGCACAGTAGCCTCAAGCAAGTCGTTGTTTCAGGACCATCACAAGAGCTCAAATCTAGAGGACTTAAAGTTCTCAATTTTATCATCTTTATTTTGAGATGAGGCATAAACTAATGTCACAAATGCTACAACTTATATCCTCTATTAGAGTCTATCCTACATCAAACTAATAAACAGGTATCCACTATGGGCATTTAATATGAGTTCATAAACAAACTAGGGGGGTAGTAATTAAGTTGAATACTGATTAATTCCTACAAGTATGCTCAACTTGCAACTTGCATAATGTAGTATCATTGATTATAAATTTGCATTTGACTTCCAATTTTTCATTTTCAATATTGATTCTTGGATTATGTTCTAAGAACCTCAACTCATCAATATTCCAAAATACACCTCATTTTGGAATTTCATGGGCTTAAATACGGGAAAGTAAATGACTGTAATTCACATCAACTTTTCTACAAAATAGGTTGCAAGACTATAGACAAATGGCAATCAACAACAAGCTTAGGGCAACATGGTTCACCTATATTAGTCGGCTTTATCTTGATATTGACACACAACATGCACTTTGGCATAAACTAGATGTATTTAGGAATGAGACCTATACAATGACGGAATGAAGGACCTGCATGCTGCAGCCAATGGCATGGTGACTGACGTTGGATGACTGTACTCCAAGATCGCAAAGAGTTGCACTTTGATTCCATTCCATGCTACTGGTGATCGTACCTAGCTCTCACGGGCTCCCATCTCCATGGCTAGAGATCCATCCTACCTCAAGCATGCTCATACCATCCTTCCACCTGAATGCTTGAATCTATGACACGAGGCAGCTTGAGGTGCTAACACGTAGCACTAAAAATGTCAACAATGCCAGCCTAGCATCCCACCTCATGGCAAAGCCATCACCTGCAAGTCATACCGTTATGGTACAAAACATTCCCTCCCCCTTAAAAGTTCCCTTCATGAAACTCCACAAAAGTTGCATGAGAGAGGAATTGGAATGTTTCGTCTCTCATTCATACAAATGTAGGAACACACTCCACAACACAATAAGACAGGTTAGTGTACATGCATGTGAGCCTATGCCAAAGAAAACCAAAGAGCCCATGCAAGTCATTGTATTTTGAAACTTCATCCAAAAATTATACGACGTCGCAACTCAAGTTGTGCGTTGCGAGTCATGACTCATGAGGCATGAAATTGTGGAACTCAATCTAGAAGTGACAAGGATACAAATTTGCGACCAAGGTCACAAAATGAGGCCCTATATGCATTCCTCCATCAAGAAGCTTTATTAATTGCAAGTTAATTCCCACTTCCAAGTTTCCACCATGTTTTATCTTCGGTTGTTGACTTGTATTCTTCAAGATAAAAAAAATTTCCGTTCAGTTTTTCAACTTCAAACATGCCAATAATAGTTGTTGGTCCTTGCGCATGTTGTGCATATTTTTATTTTGGAAATTGGAAAACACATTCCTAACTAATCTTGTTCAAATTGTGGCTAAAAAACCCCTCAAGTTGGTTAGGATACAAAGGGAACAAGATTAGTGCATCCGCTATGCAACCAATTGGAAGACTAATAGCGTCAGATCTTATCACCTAGACTAGAAATCGTTCATCTGATCTTTGTGAATATGTAGAACAAATCAATTACCATATTCAACAAGCTAAAATAATGTCCGGTCTTCAACTGGACATATTTTCTCTATTTCTCAACCAAATCACTTGACATTTTTGCAACATGCTACCATCCTTTGGGTGCAATACGAAATGCTTTCCAACTAGCTATAGCACTGCATTTTGGTGCACTACTGTGTTTTCTCAATTCCTAGACAAAAAATGCCCACAAAATTTCGTCAAAATTGTAAAATCATACTAAAATGGCATAACTTTCTCAAATGACCATCTTTCTGATCATTGTAGAGACCTAAAGTAGGGCAACCTGGCCCTCCTAGATTGATCGTGAGCTCCATATGGCCTCCCCTAACCCTTCAGGAAGTCAATCAGCAGCCTAAACAACCCACTATGCTGAGGTTTAGGGCCAAAATACTATAAACAACCAACAACAACTATAACGATCAAAAATTGCAATTGTAAGTTGTTGCCACTAGGCTCCTTGAGGTGCTCCTTGTTCCGTAGAGTGGCTACACTGCCCCAACGACTCAAAAATGGCTGAGATATGGCTAAGGCACTGTTTCACCAATCTCCTAGTCTTGCAAAAAGCTCACAAAGCACTTCTTTAATAGTAAACTAGCGAAGTGTGCCCACCGAAGGCGGACATCTCTAGATGCGGGCCAAAATTAGTTCGTCGATGCTACCATGAGATTATAGTACCGTAAAAAACAGGGTTTTGAGAGAGAGAGAGAGAGTGGGAAAGCTCGTCGATGACGGGCAGCTGGAGGTCAAAGGCGGCAGAGAATGTGTTAGTACGAAATGTGTGTTTGTATGCAATGTATGTAGGTTTAGGGTTCTGAGAGCCCAACAAAGGTTTGTGTGTGTGCGTGTATGTACGTTGTGTGTGCGTGTCTACATGTATGAGTGTGTATGTGTGTGCACGCGTGTATGTGTATGTGTTGTGTGTGTGTTTGTATGTGTATGTCTTGTGTGTGTGTATGTGTGTTGTGTGTGTGGGTGCGTGTATATATATGTATGTGTATGCGCTATGCGTGCATGTGGTGTGTGTGCACGTGTGTGTGTGTGTGTGTATGTGTGTTGTATGTGTATGTGTTGTGTATGTGTGTGCGAGTGTGTGTATGTGCATTTGTTGTGTGTGTGTGTGTGCACCATGTGTGTGTTAATAGAGGGTGTGTGTGTGCGCGCGTGCACATGCGTGTGTTTATGGAGTGTGTGTGTGTGTTAGTTAATCATTAGGGTTAGGCTTTAGGCATTAGGCATAAGACATTAGGCTTTAAGAATTAAGCATTAAGGTTAGGCTGTAGACATTAATCATTAGGGTTAGGCTTTAGGCATTAGGGTTAGGCTTTAGGCTTTAGGCATTAGGCATTAGGCTTTAGACATTATGCTTTAGGGTTAGGCTTTAGGCATGTGTTTGTGTGTGTGTGGCATATGTCTGTGGTAAGTGATCAGCCGAATGTCTATGGTAAGTGATCAACCGAATGTTTGAGGTAAGTGATTAGCCGAATGTTTGTGCTAAGTGATGATTTGTCGAATGTAGCTTTAGTTACAGTGTTGGATCTAGATTCAATAACTCATGGATGTAACTCATCGGATATGATTCATTAATTCGTCGGATGTGATTTAATAACTCATCGGATGTGTGTCGGATGTGTGTCGGGTGAAAGGTGAGTTAGCTGACAGGGAGTCGGTTGACAGGCCTGTCACGGGCCTGTGGGGGGGGGGGGGGGGGGTGGTTTCCGGGCAGCTCTCACGCTGCCCGTCACGCGTTAGTGGGCAGCGTGAGCAGCCCGGGAAGACTAAACTTTTAATTAATATAGACAATTGGGAATGGAAGACTGATAGCGTAGGATCATATCATTTGAAGTAGCAATCAGTCATCTGAACCCTGTGAATATGTAGCACAAATCAATAGCACAAGCGGAAACATGAAATCACAATACAGAAAGAGAGCAATAGCCACCACACGAACACACACGCTTGGCTTTTACAATTTGTACATCTATTTGTCCACAAATGTGATAAGTAAAATGAGAGAGGGTGAGGATTTAGGCAGCTTCCATGAAGCTCAAACCATGTGACTTCAAAATTAAAGTTTACAATAATACATAATAAGCAATTATTTAACAACTATACATTGAGAACAAAGCTTATCACTATAATTCTAATAGCTTATGTTTGCACAATAATGATTAAGAGTTGGCATTTGCACATTTTGCTTTTTTAAATCCTTCGCATTATCTGATTGTCTTGATGGAAATATAGTTTACCTTCTCCTTCTCACTAGAGCTTCCACACCAATCCATAATAAGTTTGGCTAACACTTGAATACAAACCTGCAGAACATTGAATGGATTGATTTGGTTAACAAGAAGCTATAAAAAGTACTTTAAAAAGAAGAAATACAAGGTCAAAAAGGTTTCTCTCACTCTCACTTTTCCTTTGGAATTTCGGATTGGGATTAATAAGATGAACACAAACCTTCCTCACAAGGATATCTTTATGATTACAAGTTGCCTGATAAAGTAGTTGAATTGTATCATTTAATCCCTGAGAATTTTGTGTCACCAACACCGAGGAAATATCATTCAATGTAATAGCATGCAAGAAGGTTAAAAACACTCGTTGTAGCTCTTGCAGTTCTCGTATTTCCTGGAAAAAACACAAGCATAAACAACCATCAAAATAGATCCTATATTAGTTAATGTATACATAAAAATTCAACACCTAAAAGGCTTGTATGGGGTACCAAAGTTTTCTCCACTTAACACCATCTATTGGCCTTCAAATTCATAGCAACAATGCACATCTCTCTTTGTTCACCAAGTGCATAGGCAACGGTGAGTATCATCCAAAGAACTCTCATGTTTACTTTGTAAGAACTCTTTATCTCAATGCTCTTGTATCAATCACAAAATGAGTACAGGCGAACATAAATTCACAAGTATCTAAGATAGATAAAGAGTATCACCCAAGCTAGAGAGAGAGAGAGAGTGCTTAGAAACACCCAAGACGCAAAAAAATGCCTTGGTAGAGACATCAACAACTCTCAAAAGAGGTAAAATCTAGCTTGGCAAGCTTGAATTTTCCAAATAAGGCATCCACACACAGTGTTTCAAATCCTTCAGGTTCACACGTATGTTTAAAGTTTTCGTACAATACTGAATGGAGTAGATGGAAACGGTGTCTTTCAAAAGGTTGATGGCATTGAAAATTTAGTAAAATATCGAACTATGACATTGAATCACAAAGACCAATTTGTCAATAACGAACACCCCAAAAATTGTTCAAACTTAATGACTATAAACATGTTCAATCTAAAGTCTCCAAAGACACTTCATGATCGACAGATTTGTTGGATGGAACCCTTATCCATGGACATGTTAGCCTCGTACAAAAAAATGTGCTTTCAAAAAACTCCCCCCTAGATGTCAAATGTAGTTCACAAAAAAAAACTAACCATCTACATCTTGGCCCCAGAACTTTGTTCCATTCTTACAACTTTACCAAAAAGACAACAAAATTCAATTGATTGGTTACTCCCCTTTAGTCACAATTGATGACTTCATTATTCATTATGACACTGAGCAATTTAGGAACAAAAAAATTCAAATTCATAGTAACCGAGAACAACTTGACTTCCCTAAAAAATTTAATCAAAATTACAATGTAATGTATGTGTATAAAAATTGTTATATTGAAATCAACTCAAAACTTTCTTTCATTCATCCGTTCGAGGTGTAAAACTTCCCAAAGGACCTTTCATTTTCTCTCCATTGGAATCTATGTCTCACAATGTCAATCACATGGCGAATTGCATCCGGTCACAAGATACATACATCTGGTCTTCCAAATACCACAAACAACACTGAGAATAGGGTTAAAACCAAATTTACGTTAAATTTTGAAGGCTATTTTGAAGGATTGGACCATCACAAATGGCTAAGTGTAAAACTCTTTTTTGACATGTTGACTACCTCCACTGCTATCTCTTAATAAAACTTCAAATTTCATAAAGAAAATGTCAAAACTTCACCTTTGAAGCTTTGTGCTTAATAGCAAACTTCTTTTGTTAGAGGGTTGTACAAATTCAAATTGGGCATGTGATAGAGATGATCATAGATCTACTACAATACAAGAGGAAGTGCACAGTGGTAAGACACAACTTGTGTATTGCAACACCGACGATCAAATTGCTAACATCTTTACTTAAACCACCTCGTAAAGTTAAATTTGAAACATTTCGGGAGTTAGGTGACAAATTGAACAAAATAGCTACAAAGGAAGTGTATTGATTTATTGTCTATTCATGAGATTGCAATATATCCAAATTCACAAATTTACTTTGAGCAGTTAGTCATGTCATAAGGTACAACTTAGAAAAAATATGCATGGAAACTGTCACGGGCGGTTCTAAATTGGCTAGGAAAAAAATCAGAAGATCTATATCAAAATAATAAAAGAATCCAATAAACAAAAAATCTTAGCAAACAGTACCACTTATGCCTCATCCGTACCAAAAAATAAATTGATATATGGGCTTGGGCTTTCAAAGAACTCGAATTCTCGTGAATATTGAATTATGCCTACTTCACACCTAATGGCCAATTGAACTTATTATATTGAAAATAGGCATTATAATTCAACACTTTACTAAACCCTTCTTCATTATAAAAAATGAGGCAAAGGAACCCACTGGTAGGTTGGCTTGTAGTACTAATTTTTTGTCATGGAAGACTAATCTTCCACTAATGCGGACTACCAAGCATACACAATACAATCATTGGTTGCAAGCAAATTCAGCAGGGGCAGCCAATCTTCCCTTCATGGCTACAATAAATGGGCTTCACAAGATACAAACCAATGTATACTAAACGCTAGAACTGGACTTCTCTCTGAAACTATTTCAAAAACTCATGACTATCCATTCACATTAGAGAGGCATCCTTCACCAACATATAATGCCACACTTCATTGAGTTTAACAAGCAATCAAATTCTCTCTTTTTCACATTGTTTTCTTCTCCTCTATCACAGAAATTTTCAACATACTGCAGTCTTTGTATTCTATTCTAAAAAGAAGAAAAACCTATTGCACGTTATAAGATCAATCGGCATAAATCATTGCCAATTGTCACAGAACTCTCTCCAGAAGCTCAAGAACCTAGATGGCCAGAGTGAACAATGATCCTCTCAACCCTAGGCACCCCCTCTCTGAGTCCAACTACTTGCTATTCCTATCACCAGGCACATGGCACCCAGGGGTCGGCAGTCCACTTGGCATGCATGCTACTTGTGACCCACGTGAATACTGATTGACTCATAGGGTACATTGCCCCCATGTAGGCCATGCCGAGGTCATACTACAGCTAGACTAGGCTCTGACAATCCTTCCCTCCTCTGACAAGTCATTCGTCCTCGATGACAAACTATAGGTAAGACTTTTGCAAACAATGTCATGTCTCCCGTGTAGCATTTGACACTGGATGCGCTATCCAAGTCAGTAGATACTCTTGGAAACTAGTGACATTCGGTGATAGAAACTAGTCAACATGGCTGCCATTGACTACACTCCTTCCAAACCTACCGAAAGTCTTTTTGCTTATGATCTTAGTTTTATCCGACAAGAAATTCTTGGACTTAAGAAACAACTACACCTCTTTGAAGCTGAAAATAGCAAGTTAGCTAAGGATCTTTTTGGTGTCACGGAACGTGTGGAGCAGCTTGAGCAAGAAAATATATATCTTAAGCAACGAATTGCAGAAAAAAGTGCCTTGGAGGAGACTTCCAACAAGATCAATAGCTTGGAGAAACAAGTCGAGGAGACGAAAACGTGGGCAGCACTCTTCAAACCGGATGATATGGGCAGCAAACTCTCATCACTCGCAAAACAGGTTGAAGAAACGACATCGATCCTTAAGCAAGGTAATCACTCTCAGATTTCATCTTTTCCGAAGGAAAACGATTTGGAGACAGTTTTGGGTGAACAAGCCAGAAGGGCCAAAAAAGCCTTTAACATTAGAGTAAGAGGCATTGCCAATGGTGGAAAACCGTTGGAAGAAGCTACGGATTTGCTCATTTCCAAGTTATCTCATGTGGCTGATGGTTTTGATACTGCTTGGCGTAGTAAATTTGATGACAATGTTTTGTTTATCAAGTTCCGCTCGCTTTCACAACGCAATGCTGCCCTTCGGCTTAGGGCAAAGCTTAAAGGTACTTTCATTTATATGGATGATGACTTAACAAATACTCAATGGTTGGCAAGAAAAAAGATTATCCTTGAAGCGAAAGAGAAAGGGCAAAGGGTTGTTTTTATTGACGGGAAACCGAGATTTTTCGACCTTCCACAATAGGAACTAGGGGCCCCCGGATATAGAAGCTACCCGAGATCCCCTACCAATTTGAGACTTGGCTTCTGGAATTGTAATGGTTTTTTATCTTCGTCATCAGCCGGAGACTTTGCTGATTTTATTAGAAAATGCGACATTTTGTTGTTGGCTGAAACTCATGAGTCCTTATATCATCCTCTTCCAAATATACAGGAGTACTCTTGGCATTCTGCTTTTCGTCCATTTGTTAGGGGAAAAACTTGTCGAGGATCTGGAGGAGTAGCTTGTTTATACAGAGACACCACAGTTCAGATGGTTAAACAAGATCCATACGCTCGCTATATTTGGTTACACATTATTGGCTCACTATTGGGATTACCTCAGGACATCTATATAGCTGTATGCTATTTTGCTCCACAGACCTCAGTGTTTGCTGAGTTTGGCGGGGACCCTTTTCAGGCTCTCTCAGATGATATTGCTATCTTTTCTCAGCAGGGTTCCATTTTACTAGCAGGTGATTTCAACGCCCGCACAAGCTCTAGACAAACCGAATTTCATGCAGCTACGGATCTTCTCAGGCTTTACCCTTTGGATATGGGGCTAGACCGGGTATCACAGGATGCAGACACTCCAGCTACATCTTTCGGGGAGCAGTTGATCACTCTAGCAGAGACACACGCTCTTGCCATTTTGAATGGCCTCACACAGTGGCCTTCCTCATCAGCATATACATGCTATCCTCATGGTGGAGGACATAGTGTGGTCGACTACTTCATTGGATCACCTGCTTTGATCTCTCACATTTCTGATTTCTCCATTACACCCCCTACCATTTCCGATCACTCACTCTTACACATCTCACTTGGTCACATAACCTCTTCTTTGCAAGTTTCTTGCTCTCTTCCCACTCATAAACGTATTCCTTTCACCCAATCTGGATTCACTAATTACACCACAATCTTATCCCAACTACTCGCTAACTTCCCGTTCATGGCACCAATTGACCAGCAAGCCACTTTTCTCTCTACATCCCTCTTAGCTGCTGCTTCCTCATCCTTCCCCACCAAAACGACATCATCTCACAGAAGTGTTCACAACAGATGGTATGATGCAGAATGCCGCTCTCTTCACAATCATGTGACATATGCCAGGTCACACTCCCCTGCCACACTCAAACAATGCCAGAAAGAATATCATAGAACCACCAGAACAAAGAAGATCAAGTACCTACAATCACTCTGCCAAAAAATGATCAACTCTTTAGATTCACCCTCCTCCTCTTTTTTCTGGAAACATTTCACCAGACACTCTTCAACATTGGCCCCCATAGCCATCGAATCCTGGATCGAGTATGCCACGGAGTTATATACCACGGACTCTCCTCCTACCTCACTCTCACCGAGACCTGACCACTGCTCACTTTTCACCCCTGACATGGTTGAAAACGCCATTAAACATGCCAAACTAAATAAAGCCACTGACTATGACTCCTTAAGTGTAGACTTCCTAAAGCCCGTAGCACATCTCATCTCCCCTTACATTGCTCATGTTTTTAACACAGCTGTTACTTCTGGTTTTCCTACGGCTTGGTGTACTAATATCCTTCACCCCATCCTCAAGGCAGGTGATCCCATGAATGTAGGAAACTACCGCACCATTATGATTGGCCACACTCTGGCTAAGATATATGGCTCTATACTACAGACAGTTACTGGATCTTTTGCTGAAACTGAGGGTTTACACGCTATGGGTCAAGCTGGTTTCAGACCGGGATATTCTACTTCAGACCGGATCTTCATTTTGAGATGCATTATTGAGGAGGCTCGACATCGGAAACAGAGAATTTACTGTTGCTTTGTGGATTTTCGCAAAGCTTTTGACTCTGTTCCACGACATCTTCTTTTCCAGAGACTGTCTTCACTTGGCTTTTCAGAGGATACTATTGCTGCGATCATTACTTTATATGAGCGAGTCTTGGCACGTTTCAGAGATGGTAGTGGCTGGTCCTCACAGATACATTCTACCATTGGTGTGAAGCAGGGTTGCCCCTTATCACCCACTCTTTTTGCACTATATATAGATGACCTCGAGCGGATTATTCGCGAGGAAGGTGGAGAGGGCTGTCCCCTAGCAGACATTATTATCCCCATTCTCTTGTACGCTGATGATGTGGTTCTCCTCTCATCCTCTGCAGCTGGTTTACAGAGTCACCTTTCTGCTTTACATCACTTTTGCCAGCGTTGGGGATTGACGGTTAACCTTAAGAAGACTAAGATTATGGTGTTTAACACCAACAGACAGCATATGAGAGATGTGATTTTCTATTATGACGGGCTACCGATTGAGATCGTGACCTCCTACACCTATTTGGGAGTTCTTTTCTCTGGTCCGCTACTCACTTTTCGACCAGCAGCCACCGCCAGGCTCCGCAAGGGGCATACCGCTCTTGTGCATATGGAGAGATTTTGCTCTACTTATTATGTGCAGGATCCTGCTACCAGATGCCTACTATTTTCTGCTACTGTCTCCCCAGTTGTGCTATATTCGGCTGAGACTTGGTGCCCTGATTTATCACGCGATACATGGAGAGATCTTACTCGTATCCAGATTCTCATGCTCAGTAGGATAATCCGGGCTAAGCCCTCAGTACCACATGATATCATACTAGCCGAGTTTGCTTCTCCTCCATTAGTTGTTGGTGCTATGTTTCAGATCATCACCTTTCTTCACAGGGTATCAGATCTAGATACCTCCAGATACATTGTTGCTGCTCTCACTTCATCTTGTACCATTGCGGATCAGGGAGCCAAGCACTCTTGGTATCGCAGTGTCTCAGCCCTTCTTCAGACTTGGGGTTTATCCGCACTTGATCTTCCGAATGGAACCCATGCTTATATCAGACAGCAGATCTACCGGAGCTACATACGCACTATATGGTCACATCCTGATCCAGATAGGGTCAAGCTACATTATTATGGCACACATCTTTTACGGCTGGACGTTTCGGGCTTGCCTATTCTTCCAGTTTATCTTACACAGACGCTATCTTTTGGTCTGAGATATCGTATAGGACAGCTTCGAGTCTCTTCTCATCAGCTTGCTATCGAGACAGGTAGATACACAGACACTCCCAGATTGCAGCGGATATGTCAGCTCTGTTCTCTTCAGGAGGTGGAAGATGAGTTTCATTTCATCTTTCGTTGCCCAGTATACTATGAGATTAGAGGACGATACCATTGTTTATACCGAGATATTCCCCTCACGTTGAGCTCCTTCCTCGAGTATCCAGACGCTAGATGTGTGGGTCTTCTTTTGAGAGAGATGTATATTTTACGAGCTTCACTTCTACCTACGCTCTCAGATATGGATTCCAGTCAGGCTCACATTACTCAGTTCTTCCAGAAGCGAGACAGAGTGGATATTTCGGTTGCGGATTTTGACGTCCCCGTCCGAAGATCGAAGACACAGAGAGTTTCGGCTCGATCCAGTGCTACTAGATCTTCATACGCCTCCCACCAGCCTACATCACGACCCACTACTACCATCACTCATTACTTTCGGCTTGCTCGTAGCTAGTTTCCTCCGCGGTGGTTAAGCTCTTGCTTTGTACCCTCACCAGCTGGTGGTCAAGCTTGGATACTTTTTCTCTTAGAGACAGAGAGATCGATATTTTAGTTTTAGTTTTACTGTCTTTTCATTGGTAAATAAGTCCTTATGCGGACAATGCTTCTCACATTTTGTACTCTCTTTTGTCTTATGTGCCCCTGGGCACCAAAAGACGTTAATAATAATAATTCTAATTCTAATTCTCTCTCTCACACACACACACACACACATTAGAACTTTGACTTTCAATTTAGCGGACCACTCAATCACAATGGACATTGCACAATTAAACTGGCAATACTTCAAATTTCAAGGTTGAAAGTTCAAAATTCAAACAAAAACATAAATTACAAGTTCCAATGTTGAATGCTCAAGAGTCACAAATCACGAGTCAAGACTTAAAATTTAAATCATCACAATCATAAATGCATAAAATCAAAATTTTAAAACTTCAAATTGATATTAGATAATCAAATTTCAATGATGTCAGTCTTCAAAGTTCAGAATCCATATGTGTCCACTGTAATGTATGATGATATGTAAACAATGCAGAAGGTCATGACTCATCAGTATCGTCTACTATCTACTAATCTAGACTCTAAGCTCTCCTGGCTTTGAGCCTCCTCCGCGCAGGGGTGTTGTCGAGCCTACTGTACTATCCTCAGGACAAAGCCATCATCGAAGGCCGAGGTAGGATGCCCCTGATCCTCATCCTCATGATCAGTCTCCTCAGACCCCTCCTCTACATACTCATCCTCCTCTGAGGACTCAACCCTGACAATGCCTCAGGCTCAAACTCATCATCAGGGTCGTGAGCCCTCCTCCTATGCGGTGCTCGAGTGACTTAAGTTCTGCACACAAAGATGAAAAATGTATTACTGCCCACAAATTACAATAATCAATTCAAAAATGTATTTCAAGTGACAAGTATGAAGCGTCACCTAAGTAGTCAGTACTAACTTCTAATTTCTCACCTCTGCATGGCCTCCTCATGGAGGAATGCTGTTACGAGCTCGTAACCAGTGCCGAACCCTAGAGAACACAGATAGGTCAGATACCACAGTCAGGGTCGTGTCCAGCGTACATGACCAACAGGGCAAGACAGTGTGAGTAGTGTGCCCCAGCACGGTCCATAGCCATGGCGGGCCTAACACAGCCTAGGGACCCTGTCAGCAGGATAGGGCCCCCAGTTGGGTCCCGACGTGCAGTCGGCCACGTCAGTGCCACGTGGCCGACACTTGGCAGTAGCATGCTACCAGTCCTCACACTGGGCTAGGAGGGGCTTACTCTATATCAGGGAGTAGGCAAGGTGGGGTGGATCAGTTAGTGTTTGCCCTACTGTGGTGTTAGGATCTATTACACTGGTATCAGAGCCATCTCCATCCTAGGGAGTTCAGGAGCAACAGTAGAGAAAGCTATCAGAAGATAGGAAAGATCTGGGAGATTCTCAGAAAAGAATAGAGGAGGAAAATCGTTGTAGGATCAGCTTTCTAATCCTCCAATTTGCTGGATTTCTCAGTAGTTTGGAAGCATATCTTTTACAATAGCTTCAGCGCTGAAAAATCAGTTTCCCTCTCTGATTTTCGAGTGTAGATCACTATGATCTGAGCGGAAATTCAAGAGGAAGGGAAGAGCAGGTCCATCGCTGTATAGTCAGCCCTCAAATCTGAGTTTCGTATGAAGTTCTGAGTAGATTAGAAGGAGTTCTGATCTGAAATATTGTAGCAGGGCCAGCGCTGGACAGTAGGGTAGAAATCTCAGAATTTAACCCTGTTTTTCAGAAGTTTTTCAGGAGTCTGAGTTTCAGACTTGCTTGCTACAGACCAGCGACCTACAGGCTGAGAGTAAATCAGAGAATCAAGGTGATTTCAGAGCTGTAAATTGGACAAATCGGGCCAGACAGGTTGCTGACCAACCAGCGAGGGCAGGGACTTCAAAAATTCCGGATTTCTTTTTGTAAACTTCCGGTTTTTACTCGGTTTGTTGGAGCCCCACACCTCAAATCAGATCAGTCAGCTACTCAACTCAAGAACCGGGAAATTTGGCACCGTTTTGAAGCTTCAAACTGGCATTTTCCGGGACAGCAGGTCTGAAATCTTGGGGAAAAGAGCTGAAAGGGTTCCTCTTCATAATCTCTTTGGAAGTACAGTCCTCAGAAACAGCTAAGTCATCTTTCCTTTCCCTTGTACAGTTGTAAATTAGTCTTTTAGACTTTTTTCCTTCAGAAGTTAAGGTAGCTCTCTTTCAGTTTCGAAGATGACCACTCCTCAGGGACCTGATCAACCCCAGGAGAGAGGCTTCGACGAACTTGAAACAGAAGCCTTGGCTTACAGAAAAGGGAAGGAACCCATGGAAGTAGAAGAACAGGAACAGTTCGCCGAAGAACTCGACGAACTGGTTACCAAGGAGCAGTTCCTCCAATTGGTAACAGAAGTGGATGAACTGAAGCTGGCATTAGCCAATTTCAAGTCCAGTGTGGACGACTCGTTCGCTGAACTCAAAAACTTGATTTTGAGCTCCGCGAAAGGAAGCCTTCCCTCCACTTCTCAGTTATCCCCTTCTCCACTTCCATCAGTTTCGGGTGAGACTTTACGGTCTCACCCCAGTGTTTTTAAAGATTTAAAGCCTCCTACTTTTAATGGGGAAGAGAAGGATAGAAATGCAGATATTCTACAAACCTTCCTCAGCAAATGGAAGAACATTCATGCTCTTAAACAGACCCCTGACCATTTGCAAGCAATTGAGGCCAGTCTTTCTTTAGGGCCTATGGCCTATAAGTGGTGGTTAAATCTCCAGGAGACTGGGCAGACTCCCCGGTCATGGAAAGCTTTTGAAGAAGCTTTCCTAAGAGAATTTCTACCAGAGAATGAACTTGATAGAGCCTGGGAAGCCTGGGAAAGAACAGTAATGGACAAGTCCCTCATCCAATATATCTCGCAGTATCGAGAGGCAATTTTAAAGATTAAAAATATGGATGACTATCAAAAAATCAGGGGATTTGTCCGTGGCCTCAAAGATGAATATAAAGTAGAGGTCCAGAGAAACTCGCCTACTACCCTTGAGCAAGCTCTCAGATATGCTCAAATCTATGATGATTCAGTGGGTAGGAAGAGAGCGAGACAGCAACCACTTTCTGAGCAGCTTCCTCAGAAAGACTTTCAATTTAAAAAGAAATTTTTAAAAAGAAAGAAAGAAAATAAATTTAAAGGTGAAGCTCCTCAGAAACGCCCTTCACACATACAGCCCTTAAAACCAGATGATTTTGAGAAAGCCAAACAAGAACGTTTGTGCTTTGTGTGTATGGGCAAGGGACACACAGTCAGACAGTGTCCCAAGGGGCCTTTCACTAAAAAAGATAAAAAACAAGTTCATCTTGTTCAGACTGTATGTTTCCCCAGTGACTCGGCAGCTTCCGAGATCAAAGTGTATCATGAAGATCATGAACACTGTTGCCAGCTGACCTCTGCAATGCTAGCGAGACCCTTCAGCTTTGGGCCGCATGACCTAGTACGTATGCATGGGAAAGTTGGTAACCAGTCAGTAAGAGTCATGGTTGATGATGGGGCAACCCATAATTTCATCAACCACACCCTGGTTAAAAAGCTTAAACTACCAGAAGTACCTAGTCAGCATAGGTACATAGTTTCATTAGCTAAGGGTGAAGATAAAAAAATATGGGAAACTATGGTAAGTAAGTTAAATCTTGGTATTCAGGGGTACCAAGATCAAATAAACTTTCAGATAATGCACCTGGATCGAACAGACATTGTTCTCGGGAGAGATTGGCTCTACAGTTTAGGACCTTCCCTCCACAGAAACTATCAGGAGAACACCCTCAGCTTTCAGTATAAAGGCCGAGAGATCCAGTTGCATGGGGAGCATGATGTTCCCAACAGCCCTATGGTCTGCAGTTCAGAGCTCTGTCAGCTAATCGGAGACGAAGACCATCAGGTATTCTTATGTGACTTTCAGTTTATTCCTGAAGTTTCTATTTCCAGTTCTATTCAGCAGAAAATCAGTAAATTAGAAACTTTATTGTCTAAATTTAAAGATGTTTTTCCTGAAGATTTGCCACATGGTTTACCACCTAGCAGAGAGGTAGATCATGTAATAAACCTAGTACCAGGTACAGCACCTGTTTCTAAACCTCCGTATCGGGTCAGCCGAACAGAGGATGAAGAAATAACTAGGCAGTTAACAGACTATCTTGGGAAAGGCCAAATTCAGACCAGTAGTTCACCATGGGCCTCACCAGTCCTATTGGTGAAAAAGAAAGAGGGGTCTATGCGTCTTTGCGTAGATTACAGAGCCCTCAATAAAGTCACAATTAAGAATAAATACCCTATGCCTCGGGCAGACGAGTTGTTTGATCAACTCGACGGGGCTAAGTTTTTCAGTAAAATAGACCTTAGATCGGGATATCATCAAGTCCGTATAAAATCGGAAGATGTCTCGAAAACAGCTTTTAGGACTCGTCACGGTCATTATGAGTTTAAGGTGATGCCATTTGGGCTCACAAATGCTCCAGCTACCTTTATGACCTTGATGAACAGTGTCCTCAGACCATACTTGGGTAAGTTTGTGGTCGTATTTTTAGATGACATCCTCGTCTACAGCAAAACGAGGAAGGAGCATCTAAAACACCTCAGAAAGGTGTTTCGACTGCTCAGAAAGCATAAGCTTTATGCTAAACAATCCAAGTGTGAATTCTTCGTTGAAGAAGTAGCATATTTGGGTCACATTATCTCTTCAGATGGGATTAAGATGGACCCAAATAAGGTTAAAGCCATACTCAGTTGGCTGAGACCTCAGAATATTTTGGAACTTCAAATCTTTCTTGGTCTCGCGGGATATTACAGACGATTTGTCAAGGAATATGCTCAGATAGCAGTCCCTATGACAAATCTTCTTAAGGGGAAGGGAAAGGAGTTCATTTGGGAGTCTGCACAACAGGAGAGCTTTGATGCTCTCAAAACAGCCTTAGCTACAGCACCAGTCTTAAAAGTCGTCGACCCCAATCAGCCATTTGTGGTCGAAACAGATGCTAGCGACTTTGCAGTAGGCGCTGTGCTAACTCAGGGTGGACGACCAGTTGCGTTCGAGAGTAAAAAACTCGAGCCAGCTCAGACTAGATACAGTGCCTATGAAAAGGAACTCTTTTCTATAGTCCATGCCCTTAAGACTTGGAGGCATTATTTGTATGGTGCCAACTTTGAGGTCCTGACAGACCATGAGAGTCTCAGATACCTTTGCAATCAACCTGAGCTTAGAGGTCGGAAAGCTCGTTGGGCAGAGTTGATGCAAGAGTTTGACATGTCTATCAGATATAGGCGTGGAAAATTCAATACAGTAGCAGATGCCCTTAGCAGAATGCCTATGATAAACGAGCTGAGTTTTACTCAGATTCGTAATGAGTTACTCGAGTCCTTGAGAGGGAAATGCCAGCATGATGCATTCTTCTCTATTATCTGGAACTCAGTCCAGAACAGACAGTTACAGACTCCAGAACCAGTTCCCGGGGCTGGTGCCAGTTCATCCAAGAATACGGCAGCTTCCGTTGAGGATGATGATGAGTCCGAGTATACGTCGTCAGATGACGTTCAGGATTCTGAGCCTGTATTACCCAAGCAAACCCCAGTGGTTGAGGGTCAGTTGACTCAAGGATTCAAATGGAAACAGTATTCCATTCAGGATGAGTACTTGCTCTATAGAGATAGAGTATGTGTCCCCAATTCAGAGGATTATAGGCAGCAGGTCCTATATGAATGTCATGACAATCCTAGCGCGGGACACCCAGGCATACAGAAGACCTATGAGCTTCTTCGTAGGCAATTTTTCTGGCCCAGTATGAAAAAGGACGTCCACCAGTATGTAACCAGTTGCCAGAAATGTCAAGTAAATAAAGCAGAGCGTTTAAAGGCAGGAGGGTTGTTGCATCCCTTAGAAATACCAGCTGGTAAATGGGAGAGTATCTCCATGGATTTTATAGTAGGCCTGCCTAAAACCCAAAAGGGTAATGACGCTATATGGGTCACAGTTGACCGTCTGACCAAAATGGCTCATTTTATTCCGACCAAAACAACCGTTAGAGCTCCAGAGTTAGCGAGGTTGTTTGTAGACGGGCTATTTAAATTGTACGGTCTACCTTCCGGCATAGTCAGCGACCGGGACAGTAAGTTTACTGGAAATTTTTGGAAGACAGTATTCCATCATCTCCATACTAAACTTAATATGAGTACCACTGACCATCCACAAACGGACGGTCAAACAGAAAGGGTAAATCAAGTGCTGGAGGATATGCTTCGTGCATACGTCAGCAAGAGGCAGACTAATTGGGAGGAGTATCTCTCAATATTAGAGTTTGCTTACAACAGTACCAAACATTCAGCTACAGGATACAGCCCATTTATGCTGATGTACGGTTTTCAGCCACGCTCACCCACAGCTGTAGGGTTTAAACAAGAAAAAGTTGAAGCAGCCAGAAACTTTTTAGAAGACCTAAACCAGATGATAGAACATGCTAAGCGTAGCATTAGACAATCCCAGGATCGAGCCAGGCATTATGCAGATCCACACAGACGGGATGTGCAGTTCTCCACTGGTGAGAAAGTCTACTTGAGAGTCCCAGTTGACTCTAAAACCCTCAAATCAGGAGTGTGTGCTAAGTTGTCTCCAAGGTATTGTGGTCCCTTTACCATCAGTAGGAGACTAGGCGAGGTCACCTATGAACTAGAACTCCCACACAGCAGTAAGGTTTTTCCAGTTTTTCATGTAAGTCAGTTACGAAAAGCCTTAACCAGATCAGATAATCTGGTAGGGGACAGTGTTCTAGTTCTCCCATTGGATCCTCAACAACCTCCACATGAACCAGAGGAAATTCTTGATAGTAGAGAGACGCAGACTCGTCATACTCTATACCGAGAATATCTGGTTAAGTGGAATGATCAGCCTGTTGAGAATGCCACTTGGGAAAGAGGCACCGTCCTTCGCAAGATTTTTCCAGACTTTGTCTTAGAGGACCAAGACGGTTCTTAAGGGGGAGGGAGTGTTACGAGCTCGTAACCAGTGCCGAACCCTAGAGAACACAGATAGGTCAGATACCACAGTCAGGGTCGTGTCCAACGTACATGACCAACAGGGCAAGACAGTGTGAGTAGTGTGCCCCAGCACGGTCCATAGCCATGGCGGGCCTAACACAGCCTAGGGACCCTGTCAGCAGGATAGGGCCCCCAGTTGGGTCCCGACGTGCAGTCGGCCACGTCAGTGCCACGTGGCCGACACTTGGCAGTAGCATGCTACCAGTCCTCACATTGGGCTAGGAGGGGCTTACTCTATATCAGGGAGTAGGCAAGGTGGGGTGGATCAGTTAGTGTTTGCCCTACTGTGGTGTTAGGATCTATTACAAATGCGTACACATTAATATTTATAATGATTCAAATTTGATCAAAATCTAGTTATTAAAGCCGCTATTTCATGTAAATAATAGAATGTAACTACTAAATATTAACAATGGAAAATTGCAATGATCATCCCACATGGATTGCATTGTGTAGTATATTACCCTCTCTCAAACACGGGGCCCAGAGGAGAACTCCATGGTCTACTACATAAATATTTGGAGCTCATCTAGCAGCTTATCCTGCTCATATACAACAAGATAAACTCAAGAGACATAGGCATTCCAACCATCCCTGAGCTCCATGTCATCAGACTGCTTGTTGCTCACTCCTCCATAATGGATGGAGTATGTGGGCCATGGCATGCAAGGGCTGATGAAACCACTCCCACCTGCTTTCCCAAAGGTAAAAGTGAGAACTCGACCAAGGATTCATCATTCAACAATTCAAATTTCAAATGGCAAATTTCAAACGCAACACGTAAAAGTTTTAACTTTAAAATAAAGTGCCAAAATACTAAGTAGTAAGGAAGGAGTCGGGACAATATAGAGCTAACAGTAGTTACTATTAAACGTCGCAGTATAACTCTCTGGAGTAATGGTCGTGCAAAGACAGCTACTCGCCCAATCTGTCCATGGCATATAAGAGGCCCAACGTGCAACAGTTACGAATAGAGCCACGGCTGATCTAGAGCTAAGCTATGAAAGCATCACATAAGCAAGACTTAAGCTATGAAAGCAACACATAAGCAAGACTTAACCATAGAAAGCAGGAAAGAGAGAGATTAAGGAGACTAAAGAGAGATCAATATCATCAACTGAATAACAAATGACACAGTTTCCCTACTTATAGCCACCAAGGACCGTCCTATGTATAGAACCTCCTTAATCCATGGTATCTTGGCTACATCCTCGACCAAGAGATCTAGACAATGTGCAACACAAGGTGAACAAAAAATGTGGGGGTAGGTCTCATTAACGAGCCTACCCATGACAATGCAATTTGCCACATTATTCGTGACAACTTGTACAATGTAATGTGCATGGAATTCAAGTGAATCATGATTGGTCATCGATCATTCAAATTTCAATTGTGAAAATTGTACATAGTACATACTACATGCATGAATGACGTTTATTGATTAGGCAGTGAGAACAATGCACATCAAAATCTTAACTTGGAAGTTTGAAATTCCAAATTGAAAACATAAGAAACTTAATCTACTGTCTAGGTTTGTGGCATGTGCAATGCCCATTGAGTCTTCAATCTTGACTAGTTGTGAGCCTTGTTGCTAAACCTTCTGAGCAGTGAGTAGTTAAAAATTTTAATGTTAAATGGATTGATTGATCATTATACCCGTACAACGTGTTATGGCCCCAATGGCAGTGCAAAGGTGTGAACATGTAATCGCCAGTCACTGCCACCCCAAAGGTATCGATCGATCTCAAAAACATTGTCCCCATGCAGGAAGACACCAAGATATTCAGTATGTGGCACTTCCTTGCATTGCTCCAACCATCAGATATAAAGGTGCAGCCATACCTAGTTCACAAGTGATATCATAGGCTTATCGTAAATTGCAATGATCAATGATCTCAAATCAATCATGATTCCAACTGCCTTATTCTAATTTCTTGAGACTTGAAAGTTAAATGTGAATATGACATGCCACATAATACATATGTCATAACAATTTGCAAAGTTGAAGACTGAAGTTCAAAGTTCAAACCATAGACCCTAAATCCGAAATGGCAAAATCCAAACTTCAAACTTAAACCTTAACTTGACAGTTGAAGCTTCAAACTTGAGAGACAAAATTGAAAAGCGCAAATTGCAATGTTGAAAACTTAAAACTTGAATTGGCATACGGTATTAGTGCATAGTACATATTGGGCCCATGCCCTCTTGAGGAGCTCTAGCTGTTGGTCAACTAAAACACACTCAGCGAAAAGTGCCCTTGACCTAAGAGCCTCATAGGACAAACCCGGCCACACCTGCCTGATAGCACTCACTATAGTCATCATCCTCCTCCATGCCAGGCCGCAAGCGTAGAACAACTGTTTACCACATACTTGACATGTACTTTTTTAGTCTACTCAAATTTTTCACGACCAAGTCCTTTTGTGAAGATATCTACAACTTGATCATTGGTGTCACAGTAGATCAACTCTACTTCACCACTTTGTAACTTTGCTTGTATGAAATGCTGCTGAACTTCAATATGCTTTGACTTGCAATGAAACACTGGATTCTTTGCAAGCTGAATACAACTCTGACTGTCACATCAAAGAATTGTAGGTTCAACTTGTTCTATATGAAGATCTTTTAGAATCCTTCGTAACCAAATTGCTTCGCAAGTCGCTGATGTAGTAGCCCTATACTCTGCCTCTATAGAAGATAAAGCAATTGTTGGTTGCTTTTTACTACTCCAAGATATGGCTCCTGTTCCAAGATTAAATGCATATCCTGTAGTTGATCTTCTATCTTTTGCATTTCCTGCCCAGTTAGCATCAACAAAACCCTCAAGTTTTATTTTTGTTCCTTTACCATAATAATGCCATACTTGAGTGTCCCTTTGACATAAAGCAAAATCCGTTTTGCAACTTTCCAATGACAAACTTTTGGTAAAGACATGAATTGACTCACCATGCTCACTACATATGAAATGTTGAATTGCCAAGCTAGCTGCCTCCAAGCGATCTGCAGTTGATCATCCACCTCCATTGTTGTGCAAGCTCCTTCAATGCTACCCGAAGATGACCTCATGCCCACACGACATAACAATCACCCACCACACTTGTTAAACCTTCTAATAACTCTCTTGCAATCAAGCATGTTAAACTTCTTGAGTAACTCTCTTGCATACTTTGCTTGTGATATGAAAAGATTTTCCTTTCACCTCCAAACTTCAATACCCAAACAATACTAAAGTCTCTTCAAATCTTTCATATCAAACTCCTGTGAAAGATTGTTCTTTATCTTCTCTATTAATGACTTATTTGACACTATGATAATAAGATCATCTACATAGAGAACAATAATGACTATGTCATCCAAATCTTTCATAATATAAAGCGTTGACTCTGACATGCTTCTATGAAAATTTTGCTTCAAAAAATAATTGTTGATACGTGTATACCATGCACTAGGCGCTTGTTTCAACCCATATAGTGCTTTCCTTAACTTGCAAACAAAATGCTCTTTGCCTTCAACCTCATAACCCTCGGGTGACAAATTCCAAGGCCTAGCTATGGAGTATCATAACAGCATAGTAAGCACACTATGAAAGCTTGAAAAAACCAGCTATGGAGTAGAACACAAAAGCAAGAGAGAGAGGACATCAAAGCTCACACAACTTGAATGATTATTCAAAGAGTAGTAGGGCGTGGAAACCCCTCCAAACTTTGGGCTACATTTATCATGTAATGTATAGAGGTGGTGTCTTGCTAATTCTAGCTCTAGAACCCACATGGGTCCTCAACCTACTTGTTATAAATTGCCTAATTAGCACAAGTGGTATGTACATAAATGTTTTACCCCCATGTCTTATGCACAACTTACAAGTTACAAGTATACAAGCCTTAAGGGGTAAAATAGTAAGATCGTAAAGTCGGTAAGCTTTGCTTTCCTCACTGTATCCCAAGAAAATACACTTTACTGATTTTGCATCCAGCTTCTTCCTGTTATCC
The DNA here is from genome assembly GCA_029204225.1 of Diphasiastrum complanatum. NCBI lineage: Eukaryota > Viridiplantae > Streptophyta > Lycopodiopsida > Lycopodiales > Lycopodiaceae > Diphasiastrum > Diphasiastrum complanatum. The sequence goes on from CM055093.1 coordinate 49,039,991, forward strand.
TTGGGAATATGGGCATAGACCGTCCAACCAAACACTCGCAAAGCGCCTACCTTGGGCTTGATGCCGCTCAATGCCTCTTCTGGAGTCTTGCCTTCCACAGCTTTTGTTGGACTTCTATTCAACAGAAACATTGTTGTGTGCATTGCCTCGCCCCAAAAAGAGTTGGGCAACGCCTTTGCCTTGAGCATGCATCTTGCACACTCCACAATAGTTCGGTTCTCTCTTTGCTACGCCGTCTTGCGTGAGAAGACGTCAATAAAGGGCATAAAGTAATATGCCCCCCTTGCAGATTTGGTTTGGGTTGGCCCCCACAAATCTCAATGTACCAAGTCAAGTATGCCTGCTGCCCTGGTGGTGCTCTCCTTGGGAAACATATGTCTTTGCTGTTTTCCCATAGCGCAAGCCTCGCAAACTCAAGAGCTTGGCTTAACAACTGGAAGCCCCTCCACCATATGATGCTGGTTCAACACCTGCATGCTTTGGTAGCCAAGATGTCCATACCTCTCATGCCACAATCTATCCACATCACTTCCTTTTGTTGTATAAGCATGCTGACTAGGGATAGAAGTGTGCAACCTGTATAAATTATCTTCCTGCAATCCTTTGGCCACAACCTTCATATTATCACTCAAGTCCAACACAAGACAAGAAGTAGCATTAAATTCTACTTTCATATTTTGTTGAGTGATAGCTCCTACTGAAAGAAGATTTTTAGCAAGTCCTAGTACATATAAGACATTCTTAATGACTTTGACTTCTCCTGATGGAAGCTTTACAGGTACTGAGCCCTTTCCCTTGACCTTGTGTCCATCACAAATCCCCACAAAGGTATCAAACCAATCCCTATGAGGGGTCATGTGCTTTGAAGCACCTGAGTCAATGTACCAACCACCTGTTGTAGCTTGTGAGGCCAATGCAACAGAGAACAACTCAGCTTGCCTTATGTCACTCTGCTCCTCTCTTGCAACACTCTCAACAACATTTCCTCCCTGCTTCTTTGTGCCCTTCTTTTGCTCTACAAGCTTCTTCCTGCACTCAAAAGCAAAGTGTCCATATTTACCACAGTAATTGCAATTCCCCTTCCTTCGAGGTGTGGAAGAAGTATTCGAGGAGGATTGTGCTTCTGACATCTGCAAATTCTCCATTCCTTGCTCAAGTGTTTGTGGTGCTCCTTTGTTCTTGCCTTTACCTTTCTTCTTATCCTTGGCTGGATTTTGCTTCTTCTTAGAAGCAAAGGCATGCTCCTGAAAATCTTCCCTCTTGGAGAGATTAACTCTCCTCATCTCCTCCTGTAACAAGAGACCATAGACTTCTTCATAGGTAGGGATCTTCTCTCTCACAGATATCATCATCACAAAGTTCTGATAAGCATATGACAAGCTATTCAGAACTATTGGCACCAAGTCTTTGTCAGCAATAGACTCTCCAAGCACAGAAAGCTGATATCTAAGATCATGAATCTTAGTAAGATGATCAGTGACTGTCTCCCTCCATTCTGAGAGTATACAACTTGTTCTTCAAGTAGAGAAACCTAGTTGTACTTGCTGTCTCATACAATGCACAAAGAATGTGCCATGCATCCACAGGCCCTTTGGCAGACCTGATTAGAGGAATCACATTATCCCTCACTGACATGATGATCCTGTGTGCCTTTTCCCCTCTCTTGATATAGTCCTTGAGTTCAAGTTCAGATGTTGGAACAAGCTCCTCACCTGTCACAAGCTTCCAACATTCTTTGTATTCAAGAATGTTCTTGATCTTGAATTTCCATATGCTAAAGTTAGTGCCATCAAGCCGATTGGCTTCACTCAGCATGCTCTCTGCAAGACTAGACATAGCTGGATAGACATAAAACACAAAAGGCAAACTGGGGTTTTCACCCAACTAGGGTATGCAGCCACTTGCTCAATAACCCTTAGCTTTTGGATTTGAAACTATCCCCCTGTATGGCTGTCCTAGCCCTTGCCAAGATCCACTCAGAACTTTCACTGAAATCCCCACTGTAGAAAGCGCCCTCCTACAGTCCTGGCTGTCCAAAAAGACTCAAAAAAGAATTTCCCAAATTAAAAACCTTTTGGCTCCCTGTACTCCCCTTGCCAACAGTACTCCAACCATGCAGATAGCACAGAGATCAGATGCCCCTACAAAAAGTGCTCCCTCCTCAAAGGTAAGCTAAGCTGCTCTCCAAGAATGGCAAGAATCTGATCGAAGCAGGTCCAAGCTTTCACCACACCACAGGCAACATAACCTGCTTTGATACCATGACAAATTCCAAGGCCTAGCTATGGAGTATGATAACAGCATAGTAAGCACACTATGAAAGCTTGAAAAAACCAGCTACGAAGTAGAACACAAAAGCAAGAGAGAGAGGACTTCAAAGCTCACACAACTTGAATGATTATTCAAAGAGTAGTAGGGCGTGGAAACCCCTCCAAACTTTGGGCTACATTTAGCATGTAATGTATAGAGGTGGTGTCTTGCTAATTGTAGCTCTAGAACCCACATGGGTCCTCAACCTACTTGTTATTACTTGCCTAATTAGCACAAGTGGGGTGTACTATGTACATAAATGTTTTACCCCCATGTCTTATGCACAAGTTACAAGTATACAAGCCTTAAGGGGCAAAATAGGCATTTATTTCAACATGGGGCTGCTCCAAATAAACCTCCTCTTCAAGGTAACCATTCAAGAAAGCACTCTTGACATCCATTTGCTGAATATCCTATCCAAAATGAGATGCAATAACACTCCTCAAAGTATTCATCTTAGCAACATGTGCAAAAGTATCTTCGTAGTCAATTCCTTCCCTCTGAGCATATCCTTTGCTACTAATCTGGCTTTATACTTATCTATAGAACCATCAGACTTAAACTTGGTTCTATAAATCCACTTGCAACCAATTGGTTTCTTACCTGCTGGATGTTCAACAAGATCCCATGTCTCGTTTTCCATAATAGAATTGTAGTCCTCATCCATAGTGTTATGGCCATATTCGGTTAAGGACCTGGAATAGTCCTAATATGGTAGACCGGCCCTCCAGTACTCGAGATTATTGGTCACGCCGTGATTTAATTCCATGTCAAGGCCTGTTTGTGACTAATTACCTTGAGAGGACCCAGACACTCTAATTACATAATTTCATCTATTCAATCAACCCCTCTCTTATCCTAGCTGAGTTATTTACTCATGAGAAATAGGAAATGTTTTGTAGCTGAGTTACAAGATCTCAGTGAGATATGTGAGTAACATATGTGGGTTCTGGAGGAATTTGCAGGATAATATTGTGTTTATGTATTGGGTCATAGTGAGATTATTCACATATGTGCACGATTAATCTTGTATGAATCTAATGTGTATTCCTGGTTACTAGAGTTATTGGGTGCACTTAACCTAGTTAGTGAACATAAGCATATGATCAAGTATTGTTTGACAGATACTTGCAGTATTAACAAATCTTTCTATGGAAGATTTATGAGTTAGCTAATAAATGATTTGGTTGAGGATCTAAATGTGGTGTTATACTAGTATAATTGAATTCTTCACCTAGACATTTAAGATTTCTAAATCATTGGCAATTAACTTGAGTAGTTGATTACTCCAGGATGAAGTTAATTGGTAAAACAATCAGTGTGATGTGAATTCACCAGGAACTGATAGTTTTGATTTATATTGCTTGTAAGACGCATGATTAGTGAATCATTTGGATTCATCAGTTAAAATTGTGTGCATTGGATGTACAGTATTCTTGGGATAGAGTATTCCTTAGTTAAGGAATGAACTCAGCTCATTAGTGATTGTATCCCAGAGCGCTCAATAGGATAATGAATCATAATGAATCCAAGAATAATAACTGAATTGATATTCAGCAGGACTTTGGGTATCTAGATTTGATTCTAGATTGTAATCTAACTACAGTTTATAGTCTGCAGATGCTTGAGTACCGTTTTTTCTTTTGATTAGATCTCCAGTTATCTTAGGAGACAGACAAGTCTATTAAGATGAATGAATGCTATTTTTTTTGCATTTGGTGCTAGAAACAGAAGCATTTAACTCAAAAGAGTATTTGGGATACTCAGAGTTGAGTTTTAATCATTCTATATCTTAATGATTCTCCTATAGATTCTAATTGAATGAATTTTCATATCTTAGAATTTGGGCTCTAAGGATATTTGTATTTGAAAGCTTATGAATTATCTGCCAGAGTTTGTCGATAATTTCAAACTGTAATTATTATTTTTTTCTTCAATTTTACTCTCCTACGATAGGTAATATTTCACTCAATTGTTTCATGAAAGTGTTTTACATGAAGGTGATGTTACTAACTTGTGAAGAATGTAACCCAGATGGAAAATTTATCGCTTAGTGTACTTTTCAAACCTGAGTTGTACTCCAGTGTAGAGATTATCATTTGGAAAATAGGATTATCTCTGAGTACTTGTTTGATATGAAAGTCAGACTAAGAATAATAATTTTTCTCAATTAATATTTAAAGGTAAAGGAACTGTTCCTATAATTCTTTCCTGTTTTAAGGAGCTTCTAAGGATAGAAGCAGTTTAAGGAGGAAGAATGTTACGGCCATATTTGATTAAAGACCTGGAATAGTCCTAATATGGTAGACCGGCCCTCCAGTACTCGAGATTATTGGTCACGCCGTAATTTAATTCCATGTCAAGGCCTGTTTGTGACTAATTCCCTCGAGAGGCCCCAGACACTCTAATTGAGACATATGGAGTATTGCATGTCTGTGTGACAGATATAGGCAAGAGGACAACATGAAGAGATGTGATCTATTTATAGTTGACCTGCATGGAGATTGCATGGTTTCATGCACAGGACTCTACTCTCTATATAATGAGTTGGGGATTTTCCCGTCGATATATTGAGTTTAGGTTACCAGTTTCTCTCTTCTCCTCTAGCTTTCACATGGCATGGCTTGGGGGCTAGATCCAATTTTGATCTAGGTTTGGTTGGGCGGTTTGGCTCCATAGTCTCTCTTATTGTGTTTTCCTATCCTCATCTTAGAGGCAAGCCTTTAGGATCTTTATACATAGCAGACTTACAAACTTGTTCCTTTACAGCATCTACATAAAATAAAAGATCCTCTGAATCCAACACTGAAGCCATAAACGCATAATGCGTTTCTTCTCCATCTTCACAATAGTTGACACTTGAACGTGTCAATCTCTTAGCTCCTTGTTGACTCGATTCTCCCTCATCCAACATTTGACTTTGTAGGTGACGTAGAAGGAGAACATGTATCACATACTCTTGACCTTTTTTTCCGTTTACCAAGATCCACCTGTGTACTAACCCTTGACTGTTTTGACCTGATCTTGTCGCCCTCAGATATGCCTGCACCAGATGTCGCCTCCACCAGAGACTGCCGCCCTCAAATATGCCTCTGTTCTGGAAACTGCCTCAGATAAAGCCTGTCCTGGACACTGTTTCCTCAGGTACTGCCAATCTGGTTGCTACTGCCACCTTTAGATGAACCTGCACCACATAAAACCTGCACAAGAAAATACTTGTTCTGCTGTCCTGGATGTTGCCTCCCTCAGATCTGCCTGTCGGATACTGCTACTTGCGATAGATGTAACCTCCACCAGAGAAACCTGCACAGGATGGCACCTCCACCAGATGCAACCTTCACCAAATAGCACCTCCACTAGATGAGATCTCCACCAGTAAAACCTTCAGTGCTGATCTTCTCCTTCCTTCCGTAAATCCCGATCTTAACGAGATGGCACTGATACCATGTTAGAATCGAAGAGATTCTCTAATCGGAGTAGACTAATCTTATTAGTACTCACACAAAACATCAATCACAAGCTGAAGAAGAAGAGAGACTGCAAGAAGCTATGCTTCATAAGCTGGAAATTGAGATAACAATGGAGGTGGCCGCCCAAACCAAATCTGCAAGGGGGGGGGAGGGGGATTTTACTTTATGACCTTTATTGATGACTTCTCACGCAAGATTTGGATTCATTTCTTGAAGTTAAAATCTGAAGCATTCAAGTACTTCCTGCATTTCAAAGCTTTGGTAGAAGAACATTCAGGAAAGAAGATAAAGATGCTCAGTTCAAATGGTGGTGGAGAGTTCATTAAGCCAAAATTTGTGGAAATCTGCAAGGCCAATGAGATCAAAAGGTAGCTTACAGCTCCTCATACCCCTCAGCAAAACGGCGTAGCAGAGAGAAAGAACCGAACTATTGTGGAGTGTGCAAGGAGCATGCTCAAGGCAAAGGGGTTGCCCAACTCTTTTTCGGGCGAGGCAATGCACACAACAATGTTTCTGTTGAATAGAAGTCCAACAAAAGTTGTGGAAGGCAGGACTCCAGAAGAGGCATTTGGCGGCATTAAGCCCAAGGTGGGCGCTTTGCGAGTGTTTGGTTGTACGGCCTATGCCCATATTCCCAAGGATAACAGGAAGAAGCTGGATGCAAAATCAGCAAAGTGTATTTTCTTGGGATACAATGAAGAAAGCAAAGCTTACCGACTTTACGATCTTACTAGCAAGAAGAGGATCATAAGTCGAGATGTGATCTAGTCGACCATAAGCAATGGTAATGCTAGTAATTGTAGCTAGGTATCGGGCCCCAAGTAGGGTCAAGTGTGTTGCCAATAGCAGGTGAATGATAAGCTGTCAGAGATGGGAGAATTGGAAATTGTTGTCGTGGGCCGAGCTGTCAGTGTCGAAGGTCGAGCCTCTTTGCATATAACTCGTTCATACCCTAAACATGATGTCAAATGGGGGTGAAGACTGACAAATTCCAAGGCCTAGCTATGGAGTATCATAACAACATAGTAAGCACACTATGAAAGCTTGAAAAAACCAACTATGGAGTAGAACACAAAAGCAAGAGAAAGAGGACTTCAAAGCTCACACAACTCGAATGATTATTCAAAGAGTAGCAGGGCGTGGAAACCCCTCCAAACCATGGGCTACATTTAGCATGTAATGTATAGAGATGGTGTCTTGCTAATTCTAGCTCTAGAACCCACATGGGTCCTCAACCTACTTGTTAATACTTGCCTAATTAGCACAAGTGGGGTACACTATGTACATAAATGTTTAACCCCCATGTCTTATGCACAACTTACAAGTTACAAGTATACAAGCCTTAAGGGGCAAAATAGGCATTTATTTCAACACCCACCCCCTCAATGGCTATTTTGTTCATACCAACACCTAGCATGCTACGAAACTTTTCAAATTTTTCTCTACTAAGTGCCTTAGTAAAGATATATGCTGCTTGATCGTTGTACTCGAGCTGAATTTCTCCGCATTGTATCTTCTCTCGTAAGAAGTGCTGATCCACCTCAATATGCTTCGTACGAGCATGGTACACAGGATTTTTGGCAAGTTGGATGCAACTCTGGCTGTCACAATGAAGAATAGTAGGACCATCCTGTGGAATCTGCACCTCCCCAAGAAGTCTCCTGAGCCATATTGCCTCGCAGGTAGCTTTCGCCTCTGTCGTGTACTCGGCTTCTGTCGATGATAAGGTAACTGTGGGTTGTTTCTTGCTGCACCAAGAAATGGCCCCTGAACCAAGGTTGAAAGTGTAACCTGTGGTCGACTTTCGATCATCCCTACCAATCCGAATCGGTAAAGCCTCCAAGCTGAAGCTTTCCGTCATTTGTGTACTCAATCCCATAGCAGGTTGTCCCTTTGACATACCTCAAAACCCTGTTGGCTGCTTTTCAATGTCGCTGTTCCATGTAGACTTCTTCAGCCAACTGTCCATTGAGAAAAGCACTCTTCACGTCCATTTGATGGACCTCCAAACCAAAAAATGCCGCCAATGCTAAAACCAACCTGATAGACGTCATCTTAGCTACCGGTGCAAATGTCTCATCATAGTCCAAGCCTCCTTCTGTGCATAGCCTTTAGCAACCAGCCTTGCCTTATGCTTTTCGATGCTCCCATCCGATTTGTATTTGGTCCTGTAGACCCATTTACAACCAATAGGACGCTTCCCTTTTGGTAACTTTGGCTTTTTTTATGAACACAAATACATATTCAACATCACCAAGTTCAAACAGCCAATAAACGTTAATCAAATAATAATCTCCAACTATGAACACTGTTGAATATAAATAACTATCAATAAGGAAGAACAAACAAATCTTCTTCAAAGAACTCTAGAGTAACAAAATTATAAGCTAGGAAAAGAGTGCTACTTCACCTAGTTATACTCTATAGACCAAGGCTACATCACTCTAGTAGATAGCCAATGCAATCTAGAAGTTCCCAAACTTAATCTTGCGATTGTCTAGGTGGTTTTGAAAGCATATGACTTCAATAATAAGTGGACCTTTAGAAGTGATAAATACGTCCTTGAAACAGTGATGGGTCATGTGCCTCATGATGTCAAATGATGCCTTGATGTAGTCTTTTTATAATGTATATCTTAACGCTCCCCTTTTGACAAATTCGTTGCCATTTTGGGCAATAGAAAGCGCATACACTACAAAATAGGAAGGTTGATGTTGATGCATCCATTAAAAAGGTGTCTCGAAACTACGGTTGAAAGTTTCAGAGCTCTAGCTCGATCCTAAAAAAGTGGTGTATGAGCAAAGACATCAATAGGACCCCATGTGGCCTCATATATAGGACAACCACTCCATTTTACCAAATATTTTGAGTTGCTAATGTGACAAGTTGAGCTGAATTTGCATATGAAGGATAAAAGTTAGTAAAAAATGAAAAAGCTCTAGATTTTTAGGATAGTACAACAAACTACTAGTGATAATACACAAGACACATGCACAAACTTTCACTTTAGTGCATTATGTGCAAAGTACAATGGCAAAACTTTAAGAGAGCACTGCTGCTAGTCTCCTCCCAACAGCTGCATAGGATGAATGAGGAATGCCTTCACAAGGCTCACACACACTTGATGTCTATATAACATTTCATAGACTACAGACTCATGGTCCTTGTAGATGTTCATACCATAACATTTACCCTATAGCTCAAGCAATGATGCAAATGAACAAATATTACATACAAAAAAGCATGATCTACCAGTTGTAGTTCACATGTCACTATATGCAAAATCAACATATGAAATCAAGAGCTTTCCATATGGCATAAATGTAACACAAAACATTAAGCATTGCAAATGATAAAGGGGAAAATCGTCTCACCTCTATATTGCTCCCTAGCCCATCTGGCAAACCTTCTTTTGGTAAGAGTTTAGACACCTGAACCATGATAGCAGGAGCTACTTCTTGGAGTATATCCTTCATACCCACTTTGAACTTATGAATCAATTGATTCATCAAAAGAATAAACTCTACCACATCCTTCAACTGCCAACAAGCAACCCAAGAAGCCATTGTTAATAATGACAAAAATAAAGACTTTTGAATACAAAAACTCAATAATATTACTCTCACCAAGTTCCTATAACAATCCCTCGACCTAGCCAAAGCCATACATCTAAGTTGAACAATATTCAAGCACAGGGTAAAGAACTCCAGTGCCTCAAGCTAACATTGCCTAAAGCATGAACTAGTCGAGCAATGACTCATACACACTATTGACATAAAGTATGCAATGTGCATGTATTCAAATCAATGCTCAAAGTCTTGATGCTTTCAAATAGATCATTCTTAGGGATAAATAAAGCCTCTCTTGCAAATCATCTTTAGAGAGAACCGTCAAATGAAACAAAATTCATACTGATCGTGAACAGCGAAATTCACATCGGTGATTCAATAAGTGCACTAACCAAAAAATATTGGAAGACAAACATTACTAAGTCGTTCATAGGTGGCAAGCAATTGAAGTCACATAAACTTGCAAATAGATATAGACCATGTACATGTTATGCTAAGTTCATAGAAGAACAAAATTGAAGCACCAAAATGAAGAAGGCCATGTGAAAACTTAACAAGTTTTCCTTTCAAGGATGAAGTGTTTTTTTATTAACACTAAACTCTAAAGAAATATTGTGCTAACCTTTCAATCGATTGAATGTTTTCAAGTATAATCTAACTTGTTTAAAATATTTTAAATATGGATATTCTTACAAAGTCTAGAGTCCAATTTTAGTGAATTATTTGGTAAATGGACCTTGTACGTAATAACACTGCATTGTCATATATCATACATCATAATGGAGAGCCATATATATTCAAACACTACACAATATAAGCAAATATATTAATTCATGTGAGAGGGCACATGAGACCTCAAAGAGGGATGGACAAGCTCCAAATCCTTCCTTGTCAAGAAGAGGGAATACTTGAATGCCAAAGGTCCAAAGATCTCTAAAATGATGAAATTAGCCGCCACAAAGACAAATTCAAAGACGAAATAAACCTAACTTATCTTGCAAATGCCACTAACTACTAGTGAGCCATTTATTAGCCTATAGAGGCCTAAAGAGGGGGGGCCATCAATATTTATCAAAGTAATGGAACCTTTCGGGACCTACTAATACAAGGGCTTATTGCTTAAAACTAATCTAGTGGAGCCTAGGAATTATCCCATATGAATTTGTGAGTCTAGAGGGTCCTAGGGGGGTATACATGCCCTACCTTTAGGTGCTAGGCATTTAGATGCATGAGCCAGGATCTGCCACATCGTGTGCAATCCTTATATGAATGTGAGAGGGTGTGAGACACCAGGAGAACCAAGTGTGTGAGAAGGTTGTTGCCCTTGTGTGGAGGGTGAGGAGTGCATGGGTGGTTATCACCATTCGAGGCGATTATGTACCATGTATGATCAATAAAAATTGTATAATACTATGTATAATAAAAATTGTATGATACATATATATATGCAATGCTTTGTGAGATTTGAGGGGCTATGGAGAAAATTCACAAAGTTTCCATACTTGGTCAACCTGCCAATAAAGCCACAATAGTATTGTATTCTTGGACATACTAGATGATGAACAATGTCAAAGTGCTAATGAACAAGAAAATCAAGTTGTAAAAGTATGAAATTGTTGTAGAGAAAGAAATTGTACAAGACATTGCGACATAAGGTGTAGACCAGAAGTGAAGGATTGCATGAAAGGTGTCAAAGTTGAAATGAGTAAAGGCTAATGTAAGATTTTTCAGAAGAACAAGGTGAAAGATATGTGGCTACCAAAGAAGTTTCCAAATGCGGTAAATATGCATTTTAGTTTAAACGAACCGCAAATCGTACCTCAAACCATCTTTCGAAGCAAAAGCATCATTCAGAGCTGACTGCTTCTCCTTTCAGGAGAAAGGAAAAACAAAGCCCATTTCATTGTTTTAACATTCTATCGTGACATGGATTTTGAGTATTGTGATTTGTGTTTGAAGTTTTATCACTTTTGTTCAGCGAATGATTCATGAATGGCATTTTTGAGAGAGAGAGAGAGAGAGAGAGAGAGAGAGAGAGAGAGAGAGAGAGAGAGAGAGAGAGAGAGATGTATGTACTATCAGCATTCATGTTTGTTCATAGGCTTTTGCTCGGAGCTCAAATTGCTCAATGCTAACAAAGGTAACCAGACTACCTACCTTGACTCTCCAATTTCAATGCACAAACATGTAGATAGATCAATGCACGCGTCACGAAGACAACAATTATTAGTAGTAGTACATGAAGCGCTGTAAAAAGCATTCAGAATTTATTTTTATAAGAATATAAGGCTTAGCACATTGAAAAAGCCCGAATCGAATCTACTTGAATCGGACAAATCAGTCCAATTCAAACCGACCAATTCACTATGCATAAATAAAGAACAATGTTTGGTTTAGTTTACACTGTGAATGAATCTAGGCTATGCCAAATGACCGGCAAGAGAAGAAAAGAATATAGATGACGGTTTGAAGGTAACCAGTACTGTTTTTCATGTGGTGGCTCTAGCCTCCAATGGTGACTTCGACCTTGTCGTTGGGTGTCTATTTTGTCTCTACATCAAAAAGCTATCACCCCTACGAAGTCTACTTGCATGAATTGCAAAAGTGTGACATTGGTTGGAGAAAATAGACCAAGGATTTCACTTATATATGGCATATTATATGGAATATGAGAACGTTTGATGGCGCTCTAGAACCTTGGGGGCAAGTAGTGATGCTTCTCTTGACCACAAGATAATTTCATGATTTAAGAAATATTCAAGCTAGCATCAACATCACAATAGCCAAGCATTCTCCAAGAAGTTGTTGATCAACGAATAGATGTGACAGTAGCAAGCATGGTCTCAAGGTACTTGGATCATATGCACATGAAGGACAAGGCTGGATTGCCATATGTCTCTTCATCAAGCTTTATAAACGTCTTTAGTTGCCAAGTCTTACCATATATGTGTCTGGAAGCCACTTGTCAAAAAAATTGGACTCATGGAAGTGGTACAGAAAAAGAGCATTATTTAAGACCTTGCTCTTTTATTGATCTTCTTTTATTGATCTCTCTCTCTCTCTCTCTCTCTCTCTCTCTCTCTCTCATGCATCTAGTGCCAATGAGGACCATCATTGCCCTGAACCTTGCACCCCTTGGCCAGCATCGGTAGTTGGAGATTTGCTATTGCATCATTGAGGAGATAGGACTTAGAAAGAGCTACTTCATTGAGGAGCTATGGCTGGCTGGAGAAGAACTATGCATTGTTGAGGAGCTATTGGTTGGTTTAGTAGGTGGGGTACAGCCCAATTGTAGAGGACCATCATTGCCCTGAACATTGAACCTCCTTGGCCAGTATCGATAGTGCTATATGCATCATTGTTGAGATAGGACTTAGGAAGAGCTACTTCGTTGTGGAGCTATCGCTGGCTGGAGAAGAACTATGCATTGTTGAGGAGCTATTGGTTGGATTAGGAGCTGGGGAAGAGCTATTTCATTGAGAAGGAGCTGCTACCATCACTGGCTATGGAAGAATGCTCGTCGTACAGGGGCTATTAACTGACAAATTCCAAGGCCTAGCTATGGAGTATCATAACAGCATAGTAAGCACACTATGAAAGCTTGAAAAAACCAGCTCTGGAGTAGAACACAAAAGCAAGAGAGAGAGTACTTCAAAGCTCACACAACTTGAATGATTATTCATAGTGTAGTAGGGCGTGGAAACCCCTCCAAACTATGGGCTACATTTAGCATGTAATGTATAGAGGTGGTGTCTTGCTAATTCTAGCTCTAGAACCCACATGGGTCCTCAACCTACTTGTTATTACTTGCCTAATTAGCACAAGTGGGGTGCACTATGTACATAAATGTTTTTACCCCCATGTCTTGTACACAACTTACAAGTTACAAGTATACAAGCCTTAAGGGGCAAAATAGGCATTTATTTCAACACCCCCCCTCAATGGCTATTTTGTTCATACCAACACCTAGCATGCTACAAAACTTTTGAATTTTTTCTCTACTAAGTGCCTTAGTAAAGATATATGTTGCTTGATCGTTGGTATCACAGTACTCAAGCTGAATTTCTCCGCATTGTATCTTCTCTCGTAAGAAGTGTTGATCCACCTCAATATGCTTCGTACGAGCATGGTACACAGGATATTTGGCAAGTTGGATGCAACTCTGGCTGTCACAATGAAGAATAGTAGGACCATCTTGTGGAATCTACACCAACCCAAGAAGTCTCCTGAGCCATATTGCCTCGCAGGTAGCTTTTGACGCTGCCCTGTACTCAACTTCTGTCGATGATAAGGTAACTGTGGGCTGTTTCTTGCTGCACCAAGAAATGGCCCATGAACCAAGGTTGAAAGTGTAACCTGTGGTCGACTTTCGATCATCCCTATCACCTGCCCAATCCGAATCCGTAAAGGCTCCAAGCTATAGCTTTCCGTCATCTGTGTACTCAATCCCATAGAAGGTTGTCCCTTTGACATACCTCAAAACTTTCTTGGCTGCTTTCCAATGTGCTTCAGTTGGAGAACTCATGAGCTGGCTTGCTACACCAACCACATAGGAAATGTCTGGTCTTGTAGCGGTGAGATAAATCAGGCTACCCACAAGCTGCCTATAAAGAGTCTCGTCCACAAAAGGAGTACCATCATCTCTGGATGGTTACTGCTAGTATCATTGGGCGTGGATACAGGTTTGCAATCCTACATGTTGAACCTATTCAAGACTTCACATGCATAGTTAGCTTGGGAAATAAACACACAGTTTTCCTTTTTCCAAACCTCCAAGCCAAGACAATAGTGGATTAGAACCAAATCCTTCATCTCGAACTCATTTGATAAATGAGCCTTCACCTTTTCAATAAAGCTGCCCATTGTTACTCGTGATGACCAAGTCATCCACATAGAGAACTATCAAAACAATGTTTCCATCCTCCTCCTTCACGAACAGGTTGCAATCCGACTGACTCTTTATGAATTGCTCCTTGGCAAAATAGTCGTCAATACGACTATACCAGGCCCAAGGTGCCTGCTTCAAACCATATAAGGCCTTCTTAAGCCTGCATACCATAGTTTCCTTGCCCTTAGCCTCAAAACCTTGTGGCTGTTCCATGTAGACTTCTTCAGCCAATTGTCCATTGAGAAAAGCACTCTTCACGTCCACTTGATGGACCTCCCAACCAAAAAATGCAGCCAATGCTATAGACGTCATCTTAGCTACCGGTGCAAACGTCTCATCATAGTCCAAGCCCTCCTTTTGTGCATAGACTTTAGCAACCAGCCTTGCCTTATGCTTTTTGATGCTCCCATCCGATTTGTATTTGGTCCTGTAGACCCACTTACAACCAATAGGAGGCCTCCCTTTTGGTAACTTCACCAAATCCCATCTATCATTTTTGAGAATGGAGTCGTACTCCTCTTGCATAGCATATTGCCATACCTTCTCATCTGCTGCCTCAACGAATGTATGTGGATCTTGTGAATCCAAAACAGTAGTCATAAGTGCATAGTTTGTCTCTTGGTGTTCATGCTGTTGGGCTTGCCTTTGAGAACTCCTAGCCCCTGGATTGTTGCTCTCTCCCTCATCCAATATCAAGCCATCTTGCACAGTTTGCCAATACCACTTGGGAAACTTCTTCCTTGCAGTTGGTGATGAAGACGGTGAATAGGACTCAACAGATTTGCCCCTTTCCTTCCGCTTCCTAGCCTCCTCGAATTCTTCCTCTTGATCACTCATATGATCACCCTGAGACTCCCATGTGGATCATCAAGTATTGGCACAAATTCACTTGTACCATCCTCCATCTCAAGTTCCTCTATAGGAGGCGTTTGATCTTCTTCAAAGATGACTTATGATCCTCTAGTAAGATCGTAAAGTCGGTAAGCTTTGCTTTCTTCACTGAATCCCAAGAAAATACACTTTGCTGATTTTGCATCTAGCTTCTACCTATTATCCTTGGGAATATGGGCATAGGCCGTACAACCAAACACTCGCAAAGCGCCCACCTTGGGCTTAATGCCACTAGATGCCTCTTCTGGAGTCCTACCTTCTACAGCTTTAGTTGGACTTCTATTCAACATAAACAATTCTATGTGCGGGTAACCCCTTTGCCTTGAGCATGCACCTTGCACACTCCACAATAGTTCGGTTCTTTCTCTCTGCTACGCTGTTTTGCTGAGGGGTATGAGGAGCTGTAAGCTGCCTTTTGATCCCATTGGCCTTGTAGAATTCCAAAAATTCTGTCTTAATGAACTCTCCACCACCGTCTGACTTGAGCCAAGATGTCCATACCTCTCATGCCACAACCTATCCACATCAATTCAGTTTGTTGTATAAGCAAACTAACTAGGGATAGAAGTGTACAACCTGTGTACTTCCAACAATCCTTTGGCCACAACCTTCATATCATCACTCAAGTCCAACTCAAGACAAGAAGTAGCATCAAACTCTACTTTCATATTTTGTTGAGTGATAGCTCCTACTGAAAGAAGATTTTTAGCAAGTCCTGGTACATATAAGACATTCTTAATGACTTTGACTTACTCCTGATGGCTTTACAGGTATTGTGCCCTTTCCCTTGACCTTATGTGTTGAGTTGTCACCTAGGCACACTTCTTGTCCATCACAAATCCCCACAAAGGTTTCAAACCAATCCCTATGAGGGGTCATGTGCTTTGAAGCACCTGAGTCAATGTACCAACCACCTGTTGTAGCTTGTGAGGCCAATGCAACAGAGAATAACTCAGCTTGCCTTATGTCACTCTGCTCCTCTCTTGCAACACTCTCAACAACATTTCCTCCTTGCTTCTTTGTGCCCTTCTTTTGCTCTGCAAGCTTCTTCCTGCACTCAAAAGCAAAGTGTCCATACTTACCACAGTAATTGCATTTCCCCTTCCTTCGGGGTGTAGAAGAAGTATTCGAGGAGGATTGTGCTTCTGACATCTGCAAGTTCTCCACTCCTTGCTCAAGTGTTTGTGGTGCTCCTTTGTTCTTGCCTTTACCTTTCTTCTTATCCTTGGCTGAATTTAGCTTCTTCTTAGAAGCAAAGGCATGCTCCTGGAAATCTTCCCTCTTGGAGAGATTAACTCCTCATCTCCTCCTGTAATAAGAGACCATAGATCTCTTCATAGGTAGGGATCTTCTCTCTCACAGATATCATCATCACAAAGTTCTGATAAGCATATTACAAGCTATTCAGAACTATTGGCACCAAGCCTTTGTCAGCAATAGACTCTCCAAGCACAAAAAGCTGATATCTAAGATCCTAAATCTTAGTAAGATGATCAGTAATTGTCTCCCATGTCTCCATTCGGAGAACATACAACTTGTTCTTCAAGTAGAGAAACCTAGTTGTACTTGTTGTCTCATACAATGCATAAAGAATGTGCCATGCATCCATAGGCCCTTTGGCAGAGGAATCACATTATCCCTCACTGACATGTTGATGATCCTGTGTGCCTTTTCCCCTCTCTTGATATAGTCCTTGAGTTCGAGTTCAGATGTTGGAACAGGCTCCTCACCTGTCACAAGCTTCCAACATTCTTTGTCTTCAAGAATGTTCTTGATCTTGAATTTCCATATGCTAAAGTTAGTGCCATCAAGCCGACTAGCTTCACTCAACATGCTCTCTGCAAGACTAGACATAGCTGGATAGAAATAAAACACAAAAGACAAACTGGTGTTTTCACCCAACTAGGGTATGCAGCCACTTACTCAATAACCCTCAGCTTCTGGATTTGAAACTATCCCCCTGTATGGCTGTCCTAGCCCTTGTCCAAAATCCACTCAGAACTTTCACTGAAGTCCCCAATGTAGAAAGCGCCCTCCTACAGTCTTGGTTGTCCAAAAAGACTCAAAAAAAAACTTTTTGGCTCCCTGTACTACCCTTGCCAACAGTACTCCAACCATGCAGATAGCACAGAGATCATATGCCCCTACAAAAAGTACTCCCTCCTCAAAGGTAAGCTGCTCTCCAGGAATTGCAGGAATCTGATCAAAACAAGTCCAAGCTTTCACCACATTAACTATAGGCTTACGATCCACAAATTTGATAATGTTGTCACGATAGATAAGCCATTTGCCAGTTGATAGAGCTTCTTGTCTTGCCTTCTTACGTTCTTGGACTTGGAATAGATTTTGGTATCACGCAATTT
Source organism: Diphasiastrum complanatum (assembly GCA_029204225.1). Classification (NCBI taxonomy): domain Eukaryota; kingdom Viridiplantae; phylum Streptophyta; class Lycopodiopsida; order Lycopodiales; family Lycopodiaceae; genus Diphasiastrum; species Diphasiastrum complanatum. The sequence continues at coordinate 49,057,482 of CM055093.1, forward strand.
AGATCGTTTCCCTAAAACTTCGTGCCGGTGAGACACTGACGTGAAGCGGATGACAAGAGTATCTCGGTCCTTCTTAGGTTGCCAGGCAGTTTCCATACCTTTGCTATGGTGTTGAAGATTTTCCTTTCAAAAACTTTTCAGCTTCTTCAACAGCATTTTGGGAGTTCAAAATACCTCTAACACGAACATTGAGAGCTTTGTGTTCTCGCAGACGGCCCTCGATGAACGTGTCTGAGGTAAACGAAGGTGAGGGCGAAGGTGGAGAGATCATTGTAGACAAACCTTTAAGTACATCTACCCATGATTGGACAGCCGTATGGTGCTGTTTCACCTGACTTTCAAGCTGCTGAATTTTAGCTAAGGTAGCGATTTGGGAAGAAGTTTCACTTTTGATAACTATGACTTCGTTCTTGAATGTTGCAATGGAAGTGTCTAGCTTCTGAAGGTGCGATTGCACAGCGAGAAGCAGAGAATCATGGGAAGCAAGTTTCTCTCTGTGATTGTTAAGGTATTCAAATAGACGGAGTTGATCCTCACGAAGAAGACTGACTAAGGTATGTGTGGAGAGAGAAGTAGGTGCTTCTGGACTCTGAAGTGTCTGGAGTCAAGGGATTGAAGGGAATAGCTACATTAGTTTCATTGTTGGGAATAGGATAGTCTTAATTCTGAGATAGAGTCTGAGCTAGAGAAATGAAGAGATGTCCAGTTGAGCATGTAAGTGGTACACGTACCATATAATCCTGGCTATATCCTCTCTCCTTGGTTAGTTTGGTTTTAGTTAGATTGTTGATTTGCAATCTCAACACTCTCTGGATCAGCAAGATTTGAAGGAGTTGATGCAATTAAGGCAACTATTGCATCAACCTTTGTTCACCCCTGAGATTTTCGCTGGGGGGCATCCGACGACAACAAGATCAATCTAGCCGTCATGTACCTGCGAGGTAAAGCTTTTACGTGGTGGCAAGATTTAAGGGGTAAGCCTGAAGCACCTAAGAATTGGGAAGATTTTTGTAAGGCCTTTAAGGCGGCCTTCCTTCCCATATTAAATGACTTTGAATTTTATCGTCAATATGCAACGATACATATGGGGAACCGACCCTTAGATCAATATTTACAAGAATTTCAAGAGGTTTATTCTCGTTTTGTGACTAGAATAGATCCTCTTTTGGTAAAGTTGCATTTTATTCTTGGGTTGCCAAGAGACTACCAGCTAGAGGTTAGGAGGAACCAGCCTCTTACCCTCGAGGATGCGGTTCGCTTCACCAGGATTTACGATGATACTCGTATAGTGGCCAAGCCTAAGTCCGGTGTCTTGCCCGATGTAAAAGGTGAGAAGCCTTTCTTTGGAAAGAAAGGGAAGGATAAGGCAAAGGAAGGGTCTTCTGGTTCTGGTAAATCAAAGAAAAGATCTACTATGGATCAAAAAAACTTTACGAAAGCCAGAAGCGACAATCTATGCTTCAATTGCATGGAACCAAGTCATGTTGCGAAGGAATGTCCAAAGAAAAGGAAGGCTAAGACGGCAGGTAACTCTAGCATATCTCGTGTTGATCTTTCCTTTGCTGGTAATTTTGTGTGTGAGCATTGTTGTTTCAATATGGCTGTTTTTGGTCCTCATGACCTCATTCGGATGAAGGGGGATGTGGGTGGCCAAGCCGTAACAATTTTATTTGATGATGGTTCCACACACAATTTTATTAACTCTAATTTGTTGCAGAAGCTATAGGTGGAAACAAAGCCACCGTTACACAGTGAAGCTGGCAACAAGAGTGGAAAACCAAGTTTGGGACCGGATAGTCCCACATCTACCGATTCAAATACAAGCCTATGATGATAAATTAGACTTTCATATTATGAATCTAGATAGGGTAGATGTAATACTTGGAAAGGAGTGGTTCTATGAGAGGCACGAGATGTTGAAGAAAAACTATGTAACACACAGTTTGTCGTTCTTACATAACGGCTCACTCATAGAATTAAATGGAAATGTTGATATTTCCTCTCCGTATATGCTTTTTGCTCTAGAAACTATTAAATGTATGGATATTGTGGATTGTAAGTATTATTTGTTGGTTGAAAGATTTTTCTTATCATGAAGAATGTAGTTTGCAATTTTACAATTTCCAAATGGAATTCATGTCTAATAACCTAAAGCAAGAAAATTCACCAGAAGGTGAAACCTTTAGGAACCTTAGGAAGGAATTTAACGATGTGTTTTCTGAGCAGCTTCCTGAGGGTCTTCCCCCCTCTAGGGGTGTTTGTTGACCATGGTATTAAACTTGTTCCTGGTAGTTCTCCTGTATCATTGTATCCTTACAGGATGAGTACTACTGAAGATCATCATCCATATATATGGTAGTGCCGCGTAATTTGGCTCTACACCGTACAGCCTCTCTACAACTGGTTAAGAATGTGAAGCGAATGATCAATGTAGTTGCATCTCTGGTAGTCCTCCAGGCTGTGTCTAACCCATCTGACACATGTCCTAGGGTAGCCTCGAGAAACCTCTTAGCTTCCGCAATGGCATCATGTGTGTCTGGTGTTAGAATCCAGTTACGACTCTATCATGACCTCGGCACAGTCGGTTACTAAAGGGCCTGAGGCCTAGTGTTGGCAAGGGTCGGTGACCGACGAGGACATCTGTCCCAAGTTGGGACCGGTGCGTCACGAGCAGTGACCCAGTGTGACCGCCTGACAAGCTGTCAAAGATGTGATGTGTCTTAGCCATCGGGACCCTAGCCGTCAGTGATGAGATGCTAGCCGGCAGGTAGTCGGGGTGACCGAGCGGGTCACAGGTCTTTGGCGGGGCACGGGGGTGATACCCTAGGAGTCACTCAGTATTCACAGGTCACAGGGGCCAGGCATGCCAAGTGGACTGATCACCCACAGGTGGATGCCATGTGCCAGTTGACGGGAATAACAAGTAGAAGGACTCAAGGAGGGGGTGCCTATGGCTGGGAGGATGATTCTACACACCGGCTTCTAGGATTCACGAGCTTGGAGAGACTGGCTTGTGACATCTGGTATCCCACGGACCCTAATTTATGGGCCTTTTGTTCCCTTGATCATTCTTCCGAAATGGTGGCTAAGATGACTGAGGAAATGGGAGCGCTAGGCTTGGTGCCTTTTTTTCAATATTGCTGCCCAAGAAAGGGCTTCTTTTTTATGTTGTTCAAACTTGTGTCCTAGTTCCCGTATCATGGTGGTAGTCGATTATGAGGCTGCAACTTGTTTAATGCTGATCACTTGCTCCAATGAGGCAACTTTGGAGTGCAACAAGTTCTTTCCTTTGATTAGACAGACCACTATTCCTTGCAGCTGTGAAAGTTCTTGTTTCATGAGCTGGACATCTGCTTTCATTTGGTCAACTTCCCAAGAAGAGAAAAGCTCGATTGATTTGGAAGGAGTGTAAGGGATGAGTGATGTAGATGGAAGTACTGTAGTTTCTTGGGAGATAGGGGTAGGGAGCAGGCCAGTTGGAATGGGCAGATCAGTATGATTGAAGTTCGAAGAAGAAGAAATGGGCGAAGGAAGAGAAGAGGAAGAAGAGGGGAGAGAAGAATAGTTTTTTATCTTATGAACTTGTCTTCAGGGTAAATCCGTGTGGCTCACTTGGTATTTCATAAGCCAATTGAAATTAGGTTTACATGAAGGTGATACGCTTGGATCTGAAGAAGATCTAACCAATTTGAAGATTTATCACTTAGTGTACCTTTGGAGCCTTAAAAAGTACTCGGAACCAAAAGATAGATAATTGAAAAACCGTCTTATCTATGAGTGCTTAGCCAGAAATGGAAAGGTTGGACTAAGGATGATGATTCTTGGGAAAGAGTTGAGAGCATGAAGAAGAACTTCCATAGCAGGATGAATTCAAGGGAGAAAGAATTTTACGTCCATGTCCAGTTATTGAAGATTTGAAATAATCATAGACATGGGGTATTAGGCCTCTAGAGTCAATATCAACAGTTACACCTCAAAATTCCATCAAGGCCAATTTGGTAAAGTAATAACCTTGAAGGGGCCCAGGCACCCCAATAGTGAGATGTGGAGCAGTATGTGGTGTGTGATAGCTATATGCATGATGTAGGGTGGGTATTGAGAGTTACATTTGGTATGATGTGAGGTTACATGGACAGATGCACAGGCGCCTTCTAGGTCTATATAATCCTACATGAACCCGCCCTCCTCCATATTAAGCTTTCGGCATTTAGTTACCATTTTTCTCTCCTCATCAGCATTCACACGTCGTGGCTTGGGAGTGAAGCTATTGTGTTTTGATCTCTAGCTTCTAGTTGGTTGGGTGGTTTGGTTCCATTATACTACTTTTGGTGCTTTGTAAGCCGATCTACAAGTTTATCCTTACACTCCTCAAGGGCCCTACATGGACATGAACACCACTCATCATGATATAGCCCAATTAAACGAATTTTTGAATGATTTGACATATCTATGAGTAGTCTTCCAAAGGGAAACAATCTATATATCCATCAATACTTGTCTACCTCCTACATTCAACAAGCTTGGGCTAGTCTCCTAGGGGTCACAAAAGACTTCTAAACAAAATAATTTCTCCATATCAACAATGCAAGAGAAGTTTGTCAAATGGTCTTAAATATACACTAGGACAACTTCAAATCTCATCACACCAACTTCGTGTGGAGATAGTAGATTTCAAAAGCTCTCTCAAAAGACCATAGATGCCCTTTACACATGTTAAGATGGAGAAGCAATTCATCTTCCAATGCCCAATTCACTACAAGATTGGGGAGAGATGCCAATGCTCATTCAAAGATCAGCAAGTTATTCTTTGATTTTGACCTTTTACGTGGAGTCCGGATGAAACATGTGTCACATAGATGGCATGGGAGATACTTCACTTTAAAAAGAGATCGTTGGCAATAACATACTCATGGGTAGTTTTGTCCAATCACGTGTAATGTCATTCTTTTCCAAGCAATGTCCCATATAGGAAGGAGACAAATTCATATTTCAAGGATGACACGGGTATGGCCACACATATCCCTCATGTAGTTGGTAAATAAAGACAAAAGTTAACGCCAACACCCACTTCTCAAAAAGCTTCCAAAGATACTCATCCTCCATGAGACATCTAATGTTAAATGTGCACATGCATTCGACAATGCTCCAGATTATCTTGATCAATTGATAATATGATATTCTTTTGGCTAGGGTCAAATGACAATGGAACTAGCCTACAATTTAGTGCATCCTAATGGAATATCTAGTGTATCCTAATAGAACCTTTTAAGAAGTGTTAGTTAGGAAAACTCTACGCCCAAATGAGAAAGCAACTAGAATACAACTCTTGACCTATCAATCCATTTAGAAAGCCCCCAAATATATATCGAATTTGACCCATATGTAATTAGAGGACCTAGTACTAAAAATAACAATCTCTCATGGGCCAACATAATACGGACACATAGTGAAAATTATAGTCTATCATGTCCATAATGTCAACTAGCACAACAAAACAATATATCAATGCAATCTTAAACCTTATGGAGTACACCCCTAAATTATCAGAGCAACAACACCATGATGCAGAGCATGCACCAAATGCTAAGAAACCCCTGATTACTTTGTCCATGCACAAGAGCAAGTGCAAGTTACATGCACAAACCATAGTATTGGTGAACCGTTAACGGTTCATAAACCGTACACTGAACCGCACGTTTCACAAAGTTTACGACCATGAACCATGGTGAACTGTTAAATAATTAATTGATTATTATTGTTATTTCTTTTTACTTCCCACCCCCAAGAACAGCCCATAAAAAGGCCAAAACAAGCCAAACAAAACCAGAATTGTTTAGGGAATTTAATTCTTTCTTTTGGTCCTCCCCATAGAATTTGAGAACCGTGGACGGTTCACCACGGTTCTCAGAACCGTACAGTGAACCGTACGGTTCACATAGATTTTAGTGGGGAACCGTGGTGAACCATACAGGTTAATTAATTAATTTTTTTTTAGGAACCGTACGGTTCACATAGATTTTAGTGGGGAACCGTGGTGAACCATACAGGTTAATTGATTAATTTTTTTTTTAGTTCCCACCATAGTTGCACTGCGTTTATGAAACGCGTTCAGAAACGCGTTTCGGACATATGGAATTTTTTTTCAGAAACGTTTGTTTTAATTTTTTTTTTTGTTTTTTTGGTGCAATATGGGTATCAGGTGAAAGCTCTAATTAAGAGCAAAATTACTGTGTAATTTGCTGACTGTTTCGGGTGCAGGATGGTCCATTTCAGATGCATTAATCCATGTTGGGTTCTGTCAAGGATAAAAATTCAAAACTAACCTCTAGCCTGTCTGTTACGATCACAGATGGTTCGCTCAGGGAGTTGGAAGGCCAAGTCGTGAAGAGGCCTTACCGTCGGGGCCGGGGTCTATCGGCAGCCCCCGGACCCTGCCGTTGGGGGGCGTTGCCCCCCAAACCCCCCACCAGGGGGCTACCGCCCCCCGAACCCCCTGAGCATTTATTGAAAACCAGAGCAAATAACAAACAAATAGCTATTGAAAATAAGATCTGTTTGTGACCCATCTACTATACTTCTGAGAGGCAAAACGCTCGTTTGACCATTGATCCCCTAAAAAAATTTCAGCCAGAAGCTACTTTTCCAAAAAAAAAAAAAACAAAAAAATTTGCGATTCTGGGAGGAGAAACGCGGTTTCCGAAACGTCTCCTCCCAGAAACGAGATTCTGTGCAACTATGGTTCCCACCCCCAAAAACAGCCCAAAAAAATGTCAACAATGCCAAAAAAAACCAGAATCAGAACAGGAAGTTTAATTATTTATTTAATCAGAACAGAGAGGACCATATCATTTATTCAATTGATTCAGTAATGGCTTTTTTTTAATTCCCACCCCAAAAACAGCCCAAAAATGCCTTGGGAGGGGTTTTGGGGGGGATTTTGCAAAAAATTAATTAATTTATTCATTAATTAATTAGATATTGGAACCGTACCACGGTTCATGAACCGTGGTACAGTTCACCCCACGGTTCTGGGAACCGTGGGTTCTATGGTCCTCCCCACCATAGCATTTAATTAATTAATTAATTAATGGCCTTCTTTTACTTCCCACCCCCAAAAACAGCCCAAAAAAAAGGGGGGGAAAGGGACCAAAAACAACATTAATTGATTAATTAATTACATGAACCGTGGCGCAGTTCTTGGGACCCACGGTTCCAAGAACCGTGGGTTTTATGGCACAAACATACGTCCACATTCGCTTTCATGAAATGATACACAGATGAGTGTACTGGATTCCTATCAATTTCCCATAGTTAGAAGCAAAAAAATCATGATGAACTCTAGCACTGAAGAGCAAAGCCAATCAACTGATATCCCTACTTTTTCATAAATAAATAAGGAAAATCTACAATTCTCGCTTCATATTGCTCCAAACCTGACAAAAGATAGAAGCTATAATTGTTATGTTTGCTATGGCATAACAATAGGAGTAGAAATTATGGTGGCGTAGTTTCCTATGTTTGCCTATTGCCTAGAACTTTTCACATGGCAAAAAGGCATCAAAGAACTTATGAACATTGGAAAAATAGCTCTAAAGAATAATGGTCACTTGTGACTGGCGACTTTGTTTTGACAAGGACAATTTTGGATAAAGAAGATCCTCTCAAAGGGATTAGCCTTCATGTGAGTGACGTAGGGAAAGCAAAATCAGCTTACCAACAAACTTCAATGATCAAAGTGAGGCCGACTAATTGCAGAGTTCTATGGGAGAAATTGAACCCATGTGGCTATCTAACTTCCAACAACATTATAAAGAATTTCCTCAATCACTTTGGCCAAGAGTTACCATACAAGTTGAAGTTACACAGTGTTTGAAGCTAAGCTACTTAGAAAGGCTTTCCTTAAACCACAATGAAGGGTAAAAATGTTGATGATGACATATATCGGCACCATTCTGTATTTTAACTAGATTTCACATTGAGAACTGGACATTTGTTTTTAGGAATCAGACCATGTTGTCCAGGACCTGCCACGTTTCCATCGAATTCCTCTCTTATTATACTTAGACAAAGAAACTTCCACGTCCAGACTAGAAGTTCTCCAAAACTATGCTAGTTTGAATTCTCTCGAGAATGTAGATGACTTAGACTTCTCAGAAATCCCCTTGCACAGAACTGCGTTGTGCACCAAACCATCTGCAGTCACCAATGACCTTACAATTTTATCCAAACTACTTGGGGAAGACATTTATATCATATGAATGGCATCTGGCAGCGGATGCTTAAGAGGCAAGGTGAAGGCTATCATCTATGCAATCTTTGATCAAAGGCTACTTGGGGATGCCATTTATATCATATGATTGGCATCTGGCGGATGTTTCAGAGGCAAGGTAAAGGCTATCATCTATGCAATCTTTGATCAAAGACTAGTGAATGTTGCACCGTATAGTGCAAGAGAACAGCATAAACAATGAATGGCAACTGGCGGATGTTTAAGAGGCAAGGTAAAGCTATCATCTATGCAATCTTTGATCAAAGGCTAGTGAATGTTACACCGTCTAGTGCAAGAGAACAGCATAAACTTCTACATTGTAAATTCAAACATATACCGTGGTCAAGAAGATGTATGCAAAAGTAAAAACTGAATACCTCGGTGATCGAAAGTAACTGTTGAATTGTTGCAGGCAAATAAGGTAAGATTGCACTACCCAAAGTCTCCACCATTCGATGAAGGAAAGAAATAACCTGCTCAAAAGGCAAACATTACTAGCAATCAAGCCCAAACCCGATAAACTCAATGTCACGGTAGCTTTTTCAAATGAGCGAATTTGACCACCAAACACATGCAAAGCAAGAATGTGTATGACACAGCACAACAGAAATTCAAAATCTAGAAAAGATCAAAATTCCAAAAAGGATACTGAAGTTTTGTAAGAAATTACTTTGCTTCGCAAAAGCTTGTTTTCTCGAAATGTCACAAGGATTCGCAACCCAACATCGAGGGTCTTCAAGGAAAAAGTTTACATCCAATACTAAGTTAGTAAAATTTCAACCATAGAATTTCATCCAACATTGTAGCCGTACCCCAAAGGTGCAGCACTCAGAAAATTTTAAGGTGGAGTATGGGACCTGTATAAACATGATTCCAAGGGCAGGTCGATTGCTCGCTACAAGCTGCTCACCAAACCCCTACAAAAACCATGGCATCACAAAGTTGGCCCTTGACAAAATTGTGAACAAGCTCAACTGCCTTTTGCGATTCAAAAACATTAATTGATGACCTTAAACCTAGAAGATATTAGGAGTTCAGAGCAAAGAGTCAATTTAGTGGTCATAAGCTCAGAAGGCCCAACAATTTACAAGACATGCCTCAAAATATCTACCTACTCAAGCAAAATAACACCATGATTTCTAATCAAAGAACACCATAACCATTCGACACACTCAAGAGCCAACCACCATTAGTGGCCCCCACCTTGGGGAGATTTTATTGTAGTAGTAGATCATAGATTCAGTTGATGAAGATTTTTCCTAGAATTATACTTGAATCTCTCCATCAACTAACTAATAAGAATGATTGCGAAGTGCATACAAAGCTTCTTGATCTATTTACAGTGAGCAAATACACAACTATCCAAACAATACAAATTAAAGCAAGCAGCACTTTTTCATCTGGTTCACAGGGAACGTTAATTTTTGCAACACATACAAAGCACTCCAAGTGCTTTATTAGCTTAGTATTTCCATCTGGAAAATTTCGAGGTTCCTTTAAAATAACCTTTTCAGCACTTTAGAAAATGACATGTTTGGAGTCTGACCAAAGACCCAGCGGGCCTTATTTTGTAGCTCGGAAGTTCTTCGATTCTTCATGGCACTCGGCCCCATCAGCCCCAAACACTCGGCAGGAATTGGCATTGTTTTCAGGGAGTCATTAGATCATATTTCTCCCTATGACACTTAGCCTATATCTCCAAGAACCTAGCAGGTTTTACCATTAGTTCAAGAAGCCATTCAACTACTTGGAAGCACTTCACCCATTCCCAGGCACCCCACAAAATTTACTGCTATTCCATGGAGCCACCTAGTTCATCGCATCCTATTCTAATAGCCTAATAGAACTTAAACTAGAAATCAGCAAATATCCCATTTACTTCCCTGGTCGCCCAGAGGTACTAATCATGGGTAATGCTGATATCTGACTTTCCATAACTTCCCCACAAAAAATAAGATAAAAACCTCATCGAGTTAACTCACAAAAGGATATCATAACCAAGTTCCTTGGAAATTATATGATTTTCGGTCTGAGTTCTGAGCTGTGACAGTCCATTGCTTCAAATTTCACATGCCCTAATCTGAACTTCAAAGAAGATGTGGATACTTTCTTCATGACCTATTTATATGAGAAAAAAACACCTTCCACCAACGAAATGGGTACACTTTTCTCTGCTTTCAATAGTAACAACCTGAAGATAGGGTTCATCCTTATTCTTGGATGTTAAAGTGAAAATTGTGAGAAGAGGACTGGCTTGAAGTATGCAGCAGACCATAAACTTTCACTAACATATAACTTATATCCAAGTTGTCAAATAAAATATAAACAATTGCTTTGATGAGTCATTGTTAAAGAAGTAAGCCATAATTTATCCTATTGACAAATCATAATTAGTACCTTCTAACGATGTTAAGCGCCATGTAAAGGCACAATACTTTTTAGAGCTTGGGACAGTTGTCCCGTAACAAGAATAGTTATATATAGTTCTGTTTCTGATTAATTCCAGTGATGAGTTTTTTGAAAAGCATCAAGTTGTTGTGGACTGCCTTTTCTGATTGCTAGTGTGTTGCTAACCTCTAAGATAGATACTTTTCATGGTATCAGAGCCTTGGTAGGAGTGGCTACCAAAGGTGAGTAAATCCAGGAAATTTTAAGGAGACTAATAATTGGAGAAAGAGCTACACAATAAGCTGAAAAATCAGCTTATACTAGCGATAGTTGGAAAGAATTTGAAATTCTTCCGAATAAGACTTAAGGACGGTGCGGGTAGCAAGAAGCCTTGCTAAGAAACAGCTTCATCGCCAAGGTTTTGGCAAGACAAAAACCATGGATCTTTCTCCGTATGAGACGAAAATGGTAAATTGCCAATTGGGACAAGACCGCCACCAGAAGGCCATGGTCAACAGAACCTTGGTGAGTGAGCATAGTGCTTCAATCAAAAGAGCTTGAAAAACCTAGGATTTTGAGCTATGGAAAGTGCTGGATCTTTCCTTATGCTTCACCATTTTCAGCACTATAAGAGGCTATAGAGAGGCACTCTAGCAAGGGTGTGTTGATGCTTAGAGGCCACCATGGAGTAGATTCACTACAGTTTCATGGGCCTCCACCACGGCTACTTCTCTTTTGTGAAAGGAAGAAATAGATTCACAAGAGCTCACACGCACCCAAGCGAGGTGAAAACATAGCACTTGGAAGTGCATCGTGTGCAGGGAAGGTCACGTGCCATAAAAGTTGACCTCTCTTGAATCGGCCAATAAGTTACATGAAAATTTCATGACTAGATCACAGCAAGCCAAAAAGAAAAATGCTACTTTGAACCATAGATCCAACGGTACCAGGATCCACGGATCCCGGTACCGCAGATCTATGATGATCCACGGTACCATAATATATAATTTTTTTTTAAAATTTAAAAAATAATAATAATAATAATTGAGTGGGCAATATGGGTATCAACTTGAAGCTCTTGATGAGAGTAGTGCATTTATGTAGGTTGCAAGTTCTGACGAGAGCAAACAGCCAAAGGACGAAAGGGGGTGCAAAACACCAAAAAGTGTGTTTTCGCTCAAAGAGTCGGAAGGCCAAATCATGAAGAGGTCATACCGTCGGGGCTGGGGTCTACCGGCAGCCCCCGGACCCCGCCGTTGGGGGGCTCTGCACCCCAAACCCCCCGCCGGGGGGCTACCGCCCCCCGAACCCTCCAGGACTTGCTACTGTATAAAAACTGTAATCTAGCCATCTCATAACCATCATGGTCTCACAATAGACCCTATACTAACAACCGTGCTCAGTAATGGCTTCTCCTCATAACGGGGGCCTTACAGATCTGAGCTCACAGTTAACTAGTGACTACTAAACTGAGAGGTGCATTATTTAGTTGACTAACACATTTTGTAGCTGAAAGCACCGACAACCTGCATAAATGCACTACTCTCGTCAAGAGCTTCAAGCTGATACCCATATTGCCCACTAAATTTATTTATTTTTTAATTTAAAAAAAAATTAAAAATAATATTAAAAAATGGTACCGCCCTGGTACCGCAGATTTTTGGGCGGCACCATAACCGCGCTACCACCATTATGGTACCGGTGGTACCATAGGGAACTCTGCTTTGAACAAAACCATGAAAACCTAAAATTACAAGGGGAAAGGGGGGGGGGGGGGGACAAAAGTTCAAACATCCACACATAGTGGGAGCCTCTGATTGTAACTAAAAAAAATTGCTTGGTTATATAAGGATTTTTTGGGATCCAATCTCATACTTAGCTCCAATTTAGCATCATGGAAAGAAGGATATATTCTTAACAACTACAAGATGGCAGTTGTAGCAAATCCCCTTCCGCATGGCTCAACACTCATTACCTGCAACCTACACACACATTATATACCTTGCTTAAGTAACATATTGAGGATATAACATATTGTAATGTTAAAACAGCTGAAGAAGGCTCCGTAGGATTCCCTTGTAAAGCCCTACTTGCCAATATGGCATCCGCCTGCAATGCATATTGTAAAGGCCACAGAATTAGTATACGTGACAATATTTGAAAAACGTGTGATAAGGCACAATCTCCTTGAACTAATGCAAGCTGTCAACTTGAAATTGTATTGAAAAAAAAGTAAATAGTCAATATTGATGATGGAATCGCCACCAAGATACAATTGGAAGTAGCAAGGGATGAAACATATGCTACTGACACTAATACCTTCTTAAAGATCAAATTTTTAAAAAATGCTCTATTTTAACAACACATGCCCAATGGTAGAGCACATGCAAAAGACTCATGCTACAATTTTGACTATATGTTTGTCACATGAAAGGTTGATATCCAAACCGAGCACTGTCAACATTTTTTAAGCAGATTATAGAATATACAGCAAAAATATTGCTTTGACATAAGCATAAGACATAAAGTCCTCAAAAGTCATCTTTCCATTCACGACCTGAATCTTCAAAAGAAGGAACAGTTAAAACAAAGAGCCAAATTGAGGGTTCTCCTTAAGCCACATACAATCAAAACACGTATAGGTTATTATCAGCCACAAACAAAAGGACTTCATATTCTAGAGGAAGCTATTATGCTTGTTAAATCCAAATTCCAATGTTAATACCTACATATAACAAAAATTACATGGAGTTTGTGACCTTATTTGATCCAGCCATAAGGTCTTAAACCTTTGATCCTATATGCATCACTTGGACTACATGCTACAACATCCAGCACATGTCATCAGCATCCAAGAAAAGGTGCACATCCCATTAGCTTCCATAAGTTTAGATTAAGAAAGATATAATAAATCAATTTATTCGAGATGAAGGCCTCACTTAACCATGATGACAATGGCACTAAAGAGTATGGAAAATCAACAAAGTCCCTTCTTCCTTTTAAAAATGAGACATATGTTGCCATTTAAACTTCTTCCAATTGAAATCAAATCTAGAGAATCAAGCAACTAGGCCAAGTGCATGAAATAGTAACAGAACTAGCACAGACCACCAGCTGGCTCAATTGAGAATACAAATGAGAACTATATCCATATGTCATTTCATAATGCAAAACTACCCTGCTTACAACATAAACACCCAATATTAGGTACAAATGAGATGCATACAGATTTCACAGCACGGTTACCAGCCGATTCGAATCGGGCCAATTCGTCCAGTTCGAAACGATTCGAACTGGCCTGGACGGTTCGAAACAGAAAATGGTTCAAACCAGGGAGAAAAAAACGTTTTTTTGGGTTTTTTTTTTTCTGGTTCGAACCGGCTCCGAACGATTCAAACTGCGGTTCGTGTAACTATGTTTCACAAATGTAAAGACTGACCACAAAGTTGGGCTTCTCAAACTTTTCACAAGTCCAAGGCCAAATATAAGCATGATGAGACACCACACAGCACCAAAATAGATGAAATAAGTCCTGACACGTACGTCAATTAAGAACATCAGTCAAGATGAAACTTATTGATGGGAAAAGTGCCTCAACAATGATAAAGCACGTTAATTTCTCTATCATTTCTAATCTACTATGAAAATAGCAATAAAAGCCTCTAGTATTCAGATACGTCAATCAAAACTGACCTGAGCGCAAAGTGGAACAAGAAGAGCAGAGAGGTACTTTTCCTGCTTCCCCAAAGTCAAGTCTTCCGTCCCTAAAAGCAAGCCAACTGCCTGCAGCATGTAACAACAACTCTTTAAGATGTCCATTCGTCCATTTTATACTTGTAAAACCCACATTCACCAAGTTCTATACTCCCTAATTATGTAATTTGACAGTCAAAAGTACATACGTACCAACTACAGTGGATAGTATGCAATTAAGGTCACAAAAGCTTCTGATTTCTAAGAAGAGCTTACTTCAAAGGCATAGCTTCGATCTTCCAACAATAAGAGCTCAGGATTACCACATGTTTGTTTAGTAAAAGCTGCAGAAGATAAAATGCCTTGCAAACCCTGTTTGCAAATAGAATAAACAATATACATCACAGATATTGTGGATTAGAACTGCTCTTTGAGACTAAGCTGTATGTATCAATGCATCTCAGTGTACAGCATGCAAAATGCTAAGGATAAACAAAATCCACACTTATCAACTGCCAATTATAAGAAGTTGAAATGTAAATAACATGACCTCTCCATCAAAGACCAGACTCCCATTGATGATTGACCTATCCTCAACGAACACAAAAAACCCCTTAAAAAAAATCAGAGCTAGAACCTGAAGAATGCTGTCCAAGTATGGAGTCAACTGCGATCGCAACACTTTCACTAATCGCATGAAAAGATAGCTTGCTTTATTTCTGACAAAAGGGTTTTGATGGTAGACACCCCTGGCATCTAAAAACGTTGCCAGCACTGAGGGAATAAACTCAACATGATGCTGGACGAAACGGATGTATCTGATAACTATGTCTAAGTACAGCAAAGAAATCAGCCGATGAGAATGGCAAGGAACAATCATGGAAAGCAATGCTGCAATTGTCTCTTGAATGGCTCCAGTATTGGACTTCAATTCATCCTCTGTCATCCCTTCTCCAATTACATAGAAAAGCATTAATCCTGCCTCTACATCCTCAAAAGCTGCCTCAGGATCTTTTATAAATGTAGCCACACAATTCTTCACAAAAGACTTTGTTATGGCTGGAGCAACTCGATAGATATTTCTAAACAAAGTGAACAAATCCTTGCGATAGTCTATCATTCTGCATTCTTCCTCCTCACCATCCTTCACTAGCTTATCCAATGAGATTCTGTATGCTGAATCATAGCGCATGCGTCGACGAACAAGTTCTAAGATTTGTCTTACATGTGTCTCTTGTTTTATATTCATACCGTTGCTACCTTTCATCCGAGCAATATAATTAGACAAAAATTGAAAAGTTGTGGTGGATATCTCCTCATCCCCACTCTGCATATATAAAAATACTGATGGAAGAATCTCATCTAACATATCCACAACTACTTGAGTAACTGCTACAGGTTGACCAGAAACCCCATTCAAATCCATTTTTTTGCTGCATTCCAACACTTCTGTTGCAAGTCCAGTCAACAAGGCAGTCAACTTCAATAAAAACTCTGAATCCTGTGTCTCCACTATCTGGGAACAAACATGACCTATTCTCAATTGCTGCAACAGAGCAAGCTTGGAAAAAACGTCCATTCTTTTCGAGACAATTGCAAGCAAACAATCCGCAGCAGCGCATCTAACTTGTAACAATTCATGTGGTGAAGTTAAGAACTCGAAAAACAATGGGATGAAGCTATCATTGGCTACCAAGTTGATATCTATCCAGGAGACATACCTATGCATTGTCTCAAGAATGTTAACAACAAGTTGCATTCGCGAACCCTTGTACATCATAATCAAGCTATACCAGGCTTCTGCAATCCGGGTGATACACTGCTGCCTCATTGCATCCTTGATACGCATGGCTATGGCAATTTCATCCGAGGTGCGAGGATATTCTAGGCTTATAATCTCCTCGTCAAGTGAAATTAAGATGCGACATAACATGTCGACTACTCCTGGGCCTTTGCTCAGTAAACTCAAAATATCCAGAAAAACTGAAGGCCATTCTGTCGGATATTCTAATCGAACAAGTATCACAATAATCTGAGCCAACTTGTTTCGAACAAATGAAGGTCTCCCCAGAATTGTGGCAGATTCATCTGCAGCATGGGGAGCATCAGGACCAGAATCGTAGTTGGAGAGAGCCCCAAGCAAAGCAGATTTAAGAAACATCCGATCCCGGAGATCTATTCCAGTATATTTCAACCTAAGTACTTCTTCCAACGTTTGAAAACACCAAAACTGCACCTCTGCATATTTGGAAGCTCGATACTTCTCTAAACAAAAATGCAGTATTGAAGGTGACCGCTTGACCTGTTCACAATAAGCCATAGCTTGGGCTCTCAAATTCTCATCAACTGCTCCACTTTGATCGAAACTGAAATATATTGCTTTCTCAAAGTCGTCCATGTTGCGGTAGGTCTCGAGTTCCTTACAACAACATCCAATGACTTGCCTGCAGATGTTGACCAAAATTGCCTTGTGTCAAGCTTGCATAGATTAGTAAGAGGCTTGCTTTATAGAAACAACAAACCCTTTTCTCAACTTATTGACTTCACCTCCCAGAATTCACTTTGCAGAAATTACTGGCTTGAAGAAACTATGACTTCCAGAATGATTGCTATTAAGCTATATGAACCACCGTATCATAAAAGTTTCAGATGACCACGGCAACCTGCAATAAAGATTTTTTTAATTCTAACGGCAAATTTGACGCAAGTAACAATGTTTAAGTAGTCTTTGGTTATAAAAGCAAAGGCTCCAATTTTTGTATCGATCCGAATGATAGTTTAAACCCTAGCTCTAGTCTTTACTCAATAATCAAGATAAGGGATCGGAGTATACGTCTAATAAACACTAATACCTGCTAAAGAACGCTCTTCAAGGAGGTTTCAGAATCACGGAGCCAGTCATGAATGATTAGGTTTGAAAACCTAAAAGCAACTGCTAGGTGTAGGTGTCTGAGCTCCAATAGAGCACTGCGTAGGAAACTGCTTCTTTCAGCCAAAACTTCTTGAGGCCAATAGCAATATCTACTTCGCAAATTCCGAAATTTAGAATCTTGTAAAGAAACTCAGTCATTTAGTTAGAGCTCAAAAACTAGCACCAGAAAAACTTTTAACTCTTTCACAGGGACAATATAGAAGCTACAATCTAGCGATCAACTTTAGAAACCTCTCAAAACTGATCTCATAATTGCAGAAGCTACGGTCTCAGTAGATACACAAAGTTAGCGGCCTCGGAGAAAGAAACAAAGAAGGCCGATAAGAGGACGCAGGATTGGCGTAACCATATGCCAAAACCTCGGAGATGAATCGCACTAACCTAAGAAGTAAAAAACCTTCATCATCGAAGCTGAAGTAAGAAAAAGTAACAGAATGATCCTGGACAACGAGAGTGCATGGCAAGCCAGAGGAGCATAGGAAACGATGTAGTATTATCAAGATGAGATATAATCAGTAAAAAAGGCAACATACATCATTGAGAGAGATAAAGGAATTCCAGAATGAAACAATTGGGAAAAGAAGCAAGCAAGAACAACTGGCCTAACACTGAAACGTGAAAGTTCATTGTTGCAAGATGAATATCAAAGTAGAATATGTGAACACCCTCATGCGGCGCTTAACGTAATCGGATTCGGTTCAGCAAGCTTGGCTCACAAAATGGACGGCATGTCAGCATGTTCACTGAGGCAATAACAAAGCAACCTACACCACCACCACCATCATCATCATCATCATCTAAATAAAATGAATCAAACACCGACAGGAGAACGTTCAAATTTTCATGGCTTCAAGAAAAGGGCATCAGGATTGAATGCTCTGACGATAACATGAACCGCCACAGGAACAAATTTGATGCATCAAAAGCATAACGGACTGGAAGGAATAGATTAGAAGCAGGCGCAGGTAGATGTTTCCTCCTTCGCAGCTGGATGCAGAAACATGATAGAATCTGCAAGGTGGAGAGCGAGAGGTAGAGCTATGGCAGATTAGACGAGCGGCGAGCGAGCGAAGGCGAAGGATCGGAAAGGGAAGAGACGGGGGGGCCCAGCGAGGGGTTTTGAACTGTGCTGCCACCACAGGAAAAGAAAGGGAAGGGCAAAAGCTGCCGCATGCCGCATGCGGTTAGAGGACGCAAAGCATGTGAGAGCTCTTCAACTCTGCGGCACGATTTAATTTAGGGGTCGATCCCGATGGGGCTTAATGGTGCTCAATGGTGAGGGATTCTTTCAACCACCACTTGGATATTTGCCACGTCGGATACTTTTGAGCACTTGGAGCATTTTTAATGGTTTACCAAAACGTGGCAGAATGGGAATGTTTATGACAGGATCCAACTTGCATGCTTTCAAATCATCCGTGCCATTAAGAGAGAGAGGCTGGGGCCTAACGCATGCACATGGGCAAGGTAAAGTGATGCTTTTTATACCATGGTTGTGTTTTGGTTAGATGTGTGTGCAAGTGCATGTGTGTGTCTCTCATTTGCGAGAGACTAAGTGGGAGTGAGAGTTTCTTGTGCGAGAGAGAGCAGGTGACACAAAAAAAAAAGTTTGGCCACATGCATGTTTTAACACTTGCACATTACGTTGTTTTAAGATGTGCACATGCAAAAATCATGGGCGAGAAGTGGACATGCAAACTCTTAGTTTTTGGATGCGGATCATATTTAGGAAGTGACTCAAGCAGGGTTTAAGGGGCTTGGGTTAGATAACCCATGTTGTGGTTTACGTTTGTTGCCCCCTATTTTTCATTGCTAACCAGTGTAGATGTGTTGAGAATTGGAAAAGAGATGCTACCACTGCACCTCCAAATATGGAGGCACATCCTCGAAGTGAAGGACTCATGTGGTCACCAAGAGAGAGAGAATGTATGTTGTGATAGAAAAAACACGATTTCTGTGTTTTGATTCGTCCATTCAAAATTAGGGTTTTGACTTATCTTGACCATTGACTTATCTTGACCATAAGTATTGCTAAGTGTGGTTTTGACTTATATTGACCATTGACTTATCTTGACCGTAAGTGAAGTATTGCTAATTATGGTTTTACCTAGGTGTCAATTGCATGTGTGTTGCTAGTTATGATTTTGGCTAGGTGTTAATTGCATGACTTCATGCTCTTGGAAACTTCTATTTCCAATCAAAAGAGATTTTTCAAGAGAGAATTTGTTAATATGAAACAAATGGAAAATCATGGTGTGAATTTTAGGGCGACGACGCAAAAACTGCAGAGAATGTCAGATATATATATACATACATACGTGTGTGTGTGTGTGTGTGTGTGTGTGTGTGTGTGTGTGTGTGTGTGTGTGTGTGTGTGTGTGTGTGTGTGTGTGTGTGTGTGTGTGTGTGTGTGTGTGTGTTGCAGTAGTTCAAGTCTGGAGACAAATGAATGGTATAGTAAACTATTTAACCAATCAGTACAAAAGTGAGTTTTGACAATAGTGAATTCATTAGATATACATGTTGATCTAGGTCATGGAGGACAGAAGTGTCATCCCACTTTCGAAATCGGGCTCGATGAAGCTAGTTCAGACCACACCATATGGTAATACATTTTTTAAACAAATACTTCTTTAGTGCTATGTTAATATGTTTGCCCCTATGTTTGAACTCCTTTCAAGAGAAACTAAAATCTCTTTGAGCATTGACTCTCACACAAGTTGCGTATAGTGCAAGATACGACAAGTTCATCTTTCACAAAATATTTTGCAAGTTGCATAGTAGATGCTAGATGCAAATGGGATTATTGGGAACTAAAAAGTAGGTTTTAAGAAAATATATATATGTGAAATTCTAGGCTCTCTCTTTCATCATCTTAACAGCTTTAGCTACACCAAGTTGGTACTGACAATGCCACATGGGGTAAGTGTTGCATGTGGAATGTATGACGGTAACTGAGTTTCTTTGCTCAAGAAGAAAATTTATCCCTTCTTGCCATTTGAAAACACCCTTGATCTTTGCCCCTTGTTGAGAATTTGTTTCAATTTCCAATTATAAAGTCTTTTCCATGTCTATTTTAGCTTTTATACCCTAGTATTTATCTTTTTCTTGTCTACTTAATTGATATTATCGGTATCTGCAATGTTTTGAGATAGGTTGTAATTATTTGGTATAATAGTTGGATATCCCCACGACTCAAAAAGCAAAAACAAACAAAAAAAACTTTAATATTCTTACTTTTATCACATGTTGCGACAAGCACTTCCTTGGTATCAACTATTTGATTCTCTCAGAAAATTTTTTAGAGGTTAGATCTAGTAAATCAAAACCTAAAATAGTATTGGCGAAGGTTTCTTGGGCGAAGGTTCTTCACTGTTATTTTTGGTAAAAAAAATCACTGATCTGACTATTTATTGACAAATAAAGTTAACCTTCGCCAACTTTACTGTAGATAAATTTGCCAAGATCCTAATTGCAAAATACATTTCCCGATCACACTTACTACCTCTGATGTCCACTCTTTTTCCCTCCTTAGAATTTCTAGTCCCTGAAAATATGTTTCAGCTAAGGTACTTCAAAGAAGGAAAGGACATTAGTAAATGTAAAAAGTGAATTACATGTATGAAAAAGTCTGAAACAATTTCCCCCCAATTAATCCTAGTTGACAACACTAGGGATAACACTATGTACATTCATTCTAACAAACCTCAAGGGTGCCTAGATTGAATCACTGATATACAAAAATCATCTACTAGTATGATCTTTTGCATATAATTCACCATAGCATTTAACCGAAAATGAAATCAGTTTTTTACTTTTGATCAGTTCCTATCTGATTACAATTTTTCCAATAAAATTGGATTGCTTTTCTTTTTTATTGACTGGTTTGGCATTACTCCGTCATTATTAAATAAAAGTATCCAAACTCAGAATATGAAATTACATGAATGAAAATCCTACCAATAGGATTTTAGTAACTCTTAATTGTATCCAACCAAGATTTCACTGCTCGATTAAAGAGTTCTGTCACCACTCATTCTATATAGCTATTTCATATTGTTTGACGGTTTTAATTCAATTTTGAGGAGTATCTTGCACAAACTTTTACTTGACCCAATTCTAACGATCAATATTCATCAGAAATATATTAGACAAGTAGCCAATTTCAAATTTTAGCCAAATATGAAATTCAACATGAAAAAAAAAATTCAATTTATTGAAGAAGTGAATAGAGTTATGTGAGTTATTCTCTCTTATCTCTATTCTCCGCACTATTGAGTGTGAGTGATCTTGAGTCTGCTAACAATCTCTAATGCATTTCATGAATTACTCTCTGATCAGACAGATGCTCTAGTGCATTACAGTCGTTTGCTGTGTTTCCATAAAGCATGCTCTAAAAAACTGTCTTAAAGCCATCTTATTTGTCTGTCGCGAATACTTTCTTTTTCAGCACTTGAATAACGACTATCTTTGGTACAGTCTAGCACGATCATTGAATAAAGCTGTATGTATACATATGAGATGACAATCCCTGTCTGAAGAATTGAGTCTTTGATCTATTTTCCTGATTGGCATTGACATAAGTTTTTAACGTATTCTAAAACTCTTCATGTTCTTTAACCATTAAGTTGGGCTTTAGTTGTTGAGGACTTCTGTTTAGAAACAAATAGTTCGCGAACGTGATTAATTAATTGTCTGCACAGTCGTGAATACATCGAACAATTCTCGATTCTCTGTTGACACCTTAATCAGCCAGAGTGTAGTACTGTTGTACTACTCTGATAACATCTCATTTGTAGAACGCGCTTCTTTCAATTCGATAGAGGCCAGATGTTGTTCTGAATTTATTAATATTACCCATCCCAAACATAAATAATACTGGTTACTTTTTAATGTATGTCAACAACTAGAATAACACTCGAAACCACTTGTCATGAATTGTACCAATAACATAACTTTCTAATGTTGTCCTTTGTGGGAACGACATTAGTTAGTATAAAATCTATATTAACCATGTTGGTATAGTACGACAGATTCAAACTCCTTATCACATATATGAAAGGATGAAAGTTTGGCTTGATAACTACAATATACAATAGGCTTTACTATCCTAAGTATGACTGTTTGGTTGTTCCATAAGTAGCGAAAGGTTACATACATACTCCAGAGATGAAGTCATTGTAGTATCATGCTATTATACAAAAGATACAACTCAAACACTGGCACGTTCTGATTATGATTAGTATATCTGATGCTTTAACTTGTTTTGCTATCATACTTTTGAATGATTGTTATTTTAAAGGGAATACTATTGTGTCTAAGCACTAACAAATAAAACTTGCACCCTTGTAGCATCAAATATTACTATTATCTTCGTTTTCGATTAGGTTTGGTTTCAAACCATAAAGCTATAAGCATTTGCACAGGTATGCACATTAAACCATTCGCTTCAGACTTATATAAGCAATGAGTGGTAGGCTCTCCTTAACGTACTTATTATCACTTTCACAATAGCTGACAATAACGAAATGAACGGTTTAAGTCTAAGGAAGGCAAGAGCACTCGAGGGACTAAACATGGCATCCTCACAAGAAGTCATTGCTACAATCATCCAGGTATGAGTTTTCCGAACAATTTTCAGACTTGCAAGCATCACCTATGCTCGAAAGGTAAGGTGTCTCTTCACAAATGTATTCCATTCTAGGTGACTAATAATGATCCTAAATACAGAAATTAGTTGGTTTCTACTCAGTTTGACTATATCACTTCATAAATAATGAAAATTTTCTGCATATAATGACACCCATGTTGTCTCGAAGTAAGGTTTCTCTTCAAATTATTTTGGACAGCATGGATTTGCATAAGATAAATGGTTCTTACAAAAGGATTAGAATGGCACGGATCTGCCCTAATACCTAGTAAAAACCATGAGAACCTCATCAATAAAATGAAGCCTATCCGATACAAGATCTTAAAAAATCACGGGTTGGATATGGAGTTACGATAAATGTAAGTTCACTCGTAACTACACTATTCAACCATGGCTTGTGCAAATTTATTATCCATTCAGTTGTCATATCAGATTATGGTGAGATACAACTGGAAAGCATGGATATGCTCAAGAGTATGGACAATAGTGCGTGACGTTTTTTAAGTCACCAGGGTTAGAATAGCATGGATTTGCTCTGACACCGGCACGCGTATTCACACCATTTCTTTTAGCGATAAGCAATATATATGGTGAAAACTTTTCATACTTTTGCTGTAAATGAAATGAACTGATACGAACCAATGCCCAGAAACTGATCAGCATGGCACTCGCCCTGATACGGTAACGGAAGGGCTTGGCCTATCGCTAGAAAATCGTCTTTGTGTTTGAGAAGACTGGACTATGTTTTAAAATGCTATTTATATATAAGTAGTATAACTTCTTTTGGACATGGATAACAACTAACGCTCAGCTATGACACCTGTCTTCTCCACTATACTAACTTGTGTGCTTTTGTGTTGTGGGATGGTGGCAGGTATCAGCTGGACGTTTTGAGAGTGGTTATGCTATATGGTGCTTGACTGTACTGTATTTTACTTTTCAGCTTTATTGTACCTTGTTGGTTTATCGCTTCAAAGGGTTTGGTCTTGTTTTGTCAAGAGGAATTATGTGAAATTGTGTATCTCTCTCTCTCTCTCTCTCTCTCTCTCTCTCTCTCTCTCTCTCTCTCTCTCTCTCTCTCTCTCTCTCTCTCTCTCTCTCTCTCTCTCTCTCTCTGTGCATCCTTGTGGTGTAACTCCGACTATTCCTTGGTTGAGATAGTACTAAACCCTTACCTTTTATTTGGTTCATGAGCTAACAAAGGTCTGTTTTCATGTTTTAGTCCACATGATGGTTTCAAGATGTTGCTCTTTTGGGTTATGGGGAGCCCCTACCTCCACATAACCATTTTATTCAGACGCTTATTTGTTGTATGAAAAAGGTCGTAATGATGCATTCTTTTATCATTGACATTGATAGGGCTACTTGTTCTTCTACTGGACCGGAAGATAAGGTTTTATGTTTGACTAATCTGTTGGGGACTTTGGATTGGGTTAAGATCTATCTAGATTTTGTTAAAAAGAAGAATACTTTGAGTCTGGTAGAAGATCTGTATGGCCGGCTCAATGAATTTGTCGAAAGATTTGAAGAAGATGAAAGATTTTTTAATGTACATATTAGGAAAGTCTTTGTGTGCCTTGAGAATGAGAATGGTAATTCATCTGTTGATGTGCCACATACTTCCGCTGATGCACCCCTTTCACCACACCCTTTGGTCTTTTTAGATGAGCTTGATGAGGACAATGCTTCTCAGCTTGAATTGTTTTCTCAAGATATTTGTGATATTGGTGACCAATCTTCATATGACTTCTGCCAATCAAAAAACTGTCAAATCCCTTTTGTACCTGCAGAATTGTTCAGTTCAAATCTGCCTTTACCACCTATAAGCTTTGGAGCCTTTCCACTGTCAATTTTCTTGCCCCTATGCCTATTGACCTTTGGATCTTGATGTCACATCTTACTGAAAAAGAAATAGAAGTTTGCAAGTCCACTACTTTACACAAAAATCTTTCTCTTGAAGCTCCTGTAGCCTTTGATACTGTTATTCGTATGAACAAATTTGAGCCTTCTCGTTGCCCTTTTGAGCAAACCTAGGCCAGAATCAGAGGACACTTTGAGACTAGCTTTAATAGGATGAACCTTCACCAAGCAAGAATCTGGAACTGGAATTGACCATTCTTTAAATGTAGATGTGGTGATAAATGCAAAAACAATTCGTCCATTATATGGTTTGACCACGCCATTTGGTATATGATGAACAACCTAGGCAAGTTTTTCCCTGGTGCTTCTCTCCAAAACCAAATGAATGCTTTCTTTCTATGGCTACATAAGTCCGCCAGAGATGTGGTTAAGACCCACCTTACCTTTCTTTTCATTCGACAATACATGGTTGATGCCCCTATTGAGCTTGCTAAAGATTCTTCTGCCAAACTCTTATCACACCTCGGCGATGCTGAAAACATACGAGAGATAGAGCGTCTCCTTAAATGACCAAGCTTTAAATGCTTTCAAAACACAAGCAAAAGAATGGACAATTTTAATCTCAACAATCCAAACTCCGTAGTATCTATGTTAGCCGATATTTCCGCATGGAAAATCAGGCTAATATTGAAGTTTAAGTTACACAATAATCGAAAAAACCGACATGTAAAGCCCGGTTATTAGAAAAAAATCGACACAAATTTGCCTTAGAATTGGGTCCCAGCCCGTCCTAAAGTGGCTAGACACAGTTTAAAAGTAAGAAACTGACTTTCGAAAAAAAAATCGTCAAAAATATTTTGTGGTCAATTTTTGTAAAGACCGAGCAAGAGTGCCGATCTACCTAGAATTGGGTCCCAACCCGCCCTAAATGAGGCTAGAGAAAATTTTGCGGCCATAGAAATGGCCGGTAAATATTTTACGGCTTTTAAAAACAATGGCCAGTTGTAAAAAAATAGCCGGTATGACCGTACTAAAATCTCACCATGTACTGAGTCCATTTTTACTAATATATGATCACTCAGTGTATTTTTCAGTAAACCGTGTTGTCGTGGGAGCCCTAGTCATGAATGCTGAAAAAGTAAACCACAGAAGAAAAAATCGACAAAGAAAAGTTTCGGGTAAAAACAAGACCGAAAAATATGGATTCACTGTCAAGGAGTCACAGAAACCCTAACGGCAAAGTTTGGGCAATTTACGGACAATTAACGAAATGTGTGGGCCAAGTGGTTACCCAACAGGTCAAAAACCCAGACAAATGAGCAGTAGGCGCACGACCTTTCAAAAATCCAAGGAAGGCCGAAAACACAAGTACCCAAAGAAAAACGAAGGCCGCCTACTAAAAATAGGGGTTGAAAAAGAGCCTCACCCAAAATTTGGATATTAAATGCCAAAACACCTTGAAGGCTAAAACATTTGGGAGGTACACCCACTAGCCATTGACATTTTGGGCTTCTAGGGTGTACAAAAGGGGAAACTTGAATGGCCTCCCTAGCCTTTGATAAAAATGGCATCTTGGCTAGTTTTGGAAGAGAGCCTTGAATGCACCACTTCCCCACTCTCTTATGGAGGCCACTAGGTGTACTATCAAATGGGTTGAGGACAAATGGCAAAGAGGGCTTGAAGGGCATGAAAATTGCCAAAGCCTCATTTTGAAGGGGGACACTTGGGTTTTCCTAAAAAAAGGAGCCAACTCTTTGTATTTGTGGATGTGTGTTGAGAGTTAGAGTATTTGGAGTTAGAGCTTTTGGAAGTTAGTGTATTTGGATGTTAGTATTCTTGTGAGTTAGTACTTTTGGGTTTATGTGTTGATGATTGTGAGAGCTTCATTACCTTGTGTAAGAATCAAGTATTGTCTTTTGGAGCATAGTTGCCTTGTGTTGTTGAGGTGAATGTTGTTAATGAGTGTTTGGAGAGTTAATCCTATCATGTGTTAGTGGATTGAAGGTAATGGGAGCTAGTTTGAGAATGAATGTTTGTCTTGTAGTGTTCACATGCTAGTTTGTTTTAAAGGGGAATGCTTGATTGTGGGGGATTGATTGAGGTTTGTTAGTAACCTTACCTTCAATGTATTGGTTGTGGTTGGAATGGTTGCCCTCTTGATTGATTGGTTGGTTATGCTAGGGTTTTGCAAGTGATTGAGTGAGTGAAGGGGTTTCAATGGTTGTATTCAAGAGTTGGTTGAATGATTGGCTGGAAGTAGTTGTTTGAAAGTTGATTGTTAGATGTTTTGTTCTTGAGCTACTTTGAGAGGTGATTGGCTTTACTTGGTTGAATGCTAGTAGGAGAGTTTCGGGTTGCAATTACTTGTTTGTGAAGTAATATTTGAGAGTTAATTTTCGTTCCAATTCGTGGGAGTAATTGCAAGACTGGTTACTTGCAAGTACAATTGATGTTGTTCGGAATTTCGTTTAGTAGTGATCAACTAAGCAAATAGTCCGAGTCTTTGCTGCAACAACCATGCTCTCACAAGAAGGTTGATCATGCGACAAGTATGCTTCCTACACTGCACTCCTGAGAGGATTTGCAGCGTATTGGTGTTGTCTACAACTCGATGGACCTGGTGCTCCATCGCTGGCCTTGCAATTGCATCCTCTGTGATCTGTAATAATTGATTGCAACTCTAGTTCGCTGCCTACAGCCTGGTAAATGCTTGTGTGTTTGCCTGCAGCCTGCCTATTTCCCTCTGTGGCCCTCGCTGTCTGTTCCTCTGCTCGCTACCTTGCTGCGAATCTCTGGAAGGTGCTGGCTGCCTGCAGCTCATCGCTGCCCTGCTTGCCCTGTGTTCTGCCCTGCTGGCCCTGCGATCTGCTCGCTAGCCCTGTACCACCTGCCTGCGGCCCTGCTCAGACTGTCTGCGGCTGTTTCTGTCTGCCTCGATCTGCCTACTCCTACTCCTCGCTGCCTACTGTGTTTGTGGCCACCTGCAGCCATTTTCCTACATATTTTGACCTTTGTGCAGCCTGCTTAACCTGCCCACGACCTGTTCCAAGCTTTCCCAAGTCTGGTTGTGGCCTGCCATCAGTGTTCAGATCCTCCTGAAACATGTCTACAGCCCTAGATCATAAAAAATCAGACCTACAGCCCCGTTTTTCGCCTGTGTGGCCCTGTGTACCTCTGTCTGCGGCTTCCTAAGGCCTGTACCTACTGTCTGCGGCCAATAGGTTGCTGCCACATAGCCTGCAACTGTCAAAATAGGCCCCTGCCCTAATTGCGACCTACCTACAACCTACTTGCGAGCTGCCGGTGACCTGTGCGACATGCCTACCTGCTGAATTTTTGCGGTTTGTGGACTGGCTGCTGTTTTGTGATGCCCTACGGAGCTTTCCCACGATCTGTGAAAAAGGTTTTTAATTCTTTGATCTCGCTACCTGTCCAAATTTTGACATATATGAGCAGTCCAAACGACTCTCTGAAGAACAAAGGCAAAGTTACCTCAGACCAAAAGCGGCATTCATGACTAGTACTTCAACGATTTCTGGTCACCTATACTCACACTGAGGTATGAGTTTACCTCACATCGATTTTTATTCTCGTGTTTACTTGCTTTCAATTGGAATGTGGGTGCTTGACGTCCGTACTTGCTTTCGCTCATTGAATGAATGATAGGATACTGAGAATTCATTGTGTAGCTGTATGAGGACATAATCATTTCAATAATTCCGCATTTGCCATGTCCCTATCGGGACCTAAATGATTGTGATCCTTTTCTTGAACAAGTAGAGATTGAAGTATCAGGTCGATGCGTATTTGTGGGTTTACCGGTAGTATGAGCTCAGAATCACTTGCTTGCAATGAGAATGTTGTTTGCTTGAGTTCAATGATTGCAAGTACCTAACTAGTGAATGGATTGTCGTAGAGTATGGGTCAATTGTGCATTATAGTGAATCGTTTTTAGCACAAATTCAAATTCAGTCCGGAATCGTAATATTTTATAAATAGATGCGGCATGGCTAATAAGAACGATGATTGCCTATTTCCAACTTGTTTAGGGAAAGTGTTAAGTAAATAACTTTGTTTAAATGCATCAGGTGGGGGTTCATGGCTCTTGTTGTTATCTTGCTTCGTTACACAATTGCCTATGGATTCAGATTTAGGGGGGTAATCTACTGAGGCTATCCATACTATGTCATGTACTTTTGCATAGTCAAAGTTGCCTTCACTGTCCTCGTCAGGAGGTACAGCTTGGTCGTCGGTGGCTTGTTGATTAACAATATATGCGAATGATATAAGCTCCCTAGACTTAGTGGACTTACCAAGACTCACCTACCAATCACACTCTTCCATCCACCCTTTGCTAGGTGGGTCTGTTTGTAACCTAATCTAGATTAACATCAATACTCTCGCCCTAGTCCCCTCGGGGATGAGTGTTCCTATTGAGTCACGTGGGGGTCTCTTGTCATCAGTCTTGTCTCGTCTATTCTGAGGAGGTCGTTTTGCTTTTTGATCTGTGAATCTTCAGTCTTTCTGTTCAAAATTTCATGATTGAGTAGCCCATAACTACATAGATCTAACCCATCCCTCCGTTCATGAATTTGTATGCTTGTAACCTTTGGCCTTTCGCCCACATTTTCTTCTTTTGTAATATCATGCATCTGAATCTTACTCTTCGTAGTCCTAGAAGACAATCGCCTCTTGACAGCTTTTCTTTTGAGTACAACCCTATTGGTTCTGATCAGTTTCAAAGGATATGACCTTGTACTACCTTCTGAGAGAGTCGTTTCTTGTACCCCTAGTACTGACCTAAAATCTGGTTTGTCTTTACTTGTAGTTAATTCAGAATCATCATCACTACTAGATACTTCCTCCCATTCAGATGGAGGTATGGGTGCTCTTTCTAATTGAGGTACCTCGGGATAACCGTCAACTACCGGTCGTTCTTTACCCCTTCCAAAAATCAATACTCCTGCGGGAATGTCAACTGTGCAGTTGCTAAGCCTGAGCCATGGCCGTCCTAGCAATATAGAGTATCTCGGGTTACCGGTGTACATCCATGTAAAAGTCCACTTGAATGGTCTTGTTAGCCACGATAATGGATACATTCTTAAGCTTGCCCTCTGGTTTGATCACTGAGTTGTTGGCTAGTTTTAGGGCTGCCAAGGTAGCGGGTTCTAAAGTAAAACCAAGGCGGTCTGAAAGATCTAGACTTATGATGTTAACTACCGACCCTGCATCAACTATGGCCCCTGAAATGACTAGGCCATCTATGAGTACATCTACCTTAGGACAGTAGCAATCCAACAAATCTGCATCTACTTTCCCTATTGTAGGTGGCTCCAGTGTTCTGGTCATGGGTGGTCTCATCAATCGTTTGACCGTGGGTTTAGTAGTGGGTGACAACTGTACTAGTTGCTAGAGCCCTATTTCCAATTTTAGATTCTCTAGGGCTTGACCTAGGTCAATATTCCCTCTCTTCAAGTTTAGGTCTATATCCTTCCTAAACCTGCGCGTTCGGGTCATGGTTCTCTTAGTTTCTAGGCCGGTTTTTCCTTTTCTCGATCCTAGGAATCTGGGATGTCTACGCCCTTCCAAGATGCTAACCTCACCTTGCTCTTTGGGCAGTGGATCCTCGTAGATGGGTGTAGGTTTGAATACTAACTTCTCAATGACCACTGGGTTATCTACCTCTGGTGGTGGTTTTGGTGTAGGCTTGGATTTCCTAGGAGGTAGCTCCATCTGGAGGTTACTCCGGATCACTACTAAAACCTCTTTCTTGCTCGTGGGTTCCTCTAGTGTCTCCACGATGATGAAGTTCACGGGTGGCCAGTCATCTTCTATGCATGCCTTCCCTTTATCCACCTGGCTAATCCTGGGTCCGCGTTGTATGTATTGAGGTGGCCTTGATGGCCCCGCCGTTCTGTCCTCCTGGGATCTATGGTTCACTGGCCCAGGCATCCTATTCCCAGTGTTTAATGTGTCTCTACGTACCCAGCATCTATCATCCAAGTGTTCAGGCCTCTTGCAGTACCCGCACACTTGGTTGGGACATTTTCAATTTAAGTGATTCCCTCTATAGTGTCTACACACTAAGGGATTCGGTCCTTCTATGGGGTGTCCCAACAAATTTTGGTGCCGTTTGAGAAAATTTACATCTGCTGCTAAGGTTTGCATATTCTCACTCATCACGTCCATGTATCCCTTTAGCATGGCTCACATATCGCCTAGTTCTGTGTTAGAGCCTGTGCTCTCATAGCTTCTATCGGGCATCTGTGCTTGGAGCCTTCATGCATCTTGTGTTTGCACGTTCCTGGCTTGTCGAGGTTCAATAGCCTGTATGGGACGGGGTTCCACTATGGAGTGTGCTCCTATAGCTGCGATTGGGCCTCCTCTCCACGTTTATGGGCTTAGGTTCAAGTACTTGCGATAGGTGGGATGCGTAGGCAACCGCAATCTGTGCGTCTTCTACCACGATTGCCTTCTCTACTACCTCAGCCAATGTCTGGGGGTTACTTTGAAGTACAATCATTTGTATGTCATTCTTGAGCCCTCGCAAAAAGAAGGTCAATAGTAATAGGGGTGGTAGTAATACAGTGGGTTCCACTTGGCGTGACAACTCTGTCAAACGACGCCAATATTGTCGGATGGTTTCGTTACTTCCTTGTTGTAGGGAAGTCAGTGTGAACAGTAGGCCATCAGCCATTCGGTGGGGAGAATACTCAATTAAAAACAGTCTATGAAACTCCTCAATGGTGTGAATTGAGCCTCTCTGCAGACTATGATACCAGTGCCTAGCCGTTCCAGATAAAGTGGTGGTGAAAAACATCATTTCATGATGTGGGTTTGTGATGGCACTAGTAAAGTAGGTGGTCCAAAAAGCATCAATATGCTCTTCAGCACTTTCATCCAGTGCTCCATGAAACTCAGGAGTGGATCCACTAAGCTTGAGTAGTCCTCCTGTCTCTGGGGGTTCTACGATTGGTTCAGTCAAACGTCTTGCCATCATGTTGGCAACAGGTTCTGTAGCAGCAGGTGTTACGTTCACTAACGGTGGTTCTGTAGCGTCGGTTGGCTCAAGTTCTGGTAGTTCTTCTATAGGATCCAACGTATCATCCAAGTCCATTATAGGTGGGTGAGACTCATCATCTAAGACTGGTGGGATAAGAAACCCACGATTGCTTCTTCTAAGCCCTAAACGCTCTCTCTGGAGATTTGAAGTCTCTCCGTGTGGTGCTCCCTTAGACCTAGGTTTCCTTGGTATACCTATGATGTCTCGTCTAGGGTGACACTAATGATTGCTACATAATACATTTCTCACTTACGGATAGCAATCAATTGTCGTTGCACATGCTTTTGTGATTTTCCCACATTATCCCAGAGGTCATCCATCCTTCATCCACTAATACTGCATATGACCTAACTAACTCTACTTGGTCATTTTTTTGCTCAATCCTAATCCAACCATACCCATGTACAGTTTTTCTTGGTTCTTTGTACCAGGTGTCATCTCTACGGGATGCTAGGGTTGGTGGGTCGTAGGGTAATGACTTTCGGCTCAGGGCTCTAGTCTTCACTTTCACCCTAGGCTTCGTACAGAACCCCATTCTCTAACTTGTCTCGTCACTCTATGAAAGATTTCTAGCAGTACTTGGCATCACAGCCTAAACTCCCTGTTGGTGAAAATTGTATGCAGTCTCCAGTCCAAACTGTATTCCAAACTGTTGGAAGTAGAATGGCCTTGGCAAAGTCGGATCACATGCAGCTAGGGTTGGATTGTGAACTCATAACATATGTTCTAGGTGTGGGATCAGCACACATCACTGTGTGATGCTAACCACTTGATCTTGTGATCAACGTGTGGTAATAGTCGCTCGTACGGTCATGCTAGCTTGCGGCTGGCAGCTTAGATAGTGGAATTGTTTTCAACACACGCAATCTAGGACCTACGAAACTTGTAGACTATTGGTAGTATGACAGCTAGTTCTTTGTAGACCAGTGATATGAATAACTACTCTTTCAAACAACATCTCCCGAAAATATTTTGACTCCCGGCAGACGCACCAATGTTAGGGCCATTTCCGACAAGGGATTGGTCCAGCCAAAACGTCCTAAAAAAGTCAAGGGGCACCACTATTGATGGTGGCTATGCCCTACGTGAGTAACGAAGGTTGTGCCACATCTAATCCTGGGGGCTTTCTCTGTTACCCCGTGCTCCCGAGCCAATGAGAGTGTTCCAAGCTCTCAGAAGTATGACTGTAAGGAAGGGGTGCTAGTACTTTTGATGCAATGATTCACTAGATTTCTAGGGTCCTAGTTCCGTGAAACTTCTGATCACTAATTCACGTTAGGATCTTGCTAATATCTCTTTCCCCATTGAATTCGGCTTATAGTTAGTAAAAATCTTACATGGGCTGGAAACCGATTTATTGTCTATGATGTGCTCGTGGGGTGCAATTTGTACGCACCGCTTTGTTTGCTAAGCGACGATATTTTCGCCGACAGTCGGGTCTAGGTATTTTGCTAGACAGTACCAACAGTGGGTGTGACTAGTGTGACGCTTAACCAAGGCAGTGTATTTCAACCGCGGATGGTGGACGGCCCGCTCTGGTGTTTCACAGAGGTCGGGTCCAATTAATACGCTTCATAGTGAAAAAAACGTAAGAAACACTTCAAAAACTTAACGATTCCATATAGCCGTTTAATAAATCTAACTCAGCAAGATGTTAACTACCCAACCTACGGTTCTCTCCGTACAACACATTCTAAATCAATACAATACTGGAACACCATATGATCCATTCCTTTGGGACAAAGAACTACCCAACTACATCAGTAATGAAGAATCAGAGCAGGAAGAACATGTGGTGCTAGGATATTTCCTTGAACCAAATGATGACCTAGATCTTTTGAGCACCTATCATATACACGAACGACCGGATATGCCAAAGAGAAATGGGACAAAAAGCATTGAAGTGCAAGTTAGGGTTACCAAGCATGGTGAATACCCAGACAACAAGGTGGATGTTGGATAGATGTGGTAAGGTGACAACAATACACCCTTATCTCTGATTTCACATGGGCGAGTCGAGGGGTGGTAAGTTTGACTTTCCTTTGCCGATCTGGTTTTGTTATATTTTCTTTATTTTTTGGTCAACATTTTATCTTGTTTTAAAATACCACTAAAAAAAAAATTGTTTCAGTATGGGATTCGTTATTACTACATGAGAGATTCATAGACACTGTAAACGGTGATCTACATATATCTCAGTTGACTGGGCTCCATTCACTCACGCTGCATTGCATCATGTAGCACAACGTGCTTGGTCATTTGATTGCAAGACCGTTGTCTCATGCATCCATACCCTTGCATTTTGCATATACTCTGAGCTGCATAGGGCATTACATATTTTCTCCTATGGGCATGAGTGTTTGATCAGAAGCATAAAAGAGAGGAACAAGTGGGAACAAAAACAATACAACGAGGTGGGGGGTGACTCCATTGCCCAAGGGATAAAGCACAGAAAAAATATATATAAAGGAAGAAAAAGAAAACCAAAAAAGAGAGAGAAAGAAAGATTGAGAGAAAATTAAAAAAAAAAGGGGGCTTCAACCATCTCTATCAAATCTCGAACCAATTTGTGAGGACGAGTGATGCCCCGCACATCCATAAGAGGCGAGGACGATTTTCCTAATTGATTCCATAGACTAGTGGAAAACTAGTACTTCCTAGCATCTTGTGTATTGGATCTTAGGATAGTAAGTTGTCCTACATGGACTACTGTCAGAATATAGGGCTTGAGATAAGAGTCAGTACAGAGATGAGACTAGATGGTTATTCCTTGTTGAATTAGTTCTTAGAGAGTATAAGTTGAATGTCTAAACAAAAAAAGAATTGGTAATCACCAATCTGGACCGGTTTCAGAGTTGGGGCGCTAAAGCCTCATTGCGTATGCATTCACACACACATCAATGACATGGTGTTAGACACAATACTAATGACTTGCATCCATATCACCCCATCTCCAATCCTGAGATTTTCATTTGCATATCCCTCCATGCATGGGTCCGAAAGTGGGCATTGCCTTACATCTGATGGAATTGGGAGAATTTGCCATTTAGGTCACAAGTGGGTTTTTGCAGGTATGAAGACACCAAATTGTTCAAAGATACTGCGGTCAAATCCAATCCGGTTGCAGATAGATCCTAAGGGCTAAATCGATGGCCTTTGGGTAGGAAGCTGTTGAAGACATCCTACCAACTCATTGTGGTTAGCATCACCTAGCAAGGTTGCTGAGCCCACTAAACTTGATCCACCACTAGGAGCTGGTCTGCGAAACCAGAGACTCTAGGTCCATCGTAAGGGGACCATACTACCCAATGGTAGTCGCCAATGTTAGCCCATATTTTTGCACGAAAAATCGGGCTAATATTGAAGTTTAAGTTCACAATAATTGAAAAAACCGGCATGTAAAGCCCGATTATTAGAGAAAAATCGGAACAAATTTGCCTTAGAATTGGGTCCCAGCCCGTCCTAAAGTGGATAGACATAGTTTAAAAGTAAGAAACTGACTTTTGAAAAAATCGTCAAAAATATTTTGTGGTCAATTTTTGTAAAGACCGAGCAAGAGTGCCGGTCTACCTAGAATTGGGTCCCAGCCCGTCCTAAATGAGGGTAGAGGAAATTTTGCGGCCTTAGAAATGGCCGATAAATATTTTACGGCTTTTCAAAAAAATGGCCAATTGTAAAAAAAATGGCCGGTATGACCGTACTAAAATCTCACCATATATTGAGTCCATTTTTACTGATATATGATCACTCAGTGTATTTTTTAGGGAAACCGTGTTGTCATGGGAGCCCTAGTCATGAATGCCTGAAAAGTCAACCACAGAAGAAAAAACTGAGAAAGCAAAGTTTCAGGTAAAAACGGGACCGGGAAATATGGATTCAGTGTCAAGGAGTCACAAAAATCCTAACGGCAAAGTTTGGGCAAATTACGGACAATTAACGAAATGTGTGGGCCAAAGTGGTTACCCAATAGGCCCAAAACCCAGACAAATGAGCAGTAGGCGCACGACCTTTGAAAAATCGAAGGAAGGCCGAAAACACAAGTATTCAAAGAAAAACGAAGACCGCCTACTAAAAATAGGGGTTGAAAAAGGGCCTCACCCAAAATTTGGATATTAAATACCAAAACACCTTGGAGGCTAAAAAATTTGGGAGGTACACCCACTAGCCATTGACATTTTGGGCTTTTAGGGTGCGCAAAAGAGGAAACTTGAATGACCTCCCTAGCCTTTGACAAAAATGGCATCTTGGCTAGTTTTGGAAGAGAGCCTTGAATGCACCACTCCCCTACTCTCTTATGGAGGCCACTAAGTGTACTATCAAATGGGTTGAGGACAAATGGTAAAGAGGGCTTGAAAGGCATGAAAATTGGCAAAGCCTCATTTTGAAGGGGGACACTTGGGCTTTCCTATAAAAAGGGGCCAACTCTTTGTATTTGTGGATGTGTGTTGAGAGTTAGAGTATTTGGAGTTAGAGCTTTTGGAAGTTAGTGTATTTGGATGTTAGTATTCTTGTGAGTTGGTACTTTTGGGTTTATGTGTTGATGATTGTGAGAGCTTCATTACCTTGTGTAAGAATCAAGTATTGTCTTTTGGAGCATAGTTGTCTTGTGTTGATGTGAATGTTGTTAATGAGTGTTTGGAGAGTTAATCCTATCATGTGTTAGTGGATTGAAGGTAATGGGAGCTAGTTTGAGAATGAATGTTTGTCTTGTAGTGTTCACATGCTAGTTTGTTTTAAAGGGGATTGCTTGATTGTGGGGGATTGATTGAGGTTTGTTAGTAATCTTACGTTGAATGTATTGGTTGTGGTTGGAATGGTTGCCCTCTTGATTGATTGGTTGGTAATGCTAGGGTTTTGCAAGTGATTGAGTGAGTGAAGGGGTTTCAATGGTTGTATTCAAGAGTTGGTTGAATGATTGGCTGGAAATAGTTGTTTGAAAGTTGATTGTTAGATGTTTTGTTCTTGAGCTACTTTGAGAGGTGATTGGCTTTGCTTGGTTGAATGCTAGTAGGAGAGTTTCAGGTTGCAATTACTTGTTTGTGAACTAATATTTGATAGTTAATTTTTGTTCCAATCGGTTGGGAGTAATTGCAGGACTGGTTACTTGCAAGTACAGTTGATGTTGTTCGGAATTTCGTTTAGTAGTGATCAATTGAGCAAATAGTCCGAGTCTTTGCTGCAACAACCATGCTCTCACAAAAAGGTTGATCCTACGAAAAGTATAATTCCTACACTGCACTCCTAAGAGGGTTTGGAACGTATTGGTGCTGTCTATAACTCGATGGACCTGGTGCTCCATCGCTGGCCTTGCAATTGCATCCTCTGTAATTCGTAATAATTGATTGCAACTCTAGTTCGCTGCCCATAGCCTGGTAAATGCCTACGTGTTTGTCTGCAGCCTGCCTACCTCCCTCTATGGCCCTCGCTGCTTGTTCTTCCGCTCGCTACCTTGCTGCAGATCTCTGAAAGGCGCTAGCTACCTGCAGCTCATCGCTGCCCTGCTTGCCATGTGTTTTGCCCTGCTGGCCCTGCGATGTGCCCGCTAGCACTATACCACCTACCTGCGGCCCTACTCAGACTGTCTATGGCTGTTTTTGCCTACCTCGACCTGCCTACTCCTACTCCTCGCTGCCTACTGTGTCTGCGGCCACGTGCAGCCATTTTCCTACATATTTTGACCTCTATGAAGCCTGCTTAACCTGCCCACGACCTGTTCCAAGCTTTCCCAAGCCTGGTTGTGGCCTGCCATTGCTGTTCAAATCCTCCTGAGACATGTCTACGGCCCTAGATCATAAAAAATCAGACCTACAGCCCCGTTTTCCGTCTGTGTGGCCCTGTCTACCTCTGTCTACGGATTTCTAAGGCTTGTACCTATTGTCTTCGGCCAATAGGTTGCTACCATGTGGCCTACAACTGTCAAAACAGGCCCCTGCCCTAACTACGACCTACCTACAGCCTACCTGCGAGCTGCCAGTGACCTGTGCGACATGCCTGCCTGCTGAATTTTTGCGGTTTGTGGATTGGCTGCTGTTTTGTGATGCCCTACGGAGCTTTCCCACGATCTGTGGAAAAGGTTTTTAATTCTTTGATCTCGCTACCTGTCCAAATTTTGGCATATACAAGCAATCCAAACGACTCTCTGAAGAACAAAGGCAAAGTTACCTCAGACCAAAAACGGCATTCATGACTAGTACTTCAACGATTTCTGGTCACCTATACTCACACTGAGGTATGAGTTTACCTCACATCGATTTTTATTCTCATGTTTACTTGCTTTCAATTGAAATGTGGGTGCTTGACGTCCGTACTTGCTTTCGCTCATTGAATGAATGATAGGATACTGAGAATTCATTGTGTAACTGTATGAGGACATAATCATTTCAATAATTCCGCATTTGCCATGTCCCTATCGAGACCTAAATGATTGTGATCCTTTTCTTGAACAAGTAGAGATTGAAGTATCAGGTCGATGCGTATTTGTGGGTTTACCGGTAGTATGGGCTCAGAATCACTTGCTTGCAATGAGAATGTTGTTTGCTCGAGTTCAATAATTGCAAGTACCTAACTAGTGAATGGATTGTCGTAGAGTATGGGTCGATTGTGCATTATAGTGAATCGTATTTAGCACAAATTCAAATTCAGTCCGGAATCGTAATATTTTATAAATAGATGCGGCATGGCTAATTAGAACGATGATTGCCTATTTCCAACTTGTTTAGGGAAAGTGTTAAGTAAATAACTTTGTTTCGTACTGATTTAGAATGTGTTGTACGGAGAGAACCGTAGGTTGGGTAGTGAACATCTTGCTGAGTTAGATTTATTAAACAGCTATATGGAATCGTCAAGTTTTTGAAGTGTTTCTTACATTTTTTCCATTATGAAGCGTATTAATTGGACCCGACCTCTGTGAAACACCAGAGCGGGCCGTCCACCATCCGCGGTTGAAATACACCGCCTTGGTTAAGCGTCACACTAGTCACACCCGCCGTCGGTACTGTCTAGCGAAATACCTAGACTCGACGGTCGGCGAAAATACTGCTGCTTAGCAAACAAAGCGGGTGCGTACAACTTGCACCCCACGAGCACATCATAGACAGTAAATCGGTTTCCAGCCCATGTAAGGGTTTTACTAATTGTAAGTCGAATTCAATGGGGAAAGAGATATTAGCAAGATCCTAACGTGAATTAGTGATCAGAAGTTTTACGGAACTAGGACCCTAGAAAGCTAGTGAATCATTGCATCAAAATTACTAGCACCCCCTCCTTACAGTCATACTTCTGAGAGCCTGGAACACTCTCATTGGCTCGGGAGCACGGGGTAACAGAGAAAGCCCGCAGGATTGGATGTGGCATGACCTTCGTTAATCACGTAGGGCATAGCCACCCTCAGTAGTGGTGCCCCTTGACTTTTTTAGGACGTTTTGGCTGGACCAATCCCCTGCCGAAAATGGCCCTAACAATTTGCATCTGAGACAGGGAAGAGAAGACGATTTACTAGAAAGGAAGGGCAAAGTAGCACAAAGAGCGACCTACCTATCAAAAGGCTGAATTTTTACTGGGATTAATCATTGTGCAGGATGGGGAAAGGACAGAAAGGAGAGAAGTTAGTATTTCAGCAACAGGACGTCTACAACTGACCACCATCAATGATTCAAGGACTCTGTTTTACATCTATGTTATCGCAATAGAGTTTTTGAAGCAATCCATGTGAAGACTTTTTACGCTCATGTTTTATTTAGACTATTTGCTGTTGTAGATGAACGCTTTCATGATATTACGTTTGGTTGGACTTACCTACCAAGTGTCAAAAGTGTTTGATTTTTTTCCTATGATGTTTTTAGTGATTTTGACATAGAAAACTTACATTCATGTAAATGCTTATCTCTTAATAGATTCAAGAACTTTGTTGCAAAAAAAAATTGGACATGTTATTTCTACGGATAGCAATATTGTTAAAAGTCCGATTTTACATAAATCTGTAGAGATGGGTCTAAGTTATGCTTGTTTTTCCACATAGTAATATAGACTTTTCATATATCCATACTGTGATTTGATCCATTCCATAAACAAGAACTAATATGTTGTCTTTTTCAATCTACATCAAAGGTGTGATTAATGTTAAAGTCTTGGTTTGTCTAGTGTTCATGTAGCATTCAACATTGAGGAACTTTGTCTTCAACTCTTGTCTATGACTAAAACTTCATTTCATTCGGTTTGGTTTTGAACCACATATTTATGAAGTCAATATAGGTATGACATCAAATTACACTTTTGTATATAGAAATTTTTATAATCCAACATGAATACATAGTGATTTTTCGTGAACTAATGAAGCAATACATTAGTTTGAACGTTGTAAGTGTTGTTAACAAGTTTGGCTCTATATGGTACTTCGAACTTAGAGTTTATGGGTTAGCAATGTATAATGAGAACTCAATAACAAAAATTGTTTGACTCTAAAAGAACACATACACAGTGGGAATATCATGACATCATCACAGAAAAGCACTTCGACACTTATCCAAGTAAGTGTTTGTTATATATGACGTTTGTCGACAATGCATAAGCTATGAAATTCTGATTACATTCCTTGACAAGAAAATAGAAAAGATAGGATTTATGGTTCTTACGATTTACTACTTGTAGATACCTATTTCTTTCACCTCATGATGCTAAATAAAGGATGTTGTAGTATTATGTGAATTAAAACATACATTTTGCCATGAATTACTCTTCTTCAAACTAATAAAACAAAATGAATGTGTTTTTGCTCAAGCCATATAACTTAGAATTTTCTTGAATCTTTCCAAGTCTCTATCACCTATTCTCAAGATTAGGATTTTAGCTTGACATTGTTTGATAGCATGGATTTGAGTAACAGCTCTAACATTGGCCATAATGATTAGCACGAAGATTGGACAAATAGCTTTTTGATTTCAAAATAAAAGTTACTATTTGAAGATATGTTAAAAGGTATTATTTGAAGATACTATTTGAAGATATGTCAAAAATTAAGTCATTGGTTTTCAAAACTTTTAATAACAATGTAAAGTACAACTACAAAAACAAAATTACATACATAAAATAACGAAAAAGAGATATTAAAAGAAATGTTACTTTTATGATATGAGTTTATATTATGAAAATGAGTATTCTTAGAGTCATAGATTAATCATGTGTTGAACAATAAGATAGTTGATTAGATTCAGATCAATTACATAAACATTAGAGGTCAAACTTACAATGAATTTACAACTCGACCTTGAAAGCTAGTATCACCAAAAATGCTAAATATACTTATCTCAAAAAATAGAGCATATAAACTCGAATATGAAGATTAGGATATTACTTGACATTTCAACAATTAAATTGAATATGAATTTTGAGTCAATTTGACAACATTAGTATCAATCAATAAAACATACTAAATTGATGTAGATTGTTTAAAATACCTAACATTTCTCATGTTGAAATAAATTCTTATATTCTATTACTCATTTTCTTTGTGATTATGGTGACTATTATGGGACCACCACTTCCAAAAGAAAAACAAACAATATCAAAACCAACTTCCAAAAACATTACAAAAAACTTAGAGAATTTATTTAGAGAATAACGGCTTACTCCAATTACACTCACACGATTAAGAGGCATACTAAATCTATCTATGCAATGGACTAAATATATTCCAAATTAATTGTCAATGACAAAAAATATAATTTACATGAGTTGAAACACATACTTTTATTTGGAACCATCAAGAACAAGAAGCTTTGTTAATTTACTTTTAGCTATGAATGTTGTTGGCAATAATATAATAGATAAGTTATTAAATGATTGCATAATTGACTAAAATACAACTTCAAAATGATAATATCAATTTAACATATTTGATTTTATATTATATGGTTTAATATACTCGAAATGTATTTATTTCTCATTAAATTTGAATTTTTTATTAAATTTATTTTTGGTATTTAATTATAGATTTCAAATACACACACACACACACACACACACACACACACACACACACACACACACACATCTATATATGTATATATATAGTGGGTATGCCCGTAGTTGATCTGGGTGACGGCCGATGATTTGGATGGTCATCGATGGGTGGCCGATGTATTTAATCGATTGGATGTGTGAATGTATGTGTATGTGTGAGAATGTATGTACATTTTAAAAGATCATGCTCTCACTTTCAAATTTCTAATATGTGGTTTATAATCACATGCAGTGCAAACTTCATGAGATGACGAGGTCAAATGCGGCAAAGAATGTGTTAGTACGAAATGCGTGCTTGTATGTGATGTATGCAGGTTTAGAATTCTGAGAGCCTAGCAAAGGTTTGTGTGTGTGCATGTATGTGTATGTGTATGTGTGTTTGCACGTTGCGTGTGCGTGTGTACATGTATGAGTGTATGTGTGTAAGCCCATCCTTGACGGGTGATTTCGGCATCAATTTGCAAATCAAAGATTTACACAAAATTCAAACTCAGCTCTATACAAAATTCAAAATACAAAGTCATTCTTAAATACCAATTTGTACACCATCAAATCCAACATTGTCTATACTTTACTCGATCTCACAATTGACATATCCTTTAAATATAACTTCATATTACTAACAAAGTCATCTACATTTATCACTAAAATTCTCTTTCGACAAAGAAAATATCCGCAAATTTGCTGATCATACAAAAATTGGGTGTATTGCTCTATCACCCACATAACACTGCATGGATAAACATCATCTCCAGAATAGCTTGATTATTTCTCGCACAAATGTCCTATAGTTTACCACAATCTGCACCATCTGCACAAACATACATACACACACCCTCAATCGCATAAACACACACACACACATTTTTTTCGTATTGCTCATATACACATGAAGACACATACATGCACACACATACACACACACATAAAAAACACATATGCATACATACAAATTTG
The DNA here is from genome assembly GCA_029204225.1 of Diphasiastrum complanatum. Lineage (NCBI taxonomy): Eukaryota > Viridiplantae > Streptophyta > Lycopodiopsida > Lycopodiales > Lycopodiaceae > Diphasiastrum > Diphasiastrum complanatum. The sequence goes on from CM055093.1 coordinate 49,100,311, forward strand.
ATACGAGCCACCCAAATGTGCGGTCAATACATTCAATGGAAGCAATTATTTTGTCTGCAACCACTCGAATGTGTACAACCATGTTTTTGTGTGAAACCATTTCTTGCCGACAACCATGTTTTTGTGGGTAGCAGCAATTTGTGTATCCTAACTCTAATCCTAAACGCTACTGTAACCCTAACTCTGCTCTATCTTTCACATAATGCCACTCTATACCCTAATCCTAACCCTAATCCTAATGTAACTCTAACCTTGCTCTATGTAACACTAACCCTGATGTAACCCTAATCTTGCTCTATTTAACACCTAATGCCAATGTAAACCCTAACCCTAATCTAACTCTAACTATACTCCAACTCTAACCCTAACCCCAATGTAACTCTAACACTTCAAAACAAATAGTACAACACTTCAGAATATACAATGTTTTGAGTGCACCTCGCCACTCCTACCACATCTATAAATCGGTCGTCAGTATCAGTAATCAACAGTCGTACACTTCCTACATTTTGCACTCTTGATAATGTGACATACAATTGACGATGACTAAATATGGGACGTGACAAATACAATCCAATAATCTCCATAGTTTGTCCCTACGTCTTGTTTATTGTCATGGCAAAAGCCACTCTAATAGGAAATTGTACTCGCTGCAATTCAAACGACAAGTCTGAAGTGCTCGACACTAAAGGGATTTGTGAATGAGGACTCTACTCCCAATATTTCCATCGGTAACTATCTCTGTGTCTAAGACTTGTCTACCCAATCTACGAATGATGAGTCTTGTACCATTGTACAATCCTTTATGCGACGTGATGGGGCCGCAACAACATTACTATCATGCCAACCTTTAGCACCAATCTATGTGGAGGACATCCACTTGGTTGCAAACTGTTTAGAAACTCTACTAGGTACACATGAGAGTCATCACATTCAACCACGCTATCAGCACTATAAAATGTGTAACCATCCCTCAGAAGCTGCCCTACAACTTTTGCATTGATCTCATCCATGTCTAACTTCAATGGAGTTAATATTGCACGACTCCTCAAAAAGTCAACATCCATGTAACGTCATGCAATATCAAGAAAAATGAACAAAATCAATTCATGCACATCACGCATCCTTAGGCACATATCATCTGGCAAAGAAATCAAATCCAAACCATGATGCCTGAACGTGCGCTCACGACCATCTCCAACGCTCAACAAATACTTTGCGAACCTTGACTACTCATTTCTATCGACACCCTCCACACTCATCACGCGCATGTTCGTTGATAATTTATGCAACTCCATATATTTATACAAACTTGAACACTTCAATCAAGCACTGACAATTTGTGCACAACTACCTCGTCGTACCAGTGGAAGAACTTGACAGAAACACCACCAAAAATGATAGGAACTCCAAATGGAATATCCATACCCAATATATCTCGTAGAGACCGATCCACGCACTTAATAACATACTTATGTCCCATCGGGGCCTCATCCCAAATAATGAGTCGGCATGCCATCAAAAGTTTACCTAACGAAGATTGTTTTGAGATGTTGCATGTCGAGCTTTCATTGAGCTTTCGTTCAGTTCTATAAGAGGAATCTCGAATCTAGAGTGCGCAGTCCTACCACCTTTCATTAATAATGTCATGATCCCTGACGATGCAAGTGCCAATGCTATCTGCCCTTGCACACGCACGTATGACAACATGACACTATAAAGGAATGTCTTACCCGTACCACTAGGACAGTCTACAAAAAAGACTCCACCCACTCTTTGTACCACATGGTCACGTACTACACGATCAAAAATAATACGCTGATCTACATTCAATCTCTTGATATCGACCTCAACCTGTGAAATGGTCTCGTTGATAAATATCTCTTTGCCAAACAAAGGACAAAACTCAATGTCCCTATCGAAAAGTGTGAAGCCAAAATTTGTCAACGACTAATGCATTAGGGGATATTAGATCTCAAAATGGGCCCTTTGTCAAGATGTTGTTTTTGACTTCGCACGCTTTCAACGCTTATGTGTCCCAATCAATGGTGTCCATCTGTGACGAACTGTAACAGTGGTTGATGGACGAAAATTGTTTTTAACTTTCTCGGCCAAATTTTCGTGATTTTCAAATATCCCATTGGGTAGAACAAACGATTGTGATTGGACCACGGTTACTGCTCGAATACTCTAGATGTTGATTTGACGTCAATAGTCATAAATTGTAGTTAACTAATCCTTTTAGTTTAGAAACTTCTTGCCATTCTTAGGTACACCTCTCATTATCTTCATTCTCTCTGTTATTTTGGATTGTCATTCTTAGGTATACCTCTCATTCTCTTCATTCTCTCTGTTCTCAGCTTGCGTACACATATTTGGACTAATGGCTACACATAATCGGAGACCAAGAGGAAGCATTGATGCAATCAATATTTGCAATAAAAAAAATACAGAAGATCAATGGATACAAAGAATATATTGAAAATATCAATGGATCTTGATGCATCCCTCTACAAAAGGCTCATTCCGAAAAAGAAAAAGATCGGATAACATATATAGAAGCTCTTGGAAAGCCAGGATAATGGATTTCAAAGTATCACCCGCTGGTCAATCTATCACAAAAGTTTTAGTTCAGCATGTTTATCTTCACAAAGAGCTCAACATTCATGATTTGAATCCAAGTGATAGAAGAAAATGCAATTGTAAGTATTTGATTAGTATGTACATATTCAGATTAAATTTTTTTAGTATTAGCATTTTCTTTAAATTAAAATTTTCTTTTTGTTAGTTTTGCAGATTTGTATCCATAAAATTCAGTTCAATCAATTGCAGAAATAATTGATGTCATACATTTGGATATCGGTATTTTACAATATAAAGGTCGTTCTCCAAAATCACTTTTAGAGTCAGGAGTTTTTTTGTATGATCACACCTATTTTCCTGATAAAAATGATTTAGTAGGTTAATTAGAGCCATATCTTGTACTAGATTTTTCGAGTGAAGAATGGATTTCTCCTGATGCAACAATTTCAGAAAGTTTTCGATCTAGACTTTATATTGATATTCAGAGTATATTAAAATCAAGCACTGGTTCAAAGAATAATAGATTAAGTTGGTATCTATACCTTTTATTATTTTTGTTGATTTTTTTTTTCAAATGCAATATTCGGAGAACAAAAACAATGTTTATTTGTAAGGTCAGTGTTGAAATAATTGTCGAGTTGTTTGATGATGGCTGAGATATGAAACAAAATCAGCAAGTTGAGTGTAGTGTATGTAACTCATCAATGACATTTAGATATCACATCGAAAAACAAATGCTTACTTTGCTGTTATATTATAGAAGATAGATAAAATGCAAAAATGAGTGGAAGCCACTTGATCAAGATTTTGGAATAAACCCTCAAGAGCAACTTCAAATAACAATGAAAAAAAATGACAACATTCTTGCAATGGTTGAGGCTGAGGAAGATTGGTGTCTCAATCACATTCGATCAAAACTAGACATGTTGCAGTTCGATCTACCTCAATACTATCAATTTCGATTGAATGGTGTAAAGGTACGTTATGTCATATGCAAATTTTCATTTTTTCAATTTCTTAGTGAATCAAAAAAATAAATGAACTAAAACAATTTCTCTTGTGCAAGTAAGAGCAAGGCAAAAAGCACATATAAAATACAACTGGATATGAATTTTCAATAACAAGCTTAATTGTCTCCTGTCGAAAATGCATTATCTCCATTGGGGAGATCTTCGGACACTTGAACTCCAGTGACCACTACAATCAGATATCGAATCGACACACGCCCTTGTTGAAGTGCCTCCCAATGAAGTCATCCTCGCGCGTTGAACCGATACCGGCTGTATTTTTGGTCTTCATTGCCTTGGTCTATATTGTCCTTGTCTTGGCATATTTGGATATGTTCAGAAGATGATCTGAGTGAAGCTTTGCCGCAACAAATCTAAGTGAGCTTATGTCGCATGTTTGGATTGGTTGTGGCAAAGGTTCACTCGGATCATCTTCTAAACAAAGGCTATGAAAAACAAACATGTAGGAACACCATAGAAATTGAAGATGAATGAATAATAACCTGAAAACAAACATGTAAGAACAACCATAGAAAAATCTAAATATATTTGTATAAAATTTTTCTGTATGTGAAATTCATATTGTCTCATCCACATCAAGGGAGGCCAACTTTTTCTCTGTATCAACTTGAGTATCATTGCTCGAGTTGAGAGTCTTGTTTTTCTATGATCTCTAAATCCATTTCTCCAGATGGAAGTAGCTTGGGTGGAGAACACTCTGTCACTAAAACTGGATATGAATTTTCGATCACAAGTTTTATCGTCTCCTGTCTGAAGTGTATTATTTCCATTGGAAAGACTTTCGGGCATTTAAACTTAAAAAAACAAAAACACAATTAAATGTTATTAATCAAAGATTAGTTATTAGGAATTATCAAAAATGTGAATATGAATTAAAACAAAAATCACATTCCTGATTATGAATTATCAAGAATGTGATTATGAATGTGATTATCAGGAATGTGAGTATCAGAAATGTGATTATGAAAAAAACAAAAACACAATTAAATGTTATTAATCAAAGGTTAGTTATTAGGAATTATTAGGAATAGATTACCTCTTGCAAATTCGGAAGTTTATCTTGTAGTGCAAACCAATTGAAAAAGAATTTGGCATTGCATACTGTATACCAACCACAGTTGACAAAATCAACCTGTTGCAAAGGCTACAGTATTCAAATATGAACGAAAGTTAGTAGCAAAATTTTATCTTTATGTAATATCGGATCAACACGCATGAGGTGATAATAAAATCTACAAAGGAAACAAGCGCGCGTCGAACCTATATCCAAAAAATATTGTTTGAATATCGAATCAACGTGCACGATATGAAATGAAACTCAACAAAAACTACAAGTGCGCGTCGAACCGATATTAAAAAATGTTTACCTCTGCATCAACCATATTCAGCTTCATATACGCTGTTGCACCTGGTACTGGAAAGAGTTCCAATATTTTTTTGATATTGCTCTTCGCTATTTTGTGGGTGTGTGTAATAGAGCTCATCTTTATACAAATTGGATTACACACACCCTCATGATTGACATATAAGAATAGCACATATAAGGTCCAATGTTCATTGCAATCAGAAAACAATAAGTTTATGAGAATGAATTTGAAATTAAAATTCATATGAAAAAATCAACTTAATAAAATCTGAAAAAAATGCACTTACTTGGTTATGTATGGGAGCACGAGGATTGGAGTCCCCAATCTGACATATTGAAGCACATCATCATGCAAACTTTTGAGATCAGGAAAATCAAAAGCAGCCTTGAATTAAAGCAGAAATAATATGACATCTATAAACAGTGGGGTCTGGAAAAACTCCATCCAATATTAAATTGCTGCCCCCCCTCCCCCCCACATTGTCCCCTAGTATTTTATCCCTACTTTCTAATACAACTATATCTAATTTAGAAAGAGGAAAACCAATATTTGTCTTAGGCATCTTAAAACTGTATAGATGACCTAGAGCTTTAAGATATGTGTTTAACAATTGGTCATACTATACATATTTAGGAGTATTTACAAAAGCAAGTGCAGAGGGTGAAGGAAGTAAAACAGATAAACCACTGAATGAATTGTCATTTAAAATCGATTTGTTCTTTAAATTTACAAAATCATCTAAAACTTTTTCTGATACTGGAGGGGGGGGAACTGATATGTGTGAGGGTAGGAGGAGACTGAGATTTAGATGGAGGAGGAGATTTATTAGGTTTTAGGAGGAGAAGAAGGAGATTGAGATTTATCAGAGGAATCTTTAGGAGGAAAAGATGGAGATGGAGATTTAGGAGAAGAAGAAGGAGACTTGTCTAGCAGTTAGAATGTTATGTAGAGAAGAAGGCTGTGAAAAATCTCTTGCTTTATTAGGAGGGCCAATAGACCTCCTCTTCTTTGAAACACTCACACTCTGTATCCAAAAAATAAGCCGGGATGGTTGAGATTGTTTTTTTTTTCCTCTGCATCTTATTTAGGAGGAGAGGATGGAGCTGGTTTGAAGTACTCAGCAAATTTGTCATATGTGTCCCGTAGCCTAAACACAAGGTTGAAATCCTTCGGCATGATGGTCACCCTCTTGGCATGGACAGCTGCAACAATCTGAAAAAAAATTGCACTTGGAAATCCTCATATGTAGTGTGTAGAGCTTCAATTGTCATTATAGTCCATCTCACATCTGCAGATAGACTTCTTGTTACATGTCTGATGGATCTCTATATGTGATCTTTTGGAATAAGAAGATTATTGGTCTTTTGAAGCTTCCGAATATCTTTCAGCCATGGCAGGTCTCTTGGTCTGCCCCTTGGCCTAGGAGGAGGTGGTGGTGGACTTCCCTGGCCTCTGATACATCCAGGATGGATTCGTGCAGTTTGCTTTGTGCGCATCATAAGGATCCAATATTGGATCACCGCGCTTGCAGAGAGATCCCAGAATCAGAATCTAGGTCGGACGCGCCAAACTGATACCTCTATGAGCAAGGTAAGTTGATCAGGTGATAGCGGATGGGCGCGCACGAGTGAAGACGACAAGCAGGTCGATTGCTTCGGGCGCACTGGACTGATAACGCATATAAGTAGAGATTGATAGAAACTTTATGTAGAAAATTTTAAGCATCGTGCATCTGATTATATAGTACCAACTTCAAAATGACTGCAGTCGTGGTGGTTTGGAATATCGAGGAACAGATTATGGTGATCTATTAATTCGAGATGAGACTTGAATATCAAATCCTTAATAAATGTCCATGGGTCATCAAAATGATTAGTCGATATGGCTAATGACGACCATAATTATGGAAAAGTATGGAACATATACAATAATTAAACAACAATTAAATGGTCACAGACTACAATTAATTTCTGCAATTTACTACGATATGCCATAACTATCAGACCAATTTTGATATCCATTCTTCATAATTTCAAAAGATTTCAACAATCTTTTTTTCCTCCAATAGCGAATTGACGCATGCATACTGGATGTGTCCCCCAGTGAAGTTATTCACGCATGCTGAACTGATATTGAACGGCACTATAATGATCAGAACTTGCCTCGATAAATTTTTCTTAGCTTTGGACTGTATGAAGAATCTACCAAGGCAAGCTTTGATCATTCATAATGTCATCCAATAATTTTGACAGATTTCAAAAATCTTTTTTTCCTCCAATAGCGATTTGATGCGTGTAATTTGACGAGAAAAACTCTTTCTTTTGTTTGGTGCGTTCATCCGATATCTAAGTCTCCATACGTGCCTAGTTGAACCCATATTGGATGGCACTATAAATCATCAGGGCTTGCCTCAGTAGATTCTTCTTAGCTTTGGATTGTATAAAGAATCTACCGAAGCAAGCTTTGATAATTCTTAATGGAGTCCAATAGCGAATCGATGTGCGCAGTCCAAGTTGAAAAATATTGTTCTTATAACGAACGCGCTGATCCGATATCTCAGTCACCATACCGGAGTATCGCATCAACGCATCTCTATTTGATGTGTCCCCAATGAAGCAGTTCTCCTCGCGCGTGGAATCGATATCGGCTTTTCTCTTAATGCTCGACCTTTTGAAAATATTCTGAATGAATAATTATCACAATTTTGTCATAGTCAAATCTTTTGCGATTAAAGTTTGAGTTGTGTGGAATGACCTGGGTAAGGCTCCAACAAAATAGCTAAGCTATTTTTCCTTTGAGATTGCATTTTCGGTGTCAGAATTTTGCAAAGAAATAAACAGATCCTTTATCTTTCATACGAAAGTGGCCAAATCTTTGCCGTCCCATTGTAGGTAAGTCAATTGGTCTTCCAAGAATATGATTTGATTACGAGATCGAGTCTCATTCTTGGTTTGCAATTCTTCCCACAATTCTTTCGCGTTCGAAGTTGATGAAAGATCTAGCATTATGTTGTTAGTCACTAAAGACACAATAATTGCTATAGCTTTGTCATTTTTCTCCCTCCATTCACGAAGTTATTTGCCAGGAGTACTTCCAGATTAAATAGTTTGAACCTTCTGTATCCAAGATCGTACTAATCTTAGACTGAATGCTACTGATCGAAGACATCTTCTAGTCTTCCGAATAAGCTCCAGATACGGCTGTTGATGGATGTGAGTGTATGCTTTGATACTACTATAGGAAAAATACTAGGAATTCTCCTTCAGAGAACACGATGAAAGTTCAAATAAATCACACTAATATCAATGTCTTCAATCGTGTCTGATTGTGGTTTATGTACTAATAGAGTAGTTTCTACTACGATTTAATTAAGCATGTGGATTTAAGATATTTACGCATGAGTGTGATAGACAATTTTAGACAATCAGAACAACTGAGAAAAATCATCTGTTGAGAAAGTTTGATCAGTCAAATTTTTAATTCTGATTCTAGTTCTTCTGTATACATCTCTTGCTGTCTTGTTTTCATCTATCTCATCTTTGTTGTGTGTTTACAATGAATAAGTGCACATGTATTTATATTGTCACTAAGATAGGTCTTTTGACCTTCTTCCTCCTATAACAGTCAATCTGACCATTAAGACGGTTGATATTCAACAAACGTTCTGTTTCCAGACTCGCAAGATTTTTGTTCGCAACAGTTTATCTGTCGAGTTCGTTTCTTGTTCGCGACAGATTATCTGTTCATTCAGTTTGTTGTTTGAGTTTCATGACAATTTTGAGTTTCGCGACAATTTCGAGTTTCGCGATAGTTTCTCATTCGAGCTCGAGTTTGAACCAAAATTCGAATTTGAGTTTCGAGTTCGAGTTTGAACAAGAATAAAAATGTTTTGAGTTCGAGCTTCTCAGCCATTGTCAATTAAACTGTGCACTTTGTTGGTAGAACCGAGATTCGTCTGTTGAGGTGTTCTAAATTGGATTGCTCATTTGTTGTGTATTTGTTTTAGATGTTATGCTTTATTTGTGATTAAGTTCATTGCTTGGTAGCTTGTAGAGGTTATCAATCACCCCTATTATCAAAGCTTTGTAAATTCTATAATGGGGCTTAAGTCCCATCACCAAAGTGGACAACTTACACAACTCAAATAGTTGTTGTGTTGATATACATACACCTTCCAATTTCTCTATGGAAGAGTGTCCTTAAATAGTGAAGGCCACCAATACCCAGCTAGTAAGATCTTCCTAGCTGTGTTCTCTCATGGATGGTTCTTCGCTTTATATCTCTCTCTCATGGATAGTTCTTCGCTTTAAAATGTCGCTATACTATGCACACTTTAAGCGACAACACACTTCAATTGGTACTTCAAATAAAAGTTCCTACACCCACACCATTTAGACCTTCCCTTTGCTTGTTAAAAAAAACTCCCCCTTTTTTTTTAGTTATGCACTTTACGAAGTTTTTTAGGCTTAGCCACAACTTATGGACATGAGCAATAACTTCTCTCTCAAGCTACAATGTTGCCTTCCAAGAAGCTTCACGACATACTACTATATATATGAGACAATTTAGTCTACATTTCTTACATCAAAATGTGGAGAGTGTTCATCACAAAGCTCTCGGTAATAAACTATTTTGCCCACGTAGGTGTCATATTAGGTTTCAGGTGAGATACGACTAGAAAGCATGGATATGCTCAGGAGTATGGACAATAGTGCGTGACTTGCCTTTCCATACAAGATTCGCATAGATTAGAATGACATGGATTTGCCCTAACACCAGCACACGTGTCTACGCCAGATCTTTTAGCCATATTGAAATATATATAGTTAAAACTTCACATACATTGTCTAGATACGACATGAAATGATATGGATCAAACGCACATACACTGATCAACATGGCATAAGCCTTGATACGGTAATATTAGGGCCTGGCCTATCACTAAGTAACTATACGCTGTTTGGGAAGACTAGACCATGATTTATAAAAACTATTTATGTTATTAAGTGGTATAGCTTCTTTTGGACATGGATAACAACTGACGCTCAACTATGACACCAGTCTTTCCCACTGTACTAACTTGTGCGATTTTGTGTTGTGGGATGGTGGCAGGTATCAGTTGGACGTCTTGAAAGTGGTTATGCTTTATGGTGCTTTTTTTTGTACTGTATATACTTTTCATATTTATAAACCCTTGTTAGAATATGAATAAAGGCTTCTCTCTCTCTCTCTCTCTCTCTCTCTCTCTCTCTCTCTCTCTCTCTCTCTTTCTCTCATGGACTCTATTTCACTATACTACTCCTTTTAAGACTTTTAGAATGCAGCTTTGTTAGGGTTACCGAGCTTTTTACGATACGCTCGGACTAATGGAGCACCGGCTTGAATTGGGGGTTCTTGGGGGAGACAATAACTTGCATCTGAAGTAACCTTAGTCCACGGCGAGGATTTATTTTCTATTAGGTCTTCTGATTCAACGATGGGCATTAAGACCAACATGGTGCCAGTTATGGACTCGGCTCATTACATTCACCACGTCCATTTACATTTACTTTACTTTATGCACAAGCAGGCCTTGGGCCCTTTTTTATTCATTAGTGACACTTAGACTATATGGTTGGCCTTTGGCCTTATTATTCATTATTAGGCCATTTGGACATATTACTGGAGAGTGGGGGCCTTCTTGGAGGGCGCACTATCTTCCCTCCCAGTTGGGCTCTAGCCACCGGAAGCTTCCTTTTAGGGCTTTCTCTTGGCTATAAGTAGGGAAACTGTGTCATTTGTTATTCAGCTGATGATATTGATCTCTCTCTTTAGTCTCCTTAATCTCTCTCTTTCTTGCTTTCTAGGGCTAAGTCTTGCTTATGTGCTGCTTTCATAGCTTAAGTCTTGTTTATGTGATGCTTTCATAGCTTAGCTCTAGATCAGCTGTGGCTCCATTCGTAACTTGGTATCAGACCACTTTCTTGTGCACTACTTTTTTAGATTTAGTAGAGGTTGTCCAGCGCCCTACTAACCCATCACTTTCATCGATTTTCTCATCAGATTTCCATCGTTTTTCCAGATTTGGTAGAGGTTGGCCAGCGCCCTACTAGCTTGTCACTTTCATCGATTTTCTCCACCGATTTGCTGCCCATTTCGTGGCTTGATTGGAGGCTATCCAGCGCCCTACTTCATCACCATTTTCAGCGGTTTTTTTCATCATATTGCAAGACATTTGTGAATCTTACTAGTTGTTGCCCAGCACCCATTTTTTCGAAATTATGTAGATTGGGATCGGTCTGATTGGGTCAACACTTGGATGTCTCTGAGTTTGCGCATAACAACTAAGTGAACAGATTCATTGGAAAGGTGCAGTTCGAAATAAGCAATGGTCGACTACCAATTGTCCCTAGCTCTTTTCTTGCGGGAGTACAAGATACTCTAGTTACCACCGCAGAGAACAATGAATCTTATAAAGATTGCCAAAGTGTAGATCCTTAAGATCCTGCTGCAAAAGGAGAGATGTGGAGCCAAACCACCCAACCAAAGAGAAACTAGCAATCAGTCCTCAATTAGCTTCACTCGTGTTTCGTGGTGACTAAATACAAGAGATGAGAGATTTTTGGCAATTGAATATCAGAATTTGGAAGTGGAGTAGAGTGAGCTTCTTTAAATATATATAGACCCCTTGAGCCTAGGAATATTCTTGCCAGAACCCTAATCCTTTACTAAACTCATATTCAATTGTTATTTATACTCGTCTACATGCATGAATCTGTCAATCATTATGCACGCTCGCCATTATGTCATTTGTTTGGTTTGGTGACTATTGTGCCTCTGGGATATATTAACGAATGACTTGTCTTTGACGTTGTTACCTTCGGGGATGAATTTTGAGTTGGCTTTATGGTTGGTTGGGATTTATTTTTTCCTAGGTTGCGAGTGATTGGACTTATTATCTTTTTTGAGTTAGCTTGTATGCAAACTTGTGTTGGATGAATTCTAGACTTGAGTATGTCTTAGAAAAACCACTCTCAAGTCCCAGTGCCCTTTGAGGTGCTAATGTTACAGGTGATCGATGTGTATTGTAAATTGTAAATATTACACAAACACAATGACGGAGCAGCTTATTCCGCACTGCCACTACTGTTGCAGTGCTGGAGGAGGAGAACCCACCACCACCCTTGGATGGTGTGTGCACCATCAATGGCATGGAGTGGAATAAGCTCATCCGACAATGACCCTAGCCTAGTGCTAAGTGAGACTCTAAGTGATACAAAACAAAAGAGAAACAAAAAAGGGCAAAAAAAAAAAAGCAATGTCGTTTTGTGAGTGGCCACTTTTCAATCATTTTTGAGGTGACACTTTTTGTTTTGATTTTTTTGTTTTTTTGCCTTTTTATCATTCATTCCACGAGGAAATGGAATTCATTGTTTTCTCGCATCATTAAACCAAATCATAATGAAAGAAGAAAGAGAAACACAGAGACACAGAGAAAAGTGTCTCTAGCAATTTGATCAGAAAAGAAAACACAGATTTTGCTTATAGTGTTTCAGTCTTGGTGTATACTTTACTGTTTGAGCAATACCTGCTGCTGCTGCTGCTGCTGCTGTTGCTGCTAGTTTACTGTGTGCACCATAGCTGCTGCTATAGGCAAGAGAGCTCAGCTCTCTTTCTGTCTCTGTCTTTTGTCTAGTGTGTGCACCATAGCTGCTGCTGTTGGCTCTCTTTATTGTTTAGCTTGTGCACCATTGCTGCTGCTGTTGAGAGAGCTCATCTGTGTCTCTCGATTGTCTATTGTTCCACTATAGCTGCTGCTGCTGCCGAGATAGCTCATATATTTCTCTCTTTCTATCTGTCTGTGTGGCTGGAATGCCCGGAAGGAGCATAGGTTGTAGCTATGGCCATCAGTGAGGAGGCTAAGAAGACGTTTTTGGGAGGTGGGCGAGAATTATTAAGTGCAGAGGTGTTGTTGTCATGTGACAATGGCGAAGTGATCGAAGAGACGAAGGGGTTGACGAAGGGGTTGGATTCAGAGCTATGGCACGCGTGCGCAGGGGGAATGGTGCAGCTGCCTTTGGTGGGAGCAAAGATCATCTACTTCCCTCAAGGTCATGCAGAGCAAGCGGCCAGTCCGCCCATCTTTCCTCGCTCTATCGCCTCCTTCGCTGCCATCCCCTGCCTCGTTGTGTCTGTGAACTTCCTTGCGCACACACAAACAGACGAGGTGTATGCGAGGATTAGGCTGCTGCCCGACCATGCCCACGAGGCAGACGATCCGCCGGCTCCCCAGCCTCCCGAGAAGCCAGCTTCCTTCGCTAAGACGCTCACTCAAAGCGACGCCAACAATGGAGGCGGCTTCTCGGTACCTCGCTACTGCGCTGAGACCATCTTCCCCAGACTGGACTACTCTGCCGATCCTCCTGTTCAGGCCATCCACGCCAAAGACGTCCATGGCGAGGTCTGGAACTTCCGCCACATCTACAGAGGCACGCCTCGTCGGCACCTCCTCACCACGGGGTGGAGCACGTTCGTGAATCAGAAGAAGCTGGTGGCAGGAGATGCAATTGTGTTTCTGCGCAGCAGCAATGGTGGGGAGCTGTGTGTGGGCGTCAGACGATCAATGCGCAGCAATGGCCCCTCCTGGCATCCGTCCAAGCCTCTGCTGCAGTGCCCATCTCGCTTGGAGTTGCAGTCAGGAGGCAGCGATGGCGGATACTCCGATCTGGTGTCAGCAGACGATGGCAGAAGGCTGCTGGGCACGGCCTTAGGAAGCTTTGTTCGTAACAGAGGGCGCGTGACAGCCAAATTGGTGGTGGAAGCAGCGACTCTGGCAGCAGCTGGGCAGCCATTCGAGGTGATATACTACCCCCGAGCCAGCACTGCCGAGTTCTGTGTGCAAAGTCAGGTGGTGCGAGCAGCGCTGGAGCAGGTGTGGTATCCTGGGATGAGATTCAAGATGCCTTTCGAGACAGAGGATTCGTCACGTATCAGCTGGCTTATGGGCAACATCTCTGCTGTGCAGCCTGCTGATCCCATCCTTTGGCATGACTCTCCATGGCGCAGTTTACAGGTAAGCAGTTTACCCTCCTGCAACATATGCTGACTATGAGTGACGCTATAGCAAGTTTCAGCCATCCAGGGATTGCATTTGCGTTGTGTCCTGATGAGGGCGGATGGTAGATGACCAGTGTGGTCAAGTCTCTAGCCAGTTATGTAATTGGGCTAATGCACATCACGAAATACCGAATTGAGATTCTCTGTTGCCTAAAATCACCTCCCCCTTTGAGGTTCTCTGCCTGCCCATTAGCATTCAAAATGCTTTGGACAGCACATTGATTATGAATCTTCAGGAAGCCTGATAAGTTAGCTCTTTAACTCACGTTAATTGTTCCATGGAACCTGTTGTTTGAACTTTAGCACAATCAAGATCTTGTAATTACTCTGGTGGATAAAAGCATTTTTAGAACTTGGGGGTGTCATCAGATGCAAGTACGGATTAATTCGGGCAGAAACAGGCTTGTTATTTGGAAATAACTCTCTTGATCAAAGTGGATATGAACATTCTGATGGAAATATTAAATTCCTTTTGTCACGTTGTGGAGACCGGGCAAACTGAATTGCAAAGCTGTTAAAATGTTTAGAACATTCATAAGGTCTCTCTTATATCCCCGAGAGAACACTGCTCTTGCCAGAAACATGTATACATGCACATTTTAGGTTACAGTTTTTGGGTCGCAGACTGACTTTTGTCTCTGCTTTGGCCTCACAACCTAGTTCCACATTTGTAGTTTGAAAACTAAATTGAGCCCCTGGACATATCTTTGCCTATCAATATAAAAGGAGGATAATTAGTTTTTGTTCTTGGCAAGATACAACCCATTGAGAAGGATTTTAAATGGTGCAGGCATTTTATCAGGCCTAACTTAGTCCGATATGCTAAATGCCTCTGCAGGTAACTTGGGATGAGCCAGATCTGCTGCAAGGTGTGAGTAGATTAAGTCCTTGGCAGGTGGAGCTTGTGCCAACTTTGCCTTCTCAGAAACCTTCATTTTCGCATCTCAGAAAGAAGTTTCGTATCTCACAGCCTTTGGAGCTTCAAATACCCAACAGCAAAGGCTATTTGGGAGTGCCCATGACAACAATTGCCAACAACTTGTTCGGGCATATGAATCATTGGCATCGTCTTTCGGATGATATTTCTGCAAGCATGCAGGGAGCCAGGCAAGAAAGACTTTATGGACTCGGTTTCCCAGATTTTCACCCACATGAGGCTTTGGGACGAATTTTGGATATTAATAAAGTTCTCACTCCTGGATCAAGAGACCTAACCATCAGCACAGTCTCTAATTACGACCAAATGATGATTCAGAACAGAGGAACAACTCCTGCAAATCCATCTCACAATGAAAAAGTATCTAGTACAGTCCCAAGTCGATCAGGTAGCTCCAACACTC
This sequence comes from Diphasiastrum complanatum, assembly GCA_029204225.1. Lineage (NCBI taxonomy): Eukaryota > Viridiplantae > Streptophyta > Lycopodiopsida > Lycopodiales > Lycopodiaceae > Diphasiastrum > Diphasiastrum complanatum. Next base: position 49,115,725 of record CM055093.1, read on the forward strand.
GGAGTACACCATTTTTGCTGTTTGGAAAGGCCATTGACCCAGTAATGCCATCCACACCACAACAACAACACTCCGGAGGTAGCTTCTTGGAAAGTACCTCACATCACTTTTTCAAAGAAAAGTCACTCCCACCAAAGACGAAAGGTGAAACCTCTCACTCAAGTAAGTTTCAGGATGACATATTGGATAGGATGCAGGCACATGTGGCAGAGGTTACAGATGGGTTGAAGATTAATTATGTTGCACCATCTCAATGCAACCGAGGAGGTTATTCTGATGCTAGTTTTGTCGATCAGATTGATGGTTTGAAATGGTTCAGAGAACAGAACATTACGTCAACTTCAGAGAAGGATGTGCTGAATGGAGACAGCCTCATCCTTTGCAAAATATTCATGGAGAGTGAGGAAGTGGGTCGAACAATTGATCTATCCCTTTTTAGTTCATATGAAGAGCTTTACGAGAAACTTTCAGATATGTTTAACACCGAGAAATCAAAACTTTCAGGTTGTACAGTCTATAAAGACTTGGAGGGATTTACAATCCGTGTTGGAGGTGAACCATACAGGTTGATGTTTACAGTCCATTAACTGCTTTTGCATCCTATTTTTTTTGAACTGTAAGAGTCCTGATAGTAAGAATGCAAATCCTTTTGGGAAAGTCTTTTACAAGGCTTCAAGCAATGGAATATGTAGAAGCTCCTTTCACTATTTCTGATGGTATTTATGGTTCTATCTTTTTCTTAGCCACAGGATTTCATGGGTTGCATGCTATTATAGATATTAGTTTTCCAATAACAGGTCGTATGCATCAACTTTTGGGTCATTTTACCAATCCTTCTGGGAAACCTATGAAAATTTTCTATCCTTTGAACATATATTTTGCACTTTGGTTTACTTGCCCTTTATTCAAGCCACAACTGACACAGCGTTATTGGTCTACTCTTGCAGAAATTTTATGAAGTATGTGAAAAGGCTGACAATCCTTGCATGAGGTAGCCATTGCACTAAAAAAGGCAAGAAGGCTCTCGAGTCCCATTTTATGAAGCAGGATGGAATGCACACATTATATGAGAATTTATTTGGATAATTTGCTTTTGTTTCTGGCAAGGATGCAGAGCTCATTCAAGATGCTAAAAATTTCTTTGACACATGTCAATGGTTCGACGAGTCTATGATAGTGAAGGTAACCTCACCTACACTATGTGTATGGAGGTAAATCTCCATGAGCTCCACGAGTTTGACATTCATTTTCACCTAGAGTGTGGATGGAGGGCTATTTCCGTGTGGTTAGGCCAAGACAATATCTTGTCTCAAAAAATGTAAGTAGGTTAGGGTTGAAGGGTAGGATGCAATAGTATGGGATGTCATATCTTAGTGGAGATATGATCATGCTTGATCGTGGTTCATAGCAATGTGAATGGAGCTGAGACGGCAATATCTTTATGGATGGGTGATAATAGCGTTCATCATTTGATTGTTTGTTTACCTTGGTCAACTTTGATGATGGAGTTTTTAACATTTATATTAGAGTTGCAGATCATTGTGTTTAAGGTGCAATCATTTTCCCTCTATTTTGGTTAGTTTAAATTTCATGAATGTGTGCTTAAGGAGCTTATCTTTCATGGTGGTAATGGTATGAGAAAATTTTGCTTATTGAAATTTGACATGATTTGATTAGAAAACAAGCCTTGTATGTTAGCTACAGGGCAATTTTTTTTTACAATTTTCTGTTTTGACATCCAATTTGACCATAGTGATTTTTTGGAAGTCTTAAGACAAAGTAAAAAAAAATTGAAAAAAAAATTGCTCTACCTTTTGGGGTTGTAAGAAAAAAAAAATCCAACCCTCGAGCCTCTATATGGATACATACAAACCATAGATGCATCTATTTTTGGAACACTGCGTTTTGGGAGCATTCCAAAATGAGAACTCCAGAACGGTTTCGGAATTCAACATCATTTGGGATGGAAATGCTACCAAAAAAAAGATTGTTTTTTTTTAACCATGTGTTGGGAGTGGGAAAAAACATGTAGGTTTGTAAAAAAAAATTTCAAATGCATTGCAAAACATAGTAACTACTCACTGACAACTATAAGTACTTACTACTAGTCTATGAACTACTGGTAATTGAACAAAGCATTTAGCCTTCAACATGTTGCATACCAAAAGTTAAAACTGAAACTCGAAAGCAATCACATGATGCAGATTACAATGCTAAGTGTACAAGATGCAAAAACATGGCGACTAATTCACATTCCACACATGCCTCATGAGAATGATCAATATGTTTGATGTCACAACTGATAAAGCTCTGATATACACAATGAGTGGGCCATTAGTGGCCAAATACATGAGTATGATAGATGGACAAAGATCGATATAAATCTTAGATGGGGATTCTTTCTCATAACTATTATTGGTAGATGAGTAGGAAGATAACGAATCCTCCTTAGGTCGGGGTAGCAGCAATGTCTTTGAACCTCTGCTTATGCCTCTACCTTTGCCTCTGTCGTTGTCGTTGCTGCTATCTCTAGGTCTACCAGGGCCTTGCCAGAGGTCATTGCTCCTTTGTCTATGATTTTAATGTCTTTGGCTCAACATGCAAATCCATCAAGCGTACGCCTATGCTCCTCCTCAAGTCTTGATCCACATCTTGATTGGCATCAAGATTGATAATAGAATATCCTCCATATATTGGCTTGATCTCCATCCAAGTTGAGCTTTTGATCTTTATGGAAGATCACATCTCTACTTACAACAACCTTGTTAGTAGAGGGAATGAAAATTTTATATGCTTTCTTTGTTGATGAATATCCAACAAACACTCCTTTGATTGAATTAGGATCATCTTTCTTCCTAGATTCTAAAGGTAGATGAACAAAGAGAACCTAAGGTGATCTTTAGTAGGCTTCTTGTTATACAACATCTCATATGGTATTTTTCCTCCTAGAGCAAGATTTGGAAGTCTATTACAAAGATAATTTGAACAAAATTGCAAGATATCACCAATATATAGTGCACCAACGGATAGATGAACCCAAGAGAACCATGTATAAACATGAAATGAGATAAGAGAGAGAGTATGTCTTCTCCTCCCACAAGATACATCCTTTTATAGAAGGTCCAAACCAGATTTCAAACTTTGGTTTCCCTCCATAATGCACACTATTATTGTGACAGATTCAATGTCTCTACTACTCAAATTGAATCAATCAAAAACTTGTGTACTTCACTTTCCCACACTTTCCAAAAGTGTTTATTTAAATTCTTTTAGACTAATATAACTTTGAAAAGTCAAACTCTAAGTCTAATATAAAAATTGGCCTCAATTGTGTATTTGGCAATTTATCAAACTATGACCAATCTTGACTAAACTAGTTAAAATCTTTCACACAATATCCATCACATCTTGGAGAATCAAAATTGATTCCATCCTCACCTTCCAAATAGAATAATTGCAGGTGTTCAATCTGTCTCCTTGCTCCAAGAGAAAGGGCCCCATGGATGCCATAATTAATTGAGAACTTTTGACTTATAATGGATTCAAAAAACAAGTACAAATGTTGCTATTTATCACATTGTCCATACAGCACCACCTCCATAACACAAAAGATACAACCCTTCACACTAAGACTTCGAAAAGTCACGATAGTGACAAATGATAACAAATCTAAGTAGCCAACAGGAGACCAAATGACAAAACTGTTAAAAATATCACTTCCAACTTGATGTACCTTGTAGATCTCAAGTTAATTGATCTTGATAGGATCTCACACTTGTGGAGTCTATTCCCACGTGTGAAAGAATGTACATAAGTGACTTTTATAAGTTAGATCGATTTTAGCTTGATCTACACTAGTGTGAAATTGACCTTTGAGTAGAGTCTTGAAAATGGTCAAATTGGTTAAACTTCATGTAAATAGATTGGACTTCCATGTGAATGAGTTATCTTGATCTTGCAAAGCATGAGGGGAAGTGTATGTAATAGGCTTCCTAGTAGTGCTATTGGTGGGATCTCACCATTTTAAGATTTGTTTGGCAATAAGCCCAATGTAAAAGATTTTAAAGTGTTTGGATGTATATGTTCTGTCCACATTCCTTTGGAAACAAGAAGGAAAGAAGATGCAACTTCCTTCAAAGGAATATTTGTAGGCTATAGTGAAAATAAAAAAGGATATAGGATATTTGATCCTATTTCAAAGAAAGTAAAAGTTAGCAAGGATGTCTTATCTGATGAATCTTAAAGTTACAAGTTGTATGCATATGTAATTCTAGAATATGCAACTTCAAATAGTACATGTTCATTAACTATAAATGATATTTTTCAATATTCAAATCTTATTCTGCGAAATGAAATGAACCATTTAATTTCATCCACACCTTTAATAGGTGTACCCATTAATCACAAATTAAAAACTCTACTTACATTAGATTTTTTTTCTTTTCTATCTTCATTTATTTTTGGCCATGTGGATTATGATACAAAAATAAGATTATGTAATATATAAAAATGACGATTAATTTTTTTGAAGTATATATTTTATATCCTCCATACGTGATTATTATATATCAATTACGACAAGCAATATTAATATCATATAATACAAAAACTATAATTTTAGAAAAAGATATTATTGATTTTCTTGTAAAAAATCAAAGTGCAACAGAACAAGGTATATTAAAAATTATACTAAGGTTCAAAAATAGTTTCATCAAACCCTTCCAACATTTGTTTGATCCGTATCAGCTCGTTTGCCATCTTAGCTGTTGCTACATATTCGGCCTCACATGAAGATTGAGCTACTATTGTTTGCTTCTTGCTTATCCAAAGTATGGTTGCGCCAGATGCTAGAGTACAACCTCCTGGAACACTTTTGCTATCATTCTTCATGGATGCCCAACTTGCGTCACTGTAAGATTTGATCCAAAATTCAGTTTCTTTCGAGTAACACAATCCATGGTCTTTCGTTTCTTGGAGATATTGTATTACTCTTTTTTCTAACTTCCAATGCAACAATCCTGGGTTCTGATTAAATTGGCTTAGCCTGTATACTGCAAAAATGCTATATCAGGTCTGGTGTTGTCTGCAAGATACAACAATGATCCAGGGTGTATTGGCCATTTGTTTTTCTTCTTCGAGAGTCTGCGGACAATCTGCCTTACTCAGTATTGTTCCAGGTATCATGGGAGTATGCACACCTTTGCATTCGAGCACGTTGAAGTCTTCAATGATTTTTCGAGTATATTTTTGTTGGTGAAGATACAACTTGCCACCATCAAAGTCTCTTTCAATCTGTAAGCCTAGATAGATTTTTGACTCTCCTAGGTCAATGATCTCAAATATTCCATAAATGTCTCTTTTGACATCTGAAATCAATTTATCTTTTCTTGAGAAGATAAGAGTGTTGTCAACATAAACAACTAGAATGATAATTTCATCTTTGACATGTTTGATATAGACATTCGACTCATCAAATAAAGGTTTGAAGCCTAAAGAATGTTGTGCTTCGTCCTTCTTTCTATACCATTGTCTGGCTGCTTGTTTCAGACCATAGATGCTTTTATTTATCTGACATCCGAATTCTGGATATTCTTGGCTTATAAAACCAAGTGGTTGATCGATGAATAAATCTTCTTCTAATTCTGCATGCAAGAAAGCAGTTTTCTCATCCACAATACGGATTTTGAGATCATGAGCCACTGCATAAGCGAATAACAAGCGAATTGATGTGTATTTGACTACCGGTGAGAAAGTATCAGTGTAGTCGATCCCATATTTATGTGAAAAACCTTTCGCAATCAACCTTGCTTTGTATCTGATATTATCCTCATCAGGACCTGTTTTGATCTTGTAGATCCACTTGCATTTAACTAGTCTTCTTCCATCTGTTGTGTAATGTAGATCAACTTTTGTTTTCTGTCTCTGTGGATTTGTATACCAAGGCAGAAATGTTGCCTAGATTGGTCATGTCAAATTCGGAAGATAACATTGTCTTCTCCTCTTTTATCAGATCGGTACTATTGCTGAAAAGCAATGTATCATCCACGTATAATGTGATAATGATAAAAGACTGTTGCACTGCTTTGAAGTGAATGTTTGAATATGAAGAGGTAGGTGTATAGTCGTGATCTATGAGGAAAGTATTGATCCTTTGAAAACATGCTCGAGCATATTGCTTCAAGCCATAAAGTGCCTTATGGAGTTTACAAACATGATTGTGCTTACCCCTTGATGATATAACCTTCGGGTTGCACCATGTAAATGTCTTCTTCGATAACTCCATTGAGATATGTTGTCTGTACATCCATTGGATGTATTTTCAAATTTGCTACAGCGGCAAATGATAGCAAAAGTTGAATAGAAGAATGCTTGACTACTGGACTGAAGGTCTCAATGTAATCAACGTTGTATATCTGAGAAAAACCTCTGGCTACTAGTCGTGTCTTTCTTCTATTGATACTTCCATCTGCGTTGTACTTGACTTTGAAAATCCATTTGCAATCAACTACGTTTCTGCTAGCAGGTAATTCGACAAATGTCCACGTATGGTTCTTGATAAGAGATGAATACTCTTTATCCATAGTTTCTTTCCAGAGATCTGAGTCAGACTGACTGAGTGCCTCTTGGACAGACGTCAGTTCCTGAACAAGGTAGGCTGTAGACTCGTTGATATACCTATGAGGTGGTCTGCTAGCTCTTGAAGATCTTCTAGGTAATTGAGGAAGTTGATCATTTTCATCATACTGTAGTTGATGAACTGCAACATCATCATCTTCTGATTTGTCGTTGATTTGTTGTTCGTCAAAAGTAGAACATCAAATGGGATTTTGTATGAGAGGCCTTTAGTAGAACATTTGTTCTGAATATAGGTTGTTGTTGAAACAGCTTCAGCCCAGAAGGATTTTGGAATTGTCGCATGTGATAACATGCACTTTGCCGATTCAACTAAGGTTCTGTTCTTTCTCTCAACAAGAACATTTGACTGAGGCAAATATGAAGTGATGTATTGTTGCTCAATGCCATTGTTAAGGCAGTAGTCTTTGAATTCGTTGGAGATGTATTTTCTCCGTTATCTGACCTCAGTGCTTGATTCTCAGCATGCTCTTTGAATTGTCTGAATTTGATGAAAGCCTCTGATTTCTGTTTAATGAAATAAACAACTGTTCTTCTGGAGAATTCGTCAATAAAGGTAATGAAGTACTTTTCATCTAGCAATGGAGGAGTTTGCATAGGTCCACATATATCTGTATGAACAACATCTAACAGATCTTTTGCTGCATGCATATGGTTTGATCTAAAAGGAAACCTAGTCTGCTTTCCAATGTAGCTATGACAGACAGGGAGATCGACCTTATCAGAAGGATAGTCGAGATCAAGGACCATGGATTGTTTGGTCATGTTCAAAGTAGATGCATGATTCACGTTTCCTAAGCGATGATGCCATAGTAATGCTTTATTGACTGGAACAGAGGTTTTAAAGGCTTGACTAGACTCAGAATAACAGTGTGTCAATCTATATAAGTAACCCTTCTCTTGCCAAGTGCAAGGATCTTATCACTCCTATCAATAATTTTGCGTTGATCAAATTCGAATTCTACCTTATGACCTAAATCTGTAATTCCACTCACTGATAACATATTTGTAGAGAGTTTAGGAACATATAAAACCTTTGATAATAATTTGAATTGATCATGCTGGAATCACAATCTTACAGTACCTTCACCTTTAATAGTGTGAGTACTATTGTCACCAAGATGAGCAAATTTCTTCGTGCTGTAAGGAGTGTAGGAGTTGAAGATCTCACGTTGATTGGTCATATGTTGAGTTGCTCTAGAATCAAAAAACCACGAATCATCCAAAAATGTGCTTTGATATTTGACCATGAATGCGCCTTCGTCCACTTCGACCTGGGGAGATAATGAGACTATGTTTTCTTGTTGATCAAGTTGCTTGAGTTAGAATTAAAGTAGAATCACTATGCTACTATACTGTAGGTCCTATCAGTTGATAAGGATCAGTTGGCCTCGCCACGAGGCAAGTCGACGGGACACACGTCCCGCCAATGGCAACCTGGGTCATGCATGGGTTGCTTGAGTGAACAATTATATGAACAGTGTAATTTCATTTTGAGAAATGCAGTTGCTATGTGAGCTTGCTATGGAGAGTGTTTTCTGTCTGTGTTACTGTGTAGCTTGATTTGTGTTCCTGTTCGAAGCAAATTTTAAGTTGGTATCAGAGTCGTACAAGGAGTGTAAGCAGTACAGTGTCGCCGTTGAAGAGAGCTTTGGGAGAATTCCCTTCTGAGAGTTCGGGGTTTATGGCGGGTTGAAGACGGAAGGAGAAGCACTGGTGTAGAGAGTTTAGCACACAGAAGCTTGGTGAGTTTGAGACTGTGTGAGGATTCAGAGACAAGAGTTGTCGGCTGAATCAGAACCTCAGCAAACGGAATTTTGAAATTTCAAAGGAAGGCTATTTGGTGTTTGCAATCAGTGTGCACTCAATCGGACACCGTTTGACAAATAGATTGAAGCATCATATTTTCATTAGTAGGGCGACCTCAGAGCAAGAGGATAGGCCTACACTATGAATAGGAAGCCAAGAATAGATTTGTGTTAAAAACCCTGGTCTGGGATTTGGGAGCACAAAATCAGAAATTTCTCTCCATTCTGAATCATTTTGGAAGCTGTGAGAATCTAGAGGAGGGTGTCTTGATCAGTTCTAGAAGATCTGAAGTGGCCGTGGACAGCCACGTTTCATCCGTGGAGCCATAAACATTTTTGGTGGCAGCCATAGCTACAACCCGTACAAGAGAAAGAGAGATGGAGGAGGTCGTGGGCTTGCTCAAGCGAGGAACCAAGAAAAACATGTAGCGTTTTGAAGTGGACAGCGTTTGCAAGAGCTTTCATCAGTGCGCAAAAGTGCTCAGAACCGTTGGATTGAAGAGATTGTGTATCCACAGTGGGGATTGTGTACAAGAAAGGCCGCTGGATTGAAAGAACCGTTGGATGAAGGTCAAACTGGGCCCTAGAGAACTGAAGTGCAATTCACATCACAACTTCCTTTAAGATTTTCAAAGTGAAAGTTGAGTTGGATCCCTTCACAAGTGAAGTGTGAAGTTTCTTCAAGGTGAAGAAACAATTCAAAAACAAGGAAAACCCCTATTTTTGGGTCCTTTGTCCATTTTGACCCAAACGAAAGGCTATAACCTCCAAACGAAGGGCATTTGGATTGTACCTGTAAGTACGATACAACAAAACAGAGCGATTGTAGCAGAGAAAGTGTTTGGAGTGCGCCAAAAGTGATTTCACCATTCCATTAGGCACATAGTTAGGAGTTGACGACTGAGTGCACTTTATTGTGGATATAAGTGTCCTTAAAGGATAATTCGCTTATTCTCATAACAAGTTTACGAAATGCCTCTAAACATGAAAAACCACAATTATCCAACACACGGATGATGTGACCACTCTGCAAGTAGATGGTTTACCAATCATTAGCTAATGACATGCTATCCAATGAAACATCAGAAAACTCGAAAGTCTTGTACTCCATCAAAGCATCATAGCTATCACATGAAGTTTAACTAATGATGATCTAGTTACACAAGCTTCCAACCTCATTTTATCAACACATCTACACAAGATGTTAAACACCATAGCTCTCAATGATAAGAAATTAAAAAAAAAAAAACTTATTTATCATTGTTGGAAAGAGGTGATAATGCAATAATGACAAGTCGAAGCTTGTGAACGACTTATCAAGCACAACGGAATGAGCCTGCTTTCCTAATGCATGACTATGCCTATCAATTTTGAACAAATCATAACGACAAGAGTCATGTTCAATCTTTTAGCAACTAGCTATAAAATCATCATAGCTAAAGTGATTATGTAGCCAAACAATGAAGAATTGAATTATCAGACAAAAGCAATATGAGATCACAAAGATTCTGACATGATATTGAACACAATAAATGATAGATTGATGCAGCAAAATGATGAGCACAAGACAATTGCGAATAGAAACCGCGTACTCTAAGCTATCTATGAAAAGTTTGTCTGATTTGCACTTCCGCTGATAAGTAGTATGCACTAATAGCAAAACTCTAAAATAACTCTAAAGAACTGAGCTAGAATGCTCAAGAGTGTTCAAGCTTGAAAGTTTGAGAGAGGTGTTAAATTCTACTTCAATTCATTGCATGGATGAATAAAATAATAGACGTATGACAACTATTTATAATAAGCAAAAATGGGCATCCAATAGGACAACTTATTAGGTCGTAGATCATAATGGCCAATTGGTCGTAGTAAGTTGACATCCATCCAATTAGAACTTCCTCAAAATTCACTCGTGGAATCCACCTGTGAGCGATTTCTGTGTACTTCTGCAGACCGTATAGAAATATGCCTAAAACTATAGAGCTGGGTAAGAAGTGGATGAAGAGTAAAAGATCCATTAGTCGATAATCAGGAGAATAATCCAACACTCCCCCTTAGCTTGAATCCATGAATGCTTTGACCTTCAAACTTAGATCTGCAAAAAATTGCTTGTGTGCATCCAAGCTTAATGCTTTAATAAAAATATCTGTTGTCATACCTTGCGTTCGCGACAATACTGCAAGTCAACCTCTTTGTTGAGAGCTTTGCTTCTGACATTGTGATACTTAATTTCAATGTGCTTACTCCTAGAATGAAAAATTTAGAACCAAACACCCCTACTGTACTCATCAAATCCAGACTCTAACCTTGAGATTTGTATTGGATGTGATAAGTTTATAGTTTTTCACTGAGTATTTCATTGAAGTCTGAGCCAGATAGCTCGAAATGGAGTTCCAAGATATAGGAAACTCATTGATTCTCATGAAGTGGTAACAGATGTAAGACTTCCACTGAACTATTGTTTTGAGAGTCGATTGTCAGCCAATGCGGATAAATGATTCTCAATGATGAATAGGCAGATATAGTGTGTACTCAGACTCACATTCTCAGGTCAAATTCTCAGACGCTAGGTATTTCATTGAGGTCTGAGCCAGATAGCTCTGTAGCATGTCCACCTTGCTTCCTACCTCAAATTTATGTATGCTTTGTAGCATGTCCGCCTTGCTTCCTACCCCAAATTAGTGTGGGGATCTGTCAATGCTCGATGAGTTTATTAAAATGCTACGTGGGAGGAGGAGCTCTACCAACTCTATGGAATTCTACTAGAAACACAACTGAAGTGAGCACTCAGCAGCTTTAGCTTTATCAGAGAGATAACTTACTTGAATGGATTTCTTGCCAACCATGAGAGAACGCTAGTATTTCTTGCCAGCCGTTATTGATCCCAGTATGCTTTTCCTTCTTGATGACCCCACAATGAAGCAATGAATCAATGAATATAATTGAGCAATGAAGCGATCATCTCGTAAATTAAACCTTGCAATCCTTTGATAATCTTCCAAAACCTTTGCTTCTTGATGACCCCGCAATGAATATCCGTGAGCAATGAAGCGTTGATTCGTGAGCAATGAAGTGCTGATCGAGGAGAGAGAGAGAGAGAGAGAGAGAGAGAGAGAGAGAGAGAGAGAGAGAGAGAGAGAGAGAGAGAGAGAGAGAAATGAGTCTAGAGCGTGAGATGGGCAACGGGCATCCAAGTGAGATGGGCACGAGGCATTCAAGAAAAAGAAAGAGATGGGCAAGAAAAGGAGAGAGATGGGCAATAGGCATTCAAGAAGAAAAAGAGAGAGAGGCTAAGTGAGATGGGCATGGAGAGAGAGATCGACAACGAGCATTCAAGAAAAAGAGAGAGAGGCTAAGTGAGATGGGGCAACTTGGCATTTATTCAAGAAAAAGAGAGAGAGGCTAAGATGAAAAAGAGAGAGAGGCTAAGGTAAGGGTGCTGCTCTCCCCAACCCTACTTTTCTAGGTGTGACATAGGGTTCTAGACCTAGTTAACACCACCCTTACACTCTCTCTTAAATATCTTTATATATATAGACTGGCTGTGAGTGTCCGTCGCTGACGGGCAATGGCGGCCGATCTAGGGACAACCGATGATTTGAAAATTCAGTATCTCATTGACCGGCGAGCAGCGATGATTTAGGAGGAAAGTCGATGGTTGTTGATGGGTGGCCGATGTATGTGTGTGTATGTACGTGGTCGTCCATTCGAGTCTAGGAAAAATTCAAGTCTTGAGAAAAATTTGAGTCATTCTAGAAATTCGTGTCTTTACAAAAAATTCGTGTCATTCTAGAAATTCGAGTCGTTCTAAAAATTTGAGTATTCCTAAAAATTCGAGTTTTCCAATAATTCAAGTCATCGAAAAATTCTAGTTTTCCAAAAAATCGAGTCGTTCAAAGAATTTGAGTCATTGGAAAAATTCGAGTCTTTTAGAAAATTTGAGGCGTCCCAAAAATTCGACTCTCAAAAATTCAAGTCGTTCCAAAATTCGAGTCTTTATGAAAAAATTCGAGACATTAAAAAAATTCGAGTCATAAAAAAAAATTCAAGTCTTTCCAAAAATTCGGGTCATTCTAAATATTCGAGTCCTAAAATTTGAGTCTTCCCAAAAATTTGAATTTTCCAAAAAATTTCATAAGCAATGCACATTCTAATTACTTGCTTGCACTCTCAACTATTTGCATTGAGAGCTTGAGAATGTTCTATGATGTCTTATTAGCTATTAATATATACGATCACTATCCTACAAATTCACATAGAGTATTCACATTCATTGGCATGGAAGAAATGGAATGTGTGTGTACATGTGTGTATGGATTTGTTGAAGGTGGTTCGTACTACAAAAGTTACTCACTCACTTCAGCTCGTCTCTCACTACAACTCTAGATTACTCCTCAACTCTTCATGACGTTGGGACAGGTAGCTATCCCATAGATTCCATGGCTGCAAACTTAGATTGTGTGAATATGATGGTGATTGATTATCATGCAAGTTTGGAGCCAAACACAACTGGAGCACACCTGACTCTAAACTGAGAGAGAGAGAGAGAGAGAGAGAGAGAGAGAGAGAGAGAGAGAGAGAGAGAGAGAGAGAGAGAGAGAGAGAGAGAGGTCTGTGTGTTTGTGCGTGTATTCAACGTGTGGGTTTGAAAAACATTCATCACAAAAACCCAAACTATTATAAAAAATTGAAGCAGCAACAATTTCATATTCCAATATTTTTAAGAAATAGACATCATGTCATCTGATAAGTTAGAAGCCAATACTTGGGCATACACCAAGTTATCTAACATTGGCTCAAAGTCACTAAGTCTAACAACACTAACATGTCTCCAAACATATGCCACATTCCTGCAACAATATCCGAATGTACAAGCTAAAAAGGCTTTGTAGATCTAGAAATAGATCTAGTATAAGGTAGTCTATGTGACTTAGACAAAGCACAAGACTCACAAACATGCTTGTCATTACTTAAGTAACTTGGAAGACCAATCACAACCTTCTTCCTTGCCATTACCTCCAATGACTTGAAGTTGAGGTGTCCCATCCTTTTGTGCCAAACCTCTTGAATAGAAATTTGCTCCCTTGCAACACATCCAACTTGGTTAGCAATAACACAAGCATCAAGTTTGAACAACTTCCCTTCCCTTTTATCTTTTCCAATCAAGACATCCTTCCTTTTGATCAAACAAGCATCTCCATCAAACTCCACCTTGAGGCCCTTACTTAGCATTTGACTCACACTAAGCAAATTCTTGGTAATAGATGGAATAAACAAGACATCCTCCAAATGAACATTCCTATTTGTAGAGAGAGAAATAGGAATTGTGCCAATCCCTTTGATTGCACACTCACCATCATTGGTCGTGTAGATCACCCTCTTGTCATCTCCATATGCCAACAAAGAAGTGAAGTACTCTTTGTGAAAGGTCACGTGTGAACTTGCTCCACTATAAATCCACCAAGGATCTAGATCTCCATCATTAGCAAGCATATATGAAGACATCACAAAAACATCATCATTTGCATCTTGCACATCCAAACCATCCTCATCAAGAGTAAGATTACCTTGCTTGTCTCCTTGATCTCTCTTCTTCTTGTAGCACTCACTTGCAAAGTGTCCTTTGATGCCACAATAGAAGCACTTGAGCTTTGATCTATCCTCCTTTTTGCCACTTGAAGAAGCATCCACTTGATCTTGCCCTTTAGACCACTTGCTTTTGGTTTTGCCCTTGAATTTGCCCTTTGTGAACATAGCATCCTCTTGAAGTGTCGATGTAGATCCACCTCTTGCTTGAAGCTTATATTCCTCATTGATCAAGATCTCTTGAAGAATCATAAAATTTGGCAAAGTCTTTGGAATAGCAATACTTTGAACAATGTTAGCATGAGCATCCAACAAGCCATTAAGAATCACTTGAATACGTTCTCCTTCCTTAATGCTTTCATCTATGCAAGCTAACTCATCATTCAATGCTTTCATTCTCAAAACAAAAGTACTTGGACTTTCTTCATTCTTTTGCAAACAAGAAAAGATTTGCCTTCTTAGAGTCAACACTCTAGAAGTAGACTTGGATTCATAAAGATTCTTCAATGAATTCCAAGCTTCCAAAGATGATGTGCACTTACCAACTTCCTTGAGAAGTTCATTGGTAACTTTCATCTTTATCATGTGTAGAGCCTTCTTGGCCCTCTTGTCATACCTCAATTGATCTTGTTGTGTTGTTGGTCTCTCCTCCAAACCTACAACAATATCCAGAACATCATTCATCTCAAGAAGTGACTCCATCCTCACTTTCCATAATGAATAGTTACTTGAGGTAAGCCTATCATTGGCTTCCAACATGATTCCAATTGAGGTTGCCATGTAGCAATGACCTGATCTTCTCTTTCAACCTGTTTCAATGCAAAAAGCACTCCTTTGAACAACAACAAATGCTTTCAAAAGAAATCACCAAGATTTGAAACTATCTCACAAATTCTCTTCTAGCACTTATCCAAGCAAATCAACACATAGAATCATGGAATCTTGATCAACCTATGATCTATCCTCAATCTGATGACTTTTGCCACTTCCTAAGATTGAAACACACTCAAATGAAGTCCAGCAACCTCACTATCTAGAGATCCAATCAAAATTAGGGTTTTGTCAAAATCACAAAAAATTGACTATTCCAAATCTACATGCAAATGCTGAAAATTTGATATGCAATCTATAAGCCACCACTTAGGCTGAACCAATGATCCAAAAATCGGCCAAATCCAGCATGTGAATTCAAAAAATGGAATTGAACAAGTATATGGACCTATTTAGTGTTCTGATCTACAAAAGATCCAATCTACAAAAGCAAAAAATCCGATTTTGGTGTAGAATCCTCACTAGCATGCTCTAGACTTGATATTTTCACCAAATCATTGATAGATCTGATTTCCTCCTTCATAACCTGAAACACAAGCTCTGATACCATGTGAAAGATTTCAGATCCTTAAGATCCAATCTACTTGAATGATCTTTGGTTAGAAAGAGAAATACACTACCAATTTCACCAATGTAGAAAAATTAGCATCTACACACAATTTGAGATGCAAATACTAATAGAACTTGATCAAAATTGAATGAAATGATTATGTACTGTTGTTGTCCGTACAAAACCAGCAAGCTACTGTATTTCACAAGTGTGGATCCAAAAATAGCAAATATAGATCATTCTACACATAGAATTGCAAGCAATCACCAAGATAGTGCACCAATGGATAGTAGAACCCAAGAGAACCATGTATAAGCATGAAATGAGATAGAGAAGAGAGAAGATGACTCTCTCCACGAGTTACATCCTTTTATAACAGGTCCAAACCCTATTTGGCCACTTGGCTTTCCCACCAAAATGCTAACCCTACCAATTTTGGGTCTAGATTCAATGTACCCAACTTACTCAAATTGAATCTACTCAAACTCGCATTCTATCTTTCCCACACTTTCAAAAAGTGTTTATTCAAATGAAATTTAGACTAATGAATTTTGAAAAGTCAACCTCTAAGTCTAAAACAAGTTTTGGCCTCAATATGCCAAATATGAAAATATTGCAAAATGTGATGAAACTAGTTGAATCTTTCACAGAAGGCCCTTGCCCCTCAATCCTATTGGCTAATATTCACAATGATCCTATCCATTCATCTTGGAGCCAACTTGATCCAAGGGTCCACAAAAAGTACATTAGAAATCACAAGGTTCATGTGAGTCCCAATTTGGACCTAACTCTAAAAAGTAATCTCTAACATTGGGCCTCTAGTTTATTTTAATTCCAAGGCCCAAGTCAAGTTTATTTTATTTACAACTTTAATTGCATGCTCATTGGGCCATGGGCAAGCATACACGTAGGATGCCATGCCCTCACAACACATTTTATTGGAGGATTTTATTTATTTACACTTTGTTGGGAATACCCCCAACAGTTGCACCACTATAGTGATGCAAACTGGGCGAGCTGCAAAGATGACAGCAATCAGCGTGCGAAACAACAATCAGCTGGATATGCAAAAAGCAAACCTTGGTAGCTCAATCTTCTTGCGAACATGAATACGTCATAGCTTCAAAAGTTGCGAATGAGGTAATTTGGTTGCAGATGATGCTTGAGGCAATTGGGATACCACAAAGAGGACTATGCACGATGATGATGGATTCTCAGAGTGCCATTTATCTATCTCAGAATTTTGTCTTCTATTCAAAGACAAAACACATACATCTGAAGTACCATCACATTCGAGATTTGACCTTGAAAGGAGAACTCCAGGTCCAGTACATAAAGTCTGAAGACATGATTGTAGATTTGCTCACGAAGTCGCTCGACAAGCCACTCTTCGCAAAGCAAAGAAAGACGATTGGATTAGATGTGCAAAGCTGCAAGGTTCAAAAGGGAGTTTAAAAAACGGTGAACTCCTACAACTTTGATGTGACGCGAAGCGAAGCGACACAAAGCGAAGGTCGAATGGCGAACAATTCACAAAAGTCAATGCACCTCAAAAATTCTAAGACACGAAGCGAAGCGAAACTCAAAGGTCGAATGATTCACAAAAGTCAAACATGTCTCTAGGACCAAAAAGACACGACATGACACAAAACGAAAAAGAAAGAAAGAAAATCTTTCACGATGCCAACTGGCAGCTCAACGGGCGTGGAGTCTTAAACTTCACGCCCAATTGAAACAATTAGCAATAACGGAGAGTAGCTGATTAGTTGATTAACGTTAACTACTCTTGTAATTCTCTATATAGCTATCTTGTAAACTCCACACAATGGAGATATAAAAATTTTTCTGGTTTAAAAGAATACACTGAGAATGTGCATGCAGTGAGCAGAGAAGAAAAAGAATAGAAACGAAATAGTTGTGCATGAAAGTCTGCCAATGAGTAGAACACAGCGAAAGAGCAGAGCGTCTGTTTGCCAACGAGCGAGACACTGATTATCTCATTCTAAAAATTAAATTGATAATACAGTTGCTCTATCTTGTGCATCTCCTTGTCTTTCGCTATCTTGATTGCTTGAATGATATCGTTTCTATGATCTGTAGTCGCGTGTCTAGGGTCCTGCAAGATTCCGCCTAAGAAAATTAAAAAAAAAACAAATCCGTTCGCGATACACCAAACCCGTTCGTGACATTTTGAAGCATTTCACACATGCCAAAAGTAGAACCAAAGCTTGTCTTTACCCTTATTTCATTTTGAAAGGTTGATCTAGTTTATCTTGTTTTGGTGGAATATTTGAGATCTATCTCAAATACAACTACAAGATTTTACATAGGATTTGGTAGTTCACCCTTGAAAATTCCTTTAGTGAAAGAGAGTAGCAACATCTAGTTTGTTTGGAACAAGCTCAAACATATAATTGTCCAATAACAAGAAGTGTTCACCATATGGCACCTGTAGGAGGATATCTCTTAGAACCAAGTGAAAGACTAAGTACCTATTATTCGTTAGGATGGAGTTTGTTCTTATACTCCAAGATGTTATGGACATAGTACTTGGTATTGAGGAGGAGCCTCAAGCACAACTTGAAATACCAAAGTATAGGAAGAGAGCTAGGATGGCTCTACACTTCATTAAAATGAATGTCTCTAATGAGATTCTAAGAGAAATAGGATCTTTCACCACTGCTAAAGAAGCTTGGGATGCACTTAAGTCTATTTATGAAGCTAAGAACACTTCTAGAATTCTCACTCTTAGAAATCAGATTTTTCAAAGCTTTCAAAGAAGTGAGGAGAGTGCATCAAATTATGTTCTAAGAGTAAAAGATCTTCATAGGGAGCTTGCTTGTGTTGGTGTCACAATCAATCAAGATGAGCTAGTACAAGTCATTCTTAATGGCTTAAAAGAAGACTATGATAATCTTGCTCAATCCTTTGACATAAAGGTGGAGTTGCACAATTTGGAGACTTTTCAAGAAATTCTCATCTCTGAAGAAGCAAGGCAAAGTTACAAACTTTCAAGGATGAACAAACGCGAGCATATTGGAAGTGACAAAGCTCTCTTGTCAAGGACAACCATAAAGGGAGGAGCAAGAACCAATTTTCTCAAGCCAGGCATCGAACAACAGTTTGCTGCTTCCTATTCTCCACAGTCAAATGGACTGGTTGAAAGGAAGAACAAAACCTTAGTTGAATCTACCAAATGAATGATCTCACATGTTTCATTGCCCAAATTGTTCTAGCGACATGTTGTATCAACAGTAGCCTACATGCAAAATCGATGTATTATGAAAGAACTACCTGACAACAAAACCTCTCATGAGGTTTGGACAGGCTCTAGTCCTTCCATGAAACATTTGAGAGTGTTCGGGTGCACTACCTATGCCCAAAGGACAAAAGAAAGAAACTTGATGAGCATTCATTCAAGACTATTTTTGTTGGCTATTGTTCCTCTAATGGAATGTACAGATTGTATAATATTTAGACCTGTAAAGTATTCATTAACAAGGATGTAACTTTTCTTGAAGATTAATTTATTGACCAGATGCCTGCCCAGACAAATATCAAAGGAGTTATTTGTCCTCAAACAAATGAGGAGAGAGGCATAATGAAGATGTATCCATACCAATCTGTCATTGGATCCCTGATGTATGCTATGATCTCAACGAGACCCGATCTTGCATATGCCATCAGCTCTTTAAGCCAACATTTGGCTAACCTTGGCATAGTCCACTGGAAAGCTCTTATAAGAGTACTTTGATATGTGCGAACTGCCATTGACCTATGCATCTACTATGGAGATGTTGATTCATCCGATATCCATATGCTTCATGGATATACAGATGTGAGTTGGGCAGGCGACGTCAACACCAAAAAATAAACTTCTGGATTTGTCAACAATGGTCCAATATCCTGGAACAATCACAAGCAGAGCTCTACCGCAATGTCTTCTACAAAATCAAAATATATTGCGGCCTCTCAAGCAACCAAAGAGGTGATTTGGTTGAGGAATCTATTGTCTGACATTGGTCTCAGACAAACTGCTCCAACGATCATTTAGTGCGACAATCAGAGTGCTATTGCATTGTTAATGAATCCTATATTTCATTCTAGGAGCAAGCACATCGAGATTAAGTACTATTATATTAGGAGCAGAGTACTCAACAAGGAGGTAACTCTGAAATTCTGCATACCGTAGTATATGGCAGCTGACATCTTCAAAAAGGCGTTAAGTCCAAAAGCGCACAAGAAACTTTGTGTTATTTTACATTTGAATATTGAGGCATTTATGGATCCAGATTAAGGGGGGGTGTTGGATTTCTATCCTCTCCATGCCTTATCTTGTTGCTAATCTAGATCCATCCATTCCATATGTAAATATTTGTACAAACGTACAGTCTGCATAAATACTCTATGTTTGAAAACAAGTTTTTGAAGTCATTACAAGACACCGCAAAAGTCCCTTCTTGCAGTTTAATTTGGCCTTTATAATGTATTGCAAAGCTCTGCAAGAAGGTCATTTGCGGTCAATAACGGTCATCCCATTATGCTCATTAAGTATCGTAAGGCACCGCAAGAGCCTGATTTACAGTCACTAGCAGAGACCAGTTTCAATGATGACTGCAAAGACACCACAAGTGAACCACTTTCGGTCACTAGCGGTACGATGCACGAAGGAGACAGATCGCAAAGGAACTGCAAAATCATCACTTGCGGTCATCAGCAGAGTGGCACCAAACTTCACGCTCCACCAATGCCACTGATCATGCTCCACCACTTCACGATCCTCTTTCCATGATCTATGTCAGACACTGCTTTCGTGTACCAATGTAAATTGTATATAGACTTCAAATCAGACATAGACATAATAGACAAAAATGACAATCAATTAATTCGATTGATCAGAATATTAGAGCACAATAACTCTTTTATTTCTCTTTGTAAACCCTAACTAAAACCATAACCTTGATCTAACTCTAACTTCACTCTAATCCTAACCCTAACTCTAATGTAGCCCTAATCCTAACACTAACCCTTACTCCAAAACAAATACTACAACACTTCGGAATACACAATATTTTGAGTGCACCCCGCCACTCCTGCCACATCTGTAAATCAGCCGTCGGTATCAATAATCAACACTCCTACACTTCCTGCATTTCGCACTCTCGATAATGCGACATACAACTGGCCATGACTAAATACGGGACGTGGCAAGTACAATCCAATAGTCTCCATAGTCTGTCCATGCGCCTTGTTTATTGTCATGGCGAAAGCTGCTCTGATAGAAAATTGTACTCGTTGTAATTCAAACGGCAAGTCTGAAGCGCTCGACACTAAAGGGATCCGTGGAATGAGGATTCTACTCCCAATATTCCTGCCGATAACTATCTCTGCGTCTAAGACTTGTCTACCCAATCTACGAATGATGAGCCTTGTACCATTGCACAATCCTTTGTGCGACACGATAGACCACCACAACATCACTATCATGCCAACCTTCAACACCAATCTATGTGGAGGACATCCACTCGGTTGCAAGCTGTTTAAAAACTCTACTGGGTACACATCAGAGTCATCACACTCAACCATGCTATCAGCACTATAAAATGTGCAAGCATCACCAGGAAGTTGCTCAACAACTTTCGAATTGATCTCATCCACGTTTTCGTTCAACGGAGTCAATATTCCACGACTTCTTAAAAAATCAACATCCATGTAACGTCGTGCAATATCGAGAAAAGTGAACGAAATCAATTCAGACACATCTCGCGTCCTTAGACACATACACTCTGGCAAAGAAATCAAATCCAAACCACGCAGCACAAATGTGGGCTCATGACCATCTCCAATACTCAACAAATACCCTGCTTTCCTCGACTGCTCGTTCCTATCGGCTCCCTCCACACCCATAACGTGCATGTTCATTGACAGTTTGTGCACTTCCATATATTTTCACAAACGCAAACACTTCAGTGAAGCGCTCACAATCTGTGCACGACTGCCCCGTCGTACCACAGAGAGCACCTGACGGAAATCACCACCAAAAACGATCGGAATCCCTCCAAATGGAGTATCAATACCCAATATGTCCCGTAGAGACCGATCCACACACTCAATGACATACTTATGTACCATGGGAGCCTCGTCCCAAATAATGAGTCGACATGCCATCAAAAGCTTACATAACGGAGACCGTTTCGAGATGTTGCAGGTCATGCTTTCATTCAATTCCGTCGGAGGAATCCTAAATCTAGAGTTCGCGGTCCTACCACCTTTCATTAACAATGCAGCGGTCCCTGATGATGCAATTGCCAATGCTATCCAACCTTGTGCATGCACGTACGACAACATGACACTATAGAGAAACGTCTTACCCGTACCACCCAGACCATCTACAAAAAACACTCCACCCACTCTTCGTACCACATGCTCATGTACTACACGGTCAAAAATCACATGTTGACCTACATTCAATCTCTCGATGTCAGCCTCTACCTCTAGAAGGGTCTCATCGAGAAATATCTCCTTGCGAAATAGTGGAGAAAACTCGACATCGCTATCGAAAGTGTGAAGCCAAACAATGAGTTTTCTAATGCATGCATGTGCGTCTCCACGTCTAGAAGAGCCCTATCTACCAAAATCTGACTCACAGTAATGGTCTCGCACGTTATTGGCTGTCCTAACTCCTCTGCATAATCCTCTACTGGGGCTCTATACTCGTCCAAAGATCTAATGGGTCAGAAAGGGCACATGTCAAAAGAAGTACAGGGAACATGAGCCGAAGTTGCGACGGAGCCCCCGATGACACTGCCTCCAGCAGGCAATTACTACATTTCATCGCGTTGTTGATAAGAAGTCTATGCTTGCAAGCATCTCTGAACGACAAAAACAACTCATCGTCGACTGTGCGCAAGTCCTCAAAACTTTTTGCACCTCTTACATGAGCCAAAAGAACTCGCAAATAAAATCGCTCTCCTTCGGACGGATGGACAAAATACATACGTCCAATGGCCGAAATGGATTGTGCATTGATTCTATGGGTCCACCTTCGCACTCTCCTATTGTAAACGTGTAACCGTGGCAAGTCTTGGTACAACAACTCTTGAGCCTCTGAATCGCCACTTCTATTTAGTTCAAAAAAAGCTGTCAAAGTGGTACTCGAATGACCTTCTATGACATCCTCTAAATTGGCTCCCTCAGTAAAGTATACCAACTCCTGTCCAACCAGATGAACTGCCAATCGAGCTACAATTGGCTTATGAGCACCCATAGAAAGCCCAAATAGTCTCCAACAAGCCTCACTTGCAGAGAAATATCGAGCATTCAAAAATTGCTCTATCTCATTCACTGGCGCAACTGTCTGACCACCACCCCCCATAGCCTCTGCCGTAATCATATATGGTCCCTTGTACACGTACTTGGACAAATACTTCACACTACGTATATGTACACATATCTCTACGTTGATGTGACACTGAAAATGTAATGTCTACCATCTGTTGTACGGTACTACCCACCTGTTATCTAAATCTATTCCATGCGACTTCACCTTCTCTCCATTGTCGCTATGCCCATACGAAAGATACCCATTCACTATCGATGTTTCATCAATAAAATTCATTGGGTAGTTCTTTGAGCATCTTCCATCCTTCATGCACGGTGCATTTGGAAAAGTTGTTCCACATGGGCCATGCATCATACATGTCCTCACTATCTTGTACAACTCCAGATTATCTCCCCTCACAGGAATCTCTGCGCATACGATACGGTCGTAATCTCCAATAGTGATGGGTTTGCTTCGCTCCTCCAATATAATCAATAGGTGGGCATGGGGAAATCCTCTCTTCTGAAATTCTACAACATGAAGCCTTCCTATAATGCGCCCAAATATTCCATCCTTCTTCAACAAATCAATCAAATGTTGAAGCTTCATGCTAAAAACCCTCGACACCAAATCGGGCCTATCTGCAGGTGTCTGTCGAAATCTCAACTCCCTCCTCACTTCTGACCAATTTGGGTTCGTTGTCATTGTGATAAACAAATCGGGAGAACCCAACTCCCTAACGACGGCCATAGCATCCTGGTACTGCTGATGCATATGATGCGGTGAACCGATATAAGATGATGGCAGGACTATTCGCTGCCCTATGTCCCTGGCGGAATGAGCTCCAAGGGCATCAACGATGCCACCACGAATCTCTCTACAAAATCTATCTCGACTGTTATAGATGTAGTTCATGTTGTTTTGCACCATCTTTGCTACCATGTCACACACATACTCTTGCAACAGCCTTCCAAATGTATAGGTGAAACATGCTTCGCTCGTACCTATAAATGGTAGCTGTAAAAATCTTGAATGGTGACAACCTTGTGTCTGCCCTCTAATTGCTCTTCAGGAACATCTGAATGCACGTACGTCATCATCATCACCACATGCAACATGTCTCATACACATATGTGGAATCCCCTGATACCACCCATCAGTACCATAAGGAAAGAGGAGGACAAAATGCAAGGCATCATACGATGAATGACGCTCTGTGATATGTTGCAAACCATCCTGAATGGAGTGCAATATGATGTCATGCATTCCGTCACTCGGTGTATCATCTATAGGCATAAGCACTGCAATCTTATTGCTTGTAGGAGCATTGAACTGTCTATTCGCTCTACTCTGTGAACAACCAGACACTATGCGAAGTCGAATATCCTTTGTGAAGTTTTCTCGCATGATTCGAGTAACATTCTTAAAATGTTGCGCAAATGGATTCACATCCATCATCATGCTTTGCAAAAGGGAGAGAACGTCACGCCTAAGATCGGGATTCAGAGACAATCTATGATCTAATTGCAAATAATCACCATCCATAATGTAGATCTGCGAAAATGAAGGTCTATCTAAAGGCAACAAACCACCAATATGATGATACAACCGGCCAGACACTCTAAATGTATACGCGCCACCTACAGAGTTGGCAGTGGATCTATCTAGATTCACCCCAAGAGACACAAAGGCCAAGGAGTTATTATAACTCCGAATGTGTTTTCTAAAATGAGCTCCCACGTCATCAGATGACATGTACAAATTAAGGAGATAAAGAAGTGGTGATGGCATCAAAGGAAAACACACCTTGCCTTTCATGCAACATAAAAAAAGAGCTATTTCTTTCTGCTTTCCATCTTAGGACCGAACAATGACCGCACACAAACTCCATCTCTCCAAGATCATGGCATGCTGGTGTCTGAAGCAATCTAGCTACTTCAAAATGACTCGATCTAGAGTGTGAGACTTCTGTGACTACGAGATTTTGCAAAGACAAAATCCAGGTCCGATGTCTTCGCTTAGCTTGGTACCTGCGATTCAACCTTCTACTCCTAGCAGATCTAGATTCTACTTCTGGAGTCCTATATGTTGGGTGATTACGCACATGCTCGGGTGTAACAAACATTGTTGTCGTAGAGTCTACCCCCTCCATAACATCAACGTTGGACATCGAATCCAATGTAACATGCGTAATCTATCCTACACCCAATATATCAGTCTCTCTTCTGATATCGTCATGGGATGTCAAATGTGTATCTTCTTCTTCTTCCTGAATGATAAATTGCAAAGCCCCGGCTTTACGTTTTGTCATATACCTACGACGAATCCTCCTCTTCCTCTCACTTCTGGGTCAAATATGAAAGATTACTATGAACATGTTCGGGTGTAACCAACTCTACCTCTCCGTTGCTACCCCTATCTCGGATGACCTAAACTAAGTGGATGGACTCCTACAGTCTGATGAAAATGCACTACTTCCAACAAACTCTACAGCAAGACATTGAGGTGATGGTACCATGACATGATGTAATGTCAACGGATGATAGCTATGCGGAGGCACGCCTACAACCAAACTGGTTTCGCTACTCCCGATGTGCTCTACTGCACCACTGCTAAGTGATTGTACACTAGCATCTAAAGTCAATGTACCATCGCTACGTAGGGACACACCTGTAGTGCCTATACTACATGCTGGCAAAGCCCTACTCTTTGCTTGTCTCCTACGGGCCAATCTCTTCCTTATGGCGGATGTGCTTTCAGAAACCGGAGTCCTATATGAAACATTGTTTCGTACAAACTTCGGAGTAACTACTTGTTGGTTGGGATTTTCAAACATGATATTTACAACCTTTGTTGATTTATCCTGCAAGTCAAAGTTAACACGGATTTTGTCAGAATCAAGCAAACAATAGTGACCCGAGAGAGAGAGAGAGAGAGAGAGAGAGAGAGAGAGAGAGAGAGAGAGAGAGATGGCCATGGATACATATCAAAAATAATAAACATGACACTCTATTTTAAGCAGACATCCTACTATATTTTAAACTGTAATTTATCACTTTTGAGCATAAAGAAGGATTATGACTCAAATTTTATGTTAAAAATAGGCTTGTTTGACTTGTACTGGTGGTTTCAGGCAGATGTGCTTTCTATATGAAACAATGTTTCGTACAAACTCCGAAGTAACTACTTGCTGGTTGGGGTTTGAGAGACAGAATATTGATTTAAACTTGTATTAAGAGAGTGAGAGATAGAATAATGATTTGAGGATCCAAAATCAATGTTTCAGAATATGTACAATTACATAAAGTTTGATTACCTGATTATGGGTCACATTATAAAATCACTTTAAACTAATGATCCATATAGTCAATGCAAAGAACTCAAAAAATAGAGCAATATTGTTTTCTCCATCACTTGAATCGGAGCTCATGCTTAGAAGATATTTAACTTGAAAGAAAGTTAAGAAATTCCTTAAAAGGCGTAAAACGTCATCTAACTGAATAGGATCTTTAAAAATCTCAATCAAACTAAAATCAAATATTGTCATGCATATACTTGCTGGAATCAGCTCGAAGAGTAAAAAAATATTGTAGTTATGACTTTTTGAATTCAGGTCATTATTTAAATACTTTTATTGATAAAAGCATTTTTAACACTCACTTACAAAAAATTTAAATCCAAACAAATAATTAAATAGAGTCTACTAATGTTTGTGAGCACACTATTTTCATTGTTCTTCCGACTTGAATATCTTCTTTACATGATGGGCATCCAAGAAAATATACGTTCAAGAAAATATCATTATTTGCGAAGAATCACAATGATCATATGGTGAAGGACATCCTATAAAGAAGAATCTAACCAATTGATGCTCAATTTTTGCTCTGATAATAAGGCTATTGTTTGTACTCTTCAAAGTGTTCTTGTTCTTCTAGCGAGTATTCCAGAGAACGACATCCTATAAAGAATCTGACCAATTGATGCTCAGTTTCTGCTCTGATAATAAGGCTATTATTGCTGAAAAAAGAGCAGTGAAAAATGTGTGATGAAACCCTTCAGCAAATTAGAAGCAAGCGTCTGAAGCATTCAAGGCTGAAAAAAGAGTCTGCAGAATCTGCCAGAGGAAGATATCATCCTACAAATTCATCCAGAAACCGTCGGAGGAAGAGTACTTTGTCGAGATCAATTGGAGAGAGAGAGAGAGAGAGAGAGAGAGAGAGAGAGAGAGAGTCCAAACAATGTAGTTTAAGAGGTAGTCCAAACAATGTAAGAGGAAATCTTTACATTTCTTTACAATGTAAGAGGAACTCTTTACATTTCTTTACGGTCGCAGGAACTTTGCAATGCTACACCTATCTAAAACTTTGTTTCTGTTTGGATGGTGAGCTCAAAGGTAATGCTTTGCAAAAGAAAAACCAAAAGCAAGTAGTTTGTGCTATGGTTTTGGAGCAGGAGAATGAAGTGTTATAACTAACACTGATAAAAAAAAAGAATCAAATGTACAATTGTAACTCCAATCGCCGGCTGTTTAAATGAAAACTCTAGCTGCTTTGTTGTTGTATCAAGATTGTTGTTCGTCGACATGAATGACTACAATCAGGATGAAGAAAGCCATAGCCCAGATTCTTGCAGAGTAACCGTAAGCCTGGCTCTTGTAGCAAAGGAGTCCCTAGAGATAGCTCCATCATTGATGAGGCTTAAGGCGAGAGACTTAAAAGGATCTGCGGCATTAGTTGCTAGAAGCATTTTGGACATTGTTACGGATTTTGCCGAACTTAGCCCTGGATGCACACACAAATTTTTGGCCATGATATGGATCATGTAACAACTCGACTTGCTTAATTCAATCAACTCAGAATGAGCAATCAGAACATCGTAGACCGGTGTAAAACATTCTTCTTCACTGGGCATGAGACAACTGCAACGCTACTGACATGGAAAACAATGCTACTTAGTATTAACCCTGAATGGCAAGAGTGGCTACGCACATAAATCTTTACAATCTACGGATCTGAACCTCCCAACTCAGACATGCTAAATTCAATCAACTCAGAATGAGCACTCGAACCATCATAGACCAGAAAGAGTGGCTACGCACATAAATCTTTACAATCTACGGATCATGTAGCAACTCGACTTGCTAAATTCAATCAACTTAGAATGAGCACTCAGAACATCATAGACCAGTGTAAAACATTCTTCTTCATTGGGCATGAGACAACTGCAATGCTACTGACATGGAAAACAATGCTACTTGGTATTAACCCCGAATGGCAAGAGTGGCTACGCACATAAATCTTTACAATCTACGGATCTGAACCTCCCAACTCAGACATGCTCAACAGCCTTAAACTCGTAGTACACTGATTCTTTGTCCTATGATCCCTGAACCACATGTTTCTTCTTTCATGTTAAATTAGAAAACACTGTCTTCCGACTTTTCCAATATCTTTTAGTCCTGGCTGTTGTCTTATGTTTTCTTAAAATTAGTCACAAATGAGTGTTGCTAAGCCTTGCACTCAATGCTTCCTATCTATAGGTTGCTATGGTGTTGTATGAGGCACTACGCTTGTATCCAACAACAACAACGCTTATGGAGGTGTGTGTATGTGACAGAGAAAGACAGAGTGAGAGAGAGACACCCACTTGATCAGGCGCAGACCAATTGGAGGAAAAACCGCAGGGAGATTGCTCTTCATACATATACTCATGCATCTATGGAGAGAGATGGAGGGAGCAGTGCAGATTTCTCCAGATTACTATTCATGCGATTGTTCCAGATTGCTATTCATGCACTGTTCTTTCTAGAATTGCCAAGAAAAACATCGCCCTGTTGCCAATAAATCGCCCACCGACTCCTTCAAGGTAGAAGGCAGAAACTGAATCCGAGAGAGAGAGAGAGAGAGAGAGAGAGACCAAGCGAGTGCAGGGATAATCTGCCAGAGAGAAGGCAGAAATTGAATGAGAGAGAGAGAGAGAGAGAGCGCGAGAGAGCGCAGGGATAATTTGCCAGAGAGCGAGAGCAAGAGCTAGATACAACAGGGATAATGTGTGTCTGAGAGAGAGAGAGAGGAGAGACCAGGATAATCCGCGCGAGAGAGAGAGAGCGCTATATCGGGCAGGATAATAGAGAGAGAGAGAGGCCGAGCGTGAGGGCAACGATCAGTGGGTAGCCAAGAGTGAGAGAGGAGAGAGGAGGGAGAGGAGAGAGCTGACGGGAATCAATGGGTACGAGAGAGAGTCGGCGGTGAGCAATTGCTATTAAATATGGGAGGGTACACAGGAGAGAGGGAGGCGACCGAGAGTAATTGATACTAAATACAGAGTAATTGATACTTACATTTAAAAAAAAAGCGCAAAATCAAAAAAATTAAAAGAAAATGCAAAGAGTGTGTGTGTAACGGGTGTTGTTAACCCACCCTAGTATTCTTAGGCGTGACAGAGGGTAATAGACCGAGTTAATACATCCCTTACATTCTCTCTCTTAAATATCTTTATATATATATAGTGCTAAATTACACTATTAAGTTATTATCAACTACTAATAATACATCAATGAGCAATAAGTGCCATAATGAGGAGATATCTTGACGTCGTTGTTTGGACGCTAAAAAAGAAAGAAAGTTTAGGTTGATTATACCATGACATCCTCATTCTAGTATCTAATGTGTTTAATATAATTTCCTCATTTATTTATATCACATTGTGGTCTAAACCATGCATTTGTAGGTTTTGTTTGTATCTCATTGTGACTTTACAAGAAAACTTGTCTAAATCACTTTGGTAGAATTTTAGGCATTTTTGGGGCCTATATTGTAATGCATAACATAGGTCCCATAAATTCCTGCCCATTCTAAAAGGAAATGTATGTCCATCACAATGGGGTGTATGGGTAGGGTTGTTGACTGGCACCTGAAAGGTGCAGGCTTGAAATCCGACCACTGTGTAATGACATCTAAGGAGGTCAGCTCCGCAAATGGCTTGGCCAGATTGTATATAATACTATATATGTTGTATATAACAACCATTAGTTGCTTAATATTGTATGCAAAAAATAAAAATAAAAATAAAATGTATGACATGGTTGTCCAGAAATTTTTACTGGATTCATTACTTGTGGCAATGATTAATTTGTCAAGCCATTACTGCATATTATGTGGTCTTCAGGGCAGCTTGTGGCCTTCGTCACTTGACTACCCGAATTATATTATGTGATGATGGCCCTCCCAATAGCCATTACCTACTAAGTGATTTCATAATTAACTTTTTTAATGAAGAAAATGGTGATGGCCCACACAACAAAATCTGCGTGAAAAAAAATTTAAGACAATTTTTTTGCAGCTTCCGATTGCCGAAAGGTGAGTGTAAATTTTTTTTTACAACAAAAAAAGTAAAATAAAAATTATAATTTGGGATGGGAGACTCCTTTTGTAGATGGAATTGCCTTGGAGGGCACCGTCCATTAATATTCTTAAAATGTGTAGCACACCCATGGCGAAATGGCTCAAGGAGTGAGACTCCTCCCTGAAAAAAAAATTATATTCTTAAAATGAGATTATAGCACACTCGTAAAATCAGTTATTAAATTTTTACAAAGGAAATGGTGGTGCCTCAGAGAACATAATCTGTGGGGCAAAGTTTTTTTATGACAAATTCTTTTTACATGCACCTTTCGGACGCCGAAAGGTGCACGTAAATTTTTTTATCTTTTTTTACATGCACCTTCCGCCCGAAAGTTACGTGTAAAATGAATTTACCTCAAAATAAAATAAAATAAAAAGTAAAAACTGAATTCACGAGGTGGAAGGTGCGGCTCCTCGGACCTCCGCCCCTCAAAGGACGCTGCGCCCTCGGGCCTCACGTTCCGGGCGAAATGGCCTCGGAGGGGCACCTTGCCCCCATTAGGAAGTCCCAATAAAAATGTAGAGATGTAATTAGTAACAAAAACCACGGATCAAACAGCGCGGTCCTTGAAGTGCAGTTCAAACCGCGCTTTCTGTTGTATCGGTCGCGCGTGGGACCGAGCCGTGTATGTCTATTATTTATTCAATTCACTTTTTTTGCGCGGGGAATTGTGAAGCCTCCAGACCCCGGGCACGCTTCTTCTTTCTTGTTTGTTTGTTGTTCTTTCTCGTTTCTCGTTGCTTGTTTGTTGCTTATTATTATTAGGATTTAGGATGATGATGGTGGTGGTGGTGGGGATGGTGGCAGCGGTTCTTGCAGATGCAGCCTTACCGCGACAACACCTCTGAGGAGAGCACAAGCGGAAATTTCTGCCTGCAGCATGTCCTGTATCTTGTGTGAGAAGATTTAGCAGGTTCAGGGTTTCTGCGAGGATGGAAAGCCGGTGGAGTGTGTGTCTGTGTGTATAGTCGCATCGAACTGCTTCAATAGTATGAAGAATGTCTTGGCACAAAGTGCACAGCATCTGAAGATTTTATTGGACGATCTGAGCAGTTGATAAGAAAGGTAGGGTTTGAACTATTAGCTGCAGTGTTCATCTTCTTGAAGCATTACATACCTGTAGGTGGAGTTTCTTTGGTAGTTTGAAACAATCTCAGGGTTGTGAGTCTAGCCCGGGGAAGCGTGGCATTGAATCTCAAATAATCTGAAGTGAGTTGCATTGAACCGCTTCAATATAATAAAATATTACAGCCGCTTCTCATTTGTCAGGTTTTTGGTGAAGTTAGCAAAGGAAAAGCTAAGAGTATACAAGCCTCATAAAAATCATTACGGCCACGGGGTGTCTTGTCGGAAGGTATAGTACGCGGTCAGAACTCAAGAATAGAAGACGTACAGAAAAAGATAGAGATGCCGTCCTTGGCTTGTACTGGCAGAATTCACAGGCTTGAGCTGGAGAATTTCAAGTCCTATAAAGGCCATCAAATAATTGGCCCTTTTAAAAATTTCACCGCTATAATTGGTCCAAATGGAGCAGGAAAGTCTAACCTTATGGATGCAATCAGCTTTGTTTTGGGAGTTCGTTCAATGCAGCTGAGAGGAGCACAGCTGAAGGATCTCATCTATGCCTTTGATGACCGCGAGAGGGAGCAGAGAGGAAGGCGGGCTTTTGTGAAGCTTGTTTACGTTACTGGGAACGAAGAGGAGCTCCATTTTACAAGGGTCATTACCAGCTCGGGTTCAAGTGAATATAAGATTAATAATAAGGTTGTAACCTGGGACGACTACAATGCTAAAATGAAGTCCCTTGGCATTTTGGTGAAAGCCCGAAATTTCCTTGTTTTCCAGGTACTGATCCTCTCATGCCCCCTACTTCGTATTGCTTAGAGGTTTTAGTTCTAATTCATTTTGCTGGAGACGTTTAGTTAGCTGCAAAAGTTTTGAATCTACGTGCAATTAAGGGTCCTTGTACAGACCCAACGCATTCCCCCTGCACAGATCCTAATTTCGCGGAGTCCGCCCGCCCTGATCTCTGCCGACTCTCATCTTTCAAATTTCTTTGGAATTTAATGAGGATCTTTTATGAGCATTCAGGAGAGACATCACCTCATTTTTCACAGCACATCATGAATTTTCAGGTCCACAAACGTATTTTGAACTTGATTACCTGTAAGGTAGAGGCGTTTGGAGGACCGCTTTTCGACCACCCCTGCGCAGGGGTCCCAAAATCCCTAACAGCCTGCACCCAGTGTAAAAACCGGGTGTTGTTTTGTTTTCTTCTTTTTTTCACTTCAAATGACAAGTGTATTATGCTTTATGGAAAAAGCTCACGGGCTTTATCTCCACAACTCTCCCGTAGCGAGAAGGCTCCTAGGCTTTATGGGGACAACTGCTAGACTTCTTTCTGTCAGACAGCCCTTTACACTTAAAAATCCGTTCCCAGATATAAAAGGTAGGGTGATTCTGCTCTAGAAAGCCTTTAAGACGAACTATAATATTTCTGGGTTTTTATGAGCCATAATAAAAAAACTGGTAGTTATATAAAAGTTATAACCTTAAATAAAATTCTGCAAGAAACCTTTATACTTGGGAGATGATTTGTTGTTGACCTTTCCACTGGGTTCAACGGCAGGTCATTTAAAGCTCTACCCAAGTAACGGTCTCGCTGCAATTAAATGGCCATAAGGCTACTAGAAAATCCATTCCCCACTACGATATGTACCTAGGTTCATTATGGAGCTTGGTTTGGAACTAGTTGCACTAATTTTATGTTTTTATATTGCTAGGGAGACGTTGAATCGATTGCATCAAAGAATCCAAAGGAGCTTACGGCATTATTTGAGCAAATCTCTGGTTCAGAAGAGTTGAAAAAAGACTATGAAGAGTTGGAAAGTCAGAAAGCTCGAGCTGAAGAGCACTCTGTGTTTACTTACCAAAAGAAGAGGACTGTAGCTGCAGAGAGGAAGCAGAAAAAAGAGCAAAAGGAGGAGGCTGAGAAGCACATCAGGTTGCAGGGTGAGCTGGTATGCCATTCTGCTTATTATGTGATTTATATGGCTGGTTCTAGGTTTTTATCATGCACCATAGCACTGCAGGGGGCTATGTTAGAGGCAGACTGTGACCTTTTGTGTCAATTTGTTTCAAATAATTCTATGCTGACACCTCCACATGCCTCCATCAAAAAGCAAACATCTTGTAACATATCCCCTTTCTAATTTCTAAAGGATTGATAGTTAACTTGACAACAAACATAGATTCATCTTAGAACTAGAGTTGTGGACATCATTGTAAACTGCCTCGACAAAGCGAGGCAATCACTTCAACTTATCATGGAAATATTCCAATGTGCAATAATGTGAATGTAGCATTACATTCATCATTGCACTCATTGACACCACATAGAGCCCTTGAGATATGCGTTGGGAATCTTTATTGATGCAACCAATCACTGATAATTGTTGGCCACTTTAAGCTGTTTATAGGACTTTAGCTCAATGTCATCTTTCACAATTTTTGCACGAGTTAGAAGATAAAATCTCACATGTAAAAACTTTTGTCATTCTACAACTCTACTTATCTTTCATCATCTGAATCTGATCTGAATCGTGGACAGCGACTAGTGAAAAAGTCCGTAATATGAGGCTGTGTCCACTGGAGCTTGGGCTCTCCGTAGCAAGGACATCTCATATATCATAAGGGCAACACATCTAGGATCCACATAAGTTATGAGGGAGCTTAAAGTGCGTGCATCCCTGAAAAGGCAATGATAACGGCCACATATCTCATAGTGGGCCGAACATCTGAAATGGAAATGCTCCTCCGACTCAATCTCTCCCAGGGAACACATCTAACATAGTTTGTCCTCACGTGGAGTACCCTAATAACGATCAGTCTCAATGGCAAGTTGGTGGGAAGAAACCCGAAACTGTCCAAGAGTAAACCGTAAACAGTGTGAGAGTCCATAATCAAGGTAGTGTGCACATATAAGAAAACCAGCTCCATCAAGCTCAAGAAAATATGTCCGATAAAAATCTGGCTTAACGCTCAACTGTTCTTGCCAAGCATGCTGGATATAGGCCCGATAGATAGCCCGTCCAATGTACTCATGAGTACTTGTTGGGAGATTAGAAACTAGAATACCAAATGTGCTCAAGAGGCGAGCAGCCTGAGAATACATGAGAAATGCACTCCATGATCATATAGTAATCTCGAGGATGTAACTACAAGGTACGAATATCTGCCAGAAGGGAGAGTCAATGCTCTTTGTATGTATATAATGAGCCAAAATTGGGCATGCACTAAAATGGGAGGAACATCAAATTCAGTAGTGATAATCTGGTGTGGAACTGAGGGCTTAGTTATGTTAGAATTATTGGTTAATTAATTAATTGTAGAGGCTAGCCTGTGAGCTAGTTCAAAGGCCTACTTCTATTTTTAGGATAAGTCAAAGTCAAAGTTTGACTAGGTACCTAAGATAGTACCAATTTTGCTAGAATAGTATAGAATACTATTTTATGATTATGCTAACGTAGATTATTATTCTTGAGACTTCGTAATTAGCATAACCGCTTTTACGAAATGGTATAGTAGGCAAATAGCTTTTGCCTTAAAGCATGTCCAGTCTCTATAAGAGCATATGGGCGCCCTCATTTAGGTTGAATCAATTCAGTTCATTGTTCTTGTGATTCCTCTTCTTCCTCTTGAGTTTGGTTATTTTGTGAGTACTAATTAGATTAGTCTACTCCAAGTTTGAGAATCACTGAGATTCTATCATGGTATCAGATCATGGTTCCTAAGAGTGGGATCTACGGAAGAAGTTATTGGTGCAGGTCACAGCAAGTGCAGGTTCTTCTGAGGGGGCAACAAGGTTTCTCAAAATGCAATTATATTCTTAGTGGAAAGCCCATCATTTTTTACGACAACGATTGGGAGCCTTCATGAATCCGTTCTTCCGGAGTCAAGCAAGTTAGATGGATCTAACTATAGCTTGTGGAAGTTCAAACTTCAGAATGTACTTCAGGACAAAGATTATTGGGAAATTGTCACGGGACAAGAGGTGATGGCTCACGATCTCAATGATCAAGATAGAAGGACATTTGAGAAACGGGTGCAACGTGCACACCATATCATCAACTTATTCGTGAAGGATAAGGCTATTCCTTTGATCAGGAATGCAGTCGGGCCTAAGGATGCATGGGATATTCTTAGGAATACATATGAAGTCTTGAGCATTGTTTTTGAATAATAAACTTCATACCTTGACAATGGAATTAGAAGAATCCATTACAGATTTTATTACCAGGGTGCAGGATCTAAGAGATTAGGTGTCTTCTATAGGGGAAATTGTACTTTATAATACTCATACAAATTGTTTTGAATAGCTTACCATTTCAATATCAAACTTTGTTATGACACTAAGTTTGAGGGAAAGATCGCCGACATTCGACAAGCTAAATGGATTGCTACTTCAAGAAGAATTACGAAGACAAAACTTGATGTCTAGGGAAGATTTCAAGGAGTCGGGTGTTTTTATCAAGAATCAGAAGGTTAAAAAGAAAGGAGGTAAGAAGGATATGACACCACATCGTTAGTCATTACACAGTTTGATGATAGTGGTGTAAATGCACATGTCAAGCTTGGAGACAATTCTTCTTACAAAATCAAAGGTCAAGGTACAGCGAGAGTACATTTACACTCAGGGAATATAGGAGAAATTAAGAATATTCTTTATGTTCCAGGTTTAAAGAAGAATTTACTTTCAGTTTTTGCTATCGCTAAACAAAACAGGAAAGCTGAGTTTAATTAGCAGAAGTGTCTTATCAAACACAAAAACAAAGGTTACAAAGTTGTGGTCAAAGGATCTTTGGAAGCATCGGATCACCAGGTTTATGCAGCTTCTGATAGCATGGAGAGCAAGATGTGGCATGAAAGGTTTGGACATCTAAACTATAAAAGCTTACAGGTTCTAAAAGACAATAATATGATAATAGGATTACCTAATATTGTATCTTCGGAAAAAATCTGTGAAGGATGTGTTATGGGCCAGCATCATCGTATGCAGTTTCCTAAGGATGGAGCATATGGAGCCAAGGAGATCTTGGAGCTTGTTCATACAGACTTATGTGGTCCCAGCAGACTGAGTCTATAGGGGGAGCATCCTGCTTCATGGTATTTGTGGATGATTTTTCCAGGAAAGTATGAATATACTTGCTTAAGTATAAGAGTTAAGCTTTTAAGTTCTTTACTCAGTTCAAATCGCTTGTTGTGAAGCAAACCGGAAAGCAATTAAAGATTCTACGTTCAGATAAGGGAGGTGAGTTCATATCTATAGAGTTCCAGGAGTTCTGCAAAGAACTTGGAATCAAGAGACAATTTGCTTCGACTGATACACCACAACATAATGGAGTAGCCGAGAGAAAGAACAGGTCTATTGTGGAGAGTGCTCGAAGCATGCTATGAGGAAAGAACCTCAAGAATCATTTGTGGGGTGAAGCAGTTTGTACAACAGTTTACTTACTGAACAAAAGTCCTACAAAAGCTGTTCTCAATCGAACTCCAGAAGAAGCTTTTACAGGTATAAAACCTAAAGTGGATCATCTTCGAGTTTTTGGTTGTATTGCATATGCTCATATTCCTAAAGATAATCGTCAAAGAAAGCGAGTCTTCTAACCTAGAAGATCATGAGGAGGATGTATTTTTTCCTATGTCAAAAAATCCTGTTATAGATGATGTTCAGGAAAATACGTGTCCAAGTGATACAGCTTCTACACAAATTGAACCAAGGGTGAGTACATAGGTGGATCTTGGTAAACGTAAGGAAAGGTCGAGTATTTGATACATATTCTCCTTCTACGTCACCTACAAAGAAATTACCAAGATGGTATTTTGAGACTCTTCAAGATAGTCGAATGTTGGATGAGGGAGAATCGAGTCAACAAGGAGCTAAGAGATTGACACGATCAAGTGGATGCTATTGTAAAGCTGGTGAAGAAACGCATTATGCGTTAATGGCTTTAGTATTGGATTCTAAGGATCCTTTATTTCATGAAGATGCTACAAAGGAACAAGTTTGGAAGACTGCTATGGATGAGGAGTACAGTTCTATTATGAAAAATGAGACATGGGATCTTGTTGAACTTCCAGCAGGTAAGAAACCAATTGGTTGCAAGTGGCAGTCTCTATAAGAGCAGATGAGCGCCTTCATTCAAGTTGAATCAATTCAGATCAATTCAATTCATTGTTTTTGTGATTCCTCTTCTTCCTCTTGAGTTTGGTTATTTTGTGAGTACTAATAAGATTAGTCTACTCCGAGTTTGAGAATCACTGAGATTCTATCAAGCTCTAGTCATCTGGTATAGCATGGTGGTTTGGAGCTGGGAGCATCATGAATATAACTTCGGAAACAAAATCTCTCAAGTTAGATGAGGGATGCGTGACCCTTTCCGAGGGGATCTGAGGCTACCTGCCGCATACTGAAACTAGGACCACTGAATAGAACACCCCAAGTAAGTATAAGATAAAACAATCTCCAGAGGTTGACCATCAAGGAAAATCTCTTGGTGCTGCATGAAAGCTCTGGAAGTTTTGAAAACCATCACTTTAGTCTTCGATATATTCACCCTCAAACTCCATTGGGTACAAAAAGTGGAGTCCCTCTCTAGTCTGTAGGAAATAGAAGCCTAAGGATCTAGGATCTTAACTATTCAATCACACAAAGCATTCTCAAAAGAAAGAGAGAGATGGCTAGAAACCCTCTTGTAGAAACTCGTGGACAGCCAAGGAGAATAGTCAGTATTGCTTACAAAAGTATCTCATACAAATGGGATGCACACATATGTATAGTCCAAGATGACTATCTAACTTCATGACTATTGGCTATCCAACTACTTGACTATTGGCTTTCCAACTACTTGACTATTGACTATCCAACTTTCTATAAGTTACATAGAAAGAATAAGGTACCTCCAATATGTCAAGTTGGGGTACTTAATGTCACAATTAGGCCTAGTGGACCCATGAGTCCCTACCAAGTTAATTTCATACTGACTTAGCTAACTCTAAGTTTAGTAGGCCTAATATAAGAAATGACCATGGTTACACAACTCTCGACCTTTTGGGTCAAAGTAACCTATGGTAATGTAAGCAATTCCATTTACATTCCAACATAGTCGACTAAAGCCACGTCATCAGCATATAACAATATGGCAATAAGTATGTCACTTAGGCTACAATCGAGCCCACCATCCTGTTTGATAACTGTCTCGAGCTCTCAAAAAAACAACCCAAAACTCTCTCATATAATGCCATCATTGCCAAAATGGTATTTGTGGACATGCAAGGTCCCTAAGGCTTTGAGAATTGAAAGCTTTCCTGAAGTCCACAAATCAGCAATAAACTCGCTCTCATCTGTGTTTGGCCTGCTCAATGACAGTTGGAGTGTAAGGATGCGGTCTGTAGTTGAATAATGTGTCCGAAAGCCAGCCTGTCCCAAAGCATGAAGTCTTTGAGTCGTTGCCTTTGTACTAACTGCCGACTGTAAAATAGTGCCGTAGAGCTTAGCAATGATATGTCTGATCATGATAGTATGGTAATTATCCGGTTTCATGGGATCTCCACTTTTATCGATGGGGTGGATGATATTAGTGCACCAAGAAGAAGGAAAACCATGAATAACTGCTTGGTTAAGGAGAGTGGATAACACAGGTGCAAGTGTGTCGGGGGCATGGAGGAGGAGTTCAGACTCTAGGTCTTCAATGTCACGGGCACGACGGGTTCTTAACTTCTTAAGGGCTACGAGAACCATGTCAGCAGTAAAGAACGAAAACTCAGAGGGACGAGGAGAGATAACAATAGGGGTGTCAGTAGGTAGGTAATATAAAGTGGTGGCATAATAAGTCCAGGCCTGGAGATTAGTCAATGAGGGGGCATGCCAAACAACACTTGTAGAGGAACTGGAGAGAAGGTTAATAAGCCTTTTTCCTTTATTCGTATTATAAGGACGCTTTTTGATGCGAAGGACCCTTAGGTATGTGCGCATGATATGGAGATAGGGTGATTGACAATGGATAACTTGTTGATGAAGGAAAAGACAATCATAGTCATACCAAGGTTGTTTAGGAGCACGGGTTTTATGTGAATGAGAATTGGTTGGGGGATGATGGGAAGGGAAAGCAACAAGGTTACAAGTAGATTCGAATCGAGCGGATTCGACCGGTTCGAGCCGGCCACTGGTTCGAACCGGAAAACGGTTCGAATCAAATTTTTTTTTTCAAAAACGTTTTTTTTTGGCTTCTTGGGTTTTTTTTTTCCCTGGTTCGAACCGGCTCCGAATGGTTCGAGGTTCGAACTGCGGTTCGTGCAACTATGCCAAGTGACGTCGCTGTATGAAGAGCAATAGTGAGGAAGGTGGCTTGATCCTCCAATGAAGTGTGAGTAGGGAAATGATGAATTAAGGCAGTGAGAGATTCCTGGTATAGAGGAATGAGGGCGGGATCAAAACGGTATATTGGTGCATGCTTAGGAGTGGTAACAGGAGTAGAATGTATACTAGAGCGTGCAAGATGTCCAAGATAGAAAGATAAGCGTGAATGGTCGGATAATGTAGTGGAAGAGATGTGAAAGTTAGAGATGAGAGAGATAAGAGGGGGATCCCATGAGATAATCTACCACACTATGACCACCACTATGAGGGTGGCACGTGAAGGCACCAAATTTAGGCCAACAGGAGAGCCCATTAAAAATGGCTAACTCATGAGCTGCTCCTAGATGAAGTAGGTACTCACCATAGGTCGTGACTGGACCTGTAGCATCAGCCGATATCCTGGTATGCGAAGTGAATCTGCAATGTCATGGAATATTGGCTGACGGGAGGCTGTGGTGGCATTAAAATCACCAGTCAATATAATATGACCACGCTTTGAATAACGGAGGATAGGAGAATCAATACAATCAGCAAAAGTAGATGTTTCAGGAGGAAAGTGACAACTGGCTATAGAAGTATCCCTGTCCAATCCAAGACTCTGACCATTAAGTCGAATCCAAAGATAGTGCGCGTGCTCATCATGGCTAACTTACTGAAGGACTGGCTGTAAAGATTCTCGGTATAGACATGCAACCCCACGTGAACCTCTGCTACTCATGGCCCGTGTCTCTGCTATAAATGCTGAGTATTATCTAAATCCAGAAAACTCCGGGAGTCCCCGCAATGAGCTCTCATGTGTCTCAGTGAAAAATAGAATATCTCCATGTGTGATGAAGTCCAAAAGATCAGCAGCGAGGATGAATGTATTCCATTACAATTCCAAACACCTATTCGCAATGGAGAAAGCGATGGATGGGGGCCCGGGGCCCCCAACTACATAGTATGACTTGCCATCAATGTATTTTACATCCATCTCTATAAATAGCAAGTCTGCCTTGTTCACGAGCCTCTTGGAAAGCTTTTCGATGTTCTTCCACCTGAATAAAGGTAAGGTCATCATCCAGGTAAATTTTGGTAGCCTTGAGTTTGGATTTAAGATGGAGCTTGTT
Source organism: Diphasiastrum complanatum (assembly GCA_029204225.1). Classification (NCBI taxonomy): domain Eukaryota; kingdom Viridiplantae; phylum Streptophyta; class Lycopodiopsida; order Lycopodiales; family Lycopodiaceae; genus Diphasiastrum; species Diphasiastrum complanatum. The sequence goes on from CM055093.1 coordinate 49,156,382, forward strand.
ACTTGTTATAGCAACAAATGCTTATCACTATTTTGGACCTATGCAGTGTTACATCGAAATGTGTTTCGAACGTGAAGCAACAGTTCGAAATGACCCGTTTCGAAACGGGATTCTGGTGAACGAAACGGTCCTAAAAAGACTTGTTTCTGGCTCGGGCCTGTTGCGTGTTGGGGTACTTAGCTAAATGCGTTCTGGTGCGAGTGATTCTGAAGTGCATCTGCCATCTTGTGAGATCTATCATCGATTCATCTGTCTGCTCGTGTCACATGAGATCTGGCTGCTCACCTCTCGGCCCTGCTCAGCGAGTCAGCTACTGCTCAGTGCGTGTAGCTCAGACCTGTCACCTGCTGGATTGAAGTGGATTCTTGACCTCCTGACTGCGCCTACGGTCTACATCTGTGCTTGAATCTTGATGACGTCCTATGATGATTGATCTATCTATCATCTATGTGCCCACGGCTCACTGCCTGCTAAGTTGCTAACGGGCCACAGAATCGCGATTCCCTGTTAAATGGGCCATGGCCAGGTTCCAGCCGAAGTTAAGCTAGCAACTAGCGAGCCACGGGTTTAGGGTCAGTGTCCCTATTTCATGTTTGAAGATGTGTGTGTGTGTGTGTGAATGTGTGCAGGAGGTATCGCTAGTTAGCTTAGGAATTTCATATTAGATGCACTCATAACTTTTTAGTCTTTTCAATTTTATGATTGTAAGACATGATTACTTATGTGGTGTAATTGGTGATCTTGATTTTACTATCTACTATTTAGAAAGTACCAGCCTCCTGTGTTGCAGCGGATCGCGATCTGGAAGGATTTCGATCCGGATCGCGCGTTCTGGATCGCTTGCTTCCGGGACCAGAAACGTGGTCCCGGAACGCGAAAATTTTTTGAAATTTTTTTATGTGGGCCGCGAGCAGGCAGCCCGCGGCCCACGTAAAAAATTTTGCATTTTGAGAGTTGGAGAGAGAGCAAGGATGAGGAGGTGATCGTGGATTGTGGGCAGCGTGGGGCATCGATCTGTGCGTGATCAGGACGGTGGAAGCGACGAGGTGGCGGCGTTTGTCTCCAAAACGATTTTAGGTAAGTTTTGACTTCAAACCTTGGTAGCTCATAGAATGAGCTGTAGGCAACGTAATGAACTGGTAGAGATGCTCATGCTGTTAGTTTTTCCCATTTTTGCTTCTATAAAAAGATATGAATCTCATGCCCCTTTTCCATGTGTTTTTGACTCTTTTTGCAAAGTAGCTTATAATCATCTGATTGAGGTGCAATTTTAGGCCAAACTGTGTTTCGTCATGCCCTCAAACATGCCTGTGCTGTTAGTTTCGGTTTTTATCGCTTCTAGAGAATGTTTTCGGTTTAGGGCCCAAATCACATGCATTTTAAGGTTTAGGGTTGAATGCGAACTATCCGATTGTTGTTGCTACCAACAGAATACTGACATGTGATTGTTTGCTTCCTCTTTTGCAGGTCTGATACATTGGCTGAGTCACACGATCTGATACATTGATAGATTCACACGATGTCGGTCCTTGGTAGAGGCATTTGGTTAGAGGTAGAGTTGATAGAGGGGGATGTGGCTACGCACCAGGGATCTGGTGCCCATAGATGGAGATGCTTGCATTGTGGCGGCATCTTTACTAGTTCTCTTACCAGGGTTAGGGCCCATTTGCTACGACTCACCAGGCCAGATGGGCGGGGGATGGGCATATCCATTTGCCTCGCATATCAGATGCAGAGGTGGAGAGATTGATGGACACATACGGGCGTGATGGTTCATCTCTTGAGCCTTTGAGACCATCTCACAGTGTTGTTCGTGGGTCAGTGGCAGGAGCAGGGACTAGAGCAGGTTCGGGACATGGTAGAGGTGCAGGGTCCAGAGGGGAGATGTTCCCAGAGCATCCAGCATACATGCAGAGGCAGGGCCCAGTCACGTGGGGGGGATGTTCGTAGAGCATCCAGCACACATGCACCCTCTTGTCCGGTTGTTCCTTCAGCCGCAGGTCCATCTCGTCCAGCGTCGTCATCAGTTGCTGACGCACCATTTACAGAGTCAGATCATGCCACAGAGGGCCGCAGCGATGCACCAGGCGATGCTCCACAGTCAGACACACCTTCAACACGCCCATCTATTGTTTCTGGTGGGTGTTCTAGACCAGGAGAGTCCTCTATGCAGCAGAGAGCGGTTAGGGCTAGGCAACAGACATTGGACCGAGGTGCGTGGCAGAGACATCATCATGCCCTGTGTACCCGGCATATTGGCCAGCTGTTCTATGAGTGTGGCATTCCTTTTGCTGTTGCAGACACTTGGATCTTTAGAGACACTTGCCTTCAGATAGCATCAACTGATTCGTCATGGAGGCCTCCGAGGAGAGAGGCATTGTGCACAACCATGCTACGACAGGAGGAGGAGACCATCACACGGGAGCTGAGCTCCATTCGCACAGCGTGGCAGACGTAAGATTTTTTGCTACTCTTTACCAATTCATTTGTTTCAATCTAGAAATTACCAGTGTTTGCAAATGCACATGTCTAAGAAATGTTGTATTTTTGCAGCTTTGGATGCTCGATATTGAGCGATGGATGGACTGACACTCGTCGCCGATCTGTCGTCAATATCCTAGTGGCTTGCCCACTTGGCACAGTCTTCCTACGAGGCGTGGATGCTACTCGAGCTGGTGGAGCCATCACGGCCGAGTTCATCTTTGAGGCAGTGATCTCTATAGTGCAAGAGATTGGGGCAGAGCATGTGGTTCAAGTCGTTACAGACAACGACTCGAACTGCAGATTGATGGGAGCGATGGTGATGAGAGAGCACCCGATTATTGTGTGGACCCCGTGCGCTGCACATTGCATCGACCTTCTCATTCAGGACATGGTTGCACTTCCATGGATTCGTGAGGTACAATTTTTGTCACTTTGTAAAGCATTTTGCACCTGTTAATTATTCCAGGCCCCTAACCTCTTTTAGCTTCTAACAGTTTTTTGTTTAATGTTTGTCTTGCAGCTCACCTCTCAGGCCATGCGCATAGTGAAGTTCGTCACCAGAAAGAGGCGCGTGCTGGCATTGTTCCGTACATTCTCTCGGCTGGACCTGAAGAAGCTAGCACCCACTCGCTTTGCCTTCTTTTTCCTGGTTCTCGAGCGATTGTGCGTCTTGCGAGATCATTTGCGGAGGAGGGTATCCAGTGAGGCATTTGATGAGTTCATGGACTGCATCGGCGAGGCGCTTCACAAATGTGGCTTGGAGGAGGATAGGTACGTCTCCTATCACTTTCTTATTCCAATTTCACTCTGCTCGTGTTTTTGAAGATGCCTAACCATTTGCAATGTCACCTGCACAGGAAGGACGAGCTCCTCACACGTTGGGAGGCGAGGTGGGACTACTTCCACAGACCCATCCATGCGGTGGCCCACATGCTACAGCCATTGTGGCGCTCTACCAGACGTCCTGGCGACACGGAGCTCCATCGAGGATGGGTGGAGTACACCGAGCATGTATGGCCCGGCGCATGTATTGTAAATATTCTAGCTAGTGTAGTTGTTTGTATTAGCATATGCTTTGGTTTGTGTCCTGACACGTGTTCTATTTCCTTTGCCAACAGGCACGACTCTAGGGAACATAGAGCAAGACATGGTCAAGCGGGGCCCGTATCCTTTTGATCGAGAGCAGTGTAAGCTCAGAGAGGACCAGTTGGCGCCTGTCACATGTTGGAGCTTTCATGGCCGCAATACGCTTGACCTTCAGCGACTGGCAGAGAGGGTCCTTTCACAGGACTGTTCGGCTTCCGCCTGTGAGCGGAACTGGAGTGTATGGGCCAGCCATCACACGAAGAAGAGAAATAGACTCTCCATTGAGCAGTGCAGGCGGTTGGTGTTTGTGAACACCAACGGACGCATGTTGAGACGCACACGCATGCAGGGTGACCGCTTGATCGAGGTGAGTTAATGACTTTACTAGTATTGCTTGATGTATTTGCTTTTCAAATGAATTTATTGACAAATGCATAGGTTTGCTAACCATGCCCATTTGTTTTTGTAGGTGAACCCTGACTCCTACAAGGTACATACGACAGCTGCTGATCCTCGGGTGCCACCTACGGAGGAGGAGGTCGAGGATGATATCTATCAGGAGCTACATAGGCAGGCAGATGCAGAGGCACGGCCTACACGACGCTACAGGAGAGCAGCTTGACGTCAGGAGATGGGAGAGGATGGAGATGATGAGATTTTGGGCATGGAGAGGGATTTGGGCATGGGTACGAGGAGGAGTGGATGGATGAGGGTGATATAGAGGCAGAGGATGAGGGTGAGCATGAGGGGGTGGGAGACATGCAGCACTTATTCTTAGACCCCGATGCCGAGACACAGGAGGAGCCAGTCGTTCCTGCACCTAGACGTAGAGGCCGACCTAGACGTTTCAGGGGGGGGGGGGGGGGTGGTCTGGGGGCCTTGTTTGTAGAGAGGACTGGAGTTTCACAGGCAGTCGAGGGCCAGGTCGGTTCTGAGTTTATAGGGCCTTCCTTGAGTACGAGATCATAGTTGAGAGGGCGACCTGGAGGGAGTACTAGAGGAGGAGCAGTTGGAGCCAGCCAGGAGGGGGCAGGAGGGGGAGAAAGAGGGAGAGGGAGAGGTAGGGGCAGGGAAGAGGCAGAGGCGGGCGCAAAGGCAGAGGCAGAGGCTCACCACGACACATGATACCCTCAGCGTCATCTACAGATTCCTTGTTTGGCAGTTCCACGGACACTGATGACTTAGACTTTGAGTTAGAGGAAAATTGCTAGTTGTTAGTGTTATGAGACATTATTTATCGGACGTCACTATATTTGTTTTTTGGCCTTGAGCCCGACATTATATATTTTCACGTTTTTACATTGTGTCCTATCGGTTTGTGTTTCGATATGATTTTTTTCCAGCATGGTCTATTTCAGTAGGTAATTCGGTATGGTTTTTTTCCAGCATGGTCTACTTCAGAGAGAGAGAGAGAGAAAGAAAGAAAGAAAGAAAGCTTTATTAATGTCTTTTCCATGCCAAAAGGCATATAAAACAAATAAGTACATATCAGGTATGTGGACCAGCTGGGAGCGTATGAAAAACGTCTCCAGAAAACTGAAAGAAAAGCATATATAATAAATCCAAACACAAGTATCAGTGTTAACTAAACCAAAAGGTAGAAAGCAAGAAATCGCTATATATAATGGAAGAAAGCCGTAGATGGCTATATATAATGGTAACACTGCTATTGTTGCTGCTGCTGCTACTGAAGAAAGATGTAATACAAGCTGCAGTGGGGAGTGAAGCTGAGATCTGCTGCCGATGTCGAATGTAGGCCGACGAGGTCTGGCTGCTGGGCAATGCTGGGAGGTGCGCTGCCTCTGATCTCTGTGGAAAGCCGTGTCTTCATCCTCGTCATCATCATCTAAGTCTGGGACTGGTCGTGAACGTCGTCTGGAGAAAAAGGAGGTAATCTGAAGCTGTGTGTCAGGAGCAATCTGATGTTGAGGCTGGAGATCCCGTCGTAATAGAAACATCTCTCGGACCATAAGTGCAACACAACGTGGATCCTCATATGTAACAAGTGAGTGCAAAGTAACTGGTGTGTCGCTGAACAAGCAATGGTATCTCCCACGAATCTCATAATAAGCTGGGCAAATGAAAATAAAATGCTCCTTTGTAGACTGTCTCTACTACCCCTAGGGAACAAAGCTGGCAGATCCTGTCCTCTCGTGGGGTACCCTGAAACCGGCCAGTCTCAATCTCAAGCTGGTGTGAAGAGACACGGAGCTGACCCAATATGAATCTGAGACCATGTGATAGTCTAGATCGTAGGTACAGTGGTAGCAGTGGGGACCCTGATACATCTGTCTCCAAAAAATGAAGCCGATAAAAGTTGGGTTTGACACCCAACTGACCATTCCAGGCTCGATCCAGGTAAGCTCTATAAATGAATCGTCTGATGTAGTCATGGGTACCAGAAGGAAGGGCGGTGAGAGATGCCGAGTGTGCTGAGAGAGAGAGAGAGAGAGAGAGAGAGAGAGAGAGAGAGAGAGAGAGAGAGAGAGAGAGAGAGAGAGAGACATTCAATATGCTTTCAATGCTTTGCTATGCACATGATTTCATTTCACACAATACTGGTAACTGTAGAAAATGATATAATAGTGAAAAATAAGTTAACGGACGACACTGGTCCTGAAATTGATGGCAAACTTGATAAATGAATTGCCCTTGAAAAAACCTTCCATTTGATACCCATATTGGTATTAAAAAATTTTCAAAAAAAAACCAAAAAAAAAACGTTCCAAAAAACCCTAATGGAAATTTCCGGAACGCGTTCCGAAATGGGTTCCGGAACGTGATCCGGAATGCGTTCCGGAACGTGGCCTGCAACCTTGGTACCAGCTAGTTTTTTACATATGGAATTCAAGATTTTTATTAGTTAATCTGTTGGAAATTTGACATATGAAATCTCAGTTAGAAGTTAGAACTAAGTAGAGAATAGTAAAATTCATTATGCATGTGCATTGTGTGATGTATCGCAAATTCAATGTCTCGTTGAGTCCTCAATCATTTGAGTGTGTTGATATTACATAATCATTTGTTTATATTGTCATGACTCATTGTATAGGACTATGTTCAATCTCTAGACAATAAAATGACACTTGTTTTTCCTCTAACAAAAGTCTAGGAATTAAACCAATCAAAAAACAAAAAAAACCCTAAAAAAGTTTCGCCGTTCATTTCCCGACAAAGCCGATTCTTTCATGTTTCAAACACGTTGCGAAAAGGCTTTTCGAAAAGGTCCACGAAACATGAAGACATTATTAATCCATGTTTCTATAAAGTTTAATCCTTGGGGAGCGTATTTTGAAGTGGATAAGATAAGGTATTCATAAGTCAATGGGCCAGGTGGTAGGGTGCGTGAAGTCGTGAGACTCCTGGGCCCCTCGTGCCATGTTGATACATGCCCTAAATTAGTTTCTTGAGTTTGTAGTTCAATTCAACCAACAGTTCCTTTGATGGAGAGTTTGCTATCTACTTGTGGATAAGTGCATTGGTGCTTCTATAGGGAGCTTAGTTGTTGATTGTTATTGTGCAGTTTCTGAATGACAGCTACTTATTGCATAGTTGAACTTGACTTCTGATTGATGAAATACATCCGTGGAATTAGGAAAGTAAGTTCTAGAAAGTGGATATAAAAGACAAAAAGAAGTGCAACCGCTATTGTGTCTACAATGAGAAAGGACAAGTCAAATGGGTTTTGAGCAGCTTATGAGAAACGTGAGTACAAGTATGAACCAGTTGAGAAAGTGCAGTTAGGAAATAGCTGTATTTATTTTCTTGAAGAGAGGGTAGTTGGTATTCTAGTTTTTATTGCTGCTAGTAGTAATTCGTTTAAGGCTTGCTGTCTGTAGTGCTGATCTTAAAAGTCAAAAAATATATCGATCACACACATAACTTTGTTTTCTTTGACAAGATGAATCACACTTAATTATATGATATACAAGCGTTTAGGACTGAGAATCAAGACTAAAAAAGGTCCGAATCATCCGTAAAGCTCATAAAGATGAGACTTTTGTATTTTGATGTTTGGAAGACTGTTGGAACTCCTATGCTCTCTCTCTGTAAAGTATTAAAATTGTCAGAGTGCTCAGTTATGCTGAAGTTCCACCATGTAAGCTTGGTTTCAGACAAAGTGGTTTTTGTGTGCAGAAATCTTTGAAGACAGAGTACTATCTTTGGCAGCTCTTCAATATAGAGAAGGATGTTGATGCCACAGAAGCAGAGCTTGAGGTAGATAGGACAAGCCTTGATGAACTTACCAAGAAACAGGAGAAGTTGGAGCTTGATATAAAGGAGAGGAAAAAAGAACAGGCAGCTGTAATAAAAGAAGGTTTGCTATGTGAAAAGAAAATGGCAAAGAAAAAAGTCGAAATTGACAAAAAGGTATTGCTTTCTGATCTGGTTTCTAGAGAAGCAGCCTTTTTGTTCTCACAATGAAGGCTATACTTGAAATCAACAACTTTGTGCAACGATTTGGTACTTCATATTCGATCCTGGATCTTAACACACCATTGAGGTGTTATTGTTTTGAAGCGTTTCTGTTTTCTTCTCACCATGCTTTTACCTATATCAAGAAACGTTGAATTGACTTCTATGCTAACAATCAGCTCATATTGGAATTAGCAGCAGGTGTAGCTTTGTAGCAATATAACATTGTGTAGCAGTTACTTGCTTATAGCTCTAGGAAGGGGATAGGTTGGAGCACGTGAGTACCTGAATATTTAGAGATAGGATCCTTTTTTGAAAATTTGATGGAGGCCCGTTGTAAGAATCTTCTTCTTCTAGCTGTATTTTGGACTTTTTAGAACTTGATTGAATTGTAGCCTGCTAAATTTTGTAATTTGCTGACGCTTATTCCTTGCACTATTCATAACTTTGTTGTGTAGTCCACTTCTCAACAGACCTTTGACTTTGCCTTCTGCAGCATCCAGAACTTTTGAAGCTGAAAGAAGAAATTGCACGTATTGGTCAGAAAATAAAGAGTACCGAAAAAGATTTAGAGAAGAAGAAGGAAGAACAGAAAAAGCAGGGAAAGGAGATTGAAAAGCTTAAGAGGGAATTAAAGGATGTCCGAGCTGCGATGAACGATTTGGTTGAACAAGGCCATGAAGGAAGCGGGAAGTTGCAGCTAGCGGAAAGTCAACTTAAAGAGTATCACAGAATGTGAGTATAGAATATTTTGTAAGTCTTTTCAAAATGCACCAATTTTTCTCTGATGACCTGTACATGGTACTGTGATAGGAAAAATAGAGTCGGCTAAAATAAGCACATGATAGTGTTAGAAAACTGACTTGCTCATACAAGCAACCAAGATTCCTATTGTGATGAAACAATAGCCAAACATATTGCAGAGAACACAAGTGATGAGATAAACTCCAACTATATCCCATAGCAAATGGACTAGGGCGCACTACATACTTATAGATTTTGGCATCAAGTCTCTATGCCAAAAATAAAAAACCAACCTAAAAACAATTGCCTCTGATTGATGTCTGTATATAAGGTAAAAACATCCAACATGTATCTATAGCAAAACTTGTACTCCAAATCAAGCACTAGAACCTTGAACTTGAGTTTAACTAGACCCTACTAAATATAGGTAAAGGCCCCTAGTAACGGCATGCAGGCATGGCTCAATAATCCTAATTAATCCTAGACAACAACATTAAGGATAACAATGTGAAATTTAACTCTAACACTTCCCCTTAAATGTTTCTATTGTTAATAACAACTATGCATGGCGTAAGTATGCATGTATATCCTCCATTATCATATATGCTATTTAGCTGCACTATATTGTCTGCCAGATAGTTAATACAAACCCTATTCCATTGACTTACCAGCAACCAATTAGTACTGAATCCTTGGATTCACTCAATGGCCAAGAAGATACATGAGTCCTTGAATTCGTTTGTACAAGGATACAAACATTTCCAAAAAATAGGCATCTAAAATTTTGACTTCAAAAGCCTAATAGGAAGAGGCACAATTGCGTGATCTACACTCAAAATTTGTGATGTTCTATAGCGAGATTCCACACCAGTTTGTGAGAGCCCACTGCTACACAAGATCCAACTCAGCTGCGCCAAAGAACATGCTTATTTTCATTGAAGAGTGTTATGCTAAAACTTGGACGTTTGCTACATGTCCAGACTTCTATTGCAAATGATTTTGGAGAAGCCACGATGCTTTTTAATACCCACAACATAAGCATCTATCAAGAATTGTTTTGCAGTACGTTACTGATTAGAAAAATGGAATAACTACACAGTGCATCATTCATTACACTTATAGCATTTTTCTTACAATGTTTAAAGGTTCCATTTTTGCATACTTTTAGTAAATAATGGATACTTTTAGTAAATAATGAATCTACATTGCTGAGATAACGTTCAACGTACACTGATTTGCACGTTTAGCTGGAATCTAGATGGGATATCAAGCATGCACTACTCCATGCTCTTAGGTAAGAATGGCTTGTTTCACAATGTTCATTGTGACACACACACACACACACTCACAACTATTCATTCTTAATCTATTTACTCTGATAGTTTTCATCATAGACTCAGAAGTGTTGAAATAAATGCCTATTTTGCCCCTTAAGGCTTGTATACTTGTAACTTGTAAGTTGTGCATAAGACATGGGGGTAAAACATTTATGTACATAGTACACCCCACTTGTGCTAATTAGGCAAGTAAATCAAGTAGGTTAAGGACCCATGTGGGTTCTAGAGCTAGAATTAGCAAGACACCACCTCTATACATAACGTGCTATATGTAGCCCAAACTTTGGAGGGGTTTCCACGCCCTACTACACTTTGAATATTCATTCATGTTGTGTGAGCTTTGAAGTCCTCTCTCTCTTGCTTTTGTGTTCTACTCCATAGCTGGTATTTTGAAGCTTTCATAGTGTGCTTACTATGCTGTTATGATACTCCATAGCTAGGCCTTGGAATTCGACATGGTATCAGAGCAGGTTATGTTGCCTGTGGTGTGGTGAAAGCTTGGACCTGTTTTTGATCAGATTCCTGCCATTCCTGGAGAGCAGCTTACCTTTGAGGAGGGAGCACTTTTTGTAGGGGCATCTGATCTCTGTGCTATCTGCATGGTTGGAGTACTGTTGGCAAGGGGATACAGGGAGCCAAAAAGTTTCTAATTTGAGACAAATTTTTTTGAGTCTTTTTGGACAGCCAGGACTGTGGGAGGGCGCTTTCTACAGTGGGGACTTCAGTGAAAGTTTTGAGTGGATCTTGGACAAGGGCTAGGACAGCCATACAGGGGGATAGTTTCAAATCCAGAAGCTGAGGGTTATTGAGCAAGTGGCTGCATACCCTAGTTGGGTGAAAACCCCAGTTTGCCTTTTGTGTTTTATTTCTATCCAGCTATGTCTAGTCTTGCAGAGAGCATGCTGAGTGAAGCCAGCCGGCTTGATGGCACTAACTTTAGCATATGGAAATTCAAGATCAAGAACATTCTTGAAGACAAAGAATGTTGGAAGCTTGTGACAGGTGAGGTTCCAACATCTGAACTTGAACTTAAGGACTATATCAAGAGAGGGGAAAAGGCACACAGAATCATCAACATGTCAGTGAGGGATAATGTGATTCCTCTAATCAGGTCTGCCAAAGGGCCTGTGGATGCATGGCACATTCTTTGTGCATTGTATGAGATAGCAAGTACAACCAGGTTTCTCTACTTGAAGAACAAGTTGTATACTCTCAGAATGGAGACATGGGAGACAGTTACTGATCATCTTACTAAGATTCAGGATATTAGATATCAGCTTTCTGTACTTGGAGAGTCTATTGCTGACAAAGACTTGGTGCCAATAGTTCTAAATAGCTTGTCATATGCTTATCAGAATTTTGTGATGATGATATCAGTGAGAGAGAAGATCCCTACCTATGAAGAAGTCTATGGTCTCTTGTTACAGGAGGAGATGAGGAGAGTTAATCTCTCCAAGAGGGAAGATTTCCAGGAGCATGCCTTTGCTTCTAAGAAGAAGCAAAATCCAGCTAAGGATAAGAAGAAAGGTAAAGGCAAGAACAAAGGAACACCACAAACACTTGAGCAAGGAATGGAGAACTTGCAGATGTCAGAAGCACAACCCTCCTCGAATACTTCTTCCACACCTCGAAGGAAGGGGAAGTACAATTACTGTGGTAAATATGGACACTTTGCTTTTGAGTGCAGGAAGAAGCTTGCAGACCAAAAGAAGGGCACAAAGAAGCAAGGAGGAAATGTTGTTGAGAGTGTTGCAAGAGAGGAGCAGAGTGACATAAGGCAAGCTGAGTTATTCTTTGTTGCATTCGCTTCACAAGCCACAACAGGTGGTTGGTACATTGACTCAGGTGCTTCAAAGCACATGACCCCTCATAGGGATTGGTTTGATACCTTTGTGGGGATTAGTGATGGACAAGAGGTGTGCCTAGGTGACAACTCAACACACAAGGTCAAGGGAAAGGGCACAGTACCTGTAAAGCTTCCATCAGGAGAAGTCAAAGTCATTAAGAATGTCTTATATGTACCGGGACTTGCTAAAAATCTTCTTTCAGTAGGAGCTATCACTCAACAAAAATATGAAAGTAGAATTTGATGCTACTTCTTGTCTTGTGTTGGACTTGAGTGATAATATGAAGGTTGTGGCCAAAGGATTGCAGGAAGATAATCTATACAAGTTATACACTTCTATCCCTAGTCAGCATGCTTATACAGCAAAAGGAAAGGATGTGGATAGGTTGTGGCATGAGAGGTATGGACATCTTGGCTACCAAAGCATGCAGGTGTTGAACCAGCATCATATGGTGGAGGGGCTTCCAGTTGTTAAGCCAAGCTCTTCAGTTTGCGAGGCTTGCGCTATGGGAAAACAACAAAGACATAAGTTTCGCAAGGAAAGCACCACCAGGGCAACATGCATACTTGACTTGATACATTCAGATTTGTGGGGGCCAACCCAAACAAAATCTGCAGGGGGGGCATATTACTTTATGACCTTTATTGATGACTTCTCACGCAAGATTTGGATTTATTTCTTGAAGTTAAAATCTGAAGCATTCAAGTACTTCCTGCATTTCAAAGCTTTGGTAGAAGAACATTCAGGAAAGAAGATAAAGATGCTCAGGTCAGACGGTGGTGGAGAGTTCATTTAGACAGAATTTGTGGAATTCTGCAAGGCCAATGGGATCAAAAGGCAGCTTACAGCTCCTCATACCCCTCAGCAAAACGGCGTAGCAGAGAGAAAGAACCGAACTATTGTGGAGTGTGCAAGGTGGATGCTCAAGGCAAAGGGGTTGCCCAACTCTTTTTGGGGCGAGGCAATGCACACAACAGTGTTTCTGTTGAATAGAAGTCCAACAAAAGCTGTGGAAGGCAAGACTCCAGAAGAGGCATTTAGCGGCATTAAGCCCAAGGTAGGCGCTTTGCGAGTGTTTGGTTGTACGGCCTATGCCCATATTCCCAAGGATAACAGGAAGAAGCTGGATGCAAAATCAGCAAAGAGTATTTTCTTGGGATACAGTGAAGAAAGCAAAGCTTACAGACTTTACGATCTTACTAGCAAGAAAAGGATCATAAGTCGAGATGTGATCTTTGAAGAAGATCAAACGCCTCCTATAGAGGAACTTGAGATGGAGGATGGTACAAGTGAATTTGTGCCAATACTTGATGACCCACATCCATATATTGGGGAGCCTCAGGATGATCATATGAGTGATCAAGAGGAAGAATCCGAGGAGGCTAGGAAGCGGAAGGAAGGGGGCAAATCTGTTGAGTCCTATTCACCATCTTCATCACCAACTGCAAGGAAGAAGTTTCCCAAGTGGTATTGGCAAACTGTGCAGGATGGTTTGATATTGGATGAGGGAGAGAGCAGCAATCCAGGGGCTAGGAGGTCTCAAAGGCAAGCCCAACAGCATGAACACCAGGAGACAAACTATGCACTTATGACTACTATTTTGGATTCACGAGATCCACATACATTCGTTGAGGCAGCAGATGAGAAGGTATGGCAACATGCTATGCAAGAGGAGTACGACTCCATTCTCAAGAATGATACATGGGATTTGGTGAAGTTACCAAAAGGGAAGCGTCCTATTGGCTGTAAGTGGGTCTACAGGACCAAATACAAATCTGATGGGAGCATCGAAAAGCATAAGGTAAGGCTGGTTGCTAAAGGCTATGCACAGAAGGAGGGCTTGGACTATGATGAGACGTTTGCACCGGTAGCTAAGATGACGTCTATCAGGTTGGTTTTAGCATTGGCTGCATTTTTTGGTTGGGAGGTCCATCAAATGGACGTGAAGAGTGCTTTTCTTAATGGACAGTTGGCTGAAGAAGTCTACATGGAACAGCCAGAAGGTTTTGAGGCTAAGGGCAAGGAAAGTATGGTATGCATGCTTAAGAAGGCCTTATATGGTTTGAAGCAGGCACCCAGGGCCTGGTATAGTCGTATTGACGACTATTTTGCCAAGGAGCAATTCATAAAGAGTCAGTCGGATTGCAACCTGTTCGTGAAGGAGGAAAATGGGAACATTGTTTTGATAGTTCTCTATGTGGATGACTTGGTCATCACGGGTAACAATGGGCAGCTTATTGAAAAGGTGAAGGCTCATTTATCAAATGAGTTCGAGATGAAGGATTTGGGCTTAATCCACTATTGTCTTGGTTTGGAGGTTTGGAAAAAGGAAAACTGTGTGTTTATTTCCCAAGCCAACTATGCATGTGAAGTCTTGAACAGGTTCAACATGCAGGATTGCAAACCCATTTCCACGCCCATTGATACCAGCAGTAAGCCATCCAGAGATGATGGCACTCCTTTTGTGGACGAGACTCTTTATAGGCAACTTGTGGGTAGCCTGATTTATCTCACCACTACGAGACCAGACATTTCCTATGCGGTTGGTGTAGCAAGCCAGTTCATGAGTTCTCCAACTGAAGCACATTGGAAAGCAGCCAAGAGGGTTTTGAGGTATGTCAAAGGGACAACCTGCTATGGGATTGAGTACACAGATGACGGAAAGCTTCAGCTTGGAGGCTTTATTGATTCGGATTAGGCAGGTGATAGGGATGATCGAAAGTCGACCACAGGTTACACTTTTAACCTTGGTTCAGGGGCCATTTCTTGGTGTAGCAAGAAACAGCCCACAGTTACTTTATCATCGACAGAGGCTGAGTACAGGGCAGCGGCAAAAGCTAACTGTGAGGCAATATGGCTCAAGAGACTTCTTGGGGAGGTGCTGATTCCACAGGATCGTCCTACTATTCTTCAGTGTGACAGCCAGAGTTGCATCCAGCTTGCCAAAAATCCTGTGTACCATGCTCGTACGAAGCATATTGAGGTGGATCAACACTTCTTACGAGAGAAGATACAAAGCGGAGAAATTCAGCTCGAATACTGTGATACCAACGAACAAACAACAGATATCTTTACTAAGGCACTTACTAGAGAAAAATTTGAAAAGTTTTGTAGCATGCTAGGTGTTGGTATGAACAAAATAGCCATTGAGGGGGGGTGTTGAAATAAATGCCTATTTTGCCCCTTAAGGCTTGTATACTTGTAACTTGTAAGTTGTGCATAAGACATGGGGGTAAAACATTTATGTACATAGTACACCCCACTTGTGCTAATTAGGCAAGTAAATCAAGTAGGTTAAGGACCCATGTGGGTTCTAGAGCTAGAATTAGCGAGACACCACCTCTATACATAACGTGCTATATGTAGCCCAACCTTTGGATGGGTTTCCACGCCCTACTACACTTTGAATATTCATTCATGTTGTGTGAGCTTTGAAGTTCTCTCTCTCTTGCTTTTGTGTTCTACTCCATAGCTGGTTTTCTGAAGCTTTCATAGTGTGCTTACTATGCTGTTATGATACTCCATAGCTGGGCCTTGGAATTTGACAAGAACAACAAATGCTATCAGAGCATATGCTGCTAATGTTCTCGCAAAATAGAAACATGCACACATAAACAGAATAGATGTCTTGAAAACTCGACGCTGATGCAAACGGAAGTATCTTTGTGATATGTTTGTGGAAATGATGGCACATTCGGAAATACTGACCAAAATTTTGTTATAAACAGTATGCACAAATGACCAAATACTTGAGTAGTTTCTAACCATAGCAAAGTTTGGTGACATGTACCACTAAACTTTAACATGACACGCTATAGTGTAACCCTAACAAAGAAATACAATACTAGGAATATTGCTAGAAACATGAAGTCATCATAAAAATACATACTTTCAATAAACTCATTGTCATACTATTGTTTATTGAAGATGATTCTTGGCTCACAAGCAGTCACCCACGACATTGCATGACCATAAATACTCAGTAATATGACAACAAGTATGTATTGAAACATCCAATACTTGGTTGGACATTACACAGACAAAAACTTACCAAGATGATAGTGCGTAATAGGTAGAATGGGCTAGTAAGGCACAAGCACTTGCACAGCTAAAATCGCGCCTTATATTGCTAAATCAGGTATACGTGGGCTAATATAATACACTATTGAATCTTTAAACATTGCCTATTTGTTCATAAGATGCTCTCAACGAGGATAACAATTGGATTTTAGCTACGACAACTGTCTTCCTCATTTGGCTAACTTTTGTGATTTGTTGTCGTGGGTTGGTGGCAAGTAACAACTAAACTCTTTGGATTGGTTCACGATTGCGGTGCTATGTATTGTGATTATCAATTTAGGAATCACATTTATCTATGGTTGGCTTTGATAGGTTTTAAATTGAATTTTCACATAGCTTGTAAGAGCTGCCACCTGTAGCAATGAACTTGTCATTTTCCACCAGGATAAGAAACTATGCAAACAAACCTTGTGCAACATGCACCATGTACTAAACAATGGTATCCTAAATAACACCACATATAGTTCTTTGCTTGCACTCTTGGTGCTTTTCCAATTTAATTGACACCCTCTTGAAAGTTCTGTAACTTTTACCTTTTGAAGTAGCTTGATATGGTCAACTCAACCCTAGTAGTATTTGTCTTGTACCATTCAATTAAGTATGCTTCATATTTTTCATAGAAATCTCCAACCAACCGCAGCCAATAACATGCACATCTGCATGCAACGCCAACTAGGTATACTTGACATTTTTGGTTTGTCTCCACACCTTTGATGGAAAATTAAATTGATTTGCATACCTTGATCTTTTACTTTTCTCAACCGTAACTCTTAGGGTAAATTCCTTGGCCAAAAATATTGGCCTCGGTAAGAAATTCACTAGTCCATGCTGTTATTGCCCTTGAACTTATAACCTGACCGTGTGTATCCGTTATAGATAGCTTGACCTTTGACCAAGTTTGACTAGGTCAAACTTTTGCTTCACCTTGCTTCACCATCATATTCCCTTAGAAAATTGTTTCCACAAACTTTGACGATTATTTAAAAAACTTTGCCGATAAACCATGAAACCGCTATGATTTCTTGCCGGTTCTTACCTTCACTGGTTCTGATCTTACTGTGGGATATGCCTCAGCCAATGACTTCTTTCCGATCTTTAGTAGGTAGTAATTATTCCAGCAATGATTCCATGTCCTTAATCGTGCACTTTCAACAACCTGTAAAGGTCTTCCTGCAACAACTCTATCTAAATCCAATCAGTTGTGATAGATATTAGCGGCAATGATCGAACTGTAGCGAGTTGATCTGAATCAGCAGTGATGATCCTCTTGCATGCAAATTCTAGCTCTCACAGATGGCAACTCTGCTGTCCATGATCCCAAACAAGCTTGCTGAAATATGACGGTAGGCTTCTCCTCATGACTGCAGCGCTGAAGTAGCTGATGGATTTTCTTGCACCTACACTGACCTACAGTTCAACTTCTGATGTGCTGAAGCTTCTCTTCAACGACCTCCTCTCTCTTCAATGATAGGCTCCAGGTTTTTGATCTGCTGGAACTTTGTTCTCTTTCAACAAATCAGCTTATACAGTTGTCTCTTCTCCAGTGAATCTTTTTGCCTTGTTGTCCTCAACTATTTTAAGCGATGATCCGATTTCCAGCAACGACCTGATCTGTAAACAACCAATCATCTGTAATGATGGCTGTCCAATGAACTTTTGCATGCAATTGGCAACAGAATTGATGAGATAAACTCCAACTATGCCCCATAGCAAATGGACTAGGGTGCACTACATACTTGTGGATTTTGGCATCAAGTCTCTATGCGAATAATGAAAAAGCAACTTAAAAGCAATTAGCTGATTGATTTTGCTATATAAGGTAAAAACATCCAACAGATGGATCATGGTACTATAGAGTGAAGAGTTTTGGAACAACTTGAGTATTGAAAAAGGACAAAGGTGTTAATATACAAGTAGATGCTTTATACTGCTCCTAGGTTGGACTCGTGGAAAATTTGATCTTTGTCAAAAGTGGCACTTTTGTTTTTCTTACAATTCAGTCTGATAATATCTCAGAAAGTGATGCAGAGTTTTTGCGATATGCATAATTGTATAGATTCTAAGACTTAAATACCAAATCTCTGTGCATGTAAGTGGTATCCACTTTTGAGAGCTAAGTTTTAAGCAGGCATGCCGTAGCCTGTCACCGTTCTGTTCCTAATGGAGTTCATGATATGACGTGGTTTTGGGTTGTCCTATTCTTAGTACTACTGAACAGATAGGTTTTTGAATCTTGGAGCTGAAGATAGAAATATTATCTTCTGTTAAGATTGCTTAAATGCAAATCTTTTTAAGCCTTTGCACCACTAGAACCATTGTGCATGCAGGATTATTTTCTCTGGAAAATTATTATTATCATTTAGCCAATCAGCAATGGTTGCTCATTTTTCAAATGTGCTGCACTGTGCACATCATCATGCTAAAGACTGTATATGCAAAGAGTTTTAGCTTGTGCTTTTCAATTGTACACAATTTAGTCTCTTGGCAACCTTTTATCCCCAAGTTTGTCTGATATTGTGATCACGATTTTACAGCAAGGAAGAAGCTGGCTCAAAAACTGTTAAACTGAAGCTAGACAAGGAAGTACATGACAGGCAACAACAAGCTGATCTAGAAGCTCAGAAGAATCTGGAAGAGAATCTTCAACAACTGATAAATAGAGATCAGCAAATCGTGTCTCAAATTGACCAATATCAAGGGCGCTTGAAAAGGCTGGTAGACTCTCTGGCTAAAAGTAAAGAGGATCTTGCTCAAGCACGAAATGATCTAGGTCAGATGCAAGACAGACATCGAAAGTCCAGGTATCTTGCACTTTTTGTCGATCAAGCAACTACCTTCATTATGTGTGAATTATATACCAGTCTAGAGCTGTATGATGTGTTAGGTACCCCTGACTTATAAATCACTGCATTGTATATGTTGATGTCGCGACACCTGGATATGTTTAAAACCCAGATAGCAACTTTGTCTTGGGTACTGATGAGACACAAGTATTGTTTCTTCTATTTCACTGTTTTAGATAGATTAGTTCATTTCATGTAGGTTTTTTCCAAGTTTGAACTAATGACATTAGTAACTTATTATATCAAATTAGTGAATATGAATGCATCACAGTCTCACAAGCAAATATCTTACTTGCAAATTCTTGATGAACTGTTGTCCAAGTAGTGGCCAGCTGTGTGTTCTTGTTGACATATCTTTTAAGGGTGTGCATGCTCTTGCTGCTAATTAGATTTTGTACTAATCAAACCAACTCAAAAGTGTGCCCTCCTACCTGTTTTTTGGTCAGTTATAGCTCACAAGTGTGAAGCCTAGGTAGCAGGGTGTTGTGGTAAGTGTCTTGTAGACCTACTCTCCCTCCGTATTGTGCTCTACAACGACCAATTTGGTGTCATGTAGAGAAAGTTTGGCAATTTTTGAACTAAAATTTGCAAATTTTTGATAATGTTCTGATGCATGATGTTCTGATGCATGCATGCATATAACTCAATGTAGTACTTTTCTGTTGATGAAAATGTATGGATAGACCTGTGTGCATGTTTGGATGATTAAACCCCGAAATGACCTGAATAGGAGATAAGCACGCAAGAGAACGCGTCGTGGCAACAACCGCCCAATCAATCGTCTAACAAATGGTTGGAGGTCCCCAAGCTGATCGCTACAGGCGATACTACGGTAGCAAGTGCATAGAGAGAATTATCAATCGCCGATACTTGCAATATGTTGATAGGGGAGGGATGAGGGGTATAGATATACTCTCCCAAACTCTAGCCTTCATATGACATGTGGATTTTCCTTGCAGGATAATCCCTCTCCATGCATGGCTACAATACCCAATGAGGCATGAGGCAATGCCTTGATTAGACAGACATAAGGCCTATTTTGGGTTAAGGGCTACCCTACGGTATAGGCCGTTTGTAGTCAAAAGTTAAATCCATGTAAACGTACTATAATCATCTATAAAGGTTACATTCACTTTAACACCTCCCTTATAGAGTGTACATCCGAATGTAGCAACTTGAGTGGTGATGAAGCTCTGGTTGGGGATCTTGGAAATGAAAGCTTGTGTACTTTGGTGAGAGCACATGCCGCACATATCTTGCCACTTTTCTTCAAGGTTCTTGGCAAACCAAGGGGGCCATTGTCTCATGCTCTTGAAGTTGGGGTAACCCAACCTTTTGGGCCATAAATCCACCATAGAGAGCTTCTCTTTTACTAGCATCACACATTCATTATAATTCATGTTTTAGTCAATCACTAAGTAGACGAAATCTGCTAACTATAGGCACTGGCCCCCTAGTTATAGCATGCAGGCTTGGCCTTAATTAAGCTAGGCAAAATAACATCTTAGGGGTAACAAATAGACATTATTTCTAACACTCCCCTTAAAGTTTAATTTGTTATCATCAACACCAAGAAGTTTTCTAAACTTCTCAAACTTTTTTATACCAAGCCCCTTGGTAAAGATGTCAACAACCTAATAATCGGTGTCGCAATAAACCAACTCTACTTCACCATTTTGAATTTTATTTCGAATGAAGTGTTGTTGTACTTCAATGTGCTTTATTCTGCTATGGATTACTGGATTCTTAGCTAACTGAATGCAACTTTGATTGTCACATTGAAGTATTGTTGGACCCGCTTATTGAACTTGGAGATCTTCTAGAATCCTTCTTAACCATATGGCTTCACATGTTGTTGTAGTTTCCCTATATTGAGCTCCAATAGTTGTTTCTTCTTATTGCTCCATGGCATAATTTTTGTACCAAGATTGAATACGTAACCTGCTGTAGACATCCTATCCTTAGTCTCCTGCCCAATTTGCATCCACAAGACCTTCAAGTTTTATGTTATCTTTGTTGTCGTGAATGCTGAACCTGTTTGTCCCTTTGACATACCTTAGATTCCTTTTTGCTGCTTTCCTATGATGAACCTTTGGCTTTGAGATATATTGACTCAGCATGCTAACTGCATATGAAATATCTGGATGTGCAGTAGTCAAGTAAATAAGACTTTCTACAAGCTGTCTTTAAAGAGTCTCATTCACACTTTCTGCATTGTCTTCTTTAGTAAGCCTTATACTTGTATCATATGCTGTAGGCAATGGTCCTACACTTCAACATTTAGAACTTCTTCAACAACTCGTGAGCATACTTTGCCTGGGATATGAAGAGATTTCTAGACTTCCATACCCAAGCAATACTGAAGATTTCTTAAATCTTTCATGTCAAACTGTTTTGAAGGATCCTTTTTGATTCTCTGTCTTATTGTCTTTTTTGAACCTGTAATGATTAGATCATCTACATAGATAACAACAATAATATCTATGTCAAGAGTAGATAAAAAGTTTAATTTTTCAAAATAGTTGTTGACCCACCCTGGTGCACCATGTGGTAGGTGCACGCTTGCTTCAATCCATACAAAGCCTTCTTTAACTTGCAAACCACATGCTCTTTACCTGTTATTTGGTAACCATGTAGGTGCTTCGTATTTACATCCATTTGTTGTATGTCCCATCCAAAGTAAGCTGCTATAGCTAACATTGTCCTCAATGTATTCATCTTTACCACTGGTGCAAAGTATCCATCATAGTTGATGCCCGTAGGACCCTAATATGCTTGCCAGTTTCCACTCGAGCTTTATAGTACTTGAAGTGTTTGAAAGCCTCACCTTTCAATTTAAGAAAATGTACCCAAACTTTCTTAAAGTATGATCATAAACAAATATCATAACGTCACTTGCTCCCCCTATTGACAAAGTTTGCATAGGACCACATCAATCTATATAAACAAGCCCCAAAACATGTTGTGCTGTGTAAGCTCCATTTTCAGGAAATCTTTGCCGATGATGCTTCCCCATGACACATCCTTCACAAACATTCATACTAAGAACATTATTAGGTAATCCAACCACCATGTTGTTAGTCTTCAAAACTTGTAGGCTCCTGTAATTCAGATGCCCAAAATGTTCATACTAAAAATGTTTGCAATACCTCAGTTGCAACACAAGCTTGTTGATTTGGTGTAGATATATGAAGCCTAAAGTCTTGCTTCTAGGATACCTTTTGCTGCAACTTTGTAAGCATTTTTCTTGTCCTTGACCAAACATTGCTTTTCATCAAACTCGACCTCTATGTTCTGCAAAAAATCCAATTAAATTTTTTTTTAACCTTGGTACAAAGAGAAAAATCTTAATGTTTCCTATGTCCCATGATGGCAATTGAACTCTTACTTTACCGTTGCCCTTGATATCATAAGAATTGTTATCACCTAAGTTGACATATGATTCTGTGAATCGTCATTACTTTCCTCAAACTAAGTGAACCAGTTCATGGTTTTCATCTTCAATGTAATTGCTAGATCGTTTCTTCTTTTCTTAGGCAAACTTTTTCTTTTGCACTCAAAAGCAAAGTGACCAAACTTTCGCAATAATTTGAATCAGTGTTTTATTTGGGTGTATTATTGAAACCATTATCTTTGTCTGCATCCTCTAAGGTCTTGCTTTTGACTACCTTGACTTTTCTTGCCTCCTTTTGACAAATTCCAACGCCTAGCTATGGAGTATCATAACAGCATAATAAGCACACTATGAAAGCTTCAGAAAACCAGCTATGGAGTAGAACACAAAAGCAAGAGAGAGAGAACTTCAAAGCTCACACATCATGAATGAATATTCAAAGTGTAGTAGGGCGTGGAAATCCCTCCAAAGTTTGGGCTACATATAGCATGTTATGTATAGAGGTGGTGTCTTGCTAATTCTAGCTCTAGAACCCACATGGGTCCTTAACCTACTTGATTTACTTGCCTAATTAGCACAAGTGGGGTGTACTATGTACATAAATGTTTTACCCCCATGTCTTATGCACAACTTACAAGTTACAAGTATACAAGCCTTAAGGGGCAAAATAGGCATTTATTTCAACACCCCCCCTCAATGGCTATTTTGTTCATACCAACACCTAGCATGCTACGAAACTTTTCAAATTTTTCTCTACTAAGTGCCTTAGTAAAGATATTTGCTGCTTGTTCGTTGGTATCACAGTACTCGAGCTGAATTTCTCTTCTTTGTATCTTCTCTCGTAAGAAGTGTTGATCCACCTCAATATGCTTCGTACGAGCATGGTACACAGGATTTTTGGCAAGCTGGATGCAACTCTGGCTGTCACACTGAAGAATAGTAGGACCATCCTGTGGAATCTGCACCTCCCCAAGAAGTCTCCTGAGCCATATTGCCTCGCAGGTAGCTTTTGTCGCTGCCCTGTACTCAGCCTCTGTTGATGATAAGGTAACTGTGGGCTGTTTCTTGCTACACCAAGAAATGGCCCCTGAACCAAGGTTAAAAGTGTAACCTGTGGTCGACTTTCGATCATCCCTATCACCTGCCCAATCCGAATCAGTAAAGCCTCCAAGCTGAAGCTTTCTGTCATCTGTGTACTCAATCCCATAGCAGGTTGTCCCTTTGACATACCTCAAAACCCTCTTGGCTGCTTTCCAATGTGCTTCAGTTGGAGAACTCATGAACTGGCTTGCTACACCAACCGCATAGGAAATGTCTGGTTTCGTAGTGGTGAGATAAATCAGGCTACCCACAAGCTGCCTATAAAGAGTCTCGTCCACAAAAGGAGTGCCATCATCTCTGGATGGCTTACTGCTGGTATCAATGGGCGTGGAAACGGGTTTGCAATCCTGCATATTGAACCTGTTCAAAACTTCACATGCATAGTTGGCTTGGGAAATAAACACACAGTTTTCCTTTTTCCAAACCTCCAAACCAAGACAATAGTGGATTAAGCCCAAATCCTTCATCTCGAACTCATTTGATAAATGAGTCTTCACCTTTTCAATAAGCTGCCCATTGTTACTCGTGATGACCAAGTCATCCACATAGAGAACTATCAAAACAATGTTCCCATCTTCCTCCTTCACGAACAGGTTGCAATCCGACTGACTCTTTATGAATTGCTCCTTGGCAAAATAGTCGTCAATATGACTATACCAGGCCCTGGGTGCCTGCTTCAAACCATATAAGGCCTTCTTAAGCCTGCATACCATACTTTCCTTGCCCTTAGCCTCAAAACCTTGTGGCTGTTCCATGTAGACTTCTTCAGCCAACTGTCCATTAAGAAAAGCACTCGTCACGTCCATTTGATGGACCTCCCAACCAAAAAATGCAGCCAATGCTAAAACCAACCTGATAGACGTCATCTTAGCTACCGGTGCAAACGTCTCATCATAGTCCAAGCCCTCCTTCTGTGCATAGCCTTTAGCAACCAGCCTTGCCTTATGCTTTTCGATGCTCCCATCAGATTTGTATTTGGTCCTGTAGACCCACTTACAGCCAATAGGACGCTTCCCTTTGGTAACTTCACCAAATCCCATGTATCATTCTTGAGAATGGAGTCGTACTCCTCTTGCATAGCATGTTGCCATACCTTCTCATCTGCTGCCTCAACGAATGTATGTGGATCTTGTGAATCCAAAATAGTAGTCATAAGTGCATAGTTTGTCTCCTGGTGTTCATGCTGTTGGGCTTGCCTTTGAGACCTCCTAGCCCCTGGATTGCTGCTCTCTCCCTCATCCAATATCAAACCATCCTGCACAGTTTGCCAATACCACTTGGGAAACTTCTTCCTTGCAGTTGGTGATGAAGACTGTGAATAGGACTCAACAGATTTGCCCCTTTCCTTCCGCTTCCTAGCCTCCTCGGATTCTTCCTCTTGATCACTCATATGATCATCCTGAGGCTCCCCAATATATGGATGTGGGTCATCAAGTATTGGCACAAATTCACTTGTACCATCCTCCATCTCAAGTTCCTCTATAGGAGGCGTTTGGTCTTCTTCAATGATCACATCTCGACTTATGATCCTTTTCTTGCTAGTAAGATCGTAAAGTCTGTAAGCTTTGCTTTCTTCACTGTATCCCAAGAAAATACTCTTTGCTGATTTTGCATCCAGCTTCTTCCTGTTATCCTTGGGAATATGGGCATAGGCCGTACAACCAAACACTCGCAAAGCGCCTACCTTGGGCTTAATGCCGCTAAATGCCTCTTCTGGAGTCTTGCCTTCCACAGCTTTTGTTGGACTTCTATTCAACAGAAACACTGCTGTGTGCATTGCCTCGCCCCAAAAAGAGTTGGGCAACCCCTTTGCTTTGAGCATGCACCTTGCACACTCCACAATAGTTCGGTTCTTTCTCTCTGCTACGCCGTTTTGTTGAGGGGTATGAGGAGCTGTAAGCTGCCTTTTGATCCCATTGGCCTTGCAGAATTCCACAAATTCTGTCTTAATGAGCTCTCCACCACCGTCTGACCTGAGCATCTTTATCTTCTTTCCTGAATGTTCTTCTACCAAAGCTTTGAAATGCAGGAAGTACTTGAATGCTTCAGATTTTAACTTCAAGAAATAAATCCAAATCTTGCGTGAGAAGTCATCAATAAAGGTCATAAAGTAATATGCCCCCCCTGCAGATTTTGTTTGGGTTGGCCCCCACAAATCTGAATGTATCAAGTCAAGTATGCCTGCTGCCCTGGTGGTGCTTTCCTTGGGAAACTTATGTCTTTGTTGTTTTCCCATAGCGCAAGCCTCGAAAACTGAAGAGCTTGGCTTAACAACTGGAAGCCCCTCCACCATATGATGCTGGTTCAACACCTGCATGCTTTGGTAGCCAAGATGTCCATACCTCATGCCATCTTGATAATGTTCTTTATGTACCATCCATCACAAAACAATTGTTGAGTGTTGGGACAATGGACTAAAGTACACGTCAAGCATGGTGTTTGTACCATAATGAAGAATGATATGTGAGTTGGATGCTAATGTTGACATGAAAGTGCGAGCATGCCAAGGGAGGAGCTTTCTCAAATAGAGTTATGGCACAAGAGGTTAGGCCATCCTAACTATCAAGCTATGGAGTCCATGATTGTCACCATAAGATTGATCATTTGTCTTGCTACTTCTTTCAAATGAGAGCTTTTTGAACTTGATGTGACTAATGCTTTCCTAAATGGATTCTTGGAAGAAGAGATCTACCACAACCTTCATATTATCACTTAAGTCCAACACAAGACAAGAAGTAGCATCAAATTCTACTTTCATATTTTTGTTGAGTGATAGCTTCTACTGAAAGAAGATTTTTAGCAAGTCCCGGTACATATAAGACATTCTTAATGACTTTGACTTCTCCTGATGGAAGCTTTACAGGTACTGTGCCCTTTCCCTTGACCTTGTGTGTTGAGTTGTCACCTAGGCACACCTCTTGTCCATCACTAATCCCCACAAAGGTATCAAACCAATCCCTATGAGGGGTCATGTGCTTTGAAGCACCTGAGTCAATGTACCAACCACCTGTTGTGGCTTGTGAAGCCAATGCAACAGAGAATAACTCAGCTTGCCTTATGTCACTCTGCTCCTCTCTTGCAACACTCTCAACAACATTTCCTCCTTGCTTCTTTGTGCCCTTCTTTTGGTCTGCAAGCTTCTTCCTGCACTCAAAAGCAAAGTGTCCATATTTACCACAGTAATTGCAATTCCCCTTCCTTCGAGGTGTGGAAGAAGTATTCGAGGAGGGTTGTGCTTCTGACATCTGCAAGTTCTCCATTCCTTGCTCAAGTGTTTGTGGTGTTCCTTTGTTCTTGCCTTTACCTTTCTTCTTATCCTTAGCTGGATTTTGCTTCTTCTTAGAAGCAAAGGCATGCTCCTGGAAATCTTCCCTCTTGGAGAGATTAACTCTCCTCATCTCCTCCTGTAACAAGAGACCATAGACTTCTTCATAGGTAGGGATCTTCTCTCTCATTGATATCATCATCACAAAGTTCTGATAAGCATATGACAAGCTATTCAGAACTATTGGCACCAAGTCTTTGTCAGCAATAGACTCTCCAAGTACAGAAAGCTGATATCTAATATCCTGAATCTTAGTAAGATGCTTGTCCAAGATGTTGAAGAGTAATGCCTATTTTACCCTTTTTTTTGGCTAAGCATTAGTTAAGTTGTACATAACTCATGGGGCATGTTTTAATTAAATGCATGACCCCCCCTTTTGTTAAGTTATGTAAATTAGTGCAAGTGGCCCACTTGGCCAAGTAGCTCACTCCTATGGTTGACACCTAGACTTTCCATGCATGTAAAGGAGGTGCTTGCCTCACAAGGGATTTGGAGGATTCACGCCCTCCTCTCTCTCTCTAGCAATTCATTTCTTCTTGAGACTTTTGAGTTTGTGAGATGCTCATGCAATTCTCCTTGTGTGTGATCTTTCCATAGCCAAGTTTTCTCAAGCTTTCATAGTTGATCTAGCATCTGAGTTAAGATACTCCATAGCTAGGTCTTGTAAATCTTCATGGTATCAGAGCAGGTTGTCTAGCCTGTGAGTCTGAGAGTGAGAGAAACTTCAGTGCTTAGATTCTTGAGAAGATTCTTATCTTCTACAAGCACTTCAATCTTGAAAGAGGGAGCATTTTATCTACAGGTGTCAGATCAGGTGGAGTCTTGCACTGTTGGAGAGTTATTGGCAAGGGGAGTGGGATGATCCAAAAACTTTCTAAATCTGGCTAAGTTTTGGAGAGTCTTTCTGGAGGAGCTTACACAAAAGTAGGGCGCACTTTTGGTAGGGGCTTCTGGTTTCTGTTCCAGTGGAGCCTAGTGCTTGTGCTAGTGAGGCCACACCAAGTGGCAAAGACAAAAGCAGGAGCTGAAGGGTTGCCTTGAAGTGGCTACATACCCTAGTTTGGGGTTAAACCCTTGTTGCTGGAAGCTGTTCTTTTCTGATCTCTTTCAAGTTGAGCTTCTGTTTTAAGCACATATTTTAGCATGGCAAGTCTTGGGGAGAGTTTGCTGGGTAAATCTAGCAAACTAGATGGCACAAACTACAGAGTGTGGAAGTTCAAGATAGCCAATATCTTGATGGATAAGAATTGCTGGGAGGTCATGACAGGTATAGAACCTGTACCAACATCTGATCCTGAATTGAAGGACTACATGAACAGGAGACATAAAGCTCATAGGATAATCAATCTTTCTGTCAAGGACAATATTATTCCTCACATTTGCAATGCAAGGGATGCAGCTGATGCTTGGACAATTCTGAAGTCTATGTTTGAAACAGTGGATTCAGCCAAGCTGGTGTATTTGCAAAACAGGTTACATACTCTCAAGATGGAAGCAGGTGCAACAATTGGTGATCATATTACAAAGGTCAAGGACCTATTGGATCAGCTTGCTTCAGTTGGAGAGAAAGTAAGTGACAGGAGTATTGTTCCCATAGTCTTGAACAGCTTGTCATTCAACTATCAAGACTATGTGATGTCCCTTTCTGCTAGGGAGAAACTCCCAACCTTTGGGGAGTTATGTGGTCTTCTTTTACAGGAGGAGATGAGAAGGAAGAATCTTTCTGAAAGGGAAGATAATCCAGAGCTTGCATTTGCTTCTAAGAAGAAGCAAAACTTTCATAAGAAAGGCAAAGGCAAAAAGAAGAACTCAAAGCAAAGCTTGGAGCAGCAGGTGTCCAAGTTACAGGTTGGAGAGGAGTCAAGCACCAATTCTTCATCTACACCCAAGAGGAAGGGCAACTGCAACTATTGTGGTAAGTATGGGCATTTTGCTTTTGAATGCAGGAAGAAGCAAAGTGATCAGAAGAAGGGAAAGAACCAGCAGAGTCACTTTGTTGACAAAGTTGCAGAGGAGGAGCAATCTGGTGTGCTTGAGCTATTCACAGCAGCCCTATCATCTGAATCCACATTTGGTGGATGGTACATTGATTCTGGAGCCTCAAAGCACATGACACCTCATAGAGATTGGTTTTGCACCTATGAGGAGACAGAAGATGGCCAGCATGTTTGCCTTGGAGATAATTCTACACGTATGGTGAGGGGCAAAGGTACAGTTGCAATACAGCTATCATCAGGTGAGGTGAAGGAAATTAAAAGTGTGTTGCATGTACCAGGGTTGGCTAAGAACCTGTTATCTGTTGGTGCCATTACCAAACAGAACATGGTGGTAGAGTTTAGTGATTCTAAATGTTTGGTAAAAGACAAAGAGAAGAACTTCAAAGTGGTAGCCAAGGGAATGCAAGAAGGAGGTCTTTACAAGCTTTTCACAACCATTCCTAGCCAAGAGGCCTTGTCTGCAAGAGATACTAATCGGGACAAGCTTTGGCATGAGAGATATGGTCATTTGAGTTACAAAAGTTTGCAAGTTTTGAACACGCACAAAATGGTAGTAGATCTTCCTAGCATTAAGTCTTCTTCAGATACATGTGAGGCTTGTGCATTAGGGAAGCAACAGAGGAAAAAGTTTCCAAAGGAGAAAGCTACCAGGGCCAAGGGCATTCTTGAACTTGTGCATTCAGATTTATGTGGTCCCATGCAGGTCAAATCAGCAGGGGGGGCATACTATCTCATGACCTTCGTAGATGATTTCTCTCGGAAGGTATGGGTCTATTTTCTGAAACTGAAATCTGAAGCGTTCAAATACTTCAAACAGTGGAAAGCTATGGTGGAAAACCACACAGGAAAGAGGTTAAAGACTCTCAGGTCAGATAAGGGTGGTGAGTATATTTCTGATGAGTTCAAAGATCTTTGCAAAGCATGTGGGATAAAGAGACAGTTTACTGCTCCACATACACCGCAGCAAAACGGCGTGGCTGAGCGGAAAAACAGGTCTATAGTTGAGTTTGCGAGGAGCATGCTCAAGGCAAAGGGGTTGCCAAATTCCTTCTGGGCAGAAGCGGTAGCAACTGCTGTTTTTCTATTGAATAGAAGTCCAACCAAAGCAGTTGAAGGAATCACGCCAGAAGAGGCATATAGTGGCAACAAGTCCAAGGTGGGCAGCCTTCGAGTATTTGGGTGTACAGCATATGCACATATACCAAAGGACTTGCGGAAGAAACTTGATGCAAAATCCGTAAAGTGTGTCTTTCTTGGGTATAGTGAAGGTGAGAAAGCTTATGTGCTATATGATCTCGAAAACAGGAGGAAGATCCTAAGTCGAGATGTCATCTTTGATGAAGAGCATGCACCCAAGATACAGGAGCAGGAGAAGGAAGGAATTACTGAGTTCATACCCTTGATTGATTCCACGGATGAGGATCCTAGTCAAGAGTCCTGTAAGCCTCAAGTGCAGGAGCAACAACAGGAAACCGAACCTACTAGTTCGAGACCTCTTTTTGGCCAAGTACCAGAAGCAGAAGTTGGGGACAAACGGAAGACTAAAACAGTACCATGGGATACGTGGTCACCATCCACATCACCTACTGCTAGAAAAAAGCTACCTAGGTGGTATTGGGAAACAATCAAAGAAGGTCAAATGATTGAAGAAGGAGAGAGCAGTGAACAGGGTGTCAGAAGATCTCTTAGGTCTCATGAGAGACAAGAGACTAACTTTGCTCTTATGTCCACTATTCTGAATGCAGATGAGCCACAATTCTTTCACGAAGCCGTGAGAGAAAAGGTATGGCAACATGCCATCCAGGAGGAGTACGACTCCATTGTCAAGAATGACACATGGGAGCTCACTACATTGCCAGAAGGGAAGCAACCAATAGGTTGCAAGTGGGTCTATAAGACCAAGTTTCATGCCAATGGAACAGTGGACAAGTACAAGGCAAGGTTGGTGGCGAAAGGCTATGCTCAGCAAGAGGGGCTAGACTATGATGAGACATTCGCACCTGTTGCTAAAATGACATCTATCAGGACCGTTTTGGCTATAGCCTCATATTTTGATTGGGATGTCCATCAAATGGATGTCAAGAGTGCCTTTCTTAATGGGCACCTACAGGAGGAGGTTTACATGGAACAACCGTAGGGATTTGAAATAACAGGCAAGGAGAATCTGGTTTGCAGGCTTAGGAAAGCCTTGTATGGGCTCAAACAGGCGCCAAGGGCTTGGTATAGCCGAATTGATGAGTACTTTGCAAGGCAAGGGTTTGAGAAGAGTAAGTCTGATTGCAATCTTTATGTCTTAAGGGAAGGAGAAGACTTTGTGGTTGTTGTGCTCTATGTGGATGATCTACTCATCACGGGAAGCAATAAGAAGCTTATTGCTTGTGTTAAGAAGAATCTTTCTAATGAGTTTGAAATGAAAGATTTGGGTTTGCTACACTATTGCCTAGGAGTTGAAGTTTGGAAAGGAAAGCGTTGTCTTTTTATCTCACAGGCAAAGTATGCACAGAAATTATTGAAGAGGTTTAACATGCAAGAAAGCAAACCAATCAGCACACCCATGGATGCAAGCAACAAGCCATCAAAAGATGATGGTCCAGCATTTGCAGATGAGACGCTCTATCGTCAGTTAGTGGGCAGCCTGATTTACCTTACTACCACCAGGCCAGATATTGCTTATGCGGTTGGAATCGCAAGTCAATACATGTGTAAGCCTACCGAAGCACATTGGAAGGCAGCCAAGCGGATCCTACGATATGTAAGAGGGACAGTGACTTATGGGATTGGATACACGGATGACGGGAACCTTCAGCTGGAAGGCTATTCAGATTCTAATTGGGCAGGTGATAGAGACGATCGGAGATCGACGACAGGCTATTGTTTCAGCCTAGGTTCAGGGGCTATATCGTGGTGTAGTAAGAAGCAGCCTACTATTGCTCTATCGTCTACTGAAGCTGAGTACAGGGCGACTACGAGGTCTGCCTGTGAAGCCATTTGGTTACGCCGTCTACTTGAGGACATGCAGATTGCTCAAGTAAGACCTACATTGTTACATTGTGATAACCAAAGCTGCATTCAGCTTGCAAGGAATCCAGTCTATCATGCACGGACAAAACACATAGAGGTGGACCAACATTTTATACGAGAGAAAGTGCACAGTGGGGAGATCGAGCTAGTTTATTGTGACACCAACGACCAGACAGCTGATATTTTTACTAAACCACTTAGTAAAGATAAGTTTGAAAAGTTCAGAACTTTGTTGGGTGTCAGTTTGAATAAAATTGCCATTAAGGGGGGGTGTTGAAGAGTAATGCCTATTTTACCCTTTTTTTTTTGGCTAAGCATTAGTTAAGTTGTACATAACTCATGGGGCATGTTTTAATTAAATGCATGACCCCCCCTTTTGTTAAGTTATGTAAATTAGTGCAAGTGGCCCACTTGGCCAAGTAGCTCACTCCTATGGTTGACACCTAGACTTTTCCATGCATGTAAAGGAGGTGCTTGCCTCACAAGGGATTTGGAGGACCCACGCCCTCCTCTCTCTCTCTAGCAATTCATTTCTTCTTGAGACTTTTGAGTTTGTGAGATGCTCATGCAATTCTCCTTGTGTGTGATCTTTCCATAGCCAAGTTTTCTCAAGCTTTCATAGTTGATCTAGCATCTGAGTTAAGATACTCCATAGCTAGGTCTTGTAAATCTTCACAAGATCCACTCAGAACTTTCACTGAAGTCCCCACTGTAGAAAGCGCCCTCCTACAGTCCCGGCTGTCCAAAAAGACTCAAAATTTTTTGTCTCAAATTAGAAAGTTTTTGGCTCCCTGTACTCCCCTTGCCAACAGTACTCCAACCATGTAGATAGCACAGAGATCAGATGCCCCTACAAAAAGTGCTCCCTCTTCAAAGGTAAGCTGCTCTCCAGGAATGGCAGGAATCTGATCAAAAACAGGTCCAAGCTTTCACCACACCACAGGCAACATAACCTGCTCTGATACCATGACAAATTCCAAGGCCTAGCTATGGAGTATCATAACAGCATAGTAAGCACACTATGAAAGCTTCAGAAACCAGCTATGGAGTAGAACACAAAAGCAAGAGAGAGAGGACTTCAAAGCTCACACAACATGAATGAATATTCAAAGTGTAGTAGGGCGTGGAAACCCCTCCAAAGTTTGGGCTACATATAGCATGTTATGTATAGAGGTGATGTCTTGCTAATTCTAGCTCTAGAACCCACATGGGTCCTTAACCTACTTGATTTACTTGCCTAATTAGCACAAGTGGGGTGTACTATGTACATAAATGTTTTACCCCCATGTCTTATGCACAACTTACAAGTTACAAGTATACAAGCCTTAAGGGGCAAAATAGGCATTTATTTCAACACCTTTAGCTTCCTTTTTGCCTTTTTGAAACAGCTTCTTGACAAAGAATCCTTGCTCCTTGAAGTCCTCTTGTGGGATCGGATTTTGCCTCCTCCCTTCTTCATGAAGAAGTAGCCCATTCAATTCTTCAAAAGTAGGTCTTTTCTTTCTTAAAGATAAGGTCATCACAAATTTTGATATACTAAAGGTAAATTATTGGGTATGATGGGAACAAGACAATTTTCTGGTACACTCTTTCCTGTAGCTGTCAGTTGATCCTTTTATTCCTGAACTTGCCGTGTAATCTGTAATTGACTCCTCCTGAATTTGTCTTCAAAGTATGTAATTTATTGGTTAAGAATAAGATACAAGATTGATTTACAGTCTCATACATTCTCTTAGGTATGTCCCAAGCTTCTTGAGGGCCTTCGTGAACTATAATTGGAACCATCATGCTTGCTTGACTCAGGTAACATTGACTCATGAAGACTTGCCATCTTTCGAAAAGAATTCAAAATAACTCAGCTGTCCACAAAGTGTAGTTTCTATGATCTGTCCAGGTCTTCCTGGCAACGTTATGAACAACTTTCAACCAAACAGTTCCATAGCAATCTGCCGAGCAGTAACTTCCAAAAACGAACCTTGCTGTCCTTGCAGCAATCTTCCAAACCCTAGCAAAAGTTCAGTCAGCTATTGTCCATCCAAACATAGCAGCAATCCAGCTATCAACAATCTTTCAACAGTAGATCTGCAGCAAATCTGATTTTAGTAATGTTCTGGTATAACGATTTTCAACAGTAAGTAAGAATCTGCAGCATTTGCTAGGAATTAATGGATTAATTAATTCATTGTAGAGGCCAGCCTGCGTGCTAGAAGGCCTATTTTTATTTTTAGTATAAGTACTATATATTTTCAGTATAGGTACCTAAGTTAGTACCAATTTTGCTAGAATAGTGATCGTTTCAGCTACCTTGGATCATCAGATTTTGCCATTTGCAAGGTGGTAAATCCTTCTAGATTGTGACGGTTGACTGAAATCTGTTTATTAATTTGACTTTTCTTTTAAGTTCTCTCATATTATGTGATTTGAGTTTTTGATATAAGTTTGAAATCTACATGGCCGTTTTACTTTCTTGAATATTATTCTTTTTGGAAGCTATAAGAAAATTCTTTTGAAGACGGGTCCTAATTATGGTAAGACTTTACGATTAATTTGTTCTGAAATGCTATTTCTACTGAACAGGGCTAGGTATGATAATCTAAAGGCCAAAGTAGACGAAATTGAAAATCAGCTTCGTGAACTGAAAGCCGACAAGCGTGAAAGTGAGCGTGACGCCAAGGTATCGGAGGCTGTGAGAAGCCTGAAACGCCTTTTTCCTGGTGTGCATGGCCGTATGACGGATCTTTGTAGGCCTACCCAAAAGAAATACAACCTTGCAGTTACTGTTGCTATGGGGAAATTTATGGATGCTGTTGTGGTTGAGGATGAAAACACTGGCAAGGAATGTATCAAGGTGAAATCTTAAGTCTTACAGAGTCATAATACCTTGTAACTTATGAATCAGGCATTTAGTGGAAAGTTCAAAACTGAAGTCTTGGGCTGTTGTGGTGCTTAGTAGTCATTTGCATTTGAGTTCTTCATTACATGCTGTTGAGTTTTGTTACTACCAAAGTTGCAAAATTGGTAAAATTGGCTTTATGCATGCTTCGAGTTCATAACTGTGCACTGTTTTCTTTCTTGTATTTTTGCTATGGCGTGAACTCCTGAGCTTGAGCAGAGGAAAAGTAGTCCTAACTAACTCACTACTTATTAGAGGACATAAATTTACAGTTTCTTGATTAGCGTTATCCTGTATTTTCAAAGACTGCATGCATGGAACAATGATAGTGTTATGTTCTCCAATTAAAATATGATGTCTTGCATCTAAAAGGTTTCCAGATGCTAGATATAGTTTTGGAAAATCAAGGTCCATAGACTTTTCGCTTTCTTGAATGGCGTTAGAAGCAGAATGCTAGATCTTGTGTCAGAGCGCATGTTGATATTCAGTGCTATTTGGGTTCTTACGTTTATTATAAATCTTTTCTCCTTTTTTATAAGTTGCTGTTTAGAGGAGGATTATATGGATAATAGTCATGTGAAAATTCCAAACAGAGAGGACAGGAACTTACAATGTGGGCTGAGTTAGAGGAAACAGCTTTTTTTCTCACATGTGAGCCGAAATTGTGTGTATATGAAAAGTCTGGCGGTCTTAATTTATGCTCTATGAGGGAATTCCTCTTCTATTAATATCTTGGTGGAGTTGGTGACCTGTGCATTGTCCATTTCGCAGCATCTAGATGTGTGAAATGGGGATCGACACTGTCAATGTGGCTTTTTACATCTCAGTGTTATCCTTAATGTCCTAGTGACCTCTGAGATTGAATGATGCTCAGCAATATCGTACATTTTATTTGTAGTGGCTTGGTTTACGCATTTCAATGCCAAACACCAATGGCCAACTGTTGAAAAGTAAATAGTCATTACTTCTCGCATGACCTTACAGTTTGTGAAATGTCTGTGAAAATCTCCACCATGTGGGTTTTGCCAACAGCAACAATGTTTTGCAGATGTGCTCATATCCATAGGTCACCTGCAAATGCATTTGCTGCTGCTTGCAAACTCACAAACGAGTTTGTCTGTGGTTCCATGTAAAAAACTAGTAAACATTTTGTCAATGTGAAAACCGAGTTACAAAACAAATAATGCTCAAAATTTTCAGTTTCGATGCACATCTTCCAGTATTTTGGTGACCTACAAGTTTCTAGACTGTACAAGTTTTTGTAATATTTAGGGTTCTTTTAGGATTATATTTGCAAACTAAACATGCCCCTCCTCACAGGCACACTTGCCATCTTGTTTCTAGACCTAAATGTTCGATGTTTGCAAATCTTTACTAGCAACTGTGCTGATATGTGAAGTTTTTTATCAGGAAAGTATCCACCGTGGAAGGTATCCACCTGTATGGACCAAACCGCAGACGCACAAGATTTGGCTCCTGTGTCAGTATCTATATTTTCCTCCTCAATAGGCAGGTTCCTTGTGTCTCCCATGTGAATGGTCTTTCCTCTAGCTCTAACCTCCTATTTGCCCCTGGCTCTTCCTCATTATATATGTCACTCGATGTAGCATCGGCAGGCCTAGAGATCCCTGCATTGGAAGAGTTTGGTGTGAAGGGCCCTTCACATTGAAGTCTCTGTTCTGGAAGTAAATGGCCTGGAGGGGCATTTTACTTGAGGAACAGGTCTTAAGGACCCTGCACCCAATGAAGATGGTCTGGAGGATGCTTCACCTGACAGAATGGCCTGGAAGGATTTTCCTCCCTGAAAATAAGCAACCCTTATGAATGGGAATTTGAAAATTTGGCAGTCAAGCAAAGTTATTCATTGGGCTTTTTTATGTAATGTGGTAGATGCAGCTATGGTGGAGCCTGGTGTCACATCATTGATGATGTTTATTGAAGATATACCTCATGGCATACCTATCACTGTTTGGAGGCCCATTGATAATTCCTTGAACATGTCATTCGAACTCCATTTATCTTCCTGGGCTACAGCTGTGTTTTATCCCACAGAATTATGATACATAAAATACAGTGTGTTCCATCATCTAGCTGTGTAGGCTTCAGATCAAAACTGCGTGGATTATAACCTACTCCCCCAACTGATATCTGTTCATCAAAAGTTTATCAGCATAAAGAGAGGATACCTTTCGCTGGAATGGTATAGGTTTTAAAGAAACCCTCTGAAGCACTTACAATTTATTTGAGCGTTTAATAGATATTGATGCTCATATTTTCTGTCCCATTTTTGTGTTCCCTTGTACGCAATTTGAAGGTCCTGTGCTCTTAATGGGAAGAAGAAGCTTTTACCATTTAGGCTCACTTCTCCAATAAAAGTCATTCTAAGCTTTCATATTTAAATGTTGTACACTCAAAATAACAATCACGTGTTTTTCCTGGCAGTATTTGAAAGAGCAGCGCTTACCTCCACAAACATTCATACCATTACAGTCTGCACGTGTTAAGCCTATTCAGGAAAAGTTGCGTACTTTGGGGGGCTCTGCAAAACTGGTCTATGATGTCATACAATATCCACTTTCAAGTTTTAGTTTGGAATATAACTGATAGTACTTTTTTTTAAAAATTAAATTGTGAGTCAGAAGGATTGCTTGTAACTCTTGAGTCTTAAGTGCAGTGCTTTGCTAATGTATCATTGAGATATGGAGATGTTATTCTTGACTGTATAACATTTGACTCTGCTCTAGAGAAAGCTTTGTTGTATGCTGTTGGCAACACTTTAGTATGTGATAACCTCGACGAAGCCAAGGTTCTAGGGTGGGGAAATGAGCGCTACAAAGGTATCTGTTCTCTACCAGTTTGATTTTACTGCATGTGTAGTCTTAGCATTCCCCAGGACGCTTTAACATAGACCAGAATTTGAATGAAGTAATCTATTTGTGCTCTCTGATACTCTATTCTTTTGCAGTTGTAACTCTTGATGGTATATTGCTTGCAAAATCTGGTACAATGACTGGAGGTATAAGTGGCGGTATGGAAGCAAAGTCGCAGAAGTGGGATGATCGAGCTATAGAAGGTATACCTGCTGCCAATTGCTCAATAATAAGTAGTTTACAATTGTTCTGCACAAATTAAATACAACGACCCTACAAATGGATGCACAAAATCCATGGATGGAGATAAATTATCAATTTTATTTGACTTTACATTTTCCGATACTTGTTTGGTGCAAAACTGGGCTTAGCTTTAAGTTTCTTGCCTTTTCAGCCTTGAAAAAGAACAAAGAGCGTTATGAGGTTGAGATGGCAGAGTTGGGATCAGCCAGAGATATGCAGAGCAAGGAATCCGAAGCTGCTGGTAAGATCACCGGATTGGAGAGAAAGATTCAGTATGCAGATATTGAAAAGGTATTTTATGTTTGCTAATGTGCAAATTCAGCACATGAAGAGGTTCTTCATTGTGACCTTGTTGTGAATGTTCAAGAAGGATTTTTCTTATGGAAAGAAGATAAAAGTAGACATTGGGTTCCAACATTTGATGCAGTTCGCACTTACTGTTCCTATGTAGGAAGCAACATCTAGCAATGACGTTTTGAGCTTCTGCAACTATGCTTTGTTGATGTGACTTTTCCATATTTTAGGGTCTTTGTGACTTTGATGCTAAGCAACTTTGAAGAAAGTGTTCTCGCTTAAGCCACCTCCTCATGGCTCAAATGATGAGAACAGGAGGAGACAATGTTGGCATGAATAACAAAGAAAGAATAGCAGGAGATGGTAACAAAGAGTCGCATGCAACTAGAGGCTGTCAGTGAAAATATGTAATATCGGGGTCACTTGGGTGAATGACATATGGAACAGAATGAAGAAAAAAGTTCTCATCTGCAAGCGTCTTAGATGTAGATAGTGGACAGACAAAGAAGAAACAATTGTGGGAGGAGGATGCTAGTGAGATTGACATCCCCAGGTGGCATAGGAGTAGAAACCAATTATGTAGGAAGACTATAACTCAAATGCATGATAATATGCCGTGACTTCATAGGCTGTAAAGCTCCCATGATAGCCTTGAAACTCATAGCTTTCTTGGCTTGAAATGCCTCAAACCTTTATTTATATCGGCTTGAGAACTATGAAATTGCTCATTTAATCTTGACCAGACTTGAAGTGCATCAAACTCAGCACCAAAAATGGGCCACAACATCCTCTAAAAAAGAAGTCATCTTAACCGCTGTAGCTCGAGTACAAAAAGAAAATCAGCTAAAATTTGGAGTGTAGTGTTACAATTTAGAAGTACTAGCAGCTATAGCTCAAGTAACAAGTGGGATATTAAGCTAGAAAATGAAGTGTAGTATTGCCAATTAGAATTACTAGAAGTGATGTATGCCAAAACTTGGTAGAAATCATAATCAGAAGGGGCAAAAATCATTCAAATTGCAATTTGAGTGTATTACAAAAAACATCAAGCTGGGGAAAATTTTCATGTCATATCTCAGGACCCCAAGACTGCTATCTATGATTAGGTTTTGCACACAATAGGGAAGTGGATTGCTCAGTCACCACCCAATTATAGAATCCATCCAGATCCATTCTAGAACCTTGCTCCTGTAGACAAGCACACTATGAAGACTTAGGTGACAGCATCTTGTATTGCAAGGACCCATCCCTCATCTATCACTAGCTCATGCATATCACAAAGTATCATCCTAGAAAAGCATCCGTCATACACCTTTGCCGAGTATGAATGGCACTGGAGACCTGCCTTGTATACGGGTTCTTGGTAAGCACTCTCCCGCCGTATACATGTCTTCATGGGGATATGACTCATCGTAGTTGCACATTATGACGAATATCACAGATCTCCGTATCCAACAATCCATTTCCTAACCTCTGGTGGGAACCCTGGGTTGGCAGGGACGTACTAATATAGGTATGTAGCATTCCCTCTCCCCAAGAATTCACTTCTTTTAGGAGGAAATTATGGAATTTCATTTTTGGTTTATCCTCTCCTTAGGCATCATAATCTTATGACTTACTAAGTGAAAATTTTTTGTGTTTCTAAGTTTATGTTGATGTACGTCTAAGACATTCTTTGGCTTCAGCAGTACAAAAAGATGTTAGATTCTCCAATTGAGTTAGTTTCTCCTTCAAGATTAAGTTGTCTTTTCTACCAAGCCATTATTCAACTAACAAATCATGAAGTAGATGATACACTCTCACTTATGAAATAAGTTTTAATTCACAACCCAAATGCAGTGCTATAGGGGTAACCTTGTTTGTCACTTTTGTGGAGGTCCATGATTGGCACACTCATTCGTGTGTGAGAGCTTGCTAGGACTTGGTCGTTGGTTGTGATAGACCTTTGGCCAGATGTCTAGCAATAGTTACCAACCATCGCTGTAGCCTGTTGACTGACACCCTTTAGAAACCTCTTTGTTGGGGCTTATGTTGGTTTGAGATGGGGCCCTAACAATGTCCAAGTAGATGTTTAGATTCTTAAGAAACGAAAATCTGTTTGAAGAAGATGAGCTTAAAAGTGAATCTTTGAACTCCTAAAAACCTGATAGAAATTTGAATGTAAATCTCTAATCGCCGTGTTATGTTGGTTTGAGATGGGGCACTAACAGTGTCCAAATAGATGTTTAGATTGCGGAAAAACGAAAATCTGTTTGAAGAAGCTGAGTTCTTTCGGCATTCAAAAGAACAATGCCCATACTTGCCACAATAGTTGCAGTTGCCCTTCCTCTTGGGTGTAGATGAGGAATTGGTGCTTGACTCCTCTCCAACCTGTACCTTGGACACCTGCTACTCCAAGCTTTGCTTTGAGTTCTTCCCTTTGCCTTTGCCTTTCTTCTGAAAGTTCTGCTTCTTCTTAGAAGCAAATGCATGTTCTGGATTATCTTCCCTTTCAGAAAGATTCTTCCTTCATCTCCTCATTTGAACTCCTAAAAATCTGATAAAATTTGAATGTAAATCTCTAAATCGCCCTATAGTGAGAAATTCCAAAGATGTGATTAGATTGAAAGAAATGCGAAAACTTGAGCACCAAAAATTGAAGTTGAAGAAGTTGGGCTCTCTAAAATTTGTCGTGCCCTAATTTATAATGAAAACGATCACAAAACCCTATCTTAAGCGGGCCACTACCTAGAGGATTATTATGTAGTTGTGAATTCTACGTAATCTTGAAAAGGAAACCAAAATCAGAGGTTTCTCCTTCTTTGCACCTACAAATTTGATGGAAACAATTGTATTGCACATTGCAGATGATAATCCATCTTCTCAAATTTAGTAATGGCCATTTCTCCTAGTTTGAAAAGCACTTTGATAGCAAGTTTTGACTCCAACTTTTCTCATTGATAGAAAAATATGTGACAAGATGATGAATGAATGGGTTCTCCAGAGAACAGACCCCATCATTGAGTAAAGCTATGCTGTCAGATACTGTAACTATGCCAAGATCCTAGACCATTTTCTATCACAAATCGGGCTCACAAGTCTATATATTTCTTTGAAACCCTATTGCGACCTAAACTCCTATAGGTACAAGACGACGTCTTGAGGTCGAGCGTCTCCTATATTGTAGGGGATCTTTATGACATTCAATAATTTACAAGACCAAGCAACCTGTTAAATCATCTAAAAAATAATTCACAAATTTCTCACTCGCCCAAGTTCCAACACTTGGAACTGTTTTGAGTTTTTGCACTCATAGTGTTCTTTTAGCAACTATTATAAAATATCACCAAATAAAGGATATAAGACCATTATCACTCATAAATTCTAAATTATCCATTTGACTAATATTGGGATCAAGTATTGGTCTTGCTACTTTTCTATAGACTATGAAGAGCATTGTCTCAAGGTCAAATGTGCAGAGATTACTTTGCAGAACTATATATACTTAAAACTCAAAGGTAATATTTCTTTGGTGAGAAGTTTGACTGCAGTGTCCTCAGCATGTGAAATTGTTCACAGGAATGCTTTTTATATGTCATCAGTTACTTTGTTCAAAGTAAGATACTACCAAGTACAGTAATCAAGTGTATTGTTCATAATATGCTCGTTGTTGTTTATAACATCGGCGAAAAATATTTTAGCTTTAGCGTGTGGGTTCTTCAGAAAACGATTGAAGCGAAGCTTGCAAAGCTGGAGCAGGAGCGAGAGACAAACCAGAGAGAGATCGAACGCATCAAACCAGAGCTTGAGAAGGTGAATCCCCTGCTGTATTTTCCAGGATATCAAAGGGTCTTGACTCTTTTAGTCTTATTGTTTGACATTGATGATTTTTGTTGCAGTTGCGGGATGTAATTATAAATAGAGGCAAAGCAATAGCAAAACTGGAAAGTCGAATCAATGAGATTATCGATAGGATCTACAAGGAGTTCAGTGAATC
Organism: Diphasiastrum complanatum; assembly: GCA_029204225.1. Taxonomy (NCBI): domain Eukaryota; kingdom Viridiplantae; phylum Streptophyta; class Lycopodiopsida; order Lycopodiales; family Lycopodiaceae; genus Diphasiastrum; species Diphasiastrum complanatum. The sequence goes on from CM055093.1 coordinate 49,198,333, forward strand.
TGTTGGAGTCGCAAATATACGTGAATATGAAGAAAATCAGTTGCGTGTGGCTCAAGAGCTGGCAGAAAGGAGGTTAAACCTGAGTAGCCAAATGTCAAAGTTGAAAAATCAGTACGTATTGCCCCTGTAATCATCCCTAATTTCTAAAATCACTGCTGGTTGTGGCAAAATTCATGACATGTAGTAACTCGAAAAGCAGGAGACAGTACCATCAGTTGGGAAGGATTAATCTATGCTGTTGATATTGCTACAATGAAACACTAAGATTTAGCACTGTTTGCTGGAGTATTTTTATAATACATTGAAGTTTTAATTCCAATCTGCAAAGCTACATGTTTTGAAGCTGTGCTGCTGTGATGACAATCTTTAACAACTATTGGAACATAAAAGAGGACATGATATTACTTCATGTTGCTCTATTTAAAGTGTTTAATTGGTAAGGTTAGTTCCGCTATGCATTGGAAAATGTCCTTTGTGGCTGTTGGTGATACTTTTGAGGTGTTCAGAGCATGTTTTAATGACTAAGAGGGTGTTTCTTAATTTTTATGTACAGACTGTGATACTTATGCACATTTACTTATGCACATGATGGTGATCGATACATCACAATTGCCTTACATAGGGCATTCAATCGATTGAAAAAATAATGCAAAGATGACATCTGACGAGAATTAAAATTTTAAAAAGCAAATTTGAAGAGACAAGGAGAATATGAGAGTTAGAAGAGGGGGTAGCTATGTGTGTGAAAGACAAAAAAGAAAGAAAGATTACTTAGTGTCTCTGAGATACCATAAATATGTAAGACTGAAAAAAGGACATTTCAAGTGTGTATGGAAGCTCAGGGAGTGTAGGTAAAATAGACTAACGTCACTCATAGAGAATAAATTCGAACTACAATAAAGCCATAAGAATTTGACACTAATCCTTCAAGAAGAAGTTACCTCAAGAAATCACAAAGACTGAATAGGCTCTCTCTCTGTCAATGCTATGCATTAAAATAGGCAGTGATGGTACAAAAAGGAGCTACTGGTGCTGAATTCCTAGTTGCTACTGTGGTGTCTGGCAGGTCGCCGTTGTCGAATCACGAGTTGGACCCGCCGACGTATGATATGGTTTCTGGCAGGGACAAGGGTGTCATACTTCAAGTCTGATTCGTGTGCTCTTCATTTGGAGTAAAGATGTAGTATGTGTGTGTGGCTGTGAAGTGTGAAACTTTTTGGATTGTGTGATCTCTCAAAGCAAGAATGCTACACATCTCTGATTTTCGTATCCCATGCAATGAGATGGGTTGATTCCGAAATAGCATTCCTCTGTTCATACCTCGCTTATAGAACGTAGCTGGCATATCCAGTCTTCTTGAGGAGTGCCTTTGAATCTGCCTGTGACCACCTCAAGGTGGTGAGATGAACTATGAGACCCTTGGCTAACTCATGGTGAAGCTCAAATTGTGAGACATCTCCACATCCAGATAAGGGTCTCTGGTCAGGACTTTGAAAGAGGTCATCTGAAGAAATCTGTCCTGTAGAAGTCAGCTTTGACTTCCAGGTAACTAGAGCACTGTGATTATTGCTATAGTAGATGTCCCTGCTTTTGAAGCTTTTGAGAAGGTACAACCCCCATGACTGGATATCTAGAGCTATCCATGTTCCCCAACTCCTTAATCTGATGAAGATGAATGATCAGCACGGAGAGGGCTTCCACCTGAATAAGAGGTACGATGAATTCTGCTAGTATTATCTGATGTCGACAGTTGTACTAAGGGTTTGGCCTGAATTAGTCACAAGAGCACACCGATCTGGAGGTTGGAAAGGCTGGACTAGTCACATGCTGTGAGTATGTCTCTGCTGGATACATGGTGTTGATATGATCAATGTGTCAAAGAGGTGACACTTACCCTTCGTGTCTCTAATATGTCGATTGAAGCATAATCTCTCCGTGACATGGGAGGCCTTCCCTTTTCCCAATATATTGCAAGTCTCATACTGAAAATAGGATCAGTGAATAGCACCTCCAGGTAGGGATAAGAGGAGACGTTCTCCAAGGTTGATTGTCTATGAAGGAGGTAGACACGCATTTACGATTTGGAATGTTGAAGACCATCATCTTGGTTTTCTTGAGGTTTGCCTCCAAGTCCTATAGAAAGACACAATGTATCCAAATTTTGGTCTTTCCTCTGAAGAAGAGAAAAGAACCACATCGTTAGCACAGTGCAACATAGATATCAAAATGTATCCTAGCCGACAGCCCTGTTGACCATCCTCAAAAACAGGTTTCTCCGACTCATCATTATACAGGCCAAAGAGGGTAGGGGAAAGAAAACACCCGTGCTTCACTCCTATAGTGCTGGAAATTGGCTCAAAGATACCATCCCCTATACGAAAACATCCAAGGACTCGCTCATATGGAGCCATCACTACCAGCACCGTATTTGAAGATCTCTAAGTCTTTGAGCAAGAAGGTGGCTTGGTACGGAGTCAAAGGCCTACTTGAAGTCAACAAAGCAACAATATATTGTTTTGAGGGAGAGTGATGTGTCCTGAACCCAGCCTTATGCTTGTAGTCTCTTGGTCTCTACTTTATTGCTCAGTGTTGATTGAAGTATAATCCCGTAGGTTTTGGAGATTAACGTGCCCAATTATGTGTTTTGATAAATTTTTGCCTTCATGTGGTCCTCGACTTTGAGGATCTGGTGGATGACGTTGGTGCTTGTTTTTTTAATGAAACGATGTCTGTTGAGTAGTTTTGATTCTAGGTCTTTAATGTCCTTGGCTTTGTTGTGTTCCATTTGTGAATGACATTTTGAACCATTTGAGGCGTGAAGAAGTCAACGAGTCATGGAGATATGAATTTATCAAAATGTTTTTGTGGGTACGAAATAAAGGTTGTAGCATATTGGACTCAGATGTGAAGGTCTGGGGGAGAGGGGTGGAGATTGTGAGAGGCATTTACGCTAGAAGGTTCCGAACGATGAGTTGAAAAAGAGATTTGAGATTTGGTGAGTGGTATTTTTGGATCAATTGGATATGAAGATTAAGACATTCTTGGGAGGGAGGGAGGGAGGGCTTTTATTAATGTCTTTCCCATGCCAAAAGGTATATAAGACGAAAGAGTACATATCAAGTGTGGTACAAATGGGTGTTATGAACATAATCACAGATGTTGATATCAAATGAAGAACAATAGCTAAAGCCCTACAAGCAATAGCTAAGCATAGACAAGAGATCTCCCATGAAGAGCCCAAGCAATACCTATTAGCAAAGAATGAATACAATCAATCCGGTATCTAATGTCTAGCCCTATATATACTATCTAGAGGCCCTTAGTGGAACCTTCTAGAAGCCCTACAAGCAATAGCTAAGCATAGACAAGAGATCTCCCACGAAGAGCCCAAGCAATACCTATTAGCAAAGAATGAATACAATCAATCCGGTATCTAATGTCTAGCCCTATATATACTATCTAGAGGCCCTTAGTGGAACCTTCTAGAAATTAGGGCAACTAAGGGTACTTGGGTCCCATAAGGACATGCCCCTAATGGTAATGGCCCAAGACCTAAAGATATCCCAATTAGGGCCAATTAGTAATTAGGGTTAGCTTAGGTGAGTTCATAACACTCCCCAACTTTAAAAAACATTGCCCACGATGTTTGGGCTAAAACGAAAGAACCCTAAAAATTGAAAGAAAGGCCCCAAGTAATAGCTGTGGTAATAGCCAATCATAAGGAATAACAAAAAGAATCTAAATACACATAATACAGGAGCAAGAATGCATGAACCAATCGAAATATTGAAGGAGAGGACGTGAGGCGTCACATCAGGTACTCCAAAAGCAACACACAAACTCCATATAGCAGAAGACATCAATTTAAAATAATGAGAAGTTGATGTAGATGCATAAGAAAAATCCAGGAGAAAAGAAGCGCGCTCAAGGCACTCTGATAGCCCATGAATGCCACAAGAAAACCTGATCAGACGGGATCCCAACAACTGACATATCCAAAGCTAGTCGAATAAGCCATGAACACCACAAAAAGACAACATCGTGGCGACGAAAGGAACATCTTGGCAGCGTCATCTGAAACCAAGCAATATGGAACAACCAAGAATGCCAAGGAACCAGAAGAAGATCAAGTAGCAACCAGGAATGCCAAGGTATTCGTAATGCCCACGGTAGTAGAATACCAAGGTATCCAAAAAGCCTGAGAAGGTAGAACTGAATTAGCAATTGGAAGCCAATAAGGAAACTGAAAAAGAGATGAACACTCATCGCGAATAGTCGCATCATACACGTAACCATCAACCATATGTGCAAACCCAGTGATATAGGTGCCCCAAGAAAAGATATCAGCATCGGAAGACCAGCACCAAGGAGTAGGAACATAAGCAGGACGACAGGCACGCTGTAATAGCATGAAAACCAAGCCATATGCCAAGAAACATGGAGCATAAAGAGATCAGGATAGCTGGGATGGAGAAATGTGCACCAGCATGGTCAAAGGCCCAAGGTTTTTTTAAGGCCCATGAATGAGAAGTAGCAATGGCACACGGTGTTAGAGTTAATGTTTACTTTAGTACCCCTAATGTTATCATTTAGGATTAATTAGTGATAGTTTGGCCACGCCTGCGTGCTATTATAGGGGCCTTTACATTTATAGTAAGTCATATTTTAGGATCATTACTATTTATAGTAAATTCGTTTTTTAGTCATGCATGTAGGTGGGCGCACTACAACTAGAATAGGATTTGCTTTTATCACTTAGAAACTCAGCTGCGGTGTTTACCCAATATAGGTGGTAATTATAGCAATTAGATTTTTGTCTTTTGCTATTTGCTTTTTACCTTACACATAGTTTAGAGAAAGTATATATGTAGGCTGGCGCCCTACCTCATTTGTAATGGGACATAGTTGGAGTACACCTCTTCATCATTGTTGTTCTCTCTCATGTGTATGACTATTGTCTAACAACAATAGGAATCTTGTCTTGAGTTACTTGTATGATCAAGTCGGTTTTCTAACATGGTATCAGAGCGTGGTTCAAGATTCAAGAGAACAAGGAGGTACTTCAATGAACGGAATGAATTCACAAGGAATTGATTTGGCCATCATTTTCAAGGAGAAGAGCAGGTGCAGGTGGTGTCCCTAGCCAGCTCTCAAGTTTGATCTTCAACTACAACGGTGGCAGCTTTGTGGGAGAAGATCCGGTGTACAAGGAAAGAGCTGAGCTGCAAGAAGGAGATTATGGAATGGATTGGAACCTTACCTAGCTCAAAGCATGTAATTTCCTAGACTCCGCCTCTGAGCGCACTGCAGATTGAAGAATAGTACCATATAGCTTCGCAAGAATATGTCTTGGGGTCACCGTTTTTGTGAAAAGGGTGGATGATGCTGGTGCACTGGGAAGATAGGAAGCCAGAGAGAGAGAGAGAGAGAGAGAGAGAGAGAGAGAGAGAGAGAGAGAGTCCAGATCATTTGCCATTGATATTAGATAAGTACTTGTCTCTTGGTAGCTTTGAACATTCAGCAACATCGATAGAGTCAGATGAGATTTACGCTAATCATGATTCACTAATGTTGATGTTGAGTCTTGACATTGGACAAGTCACAAGTGCACCAATGGACTCAACTTTAAAGATTTCCACACATGATAATTTTCTCTGCTTTTCTTCGAGTCTCGGGAGACATGTCGCTTCTTCATACTTGAATCTTGAGCAACATTGTTGTTTCAACCTCAACTTTAATTATTCAGGCCTCAGTGCTCACTTTTTTATCTCAAATATTAAGGTTTTGTCCACAATGCAAAATGCACATTGCAGAGTCTAGACTTTAGTCTGTAGTGAATGTAGATCTGATTGAGACTTTAAAGTACATATTGCATTAGAATTTAGTACATTGTAGAATTTAGCATAATGTATTGTGCATTGAGCGTTTAAGATTGAAGACTTCTGGCTCAGGTAACTAGATTCTCGAATCCAGAACTCAAATTCATTATTCATTGAACATTCTAATTTCTAAATTTGATTCAAATTTCAACTTTCAACTGCGACTCTCGAGTCTGGAGTCTGGACTCTGTGACGTTGTCAACATTCAAGTTTCATCATTCACAATGTACATAAATTATAATACATATTACGAATCACGATACCGACTTACAATGCTAAGTGAAGTCTCCACTCCTAACTTCTAACATTACTTCACTTCCAACTTCCAAGTTCAAGTTTCACTCCATAAACTTGTCACACCAAGTTGGAGCTTTCTTCTTTCTACCCTTTTCATAGTAACTTTTTCTATGCTGCTTGTTTTCTGTTCTATAACCTGTTTTGGATATTGTCTCTGTGGAAACAAAATCTGTATGTTTCATGCTTGTAATTTTTTAGTTTAATTTCCTTGTATACTTGTGAGTTACTCTTGAAAGAGTTACATTTTGTAGGTTGGAGTATGAACAACGGCGTGATACAGAGGGTCCTGTTAGGCGATTGTCAAATACGTTGGTGTCTTTGAAAGAGCAGTTGAATAAATTGCAGAATGAAGAGGCTGAAGTGAAGGCTGCAGTAGATAAGAGTGCAGAAATTCTAGAAGATTTCAAAAAGGAAGGTCAAGGTACCTCGCAAGGCCCGTGAGCTTGCATGCAGAGAGAGAGAGAGAGAGAGAGAGAGAGAGAGAGAGAGATTAACAACAAAATGATCGTCAGAGGAATTTATAGCTCTACAAGTTCAATTGTGGTTTTTATGCAAATAGATGCTCCAGACTCCAGCAAATGCTTTACTTTATCTGGTTTTTACGACAAAACTTTGATATTCTGAGGAACAATTGGAGAGGAAAGCTGCATTGGTGCCAAGAGCGCACTTCCAAATGACTTGTTTACATCAAACAAGCTCGATGCTCTCACTGTAATTTTGGATATTGTTTCCAACTTTTCACCTCTGATTTGTATATTTTGAGCTGTCTGCATTAATGCTACCGCCGGGCTTAGGCATCTCCAATCTCTTTGAACTTTGCAACTACTCTGAAGGCATATTCATCCACGCTATGAGCTGAGGAACTACCTATTTTTCATGATAGTGTTTAATGGCAGTCATTATATGACCATGAATGTTCAAAACTCTTTCAAAGCTGTGCAAATTTCTTACCCCCTTGGTACCTTCTTTTTATTCTGTTTATTGTTTTGTGCACATTACCACTTCAAAGACTTGAACTATTTTCCGAAACATTTAGATTGAGCGAATTATTATTGGATTATAATCTGTATGAAATGAGACAGTTTTCTATTCTTAGTTCTTCCTAGTACCCAAAGTGTTGTGGCCTGTGCCAGAAACAAAGAGCTGAAAATTTTCAATGGCATTTCATTGTAAGATATTAAGGTAAGTACAAATATTTTTTTAGGGGTTAAGGCATTAAAACAGTCATCAAAGATTCTTTTTGATGTAATTGTGAGGCCCAAGTTTGAGTATTATACTGTGTCCTACAGAATGGTTTGGCTGTTTCTAAGGAAGACATTGTCTGCATGTTCTTCAGGTCGTGGTATGGAATTGAGAAAGTTTATTCGCTTTGTACTTCTTTGCTTTCAACTTCATTTTTTGCAGATACTTTCTTCAGATTCTAATTAGGTGCATCACGATATTGCTCCATACTGTAGCAGCTCCTTACTGGAAAAACTTCGTCTTTTCATGATTGTTTTTTCCATATGGGCCCCACTCTTACTAATTTGTTGCTGCAGAGTTCAAAGCGAAGGCAGAGGATATTGAAAATGCAATACAGCAGCTAAAGAAGCAAGGAAGCAATGACACTGCTGCTTTGGGGAAGCTTAAACGTCAGATGTCAGCCAAGGTAACACTACAACTTCAAGTTGAATGCTGATTTAGGATCACTGATGGGTAATCATTGAAACAAATGCCTTTTACCCCCTTTCGTGTACCTGCTGGATTGTGATTTATATGCGTTAGTAGCATGTTCCTGAACTCTTTTTTTTCGAAGCTTTTTCTCTTTTTGAGTTGGTTGTCTTGACCCAATGTGAAATTCAGGAAACTCAAATTGAGCAGCTGAATTCCCGAAGGCACGAGACTATGGAAAATTGTGACCTGGAACAAATTAAACTTCCAGCGCTTTCTTCACAACCCGATTCTATGGAAATTGATTCTGCTGGATCCTATCCACCAGTATTAAACTATGATTACTCACGCCTGAGCAAGGAACATCAACAGGTTGACATAGGCTTTCTTATAAGTTCTATTCAATAATTGAGCTTCTGCATTTGTCTCATGTTTGGAAGTATATGCCTGATAATATATTTATAGTGAGCATTTGGCGTAATGTTTCGTTTGTTATTTTTAAATTCAAATGATGGGGGATTCATGTCACTTTGTAATAAGATTGGGTGCTTTTGATTTTACATAGAGTTACGAATGTTCATTTTGGATACACTTTTTCTGTCCTTGTTTATTCATGTAGCACTGTTCTTTTGAATGTAAAAATCCCTATGGAATAATACTTTTGTCTATCTTGTAGAAAAGTAATGGCCATTAGCTGCCATACAATCGATCGAATTCAGTTGCTGGTCCAAAAATAAGAAAGATGTGATCTTCAAGCAAGAGGGAGAAGGGATGCACTAGTAAGATGAAGAGGGCATAAGATGCTGTACAATCATCCATCATATTAGATCATAGGACTTACCTGTGATCGAATTCAGTTGCTGGTCCAAAAATAAGAAAGACATGATCTTCAAGCAAGAGGGAGAAGGGATGCACTAGTAAGATGAAGAGTTTTTGTTAGAAGAGAGAAAAACACAGCTCTATGGTGTTGTAGCCGGCCATCGACCTACTCAGGTCTGGGTAAAAAATGGTAGAACTATGATACACCTCTGGTGCATTGGCAATGCATGGTCACTTCCACAATGATGTGTAGCTGACACCTGGTACATTGTTCTCAACTTCAGGTCACTCCACATTGATCTATGCAGTGGACACTCTCAACTTGAAGTTGAGGGTGAGTCTGTCTCTTTACCATTCATAGAGAGGATTGATCCTTCCATATCGTGGCCATAACTGTAAGTGAATGTCGGAAAATGTGGCTTGAAAGCTGCAGTCTAAGGAATATGTAAATGACCATCTTAAAGGTGCCAGTACAAAGTGGAATGCTTAAAAATGTATGATTGATTGTGTTAAGAACCATAAGTATGGTCTCTATTGCAACCAATTGTTGACCAATCCTCACTCTGTTTTGCATTCATATGTTCCTCCTATATGATATCATAGGACGGGGTGCAATCAGGATCACATCATTGAGATATGAGTTATAGAAACTCAGTACATTGGTGGTTGTACAAATATATGAAAGCTAATGTGGACATCTTTTGCATGTGACCTGCACTGAGGGCATTGATGAGGTGAGTAGGTATGTCGTAGCATTTGCTTCACAGTATGCATGATGAAGTTGATGGTCTAAGACCTTGTGGTTGGGGTTGAAGGCTACATGTCTCCTTTGTTATGTCTAGTATTGATATGTATGGGAGGATTGAAATCATAACGTCCTTAGATTTTTCATCCAGCTCGACGCTTGTGCATAGCCGCCTGTAATTCATCAATAATGTTAGTAGACATGGAGTGGCCAATCTCTTATAGATAAGTGCCATCATATACATGTTGTATAGCTAGGCCACAAAGTCTTTGTATCACACCTCTATGTGGGATTGAGTCAAGTGCCCTATCGAAGTCAATCAAGCAGCAATTAACCATCTTCTTCCTATTCCATGCTTCGCTGATATCACTCAAGGTGAGTACATTATCTTTCATGAATTGGTAGTGAGCAGAACCTTGCTAGTCTAGGAGTCTTAAGGCGTTGTCTCTGTTGCTTTGCTAACTTCTAAGTGTTTTCTCGAGCATCTTCCCAGGAGCAAATAGAGAAGAATAAGATCTTAGATGAATTCAAAGATGTTTTTCCAGTTGAATTACCTCATGGAATACCACCGTCTAGGTCGATAGACCTCTGGATTGAGTTAATTTCGAGTAGTCACCCTATCTCTAGACAACCATACTGGTTTTCTCAGAAAGAAGGGATAGACATTACTAATTAAATTAAAAATTGTCTTAAGATGGGTCACATACAAACTAGTAAGTCACCATGGGGTGCTCCTGTTCTTCTGAAAGCGAAGAAAGATGGAGGCTTCTGGATGTGCATGGTAAAATAACTATTAAAAATAAATATCCATTGCCCTGAATGGATGATCTGGTGGATCGATCAAGTGGAGCTTAATACTTCACAAAAATAAATCTTAGAACCGGGTATCAGCATATTAGAATTCATCGGAGTGATGTGCAAAAGACTAGTTTTCGGACGAGATTCACTCATTATGAATTTCTTGTGCTTCCTTTTGGGTTGACCAATGCACCTGCGACATTTCAACAGATGATGAATGATACTTCTCTTCCATATATGGGTCAATTCATAGTTGTGTTTTTAGATGATATTCTCATCTACAGTAGGACTCTTAAAGAGCATTTGAATCATCTTAAGACTGTCTTGAGGATTCTCATAAGAGAAAAATTATTTGCTAAAGAATGTAAATGTGAGTTCTTTAAGCATGAGTTAGTGTACCTTGGTCATAAGATCACCCCGGAAGGGTTGAACATAAACGAGAGTAAGGTCAAGATAGTGCTTGAGTGGCCGATACCGAAGATGGTTAAAGAAGTTAAATCTTTTCTCGGTTTTACTGTTTTCTTTCGTAAGTTAATTGAGGATTATGCAAAGGTAGCAGCGCCTCTCAATAATTTGACTAAAGGCAGAGTAGATAAGAAAAAGAAGAGAGGTCAACCTAGTCCACTTATTGAGTGGAATGAAGAATTGAATCAATGTTCTGAGAAAGTCAAACATATGGTTGCTTCAGCTCCTACTTTACAGATCACGAATCCAGATTTATCTTACGTTGTACGAATTGACTCAAGAGTTGCAGATGCTCTTAGTCGGATTGGTGAATTAAACGAACTTTCATTCATCCAGATTTCCATTGATCTATATCTTTCATTGAGAGGAAAGTGTGAAACAGTTTCTCATTTTGGTTGCATTTGGAAAATGGTTGGTGTCCTTTTGGTTGCATGTGATAGGATCTTGAAAGATCTTCACTTGGCGATCGTTACACAGGAGGTCGAAAAGCTTAGACAAACAGAGGAACAAAAAATGGTTGGCAATGAAAGGTGACTAACACATTGAATTTTTGGATGATGAGCTCAACCTAAAGGTCATCAATGTCTCCTGCGAGTTCTATCTTCAATTTGATGGCTTCTTGGATAATTTCAGGTGTAAAGAGAGGGAAACTGGATGACTGTGGCAAGATCACAGGTCTCGATGGTTGTCAATGGTTTAGGCATTCAAATTCCAATGACGCTGGTGGAAGCCAAGGGCAGTTGGGATTTGCCAGAACTGCACAAGTTGCATGAAAATCAAATTGACACGAAAAGAGATTATTCATTGCATAGGTCTTCTACATTTGAAGGTAGGTAATGCTTGGTGACACTCATCATACTGTCATTCCAAGGTTATCTTTGGGCGTGATCATCTTCAAGGTGGTGTTAGACTCAGAGACGAGAATGGGGGATTAATATAAAAGGTTGAGGCCAGGGCTTGAACCCTTACTAAAGGAGTACAGAGGCTGGGAAGAAAGAAGATATACAAGTAGTGGTTGGAATAGAGGCATCAAAGTATGGTCAAAGACATAAATTAATGCTTGGTGCTTATAGGTACTCTGGTGAGCTCGGCAAATTGTAAGTGACTTACACTGAGTCAAGATTCAAAAAGTGAGGAATGGATGTTTGTCCATAGGGGGTAGAGTATGGAAATCAAGGGTGTGTGCTACGATTATGGCCACCTTCATGTGGATGACGTATGTAACTGCAGGATGCAGCCCAATAAGAAAGTGTATTGATTATAAGAAAGCTGTGTGCACATATCAGGTCTTGGCTGAATTTGTACTGAGCTATGGTCCAAATCTTGTGTTGCCACCCCTGAAGTTCGATCTTTTTTTGATTGGAAAAAAGTTTGGGTTCAAAAGTTTTTGTATTGGTGATTCTTTACAAATATTTCCATCTTATTTTCTTGTCAGGGATTCAATAAATCTGAAGCAAGAAACTTGTGATGTTGAAGTTTTGCCTGTTCTGAATCAGGTCATACACAGTCACTTTGAGTGCTTTCCGCTCTCAAAAGGTTCTATATCACCCATTATACTACATAGTACATGAAGTCTGCATGATAAGTTAGGGGTTCCCATGGCAGGATTTGTGACAAATATGAGATTTGACTACTTTTCTGTTTCATATTTTGCCAATCCGTCAGTTTGGTCCAAGTAGTAACACTTTTAATGGCATTGAAGAAGCTATTGAACATGTTTTGATGAACATTCAACTTTGAGATGTTGTGAAGTACATGCTTATAATATATCTTGGTGATTGCAACAATTTCTGATCCAGATGCAATCTTTACCTTGCTGATTTATTGTGCTCAATTGAATCCTTGCTTTTGTCTACTCATGATGTATGTACAGGTTTAAGATGTTAAAGTGAAACATGTTTTTTATAAATGCTTGAAACTTGTCTGTTCGTAACTCATCCTCACTTTCCACAGAGTTTGAGACCAGCAGAGAAAGAAAAGCTTGAAGCAGAGTTCAAAAGTAAGTTAGAGCTGATTTCTTTAGAGATTGAAAGGACTGCTCCTAACCTTAAAGCACTTGACCAATATGAAGTATTGAGGGAGAAGGAAAGAGAAGCAGTGGAGGAGTTTGAAGCTGCCAGAAAAGAGGCAAAGGAAATCACTGACAAGTATAATTCTGTCAAACAGAAAAGGTATTTGAATCAGATATGCTCTGGCTGTTTATTTGAGCAAGAGATTGTTCAGAACACTAGCGATCATGATATATTTTTTCATAAGTCCAATTTGGGAAAGTTTGTAATTTTTGCAGGTATGAGAGGTATATGGATGCATTTAATCACATTTCAACAAATATCAACAAGATATATAAGCAACTTACGCAGAGCACCACCCATCCACTTGGTGGAACAGCATATCTTAGCCTAGAGAATGAAGATGAGCCTTTTCTGCATGGCATAAAGTACACCGCCATGCCACCTACAAAACGTTTTCGAGATATGGAACAACTGTCTGGAGGAGAGAAGACTGTGGCTGCATTAGCATTGCTGTTTGCAATACATAGGTAGTGCAGTTACTAAGCTTGTGCTAAAGTTCAAAGTATTTTCCCTAAGCCGGTGCTTTCTTTTTTTGTATTAAATAGTCATGACGAAGTGAGTTGAGCTACTCACATGCTTGTTCTGCCTTGTTGAATTGAGATTGTTCAGAAGTCCATGCATCCTATCTTTGAAATTTGAAGACTGCTTTGTCGTTGTTGTTATTGATTAATGGGGTTGGCTCATAGCTTGGCATCCAAAGTCTCTTTGGTCCCAAGTTGAACCCCCCCCTTGGAAACCAAGATGCATTGTTGTTATTGAAGAGTTAAGCTTCTCAGCCTGCAGTCATTGGAAAGAATCTGAAGGATAGTTATGCAGCTTAATTATTTTTCTCGTTAAGCATGCACTATTTATAACTACTTATTTTCCTGCTAGCTGTATTTTACTACTGTTGGAGTGTACCCAAAGGTAGGTTACACAGAAAATTACTTGGAAGAATTATATCTATCTTATGAACTTGGAATACCTGACCTTTTGGAAGTAATATCCTGCATGATGATGGATTCATGCTAGTACATCCGTTTGCTTGCAGTTTCAGGCCATCTCCATTTTTTGTGCTTGATGAGGTCGATGCAGCTTTGGATAACCTGAATGTTGCTAAGGTGGCTGCCTACATAAGATCCAAATCACGAGATGAAGTCAAAGGACAAGATGGTCTTGGAAAAGGAACGGGGTTTCAAAGTGTCGTGATTTCCCTCAAGGACACTTTCTATGACAAAGCCGATGCTTTAGTGGGAGTGTATCGAGACTCGGATCTTAGGTAAACAATTGAGTCCTCATTTCAATCTTTTCCATTTATAGATGTCTGTATGTGCCTGAATTGATGAAGTTCAACATGAAGGTGACATTTGGAGAAACGTTGCTTATGATTGTGTTGTAGTTTCTTTCGTTCCCATTGTGGAGCTAAGCCAAAATTCTGACCCTTGTGTGTCTCCAAAATGCCATAAGAACTGTATTGGAATTGGAAGAGCTGCAAATGTGTAAAAGAATTCATAACTGTATTGATTAGATGAATAAAACTAAATGACAAGCTGCTATAGTAACTGCTAATATGAAAGCTAATACTTGCCTATGTTGTGAGTGAAAGCGTACTCTAGTCTCCCAACAATCACCTAGTGAATAATGGGTTAGGAGGCTTGACTTAGGGTTGGTTAACAAGCTACTAACCAGGGCCGAAATAATCGCCCAATAATAAAAAATCTCACTAATAAGATTTTAGTAATGAATAGAGGGCCCAAAATTTAAATGCTCAAACTTTATGGTCTAATGTCAATAATAAAATTGAGGCCCAATACACATGGAGCTATCGATACAATGCTATTGATACTGGTTTTTTTTTTTTTGCTGTCTTATTAAAATTTTCTTAGAAATCCCCCAATAGCCCTAAAAATGTCTGCAGCTGGGAAATTGTAGCTAAATACGATGTTTGAATTCATAGCCAGGATTGTACCTTAAGAACGATCAGCAGTGTTTTGAATCTTAAAATGTGCGCGAGCTGCATGTTCTAAGCCCTGAAAATGTTTAGAAGCTTAACCATACTTTCCCAGCTGCATGTTTTAAACCCTGAAAGTTGATGTACATATAAAGCAGATTTCCAGCTGGGATCATAGTGAAAAGCGATCAGCTGGGATTATAGCTAAAAACGTTTTGAATGCTAAAAATCCACCCAAGCTGCACGTTTTCAAGCTTGGAAATTCATTCATAGCTATAGGTTGATGTAAATGTTGAGCATATTTCCAACAGAATTGAGGGAGCTTCGGTCCCTAGCAGGATCCATCAGTTAGCTTTCAATAGCAGGATCTGTCTGAAATCTGGTTAAAGAAAGCACTGAACTCAAATGAAGGACTTTGAATTTTATATTATATTTATGTTATGCAAAACACAACACTTTTTTTACATATAGAACAGAAAATCCTGTGCCTTTTTCTTCGGAACGACATTCTATAGTCAACATATAAGAAATGATGAAGTTACAAATTGAAAGTATTTCCGAATCAGATATTTGAGTCTTTGCAGGTGGTTTTGGCTCTACTATTATATTTTGAGCAATCCAATGCTACACCTGCTTCTCATTCCTGGTCTATATGTTTGGCTTGGGCTCTCGATATGATATGGAATTCATGGTCCATATGATTAGCTTGGGATCTAATGGCATATTGGAGCCACTTCTTGATAGTTCTACTCGGCAGTCCATGCATATGTATGGCATTCATTGGCACAGTTTCTCTTTATATTACTATGGCAGTCATAATCGCTTGCGCTCTCTTCATATGTTGAATTCTCTTGGTCTGATGTAGTCATGTTATTTATGTTGATGCCTTAATTTGGAATTCCTGGGTCACTTCTATAAAGTGATCCAAAGTAAAAAGGTATCAACTGACCCAACTTTTTTTCAGCTGATTGGAAAAATATATTTTAGCAGCTTCTTCGTGAGTAAATATATTTTTATGTATTGTTGTTATGTTGCGGTCTAGATCATGAGTAGGGGGCAACTCTCAATAGAGTTGTGCCATCAAAGCTGTTGCATCGATGCAACTATATTTGACAGAAAATTGGAGATGGAGGAGATGATTATAACATAGAGTTCTCAGCTGTGTCCCGACTGTAAATACCCATCTGTTGGTTGTATG
The DNA here is from genome assembly GCA_029204225.1 of Diphasiastrum complanatum. NCBI lineage: Eukaryota > Viridiplantae > Streptophyta > Lycopodiopsida > Lycopodiales > Lycopodiaceae > Diphasiastrum > Diphasiastrum complanatum. The sequence goes on from CM055093.1 coordinate 49,214,186, forward strand.
CTCGCAATGACTTTTGCCTCGCTCTCCCATCTTTTGTTTGTATGCCCTTATGGCTCCTTAGGGGAACCTGACTTTGATTTTTATATATTACCTCTGGACTGTAGATATTTTAACGTTGACTCTATGTACATGTAAGTTATATGTATGTACCTATATATCAGCTGCACATGCTTGTGTTTCATCTTTGGATACATGGTGCTTAAGTGAAGGTGGATGTCTATCATCTATATCAGGGATAAAATGTCGAGCAACATACTGACCTAATAAGCCATGTACTACTCATCTCTAATTATCATACTGTCTTGCTTGCCCAAAGTTGGTTGGAACAAATCTTGAGCCTATTCGACCTCATAAACACATACTTCAAAAGCAGCTGCTCTCCATGTATTTGGACATAAGTTGCCAACATCGTCAACAAAAGCTTGAGGTTCTTATCAATATGTCTTCATTTGGTGAACAAAACCACCTAACATTCAAGCAAAGGTCTGAAGGTTTGCACTGGTGTGAACCGTATAACACTAACTTCCATGATGTCACAATAGATTGTTCCTGTTTGCACAGTTAATCCATAATGACTTGGTGGCAAATGAAAGTAACCCTCAAGCTTACCAACCCAGTAGTATAACTTAAAGGATTTGATTGACGACTAGTACTGTACATTTTGTTTCTCGTATTTAGAACTGCACTTTAAAGTAAGGACACAACAAAGAATCTGATGCCGAGCCATGTAGATGTACCATATGGGTTAATGAGTTTGCTTGCATATTTGAAGAGGTAATCAATCAAGAAGCTTTAATGAACAAGGGCCGATAACTATACCAATTTTGTAATAAAATAGCAACCCTAGTTTAGAACGAAAATAAGTTTCAAGTCATGCGTGTTTGTGTGAAGAACATCATAAGTGATCTAGCTTGGATCAGTCAGCAAAATGTAAAAAAGAGACATCAAAGAAGTAGTGAATGTTGGATAAATGGGTTGTGTAGATGAAAATAAATCAATACCAGTATTGTACATAATATTCACAATTCTGCCCCATATATGTAGGAAATTGGCTCCCAGTACATAACAACGAATTTCGATATCTTTTTTAATCAAGTTGGACCAAGATAAGCCTCCATGGTGAGGTCAATAGGATTTCTGTTGACGACATAGTAGGACTGAGATGGCATTTAATGTGTACCAAAGCTGCCCCATATATGTAGTCGATGTATTGGTTGTATAAAATGACCAATTTCAATGTAATTCTTGGTAGAAGTGGACTAAGATTAGCCTCAAATGCCCATTAATCCACGAGAGAATAACTAGCAGTGTTGCAGAAGGTATAGTGAAGAGAAAAGTATTAAATGAATATGGATGCTGTTGATAAGTAACAATGTTAAAGACATATAGGAAAGAAGTGTTGAATCAAGTAGCTATGTTTAGAATCACATCACTTGAATGAAAGAGTTCGTGACAACTTTTGAATGCAGTATGTGCCTTTGGAATTTTCTGTAACAAGTATCAAGAAACTACCAGGTTTGAAGTATCTATGCTGAAACAAGCTGTCCCCATAATTATTTGGCAGGAAATCACAATCATTCAATGCAACAATGAACACAAAATAAGGTTTACAAACCCAAAATGCTAGCTAATGTTGGCTGGAAAATTCCATCAATCAATGAAGTTCAAACTTGAAACTAATAGGATTATATGATGTTATGTTGCACTATCTAGCCACCACAGGGGAGCCTAGAGGAGGTGATTGAGGACTCAAGTTGGCTGTAGGTAATTCATGGGGAGCTATACTTGAAGTTAGATATCAACTTTAGTGTATGCATGGGGAGTCGTGCCTAAAGATAGAGTTGACTATTTCCCTAGCATCTTATTTGATTGGACAAACAATAAACATTTTTAGTACTTGCTTAAAAGCCCAAAACATTCAAAATTTTGAAATGACAATGTCCAATTCCATATCTGCCCAAAATTTTAACATCACATATACAATTATCTAGAATTCAAAGTTGGAGAAATTTAACTCTAGGCTTAGTTGCCTGTTTTGGAATGGAACGCGTTCCAGAATGATGCCCTCAAAAAAAAAAAAAAACGGTTTTTTTACAAAGAATTTAATCATATAAAATGCATTTTTTTTAATAACTTATAAAATTTCGTTCCGACCAGGAACGTTCCAGAACGTTTGGAACGGAACGTTCCAACCCATTTTGGTCGGAACGGGCTTCTAAGACTCTAGCTTATCAGAAAACAAGAGAAAATTGATAGATGATAACAGTGGAGAGGTCTTTGGATGCTTCTTTTAGTAGCACTATTTATGAGTCTACCAACTGTGTGAGAGGGAGAAGAGGAGGAAGATGAAGCATTATTGAGTATTTTCCATGCATAAGGCATATAAGACGAAAGGAGGAGATCCAAGTATGATGGTAACTACACGGATCAATGCTGTCGAAACAAACTTACTGTAACTATCAACATTACTAAAACTTTGAAACTCTATAATCCAATTCCTATTAAGTTAGAGAGAGTCATAGGCCAAAATTACCTGTAGCACAATGTGCTGCTTCAATGGCTTGGTACAACGACTATTATAGGTCCAATTGGACAACTCTTCATTTCTCTAACTTTGACTCTTAGCGTAGATTGAATTCTACAATATTATTAGCGATCTACTTTTGTTTGGTCTCAACAAAATGAATATTGTAACATGCGTCTACTTGTAGCTTTTGCATCTTGAAGGGCTTTTTTGCATTTCACAACTTGGTACAAAACCTAGAGAGCATAACTGGCAAATCCGCTCCTCTCTGGGAATACCATGGAACCTCCTTGTCTCAATAGCTGCTGATGGGAAGACACCCTGAGCTGTCCCAGTGTGAATTTGAGGCAATGTGATAGTCCCGACAAGTCCGCTCTAGATATGCGCGATAGAGGAATCGTCTGATATACTGGGTGCCTGAGGGAAGCTCTGTGATGGAGATACCAAATGACTCAAGTAGGAGGTGGGATGCCTGAGAGAACCATGATAATCTGTAGCCCTGACCGTGAAGACGCTGTGAGGAGGATAGTGCAATTTGTATGTATCGTCTGTCTGTCTTTGGTAACGCCTATATCCTCTGTGTATAAGTAATGAGCTGAAGAGCTCCCTCGATCTGGATAGGTGGAATTGCGAACTCGACCAAAAGAATCTCATGTGGAACTGAAGGCCTCGCATGGATCAACCGAGCTAGCATGGTGGTCTGTAGTCGTGAAAGACTGGCCCAGTGTGAAGAGGGAAGACCTGCACACCATGCCTCTGCCACATATTTATCGTGGGTTGGATCCAAGTATCCAATAAATCATGTAGTGTAGGTTGCATGGCATGTGTGGAAGAGGAAACATATGGTGTAGCCATGAATTTTCTATGTATGGAGAAGTTTTTGTATTATTTGAGCTAAATTTTTCTCTAAGCATCTCATGTGGATCTAGGAAGTCGAAGATAGATTGCATGCATGAAAGTTAATTGGATAATTGATCTGTTTATGAATGTAACATAACCTTAGTATGATGATGATGGTGATGTCATGTATCTTCTATGATATGCTTCGAGGTAGCTATGAGTCATGTAATGTAGATTGCATGGAATTTGTGGAAGAGGAAACTAGCCTTGAAGTTCTTATGAACAGATTACCTTTGAAAGTTTTGTATCATTTGAACTAAATTTTTCTCTAAGCATCACTTGAAGGTGAAGATAGATTGCGTGCATGAAAGTTCATTGGATAATTGATGTGTTAATGCAAAAAACATAAGCTTAGTATGATGATGATGATGATGATGGTGATCTTACTCCTTTGTTACTTCTGATGGTTACAGTTCTTTACAGGTAAATCTTCTTGTGTAGAACGGTTTCCAGGCAGAAGTATTTCTCAGATATCATTTGTCTTGTATGCTAGCTCTAGTGATGTATGGGGAACTATGACTAAAGTTAGACTTGATTAGTGGAAAATTGATGCATGCACATCAAAATTGGGAGTTAGCTACACATGTACGTGATAGGGTAGGGTTGTATACCTAGGAGGGTGTGCCACTAGTTGTATTCTATGGATTAAAATTGCGTTGTATGTATTGAGTGATAGTCTTGCGCTCTTCTAATATTTGGATGTGGCTTCCGTATGATTGAGGTTGGTTTTGGTGGTATGTGACACTATAGTTGCAGTTTAGAAGATTGATCGATGATGCTAGTGTGGTTCCCATTGCATAGACATGAGTATGGCTTTACTCCGTTGATAAGGATCAGAATAATGACCTTATCATTAGTGTTCCTTGCATATGTTTATCATAAGTTGGATCCCATGGGAGTCCTAATACATGATACCTCCAATGGTAGTGATATGCAAGTTTATTCAAACCACAGATGCAGGTTCTGATCTGGAAGGTGATCCCAGATTATGATCTGGAATTAGGGCTAGGCTTTCATGGAGCGACTTTTTTTGTTTTTACTCTTGAAATTGTTTTAGGGGAACTGTGAAAAATGGTGATCTCTTTGGAAGCTTCTATACCTTTAAGTCTTACTAGGCCTAAATCATCTATGTTGTATACATACGTAAAATATATATTTGTATTGATTGTACAAAAAGCAAATGTAAAAATTGTAAACCAAAAGAGTTGAGTTCCAGAAAAAATGTTCATTTATGAAAGTTGCTATACAGTCATTGATTGTCAGTCTGTTTCTATGAAAGTGAATCGTGTGAGAAGATCAAGTTTATGCCTCAAGCCAAACCAAATCAGCTAAATAATTTACTACATTTTGTCAGTCATTAGTGGTTTTTTCCTTGAAAATACTAATAAATTGCAGTTTGGGTCATGGATTGTTAGCGATCTGGATCATGATTTGCTGCAACTGAGATTCAAACACTTGCCAAATGAAAAAAGCGAAGCAGCACCAGAGAATCTTGAAATTTGAAAAATAGGATTTAAATGCTTATGTTAACAGTAGTGAACTCAGTGCTCACTAAGTTGTCTGTTACCCCCCCGTTAGGTGGAGAATTTGCAAAACAATACATTTTGTGTGTGTGTTTTAGGCACTCTATTGACAGGTTTTGTAAGTGTTTTAGGAGCGCTCGATTGTAGCAAGCATAATGAGTGATAGAAATCCCCTAAACAAGTAAGAATAGCGCGTATTAATAATATAGCTTTTTTGGAGCCTCACTAAATCTTCTGAAGCTCAAGGTACTATTAATAATGAATGACAACAAAAGTGCCTCGAGCATATGGTCAACAAATCATAACATGGGGGCCGAAGTCCCAAGGAGCTATCTATATGATTTTTTTAATGATTATAGAATTATTTAATTTTTTTTAGTGCTACAATTGGTTTATGATGTGCTAGTTGGTGATGATTGTGCATGCACTAATGTAATGTTAATTGCTTCTTGTTGCAGCTGCTCGAGGACTTTGACATTTGACCTTGGCAAGTATGGTGGCTAACTTGAGGTTTCCAATGAAAAATTTATTCTAAACTAACCTTCAAGCGTTGTTGACTAGCGTTGTACATAGATCGTGCGATTACAGACCCATGAAGTTGTAACTAAACATATATAAAGGGTGGTTGTTTAATCATGTTTCTTCTGTTATTGTCATATTAAGGATGTTTTTGGTTGTCTAGAGAAAAAGTGAGTTGAGAGTGAAATATATATATTTTCTTGATGGATGATCCTCTCCCACACATCGGAAAAAGAAATTGATGTCATGTGCTCACTCATTTATAGAGGCAATCCTCAAAGAACAAATTGGAACAAACTTGCTGTATTCAACCTAGTAAAGAGGGATGATCTTATTCTAAGTCTTTTCTTAGAAATTTGGCCTGTGTTTCATATTGATTCATTCTCCTCTTGCTTAGCCTGGTTCTTGATCATACTATAGTATGTTCAATAGAATCATGCTTTTGCCTTTGGATTGGACCATGATCGCAAAAATATTGTAGAATTGCAATAAAAAGTGTAAAAGACAGAACTTATATTGAATGAATATGAATGTGGCTTAATTATGTCTTTGGAAATCTCCCACATGATCAAGGAAAGTATTAACTTAAGCATGTTCTGAAGTAGTCAATTGACTTGCACATACACTTGGGCATTGATGAAGTCAGGAGCGATGTAGCATTGGCCCACTTTATGCACGATGAAGTTTTGTGGTGGAAGACTATTTGGTGGACTGCAAAGGGTAAAAGATTGCATGTCGGTTTTGTTATGTGAATGACTATACTAGACATATTGTTGATTGAGATTGAAGGACTATATATTGTTTGTTTTTGTGAAGATTGAATGTTAGGGGTAAGTGAGAAAAATGAAAGACGATGCCCATTTTTAATTCTCATGTATAGATGGCCCTTCTTTTTCCTTTTTTTTTCCAGAATGAGATGATGATGAGACCATTTACCTTTTTGAACACAAAAGTCAAACAAATGTGTTGAAAAGTACCGAAATTGGAAATTTTGATAATGTTATCCCACGAAATGTCAGAATTCGTCATCAAATATTTTACTTTTTGTTTCTCCTATTGAAGACAATCGCATTGTTATCGAGGGCATAGAATATGTGCTCCGTTAATGATTATAGACCCTTTATTTATCTCCAGTTAGGTACGTTTTGTTAGTAGATACAACTTGCATGATGTCTTGGTCCTTGCCAATAGTTTTCAATATCACACTTGTATGAATTGTCATTTACTTCTTTGTCTACTGTAACACTCGAGTAATGTACAATTCATACTGACACTTCAAAATTCTATTTTCACTCTCCCTCATGCTGAAATGTACCTTCTGCTACATTGCTAACTCTTGAGTTCGTATTTATTTACATTATGAATACTTTTGTTCTCCTCAAGAATAATAACTTACGATAAAGTTGACAAAGGTTTGCCCAATCCTTTTTGTTTCTCTCAAATATTTGACAAAATTGTATAAAATTTTGACGTCAATAGCTCTAGTCAACCTATTCCTCAACCTTTCAAGAACATATTTCATAAGCCTTCGAATGGTCACATGCAGTTATTCTTAGTGTGTTAGCAATGAGAATTACTATTGTAACCTTCCAACAAGGGTTTGACTTTTCCAACAAGGGTTAGACTGTTAACATTGAGAATCATGGCTCATCATTAAATCATTTTGCCAATAAGAGTCATAGTATATCTACGTTTATCTTAAATCGTTTTGGACCATCTTAAAGCGATATTCTCAACATTATCCACTCCCTTTTGAACCATCATTGATAAATTTAGCAAAGTGGGCACATTTCATACCTTGCAAACATAAATTACAAGGATATGAAGCAGTTTAGTTGCACATAAAGCACATAGATAAGTTGCATGAGATGCTAAAGAGTATAGTATCGGATCAAGAGCCAAGGTCACTAACAAGTTTGCAAGCTCAATTTGACAATTCAACACTAAGGCTCAAGTCATTATTAGAATATCATGCACAAACAAACGGTCAAAACATTGTTGTATAGGTTAATATTTTATGCAAGTGAATTGTTTGGCATATTTTCTAGATTATGGTAAAATTTCTCACCTTTATGCATGCAAAAATTTAGAGCACATCATTTCATCTACAAACCATATGAAAGTTTAAACGAAACCAAAAAACTTGGTAGAAATGTGGCTTTTTTTTAACTTAAGATAGATTTAACAAGACAAATATGTGATTTTTGTCTAGATTTTTGTATTGAATGCATGATATTATGTTCATGTAAGAGGATACTTCACAAGACACTTCCATTATATGACACTTTGTCAATTTTTGACTTTATTTATACGTCATCTATGAATGTTCAAGTTTATCTTTATATTTTTTAAAGAAAATATAAGACTTTTTAAATGTATTGAAGCTATTTTATTTTACTCGTCTTCTAGAATTGTTTGAGCCTTAGCTCTTGATCCAACTAATCTAGCCACAAACTCAAACGTGGTGCTTTTATTGATTTCGCTACAATTCAATTTTGGAAAAGGATTGTTGTTTTTTTTTTTTTAATTTGGATTATTAATCCTCAACTTAGTCACATAAATCAATGAAAGATGCATGATTGTTTTTGGTTTTTTATTTGTTCACCATGCAAGTCATTCTTGTTTATGTATTTGTTGAACATGTAGTACAATTATTTTTTTTTGAGATAAGTTAGCTCGATGGGGTTTTTTTTTTTTAATAAATTAAATTAAATTTAAATTACAATTTCAATAGTGAATTCTTAATCTTTAAGAGTAGATGTTGTACATGCATGATATATTTCTTTTAATTTCAAAAAATACAAAGCTTTGTATTTAATAAGTGTAGTGCTACAAATGAAAGCGTGAGCTTGCGAGTTTAATTATTGTTGCCTTACAAGGTTTATTGTTGACATGAGAAAATGACTTGCATGCTAAGACATAGACTTCCATGTCAAAAAAACATGGACCCAAAAGTGCAAGCATTCTTGGTGTTTTAATTGTTGACCATCCATGTTTTGTCTCGTGAGCGCACGACTAACACAATTGGGTTTTTTTTTAGGACATTGACTTGAAAAAGAAAAAAAAAAATTTGTTATTTTTGAATCACCTAATTTTAGTCCAAAATCATGTTTTTTTGTGAGTTAATCTTCAACTTATTTAAGAAAAATGCATACAAAGATGTATTATGAAATAAATCATGACAAAATTTTATTACAAATTTTATAAAACCATTAATATAAAAATTGAAACATAATGTAAACACAACAGATGGTTTTGAAGATCCAAAACCTATAAAAGTACAAGAGGGCTCAAAATATTTTTACATGTTTTTTTATGGCATATTCGCAACACTCTTTTTTAGTTGATGAAGTTAAAGACCCCTTTCCTTCCTCAGAATCCATTGATATATCTTATTTTGAATCTACATCTCATGTCAACAAGAAACCTTGTAAGTCAACTTCTATCTATTGTTATTGAGTTGATGATGATCCTTGTTCCATCAATCCAGGTTGTTCTTTTAAAATAAATATAGTTGGCTTTCATAAATGATTAGTCATCGTCAACTCAGAATCAAAAGCATTCACATTTTCTAAATTCAAATCATCAGCTTTTGGTTGATATTTCGGCAATCGTTCTCTCTTGCCCTTTGAATCTACTTGCAACATTTCAAATTTTTACTTGCATAGAAAAGCATTCATTGAAGTGGTGTGTGACCAATGGACTCATAATACTTTGTGACCAATGGACTCGTAATACTTTGGTTGGTTACTGTTTTGAATGAGCCCAAGCACTTTTGTTGTTCAAAGTGGATGTCCTTTGCTATTTTTAAAAGCCAAAAGTGCAACAAGACTCCAAGTTTGAATTTTATTAATACCACCAAACCACTTCATGTTGGCAACTTTCACAGTTTGTCTATTTTTCTTGGACTCCAAATAACTCTTGCATTCATTGCCTTAGTTGCAAAAAGTCATGATTTTGTGGAAAATTTGACGGTTCAACAATTGTCATTCGAGATCCTAACTTGAAGGGCCAATGAAAAGTTTCAATTGGAGATGTGGCTTCAAAGTTGAGCAAATCGATTTTTTGTTTCTGATAAATAAGGCCATCCATAAAAAATGATCAAATTTGTCAAATAATTGATTGGTTGCTTGAATGCTTGATTTCAAAAAGTTTAATGAGGCAAATGGATTAATCTCATGATGTTTTCTTTGAGCATTCTACTATTCTAACATAAACTTCATATTGAAAGCTAATGTCATTAATACAAATTATGCAATGCTCTATCTCGTTAAACCCCCCAAGTTATTCTCAAAAATCATATGTTTGTTGGATTAATGACATAATTTGTTTTATGATTCCTCAACAATATTTTAAATCATTAGTAAAGAAAATATCTTCTTTCGTATAAGCCTCTTGGAAAAACAGCTAAACATCTTGATCATCGGTGTGGCCCACAAAAAATATTTTTACTCTTTTTGAAAAAAAATTCTATACCAACACAAATATGCAAGCGCAGTTTGATTTTTATTTTTCCTAACAATGTTATCAAGTTGCAAATAAAGAATTTTTGGAAGATTCTCACCAAGCTCTCATATTTTTTTATGTACAATGGTAGTTGTCAAGTTTTTAGAACATTAGAATAGTTGAACAATAGTTTGGACTCCAAAGTGTCGATAAACACAAGTGCCCCAATAGGATGAACTTGAATAAATTCTGCCTTATTTGAATTTTTTGGCACTTGGACAAAATGAGGTAGCATCATCTTCTCTTGATCCATGTCGTTAATGACAAGACCAAATATCTTGAAGGACACCCCAAACATTTTTTTTTTGTGATGTTTGTTGGCAAGCTTTTGTCTTTTGATTGTTTGTTGATCTAAATGCACTTGAAAGGTTCTAATATCATCCACCAACAATAAATCAAATTAGTCAAAGTATAATAATGTTAGTGTGTAACTAAACATCAATATGACAACAACCAAAATCAATATTACTTGCTTAATTGATTTTTCCCTTCATCCAGAGTCTTTGCGAGCTCTTTAGCAAATTTCAAAAGTTTGCAAGTAGAACATATTGTCATTCGTGATTTCTTAGTATATTGTACTAGACCAAAATCTCTTTTTCAAATCCAAAAAAATATGGATAACTTAAAGTGTATCACATTGTTTGCCTTGGAATACAAATTGTTCATAAAAAATATTTCTAATTTTGGGAAATTATCTAGTGGGTGAAAATATAAATAATTCGGCAATTTCTCTCCATGCACTTCTATGAAATGATCCATCTAGAGAGGCAATTTGTCCTTGTAGAGAGCCTTATAATGTCTAATCCTTTTTGCAATGGTACAACACAATTTTGCAAAATCTAGCTTGATTAGTTTATACTTTCATGTGCATATCATTTTAGTTCATTTATGTTGAATTTGAATAGTCAATAGGCCTCAAACTTGAGTTCTAGTGAGATAGTGACATTTGTCACATAATGTTAGGATTGAAATGCATCCATTTGGCCCAATCACATTCAGAGGTGTAGACCAAAAGGCCAATCCCTTTAAGAGGTGCATTACATGCGGACCAATCATGTTTTGAGGTGCACATCAAATTGTGAGGTAGAAATCATGAGGTCCAACCAAGATGAGAGGTGCAAATCTAGGGATCCAATCATGATGTAGAAAGGCAATCAATGGGGTTCAGTCATTCAAGAGCATTTCCTCATGCTATATCTCGAGCTAGTACTAGATTAAAGAGCTCTCTCATTGTACATATGGTTTTTTGAATGATAATCATAGAGTTTTTTTTCCTTCACTATGTATTCTCTTTCTACCCAAGTACAAGTCTCTCTTTCTCTCTACCCAAGAGCAAGAGCTCTCTCTCACTCTTTGAATGTGTTTGGGACTTAGTTTTCTTCATGCTAAGTGTTTGGTTTGAGTGAGAAAGTGTGAGTGATCATTGATGAATGCTTGTGTGCTCTTGCCTTGAAGATTGTCTAGGAAGATTGCTTGCTACAATCAAGTGATAGTTTCATGTGCAATCACACCCACCTTAGAAGATCAAACACATTGATTTGTGTGTCCTCACACGTGTGAAAAAAATACACACATGCATTATTTGAAGTCTAGAATTACCAATTGCATGAATCACGTTTGGAAGTCTTGCAACAAATGTTTGTTCTATTCAGTAATATGATTAGTAATTTTTATCAGGCCTCAAATAGTAAGTTTTTTCATCCTTGCTCTACAGGAAGAAATTGGATCGCAACTCTTTGATTTCCTTGAAGCTCAATTTATGTAAGCAAGAGATGAACAACAAATGATATTTCATGCCTTTCAAAATTCAAGTCTCGTAAGCAGTTGCTGTTGACGATCAAATATGTGAAAATTTGCCAAAAATTGGTAAATCTAGCTTGATCAAAAACCATGTAGAATCATGTGAAATGTACATACGTGGGTCCCACATGTGTGAGGCCATGGAGCCACGTGGGAAACTTACCGTACTATAGGTTAGATCAAGTCTAAAGGGTTGGTCATGTCATTTTGGTAGTGATTCCTAGATTATAGGAACTACACCTAAGTTTAAGATGAAAAATTGACCAACTACTCACCTACTAGGCATGACTCTAGGAAATAGACTAGTGTTTCATTTTAGGGCAAAAAGGTACACATTGTACATTGAGTTTTTGTGATCCAAATGAAACCAAATCAATTTGTACTTGTTTCTCAGCTTTTAGGCCGTACTACAGCCTGTATTACACACATGCCAAGTCTGACTTAGTGATTGATCAATGCTATTGATTGTTCTTGCTTGTTGATTGTCAAATTGCCAATCTAGATCAACTTTTTTGTGTCTAGTTTTAGCAAGTACTTGTGCTAAAAACTAGTGTAGAGAGGGCGAGCTAGAATTTACATTTTGGTTAGGGGATCTGATCCCTAGGGATTTGATCTCAACCTTGGTAGGGATCAAAATCCATATTGTCCACATGTGTGGGCACCTCTGAACCTTCATTCATTTCATCATTTGATCACTAAAAATTCAATTTTTGAGTTCTTGATGAGATTTTTGGTGCTAATCTTAGGAAAAGCCACCAAGTGTGAGTGCCATTGATTAGATTTGACATAGGGTCATGAGATCTAATTAGTCTAGGCTGAGATCAGGTCCTCTAAATTCGTTTCTACAGGTCTTGAAAGTACATCAAGAAGTGTGAGTGAGCTCTTTTGAATCAAGATCAAGGGGATCTTGCTACTTGAATATTTGTGCATTTCAAGTAATTTTCTAGTGGAAAAATTCTAGAAAAGAACTTAGGGAGGGTTGAGAAGTTCAATCTACTTTGTGTTCATTGATTTTCTCAAGAGTAGTCAATAGAGTGAAAAATTGGCAAGTAGTCTAGCTTCAAATATCTTTTAATCCTTACCAGCTCTCAAGGAGAGAGTGAATTAGACCTAAGTGAGTCTAGAAATAGTGTTTGGATCTAAGAAAGTTGATTTTTAGCTCAAAATTGAGTGCTTTATTCTTGGTGAATTAGGCAAGACAATTTTTCCAAGCATTATTGACATTGGTGAGGAAAGTGAAATAGATAGTGATCAAGACCTTTGTGGATCTTGATATAACTTTGTGTAAGTCACTATAAGGTTGCAAAAATCTTGGTTTTCACCTCTAATCACAACTCACGTGTGTGTACTTTGTGTACCACAATAGTTTTTTACATGGAAGCTAATGGAAGGAAGAATGATTCAAGAATCAAGTGCTACTTGTGTGGCAAGAAGGGCCACTTTGCATCCAGATGCTACAAGAAGCAAAATTGCACTAGAAGAGAGCAAACAAGGAGGTGTATGTTCCATTTTGAAGAATGATTTTTGCATTGCAAAAGGATTTAAACATGGAATATTGTTTAAATTGGAAGCTAATATTGCTTTTGAGAATGTGAACTTGGCAAAGGAGGATCACTGAAGTGGAGATCTTGGAAAAGTGTGATCATGATCATTCCAATGTAAGGACCAAAGATTATCCTAAATAATGGTATAGTGTATTCAAATCACAGGCCTTTGAAATACTTTTGCAAGTTGTAGATGCTCTTAGTTAGATTGGTGAATTAAATGAATTTTCATTCACCCAAATTTTTGCATATCTATATCTTTTGTTGAGAGGAAAGTATGAAAATGATTCTCATTGTGGTTGGACATGGAAGTTGGTAAAGGCCAGAATGAATGAGAATAGAATTGAGATGGACTTACAAGGATCTCAATTGTCTCAAATACATTAAAAATTGTAAAATAGTTTGCCATTTGAAATTGTTTACTATTTCGAAATGGGAAAGTTTGTGTACAATCAACTTGTAATTGTCTTACGATCACTTGCCATTTTTGACGGTCACTTTCTCTCTCTCATGTTTTTAGATAGTGGGCGGATTCCTCTCGAGCCCCTTAGTTGCTACTTAGATGGCTTTTTGTGTACTTCCATGTACAATGTACATATACAGTTTTATTGCAGAGCAATCGCTCAATTTTCTTGTCTTGAAGTGCTTCATGTTGTGTTGCGATGATTGCATTGATCAAATTCTGTTGTTGTCAACTCCCTTGTATCAGGGTGGATTGGATGGGTTTTTAGTCGCCCATTATCTAGTTACAACTTGCCCACAGCTTGTGCTCTTCAAATTGTTGAATTTGTGGGTGGATGTAAATTTTCAGAAGCTAAAAGTGTTTTCCACATATTGTTGAGGAGACATAATGTTCACGCTTCTATTTAAGCTTTACAATTATGTATGCAACTCATAGTTAAAAATCAGGTTCAATCTGATTCAGTTGATAGAAGCTTAAAATGTGATTCTGTAATAAATGTACAACTAGTCAGTTTACAGTTTTCAGTAGTGATACTTGGTATACTCAGGGGCATGTCTTGAGTTTGTCGGTCGAATTTGGCCATGTTGGGCCCTTGACCTTAGTTTGGTAGGTGGTAGGCCAATTATAGGACACCTATCTTTTTCATGCAGGTTGTGGATTTTCTATATGTACAATTTATTTTGTAATACATTTAACTTTTGTTGTGTGATCTTTGAGAGCTGTTAGGAGTGGCTATGGTGATTGATTGATGTGATTTGCATACTGCACTAGATTCTATTGGATTTAACTTGGTATCAGAGCATTAGGGTGTTGTAGTTATGCACGATCCGGTGGAGCTATGGGATAGCGTCTTTCACTAGAAAAAATAGCACTCAGAGTCTCTCAAGAGAGAGGACTCCATACGGGGTATCGGCAGTCCAGATGGAGGGAGACAGCAAAGTTCCTTCGATCTGAGCTTTGAGGAAGATCAAAACGATCGTCATAGGTGAATTTCGGGGAGGATTCATAGAGAAACTTGCAGTTTTGGTGGTTTCGGGAAAATCATCGGTGATGGCTATGTAATTCACTATGCGGACAGCCGTTTGGCACAATGGGGCTTGCTAAAGATTTGCAAAGAGCCGCGACAGAGAGCCATAGCAATTTACAAGATCAGATTGGGCGAGAAACTGAGAAATTGTGAAATTTTCAGATTCTATGAGCTATTGAAGGTTTATCAAAAAAGTGAACTATTAGCAAGCAATCGGACACCAATCGAAGAGTTGTAAATTTGATCACTAAGCTAGAGCAAGGGTGACCGCACTCAGATGGAGGGCTACAAGAAAAATCTCAGTAAAAGACTAAGTAGAGCCCAAAAATGTCCTTCTCTTCAAACTTCTAGGGTTTACAGTCAAAGAATCATAGTTTTTTCTTCATGCAAAGCCATTTTCAAAGCTGTAAAATGGTGAATGGGAGCGCCCTAGTAGCGCGCCACAGCAGGTGCTAGGATGGTTGTGGCTAGCCGTGGAAGGTCATGAAGGAGGTGGAGTGTGTTGGATCAATGTTCAGTCATGGTAGCCATAGCTATTTGCTTGGAGAAGAAGACATTTGAATAGATGGTCGTGAAGAATATGGATGGAGAATCATGATTGCCTCGCGCGCGCCCACCAATCACGATGAGTGCGTAGCTACTAGAAGTAGTCGGTGCATGCAAGAGAAGCTTTCGGCATGCGGAAGCATGGAGATTCATTGATCAACCTCCACATTAGTTCGATGGTCAGGGTCAGACAACGGAGGACCAATGTGAGCCATCTAATATGGAAGAGCCTTTAGATGGCAGATGAAGGGGGCTTGAAGGACCATGAAAGGAGAATTTGAAAATTATTCTTTAAAAATTTTCATAATGAAAGTATAAATTGGACCCAAAGGGCATTATGCCAATTCCTCATTAAGAAACTTTAGGATGAAGTTCTAGTTCATTTTTGCAAGCCATATTGGTTTTGGGCATAACTTTGGCTAGAAGGCACCTTTTTGGCCACCCTTGGGCCAAATGACCCCTGAAACTGGTTGCTCAGAGCCAGCAAATAGAGCAATGTCACAGACAGGGAGAAACATGTTTCGGGGAGTTTTCGTCACCATTTCATCGAGTTTAGTGCAGGTGACCAAGTGATGGGCTACATTCGTCGTTTGGTACCGTAGGGCCAAATTTGGAGCAATTTTTGGCTCATGAAACCTGCTATAGGGCGGTACTATGAGGCATAATCACTTCTAAATCACTATTTATTACTTATGATAGGGTAACCGGGTGTTTGGAAACGGTAAATGCAGTATGGGGGCAAATGGTAGCGGAATTGTGTGGAGAAAATTAGTATTGGTGACAAAAGTGCAGTTTGGCGGCATGACTACTCATCATTGGTGACAATTTTGAGATGGCAATCAATCACATGTCTCAACTAGGAAGAAGCCTAGTCACTTAGAGCCATATACCTCAGTACGATCAAGGAGACATTGGTCTTGGGATTCCATGAGCAGCGACTCATGGATGAGCTTGTGTTGGCATGGTGTCGGGTGGCACATAGCCAGGGAGAGCGAGCGACACTTGTCGCGGAAGCGCTTTTTCTTTGTTATTTTGTGTTCATCCTCTATTCTGATTCACGAACAATTTTCTGTCTTTGAATTTTTTTTTTTTTGTGTGGAAGCTCTTACGGGATCCTAGACACTCGACTACGCATCACAGCACATGTTTTATTCTAGTAATCAAGAGACACAGCACAAGGCCAAGAGATACATGAAATAGAGCGATTATATTATCTGTTTGGTTTTAGAGCGAGATCAACAGTGTCTCGCTTGTTGGCAGATTGACTCTCTACTCTTTCGTTGTGTTCTGCTCGTTGGCAGACTTTCATGCACAACTATGGTATTTTGCTTTCTTACTGTATTCGCTATGTCTCTCTCTGTTTCTTACAGATATCTATATTCACTATCTCTCTTCTTGTTCTCCACTCTTCTGTTATGATCTAGAGATGATCGTTTATACCTCCACTATGTGGAGTTTACAAGATAGCTAAACGTAGAATCACAAGACTAGTTAACGCTAATCAACTAGTTAGTTAGTCTCCGTCGTTGCTATTTGTTTCAGCTGGGCATGAAGCTCGTTGAGCTGCCAGTTGCAGCGTGAAGGATTTCTCTTCGTTTGTTTTGTTCTTTTTGTTTTCGGTCCTGGAGGTGTGTTTACAATTTGTGATTGATTCGCGAATCGTTCGTGCTTCAAGTCAAAGACATGTTGACTATCGTGAATTGTTCTCGTTCGACCTTCGTGTCTTGTTCATGTTGCGACAAAGTTGCAGGAGCTCACCATTTCTGACACTCCCTCTTGAACCTTGCAGCTTTGTTCGTTCAATCCAATTGCCTCTCTTTGCTTGGTAAAGAGTGGCTTGTCAAGCGGTTTTGTGAGGAGTCTGCAATCATACTTTCTGATTTTATGAACTGGACTTGGAGCTCTCCTTTCGAGATCAAATCTCGAATGTGATGGTACTTCAGAGGAATGTGCTTCGTCTTTGAATGGAAGACAGGATCTTGGGACATATAGATGGCACTCTGGGAGTCCATCATCATCGTGCTTGGCCCCTCTTGTGGTATCCCGATTGCCTCCAACATCATTCGTAGCCACACTGCCTCATTCGCTACTTTCGAGGCTACGACATACTCAGCTTCGCAAGAGGATTGAGCTACCAGATTTGCTTTTTGCATATCTAGCTGATTGCAGCTCCGCACGCTATTGTACATCCTCCAGTAATGGACTTGTTGTCATCCTTATAGCTCGCCCAGTTCGCATCACTATCGTGATGCAGCTCGAATCCTTTCTTCTCGTTTTTAGCTCTGTAGGTTAATCCAATATTCTGGGTACCCTTCAGATACTGTAGGATTCGTTTGGCCATTTGCCAATGTGCTACACCAAGATTGGAACAAAATTGGCTCAATGCGTAAACAGAGAAGGCCAGATCCGGTTTTGTACAAATTGTCAAGTACATCAGACTCTTGATTAAGTTTTGATAGGGTATACCTGCCATCTTCTGTTCTTCCTCTTCTGTTTTTGGGCAATCTTGTTTTGTGAGCTTGGCTCTAGCTATCATTGGTGTGGCTTTTTCTTTGCAGTCCATCATGTGGTACTACTTCAGCACTTTTCTGGCGTATTCTGACTGACTCAAGTGCATTTAGCCATTTGTTCGATCTATTTTGATCTTCAGCCCTAGGCATTTTGCTGCTTCTCCAAGATCTGTGATTTCGTAGCTTTCAAAAATTTGACTCTTCGTGTCTTTGATCAGCATCAAGGAGTTTCCTATCATCAGCGAATCATCCACAAAAATGGTCAGTATCACAAAATCCTTTCCTACTCTTTTGATGTAGACATTATAGTCTGGTTGAGTAGGGTTGAAGTCTAGAGACTTCAGAAGACCATCCAGCTTTTTGTACCAGGCCCGTGATGTCTGTTTTAGAACGTAGATGCATCTCTGCAATCGACAGACATATTGTCTGTTGTTGGGGTCTTCATAGCCTTCAGAGTGCTTCATGAAAATTTTCTCCTCTAGATCTCCGTGGAGAAAGGCGGTTTTCACGTCAATCTAGTGAATTTCCAGATTGTACTGTGTGGCGTATGCAAGGAGTAGTCTTATGCTTGTCATTTTCACCATGGGCGAATATGTGTCGAAAAAGTCAGCACCATATCTCTACGTGTAGCCCTTTGCGACACGCCTTGCCTTGTAGCAGCCAATAGTGCCATCTGATTTTAGCTTTTTCTTGTACACCCACTTGCAAT
This sequence comes from Diphasiastrum complanatum, assembly GCA_029204225.1. NCBI lineage: Eukaryota > Viridiplantae > Streptophyta > Lycopodiopsida > Lycopodiales > Lycopodiaceae > Diphasiastrum > Diphasiastrum complanatum. Next base: position 49,232,757 of record CM055093.1, read on the forward strand.
CGACTATTTTTCTATTTTCTGGCAGTGGCTCTGATGTCCATGCCTCGTTTTGCCTCATCGACTCAATCTCCTCTGACATTGTCTGCTTCCAGAATTCTCCTTCTGGACTCTGGATAGCTTCTTGGTATGTTGCTGGCTCTTCTGCGTGTCTTCGCTCCATTGAAGATTGTCAGAATAGTGGTCTGGAGGTCTTCTTTGTCTTGTTGACCTTAGAGGTTCGTTTCATCGTTGCTCAAACATTTCTTGTTCGTGGAGTCGATCCTTTGCTTCTTGCTACTCTGGAGTCTGGGACTTTGCATTCTGATTTGATGTATGTCCTCAATCTCCCTCTTGAATAGGCAGTAGTGTGAAGATCTCATGGCCTCTTTTGTCTTTCAGTCCAGGGAATTTGGACTCGTCGAACTTCACATCTCTGCTCGAAACAACCTTCTTTGTGGTTGGATCGTAGAGTCTGTACACATGTGTTCCATTTGAGTAGCCGACCATGATTGTTTGTTCGAATTTGTTATCGAGCTTGTTTCTCTTTTCCTTTGAAATGTGCTTGTATGCTGCACATCCAAACACTCATACGTATGACAGATCAGGCTTTCTGCCTGTCCACATTTCGTATGGTGTTTTGTTCTCCAGCACTGGTATGCCCTCATGATATGTACCACCACTAGGTACACTCCATGCCACCTACTTCCAAGTAGGCTTGACCCATCCTTAGGTCACCATCGCGCTATCCAAGCCGATCGTCCAAGCATCACCTGCTCCTTTTAGCTCCTAGTAGTGTTGTCAAAAATGGTGAACTCCTGCAACTTTGTCACAGCACGAACAAGACACGAAGGTCGAACAAGAACAATTTGCGACAGTCAACATGTCTTTGACTCGAAGCACGAACGATTTGCGAATCAATCGCGAATCATAAACACACCTCCAGGCCGCAAAACAAAAAGAACAAAACAAACGAAGAGAAATCCTTTGTGCTGCCAGCTGGCAGCTCAACGAGCTTCATGCCCAGCTGAAACGAATAGCAACAACGGAGACTAACTAACTAGTTGATTAGCATTAACTAGTCTTGTGATTCTACGTTTAGCTATCTTGTAAACTCCACATAGTGGAGGTATAAACGATCCTCTCTGGATCATAACAGAAGAGTAGAGAAAAAGAAGAGAGATAGTGAATACAGAGATCTATAAAAAACAGAGAGAGACGTAGCGAATAGAGTAAGAAAGCAAAATACCATAGCTGTGCATGAAAGTTTGCCAACGAGCAGAACATAGCAAAAGAGCAGAGAGTCAATCCGCCAACGAGTGAGACATTGTCGATCTCGCTCTAAAATCAAACTGACATATAATCGTTCTATTTCGTGTATCTCTTGGCCTTGTGCTGTGTCTCTTGATTGCTAGAATAAAACATGCTTTGTGATGCATAGTCGAGTGTCTAGGATCCCATAAGAGCTTCCACAAAAAAAGAAAATTCAAAGACAAAAAATTGTTCACGAATCAGAATAGAGGATGAACATAAAACAACAAAGAAAAAGCGCTTCTGCGACATGGTATCAGAGCCTACAGGTTATCACTACTAATATCCCAGCAGTGATTCTTCCAAACAACACAATATGGCTACAACAATCCAGACCAGAGTAGCAATCAATCTTGATGGTGCAAATTACAGAATCTAGAAATTCAAAATCAAAACACTCCTAAAGGGCAAAGGGATCTGGTCGGTGACCGAGCTCTCAGAGGTGCAGCCTCCAGAGGGAGACCCGAGAAGAGCTGAATGGATTAGAAAGGATGAGCGGGCAATGGCGATCATCGTTTTGTCCATAAATGAAGATCTACTCCTGCAAATTGAAGACTGTGAAAGCAGCCATGCAGCGCGAGAAAGATTAAAGTAGAAGTATGAAGTGAGGACTGCAGCTTCAGTCATGCACCTTCACAATCAGCTACAATCCATACGGTGGGATGGCAACCAATTAGATTAGCACGTTGAGAAGATCAAAACGATCTTTGCTCAACTTGCTGCATCAAAACAGGATCACCAGGTCCCAGCACCACAGCAACTGTTGTACTTCATGAAATCTCTACCGACGTCCTATCAGCCGCTGAGAATGCTCATACTGAGTCTACCAGATATGACATTCGACAAAGCAATTAGTCTTGTCGCTGATGAGAGACTGATGAGAGACGAAGGAGAGAGAAACACTAATCAAGAGAAGGCTCTCTTCACGAAAGGAAAGAATAAGAACAAAAACAAGCCAAGATTTGAGAAGACGAAGTCCTCGAATCAACAATCTTCTTCCTGTGATGACTGTCACAAACCAGGCCATGCGGCCAACAAATGCTGGTTCAATCCAGCAATACCTTGCATGCACTACAAGAAGAAAGGGCATTCTGCATACGACTGCACATTCAACCCAAAAAGAAAAAACAAAGCTGAAAAGGCAAACGTTGTAGAGTCATCAAAGGATGCTGAAAGAGGTGACGAAGCTTTCACAATACTCGACGAAGCTTCGACAAGTTACTCTGAATATGACTACGATGTAGTCATCGATTCAGGAGCAACATCTCACATAACCTGCAACAAGAAGATCTCGATCAACTTTTGCAAACTCGAAAACGATAGAGCAGTGATTCTAGGCGATGGAAGCAGATACGATGTCAAAGACATCGACTCTCTAGCGCCTATGAACACTGTCAGGCCAAGCAGAGCTTCCAGGAGCACTCTATGTGCCCTCACTCATAAAGGATATGCTATTTGTCTCCAAGATGGAAGATCTAGGCATTCAAGTTTTGTTCGACAGCAACACTTGTTGTATGATCGAGAAGACGACAAACAAGTTGTTGACGGTCGGATGCAGAGAAGGAAATCTCTATCGGGCCAAAATAATCAGCAACTCTGAAAGCATATTAAATGCTTCAAAAAACAAAGATCAGCTCTGGCATAGAAGAATGTATCATCTGAACATGCGGAGCCCATATGACATGAACAGAAAGGATATTGTCATAGGTCTCAAGATTTCAAGGCCAGAGGTTGAGTTCTGTGAAGCTTGTCAGAAACGCAAGCAACATTGGAATCCATTCACACACGAGGGAAGAAGAGCCAAAGAAGCTTGAGCTCGTCCACTCTGATGTGCAATTGCACTACAGGTGGACGCTGATATGCTACAAGATCTTGGGTGAGTTTCTCATTATGATGGTGGATCTATTTTGCATTTGCTTTGGTTTGGTTGATGGATACAGTGGAGAGATAGGCTCTTGGTGGGAGGCCTATGTACTGGTCAAATCAAAGTTGGCAACGTCAAGCATGGGAAGTTGAACCTATATAGGATGTAGGAGAGGCAGATCATCAGTATCTCTGGGATATGGTGGCGAGCTACTCAGGTATAGCCTATGGTGAGGTTTGTGTACATTCATTCATTGAGTCCTTGGTAGACTCTTGTGTTTGGAGCATGGGGAATATATGAGGATCAACTTTCAGGACTTATTGGACAGTTGGATATGCTTGTATGTGAGGGCATCTTGTTACGGGTGTGGGCCATGGTCGAGGATATGATCTGGTGACCAGTGGTGTAGCAGTGGATCTATAGGTGACAGGTGCTGGTATGACATGATACCACATTTGGGCAGGCCTTGGTCATGTATTTGACACTCTATCATTCATGTTGGTTTGCATGAGTGTGTGTGGGCTTGCATGTTACCTTGTCACAAGGGTCTAGATCTGAGTCGGAGTTGTATGTGGTTGTGCATTTGCTACGTCAGAGTCAACTTGGTGGTTTGTTGGTGTGCTTGAGTGTGAGTCAAGTATAGGGTAGCATGGGTATGCATAACATCTTTTGGACACTCTAGACATTGCTATAGTTTGTATTTATTTATCCCTATCACACTTGAGCTTAAGGGAGAGAGTAAAAAATCAAGTCCAATCAGATTCAGTTGATATAAGCAAAAATATGATTATGTAATAAATGTACAATTATTCAGTTTATTGTTTTCAGTAATGATCGAAACGTGACCCACTATCGTTATATCAGTCGGCGGGGCACTTGTCCCGTAGCCGGCTACTTGGGTTAGCCAAATAGCCACACATAGGAAATTAGCATGTACAGTGTTACTTCCGGTACTTGGTATACTCAAGGGCATGTCCTGAGTATGTCGGTCGAATTTGTCCTATATGTACAGTTTTCTTTGTAATACATTTAACTTTTGTTGTGCCATCTTTGAGAGCTTGTTAGGAGTGGCTATGGTGATTTATTGATGTGATCTGCATAATACTGCACCAGATTTTATCGGGATTTTAACTATAGTGAGTTGTGAGAGGTATTGAGAGGTATTGAGTGTGAAGAATTTTAGATAATTCAAGATCCAATCCATGTCCCTGATCTTTGGTTACAATAAAGAGCAGACCAACAATCCTGCCAATGTGGAGAGAGATGCAAACTCTAAGAGATATTGATCAAACATGAAACAAAACACAAAATATGGTTGTTGTCCGTATAATTATAGTACCCTAATGTATTTCACATGTGTGGAACCTAAAATAGCAAAATATGATCATTCTACACATAAGATTGCAAGATAACATTAGAGAGTGCACCAACGAGTAATAGAACCCAAAGAGAACCATGTATAGTGATGAAATGAGAGAGAGAAGAGAGAAGTTGTGTTTTTCCACGTACGTCCCTTTATAACAGGTCCAAACCCTATTTGGCCACTTGGCTTTCCCTCCAAAATGTATACCCTACTATTTTTGGGTCTAGATTCAATGTACCCAAAGTTCAAATTTGAATCTCTCTCAAACTTGACTACCAACTTTCCCACACTTTCAAAAAGTGTTTATCGAATGTATTTTAAACTAATATAACTTCAAAAAGTTTATCTCTAAGTCTAAAATGAGTTTTGGACTCAATTGACAATTTACCAAAATATGACTAAACTTGTTGAAATCTCTCACACTCCCTCTTCAACTAGTTTTGGCATAGTTTTAACCATACTACTTTGATCCAACTTTAGAATGATCTCCATCCTAAGTATAGATCTCCTTTCTAAGGTTCTAAAGTATCTTTCATAATTGATATAGAGAATAGTGTCCAAATTGGATGCTTCACTATTTCTTACATCAATTTTACACATCAAGATATAACTAGAACATGAAGAACCAAATAGAATGTGAATGAAATGATTCCTCCATGTTTCAAACTTTGAACTCTCTAGAAATTTATAGCAACCAAAAAATACATGTGAATTTGACCATTTGCTTGCTTGTCTCCTCCAACTTTGTCCTTTCTTGATATGTCTCCACCATAAAACTCCATGAATGAGCCTCCATCTCCATCTTGCCACAAGAAACCATCAAACCTTGGACATCCATGAGTAGGTGAGAGTTAAAATAGCAATGATCGACTTATACAATGCTTTCTTATTTCGACGGCACCACGTGTGCTTAGTTCTAGAGTTATCGGGCCATCTTTTTTTTACGAGCCCTTTGAGTGCTTTTAAGCAACTTATCTTTGTACTTACTTATCAGTTGAATATACAGTTTGAGGAGAGCAATTATGTGGTCTTGTTGCACTTGACGTTGTGTTGTGGTGATTGATCCAGTCGGGTGTTTAAACTGTGTTTTCTTAACTTGGTATCAGAGCCCTTGGTGGCTTGAATCACCGGACAAGAACAGAGAGCTGTGAATTCACGACGCTTTGTTGGCTAGAAAGCACAAACCCGAGTCAGTGGAGATTCGTGGAATGGCTCAAAACTGTAAAAAGGATTCAGAGACAGGGAATTGTTGGTTGAATCAGAAAGCAAGCAAAGATTGAAGCTGAAAATTCTTCTGGAGGGTTGCTTGGCGTTTGTGATTGGTTTGAATCCAATCAAACATCGTTTGAAGAGCGGTTTGGTGCAAAAGATTGCTTGTTGTTAAGCAACCTCAGAGGAATAGGTAGCTGCTCAAAGAAATTCTCAAACAGATCAGATAAAGTCCAAAGAATAGTTGTTCTTCACTCAGCTAGGGTTTTGAGCTAAACAACGGTGAATCTCTCTAGTTTCTGAACCTTGTTTGGATCTGTAACCATCAACAGAGAGGCGTCCAGCTAGTGCAACCTAGCTATTAAGCAGCCGTAGTGGGCCGCGGATCTAGGAGAGATTAAGAAGACGGCCATAGCTGAAACTGTGGCTAGAATCCATAACCAAGAAACGAGGTGAAGGAGGAAGGAGGTGCTCGGGACAGCACCGCGCGGCCAGTGCGAGCAGGAAGACATCGGCCGCAGGAGGCCAGCGAACGTAGGGAGGTGGTCTAGCACGCAATTTCAATGAGGTTCATCAATCTATGGTAGAGATTGACCATGGAGAATTAACTATAGGCCATCGGATTGAAACTAATGGTGGAGATGGGCTTTGAAAGGGCCCTGAAGAACTGAAAGAGAAAATAGGCCTTCCTTTCATTAAAAAATTCTCAATTTGAAATAAGAGTTGGGTCCTGTCTTTTGTGAAGAGTGAAGTCTTTTCAAGGTGAAAAGACAGTTCAAAAACTCAAAGTGCCCTTATTTTCACTTCCTTTAGCCTATTTTGGCCAAACGAAAGGCTATAGCCTCCAAACGAAGGGCACCCTGACTGTACCTGCAAGTACGGTACACCAAAACAGAGTGATTGTCGTGGAGAAAGTGTTCGAAATGTGCCAGAAGTGATTTCAGCATTCCACTAGGCAGGAAGCTGGGAGTTGGTGACGAGAAGCATTTCAGAAAGCGACATCAGTTTGGCTTTCAATTTGGAGAAAGAGCGGCGGGTGGCCTGGTAAGCCAAAAATTGCAGGTCATTATTATTGATTTCTGAGATCACGGTTGGCTCCAGCATACACTTTATAGCCTACAGGTGAAGTTTCAAGCAGTTTGGAGATGGCAAACATCAATGAGGCAATTTTGGGTGATGCAAGCAAACTTAATGGGGCTTCTAACTACAACATCTGGAAATTCAAAATGAAGAGCATTTTGATGGAGAAAGAGTTGTGGGAGATCGTGGCAGGTATTGAAGTCCGGCCAAATACCACTCTAGGTGACATAAGGGCCTTTGATAAAAAGGCGCAGAGAGCACTATCCTTGATCAATCTTTCAGTGAAAGACCATGTGATCACTCATATAAGTGATGTCACGACAGCTAGGGGAGCTTGGGAAGCTCTTAGAATGCAATTTCAAACTTGCAATCCAGCTCGGGCCATGTTCTTGAAGTCGAGATTGAACGCAGTAAGGATGGAAGAAAGTGAATCAGTGGGATCTTTCTTCACCAGGATAAAGGAGTTGAGAGATCAACTTGTGGCGATTGGAGAACCAATCAGGGATATTGAATTGGTGCATACCACAATGAGCGGTGTCTCGGAAGGGCTACAGATGTTTGTGAGCGGCATTGCTTTGAGGGAGAGGTTGCCTACTTTTGAAGACTTCCACAAAATCATGTTGCAAGAAGAGCAGCGTCGCGAAGTGGTGAAGTCAAGGCAAACCCCACAGGAGGATCAAGCCTTGCTTGCTAAAGGCAAGCAGAAAGGATGGAAAAGGATTCCTAAGAAATCCAACGATGATGATGACGAGGGAGAGTCATCATCAAAAGGGAAAAAGAAGAAGAAAGGCAAATGTTACTACTACCACAAATCCGGTCATTGGGCACGCGAGTGTTATAAGAAAAAAGTGGACATAAAGGTGGGAAAAGTGACTCAACAAGGAAACATTGCCGAAGATGATGGAGAAGATGACGAGACAAGTGTCTTCTCATCGGCATTGGCATCCCAAGTTGATGATGGTGCCAGATGGTTCATAGATTCAGGCGCCACAAGGCATATGACCGGGAAACATGATTGGTTTGAAAAATTCTCACCAATCCATGATGGAGATAAGGTCACTCAAGCCAATGGAGAGGAATGCCAGATATAGGGTGTGGGCAATATACCTGTGAGTTTTCTGATGGTAAAATCAAGAACATCCCTAATGTACTTTATGTTCCTGGACTCAAAAAAAAGTTTGCTTTCTGTTGGTGTAATGGAAAATCAACATCTTAAAGTTGAATTTGTCAAGGTTGGATGCCTTATGAAGGATATGAACCACAACCATAAAGTGGTGGCAAAGAGTTATAGAGATAGTAACTATGGCCTTTATAAATTGGATGCTGCAAAACTAGGTAAGTATGGTTTGGCTATCTCAACAGCATCTCAATCTTAGTTGTGGCACATAAGACTTGGTCATTTGAACTATGGGAGATTGAGATTGATGGCGAAGCTAAAGACGGTAATAGGGTTACCGACATTGCAGGATGATCATCATGCGATATGTGAAAGATGCATCATGGGAAAGCATCACAGGGAGTCATTCAAGAAAGGTGGAACTGCAAGAGCTAAGAAACCGCTGGAACTCATTCACAGCGACCTGTGCGGCCCAATGAAGACCATGTCGTTGGGGAAAGCGTATTATTTTATGACTTTCATAGATGATTACTCTAGGAGGACATGGATTTATTTCTTGAAGAAGAAATCTGACGCTTTTGCTCGCTTCAAGGAGTTCAAGACTTTGGTAGATAACCAACTGGATGCACACATCAAAGTGCTAAGATCTGATAGAGGGGGCGAATACAAATCTGATGATTTTGAGGACTTTTGCAAAGAACACGGCATCAAAAGACAATTCACACAGTCACACACGTCGCATAGTAATGGTGTAGCTGAAAGGAAAAACAAGACTATTATGGAGAGTGAACGCTCCATGACAAAGCAAATGGGCTTGACCGATTCACTTTGGTCGGAAGCGTGCAGTGTCGCAATGTTCTTGCAAAACAGGAGCCCTACAGTTGCGGTTCCAAATGTGACTCCCGAAGAAGCATTTACTGGAATAAAGCCAAAAATTGACAAGTTTCGTGTCATTGGATGTAAGGCCTATGTACATGTGCCAAAGGAGGAGCGAAAAAAACTTGATGCCAAAGCAATCAAGTGTATCTTTGTTGGTTATGATGAAAGGACGAAAGCTTACAGGTGTTTTGATCCTATAATGAATAAGATTCACATTAGCAAAGATGTGATCTTTGATGAAACACATAGGTATGAAGATGAAGACCATGCAAGTGGTGAAAGCATCAAAAGACTTCCCACAAATCTGGAGGAAGAAGATGAAGAAGATGCTCCACAAGATGATGCACGTGAAGACGAGAGTCTAGAGGGCGAGTATGACAAGACACCACCTATTCAAGAGTCTAGGGGGAGGTACTTGCCAATAGGAGAAATAAAGGAGAAACCGGTTGGAAGTAAGAGACATTACTTAGACACTCCTTGGGATACATACTCTCCACGTAGTGTATCACCTGAATCTAAGATACCAAAATGGTATGAAAAGATCATGAAGGACGCAAAGCTAAATCAACCAGGATCTAGCACACAATGTGAAGTGAGAAGATCAACGCGGGAAAGGAAGTCTCTCGATCATTATCATGTGAACTATGCCCTAATGACTGACATTTTGAAGTGTCGAGAGCCATCAACCTTTGATGAGGCAAAAGATCACAAAGAGTGGCAAGGGGCAACAGGCATGATACATGGGAGTTGGTTGATCTACCACTTGGAAAGAGGCCCATTGACAACAAATGGGTGTTTAGAACCAAAGTTTCATGTGGATGGCACAATAGCAAAGTATAAGGCACACCTAGTAGTGAAGGGTTATGAGCAAAGCAAAGGAATTGATTATGAAGAGACATTTGCTCCAGTGGCTAAGTGGACTATGCTACGTCTTATCATTGCCTTAGCATCTCATTTTGGGTGGAAGATCCATCAAATGGATGTAAAGTCTGCATTTTTGAATGGTGACTTAGAGGAAGAAGTTTACATGGTCCAACCGCAGGGCTTCATGGCAAAAGGGCAAGAACAGAAGGTATGTAAACTACACAAAGCAATTTATGGCCTTAAGCAAGCGCCACGCGCATGGTATGGACGCATTGATAGTTACTTTCTTTCTCATGGGTTTGTAACAACAGATTGAAATTCAAACCCTTATGTTCTTATAAATGATGACAACATTGCCTTGATTGTACTTTTTGTTGATGATATCATTATCACGGACAATGATTAGAACCTCACTTGTTCTATCAAAGCCAACTTATGCAAACAGTTTGAGATGACAGATTTAGATCTTATGCACTATTGCTTGGGTGTCAAAGTATGGCAAACTAGCGGTGATATCAGGTTATGTCAAAACAAGTATGTGGGTGAGATATTGGAGAGATTTCACATGACAGAGTGCAAACCTTCCATCACCCCTTGCAAAGCTGGTAAGAAATTATCTCGTATTGATGATAGTGCACATGTTGATGCTACACTATTTCGTCAGCTAGTTGGGAGTTTGATATATCTTACGACTACATGTCCTGATATCTGCTATGTTGTAAGTTTGATTAGCCAATTCATGTCATCACCCACTATGGACCATTGGAAAGCTGCAAAAAGGATTTTGAGGTATGTAAAAGGTATACCTAACCTTGGTCTAATCTACAAAAGACAAAGTGTTTTACCTAAGTTGCAAGGTTACGTTGACGCTGATTGGACAGGAAGTATAGGTGATAGAAAGTCAACAACAGGTTATGCCTTCAATTTTGGTAGCGGTTGTTTTTCATGGTCTAGCAAGAAGCAAGATACTATTTCTCTTTCTTCCACAGAAGCCGAATATAAATTGTTGAGTTCTTCTACCCAGGAAGCTGTTTGGCTACGTAGTTGTTATGTGAGATTGGCATGAAGCAGGTAAATCCCACTGTTATTTTCTGCGACAGTCAAAGTGGAATACAATTGGCTAAAAATCCTATCTTTCACGCAAGGACAAAACATATTGAAGTAAAATATCACTTTGTGCGTGAAAAGTTACAATATGAAGATATAAGTATTGTACATTGTTCTACATTATTACAAGTTGCTGATATATTTACAAAAGCTAAGCAAAGAAAAGTTTGAGACTTTTAGAGGCAAACTTGGCTTAGATCTGGTTATGTAAAAAGCCTTTACTTGTAATACTATCATGGAGGTATGTTCCATGAATAGAGTAAACTCTAAAATAAAAAGAGACGTTGATCATTGAGGGAGAGAGTTAAAATAACAATGATCGACTTATACAGTGCTTTTTTATTTCGACGGCACCACGTGTGCTTAGTTCTAGAGTTATCAGGTCATCTTTCTTTTACGAGCCCTTTGAGTGCTTTTAAGCAACTTATCTTTGTACTTACTTATCAGTTGAATATAGAGTTTGAGGAGAGCAATTCTGTGGTCTTGTTGCACTTGACGTTGTGTTGTGATGATTGATCCGGTCGGGTGTTTAAACTGTGTTTTCTTAACTGTGAGTACATCAATGATGCAAATCTAGCACCACATGACTGCATATAACTAAGTGATAGCACTAGTCCATCTTCAAGGTCTACTTGACACAAGAAAATGACCATGAATTCACCAAAAATTGACAATCTCCAAGTATTGGCACCAAGTAGCTTAACACTTGAGAACTTAGGCATAGATGAGTGATATAATGAACCTCCAAAAGATTCATTTCCATCAGCAAAATCAGCCAAGAATCTAGTACAACTCCAACAATAAGATATCGCAAGACAATGTAGCTAGTTTGTCCATATCTTGACAATTTGCACACATTCACATGAAATAGCTCAAACATGAGATAGAACAAGTAAAGTAAACTTGAACAGCACTTCCTTGCTGCTCCTTTGACCTTACTTGATATTAAAGACTCCTGCAAAAACAAATCCATAACATCTTTTCCAAATGGCCCCCCTTTGATGCTCTTGACTAACTCCAAATTGCCACCTTTCCTTTTGTCTTGTTGAAGCCCTTTGAGACCAACCTTTTGATCTTCCTCTTGACCATCAAAGTCATTGAACAATTTTTTTTTTTCAAATCCGTTACTTAATTTTTTAGCATGAAAACTATGAGAACCAATATCCACTTGCATAGCATCATCTACACAAGAAGATTCTCCAAAACATGTGAGTAACGCAATATGAGTCGCTTCCACTTGCTTACCTTTCTCTTGATCATCAAAGATATCAAAGATATGAATATATTCAAACTTGAACCTTCGGAAATACTCCCTCTCAAACATATGATCTAGATCCAACAAGATCTCATCAATGCTTGATCTCGATCTTTCACAAAGGTTAGTGAAAACAATGTCACCATCATAAATCAAGAGATAGATTCCAAACTTTCCATCCAACATGAAATAGAGTAGGTGAAGATGAGTATCAAACCTAATTAATCCAACCTTCTTGAGTCCATAACAAACCTCAATAAGCTCACCAATGAGATCTCCCTTGCCTTGAAGAAATTGCCTCTTGATTTGTTCCATGTAGTCTTCTTCAACCAACCTTTTGCCATCTTCATCATGAGTGATCAATTCACAATCATTGAATCCTTTGAGTTGATGAAGAGATGTGAGATCCATGCCTTGGATCTTTCCAAGAACCAATCTTCCATTGCTCTTTCCTTCATAAGACTCCCTCTTAATGATTGCATCATAAGAAGTAGAAACCTCAAAAACATTAGAAGCCATGAAAAAAATGATTAGTACCTTCAACATAAGAATTATTGAAGTACTCTCTTTTTTCAAAAAAGAACTTCTATTCAATGTTTTAGGTAATGACTCATATGATAATGATTCTTCCTCACTATCATTCACAATGACATCATTCAAAGTACATCCTACTTTGAACTCTTCACATACTTCTCTTCTTCTTAACTGACTTTCTTGGACTCATCACTAAATAATGTAGAAGATCCACCTCCTTCATGCATGCACCTAGCAGCATCTTTTTCCATATGATCAAAGAAATCATTAGCAACAAGCTTTTCCAAGGAAGAACCTTCACCACCTCCATTGATGAAATAAGCTCTTTCCTTACCTTTTGCATGCTTGCACTTGCCATGAAGAACCATTGAAACACCATCATTATCCTCAAGACTAGCCAAGTTAGCACAAAAATGAACATCTCCAAGAAGCATATTAGATCTTGACTAGATCTAGCATAAGGAAGCTTTTTAGACTTTGCATAAGATCCACCAATCTTATTGATGCTAAAAGGGAACTTTGGAAAGTTGAGACCAATCTCCTTTTCCATTCCATTCATTTTGTTAGCCATAACAAAAGCATCAAGCTTGAAAAATCTACCTTGTCTATTGCCCCTAGCAACCAAGATTTCTTCCTTTGTAATGAAACAAGTCCTATTAGTAGAGAGAAAAATAGGAATTGAACCAATACCTTCAATCCCACACTCACCACCATTGGCCATGTGAATTTCTTTCTTGGCTCCATCATAAGTGACCAAAGAAGTAAAGAACTCCTTGTGACTAGTCATGTGTGAACTAGCTCCACTATCAATTCACCATGAATCTTTGTCACCTTCACTTGATATTAGACTTGAAGAACACATCAAAAAGAATCACCACCACCTAGATCCTCATCATTATTAGTAAAGTTGATTTGCTTGCTACCTTCATCTCTTTGCTTCTTCGAACATTCATTTGCAAAGTGCCCTTTGATTCCACAATAGAAGCATTTTAACTTAGACTTATCTTTCCCTTGAACTTGTCTTTGATGAACATAGCCTCCTCTGTGTAAAAACATGAAGAAATCTACAGGTCTGGATAAAAATTGAACGAAGAATAAAATGTCGATTAGTCGATTAGTAAGAGAATAATCCAACACTCCCCCATAATCTGAATCCATGAATGCCTTGACTTTTAAACTTAGTTTTGCACAAAACTTTCTGTGTGCATCCAAGCTTAATGCTTTGATAAAAATAGCTGCTGTCATATCTTGCGTTCGACAGTACTGCAATCTAACCTCTTTGTTGAGAACTTTGCTTCTGACGTAGTGATACTTGAGTTCAATGTGCTTACTCCTAGAATGAAATCTAGGGTTGGCTGACAAGGCGATGGCACTTTGATTATCACAAAATAGTAATGTAGGAGCATATTGATTTAGAACAATATCTGAAAGTAAGTTTCTCAACCAAATTGCTTCCTTTGTAGCTTGTGAGGCTGCGATATACTCTGATTTTGTATAAGATAGAGCTATCGCAGATTGCTTGCGACTATTCTAGGAAATAGGACCATTGTTGAGGAAGAATGTAAATCCTTAAGTAGATTTACGAGTGTCTACATCTCCTACCTAACTTGCAACTTTGTAACCACTGCAAAAGTCCATAGTAGCTCGAAGATGACTCTGATGAGCACCTTCCAATGTGTTATATCAGAGTTAGTCATAAACTGACTTAGGGAGCTGACTGCAAAAGCTATGTTTGGCCTGGTATAGATCATTGCGTACATAAGAAATCCTATTATCAAATGATAAGGGTACTCACGCATCTGCTCCTTCTCTTGAATTGTTTGAGGACACTGGTCCTTTGACAATTTGAGACCTGGTTCCATTGGTGAGAGAGCTAACTTGTAATTAACCAGATTATATATGACTAACATATTGTAGATGTACCTTTGCTGAGTAATGTAGATCAACTTTCGATTTCTGTCTCTGTGTATTTGAATACCAAGACAGAAATGAGCTTCGTCCAGATCGGTCATGTCAAATTCAGAAGATAGCATTGTCTTGTCTTCTTTTATCAGATCGATATTGTTGTCGAAAAGCAACGTGTCGTCCATGTATAAGGTGATATTGATAAATGACTGTTGCACTATCTTGAAGTAAATATTCGAATCTACATATTTTAAGTGCATGAATCATAGCAAATAACTCCTTTTTCTAAATTGTATAACTCAACTGAGGTCCAATCAATTTTTTGATCTCAAACGATACCGGCTTATTATTTTGTAAAAGTACTCCTCCAATCGTCGACTCACTTACATCGATTCTAACAATGCAAGACAAATATGGATCTACAATTTGTAAGAAATAAGTTGAAACAACCATACTTTTGAGCTTCTCAAAATATTAGTTCAGTTCTTCATTCCATTCAATAGGCGGACTAGAACGATCTCTCTTCTTCTTCTTATTAACTTTGTCTTTTGTCAAATTATTAAGTGATCTAGGTGCTTGCTTCAAGCCATAAAGACTTCTAAATAGCAAACACACCTTAGATTTATCCTTGATGAATCCTTGAGGTTGTTCCATGTATATCTCCTCCTCAATATAGCCATTCAAAAAAGCATTGGAGACATCAAATTGATACAATTTTCACTTTAAAAATAAGGCAAGAGAGATTATGATTCTTATTGTCACCATCTTTGCTACAGGAGCAAAGGTTTCTTCATAGTTAAGGCCATATATTTGTGCAAAGCCTTTAGCACATAATCTTGCCTTGTACTTGTTGATGGAGCCATCATGATTGTACTTGATTTTGAACACCCACTTGCATCCAATGATGTGCATGTTAGGTGGTGGATCCACTAGCTCCCATGTGTGGTTGGTGATCAAGGCATCATATTCAATCTTCATGGCCTCATACCACTCCTTGGTATTGAGGGCTTCTTGGACATCTTTGGGCTCCTCATGAGAAACAAAATAAGCATAAGTGGAATCAAGATCCACTTGCTTTCCTTTGTCATCATAA
Source organism: Diphasiastrum complanatum (assembly GCA_029204225.1). Lineage (NCBI taxonomy): Eukaryota > Viridiplantae > Streptophyta > Lycopodiopsida > Lycopodiales > Lycopodiaceae > Diphasiastrum > Diphasiastrum complanatum. The sequence continues at coordinate 49,248,314 of CM055093.1, forward strand.
GTGAGCCTCTTAGGCTTGGATCTCTCCCTCATGGATCTTCTAGGAGTGAAAATCCGAGGACTTCCATCTTCAAATCTCGACCCCTCCATATGATGATTGTCTTCAATAACAAAAGGTGATAGAGTTTGAGGTTGCTTGATCTCGGCCCCTCCTAGATTGGACTTTTCTTCTTCATGAGAAACTACATCTCTACTCATACAAGAAATATTATTGTGTTACAAGCAAGATCTATCAACAAAATATGAAACTTAGTACAATAAATGCCTCAACTCGGCTAGAGAGAGAATATGAATGTACAAACTCGAGTAGAGAGAGAGGGCACAAAGAGCTTAGTCTCCAAATTTGCATTACACACAAAAATCATCATCTTCTCAATGAGAGTACATCACATATATATAGATCCATGGACTCTCCTCCTACTTTGAGCTGAATTGGAGTTATGAATCCACCTCTCAAGCTATCTAGACTTATTCAAGCCACCTCAATATGTCTAATTGTGCCACCTAGTATTTTCATGCATTAAATGTGGCATGCAAAGTACAAATGGCAATTCCTATGGTAGCTCGAGTTTCTACTTCTACCTACCTTGAATATTTTATTCTAAGATGAGTCTTTACTGAGCCAAAAGAGCTCAATTCATCTTTGGCATTTTTAGGACCCCTACTTACAACATTAGATAGATTTTTCCAATATTTTAACATCATTGCCATATGTCTTAGCTGCATGTCCCTTATCAACTCAGTCTCTTAACTTATTGATTCGCATGAAAAATAATCCCACACTCTCATTCTCCTCCATTCGTATTGTGTTCAAGACAACAATGTCGCATTTTCTCTCTCTACAAATCCGACAGTGTCGCCTGTCAAGAATTACGAGTAAAATTACACTGTCATCTTTTCGCCTTTTTGCGACATTGTCGCCTGTCAAGAATTACGTGTAAAAATGCAGTGTCACCTTTTTTGTCTTTTTGCGACACTGTCGCTTATCAAGAATTATGTGTAAAAATGCAGTGTCGTCTTTTTCGCATTTTTCGCTTGTCAGGATTTGCGAGTAAAACTCTAGAGTGGCATTTTTCAAAGTGCCTCAAATGTTAAGGAAATGACTTTGGCAAAGTGTGGGACTACCCCAATATTAAGCACATGAGATTTTGCGACACTGTCGCCTGTGACAATTTACGTTCATTTCTACAAAGTGACAATTTACGTTCACTTATGCAGACAGACTGTTTACGGCCAATTGTCACCGCTTATCAACAATTAGTTTCTGAGAAGGAACTAGATGAATGCTAGCCAATTCCAGTCGATTGGCAATCGCATTTGGCGACCTAATTACTTAGTATAAATTAGCTATTCATGTGAAAATTGTCAACATTTCCTAGCTAGTTTGAGGCCTAAATTGGCTAAAATTGTAAATAGTTTTGGTTCTGGAGTTTCACACGTGTGAACCAGGCCACAATGTTTTTATTTACTGTATTTTTTCAGTATGATGAAGTGTCAAACTTCATACCCTTCAAAATGAGACCATTTTGATGTATTTTGGTCATATAAGCCATTTTTAGCTATTTTTCCTATATAGGGAATATCTAGGGTCAAGTACCTTCTAGAGAGAGGAGAGAGAGTCATCTTCCTCATCCATAAATAGTAGGGAAGTCGTGGAGAACAGGTTGGAGAAACCTTTTGTATGCTTCATTGAGATCAATAGATCATTGTCATTGTTTCTTCCTCCATTGAGAGCATTGTTGTGTGTATTGTCTTCAAGCTATTGTGTATGATCTTAGGTGCTTTCCAAAAGTGGTAGGCTGATGTATTATGGACTGTATAATGCTATTTTGGGCCGCACTTGATGTTTATGGAAGTTTCCATTTGTGATAAATGCTTTTTGATCAAGTTCTTTGCATTCTAGGTAGCATAGAATGTGTTGCCAATTCCTAGCTTATGTAGTTTGGAGTGCAAGCATTCAAGCCAATGATCTTGGAGTTTAGATCCACTTAGGATCTGTATTTTTCACATGGTATCAGAGCTGGTTGGCTTCTATTTACAGTAAGTATTCCATTTTTGGTGATATTTGGATGTTTGATCAAGTTCTAGCATGATTTTGCATTGCTTTGTTGATCAAATCTTACTAACCTTTGTTTTGTGAGTTGAACTTGTGGATCAAAAGCATATTTCAGGTCTATTGAAGATCAGAGGCTGAAAAGAAACTATTTTGGATCAGATCATAACACCTAATCATTTGTGATTGTGAGGCTTGTGCATATTCAATACTAACAATGTTCTTTTCAATCCTATTGTTGACAATCTCCATTCTTGGATGAACACTCTCCTTAAGTGGATGAAACTTCTCCTTAAGTGGATGACAAATGCTCTTTTGAGTGAGTTGTAATTCTCCTAAAGGCTGAGCAAAGCTCTCATTTGGATGAAAGATCCCCTTTTTTGGGTGAACATATTGTAAGCTCCATTGTGAAGAGCATATTGTAAAGATTGTCATCAATTTTGGCATAAATTTTGGTGTACTTTGTTGAGCATGTAAGTAACTCTCCTTATGTAATTTGATTGGAGCATTTGCTGGAAGGTGTTAACCATTATGCAAGTGTGTTTTCAGGTTCTTAACAGGTTGAGGAACATTCTCATGTGAAGTGATCTTAGATCTACATCTAAACACCAAGATTTGACAAGATAGTGAAGCTAGTCTTGTGATTCACTAAGTGTGCTCATTCATTCACCTCTAAATCTTGTATTTATCACTTGCTGGAGTTTATAAACTTTTAGAAGTGTGGTTTACATGTGGTTTTACAGGTTGAATCAATATCTTAGTGTGTTGATCATATGTTGATCAAGTTTGTTCATTACTAGGTAATCTTGGCATCCTAGTTTTGGGTATTTTCTAAGAATGCAAGTAACTCTTCACACCATAACTTGATTTGGTCACTTGCTGGAAAGTTTGAGAGCTTAAGCAAGAGTGTGTTCAGGTTGGTTTGATTTTGTAATCCATTCTTAGTGTGTGCAAAGTGTTGCATGTGTTTCAATCTTCCTTTCTATGCTTGGAAACCATCTAGGTTCAAGATAGAAGTGTTTTAGGGTCCTAAATCTTCATAGATCTCTTTATCTATCATTTGTTGAGAGAAAAGTGTGTGCTAAGTGCTTTAGGACAGAACCTAAAAGTTGAAGAAACATTAGAATCATGGCTTCCAATGGTGGGATCATGCTAGAGTCTAGTGAAAGGTTGAGTTCATCAAACTACTCTACTTGGAAAGTGAGGATGGAGTCCTTACTTGAGTTGAATGAACTCATGGACATAGTTGCAGAAATTGAAGAGAGACCTCTCACACTTCAAGAGAAACAAAGGTTTGATAAGAAGGCCAAAAGGGCTCTTCATATCATTAAAATGAATGTTACAAATGAACTTCTCAAGGAAGTTGGAAAGTGTCAAAGTGCAAGTGAGGCATGGAATGCCTTAAAGAAGCTCTTTGAATCAAAGTCCACATCTAGGGTATTGACCCTAAGGAGACAAATATTTTCTAGTAGGCAAAGAGAGGGTGAAAGTGCTCATGCATTTATCTTGAGAGTTAAGTCCCTAAGTGATGATTTAGCATGCATTGATGAGAACATAAAAGATGGTGAAATAGTCCAAGTTATGTTGAATGGTTTGCTAAATGAACATGCTAACCTTGTGCAAAGTTTTGCCATTCAAAGAGTCTTGCCAAGTGTGGTTGACTTGCAAGAAATCTTATTGGCTGAAGAACATAGGTTGCAATCAAAGCTTGATGGTGCATCCTTGCAAGGTGGAGGTGAAGAGGCTTTCTTCACAAAAGGCAAATTCAAGGGCAAAGGTAAAGGCAAAGGGAAATGGTCCAAAGGTGGTAACTTTGATCATGATGATCACTCTTCCTCTTCCTCTTCTACTAAGAACAATAAGTCAAAGTTCAAGTGCTTTTATTGTGGGATAAAAGGTCATTTTGCAAATGAATGTTATAAGAAGAAAAGAGAGCAAGGAGAGAGGCAAGGAAATCTTACAATAGATGAGGAATAACATAACACATGTGAATCACTTGTTATGACTTCAAGTTTGTTAGCCAACATAGATGATAATGATCCTTGGTGGATTGATAGTGGAGCCTCATCTCACATGACAAGACATAAGGAATACTTTACATCCTTATTGTCTTATGAGGGAGAAGGTAACATCATCTACACTGCAAATGATGGTCAATGTGACATCAAAGGCATAGGCACTATTCCTATTTCCCTTTCAACAAATAGGAAAGCAAATCTTGAAAATGTTTTGTACATTCCTTCAATCACTAAGAATTTGCTTAGTGTAAGTCAAATGATTGACAAAGGACTTGATGTGGAGTTCATTGGAGATGCATGTTTGATAAGTAAATGTGGATCCTTGATTGCTCAAGGTAGGAGGCATGGTAAACTTTTCAAGCTTGATGCATGTGTGATCTCTAATCATGAAGGATGTATGGCTAGGGAGCAATTGACAAACCAAGAAGTTTGGCACAAGAGGTTGGGCCATCCCAACTTCAAATCTTTGGAGGTAATGGCAAAGAAAGAGCTTGTTCTTGGTCTCCCTAAAAGTCTTGTTGCAAACAATAGTGTTTGTGAACATTGTGCCTTGTCCAAATCTCATAGACTTGCTTATTCTAGATCTACTTCTAGATCTAAAGAAGCTTTTCAACTTGTGCATTCTGATATTCATTCTTCTAGTACAACAAGCAATGGTGGGGCAAAGATGTATGCAACTTTCATTGATGACTTTAGTAGGTATACTTGGATCTATCTTCTTAAAAGTAAGGATGAAGTGTTTGCTGCATTTGTCAAGTTCAAGAATGAAATGGAAAACCAATTCAATACAAAGATCAAATGCTTAAGATCTGATAATGGAGGGGAATACACCTCAAATAGGTTCAAAGACTTTTGTATAGCACATGGGATTAAGAGGGAGATGTCTAGTCCTAGGACTCCACAACAGAATGGAGTGGCCGAGAGGAAGAATAGAACCCTTTGTGAATGTGCCAAGGCAATGAGACTACATGCTAATCTTGCTAAGTCTTTTTGGGGGGAAGCTTTAGCATGTGCTAACTATCTATGTAATAGATGGACAAGTGCTTCCTTGGATGGTAAAACTCCTCATGAGGTTCTTTATGGTAGAAGGCCGAGTGTCAAGCATTGTAGGATCTTTGGATGTACATGTTTTGTCAATATCACACTTGATGATAGAACTAAAGAAGATCCTTCATCAAAGAAGGGTGTGTTTGTTGGCTATAGTGAAGTAAGCAAGGCTTACAAAGTGTACATTCCTTCTACAAAGAAAGTTGTCATAAGTAGGGATGTCATCTTTCATGAAGAGAATGTTTCCAATGTTGTTGATGTTGATGTTGATGTGCCTACTAATCATCATGATGTGCAAGATGTCTTGGATGAAGATGGAGATGCCACTCCAAAGCAAACTTCAAGGAAGACTCAAAGGCAAAGGGCTAAGCCATCAAGGCTAACCTATGATGAAAAAGGAAAGCAAGTGGTGGACAACTCTAACTTTGCTTTTCTTACCTCTTTTGATGAACCAACTTGTGTAGGTGAAGCAATTCAAAAGAAGGAATGGATCCAAGCCATGGATCATGAGCATCAAGCACTCATCAAAAGCAACACATGGAGGTTGGTAAAGCTTCCAAAGGACAAGAAGGCAATTGGTTGTAAGTGGATCTTCAAGATCAAGACAAATCAAGATGGATCAATCAACAAGTACAAGGCAAGGTTGGTGGCAAAGGGGTATGCTCAAGAATATGGTATTGACTATGATGAGACCTTTGCACCCGTGGCAAAGATGGTAACTATTCGAATCCTAATCTCTCTTGCAACTCTTTATGATTGGGATATGTGGCAAATGGATGTTACTAATGCCTTCTTGAATGGTGATCTTGAAGAAGATATTTACATGGAGCAACCCGAGGGCTATGTTTCACATGATGAGCCTAATCATGTGTGCTATCTCCAAAAGAGTTTGTATGGGCTAAAGCAAGCACCAAGGAGTTGGTATGCTAAGCTCAATTCCTTCTTACTTTCTCAAAACTTTGTTATGAATTCAGATTTTGCAGGTGATCAAATGGATAGGAAGTCAACAAGTGCCTTTGCAATCTATCTTGGAGATGGAGTGGTCTCATGGCTATCAAAGAAGCAACCAACTATCTCTCTATCTTCCACCGAAGCCGAGTACAAGGCATTAACAACATGCACCAAGGAGATTCTTTGGATCAAGAGGATGTTATTGGATCTTCACTTGCTGGAACCAGAGAAGACTCCAATCATACTTTGTGATAACCTTTCAGCCCAAAGCTTGGCAAGCAATCCTGTTTTTCATGCAAGGAGCAAGCACATTGAGATTGCTCACCATTTTGTGAGAGATCAAGTCATTGCCAAAGAGGTGGAGCTTCAACATGTCTCTTCAAAGGAGTGTGTGGCTGATATCTTCACCAAACCATTGGGAAAGGACCTATATTTAATGCATAGATCTAATCTTGGAATGTGCTCAAAGACTATGTTGAAACTAGCATCCAATGTTGAAGAGGGAGTGTGAAAATTGTCAACATTTCCTAGCTAGTTTGAGGCCTAAATTGGCTAAAATTGTAAATAGTTTTGGTTCTGGAGTTTCACACGTGTGAACCAGGCCACAATGTTTTTATTTACTGTATTTTTTCAGTATGATGAAGTGTCAAACTTCATACCCTTCAAAATGAGACCATTTTGATGTATTTTGGTCATATAAGCCATTTTTAGCTATTTTTCCTATATAGGGAATATCTAGGGTCAAGCACCTTCTAGAGAGAGGAGAGAGAGTCATCTTCCTCATCCATAAATAGTAGGGAAGTCGTGGAGAACATGTTGGAGAAACCTTTTGTATGCTTCATTGAGATCAATAGATCATTGTCATTGTTTCTTCCTCCATTGAGAGCATTGTTGTGTGTATTGTCTTCAAGCTATTGTGTATGATCTTAGGTGCTTTCCAAAAGTGGTAGGCTGATGTATTATGGACTGTATAATGCTATTTTGGGCCGCACTTGATGTTTATGGAAGTTTCCATTTGTGATAAATGCTTTTTGATCAAGTTCTTTGCATTCTAGGTAGCATAGAATGTGTTGCCAATTCCTAGCTTATGTAGTTTGGAGTGCAAGCATTCAAGCCAATGATCTTGGAGTTTAGATCCACTTAGGATCTGTATTTTTCACAATTCACACATCTCTTTTAAAGTAACAAATCAACATTGTGAATTGTATAGGAGTTGAGTGTTATTACATGACGCTTCCTGCTCTTATCAAGCAGATCGTTCAGAATCAAAAAGTATTGTTGTTAGCTCTCTATCAAGCTTTCAAGCTTGAACACTCTTGAGCATTCTAGTTCAGTCTTTTAGATTTTATCTTAGAGTTGCTATTGCACTATTGCTTATTAGCAGAGTTGCTTATTGTCAGACCTATTCTCAGTTACTTAGAGATAGCTTTAGAGTGCGCAGTTTCTATTCGCTATTGTTTTGCGCTCGTTAGCATCTGATTTTGTTTTTTTGAATCAATATTATCTTCTTATTGCATTCAGTTTGTGTCAGAATGCATGCATCTATGTATTGCTTTTGTAACTGATATAAATGGTCTGAGAATTCAATACTTTATGTTTGGCTATGTAATCACTTAGTATCTAGCGAAAGTTAGTTGCTAAAAATTGGATGTGATTTCCATCGCTACTGCTTTGTTTAATTTTTGATAGGCGTAATCATGCATTGGAAGTAGGAAGTTTTCGCTATTCCCTTGCTCACCTATTTCTGACGGTTTGGATCATGTCCAAACTTCGTAAGGAGTTTTACCTAAGAGGACTTTAGTCGAACACCTATTTTGGATGTAAGCTGTAGTGAAAACAGCTTCAACCTAGAAACGTTTTGGCAGCGATGCGTGAGCAAGCATGCACTTGGATGACTCGACAACTAAGGTACAATTCTTTCTCTTGGCAAGTCCATTCGACTAAGGTGAATGTAAAAGTTATGAATTGTTGTTCAATGCCTTGGCTGAGGCAATACTCCTTGAATTTGGTTGGAATATAATCTCCACCATTATTTGACCTCATCGCTTTGATTTGTTTACCAATCTCTTTCTCTGCACGCTCCTTGAATGTCTTGAAGAGGTTGAATGCCTCTGATTTATGCTTCATAAAATACACAGTTGTTCGTCTAGAATATTTATTGATAAAAGTGATGAAATACCTGACATATTTAAATGATAATAAATTTTGCCAGGGGCCACATATGTTTGTATGTACAATATCTAACAAGTCTTTAGCTACATGCCGATGACTTTATCTAAAAGGTTTCCACCTGCTTTTCGATTCTTGGCCGATAGGTAATTCAACTTTTCTATCTGGAAAGTCGAGATCAAGCACAATAGACTGTTTACACATATTCGATGTAGATGTATAATTCAAGTGACCAAGTCTATAATGCCAAAGGAATCCTTTATTAATGGCAACAAAAGTATTCAGAGCTTGATTGACAACAAAATAGCATTGACTCAATTTATACAAGTATCCATGCCTCTTTCTGAGTGCTAGGATCTTGTTTGTCCTATCGATAACTCTACATTGATTAGATTTGAAGTCTACTTTATGTCCTAAGTCTGTAATTATGCTAACAGATAGCAGATTTGTAGAAAAATTTGGTACATGTAGGACATTTGATAGTAGTTTGAATCGATCATTCAAGAAGTCTAATGTTATTGTGCCTTCACCTTCGATAGCATGTGTGTTATTGTCGCCAAGGTGAACGTACTTTTGGTATAATAAGATGTATAGGACTAGAAGTAGCCAATGTGGCTAATCATGTGTTGAGTGGCTGTGGAATCAAAAAACCAAGAACTGTATTCTAATGCTGTCAGATGATTCGTCATGAATGCATCATTATCCACTTTTTGACTGGGGCATAAGATGTTTTTGTAGTTGTGTTCACACATTGATTTGATTGCACCTTGTTGTTGTTCTTGGCTTTAGTATACGGTAATGTTGAATATCATGGTTGTGCACTTCCAGTACTTGCAGAACATCTTCTTCATTGTCAATAAATTCGATTGCTCTTGATTTTGTGTCAGCTTTTGATTCGACTTGTGTTACTTCAGGCCTTTCTTGTTCTACTTCTTCAAGCTTTTGTTTGCATAAAGGGCATGAGAGTCAACATTTGAGAAACTAGAGGATCCATTCCTCCGATTAGCTTCTTGTTGCAACATAGCAATGACTCTTGATAGAGTTAGACTTGAGTGAGTCGTGATGATCATCACCCAGTTTTCATACATAGATGACAGGCTTGATAGCAGTGTCACCACTACATCTTGATCATCTATGATTGATCTGACAAAAACTATTCGTTGCAGGAGGTTCTTGAACTAGTTGATGTGATTTTGTAGCAAATTGTCGTTGGCCATTTTGAGGGAGAAGAACTTCCTTCTAAGATGCAGTTTGGAAGTTACATAATGCACATCGTACATTGTGCTCAAGATATCCTAGACTTTCTTTGATGTCTGAGCTCTAAATACATGGTCGATTTGTGTATTTGAGATGTTGAGGATGATCAACACAAAGGCTTTGCCATCCTTTAGCTTCCATCTGGAGATTGCAGCGTCGTCTACTGATCTCGATACTTGTGACAACATCATACAATTCTTAGCCATTAGCATTGTTTTCATCTTAATTTTTTACAAATGATGATTGAATCCATCGAGCTTGTCCACGATGGGACTAGCCTTGCTTTGGAAATCCATGTCTAAGTGATAATAATAATTATCAATGACTTAAGAATAGAAAATCGAGTGTTATTAGAACAAGAAAACAATTATTCTATCGGTCGATAGAATCAAGTTCTATGGGAAGCTATTAATAAAGATCATATATAGAAATCAGATAATCATTGGCTCTAATATCGAGCTGAAAATCGAGAAGGTGATGCCCGTCGATTCGAATCAGAGTGTTGAATTTGAAGATTGATTCAACTTAGTTCTAACTTCAAAATCATCAGGATCAACTGAGGTGATTACGTAGTACAAACATGAAGTCAAATGACTATTTGCTGCAAAAACATAAGTTCAAGCAAATCTATTAAGAGCAATCAGATAGAACGACCAAGAATAGTATAGCATGCATACTAACATTATCTTGAACACAATAAGACAATTAATAGATTCAAAAAGTAAAGAATTACACATAAGGTGATGTGGAGAACACAAGACAATTGCGGTAGTAACTGCATGCTTAAAACTAACTCTTAGGATAGTTCAAGCAAATTTATTAAGAGCAATCAGATAGAACGATCAAGAATAGTATAGCATGCATACTAACATTATCTTAAACACAATAAGACAATTAATAGATTCAAAAAGTAAAGAATTACACATAATGTGGAGAATACAAGAAAATGCGGTAGTAACCATGTGCTTAAAACTAACTCTTAGTTCTATAATGGCTACAATGATTTGAAGGTCGTTTGATAGCCTATTATGACTTTCTGTCTGAATCTAATCGACGCGAAAACATCTACTGTATTTGATGATCGATCTACAATGCTTGATAGCTTGGTTATATGGTCCCATGGATTAGAATAATCGATCTCTATCAGCTATTGTACATGTGTGCAGATATATACTAAGCATGAAAGACATTGAGCTTATGTTATTCAATGTGGATCTTGGCAGCGATCATGGATGTCGTTGTCCAGGTAGGCACAGGTAGGCATCAGTCATGGTTGTCACTATCTGAATAGGTGGTGACCATAGCTATTGTTATTGTCAAAGCAGTTGCGCAGTCTCGGGAACAGCTTGAAGATCTTCCACAACTAGAAAACTCTGTTTTCCAAAATTTTATTTGCGTGGAACATCCACGCGTGGATTATCCATGCCAAAAAAATTTTGAACACACCTCCGGCCAATCTACCGGTGTTTTTCTGACACGGCGCCGAAAAATTTATGCGCGTGGATAATCCACGCAAAATTGAATTTTGAAAATTCCGACAACTATTTGGGAGGGAAGGTTGGCAGTGCCAGAAAGTAGTTTTGGCGTGGATAATCCACACGTGGATGATCCACGCAAATTTCAGTTTGTTCACCGGACGAGACTGGAAGTTAAAGATATCCATGCGTGGATATCTTCTGCATGGATTATCCATGCATTTTTTTTTTGTTTTTTGCATGTTGATAATGACATGAAATTAGTTAAATAAATATATTTCTAAAGTGAATTATATTATGATTAGGCTATATATATATTTTTTCTACAGTGAATTATATTATGATGAGGTTTTTTTTTTTTTTTTGCATGTTCATAATGAAATGGAATTAGTTAAATAAATATTTTTCTAAAGTGATTTATATCATGGTGTTCCTAGATGATTGGGATTTTTTATGAGGGCGGCCAACTACTTTTATAAGACAGTTGACTCGAGCTACCAAGAGGGTAATTATGCATGATCTAAGGCCTTGAGAGCCAGGGGTTTAGGGTCTACCCTAATGGCACTCTACCTAATCTCATATCCGAGATCATTTGATATGGATTGAGAGCTCATTTTGTACATACTTCGAGAGATTATCAAGAGATGGTGATTTTGGCAAGCTTTCTCTTTAGTGAGGAATTGATGAATGATGAATGTGATATTTTTTGTGTCTAATGAATAGATCTGAATCTGAACAAAGTATTATACTTTCCACGTGTGTGACAGGATGTGAAGATCAATTATTTCTAGTTTTATTGTGGTGTTCAAAAGCCTTTGCCAATTAGATGCCAAATAGGTTGAATTGTGTGCTAGTTTTCTATCTATTACATATAAGTGAAACCTTTGATGCTTTTTCAAGGTTTTAGTATCCAAATAAGGTTCATAACCTTTGATTTTAACATGGTATTAGAGCCTAAATGCAACCATCAAGGCTCAAATACAAGGAAGAGAGAAGCAATTACAAGTTGATGATTGTTTAATTTTTATTGTCCTTATTACTACCTTAAGTTTGATGTTCCTTCAAGTGTGAATGAAACTGTAGCAACAAAAGAGTGATTTGATGTAATGAAAAGTGAGGTGAATACATGATGCATTGTTTGAGATACTTGTAAAATTATTGATCCTCCATTAAAGATACAAAATGTTATTGTTTGCAAATGGGTCTTTAAGATCAAGCTTAATCAAGATGGTAGTGTGAACAATTATAAAACAAGACTAGTTGCCAAGGGATATGCTCAATTCAAGGGGATTGACTATGATGAAACACTTGATTTTGTCATGGTTTGTGGTGGTGATTTCATTAACTCACATGCTTTTAGTGATTTACTGCCTTTGCAGCATTTGTTAAAAAATGAGAATTTTCTTGGAACATGAAGCCGTACATCTATCTTCACCGACATTATCTCCAAAAAAATGGGATTGAAGTCAAACTATGTCTATTCTTTTCACTTATTTGACCATAAATGAGACTCTATTTTGGCTAAATAACAATCATTTGAAAGCATTGCAAGAATCAATTTTTATTCAGAATTACAAGAATCAATTTCATCAGTGACAGCATCTTGTAATTCATCTCCTCTTAGATGATTTTCATAATCACTCTCACTTTCAAAAGTTATTTCATCATCCTGACTATTAGAATTTCTATTCTCAACATCTATGGAAGTGGGTGCTTCAAGTATGGTTTGACGATTTATTACATCTCTAGGTAGCTAATCTCATAGTTAAAATGAAGGTTTTCCATTTCATTCTCAACATTTGCACCCTCAAATACTCATCGTGAACGTGGTTCAACTTGAGCTACAAACCACCATATCTTGTTTAGTCGATCTGGTTGAAAAAACACCTACAAAAATCACTATTTTAGAACATATCGAAAACTCAAATACTGAAGTCACTTGCAATAAAATGAAAAACATTATAGCATAGCATGTGCCCCTGCTCACAGTGACGAGGCAACACCAATGTGTCAAAGGACTCCATGCTCAATGTTTTTGATGAATCAATCGCAAAAAATTCACTTGGATCCGATTTTACGGTTGCATTGGCCCTCTACAAACTACCTTGAACCATTTCACATCAAATAAAAAATAGTGTCCACTTTCACCAAATGACACATCATAAATATTTTGTATAGTTCCTACGTATTCTATATCCCTGAGATGGGATTCCGATCTCGTGCACTGCTTTGACTTTCTTGTTGGAAAGATTCTATTACACCACAATCGTGTGTGCGTCTCTTGTTATCAAACCTTTCAACACAAAAGTGGAAACCAAAAGCCCATATAGCATTATACATTTTGCACTGCCACATGACAAACATGAATCTCATAAATAATCATTGTGAATGAACATGGTGTTTGAAAATGATTAAACAAATATTGTTATGAACAAGAACGTTCTAATAATAAAGTATCTAAAGAATAATACCTTCCATTCGCATCCTCTTGCAAAGTCCCATTCTACGTTTGATATTTTTTGTCCATCTTTTGTTGCTTTTTGTAGTGTGTCATGCATCCACTCTATAGTGCATTTCTTGGGCAATGGCTCAAGATCATGTGAACTTGAGGCCATGTGTCTACCTCTATTCTGTCATTGGCGCTTTCTAGACAAGGCCCTCTCTTTTTTTTCTTCTTCATATAGGTCTAACCATTTATCCATAACTCCACAATTATAAAGCACGAATGTAAAAAAATTTTCTCGTTGCAAGGGTGCCAACCTATGGACCTTTCCCATCCCTTGAGGTTTTTCACTAGTTACCTCTTCGGCTTCCTCATCACGCCACAATATGGAGCAGATGGATGTAGTTGGTGCAAAATTTCAGTAACATGAAAGAGAGATTCATGTACTAACCATCCCTCTGACATGCTACCTTCAGGCCTTGCCTTTTGACGCACAAAATCTTTTAAGACTTTCATGTACCTTTCCATAAAGAACATCCACCTAAAAAGTCACAAATGGTTAAAAATAAGTGTTTTATTTAATGAGTTCATGTATCAATTGATTTAGTTTAAATACACATGCAAAAGATAATTTATGCACTGGACCAGCAATAGAAACTTCTTCAACCAAGTGCACCAATAAATGCATTTGTGAGTCCATGATGGAAGTCGAAAAATATCTCTCAAAGATGCACACAATCTCCACCATATCCTCATGTCTCTTGCGAAGATCCAGCTCACAGATTTCTTTTGAACACATCCATCTGCAACATATTCAATCCATTTTATGTGTATTTGAATTTCCAATCAATAAATACTAAATAGAAAAATGCACCAAGTACATGTAAATACCTGACAATGATTGATAGTTTGTATATGGTCTCACAAATATCTTTTGACAAGCACCCACGAATTGACAATGGATAGATGAATTGAATCATCTTTAACCAATCATGAGATTTGAGACCTTGCAACTTTCCATCCACTGTGAATGATGACCGTAGAGAATGGGCAAAACCAGTTGATGTTCTAATGTCATGAATAATGGAGCGCACATGGTTAAGCTCCTCCTTAATGAATGTCCAAGGTACTTTTGGAGCATGATCTTCACCATCCTTTATCCAATATTCTTTTTTGGTGTTTGATTCTTTTAGATCGTGCCTCACAACAATGGTATCTTTTTCACCAATCAAGTGTTTCCAAATAGATTCACCCACATTTTTAAATATGTGCATGGGATCAAGTGGGTGATTAATCAAAAGGTTATTCCAATATTCCAAATGATGAAATATAGATAATCTTTTCATACCATCGATTGGCTTTGCTTGATATTCCTCCCATAGTATTCGCCAATCTTTCACGGACATCCTCTTTGGAGGCATCTCTCTCTCAACTCTTCCTCCAAAACTTCTTCTATGAGTGTCTCTGAATGGATGGCCTTCATGCAAGTATTTACGATGATTTTCATAAACCACTTTTTTGAGACTAAAAGAGCATCTTCCCACAAGATTTGGCCCGCACAAAAAACAAGCATTTTTTCCAGCCGTTTGAAAGCCTGCCCAACAAATGGATACTGTCAATCACTATTAAAAAAAGTATATGTCAAAGAATAATTATAGCCATTGTAGTATATCATGTAAATGTCAAGAATTACTAGTTGTATGTAACTATAAACAAACTCCTATTGTTGACAGATCCCCTGCTCCAGAGGACCTGATGTTTATTTTTCTGCTTCTTGCTTACAGAACCGTTTCTGCCTATTATCAGGCTTCATGGCAGTCGTTAGATGGTTTCTTGATTGATTTTACGATGTCAACGCAGGCAGAAGGAAACAAAGTTTTGTTGTAGTATTTTCTTTATGTCCTGCCCGTCAGAGGACAACTCAGAGACGTCACTCTTGAATGCACTTACATTCTACATGGATGCATGCCAAGAACGCTCATTCATAGATCAGCATACAAACCAATGAACGTTCTACAGATTCTACAGCTACCTACACTTAAAACGGACTGAAATCAGAGCCTACACTACATTAACACTGAACTACCTTGCATAAATTGACAAAACAAGAAACAAGAAACTAATCTACAACATGTTAGAAGTCCAAGAATCAAGAAACCAACCAGCCTTTTGATTCTTGGACATCCAAAGAACATCAAGAACTGGATTTTACAGAGATATGCAAGAATCACACCACAGATCCAGCCTATTTAGTTTGCTTGAATGCTAGCTCCTACATTAATCCACAAGAAAACAAGAAATCTAATCCACAACTAGGAAAGCAAGAAAACTAATCCACTCTAAATCCACAACCACACACAATATGAATGGAAGGACATTATCATAGGGGCATCACTCAAGAAAACCATCATGATCAAGGAGCTTAGTGTAGCATCAAATTCATGAAAAATTTTCTTATTAAGCATGGAGTAGATACAATGCAAAAAGCTCCTCTTCACAAAGAGGGAGTCTCTTAAATAAGCAAGAGAGCTACTTAGGTGGCATCCTAGTGGAATTTCCACATTTCACAAATTACAAGTGGAATATTGCTCTCCACTAGTGGTCACCATCAAAAGGTGGCTCACTCTACTTTCTTTAAGAGGGGTCTACTTGCATTTATTACATTTGCTTAGAAATACTAGTTCCTACATGGTCATTCCATCTTCCAGGATTCACCATGAGGCTTACACAGTTCTTACTTGTCTTTCCTAGCTA
The DNA here is from genome assembly GCA_029204225.1 of Diphasiastrum complanatum. Lineage (NCBI taxonomy): Eukaryota > Viridiplantae > Streptophyta > Lycopodiopsida > Lycopodiales > Lycopodiaceae > Diphasiastrum > Diphasiastrum complanatum. The sequence continues at coordinate 49,264,480 of CM055093.1, forward strand.
GTATTTCTCAGCTCTCAGTCTTCATTAGTCTCGTCTTCTCAGAGACCTCCTCGGTCTAAGGTGAGAGGTGCTCTTGAGGTGCTCTGTCCGATTATCTTGGGGATTCGTCAGAATCAGCCAACACCTACGTACACAAGATAGACATTGTTTGAATGATTACCTGAGCATTCACCTAATCCTGGATAGTCATGCATTGTCCACATTACAATGGCATGTAGTGTAAACTCCCTCTCATGTAAGGGGCGCGAAATGTCATATGCTTTTACCCCCTTCCACAAATCTTCCAACTCGTCAATAAGCGGCTCAAGATACACATCCATGTTCTTAACCTTGCGTTGGCCAGGAATTAAAAGTGCCAACATAATGTGTCCCTTTTTTGTACTCAACCAAGGAGGAATATTATAATTTACCAAGCAAATAGGCCAAATGGACCACGTAGTTGCTCGTACACCAAAGGGGTTCACACCATCTGTTGCAAGACCAAATCTCACATTTCTTGACTCGTTGGCAAAGCTTGGATACTCTTTGTTGATGTGTTTCCATGCAGGTGAATCTAAAGGTACCCTCATCATCCCATCCGTAGAGGTATGGTGTGCATGCCAGTCCATAAGTTGTGCAAGAGATTTACAATGAAATAAATGTTGCAATCGTGGAATTACTGGAAAATGTCGTAAAACTTTGCACGGAATGGTTGCCCCTTGTAAATCATCTCTATATCGAGGAGTATCACAAATGAGACATTTCTTGAGTGATTCGTACCTTCCTCGATATAAAATACAATCTTTTGGAAATGCATGATATTGCTTGTAGTCCATCCCGATGTTAGTCAACATCTTTCGTGCCTCATCTCTTGTCTCAAGCATGACATTCCCTTCTGGGAGAATTTTGTTTTTCAATAGTCTGTACATGACAAAAGAAGTCATTGTAAAAAAAATATCACTCGATGCCCATATTGTAAATTTTGTTTCAAAACAAAATGACAAGTAGATGAAAAAAAATTCACTCAAATAATGATGTGAGGCTTTGGTCACTCCATCTATATTTGGCTTGAAGATTTAATAGAAGTAGAGAAGCCGCCAAACGAGATGTCTTTGCTCCAGGATACAATGCGGTCTTTGATTCTTCTCGTAATTTTCTTTCTTCTTTAGACAAAAGTGCCTCCTCATTTTGTTCATTGTGTCTAGCTGCTGCAATATTGTTCTTGTACATATCATCCAACATGTCTCCCATGACTTCAAATTCATCATTCATTGGAAGCTCATTTTCATCGTTGGAACTTGTTTGCGAAGAAGTAGATCTAGATGAGCTAGATTCAGATGCATTAGTCTCTTGATTAATGCGCTCATCAATTTCCATCATCTCTTTTAAGCCTTGACATAGACGACGAGGTAATTGCTTTATATGTGGACCATTGTATTGCATTCGTCGTCTATGTCGATCATTACAAGGATTATTGTCTCCAACACTAAATGAGGATGAAGAATCCTATATATCAAAATAACAAGAAGTAGGTTGAAACAATGCTTGATAAACATTTCCTCCCAATACTTGATAGATCTAAATGTTGCATATGAATAAATTAACTCTTAGTTTAAAAAGTATAAACATACCAATGTATCTATTAGACAGATTTGTCTTTTCAACTTGTTAACATTCAATGAACTCAAAGACAAATAATGCTCCTAGCATTTAATCTGGACAATGCTCCTAACATTTGACATATTTAATGACACAAACCAAATACAATCAAGATGTATGGATTATACATCTCTACATATCGACAAAATTTAAATCTTCACATTTGACTTAGTCTTTTGCAAACATTTGAGTAGAGGACGGTTGAAACTATACTTGATGAAAAATTCCTCCCCAAACCTGATAGATCTAGTGGCATAGACCATTACATAAGTGCCCTTTACATTCCTAGTAAAATATTCTTCTTTTCCATTGGTGCGTTCTTCAAAATCACAATTCGTCAATAGAGGGTGGCCAATGGAACTATTTCTATATGCAGCAATGTTTCCATGCACATCTGGACGTCCATCAATGTATGTACGATTTGCCCTTGGGATGTTGCCTCCTTGCATGCGTTGCTCCTCTAAAGAACAAGCATTTGAATTCAAGCCATATACTTGCATCCTCCATTGGTGACGACACAAAGCATGCCAATCACCCCAATTGTATTGAGGTCCTGCATATGGCATCAATGTCACAACACTATTTAAAGGGACCTCAATACTACTCAATGCAAAAAGGCCCAAACCAGCCTCAGGAAAGTGTTCACTAGGCATGATCATGTACATTCGACCCCAATACGTAAATGGTGTTCCATTTAATGGTAATGGTGATTGGAGTGGCCAACACGAATATCTACTTCTAATAAAAGTTTTTACTAATGATTGCAAGCTAGGTGGAAGAGGAAGGTCAGACAAAGAACCTAGAATGTCTTTTGACACATCAATAGTGCGTAGTAATTTGCAATTATCTTTCAAATTAGTCATAATATGTCCAAGACGTGTTCTCTTTCTTAAAGGGGTGGTCAAGTTTGTGGAATCCATGTGGAGTATCGTGGAGGACTCATGTGCAACATCTAGGATAGGTGTGGTTGGGTGGCACGAACGCTCTAGAGATTTGGAGACATGGATTGAATCACAAGGCATTGATGAACTAATTATATCATGCAAGGGGTCATCATCAACAAGAGCATCATCTAGGGCCAATGATGCTCCAAAATCAATATTCATGTGATTTATCCTATCAATAATATTCTCGATCTCTCTTGCAACTCTTTTTCTTGAAACCAACTTATGGTCCTTCTTCTACAAAAGTTGAAAATGTTAGATGTATCAGTTCTCTCTCTCTCTCTCTCTCTCTCTCTCTCTCTCTCTCTCTCTCTCTCTCTCTCTCTCTCTCTCTCTCTCTCTCTCTCTCTCTCTCTCTCTCTCTCTCTCTCTCTCTCTCTCTCAAGCATGAAACATAAATTAATATATAACACAAACAATAAACCAGTAGCATGAAACACACACACAAACACACGCACGCACACACCCACCCACCCACACCGACCCTAAACACACATGAAGAGAAAAACAGAAAGAACATTATAGAGTGCTAATCAAAACTCCCGAACCACACGATTATATCCTACTCCAGAATGTCACCACATGCTCCCTCCCTGCGGCGTTTGGGCTTTTTGTGGAACTCATCTTCCAACAAAAAACATGTGAACCACGCCTTTAACGGAAGAAAACAAGGGCTACACACCTTCCTAGAATTGGGAGTGTTGGTTACCTTTAACTCTTTCATGATCTCTCTCTCTCTCTCTCTCTCTCTCTCTCTCTCTCTCTCTCTCTCTCTCTCTCTCTCTCTCTCTCTCTCTCTCTCTCTCTCTCTCTCTCTCTCTCTCTCTCTCTCTCTCTCTCTCTCTCTCTCTGTGACGTGAATGAGTTTATTATGGGTGATTGAATATGGAAATCAAGATTAACTACATCTAATCATTGTATTTGGATTTTTTCCTTTAGAAGCAAGTGAGAGATTAACTTCATCTAATCATTCTATTTGGATTTTTCCTTTTAGAAGCAAGTGAGAGATTAACTTCATCTAAATATTCTATTTGGATATTTCCTTTTAGAAGCAAGTGAGAGATTAACTTCAAAGTATCGTGGCACTCATCCTATCGCTCAATATTTATTGGCCAAACTATACTTGAAGTGTCATAAGGGTCAAAGATTAAAGCATTTTCGAAAAACACTTTAAAGAGTTTATCTCTCGTACTCTTAAATTCTCTATGTGCACTCCATTGGCCCAAATATGATCGTTGACAATCCTCCTTGTCCGAATCCTAAGGCCTTTGCATTGTGTGCATGTACATGGTATCCTCTCATCATATTCTGGTTGAAACTGGTCCAATAATCCAATTGCAAATTGCACAAATTCTTTCAGTGTCATTCAAGTGAAAATTGACAAATTCTAACATGTGACGTATTGTAACATGTGACAAAAATTGACAAAATAGTCTTTGTACATTCAGTGCATTTTCAACCTTCATTTGTGATGGAGTGGTGTCTTGGCTTTCCAAAGAGCAATATACTATATCCAAAGAGCAAATCGGATTACATCACTATTACAAATAAAAAAATTATGACATAAATCAATATACATACATGTGATGGGTCAATAGGCGGTCTATGTCGACTAATAGAAGAGCTTGAAGATGAACCAGTCAATAGTTGTTCATTGTACTTTAGTCTTGATTGCTCCTTTTTTCTTTGATAGAGCTCAATTCTTTTTTCTTTCTCTAAATCACGTGGAGGTACAATAATTTCCCTAGAATTCATAATTCCAATCAAATGTTATACCCTCATATTCAAATAACAAATAAAGTGCAATTGATGTCAATATCAATAACAATATAGACCCGCTGTTGCAATCATGAGATGAATTGCTATCTGATGATGATGACATCATCCATGACATATACACACTGTAGCCAGCTACTCTATACCGCATCATAAGTAATCATTATGAGACCGTATGTTCTGAACAAATATAATAAAATTTGTTAAAGACATGCCAACATCTAATCCATGTATATTCTACTTATGCTTAATGTAAATCTAATATTCTAGTAACATTGCTATCAAGAAAATTGCTTGGGTGGGGCGACACATGACGAGCAATCAAAATGAGGTTCATACTAACAAATGTTAGACATCAGTAGATAGTGCGTGCAGGCCTATCTCAACTGATTTTAAAAACCACATAGCAGTCAATGTTCGAAACTCTCAGTTTAAACTCTTGTCTAAGATGAGTGATGATCTCAAGGTAAATCTCTTTGGATTGGCCTAGTGTGCCATGGTATCTCATGACGAGCAATATCCATTCGCCCTTTCTATCTATGGTTGCTTTGTATGCAAGAAATCACACCATTGATCAACATCTTTATTACAATGCTAAATGATATTTCAACTAATTACTATGATTTCATATAAGGTTATATAGGTCACACACCAACAATTAAAAAGATTTATCATATAGGTCACATATCACTAAGGTCCTCAATATAACATAAATGCTTTTGATCATGAATCTAAATGACCCCATGCAATCAGTTAAGAGGCCACATGACAAAAGCAAAATTATTTGACCATGTAATTATGTCATCAAATTATATCAAATCTATGACACCTAGATTATTAATAAACTAAAAAAACTTGTCAAATAACTTGTTCAATAATAATATGTACTATTTCTTATCTCATGATTTTGTCTTGTATGTCAAATCTCAAGAAAAATAAAATTTATAACAATATAAAACTAGTTTTAACAATTAAATACTACCATAACGATCTGTTTCAATAGTTCTGATCATCCTGAAACAGATGGGCAGACTGAGAGAGTTAACCAAACCTATGAAGACATGCTTAGGGCGTATGTGAGTGAATGGCAAACACAACGTTACCTGCCATTGTTGGAGTTTGCCTATAATGATAAAAAGAATGCATCTACAAAGATGAGTCCTTTCGAGCTAAATTATGGTTTTAGAGCAGCCAGTCCAGTTACTATAGGTATGCCTCATAAGACACCTAGTGCTATGGAATTTCTAACTCACATGCAACAGATGTTGGAGTTAGCTAAGGAAAATGTAAAAGCCGCGATGGATCGGGCAAAGACATATGCTGATCTGGATCGTATGCCAAGAGGGTTCGAGGAAGGAGATATGGTATTTCTCAGGATTCCAAAGGACTCGAAAACCCTAAAGACATGGAAGTGTTATAAGTTGTCACCTAGATACTGTGGACCTTGGAAAATTGTTAAGAAGATTAATAGCGTTGTTTATGAATTGGATTTGCCTGTTGGTTGTAAGGTTCATCATGTTTTTCATGTTTCACGCTTAAAGAAGGTGTTACATGATGGTGATAACTTGTTGGTTGATGGCCTTGTATTGTTTCAGAAGCATGGGGAGGTGATGCATGGACTAGCCAGAGTATTGGACCGGAGGCATAGACGGTTGCGGAATCGTCTGCTCCGTGAGTACTTGGCTGCATGGCATGGACGACCTCTCAGTGATGCTACCTGGGAGACCACGCATGGGTTGCATGCACAGTATCCAAACTTTGCCATCGAGGATGATGTCATCTGAGGAGGGATGGGATGTCACATGTACTTTGAATCCCTTTGCCCATTGTATGGTAAATTGTAATTATTAAATTGTAAATGGCTAAGTCACCGGCCTGTGGAGACAATTGTAAATTGCAATGTAAATATTTGTTAGTGACTAAATACGAGATGGCCAAGGGGGTACTGGGTCTCATGAGAGTCTGCTGGACTGACCTCCTAGAAAGCATGAAGGGTTGACTGGTCAACGTGACACATGTCACATACTCACTGGGACACTTGGTCCAATGCATGAGTGACACTTGTCAGATGGTCAATGGACGGGTCAACAGGACGTGTCATATGCTCATTGGGACACTTGGTCCAATGCATGAGTGACACGTGTCAGACTGTCCACCTACTAGCTTGCCTATGTGTCAGGGTACTACCAAGTGGCAAGTGTTGGCTGTGCATGGAGTTTGCCATGTGTCGACGTTAGGATGTGTCAGGGTTAAGGGGTGCTTGAGGGGATATAGAGTGAGCCTTGTCAGGCATTTCTCATTATGATTATGGTATTCCTATGCAGCTATGGTTGGGAGGAGACTTGCAGCAGAGCTCTCGTGTTTGCTTGTTGATCTATGTACATTTGCTTGAGATTAATAAAGTGACGGATTTGCTGGGTAATTTTGTGTATTTACTTAGGGTTTGTGAGCTTGTATGCAACATCTATCCACAGAACTGATGTTGGAGCAAATGACGAAATTACACAAAGAGTAGATGGAGCAACTTACGGTGCAGTTTGACCAGAAACTGAAAGCCTTACAAGGAGCTGTAGCAGTAACGCCACATCAACCGGAACCAAACCAACTGCAGTATCCAAGATGGGAGAATGTATGGTGTTCAGTGTGCATGCAAAACCATATAGCGAACGAGTGTCAATAGACTCTAGATGTCACTTTAGATGTCATTTTGGAATGGATGGAAGTGGTTCTACCTCGAGCTACCTCAATCTCCATAAATATGTGTAGCTCTCCACACAATCAATGATGAAGAACTAAAGTTTTGTAGCTATCTCATGCCATTTTGGATCTAAACAAATATTGCTTGTTATCTCTCTAGCTTTCTCTCTCTAACTCGTGTTGAGGCTAATGCTCATACACTAAAATCTTGTACTTTTATTCATTCTTTGATTCATTGCTATTATATTCTGTTGATTAGCATGCTAGATTGTGAATTAGCCATTTCTTCTGAACGAGATCTTGTTGATCAATCTAGAATCAGGTTATAGTGCCAATCACAAAGCTTAATTAAGATTAATCACTCATGTGGACATTCCCCACACGTGTGAATTCTGGAAATTTTGTCATGGTATCAGAGCCTAATTAAGCTTTGCATGCTAACAACTCTGAATGTACAAGAAATTGAGAGCTAAATCAAGCAAAAAAGCAGTTTTGCACTTTTTTTAACCTTTCTCTGAAGTGTATTTGGATCAAATCGGACTTGAACTGAATTTTTAGACCTTAATTGAGGTAGTACGGAATTCCGGAATTTCGCACGTGTGAAAATCAAAGATTTTTAGTCCCTTTGTTCTCCTTACTTATAGATCCAAATCGCATTTGACAACCTAATTACTTAGTATAAATCAGATGTCCATACATCTCATTATCTATGATCAAGTAACGAATCAATGTTATGAATTGTGAAGGAGTTGAGTGTTATTACATGACGCTTCCTGCGCTCTCATCAAGCAGATCGTTCACAATCAAAAAGTATTGTTGTTAGCTCAAGCTTGAACACTCTTGAGCATTCTAGCTCAGTCTTTTAGAGTTTATTTTAGAGTTGCTATTGTGCTTCTGCTTATCGGCAGAGTTGCTTATTATCAGACTTATTCTTAGCTACTCAGAGATACCTTAGAGTGCATGGTTTCTATCCGCTATTGTTTTGCGCTAATTAGCATCTGATTTTATTTTTCTGAATCAATACTATCTTCTTATTGCGTTCAATATATGTCAGAATGCATGCATCTCTGTATTGCTTTTGTAACTGATAAAAATTGTCTGAAAATTCAATACTTTATGTTTGGCTACGTAATCACTTAGTATCTAACGATTTCAAAGTTAGTTGCTAAAGATTCAACTTGATTTTCATCACTATTGCTTTGTTCAATTTTTGATAGGCGTAGTCATGCATTGGAAGTAGGAAGCTTACCAACCTATTTCCGACATGGTATTAGAGCTTACCTACATGGTATCAGAGCATTCCTACATGGTATCAGAACATACTATTATAGTATCAGTGCTAGATCACTACTTCTTTATCTGAACTGTCACAGTATCAGACTTGTGATCTCTATCAGGGCCTAATAATATTTCGATATCAGAGCGAAAAGCTCAAATACTTGATATCTTTCGCGATATCAAATTGATATCATATTCTTCAGTTCCTTTCATCCTTTCAGTATCAGAGAATCGATTTCCTATTGTTGGCATCACTACATCTTAGCGTCATCGATACAATCGACAGACTAAGTTCCAGATGGATTCTCAAAGTAAAAATGCAGTGTCGTTTTTTTCACCTTTTTGTGACATTGGTCGCCTATTAGAAATTTACGTGTAAAAATTCAGTGTCGTCTTTTTCGCATTTTTTGCCTGTCAGGATTTGCAAGTAAAACTGCAAAGTCGCATATTTCAAAGTGCCTCAAATGTTAAGGAAATCACTTTGGCAAAGTGTGGGACTACCCCAATATTAAGCACATGAGATTTTGCGACACTGTCACATTTCTCCAAAAGTCGACAATGTCGTCTTTTTGCTTATGCAGACAGGCTGTTTACGGCCAATTGTCACCGCTTATCAGCAATCAGCTTATGAGAAGAAACTGGATGAATGCCAGCAAACTCCAACCAACTGGCAATCACATTTGACGACCTAATTACTTAGTATAAATCAACTATTCATGCATCTCTTTTAAAGTAACGAATCAACATTGTGAATTGTGAAGGAGTTGAGTGTTATTACACGACGCTTCCTGCGCTCTCATCAAGCAGATCGTTCATAATCAGAAAGTATTGTTGTTAGCTCTCTATCAAGCTTTCAAAGTTGAACACTCTTGAGCATTCTAGCTCAGTCTTTTAGATTTTATTTTAGAGTTGCTATTGCGCTACTGCTTATCAGCAGAGTTGCTTATTATCATACTTATTCTCAGCTACTCAGAGATAGCTTTAGAGTGCGCGGTTTCTATCCACTATTGTTTTGCACTCATTAGCATCTAATTTTATTTTTTTGAATAAATGCTATCTTCTTATTGCGTTTAGTTTGTGCCAGAATTCGTGCATCTCTGTATTGCTTTTATAACTGAGAAATTGTTTGAGAATTCAATACTTTATGTTTGGCTATGTAATCACTTAGTATCTAGCAAAAGTTAGCTGCTAAAGATTGGACGTGATTTCCATCACTACTACTTTGTTCAATTTTTGATAGGCGTGGTCATGCATTGGAAGTAGGAAGTTTCTGCTATTCCCTTACTCACCTATTTCCGACATGGTATCAAAGCCTTCTAACCTGGTATCAGAGCATACCTACATGGCATCAGAACATACTATCATAGTATCAGTGCTAGATCACTAGTTCTTTATCTAAACTGTCATGGTATCAGTCTTGTGATCTCTATCAGGGCCTAATACTATTTCGATATCAGAGCGAAAAGCTCTGATACTTGATATCTTTTGCGATATCAAATTGGTATCATATTCTTCAGTTTCTTTCATCCTTTTAGTATCAGAGAATTGGTATCCTATTATTGGCATCACTACATCTTAGCATCATCGATACAATCGACAGACTAAGTTTCAGATGGATTCTCAAAGTAAAGCCGGTCTTATCGCAGACAAGCTGAATGGATGCAATTATCATTTGTGGAAATTTAAGATGAAGACCTTGCTGATAGCCAACGAGTTGTGGGATGTTGTTACAGGTGTCGAAGTGAAACCTAAAGACGACACAAAAGACTCAAAATGAAGATCAAAGGATGGTAAAGCTTTTGCACTTATTATCCTCAATATATCGAATACACAGATTGGACACATAGTTGAAGCCAAAACTTCAAAAGAAGTTTGGGACATCCTGAGCTTACTATATGATGATGAGAGACGTAACTACCAAGTTACATCTTAAAAAGAAATTCTTCACACTCAAGATGTCAAATGGTGATTCTCTTAAGAGTCACATTAACCAGTTTAAGAATCTCTTGCAACAGATGGCCGTTGTCGGATCAGTCATAGACGATCAAGATGCAATCATGACATTGCTTTCAAGCTTGCCTTCTACATATGAGAACTGGGTGATGATCATCATGACACACTCAGATCTAACTCTTACTAGAGTTATCACTATGTTGCTACAAGAAGACAATCGAAGACATCGGGACGTTTCGTCTAGTTCCTGCTCTCATGCTCTATATGTCAACAAGGGCTCAAAACAACAGAAGCATAAGTGGAGTTTGAGTCTGATCAATGCAGAATTATCGATAGGAGTAATAAGATCCTTGCACTCGGCAAGAGGCATGGATACTTATATAGATTGGCGCATTGTTATTTTGATTCTAGCCAAGCTTTGAAAACCTTTGTTCTTGTCAATAAAGCATTACTATGGCATCATCACTTAGGACTTGAATTACGCATATGTTTTGAACATGTCCAGACAATCCATGGTACTTGATCTCGACTATCCTTCTGGTGTCAATCTCCCTGTCTGCCATAGCTGCATCCTTGGAAAGCAGACTAGGATTCCTTTTAGATCGAGTCATAGTCATGCAACAAAAGGTCTGTTAGATGTTGTTCATATAGATATAGGTGGACCTATGCAAACTCCTTCATTGCTAGATGCAAAGTATTTCATTACCTTTATTGACAAATTCTCCAGAAGATCAACAACTGTTTACTTCATTAAACAAAAATCAGAAGCTTTCATCAAGTTCAGACAATTCAAAGAGCATGCAGAAAATCAAGCTGGCAAACGAATCAAAGCACTGAGATTAGATAACGGTGGAAAATACATCTCCACCAAATTCAAGGAGTATTGCCTTAACAACGACACTAAGCAACAATACAATACCTCCTATTCGCCTCAGTCAAATGTTCTTGTTGAGAGAAAGAACAAAACCTTAGTCGAATCGACAAAGTGCATGTTATCACATGCGACACTTCCGAAGTCCTTCTGGGCTGAAGTTGTTTCAACAACAACTTATATTTAGAACAGATGTCCTACTAAGGTCTCTCAAACAAAACACCATTTGAAGTTTGGACAGGTACCAAACCTTCTTTATCAAACTTATGAGTTTTTTGATGTACTGCTTATGTGCAGATTCCTCACAATCTCAGGAAGAAGCTCGAATTCCAAAGTATCAAATGTATTTTCATTAGCTACACTACTTCAGATCAAGCCTACAAGTTGTTTGATCCCATCGAGTCGAAGATATTCACTAGCTGGGATGTCATCTTCATCGAAGATCAGTTTCAAGACCTCAAAGGAAAAGGCACAGCCCATGCAGCCGACCTGTCAGATTCTCCTGACATATTGAACTTTCCAGTTTCTCAGTTGACTAGGTCCAAGCTCATCTACTTTTGACGAACAAAAAATCAATGACAAATCAAAAGATGATGATGTTGCAGTTCATCAACTACAGTATGATGAAAATGATCAACTTCCTCAATTACCTAGAAGATCTTCAAGAGCTAGCAGACCACCTCACAGGTATATCAACGAGTCTACAGCCTACCTTGTTCAGGAACTGACGTCTGTCCAAGAGGCACTCAGTCAGCCTGATTCAGATTCAAAACTTTGATTAGCATAATGAGTAAAATAAAAGTACTCACAACCACTACATGAACAAATAAAATCAAAGACTACTAATTATGGCTATGTGTCTCCAATAAGCAACAAACTAGGCTTACAAAATCTAACATATTATTAGTTCAGAAGTGCATGTTTGTAGATTGTGTGAAAATATAGTGTATTTTTGAAGATATTCACAATTTATAGCCTTTAGGAGACTTGTCAAAGGCAAGATAAGCTAGACACTTGAAGATCAGATTGATTGGAGTGCGATTAGACACCAACACTCTCCCATAAGCTCACTTCAAAGATTTGACAGGATTCAAAATCGAGATTTGAAAATGCTTACTTTAACTTAAGGCTCTTGTGAAAATGTAAGCAACCGTCGACTAGTCATTTTTCGTTAGGGTTCTATAGTTGTACCATTTCATGGACCATTATGGTGTTGTCAACAAGATTGGAAGTCTGGCTTCCTTGCCATATTTTTTGTGCTTGTTGCATGCTTTGTAGATGGCAAATCATGAAGCCCCTTTTAGTCAAGAGATGATGGTTAGGCAAAAAGAGGTGACAAAACAAGGAAACAATAGAGCATGAATGAGTGTGGAGACGTGTGACTAGAGAATATGCCAATACACATATGTGGCGTGTAGTGGTTGCATGCGCCTCGGCTGGAGCTATTCACTGCCGGGTCCTGCTTTTTCCCTCCACTCCACTAACCCCCCACTTTTTTATTTTTTCGTTTTTTTTCCCACTTCACGATTCTTTTCTTTTTTCCCTCTTCCTTCCCTTTTTCTCACTTTCTTTTCTCTTCTGTGTTCCTCTCCTCACTATTCCTTCCTACTCTTCCTTATTCTTCTTTGTTCTTCGTCTCCCTCCCTCCTTCCGTCCTTCCTTCTGCGAGGGACGCTTAACACTGGATCATCGCTTCTTGGCTGCCACAGGAATCCCTTGCTGCCTTTCATTTGCATCTTCTGCTTCTGCGCCTGTGGCTCTGAAAACACTTGTTGCATTTTCAAATTTGGGGGGCCTTGAAGCAGCAGGCACGGGGTTCTTGGGGTTTTCTTCTCACTACTACCTATTCCAGCTTGATTTTGAACAGAGCATATCGCTTAATTCCGTGTGGTATTGCCGGAGTGCTGGATGGGGAATGTGGAAGTGGGTTTAGGGTTAGGCTGGCTTCTGATCACTGTAGCTCGTGAAACCTCAAAGAACGAGGCTAAATCCAAAAGCCTTTGCCCTACGTATTTTTCAAAGAGAAGCTTGTGAAACCTTAAAGAGCGAGGCTGAAGCGAAAGCCTTTGCCCTACGCTAGATTCAAAGAAACCTGAAGGACATTTCTGAGGTTCTGGTGCAGGGTAGTTCAAAGAGTCAAGAAAGCAAAGCCGTGGATGGCCAGGATGTTTGTTTGCACGTAGGCTTCCTATAAGCATAATAAATCACCGGAAGTGGATACCGTTTGACTGCACCCAATATGGCTGCAGTTCCTCAACCTTCAGAACGTATCTTTTGTATATTTCTTTGGTATTGAGATGCGTCAGCTTTGAGAAGGTTATTTTCAATGACCAAAGAAAATATTTTTTAGGGTGGAAAAATTTCCCTTATTACGAAGCCTATATCAGCATAATATTTAAATATGGTCCTTCATTTGCTATTGCTGCTGGTCAACATCTTATTGCTCAGGAACTCTTAATCTTCTTAGCTTCATTTTTTTATCGCAGCTGTGTGGCGGGTTGAATAATCAAGTTATCTGGAAGCAAATTAATGTTTTTCTCAGTCCCATTCTCCAAATAAATGCTCTGAATGAAATGGCCTGACATTGTTGGGCAAGAGAGATCTTTGTGCCAATGTTTCCGCCGTACTTCCATATGCCCCGTGCACTTGAACGACTATTTGAAGCAGGCCAAATTTTCCATTCCCTAACACCATAAAATGTTGGGTTTTAGGAAAGTGTGTACAGTCGTCAACCAGTTGTATTTCTAGTTGTCCACTGCATGAGAGGGGACTGTGAATTACTAGCTATAATTTTTTTTTAATTTGTGATTTGAAGTGGCTGTTTCTTGACGAGTACGTCTTTCAGAAGTCAGAGAGCTGCTACAGAATCTGAAGGTTGATTCTCAGGTCCAATCTGATGACCACGCAGAGGTATGCTCTTCTCAAAAGATAGGTTTTTCAAAATTTCAACCGAAGAGAATTGAGATTATCTCAAAATCCAGATAGCAAATTATGCTGGGGTACGAATGAGATCATTAGCAATGCTAGTTGTCTAAGGTTTTGTTTTTTCCTTTTAAAGTATTCGTTGCATGTCTGTTGCTTTCTAAGCTTTACCTCATGAAGCAACTGACTTTCAAATTAAATTTGCCAACTTGAATATATTCCAATCTCACAAAAGTAGATTCATTAAAAGTTTGATTACAGTCAGGAGGTACAGTTTACTAGTAGCGATTGTTCTTGATGAAGTTCTTTTGGGCAGCTCTTGGAAGTACTCCAAACTGAACCTTGATACTAATTTCTAGCTGTCAATGCCAGCGGGCGGCATCATTATCTCTCATGGACTATGATTGCATGTTCTGCTGATGCTGTTCTTGGTTAAAATTTTCATGTCATGCACCCAACATAGTTTTATCTTTTCCAGTTTTACGTGTTGCTTGGTCAGTCAAATCTGTCATGCTATATCATTTTTACAGGGTTATTGACAATTTGGGGGAAGCCTTCTTATCTATGCAGATATCCCCGGTTCAAGAAGGAAATCCTCCAAATAATATTGGAAATGCAGCTGCAGCAACTGGCAGTGTTCTTCTACCAAGCAGTAATTCTGCATTGCAGGGAGTGTCAGATTCTGGCATGTATTATGCTACAAATGGCTATGTCGTACCCCATGGTTTTGTATATGACTATGGACATGGAGGTCAGTTCTTTACGTATTTGATTAAGTTCAGTATCAGTGCACCATTTGATAAGTAGTGCTTTCATGTGCAGGCCATCGCAAGATCTGGGGTAGGCATTGGATGTCCTGTTGCGTGCAAATGAGTAGTTCATCTCTAATGCACTAGTGCACTTGTAAACTTTTGTGTTATCTGATCAAAGGTTGCTGAATCGCTATTTACATTTGGATATCAATTGTCTATAGCAGGAGAATGGGAGGAAAATGCCCGATATGTTGGTGTTGAAGGTATTGAGCTCCATTCTCCAGTAAGTATCATACCATGGGCTACGAAAGTTTCTGCAACTGCTTGCACCATGGACCTTGGCAAAGTAACACTTTAATCAATTGACATCTAGTTTAGAGATCTTCGTGGCAATCAAGGTTGTTCTTAACAGAGTAAAAATGATAATGTAAGATTCCTTGGTATTATTGAATTTATACCACGTCCTTGGTATTATTGAATTTATACCACGGAATTGTTGTTGCAGGGCATATATGGAGAAAATGGTTCGTTAGTCTTTCATCCTGCAGGTTTCAGCTATGCATCTCAGCCTCCATATGCTCCCTACTCTCCAGGGCCTCATATGCCCACAATGGGACCAGATGGTCAGCTCTATGGACCCTCGGCATTCCAATATCATGGTCACATATATCACCAGTCTGTTCCTCCAGGGGCTCAGTATATACCATCTCCCTCCGGGACAGTGACAGCCGAGTTGCCTGCCTCAGGATCCAGGGAACAGGGTGCTCCCAGTGTTGATTTGTCAACTGGTGGTATTGCTGCTGGAAACAGCCTTCCTGTAGGGCCAAGGCCAGGCGTTCCTTTAACCACCATTCCTCCACATGGGCCATATCCAAGGGGTGTCCTACCGGTGGCATTACATAATTCTGTACCTCAAGAGTTGCGAGCTCCTCATGAAGGATTACGGGGTTTACGCCCTGGTGCTCCATCACGGTCTGATCCTGCAAAAAATGCAGATAGAAGAAAGGTTTCTGCTCCATCAGCTTCAATGCAATCCACTGGCTCTCAGACTTTCTCTTTTGGTCATTCTACTCAAAGCGTACGGCCAGCACCTCCAATGCAGGTCTGTCAATTTTGTTTGCAAACGAGATGCCCAATTGCGCTTTTTTATTCAAAATGTTTTGTTTCATAGCACACGATAAAGTAAGCTTTTATTTGTTATTTTCTTGGTTTATCTTGCTATTTAATGATATTTTCTTATCAAATTTTGAACGTGTTCAGCTTCATGTGTCAACACGCCCGTCACAGAATGCTTCTCCTACAGTTGCTCCTCCAAATCTTGGGCCAGGGGCTGTTGGGAGAATCTATACAGCAGCTAGGGGCATCTCGTCTTTGAATGGCTATGGAAGAGCTGGTCGCGGAGTGGGCATGAACACTGTGGAGTCCCGGGCAAATGGGCGTACTTGGATTGGTATTGACAAAAGTAAACAACGGGGAAGAGGTATTTTACCTTCATACACAGGCAATCAGAATCTTGACATTCTGAATGAACAGAATAGAGGGCCAAGAACTTCAAGAATGAGGACACAGAGACCAATTCCAGGAGTTTTAAGGTATTTTCAAGAGCCTGGGGGAAGCTCTGCTGGAGCCAACGAAGTTGTCAATGTACCTGGGAAAGATGAATACAATCAGTCTGACTTTCAAACCGATTATGATGAAGCCAGGTCATTTGTTATCAAGTCATACAGTGAGGATGATGTTCATAAAAGCATTAAGTATCAAGTATGGGCTAGCACCCCGAATGGCAACAAACGGTTAGATGCTGCATATCAAGATGCTCAAGTCAGAAGTGCAAGTAAAACAGGAAGATGTCCAATCTTTTTGTTTTTCTCGGTGAATAGCTCATGCTTTTAATAAGAAGTTTTGATCACAATCAGCTGATTCTGGCTTGCCTGGTTCATTATTGTTGTATCAGTCACACTTGTCACTTATCACGGTCGGGTTCAGGGAGTCCAAAGCTACGAGTGTATTCACGTATTTGGGGTTTTTCTAACCTGTCAGTTGAGTTATTCATGATTTTTTCTTTAATGATAGGTGAATGCCAGTGGTCAATTTTGTGGTGTTGCGGAAATGACTGGACCTGTGGATTTTAGTAAAAGCATGGATTTTTGGCAGCAGGATAAATGGAATGGTCGGTTTCCAGTGAAGTGGCACATTATCAAAGATGTGCCAAACAGTCATTTTCGACATTTAATCCTTGAAAATAATGACAACAAACCTGTGACAAATAGTAGAGATACTCAAGAGGTAATTATTTCCAATTCCACCTCTTTTATGTTTGAACGTCCACTGAAAGTAAAGGAAACATTTTGTGCAATGTAAGTATAGCCTTTTCAATACTGTAGAAACAAGATTATTGCATGGGTATCATCATTCTTGTCTATCACAGGTAAAACTTGATCAAGGTATCGAGATGCTAAAGATTTTCAAAAAGCATGCTGCCAGAACATCCATCCTTGATGATTTTCACTTCTATGAGGCTCGAGAAAAAGTTTTGCAGGCGAGAAGAGGACGTCCTCAACCTCAGCTGCAACAGCATCTGAGAATTGTATGTAGCATTATTTCGGATGCTGTAGCTCTCGATTTAAGTAGCCATTGTAATGGCTTCAGTTATCATCATACTGATTATTTATATTCTCGTCTATGTTGCTTTCACTGGACAGGTACATCAATCTAGTAATGAAGGAGGACAAGGTCAAGCAAGCGAAGCATCAAATCAGTCAAGGCCTGAAAAGTCAAGTGATGGTGTTGTCATCTCTGAGAATTCTGCAGATGGTGCCCTAATAGAATCTGGAGCCAAAAGTTTTACAGCTGTCCATACTGAGATACATTTTGCTCCTCTCCTCAACATTCCATGCAAGGCTTCTGGAAAAAGCACTGCAGAACCTCCCAATGAATCACATGATGACTTGCTAGTTTCAGCTGTAGCCAACATGAAAGTCCAAGAGAAAGATGATGTGGATGTGGCACATGCAGCCAGATCTGACTAGAATCTCCTCAAATTGTTCTAAAGTTTAGTGCTTAAGGATTTGTCAAAAGATATCCAAGTTCTATGTACTTACCACCTATGGGCATTGAGGGAGTTATTCATGGGCCTCATACAAGGAGTTGAAATGATTGTCGATGTTGAAAATATGCAATATACTAGAAAAGCAAAAAGACAGATTGTGCCTCTGCTGTATGTACAGATTTTTGAGCTTGAAAAGAGCAATTTGGCAAGGGTCTGAAGTTGTCTCATGAAGTTGGTGGTAGAAGAGATAAGATGTTGATCCATTCTATGATCCATGAACAATTGTGCTTGAGTCACTCAGCAGCAAATGGCTAGTACGTGGAACTTCTCGAGCCATGGCAAGGTGAAAGTTGCAGAGCATCGTCAGAGCTAGTTGGCTTCACATCCTTGTTACATTCATCACCTGGAGCAGGTGAAGCCTCTTCTTGTGATGCAATTCAATGTGGCCCTATTCTTCTGAAGCTAGGTGACGTAAAGGAAAGGAAGACTCGAAATTATTGTCAGATGGATGTGACTTCATGTACTTTTCGCCTAATACATGACCACTTCATGGCCTTTTCAATAATTTACTTTCTATGTGCATGATGAAGAGGTCAACCTGACAGATGCACAGTTCATATGCTAAAATACATGGCAAAAACACTAAAAAAGGCTAAGAGTACATATCTACTTATGCTTGATTTTTGCTCAAACCAAGTCTCAATTCAGCACATATTAGCTTGCCATATTGGGGTAAATCATGAACCTTTGTCCCTTCCTTTGCACCAATACAAGTTAATTTTAACCTTCGTTACTGCCTTAATAGTTTGTCTTTGACTCGAGTTCTTACTCAAGCCATTTGTGATATAAGCATTTCCATGTTGGCATTCCCATGTGCAGAGAGTCAATTTTTGTGTGTCTGCATGTTGGTCTGTTATGTTTTCCTGACATCGGATATCTCTTTCTTTCAAGATTGTGTAGGCATGTTTGAGATGATCTAATCACTTCAGTTCAAGAAAGTGTAAATTATACACTAGCATAGATTTTCTGAAGTTGTTAAAATCGAGGAAACTTATCTGGTACAATCTTGGTTTAGGGGATTTTCTTGACTTGCTATTCTAGTCATAATATATGTGCGGGGCTGATTTTTAAAGAAAAAAATCATTTTGGGTGAACTCTAGAACATAGTTGCAGCGAATCGTGATTCGCCAGCTTCGCGATTCGGGAATCGCGATTCTGCGAATCGCGATTCGCTGCAGCGAATCGTGGACATAATCGTTAAAAAAAAAAACAGAAACCCGATTTTCGGCCTCCCCCTCGCGCACAGAACCGCGCCAGCAGTGGAGGAGGCAAATTTCTTTTCTGAGAGCTGTGGGCGTCTAATCTTCGCAAGTGAATACTTGGCAGGCATCTACTCGATGATACGGAGTTGGTGTGCACGGTGCCGGGTGGGTCTGAGCTTCGTGGAGAGCGAAACGACCAAATTTCGATATTTGATAAGTGTAGGCTTGATTTTTTGCAATTGTTGACATTGAGCTGTAGGCAACCAAATCGAGCGTAGTTTGGCTCTAGACCACCTTTCTTCACGCCCACAGTGATTTTTACAGCATCAGTTTCAGCCGTCACGACACGCCTAGCGAGATTTGAACACCACATTCCAAATGCTTGTGTATTTTGGCCATTTCCACAAAATGGCTTGTTGGAAACCGAGTGAGGTGATGTCTGAGTCTGGAATGCATTTCCACATGCTTGCACAGACTCCTATGATCTCCGTTCCGCCCGTCTACGTCCGTATCACAAATTTCAATTTTCATGCCCTGATTCCATACTTTTTAGGATTTAAGCGTGGACCATCGTGCAAACATCTGCTAGGGGCGCGGTTTAGGCCCACACTGCACTCCTTTATGCCTGCACGGACTCCGACACTAACGTCAGTCGCCTGTTATCCCTCATACAAAATTATTCTATCTCACGCCCTAATCTCATGTTCTTCTTTGGCACTTGATATAATGTGTGAACTGGAATCGTTCTGATGTATGCTCTGGTATTTTGAGCTCTATTTGAGCTCGGTAATGTTGTTCAATGCAATGTATTTTTTTTTTCTACTGAACGTTTGCCTGATTATTTGTTGTTTGCAGGTTTAGGGTCGTGTTGATACGATGCCAGTGCGGGACCGAGGCCTTTGGGCCGAGGTTGAGCTTACTGACGGGGATGTGGGCACACACCATGGCTCAGGCACCCGTAGATGGAGATGCTTGCATTGCGGTGGTCACTTCACGGGATCACTCACCAGGGTTAGGGCTCGCTTGTTGCGGGTCAGAGGGCCAGATGGGCGGACATTGGGCATTTCTGATTGCCCCAGGATTTCTGCACACCACGACATATGGCTCCCTCCAGTTCCGATTCATCTGCGGACCCATGGGATCTGCAGTCCACAGATTCGGATGATTTATCCTACCATGACTCTGACGAGCCTTAGTTATATAGTTTTCATTACGTTCATGGAACATCATTGTACCCCTTTTTGGTGCCATGTGGCCCGATATTATATATTATGATGATCCTATTCACAACATTGTCGTGATTCAATATTGTTCTTTGTGGTTTTAGTTCAGTAACTTCGGTTTTATGGTTTATGATTTATGGTTGTAGAGAGAGAGAGAGAGAAAGAGAGAGAGAGAGAGAGTATGGTTGTTTTGTCAAAAATTGTTTCATTTAAGGCTAAAGTTCAGAATGATTCAGCTAGGTTTTTGTTCAGCCTGGTTTTAGTTCCGTTTGTTGTAAATCATGATCAGAGAGAGATAGAGAGGGAGAATCAGAGAAAGGGAGATTCCTGCTATGTTCATTGGGAATGCCCCAATGTGTTCTCTTTTTTTTATATGGGATGCAGCTTTAGCGTAAAGGGACCATCCTGCACCTGAAACAGTCGGCAAACTACACAATCATACTCCCCTCGATCAGAGCTTTCATCTGATACCCATATTGCACAAAAAAATTTCAAAAAAAAAAAAAATTTGATTCTACACGATTCTGGGAAAATCCCGAATCGCGAATCGGGATCGCGATTCTGATTCGCGAATCGCGCTGCAACTATGCTCTAGAACAAGAATGTGATCAAAATTATTTTGTTGTATGTAAAAAGGTTCCAATTTTCATCACTTTCAGCTGTTTTCCCTCACATAATGGGGTTTATTAAAGTACCCGGTAACTTAAATTTTAAGTTACTATATGCCAAGGCCAGAGATTTTTTAGTATATGATATATATAACAAAGGTTCTCAGTTTTTAGATTTCAGGTTACTATTTGCCAACACTACTGTTTTTCAAAGTATACATATAAATGAAAATAGACTAGAGATTCCTGGAATCTTTCTGTTTGTTGATGCAGGGTTTTTCCAGAAAAGCTTATGATCTTCACCCCTGGCACTTTGGTATGCGGGAAAGGGTGTCGAGCCACTTCAGAAGTTGTGGCAAATATTTTATGAAGCAGGCAATAACACTTCTTGTAGCTACTACGTATTATGTAGTGATGACTTAAATAAACTCAGCTCTTTTGCTTGTGGAGTTCAGTCTTTATTATTGAAGTTGCATACTTTCTGTTGTTCGCTGCGTGAAAACTGTGCGACCAGCAGGCTTGGCAAGGAGCTGATGTTATCAATGTATTATAGACTTCAGAGATACTTGTTAAAAGTGCTCCGTTGTTACTTTGTGGACTTTACTGGTTCAAAACGTACCTACATAGACCTGGTATGTATGTATTGGCAGATTGGGAGGCCTAATGGTCAAGTTTGGGCTATTTAAATTCAATTGCACAGAATAGGACCTGATGGAGCTCGGTGCTTTTGCGTTCTTGGGCTGAGGCTTCAAACAGTGGTATTCAAGGCAATTCTATCATGTGCTATTCTTGATGTATAATTCCAACTTTCCCAGGCCTTGAAGCTCATTTACTTCTCCCCCAACCAATTGGCCAACTTGCCATGCAGCTTCTTTAACCTGCATACAGCAGATCTTGTATTGCAGACATTTCATTGGCATGGTTTGAAATTTCAGCTACAAGGGTCCTGCTCTGTGGATGCACAGCGGAAGATAGTTTATATACGTTCAACGCCTGGGTTGTTTCAATTTAAACGCTGCACCTTTTGAGCTTGCCAGTAAAGAAAAGGTTAATAAAAAGGTTCATCTATTTGTTTTGAACCACTGTACACTGTAAACAGGTGGCTACCTCTGAAATTTTTTAATTGGATATTGAGCTCGAATCTTTTTTATTGGCGTCAGCTCAAATTTGCCTTCCCAGAACAGCTCACAAAGTTTGCATCTAAGTTTGTTTTTGGGCCTGTTAATGTCATCCTAATTGTGAAGTGTAAGAAGGAAGTTAGACTTCTATAGCACCAAAAGCATTTTATACATTTTATGTGAAGCTTGAAGGTACTAGGTGCATTTGAGAATTTTCAAATTTGCAAGTATACTCTTTTCTGAAATGATGACAAGAGCATTTACTTCAGAAACTAAATGAGGTGTTTGAAACTTTTTTAAAGGACACTTTTGACTGAAGTTCTATAATGCTTCTTCGTTTCCAAGGGGAGGTTCGAACTTGGGACCAATGAAACTTTGGGTGTCAAGCTAATTAACTGAGCCAACCCCGTTGGGTCTTAAGTTCTATAATGGCAGATGCTTTAAATAAAGCATTATTCCACCTTGTTAACTTGTGCAGCATCAACTACAATATTTTGAATATTATAAACCAGGACATGAAAAGTTCACATACTGTAGTCGATGATTTTTCATACCTTCATTGAACTGTATGTTTAAACTGTGACAATGATTTTTTCTGACTGACTTTCTGAGATTGAATAGCATTATAGTAGAGAAAAACTTCAATATAGAAGTTTCATCTATTAATGTCAAAATGATTGTTGTTTTCACCAATAAAATGAAGTCCCTTCAGATGATGTCCTAGCTGCAGGCTATTCATGTCGGTGCATGATATTCCCAAAATTTTCAAGCTTCAGCTGCAAAATAATACTTGGTTGACCTCGACACATGTTTGGGGCTGAGGTATCACTGTCAATTGGGTAAAAGAGTGTACTTCTACCTTCAGCCATTACGTCCTCACACTCAACTCATTGATTTCTTAAAAAAATGCCCTTCCAATTCAAGGCACCTCAGCTTTATTGACTTTACAATTCACTTCCATGAGTGTCGCTATGGATTTACAACGATCCATCTTAAAATTTTCAAGGATAATGGCATGCATATGTTTTTGAAACAAAAAGTATTTTGGTTCTTCCAAACAACTATTTGTAAGATATAATGAAGGATTCTAAGATCCTTTATTTCAAACTCTTGACTAAGTCCATGCTTAATTATGTGAATTTCTATCTCATTATCTTGTGAATATAATATTATTCACGTAGAGCAATTATTTAATTTGTAGTAGAGAGAGTGATATGTTCACTCATCAAGAGCTTGAGAGTGAGTAGATGAGTATTTAGCCTTGCACACTTAAATCTTTGGTTTGAGTTCAACAAACATTTCTTGAATGACAAATAAGATTCTGTCTAAGTTGCTCCATGTAGACCATCTAAGTAAAAGTTTTCTTTTTGTCACCCAAGTGTTTTTTTTTCAGGAGAGAATCATAATTGCTATGTCCATCGCCTTGCACCAGTCATTCTTTTTATTGCATCTTCAAAGAAAAGTGGCTCATCTTTTGGAATTCCACAAAAAAAAGTGTGCATAACAACGTATTGGATACTTAGAGAGGTACTACATTAGGTTTCACATTAACCAAGACTTCATAAGTGTATTTTCTCCAAGAGGCTCACTAGGTACTCTTTTTATAGATAAGTAGCACTATTGTCTCATTACACTCAATAAGACTTACAAAGTGACTTCCTAGCAACTACAATGTGTTATCCCTCTTTTCAGCAATACCATTTTATTTATGAGTCTTTGAGCATGGAAGTTGCGTTTGAATGTCATGAGTGCTACAAAAGTTTCAAAACTCATTTGAACTATATTCATTGTTTTCATTTGACCTTAATGTTTTGATAGCCTTGTTGCGTTGGTTTTTCACAATAGATTTGAAGAGAGAAAATCTCCAACACTTGTGCTTTGCTCTTCAAAAGATATATCCAAGTATATTTACTAAAGTCATCCATAGAAGTGACTTGATTGTCCAATGTTAGCAATCTTTGTGACATGAGTATCCAAGTGAATGAGTTGAAGTATTTCTTTTGATCTTGAAGATAATCTTAAGAACTTGAGTTTGTGAGACTTGAAAAATGCCATGCTTGGCAAATCTTGCCAACTTTGTGAATACCTTGTAATAATTATTTTAAAATGGTTTATGAAAAATTATTTCCATACATTTAGAATTGGGGTGAACCAATTTTTTGTTTTAAAATTTGATTAGAGATAAACCATTCCTACTACTTGCTGATTCTCCAAAATGATGCAATAAAAGCTATTGTGTCTATAAAGCTTACTTTGCTATACTCCTTTAGCTACTATATGATCATTTATTTTTATTTTTTAAAAATCGATATTATGTACGACAGTCATTTTTAACCACTTGTCCTAAATCTATAAGATTTTTTTTATGTGTGCAAGTACATAGAAAAGTGTTTAAACAAAGTGGTATATATCTTACACCTTCCAAAGAACACTTGCCATCATATGTTGTACAAATGACGTGCTTAAATCCATCATAAGAAGATATTGAAAAAAAATCCTTGGCGACTAGTCGTATGATTACTAGCGTCACTAATTATCCACTAAGAATTAAAAAAATTATTGTAAGAAACAAGACTAGATGCATGATTACAACTTTCATAATATATAAAGTCATTCTCATCTTATCACTTTTTTTCAATAGCTTTTTTCTTGGGAGATTTTAATTTATTTATAGCATTCATTCGCATACTAGTCAAACTTGCCACAATAAGAACATTGAATTTGAGACTTGCCTCTATTTGAAGAATATGTTTCTTTTTCTTTTGAATAACATGATTTAAGACTAGATCTTCATATCTGTGTCCAAAACCATTCACAAGAACTTGCAATGTAGCTCACTATTATGCGACTTGATTTCAACTACAAAAAGTGAGCAAATTCATCATCAAGTCTAGAACTTTGGTTGATTTGAGTTGAGGAGGTCTAGCCCCAACTTCTAACACAATATCCATCGAATTATGGATGATTTTGTTGATGTTGGAAGATGACAATCTATTGTAATTTTCCAAAACTAGACTTGCATTGTTCAACATAATGAAAGTAACATGAATAGACTTGATTGAATGTAATCAGTACAAAAAGAACTCATTAGCAATATGAATTAGTGTTATTAAGAGACTACTACATGTGTTCAATATGATTTATTTGTGAGATAATAGAAAGATCAATAAGTGATCGATTACAAATTTCTACTCAAATCTTTATGCTACTTATTCAAAGAAGGCATGCGGTATATCCAAAGTTTGACTTTTCACAATGTTAGTGAACTTACGAACTTAATGCTTGTATGCTAGATACAAAATAGTAAAAAAAGTACTTAAAGTTGGATGGAAACCAACAATTTCCGAAATATCTATTATTGAACTAATTAAATAAGAAAAGCATTGATATTGACCAATCTTGATCGAAATGGATGAAAGTGAATCTCAAGTGTCTTTCCACAACCTGATATTGGTTTTGAGCTTTGATAAACTTCAAATGATAGCTATTTTACTTGGAATAAATAGTTGATTTGCTCAAATAGTCAACAATCAAGTGTTTTGATCAAGACAATGTCCAAAAAAAGATAGAAAAGAAGAAAATTGGACAAAAATGATAAAAAAAATATGATAAGATTTGAGATGGTTCGAGTGACCAAAACCTGTTGTTTTGAATAAACATTGATGAAATCTTCTTTCCATATTTGATCTCTTGCACACAATTTTAAAGCTCACTTAAAATGTACTTGGATAAGAAGTATCCAAGGCTCTAATATCATGTTAAAGTTCAATGAAAAGTGGCCTATTCCAATGATGAAAATTTCAGCACACAAGAAGCTATTGTTGAAACAATATGAAAATTTAAATATGATGAAACAAAAAGAGATACTCTCAAAATCCACTACACTAGATGAAGCCAAAATGAGTGAGTGCATATTGTGAAAATTGAGATAAATGTTGAGTTTTGTGGTATAGGCCAAATATGGAGGAACCTACACTTTGGCCACTCACGCACTCGTGGATAAGGTTGAAGAAGAGTTTTGAGAATTTACATATCATTTGGCCAAAAAAATTGATTTGAATCACTTTTATGAAGCAGATCTTTACCATCTATCTCATCAAAGGGTGAAGATTGTATTGGGAGATAGTGATCGGATGTGACTAGACACATTACATCTATTTGACCTAACATTGACTTGAATTACTAGGAATAGGAGTGATTTTCATTCATTGGTATCAAGTAGAGAAGCTTTCTTTTGTTCATAGAAAACAAAGGTGGTTTGTGACTTGATCTTATTTTCTCTTTTGTATGTAGTGAAGCTAGTATTGAAATTGGGTCCGTGTATTTTTTGATGGAGGTGGATTTACTTTTGACTTAATATAATCACGGTATGTGCTAAGTTTATTTTGATGATCTTGCGTGATATATCATCAATCTTGAATGTTGTGTGATTGTATTCAACATTGTCAATTTCTAGCTCTCTAGCATATTAGTTTTGGATGTAGAATGATCAACCTGGCTGATTTTGGGTGACACATTAAGATGGTATTAGAGCTTTGTGTTGCGTAAAATCGACACTAGATTATGTTTTGATTCATGTTTGATCAAGTTCTATTAGAGTTTGCATTCTATTTTGTGTGTAGATGCTGATTTTTCTACATTGGTGAGTAGCTTGTTTTGTAACCAAAGATCTTTAGTAGATTTGGATATGAATTGATCCCAAAATTTTCACATGGTATCAGAGCTTGTGTTTCAGGTTATGGAGGACATCGACACTTCAAGAGGAGGCTATGTTCACAAAGGGCAAATTCAAGGGCAAAAACAAAAGTAAGTGGTCTAAAGGGCAAGATCAAGGGGTGACTTCTTCAACTGACAAAAAGAAAGATAGATTAGCTCAAGTGCTTCTATTGTGGCATCAAATGACACTTTTTAAGTGAGTGCTACAAGAAGAAGAGAGATTAAGGAGACAAGCAAGGTAATCTTACTCTTGATGAGGATGGTTTGGATGTTCAAGATGCAAATGATGATGCTTTTGTGATGTCTTCATCTATGCTTGCTAATGATGGATATCTAGATCTATGGTGGATTGATAGTTGAGCAAGTTCATACCTAACTTTTCACAAAGAGTACTTCACTTCTTTGTTGGAGATGACAAGAGGGTGATCTACATGACCAATGATGGCGAGTGTGCAATCAAAGGGATTGGCACAATTCCTATTTCTCTTTATACAAATAGGAATGTTCATTTGGAGGATGTCTTGTTTATTCCATCTATTACCAAGAATTTGCTTAGTGTGAGTCAAATGCTAAGTAAGGGCCTCAAGGTGGAGTTTGATGGAGATGCTTGTTTGATCAAAAGGAAGGATGTCTTGATTGGAAAAGGTAAAAGGCAAGAGAAGTTGTTCAAACTTGATGCTTGTGTTATTGCTAACCAAGTTGGATGTGTTGCAAGGGAGCAAATTTCTATTCAAGAGGTTTGGCACAAAAGGATGGGACACCTCAACTTCAAGTCATTGGAGGTAATGGCAAGGAAGAAGGTTGTGATTGGTCTTCCAAGTTCTTTAAGTAACATCAATCATGTTTGTGAGTCTTTTCAACTTGTACATTCAGATATTCATGGAATTACTACAATTAGCAATAGTGGATCTAAGATGTATGTAACTTTCATTAATGATTTTAGTAGATTTTGTTGGATCTATCTACTAAAGGGCAAAGATGAAGTGTCTGATGTCTTTGTTTAGTTCAAGAATGCAAGGGAGAACCAATTTTTTCCACAAGGATCAAGTGCTTAAGGAGTGACAATGGTGGTGAGTACATATCTACCAAGTTCAAGGCTTTTTGTGATGAGCATGGGATCAAGAGGGAGTATACAACACCAAGGACCCCACAACAAAATGGAGTGGCTGAAAGGAAGAATAGGACTTTATGTGAAAGTGCTAAAGCCACCTGGTTAAATGCTAATCTTGAAAAACCATTTTGGGATCAAGCTTTGTTGTGTGCCAATTTCTTGTGCAATAGGTGGTTGAGTGCTATTTTGGATGGAAGGACACCTTTTGAAATGCTATTCAAGAGGAGGCCGAGTGTCAATTCTCTAAGAACTTTCGGATGCACATGCTATCTCAACATTACTCTTGATGGAGGATCCATCTTCAAGGAAATGTATTTTTGTTGGATATAGTGAGGTGAGTGTCAACTTTCAAAGAAAAGGACAACTTTGATTTTACAAAACAATCATTAAGAGTTATTGATTGCTTAACACAATGATCTATCAAGTTCTAAGTGTTAGATCTTGATCTAGATGCATTAGACCCTGATTTAAGCAAGAGCAATGGATCAAATGATTAAAATCTATGAAGAGCGGCCTCACACGTGTGGAGGACAATACCTATACGGACTGTAAACAGAGATTAAAGTATTCAAGCATACAAGAGCATTCCACTCATCAAAACTCAAGACAAATGTGGAAAATACAAGAAAACTAGAATTTGCCAATGTCTCATCAACTTCTCATTGATTTGGTTGATCCCTTTATAGATCAAGTACATCCACGAACTGTGTATTGTCCAGCAAGCCTTCACACGTGTGAAGAGTGCCTAGTCGTCTAGATCCACCAATAGGAGCCATATCTGCTCATTTCCCAAAGTTGACTATTCTCTTTGGCTAGAAAACAAAAAACTAGTCTTCCACATTTATAGGAATATTTCCTATAAAATAGGATCTAATGGAATCTCTCTATCTTATCATCTACTATCTTATCCACACGTGTGAATGACATCTTTACATGTGGGAGCATTTACTCATTCACATGGAAGTGCATTCTATTTACAAAAGTTTGACCAATTTGACTCATTTCTAGATTCTACTCAAAGGTCAATTTCACGCATGGGTAGATCCATCTAAAATCAATCTAACTTTATAAAAACAAGTTATGTACATCTTTTCACACGTGGGAACAGACTCCACACATGTGAGATCCTATCATGATCTCATATCTCAAGATACATCAAGTATAACAAGTTTGAAGTGACATGTTTAACACTCCTCACTTCTAACTTGGCAAGCCTAATGTACATCTATCTACAATTCCAAGAGCACTTCTTAACTTGAAAAATGGATCTTTAGCCAAAGGTTTGGTTAAGATATAACTATGCACTCGGATGATGGCACATGATAAAGTTGAACCTCCTTGGATTGCACCTTCTCCCTCACAAAGTGATGAGCTATCTCAATATGCTTTGTTCTAGCATGGAAGATCGGATTGGTAGCAATTTGTTGAGAAGCTTGATTGTCACAATAGATGCAAGGGATCTCCTTGGCCTTTAGCACTTAAGCTCCACCAAAAGTCTTCTTAGCCATTGACTTAGCTTGCTTACGCTATAACTCAAATCTGGTCTAGTGATTGTCATATAGATTAAGGATTCTAATAGCTTCCTAAAGAGTGTGATGTCCTCAAAGGATGCTTTCAAGAATGAAAGTAGCATACTTTGATTGACTTATAAATGTAAAATCACTACCGCTAGTAACTTCTATTCCAAGTATAAACTTAAGAAGTTCTAGATCTACCATCTTGAATTCACTAGACATTGAAGCTTTAACATTTCTTATGCCTTCACCATCATTTCTTGTCAATATGATATCATCAACATAAAGTACTAAAATGATGATCTTCCATCATTACATTTGATGTACACAGAAGGCTCATAAGAGCTAATCACAAAGCTAAGGGAGTAGAGAAAATCATGCAACCTAGAGTACCAAGCTCTAGGTGCTTGCTTCAAGCCATATAGGCTCTTGCTTAAGTGGCAAACCTTGTCTTCCTCACCATCCTTGATGAAGCCCTCGGGTTGCAACATGTATATTTCCTCCTCCAAGTAGCCATTCAAAAAAGCATTGGTCACATCCATTTGATAGAGATTCCACTTGAACAAAGTAGCAATCCAAATGATCAATCTAATAGTTACAAGCTTTGCTACAGGAGCAAATGTTTCTTCATAATCTATGCCTTTGGTTTGAAGAAACCCCTTAGCAAACAATCTAGCTTTGTACTTACTTATAGATCCATCTTGATTGTACTTTAATCTATAGATCCACTTACATGCAAGTGGCTTCTTCTCATATGGAAGGTGTACAAGATTCCAAGTTTGATTATCTATCAAAGCATCAAACTCTACTTGCATTGCATCTCTCCAAACTTGTGATCTACTTGCATCTTCATAACATGATGGCTCTTCAAGCATTGTGGTTAGAAGGAGTTGTGTCTTCCCTTTGCTTTCCTTTCTCAAAGTATGTGAGCCTTGAAAGCTCGGCCTTGCTCCTTGTGGACCGTCTCGGCCCCTTTGGTACTTGATCTTGATCTTCCAAAAGATCATTTTCAAGAAGCTCCTCCTCAAGCTTTGCAAGATCTTCATCACCTAAAAGATTAGATGAACTTGGAGACAACTTGTAACTTTGAGATTCATTAAATAAGACATCCTTGCTAGCTTTTACTTTGCTTGAAATAAGATCAAATATCCTATATCCTTTGTTATTTTCACTATAGCCTACAAATATTCCTTTGAAGGAAGTTGCATCTTCTTTCCTTCTAGTTTCGAAAGGAATGTCGACATAACATATACATCCAGACACTTTAAAATCTTTTACATTGGGCTTATTTCCAAACAAAGCTTGTAATTGTGAGATCCCACCAATAGCACTACTAGGAAGCCTATTACATAAGTAATTTGCACAAGTTATGGCCTCCCCCCAAAAAGAGATGGGTAGAGATGCATCAAGTCTTAAAGACTTTGCACATTCACAAAGACTCCTATTTTTTCTCTCGGTCGTCCCATTTTGTTGGGGGGTGTAGAAACAAGTGAGCTCTCTCTTAATGCCATTGATCTCACAAAAGTCTCTCATCTTGTTGGAGATATACTCTCCTCCATTATCACATCTTAGAACTTTAATACAAGAACTAAGTTGCTTTTCCACTAGAGACTTAAACTTTACAAGGCTTTTCTTAGACAATAATTCAATCCAACTGAATCTAGTACAATCATCTATGAAAGTCACATACATTAAGGCACCTCCATTACTTTCATGAGAAAAAACATGTACATCTGAATGAATAAGATCCAAAGGTGAGGTAGATCTTGTCAAAGATCTCTTGTAGGAAGTCTTGTGTGACTTTGCAAGGCCACATGCCTCACACACTTTACCACACTTCTTGAAGGATTTTGGTAGGCCGAGAGCTAGCTCCTTTGATTCCGTGGATTTCGTTGCTTGAAGATTAGGATGGCCTAATCTTTTGTGCCAAAGCTCCACTTGAGTCAACTCCTCCCTAACCATATTCACACTTTCAATGGCCACATTAGCATCCAACTTAAAAAGTCTTCCTTCCTTAATGCCACTAGCTATGCACTTATCACTTTTCAAGATGGAACACACTCCATTCTTGAAATGTACATCTAGTTCATTGTCCATTAGTTGACTAACACTAAGCAAGTTTTTTGTAATGGATGGTACATATAAAACATTATCAAGATATATCCTCTTAGATGATCCTAAGCATAATGGAATAGATTCTATGCCATCTATCTTACATTCTTGATCACTAGCAGTGTAGATTGACTTCTTAGAATCATTACAAGAAAGTAGAGTAGAAAAATAATGGTTGTTGAATGACATGTGAGAGCTAGCCGTGACTATCGATCCACCATGTCTCTTGGCTTGATCTCGGTGTAGATGCTACCATCAAGGATGTGTTGAAGCCATCCTCTTTCTCCTCCCCTTGTGCAAGGTTGCCGTGATCTTCACTCCCTTGCGTATTCTTCTTCTTATAACATTCGGAAGCAAAGTGTCCTTTCTTCCCACAAAAGAAACACTTAAGCTTGGCTTTGTTCTTTTGCTTCCCTTTGGAGGTAGATCATCCATCCTTTGCCTCGGCCTCCTTGCCTTGGAACTTCTTGAATGGATGAATTTTCTTCTTGTCTTTTGATGTGAAGTTTGCTTTCTCATCACCATTATGTAGTGACAAAGACCCCATTCTTGTGTTGAGGTGTAGAATCCTACTCTCCTCGGCCACAAGAACATTATGCAACTTATCAATTGATGGAAGTTGGTCTTGAATAGCAAAAAATTGAACTAGATTAGAGAACTCATCACCTAATCCATTCAAAATTACTTGTACTAGTTCATTGTCTTGGATCTTCTCTCCTATAGATCCCAATTCTTTGTTCAAAGATTTTACTCTTAGGACATACTCTTGTCCATTTTTCTCCACTTCCCCTCATGCTTTGCAAGATCAAGTTTCTTAGCATAAGTACTCTTGAAGTGTTATTGGATTCATAAATATTCTTTAGTGAATTCCAAGCCTCTTTTGATGAGGCACAAGAGGCCACCTCCTTCAAGAAGTCATTGCTTACATTCAACTTTAAGCAATTTAAGGCTAATCTAGCCCTTTTTTGTATTGTAGTTGTTCTTGGGCAGCTTGAGGCTCTTCCTCAACTCCTAAAACAATATCAAAGAGGTCATGGATCACAAGTAGTGATTCCATCCTCACTTTCCGAATGCAATAGTTTGTAGAAGTTAGTTTCGCACTACATTCTAACAAATATCCACCCATGGATGACATTGTGAATGAAAGCCTATGAGATGCACAAACATCTCTTGATAAAGAGTGATTTAAAATAGATTTCTAGCTTTCCAAGAAGCTTCTAATCTCGACCAAATCAACCTAGTTCAACTTGGATGATGGTATAATAGATCTACTCCAAATATCCTAGCAAATCACTCCTCCAAAAAATTGATTCTAGTAAAATTTTGTTTGATATTTCACACACACTTAAGATCTGAACAAATCAGCCTTATAGATCTGATCTAATGCTTCAAAATAAATTGCTTCAATGAATCAAAACACTATGTGATCATTAGCATTCAATAGATTGAACCTAGATCTAGACAATGCACCAAAAACCTTGAATTTTGGACTAGTATGCACATTTTGGGGACAAAAACACTAAAGGAAGTTCATTTGAAGGTTGTTGTACGGTTTCACACGTGTGGACAGTACATCAGCAGCCCACAAATCGATCTTGACCAAAAATATTGATAGTACCTATCTTCTTGAACTCGCCCTCTCAAATAAAGCTCAAAAACAACTCATTGTCAATGATTTCACAAGATTCATTAATCATTAGATCACTCTTAGACTTGGCTCTGATACCATGTCAACTTTCAGAGAAAACGACAACTTTGATTGTACAAAACAATCATTAAGAGTTATTGATTGCTTAACACAATGATCTACCAAGTTCTAAGTGTTAGATCTTGATCTAGATGCATTACACTATGATTTAAGCAAGAGCAATGGATCAAATGATTAAAATCTATGAAGAGCGGCCTCACACGTGTGGAGGACAATACCTATACGGACTGTAAATACAGATTAAAGTATTCAAGCATACAAGAGCATTCCACTCATCAAAACTCAAGACAAATGTGGAAAATACAAGAAAACTAGAATTTGCCAATGTCCCATCAACTTCTCATTGATTTGGTTGATCCCTTTATAGATCAAGTACATCCACGAGTTGGGTACTGTCCAACAAGCATTCACACGTGTGAAAAGTGCCTAGTCATCCAGATCCACCAATGGGAGCCATATGTGCTCATTTCCCAAAGTTGACTATTCTCTTTTGTAGATGATGCTATGCAAGTGGATGGATGTTATCATGTTGTAAAATCAAGTAATGGATCTGGAAAACAAAATTTGTTCAATGACTTTGATGGTCAAGTTGATGATCAAGAGGTTGATCTCAAAGGCCTTCAACAACATGAAAGGAAATATGGCAATTTGGAACTAGTCAAGAGCATCAAAGAGGAGTCAATTGGCAAAGATGTTATGGATCTATTTTTGCGGGTTATTGAAGACTCAAGTAAGGTCAAAGGAGCAGCAAAGAAGTGTTGTTCAAGTTTACTTTACTTGTTCTATCTCATGTTTGATCATTTTCATGTGGATGTGTGCAAATTGTCAAGATATGGTAAAACTAGCTACATTGGTGAGCATCATTTTGATGTTGGATTTGTACTAACATTCTTGGTTGGTTTTGCTGATGGAAATGAAGCTATTGGAGGTACATGGCAACATGGCAACAAAAGAAAATACATGGCAACAAAAGACAAAGGAGGAGACATGCAAGCAAATGTTGATCACTCACATTTATTGTTTGTTTGTTGTATTTTTTCAGTTCAAAGTTGATAGAATGGAGGAATCATCTCATTTATATTCTATGTGATTTTTCATGGCATATTGAAGTGATATGTCAAAATTTTGTGAGGGAGCAAGTCATTGCAAAGGAAGTGGAGCTTCAACCTGTGTCCTCAAGGGAATGTGTAGTTGATATCTTCACCAAAGCATTGGAAAAGGACTTGTTCATGAAACATATAACATCACTTGGAGTGTTATCAAAGTCTATGCTAAGACTAGTTGAAGAGGGAGTGTGAGAAATTCAATAAGTTTAATCATATTTGTTACATTTCTATATTTCGCAAATTGAAGCCAACTTTATATTAGACTTAGAGTTTGACTTTTCAAAGTTAATTAGTCTAAATTTCATTTGAATAAACACTTTTTAAAAGTGTGGAAAATGTAGAAGTCGAGTTTAAAAAGATTCAAATTTGAATGTAGAATACATTGCATCTAGTCCCAAAAATAGTAAGGTTTACATTTTGGAGGGAAAGCCAAGTGGCCAAATAGAGTTCCTGTTATAAAAGGATGTAACTCGTGTAGAAGTAGATCTTCTCTCTTCTCTATCTTATTTCATGCTTATACATGGTTCTCTTGGGTTCTACTATCCATTGGTGCACTATACTTGTGATATCTTGCAATTCTATGTGTAGAATGATCTATAGTTGCTATTATCAAGTTCACACGTGTGAAATACAGTAGAATATTGTTGTTGTACGGACAATAGCTTTTATTTATGTTTTGATTCATGTTTCATCAAATTCTATTAGAATTTGCATTATATTTTATATGTAGATGTTGATTTTTCTACATTGGCAAGATTGGTGGATTAGCTTGTTTTGTAAGATCTTTAGTAGATTTGGATCTGAATTGATCCCAAATCTTTCACATTCCTCATGTTCTCTCACTATATGTCTCTAAGACATAGTTTTGTTTTAAGGAGTGGTGATAGATTAATTTTAGCAAACTATTCTCCATGGAAGATAGGGATAAAATCACTCATGCTGATTCATAAATTGGTGAATATTGTCCTAAAGATTGAGAAAAGACCATAAGTAGCACAAAATATTGTCAACTATGAAAAAAAGAGCAACATTAGCTCTTCCTATCGTCAAATGAACTTTTAAATGAAGTAAGGACACAAGCAACATAAAAAGAAGCTTGAGATATTCTTTCTAAGACTTGCGAGTCTTAAAATACATCTCTAATGCCAACCTTGAGGAGCTTAATCAATCAATACTATAGGTAAAAAGGTGAAATACGCATGCCTATGTTTTGAGGCTCAAATCTCTCATTGATGAAGTTGCTTGTATATGTAATGCTATCAAAGAGTGAGAAGTTACTTAGATCCTCCCAAATTTAATAGTGGATCGGAGCAGCATCAAGTTCAAGGCAACGTTGATGGCAAAAGCACATGCACAAAAATATGGCACTGATTATGTAGGGTGTAGGGCTTGATTCTAATGAGGCCAAATACTTTTGTATTCTCTTATTCTTATACAAGGTTCACAATATGCCTCTTTGAAATGAAGTCACAATCTTTCCAGTTATGAATGAAAATATTATGCTTACTCTAGCACATTCAAGAGTTAATAAATATGACAACAACCATTCATTCCATTTTTTAGACTTTAACGCAACTTCATTGAAAAATTTGGCAAATTAAGTACAAAAAATACCCCCTCTCCAAATTGCCTTTCCTTGTCCACGAGAATGAGCATGATACCTCGCTCCATCTTTGCTCTTGAGGCTCTCCTTGGAATAATTGGAGCTCTCGAATATTCCTCCTATCCCATTAGAAGTTTCCTATCTATAACAATTACCTTACAAAATTACATCTCTGTCATAGTTTTCTTTGTCGTTGGACAATACAAATTGTATCCACTTGCCCTACTATCAACCCTACAAAGATGCATTGCTAGTCCCTAGGTCTAATTTCTTGCATTTCGCTTCGACACATGTGCATCCCAAACACTCAAAGATGCTCTATAGAGGGTGGTTTCTTGCTCATACACACCTCCTCTAGCCTCCATTTTCCTAGAGTTTTGGTTGGTGATCTGCTAATCACATACACAACCACACTTGTTGCCTCTACCCAAGAAATTTAGGAAAATCTCTCATGGAGCTTTCTTTCCAACACACCATTTTATGATACAATAGATTCTCTCTCGATTTCATGATTGGCACAAAACTAATAGAAAATGAATTCTTGGTGACAGTCATAAAAGGTGGAGTAAACAATGCAAAAAAGATCATTTGAGCTAGAAGTAAATAGGGCGTCTTGGATGGAATGGTAGAAGTGGATTGCCAACAGAATAGCTCCTCAAAACCAAGTGTTGGAGGAAGACAGACCCCAAAAATGGATGATTACTAGAAGAGGAGATCATTCCAAATGCTAATGACGAGATGATGAAGCGTTGATGTAAGTTGGATTGCCCCAAAAAATGGATCATCCGAGAAGGAGCTATGGAAATCAATTACTACTTCACTAGTAGGAGGCCCCACATGCCTCAAAAAAGCTTCAATACCATGTCATAAACATAGCAATGAGCATCATAGGAGGTATAAAATAAATAATAAATAAATAATTCGTAAAGCTATCTAGTACATAGAACATCATATGAGGACTGATAATCACCAATAGTTGACCCCCTACAAGGAAGAGCTAACTACTAATTCTCTTGCAAAAAGCTGATGGACAATAAAATCATAACCTACCAAATGAACGTCACAACACCTAATTCATACCCTAAAGATTAGAGATTAATCACCTAGGCACGAAGGCACGAATTACCTTTTCTAAGCCCTTATTACCAAACAGTTAGAAGGGTCCACAAAAGGGTGTGACGTAAAATAATAAATCTGCAATAACCAAAAGGCCTCCCCCCATTTCACAAGGAGTGAGAGTTGCCCCTACGTGGCATCCCAGGTGGCATTGAAAGGTGCCAAGGTGGGGTAAGTCAAGATACTAGGGGAGTACCTTGGACTTCTTGGAGTATTGGGGGGTAAGCGGTGGGCCTTCTCTCTCTCCTCCAATGAAAACCATAAATACCTTATCTAATTTGAATTTAAATAATAAATGCTTTGCCCTCCAAATGAAAAGGGGCTTTCACATGGAATGACTTGGAAGGACCTGGGCTTTCAAACCGGGGGATAAGTGCAAATTTTGAAATTGCCCTTGGACTCTTCCATGTGAAACCACCCTTAGATGTCACTACATAGTGGTTGGGATTAGAGCCTGCACCTTTCCGGTGGCAGTCAACAACTCTACCTAGGACCTCGGTGGCAGTCAACAACTCTACCTAGGACCTCACTGATGGACCTTTTAGCAAATATTCACAATAGCTTAATGCTACCAAGCTAAAGCTAAAAACTAGGCCCTCAAAATAGTAAATGTTGTTAAATCCCGCCACTACCATCAAATAATGCCCTAGTGTAGCCATGAACAGATGTATGTCGAGACACCGTACATTTGTAGTGTCTTAGTGCCTCATTTGGTAAACCTTGGTTGACTCGGAAACTAACACTTAACCTTTGGGGAGTTATACCATGATCACAGGATCCTTCATAAGTGGATAAATCACTAAACGTTTTGATTTGCAAATTGCTTGAAAACTGGATACAACTCATTTAACCTGATGCTAGTATCGAATATGAAGATATTTTATACAGACGTTCAGAATACTTGAATCAAAGGTATCTCCATGCTGCTTCCGAAGCTTGGCTTAAGGGTATACTATCACTAAAAAGCCATCGATCCCCTTGCTTTATGAAGCGGCTTTTTTCTAATAAAACTCTGCCTTGTCCCTT
Source organism: Diphasiastrum complanatum (assembly GCA_029204225.1). Classification (NCBI taxonomy): domain Eukaryota; kingdom Viridiplantae; phylum Streptophyta; class Lycopodiopsida; order Lycopodiales; family Lycopodiaceae; genus Diphasiastrum; species Diphasiastrum complanatum. The sequence continues at coordinate 49,302,583 of CM055093.1, forward strand.
GCTCACACTTTTTCCCACACCCAAATAAGAAGCTTTGAAAGAGATAAAAGCCTGCCATAGTCCACCAGTTAATCATCAAGATCTACTTACTATCAAGTAATAAAGCAGAAAGCTCATTATTGACCGCAGTCAATGAGAATTTCTCCAGGAAACTACATAGCACAAGTGATAATGGTTTAGGGTTAGTGATAGGTAAAGTGACTATACCTCGTTCTCACTGGCGATTTCTGTCTCAGTGATTTCAAGCTTGGTAAACCTTATTTGTTCACAGGTCAAGCGCACGTCTTCTTCTAGCCGCTTTTTCCCTGCAAACAATAATAGACATTCTTTTAAAAGGACAATACGAACAGGCAGACTGTAGACTCATCATCATCAAAAAACTACAAAACATCAATATGAGCCAAGTTGATAAGGGATGGCCGATCTACATCGTGTTAACAACATAACAAGGACTGTGGTACTCCAAAAGGCTAAATCATACCTTCAAAATTTTGGCTACCCTCATAGGTTGTCCTGACAATGTAAGGCACTATTCCTCGAGCGTACGCACTATATCGTGCTTCTGTAAACAACCACCACGTAAAGTTCCTAAAATATTTCACTTAAAAACACTTCGAACTGTCCAGAAAGGAAAGTGTCTCGCGAGAGGGGAGGGACGATTCTTACTTAGCAATGTTAGAGGATTTCGCTCAATAGATCCTTGATGATATGGACCACAACAATAAATGTATTCCTTGAGAACTGTTCCGTTTCCACAAGGACACCAGTCCAACTTCTCTTTCTCAACCGGCTTATTTTTTCTATTCTTTTGAAGCAACTCACCAAATCCTTTGCCTTTACACCTCACCTCCGTAACCCTATTGGAGCTTCCTTGCTTCAGAGCAACGCAAGAGCTTCTGCTGAAATGCGAACATCCTTGGAACAGGCAATCAGAAACCGATTCGCTGTGCTTGTGATGATCATGAATAATAATAGGAGAGACGGAGTTGATCCAATGGGAAATACTGGGGCCTGCTGCAGATGATGCAGGAGAATATTGCACATCGCTGCGGAAAACAGATGGCGATGGCGAGAAACAGAAGAAAGAGTGTGAAGAAGCAACAATCATCATCTCATTCACTTGCTCTCTTCCTGTTCTCACCTACCACAATGTATGTCTACCTACCACAATATATGAATCCTCAGCTACCACATAATTGAGCCCCCCAAATTATTGGTAGCACAAACTTTTTGTGATCATGGAGACTCAATGATGGCTCTAGGTTGTCCCTAGTGTATGAGTCTTTACATCATGATATGGAGAGGAGAGGATTCTCACACTTAGTTCGGCTTATTTGTGTTGTCCCTAGTGTCCAAGACTGACATCTAGTGTTGTTAAAACGAGTGAATGTTGGTTGTGATGGAGAAAAACAGATTCATGCATTCTTATTGGGCCACACCTGCCCTAAAACGTATTTGAAGTGCATTTAAAATTGAAAGGCACATGGCTCTAGAAACTTCTAGAAAGAGAAAATTTACGAAATTGCTAGAAAGATAACGAAGTCTCTAGAAAGAGCAAAACAAAGAAGGAATGAGATTGATCGGAGGGGGAGCGCGAGGAGTGAGATTGATAGTGAGAGCAGTAAATGTTGCTTGCTGCTTGCTGCTAGGAAGAGGATGACAGGTAATCGGGAAAGAGAGGAGGAGGAGGATGGTTGCTGAGGCTGAGAGAGAGAGAGAGAGAGAGAGAGAGAGAGAGAGAGAGAGAGAGAGAGAGAGAGAGAGAGCGAGAGTGCAGAGTGATTAATCGTTGAAAGAGAGAGGGAGAGGGGGTGGAGATGCTGCGCGCTGCTAGGAGGACGGGAATGGTTGATCGGGAGAGAGAGAGAGAGAGAGAGAGAGAGAGAGAGAGAGAGAGAGAGAGAGAGAGAGAGAGAGAGAGAGAGAGAGAGGACGGGAGTGTTGCGTGATGCTAGGAGGAGGACGAGAATGGCCGATCAGGAGAGGGACGGAGAGAGGTGAGACACATCGAGAGAGAGAGAGAGAGAGAGAGAGAGAGAGAGAGAGAGAGAGAGAGAGAGAGAGATGTTGAGAGAGCGGAGAGGTGAGTTTTTGTGAGGATTTTTTAGGGTTAGGGTTTTTCTAAGGGTTTTTAGAGAGTAAAATAGCCATATAGTTAGGTGTTGGAAAGAGAGGAGTCAATATATCAAAGATATGAAAAAAATAGAATTCTCATAGTTCAGGTTATTTGTACGAATTTTTATGGTAGTTGGGTTAAACTCGTAGTTAATTTGATTTCTAAGGTGTTGCTTCTCCATTTCAAGATCTTGGCGGTGACCTTTTGCTTAGGTTTGTGGCAGATTTACGTTGCATACCTTTGGGTAAGGTGAGTTTAGGAGCTTGGTGGTGACCGTTTTGCTTAGATTTTTGAGATATCTATTTTTGCATCCATTTAGGTTAGGTGGGTTGTTTGGTATGACATATAGCCTTTGTGTGTGAACATCCTTGCCTCAAATAGGGTTATTAACGAGGTGTGTGATGTACTTTTTAAATTTTAGATAATTGATTGTCTCTTTAAATTTTAAAGAAGCGACTATTGCACATTAGGGGAAATATGGGCTCAAAATGGGCCCTTTAAGCAAGTTTGACTTTAGAGAGAGATAACATGGAGAGAGAAGACTATCCGGCAACATTTTGTATTTTCGATGCTGCCTGCCGTTTAACCTATATTGCCATTCACCATCACGATTAGCTATAACTTTTGATCAATAATCTAAATGTGAAGCTGATACACCATAAAAAAGAAGACGTCAAGAGCTTTCCAATGCATATCATGTTGTTATAGTTTTGCCCAGAAACAAGAAAGTTATATACGTGTAGCAACTATTACTCAATAAAATGGTTTTTCCATTCCCCGACGCGAATTTCAAAAATACAAAACTATAGACAGAAAAGATTAAAAGTTTTCAGGCCGTCAATCACTAGAGAAGTCAACAAAAGTATCTCTACAAAGGGCACAATTTGAGCCCATACTTCCTCTAATGCGAACAAATGTTACAAGTTCATAGATTGAGTGCTATCGGCTTTTTGTAAGATCCATTGTTGTGAGGTCTAGGTGTCTAGCATCGAATGGCTTGCTTGCTTTGGAGTGTCAAGGGATTAATACTCATCAATGTTATAGGTTGTTGTACATTCTTAGGGGATTTGTTTCTCTAATTTAGAGGTGGCAATGTTAGTTGGATTATGATGTCATTGGTTGTCATTCATGTATATATGCCTAAGTGTTGTTTTCTACACAACAAAAGCATTTAAAGAGAGAAAGAGCGAGAGAGAGATTTGTCATTAACTAAAACAACAAAATTGTGTTATTATAATAAAGTGTGGGCAAATATCTATGCCTCACTGAATTGTGCTCAACTTCACGCCCATGTACTCACCTTCTGATTTTTATCACGGGTACAGTTTTTCCACACTACTGGTTTGTTCTATTGAACATTACTATTGTTTATTCATCTTGATCATTGCTGGTAACTGTTGCACTTCCGATCTACAACCGTCCGTTGTTCTACTTCCGCTACTATCCCACCGTTTTACGACATGGTATCAGAGCAGGTGGTAATCTGCATTTCTATTGTAGTTTATCAGTCTTGTTTCTACCAAGACATCATTCAGCAACAACCAACGGTATTCCAATATCATTGTTTCTGCCAACGATCTCTCACTCTATACCAAAATGGATTCATCTTCTAGTTCATCTCTGATCGACAAACTCGATGGAGATAACTACCATCTCTGGAAGTTCAAGATGAAAGTAGTTCTACTTGCCAAAGGACTATGAGACATAGTTGATGGCACAGAGGTCAAGCCAGAAGGTGATGTAGTCATCAACACCAAATGGAGATTGAGAGATGGCAAGGCATTCGCCATGATTACTCTCAATATCAAAGACTCTCAAATCAGCCATATACGACCTGTTCAGACTGCTAAGGATGCATGGGACATCCTAGCAACTCTTTACGATATCAGGGACGTCACTTCCAAACTTCATTTGAGGAAAAAAATCTTCACCCTGAGAATGTCTGAAGCAGATAGTGTTTTGAGTCATCTCAACACTTTCAAAAATCTTATGGAGCAGATGACTACAACTGGCTCAGTCATTCAAGATTTCGATGTTGTTATGACTCTATTATTGAGTCTACTTGATGCCTATGAAAATTGGGTCATGGCAATTTCGACCCAGGAGCATCTCACTCTATCAAGAGTAATTTCGATGCTACTACAAGAGGAGATCAAAAGAACTGCATCCTCCTCAGGCTCATGATTGGATCCTCAAGCTCTATATTCAAAAAGAAATCAGAAGTTCAGATCCAAGAGATCTACATAGTCAAATTATCTTGACAGAAGAGCAACATGCAACACTCTATACCAAATGAAGCATCAACTTCAGAGCCTTCATCATTTCAATAAAGACAGAAGCTATTCTATAAATACTATAAGATGACTGGTCATCTCATCAATGACTGTCAAACTTTAAGGTACAACAATGAGAAGAAGAATCAATTCCAACAACAAGCCAATATTGTTACAACCAGTCACTCAATCTAGCAACAAGAGGAAGATGAAGCTGTCTTTATGACCAAGGTTGGAAAACATCAAGATATCGACTCCTTATATTTGGACTCACCATCGAGACTAGTTCTAATGCTACAAGCCATTCACCCATTCAAGAGTTGTGCAACTTGGAGACAACTCATCTCATTTTACTCAAGGTGAAGGAACAGTCAAATTCGAGTTTCAGAAAGGTGATGTAAAGTTGTTGTCCAACGTTCTTCATGTTCCTAACCTTACCAAGAATCTGCTTTCAATAAAAGAAATCACTGATTCTGGTCGAAGGGTTGAATTCAATACAGAGGGCTTCATTGTACTCAATAAGTCTAGGAAAGTTTTAGCTTTCGGTAGACGATGTGACTATCTTTACAAGCTTTGTCACTGCTATTCGATAAATATCCAAGCTCTTCATACATCCACTTCTGGAATCGACTGATATGCTTTGGCATTTCAGATTAGGCCATCTAAACTTCAATAGTATTCAGCAAATGTCGACTCAGAATCTAGTGCAAGATCTTTCCTTCTGTCAGGAAACCAACTAGCATAGTTGAGAGGAAGAATCGGACACTCATCAAAAGTGCCAAGAGCATGCTGGCCCAGTCTCTCTTCCAAAGAAATTCTGGACAGAAGCTGTTACTACAGCCCTACAAAATTGATCCATTATAAAGGCTTCGAATGGCAAGACACCTTATGAAGTGTGGACAAGACCAAAACCATTACTCAAACATATTTGAATGTTTGGATGCATAGCCTACACTCAAATCCCTGCTGATCTAAGAAAGAAGCTGGACGACACCAACAGAAAGTCGATTTTCATCGGCTATTCCCCAGACCACAAAGTATACAAGCTCTACAACCTAGACACTCTGAAATCATTCACCAGTAGAGACGTTATTTTTGTGGAAGAACAATTCTTTGACCACAAGGATAAAGCTACATTGACTTCCAATCCCATAGTCGACAACTTAGAACTTATGATTGATCATCAACAACTTGACACCGACTCCGACAAAGAGCTAGACCCTCGACAAGTCGAACCGCATCAGAGGATCGAAGTTCAACCCATAAGATCGAACCGATCTAAACAGCCTCCATCTCGATTCATGGATGATCCAGCCTGCTACTTTGTGTAGGAACCAAACATTGTTTTAGAGGCAATGTCGACACCTGATGCTAACCAGTGGAAAGCTGCAATGGACACTGAATTCGATTCTCTCATTGAGAATCAAGCATGGACTGTTACTGGGCTACCAAAGAATCAAAATCCGATTCCATGCAAATGAATATTCAAAGCGAAGTATGATGCTGAAGGAAGATTAAATCGATACAAGGCCAGACTTGTCCCCAAAGCTTCCCCAAGATTCCAAATTTAGATTATTCGGAGACCTTTAGCCCTGTCGTTAAGCATGGTTCGATCAGACCACTACTCTCCTTTGCAGCTACAGTCGATCTCGAAGTCCACCAAATGGATGTCAAGACTGCCTTCCTCAATGGGACTATTGAAGAGGAGATCTATATGTCGAAGCCAGAGGGATACGAGCTCAGGGGCAAGGAGCACTAGTATGCAAAATCCACAAGGCTCTGTATGGTCTGAAACAGTCACCAAGAGCCTGGTTTCAGAAAATCAATGCATTTATAATCGAGAATGGTTTTATTCCAAACTCGATAGACTCGAATGTTTACTTCAAGTATGTTTTTCCTTCATTCATAATCATCACTCTTTATGTGGATGATACACTACTTTTTAGTAACAATCTAAATTTTATGAAGGATACAAAATGCATGCTAGCACAGGAGTACAAGATGACTGATATGGGTCCAGCCCATTACTGCCTTAGAATCCAGATTCATTGAAATCGATCCAGTAGACAGATTTATATCAATCAACAACAATATCCCACTGATGTGCTAAAAAAATATGGAATGACAACTGCAAATCAAGCTACTTTCCAGTCAACTCTGGTATGAAATTATCGAAGGAACAATGCCCTCAAACCGAGGTAGAAAAGGAGGAAATGAAGCAATATCCATTTCACTCCATTATCGTCTCATTGATGTATGCAATGCTCTACACTCGACCAGACCTTGCATACTCAATTAGTTCACTTAGCCAATTCCTATCGAATCCCATTGGAAAGCACTCATAAAGGTCATGAAGTATGTCCAAGCAACAAAACATCTTAGCATCTGTTATGGAGACAACCAACCTGCCAAAATTTTCAAAGGATACACAGATGCAGATTGGGCAGGAGATATCAACACCAGAAGATCAACAATCAAGGCCCAATCTCATGGAACAGCCAAAAACAGACCTCAGTAGCATTATCATCAACCGAATTAGAATACATAGCTGCCACAAATGCTACCAAGGAGACAATTTGGCTAAGGAACCTGCTTGTAGATATCAACCTTGCTCAGCCACATCCAACAACAATCTAGTGACAATCAAAGCACAATTGCACTACTCTAAATCCGAGATTTCACTCTCAAAGCAAACATATCGAAATCAGGTATCACTACCTTAGAGAAAAAGTGCAAGGCAAGGAAGTGTCATTGATGTACTGTAGGACAGATCTTATGGCAGCAGATTACTTCACGAAAGCTCTACCAAAGGAGCACCATATCAGATTTAACGACATGGTAAATCTGAAGATTAGAGTTTTTCAGGATCCACATTAAGGGGGAGTGTTGGATTTCTATGCTCAGGGCCAAATCCATTCGGTAATGAGCATCTTGAAAAATTCTGACCCAACCGACAAATCTGACTCAACCAACAAATCTGAGGCAACGAACAAATTTGACTCAACCGACAAATCTGACTCAGCCGACAAATCTGACAAAGATGACAAATCGGACCAAGCCGATAAAGCTAACCAGGCCGACAAATCTGACCAAGTTGACAAATTTGACCTCGTCATCAGGGTGCAATCCAAGACTTTATGGTAGTTCAATTACTTGTACATAATTTGTATTACCTACAAGGCGATTACCATCTACAAGGCGGCTATAATTAATTAAGTAGTAGAAAAGCATTGACTTGAAAGACTTGAAAAATATCTTGTAAATAAATATCTTTTTAGTTAGTTATCTATAAAAGACGGAAGCTCTAAAATATATGCGCCTCACTGAATTGCGTTCAGCTTCATGCCCATGTACTCACCTTCTGATTTTTATCACGAGTACAGTTTTTCCACACTACTGGTTTGTTCTATTGAACATTACTATTGTTTATTCACCTTGATCATTGTTGGTAGCTGTTGCATCTCCGATTTACAACCGTCCGTTGTTCTACTTCCGCTGCTATCCCACCGTTTTATGACAATCTGAACATCATACTACAATAATACAAAAACCTCCATGGCTGAATTCTGTCATTGCAAGATCACTTCATAGATAAATGCTACAACATCACTCAACTTTTCAAGCTGAAGGGTTAGCCACTCACTTCATGTGCAAAGCACACATTGGCTCTTTTCAAAGCAGAGTTGCACGTAGATAGTTGAATGCACATCTTAGAGCGTGTGCAGGTCATTATTCAGGGCAAGCAAATATGAGGTAATCTTTTCAAGCTTTAATCACATAGTAATGAGGTGGGGATCTCCCGTCGACATATTGCGTTTAGGTTACCGGCTTCTCTCTCCTCCTCTTGTTGTCACATTGGCATGGCTTGGGGGCTAGATCCAGGAGGGATCTAGGATTGGTTGGGTGGTTTTTCTCCACAATCTCTCTTGTGTTTTCCTATCCTCATCTTAGGGAATTGTCCCTAGTGGTCTTTACATTGGTATCAGAGCCCGACTAAGATGCGGTTTTTGGATGGAATGGAGAGGAATTCTACGTCAAATCGGAATGGGATGCACTTGGATTCACATCTCGGATGGAGTGCTGTTTTTTCAAGGGAAAATTGGGCTTGGATTCACTAATTCTTGTTTTGAGCATGCTTTTCAAACTTGGTGGTAGAGATTCTAGTTGAATGAATTATCATATCTTAGAATTGGATTCTAAGGATAATTGTATTTGGAAGCTTTTTATAAATTGTCTGCCAGAGTTTGTGAATAATTTTAGATTGTAATTATTATTTATTTTCTTTAACTTTAATTTTCTAAGTTAGAAAATATTTCACTCAGTGGTTCATTTAAGTATTTTACATGAAAGTGATATTACTAGCTTGCGTTGAGTGTAACCTAGTTGAGAAATTTATTGCTTAGTGTACTTTTCAAACTTGAGTCGTACTCCAGAATAGAGATTAACGGTTAGAAATTGGTTTATCTCTGAGTACTTGTTTAATATGAAAGTCAAACTAAGAAAAATGATTTCCTAGGTTAATATTGAAAGTTAAAGGAACTGTTCTTGTACTTCTTTCCTGTTTTAAGGAGCTTCTAAGGATAGAAGCAGTTTAAGGAGGGAAGAATGTTATGGCCAATATTCGGTTAAGGACCTGGAATAGTCCTAATATGGTAGACCGGCTCTCCAGTGTTCGAGATTATTGGTCACGCCATGATTTAATTCCATGTCATGGCCTGTTTGTGACTAATTACCTTGAGAGGACCCAGACACTTTAATTGAGACATATGGATTATTGCATGTATGTGTGACAGATATAGGCAGGAGGACTGCATGAAGAGATGTGATCTATTTATAGTTGACCTGCATGGGGATTGCATGGTTACATGCACAGGACTCTACTCTCTATACAATGAGGTGGGGATTCTCCCGTCGACATATTGGGTTTAGGTTACCAGCTTCTCTCTTCTCCTCTTGTTGTCACATTGGCATGGCTTGGGGCCTAGATCCAGGAGGATTTTCCAGGAGAGATCTAGGATCGGTTGGGTGGTTTTGCTCCATAGTCTCTCTTGTGTTTTCCTATCCTCATCTTAGGGGATTGTCCCTACTAGTTTTTACAAGAATAGTTGCTTAACAAGGATTTGAACCAAGCTTTGTAGACTATAATATTTATTTCAAGGCCGTCGGACAATCCTTTATCATCATCCCACTATACATGGATGACACATTGCTTTTCAGCAATAATACCGAACTGATAAAGGACACCAAGAGGATGCTATCCCAAGAGTTTGAGATGATAAATCTAGGGGAAGCACATTATTGTCTTGGGATCCAAATCCACAGAGACAGAAACAACAGGCTCCTCTATCTTACTCAACAGAGGTACTTATTCAATATTCTAATGAGTTGCAAGCTTGTACACAATCCCATGGATCCAGATTTAAAGTGATCTGAAGAGCAACGCCCTCAAACCAATGAGGAGAAAGACAAAATGAAGGGATATTCATATCAGTCAATTATCGGATCTCTGATGTATGCAATGATCTCCACCAGGCCCGATCTTGCATACATTGTCATCTCTTTAAGCCAATATATGGCTAACCCTGGTATGATTCACTAGAAGGCTCTTCTAAGAGTACTCAGATATGTACGAGCTACCATTGACCTATGCATTTGCTATGGAGACTGATCCATCTGATATCCACACACTGCATGGATACATAGATTAAATTGGGCAGATGATATTGACACAAGATTTGTCTTCCTACTCAATAACAATCTAATATCCTAGAACAGCCGAAAACAGACCTCCATTGCAATGTTTTCGACAGAGTCTAAGTACATTGTAGCCTCTCAAGCTACTAAAGAGGCAATTTGGTTGAGAAACTTATTGTCTAACATCAGTCTCAGACAATATGCTCCAACAATTATTTAGTGCGACAATCAGAGTGCCATTGCATTATCTACCAATCCTAAATTTCACTCTAGGAGCATGCACATCGAGATTAAGTACCACTATATTAGGAGCAAAGTACTCCACAAGGAGGTGAGTATGAAATTTTGCAGAACACAATACATGGCGGCTGATATCTTTACAAAAGGGTTAAGTCAGGATGCACATAAGAATTTTTGTACTATCTTGAATTTGAAAATTAAGGCATTCAAGGATCTAGATTAAGGGGGAGGTGTTGGATTTATATTCTCTCCATCTCTAAGTCTCATAACTAACCTAGATCCATTCATTTGCTATGCACAAAGTGCCTTAACCCTATTTGTAAAGTGTACATAGCCATGCGTTGAAGTCTGCACAAAGTTAAGCATTCATTTTGCATTTTGCAAAAAACCCGAAATCGGAGTGGGAGTGATAAAAACGCAACTCCAAACTCTTTTTGTACTTTTCAAATTTTTTGCAAAATGCGAAAACTGTGAATTGTCACCTATTGAGTCGAAAAGAGAGAGAGAGAGAGAGAGAGAGAGAGAGAGAGAGAGAGAGAGAGAGAGAGAGAGAGAGAGAGAGAGAGAGAGAGAGAGAGAGAGACTCTTTTGTGATTGTTAATGTATTTATGAGTTTACTCTATGTAATTTTAGTTGACTTTTGAATGAGATAATTGATCTCATGGCTATTGGATATGCCTCAAGGATTATTAGTATAGCTGTCATTGATGCTAAATTGAACTAATGGTTATGTCATTTCAGGTGAAGATCCTAAACTTGTTGTCTACAATTTCTTTGTATTCTAGAAATTTGTCTACCAAATCTTGAAATAAACACATCATATTTGAGCCATGTTGATTCCAATATGATATTGGTACCATGTTGATTCAAAATTCCCATCAATCCCAACAATCGAGAACCACATGTCATCCTTATGACATCATTAATATTTTTGCATGCAATTCAATAATTTTGCCACTTACTTGCAACAAAACATGGATTCATGATAGTATAAGAATATGTTGTAAAAGTTTTGTTGCAGTTTTGTTGCTTTGGACATCATTTTTGTAGCAACAACATTCACACTCTACAACTATCTTCAATGTGTGCTCTCCTCTACATAAGATGCAATTAGTTGGGCATGCATAATATTGGTTTTAGTCTATGTGAAGCATATAAAATGTTTTTGTTATTTTTCATATTTGTTGAATAGTCTGTCTCCCTTAGACATCAAAGGAATGTAGCAAGTCCAAGTCCACCCAAGTCGTCTTCCTCTTCATCACACTAAAATTTATCGAAAGAAAAGTTTCATTATAAAAAACTCAAAGCAAAAAATTTCACCTATTCAGTTAAATTTGATGAATCTCACATGATAGATGGCAATGGATGATTAAATTGACAGTTGATAAATATCGCATCTCTACACTGATTTGCATGCAGACACTACCACATACATACTTTAAATATTCTAAATCGCGACTATCCAAGCTATTATAGCATTCCTCAAAATTGCAATTTGTTAGAGACGGATGTCCACATAAACTATTAATGTGTCTCGCAATAGTTCCATATTCACATGGTCTTTCATTAATTTAGGTATGTCCACCATGGCCTTGTTGGAATTCTAATCTTCTCCTACTCATCCCTTTGCCCTCCTTCTACTCTCAAGAATTCTATCTCTCATAATCAATCTGCAGAAATACATGCAAAGTTGAATCAGGCAGAACCGCAAAGTCATCGCCAGATTACGGTCTGACCGAAGGGAACCGTTAAATCAATGTTTACGAAGAAGCATGACTCAAACCGCAAACCGCAAGAAACCGCAAACCGCAAGGGAGCCATTAAAATCCGTAGATTACCATCTACGAGCACTTGCGGAATTCCGTCAACCACCGCAAGTGACCTTCTTACGATCTCCTACGACCAAAGTCAACTCTCCTCAACCGTTTTTAAACGTAAGCAACCTACTTATGATTATCAACGAAGTCGACTAACGACGACGATTTACAAGTTCCTACGAAGTCAACTAACAACGGTTGACCCATCTCATCGTTTATTGACCCATGCTCCGTAAGTTATCACTTACGATTATCAACAAAGGAAGCAAACGATCATCTACAAAGCAAACAATCAACAGCTGATCGAACGACCAGCGGTTGTTCAAACGATTACGGACAGACTACGGCCATCACGACCTACATCCTTGCACCACGATGCATACGGAGGATACGTTACTCTGTACTTCTCCTCCTTCATGACGCTCCAATAACGGATCTACGGATCTTGTTTAAACGGCTGTTAATCATCTTGTAAACTGTAATTACAATAAATCAAAAGACTCTGACAGCTATAAATATGTATCTGAGCGAAGAGAAGGAGTGATAGGTGTTGTTGAGTTGAACAATCTGTATGCACAGAGTGATCAAACGACTAAAAGGTCTTAAGTAACTAGCTCCTTAGAGTTAGTGATTTATAGAGAAAGAGAGAGAGAGAGAGAGAGAGAGAGAGAGAGAGAGAGAGAGAGAGAGAGAGAGAGAGAGAGAGAGAGAGAGAGAGAGAGAGAGAGAGATTTAGCACTGTAGCTATTGTTTTGAGTCTGTAATTAGGAGCATGCGCTTATCAGTGCTATTGTATTGTGTTCCAATTCTCTTTCATATATATACAAATTCGCTACTGTTCAATCCTTATGTTCTTGATTGAATGCAATTGTCTCTCGCACTCTCTTGCACACAAACACAGTTATCAGAGATAGAGGATCGCATGGCTGTCCAAGATGCCTAATGATTCGCAATCCTACTGTTACGGCAGTCTCAGACTCGTACTCTGATAACCCAAAAGGGATAACAAACTTTTGATTTCGTTCCCTAGTCAATCCACGTTCCTGAAATCACAGTTACTACTATGTTCATTGTTTTTCTTACTGTTGGTAGAGACATCGTTTTTATCGTAATCACCTCTCGTGTTCTTCTTTTGTCACGTCCGTTGCAATCGTAATCAATCGTAGACCAAGCAGACTATTGTTCATACACCAACAGAAGTGGTCTCAGAGCATTGGTTTTCTACAAAGAGTTCTGAAGTACATTTAATCCTCAAAGCACTATGCCTTGAGTTACAACAGAAATACAGAAGTTGCACTCTCATTGATTACCTATTCTGATTCAGACTAGGCAGGAGACGTAGATACCAGAAAATCCACCTCTGGCTACATTTGCTTTCTTGTAGGAGGACCCATTTCATGGAATAGCAAGAAGCAGAAATGCATTTCATTATCCTCCACGAAATCATAATATGTCGCAACTACGTCAGCAGTGAAGGAGATTTTATGGCTTAGAAGACTACTACAGGATCTGAGATTCCCATAGATTGGTCCAACCATACTCTAGTGCGACAATCATAGTTGTATAGCTCTGTCATTGAACCGACGAACTCACACAAGGACCAAACATATAGAGGTTCAACTTCATTTTCTCAGAGAGAAGGTTCAGAACGAAGACGTTGCACTAAGTTACTGTCACACAAATAGTATGTTGGCTGACATTCTGACAAAACCATTGTCAAGGGACAAACATTCTACTCTAGTAGAATTATTAAATCTCAATTTGAGTCCATATTCGTAGCAGCAAGCTTAAGGGCGAGTGTTGGAATTCTAATCTTCTCCTACTCATCTATGAAGTCAACTAACAATGGTTGACCCATCTCATTGTTTAGCTCCATAAGTTATAACTTACGATTATCAACAAATGAAGCAAACGATCATCTACAAAGCAAACGATCAACCGCTGATCGAACGACCAACGGTTGTTCAAACGATTACGGACAGACTACGGCCACCATGGCCTACATCCTTGCACCACGATGCATACGGAGGATACGTTACTCTGTACTTCTCCTCCTTCACGACGCTCCAAGAATGGATCTACGGATCTTGTTTAAACGGCTGTTAATCATCTTGTAAACTGTAATTACAATAAATCAAACGACTCTGACAACTATAAATATGTATCTGAACGAAGAGAAGGAGTGATAGATGTTATTGAGTTGAACAATCTGTATGCACAGAGTGATCAAACGACCAAAAGATCTCTAGCTCCTTAGAGTTAGTGATTTATAGAGAGAGAGAGAGAGAGAGAGAGAGAGAGAGAGAGAGAGAGAGAGAGAGAGAGAGAGAGAGAGAGAGATTTAGGACTGTAGCTATTGTTTTGAGTCTGTAATTAGGAGCACGTGCTTATCAATGCTATTATATTGTGTTCCAATTCTCTTTTATATATATACAGATTTGCTACTGTTCAATCCTTACGTTCTTGATTGAATGCAATTGTCTCTCTCACTCTCTTGCACACACACACGGTTATCAGAGACAGAGGATCACATGGCTGTCCAAGACGCCTAATGCTTCGCAATCCTACTATTACGACAGTCTCAGACTCCTACTCTGATAACCCAAAAGGGATAACAAGCTTTTGATTCCGTTCCCTAGTCAATCCACGTTCCTGAAATCACAGTTACTACTGTGTTTATTGTTTTTCTTACTGTTGGTAGAGACATCGTTTTTATCGTAATCACCTCTTGCGTTCTGCTTTCGTCACGTCCGCTGCAATTGTAATCAGTCGTAGACCAAGCAGACAATCGTTTATTCACCAACAAACCTTTGGTCTCACCAATATCTTGCATTTCTCTCATGAAACATGCATTTGAATGCAATACAAGAAAAAAATCTAATGTTCCAACTTGAGAAAGCACTGGTCAAGGAAAAAACATTTGAATTATAAGCCTCTTTGTTGATGTATACAACTACCCTAAATGTTTCCTAGTTCAATATCATACATTTTTTACTCAAAATTAATCATTCTAAACGACTTGTTTATATGAATTTAGAATGTTGGTTTCATGAAAATCCCAACCAAAGCATACAAGGCTAAGCTGACACTCTTTTATACTAGTAGTATTGTTATTTATAAGGATTTCAACACCGAAATTGATGATGACAACTCTTATTAATGCAAGAAGATAAAAAGAATCTATTCTATGAGTTGTCTTTATGATGAAAGGTTGATTTTGATTTTTCTAAAGGCATAATTTTCTATAGAGACAAAAATGTCGACCCTCGATGAACTCTAGAAAGCTATTTAGGCAAAATATAAAAAACATAAATATGATATGCATTTTGAATGTTACAAAAGCCCACCCCCTTTTTGTCTTCAAAAGAAGAATACGATTTTAAACATTAGAACACTATTTACAATTTGAAATAGCGCAATGTACCATTTTCAAATGTAGCACTGACATGTTAAAGGAACCAGCTAATAAGAATAGTTTTACGATACTTGAGATCCAAACATGGTAACTCTATGATGAACATTGACTGCGAGGATCCCTACATGTGCAAGCTGCTTGTCTTCAACTCCTCTGATAAGAGTAAATTTCACAATAGAGTTCAACCTTTGAAATATTTATCGAACCCAAAAGTCCAAATTCCAGCATATTCTTTATTTTTCTTTAAGGGTTCCTAATTTGATTAAAAGCTCCACTTCCAAATTTGCACTTTTAGAGATAAATTTGGTTACTTAAGTTTCAATGATTACCAGTATGCTTTGTTAGAGACAAATTTGATTATTTTATATTCGATGCTTACTAAATGCAATGCTAAATATAGCCATGAAGCTAAAACAAATTAGATTTAGTCAATAGGACAGTTAATAAAGTGGTTTGAACAACATCGCTATTTTTGTGAATAGCGAAATTGTAATATTGGTTGTGAGGCCCAATAAGGCCCCAAACTTATAGTAGAGGCACAAATGACCACTATAAATAGCTGAGGTCGTGCTAAATTTGGAGGCTATTATTCATTTTAGTAATTTTGAATTCTAAGTGTTCTTGAAGCTTCTCTTTGAGAGCACTATCTTTGCCATATTTGGTGAAGATTTTTCCAATTTTATCTACTTCCTTTGTCGCGAATTCTCTTAACATAAATTATCTTCAATAACAATGTCTATATTCTTTTCTTACTATATTCTTGTCTATCATTCTTCCTTGTGTCTTGCCAGTTTTATAGAGATTCTAAAGTATAGGCCTTTGAATTGTAAACAACATCATTGCTTTTGAAGAGGGCCTTTAGAGAAACATTCGATGCATAAATGCTTGAATGCTTGGCTTGCAACATAACTTTGGGTTGTAGTACACTCTGTACTCCGTGATGGTTTTAAAAATAATAAGTGTACAACTATCTCTTTTCTACCACCAATCTTATAAAGCTAGATCCATGGTCCAACAAATCCACCAGTCCTAGCCCTAGAAAGCTTCTGCATTCTCATTCAAAGCTCAACCTGTGCCGTTCAATGGCATTCTTCTACCCAATGCCCCTTCTACTACTTATATTCTGGCTTCTATGTAATATCAGTCACCACCTCTGGTTGGTTGTAAGTACTATACAATGCCTGTACTTAACACATTGGCACAATCATGCACCTTCATGATCCAAATAGTGCAGGGTTTATTCCACTAGTTTTAGAAAGCCTTCATAGTGCCATCTCCCTTCAGTTCAAAGTCCCTCAAACCAACCCATCATTTTACCCCTTGTTAGTAAGCCTTGATTTGTACCTCTATTTCATCGGTCCTAAATCATCATCATCTGTCAACTTTGTGGAGCAGTTAGCTTGATATGTCTGTTACATGCCAAGGGCAGCTGTCTTCCCCTTCTAACAAGCTTTTTCTTCTATCCTTATTTCCTAGTGTTGCATCTTCTTTGTCTGCTTCCAAAATAATTTCTTAATCTATCCTTGAAGTAGAAAAATTAGTCTCCCTTTGAGAGTCCTTTGTCTTGGAACTCATTCCTTATCTTTGCAAAATTTCCTGTGACTTAGTAAGCTGTGTACAAAATCATGTGACGAGATTCAATGCAGCGAGTAGCAAATAGAAGAGTTCTTATACTCATGTAAAAAAAAAATGTAATTTGGTTAGCATGTGTGAATTTAATTACATAGCATTATTAGTATCAGATACAGATAATGGAATTGCATCACTAGGTTGTTGATGCACTTTTTTGAATTGAGGCTTCCTCTTTCTCCTTTTCAGTGGGGCTATCTGCAGAGCCGTTCTCAGCAGTAAGGACTTCAATGGAACCCTTGATAGCATCGTAGCGCGCTACTGATCCATTTTTGTTCATGGCAGTAACAATTGGCCTTTCCATCACTGGGAAAATAACAGGTCTCGCTCTACGTGTAACAGTCATCTTCAGTCCTGAAGAAGTGTGTATAGTTGCTCCTGTAGTCATTCCTACCTGTAGAAATTCCACTATCAGTTGCCAGTACCCTTCTCTCAAGGCCGAAAACATTGATCAGATTATGTTGCTAAATAGAAGTACTGCTTAATAGTTGTCAGTAAGCACACTCACAGGGGGTGCATCCACAGCAAGGTCAAAATTGTAGCGTCGTGCAAGCATTGCCACTGCTGTTATTGACTGCAAATCATCAAAAACTAAAAGTACTGAAAAAATTGCAGGTAAAGACCTGGAATGTTCCAAAAGCACCTGCCAGTTCATGTAAAAAGTATGGGCCTGAAACTGGTTACCTCATAGGTGGCAAACATGTCTCCAACACACTTCCGTTGGCCTCCTCCAAATGGCAAATACCTGTAATTTAGTGGAGAAGGAACAATTGAAGAATTATATACAAGAACTTTCTTCTAGCAATCACATTACAAGCTCATAACACATCCCTGCTGTTTATCTCTTACTAGGAAGGTGTGAGTGCTTTCTTGTATTCCTTATCCTTAAAGAGCTTAGAGGATAGAGATCTATCACACAAAGAAATGCTAGCAAGATGAGAAAGGGGAAGCCAACATTCCAACATTCTAAATCAAAAAAAGTTAAGGGAGTTGTGGAAGACGAGAATGTGGACCTTCATGGCCATATGACACTTTCATGAACTAAGTGCATGCCTCTGCCTTGGATGAATGGGATTTTCAAAGAAGGTAAAGCAATTCTTTTGAACAAACATAATTTCTAAAACATGTGAAACAAAAACAACAATTGGCAAATCTCACCTGAAATTTTGAGTCACTTCATTGGGATCCGGCCCATCCAAAGGCCATCTCTCAGGATTAAATTCTTCTGGATTTACCCAATATGAAGGAGAGCGATGTAGATTCCAAATAGAAATAAATATATCATCTCCCCTGCAATATAGCTAGTAAGTTAGAATCCCAATAAGGTTACTACACAATAACTTGGTAGATAATCATCTTCATCCTTTGGCCTGCTTATCAAGAAATCTTCGAAGAAGCCAATAGCATAGCTGTCATACTTTTTGACGGTGAACTTCCCGAGCTTGTCATCCTCCAAAGCTCTTCGAATCAAGACTGGTGGTTGTGGGTAAAGCCGCATTGACTGTCAAGGCACAGATAGAATGATCACATACCAGGTTGAAATTAAGCTAAAAACAATTGCAAATAAACCATTCAGCTAACTGTATGAGCTGTGTCAGACTAGACTTTCATAGCCACGGCCTTCTGGAAAACAATAACTTTATTCAGCTGGTATATGACGAGCTGAAACCTGGCTCAAAAAATCCATCTCGCCAAACAAGTTTTAGAAAGTAGCGACTATGAGCAGCATCAACTAATGCTAATAGTAAATGAAGAACAATCCATCACAGAATCAGCAGCAGGCAACAGACAACATGAGGTAACTCTGGTATGTTGGAATATCAATCCACATTCTAGAGAGAACTATCAAACAGGGCGGATAGCTCAGTGGTAGAGCATCTCATCCGGTATGAGGGAGGTCCTGGGTTCGAATCCAAGTCTGTCCATCCACATTATGATTTATGGATTTCTAACATGGTATCAGAGCCAAGTTAGACCTAACAGTTCATGGTGTTAAAGCCATGGTTAGGCGGCCCAAGTTGTGGGGCAGGTGACAGCTAGGACCCCAACCAAGTGTGGCTTGAGGGGGGGTGTTGGAATATCAATCCACACTCTAGAGAGAACTATCAAACAGGGCGGATAGCTCAGTGGTAGAGCATCTCATCCGGTATGAGGGAGGTCCTGGGTTCGAATCCTAGTCTGTCCATCCATATTATGATTTATGGATTTCTAACATGGTAGCCGCTTACGTCGTCTCTAATCTTTATGTTCAATAGGTGCATCGTCGTCGTCATCAAATTTTGGGTCTCGTCGTGGTCTTCACCTAGTGAAAAAAGAGGTGATCTGACCTTGAGAACTAAGATGACTCTGCTAAGCTGTTTGGCATGCATATAGATTGTCGCAGTAGGAACATCTCACGTATCATAAAAGTACAACACATTGGGGGTCCTCATATCCTATGTGAGCGATCATAGTGTGGTGGGTGTGTCATGAAATAGGCAGCAATACCTCTCTCTAATCTCATAATATATAGATTTGAAGATAAAAATGCTCCTCGGACTCCAACTCAATCAAAGAGCATAACTGGCATATCTGCTCCTCTCTTGGAATACCATGGAACCTCCCAATCTCGATAGCCAACTGAAGTGATGATACGTGAAGCCGGCCCAATATGAATTTGAGACTGTGTGATAATCCTGAGTCCAAATACTTAGGCAAAACTAGAAACCTTGCTTTATCTAGCTCCAAGAAAGGGGTCCAATAGTAGTCAAGTTTAACCCCCATCTGGCCCAGCCAAGTGCGGTCAAGATATGCTTCATAAAAAAAATGTCTAATATATTGATGAGTACTCGAAGAAAGATCCGTGATAGAGATACCAAATGATTCAAGGAGGAGGTGGGATGCCTGAGAGAACCATGACAATTAGCAGCCCTAATTGTGAAGATAATGGGAAGAAGCAAGTGCTATCTGTGTAGAGAGAGAGAGAGAGAGAGAGAGAGAGAGAGAGAGAGAGAGAGAGAGAGAGAGAGAGAGAGAGAGAGAGAGAGAGAGAGAGAGAGACGATTCCTTCACGCATGCAAGTTCTTAGAAACATTATTTGAATGGATTTCAAATGAGCACACGGTTTGCTTTGCCTTGTACGCTAGTAGATCCTCATGCATAACAAGGATTCTACCCCACATTACTACCCATTGTTAGGCATCTTAACCTTTCTGAGTGGAATTTCATTTCTTCAAGCTGTCCTTGGACCATATCTTGACATGCACATTGTAGATGTATATCATGCCATCTTCTTGCTTGCATTTGATCACATAGCTAGCACATGAGATTAGTATGTTACATTCATGTTGATACACTTGGTCATACTAGTCACATTGAAAATTATTCTTCATGTTGACTGTCATTGTCCACTTGATGACGAGTGGACCTCTCTAAGTCCAACCATGCGGACACCTTCCTTATTGATGTCCTTTCTTTGATGCCCTTTGATGATGGAGTGGCCATCTTCGATGTGCTATATAGGGGGAAACTCCATCCTTAGAGTGATCAATTCCATTACAAGGAGAAACACCATGCATTTCAAAAGGACTTTAGCCCAAGGGGTTTTCCTTATACAAAAGAATGACTCCTCCAGAGTAGACTTTCTCAAAAGAACACTCCCTCCCTCTTTATGGAAGCCCATCATGGGTGCCATGGGTACTACTTTTTACAGGACACTTGCGTGCATTAGTTCTAGCTCATATTTCAACAAAGAACTCTTAGGTTCTTATTGTGCGAAAAATCAT
Source organism: Diphasiastrum complanatum (assembly GCA_029204225.1). NCBI lineage: Eukaryota > Viridiplantae > Streptophyta > Lycopodiopsida > Lycopodiales > Lycopodiaceae > Diphasiastrum > Diphasiastrum complanatum. Next base: position 49,323,531 of record CM055093.1, read on the forward strand.
GTCATAACATGTTCACACAAAAGCTAAACAAGCTATGAAGCTTTTATTCATCGAAGTTCATCACATAATCCATCCGTAGCATGCTTTGTCATAAATAGCTAATGAAATTCACAGCCCATCTTAAAATCTCTCTAAATCAGTCATGGAACATTTATGTCTTCCAAAGAAATTCTTAGAACAAATGGTCCTACATCTACATGCTAACGTTGTTGTCAAACTGTTTACAAATATTCTTGCACACCAAGATCGTACATCATCAAGTTAGAGACAAGGATACATTCATAGATTAAGGCCATGATCCTAAAAGTATTCGTCTATAACACACATCTTAGCATCATATAAACAAGCACCCTACATAAGCACTGAAGGCAACATCTTAGGGGTTTGCAAAAAATGGCACAACAAACTTAAAAGGGTGATAACAAAGGAACCATGACATAAGACTATGAATAGTAGTGCTATTATCTATCTCTTTGAAATTAGAAAACTAGTAACGTGCTAGCATTTTGCATTTACACAAAAAGATGCTGCACCAACACTTGCAATTAGGGGTTTGCTTACAACAATAAATAGTAATACACACAAGCATCAACATACACACATCAAACGGCATACCCTTGGGCGGTAGACAGACACATATGACTTTTATTCACTCTTGACATCACAGGTCTAAGCATACTTGACACACTTCTAATCCAGCACTAGAACTCCAGGTAGGAGCCCTTCACGCACTAATTTATCTGCCTCGAGATTAGGCCTACTTATACCCTTACTAGGGCCTTTCCCCCTTACATTTACTTATAGGATGATCGAGCCTTTCAAATTGACTTAACTTCGAGGACCGAGTTAGTCCACTTTGAATTTAGACTCGCACCTCTACTTCGATCTAGCACAGTAATATACATGTAAACTTCACAGTGAATTAATGACAAGCATCTTACCATGGGGAGCCATTCCCACAAGCTTTCTAAGTTAAAATTTCTCGTTTTAACTTGTCATGTGTGAAAATATTCTCTATTGAACTTATCAACAAGAAGTCATTGACCTACTTTTTGAAATGGTTGCAGAATCAGAAAATTGGATCAAGTGGCTTGGAACTCCGTCTTAAATTGTAATAAAGGATGTATAGGTTGATGGGTTACCAATTTGATCAAGAAAAGGCACGAATCTAACACAAAGCTTGGTCGAATTACATGTAAGCAGCGGAGCTGCTCAACATTGCACCTACAACAAACTGCCACCAGTTATATTACCAGTTTTATGAAAGTTAATGGGCTTCAAAATTTGAAGCATAGACTTTGGACGGGTTGAACCCAAAATGCAATGGAGGGCTGACGCCTTCAACCAAGAGGTGAAGGAATTTTTTTTATGAAAAAAGCCCTTAGCATTTAATTATGCAATCCAGCACTTCTTTTCCCTCGCTTCTTCTCCGTAGTTCCTTCATGAGATCAACTCTTTCCTCTGGTAATGAATTTCCACCAATGATTCACATGGGATTTATTGGCGTTCCATACAAGTACTCAAGGAAATTCCAAATAGAAAAAACACTCATGGGCTGAACTACCATGCATATCTACATTGAAGTGTCACACAGCCATGTTCTACACACATGGAAGCAACGAGCGTTGAGGGTTGCACTTGAGCTTAAGGTTGGTTTTAACGTGGCCCTTTCCATGCAGGTATCATGGGAGGGAAAGCATTGAGACTTGCATTCAAAGCAGGGTGCAGATTTTCACAAACCATGCAGCATGGCTGCTTCTCTAAAGTTTCAAGTGCTAGTATTGACAAACTTCACTTTGGCATGTTATATTGCACTTTAGGGCTCCTTACTGATGTAGCAACTACCACCTGTACTTTCAAGTGGGTCTTCCCAATATTTTCAACCTGCACAAATTTTAGGCAGATCTTCATGTCTGGGACATAACCAACCTTCAAGTTTTGGTCTTCATGAAACATGAAATGGATTCACCAATGCTGCAAATCCACACAGCAAGGCATTTGCATCAACAGATTTCTAGTGCAGTTGTTTTGCACATGTTCTAATCAACTCAATCTGAATAGCAAATCACGGCAGGTTGAGTATGAAATATCACAATGCTAACCACCAAATTTCAGATTTCAAATCTACCTTTCCTACAGCAAATATCAGCCTACATTTCAAACACAATCTAGCAAATGACTACATGTGTAACTAAAAGATAATTATGATCGGACATTTCTTGGAAAAACTTTGGGGGAATAAAAACTCAACAGTTGGCTGGAAATTAATGTCCTACATGCAAAAGGGCAAGCCAACCTATTGATATTTGGTCACAACAACAAAATCACTATTGTTGCTTTGTGGACTTCTCCAAAGCTTTTGACACCATTCTATGGAAAGGAATGGAAGTGAAAGGAATTGACCTTGTTGGACATAAGGCACACGATTGGACAATTTTAAAAAGAAGTGATGGCAAAGGTGAGCTCTTCAACGGGCTTGAATGCTGAAATTTTCAGCAATATTGGCATTAAGCAAGGTTAAACTCTCCCCTACTCTCTTTGGTATTTACATTGACAAGCTCAAAGATTGTCTTCATGATGAAAGTGGTGGGGGTTCTAAGCTTTTTCTTTTGTTATGATTAAATAAATTGAAAGAGCAGAAACTGTACAAGATCACAGACAATCGGAGGTGGTTGTCCAAAGTTACAAGCTCCCTCAAAGACTGATCAACGGTTAGTGGTTGGACATTGTCAAATGACTATCATTTTGGAAAATTTGGCGCCATGAATTGCCTAGAAACTCTCCTAACCTGATACCTTTTGTGCTAAAAAATTTCATTAATTGCATTTGGAAAGAGCCTTTGAAGAGGAAAATGCGGTACTACAAAGGCATACTGAAGAGGCCATGCCATTTCCACGGAGAAAAAGCAAGTCGTTTCTTGACTTCACATAAACTTTCATGGATTGAGATAAAAAACGGGAAGATGGTATGGTCCAAAGTTTGCTTGGGAGGCACTTGTTTGCTTTGCAAGATGATCAAGTAGAAACGGAACATCATTATCATCTTTTTGATTGTGGCTAAATACAATTACCTTCTCTAATCATGATAATCATAGCATTCTTGGTAGCCTTGTTATTAAAGCTTAGGCTACACCTGAAGGTACGTTGGACTCTTGTATTTGTTGTTGATTTCAGAACAGTTTTACTTGAGTTCTCATCGAATTTTTCAGGACATTGACATTATGTTGCCACTTGGTCCAATGGAATCTATTGGTCTCTGTGATTGCCAAACTCTATGGGATTATGTTACAAACATCAGTAGGCATGAGGCAAAGACTAGATGGTCAGGCAGGTTTCAAAGCCTACCAGTTTACATTGGCTCATACATTCACTTTGAGACCTATCATTGATAAGGCCAACTATAGGAACAAGCATGTGACCACTCTAAAGGGTACTAGAGCCACAAATCAAATATATGACTCATATATGACTCTAATAAATGGAAGATAAAAAATAGACCCAAGTGAATAATGTGCGTAGCTTAGTACCTCATTGATAACACGGGTTGTGTACTTGAGATTTTTCATGTCCGCAACTGTTGGCATTCTTTCACCCAGAGTGGCATCCACCTGCCAACACAAGAAGAGAGCAATCCGAATGAAAGGAAATGCACTCAACATCTCAATAGAACCATACAGAATTTACCAAATTATGCAGAGCATTTCCCATCTAACACTAGCAGGAATAGAGATTATTTAAACATCACATAATATATTATTTGCATCATGAACAAAAAGCTTAGCATGCCAACCTCGCTCTGCAGCTTTTCCACAACAATAGGGTTCTGCCAATACATAGGAACACTTCAGTCAAAACCTTCGTGTATCAAAATATACAGACATATATAGTTTACGATAGTAAGTGACACAGCACATATGTGGTTTGGAAGATATTGCTTTCCATACTTTGGTTGGCATGTGTTCATGTTACTGCAATAACCTAACATCTTAGCAAATCAGTCAAGTTTAATTAATCACAATACATTGGGTGCAGCTGTTTTTTTGAGTGCCCAGTTCTTGTCAATGATGTGGTATGCTAGAATCATGACTAGGTTATGCTCTTGGTTATTGTCAGGTCAGCCAATGGCTTATCAACTTAAACAACCCACAATGATTCATCCATGACTTAAACTCATACCCCCTTGAATACGTGCATATGCCTTCTTCTGTATCATCATCTTTTTTATCCCCTTTTCCTACTTATAACAATTAAGCTAGAACCTAATCAAAAAAAGTATTTTAATGTATAATGTCTCTGTCATTAGACCATTTTTGTAGCAAGTGATGGAGTTTCATTGATCCACTTATATATGAAATTCATAAGAGTATCTCTCGATAAAAGAGAGCTCAAAGGAATGGGATCGTAAACACAGCAAATGCCATTGCAGATATTGAGAGCTACACTGCAGCAACTACCTGGCGAAGGCCATGACATACACATGCATATGAACATGCATACTCATACGACCAACATTTGACCTTGTGCTAGTTTCTCATGACGTAAGCTATGTCAGAGACAAGTGCTTGTTTTCAGCTTACTGCACATCAATCCCAAAACAATAACTTTCTCGATGGTAACATTGCTTTCACTGGAATGAATTCACTTTCACGATAAGCAAAAAGCACCTGACAAAATCCTCTCAGAATCACAATCCTCAAAATTATGGCTGGAACTGCACATTAGAATTTTACATATATTAAGGGGTAGTCTGACATGATGAGAAGTTATCATTAGAAGAAGTTTCAGGACATCTAAAGATATTATGTCTATGTGAGATGGGAGTATATATAGATTGACAATTTCAACTTAATAAGTCGGTATTGTCACTTGGTAAAGCTTTGAAGAAATACACATACAACCAGAAAAGTCAATAAAACCATATCAATACATGTCAATACTACACCCAAAGCCAGTCATGTTCTCCATTTATCTGTCCATGACAACTAGAAATACTCTGGAAACCATACTACAGATTTTCAGTTCAAAGCTGAAATAAAAATGATCATAAGCTCCTTACAAAACAAAAATCACTTTTCTTAGTTGAGAAGAGGTTTACTCAGTGAAAAAAATAGTCTAAATCCAAAAGTTCTGGCTATTGAATGCACTTTTGGAGGTTAAAAAGAACTGGAAACTTGTGTCCTTAGATGTTTTATACATCATGTATGGCCATCACATGACAGAAATCAACAAAGGCACTCTCTCTGTCACACACACCATACATGTCATACACTGTGCACACACAAACTCGCCCCACATGGCAATCACATGGTGCACATTAACTAATAACACACTCAAAATTTAACACATACACTCACCCTAAGGTTCAAACTTCTCGAGACTTGAGGGTGTCTGTGTGTGAGCATTAAGGCCACAATTGTCACAGGTTTAGGCTTTAGGGTTTAGGGTGACTCGTGAGTCCCTAAGTGGAATGCGGATGAGACTAGAGTGGATTTAGGAGGCAGTCAAGAACACAGTTCAAGGTTCAGGCCTTAGTGTCACCCACTTGGCACTACATAGTACGGGGACCAATCTACCTAGTACCATGCTAAGGACAAGGGATCCCTTATGGGATCACGTGACCATTGATGTTGTTTACAGCACCTCTGGCACAAAGAGGTGGACTCGTGGATATTGGCAATTGCGGTGTCTCTTACACAAGTGGCCCTGCTTAGGCATATCTAAATCATCAACATGGATATGTTACACCTCCTTGCTAACAGGCACCAGCATCATTGGCATCGACAAGCGACCTCGAGAAGGAGCATGAGGCTAGTCCTTTGATGAGGAGAAGTAAATACTAATCTGCAAACCCTCATCTCCACTAAAGATTAAGCCATTTGTCAGTTGTAAATTGAATTTTTTTGTTAACTGAAACTTGTTATTTCAAACTTGCAAGTGAACTCAAGAGTTAGTGTTCATAGTTGCAAGTTGTAACATGTAACTTGTAAGTTCCTTGAGTTTTGTAAATTGTGATTTCACAGTTGAAACTTCAAAGTTCAAACTTGAAAGATCATAGATGAATCATGATCAATGATGCCTTCAATCCTAATTCTAAGTCTTGACCAGTGAAACCTGTAACTTGTAAAACCAATGCTGAATCATGAATGTTGAAACTTCAAACTTGAAATTTAAAAGTCAAAATCAAAACTTGAAAATAATTGAAATTTGAAATGTTCTAACTTTTGATGTTCAATTTTGAATTCTTGACATGTCACATACGATGTTGGAGAGCCTTTTACGTCAGAGGCAGTTCGCACAATCAATTATTTATGATACGTGGTATGCCTTTAGATTTTAATTCGCCATTCTTGAATCTTGATTGGTGGGACCAACCGACGTTGTGTAGTATTATATATTGTATCCATTCTCATGTCCCACATTCCAACTTCCAACTTCCAACAAAGTAGTTACATTATGATTTATACATAGCATGCATCATTGCAATGTGTTATGTGCATTTCAATGTGCCACAAGTCATAATTACTACTCACTGAAGTACTTAGTACTTGCCTATATTTACTATTTTGAAATTTGTACAGGTTGTAATAGACCATGTGTCGAATTATGTTGCAATGGAAAGCTTGTCCATGAGGCCTATCCCCCTTAGTACTTACTTGCATTTACTATTTTGAAATTTGTACAAGTTGTAACTGACTATGTGTCGAATTATGTTGTAATGGGGAAGCTTGTCCACGAGGCCTATCCCGACATTTTTTGAATGCCTCATGCAGCACATTGTTTGGACCTCCTCTTGGTGAGGTCCACCATCATTGAGACCACATAAATACTAGATTGTAATAGTCTGTTTGTTAAGTCCTATAATTAAATTAACATCTCCATTCTCTTTTTTATTATCAAATCTGAAATCTGAGTCTCAACTCTCAAAGTTTCATAAAGTTTGAACTTTGATTTGTATTTAGTATTGTTTTAAGTTTAGAATTCACACTTTCTAGATTATTTGTCGAATTTGTTAGGCATGTTGCGGTCCTTTTCTTGGTGGGATAAGTATAGGATTGACATCCTAGGTTGGAGACTATGGCTATTCGAGTTTTCTCACAGGGTTGCACAATAATTGCATGTGAGAGGAACTGGAGTGTGTTCTCTCTGATCCACAAGAAGAGGAGGAACAAATTCACGACGCCACACTTGGACAAGTTGGTGTATGTGCATGCCACTTGCATACAAAGGCTAGGTAAGACTAGAGAGGCCATTCGGGTAAATTGCAATTTTGATTATTGCTTCTTATAAGTTACTATTTATTACTTAGCACTAGCTTCTAACTTCTAAGCGGTTTTATTGTGTAGCTAGAGGCTAGTACTAAGTAGGCTTAAGCCTACAAGGCTACAACAACTAATCACTTTGAAACTTTGATTTGATTCATGCAAGTCAATCCCAAGGTAAAAGTTCCAAATGTGCCACTGAAAGACCAAGCAAATGAAGATGTGTATGCATTGCTCCACGAGGAGGCCACATTAACTGCAGGTTAGAATTTAGTATTTCGTGGGCCGAATCCCAATTAAAATGCGAATTTCTATATCTTTGCAATCCACTAGTTACTGATCAATGACCAGTCTATTGTGATTGTAGTTTGTCTTTAATGTTGATAAACTCATTGTGTGAGTCACTGAGTTGTAATCATGGGCAGCTTTTCTATGTATGGATCACCACTAGAGCTCCCACAAGGACACTGAGAGACGATTGGGCTTCATGCTCGCATGTTGTTGAGAATGAGGAGCCTTTGGCCACGATCAATCTAATTTCCGTTCTTTTATCATACCTCACTAAATAAGCATCACCTACAAAGACCTCTAAGTTAGAGGAATATGTTGATGAGGATGATGGGGCTGAAGCTGAGTGCAACCATGATGACAATAATGTTGCATAAGAACCTCCGAGCAGAGCTAGGAGGGTCGTATGATAGTTATAATTGAGTGCTCAGTGGGAGATGGTATATGATAGAGTACTCATCATAGACAATAGCAACATGATACATCACCGAGCATTGAGCTATATAGTGACACTTTGAAGTTTGTACTTACTAATCGACAATGAGCACCGACTAGTGACTTGTGAGCACTTGCCAGTGGGCATGAGACTTGAGTGACTGAGTCATGACAATATGTGGTTACTATTATGATTGATCTTTGTTGATATTACATTCGAGTTTTTATTGTTCAAAGTAACAAACTTCAGTTGTTGATGTCCATCGTAATTTGTCAATTGCAATCTATAATACAAGAGCTATATTCAAACATGAATTTCATTCCTTAAACGACTGTAACGCAGTGTGTTATGTTTCAAAAAATACAAAGTGATGTAAAATAATTTTTCATTGAAGGAAAAGCCACCTACTGCTTACTTTTAGACATGCAATCAAAACCACATCGAAATTTTGCCAACTTTTTACTCTAGAAATTGCCAACCACAAAGCACCAACTTGGACGCTGTAATGCACAGTACAGAGGGAGGTGAAGTTAGCAAGAGGGCTGCCATGTCATCAGAGCCCATATTGTCCTCGAGTAGTTAACACACAAAAATAGTAGGAGGGCACGGGCACACTTTCTATGAGGCAAAATCTTGGAAACAACATGTAGCCTTCGCATGGCCTGTGAGAGCTTGGAGGGTGCCCATGCATGCAACTTCACCACTTCGGTGCGTAAGCCTCAAACAACCAACATAGGTGCATGATAACTTGTTTTAGACGTTCAAAGGCATACAAAATGACCTGTATAAGCTCCTCCAACAAGGTAATCAGAGCATTGGAGCACTAAATGTTCAAAAAACCATAAAAAACACTGATTCTTTTAGCCTTTTCAGATTCACCGGCTCATACCTATTTTCCATAGTTATTGAACAGCTCTAACCATCTAAGGACTCTACATTTGAAAAACGTGAAAATATTATCAAAAAACCATGTTCTTTCACCAAAATTTGACTTTTTCACACGTTCTGGCGGGTCTTAAGCTCATGCAAGTACACTCGACCTTAATTACAGCCAAAACAATCATCATCATCGAGATCATAGAGTTATGATTTTGCTCAATACTAACTCTTTTATAGCCAAAAATATCAATTTTGACTAATTTTGACCATGAAACATAGTCTAGATGTCATATCGATGGCATAACTAGCATGCAATCAGTAGAATCATTCATAATGACTGAGATCCCTTGAAATCATTAACATACAATACGTTTTATGAAATCCAATATAAAATTGTGAATACCATAAAAAAAACCATAGAATTCCAAGTGAAATACAGTTTTGGCTATGAAGAAAGTTCATAACACTGATCCCTAGACTAGGAACAATCAAGATCCTGAGAAACCACTAAATTAGAGGTCAATTTTACCGCCAGGAAGAAAAAGCAAAGAGCCACTACCAAAAAGCTGCAAAAAGTAACAAGCGTCTCCAGACCTTCTGATCGATGCAAGCCTAGGCTCTGATATCACTGTAAAGATCGCCTTATGTAGATCCTGAAGATCCTATTGCAAACACCAAAAAAATAGCTATGGAGCCAAACCACCCAACCAAAGAGAAACTAAAGATCAAACCTCAATAACTTCACCTTTGAGTCATGATGACTGAATACAAGAGAGGAGAGGCTTCTGCTTACTGAAGACTAGAATTTGAAAGTGGAGCAAGGTGAGTTTTTGTAGGTCTATATAGACCCCTGGAGCCTAGGAATATTCCCTCCAAAACCATAATCCTTTATAAAAGCCGTCAATCACCATGGATTGCTCCACGAGTCTTGATTGGTGTGCCTGGGCCCTCTCAAGGTTATTTATTACAGTTGTAGCCTGGATCGGAATATCGAGGTGTAAGCAATAATCTCGAACGCCAGAGTGCCAGAAATTCACATCAAGGATTATTTCAATTCCTCAATATAGACATGGACGTAACATTTGGTCACCCCCGCTACTTGTCGGCTAGCATCACGTCGCTAACAGCTAGGAGCCTGACGATCACAATTCACTGCGCATCAGACAACTTGTTAGGCAGTAGACTAAGCTTAAACAAATCCTTTCCTCTTCTAGCAAGTCATCGGTCCTCGATTACAAACTTTGGTAAGACTTTTGCAAACGTTGTCGTGTCTCCCAGGTAGCATGTATTGATGCCCTTGATACTCTTGGAGGAGATGATTCCACAATCGTTCCTCCCTCCGATCTAGAACTTTCTCTATCCCATAACTTGTAATGTCTTTCTCTTCTAGAGACACAAGACCTTCTACAAGGATATCGCCATCAAGCAAACATCACTTGAGTCTGTTAACATCAAACATTGGCTTAAGGTACTCTAGATCAAATGTCTTAGACAAAGCCCAAATCATCATTGAAACCAAGAGTATCCCCCCCTTGTAAACTCAATTTAAGTTGACTCACATGAAACATAGAATGTGCACTAATTAAGGTATTCGTGCCAAATATGAAGGATCTTCGTCGTAAGATACTTCATGAATGCCATGATAATCCCTGTGTAGGGCACCTTGGTTTTGATAAGACCAGTGAGCTAGTAAGATGACATCATTTCTGGCCACGACTTGTTAGGTGAACAAGGCCAAGAGTATAAGTCCTTTGGGCTTTTTACATCCACTTGAGATACCTACAAGAAGGTGGAAAAGCATCTCTATGGATTTTATTGTTGGTCTCTCACGACCCAAGTTGGGTTTAACTCCATTATGGTAGTGATAGACATGTTTCCCAAGATTGCCCACTTCATCACATCAACCAAGAAGGTCACAGCTTCGCAAGTAGCCAAGTTGTTTATCTAGAATGTGATCAGATTGCATGAACTTCCGAAGTCCATTGTGTCTGACAGGGATCCCAAGTTTACGGGAAGCTTTTGGACAGAGGTGTTCGCCAAGCTAGGAACATAGTTGCAGATGAGTAGTACTAAGTAGCCTCAGACGGATGGCCAGATAGACAAGGTTAATCAAATCTTGGAAGGCATGCTTTGTGCTTATGTTAGCGGTACGCAAATAGACTGGGTGAAGCATTTATCCTTAGTAGAGTTTGTGTATAAGAGACATGCGTCCACAAGATTGAGCCCTTTTGAGCTCAACTATAGTTATAGGCCAGCTAGCCCAGCTACCATAGCGATTCCATGAAAGGTGACTAGCACTCCGGAGTCTAATCTAGATGCATCAGAGGCTAGAGATGGCACAAGCTAACGTTTCTAAGGAAGTGGCTAGGGCAGAAAGCTATGCTTGTGAGAACCGTACCTATCGGGAATTTGAGATAGGAGATTGGGTATATTTACTAGTCCCTTCCAAGTCGAAGGTGCTATGCGCAAGAAAGTGTGCCAAGATATTTCCAGGTATTGCGGACCATGGCTAATTGTTAGGAAAGTTAGCCAGGTAGCTTACAAGCTACAACTACCCTTGGGATGCCGGAAAACGTGTTGGATAGAAGAGACAAGCGTTTGAAACATCATATTGTTTTTGAGCATTTAATTTGATGCAAAGGTAATCAGACGATCATGCTTTTTAGGAGGAAACTGACAATCTAAACGATACCCATGGGTGACAAGAATACCTCGTTCCATAGTTGAGGGTCTCCTAATTCAATAATAGCGGATACCACTAGCCATAATGGCCGAGCATAGGAGAAGGGTATCACTATAATACCAAAGCTAGGAGGGCATGGGAGGAGTCTATAGAATGACCAAAAACATCTCCATTCCCATGAATCTATGTTGTGCGAGTGTATCCTGGATACATGATAATTGTGCTACTCGTTTTAGGCTTTCTCTCTTGACTGGTTATGTTAGTATGGGACACCATAGCTAGGATCCTAATAGTAGTCAATGTTGTGACTCTTATACTTTGGGGTGAGTTGTTTCGATTGTTTCTACATCTTTAAACAATTGGGTCGAAATGTCCTATGCCTAAGCTCCTTTGTGTTGCTGTCATCTAGTGTCTAGCTTTTGCCATCGGCCATCATTGTTGCTTACAGTGAACTAGCTCTTTCAACTTTGACAACCAATTGGTCCAGTTTCATGTCAGGTCCTAAATTGGGGCCTAATACTCCATCCTCCTTCAAGAAGTCATCAATCCTTAATGACAAAGACTTGGTAGAACATCCTCCATACCTCTACGTGTTCTTCCTTGTGTTATTAGACACTAATAGTACTATTTGAGTAATTAGCACTCCTGAAACATGTGATTCCTCATTCATCTATCTCCAATTTGATTTTCAAGACTGCTACATTTTCTTGGAAATGATGCCAATGACAATTAGATGCTCTTGGAGCATGTGATTCTATAGTTGCGATTGCTACCCTATTTTATGATTGCAAAAAAATGGGCCACCTTGGTCGATCAATCTGCTACTATTCCCTGATTCCATTGGGGTCCTTTGTGGTCCAACAAATAATCCATAAAGGAATGTTCTCCTGTTTATCATGTCTTTACTAGCTTCGCCTTGTTAGCTTGACGAGAAATGCAACATCGGATGAACTTTCTTGCACCTCATTGTAGTCATAATGTAGAACTAGCATCGCTTATTCAATTTCCAAATTTAAACAGGGTCCTTAAACTGAAAATTCTTTAGTAGACATGTCCAATCATCTTGCAAAATAGAGCTACACATACTTTTTATTGAGGCTTCTAAGATTCCCTAATGGAGATCACTATCCATCACAGTAATGCTCATTTGATACAATATGTAAGACATTATAGCAATTATCATATTGAACTTCCTTTCATTCACTGTCCGATATTGTAATTCCAAACTAAACTCTTGAAACTGCTCAGTTCTTTGTGGTCCAACAAATAATCCATAAAGGAATGTTCTCCTGTTTATCATGTCTTTACTAGCTTTGCCTTGTTAGCTTGACGAGAAATGCAACATCGGATGAACTTTCTTGCACCTCATTGTAGTCATAATGTAGAACTAGCATCGCTTATTCAATTTCCAAATTTAAACAGGGTCCTTAAACTGAAAATTCTTTAGTAGACATGTCCAATCATCTTGCAAAATAGAGCTACACATACTTTTTATTGAGGCTTCTAAGATTCCCTAATGGAGATCACTATCCACACAGTAATGCTCATTTGATACAATATGTAAGACATTATAGCAATTATCATATTGAACTTCCTTTCATTCACTGTCCGATATTGTAATTCCAAACTAAACTCTTGAAACTGCTCAGTTCCTAGCTGGGTGACTTTCAATTCTAGCTGACTGCAAATATTGTAAATCCTATAACTGCCACTACACCTTGAGCACATGTACTATTGGTACATGGTTCACCGGTGTGCATTCTCTCAATGAACAAGATTTTGAGCTTCTTGATCCAACTGGCACTTGACTTACTCTCCTTTCTAAACATTAGCTCTATGAAAATGCCGCTTGTGTCCATGTTGAGGGCTAATTGCCTCGTCAAAGGCTTTGAAAGTGCCTTTTACTTTGAGACCACACCGCACTACTATGTTGTGATTTTTCCAATGATGGAGTAGTTACTTCTGAGCTATTCTTGATGGCTCTGCAAAATGAATTGTATAGTCTCGACTCCCGGCTATGATCATAACTAACCTATCTATGTAAGTCTTAGCCATACACATTTTAGAGCCACACTTTGGTTGGATCCACAATAAGTCCCTCTGTCACACACAAAAGTGACCGAAGAATCCTACCTTCATATGAACATACATGACTCCATTCTGTAGCACTCTAAACCTAGCTTGAAGATTGTGGGTCGCAAGTAGTGACCCAATGATATTGTATAACAGATTTATATATATCTAATTGTGAAAATAGAATCCAATTTCAAAAACTTAATTTGAAAAGTCACTATTGTCATAAGATAAAGCTTAGAAAAATAATACATGCAACCAAAAAAGTCAAAGGATATATATCAAAACAATAATATAAAATTCAGAAAACAAAAATTCTTAGCCAACCAGCATTGCTTATGTCTCATCAGTACCGTGGGTCTCGAAAAAATATGGATTCTCTTGGGTAGACCTAGTGTTGACTAAGAAGGAAATGACAATTAGTGAGGGAAAAAAAATTCAAAATCAAATCAAATACAAAGTACATAGACAAAATAAGCAGGCTCCTTAGCTCCCCACTTTTTTGAATTCTATTATTAACCATCTTAAACATACCAAAAGCTGAAATACCAAAGATAAAACCAAAAGAGTCTAAAATAGTTCTAACTTTTTTCACGATCTTCTTAAATAAGTAACCCTTATGGAGTAACAAAATAATTAGATTGCTTAATCGGTTTAGAAAAGCATCTCTACCTGTAGAATTGAGAACTGATCACTCCATATTTAACAAAATCAGAAATATTTGAAGAAATATGAGACATGCGAATTGTGTTCAAGTTACTGTATTCTGGCTGCAGCTTTTTATCAAAAATATCAACCATTATAAAACATATCAGGTGCATCGCAAGTAGTGCCATAGTCACTGGTGATATTGTCTGATAAGTCGTCAAAGATGTGAAATCAAGGGCCTAGCTGTCAATGTCAAAGTTAGCCTAGGCGTGACAAGATGCTAGTAAGCAGGTTGCTCGGGTGGGTCACTGTGCAATGTCGGGGCGCAAGGGTGACCATTACCAAGCCACAATCGTTTGAAGGGTCGGAAACCCGAGAATCAATCAAGGCCTAGTCAACCTCAACGGGACGGGGTGACCGAATACTCCATAGAAGGCAGGGCATTAAAATCGGGTCAGATGGTTGCAAGCCATTTTACCCCAGTTATTATACCATTGTGACCTTAAATCAAAATATCCACCAATGAAACTTGTTACCTCGACAGGAGCTTTCATATTCACGTTTCATGGGGGTAATAACAACATGAAAACTGCATTTCACCAACTAATCAAATTGCTGAGAGCATTGTAAACTTATAGGCACCACTCTTAACCTGTGATAAGAGATAGAAAGTCCACGTTAAAACTGCTGCAGTGGTCTCATGACCAGCTATTAACAGAGTCATCAGGTCATCTCGGAGCTGCTTGCTGGAAACCTGAAATAGCAATGTTCTGAAGATCACCAAAAATCCAGTAACAAGGTCCAGTCTCTTATATAATAGGAATTTTCTGATGCATAGGAATGAATTTGTTATTGACAAATGGAATACGGAAATTACCTCATCACCGGAAGCTAATAAGAAATGCAGAATGCTTGGATCACGATCGCTCATGTACTCATCATGGAAGTCCACATCCTCCTCCTCGACAATTTTCTGAACTATCAAAACTAGATTTAAATGTGTGGATGGATGTGTTTCTCTCTCTCTCTCTCTCTCTCTCTCTCTCTCTCTCTCTCTCTCTCTCTCTCTCTCTCTCTCTCTCTCTCTCTCTCTCTCTCTCTCTCTCTCTCTCTCATATATATATGATTAATAATCATTCTGGCTCAAATTCTACTCCATAAGAGAAGGTCTAAGATTCAGCAGATTAACTCCTCTAAACAATTGGTATCCATCCTTATAACATGCAGGCCACTTAACACTATCAGACTATGAAGAAATAAAAAGTAAACAAACATGACAGCTGGATGTCAACACATACCTTGCAAGTAGTAATGATAGTATCAAGAGTGTCATTGATTAATTTCAGGCTGGTGGCCACTTTGCGCTGCCTAGGAAAAATGGCTTGTGCAAATGGCAAGTTCCAGTAAGGAATAATAGCAGTGCTTCTAGCTTCTGCCTCCCGCAATGCAACATACACAGCCTGCACGATGACGACAGGAAAATAGGACAAACAGCATAGTTACGAACATGCAAATGTTTACACCTTAGCAGACAAGTAACACATCAAAAATCTGTAGTACATTACAAAACATTCCAACCCCATCTAAGTTTGCTTTTTTGTCTTAACGACTGAGTGATCTTTCGAAACAGTAAACTGATGTCTAGTCCTTCTCAGCATTAACAGTACATGTACATATTGAATACACATACGTTAACTGAGAAAGTTTCATCAGGAGGATAGCAGCCAACCATAAAGCTTGGACAGTATGCTCACCCTTGGTAGAAATGCATGAGCTCATCACATAAATAAGAGGGCATTAATCGCTAGTGACCAATGCGAATACCCAAATGAGTAGCTATGTATTATATATCTCGATTGGCAACATAATTGTTAATCAAGAGTTCAAACCCAAGTTTAAGAAATGCATTGTAAGATGGAGCTGTTGGTATGAAACTAACGTGCTGGTGTGCACACCTGACATGTATCATGGAG
This sequence comes from Diphasiastrum complanatum, assembly GCA_029204225.1. NCBI lineage: Eukaryota > Viridiplantae > Streptophyta > Lycopodiopsida > Lycopodiales > Lycopodiaceae > Diphasiastrum > Diphasiastrum complanatum. The sequence goes on from CM055093.1 coordinate 49,339,769, forward strand.
TCCAGGTGACATTTCCATGAGTGACAACATGTGAGATTGTTATGATAATGTTCATGCGTTGTGCCAGGAAAATTCTCTGGCATATCCTTGCTAGGACTAGTGATAGGCTTCATGCATACCACGATGTTGGTGGCATGGAATATAACAATAGCTCCATGGCTTAGTTGGTAACTTTGAATAAGATTTTATGACTGCGTGATGAATCAGCACTTTAATTTCCTGAATGATCATAAAAGCTATCAAAACACTTGTCTCATGAATGCATTGGTTTTGTAAAAAGTACTCCTATATCACTGATACTTGTGCAGCACAAATCGAGCTTAATGTCTAGCTTGAAGATATTTTAGATCAAGAGTTATTCAGACTTGTACAGCCAGTGCCTGGAAGCATTGTTTCCCTTTGGTAGCATTGTGGAGTTGGCCAATGTCGTTGCATGTTGCTGGTTAGTGAAAAGATTGCAGAAACATATAGTCGGTCTGGATGGGAAAAAACGTGAAAATCACAAGATTCTGATGTCTTGAAATCTTAAGTCTGGTAAAAGTGTTCTGTTATGGTCTGCATACAGTCCATCCCTCTGATCTTCACATAGTTTTGTAGCCTATGAATCATGTCCCTGCATCTGTTTCAGGACAACTATCACAAGTAGAAATTTGGGAAATAACTACTATTACACCATTTTCATAACAGTTGAATCTGAAATCATGATTCTGGCTTGAATCAGCCTCCTTATCACATTCAAATACATTGAGATGGCTGTGGACAGTCACCCAAACAAAAAAGTGAGATGTGGGTTGCTCACAGACTGCTTCAGTAATAAGAAGATGATTAAACTTGAATTTTTTCTCTGAACCACTTCTTGTCAATTGAGTCAGCATCAAAATCGGATGCATAGATGATTTTAAGGGTGTATCACGTATGAGAATTTCATGCTATGATTTGCAGCTTGAGCCAGTAGAAACACAGAAGAGCCACATGAGAGAGAGAGAGAGAGAGAGAGAGAGAGAGAGAGAGAGAGAGAGAGAGCTATACTAATGTCTTTGTAATACAAAAAGGTACATAAGACTAAAAATATAACCCCAATGTGTCGATTAGTAGGGAGCCTAAACATGTCTCTAATACGGCTGTATGAAAAACCATGTAGCCTATATAGCATACAGATAAACATGAAAATAATGCTAGATCAACTATACGAGTATATCCACTACTATCATCAAGACAAATGTCTGAAGAAAGACGTGATAGTAAAAAATGATAATGCTGCTAAAACTGCCACTGAAGAGGAAGAAGTAGAGGAGGTAGTCCCCCTCTCCCCACATAGCACATGAATAATCATCTGCTATGTCATGGTCATGTGGCATGTCATGAAGCTCTCGTGTGTGTAGTCTCTGCACGTGGTGTGCCTTAAAATAGATGAGAGAAACTCTAAACTGTCCCAATGTCAACCTGAGGCTATGTGATAGTCCTAAGTCTAAGCACTTTAGGCAAAATCAATTCACCTACTACATCCATTCCCAAAAATGAGTCCGATAGAATTTGAGCTTGACTCCATGTGGACCAAACCGGGCTCTCTAGACGTATGCATGATAGACGAACCTCCTAGTGTACTGGTGTGTCTCCTCAAGAAGATGAGATATGGACATGCCAAATAACTCCAGTAGGTGAGAGGCCTGAGTGTACCATGATGGAAAATGTCCCTAACTTTCAATCTGGCAAGAGGTTGTGAGTGCCAAGCAAGGGTATCTCATCTCCCTATCCAAACTCCATGAACAGCCACAAGATAGCCTCAATCTGAAGGTAGACATGGTGAACTCAGCGAGGATAAGTGTCACATGTACTTTGAATCCCTTGCCCAATGTAAATGGTAAATTGTACTTATTGAATTGTAAATGGCTAAGTCACCGGCCTGTGGAGACAATTGTAAATTGCAATGTAAATATTTGTTATAGTGACTAAATCCGAGATGGCCAAGGGGGTACTGGGTCTCATGAGAGTCTGCTGGACCGACCTCCTAAAAAGTAGGAAGGGTTGACCGGTCAACATGACACGTGTCATATGCTCACTGGGACACTTGGTCCAGTGCATGATTGAGAGTGAAACTTGTAACGGACAGGTCAACAGGACATGTGTCATATGCTCACTGGGACACTTGGTCCAATGCATGAGTGACGCGTGTCAAACTGTCCACCTACTAGCTTGCCTATGTGTCAGGGTACTGCCAAGTGGCAAGCGTTGACTGTGCATGGAGTTTGCCATGTGTCGACGTTAGGATGTGTCAGGGTTAAGGGGTGCTTGACGGGATATAGTGTGAGCCTCTGTTGGATGGTGTGATGCATTCCCTTCGCAGTGAGCGTGATGTGCCTCCTGAACCGCTTTGAACCGCTTGTTTCAGCTACGCAGTTGCGTAGGATCCATTGTGAGTACATGTGTGTTTGCTTTCTACTTGATATGTCTTCTAATACTAGTTAGGTAGCATGCAGTGTGTGCAAACCAGTATATTGCCAATTTGGATCAAAAAATTAGGAGAGAGTTTTTAGATGTGTTCATAGACTTCCATCTGTTTTACCTCCTAAGAGGAATGTTGAACATAAGATTGAATTAATACCCAGATCATGTCCTGTCAATAGATGTTCTTACAAAATGAGTCTTAAGGAGGAAGAGGCAGTGAGACGGATGGTCGATGATTATCTAGCCAAGGGGCAGATACGACCTAGTTATTCCCCTTTTGCCTCTTTGATCATTCTTGTAAAAAAGAAGGATGGATCATGGCATATGTGTGTGAATTATCGAGGTTTAAACAATATAACGGTTAAACATCGATATCCTATGCCACGTATAGATGATTTGCTTAATGCCTTGTCAGGTGCCACTGTGTTCAGTAAAATAGACCTAAAGAGTGGATACCATCAGGTTAGAGTTCGTGAAGAGGATGTACACAAGACTGCCTTTAGAACTCGGTTCAGTCACTATGAGTACCTTGTGATGCCCTTTGGATTGACTAATGCCCTAGCTACATTCATGATGATGATGAATGATGTGCTCAGACCGTATATGGGTAAGTTTGTCGTAAACTTTGTTGATGACATTCTGACTTACAGTACAGGTGAGGTCAAGCATATGGCTCACCTTAGAACTGTGTTGTCTACTTTGAGGGAGAACACTTTGTTTGCCAATAGTAAAAAAAAGTGAATTGTTTAATAAAGAGATTGAGTATCTTGGTCATATAGTGTCTGCTGATGGAGTGAGGCCAGATCCTAAGAAGGTTGTTGTGATTGTTGCGTGGCATGTGCCAGCTGATTTGACAACACTCCGTTTTTTTCTTGGATTGGCAATATTCTATAGAAAATATGTTAAAGGATACTCCTATGTTGCAGCACCCTTGACTGATTTGACTCAAAAAAAATAGATTTGGTGAGTGGACTGAACTGCAGCAAGCAAGCTTTGATCAGCTGAAGCAAGCTATTGCTTAGTGCGTCACTCTAAAGATTGTAGACCCTCAAAAGCCCTATGTTATAGATACGGATGCGAGTGACAATGTTGTGGGAGTAGTTCTGATGCAAGAGGGTAGGCCTGTGGCCTAAGAGCAAGAAGCTCATACCTGCTCAGAAAAATTATCCAGCTCACGAAAAGGAGTTGTATGCCATAGTTCATGCATTAAAGGCATGGAGGCATTATCTGTATGGATCGGAATTTGAGGTATTCATTGATCATGATACCTTGAGATACTTTTGTAAGCAGCCAGACCTTAGAGGCCAGCAAGCCAGATGGTCTGAGCTCATGCAGGAATTCCTAATGGAGATTCGGTACAAGAAAGGTGCCGAGAATCGTGTGGTAGATGCACTATCTCGTGTGGTGTATCAGATGTCATTTGTAGTCATTGAAAATGACTTACCGTCTGAGATAAGAAAGGCTCAGCAGGAAGATCCTCACTGTAAGAAAGCGGAACAAGAGGTGAGTCATGGCCATGCAGAGTCTCAAGAGGAGAGCTCTTCTACTTTTTTTTCACTTATCTTAAGTATTCCATAGAAGATGGAATCGTGATGAGAAATGGCAAGGCTCTTATTCCAGCTAAAGAGGATCTTGCATCTTTGTCACGATAGCCCTAGTGCTGGTCATCCTGGTGTGGATAGGACCTATGAGTTGATACGACGTAAGTTTTGGTGGTCTGGACTTAAGAAAGAAGTAAACCATTATGTGACACATTGTTTTAAGTGTCAAGTGAATAAGGTTGAAAGGATTAAAGTGCCTGGATTATTACGCCCGTTACCTTTACCAGAGGGAAGATGTCAGAGTATTTCCATGGACTTTATTACATGTTTACCGCATACGCAGCAACAACATAATGCTATCCTAGTTGTGGTTAACAGAATCACTAAAATGGCTCATCTTATCCCAACTAGAAATAAGATTGATGCACCTGGTACGACTGATTTGTTCATGCAGCATGTATTCAGACTTCATGGATTACCTAGATCCATTGTGTTTGATAGGGATTCTCGTTTTACTGGCCTTTTGGACTGCAGTATTTGAGAAGTTAGAGGTGCACTTGGGAATGAGTAGTTCTGATCATCCTGAAACAGATTGGCAGACTGAGAGAGTTAACCAAACCTTGGAAGATATGCTTAGGGCGTATGTGAGTGAAAAGCAAACTCAATGGCAACGTTACCTACCATTGTTGGAGTTTGCCTATAATGATAAAGAATGCATCTACGAAAATGAGTCCTTTCGAGCTAAATTATGGTTTTAGACCAACTAGTCCAGTTACTATAGGTATGCCTCATAAGACACCTAGTGCTATGGAATTTCTAACTCACAACAACAGATGTTGGAGTTAGCAAAGGAAAATGTAAAAGGGGCGATGGATCGGGCAAAGACATATGTTGATCTGGATCGTACGCCAAGAGAGTTCGAGGAAGGAGATATGGTATTTCTCAGGATTCCAAAGGACTCGAAAACCCTGAAGACAGGGAAGTGCTATAAGTTGTCACCCAGATACGTTGGACTTTGGAAAATTATTAAAAAGATTAATAGCGTTGCTTATGAATTGGATTTGCCTATTGGTTAAAAAGGTTCATCCTGTTTTTCATGTTTCACGCTTAAAGAAGGTTTTACATGACGGTGATAACTTGTTGGTTGATGGCCTTGTATTGTTTCAGGAGCATGGGGAGGTGATGCATGGACTAGCGAGAGTATTGGACCGGAGGCATAGACGGTTACGGAATCGTTTGCTCCGTGAGTATTTGGTTGCATGGCATGGACGACCTCTCAGCGATGCTACCTGGGAGACCACGCATGGGTTGCATGCATTGTATCCAGACTTTGCCATCGAGCACGATGTCATCTAAGGAGGGAAGGGATGTCGCATGTACTTTAAATCCCTTGCCCAATGTAAATGGTAAATTTTAATTATTAAATTGTAAATGGCTAAGTCACTGGCCTATGGAGACAATTGTAAATTGCAATGTAAATATCTATTATAGTGACTAAATCCGAGATGGCCAAGGGGGTACTGGGTCTCATGAGAGTCTGCTGGACTGACCTCTTAAAAAGTAGGAAGGGTTGACCGGTCAACGTGACACGTGTCGTATGCTCACTAGGACACTTGGTCCAATGCATGAGTGACACTTGTCGACGGACGGTCAATGGACGGGTCAACATGACACATGTCATATGCTCATTGGGACACTTGGTCCAATGCATGAGTGACACGTGTCAGACTGTCCACCTACTAGCTTGCTTATGTGTCAGGGTACTGCCAAGTGGCGAGCGTCGATTGTGCAGGGAGTTTGCCATGTGTCGACGTTACGATGTGTCAGGGTTAAGGGGTGCTTGAGGGGATATAGTGTGAGCCTTGTCAGACATTCCTATGCAGCTATGGTTGGGAGGAGACTTGCAACAGAGCTCTCATGTTTGCTTGTTGATCTACGTACATTTGCTTGAGATAAATAAAGTGACGGATTTGCTGGGTAATTTTGTGTATTTACTTAGGGTTTGTGAGCTTGTGTGCAACAATAAGGCACCCAGAATATTAAGGTGCAGACAAATGCTTAGCCCAATGAACTGAAAAAGGGACCAAATGCCCTCAATATATTACAATGTAATTAAGGCCCGTCAAATACACATATTGATGGTGTTGCCGCATGCTGCTCCCATCCCCTAATTATGCACTAAACTGATCATGGATGAAGGTCAAATTCTTCACGGTCTCTAACATGGGTGTGAGCAATTACATGTGTATCAATGGGTACCTCACAGAGCAGGTCTTGAGATTCGTCGACATTGTCTCTGGTGTCAATGTCTCTACAACACATATGCATCCTCCTCTCAGTCAATCTCCGCCTCTATCCGTGATTGACGTTGGGAAGAAAAGGGGTGATCTGCATCTAGGAATCGTAACTAGTAAAGCAACATGAGTCACTCTGTGGTCAAAAAGTCTCTTGGATCATCAATGCTACACATCATCTCTTGTCGTTATAGAGAAATCAAGAAATGAAGTGTGACTAGCTGATCTCAAAAGAAGCAATAGTATCTTCCTCTCATCTTGTAATATGATAGACAATGGAAATAAATGTCATATGTTAATGAAAATATTTTTAACTAATCTCATCCAATCTGCCACAGCAATCCATCCAAAGTAGCTATCATAGTAGCTTACACCTAATAGAAAAAAAGTCAACTGCTTCTCTGAAGGATGAAACAGAGCAGCTTACCTCTACTATGCCTTCGTCATGTGAAAGTGAATCAAAGTCGTAGTTGAAAACTGCTTTGCCTATTATGTCTAATGTCAGCTTTGAAAAGAGCGACTCCATCTCCACATCTTCTCCATTATTTATGGCAATATCCAGCTTGGTACAAAGATTTTGTGTAGACTTTCCAAAAAGATCCATCATGGCTGCCACGTACTGAAATTGCGTTGCAGCACAGTTGTTAAATATAGGGAGTATTAATCTGACTAAAAACAGTAAAGAGCAAGACAACTCATTCAAGTAAATGTATTCAAACGTACCATTATACAACAGGACTCTACATCTCATCTTTATCTAAGTACGTACCATTGTTCATGTCAATCATCATCTTAATTTCTGAATGATTAAGTGTCAATCAATAGATACCTAGGTTGCCACTCACTTTACGATGCAATGCTGGAACAATCGCTCGTCTTCTAACTCGCCAAACCTCAGCATCAGCTGGTATGAGACCTTTTCCCATTACAAATTCTAGGATTTCTGCCAGAATTCCCTGAATGAGTGAATATAATAAAGCATGATTAACCTGTTTGTATCAGAACGTGATAAATATCAAGACAATCTACCACAATAAACCTAAACATAATATGGTGCTGTGACGATATATTATAAGAACAAAAGACTCATATTTCCCTCGCAATCAAGATAGAATGTGTACCTTTGAGTACCCTTTGGCATTATCCCTTAAAAGGTGTTTAGCCACAGCTGCATCTGAAACGATCACAAATGACTGAACCGAAAAATGATGAATATCAGACTGACTTTATCATACAGGAGAAAGGCAACAGAATATGGAAGGTTGTTCATGACCAACCTTATTGTATGCAGATACGCTTAACGAGTGAATAAAATGAAGACAAGAAGACAAGGCAAAATGCGTAAACACCCTAATCCAACAAATTCTTGACAGCTTCGAAAAAAATTCTACCTTAGGTCCAAAAGTAAGTCGAAAAACACCCCCGTACGTTAGATACAGCTTGTAAAGTGGAATGAACATTGGCTCTCCAATAACAGCTTTGACATCGCCACTTGCCTCTGGCATTTCCCTTGATTTTTGTCTTCTTATGCCCCTTTCTGCATTTGCCAATGTCTTCGCAAAAGAGCGTCCGACAGGACCGAGATTAGCAAGGGCGTATCGAAACTCCTTGAACCACTGATACCTGTGTAACATAATCAATTATACAGAGCTACTTCAAACATATAAACTACTTAAAGTTTATTGGGCCCGAGTTCGACTCGTTTAAGGATGAACTACATTGTTTTGATGATGAGGTTGGGAAAGTGAAGAAGCGAGTATGGAATGCTTTTTTTCACTTTCGTACTTAGGGTGTGCAACGGTGAATTCTCCGGAAGTGATACGATTAGCTAAGTCGGCTTGATATTTCTTGATAGAACCTTTTTCCTGGCTCTCGATACTCTGTAGATTACTACTCCGTGAGCCACTTCCATTGCTAGCAGACGCCCGAACACACTCCGACTTCCAACGATCTGGATACAATTACACAAACTATTGGGCTCAGAAGACAAGGAAAAAAGAGAAATGCATTACTTGCAGCTATTTCGTAATGAAAAGTATTTCGTCTTGAGCAGAGTACTGAATGAGGAAGACTACCAGTGGCAAAGCAGATTCAACAGTCTTACAAGAACGATAATTTCCAGATAATAACTGCTCACAGGTGGATTTTACTCGAGGCCGAATTTTTAATTCCTTAAGCTTGTCATTTCGAAACTTTAAGTCTGTCCGTGCTGCAATTCTGCTGCTGAAGCTAGAGTGTACAAACAAAGACCCGGCAAGCGGTTCCGCTACTGCTGCGTTGCTCCTCCTCGGCACGCATGTGCAGACTTCCTTGATGCTCAAAACTACTCCGCCCGTCATAACCCCAGCCCGTCCAACCAAGAACCTGTCTGTCCTAATGCGCTGTAAGCTGAGTTCCAGAACAAAGATAATCTTCGCATATGACGAACATCTCAATTCTTCCGATAACCTCTTCAACCTAAAAGCTACAATCACTGATCAATAATCGAGACAGTAAGTATATTATGAAGCTTTTACATAATCGTGCAGTGTATCCGATATCATGTTTCAGCCATAGTCAACGAAGCTGCATCTATTTGGAACAAAAAACAATCAGAAAATGTGATCTTAAAGATCTGAGACATTCATTATTCAATAGCAATGGCAGCGCAGATTGTAGTATGAACATCCGCCATAGCTAAATCAGCAGTCGAGAAAGCATTCGTCAGTCACCTTCGCAAAGCCTCCGATTACGTTTTTGCGTTCACAGAAATGGCAACCTCATCTCAGAGCTTGATGGCAAGACGTAGGCTACGCTCGATCCACGTGGAATCTGACGGTGAAGGGCCTTAGATCAGTCCGTGTCATTAAGATCCCAATCTCAAATGGATTTGATTTAAAAGCCCCCAATCAAAACATTATGAAGTTACATTTGGTCTTTTAATATATTGGCATGGCAACTTGGGTTATAGATAGAAATGCTACTACAAATCAAAAAGATAGAGGCTGGAATCCCAAATGCTGTGTTGTGGAATCTTAGGAACTTGCTTGTCAGTTGATGTTGGGCACATGGTGTTGGGAGAGGCTCTATATGTTGTGTATAACCAACCACTAGTTACATAATTCTGTATGGAGGAGGGAAAAAAGGTATTGACTTTTAAATGGATCCAATAGTTTTGCGGTTCTTGTTGGAAGTTCTCTTGTAATTCTGTATAAAGGAAGGAAAAAAGGTATTGACTTTCAAATGGATCCAATAGCTTTGAGATTGTTGTTGGAAGTTCTCTTGTTCAACGGGATTATGCAAATTCGAAGGTCGAAGTTCTTGAAGGTGTTGTTTTGATTTGAAAGTTGGAATATTATTGAGAAGTTTGAAAGCAAGCTACATAGGTTGGTAATGTGACAACATGTCTCTATTGTTTGGGATTTGCATTCAATCAATGCAACATTTGTCCAAATTTGGTCTAGTTGACTCCATAACATCAACATGTTTGTCTTTTTGAACAGCACATGTGTTGGTAGTACCACTACTGCTAAACAAATCCAAAATCCAATCTGTTGGGTGCAAATTTTTTTAATAAGATGATTAGTTAATTGTTGTGACTTTTGGTAGAGACAAGCCACAGAACCCGTCATAAGATTTTTCAGTTTTTTGGTCACTATCGAAAACTGAAACAAGTTGTCAAAGCTGGTCAATCTGGTGGTGTTAAATGAAGCATGGAGCGCCTCTAATAAATAATAATCAATGATTATATATTCAATTTCGTTACATAGCCGCCACCACTAGAATTTCTAACATTGGGCTTGTACTTGTAAGAAAAGAGCAAAAATGATTTCTAACATTGGGCTCACTTACAAGTTGTCAATCTCTCACTTGTTCCAAAGGGAAGGCTCCAATTGCTGCTATGCGGAAACAATAGTAAACACAAAGTTTGTATGTGTGGATGGGTGATCAAAGTGATTTTTCACCTTTTTGCAACCTAAATTTGATATTCACGCTAAGGTCTTGATCACTAAATTGCTCACTATCCTTACATCAAGGTTGCTTGAAAAAATTTATCATCCTTTCTTCATTTTTGCTCACTCCATTTGGAAGAAAGGATGGATTAAATATCAGTGCTTAAAGATCTCATTGAAATTTTCTATGTAAATGAGGAGGAGCCTCAAATACTTCAAGAAAATGTGACTCTTTAAAAAGAGATCTAGAATAGCACTCCATTGTGTAAGGACGAATGTGTCCATTGAGATCCCTTGAGAGATTAGTGCTTGCATCTCAACCAAGGAGGTTTGGGGCACTTTGAAAGCTATTTATGAGCTTAATAATAGCTCAAGATTACTTTCCTTGAGGAATCAAATCCTCCAAGCCTACCAAAGCAAAGGGGAAAGTGCTCAAAACTATATGCTTAGAGTAAAAGACTATAATGGAGAGGTTACTTGTATTAGAGAGCTAATCCATCAAACTCACTCATGGCAAGCAAACGGAAAGGAAAAGCTCCATCATGATAAAATATTTTAATGATGATCAACCATCACCATCACCATCTACAAGTGAAAAGAATGATAAGTTCAACTTGAAGTGTTACCTTTTTGGCAAAAAAGAGACGCTTTGCATCTGAATGCTTCAAGAAGATGGTAAGCAAGAAAATGCTAATGAAGGAGAGGAGAGTGACATTGAAGAATCCCTCATGATGGCCATTTTCTCATCATCAATTCAAGGGTCACAACCCATGGTGGATTGATAGTGGGGCTAGTTCAAAAGGGCTATTTTTCTCCACTCTCTCCTAATGATGGTTCTAAGAGGTTCATTTATAGCAATTGATCATCAATTCAATATAGAGGCTATATGTGTTATTAGATTATCATGCAATCTTCTAATAAAGTCCAAGCTATCGCAAATTGTATGAGAATATTCAAATACAGGATCACAACCCCAGAATTACGGAGAGCATCAACGACAGACTAGCAATGGGAGCTCCACAACTTATATCCACTGGGAGCTGTACCATCAGAAGAAATTCATCAAGTAGTGGACTAGACAACTAATCAATCCACAAGATGGATTGGATGCTTGCCATCAAGGATTCTATCATCTAACACAAGCTAGGATTGATGCTACCTTGAAAAACAAGCAAGAACAATCAATAACTAAGTGTTTAATGATCAAATGCACTTCACACATGTGTATTTTAGCCTGTTGTATGGATAGAGACCTGAGCGCAAAGTACTGACATTAATTGAAGCATTGAATCACAAAAAATACATGTAAATAGAGAGTGTGGTGGCCTAGTCATTATAGATTTTCAAAATCAATGAATTAAGTAGTATAAAAGGTTTGATCGTTTTCCAAGAGAGAGAATAATCTCTTCTTTTGTATGATAAGTGTATGTAAGATGGTGAATGGAATGTGATGTGTAATATTCACAATGAATACTACAACGACGTATCTGGTTATCCAAAGATATTTGGGTAAATTGGCATCCAGAAACACCAATGGTGAAATGATTTGGTCAAGGTCTGAGATTATAAATGTTACTTTATCTTTCAGGCTCTTTGGATAACAGTAAGCAATCAGATCAAATAGCAACTAGCAAATAGATTCATCAAACAGAATTGAATTGGCTAATGATTTCTCTTAATCGAATACAAAAATTAGTTTTTTATCACAGGAAGCAAACAGAACAGAGCATCAGACAAGTTCATTATCTAAATACATAGCTCATTCAGAACTGAAAAAAGATCTGCTTATGGTTATGCTTAACAGCTTCAGCTAATTCCTTGCACACATTAGTTAGAATTGTTGCTCTCTGGTGACGCCTGAAAATCCAAGTTAGAGTAGCTGAAATCCAGTAAGAAATGAAAAGTATGTGTGACGCAGACAGACAAGTATCACAAACAATTACAGATCGTTCAGAGTGTATTCGCTTAATTGATAAGAAGTAATGTTGTAAGAGATGGCAGAGGCAAAGAACGCTCAAGATTATAGAAACTGGCTCTCTTCTCTCTATTGATACTCAAATCTATGCATTTGTATAATGGCACGAAGTGTCGACCTTATAGGAATAATCACTGGCCTGAATGTCGTTTACCAACCGTTAAGATGTCGGTTGAGATCCACTGATGTGTCTCTATAGACGTCGCTCAAAACGTTGCGAGTTCTAACCTAAAAATGAATTTACAAGATGCAAGTAGGCCTTTAAATGAATTTAGGCACTATAGCACATTCACATGTATAAAAATTGCAAATTTTTACAATATAAAATAATGACTTTGGATAATGTGGGATTATGAGGCTCCACATATACCCTTCCTCAGCTGTGCAATGGCTCGCAAATAAATTTCTCACATTTGCCTTTGTCGCTTCCTGCTGGCTGGCTTTTTATGGAAAATGGCTTTTGCTCGGGCTTCATTTTCTTCATTAACTTGTTCTAGGGTCATCCCTTTTGTAGCAAGAAAATAGTTATTCTTCTGATTGTAATCTTCCTGAAAAGAAAGATTTGGATAGCCTCCCATTCCACGATTGCCCAATGGTGCCAGAAGGTTGTCGATCAATGTATTATTTACAAGATGAGTGTACTAACTATCCTTAGACAAGACATCTCAGTAGAAGGGACAGTTAGTGAGAGGGCTGCATATGTATATTCTGAAAATTTCTCTTTAATGTACAAGTGTTGAATGGATAGAAGAGCATAGGAAATGAGAGAAGCAATATTTACATAATTGTAAGTATGGTATAGTCTGGTTATTGGATTAGTAGAGTGAAGTATATTATTTACTTTAACTTCCTCCAAATAATGAGAATAGTTAGCTTCCCAATCCGTGTAAATTTTGCACAGATCAGGGAATAATATCCGACCAAAGAATCTGGAAGAAATTGGATTAGGTCTAGGAACAGCTTCTTTAACATCAAAAATGTTATTTGAGTCTAGCTTATTTTGATACTCATCCAGAGCAAAAAAAATATTGTTTTCAAATGTTTTTAGATACTCTAGGATATATATATACAAAGATCCTGTAACAACATGGATATAATTAGTTTGCACATTGAACTTATTCTGAACAATGGCAAGAGCAAGGATACCTTTTTGGTGCATTGTTAGCTTGGCCCAAAAAGTGTTTAGATTAGAGAAAGTCCAAGGACTTTCCCACTGTTCTTTAGTATAACCAAAAAGTTTTGGTAAAAGAAGGTAATCTATTCTCCACCAGAATTCTGGACTATAGAAAGGAGGCTAGTTCTTGTTGGAATGCCTGAAATATTTCTATCCTTAGTAGTGAATACACTACCTTGTTTTTTCTCTCGACAGCTCCACTTTGTGATGCTTCAGCCTATTGCAGAATGATGGCTAGAGTTGTTGGTTGGTCTGCAGCAGCTTTGTCATTGGATGATTTCGGCTTCACAGCATCCTCAGGGTCAGTTTGGACCTCTTGATCTTTCTAGATTTGCTTAAAAACAATACATGTCTGGATGGCCTTCTATGATGTATCTTTGGCTGGCTCATCCATCCGTGTAGACTAGTCCTGGCACTAGACAGGTTCTTTGTCTTCAAAATTCTGGATTTGGCTTGATTGAAACTTAGCTTCTTCTAGTTCTTCCTTCAATTTCTCGTATGAGCCATTTGGGGTTGCAAGTATTGCAGCTGGAAGGTCTGGATAATTCTTTCTTGTACACCCTTCCAAGCTGTTGAGTCGATCTTGTATCTCCCATGAGATACACAGGCTCCCAATGTCACTTCGGCACTTATTCATCATAGAATTGCCTCTTCGGCCTGTTTCTTATAAATCTGGTTGTCCTTCCTTAGCATGTCTACATTTTGCAGCTAGACAACAGAGTCCTGAGGCTGTCTCTGACTTGCTTCGGCACTCTCCTTGTCCTCAATTGCATCGCTGAGTTTGTCGTTCAGCTCCTTGTTACTACTCCGCAAGGTGGCTCGTGCATGTCTTCCCTCATGCAAAGAAGCTTGCAGGGTCTAGATCTGCTGCTTGAGCAATATATCTTCATTTTCAAAAGCATTAGACTGCTCCTGAATTGCTTCAAGTGCCTCCAGTGTGGCATCCTGCCTACCTTTCGCTTCTTCAAGATATGTGTCTTTCTTTTGTCAGCTCCACTTGAGCTGCTTCAAGTTCTTTGCTTTTTAGCTTCAGCTCAGCCTTGACCTCTTCCAACTCTTCATTCCTCTGAGTCAGGTCTGGTCGAATGGAATCATATTTTGCTCTGAGCTTCTTTGAGACTTTCTCCAAGCTCACAAAATGTTGAATGACTGCATGTGTGTCAAACAACAACGTGCCAAAGATCCTCAAGTATAATTTTTCATGCAGGACTGGTGCCTCGGTATCATCATCACTTTCTTGCTGAATATCAGGGATTTCTTTATCTTTTTTTGTTGGCTCTTGCTGGATATATTCTTGGATCTGCTCCTACTCAGCAATAATCTATGTTTCTTCCTCTTCTTCAGCTTCTCGGCTCCTTTCTACACTGGAAAGCGGCTTATATTGGGATGATGGAGAAGACATCATCACCGAGCTTCCTTGTTGTTGGCTTGATGATGATGATGCAATCTCAGTGGTGGTCGCCTTTGATGTTCTCATTTGTGAATCACCCTCAATTGAAGGGGCTAATTCTGGCAGCGCAGTTTTGATATCTTTCTACACAATCAGAACACCAACATGCATACACAAAATACCAAACTGCAATCTGGACCTGGGAAATTGATTAATCTCTACTAATTTCCAAAATTGCTTAAAAGCAATCTGTTAAAAACTGAGTTTTTTCAAGATCTTGACAAATTGTCTATCAAGAACTCTTGCAAAACTCACATTGTCTAGAAATGGTCCAGATACAGCTACTGTAGGAAGGTTGAAGGTTTGATTCACTCAGATCTGAAGAAATCTCAAACAAAAAAAAAAACCACAAAAAATCACAAAAACCCAAGAAAAAGGGCTAAAATCACACTATTAGCCAGCTGAAACTGATCAGATCTTGTCAAATCTAGGTTGCAGTCACATTATCCATCAAGTTCCAATATCCATGGACTGAATCAAGTGAATGAATCTCTGATCAAGCTGATCGGTTCCCTCCACATCAACCACTATCCATCCATCATTCTTCTGTCCCATCTCTATTCCATCTTCTATCTCCATCTCTATTAGATAAATCCATTTCTGTCTCTATTCTCATCCATATTGATCCACTGTTTACCGATTCTCTCATCTTCTTCTTCTTCTCCATCTCCCACAAAAAAAAAGAAAAAAAAGTTGGAACACCAGAGTCATTGAGCAAACCTTGAAGCAATTCACCAACCAGTTACTTTGAGACATTCTAGTGCTGAACTATGGAGACCGCCCTTGTAGTATTATCGAAATCAAAAAAGTTCCCGGCTAAAACACTCCGAGACTACACCTATCAGATCTATCATCTAGTGAAGGACTGTAATCCGCCGATTCCTGAACGGATTGTCATGGCAAAATACTATGTTGGACTGCCCAAAAGGATCAGATCTGGTATGGTAGAATTAGCATCCTATTGTCACCTGTACCAAAGATGCTGCCATGATGGAAATCTCACAAGGGATGAGGAATTTTCCCTATCGTTCTGATGAATCATCAGATGAGAAATTAGTGGAACAAAGGTCAACAACGAATGATGATCCAACAAGAATGGAAACTTGTGGGAGGCAACAAAGTGCAACAAAGTCAAGCAAATAAAGAAGGAGAGTCTGTTACCGGTGTATGTCTATCAACTTAGAGGTGATGGCATACCGCACTTAGTTAGGTGCTATGGATGCGGAGGAAAACACCGCCGTGCTGAATGTCCACACCGAGGAGATTCGTCAACATTTGATCCCTCGTGTTCACAATGCAAAGTTAATCATCCATGCCGAGATTGCCCGATGAGAAATTCACAAACAGCCAGGAGGCATTTGGCCTATGTAGACCGACATGCACCTGGGGTAACCCTTCCACCTTGAACGTACTACAAAAGAAAAATCTTAGTGCCATCGAGTTATGAAGCGAGTGACGAAGAAGAAAATCTGACAAAAGTTTCAAGGTACGCAAATATACCCTCGGGCAAACAAGTAGAACCATCACAGAAGACAAAGATGGTAGAATCCATCAAGCCAACGACTGTCGAGAAAGTCAAGACACTGGCAACCGAGGAAGTCCGGCAGATTCTATTAGGGCTTTTTTGCACTCAATGCGAAAAATTCTTAGTGATGAATTACAAAGGGGACTAGCGTCAACAGGGCAACTTGAAGGCAATTCAACACGGGATCCAAGGAAAAGCGCAGTCATGCAGCCTTCAACAGAAAAATTAAATGACCAAGAGAAGACTAAAGTTGATGATTGCCCCTCAACGAACAAGATTCAACCAAAGTCTAATTGTTCCACCATTCAACAGACCACCAAATCAATGCCAATTCGAGGAATGTCCATTCTTCAAAGGCCAAATCCAGGGAATCCAAGCCCAAATAGGCCTCCAGTACAGCAAGCACCAGTGCCTACAATGACAAAGCCTTGTCCTCAATCTATGATATTGACTGCTGAGGAAAGTCGTCAGGGTATGGCATACCACGAATACTTGGACAGACAAGGGAGTCAAGCAAGCACGTCATATCCACATTATGATTTGGGGGAGTTAATGACATTGGGACCAGTTGCGCCGATCTATGAAGATCCATTATATCAGCAAGATTTATCTTGGGATCCTCTGATGGAATGCCTCGACTACCCAATTGTCAATGAACAAGGTTATCTGGTATGGCCACCAGACCCTTATGGGTATTATTGAAAATCTGGCAAGTCCAGGTTCTTGCTGATCAACAATCATTAAAGCCTCAGGTTTTACGTAAGCGAATTCTATCCACGTTTTTCTTGAAGCACCCATGTCCCAGCAATAAAAGAACCGACAATAGCGCCCCTTCACGATAGTTGCAGCCTAGTGCCGAGGGACCGGCACTACTTTGAACCGTGGACCCTGTTGTGGGTATTTCATGTATACAGATAAATAAGTGGGTCCCACCACTTAAAATACTACTGGCCAAGCCTTGCCTAGTGGGCCTTGCCACAATACAGTAGAATAATAAGTGCAAGGCACTGACGTCCTGTGTGTATAAGCCCAGCCACCAATGAGCACACGTAGCAAGTTGTAATTCCTAGGAATAAGAGACTAGGGGGTTAAAACTCTAAAATGACATTAGAGGCCCTAAGTCAAGTTGCAAATAAAAAAGCTAAAAGGGCCCAACTTAAAACTCACATGAACCATGTGAGTGCCCTTGTGCTTTCTTAGCACCAATCGATTTTAGTTGTGTTTATTTTAAAGGCTTGGATTAGAATCCTTGCCCCAATGAAGTGGCTAATGAGAGTGAATGAGGCTCACCTCTCAAATCTATAAGAGGGAGCCATTTCTTTTGTATTGTATCATCTTCCATTCTCATTCTAATAAAACTCTCTTGGTTCTCTCTCTCTCTCTCTCTCTCTCTCTCTCTCTCTCTCTCTCTCTCTCTCTCTCTCTCTCTCTCTCTCTCTCTCTCTCTCTCTCTCTCTCTCTCTCTCTCTCTCTCTCTCTCTCTCTCTCTCTACGTTGGGATAGAATAGCTTTTGGTAGGCACTCGAGCCCCCAAAGCCTTTCTCAATCTAGGCGTTCTCTCTCTCCCTCTCTCCACTCTCTTCCTCCTCTCTCAACAGTGGCGCCGTTGCCAGGGAGCGCCACACACTTGCTTTGCCGCATAGTTTTCTTAATCTCTTCCTCTCTCTCCCTCTCTCTTCTCTTCTCTCTCACCATTCTTTTTCACCTAAAAAATCAAAATTTTTGGGGTTATATTAGTGTGAGTTAGTGTTAGTTTTGCCGTTTTTTTTTTAGATTTTGTCATTTTTGTGTTTTTTTTTTTTTTGGAAGAGTTGTAGGGAGAGATTGTGAGGTGGGAGCAAAAAGTGGCCTAAAACCTTCTCAGATAGCAAATTTTTTAGTTTCCCTAAGAAGTAACTCTTGCAGCTTGGTAAGCAAGTGGATCTGACTCAGATAAAAGTACATAACCAGTTTGCAAAGATTAGTTCCCAGAAAATCTCAAAATTTGGTCCAAAAACCCCAAAAAATGTATTTTTTTCAAGATTTTTTGAGTTTACTTGGGAAGTAACTCTCTCAGCATGGTGAGCAGATTAATTTTGACTGGGATACAAGTGCATACCAGTCTGCAAGGGTTTGTTCCCATAAAATCTTTAAATTTTACAAAAAAAACCCCAAAAAAATGCACTTTTTTCAAGATTTTTTAAGTTTCCTTGGGAAGTAACTCTTGAAGCTTGGTGAGTGAATAGATCTAACTGAGATACAAGTGCATACCAGTATGCAAGGGTTTGTTCCCAGAAAATCTTAAAATTCAAAAAAAAAAAACCCACATGTGTGAAGGTGCTTTGTCATATGATGATTCATCATGCAAAATTGACACTTGGACAAAACCTTTTATTTTGAGCACTTTTGGTCCATTTTCCTTCTATATGGAGATCTACTTGGAAATCTTCTATAAATCAAAATTTGCCTACTTAAGCCTATTCCACACGTGTGAGCTGTCCTCTATACATGGGATATGACACCTAACCAAAGGATGTGGCTCATGCAATCAATAGATTGATGCCATGTGTCATATGTCTAGAAAACTAGTTTTTGGCCATTTTAGCCACTAGAACTTGAATTAAATCATATGTACAACATATATGATTATGGTACATGACAAGTACAATAGTTTCACACGTGGGAACAGGTTCCACACATGTGTGTTTATCTATATACAAGATTTTTGGCCTCTACCAAGCTTATTTTTGTAATTTTCACAATAGTCTGTAGTTTTACATCCATATTTCAGCAGTCTGTAGGAATACATGTAAATTCGAGAGAGAACAAAGGACAACACAAT
This sequence comes from Diphasiastrum complanatum, assembly GCA_029204225.1. NCBI lineage: Eukaryota > Viridiplantae > Streptophyta > Lycopodiopsida > Lycopodiales > Lycopodiaceae > Diphasiastrum > Diphasiastrum complanatum. The sequence goes on from CM055093.1 coordinate 49,358,926, forward strand.
TCGACCTCAATACTAAGTATTCGTGTTTGAGGCAGATAGCTTTCATCGAATTGACTTAAACTGTCGACTACCAACTATCGACACACTGTCGATTATCAATTATCAACTTAGGGTCGACTAATGACTATCAACTAATTGTCGAGTTCTTGTAGCATTCCCTAGCCCAATGGCCCTGCTTGTGGCAATAGTAACATGCACCCTTTTTCTTCTTTGGCTTTGAAGACAACTCTCCCTGATCCTCGTCATCTTTGCCCTTCTTGGGTATTTGCTTCCAACCCTTTTGCTTGCCCTTGGTTAGTAATGTCAGATCTCTTGATGTGGCTTGCCGCGATTTCACCACCTCACGCCTCTATTCATTCTATGAAAGGATCCCATGTAGTTCTTCAAAAGTGGGTAATCTCTCCCTTGATGTAATGCCACTCATGAATATTTGGGGCCCTTTAGATATGCCACTCATGGCCGTATGGAGTAGTTTCACATCCTTGATGGGTTCACCAATATTTCGTCTTCAAAAATATCATACCAGATGGGTTTGTGATTTGATATTGGGATCTCAACTCTCTTGCCATAACCGTGTCACTGATGTTCACATGGTCTTTCACCGACAAATTGACCACAGACAATGCCCTTTACACCCTTTTGTCATAGGCTCACAAATCAGCATGAGCTATATTGGCCTCAATTTCACCCTAGAGCTCCTTTTCCATAAGAATGCTCTTCATTTTGAATTTTCCATATGATGATCTTGGAAACGTTGTCCAACTTGTTAGCCTCGCCCAAAACTAACTTATCATCTCCAAACAGCTTAAAATATCTCCCATAAGCTAAAAAGAGTGTTATGGACACAATGGCAATGTCAAAAGCTCAAAATAATGACCACCTATTTTTTCTTTACCAGGATCCTCATTGCCTAGGTGGCAAAATTGAAAGCCAAGAGTGCTTCAAATGTAAAATGCTTGCTGCTACACACTGCCAACTAGCGTGATCTTGAAAGGGGCAAATGAGTTCTAACGATCACTGAGTGATTTTTACATGGTAATCACTCTATTTTTTAGTACCTTACTTGCACTTGCACGTACAGCCAAGGGGCCCTTTGTTTGGTCAAAATGGGCTTAAGGACATGAAAATAAGGGCCTTTTTAGTTTTTGAACTATTTCTTAAATGTGAGAAAACTTCATTCTTCATCATTTTCAAGGCCTTGGGTCCATTTCAAATTGAGATTTTGTAATGAAGTTGAAGTGCATTCTTCACTTCAGACCCTTTCAACTGAAGTTTTTTTGATCCGACAGCCGTGATTACACCAACTTTGCAAAGCCAATGATCCTCCTCAAGCCCCCGATCCAATTTCCCAGATTAGCTCGCACATTGAGCACTCATCCTTTGGTGCACCAAGCATGTTAAGACACACATCGCAAGGCTCAGTTTGGCACATGCAACATCTGCGCAATCCCAGCTTCTCCTCTCCTCGGTGGAATAGGTGTAGGTCATCAACCAATCCTAAAACCACACCCTGTCTATTCTCTCTCCTCTCTCCACAATCTATCACCAAATCAGAAGTATTCCAAGCTTACAGAGGTCGCCCTAACAAAACTTTAGTGTACAAAATAGTGAGTTGTCAAGGTTTTTCAAAATCTTTTCTCAGCCAATCCCAAAAGTGCACCCTATGGAAAATTTTCTAGCTTGGATCTTTGCCTATCATATTCACAGAATCCTAGCATAGCTTACCAACACCCTGCTCCAGCCAAAAACATCAGTTGTTCCAAATCTTGTCCAATTTCGTTGAAAACTGAGCTAGAATGAACGATTTTTTGTTTTCATGCGAATTCACTCCCAACTTAAAAGAGCACTAAACAATTCAGTGAATTCCCTTCTGATTGCTTGAGAAAACTCCTTGCCATCAATATGTCACACTACCAATGATTTCCTCAACAACATGGCTCTGATACCAAGTTCATGAAAAGCCAATTTCTAAAATGCCATAACCCACCGATCTACGAAACAGTATAAAGTATCATAAGGCAAGACCAAGAAACTCTCTACTCAAGCATAGGCACACCATATTGATACACTTTGACAAAAGCAATAATTACAACATATGTACTTCATGGGATTCAGTAGACTATATCCCATTCGTCTAGAGCCTAGAGGGAGAAATTGGAACCGTAAAAGAAACAGTCAATGTTTGTCGTTTTTAACTAGTACATATTGTTCATGACAGTAATGGTTTGATACCTGAATTGCCACATAGACTACATAATTTGGTAATTGTAGTGGTATTGGAAATAAAAGCCAATTATAATATGTGAAAAAGAAAAAAGAAAAAGCACAAGATGGAAACAACCAATGTCACTTCCAAAGTTGTCTCACATTGAGTTCCTCACAAGCAGCATGTTTGTTTACGTTGAAATCCATTAAAAAATTTGCATCTACTTAAAATCTTCTTGCAGTTAGAGACAAAATGCAGTTAATATTACATGGCATGCCATGTGCTACATGATGGTGAACCATGGGTAGAATGAAACTTGCAGATGATCAAAACCCGTTATATTATAAAAGATGGATAAAATACAACAACAACTGAGAGCCATTAGATCGGAATTTCATAGTCAAAGAGCAACTTCAAAGTGATGTAAAAAAAATGATGATCTTTTTGCAATTATTGAAGTTGAGGAGGATTGGAACTCAAAATACATTCAATTAGTTGAACATGTTGGAATATGATCTTTATCACCATTATCAATTCCTGGTTAATGGTGTAAAGCTAAGTACTAAGTTATGCATTCCAAATAATGATGGTGTAGTCATGATTAAGTATAACATGTCATCTCACAGATTGAAAGAGTAGCTATTCTCAATGTTAGAACTTAGAACAAAAACTTACATTTGGCAAGTACTATCAAATACTCTTTGATCATAGTCTTTTAACATCATGGATTTTTTGGTAGGCCCTTCAAATGTTGGACCACCATGCAATGAGATTCTCTTGGGACATGAATCACAAATTCAAACAATTTCCAAAGTCAATTGACACTTGAATTTCTGTATATATTTTTAAATTTCTTCTCAAAACGTGTCTGAACTATCTCAAAACACATATAGTACGCGTGTCACCATAATAACATGTGCACAATTTTCGAAATCCAGAATTAATAAAGTTCAAGACTGTAACCACACGTTTAAATCTATGATGCTTGCATGATCAAAAGGAAGGATATCTTGATTGCAAAAGGTAAAAGGCAAGGAAAGTTGTTCATGTTGGGAGAGAGGGAGGAAGAATAAATGACGAACACGAACGCGAAACGAACTCGAACTGAAAAAAATATTCATGCACAACTCTCTCCCTAAGCATGACTATGCCTATCAGAATGAACAGAACTTAGTGATAGAAATCACAGTCATTCTAGATTATGTAGCCAAACATTTAAATGGATGAAGCGCTAGATGAATAATTTGTCGCGAATTGCAAGACAAATTATTTGTCGCGAATGATTCGCGAAGAGCTAGACTGTGCTCGACTGATTATTAGTCTCGAATTATTTGCGAAATACAAGACTAAAAGTTAATCGTCTATTACCAGAAAGAGCAACAAGAAAGATCAGACAGAATAAAGAATAAGCATAGCAATATTGACATATCTAAAACGCAGAACAAATGAACTGTGTCAGATTAAGTATATCAAGTATACAAGTCAATAATGCAGTAGAGCACAAGACTGTAGCGGACAAAACCGCGTGCCCTACAAAGCTTATTTTTGTCTGTAATGAGGAATGAAACCCCCTTCACTTGTTCTAGACTTATCTTGATTCATCATAATTCATCGTCATAGAATACGCGGATGGTATCCAATATATATACATAATATTACAAGTGTGCAGATGCAAAAGTACAGAGTGGATGTGCTGTCTATAGGAGATTGTGGGTGGCTTCAGTCGTTGTCCAATCTATTAGCGCAACTGCATGGGGTGAGCGTGAAAAGGGTGCGACGTCAGCCAGTACTGAAGTGAACGTTGGTGATGACGCAAAAGTGCGTCATTCTTACGAATGGCCTTAGGATAAGATTTACAGGGTGCCTTATCTGTTAGAGCACCTTTGGCATTCAGTAAGGTAGTGTCCCCTTTTCGCCTATCACCATGACCTGTGTAAGAACACAGTTTCGAGATTCATTTGCCTTTTCTAAGTCAATGCAAATTTGCGTGTAAAAAAAAAATGCAGACTACGTGACAACGTTAGAAAAATATGCAGCATGAATGGAGACAGATTAAAATTGGGATTTAGGAGAGTAGGAGGAGTAAATCCGACACCCCCCCTTAATTAGGATATGTGAATGCCTTGATCTTCAGACTTAGCAATGCACAAAATTTGTTGTGTGCATTAACACTGAGTGCTTTCGTAAAAATGTCTGCAACCATGTCCTGCGTTCTGCAATACGTTAAGCTCACCTCTCTGTCGAGAACTTTGCCCCTGATGTAGTGATATCTTATCTCAATGTGCTTACTCCTCGAATGAAATCTAGAGTTGGCCGATAAGGCAATAGCACTTTGGTTATCACAAAACAAAATTGTAGGGCTGTACTGATATAGATTGATGTCTGACAACAAATTTCTCAACCAAAACGCTTCTTTAATAGATTGAAAGCAACAATATATTCTACTCCAATAGAAGAAAGTGCGATAGAGGTTTGCTTACAACTGTTCCACGAAATAGGACCACCATTGAAGAAGAATGTAAATCCAGATGTGGACTTACGATGGTCTGCATCTCCTCTCCAGCTTGCATTAGAATATCCACTGAGCTGATGAAGATTGTCATTGCTGACATCTCCATAGCAGATGCACTGGTCCATGGTAGCTCGAATATATCTCATGACTCGAATAAGAGCCTTCCAATGGGTAATTCCAGGATTAGCTATGTATTGGCTGAGTGAGCTGACAACAAAAGAGATATCTGGCCTTGTATAGACCATTGCATACATGAGAGATCCGAGTATCGATCGATACGGGTATTCTCTCATCTGCTCCTCTTCTTGCTTTGTCTGGGGACATTGGTCCTTTGACAAATGCAGGCCTGGATCCATTGGTGAGTGAGCTAATTTACAATTCATCAAATTGTATCTGTTAAGAACATTATGAAGATACCTTTTTCGAGTGATGTAGATCAGTTGATTTGCTCTCTCTCTGTGGATTGAATTCCAAGACAAAAGTGAGCTTCGCCCAGATCAGTCATGTCAAATTCTGAGAACAGCATCTGTTTTGAATACTTGACCATATTGGCATTGTTGCTGAAGATCAGCGTATCATCAACATACAAGGTGATGATAATGAAAGATTGATGCACTGACTTTGAATAAACGTTGCAATCAGCAGTGCTTGGTTTAAATCCTTGCTCAATGAGGAATGTGTTGATCCTCTGAAACCAAGCTTTGGCAGACTATTTCAAGATGTATAGTGCTTTATGGAGTTTAAAGACATGATTCTTCATGCCTTCCAGAACGTATCCTTCAGGCTGGATCATGTAGATATCTTCTTGTATAACTCCATTCAGATAGACTGTTTGTACATCGCTCTGATGTACTTCGAGGTCGACAGCTGCATCATAAGACAGGAGCATTCGGATCGACGAATGTTTGACGACTGGACTAAAAGTCTGACTAGGTCAACATTCGGGATCTGGGTGAATCCTCGTGCTACCAGTCTAGCCTTCCTTCGATCAATCGCTCCGTTGGCGTTATATTTGATCTTAAAGATCCATTTGCAATCAGCAATATTGCAGCCAATAGGAGCTTCGACTAATGACCATGTCTGATTCTTGATCAGAGAGGAATACTCTCTGTCCATAGCTTCTCTCTAGAGATTAGAGTCTGGTTGGCTAAGTGCCTCTTCGACTGTCGTCGGTTCCTGCATTAAAAGACAGGCAGACTCAAGAATATGCCTTGTGGGCTGTGTGCGCACTTGGCTTGATCTTCTGGGAGGATTCGACTGATGAATCAAATATGTTGTTGGGTAGCAGCAACATCTTCGTCTGATTCGCTGTCTCGAAGTGGGTCGACGATAGACATTCTTGAGCCAGAAGCTCGGATTGTCATGTCAATGGCAGGTGATGAAGGTTCTTCTTGAGCAATATCCTTGCCTTTGAGGTCGACGAACTGATCCTCGATAAAGACTGTATCTAGGCTCTACAAGATTTGTTGGGTATCAGGATCGTACAGCTTGTAGGTGTTATCAGACAAAGTATATCCGATCAGGATGGCCTTTAGCCCTTGGAAGTCCAATTTTTTCCTTGTGTCCTTTGGGATATGCGTGTAGGCAATGCACCCAAACACTCTTAGGTTCTTCAAAGAAGGCTTGGAGTCTGTCCACACCTCGTGGGGTGTCTTGTCTGAGAGGGCTTTGGTCGAACATATGTTCTGGATGTCTGCAGTAGAGACAGCTTCAGCCCAGAATCTCTTGGGCAACAATGCATGTGCTAGCATACACTTAGCAAATTCGACCAGAGTTCGGTTCTCCCTCTCAGCTAAGCCATTAGACTGAGGACTGTAAGGAGTGATGAATTGATGTTCAATGCCTTGGCTTTGGCATTAGTCCTATATACCCATTTGCAACCAATGGATTTCTTGCCAACTGGTGGTTCTACTAAGTCCCATGTGCTATGCTTAGCAATTGACTCCATCTCCTTTCCCATGGCCTTGACCCAAGTGTCATCATCCTTCGCTTCACCATAAGTCGAAGGTTCTTTGCTTTGAATAATGCTAGATAAGAGAGCATAATTTGCTTCATACCTTTCAGGTTGTGTCTTCTCGCTTGTCGATCTTCATAGCTCTCCCTGGCTAGATGATCCTGGAAAGTCATCCATGTCGTGGCTCTCCAACAATCTCTCAAACCACTTAGGGAGCTTTCTGTCAAGTGATCAGCTTCCTGGTGATAATGTATCCCACAGTACATCCTTCTCCTTGCGTTTGTCACCTGCAACTTCAATCCTTCTTGTACCAAAAGGTTTGTCTCTACCTTGAACTTGACAAAGATATATTCTCCACTGTTATCTAATCTTAGGGCCTTGATCATCCTTCCAGTCTCCTTTTCTGCATGCTCCTTGAAGATTCTAAAGCAGTTGAAGGCTTATGATTTCTTCTTTATGAAGTACACCATCGTTCTTCTCGATAATTCGTCAATAAAGGTTATAAAATACTTGGCTTCCTTCAGCAAAGGATTTTTCATCGGGCCACAAATATCTGAATGTACAACATCTAGCAGTCCTCTAGCAACATGTTGATGGCTTGACTTAAATAACTTTCTAATCTGTTTTCCAACTAGACAATCTTGACAGACAAGTAGCTCGACTGTTTCGTGAGGATAGTCGAGATCAAGAACAATAGATTGTCTAGACATTCGTTGTACAGCAGCATAATTTAAATCACCAAGTCTATAATGCAAAGTAAACCTTTATTTGATTGAATTGAAGTATTGAGAGCCTGACTAGAGGAAGAAAAACAATGACTTAAACTATACAAGTATCCATGCCTCTTTTCGAGTGCTAGGATCTTGCCTGTCCTATCAACTACTTTACATTGATCACATTCAAATTCTACTATGTGTCCTAGATCTGTGATTCTGCTTACAGAGATCAGATTCATGGATAACTTAGGTACATATAGAACTTTGGAGAGTAGCTTAGATTGATCATTTGCAAAGAATAATCTTACAGTTCCTTCACCTTTAATAGCTTGTGTGCTATTGTCGCCAAGGTGAACAAATTTCTGGGTACTGTAAGGTGTATAGAACTCGAAACAGCCAATCAGACTAGTCATGTGCTGAGTGGCTCCGGAATCCAAGAACAAAGAACTGTTGCCAGATGCTCCTTGATGGTTGGTCATGAAGGCATCATGATCCGATCATGACTTCTAGTCAGTAGACGGTTGACGAGTAAAACTAATTACTTGTGTCTTTACGCCTGTCTATTACTCTCCATCAGAGAAATCCTAAAAATGTAGTAGTAAATTTGATTTGATTGATTATCAACCACCCCACTCTGATCTCTCAGTTTTTTTCTTTCTTATGGTCCTTCTCTTTTTGTTTTGATCCACTTATTTTCATGAAGAAAGATCTACAAAAACATTGAAAAAAATCTGAAAAGCGAAACACCAAAAAATTAGTTTCAAGATCCATTTTGGTGTATGCACCTAAGATCTAACTATGGTAGACCATCAAGATTTGGAAGAGTTAGTAGATGTGTTGATCGAGATAGCCAACAAAAACATTGAAATAGATCCGCCTGCTATGGATGATACTAGGCCATTCCTCATGTCATTTGAAATTTTTTCAAGATTGACCTACCAAGGTTTGACGGAAAGGGAGATCTCAAATGTTTCCTAAAAATCTACATCCAAGCATGTAGAGCCTATGGAGACGACAAACTTGTAAGAGTTATTGCACTACTTTAACTTGTGCCTTACTAACATTGCGAATGATTAGTACTTCAATCTGAGTAGAACAAGCTTGATAATTGGGATATCTTGCAAAAGTGCCTTTCTTATTCTACCTCTAACAGGTCTATCAAAGATAGTCAAAGTTTTAAGTATGTAGCAATACACTATTATTCGCGATATTCTACAAACTTGTAGTTTTGAGCTAAGAATCGAAACAAAGTTGTCACACTCAAATCTTTGACATGAATCTTCGAGTTGACTTTCCAAACAAACTACCTTCAACTCAACCTTTAACTAACTGAACAATATTCGAGTCGACCCATGAAATATTATTCAAGCTTCACGACCATGCTTCAATAGCTTCAAATTGTGGTTACAGTGACTTTCTTTCTTAGTGATAGGTTACGGTATTGTTCACTATTTGATCGTAGATTAGTTAAGATTTTTAGTGTACATAATTCATCATCTAATGAGTACAAGTATAGATCAGAACAACAACAACATATGAAGAGATCGAGATTTTAAAACTCTTATAAAAGCATTTCATGACAGTGATAGCGAGAGATAGAGCGATAACAAGAAGAGAAGAGTGACTCCCTCATGAGCACACTATAAATTTATTCGATTGTCTTGATAATGAGTTATAAGATCTCGAAGAGAACTTAGCTTCTAAGTCAATTGCGATTTTATGCACCAATTTACAACACAATATCTTAATTATAAGGTTTTATAGTTTCTATTCAGTATTTTCATCTTATTCTCAACAAAGAATAGATTTGAGAATTTCTAAATGTGAAAAATTTAAGTTTTAGATGATACTCATTGAACAAGAATAATGGGGAGTCGATAGGTGGATCTCTTCCAAAATCACCAACTAATGATGCTGATTCACCTACTAAGTGAAAAATCAGAGATGGCAAGGAACTTGTCCTAAATCTCAAGGACTCTTAGACCTCTCATGTGACTTTATACAAGTTAGCACAAGAAGCTTGGAAAGTTCTAAACTCTCTATAGATGTGTCAACAAAATTATTTTCAAGAAAAAATAAATTTCTTTTTGAAATGAATGAACATATTTCTATGTGTAACTATATTAACCTTAGGGCTTAATGGATTTAGTAGTTGCTGTAGATTATCCCATATTTGACACTGATGCAGTAATGACCTTATTATCGAGCTTACTAGCATCATGCGAGCATTTCATAATGCTTATCAATATCCAAACTAGACTAACATTCCATAATGTCACATCCATTCTTCTGCAAGAAGAAATGAGGAAGAGAATGTTAGATATATCTTAGTTTTATTCTCTAATAAAAAATAGAAATGGTGGCAACAAAACAACTCTACTCAAGCTAGGTATCGGCCTTCTTGAGTCGTTGGTACAAGGCAACATGCAATTATTGTGAAATAAAATGATTTGAAGGCATTAGAGGAGTTCTCAATATCAAAAAGACCCTTTGTAAAGATACTTTTATTTATTTTTCTTTAGTTTCGACTGTCACCAGGCCCAATCAAAATGCACAGATTTGAAATCTACGTAACGTAGTTCAAATTAACTAAAAAATAAAAATGCAATATAGAAAACTTTAAAATTTGTGTTCGGGCAGCATGGACGTATCCCATTGGTTTCTTTTTCATGCCCAACACGTGCTAATCTGCCCGACGTCATTATCTCAAGTTAAATTTACTTTACTATGCTGGTTAGTATAATGAAATTTTCTAACTATACGTTACAATTATAGAAATATAGTATGTACAGGTACATAAAATATGGTATACGCAGTAATTGTGACTATGTTGGCATTTACATTAGATTAAATGTGATACGAAAAATTAAAATCAAGTAACATATCAGAGAGATTTTTGGCACCCAAGCTTTGAAAATAGCAATGGCGAGGAGACCCAGATCTACAATCGATTCTGTGATTCTTTACAATGAGAAAGATGAAGCTGATAACTAGAAGCCAACAAAATATACGAAGAACTCATGGGTATTGTTGCATCCATCATCAAAGGGCAATTTTCGACAAAAGAAAAGAGCAAAAATGACTTACAAATCTTATTGGAAAGCAAAAATTTTGGAGTTTAAGACTACCCTGGGAGGTCAATCGATATCAAAAGTCTTAGTGCAACATGCAAATATGCATTCAGAAATCAAAGTACATGATATCAATCCTCATGATCATCAAAAATGTAATTGCAAGTATATCAAAACATATGCACTCTACAGCAATCATAGGTGATTTCCTTTATTGATGCTCTTTAGATTATGATTTAAATGCATCAACATTGTTTTTTTTCTTTCAGATTTATATCCATCATGCATAAGTGAATGGGAGCCCGCACAATCACTTGCAAGAATATTAGACGTGATTCACTCTGATGTTGGAAAGCTACAATACAAAGGAAGAAGTCCAAAGGAACTTGCAGATTGTGGTATCTATTTTTATGAGTCTTTATATACACCACAAACAGATGGAGGTTTTGGCAAGCTCGAAGCAATTCCATTGCCTAGTTTTCAAAGTGATGAGTGGCCTACTCCTGACAGCATTGTTTCTGAATCCTTGAGATGCAAGCTACTCATTGATATTAAAAATGCTATGAAGATAAGCACAGGCTCCAAAATTGTTCACCTAAGTTAGTTTATCTCATTGCATACATTTGTTGATTTTTTCTCGAGTGCTAGTATTTGTAGGACACCAACTTTATTTGTTTGCAAGGATTTATCATATGAGACTTTGTCAGATCTCATGGATCAAGGCTGGGATAGTAAAACAAATAATGACATAGAATGCAAGATTAAAAAGTCCTCAATGATATTTCATTATCATATCAAAAAACAAATGCTCGGTCTCACATTTAGCTACCAGAGATACAAGAAAATTGAAGGTACATGGCTACCACTGGTTTAAGACTTTGAACTAAATGGTCACACAAACCGAATGGAGATAAGCATTATCTACAATGAGGAATATTTGACTATGGTTGAGGTGGAAGAGCACTGGAAGCTTGATTTTATCAAAATAGAGCTCATGCTATTACAAACCAATCTACCAACATATTTCAGATTTATCATCAACGGAAGACTCGTAAGTACTTTATGTTTATTGCCATTTCAAAAGTGAACAAAATAATAGAAAATGTCATCATTTACAATTGCACATTCACTAATATTTGCCATGTCACAGATGCAAAAAAGACAGGAGCTGATAACGTGCTGCAAAGATCTACCTACAACAATCACCATTGTGGGAGAACAATAGTTTCAAATAAACTTTAGTAAAAATCTGTGTATACACCCTTTCATTCAATAAATGAAAGCCCAAGTTGGGCATCTGTACATGTATTTTGTGCTCCCAAATTCATAAACTGGAGCAGCATTTGATATATCAATGTATATTTTTCTATGAAGTCTATACATGTATTTTTGTTCTATGCTATCTATATTTTTTCCGATCTTAATTTAGTACAACTACATCATCCTTTGCACCATCATCAATAACGGGAGGCTGAAGGCTTGCCCGATCCAGTATACTCAGGATAATTTCTTGTCTAAATCTGTACATCTCGCTTGATGTGTACTCAGGAAGTGTAAACTGCAAAATAGAACATTCATGTATTAGTAATGGCCAATAACATCACCAGAATAGAAAACTAATCATGATTCCAAAATAAGAATAAACAGAATTTATTACCTTAGAAATATCATCTTGTTGAAGGATGAACCACTCAAAAAATAGCTTGGCATTGTACAATGTGTACCACCCACAGCTGAATGAATCATTTGGCTGGGGTGACTGCAAAATAATTCAGCACACAAGAAATCAATTATGAAACAAAATGAATTAGATTGAAAATATTTCATTAGAATACTGATTTCAAAATGTTATTAAGAAAGAAGAGTTTACCTCTATATTTACTTAGATATGGAATGAAAATATCTACATCCTTATGCGTATTTCTCGCCGAATTCATCTTGACAAGAACATTTAATAATATTATTTACAGATCTCTTAATAGAGATCTGGTTTAAACTCCAGTGGTCACTGTAAAATAAGATTGAAAGTACTTTAGCGGCAATTCTGAGAACTATTTAAATTGAAAATGTCAATGTTAATGCATAAAACAGGAAGAAGCACTTAATATATCTTACTTGGTATGATAAGGAATGACCAGATACTTTGTTGCTGGTGTGAATCCACTTGTCAGACACTGTGACAATGTGTCATTATTCTCCTTGAAGGCCTGGAGCAGAAAGTTACTCAACACCAGCAACTTGTTTGATGAATCTCTTGCAATGTCAAATTGCAAGAGTGTCAGCCCAGACTCTATCACATGATCACTGATAGAAGCCCGTCTGTCTTTGAGATCCAGGCAATCTAGAACTCTAAAATTAATACTAAAATTAAGTTCTTCTAGTCTAAAACAAAAAGGAGTACCAATTGTATCTATAGCATTCGATATGTCTTTCTCAAATTTAAGATAATCATCCAAATCTATATATGTATAGAAATTGGGAGGAGGAGGAGGAGGTGGAAGTGTAGTATCTACAACAATATTAGGAGTATTCAAAACAGAGGTAGCCATATTTACAGCATTATCAACAGCAACATTATCTACAATGGATTCTGGGATAGGCTTCACTTTCTTAGGAGCACGCTTGGGGGCTGTCTGCTTCCTAGGACGCTTCGTAGGAAGATGAGTCCTATCTACAGGAGTTGGTCTAGGAGCAGCAGACTGAGATACATGTAACCTACAGTACCTATCCCTCATTCTGATCAGAAGCTAAAAATCCTTGGGCATTATGGTAACCCTCTTGGTATGGATGGCAAGCAAAAAAGAATCCTAAAAAAAAAGGCTAATATAATCTTCAACAACCTCTTGAAGGCACTGAAGAGCACTCGGTGTGAATCTAACGTGTTGTCCGAGATCATTTCTTGTTCTGTTTCGGATAGCACGGTAGAATGGAGCTCTTGGGATCAACAGAGTTGTTGACCTCTGATACTTGTGTATCTAAGAGAGCCACCTGCTGCGGTTGCGCGTTCTAGGTCTAGCAGGGTGTGCGATGGCAACCGCAGGAGATGAGGATGAGCCAAGAGAGAAGAAGTCTCTCCTTGTCTGCTTTCTCCTATCCATGGGCATGAACTATGTGATAGCGGACTTGTGCGTGAAGGTTAGGATGAGAAGGAAGGGATGATAAAGAACTCGCAGAGGACCGCTTCGTACAGACAGGAATGTACAGTATATCGGACCTATGCGAGCCGATTATCAAAGAGAACGATTAGATTTACAAGTGCGATATGGGGTGACACGTAGGAAGACGTATCGGACCTGTGCGCATGGAAGGTAGTAGGAGGAATTTTGATCATGAAGGGCGCGCACAAATGCGATATGCGGAGCGAAAAAAAAAAGTGAAAAAAATTCATCGAAATTTGTGATTTTATATCGGGGTTCGCACGTGCAAAAGAACGTCCTATCACGCGTGTGGGAGTTGTACGGACAAATGCGAGAGCGACACGTGTTACTCTGTCACACTACACGTGTGAGATTTGTACGATCGAATGCGAGAGCGACACATGTTTATAAGCACTCGAATGAACATGCGACACGTGTCTAGGTGTCATTTCACACGTGTGCAGGTGTCATCTCACACGTGCCTGCGCCTGTTGTCGAATTGAAAGTAGACACGTGTCATAAGTCCGTTGACCACACGTGCAAAAATTTAGTATAAATGGCACGAAAACCGAATAATTTTTTACCTTTTGCGTTCTCGAAATTCGCGACATATCGCTTTTGTGTATGCTCATTTTTGTCCGTTTGCTTGCAAGTATACCTACTCGCGCACAAGTGCGATATTCTGTATCTGTTTGCCGTCCATATCCATCTTCTGCGTCATTTTGATTATTAGTTTTGGTTCAGTTCTCCCGCGCGCACAAGTGCGATATTCACGCTACTGCCATGGCCTCTTCCTCATCATCCTCATGAGAATCAGGCTTGAGTTCATTTCTGAGTGAATTTGGGATTACTGAAAATCTGGACTACTTCCATAGCCTATTCAGGCCATATCTACATGTTTTCAGGACTGCACAACCAAATTCTGACGTATTTTATGAACATTATGTCAGATTCAGAGATATACTTAGCAAGCCTGTTTTCTCCACAGGTCAACTCCAGTACATGCATTATACTGATCTTGTTCATTTCTTCCCAGCTTTTAGACATAGACTGGATAGAATGTTCACCAAATTGTTTGATCTTTTTAAAAGTAGTTCTATGTGTCCGTATTGCAACAAGAAATGTCGATTGGTTGAATATCAGAGTGGTTTTGTACTTTTTCTTTTAGTTTAGATCCCATATGATGATGAGTTTCCTGTTACTGACCCTCCTTTTGCACCCTCCTCTGTTCAGTCAGCCATTAAGGATATCAGTCACTTTCTTATCGACACTCCTGATAAAAAAAGTGACTTCATTGATTTAAATACTGATGTTCTCCGGGATTCTTTCATTGGCCAAAATACATCTGATGATGAATCCAAATCTATGGAGGATTTGAAATGTCTTTTCAATTTGCCTGTATATTATATTAATGACGATGTATATTTTACTACTGCTGATTTATGTAATTTTTTTGACTATCGTGAGGACGAGGTTCTATGCTTATTAGCCGGCACAATTTTTGAATTCTTTGACTTTGTAGATTTTGACACAGATGACCTTGTTGTTGGTATTGATTTTGATGATGAGGAGGGTCTTATGACCGGTGAAGAATGCCTGAATAAGACTTTATCAAATATAGCTAAGGATGGGCGAGGCAGACCATCCGATGAAGAATTCACGGCATTTCAATCCTAGATGGGCTTCCCTTGTCCATCATTAATGCATTTCACTTATGATTCCACTTCAGTACATGGTCATTATATTGATCATCCTGATCTGGTTACTGTTGATAATGAAGAATGTGTAAGTATTTAATCTTCCTTGCATTTGAATGTTTTCAATCAATGAATGTGTTTTTGCTAACATATTTCCTATTGTAGGATGCTCTCATTATAGATGATTTTGCTGCGAGACGAGGTGATTTCAGACAACATGCATCCTCGTTCCAGAGGGACAGTGGTCTGGGCCACTATCTTTGGCATTTCTTGAAGAGTGAGATTTGTATTGCTCATTCCAAGCTGAGCCCAGTCGGGGAGAGTCTTATAATGGCAGTTAAAGCTTTATCATTTTATTTAGGAGGACATAAATTTGTTAAGACAAATAAGATCATTTTTGTCAAAAGATCTTATGTTTTGAACATTTTAGGCTTTACTGATGAGAATGTTCTTTTAAGAAGCTCCCATTATTCATTGTATTCCACTTATATTGAGCTTAGTGGAAATAAGGATAATGCACATCTATTAGATGCATAAGCTAGCAGAGAATTTCTTCATGACAATACTACCATAAAATCTGATACAAGATGTAATGATGAATAGTTGACACTTTGTATAATACAATCAATACATTTACATTGGGTATTGCTCCTCTCTTGTTCAATGAATTTGAAAAGCAATTCTGCACATGTCATGATGATCTTCTACTCAGCAATCATCTAATTTTCTCTTCCTGTATGAACTTGCATGCTTTTTTAAACTTGTTGTATTGTGTGGACTTTGTTATATGTCGAATCTGAACTCTGCGGTAGAACCATTGAAACAATTGACAAATGTAGTTTCGTTTTTCATTGGTTCCTCCATGTTGTGTATTTCGATGAAATGCTGCTCGTGCTTGCCAGTGTGACTTCTCCATCCCTTGTGATGACCATACACTCAAGCTTCCATATGTATTTGCAAAAAATGTTGTATGATCTCTTAGTATGTGCTACATATGTCAAAATCATAATATTAGTCTTATGTTTAGATCTAAATATATATGAAAATTTCAAAGCATTTTGAAAATTTTATAGTAACCATGTAATGAGTGATGTGATCTTCTCCCCATGCTTTTGATATTGCATTAACAAACTCGACACAAGTCCTTTGGACAACTTTCTTATCAATATCAGAGTATTTTTCTTTTCTTAAAATAGTAATCATACTATCAAGCTTTTTTCATACATCAACTTTTAGTACTCTGGTTTTGCCGTCTTTCTCGAAGTCTTGAGTGGCAGCAATAATATCTGTCCAGACTGAGTGTTGAATATTAGAAGCCTTTCCAGTATGATTTGATAGAAAACGACGTGCTTTTGCTCCTCCTATGCTTGGCTTAGTTGGCATGTTCCCATTCTTTCTTGAAAGCTTTTCATCTTTTTGAATTTTAACATGTCCTTTATGGAGTCTTGCTTTTGATAAAACATCTTCTAATTGAGAGATAGCTTCCTTTGCTAATGATGCTGGCTTAGTATTCCAAGCAAAAACTATATGAAGATAAATGATCTTTTTTATCAATCTAACTTCGGCATGAAGAGTGCAAACATGCACATTTTTTAAGGGGATAGACAGCACAGGCTTCCAGTTTGGATCTGCATATTCTCTAGTAATTCCTGTACTCCTAATTACATCTTTTGCCATTTTCATGCAGTACAAACAAGGGTGTTTTGATGTAGCACCGTGAGAGACATTATACATACATTTCAATGTTTTCAAATCACCTGCTAAGTGCCATTCAACATTGAAGTCTCCAACTCCTGGAACATTGAGAAATCCTCCATCCATATGGTCCTTGATGATCCTAGGATAAGATGTCCTTGAGAATATCCATGATAATACATCATGATCCTCTTTCAGCACCTGTCCAAAGAAGCAATCATACTTAGTTTACAATGTATTAATACTATTCAATGAATGTAATGTAATAATGAGGCTAGTTACGTGGAACGCTGTCAACCACCATATATCATTTTCTGACTGGACACTGAATTTGAAATCTTCTTGGTTCTCTGTTTGGGATACCATTCATGAGAGTTATACTAACCCTTTCCATCTTCTGCCCTTTTACAATTTCTGATTCATCTAACTTAAGTACTATGATTATTTTGCCATTCACCTTTTCATAAGTTATATCATAGAATGTGACGATGTATCTCAGCAAGTAATTTAGATCAACAAATAAATTGCTTGATAAATTATAGAATATCGATATTCCATCAGTTTCATACACCTCCTCAATATGAAATGGAGTTCCAGTGAGCTTACGCATGCCTATGTTTAATGTATCCCTCTCTTTCTTCAAGTGGTATGTCCTAGGGATTGGGACTTTTCTAATTTGAACTTGCTTAAAAGCTTCTCTAGTTAGTTTAAATATTGTTGCATATGCTTCCCTACTAATACCTGCAAAATCACAAGCACCCTGAACTATAGTCTTATCTAAAATATTTTAAATGTCCACCATCAAAGACTCTGCTATTTTACACTTTACATTTGAAATCCTATTGTTCATCATAATACGCTCAGTGGATTTGCAAGTCAATATTGTGCCCAATGACATTCCTAGTGAAGCATTGTCTTTAATATTCCGAGAAGCTACTAATGCAGATCTGCAAAAAAAAAAACAGATAGTTAACAGAATATCACCATAGCTGAAATTGAATCCAAATGTCATTGAAAAACTTACAAAATTTAGAATATGCTTACTTGAATGCACAGATCCTTCTATTTCGATAACCTCCTTTTGAAAGCGTTTGAATATCCTTGCAACTTTGTCGCTTTCGCTTCTTACTTTCAGCCTTCTTCTTTACCAAATCCACATCCTTCAGTAATTGTAAGTTTTCAATATGAATAGATTGTAAGACTGATTGCATTTGCTCTAGTTCTGATTTGATATTGATTGCTATCTTATGTAATGATTCATTATTTTTTTTTAAGTTGTTCATTTTCTTCTAACGTCTTTTGGAGATGATAATCTCTATTCTGACAATAAGAGGATATCCGAATCAAGTCACCTTCTAAAAATTGAACTTTATTCATATAAAGTTGTTTTCCATGGTTTTGCAATCTTTCACAATATCCTAGTAATCCACTATGCCCATTGCATATCCATGTAACTAAATGAGTTATTGAAGAGAATGTGGGATGTGTCAAAGTGCTTGGATCTTGTGGTTTAATGTTCCATCTATCCACAAATCCACGTTTTTCTGTCCTTCTGCCCTGTAACGAGAACGATCTTCAGCAGATATTTGAACTCCTTTGCCTCCTCTTCTCTGCAAAGGTGCCAAATCAACAGGGATATCCACATGTAGATGATATAATGTCATCATCAAAAAAATAATAGAGTAATCAGTTGCATCAAAGTACTATGACCAGATTCTATGAAGCAAAACAAAATACTCATCTTTGATTATATTATATACTATGTACGATCAATCCAATCTCCATGCTTGTATGCTTGATTCAAATTTGGAAATGCCGCTCATTTTTTCATTCCAATAGGTAGTTGGTGCTCATATTTCCATTCTCGTGGAAGGAATGCATATGTAAACATTTTGCAATTTTTCCTGATTCAAATTTGGGGATGGCGGTCATATTCTAGATCCAGTGAAAATATTGCCCTTTTTGTAACCAATGGAGGGAATATTTTTGAATTTAGTCAAGTTATACTGCAAACTGTTAACAGTTCTTAACTGTGACTATAGACACTGTGGTTAGATCATTGGGAGTTGGGGAGGCCTTGGGAGTGGTGTGGGCAAGCAAATAAACGATATTGTTTTATTTATTTTGATATTTTTGACATCCAACATGGCATTCCTTAAAGGGTCTTTTTGATATTGAGAACTCCTCTAATGATGTGAAAGATTTGAACTTTATTCATGAGTGTAACTGTGATTGATTCAGGGTGTAGCAGTAGAATGCAATGATATCGATGGTATATGGCATTTTACATGCCTAATTACATTGTACTTTATATTGGATAATTTGGACCATTTCTTTTACTCAGGATTGATTTTTTGATGCACTTTAATTATGGACAATAGCTCTAGTTTATGTTGGTGATTGACTTTTCGCATTTAGTGGTTGTTGGCCTTTGGCTTTACGTCACTAGTGTGCCTTGGCTATTCATGGACAAAAACTGGAGAGACACTACTTTTTATATAGGAGAGAGTGTTCCACCACATCAATTAGCTTCGTGTATTACTCTATCATTGATCTATTATAAATATTGGAGGTTTCTCTCTATCGATTGTGATTGCATTTTTGTTGTGTTAGTGAATAATGAATACTAAATTGTTAGAACTAATTAAATTTCCACATGGTATCAGAGTGATGAGGAATACCGTCTATATGATCTGAGCATTGTCATTTAGATAGCATGAGTTTGAATGATAAAATTGATAGACAATTTGTATCCATTCTAGAATTGTGAATTTAAAATCTTGAAGCTCAATTAAAGTCTAATAGAATGTTGTAAGTTTAGAATGCTTTGATTCTACAAGTTGCTCACTTGATCTATTGATTGTCATAGATTGACATATTCTTTATCATTGAAGGAGCATCATATTCTACCCTAATTTCTAAGTCACCAGCCGATCTAAGTGCCCTGCTTAAATGAAAAATGGATGATAAGAGGACAATTGTCTATATTGAGCTTTGCTTGGCTAATTCCCACATACTTTGTCGAAGAGTTCGACTGCAGTGTGGAAAAACTTGCCACTATGTTTGGTGCACAAGACAAGAATGTTAAAGTCATATTGCTGCAACAGTTCTTTATCCCTAAGTGGAATAAAAATACATCGTTAGATGGACACATCAACTTAATCAATCATTAATTAGTTAGCCAATTGGTTCAAATCTCAGTGAGGAGACCAATATGGCATACTATAGTTTGGGGATTGCCTTCTTCTACTACTTTAATTTCAAAGCATTCTATAAAGTAACTAGTGGCCTAAAATGTATGTCTAGCTTGAGTGTTTCGTGTGACCAGATGGATAGGTTCACATCTCAAGATTGACAACAAAAATCCTTCTTGAAAGACATCTTTTTATCGTAGAGTCTCTTGCAATATGCATGGCCATCTACTCCTTTGTTAAAGATGACCTTCAACAAGATGGTAACGAGATGAAAATATTGAGCATCTTCTATTGTTCTAAGTTTCCCAAAGTCGTGTTGTCACCAAATATGAATCAAAGGAATTCTTGACTCAAAAAGGTCTCTATAAGAAAGGAACTCCACATAAGAATGCTTAATGTTGCCCAAGTTTATGTTACACATTATAGGAGTTTGTGTGCAAATGGCCATTTTGACTATGGCCCGATTTTATGCTTTTTAGCTTTGTCGCAATAGCATTAAGCTATTGTGATGATTTGCTAGAAGTGGAAATGTCACTTCTATATGAGTTTGAGCCTTAAAAGAGTTTTTAAATTTTTTTATTCTTCTAAAATGCAACCTTTAATATTATATTTTTTTACCATTTGAATGCCCTCCATAATGCAAAGCTTCTTGTAATATATCAATCACCTTGTTAGACTTGTGGAAAACACCAATGAAAGCTTCAACCATTTGCTAGCCATGACCAAGCACCTCATCTATAGGGAGACTATGTAGGGAGACATCAAGAAGCTTGAGATCAGACAATAGGTGCAACACAAGAGCAAGATCATCATATCATATTCATTGATCCAAAAAACTAGTATGATTGCCAAAACAACACAATCCCTTTTCACAACCTTCATTTAACTACATTGCACCTTTATTAATTGCTCTTAACATAAAACACCAAACTGAGATAAAGAAATAAAAAGAATCAAAAGACAAGCACACAATTTTTTTTTATTATATTTCTAATTACCATGAACTTATATAGAACATAATCTTAGTTTTTGCTTTTTTACAAAGGATCGGGAGTCACCTCCCAGTGCGGAATCTGTGTGCCTCCCCTTTTTCTTTTTTTCAAAAATTTTCACATGCACCTTCCAAATGCCGGAAGGTGCATGTCAATTGTTTTTTGTACACTCACCTTCTGCCTGAAAGTTACATTTAAAGACAAAATTTACGCCCAAAATAAAAAACCCTTAAATAAAAAGTAAAAACAAAAATTATGGCAGGGAGGGTCTCCCTCCTAAGGGCATTCCGCTCAAGGCAAGGCTTTCACCCTTAGGAGGACACCCTTCATGAGCGGAATGGAATGTATGAACCCATGATTGGCAAGCCCAACAAAACACCAGCCCACCAACTCAAACGAGATAAGCAACTCACCATGTATGAAAAGATAATGAATAAAACAAAATAAAAAAGAAGGGATGTTTGAATGATTTTTTATAAATATTTTTGTGATACAAAGCCATCCATGCCTCTGAATCAGCAAGAGGCTGCCGTTATTTCATGTCCCTTCTTCTGGGAAAGGAAGAAAAGGGGGATTGCGATCGAGGGTGCTGCTGATGCTACCATCTTGTTCCCGACTACGTCTTCTCTCTATTCACAAAGTTAAAGATCGCATCAACAAAAGCATGCCGGTCTGCTTCTCATTCTCCCATCTATATCTCATTTTGTTAACCGAAGTGTTGTGAGCTTTGAGCTTTTAAGAATGAAAATGTATGCATGATGATGGATCTAGGGTTTTTTCTTCCTTAGGTGCCATTGGGAACGCAGAGCTGACACAGGCTGATGTTTGGTCATTTTACTTTACATCTGTGTGCGTGCAAAGCGATATATCAGGGCGGGCGATTTTTGTAGCGTGTCGAAACGGGAAATTTTTTGGGATTTTTTCTTTTCTTTTTGAAAACGTGTTTTTATGGTTTTTTTTGGGGTTTAGACGTCATAGAAAGACTACTGCCAAGTAGATACATCCAATTTCATGAGAATGCTCTATATAATGCAATTTCAAGAGGAAAAACTGTGTATGGTCGCTTTCCTCAGTCAAAAAAATTTGCGTTTTTTTGAGAGTCGTTTCGACCGTAATAAACGCATTTCGAAACGGACCCGTTTCGAACGGGGCGTTTCGGACGCATTTCTTTGTTCGAAACGCGTATCGACGTAACATTGAAGTTTGTTGGAGAGAAACAAACTTGTGGAGAGAGGAATAGGATCCCAAATGGGTAGTGTGAGCACTCTATGTGAAGGAAGGCCATTATGAGTGGAAGGTGAATGTAGCACATAGAAGTGGGCAAGAATGACTATGTGGAGATTGGCAAGCAAAGAAACTTCTTGAACCTTTTTTTAACCCTTTTTTTCCTTGCTTTGTTTGGAGGCTATAGTACATCATTTTTGAGTGATTCATGTTGCTAAGGTTGTCCACTGATTGCATGTTTCCAAGCTTCTTTATGCATAGGTGGTCACATGAGCATTCATGTGCTCACTTTGTTCAGTTAGTAAATGAACTTCGATGTACTGTACAGTTTGTTCAGTTAGTGGTAAGTACTATGCTTTGCAATGTGTTTGGATTTCTTTTTACATCCCTAAATGCTGTTTTTTCCCACCCCAGCACAGATTTTATTTTTTTAAACAAAAAAAACATTTTTTTTTTGGTAACGTCCCGATCTGGAACGCTCTGGAATCCCGGAACGAGCCGGGAAGGCAGCGTTTCGGAATTCTGTGCTTCTATGTCTCCAAATTGCTGCACAGGCTTTCTGAGATCTGGAAAGATTGTTTCTCCAGATCGCTGCCACAGGCTTTCGCTCTGTTGCATACATTTGAAATGTTATGGTCCAGTGGAAAACAAAAGTTTGCCCAAATGTGATCTCTAGACTCTTAAAAGGTTTAAAATATTGAACTCTGAAGACAATCACTGGGATCCTGCTCAGATTATTTGTTGTGTATGCTATGAACAGAAACTTGGCCTTTGAGTTGCAAGTCCTTTTCTATCCTTATGCACTTTCTGTTCTGACTCGTTCTACTTTCTGTTCTGAGAGAGAGAGAGAGAGACCCATAATCTGATACACATTGCCCACCCAAAAATAAAAATGCGTGCCGGGAAATCCTAGATCGTGATCCAGATCGCGTTCTGGATCACCGGTTGTGAGTACAGTTTTGCATTACCAGGATGGTAGATAAGATATGAGAAGGACTATCTGCAACCAGCAACAAAGCTATTGTGCATCCTGGTAAAGAAGTAACAAAATTAAAAGAAAATAGAAAATGGTCTTTGGGAACCGAAGTCCACAGTACAAAGATAGAAACCAAGTGTTTGAGTAAACTAGACTTAGTTAGGAAATTTGGTTCACTACCTCTTAGTTGACCTTTCTGTTTGTTTTTAAGGTTTTGAAATATCTATCATATGGCTTAAGTTTGAGTGGTGCTCTGGAATGTTTGGCATGCATTTTATCTTCCGTGTTTGTGGCTTCTTCATGGATATGGTTGCTGGCAGGTACTACTGTTTGAAGTAGAGCCACCAGGCATAGTACGGTATCTAATTGGAGCAACCATAATGACAGTGGGCGTGGTTCTTCCTCTTGCATATATGATGTTCCGCACCAAGCGTGTGCCTAGCACGTCAACTTATGCGAAGCAGACGTAGGTGCGCTTTCCTGTACAATGATTTTTTCCATTATAGCTTTTTGAGGTCTGTGATTGCCTGTTTTGGTTGTGGCTATACTTGTTTCATGGTATCCTCGAATGGTATTCTCTTTGATGGTTAGCACATGTAAATGCGTTTGCATGCCTTTGCTCCTATTTGCTTTTGGATCCTTTGCAGTGAATATGTAGGTTTAGCCAGTCAATGTTCTTCTTATGGGCTTTTTGTTGAAACTTGCCTGGTTATCAAGTAAAAAGCTACAAAAGTAAATTATTTGATGTGATGCTTGTTTTCTTCTAGCATAAACAGTTTTGCACTAAGCATTTTTTGGTAACATTGTTAAATAGCATGGTTTGTAGTAACTTCATGCAAATTAGCATAGTGGCTTAATAAGGATGGTATTCTTTAAGAGCATATTCAATGGAAGAAAATCAACGTTCATTGTATTTCTGTTTTCACTGTTGGATACTGATTCAGACTCGCTACAGGGGCTGAGTACTCTGTACAATCTTTTGGTGGATATGGTTTTGCACCATTGTCTAAACCGTAGGTTTCCTGATAAGGAGTAGCCGAAGCTGTGTGTCTTGTTACTACTGGCACCAGGCCTCATTTATGGTCTTACCCATAAGTTTTTTTATTATCAATTAGTTAGGATCCTTTTAACAGATAACAATCCAATCTATGTGCCAATAGTTCATTATATGCACAAAAATTCAATTTTTTCGTGCTTAGTATTTGTTCTTAATGTCTATTGCATAAAGGTAGGTTTGGGTAACTGACATGAAGCGAGCATGCCTTAAGAGCTGTCCAGGTAGATTTGTAGACCATCATTTCATGTTCAAAACATTGGCACAGAGATGAGATTGATGGGCAATTCAAAAGCTGGATGTAAGAGAATACTATGATCTGGGGAGGTTGTAAGTACCATGCAAAGACATGTTAGAAAAAATGAAGAAGTTTGGAAGTAATTGGGAACATGCACAATCGATTCTTAATAAAGGACAAAAAACGAAGAATATCTATACATCAAAAGTAGCACAAAGCAAAAAAATACATAGTAAATCTTCCCCATGGTTTTAATCTATGACCATAGTGGCCATCTTCCTTCTTGCATCGCGAATATATGGGTTTCCTCATGTTTGAGCTGATGCTAGACGATTCTTAACTTGGGGAGAACAAAGTCTCATGCAATTAGCTAGCTGCCTCTAGATTCATAGATTAGGAGTTCGTAGATAATTGAACTCGTGCAATAGTTGTTCTTACATGCAATAACAGGTCATGCACCTTATAATATCTCATATATCTTGTTAATATCATTGTACAAAATGGCCATTTGCACTTTTGCGCATTGTGGATGCAAAGATGTCAAGAGCTTAGAATGAATGTAGGAAGATCCTTGTATCTTAGGACAACATCATATGCATAGAGCCACCTCTATGGCTTTAGAACATTTGAAGAAGTTTGTAAGTAGCAATTCTTAATGAAGGACTAAAGACAAAGATTGTGCATGTATCATGTAAATTTAGAGAGTAATATAGATGCTACTATACTCAAAGGACCAACAACAAAGAATTTTCATACATCAAAGTGTCGTAAAGCAAAAAAATACATAGTAAATCATTTCCATGGTTTTAATCTATGACCGTAACGGTCATCTTCCTTTATGTATCATAAATATATTGGGTGTTCTAATTTTTGAGCCAATGCAAGGAAATCCTTTAACTTGGAGAGAACAAAGTCTCATGCAAATAGTTGCCTCTAGGTTCTGAGATTAGGAGTTTGTAGATAATTGAACTCATGCAATATTTGTTCTTAAATGCAAGAAAAGTTCATGCACACATTATAGTATCCCATATATTTTTTTCATTTTTATTATGATTGTCCAAAATGGCCATCTCCAACTTTGCATTGTGGATACATAGATGTGAAGAGCCTAGAATGAATGTAGGAAGATCCTTGTATCTTGGGGGGGTGGGGGGGGGCAACACAAAACATCACATGCAGAGAGACACTTGTAGGTTTTTAGAACATTTGAAGAAATTTTAGTAGTTCTTATGAAGGACTAAAGACAAAGATTGTGCATGCATCATGGAATCTTAGAGAGTAAAGTAGATGCTACATCTCCATGGGATTCATTTGAATGACCATACTGACCATTTTGGGATATGCATTAGGAAAAATGATTCAATAATGTTGAATTGGGCCAAAAATGAATTGCTAGTGGTATGTCATATGCCACAAAAAAAAGTCTCTAATGTACGCCTTCACCTTCTCATTATACTTCTTTGGATGACTTGCTTATTTATGGATGACTACAAATTGCAACACGGATTAGAGTCACATTGCAATTTATTAGATTTCTTAGACCTTAGTATGGCTCCTCATTCTAATCATTTCAAGAAAGAAGCTTGAGCTAAATAGTCGAGATGAGAAAGACATGTTTTTAGTACTAGACTACTATTCAAAGAACCCTCTTCTCATAGAATTCCCCAGGAATGTTTTTTTGGAATGTATAGGTAAAAATCACATCTCTACAAGGCTTAGTAGCTTTGTAAAAGTTAGCATGATCATTTGATTATAGGAAACCCATGTTTATGATTTTGACCAGTATTGCTTCACCCTACAATTATATTATTTCTCTTGCTCAAGAAATTAGGGATATATATTTTTCCTCCAAAGATTGATTCACAACATTATGTTGTGGGCAAGTGGGTCTAAAGCTCCTACTGTGAACTTGGATTTCAGTTTTAGTCTTTCTAAAATATATGCCCCTCCCTTTGCTTGATGGACTTTGATTGATATACATTTCATTTTTGTGTGGACTTTAATATTTACATAGGTTCTTTAGATGGCTTAGGAAGCATTACAAGTTGTATGATGCGCCACTCATTTATATAAGATAACCATCTTAAATAATATGAGAGGTCCAAATGTCAAACCTACTTAAGCTAGATCTCGTGAATTTTTGACAAGAACAAATAAAACAATACCCTCTATAGAATTTTTTTTTTTTATTGGAAAAAATATGAGGCATATCACAATAAATGAAGTAAGACTTAGTACAATTTCTACCTTACATCTAGACCTTGATAGTCCTTGCAAAGAGATGTTGGATAGACTCGACAATTGTAACAAAGTTGTTGACTCAATGAAAAGATGCCAACTATATCTGCTAAGAAATGGAGACTTGTCTTTCTCTTTTATATGCTCGAGCATAAAGAGAGCAACAATTGATTTTATGGCATGATTATAAATAATCAAAAAATCAATGAATTGTCATCTATGGTCCAAACCTTCAGAAATTTCTTTGTGAAGGTGAAATTTGGAAGTGAAAAAAACCTTTGATGGCTATGTTAGGAAAATGTATTAAGCTTGAAGTTTCCTTTCAAAAGTTTGCATGTAGTGAGATCATTTCATATTGTTTATTTGCTTTTGGAGTGATTTAGATTGTGACCTTACACATTGCCTCCCTTACAACATTTTCTTTTTTTACTTTATTGAAGGTCTTATTATATTTATTGAAAACATCCTTTGTCACAAACTATCGCCCTTTTAACATGTTAAATAGTTTCCATGAAATCATTGCGAAGGCCTTAGTTTGATGTCTTGCCTCTATTTCACCTAAAATTTGTTCTATGGAACGATTTAGCCTTATTAGAAAAAGAATGTTTTTGGATGCAATTCGTAGTATTGTGGAATAAGATCAATTCTTCTTTTGCTAAATTCATTCAACTTCTAAGACTTGAATTAGATGAAACTTTTTATGAAGTTTTCTTCAAGTACCTATTTTATTATAGTGAAATGACCGGTGTTGCATACTGGTCAAATCAAAATTGGCAACGTCAAGCACAGGAAAGTTGAATCTACTTAAATGCACGACTGGCAAATCGACGTCAGTATCTCAAGGAGATGGGCGAGTTTTCCAGGTATAGTCTATGATGAGGTTTGTGTACGTTCATTCATTGAGTCCTTGGTAGACTCTTGTGCTTGGAGGATGGAAAATGGATGGGGATCATCTTTTAGGATTGGCAAGATAGGATGTCAGGGTTAAGCGGCTTGGTGCAGTGCTTTGTTTGGGAGATATATCAGAGATGAGGCTTGGAACGCTCATTGGAATGAGATCATTGACCTTGGATGATGTATGGCTATTTGATATGCTTGGATGTGAGGGCATCTTGGTTATAGATGCGGGCCATTATCGAGGACCTGATTTGGTGACCAGTGGTGTAGCAGTAGATCTACAGGTGACATGTGTTGATATGACATGATACCACAATTTGCACAAGCCTGGCCATGTATTTGATGATCATTCGTGTTGGTTTGCATGAATGTGTGCTTACATGTTACCTTGTCACGAGAGTGTAGATCTGAGTCGGATTCATGTGCGTTTATGCAGTGGCTACGTAAAAAATAAAGTAATCATTTGCTATGCTCAGTGACGTGTCGTTATGTCTACTAGATGTCTATCTAGTGAGGGTATAGTCTTCGGATGATAGTAAGATTTCCTCAGGTTGAGCCACAGTCGCTCATTTGTGTCAGCTTCACAGATCTGTGTTTGTAGGTGTCTGATAGGATGTCAGCCTAGATTGATGGAGGATGTAAGTCTCATGGTGACAGTGGGATTTTCTCAATTTGAGCCATGTCGCTCATGTGGTCCACTTGTGGTCAAGTTGGATGGAGACAAGTCAGCTATTCGAGAGTTGAGTGTGAGTCAAGTACAATGTGATAAGAGTGAAAGATAAAGAACTTATAGCAATGTCGCCCTCTTCAAAGCATTCTCGGGCTTCGCAAAGGTCGCCATGGTAGCTTTGATGGGAGTTGATCTGATGTATATTTTTATGTAAGCTTCAAATGTGATACTATAATAAATGTACAATTAGTCAGTTTACTATATTTGGTAGTAACTGGGACTTGACTTGCAATCGATATATTGGTCGGGGGCATTCAACCTGTAACTGACTACTTGGATTAGCTGGGTAGCCACAATGATAGGAAGTTAGTCTGTATAGTTGATTTGGTTTTGTTATGCTATACTTGAGGGTATAGCAGTATATGAGGTTAATATTGGGCCTAATTGTAGTTTGGCATGTGGTAGGCCAGTTTAATAACAATTGTCGGGGACATGCAGTTTGAATGTTTCCTATATGTACAGTTTTTCTTTGTAATACATTAACTTTTGTTGTGCCATCTTTGAGAGCTTGAGAGGTGTAGCTATGGTGAATGTTTGATGTGATCAACATACTGCACTAGATCCTAACAAAAAGTTAACTCTACATCCTTATATTTAAAATCACCAACACCATTATTGAAACTGCAATTGTAATTTCAACATCTGAATCACTAGACTTTATAATAACTAGTCAACATAATTAGGCACATCCAAATTATTTATGCCGATTCAATGAAAAAGCAAAATTAAAGCCCTACAAAATAAAACGACACGTGAATCAAAATAGAAAATGTTACACCAAACTTCAAAGCAATAAACATAAAACAACCATTCAAACATATATACCTCAACTAGCTTTTACACTTCCTCAAGTGCATCTGCAAACTTTATAGGTCTACTGTCTTTCGTCTCACTAGAAATAAAGGGCTGCATGGCTCTATCATGAACATCTCTCTCGCCTCGATTATACCTAAAACACAAACATCATATTACAAACTCCAGAAACAAACAATAACAACAAAATTGTAAAAAGTGTCAAAAAGGTACTTAAAATATAATTCAGATCATGATGACCAATAAGCTTCATTCCAAATTTAGCAAAGACACCAACTGAATCCAAAATGGGTGATTTCAGCACCTCGACCAATTTTGTTTGTGATTTTTTTGTCATTTATTTTGATCCTGGATGCAATCTCACAAGTATATTGTCTCAATGTATTTTTACCAACATGAACCTTAGAAAACCTAACATCACCAAAATCTTTCCAGTTTCCAAGAGGTTTTAAAAAATAAAACATGTGAAAAAGGCTCTAATATAGTCTGCAGAGGATGACGTCCCTTGAAAACCTTATAAGTCTCAACAACATCTTAAATATAAACATAACAAAAGGACGTTGCAAATCAAGAGAACAATGCAATATATATAGATCTTCTAACTCTTTTTTTTCAAACTTGATTCAACTTACAAAAGCATAAAAAATGCAAAAGCAAAACAAGAATCACTACTACAAAACTCAAACGTAAACTAATGCAAAATAAAATACATAATATAAGAACAAATATCAGGAAGATAGCATAAAGTACACCAAATACTCTCCAACTTGATCACTTTTAAGATTGAAATCTATATTTGTCAATTCTGAGTTCAATACCTTCACGAACGAAAAGAATTCTACGTATACAATTTTACAAACTACATATTACACCCTTTTCGTAGACTCAAAACAACTCAATAACAAATTTTGTTTGTCCAAAAATATACCCTTGTTAACTACAAAAAGACGTCATCTCAAAACAAATCACAACAAATTTTGTTTGTCCAAAAATATAGGTGGATTACAACAAGAACAACAAGAAGTGAATGGGCACATTGTGTCCATAGCAATCCATTTAAGGCAAGTATGGAGTATATGCCTATAGGATATAGCCATAGCCATTAAGATCCAAGCTCCCAAGGAATTCTATCATTTTGGTTGATCTTGATCTTGATCTTGAGCTGGGTTGAGAGGGAGGGCTAGGCAATGGAGGAATCAGCAAAGAAAGTGGAAAAAACAGCCAACAACAACACAAAGACAAAGGCCAAGGAGAAGGCGAAAGTGGGGCATGGCAGCAGCATGTTTTCTGAGAAGATCGACGAGGTGTCGCGGAATGCCATATGGAGGGAGCACTGCGCTAAGTCTACCAATCAACAAATTATTTCCAGCCATTACACTTTGAACCCTCTCACAGGTGTTTTGTTCTGCCTTATTTTGCCTTTTTCTTAAAATTTTCAGGGCAGTTTTGCAATGCATGATGTTTTCCATCACTTTTGCATCAAAGCTGTTCCGATCCATACTAAATTTCTGAAAGCTTTCGATTGTTTTGTATCTAGTTCAGGATTGTTGTTGAAACCCTAACTGACTTGCGGTACTTTGCTTAACCCTGAGCTTGATTTCTGGTCTTCTTCTTATGCCTTGTTTGATGCAGCCATTCCGATCCCTGAAAAGCCCAACCGTTGCCACCCTTCCATCAAAGGTAATTCTCTCAAGTGAAGTATCTTGTGTATTTGAACTCGATGCGAGAGCAATTATGGTTTTGTATACGAGGCTGAAAAAAATGTAACCGCATTGAAAGAGAGGGTTGCAGGCGCATGAATACGAATCAGGTGATGACTTTTGAAATGGGATGTGCAGTGACACAGGAGGAGTATGAGGAGGCCAAAGCTTTTCTTGGAAACACTTATACTTTGAAGAACACCGATCTGACCCCGCCAGAAAAGTACGAAGTCCCAATCACCACATCCCACGAATATGGCTGGTGTAGCAAACCCTTGGTACGTTTATCATACAGTTTCGACGCCCACGCCCCTATTCTTATCAAGAACACCACTTATTAGAAATTGCTCTAGGGATCTAAGCATAGATTTTAAGGATCTTGCATTCCACCTTTGAAAAGCCTTTCCCTTGGCATATATTCAAAAATTTATGAACCAGTGTGTGTACTAATGCACTTGCTATAAAGCTCGTAAGGTTTTGGCTGAACATTTTTGGGGCCAGACGCATGCTGCTTTGTCAATATTAAATACCGAAGGGAACCATTTTTTAAGGTAAGTTTGCCCTGAGTTATTGCCCTTTCGGAAAGTCTTTCTTGCAATGAATTGGCAGCATAAGCTTGAAATTTGGGGATTTCCTCAACATTTTGTGGCTTGTTGCAGGTTGAACCAAACGAGATATCAAATTTCCCGCACAGCTCTTGTGCAATCACCAAATTTGCAGCTAAATACCAAGAACTGATGCACACCACAGCTTTTTCTAAAAAGGATTTTGTACCCCGGAGTAGAAAGAAAGTTGTAGATGCTCCAGGCACCGGCAGTGGAACTATTGCGGTCCTTGAAAATCAATCTGACTCTGCAAAGATTCCTGCAGGCATTGCTTATGAATTGACTCCTTCCCAAACGGTCGATGTACTTCCTCAGGGTGATATCCCTCCCTTGCCAACATCAACAAATCCCAATGCTGTTCCTCAGGGTGATATTCCTCCCTTGCCAACATCAACAAATTCCAATGCTGTCTTCGATCCTCCTGTTCCTTCGTCAGTGGCCTGACAACATGTTCAGGACTAGAAGATCTCACTCCACTTTGATTTTCTCTCCTGTCCTTGTTGAAGTTTGAATTTTTAATCTTCCTAACAAGCCTTGTCCTCAATACCAATAGGCATTAATGTAGCTAGTGTTTCCATAACAAAAACAGCCATTCAAGTGTACAATATGGTTTGTCTTCTCTAAATCGATGCTCAAAAGTGCAAGTTAACGTGAATTGCATCCAATTATAGTACAACAATTCGGAAAAAGTCTAATAGTAGAAGCTTAGCAAGGTGGTTGCAACTAATATAGTCTGTAATCTGAGCTACCTATGAAAATATCAGCAGGCGGAAATTAAACTTTGACCTTTGAAACAGAAGACTCAATAAAGCATATTCCAAGCATGGCATTTGGATCAGATAATGTTTGACATTTAAGCAACCACTGCAGGAACTTCAAAGCAAATGTAAGCTGGTGTTCCTATAATGCACGTATTTGCTGCGTGTCTTTGCACATGCTGCACTAAACTGCGAGGACAATTCTAGGCAGATGAATGAATGATACATAATGCTCACTCTAATCACATATGATCAATTTTTTGGATGGGATCGATCATATATTCACAAAGGTTGATGCATATTGACTACACAAGAACAATATTAACTACATATGTATTATTGTTGATGACATGTAGGAGTCAATACTGAGTTCAATATTAAAGAGGAGATGTCGTCTACATGATTTAAGTTTATACTAAAGAATGGAACAATTTTTTGGATCAGCCAAGTGTTTTATAAATTTCAAAAGTTTGTTAAAAATGAGATTCAAAGAAAGTTTCTTAAGACGAAAAGTAAGGGAATCTAATACATTAGTTTTTGTGGACGACATCGAGTGTTTCATGCATTGCCATTGCAAAATTGTTTAGGAACGTCAGCGATCCATGACTCGGGTCGCAAATTTTGTCTTTTATTTTGTGGAAAAAAGATTGATGGCCAATTTTTTTTTTTGATAGTCTAGTTAGTATTAAATGAACTTGGAAATCATCAATGAATGCATTAGAAGAACAGTGTATTGATAGATTGGAAAGAGGCAAAAATAGCATTGCATAGAGGCTAGAGCCATATTGATCTAGTTAATTATAAATAGAGAAATTGTTGGCACTGTATAAAATGTACTCGTATTTTGTTGAACACGTTAAGTTGACTCACGTTTTTGTCACAAGCTCTAAGATGGGTGCTTATGTTTTATGCTTCATAATTGTTGCTGGTTTGTTGTCATTCAATACCATTCCCATGTGATTTCATTTCACATAATACAAAAATGGAAACGTTCAATAAAGAATCACTTAATGGCCCAAAATTGGACAACACTCCTCTTGGAACTCCAAGCAAACTAGGTAGGTGAACTACTCTTTAAAACACCTATAATCTAATACTCATATGGGCACTCCCCCAAGAAAAAACAATTTTTTTTTTGTTTCAGGAAACTCTAATGGGATTCCCAAATCGCGTTCCGGATCACATTTTGAAACGGAACGTGCAACATTGGTTCCATGATATGATCATCTTACTTTATTTCATGGAGATCAACTTGTTGAAGAAGATTGAGTTTCTTGACATACTCCTCTTGCATGGCTTGTTGCCATACCTTTTCCTTCATGGCTTCATGAAAGAACTACGGCTTGTCTACATCCATTGGGTTGCTTGTGTAAGCTTAGCATCCTCTCCCAATTCCATACTCTCAAACTCTGCAATTGGGTTTGAAAGACTCGTGCCATGAATAATTTGGAAACAACAATGTCTTGTCATATAATCAAATCGCAAATACATGTTCTTACAAAAAAATTGTCATGAATATATACTATATACCAACCTCCTCGGGTAGAGTATCATCCGACATCTGCACATCAACTCTTGTTGCGTGTTCCATTTGAAGACGTGTCTTGGCTTGCAATCTTGTCAAAACCATGTTGTATAATCAACTCATCAATTTTTATATCAACGGTACTGTGCTAAGAGACCTTCTAGCACCTTGTTCACTACTCTCTCCTTCTTCCATCATGTGTCCCTCTTTGATTGTTTCCCAATACCACCTAGGTACCTTCTTCCTAGTGGTAGGCGATCTGTTGATGACCACGTATCCCATCGTACTGTCTTAGTCTTCCACTTCTCCCCAGTTTTGCCCTCCCTGATGTTGTACATGATCTTGTGCTAATGTTTCTTCCAATTTATCTGGAGTTTTCACTTGGTTTATTGGTAGAGACAATGTCCTATTGAAGATGGATTTCCTTGTATCCACTGATTTTTTCTGTGAAGAAAATGCTTGGTACACTTGTTGATAATCCAAAGTAGTGATGTTCCAAAGCAAAGAGTGTGTCTTCTATGTTTGGCCACATCCTAGTGATATTCACATCACTATAATATTCAAATAGGTCATTATGATATCGATATCTGAAAAATTTATCTTCATATTGATTACCCCAACGATTATCATCATATTAATCCTCAAAGATGATATTGTTATATACACTTTGATAGAAAATATTAATTTTGGCTACATCAACATTTTGGTTGGTATCCTTGTTGCTCGTGTAGAAGTTCTTTTGGGTGACTCAAAAACACATGATTCAATTCCTCTATTCCCTTTGAGTCAATGTTAACTTGAGAGATTTTCTCGAACATGTATATGCTCATACCGTCACTCTTCTGTGTTGGAACTTTGCTTTGACACTTCAACTAATCATTAAGGCTCTCGGACAAAACTTGATCTTGATTTTTCAAATTGATCTTCATCAACTTGACCATTGGTTTTGTTGATGTCGATTGATCTCTTTGGAAGAAGAATCGAAATTAGTAGCTTTGCTCTCAAGAATGGTATTCATCAACATCATCAAAAGGTTTAAGATCTTGCTTGGTCAAAACACTTCGATTGATATCCAACTTTGGCTTGGAATATTGCCTTTGGATTATAGGAAATGTCGTTGTGAGATCATCAATAGTGGTACACAATTCAGAATTAGTAGTTTGAATATCAATTGGCTATCATGGAATACCAGTCAAGATATAGTCAAAACGAGCAACCATCTTTTGGTACATTTTTTCCTATCGCAATATTATTTTGTGAGGGAGCAAGTCATTGCAAAGGAGGTGGAGCTTCAACATGTGTTCTCAAGGGAGTGTGTAGCTGTCCGCTGATAAGCGAGACATAGTCTGTGAGAGACATAGTTTTCTCTCATGCCAACGCGCTGTGTGGGCTTGTCACGCAGTGCTCAAAGGCAAAAAGATCAATAGATGATATTGTAGCTGTTACAAATCTTTCTAAGTTGTTTAATTTCGAATGTATTATTGTCTGATTGTTGTTTTGTGTATCCAATTTAGTTGTTTACTCATTCCACACTCTGGTATGATCTTGTTGAATGTTGAAACAATTCAAACATAGGTCAATGGTGCCCGTCTGATCCCAAGGCAATTCTAACCCTAGTAAATAAGTGAGAGGGATTTGGCACCCTGTGTGTGTAAGTCCAACCCGATAATCACATAGTTATTTGATTAGTTACAAGTCAATAAAAGTCTATGCTAAAACTAGTTGAAGAGGGAGTGTGAAAGTTTCAACTAGTTTGATTATATTTGCTATATTTCTATCCTAACCTCATGGATTTGGCACTTTCACATAAAGTATTTTTTCTCTCGGCCACTCCATTTTGTTGTGGTGTCCTTGGAGTTGTGTACTCCCTCTTGATCCCATGCTCATCACAAAAAGCCTTGAACTTGGTAGATATGTACTCTCCACTATTGGCACTCCTTAAGCACTTGATCATTGTGGAAAATTGGTTCTCCCTTGCATTCTTGAACTTAACAAAGACATCATACACTTCATCTTTTCTCTTTAGTAGATAGATCCAACAAAATCTACTAAAATCATCAATGAAAGTTATATACATATTAGCTCTACTATTGCTAATTGTAGTAAATCCATGAATATTCGAATGTACAACTTGAAAAGGCTTTGTAGATCTAGATGTAGATCTAGCATAAGGTAGTCTATGTGACTTTGACAAAGCACAAGACTCACAAACATGATTTATGCTACTTAAGGATTTTGGAAGACCAATCACAACTTTTTTCTTAGCCATTACCTCCAATGACTTGAAGTTGAGGTGTCCCATCCTTTTATGCCAAACCTCTTGAATAGGTATTTGCTTACTTCCCACAAATCCAACTTGGTTAGCAATAACACAAGCATCTAGTTTGAACTATTGGATTTACTCCTCCTACTCTCCTAAATCCCAACTTTAATCTGCCTCCATTCATGCTGCATATTTTTCTAACGTTGTCACACAGTCTGCATTTTTTTTCACACGCAAATTCGCACAGAGGAAGAAAAGACGAATGAATCGCGACACTGTGTTCTTACACAGGTCATGGTGATAGGTGAAAAGGGGACACTACCTTACTGAATGCCAAAGGTGCCCTAACAGATAAGGTACCCTGTAAATCTTATCCTAAGGCCATTCGTAAGAGTGACGCACTTTTGCGTCATCACCAACGTTCACTTCAGTACTGGTTGGCGTCGCACTCTTTTCATGCTCACCCCATGTAGTTGCGCTAACAGATTGGACAACGATTGTAGCCACCCACAATTTCCTACAGACAACACATCCACTCTATACTTTCGCATCTGCACACTTGTAATATTATGTATGTATATTGGATACCATCTGCGTATTCTATGATGATGAATTCTGATGAAGCAAGATAAGTCTAGAACAAGTGAAGGAGGTTTCATTTCTCATTACAGACAGAAATAAGCTTTGTAGGGCACGCGGTTTCGTCCGCTTCTCTACCGCATTATTGACTTGTATACTTGATATACTTAATCTGACACAGTTCATTTGTTCAACGTTTTAGATCTGTCAATATTGCTATGCTTATTCTTCATTCTGTATGATCTTTCTTGTTGCTCTTTCTGGTAATAGACAATTAACTTTTAGTCTTGTCTTTTGTGAATAATTCACGACTAATTATCAGTCGAGCACAGTCTAGCTCTTCGCGACAGATAATTTGTCTTGTAATTCGCAACAAATTATTCATCTAGCACTTCATCCATTCAAATGTTTGGCTACATAATCTAAAATGACTGTGATTTCTATCACTAAAGTTCTGTTCATTCTAATAGGCATAGTCATGTTTAGGGAGAGAGTCATTTAACTCATTCCCCTGCGCACAAACATTTTTTCTGTTCGAGTTCGTTTCTTGTTCGTGTTCGTCATTTATTCTTCCTCCCTCTCTCCCAACATGGTATCAGAGCAATCTTTATAGTTTGATTAGCTCCCATAGTACAAGACTCTACTAGCCGATAGAGTAATTGTTTTCTTGTTCTGTATTTTTCAGTATCAGATTTTCATTCTTAAGTCACTGATAGTTTCTCCTATCACTTAGACTAATTCTTCCACATGGATTCCCAAGGGAAAGCCAGTCCTCTCATGGACAAGCTTGATGGAGCCAATTACCATCTGTGGAAATTTAAGATGAAGACTGTACTAATGGAAAAAGAATTGTATGACGTTGTTACAGGTGCAGAAGGAAAACCCGAAGTGGACAACGCGACAATCACCAGATGGAAGCTGAAGGATGGAAAAGCTTTCGCGCTGATCATCCTCAACATCACGGATACACAGATCGGCCATGTATCCGAGGCTCAGACATCAAAAGAAGTCTGGGACATCTTGAACACGCTATACGAAGTGCGAGATGTAGCTTCTAAGCTACATCTCAGGAAGAAATTCTACTCCCTCAAGATGACGAATGGTGATTCTCTATAGAATCACATTAATCAATTCAAGAACCTGCTAAGGCAAATGGCCGCTATCGGATCTGTCATAGACGATTAAGATGCAGTGATGCAACTGCTTACAAGCTTGCCAAGTTCTTATGACAGCTGGGTGATGATCATCACAACTCATCCAGAGTTGACTCTTTCGAGAGTCATCACTATGTTGTTGTAGGAAGACACGCGAAGGAACGAAGCCTCAAGTTCCTTAGCTGATTCTCATGCCTTGTACACCAACAAAGGCACGACAAAGCAAAAGAAGCCATCAAAGCTAGACCAGAAACCAGCTCAGCACAAGGAATCGTCGAATCCGTAGACAAAGAAGAAGCTGTTTAGCAGATACTGCAAATGAAACAACCATGAAATACAAGACTATCGAATACTTCAAGCGAAGAACAACAACAAAGGGCAGTCGAATCAAGTAGCAAATGCAGCTGCAGAAGCTCCACAACATTGGTAGAAGGGTGAGTAAAATGATCACAATGCGAGTAAAATGGCAAATAAAGAGATGAATAAAAAAAAGAATATTCAATTTTACTCATTGAACAATCTGTTGACAAATTGAACAATATATTGAGCATGGTGAAAGTGGCAAATAAAAAAAACTAGCAGATAAAGAGTTTTTCAAATTAGCGAGTAATAAAAAAACATGACTAAAGATTTTAACTCGTCGTCTCATGAGATTGCAAATCAAAGCCTACTCTACTCACTGATAGGTCAAAACATAAAAAATCTTACAAAATACAAGAAAAAATAAGTAGGGCAATTAAAAAAAAAAGATGTTTTTGAAGAATTACAAAAAACAACAAAAACACTTCAAAAAGCATCGTCTCCCCGACAACGGCTTTTTAGTTTTGCATGATGAATCATCATATGACAAAGCACCTTCACACATGTGCGATTAGAGGGATGATCAGTACCACGAGCTCTCACTTATTGTATATATAGAGCCACATTTGGCCATAATCATAATGAAACACCAATCTTGGTTTTGGAGGCAATTTTGTGTCAATCTGTCCATTTGTCTTGATTTTTCTTGAATGTTTTGAGTTTCTATCATAGTGTACTTGATTTTCAGGTTGGAGTCCGTACTTTGACAGGGTTTCACACGTGTGAAACCAGCAAGTACATTTACCTTCATTAATGATTGTTCTTGTTAGGATTTTATGTCTAGAATTGATCTAGATTGATCTTAATCTGATGTAGATTGATAGATCAAGTAAATCTAACATCCAATCCCTCTTGAGTATCAGATTAGGATCCACTCTTGGTCCTTTTTGTACTTTTTGCACATGGCATCAGAGCCTAGTACAAGAGGTTTTGTTGAAATTGATAGGGTTAATCCAAATCAAAGCCAAAATTAGCAGTTTTTTGGAAACTAGTCAAATTTTGTGTAGCGAGTTGGATTTGATAGATATTCTCAAAATTTTTGGACCAGAACTTGTTGTTGGCTGTAGGAACCCTTTTCACACGTGTGAGGCCGTACAGCTCCGGTTTTGACTGAGAAATTTCAAAAATTTGTAGAATTTGACTCACATACCCAATTTGAGTGATTTTTGGTGCAAAATCAAGCATTTTCTATAGTGAATCTAATGCCTTGATTAGTTCTTGGATTAGATCAGCCAAAAAATTAAATTAAAGCTTGAAAAAGGTGCATTAATTGATCTTCTCTGATTTTTTGAGTGTATGTTGAAGTTAAGAGAGATTTTGCTAAAAATCATAGATTAAGGAGTGATATGCAAGGTGAGAGGTTGAAGTCCATTGTACCATCTGTCTAAATTTGTTCAAGAGTGATAGGGTCAAGTTTAGAGCATTAATTAGCTAGAAAACATCTTTGGATCTGTCCTCCAAGTGAAACCTTTGAGAGTTTCTAGTGCATATAGAGCATCTATGCAAATCTTTTGTAGAATTTGACATAGATTGGCTTAAATTGAGAGGTCTAGAAAAGAGATTGAGATCCAAGTCACATTGTTCAACCCTACTCAATTTGTTTGAGTGATTGTAAGGTTTTAAAAGAGTCATTAAGGTGTCTATGACAAATGTGTAGAGAGAGATCCAATTTTCTAAGAGTTCCTTCCTTTGGAGAGGGCAAGATCTAGAAGCTCATTAATTTGTCTTTTCCTATGTGATCAAATCTTTCTAAGTGGCATTAGCTCTTTGAAGCACAATATCTTAGTGAGAAAAATCACAACTTTTGATTTTGAATTTCATTCCAAGTCTTAAAAGGTAGAGTAATTGGTGGAATCCAAATAGGAGTGATTGAATTCAATTTGTTGAGCAAAAATTGACATAGTATGTATGAAACTCAAATTAGTTCTATTCAACTTTCTTTTTGAGAGTGTGAGGACAAGAAAGACAAGTCCAATGAAAGGTGTTTCCTTTGTGGAAAGATGAATGAGGCTTGGAGTCTCACAAGGACTTGCAAGATTTGTCTTCAAGAGTCCATCACAATACATGTCAAATCTTTTGAAATTTTTCAAGTGCATTGTTTGGTTCAAGATGCAAAGATAGATGTCAACTTCATGAAAGTAACTTGGATTTATTTTATGTCCTTGGAAAGTATTTTGCTTGGAACTTTGGACAAGTTCAAACTTATTGTTATTATCCAAGAGAAATCAATCAAGAATAAGGAGCAATCACAAAATGAAAATAGTTTCATTTATGCTCTCATATCAACTTATGAAGATCTATTTTGCTTTGAAGGGATTTTTGTATCTCAAAGGTGGCTTAAGGCAATACTAGTTGAGTGTGATGCCTTAAAGTATAACAAAGCATGTTTTCCTTGTAAGCTTACATTAGTTATGAAGTCAAGGAAATGGAAATGTCTTCATAATGTAAATTCTTTTAGTTTCAATAAGATCATGAATGATGTGTTCATTCATAAAGATGAAAATTGCAAGTTTTCAATCTTAAAGGCAAGTTGTAAACTTCTTATGAGAATAAGTGAAGCATCCAAAGTGGACACTTATATCCATAAGCAAGTAGTTAGCCTTATTGAGATGGAAATGCCTTTGATTTCAATATTAAAAAAATCATGCCAAGTTGTGGTGATTTTTGGACTTATGTTTCTAGCATAAGTATTCTTGATAATCATAGGAAGTGCATATTAAATGGTCATATTTGTTGTGATCATTATGAGACATGGAGGTCTCGGATTTCCATCAAGAAGGAGCATCTTGAAGAAGATCTTAAGGAGTCATCTCAAGGTTCAAGTGTGCCGAGGATTGAGGAGGAAAGTCCTTCTCAAGGTTCAAGTGTGTCAAGGATTGAGGAGGAGAGACCTTCTCAAGTTATGATTCCAAAAAGAAACTCAAGAAATATGGTTGAGTCCATGTGGCTCACATTTCAAGGGAAAGAGGGGCATATCTCATGTGGTATACATCTCATACTTACTTCTCTTATGTCATTTGATGAATCAATTTGCTTTAGTGAGATCATTGCATCTCAAAATTGGAGTAAAGCCATACTAGTTGAGTATGAAGTCTCTCTTGAGAACATAGATGATGTTCTTGAAAGTTTGAAATTGATTTTAAATCAATTAGAAAGCAAATGATTATCTCATCAAATGTATGCTCTTGAGTCATGTAAGAGCAAAAGTGATTTGTTCACTCATAGTTTGAAAATTTGCATTGAGGCAAATTGTAAACTTTTTATGAGAGTAAGTGAATCATCTTCTAAAGACACTTATCTCCATAATGAAGTATTTAGCCTCATTGGATCTGAGAATAGCATGGTAAACAAGCATGAAGATATGATGCAAACACTTTGTTATTATAGCATTCATAGTCTTGCCAATTTGGATGAGTCTAATTCTCTAGATCATGGTAACATGATGTTAGATCTTTGTGATCCTATTAAGTCAAGAAGAAATCTTTATTTTCTATTGGAGGAGCATGCACATGAAGAAGGAGCAAGCCTCAAGGTCAAGCATCTACATGAAATTTGGAAGGAATCAATTTTGGAGGTGCTAGGATGGTGCAAAGCTCTCAAGTTCATCAAAGATGTCAACATCAAATAAGCACTATCATGGATATGGTGATTTCAAATCAACATCAAGCTCATTGGCTGATCTTCACACCTTTTGAACCAGCAAAGACCAATTCAGCCCATGGAGTCAAGTTCAAGATCATCATGTTTTCCATCAAGCTAGATTTTTGAAGAGGAGTGTGAAAAATGCAAAAAATAAGCTTGGTAGAGGCCAAAAATCTTGTATATAGATAAACACACATGTGTGGAGCCTGTTCCCACGTGTGAAAATAGTGTACTTGTCATGTACCATAATCATATATGTTGTACATATGATTTAATTCAAGCTCTAGTGGCTAAAATGGCCAAAATAGTTTTCTAGACATATGACACATGGCATCAATCTATTGATTGCATGAGCCACATCCTTTGGTTAGATGTCATATCCCATGTGTAGAGGACAACTCACACTTGTGGAATAAGCTGAAGTAGGCAAATTTTGACTTCTAGAAGATTTCCAAGTAGGTCTCCATATAGAAGGAAAATGGACCAAAAGTGCTCA
Organism: Diphasiastrum complanatum; assembly: GCA_029204225.1. Lineage (NCBI taxonomy): Eukaryota > Viridiplantae > Streptophyta > Lycopodiopsida > Lycopodiales > Lycopodiaceae > Diphasiastrum > Diphasiastrum complanatum. The sequence goes on from CM055093.1 coordinate 49,401,352, forward strand.
AAATAGAAGGTTTTGTCCAAGTGTTAGTTTTGCATGATGAATCATCATATGAAAAGAACCTTCACACATGTGGGATTAGAGGGATGATCAGTACCACGAGCTCTCACTTATTGTATATATAGAGCCACATTTGGCCATAATCATAATGAAACACCAATCTTGGTTTTGGAGGCAATTTTGTGTCAATCTCTCCATTTGTCTTGATTTTTCTTGAATGTTTTGAGTTTCTATCATAGTGTACTTGATTTTCAGGTTGGAGTCCGTACTCTGACAGGGTTTCACACGTGTGAAATCAGCAAGTACATTTACCTTCATTAATGATTGTTCTTATTAGGATTTTATGTCTAGAATTGATCTAGATTGATCTTAATCTGATGTAGATTGATAGATCAAGTAAATCTAACATCCGAATCCCTCTTGAGGATCAGATTAGGATCCACTCTTGGTCCTTTTTGTACTTTTTGCACAGAAGACACTACTCAAGTTAACAGGGTAAGTAATAAACATGCATATTTTCTTGTTTATAAAAACTTTGTTATTATAAGTTAAACTATTGTGCTAAAGTGACATGTACTTGATTTTTGTTTCTCATAGAGAAAATATTTTCAAAATAAAATATGCATGCCTCAAGTGTGATGGACAAAAGATGCATGAAAGACGCATTATTGAAAATCATTTGTGGAAGTTTGGACGAAAAGAAGAAGGTAAACCATCGAATTTGGAAGACGTTGAGGTTTGTTAACTTTATATGATTGTTTTTTATTATAATCTTCGTCAATCTATATATGTCACTTATGGAATTTGTTTCATGTGTGTAGCCAATACATCGAATGCCATTCCACGGAGTTGATCCATCCATGTTTAGTTACAATCAACGTCAAGTTTTGATAGACTTGAGAAAACAAAGAATGAAACAAATTGAAGAGACAAACACAATTGGAAAAAAGAGTAATCAACTTGATTCTAATGATTATGATGATGAGGTGCAACACGATGAAGCAATGCACAACATGTTTAAATCTTACTTTGAAACAAATGAGAATGATGATATGCATGCATCTTCTAATGAAAACAGAGATCACGAACAATTTGAGATGGATGAAGACGAGATTCTATTGCGCAAGGAGGCAGACACTCCTCTATATCCTAGAGCATCCATTTCGAGACTAGTTCTAAACCTTCAAGCAACATACAAATGGAGTGATTGTAGCGTGACATCTTTATTTGGGTACTTAACGCATAACACAACTATTATACTTTATAGTGTATTTACATTAAGTTAATTTTTTTTCTTTTCTAACAACTCACATTGCTATTTTTTTAGGTTGTTGCATCGAATACCTCCAAAAGAAAATGTGATACCTAAAAAACAAAAAGAAGCACAAAAGATGATGACCGTGCTTGGAATGGATTACGACACAATACATGCATGTCCAGAAGACCATGTTCTATATAGAGGTGAGCATTCAGAAAAGCTTCAATGTCCAATGTGTAACGCTTCACGTTTTCGAGATGACATACAAGGGGATAGAGTGTCACGAAAAGTGTTACGACATTTTTTAATTATTCCATGATTTCAACGTTTATTTCAATGTAAATCTTTGGCACAACTAATGGATTGGCATGTCAAAAATCGATCTACGGATGATGTGATGCAAGTACTAAGTGATTCACCTGCATCAAAACATATTGAAGACCAATGGCCCGAGTTTAAAAATAAACCTCGTAATTTGAGATTTGGCCTTGCTATGGATGGCGTAAATCCTTTTAGCATTCAAGCGTCAACTTGGTCCACATGGCCAGTTGTGCTCGTTAGTTATAACATATCTCCATGGTTGAGTATTAAAACAAGACACTTGTTATTGGCTTTATTGATTCCAAGAAAGTACAAGGCCAAGAACATGGATGTGTATCTTGCACCTTTGGTCGATGAATTGTGCATTCTTTGGAATGGTATTCACGCTTACGACATCTCGAGACCTTTACAACAATGGAACTTCATTGTTCGTGGAATTCTAATGTGGACGATGCATGACTACCCCGGTTTAAGCGAATGTTCAGGTATCTATATAATGAATCTAATATGTTTTAGGGTTTAACGTTTGAGTATATTTAACTAAGCTTATGTTAAATTTGGTTTATGAACTATGCAGGCTTAACCACATTGGGTTACAATGCATGTTATATTTGTGGACCACTTTTGGAGGGTCGCCATAGCACAAATATGTTAAAAAAAGTGGCGTACGAAAATCATCGCAATTACTTGCCGCCTGATCTTCCTTTTCGAAGGTTGAATAGGCGATTTTTTGGAGGGCGAGGAGATAATTTTCTAACTACACCACCACCCCCACACATGGGAGTAGCGGAATGGCTTAAACATCACGACGTTAATTCTTCATGGAATGAATCCATTGATGTTATGAAACGGCTGTCTATTTTTCATAAATTACTCTATTGGAGAAATTTATTGATAAACCATCTATTGGATCCTATGCACATATTCAAAAACGTCGGTGAATCCTTATGGAACCGCATCCTTGGCATAAAAGACAACTCTGCAGCTCGTAAAGATCTACAAGCGGCCGATGTGAAAGGACCCTATTGGATTCAATACACCGAAGGTGGAGATGAGATTCTACCTAGCGTGCCATTGATTCTTACAAAAGAGCAACTCTCATATGTTAAACATGTCATAAAACAAATGAGAACTCCAACAGGCTGTGCACATTCTTTATGCAAATCATTTACCAAAGATGGTAAATCAAGTGGATTGAAATCACATGATTGGCATAAGATGTTGCAATTCATACTTCCACTTTCTATTCGAGGTCTCTTCAACGATGATGTACAAAATACGCTTTACAATTTGTCATCGATGATTAGGTTTGTATATTTTTTTAAGCACTTGTATAAATATGTGTTATTTCAATTATTTTATGTGTTAAACAACCTAATGTACTATCAATCTTGCAAGTGGATTTCCTCAAAAGAAATAAAAAATAGTAAATTGGATTCCATGAAAATCCAAATGATCAAAATGGTATGTTTGTTGGAAATAGATTTTCCAACTTCCTTTTTGGATATACAAGTTCATCTTCTAGTGCATTTGGTCGAAGAAGTATCAATTGCAGGACCTGTGCACACGAGATGGATGTTCTACCTTGAGCACTTTATGAAAGTTTTGAAGGGCTTTGTGAGACAAAAGGCAAGGCCAGAAGGTAGCATTGCAGAAAGTTGGCTTGTACAAGAATCTTTGTTTTATATCACCAAAATAATCTCACAATTGCATCCTGCAAGTCCAAAAATGTGGTGGAAGAAGATGATGAACGTGTTAAGGGTGAAGTACCACAAGGAAATGGTGTGCAAAAAAGACTTCCACCTCAACTAAAAGAGAAAATTGACACATTCATATCATATAATTGTGGACAAATGGAAAAGTGGATTTCAAGGTATGAAGAAGTAAAAAAGGAAAGAAACGTAACATTGAAACGAAGAAGAAATATCAATCGAAGAAGAAGGAGGGCGTTGGAGAACGACGAACCTTTGGAGCCTTCAAAATGCTCTCGTGAATGGGTTTTTGATACGATGCTAAAAGCATCCAAAAATGGAGAAGAAGTGACCGAATTAGAATGGGAATTTGTTCGCGGATGTGGATGGAAGGTTAGTGTAATATTGTTTTTGTGAAATTTTGTTTTTGTACTACTCAATATATGAATAGTATTTCTAATCACACACATTTGTTTTTTTTTGTGTGTGTTTTAGTATACATCATACACTACCATGTGGGCATATGGACACCATTACCGTGTTGAGAGAGAGTTGACAACAAGCGACGTACATATGATTGTGGTATAATGGCCAACTTTCAACAAGAGAGTCGTTTTAGTGCGAGGGACCCTAATGTCACGACCTAGACTATGTCAGCACATTGCAACATATTTATGAAGTCGATTACGAGACTAACGACAAATACTTTATTTTTTATGTAAAATGGTTTAAGGTCATCTATCGTGGAGGCAACGCCACGATTAGAAATGATAACTCAAAGTTTTTTTGAATCGACTCAACAAAATGGATATCGATGGACTCTCATGACACTTTAGTATTGCCACGACATTGCGAACAAGTGAGACTCTAAAATTTCAATGTCATTGATATTCGCAATCCAATTATTTATGTATCAATCTTATAAGACTAATTTGATTTTTTTTAATTCTTTGGCAAATTATATCCCATCCAGATCGAAGAACAAACCATACATCATAGGCTCTACCGAATGAGAACCGAACTCCAAGAGCCATCCACAAACCCGTTTGATAGACAAGAATCTAATAGAGCCAAATCTTTACATGCACGACCCTGTTTTTTATGGGGCTGACCCCTCCCAGGCCGGAACCAACCTTAATGGAGTTTCTGCGACCCACGGAGCTCATCTTGAAAGATGTACACCCAAACTAGATCTACCAAAGTTTGACAGTAGTTCGGACCCTCAAAGATTTTTGGAAATCTTTGAGAATGCATATGATGTATATGGTGAAACATCTCCCAATGCTATGGTCCAACTGTTTTCGATGACCATGATCACTAAAGCACGTGACTGGTTTTTCAACCTTGATCATGACCAAAAGACACACTGGTCAATTCTGAAAGAGTCCTTTATCAAGCGTTTTAAACCCTTTCACTTAGAAAAGAGTCCTCTTGTCAAATTGAATAACATCAAAATGACAAAAGTCGAATGCGTACGAGACTATATCGAGCGTTTCAAACGTCTCAAAAGTCAAGTGCAAGAACAGCCCTCCAAACAGATGCTCATCATCTGGTTTTTAGTCGGCCTTCGAAGATGGATTAGACGTGAGCTTAAATCCAATGATGCATACACGAGTCTAAAGCTAGCTATGTTTGATGTCATCAAGGAAGAAGACGAAGGATCAGATGTTGACGAATCCAGGGAAAGGCAAGCACCACATGCTCATGTCCATGAGTCAAAGCCGATTGAGGACACTCGAAATCAGCTTTGGAAATCCCAGTTGGAGTTGCTTATTAAGCAACATCAACTACAGATGGAGAAACTCACAAATGAGTTTCAAACTACCTTGACGTCTATCCAAAGCAGTATGCCTGGTCAGCCAAACCCTGCACAGGCATCTTATAGACGAAAAACAATATGGTGCCCACACTGCTGGGCTACGCATCCTGTTGATGCTTGTCCTTCATATCGACCTATCCACGCACATACAGTTCAACAACATGAAGAACACCCATTTCAATCTAGAAATGCCTTGTCTTATCATGAATATCCATCAGAAAGTCCAGAACCATTAACCATACAAGATGGCTATGCAGTTATACAAGGGCCACCGCACACCAGATGTTTCATTTGTGGTGAAACTAGCCACTTCATGGTTGATTGTCCAGTTAAGACCCAGTACCATGCTGAGTGTCCCGACTGTATCCGAAAACACAGTTTCAAAGACTGTCCAAAGCAAACAACTAAGATCCTACCTGCTCGTCACGTTAGTTATGACTCTTGATAGGATCCTCACAACAACCACACGAGCACCATAACACCCAACCGTTCAACCTGCTGCTCACTCAAGAAATTTCTAGCAAACTTCTACATTACCGCACAATATACCAGCTCCAAAATGCCAGAAGACACTAATATGAAATGAGTCATTGTCACAAGAAAGTGAAACCGATATACCGTCATTTGCTACAATGTCCAACCAAGAGCAACCTTCACAGGGAATTGACAGTTTTTTTTCCCCTTCTACAACCTCAAATCTATTTGTCTTTCCACATGCTGATAAGATGATGTGCCAATACACAATATTTCTCGGATTTGGAAATCCAAATAGAGATTCGGTTCTGAATCTCTTGTTCACAGAGGTCCTCAAGAAATAGTACCTTAATAATATCTGCATCTCAAGCTATATCTTACAACATCTACTATCAATGATGGTCGATTTAGTGTAAGCAACCCTGCCTTGTTTTGACAAGGGCATGTCAGAGTAAGTCACATTACTCTACAAAACAGCTGAAATATTGCAACTATCAAGGTACATTATCAATGTTGATGAATGCAAGTTTTGTTCGACAAGTGCTATACAGTTCTCACTCTCTGCCAGTTTGTTTATTTCCTTGTTGCTCTTCATTCCTAGTGTGTGATTGATTTTTGCATGAGAAATCGCTATTGCACAAGAGTCTTCTGCAGAGCATCTCCAGAACACATTTTCATTCATCTCACCATCTTCAGATTCCCTTGCACAGAGATTTAGGATTCTTGAAAAATATGCAAAATCCATGTCACATTAGAGTTTATTCCTGCATCTCATTGCCATATTCATCTTCGAGTCAACTACAACAATTTAACTATTCTAAAAAAAGTAGAATAAGCATTTCTGCTAATTCCCGAATCATCACATGCACCTTTTATCACATTTGCATCCAAGTAAGTTTGAACCTTATTCAGAACAGCCTCTGCAATTTCTTTTTTCATTTTATCAAACCGAGCATTTTTCATCATTGCCTTTGCTGCATTTCTGGGTAAAACATGACTTAAATATTCTCCAATGCATGAATGATAAGTTAAATAGTTCTTCTACATCAAACATATAAATCTCAAATTATGTTTAAAAAATTGATAATGCATATTATCAAATGCAAATCAAACTTAGATGACAAATACAATCAAATAAACGGTTTATAAGAAAACATACTTAAATGCTCGAATCCTTTTTCTCTGATTACCGCTATGTGTAGATAAGTCATCAATATTCTTTTTTGGTACTCTCTTTCTTTTCCTTTTCATCATTGGCTTTTTGATAACTTGCATATCAACAACATATTTTAAACTGTTGAATCACTTTTCCATGGATTCTAACATATCTTGGTTTGAGCCCCGAAGACTAGTGATTGTAGCATTCAACTCTGATATAACATGCTTGAGTGCATTGTTTTCGGCACTAATGTTTCACACAATGAAGCAATTATTGACTAGCAAATTTTAATTGTTGATTAAGACAAGATACGCTATGCATTCCAATATCACACAACCTTTGACAATATCAAAGTAATCCGCTATTTCCTTCGCATACAAATCTGAGAAAATGAGCTACGGACTTGAAATATGGACACAAATAGGTAGTTGGATCTCTAGGATAAATTGATCCATCCACCCACAAATCTATATTCTTATGATTATTCATTCTCAATTCTCTAACCATTTCAGCAACATTCTCTATAGCTTTTGAATTTTTCTTAATAATTGGAGTGCATTCCATAGAAAGTGCAATATGCAAATGGAACATTGCCATTGTTGAAAGCTACAATACGTAAATGCTTCAAACTACAATAAGTCAAACTGAATAGATCTAGCGTATCTTAGTTTTGTAATGTCTATGTCATGCTAAAAAATTGTCCTGCCTCATATTTCACTATAAGCATACAAAGATTTCAAAATTGCTCATTGTACTTGTCATGGCCATATTGGGTTAAAAACCTGGAATAGTCCTAATATGGTAGACCGGCCCTGTGGTATTTGAGATTGTTGGTCACGCCATGATTTAATTCCATGTCAAGGCCAGTTTGTGACCAATAACCTTGAGAGGACCCAGACACTCTAATTGAGACATATGGAGTATTGCATGTCTGTGTGATGGATATAGGCAGGAGAACTGCATAAAGAGATGTGATCTATTTATAGTTGACCTGCATGTGTCAATAATCTGATGAGCACTATCAATCAATCACCATAAGCAATCACAAAGAGAAAGAGGAAGAACACACCATCAGACTATAGCACTAACCGAAAGAGAGTAGAATAAACCCTGAATATATATATATATATATATATATATATATATATATATATATATATATATATATATATATATATATATATATATATATATATATATATATATATATATATATATATAGAGAGAGAGAGAGAGAGAGAGAGAGAGAGAGAGAGAGAGAGAGAGAGAGAGAGAGAGAGAGAGAGAGAGAGAGAGAGAGAGAGAGAGAGAGAGAGAGAGAGAGAGAGAGAGAGAGAGAGAGAGAGAGAGAGAGAGAGAGAGAGAGAGAGAGAGAGAGAGAGAGAGAGAGAGAGAGAGAGAGAGAAAACTAGTAGTTGACTATAGAATAGCCTACAGCTACTTACAGCTGTCAACAGTAAATCATAACCAGTAACAAGTTTATTATTGATTTTTAACACACTCTCTCTCAATGATAAAATTACATTTTTCTATTCCTAATAAAGTACAAAACTTTTCAAATTTACATCTACCTAATGACTTAGTAAAAATATCTGCCATTTGATCTTCAAATTTACAAAAAATAAGATCAATGGCTCCATCAAGTATTTTCTCTCAAACAGAGTGATAATGTATTTTGATGTGCTTAGTTCGAGCATGTAGAACTGGATTTTTGGCAGGGTGAATGCAGCTTTGGTTGTCACAAGAAAGAGTAGTTGCATCCACCTGTGGTTGACCTAAATCAACAAGCAATCTTTGTAGCCATACTGCTTCTTGTGTAGCATTGTTGAGTGCACGATATTCAGCTTTCGTCGAAGATAAGGCTAATGTAGGTTGCTTTTTGCTGTTCCATGAAACTGCAGCTGTACCATAACTGAATGTATGACCACTGGTAGATCTTCTATCATCAATATTACCTGCCCAATCAGCAGCTGTGTAGCCTACCAACATTGGCACTTTAAATTGATCATACTTCAAACCAAAATTCAAAGTCCCTCGAATGTACCTGAGAATACGTTTAGCAGACTTCTAGTGTGCTTGACTAGGATTTTGCATAAATTGACTAACAACACCAACAACATAAGAAATATCAGATCGTGCGTGTGTCAAATAGATCAATCTACCCACCAGCTGCCTGTACAAGTAAGCATCCACTTTTTCAGATTCATCATATGCAGTAAGCTTCATGTTGACATCGATCGGTGTACTCAAAGGCTTACAATCCTGCATATTGAACTTATAAAGCAAATCTCGTGCATACTTGATTTGTGTAAGAAAGACAACCTCTTCCTTTTGCCATACTTCAATGCCAAGACAATAGTGCATCAATCCTAGATTGCTCATGTCAAAAGCATTGGAAAGATCTGATTTGATTTCATCGATTAAGCTCTCATTACTTCCTGTAATAATTAAATCATTCACGTACAAAAAAATGAACACTATATCTGAATGTTACCTTAGAATGTAAAGATTAGAATCATCATTACTCTTTACCATTCCCCTTTGCTTGAAGTGTTCATCAATGCAAGAGTACCACACTCGTGGTGCTTGCTTCAATCCATAGATACCTTTGTTGAGCTTACACACAAGATGCTCTCTCCCTGGCTCAACAGATCCTTGAGGTTGTACTAAATACATCTCTTCATCCAACACTCATTAAGAAAAATAGATTTAATGTCCATTTGCTGGACCTTCCAACCATAGAAAGTAGAAATGGCAATGATAGAACGTACAATTACCATCTTAGCTACGGGTGCGAGGGTTCCCTCAAAATCAATACCTTCCTGCTGCTCAAATCCTCTTGCAACCAACCGTGCTTTGTACTTGTTGACTTGCCCATCCACTCCATATTTGATCTTATAAATCCATTTGCAAGTGATAGGCGTCTTACCATCAGGTAGCTCAACCAAGTTCCACGTCCTATTTTTTGATATGGCCTCCATTTCTGTTTCCATAGCTGCACGCCACTCCTTGTATTCCTTTGCTTCATGAAAAGTTTTTGGTTCTTGAGCCTTGAGCATGGAACCCATTAGGACTAGATTCATCTCAAACCTTGCAGGAGGTTTTTGATTTTTGCTTGACCTTCTAAGCTCTCTCTTTTCGCTAGATTCGAGAGTATCTCCCTTCTTAGCCTCACCTGTAACTGATAAGTACCACTTAGGTACTCTCTTAGGAATTTCAGCATCAAACTTGACTTTTTTCATTGGATCTTCCGCATCAAGATTCACTTCCTTCTTGATTTGTACTTTCGATCCCTCATCAAACGGTTCAGTGATTATTTCAGATTGTTCACCTTGACTCATCTCGTCAAATGTAGCATCCCTAGAAATCACAAGCTTCTGTGCATTTGTATCATACATCTTGTATGCCTTGGCCTTCTCATCATATCCAAGGAAAATACACTTGACAGCTTTTGCATCCAATTTCCTTCGTTTTTCATTAGGAATATGAGCATAAACATCACAACCAAATACTCTCAAATGAGAAATATTAGGTTTCTTTCCAGTAAAAGCTTCATGAGGTGTCTTACCTTCCACAGATTTCATAGGACACTGATTCAGGATGTGCATAGCTGTGCTACAAGCTTCTGCCCAAAAGGTGTTTGGCATACCCTTGATTTAGAGCATTGCCCTAAAAAATCTCAACAATGGATCTATTCTTTCACTCTGCAACTCCGTTTTGTTGCGGTGAATAAGGTGTTGTAGTCTGCCTCTTGATCTCTTGATCTTTGCAAAAATCAATAAATTCTATGGAAAAGTACTCACCACCTCCATCAGATCTCAAAGTCTTGATGTAACATCCTGTTTGCTTTTCAACTAATGCCTTGAATTCCCTGAACTAAGCAAAAATATCTGATTTCTTGCTTATGAAATAAATCCAAATGCATCTGCTATAATCATCAATAAAGGTAATAAAGTAATAGCATCCACTAAGAGATCTAGTTTGCATTGGTCCACATAGATCACTGTGGACAAGATATAGGATGCCACTGGCTCTCTTGCTCCACTTTTGAGAAGCCTCTCTCTATGTTGTTTTCCCAAAATGCAACCTTCACAGATTTTTCTTTCAAAAGAAATATCAGGCAATCCAATAACTAGATTACCTCTTTTCAGAATCTTGAGCACTGATATGACCAAATCGTTGATGCCAAAGATCACTTTGACTATCAACAGTGCTTACCATAGCTTGAGTAAAAGATCTCGCATTCAATTTGTAGAGTCGATTCCCGTTGACTCTAGCTCCTGTAGCAATCACTTTGTAGTGATTCTTGATGTCCTTGACGAGACATTTGTCGCTATCAAACTCAACCTTGAGTTGTTGATCAGCCATCGTCCCAACTAATAGTAGATTATTAGCCAAACCAGGTACATATTGCACATTGCTTATCCGCTTTATCATCCCGCTGGCTAGCTTCACTGGTACCACTCCAAATCCTTTCATAGGTAGCAATTGGCCATCAGCTTGCCCAACTTCATCGCCATTGTGGATTTCATTGAATTCCAAAAACCACTCCTTTCTTGAAGTCATGTCTTGGACGCTCCACTGTCGATGTACTAGCAAGTATCTTTGGCTTCGTCACTTGTCATTAGAGCCATAGTGATCAAGTTTGAGCTTTCACCTGTGTCATTTTCATATCGATCATCATCGTATTGATGTTGATCAGCATAGTTGTCTTCATAATAATCATCATCAAATTTATGTTGATCAGCATAATTGCTCACCTGCCATTTGCCTTTTCTTTGTGCTATCTCCTTCTATTTCTTGAGGCATTTACGCTCCCAATGGCTATGTTTGTTGCAGTACCTACAATTTCCATGTTTATTTTGTCTGGAATAGCCACGTCCTTGACCTTGGCCTTGATTCCAATTGCCTCGATTCGGACTATCATTGGCTTGCTCATGAAATTGTTGAAATGATCCCCGGCTTGAGTTTCCTCCTCTCGATTGATACCTACCACAGCCAAATCTTCCGCCTCATCCTCTAACTGCAAGAGCTTGACCATAGCCCCTGTTACGATGATTCAAGTTCTCTTGATGTTGCTCTTCTTGCAAAAGTAATCCACCTAGCTCTTCATAGGTTGGAAGATTCTCCCATGTGGCAATGCTTGTCACAAACATCTGATGTGACTCACTCAAGTTGTTCAATGTCAATTGAACGATCTCGCGATCCTGTACTCACTCTCCAACAACAGCTAGTTGATCACGGATCTCCTTTACCTTCAATAGGTGATCGACAATAGTTGCACCATCATTCATCCGTAATGTGTGCAGCTTCGCCTTTAGGAATAACACTCGAGATGTGTTTGTGGTCTCGAACAATGCCTTCAACGTATCTCACACTTCTTTCGGTCCTTTCGAATCCATCGTGGATCTGGTACATGTGGATGGTCCAGATTAGCTCTGACTTTTCTTGGTACACGTGGCAGATGTGGTTCGTGCGCGCTAATTGCTCAGTTGCCCATAGACACTTACATACACTAAAGTTTTAGACGGACTGGACGCGCGCGAGAGGCGTTTCACGAGCGTTTTGGACTGGTCCTCTGCGTTTCGGACCTGTTCTCCGCGTTTTAGACCTGTCCTGCAGCGTTTCGGACTGGTCTCTAGGCGTTTCGTGCCGTTTGGAGACGTTTCAGAGACATTCAATGGCATTTTGGGCCCTTTTCCAACGTTTCGGACCGTACCAGAGAGTTTTGGTGAGCAGTACATAGACAAAGAAAGAGCAGAAAGCCTGTTTCTCAGCAAAAAGTCATCGTTTCTAAGCCAAATCTTCACCAAAAAAATACGATTTTGAGTGCAAATGTCTTCATTCTCCACTGATGATTCCGAGCTCCAAAACCTGCAAAATATTCCAAGAAAGAATTTCTTCCAACTTTTGCCTCTCCAAGCTTTCACCTCATGAAAAGGACTTTCTCACCTCAGTACGAAGCCAGTGACAAGCCGAACCCAATAGTCAGGCACTCAGGATTAGAGGAGCTCTAATACCATGTCAATAATCTAATGAGCACTATCAGTCAATCACCATAAGCAATCACCAAGAGAAAGAGGAAGAACACACCATCACACTATAGCACTAACCGAAAGAGAGTACAATAAACCTTGAATATATATAGAGAGAAAACTACTAGTTGACTATAGACTAGCCTACAACTATTTACAGCTGGTAACAATTGTCAACAGTAAATCATAACCAATAACAAGTTTACCATTGGTTTCTAACAGCATGGGGGTTGCATGGTTTCATGCACATGACTCTACTCTCTATACAATGAGGTGGGGATTCTCCCGTCGACATATTGGGTTTAGGTCCCAGTTCTCTCTTCTCCTCTTGCTTCACATGGCATGGCTTGGGGGCTAGATCCAGGTTTGATCTAGGTTTGGATGGGTGGTTTGGCTCCATTGTCTCTCTTATTGTGCTCTCCTATCCTCATCTTAGGGGCAATCCTTTAGGGTCTTTACATTGGTATCAAAGCCCGATCTTGGATGGGATGAAGGCAAGCTCTACATCAAATTGGAAGCTTGGAGCACTTGGATTTACATCTCGGAAGGAGTGCTGATTTCTTTTTTGGTACTATGTTTGGTGGTGACTAAACTTTGGAAGCTAAGTTCTTCCAAGATTAAAAGTTAAAATTAATTTTTTTTTTATTGAATTTCAAGTTTGGTTAAAATTTGGAATGGGTTACTTGTCTTGTATATTTCTAGTTGATATTAATCATTAGAAATGGGACAAGTTAATGTTTGTGCAGGATACTCGTCAAAATTGATTTTAAAACCGTCAAACAATATGAATTGACTAGATAACATGAGTGATGATAGAACTCTTTATCCGATCAGTGGAATCTTGTTTGGATACAGTTTAAGAGTTTTTGAAATCCGATTGGTAGGATTTCCATTCATGTAATTCGTATTTTAAGTTTGGATAATTTGTTATTAATGACGGAGTAATGCCAAACCAGCCAATAAAAAAAGAAACAGTCCAATTTTATTGGAGAATTTGTAATTGATAGGAACTGATCAAAAGTATAAAACTGATTTCATTTCCAGTTAAATCCTATGGTAAATGATATGCAAAGGATCAAACTAGGTCTATTTTTATACTAGTAGTTGATTTTTGTATATCAGTAATTCAGCCCAGGTATAGGATAGAAATGAAATTGTTTCAGACTTTTTCCTACAATAATTAATTTTAAACATTTACTAATGTCGTTACGTCTTCTTAGTACCTTAGTTGGAATAGAGTTTTAGGGAATTGAACATTTTAAGGAGGGAAGAAGAGTGGACATCAATGGTAATAATTGTGATTGGGAAATGTATTTCGCAGTTAGGATTTTGGTAATCCCAATAAATAATTGCTTTATACCAGATATTAATTTCCTGGATAGAATTCATTTAGTTGAATTCATAACTTATATTTTTGTAACCGTTGAGTTACCCGCAGTTTTGGATGTCAATTGTGATGTTAAAAGATGGATCTGATACATGGATTACATTGGATCTGTTAATTGATAGAAGCTTGTCCCTAGAGTTAATGTTCTTGGATCCAGGGGGATTCGAAGCTTACCATTAACCAAAAAGGATCAGAATATAATATTGGACCATGTTAATTCTTCTGTTTAGATCTTGGATCAGATGTAGATTTGTGGTATCCATCTGATAGGCATGCCAGTCATCCAAATAAATGGATTCTCCAGTTTTGTAACAAGAGATAATTTTCCTATATGGATTATAAGATAGCTAAATGATCAATGGATCTCTAGAATATCAGATAAGGCAGTTAAGGATTTTCTAGAAGGAAAAGCTGATGGTATGAGACATTAGTAATTTTGGAAAGGGAATTCTAGGACTGTGAAGATATGATGATCAATGGTGTGTTTTAGTACCTAGTCGCGATATGGAAAAAATAAAATTGTTTGATCAAATGTGGGGTATTTTGAGAAATTTTGAGGTTTAATCTAGATCCCAATGTGGTATCTCATTATTTACAAAATCATAGGCCCTCAAAACTATTTCTTGTTTTTTTAATGAATCCTTTACTTCTTATAATCTCTCGAATATAAGACATCAAACTGGTTTATATGATTCTTTTCAATATGAAGTTATTCTTCTGAAAGATTATTATGTCATATAAATTACTACTTGTGTGAATAGACTTGGAAGTTAGATAAATTCTAAAGTCAAAGTGGTTCAATGTCTTAAACCTTGGATATCTTTGTTGCATAAATAGATTTCAGGGGAATGATAGTTTTGTCACTCAGGTTGAAAATATTTGAAGGAAAAGTCATGTTTGTAATAGAGTGAATCCTTTTGTGGAAGCACTTATTACTGACTTTTCTTGGATTAAGATATTTTCATATATCATCTTTCGAGGTAACTTTTATTGAAATTTATAATTTCTTTAAAAGGAGGGGTGAAGTGGTGGGATAAAATTCTATTTGGGAATCTGTGGGTTGCATAGTTTTTGGAAAAGAACCAGTTGTGGTATAGAAATGAGATTTTGTCTGAAAGTAATTTCAGATAGATTCAGAGTAAGATACTTATTTGAAACTTTTTGAATAAGAGAAATACTTGAGGGATTGTGTGGATAATCTGGAACAGGAACATGTTTGAAATTTGAATCATTATCTATAAGTAGTACAGTAAAAGGTCAAAGGTTACTAATTCCATTTTGATTGGAATAGTCTAAGAAGTAGGTTTGATCAGAATTTAAGTCTGAGAGTTCTGTATTGGATCAACCTAATCTTAGTTTAGTACTAGGACCAGAGTGGGGTTGATTGAGTGGAAAAAATTATGTAACTAGAGGTAAATTGGATTGGAAAACTGTTGAGAGTGAATGTTATTCGTCTCAGAGATTTTTTGGATATGTTATCTACTCATGAGAAATAGAAAATCTTTTGTAGCTGAGTCACAAGATCTCAGTGAGATATGTGAGTAACATATGTGAGTTCTGGAGGAATCTGCCAGAGAAGGAATGTGTTTATGTATTGGGTCATAGTGAGATTATTCACATATGTGCACGATTAATCTTGTATGAATCTACTATGTATTCCTAGTTACTAAGGTTATCTAGTGCACTTAACCTAGTCGATGAACATGAACATATGATCAAGTATTATTTTGACAGATACTTGTAGAGTTAACGGATCTTTCTATGAAAAATTATGAGTTAACTAATAAATGATTTGGATATGGATCTAAATGTGGTGTTATACATGTATAATTAAGATCTGCACCTAGACATTTGAGATTTTTGAATCATTGGAAGTTAACTTGAGTAGATGATTACTCTAGGGTGGAGTTAATTGGTAAAATGATCAGTGTGATGTTGGATTCACCAGAAACTGATAGTTTTGATTTATATTTCTTGTAAGATGCATGATTAGTGAATCATTTTGGTTCATCAATTAAAATCCTGTGCATTGGATATACAGTATTACTTAGAATTTGCTTTGCATAGGAACACAGATCATACTACAGAGTAACACAGATAGAAAACACTCTCCACAACAAGCTCACGTAGCAGCTGTATTTTTGAAAACAAAATTACACTGTACATATAGTTGTTCACTCAGGCAACCCATGCATGACCCGAGTTGCCGTTGGCGGGACACGTGTCCTGTCGACTTGCCTCATGGCGAGGCCAACTGATCCTTATCAACTGATAGGACCCACAATACAGTAGCACAGTGATTCTACTTAAATTATAACTCTCTCCCTTAAAGTAGAGTCTACTTTTTATACAGTCATATACATAGCTTTAAAGTCAACAAACTTTAAGTACAGAAAGCTTTGATCTAAACTTATGAAACTTTTCTCCAACAAGTGGCTTAGTGAAAATATCCGCTAGTTGTTCTTCTGTGCTACAATGAACAACATGAATTTCACGACTCAGCAGCCTCTAACATATAAAGTGATACTGAATCTCAATGTGTTTGGTTCTCGCATGGAACACTGCATTCTTTGCTAGCTGAATGCCATTCTGACTGTCGCTATGTAATGTCGTGGGATTTTTCTGCTTCATGCCAACTTCTTCCAAGATTTGTCTCAACCATATCGCTTCATGTGCTGCACTACACATTGCCTTATACTCTGCTTCTATGGTGGATAGAGCAATTGTACTTTGCTTCTTACTAGACCAGCAAAAGCAACTACCACAAAACTGGAATACACACCCTATGGTGGATCTACGATCATCATAGTCACCTCCCCAATCTGCATCCACATAACCCACACAACTCAGGTAAATCATCATGCTTCATGTAAATCAAGCCATACTTTGAAGTGCCTTTCACATAACGCAAAATGTGTTTAGCTGCCTTCCAATGCGTTTTCGTAGGTGTTGCCATAAACTGACTTACAATGCCAACAACATAGCATATATTTGGTCTAGTCGTGGTAAGGTAAATCAAGCTCCCTACTAACTGTCTATACAACATAGCATCAAATGACTGTGACTCATCAAGCTTAGAAAGCTTTTTACCTGGTTCAATAGGAGTATTCACTGGTTTGCAATCCTACAACCTAAACCTGTGCATCAACTCTTTGACATACTTCACCTATGTTAAACTCACTTCGTGTCCTTTTTGTCACACCTCTACTCCAAGGCAATAATGCATCAAGCTAAGATTTGTCATCTCAAATTGTTCCATGAGATCTTTCTTGATTATATCTATCATCTCTTGATTATTTCCTATAATAATCAAGTCATCAACATAAAGAGCAATCAAAGCAACCATACCATCAAAGCATAAGACATGTAGATATGGATCAGAGTGTGTTCTCACCATCCCCTTTGAACGAAAGTAGGCATCAATCCTGCTATACCACGCACGTGGTGCCTATTTAAGACCATAAAGCGCTTTCTTCAAGTGACATACTTTACTTTCCTGTCCCTTCGCTACAAAGCCTTCAGGTTGATCCATGAACACCTCTTCTTCTAACTCACCATTTAGAAAAGTAGATTTCACATCCATCTGATGCAAAGGCCAACCAAAATGTGAAGCTAGAGCAAAAAGTAGACGTAGAGTATTCCACTTACATACCGGCGCAAAGGTCTCCTCATAGTCGATGCCTTTACTTTGTGCATACCCTTTGATCACCTCTCCAACCTGTCTCTTGAGGTTGAGTAGTAGTATCTTGAGATGTATCCTCATGTTCATCACTCGGAAGGTCAATGAATGGATCATCATCAGGTGGTATCCTCACTATACCATCTTTCCCACTAGATGTATCTATCTTCTTAGCATCCTTGTCTTCATGCATCTTGGATTCATCAAAGATAACATCACGGCTGACATGGATTTTGTTTTCCACTGGATCAAAACATCTATTGCCCTTCACATGTTCATCATATCCTAGGAATATACACTTGATAACTTTCACATCAAGTTTACATCTCTCTTCCTTAGGAATGTGTACAAAGGCCTTACATCAAAGATTCGCAAGTGGTTCATCTTTGGCTTCTTCTTCGTGAATGCTTCCTCAGGTGTTATCTTTGGTATGGCAATGGTAGGACTTCTATTTTGAAGATTGACTGATGTACTGCATGCTTCTGACCAAAAATCTTTTGGTAGTTTCATCTCAGCTAGCATAGATATGGGACTTTCCACAATCGTACGATTTTTGCACTCAGCTACACCATTGAAAGCAGGAGTACGAGCTTGCATGAATTGTCTTTTAATCCCACATTGATCACAAAGATCATTGAAGTCATTAGATTTGTACTCACCTCCACTATCTGATCTTAGGACTTTGATCTTCCTACTTGTCTGATTTTTGACCAATGCTTTGAGGCTCTTGAAGTTGTCAAATGCATCTGGTTTCTTCTTTAAGAAGTAGATCCACGTCTTACGTGACATATCATCAATAAAGGTCATGAAATAGAAGGCTTTACCTAAGGACATGGTCCTCATAGGCCCGCATAAATCTGTGTGGACTAAATCCAAGATGTTCTTTGCTCTTGCAACACCACCTTTATCGACGACGCTGCTTCCCATATACACATGATTCGTACATCGATTTCAAGTGATCTTCTATAGTAGGCAATCCTGTTACCATCTTCAATTTCCTCATCAATCTGAAGCTTCCCAAGTTCAAGTGACCAAGCCTTTTATGCCACAACTCAGTTTGCAATGGAATGGACAACACAAGTCCATGTTGCCCCTTGATTGTAGCATTCAACCTGTACAATTTTGTATTGGGCTCCCTTACTCCATCCGCAATAACTTTGAACTTTTGGTTCACATCCTTCACAAAGCAACGATCATGGGCAAATTCCACTTTCAACTTTTGATCAGTAATGACTCCAATAGAAAGTAGACTTTTCTTCAAACTTGGTACGTAAAGTACCTTCCTGATCATCCTGCTTTTGCCATCAAGTAGTTGGATTGAAACAATGCCTATCCCCTTGATCTTGCACACATCGCCATTTGCTTGTGAAATAGACGTTCCATTATCCAACACTTTCAAGCTACTGAACCAATTCTTGTTACCTGTTATGTGTCTTGTGGCTCCCGAGTCAATATATCACGCTTGATCATCTTGATTAGATGACAATGCAGATATGAAGATGCTAGAGTCTTCAATCTCACCCTCATCGACAAGGTTACCTACTTGTTTTGGTTTTCCCTTGTCTTGTTCCACCAGGAATTTGCGACATTCACTCTTCCAAAGGCCCTTTTGACCACAATGGAAGCACTTGCCTTTCTTCTTGGTCTTACTGGAAGATCCCTCATCCTCCTGAGACTTGGCAAATTGCTGCTTAGACTTCTTCTTGCCCTTGCCCTTGCCTTGTTTTTGGCGTGTCGCAAGTGCCTGATCGTTAGTATTTTGACGTCTAGCTTTCACCATTTCTCGCCATTGCTCTTCCTGCATCAAGATTCTTGTGAGCTCGTCAAAGGTTGGCAATCTTTCTCTTGATGCTATTCTGCTCACAAACATTTAATAGGGTTTTGCAATGCCACACAATGCTTTGTGCACCAACTCTACATCACGTATGCGCTCACCAATAGAATGCAGTTCATCCCTCATTGTCTTGATTCTGGTCAGGTACGTCTGAATGTCTCTCCTTGCTCCATGCAGGCACTATTCAGCTTTCACTTCAAAAACATGATTCTTGATGGATTTGACGTCTCGAACTGTTCCTTTAGCACATCCCATGCCTGTCTGGGTGTAACAACAGCACAAATGTGGGTAATGATGTGATCCTTCACTGATAAGTTAATGAAGGTCAAAGCTTTTCTCATCTTTTTGTCGAACACTTTGATATCCGCTTCATTTGGCGGCCTTCTTACATCACCTGTGACAACTTCCCACACGTCTTTCTCCATCAATATGTTTTTCATTTTGAATTTCCACACTGCATAGTTGGAAATCCCGTCCAATTTGCTACTTTCACTCAAAATGGACTCTCCCATGTTTGCCATCGCAAAACTGCTTGAAACTTCTGCCGTAGGCTAAAAACAGTATGCCAAGGCCAACTGTGATGTCAGAAGTTGAAAATGATGACCTGCACTTTTTTCCCTTACCAGGCCACTCGTCGCTTTTCCACCAATTTGAAAGCCAAATCAGCGTCGCCTTCCGAAATGCACTCATTCATCAACTCCCAACTACGTGCCTAGTGGAATGGTGAAATTACTTTTGGCACACTCCGAACACTTTCTCCATTGCAATCACTCTATTTTGATGTACCGTACTTGCAGGTACAGTCCAGGTGCCCTTCGTTTGGAGGTTATATAGCCTTTCGTTTGGGTCAAAACGGGCAAAAGACCCAAAAATAGGGATTTTCTTTGTTTTTGAACTGTTTCTTTACCTTGAAGAAACTTCACTCTTCACTTGTGAAGGGACCCAACTCCAATTTCAATATGAAATTCTTTAATGAAGTTGAAGGCGCAATTGCCCTTCAAACTTTCACTGCCCCTTTACTTGCCATCCAATGGCTAATTCTGATCCAATGGCTCACACTGCTTTCCAAAAGCACAATCTCTATCATTGATCTTCATAGGGACTCATCCTACGGTCCTAGATGGTTTTGTGCGCTGATCAACGCGCCTGCAAGCACGGCTCACTTTGGAACGCTAGGCTTCTACCTTGGTTCCACGCGCGAACTAAGTCTCGACTTCTCTGCTCGCGGACAGCTTCCCTCTCTTTCCACCACTATGGCTACCCTGAGGATTCCTCAACAATCTCTCTCTCTCTCTGAGTCGCAGCTGTCCACAACCTCCTCTGGTCTGACTCGCACTACCAGGGCGCCCTCCTCTGTGTTTTTACAGCTTGGAAAATAGATCAGTATAGAGAGAAAACTTTGCTTTTCTGCTTCCAAACCCTAGGCCAGGGTTTTTCTCACAACTCTCTTCTTGGCATTCAATTCATAGTGTTTTGATAGGCCTATCCTCTTGATCTGAGGTCGCCCTACTGCTTGAACTCCGATGCTTCAATCCGTTTGTCAAACGGTGTCCGATTGAATGCACATTGACTGCAAACACCAAATAGCTTGCTTTGAAATTTCAAAATTCTGTGTGCTAAGGTTCTGATTCAGCCGACAACCCTTGTCTCTGAATCCTCACATAGTCTCAAGCTCACCAAGCTTATGTGTGCTAAACTCTCTGCACCAGTGTTTCTCCTTCCGTCTTCAATCCACCGTAAATCCCAAACTCTCAGAAGATAATTCTCCCAAAGCTCTCTTCAACGGCGATGCTGTACTATGTACACTCCCTGTATGGCTCTAATACCAACTTAGAATCTGCTTTGCACATGAACACAAATCATGCTACACAATAACACAGACAAAAAACACTCTCCACAACAAGCTCACATAGCAACTGTATTTTTCAAAATGAAATTACACTATACATATAATTGTTCACTCAGGCAACCCATGCATGACCCAGGTTGCCATTGGCGGGATGCGTGTCCCATCGACTTGCCTCGTGGCGAGGCCAGCTGATTCTTATCAACTGATAGGACCCACGGTATAGTAGCATAGTGATTCTACTTTAATTCTAACTGTATTTGTGGGATAGAGTATTCCTTAGTTAAGGAATAGACTCAGCTCATTAGTGATTGTATCCCAGAGAGCTCAATTGGATAACGAATCATAATGAGTCCAAGAATAATAACTGAATTGATATTCAGTAGGACTTTGGGTATCTAGATTTGATTCTAGATTGTACTTTAAAGTTTTTGTAGTTGAAGATGATTGTCATTTTGGTATGCGTTCAGTCTTTAATTACCAGTGGTTTATAAAACTTAAAATCTTACACTTCAGTCAAAGAATCTTGTTTTGAAAGTATTCCTGAATCCAGTATTTTCTTAATGGAAAGATTTCGGAATGACTCTTACTTTTCTTGAGTTATGTTGGACATATACTCCAGTATCCTGTAAATGATTAAGTGTGATTTTGGATTCCAGGGAATCACGATTGACGAATCATATGAATCTAAATATTTATGGTTGGCGAATCATAAATAGATACTTAATTATTGTCAGAAGGATTATATGGAATAGTGATTTTGGCTAAAAAATAGAGCAGATTGAATAGAAGACGCAACTCTACGAGCCGGCAACACCATTGTGCTGGCGCAATGGTGCTGCCGGCTTGCACCGAATTTATTTTTTGCAAAATGATCTCCCTGGGGGCAGAGAGCGCTACACGTTTTTCGCCGGTAGCACCATTGCACCGATGCAATGGTCCTACAGGCTCTTACAAAATAAAAAGTTGCATCATTTTTGTTAAAAAAGCATAGTAGAATGATGAAAATGTTTTGCTCATTGCTCCACTACCACCATTGCGTCGACACAATGGTGCTGTCGGCTCACAAAAACATTTAGCAAAAATATTTTTCATCATTTCATCATCAAACAGAGAGATTTTGTTTTTCACTAACCTAAAATGATAGCTGGATGAAAATGTGAAGATCCTTGGAGGACGTTGATGGATGATGGAGGTTGTCGATTGATGATGGCGATGGCTGATGGACGTCGATAGCAAGAGATCGTCGATGGAGGTCTGTCGTTGGAGTTCGATCACTAGAGGATGGTGGTGGCTGATGAACTGTAGCTTAAGGTAGATAGAATGGAGAGTGTGAGAAGGAAATGTGAGGGAAGGAAGTAGCTATATCAAATTAGAGCCCCACATTTTAGGAACTAGGTTATGGTTGTTGGGGCCCTTCATATTCCACAAACAATTTTTTTGTTTTCTAACGGGATTGGTTGTCTCACGTGGTCGGGCACCACAAAGGACACTACTAAGAGTTTACATCGCCTCCAAAGATGATGATCAACACACTTTTTCAATATTCCTCTTGCATGAAGTACAGATCGTGAAGTACAACAACTAGTAATGTTTGTCATTTGTGTCACCACAGAGCAAGACTCGTTGTTTTTTCTAGTGTGCAGGGCCTCCAAAGACAATTGAGCAACACATTATTTAAAAGGTACCACTTGTATGTCATTTGTGGTGCTAAGGTTCACAAAGACAATTGCATTCAATAGCATCTTACAAATTCAAAAACTATTAATCGTAGAGAGAAGGGTCGTCCAAGACAAATAAATTTTGTTGTACGCACTTCCAACCTGCGAAAAACACCTGACATGAGCTCACCAATATCACCCACAAGTTGCTTGGTTGGTGGGGAAAATGTAATTGAACGACAAGCTCATGACACTTTTTGGGCAATTAGAATCTGGTTTCTAGTGTATTTATTTCTTGTCAGAGCTTGATTGCTGAAAAGTTCCCTTGTGATGGTGAAAAGGTCCATTGACAAGGATATTCAGATCTACAATCTTGTGGCCTCCATGACGTCTCTATTCAAGATAGTGTGAAGCCTACCTTTGGAGCCCGCTGCCCTGTTGTGAAGCCTGTCCATTTCTCTTTATTCGATCTACATCCATCTATATGTGGGCATACTTTGTAGAACTATCTTATGTGACTACCGTTAGACTTTTGAAACTTGCTATAGCCCTGGAGCAGTCGTTTATCTTACACGAATTATTGAAGGTGGCTTGAATCCGAGAGACATAGATTCATGTACTGAGGATTATCGACTACTTCCCAAAATCCCGACACATGGGAGGAATGCCCCATTATAAAAAAATTGGGAGTTTTCACTACTACATATATTGGCACTTTGCCACATGACATTACCACACAAGCTTGTGATTTAGCCAAAATTTAGGATTTTTTTTTTTTTGTGTGGCTCTACCATGCATGGCATATCCATGCCAAAAATATTTTCGGAAATTCCACTAGTCAAAACCATGTTAACCTGAAAGATTAACAAGAATCAATGACAAAGAGAATCATGTATGAAAACTCCATAAAGCACTTTCTGGCTTGAAGCAATCTACTAGTGCTTGGTTCCAAAGAAGCAACACCTTCCTTATCAAACATGGTTATATTCCAAGGAGTTCAGATTTGAATGTCTACTTCAAGTCAATGCATCATTCTTTAATAATCGTTACATTGTACATGGACGATGTGAAAAATTGTCAAGTAGTTACATTGTTTTATTTGGCAATTTTGGCCTCCAAAGTAAAATCTCAACTTAGAGTTAGTTTCATAAATGGCAATAAGGCTCTAAATAGTGTTATTACTATTTTTAGCAAGTATCTAAGTGGATAAGGTCGAGTTTGGACCCATTCTAATTGGTTAATTATGGTAAATTGCATTTGGACCATAATTTCTAGGTTTTTGGTTAAGTACCTAGAAGTTGTCATTTTAGGGCATAATTGGAGAATAGGGCCAATTGACATTATGGCTACTATAAATAGCTGTACCACATGGGGAACATAATCATTAGTTTATCATTCATGTGGAGATCTCATCTTTGTTGATTCTATGGCCATCTCATGTCATTTTCTCATGTATCTTGAGTTTCCATGTGTAGAATATTGATTTTCTTGTAGATCTTGAATCCACACGTGTGAAGGACAGTAGGATGCTGTTTTTGTATGAACATGGATAGTACCTTACTATATTTTGATTTTTATGATTAGATCTTTGTGATTTATACAAGACTAGCATGCGAAAATTGTTGATTTCTATCTTCTAACTAGTTCTAGATGTGTTGATCAAATTGACCCAAAATCAAAGATCCACTAAGTGCATTTTGGATCTAAAATTTTTACATGGTATCAGATCAAGTTGTAGGTCAAATTTGGAGATTCAACCATATCTAGTGGTGAATTGGATGCAAATGGGTGTTCATGATCAAAATTTACAATAATGATGGATCCATCAACAAATTCAAAGCAAGACTTTGTGCCAAAGGATATTCTCAAGTCAAAGGTCTTGATTATGAAGACACCTTTGCACCTATTGCAAAAATGGTAGCTATTAGAATTCTCATTTCACTTGCATGTTATCACAATTGGAGGATGTTTCAACTAGATGTATCAATGGTTATCTTGAGGAGGAGATCTACATGGAGCAACCATCTAGATTTGTGAAAGTTGGTGAAGAAGCAAAAGTATGTCTTCTGCTTAAAAGTCTTTATGGACTGAAACAAGCACCAAGGTCTTGGTATGCAAGGCTCAAATCTTTCCTTATATCACTCGGATTTCTTCTTAGTGATTATGATCCATCATTGTACCTTAAGTTTGTAAATACCTCTTTACTTATTCTTCTTGCTTGTAAGATGCATGATTAGTGAATCATTTGGGTTCATCAGTTAAAATTATGTGCATTGGATATATAGTATTCTTGGAATAGAGTGTTCCTCAATTGAGGAATAGACTTAGCTCATTAGTGATTGTATGCAAGAGAGCTCAATTGGATAGCAAATCATAATGAATATGAGAATAATGTTTGAATTGATATTCAGCAGGACTTTGGGTATCTAGATCTGATTCTAGATTGTAATCTAAAGTTTTTTGTAGTTTAAGATGATTGTCATTTTGGTATGCGTTCAATCTTTGATTACCAGTGGTTTATAGAACTTGAATTTTGCACTTTAGTTAAAGAATCATGTTTTGAAAGTATTCCTAAATTTAGTATTTTCTTAATAGAAAGATTTTGGAATGACTCTTATTTTTCATGAGTTATGTTGGACATATACTCCAATATTCTATAAATGATTAAGTATGATTATGGATTCCAGGGAATTATGATTGACAAATCATATGAATCTAAATATTTATGGTTGATGGATCATAAATATAGTACTTAATTATTGTCAGAAGGATTATATGGAATAGTGAAGATTCTTAAGTGTGATGATTAATTCTTAACCTATTAATTGAGTAAGAGTTCGAATCAGTGTTTTGAATCAAGTTTACTCTAGTAATTTAATTGAGAACTTACGGATTTCAAAGAAATTCTCACAAGGATATTTATTTTACTTGTAGAGAATTTAATTTATCTAGTGGATGCTATTCTACTACAGTTTATGGTCTGCAAATGCTTGAGTACAGTTCTTCATTCAATTGGATCTCAGTTATCATAGGAGACAGAGAAGTCTATTAAGATGAATGAATGCTATTTTCTTGCATTTGGTGCTAGAAACAAGAGCATTTAACTCAAAAGAGTATCTGGTATACTCAGAGTTGAGTTTTAATCATTCTATATCTTAATGATTTTCCTAGAGATTCCAGTTGAATGAATCATCATATCCTAGAATTAGATTCTAGAGATAGTTGTACTTGGAAGATTTATATGAATTGTCTGCCAGAGTTTGTGGATGATTTCAGACGATAATTATTATTATTATTATTTCTTTAACTTTAATCTTTTAAGTTAGGTGATATTTCACTCAGATAGTTCATGTAAGTGTTTTACATGAAGGCGATGTTACTAACTTGTGTTGAGTGTAATCCAGTTGAGAAAATGTATCTCTTAGTATACTTTTCAAACCAGAGTTTGTACTCCAGAACAAAGATTAACGATTGGAAATTGGTTTATCTCTGAGTAGTTGTTTGATGTGAAAGTCAAACTAAGGATAACGATTTTCTCAGTTAATATTGAAAATTAGAGGAACTGTTCTTGCAATTCTTTCTTATCTTGAGGAGCTACAAAGGATAGAAGCAGTTTAAGGAGGGAAAAATGTTATGGCCATATTTGGCTAAGGACCTGGAATAGTCCTAATATGATAGATCGGCCCTCCAGTACTCGAGATTATTGGTCACGCCAAGATTTAATATCGAGACATTTGGAGCATTGCATGTCTGTGTGACAGATATAGGCAGGAGCACTGCATGAAGAGATGCGATCCTTGAAATTTACTTGGATGATCTCGGAGTAGGGGCATGCTTACTTACCAGACAAATAGGATCGCATGTGAGATCGATCTTGATCTTCAAAGAATCTGTGAGAGAGAACAAAACTGAGTACTTTCCCTCATCAGATTCTAAAGAGCAGCTCAAAATCCCAGCTAAATGTGGCATGGAGACCGGCCTTGCTATGGAGATTGGCCTCAAACCGTGGTCGTTGCCTCATCCTTAGTCATGGAGAGAGAGCGAGAAAGAGACGGAGAGGTGTTGGAATTTAATCTAACTCCTACTCATCCCAACAGCCCTTCTTGCTTCTCTGATTTTTACTCTCTCAAATGCAACCTGTAGAAAATTGAATTGTTTTCAAATAGTCTGCATATTTGAACTAATTGTCGCCACAGTCTACATATTTGAACTAATTGTCGCCACAGTCTACATTTATACTCAGGTTTTTCCACAGGCGAAAAATCCAATGCCCAACACTGTCGCTTCTTTTTCCCTTAATTTGCCACTAAGTGTTTAGCGACACTTATGCAAGTTGTTTTTTGGGCCATTTAGGCACTTCCAAAAAAGTGACACTTTTTGCAAAAAATGCGACACTACATTTTTACATGCAGTTTCTGACAGGCGACAATTAGGACAAGACGTGACACTGCATTTTTACATGCAGTTTCTGATAGGCGACAATTAGGGCAAAACGTGACACTGCATTTTTACACGTAGTTTATGACAGGCGCAAAATGCGACACTTGTCTTTAAAATTGCAAACGTGCCCTACAAATGCCAAAGGTGTCCTACAATGCCAAAGGTTGTCCTTAACTAAAGTCAAAGGCCAAAAAGCCAAGGACTGTCACTTTGTCCTTTGTCATTATGCTTAGAAGCTTTTTCTACTGTTGCATTTGCTTGTGGCTGAGAAGAACATTGTTGTTGGTTTTGTTTCTTAATATTGAACTTGAAGATTTGACAACCTTTTTAAGATCCAGGTCATAATTTCATTTAGACCGTTAGAATTGATTTTCATTTTGGCTTTGATCATGATAGCGCCTATAGAAATGAACAGACTTTCAACTCAGGGTGATTGCAGAAGTACACTAGGACTTGTTTAAGGATTGTGACAGCCATTGATGACTATTCTTACACTAATGTTAAATTCAAGGTATGTCAAACATCTAGCACTTGTACAAAGTCGATAACTATAAATCAATACTTAAATCCTTGTATCTACCACATTTAGAAACAAGTACTTGATATATAAGGAGTAGGGCATAGCTAGAGAAGGTAAGAATTGAGTGATTAATTGTTGTAAGCATGTTGCGCTTGTTGTAGTAAATTTTTCAAACTTGTAGAACTATAGAAAAGTATCAACGTATATTATCTTGAGCTCTTAGTATGATAATCTAAAGCCCACCCTACGCTTATATCAATGTAATTCTATAACTCGTTTAATGAATTATTTATTTTCATGAATCATTCGAAATATATGAATGAATCTATGTATTAATGTTGCATTCTCTCTCTCTCTCTCTCTCTCTCTCTCTCTCTCTCTCTCTCTCTCTCTCTCTCTCTCTCTCTCTCTCTCTCACTTTATTTTTGCATACTCTCTGAAATAGATTCAAGTTTTATAGTTTAGAATTTATAGCTTTTCTAATTTCTATTTTTGTTATATCTGTTTCTATAGTTTTTGATGATTTTATTCCTTCTCTCCCTAAATCCCATTGTTAGTCTAGATTCATTCATGTTGCTGCATATTCACTCGCATTGTCGCACAGTCTATAGAAATACACAACAATCGAAGACATGTAACTATGCAACAATCAAACTATCAAAGGTAGTCAAACTATCGAACGTCCAACTCCAGCCCATGTGACGACAACTCGAATCGACAAATTGTTGATTGTCTTGCTAACGTAGTACTACTCTAAACAAAGCTAGTCACCTGTACTAGCTAGTTATTACACTATGCAATTATTTTGACAATGAGAGCAACCATGATTACCACCTGTCCAAATAGTGATAATAATGACTGCCGCTCACCTAGAATAGCGACACCCATGACTGCCACTCATGAAGAAAGTGATACCCATGATCGCAGCCAAGATCCACCTCAAACAACAAACCCCTCAATGTCTTTATGCATTTGTGTATGCCAATGATGATCAGATAAATGATGATGTTGTATCAAGCAAACAAGCATTCATAATCGGATGATCATTGTAATTAACCAACAGACATTGTAGATGTTGTCACATCGATTAGATTCAGAGTCAAAATAGGCTATCGAATGATCTTTGAATCATCGTATCCATTACAGAACTAAGAGTTAGTTTCGAGTATGCAGTTATTACCACAATTATCTTGTGCAGCTTGTCATCTCACCTTACTTGTATTCTTTTACTTTTTGAATCAATTCATTGTCTTATTATGTTCAAAATAATGCCAACATGTATGTTATGCTACTCTACCTTATCGTTCTGTCTGATGTTGCTCTTTTATCATCATTTGTCTGACCTATCTGACGTTTATTTTCCCAACTAGCAGTCATTAGACTATGTGTTTGTCTATGTAATCGATCCTATTGATTCTAACGACTTTGAAGTTAGAGTCAAGTAGAATCGGCTGAGTCATTAGACTCGACACTCTGATTCGATTCGATAGGCATAGCACGTGCACCGAGGGATTTCTCGCTTCACTCTGAGGACCCGAATCATCCCCAATGGTTTTATAGTTTCACTTGGCTATTGATAGATTTTATTTAACCAACTTATCAAAATTACCGTGGCACTCTAAGTTGTCTCAACTTATTATGAGCAACAAGTTAAATTGCTAAAATTTGAATTAGAAAATAGAAAATTAGAAAATTTGTTAATTTTTTATTTATTTATGCACATAACTAATAGGTAGCCTAAAATTTGGTATATTTATTAGATAAAGCATGGCAAGAGAGTTTTCCCTATAAATCCTCTAATCATTGATTATCATGTCTCATATTTATGACACTTCCACATGTGATAATTATCATCATCTAGCTTATCAATGAAAGATGAATTTAGTGATTTGAAACTATGATTAAATATAAGTTTGAGAAAAATTGCACAATACTATTTTGATAAAATATCAAACAATTATATTTTTCTAACAATGAATGCTTTTATTCAGATCATCAAATCAAACAATCAAATTCTTGTGACAATGAATGATTTTATTCAGATCAAGCTATGACCTAAATTCTATAAATAGCTCTAATACATATTGTAAAACAATAAATGTGCAGCATTCATCTGTATGGTTCCATCTATATACGCTATATTTTTTTTATTTTGTTATATAAACTCTACTCTCGAAGCTTTTACAAACAAAAAAATGTTTGTTTTTTGAGAATTGTTTTGAGCTGATTACTCCCATTTTCATTCATGGGATAAATGTTAATGGCATGACAAGACATGATGGCATGCTTATTAACACATTCTTCAGAAGCTGCCACTCTTAAATTTTCTTTCCATATAAAGAAAGCCCTATAAATGGCCACAAATTAGCTCTAATTTATAGTGCATGTGAATGGTGATATAGTAACGGCTAATTTGTAGTAGATAGTGCTATATGATACTGAGTCTAATCATTATTTTTTCATGCTCCTAAGGCCAACAATACACCAAGGTAGACTACATCTTTGTAATTTGATTTTCGGAGGGTAGGGCATAGGGCAAGAAATTATAGGTTAGAAATATTTGAAAAAATCTTCAACATTTTGAAATCTATAGTAATTATATGTTTATTCAACAAACTTTAGTACCTGAAAACTTTAATTGACAAGAACCCACAACGTTCCAAAAGTGTACCATACCCTTTTTGGACATGCCTTGGTACTTTTTGATCCCACAACATGCTTGTTCATTTTCTATATTAAATTCTTTTTTAAAATAGTTTTTGACATGCTTGTGTTTTACTATAATTTAAATTGATATTATAATATTAACTTTTTGACATGCTTTTGTTAAATTGTTTTCTACATTTTTTATTATTGAATATAGTTTTTTGACAAGTTGCTAGCATTTCCCAAGTGGTTGCCACATGCATTAGAAGAACTTACAAATTGGGGTGAGTTATTTTCCTATAATTTCATTTTTGAATGAAGGTCTTGTGGAAGTATTTATCTCCAAGTGTACACTGGAATTGTGGGTATACCATAAATCTACTTATAACTAGTGGTTATCATAAGGGGGTATCTTTAGTTAGTCTTGATAGGTTGTTCTTTTTTCCTTTTGAGTGGTTATTATTTAGAATTGAGGATACATGGTTGACTAATACCCATGTTCGAACCTTATTGATAACTAGCCTTATACCCCTTATAGATACGCACTGATAGGTTGTTCTTTTTTTCTTTTAAAGTGGTTATTATTGAGAATTGAGGATAAGGGGTGACTAATACCCATGTTCGAACCTTATTGAT
This sequence comes from Diphasiastrum complanatum, assembly GCA_029204225.1. NCBI lineage: Eukaryota > Viridiplantae > Streptophyta > Lycopodiopsida > Lycopodiales > Lycopodiaceae > Diphasiastrum > Diphasiastrum complanatum. Next base: position 49,432,755 of record CM055093.1, read on the forward strand.
AACTAGCATTATACCCCTTATAGATATGCACCAAAACTAACCAAGTAGAAAGATTTTTTCCACTATAGGAAGCTAAATTCACATTCCCGAGATTAGGGACTATATTTGCTTTGCAAGATTCATTAGCTGGAATCCGCGGGTATCAAAGAAGGTGATCTTTAAAATCTCCACAATCTTTGGCTCAAGTGAACAAATGATTGAAAATTAGATGAGTCCTCAAACTCACCGCGGAGGGACAATGAGCTTGGAGCATGTGTGACGACATTACAAGGTTTGGGCTAAAAAACAATATAGCTTTGTTGCCTGGCCAAACACAAAACACATACCTCCAGGAAAGAGTCGAGTGAGTGACTCAGATTCCTGATGAAGAAACATATGCGGTTGCGTCGTCGTGACGCGGTGAAGGCGTCAGTGGGAAAAGAAGGGAACTGGGTTTGAAGTTGAAGTGGCTGTGTAAAACGGGACATTCGGTGGGGCCGTCCATCCATCCATCCTCCTCCTCCTCTTTCTTCTATGAATGACCTCGTTTCTTCTTACTTACACTTATTAGTACGAGAGAGAGAGAGAGAGAGCGAGAGAGAGACACAGAGCGAGAGAGTGAGAGAGAGTCCTCGGACTCTCTCTCGTATCCATAATCCATCACATCATTCCTGCCTTTCGGTAGCGGCCACCGGCTACCACCACTACCACTGCTCTGCACTAGGAGCTGGCCCTACCACACTGTACGTTGTTGCATGACCACTGCGTTCGTTAGCACCTTCTCCTGTTCTACTCGTGAAATGGATATATCAAGCTTGAAATGCCTCCATATAGGAGTATCGGTGAAAGACAAAAAATACTAATCTTTTCAAGCTTCCCCTGTATGTCATTCGTTTAGCATTGTAAATATCTCATGATCAACTTCAATAGCATCCTCTCAATCTGGAATTTCCACGTTCACATGATACAAGGGCTGTTGGAAGATTTGCATGAAGCTTCGGCCTTTCAACTGTGTATAGTTAAACTTGGCCATTGATTTGTTCTTTCTCGTGCTGTTTTGTCGTGAGTTAGCAATACGATCTAACAGAAGATAAGGCCAAGACAACTTCAACGGAATCACTGGGTTTAAGTGATCCAATAATTCAAGGCTGCGAGAAATCACAGATAGTCATTTAGACGTTGGATGACTTGCACACGAGAGCACCATCTGTTCTTTCATAAAGTTATTGTTGTCAGCATCTAATATTAGTTTTGATATCTGCGTTAGAGAGTTGTAGAAAGGATTATGATATTGCAATACTCCATGATGACCTTCAAAGCAGCAAGAAGATGTCGTATGTCTAGGAGATGCAACCTTCATTCTACTCTCATTTTGGCACAGTTCGCATTCGCTGGCTTCGAAATTCTATCTCGTGTTGCTCTGCTGAAGGGCGCTGGTCAAATTGTCTTCTCCTTTTATCGCAACTGTATTGCCAGTTTGCTGTTAGGGTTGGTAGGCTTCATCATAGAAAAGTAAGTGCTTTTTAGACTCAAATAAACAATACAAAACTTTCGACGTCCTACGTTAAAAGATAAGCAATACATTTATAGTCGGCTTGATCACAAGATATCAAACTTGAAATTGTAATTCTAGCATTCTCTTCCTTTTAGTACGAAAGTTTTACAACTGTAGCTGTCACCTAACTCTATTATATAATTGGCTGCATGCAGGAAGAAAAGGCCAGCTTTGACGTTTGTCACGTTGTGTAAATTCTTCTTCCTCGGTTTTATTGGGTGAGTCTCAGGCTGGTCAATTTAGATCAAGAAGTACACGTTTTGCTCTCAAATCTGGTTGCAAAATAATCCTTGAACCTATGAAACACGAGAAATATCAACTTGTACTTACCGCTTGTTTTTGGTGGCTTTGGTATAAAACCAGTGTCACTATTAATCAGGTGTGCTATCTAGTGGGATTGAGATACACGTCAGCCATTTTTGCGTCGGCGATGAGAAACACCATACCAGTCATCACATTCATATTAGCTGTTCTATGCGGGTATTATTCTTTAACTGACATCAAGCTGTAGACATGTACCATACCATCTTCCATTCCAACTTTTCAGATAGACGAATTCTCATCAATCGAACTTAACTACAAATGCGTCAGTGTTCCTTTCAGCAACTTTGTTTATCTCTCGTAGTTGATAGTAGTGTTATACCTTCCAGGATGGAGAAGTTGAGTTTAAGGCGGCTACATGGACAAACTAAGGTGGTTGGGTGTACGTTGGCCATTTGTGGTTCAGTGCTGCTGTCTATTTATAAAGGTCCAGCTGTGCTCAAGAGCAAGCTATCTATCATACCTGGGCAGCACATTCAATCTCAAGATTTGATCTCGATAAATACAAAACGTACAATAAGGATATTCTGGATGATTTCCATCAAAATCGAGTCCTGGCAACTCGGTTCAATTTTCATCATAGTGTCATGCCTTGCCTTTGCTGTGTTTCTCATTTTGCAGGTATGATATCTTTGTTGACAAACTGAAAGATAATAATAATTATAGTCTTTGCATTTCTAATTCTATACAAAACGATGGTGTAATACTGCAAATTCTGTGTATTAAGCTGGAATCCTTTTGGCAACAGACTCCTACATTAAAGAAATATCCTGCTCCGATTTCTTTCGCAGCATTTGCATGCTTTTCAAGCGTTCTCCAGCTACCGGTATTAGCAATGATATTTGAGCCGCAACGCTCAAGATGGAGACCTGCAAGCGTATCTGAAGTAACTAGCATAATTTACGCTGTAAGTGCAACGAAAGCTCTCTTTAAATTTTCTAGCAGAGCTCACATCCATGAACACCTATATCCTCATGGGGCGTTGCGCTTAAGCATTTCTAAGTGAAGTAGTTGTTTCATATTGCTTTCAGGGAGTGATTGCTTCCGGATTAGTTTCCGGAATACAAGCATGGGGTGTTCACGAAGGGGGGCCAGTTATAGTAGCAGCATATCAACCGCTTGAAACCGTCGTCACAGCAATCCTAAGTTTCATGCTGTTAAAAGAATCACTCCACCTGGGCAGGTAAAGCTTTACAAATATCTTAGCGGAGTCGCATTTTTTACTACACAAATGTTATGGAAGTTTCTGTTTCAGTTGGTTAAGTATCATTGCCTTTTGCTATTCACAATTATTTCTAAAATTCTCTTATAACAAGGAGATAGCTTGTTTGGTATTCATTTGCAAACCTCACCTTAATTAACTTTAAATTCAATAAATTCTTTGTTTTCAGCGTTATTGGAGGATTTCTTGTCATTTCTGGCCTTTATCTTTTAATCTGGGGTCAAGAGAAAGAGAGACATGAGTTGGTATCATCTTCAAAAGTGTCAGATGATCCCCAGCTACCATTTACAGTACTTCCGTCGAACTTGATACCTTTTGCTGCTGAAGTAGAATCAACTCCTTCTGTGACCGGTCTAAGCGAGATATCAGTGGTAGCGACTCACGTCAAAATTGCAAATGATGTGCTTGCCTCCGAGTTACCGGAATCACAAAGGGATCAAAAAGCAAGCTTGGAATCTGAACAAGTTACTACGTCGTAAACCTTTCGATAAAAAATACAACATTTTTAGGCCCGTTTTACAGGGAGATACGGCACACCCTTGCATGTGGTTGTGCTTTAATAGCATAAAAATATGATCTTAGAGAAATCATTTGGATCTCAAGGCAATACCGTATTACGTTTATTTTTCAGTCACACTCGAAGCTGTACATAGTGCATCTTGATCCAGATCTTCAGAGCCAATTTTCTCAAATTAAACGAATCTGTGAAGTATATTATGGAGACTTCAAACTCCTTGAAGAATATACTTCAAGTTATTAAGTGACAGTTAATGACATTATTTTGCCTGAGGTTCTTCCATAATTTTACATGGCAAAAAGGCAAATTAGGAACCATAACAAGGTTTACAGCTTGCAGACGCACCAAAAGTGCCAGGCCTTATTGCAATGTTCAAAAAAGCTTACAGATGTCATAATATGCTTTGACATCCTAGTTGTCAAATTCAAGGCAAGCAAGAATAGGCTTGCCCAAAAAAAATTTTTAAGCAAGGTCAGTTGTACAAACAACAAGACAACAAAAAGTATCTAACTTTTGAACGTGCTAGTGCTTGCTAGTAAGTTCGACTATTTTGCTTAACAATATATTATGCACATATTGAATACGTATCTCAAAAAAGCTACTGGAATGCTTCTAATGCAGCTTCAATCATGCAACTTATTCCTGATTGCTGGTACCTTTGTTTTATTTCTTATAAATGCCTATTGATTTCAAGCTGCTTTATGATAAAAAAGCAAGTGTTTTCTTATTCTTATCAAAATACATAGCGCGCTTTGGTCTTTGACCATAAATGCACATTAGTCCACTTATACCTAGGGAGATGATGAAACTGTGTTTGCTTGTCGATCAGCTCATGAAGATTTTTTGTCATGACCGAGAACCTTTTATGACAGTATTTAAATTTCATCAAGGAAGTACCCATCACCGAAAACCATAGTACAACGATATCATGGTATAAGTGCCAATACATAAAAACAGCTACAAAGTACAAACTATCCAAATCAAGCTTATGTTTATTAAATTGCTGATATCAATGTCGAATAATTGGAAAGGCTGCTGGATGAGCTTCATGATTCATGTCCACTATCGGTACGTGAGTGGCTTTTGTGTCTCGCGTCAAACTCAGAGAAGACATGGGTCCTGGCCCCTGGGACCTGGCTGGTCTCGATCGCTCAAACCGTTCATGCGTGTGGGACCGCCACCAAGCGTGGTAGTAAAGGCACGCCACAAAGCGCACTCTACCTGAAAATATAACCAACACAGAAAAAATCATGAAAGTATATTATTATTCTGCAACCTAGTCAGATCTGATGCTTCACTTTGTTTTTTTTTTTCTGCTTTTGCTGCGGCTTTTCCACCCCAGCCGCAAGCTGCCAAGCCCCACTAGTCCACTTACCCCAACTATTTCTATTCCAACTACTTTTTGTTTCACTGATTGTAGAATCTAGATAGGTATATATATTCAGGAAGAAGCATTATGATTTTGTTAGCTATTGTTTGAAAGACTTTCCCCCTCAACAATTTTCTTTTTAGCCCAAGCACTAGATAGCAGTAGATACCATAGCTTTATGCACAAAGTGTTCGGAGACCTTTATTTATCATAATTGATTCCTATATATCATAAAACAATCCCAAAACATGGGAGATACCACCTAAAATTGAAATGTAATTGACCCATTGTCCATCTAAAGACACCTTGTTCCTTACATTCGAGATGGCCCGCGAGAGATCAAGTGTGCATAGTGCCAATACAAGGCAAGATCTTTTTTGTGAATCCAAGAATCCCTTGATGGTATCTAGGAAGCACACACAATATGAATGTTGCCAAATAATGGATGATGCTATTCGTTTGAATAATTGAAGAGAGTCCGTTATAAGAACCCCTCGTTGTATATTACCAAGCTTGTGTTTTGAACGATGTGCACATATTTTCTTGGTGAAAGGTAGAAATTTTGATTGACTTGAATTTTAGTCAACTCTTGTTATAAGGTTTTTTTTTTTTTTAATAATCATCTTTATGCTAGAAAGGCCAAAATGCATTTCTATGAGGGGAGAAATTAACGATGAAGGGTCGGGAAGGTTTCAAAACATAGGCATGGCTAATATGGTAGGACTACATAGTGAAATTACCATTCTACATATAGCCAAATAATTACACCTCTATCTTGGTTCTCCCTCCTTGCTCACCATCTAGTACTTCCCCACACTTCTTCTGCCCAAATATATTTACATGTTTCTTTCCACCTAGGCTTCATTGGTGTTTCGAGGCTAGTCTAAATAAGAGTAAATGGTTGGAGGGATTATCAAGTTGAGTACATCATATAGTAGTACATTATCAATCCGATGAGGAGAGCATTCTTTTGCTATAGAGTATTCTTTAAGTCTTCCATTCACTTTTATACCAAGACAAAACTCTTTTTGCCACATCAACATTGATTATTGGCAAAATGAGAGAGGATCTAAACGTAATTAGGCCCTTTTGAACTTAAAATGAGCCTTCTTACTTCATTTCGATCAATGTTCATAATAACTACTAGTGCTTTAATGTCAACACATATGACAAATTATGCACATACCAACTCAATGCTTTGGCGCCCATCGTATTCTAAGGCCAAGAGCCATGAGTTGAGGCCTAGATCTACATGTGGATATTTCACCAAGGTGAAGTGTCACTATCTATTGGGCCAATACATTCGAGGCCATGTGCAACATTTTTTACAACTTGGAGATTAAAGTCGGCTCTAGGGTTCACTATGGAGGAGTGGCTCAAATTAGAAAAAGTGTACTATATTTAGAAGATCTAATTGGACCCTCAAGAATAGATATATAGTATTAGGACCTAATCATTTGTCAAGTTTTTTTTTGTGGAGAGTCAAGAGTAGAGCAACCTCTATTGGAGAATTGAAGTTTAGTTCGAAGTTGGACACATTTGGCGTAGTAGAGACTAATTGTGTTATCAATTTCATTTCACTACAACTCATTGTTGGAGATGGTGAGCTCAAACCAACCTTTCCTGACACGCCGTCTAAACAGACGATAGTTCGGGACACCATCAACATCGAACTATCGAATACCTATATGAGTTGAGACCAAGCGAATTGTCGAGCGATTCAAATTATTGGATACTTAACTGATAGTTTAGCATAATTTTTTCTTGTAATGATCAGTTGAACTATCTTTTAATCCCATTTGGCGGACATAACTATAGACCAGAAATCATTAGAAAGTATGCAAATAATATATAGTATTGTAAGAGGAGCGTTAGGCCACTATGTCGCGATGCACTGGCGACTCACTCTAAGACAATGAAACGCAAAACGACAATATGTTCTTCCAACTGTGGGTTTTAGCGTTGTATGCATTATTAATTGGTTGATTATTGCATTGCCTGTGATTCATATTGGCATATCTAGATCCATTAGTCTTGCGCAATAGAGAGCATGCTTTCGCACTAGATAGCGCACTTTTGCAGCATGGTATCAAAGCATATTCACTAGATACAATATGGCTGCTACAATTCAGGCAAGGATTACGATCAATCTTGATGGCGCAAACTATCAAATATGGAAGTTCAAGATAAAGACAATTCTAAAAGGCAAGGGGATATGGTCAGTAACCGATCTCACAAAGCCAAAACCTCCAGAGGAAGATCCAAGGAGAGCGGGATGGATAAGGAAAGTTGAACATGCGATGGCGATCATTGTATCCTCCATAAGTGAAGAAATTCTCATGTAGATTAAAGATTATAAGAGTATCCATGAAGCATGGGAAAAACTAAAGCAAAAGTACAAAGTGAGTACAACCGCATCGGTCATGCACCTCCACAACTAGCTACAAAGCTTGCAATGGGATAGGAATGAGCTGGATCAACATGTAGAGAAGATCAGAATGACCTTTGCTCATCTCTCTACATCTGGACAAGAGCATCAAGTCCCAGCACCCCAGCAACTAATGTACTTTATGAAATCACTATCCTCATCTTATCAGCCACTAAGAATGCTCATCCTAAGTTTACTTGACATGACATTTGAAAGAGTAGTCAATCTCGTAGCAGACGAAAGATTGATGAGAGATGAAGGAGAATCAAACGGTGACAAAGTCGGTTTTGGGCTGAAGCAATTGCAGTTGTAGTACTTCTACAAAACCGATAAGAAATGACAACATTGAAAAACAAGATGTCGTACAAAATGTGGATAGGTGAACAACCCGATCTATCGTATGTACGAGTGTTCGGATGTGCAGTGTACATGCACATACCAAAAGAAAAAAGGAGCAAACTAGACGAAAGTTAGTGCAGACAGTGATAGTTGGATATTCGAATGGCTCGCAGATCTATCGACTCTACATTCCAACCTCAAAAAAGGTGGTGATGAGAAGAGATGTGAAGTTCGACGAATCGACATTTCCAGGAGTGAAATAATCAAGAGGCCATGAAATCTTCTCAATACTGCCAATCGAAGAGGGAGTTCAAGGCCAAACGTCGAATCAGAATGTCAAACCACAAACTCGATAATAGGAGACATAAGTTCATCTTGTTGAAGAGTTCGAAGAATAAACACACCAACAACAACAAATCCACCAAGAAGGTCGACAAGAATTCGAAGACCCCCTATTAGATTCATCGATAATCTTCATGAAGACATAGACATTGAATTATGCAGCTTCACTAAGGAACCAACGACATATCTAGAAGCAATCTAGAATCCTGAAAGTGACTTTTGGAAGCAAGCAATGTTGGAAGATATCGAATCAATGAAGTAGAATCAAGCATGGACACTTGAACCACTACCCGCAGGAAAGAAGAAAGTCAACTAAATGGGTATACAAGAAGAAGCTGAAATAAGATGGCAGTGTCGAAAGATATAAGGCTCAACTTGTCGCAAAAGGATACACTTAGAGATATGGTATCGATGTGGCGGCTGGAATACAAGGCCTAAGGGGCATTGCAATGGACCCCAGGAGTATTAAGAAAAGAAGTACCTTACAGGTTAGTAGCCTATGTAAATTACGATTTTGTGTAATTAATGGCCCAAGTATGACATCTTGAGTGTATAAGACCATCTTGAGTTGTCTACGAGCTAGCACCAGCCAAATCGCCCCACCATGCATCAACCCCCTAGAGTCGCAGGCGAGTACACAGCGAGATTGTTTCACTCCACTCGCCTCCGGTGTCTCGTTAGCAAACTCAGCCACCAACGTCAGCTGCGCCAACACTCCTTGATGATACCCACTCTGATCTACCCATCCCCCAATCCTATGAAGTCATCATAGCCTCTAATTCCACACAAGTGCCTTCTTTGACTATTGGTTCCACCATCCAAGTCATAGAAGCACAAGCTTTCTCACCCCCACATTCGACAACAATGTCCCCCTCCGCACAACCTTTTATGAAACTTTTTGATGATTCTGATCCCCTCAGGGCTTATGCTACCATGCCTCAGATCCCTGGGTCATTTAATCCCAACTCGCCTAGAATGAGATTTAATTAGTTCCAAGATGCCTCTCAGAACATGAATTAGATTTATTCTTTAAATAATAGATTGTCATCAGCCAACCGTAATCATCAATGAATGCCAAGAATTACCTTAATCTGGAGAGTGAATCGGCCCACATACATCAGAATGGATGAGCTCAAGGACTTCCTTGGCTCTCTTTCTTTCATGTACAAATGGACTTCGATGTTGTTTGCCCTTTTGGCAGGCTTCACAAAAGTCGGTGTTTGGTTTGGATATCTTCAGACCCATCACAATGTCTTTTCTGCTCATCTCGTAGAGGCTTCTCATGTTTAGATGATACATTCTTTTGTGCCAGAGCTGATCTTCATTTTCTAATGCATTCAATATGCTATCAGGACTACTGATAAAATTGGCTTGATAAAGGTTACCTTCTCTGGATCCTATAGTCAACAGCTTATTTGAACTTTATTCATCTGGCATGTATTGCCATCAAACATGACTTGAATTTCGCGATCTACCATCTTCAAAACTGGCAGCAAGTCTCTTCTCAGTGAGGGTACATAGACTGCCCCTGACAACTCAGCTTGTCCCAACAGTGTTCGTAGCTGTAGAGTCTCGATGCCTTTTACATCATGTTTGCTCTCGTCACCTAGAATCACTGCTCTGTTGTTGTCGATGAAGAAACAAAACGTTTCTATTATAAAGCTTTGCTAGCTTTCAGCCCTCTGCCTGATGAAAATGTTCGCGAACGTGAAAGTAAAAAAAAACACGAAACGAAAATGTTCGCGAACACCCTGACCAAAAAAACACAAACGCAAAAAATGTGCGAAAGAGAATTTTTCATGGTATAGGGGGAGAAAGTCAGACGACGAGAAAGTCAAAAGACAGGAAACAACACAAAAATCGTCGCGACGTCTTTTTCAACCCTCACGCTCCAAAAAAGATCAGCAATATCATGCAAGTACCAAGAAGTACAGATATTTGATCTGATATCATGACATCAGCAGATACACTCTAGGTCATGGCTAATCTACCACTCTTGTAATTTGTGATTAGTTGTAGATGTTTAATCACTCTAATCTAGAAGTTACACGACGTGACTATATACCTTCTGGTTGATGCATGATATAAGAAGTCTAATGCTAGTAAGCAAGATAGACAGACATGATGCAAAATAGAAGTCCGCCTGCGAGCGAGACAAGTTTTGTAAGCAGGATCCACAGAGATCCAAGTAGTATGCTAGTAAGCGAGACATTACTCGTGGGAGAGTGCCGCTTCTCTCACGCCAACGCGCTGTGTGGGTCTGCCATACAGCGCACAAAAAAAAAAAAAAGATCAATAGATGATATTGTAGCCATTACATACATATCACTCTTATCTTGTCTGATCTTGAATGAATTGTTGTCTGCCATCGTTTGTGTATCTCATTCACTCATTTTATCAATTTCGCACACTGGTTGAATTTTGTTGAATGTCGTGTTAATAAAAAAGGTAGATCAACAGTGTTTGTCTACATTCTGGAGGACTGTAGGAATGATACACCTGGCAGTGACCAACAATCAGATCTGAAATCCATTCGAGTTTCCATCAGTGGTATCAGAGCCACTTTGTCAAAGTCTGACGTTGCCAAAGGCTATCAGATCAAGAGGGCAAGCATTCAAACAAACAACCATCAACAAGAGAATACACTTTAGAAGCAATGGCTTCAATCAGCAGCATATAGACCAAGATCTGTACAGTTCTGGATTCTTCAAGATCTAACTTTCTGGCCTGGAAAGTTAAGACATCATTGATACTCAAGGGTGAAGGCTTATTCCTTGGGTGGATGGCACAGAAGAGATGCCTACGACATCAGGCAAAGAGCTACGCAAGTGGAGGGAGAAAAATGACATTGCTATCTTCATCCATCAAAGATAGTCTCACACTTGACCTGGCTACACTCTCCAAGGCTAAGGAGATGTGGGATGAACTGCTCACGACATCTCAAATGAAATCAAGAAGTCAAATAATGATGCTGGAAGATCAGTTGATGAATCTATAGTGGGACGACAAAGATCTTACTTATTTTGTAAGGAAGATGAAGGATCTATTTATGTCACTACACAATTCTAGAGTAGAAAATGCAGTGTCAGCTGAAAAGCAACTCACTTATCTGTTGAGAGACTTACCCAGATCTTTCCAGACAACCAAAACCCTGCTCGCAAAAGATCCCACAATGACCCTCGAAAGACAAGTGTCGAGATTCGAGAGGAAGTCAAGACAAGAGAGCACCTCAATCAACGGTATTGGTTCACTCTGGCTCAACACCAATGGCAGAGATAGACGACTCAAAGACGTTATGTTCGTGCCTACACTGCAGCATGACTTGCTTTCTGTGACAAGGATAGCTGATGCAGGAATGCGTGTGATGTTTTTTGACGAAGCATGCAGCGTTATTGATGCCAGTACCAGTACCCTGATCACTCAAGAAAGAAGGAAAGGTAATATATATTGCCTAAAGGTACGCATGCCTACGGATCAAATGCATCAAACCCATGATGATTCGTCAGACACTCTGTGGAACATGAGACTATGCCACATGAACTCAATGGCACTTTACCAAGCAAGCCATCATGGAGCAATAACAGGGGTCAGCATCTCGAATGCAACCAGTTCGACCACCTGTGATGCATGTCTGAAGGGTAAGATATCACGCACTCCATTTGTCAAAGACTCCTACAGAACGACTAAGATTTTGAAATTAGTGCATTCTAACATTTGTGGGCCTTTCAACGTGATCTCAGTAGGAGGCTCAAAATATTATATAACCTTCATTGATGATTATAGTAAATTTGCCAGAGTGTATTTCATTCAGAATAAATCAGAAGCACTTGATAAATTCATAGAATATGTGAATTGGGCAGAGAGATGAACATGCAACAAAGTGAAGCAGATCAGGTCAGATCGAGGTGGCAAATACATCTTGAATTGCTTCACTGACTTTTGCAATAATCGTGGTATCATTCACAGAAGGACTGCAGCCTACAGAGCGCAACACAACGGTGTTGTAAAAAGGAAGAATAGGACCCTGATGGAAGCTGCCAGATGCATGATGGCCTACTCGAAAGCTCCAAGGGTACCGTGGGCTGAAGCAGTAGCTACAGCTGCATACATTTAAAACAAGACATGGAAGTCTGGTGTCCCTCACATGACACCACACGAATTATGGTGGGGTAGAGAGCCCAACCCGTCTCACATAAGAATCTTTGGTTGTGTAGCTTATGCACATATTCCTGATAAGCTTCGAAAGAAGCTTGATGAGAAAGCTCAGCAAGAATTTTTGGTAGGTTAGGACAACAATTCATCATACTACAGAGTCTACATGCTAGACACGAACACTATGAAGACAGTGAGAGATGTCAGATTTGATGAGAGCAGGACAATGTCCAATGATGATCTTGTCATCTATGAAGTTGTGGAAAGACAGTACTACAATTTTCCACCAGTGATAGAGGGAGCTGAAGACGAACACAAAAACGAAGATTTTCGAGTCGCTTCACAGTCGAGTGACGAATCAGAAGACGAAAGATTCGAGAGGCAGCCTTCTGCTACAGCACCTGTAAACCAAGATGGTTCCAAACCTAGCAGAGCAGACAAAGGCAAAGGCATTGCTGTCCCAAGAGGATCTCCTAGAAGGTCAACAAGACCACGAAGAGCACCAACAAGATACATGCCAAGCAGATCTGCTTCTACATCAGAAGAGTTCCGTGGATTCAGTGGCGAACCACAAACTTTCGAGGAAGCAATTGAATGTCCAGAGAAAGACAAATGGATCCAAGCCATGAACGAAGAGATGAAATATCTGAGGAAGAACCAGGTATGGACTTTGCAGCCATTACCACATAAGCGCAAGACTATCAAATGCAAATGGGTTTTCAACCTCAAGTATGGACCGGATGGGAATGTCTCAAAATACAAGGCAAGACTGGTGGCGAAGGGATTTTCTCAGAGATATGGTATTGATTACTCTGAAACCTTCTCTCATGTCGTCAAACATTCGTCCCTATGCTTGTTATTTGCATATGCAGCTGCTTATGACCTCAGGATCCACATTGTGGACGACAAGACAACCTTCTTGCATGGTGAGTTAGACGAAGAGCTCTACAAGGATCAACCCCCAGGATAAGTCTCGAATTCACTTCCAGATTATGCATGCATAATGCATAGAAGTATCTACGGTCTGAAACAGTCAGCTCAACAATTGTAAAAAAAGAAGGATCAAGCCCTGAAATCATTAGGATTCAAGCCACTGATGGCTGATTCCAATGTGTATGTGAGAATTATAGATGGGCAGATCATTATTGTGGCTGTATATGTGGACGACACTCTGATACTCTGCAAGAGTGAGAAGCTAATGCTGAAACAGAGGAATATCTTTGTAGTTGTCAAAGACAACCATGAAAGGAGCGAAACAAATCAGGCATCTAAGACAGCCATGCTTCCTTCGAGTGAGATATTTTGAATGAGTCATGGAATGAATCACGATCCTATGCCCGAGAATGGTTAACAATAGTAACACACTATGTTGTGATCTTACTATGCTAGTTACATACTGAATACTATCTCTACTTCTTGAATTACCTTCACTCTCTCTAAAATCTCTGATCCTATGATATCAGATAGCCTAATATAAGGGAGTTCATAGAGGAACTCTGATTCATGCTACCATTGATTAGTGAGTCTTCTTCTCTGATATGAATCATCTCCTACTTTGTTACTGATTTATTGTATGTATATACATATCAGTTATAGTGATCGTGAAAGTTACAATTGTGTGGGTTAACGGTTGTAAAGAGATATAGTTACTGCACAATGAACGATGATATAGTCTGTAGCATACAGACCAGACGACGAGCTCCATTTTGACTATTGATAGTCGACAATCATCGAAGATGTCGAATGAGTCAAGTCGACTTGTTTGCCCTTGAGAAGACGTCGATGGAGTCGAAGTCGTCGATAGATTTCGGTTGAGTCAGTGAAGTCAACGTCGATGAAGTTGAGTCGATCCTACTCTGCTTCAAGTAGTTATATATACAACTTGTTTGACTTACACAATTAAGGTTATTGTCATTGTAGAGAGTGCATAATATTGCAGTGCTCAAGAAATGAGTTTAGGTGAGTAGGAGTGAAGATTAACTCCAACAGAGTGACCTACTCCTAACAATATTGTTTCTAAATCCTTTAGATGCAAGTTACTCTTAGATATTAAAAATGCAATGAAGATAAGTACTTGATCAAAAATTGTTTACCTAAGCTGGTTTCTCTCACAAATATTTGCTGATTTTTTTTCCAGTATTAGTGTTCAAAGGACACCCACTTATTTTTTTATAAGGATTTATTAGATGATATTTTGTTAAGATTTTCTTGTAGATCTTGCTTCCACATGTGTGAAGGTGTAGGGCTCTCGCCTGTCACGACTTGTACTAGTTGCATTCCCAAGGGAGCATGACCTCACCTTCAACCTGTTAGCAAGAGAATGGAAGAGTGAACCTGTGTGAGAGAAGAGATAAACATCAAGAGAGATGAAAGTGAGAGAGAGAGAGAGAGAGAGAGAGAGAGAGAGAGAGAGAGAGAGAGAGAGAGAGAGAGAGAGAGAGAGAGAGAGAGAGAGAGAGAGAGAGAGAGAGAGAGAGAGAGAGAGAGAGAGAGAGAGAGAGAGAGAGAGAGAGAGAATTGCTTTAGATTAGCAAGATTGAATATGCAATACAAAGGAAATGGTCTCCTTTTATAGTTGAGAGGTACACCTAATTTCCTACCTCCCTTTACTTTCAAATTTAAATATTTGGTGGGAAAGGACCCTTCAATCACTAACTTGACTTTTAGGCCTCTAAACTTATTTGTGTAGATAGCCTTAAAGTCACTTTATTGCTACCTATTTGATCAAATAAGTGATCACTGGGTTGGACTTACACACACAGGGTGCCAAATCCCTCTCTCTTATTAACTAGGGTTAGGGTTGCCTTGGGATCCGCAAACCCTCCAACAGCATCCCCCACCAAAATTGGTGGCGGTCCCAAGACACATGCCTCAACGCTTGAATCCTGTAAAATGTTGTGGTGACGAAGTTGCAAAAATGTGATTATTCAGTTGCAAAATAAAATGGCCTGCTACAGAAAAAGCGTAGATACTGATTCGCTTACATAAAACCTGATGCTTTATTTGTTGATGATTAACAAGAACATGAGCTTGCTAGATTTTCAATAACCATATGGGTCTGGTGGCCATTCTTGATAACCTTGTTCATTAACAAATGGGTAGCCGACACCATCCAGAAAAGGATTCTAATGCTGATTTCGATCCTCGTAGATAGGTGCAGCTGCTAGTGGCATTGTTGAAGCTTCTCTGAATTTGTAATGTGAATATGACATGCTTGCTTGACTGCGTTGTCTGTCTAGATATTCATGAAATACATGAACCTGAATACTCTCTTTGGCCATCAACTTTACAAATTGAGTACAAGGTGTTGACAATATCGGTGTTATTTCTTGTTGTGTGAATGACCTTTTCGAGCTTACTCTCTCTTATTTGACTCTTTAGTATTAATGGAACCAGATTTGTTGTTGGACTAGTGGTCTGTTGTCCAATGGGATGCATGGACCTTTGTTCCACTATTGATGTTGGAGTTGAATGGAAATCGTCAACATTAGTTGTTTCTTTTTCATTATCTTGTGATCTTGAAGACTGCATGATTGTGCTTGCATGAGAACCTTGTGTTGGTTTTCCATGAAGAAATTCACTTGTCACAGCTACCGTTTGCAGTGCATAGTGTTTCAGGTGTGAACATTATGTCCTCACACATATACCAAGAGTGGGACTGAGTGCCTTAAAACCCATAGGTTTTTCTATAAAACTTGATGATCAGAACTGCATCAACAAATCCATGGGAATTGCGGATAATGTATATGTGAAAGTCGCCGATCTTCACTTTGTCATTAACTTCACTGTCTTAGATCTTCCAAAAACAACCTCATCTTACCGACTTCTGTTAGGAAGGCCCTGACTTAAGTTAGCCAAAGTATGCCATGACTGGGGTACAGATCGAATCACACTTGAGAATCGGGA
Organism: Diphasiastrum complanatum; assembly: GCA_029204225.1. Classification (NCBI taxonomy): domain Eukaryota; kingdom Viridiplantae; phylum Streptophyta; class Lycopodiopsida; order Lycopodiales; family Lycopodiaceae; genus Diphasiastrum; species Diphasiastrum complanatum. Next base: position 49,448,885 of record CM055093.1, read on the forward strand.
TCGAGCCATGAGAGTCGATCCAAATACCTGGACCATTAAGCTTGCAAATCCGTTGGAAGAGTCAACTTCATCTACCACCGATCATACGATTGACCGAGACCAACCGAGACCAAAGGAAGCACCATAAGCTATTGGAAATCCATCAAGATTTTGATACTGATATCATCGATTGGATTGAGGCCCTAGCTATAGTCAATTGTATGAGCTTCATAAAAGCATCCATCTCCCTATCCGAGAAGCCAATCGAGATCTGAAACCCACAAACCCAAAGCCTATCACCCTTGATGATGAGATCGAAATTGGGACGAACATGGTCGAACTATCATGGCTTTCATTAGAACCATCTCCAGAACCTTGTGAAGAAGAACGCCTCAAAAGGAATCTTTATGACATCCATTTCTCTATCCCAAAATAAAAAACAGAAACATGATTCAGAATCGACAGCACGATATGCCAGAATACTTGCGTGACTATACCTTAGATGATGCGATCATTGCCTTACCTCAAGCCCAGCACTAACTTGAATGACGCACCTGAGATTTTTTTTTTGTACAAAGGTCCTCTAGATCTAGCTGATCCTGGAGAAGACAAAAAAATAGGAGAACAACTTACAACTGAAGAACTATTCAATCTAAGAGATCTCCTACGAGAATATCATGATTGTTTTGCATGGTCCTATAAGGATCTGAAGGGAATACCACTTGAAGTAGTGCAACACACCATTCCATTACTCGATGGTGCCGAACAAATGCTAGCTAGGACAATAGTGAAAAGTTATGTGAGCCTCATGGGGAATTCCAAGTGATGGAATGACCATGTAGGAGCTAGTGCTTGTAGGCGTTTGTAATCAATGCAAGTAGACCCCTCTTAATCAAATTAGAGTGATCCACCTATAGATGGTGACCTCTACTGGAGAAGCTAATTCCACACGTAATTTTTAAAATTGTGGAATTGCCACTTGGGCTCCACATAGGCAGCCCTCTTGTTTATTTAAGAGGTCCCCTCTCTTGTGAGGGAGCTTTTACATGTAGTTGGCTTTACTCTTGATATACGCCATTAACTTGTTGTACATCAAAAAAGTACCCCATACTACCCTCGGTGTAATGGCCAGGCAGAATCAACTAACAAGACTATTTGCAGGCTAAAAGCATGGTTTTGGTGGTACAAAAAAAGAACCCATTTGTCATTGTACCTTTTGGCAGTGCATTTCACTTTCTGGGGATTTGGGAGGGAGCTTGATAAATTCTACCCATGAGTTAATGCAATGAAGGCATCCCTAGTAATGATGGGCCTACCCTCTTGGAGTATTGGGGGTTAAGTGGTAGGCCTACTCTCTCTTTGTTGAACCTTTTTTGTGTGCATTTCTACCCAAAGAAGGTAGTGTCCTTGACAGTGCATGTTGTACCACCAAACCATGCTTTTAGCCTGCAAGATTCTGACAAAGATAGTTGAGACAAGCAGATCAGATTGGGAAACCAAGCTGTTCTTAGCTATCTGGAAATATCGTACAACTCCAAAGAAAGTCACTGGATGGATCACACCATTCCATCTCGTTTATGGTCAAGAGACAATAATGCATGTTGAATTCTTAGTGCCTTCCTTACGAGTGATGCAAACCTTCTCCACTGAGCTATGTGAGAAAGTTGCTATCAAACAACAGGTTCAAAATAGGCTATTTACACTAGCTCAATTGTGTGAGACTCGACTCATCTCATATCACACACAACTCTTTACAAACATCACCAAAAAGGGTGCGCAATAAAGACCTACATAAAGGTGATAAAGTGCTTCTCTACACCTCAAAGAAGCACCTTGGGAAATTGAAATTTAGAAATGAAAGACCATATGTAATTAATAAAATCTTCTCAAATAGAGCCAACCAGTTAGAGACACTCCTAGACACTGTCGTTAGGACCAAATGCAGTCAGTCGAACACTCCAGAAGATCGAATCCACAACTTATTACAAGTTCATAGATCCTTCAATGGAGAAATGAAAAAACAAAGATGGCTACCACGTCAACGCAAATAAAGATAAGCCTTTAGCTGCTACATGTGCCTATTTGTTGAAAAGTACACGCAACGTTATAGGTTAAAGATTTTGTGTATACCGATGTCACTCTTTCACATGATGGTAGATTCTAGGCTCCACAACCAGAACCTGTACGACTGGGCCCAGTTTGAATCCAACTATCTTCACGAGTTCATCAAGAACAAACAGCCTTCCACTTAATTGGGCTACCTTCCGACGGATGTCACGCTACAACAAGTTAGCAACCGACCGAAGCTTCGAGAATTGTTGATGCTGACAGATAAAGCTTGGGAGACACCAACAGCACCAGCCACGAAGACAAAGTCTCCATCCAAACATATGACAACATCCCCAACACAAGCAGCTTCTCAGAAGAGGAAGTGCTTCTCCTCTCAACAAGGGCCAACTACAAAGCATCAGAAGACCTGCCTAACAAGGATACCATTGAGAATGACACCCATGGCCTTTGCATCTTAGACGAGAGATCCTTTTTCTCACAAAGAAGATGACACCACCCTGGCCCAACAACCATAGACATGCCAAGCCAGACAAAGAATAAAAATGCAAGCGAAGTGACAAGCTTCGTTAGACGAAACAGAGTCAGACGTGGATAGAAAAAATCTTGTACAAAAATCCAGAGCCAAGAAAGCGGCCTCAAAATCTCCATCTGGGTTAGACGACTCAGAAGCAACGAGCTCCTCAACATACATGACATCCCAACAACAATCCTCACCACCTCATGTCGTGGATACTACAGTCACATCCATAGCTGTTGACACATCAGTTGTGGACTCCCAAGCCATTCCACAAGACTTAGTTGCAACTCCACCGTTGCTGGATAATACACCAACACCACCACATTCACCAACGACACAACTAGCACAAGCAACTCAGTTGGCAACTAATGCAGAAAAGACCATCGATTTAACAATGTCCCCAGATGTAGCTGTACAACCCCTACCACAATCACAACAAGCAATAATTTTGGGGGTGGAGAAAGATGGGGGCGACAAGCCCAAAGAGACGACAACAACTGAAACACAAACAAAATTGAGATCTACCAATGAGCCTTGTATCTTGACACAAACAAAATTGGATTTACCCATCCGCTTCGCGAGCTGACAGCTCACTGAAGCAGAAGTTAACTACACCAGCACCGAGCGAGAGGCCCTTGCCATGATTTTTAGCATTAAGAAATTTTGACATTATCTTTTGGCTAACCCTTTTTCCTTTTATATTGACCATCAACCATTGTTGTATTTGGTTAATCGACCTTGTACAATGAGACGTATTACACGATGGCTTGTACATCTTTAAGAGTTTGAATTCTAAATAGCGGTTAGGACCGAAAAACAACATTATTTGGCTAACCACCTTTCTAGATTGATGACACACTGAGAAAAAGTGGGAGTTGATGATGAACTTCCATACGCTCATATCTTTTATGCAGATGTAGTTGAGTATCTTGTGAGGGGATGACCTGATCCTTCACCACCTTCCGTAGATCAATGAAAGTTGAAAAAGTTGCCCCATATAGCTTGATAGCTAGACAACTATATCAAATGGGAATAGACCATATCCTTCAAAGATGCCTATTGGACCTTGAAATAAAAGCTATTATTAGTGCAACTCATGAAGGAATTGGTGGCGGTCACTTGGTAGCTGACGGTACCACTCGAAAGGTCCTCAAAGAAGGATTTTGGTGGCCTACCTTACACCGTGATGTGGCAACCTTTGTGAAACATACCAATGTTTGCCAATGAACCACAAAACTGAGAAGATCTGGATTTATGCCTTTAAAGCCTATCATAGCAGAACCTTTTGAAAAATGGGGCATAGATTATGTTGGTCCCATCCACCCTGCCGCTAGAGGAAGTCAAGCCCAATACATGATAGTGGCAACAAATTATATTACGAAGTGGGTAGAAGCGAAGGTCGTTAGAGTAGCCAGTGCAACCAACATAGCTAATTTTCTCTATGAAAACATTACTACACGCTTTGGAAGCCCCTTAGAACTTGTGAGTGATTGCGGAACTGACTTCTTGAATGAGACAATACGAGTACTCCTAGTCGAATTCCTTGTTGTTCATCGCAAGAGTACACCTTATTATTCCCATTGTAATGGACAAGCTGAATCTTCCAACAAGATTCTATGCAATATTATTACAAAAACCATGGAAGCAAGTAGATCCGACTGGGAACACAAACTCCAAGAAGCATTATGGGCATTTCGGACAGACATGTCAAATGTCAATGGATGCAACATTAATATTTAAATCCTTAGCCATATTGTTATGATGCATGTACAAGAAAGATCTCATGTTTGCCAAGTAACTCTAAAAATAAACGATTTGTACGTATAAGTGACCAAATGAACTTGGAATCAACTAAAAATAGTCATGACTCTAATTTTGCACATCTAAAAAACCATGTGAATTATATTTACAAGTTTGGCCTCTAAAAATGTCTAAAATGACCAAAATAGATAGTACTAGTTGATAACTTTCCACAAATATTTTCACCTTCTTTTGAAGGTTTTGAATGAAAATCTTTCAAGTCTCTAGGAGTATTTTTGTTGGCCTTGCCTTGTAGATTGCAATAAGGAAATACTATGTTGAGGTTGGTCAATGGAGTTTGAAAGAAAATCAATGTCACAAGATAAAAAGTGGGGGAGGTGGTCTCAACTTTTTAGGATTGGTGGGGACTTCAGTTGATCGCTCAACTACTAAATATGTAAGTGATTTGAAACACTTGTGCGCTATTCTAAGTGCGCTTTCATTCATTGTTAGCGCTATCACAGATCTTTAGCGCAATCATATAGTTTCGGTACTATATGGTATTTAGTCAAACCTTGCCAATGACCATAGGTTCTTTGATTCTGCTGGGAATTAGAGTATTTATTTTCTTTCTGTCGATTTTCTTTTGTTAAAATAAGATTGTGGTACTCATGTCCAGGCAATGACATAGAAACCATTTTCTTAGTGCGATGTTCTAAGATACACCGTCATTTTGTTGAGTTTGATTTGTTTCAATAATATTCTGATATTTGTGCCAAGGCAATGAAATTCGATAATACGATTCTACCAGGATTTTTTTCACAATACACCATCACTGTTCCTTTGAATGAACCATCACTTAGCATACTATTCATTACAAATTCTCAAAAACAAAAGCAAATCCTCAAAACAATTGATCTTTAGCGCAATCACAGATCCTCAAATTCAGATACACCATTACATAGGTACACCGCCACTGTTCCTTTGAATGAAACATTGTTACTTAGCATACTATTCATTACAAATTCTCAAAAACAAAAGCAAATTCTCAAAAACAACTGATCTTTAGCGCAATCACAGATTCTCAAATTCAGATACACCATTACTTAGATGCACCATCACTGTTCCTTTGAATGAAACACCGTTACTGAGAGGAGTGATGATTCAACACCTTCCACTTCCTATCATGGAGCTTGCTAGAATCTTTCAGCTCAAATGCTTTGGTCAATTTCAATATGTTATGCACTCTAGCGGAATCAACAAAATAGACTCTCTCTCTCTCTCTCTCTCTCTCTCTCTCTCTCTCTCTCTCTCTCTCTCTCTCTCTCTCTCTCTCTCTCTCTCTCTCTCTATGCATTACTTTGATTTGTATATGTGAAGCGAGCTCAATCTTTGCCATTGATTTTGATCTGAGATATTGTTGGATCGTTTTTTCTCTTTCTTAAGTCTTTGGTTTAGGGTTTAGAGTGAACAACGTAGCTATAGCAAATAACAGCACTCATTCATGTGCGCCCTCCAATTATGCTCAATTTAGACATAGTCAATGACAAGGGTAGTGCATTGCAAGAACCAGCATAACTGACATACTTCAAAGTATTCAACCAATTTGTAGGACTTAGTGCCAAGAGGGCCAACATAGGGCCATCGGCTTCATTTTGTTATGGATAATTGTGAAGCGGGACTTAAGTGTCATTTAAGTGATTGAAATATTACGATATTGATAACAACTTGGGCCCATTTAGAAGAAACCAAAATCTCAAAAAATCTTCTTATGTGGGGGTCTGAAATGGCCAATTCACAACAAACACAATGACGAAAACATCCAATCACTTTACGTGATCTATGAGCTTTTTTGGATAGCATTATCGTGGCGGCAAATTACGTGAGACCCCTTAGTGTTGTCCATCTTAAACCGAAGACTCACAGATCAACAACTATCATTGGCCGCCACCTACATTGAAAAATCATCGCCCATCAATGACATACTGAATTTCCAAATCATCGGCCATCATCTAGATTGGCCACCATTGCCCATCAACAACGGGCACTCACAACTAGATCATCGGCCGCCACCTAGATTGGCTTCCACCTAGATTTTTCAAAGACTTGAATTTTTTCCGAAGACTCGAATTTTTCTTTTTTCCAAAGACTCGAATTTTTCAAAGGCTCAATTTTTTTCCAAGACTCAAATTTTCCAAAGACTTGAATATTTTCCAAGACTCGAATTTTTCGAAAGACTCAAATTTTTCCAAGACTCAAATTTTTCAAAGACTCAAATTTTTCCCAAGACTCGAATTCTTCCAAGACTCGATTTTTTTCCAAGACTCGATTTTTCCCAAGACTCGGAATTCTCGAAGACTCGAATTTTTCCCAAGACTTGGAATTCTCAAAGACTCAAATTTTTCCCAAGACTCGAATGGACGGCCACGTACATACACACACATACATCGGCCACCCGTCAACGACCATCGACTTTCCTCCTAAAGCATCACTGCTCGTCCGTCAACGAGATACTGAATTTCCAAATCATTGAAAAATCATCACCCATCAACGAGATACTGAATTTCCAAAATTGAGTGATAATGGAGATCAGGAATCATCGGTCGCCACCTACATCGGCCTCTATTGCCCGTCAACCGAGGGTCGGAAAATTTCGACCCGACCCGACCAAGGGTCAAAAATTTTTTGACCCGACCAAGGGTCAGAAAATTTCGACTCAACCCGATCCAACCCGACCAAGGGGTTACCATTGGGTGGAAAATTTTTGACCCGAACCGACCTGACCAAGGGTCGGAAAATTTCGACCCGAAACGATCAAGGGTCGTAAAATCTGTTTTTGACAATGATGTCATTGGGTCAAATAATGTTTTGGGTCGGATTTTTTCCATTGGGTCAGAGTTTTACCATTGGGTCGGATTTTTTTGACAAGGATGATCAGGGTCGAAAAAGTCAAATTCGATTCGACCCGACCAAGGATTTTTGACAAGGATGACAAGGGTCGAAAAAGTCGAACCCGACCTCCTTTTTTTTTCAAAGACTCGAATGTTTCAAGGACTCAAAATTTTCCAAAGACTCAATTGTATATTCCAAAGACTCGAATTTTTTCAGAAGACTCGAATTTTCTTTTTTCCAAAGACTCAAATTTTTCAAAGGCTCAAATTTTTCCCAAGACTCGAATTTCTCAAGACTCAAAATTTCCAAAGACTCAAATTTTTTTCCAAGACTCGAAGTTTTCAAAAGACTCAAATTTTCCCAAGACTTGAATTTTTCAAAGACTCGAATTTTTTCCAAGACTCGAATTTTTCCAAGACTCGAATTTTTTCCAAGACTCAATTTTTTCCAAGACTCGGAATTCTCGAAGACTCGAATTTTTTCCAAGACTCGAATTTTCTCCAAGACTCGAATGGATCGCCACGTACATACACACACATACATCGGCCACCCGTCAACGACCATCGACTTTCCTCCTAAATCATCACTGCTCGCCCGTCAACGAGATACTGAATTTCCAAATCATTGGAAAAAATCATCGCCCGTCAACGAGATACTGAATTTCCAAATCATCGGCCGTCACCTAGATCGGCCGCCATTGCCCGTCAACAACGGGCACTCACAACTAATTTATATATATATATATATATATATATATATATATATATATATATATATATATATATATATATATATATATATATATAGAGAGAGAGAGAGAGAGAGAGAGAGAGAGAGAGAGAGAGAGAGAGAGAGAGAGAGAGAGAGAGAGAGAGAGAGAGAGAGAGAGAGAGAGAGAGAGAGAGAGAGAGAGAGAGAGAGAGAGAGAGAGAGAGAGAGAGAGAGAGAGAGAGAGAGAGAGAGAGAGAGAGAGATACATATATGTATATATATATACATATATGTATGTATGTATGTATATATATATATGTATGTATGTATGTTTGTATGTATGTATGTATTTATTGTGAAAATAGATAAAATTAGAAGAGTTATTGCATGCTAGTCATATAATGGGATTGGATTCATGTCCACCACCACCTTCTACATATCTTTATGATGATTTAGAAAAGTTAAAAGGCTTCCATCTCAAGCTCTAGTGAGATTCAGATGACACTTGTCACAAAATGTAAGGCTTGGAAATTTACTAGTAATGCATCCAAATCCACATCTCATTGGCTCATGAGGTCAAATCATGTTAAGAGTTGTAGATCATGAGGCCAATCACATTAAGAGGTGTAAATTATGTGGCCCAATCATGTTAAGATGTGCACGTCATGAGGCCCAATCATATGATGAGGTGCAAATCAGGAGGCCCAATCATCTTGAGGGGTGCAAATCTTGGGGTCCAATCGAAATTAGAGGTTGTCACATGCTTTTGGTAGACAGAACTCAAGCCACTACTATATGGAAGTGAGCTCTCATTGTACATACCTCTTTTTGAGAGATAGACAAATTTTGGTCTTGCAACTTCTTTGTACTTTCTCTCTCTACTTGAGGCTCATTGATTTTCTCTCTCTACCTGAAAGCCAGGTGCTTGTATGGCTCTTCTATAGTGAATTTTACTTAGTTTTTTCAAGGACATGCATGAAACTTGCTTGACTTTGGATGATGATAAATTTGTGTGTGATAGAGCTCTTGCTTAGATGCAAAGAGATAGCTCTTGAAAATCTGAGTTGATCTAGCCTTGATTGATTTTGTGCAAACTCTCATGCATGTAGGTTGTGATAGATCTTTGTAAGGTCCATAAATCCTAATCTTTAACATGTATGTATGCATGTAGGTGTGTATGTATGTACATATACATATACCTATCTATTTATTTATAACTTCTAGCATAATAATCTTGGTCCTTATCATTTATGGTTCTACGTATAAATCACATATGTTGTTACATGGGTTTCTATTGCATATAGGCCATATGAAAAAAAAAACAAAGTTTGATGCAGTTAGCTCACTATTGCCATGACATTGTCCTTGTATACATATTATGTATCATTCAAGTTTTTGATATGAATAAGTACATATAATCAATGAATAAAAAAAAAAGATATGATCCAATATTGATGGTCAATGGGTCTAGCTTTGCACTATCAACATAAAACAAGGTTATTGTTGTGACCAATGTATAAGTTGGGCATTTGATTTAATTTTATAAATGTTGATAGAATTCAAATATATACTCTAGGCATTACTGTATATATAATAATGAACTATACCAATATGCAAACATAATTTTTGAGCACAAAACTATTCACAGAACCTTAAGCAGATATTGATAATAATAAAAAACACTCAATCTTGATATATGACATCAATTTGATAGCAACGCTAGGATATTTAAGCAACCAAAAGTTTGCAATTGTTTTCAAATTTTTTTCAAGAATCACCTTAAAATTTCAATTATATGAGATGAAATTTAGAATATTAGTATGTGCTTAACTACACAACTTTTGTGTTTATTTTGTTCTCCACAAATTGATGTGTACAATCCCTCCTTGATTGGATTTCATATTAGGTTGATTACTTGCAACAACAAAAAATGAGATAATTTCAAGTCATAAAATCTTGACACGTGTATCATTTTGATAAACATCACGTGAATGTGATTTTTGCTTATTGATTATTGGTATATCTTTTCTTAATATTTTGAATTTCTTTAAGTTCCGACATACATTATTCTATTTCACAATTTATCTGAAGAAGTTTTGGATAATAAAAAAATTAAACTAGAGATATACACATCTTGAGAAAAGTGACATCTCAACCTTTGATATGACCAAATCTCTCAAGCTTTGATAGGACCACATCTTTCAAGATATTTTTTCCATAAGTATAATAATAGTAAAAGAGGTAGATTTGAATAATGTTGTAAAAGACTCTAGAGTCCATCCAAATACATGAGGCATCATCCTCGTATTGATCATCATCAAATTGATGTTGGTCAACATAATTCCATACCTGCCATTTGTCTTTCTGCTATGTTGATTCCTTTTGTTTCTTGAAGCACCCATGTTCCCAATGACCAAGTTTGTTGCAATATCAACTATTCCCAATTTCTTCTGCCTTGGACTGCCACGCCCTTGACCTCGACCTTGATGCCATTTGCATCGATTTAGACCATCATTGGATTTTTTTTAAAATTGTTGGAATCATCCACGATTTGAGTTTCCACCTCTCGATTGGTGTCTTACATGACCAAATCTATCACCTCTCCTCTGACTGCAAGAGCTTGATCAAATCCCCTATTGCGATGACTTAAATTCTCTTGACGTTGTTCTTTTCAATGTCAATTGCATGATACACGATCTTGTACTCGCTCTCCAATGACAACTAATTGATCACGAATCTCCTTTAGCTTCAATAGCTGATCGACAATGGTTGCACCATCATCCATTTGTAATGTGTGCAACTTCATCTTCATAAATAACACTCGAGATATGTTTGTGGTTTCAAACAATGCCTTCAACATATCCCAAGCCTCTTTTGGTCCTTCCGAGTTCGAAATGTAGGAAATAATTGCATCTTTGACTGATAAGTTGATAAAATTCTATGCTTTCTATTTTCTTTTGTCAAATGCTTGTTGATCTTCTTCAATTAACGACCTTTCTCTTCATATGTCACGATCTCCCATAGTTCCTTTTCCATCAAAATGTTCTTCAGTTTGAATTTCCAAATTTCATAGTTGTCGGCTCTTTTCCATTTGCTTGACTCATGGAGGACGCTCTCACTTAGAGTTGCCATTACTGCACTTAGATGAGTTTGGATAGCAAAAAAGACTACAAAAATAAAAAAAATTGCTACAAAATTGACAAATGACGTCTTTGACCACTTTTCAACACAAGCTATGGATAGAAAGCTATGCCAATTTGAAGTATTTGGTCTGAAAATGGCTCAAAATTGCCCGTAAGCCTGAAAAATGGTAATTATTACCAAACTACCATTTTTGAAAATTTCTTCCGGCCGACGAGCAAAAACATAGCCCAACGTCTCTCCAACAAATTTTACGACAATGAGAATAAAAACATGGCCAAGTCGGCATAGGAATTAGATCTATCAGTAATATAATGTTAGACACCCTCAAATTGTGCACTGTACACGTAAGCCAAAGGCACGAGAAGTAGAGATAGATCTAAAATACCAATGGGCCAAAATAAAAAAAGGACCCAAGTAGTTCTAAAATGAAATTTGTATTTTTATATTTTTATGATAGTCAAGTTATTATGGCACATGAAACCCTAATCCTAACTTTGTTTATGAGTAGGGATATGACACCATTTTGTAATCACTTTTCATTTGCAAGAATAGAGAGAGAGAGAGAGAGAGAGAGAGAGAGAGAGAGAGAGAGAGAGAGAGAGAGAGAGAGAGAGAGAGAGAGAGAGAGAGAGAGAGAGAGAGAGAGAGAGAGAGAGAGAGAGAGAGAGAGAGAGAGAGAGAGAGAGAGAGAGAGGGGGAGGTAAAGCCTCCTCCTCCTACCTTTTCTTTTATGTGAAGTCCGCATTTTTTGTCATTGTATGTTTGCTTGTGGATTGATGAATGTTTGAATGTGTTTCCTAGTCATGCTATCACAATAAAGAAGATCATTAGCACAAGCTTTTATCCTTCTTATCCACTAAAACACCCAATGGTAAAATAGGAGTTAGATATCATTCTTGAGAGATCATTAAGATCCATTAGGTAGGTTCCATTTCCATTGCTACTCTCCCTTGAAAGGACAAGCCTCAAGAGGAGAAGATTTAGTGCTCAAAGAGCCTAAATAACCCTAGAAAGACCAAGATCTAAGAAAATGATCATCTTACATCAAAATCCTAAAAGACTCAAGAAGAGTGTCAAGCACCACATCTCCAAATTGAGCCATTCCACCGTCAGATCCTATACCAAGGTTGATACTCTTGGTAGGCTTAGTTCCCGTTTAGATCAATAGTTTAACCCCCTCCCCATTGGATCAAAGCTCGTACTACACGGCAACTCACCTGGTTGGAGATCCAAACCCCTACTTTGCTCTCTTGATCATGATGATTAAGGAGGCACGGAAAGGGTCCAACATTTTTTTGGCGCCGTTGCCGGGGAGATGGTACTAAGCTACTGTTAGATGGGTTTTAGTTTGTCTTTTTGCTTGAATTTTTCTTGCATTTTCACAGGTTTATTACTCACCGACAGGCTTTTTTCTATTTTTTCTTTACTATTTTTACTCGCCACTTCTCCAGAGAGCTAGGCAGGCAGACTCCAGACATTATTATGTGAGCTTGGCGAGTTATAAATTATAGCTTGTCATCAGAGACTTTACTCGTCCTACAACTTATTACTCGTGCTTAGAGCCATTACTCGCCATTTTCAATTTTTCCTCCAATTTTTTTGGTTTCCACCCTTTCATTACTCACCAGTTATAACTCGTCATCAAGGAGTTATAACTTGCATTCTGAGTTTTTTCATTTTCTGTTCATTAACCACCATCAGGACTGAGGTGTGTATCCATACTGATCTATCTTCCTGGTGACCGATGAGTTATAATTTATTACTCGCCATCAAAGCCATTACTTGCTATCAATTTCTCATTACTCGCCATCTTCACAGATTGCTCTGATCATCATTTTTAACAAGTGGACAGCTCGGTGATTTATAATTTATTATTCGCGTCTGCTATTACTTGCCATTAGAGAAATTCTAAAAAAAAAATTGATCTTTCTACAATTAGAATCCATCTTTATTTTTTTATATTTTATTTTTTCCATTGCCTTTTGGATTTGCAATCACACCGCTTCGCATCGGTCCATCCGACTTTTGTTTTGATTCTGATCTAATCTTGGTCTATGATTCATCATTGCATCGATTAGATCCCTTATCAGATCCAGCATCTGATCACCTATACACCGAAAGATCAAAAATATCAGAAAGACAAAAATACTAAAAATAGCCCTATTTCCCATTCCATTGTATGCATCTGAAATCCGGAAGGATGTTATCCACCCTGGATCTCCTTGAGCTCGAAGAATTTCTCAACGTTTCCATCGAAATATTACCCAAACCAGTTGACGTAGATCCACCACCGATGGACGATCCTATGCCATTTGTGTCTCGTGCAGTCCGTAATTTTCAAAATCGATCTTCCAAGGTTTGATGGCAAGGGAGATCCGCGAGATTTCTACAGGTCTACACCCAAGCGTGTAGAGCCTATGGAGACGATAGCCCACAAGAGCTGTTAAGATACTTCAATCTGTGCTTAACTGATACTGCTAAAGATTGATATTTCAATTTTGAGTAGAACGAACGCAATGATTGGAATATTTTATAGGTTGAATTCATCACAAGATTCAAAACCATCCACTTTCTTTCCAATCCATTCTTGCAATTAGGTCAAATTCATATGGATAAGAAGAACGAGTCCCTACGCGATTACATTGAGTGGATCAAGAGATTGCACGGAGGTCCCAGACCATAGCGTCCTAACATGGTTCATGGCAGGACTACCCAAGGAAATCAAACAAATGAAACGAAGAGACAAATACATGTCTTTTCAAGCAGCCTACGCGATGCCATTAAGAGAGTCGACAATAGTGAGAGTACTAGTTCGGACTCTGATAACTCTTATCAGGAATAAAGATGCAAAAAAGAATGAAGAGCCAAACATAAGGATAAGTTGCATGATGACGCTTCTTCCTCTACTACCAATAGCGTCGATACCATCATATATGTCATGGAGAGACTGCACACGCAAAGCAATGAGTAGATCAAAAAGCTCATGATTGACCTTACTGCGGTTGTAGACCAACTAAACGGCATGCAACCAGGCGCTACCCACGTCTATCCGAGGAGAGAATCCACTTGGTGTCCACACTACCAAGGCAACCATACCGGAAACGAATGCCTTCAATTGAGACAGAGGTTAGAGTGACCTGCCCGATATTGTCATATTTTCAAAATGAGCAATCATAATACAAATGAATGTCACTATAATCTCTCAAACGAAACAGCCCAACCAGCACCAAATCTTGCCCTGTTGGCACAACACCAAGGTGCTCTACCCCAATCGCCACCTAGACTGGCATTACCTCCCATTCCCCCCCAGAACCCAAGGCTTAGTAGTACGAAACCCACAACCAGCTGCTCAGTAGTTGAACATGGTCGAAGTGACTGAAGAACCCTACTACCCTAGAGAGGAAGCATAGGAATCTCTTCCAGTGCATTTCATAGATGGAGAGAATGGAGACTTAGTGCCTATCTACACCAATCAGCTTAGAGGTATCGGATTCAGAGCTCCCATCAAGTGCTATGGATGTGGAGAAAACCACAGAATCGCCGAGTGCCCTGACAAGCCTCAAGGAAACTTTGTGTCTCTTTGGCGAGATTGTGGGTATGGACACCCATATCTCATGTGTCCAATTAGACAGGAGAAGCAAGGAGAAGTCTCTACCCCTCTTGATGAGTGTGGTAAGAGAACCCAAGGCATATGTGATGCCAATATTCATTCAAATGAGAGCCCATAAGAGGAAAGAAAAAGAGCCATCCAAGTCTGCTACCACTAGTCCTGCTAGTGGATCTTCAGGCTCTTTATAGGTAGGAGAGTACCCTAACTCCACAATTGATCAAGGTAACTTTAGGAAAATGAAGGAGTGGGTGAAAGAAGCCCAACCCCTAGATCAGGCTAGAGAAGCAGCTCGAAAGCATGATCAACATCAGTCTGATGGTGCTAACGATCAACAGCCCACCACTTCCCCTCGCTCCCTAGTGAATCCTAGGTTACTGCAGTTCATTTGTGAGACTGAACAGAATGCAAACGAGCATTCTGATTTCGAAGTCCCTTTCCATATCAAGGAAGAAGAAAAGACCACATTGTTGTCCTAGTCGATCTGTTGAGAAGTGATGTTAGAATGCCCTTAGGCACCTTATGCAAAACACATCCAACCCTTTGGAAAGGATTGAAGACTTATATAGATGGACCAAGCAGTGAAAAACCAGAAGTGCACCCTACAAATTTGGTGCCAGATGAAGAAGTAGAGAGATCGCAACCAATCCACCAAGTAGGTGTGGGTTGGGAGAAGGATGCCAAATCCCAATCACACATCATGAATTTCCAAAAGAATCAGCCATAGCCGATGGAGGATCCAGAGTGAACATCATTTTTTCCAAGCTTTATCATGAATAGGGTCCTACTCGCATGGTAAATGCCCCTTTTACAATCAGACTTGTTGACCAGTCTAGTGTGAAGCCCTTAGGCATAGCCAATAATTTGAATACCAAGATATCCGAAATTTGTTTCATGCTAGATTTTGTAGTCCTGGACTTGCCTGATTCTCCCCAATCTTATAGTGTCCTGCTAGGTAGATTGTGGCTCCAAACATCACAAGCTCTACATGGCTGGAGATAGAACCGTATCATACTATAGAATCGCGATTTCGCAGTGAAGATCGATTCTGATACCTAGATTACAAAACCGACCAACCAAAGAGCCATGGTTTCAAGCTCTACTACTACCATCCACTATGACAAAAAATCAAACGACGGACATCGTTTGAAGAGGATCGTCATACATAATGATTCGCAAACTGATGTGGTAAACTGGACCGGGGTTCTAGCCACGATTGATTGTTTTCAGTCACCCCCAAGCCAAGGAACAAGAAGCATGAATGTAGAGTGAGAGCCTGGCAATGAATCAAGAACCGTGATCAGGAGTAGGGCGAGTTTGGTCCTCTTATATAGAGCCTAATTCATCTTGGGCACATAGCCATGCATAGCCCTATGTTCCCTATACATAGATTCACCTAGAATAGAGTCCTATGCATGGACCAACTATTCATAGAACTGTTGTTGATAACTCTACACATGCATACATTGTGTCATTATCTTTTCTAAACTCCTCTTAGTGTATTCTGGGCCTCACAAGGATATTAGTCACTTTTGAGTCATGTCCAGTATGATGTGGCATAACTAACAACTTGTTTCACTGGAGTACCGTGTATCCAAGGCTAGGTCCTATGTACTGGTCATGGACAGCATTCTTCCCTCCTTAAACTGTTTCTATCCTTAGAAACTAAAATTCGGGAAATTCTTCTTTATGCTATCAACTCTCTCCCACGAATCATCCTCCTCAGTACGACCCTTCCACCAAATTAAGCACTCAGAGATAGAACGATCTCTCAATTGTGTATCTCTGGTTCGGAGCACTTTCTCAGGTTTCGCTAAAAAATCCTACCACCTACCTAATGGACGAATATCTAATCCTACAAGCTACTCCTACGTAGGATATCTAACGAGGTGTTGATGATTCATCTTGATCTAAAGAAGACAACAAGGATGGTGGTTCTAGCACATCTCTGAGTTCAACATCGGCACAGTAGTAGCGACGCAACCTGCTGCCATTAATGGGTTTGTCTAGCAAATGCCTTGCAGCTCGGCGAGTATCACTGCGCCATTAGGCCAGATCTCTACCACTCTGTATGGTCCCTCTCCCTGAAACTTAAGCTTGTCTCTGTTAGCCTTCTCCCTTGACGAGATCCTTGGTTTTGATATTGCGATCATGCCAAGCCTTCCGTCACTGTTTTTCCACAGCTAGGATGTGAAGCGCTAGGAAGCAAGTTTCATGAAGTTGAAGAAGGTTTTCCAATCTCCTCTTGATTGATTACTCTATACTAAGTCGTTCAGCGATGGCAACCCTCAGACTCGGAACAACAAACTCAGCAGACATTACAGCTTCTTGTCCATACACCATCTGAAATGGGTTTGCCACTTTGAATGTGGTTTTGAAAGCCCATAGAGCTGCATGAAGCTTGTGTTCCCAATTAGATCATGAAGCTTCAACCATCTTCGTTATAATCCCACAGAGGATCTTGTTTGATGATTTTGCATGTCCATTACAATGTGGGTAATAGGGGGTACTTTCTAAGGACAACCAGTTAAGAGGATAATAGGTGAGTGATAGTCTCATTTAGGAAACGCGTCCCACGATCACTCACGAGTTCTAAAGGGCACCCAAAATGGACTAAGACATTCTCATATAGGAATTTGGTAGTAGAGTTGGCATCAGCCTTTCTTATCGCCTTGGCTTTCACCCATTTGGTCAAGTAGTCAGTGGCTACAATGATATATCGAGCTTGCGAGCCACGAGCTACTGGACAAATAGGGCCGACACAGTCAATGCCCCACCTCTCAAACGACATATTAGCCAAAGCAGATCGTAACAACATTCTATCCTTCCTCTGGGTTCAATTGAACCATTGGCACACGTCACACCTTTTGACCTGATAGTGAATGTCTCTGAACATCGTGAGCCACCACAGGTCATGTTGAAGCACTTTTCTATTGGTAGCTTCAACAGTGAAATGCCCTCCTCCTATTCCTTCATGGGCAATGCTCACCACTTGGGACACTTCGTGCGGTAGGACACACAACGGTGTATAATTCCATCATTACAAATGCGATACAGCTGTCCTACTATCAATGTGAAAGGGGTAGATCTAATGATTAACCTACTTTGCTCATCTCAGAGGGAGGATGTCCCAACATAAGATATCCCACAATATCGGGAGCCCACTCAAGGACGACATCGACATGGAATAGTATGGCGTCAGAGAGTTCATCATCGACCCCTCTACTCTCGGGAACAGTTTGGATCCTTGAGAGGTGATCGGCCAGATAGTGTTGTTTTCCTTTGCGAACGATAATTTTAAAGTCGAAATCTTGAAGAAGAAACAACCATCTGGTGATCCTTCCGATTGTGCAGGGTCTATTTACCATATACAATAGGGCTTGGTGATCTACGAAAAAGACAAAGGGGTTGGCAATCTTCTACTCTTCCTAATAAGACTATGTCCGTTTCTCTGTCAACTCTCTCTCTCTCTCTCTCTCTCTCTCTCTCTCTCTCTCTCTCTCTCTCTCTCTCTCTCTCTCTCTCTCTCTCTCTCTCTCTCTCTCTCTCTCTCTCTCTCTCTCTCTCTCTCTCTCTCTCACATTAAGAAAACCATGGAGTGATCATTAAGATCCGTAGGTAGGATTTCTTTCACTGTTCACCTCCCTTGAGAAGACCAACCTCAAGAGGAGAAGATCTAGAGCCAAGAACAGCTGAATAAGCACAAATAAACAAAACCAAGAAAATACTAGAAAGAGAGATAACATTAGAGATGAGCGCTGCACCAATCTACTATTCCACGATCCGATCCAAAGCTAAGACTGACAACCTTAGTAGGCCTAGATCCCCACTCCTATTTCGTCACTTAGCCCTCTCCCCATTGGATCAAAGTCCGATACTACACGACAAAACCCCTTCTTTGCCCTCTAGATTTGACCGATTAGGGAGGCACGGAAAGGGTCCAACATTTTTTTTGGCGCTGTTGCCGGAGAGACGATGTTAGACAGTCCTAGAAGTGATTTTTTAGTTTGCATTTTTTTGCTATTTTTTCTCTTTTTGATAGGATTATTACTCGCCTACTATGTTTTTTTTACTTCTTTGCCATTTTTTTTTTACTCGTCACTTTTTCAGAGGCCAGAGTAGACCTTGATGCATCATTAGTCAGCTCAATGAGTAATGTCTGTTACTCACCTACTGTGATTATAAATTGCCAATTGCAAAATCACGAGATTTTTACAGTAACTTTACTCGCCCTCTTCACATCATGCTCAAAACTATCAGATCTAGCATCTTGTAGCTCCGTGAGTAATAAAGTTATTACTCGTCGATTCAAATTTCCCGTCTTTTTTTAGTTTCTCTTTTTTTTTTTCTATTACTCGCCTACTGAGATTTTTTTGTATTTTTTTCAGTATCATTGCTCACCATCGGTATAGAGCATAGTACAGTACTTACTCTACTACCTGGCAAACCGACGAGTAAAAATCTGATTTTTTGCCATTACTCGCTTTCATTACTCACCATCATTACTCCCCACTTATTACTCGCCCACTATGATTACTCTACCAATTTGTGTCTGTCTTTTTAACAGTAAGCTCCTGTTAACCAATTTGCAGTTGCACATCATTCCTAAATGGAGCATTCTGTAACTCCATCTATTATATCCATTTGTTAAATCCACCTGTTACTGTGACTTTTTGTTTTAGTTGTTCGTATTTTTTCATCCATACTGATCAATTTTTACTCTTTTCTTGTTTCTTTTGTCTCGTTTCAAAAAAAAAAAATTGAACACCACCATTGTATTGGCATTGAAGCAATTCAACACCCAGCTATCTCTACTACCCTCTACCGTCTAGCTGTGGCGACCCCACTTGCACGGTTGTCTCAAGTACATATGTTCCCTGATGAAACAATTCAATAGTACATCTATAGAATTTACAACATGGTGAAGAGTTGTAATTCACCTCTATCTACAGAAATCATAATGATGAACTACTATGTTGGACTGCTCAAGGAGATCAGATCTGGCATGGCAAACTTGGCATCCTATACTTCATTTGTACAGATTTGTCAAGATGCTGCTCTTATGGAAGCAAAGATCTCGATGGAGGAGGTGGATCATCTCTGTTCTATTGTTGCATCATCGAATGGGACATCAGAGGAACCAAAATCTACAACGTTAGCCAATCATGCAAGAGAAAAAGACATGGCCTCACAATAGAGTCAAGAGGCAGAACCAAGTGCCACATGTCACAAAGTTGACCAAGATCAACAAAAAGATGACCAACATGAGCCTAAGGCTTGCAGAATGAAAATTCTTCAATCGGACTGGTGTGGATATTGTTGTGGAGATCATGCATGCACTGAATGTGTAGTACAAAACCTTCGGTTGAAAAATCAAGGGCATAATGTAGACCATGAGGTTGGAGGTCAGAATCAAGAAAGTTCAAACTTGATAACGAGCCAACAAGAGAATCATTCAACTGATGTCAGGAGTTTTGTTCCGAGCACATCAGGACAGTCCTCAACCGAAAAAGGTGGAGTGAAAGTCTTGGTAATATCGTTAGGCATGTCCCCAAGCTCAATGAGAGTGAGAAGGGACATTTGTTACTTGTGTATGCTTATCACCTCCGAGGGGATGGTATTCTGCGCATGGTACGATGTTTCAGATGTGGTGGAAGACATCATCGATTAGAATGCCCACATTGAGGTGATCCAATAGTCTTGTTACCTTGTTGTTCACAATGT
This sequence comes from Diphasiastrum complanatum, assembly GCA_029204225.1. Lineage (NCBI taxonomy): Eukaryota > Viridiplantae > Streptophyta > Lycopodiopsida > Lycopodiales > Lycopodiaceae > Diphasiastrum > Diphasiastrum complanatum. The sequence goes on from CM055093.1 coordinate 49,469,269, forward strand.
GGCGTCAACCATCCATGTCTAGATTGTCCATTGAGACAATTACAAAAAGCTAAAATGGCATTATGCTACAAGGACCAGCATGTACCATGTTATCAGGCAAATCCATTCAAGATGCACTACTTTCAGTGCCACCTGGTTTGACAAGTGGATTATAAGACAATCCTCCCAAATCCAAAAAGTGCACAGAGTCACTTCAAACTCAAACGACCACAACATCACAAGAGACAGAGCTAGTAGAATCATTGTGGAGATCATGCATGCACTGAATGTTCAGTACGAAACCTTCGGTTGAAAAATCAAGGGCATGATGCAGACCATAAAGTTGGAGGTCAGAATCAAGAAAGGTCAAACTTGATAACGAGCCAACAAGAGAATCATTCAATTGATGTCAGGAGTTTTGTCCCGAGCACATCAGGACAGTCCTCAATCAAAAAAGGTGGAGTGAGAGACTTGGTAATATCATTAGGCATGTCCCCAAGTTCAATGAGAGTGAGAAGGGACATTTGTTACCTGTGTATGCTTATCACCTCCGAGGGGATGGTATTTTGCGTATGGTACGATGTCTCGGATGTGGTGGAAGACATCATCGATCACATCGAGGTGATCCAATAGTCTTTTTACCTTGGTGTTCACAATGTGGCATCAACCATCCATGTCTAGATTGTCCATTGAGACAATTACGAAAAGCTAAAATGGCATTATGTTACAAGGACTAGCATGTACCATGTTATCAAGCAAATCCATTCAAGATGCACTACAAATGAAAATTTTTAGTGCCACCTAGTTTTGAGACGAGTGGATTACATGACAATCCTCCCAAATCCAAAAAGTACACAGAGTCACCTCAAACTCAAACGACCACAACATCACAAGAGACAGAGCTGGTAGAATCCATCAAACAAAGGGAACAACACAAATCATGAGAATTCTACCTAGCCTTCTACAACAAATAGTGGATGCTACATTACCACAAGTACCTATGGCAACTAGAACTCTTGGCGGAAAACTGGCACAAGGCTTGCAAGCAAGCATGGTCACGCAGTCTTCAAGACCACAAGACAATGGAAAGGAAAAGTCTAAGGTTGTGACAATTGCCAACCAATTCCAAAATCATCGATGGGCAACGTCCAACGAAAGTCTAGTTGTTCCACAAAGCAACAAACCACCAATACAGTTTCAAATCTGGGTATAGTAGTGCTTGAAAGGCCAAATCCAAGGAGTTCAAGCCCAAAAAAAAAAATTGCACAACAAGAACCAATGCCTACAATGTCTATGCCTTGTTCTCAATTGGTAAGATTGATTGACGAGGAAAGTCTTCAAGTTAAAAAATACCATGAATACCTAGATAGACTACGCAGTCAAGCAAGCACATCCTATCCACATTATGAATTGAGAGAGACCACAACAATACCATTGGGGGAAGTAGGGCCTATCTATCAGGATCAATATCAACTAATCATGGGATCCTCTGATGGATGGTGAGGACTACCCATTTGTCAATGAACAAGGTTATCAAGAATGGCCACCAAACTCATATGGTTATTATTGAAAATCTAGCAAGTCCATATTCTTGTAGATCGTCATCGAATAAAGCTTCAAGTTTTACGTAAGCAAACTCATATCTACGCTTTTCCTGGAGCACAAAAAAAAAAAATCTATACATAGGCTCTCTACAGACTTTGACATTGCGACTTGTCATCATCCCAAGGACCAGTTAGAGGTAGCGTGCCATGGGACTGGCACTCATTTGGCAGCAGGAGCATGTTGTCCGAGCCTGGGTATGACTTGGAATATTCTAGAATATGGCAAGAGGCTTCTGCAATAAGCCCAAACACTATACGACAGAAGTAGAGAAAAGTATTAGAAATAGGCGGCAAGTTGGCATCCTGGGCGTGTGAGTCCAACTTAGGCTAATAAGTGCCTTGGAGCACAATTATTCAATAAAGTATTTTAAACTTAGATTTTGTAAGCTCTTAAATTGGGAAACACAACTTGACCTCAAGAAACACAAAGTGATCTTGACGATCAAGATCGTGATCATGATGGAACTTCAATAGCCAATCAGAGTGAAGGGGGCTCACCTCTCAAATCTATAAGAGGGAGCCATTTCTCTTGTATCTGAGCATCTTCTACTCTTCCTAATAAAACTCTGTCCATTTCTCTTTCAACTTTCTCTCTCTCTCTCTCTCTCTCTCTCTCTCTCTCTCTCTCTCTCTCTCTCTCTCTCTCACACACACACACACACACACACACACACACACACACACACACACACACACACACACACACACACACACACACACACACACACACACACACATTAAGAAAACCATGGAGTGATCATTAAGATTCGTAGGTTGGATTTCTTTCATTGTTCACCTCCCTTGAGAAAATCAACCTCAAGAGGAGAAGATCTAGAGCCAAGAACGCCTAGATAAGCACAAATAAACGAAACTGAGAGAAGACCAAAAAGAGAGATAGCATCAGAGATGAACGCTGCACGAATCTAGGCTATTTCGTGATCTGGTCTGACAACCTGTAGCGCAGGCATCCCAAAGGGAGCCGGGAACCACGACTTAGATTCCCAGCCTTCAACTCTTGCCATCCGAACCCACTTGACATACAAGCAGCCAACTCGCCAACAACGATCAGACTTAACCAACTTGAAGTTCCGAAAACCAACATTGAGATCCAACCTGGCGCCATGCCAGATCGGGGGTCCCGACGTGGGTGACTTCCCTCCAAGCAAGCCGCCCGACATACATCAAACTTAACCAACTCGAAGCTTCGTTACAAACGAGTAACATCCGTTCCAAGCAAGCGGTCTGACTTACATCAGACTTAACCAACTGAAAGCTTCGTCACGAGCGCTGGAAGCCAACCTGGCGCCACGCCAGACTGGACAGCCATAAACAGGTAACATCCACCCAAGCAAGCCATCCAACTCAGCCGACAGGTTAGAGCCCGTTCCCCAAGAGCTTAACCCATTCACGTTCATGCAAGGAACACTCAGAACCACAAGCCGCGACAGATATGGAAACAACCAGTTCTTGGACCAAATGGTCCCGACAGCATACCGCTGGCGCCACGGACCGAATGGTCCCGACGGCATACCGCTGGCGTCCCGGGATACGACCCTCAGCTATGTGCCAAGTTAAAAATTTTGAAAGCGGCCTTACAACTGGCGCTTTTACCGAACACTGAAACCCAGAAGGTAATCAGAGTCAGTTTGAGGAAAATCCCACTTTATTGATAAATCTGAGAAGGTTACATTTCAAGTGTGTGACCGACCCTAGTCTCCGGGGCGCTAGCATGCCAAGGCGAGAGCCATGACAACATTCCAGCAAGGGAGGCTGAGACTTGGTTGGAGCTCGCCCTGAGTCGCAACCCGCACTCCCCTATAGTATTGGTGTGATTCGGCAACCCCCTCATACCAAGCACTCTACCTAAGCTGGTAAAGCACGTTTTTCTCTCTCTAGGATTTTCTCTTTCTAGAAAGTCATTTTCTCTCTCTAGATTTTATTGATCCCCGGGCTTTCTTTAATCATGCCTAGATCGTGTGAGGTGATTGCACATCGATCTGAGCTCTCTGGACTCCGCTAGAACCGATCAAAGATTTTCAGCCATAGGAACTTGGCGCCGGCTGGATTCTGGTCACAGTGGCGCCGGGAGCGGCGCCGGTGCCGTTGTTGCCGGGAGCAGCAGGGGCGCTGCTGGCGCCGGGGACATAGCTGGCGCCGATGGCGCCAGAAGTAAAGCTTGTAAAGGTAGCTTTACAACACAACCTTAGCAGGCCTAAATCCCTCATGGTTTAGGGCTCGACTCCATGGCCAGCAAATGAATCATGGCAACAATTTATGGCCTTTACAATCGACCAAAGATTGTGCAATATATTGCACAAAGTTATGCAATCATTAAACCAAGGCCTCCAATTATACTTTTTAGAAAATTGCCTTACATACCGGTTGAGGCACTTCCATAGACAATTCCTCAATAGTTAGATAGTTTTTAGACAATAGCAATGACTTGATAGTTAGACAGCTCCTAGAAAATAGCTTGGAGGCTTAGACAATGTCTTAGATAGTTGACCCTTACTAGCAACTTAGACAATACCTTGTATAATAGGTTAGAAACTTTGTTAGGTACTGCCTTTAGACAATTGCTTATATACTACCTTCAAACAGTTGGTCAGCAAGTGCATTTGAATAGAACACACTCAACCTCCAGGTGACACTCATGGATCTTTATGGCTCCACACTTGGTGACATGAGCAATCTCTTGGATGTCGAAGTAAGAATTGAGCTCCAAAATATATAGAAAGTTGATTGAAATTTTCCTTATATCTCCCACTACTTGTCTTCTAAAAAATTTGGCTATAACAGATCATGAAAATTGTAGCAAATCCGTGGGCTACAAAAGCAAGCTCTTTTAATGAAAAAAGCCAACCACCACACACTGAAACAGACACATTACCATTTTAAGATATTTGGTATTGAGTTTAGAGCTATAAACTCAAATGACGATATGCTATAAACTCGAACGAAGATGAATTAGAAGTAGGCAATGCTTACGAGATATAAAAAACATGTATTTTTGTTCATTTCTATGTTCTTTGTAGCTAATTTTTCTAGTATTTATGGCATGTCTTCTAACATAGTTGCATGAAAATTCAAACCATGCTCTAAATCATGTTCTTTATTCTATCAAACTATCACTCTGGTCTATCAAATAGTGATTCGAAAAGCTCAAAACTTGTTGAAAACATTGAGTATAGAGAAGTATAAGTTCGAGAAGGAGATGCTTGAAGAAATCTAGGATTAACATTGAAGGAAATCCAGAGACGTTTTTCACGCTCTAATATGACTGAAGAAAATCCAGAGACACTTTTCATGCTCTGATACCATTGTTGGAATCTATGAGACGCTTCTTGTAACACTGCCTCGCAGATTGTTCAGTCCATATTCTGCAAGCATAATTCACAAATGACTTACAGGAAAAACCTGGTGGTTGGTCCATATAGACAACTTCTTTAGCTCTCCATGCAGGGGTGGTGCGATTTTTTGGCAAGCATTTCTAGGCGAGCACTTCATGATGAGCAATCTTGTGAGAATTTATACAAAGGCGAGCACTTTTCTAACACTATTTGATTTTCTTCAACAATATGAGCATTTCATGTCAATCTCCTAAAGAAGAAATCCTTATGCAAGAATACTATGGCTAGCTTAATTTATTCACAAAATCATATCGACTGCTACAAAGATGAGAAAACCTATGAATTAAGAAAATTAATGACTACATATATAACTAATCAAGCTCCCTTTTAGAAACCCAAAAACTATTTAGCCAAAGAAAAAAAATCAGAGATTATGAGACGTGCTTTATGTCAAGATTACTTTTTTTAGCCCAAGATTATTAGCATTATGACTACAATATTTTATCAAAATTATCATAGATAAACCCATCTTAATTCAATCCTAAATTTTGCCATGCTAATGTGGCTAAGTGGTCCATGCTGTAATCCTTATTTTTAGTCATTCCGATGTACTAGACATTTTTGAACAGAATATGTTGGAGTCACAGAGCAATTAGTCCTACTTGTCCATAAGATTTATAGCAACCTATGGTGACATCACAGACCAAGGTACTGGGCTCTCTAATTTCACAAAGGTCGTTTTGTTTCCCAATTTCCCTATTGAAACTTTCTTGCCTAACTTTGTCCACCCGTATCTTAGTTGCAACTCATCGTTTTGCTCTAGGTTACTTATAGGATGTTGTGAAGTAGCTAAAACAAATGTCTCAATTATTTAATTCCATTCTACCAATATGGACCTTGCCACACACAGGTAATCCATATTGTAACCCCTGATTGTAGTCATTTTAACATACTCAATGTTTATGAACAAAACTGGCTAGAATCAGATAACAATTGATTTTACTGGTCCATAACGATTATGGAAATCTATGGTGAACATCAGATTGAAGTACTAGGCTCTTTGAGGTCACAGCACAATCATTTTGCTTCCCAGTTTTTTGTCCATGCATATCTCGGGTGCCACTCATCTATTCTAATTCGAATTAATATGTACAGCTTCATTTTAATATTACATAGTAGCCGGAATAGATGGCTCACAAATCTGACTCCATTCGGCTAATATGGACCTTCTGACCCAAATGTGGCCAAGTAGTCTATATTGTAAAGCCTAATTGTACTTGTTCCGACGTACTTGATGTTTTTGAACATAGTATAGTTGATTCACACAACAATCTATCTTATTGGTCCATAACGGGTTCAAGAATATGTGACGAATGTCAGACCGAAGTACTGGGCTCTCTGAGGTGAGAAAATTCATTTTGTTTCCTAGTTTCTTTTTTGTAGTTTTCTCAACTAATTTTGCCCAACCATGTCTAGGCCATAACTCATCCATTCTGCTCCAAATGAGTACATATAGGTTCATTTTGATCTTACGTGGAAGCCAGAATAGATGACTCAAAAATTTGACTCCATTCGTCCAATATGGAACATGTGACACAAATGTGGCCAAGTAGTCCATATTGTAAAGCCTATTTGACGTTTCTGAATATAATATGTCAAAATCACAAATCAATTAGTCATATTAGTTTGTAATGGTTTAGAAATTTATGAGATACTAGGCTCTCTAAGGTCACCACACTCATGTGGTTTCCCAATTTTCCAATTGGAGTTTTCTCACATAACTTTGTTGACCCAGATCTCAGCTTGAACTCATTCACTTTGCTTTGTGATTAGTATGTATAGGTTCATTTTGATCTTGCATAGTGTTCATAATTGACGACTCAAAAATTATATCCCATTTAGCCAGAATGGACCCTATCACACTAATGAGACAAAGTAGCCTATATTGTGAGCCCTACTTGTTGTCTTTCCAACATAATTGACATTTTTGAACAAAATATGTTAAAATCACATAGCAACTATTGGTCCATAAATGGTTTAGGTACCTATGACGAACATTGGTGGACTGAGGTACTGGACTCTCTAAGCTCACCACACTCATTTCATTCCTAGTTTCCTTACAGTTTTCTCATGTAAGTTTGTTGACCCGTATCTCGGTTGCATCTCATTCATTGTGCTCCTGCTTCATATGTACAGGTTCATTTTTAATGTTGCGTAGTGGCTGGAATAGACAATTTGAATATCGGAACCCATTCATCTAGAATGGATATTGTCACACCAATGTGACAAAGTAGTCATATTTGTCATGATGTACTTGATGTTTCTGAAATAAAATATATTAACATTACACAACAATCGATCCTACTAGTCCATAACGGATTTAGGAACCTATGACGAACATCGGACCAAGGCATTGGGCTCTCAAAGATATGAGTAGTCTTATTCATTAGCAAAATCTAATAATAATGTTTATCGTGTCATAGTTAATAAGCTTGTACGCCATTGACTCAAGTATCTAGATCATGGTATTTTAGCCTTGATTTGTGCTTGGTAGCTTTCGAGTTTTATAGGTGCAAGTACAACCACCCATTTTACTGTAGAATGAGGAAAACTGATGTCACTTTACCTCTATACTATTGAGATTGTTGAGATTAAGAATGCACTTGACCATGAGGTTGAAATGAAAGCCTTTGGAATAGAGATTTGGCGAATAAAACATGGAGTTTGAATAATGGATTTTGGTTTACGTTTTAGGTTCCACTTATCCTGATGGACAAGAAATTGGATCTAGGGCCATATTTCTTGATTTCTCTTACACATTCAACTCAACAAGCTGGTCAAGCTAGGAACATTGTGAAGTATAGGTTTCTGTGTTGATTCAATTCTATATCAAGAAATATTAAGCAAGGTCATTGGCATATTTTTTTGAGAACAAATAAATATAACCACATGTTTAAGACCTAATATTCATTAACCACATGTTAGGTATTGCAGACATTTATTACACTTGGTCCATTAAAATTTTGTCTACTAAAAAACAACAAAACTAGTTGCTCTAGAAAATGTTTCATATAAAACAACAAATTTAGCAGTGCATAAAAATATTTTTCAAAAAATTGCATTTTTGGCCTCCCATTTGTTGTTTACTTTGCTTCTCTACAAATACGTAGCCATACTCAATAAGCAAGACTTCCTTGTACATATAAATTACAATCACTTGTAAGAGCATAATGACAATGAGATACACTTTGAACTTACGTTCTTGATAATCATCTCCAAACATTCAATTAATATGAACTCATCAGTGAAAAATTGCCAACATTGGCAAATCTAGCCATGTAGAATCTTGTACATTTTGTCTATAATTTTGATTCTACACTTGTATGGCCAAAGTGCCACATGGCAATCTACACCTAATGTAGGTTAGCTCAAGTCAAGAGGAGTGGTTGTGTCCATTTGGTAGAGATCCCTACTTTATAGGATCTACACCTTGATTTGTGATGAGATTTTGACCAACCATGCACCTACCAAGCATGACTCTAGAAAATAGACTAGATATGCATTATAGGGCAAAAGTGATGAGTTAACTTCCTTATTACATGGTAGAAATTCACCTAAATTTGCAAAGGAAGTGAGTTTTGCTATGTATTCCAAGCTCCCATAGTGAGAAGATAGATTATTTTTGGAGTTCATTGGCAATCTCGAGTTTCTACTCTCTATGTACATTGATTTTTTGAGAACCAAATGAAACCATTACTTTGTGGACTTCAAACACTGTTCTAAATCTATACAGCAAGCTGCTCTTCACACATGTGGGCTTGAATTTGAGTCCATGAACTTGTTTATTGATTATCAATGCCTGTTGTGTGTCAAACTGCCAATCTAGATCAAGATTTGTTGTCTAGTTTTTTGATGCATTGATTAAGCAAGTACATAATCACTCTTGTGAATCTTCTAAGATCCATTTATGATCTAAAAGTGCTGTATTTTCACATGGTATCAAAGCCAAGTACAAGAGCTTTGATCATAGATCCATTCAAATCCATTTTTAGCAGTTTTGGGTGCTAAAAACTAGTCTTGTGAGGGCGAGCTAGAAGCCAAGTTTTGGTGAGGGAATTTGATCTCAAACTTGAAAGGAATCAAAATCCATACTGTTTCCACATGTGGGCACCTCTGAACCTACATTTAATGCACCATATTCATTTGTTCACCATAAATTTATTTTAAGAGCTTTTGGTGTAATTTTTGGTGGAAATCCTAGAATAAGCTATCAAGATCAAGTGCCCTTGATTAGATTTGAATTTGTTTCATGAGATCTAATTAATATAGGCTGAAATTAGGTCCTCTAAACTTTTTTACAGGTCTTGAAAGTACATCAAAATGTGTGAGAGAGATTAAGTCATTTTTTGTCCAAAAATAGCCAAGATTGGCAGGATTTGTTTGAAAGTAGATTTCACATCATCTTATCTTCATTCCAACTTTGTGAGGGAGTGATAGAACTATGATTATAAGTCCATTTGTTGGATTAGAAATCAAATTTGAGTGAAACGCTACAAGTGTGAGACCTTTGTGAGTTTCAAGTCAATCAAATCTATTTCTTGTATGTAGAACTCACTAGTAAGATGGGATCTATTGGAGCATACCTTCTAGAACCTAGTGAGATATTGACTTATACTAATTAGGCTATTTGTAAGGTTAGGATGAGGTCACTCATGGTGCTCCAAGACCTTTATGAGTTTCTGATTGAAGATGAAGATGAACCTCTAGGTTCACATGAGTTAGCTAGATACAAGAAGAAATCTAGGCTTGCACTTCAATGTGTGAAGATGAATGTAAGCAATGATTTGTTGAGAGAAGTATCAGCACGTACTAGTGCTAAAGAGGCTTGGAACTCTTTAAAATCAATCTATGAATCTAGTAACACTTCGAGAGTACTCATGCTTAGAAATCAGATTTTGAAAAGCATGAAGACAGGTGATGAGAGTGCACATGATTAGAGTGATGAGAGTGCACATGATTATGATTATGCGCTTAGAATCAAGTCTCTCAATAGGGAGTTGGCTTCTATTGGAGAGAAGATTCAAGATGGAGAGCCTGTACAAATTGTCCTTAATGGTCTAGGGAGTGGTATTATGAATTTCGTCCAAAGATTTGCAATCCAAGACACTTTGCCCACTATAGAAAAGCTCCATAGTGTATTAGTGGTTGAAGAGTGTAGGATGATGTACACCAATGCAAGATTGAACTCAATGTCTTTCCAAGATGGTGATGAGAAATCCAATTTCTCATTCAAAGGCAAGAAGAAGACCAATGGAAAGAAGAAGCATTCCAAGGAGGCCAAAGAAGAGGATGATGCATCAAGCTCAAAGGGCAAGATCAAGGACAAATCCAATTTCAAATGCTTTTTCTGTGGAAAGAAAGAGCATTTTGTATCAGAATGTCTCAAGAAGAAGAAGGCACAAGAGAGCAAGCAACAACATTTCACATCAAGAGGAGGAGGAGAAGGATGAAGATTAATCATCCTTGATGGTTTCCAACAAGCCTCCATCATCCAAGAGAAACACCAATATTTCTTGGTGGATAGATAGTGGGGCTAGCTCCCACATGACATTTCAAAAGGACTATTTCTCCACTTTACTCTCTTACAATGATGTACATAGATCTATCTATACAACTAGTAGTCAAGAGTGTAAGATAAGAGGTATTGGAATCATTCCATTGTATGTTGGATCATCCAAAAGGATGAATATTGAAAATGTCCTTTATGTTTTTATTTTAACCAAGAATCTGCTTAGTGTTGGCCAATTAATGGATAATGGCCTTGATGTACAATTTAAGCATGGAGTTTGTTCCATCCTTAGAAATGATGAATGTATAGTTAAAGGCTTTAAGAAAGGTAGATTGTTTAAGCTTCATGCTAATGTTGTAGTGGAGAGTGTAAATTTGGCAAAGGTGGAGATATCAAAGGTGGAGCTATGGCACAAAAGGTTGAGCCACCCCAACTTCAAAGTCATGGAAACAATGTGTGCAAAGGAACTTGCACTTGGCCTCCCCAAGCATTTGTCAAAGTGTGGAAGGATGTGTGAAGCATGTAGCCTCTCAAAGGCTCATAAGCTACCTTTCTCAAGATCCACAACAACATATAGCACTCCTCTTGAAATCATCCATTCAGATGTTCACAGTTTCTCACATGATTATAATGGTGGTGCCAAGTATTATGTAAACATCATTGATGACTATTCTAGATATTGTTGGATGTACCTCTTGTCTAGCAAATCTATGGTGTATGATTCTTTTGTAAAGCTCAAAACTTTGGTAGAAAATTAACCTAGTACCAAGATCAAGGTATTAAGAAGTGATAATGGAGGTGAATATATCTCCAACAAGTTGATTGACTTTTGTGATTCTAATGGCATAAAGAGGGAGTTGTCATATTCATATACCCCTCAACAAAATGGAGTGAGTGAGAGGAAAAATAGATCTCTTTGTGAGTGTGCTAAGTGTGAAAGATTCAACCAGTTTGATCATATTTGCTACATTTCCATATTTGCCAAATTGAGGCCAACTTTGTTTTAGACTTAGAGTTTGACTTTTCAAAGTTCATTAGTCTAAATTTCATTTGAATAAACACTTTTTGAAAGTGTGGGAAAGTTAAAAGTCGAGTTTGAGTAGATTCAAATTTGAATGTTGGGTACTTTGAATCTAGACCCAGAAAGTAGTAGGGTTAGTATTTTGGTGGGAAAACCAAGTGGCCAGATAGGGTTTGGACCTGTTATAAAAGGATGTAGCTCATGGAGAGACATATATTCTCTCGCTATCTCATTTCATGCTTATACATGGCTCTATTGGGTTCTACTATCCATTGGTGCACTATACTTGTGATTGCATGCAATTCTATGTGTAGAATGATCTATGTTTGTTATTTTTGGATCCACACACGTGAAATACAGTAGCTTGCTGGTTTTGTATGGATAGCAACAATAATTTATCTTTTTATTCATGTTTGATCAAGTTCTATTAGAGTTTTCATCTCATTTTGTGTGTAGATGCTGATTTTTCTACATTGGTGAAATTGATAGAGTAGCTTCTTTTGTAGCCCAAGATCTTTTTGTAGATTGGATCATCAATGATTTGAAATCCTTCACATGGTATCAGAGCTTATGTTTCAGATTATGAAGGAGGAAATCATATCTATTAATGATTTGGTGAAGATATCAAGGCTAGAGCTTGCTAGGGAGGATATTACACCAAAGTCGAGTTTTTGCTTTTGTAGATTGGATCTTTTGTAGATCAAAACCTAATATAGGTTCACAAACTTGATCAATTCTGATTTTTGATTTCACATAATAGATTTGGCCGTTTTTGGATCATTGGATCAGCCTAAGTGGTGGCTAATAGATTGCATATCAAATTTTCAACATTTGCATGTAGATTTGGAATAGTCATTTTTTTGTGATTTTGTCAAAATCCTAATTTTGATTGGATCTCTAGATAACGAGATTGCTGGACTTCATTTGAGTGTGTTTCAATCTTAGGAAGTGGCAAAAGTCATTAGATTGAGGATAGATTATAGGTTGATCAAGATTCCATGGTTCTATGTGTTGATTTGCCTGGTATAAGTGCTAGAAGAGAATTTTTTTGAGATAGTTTCAAATCTTTGTGATTTCTTTTGAAAATATTTGTTGTTGTTCAAAGGATTTCTTTGTGCATTGAAACAGGTTAAAAAAGAAAATCAGGTCATTGCTACATGGCAACCTCAAGTGGAGAAGCCAATGATAGGCTTACCTCAAGTAACTATTCATTGTGGAAAGTGAGATGGAATCACTTCTTGAGATGAATGATGTTTTGGATATTGTTGTAGTTTGGAGGAGAGACCAGCAACACAACAAGATCAAATGAGGTATGATAAGAGGGCCAAAAGGGCTCTACACATTATCAAGATGAATGTTACCAATGAGCTTCTCAAGGAAGTTGGTAAGTGTACTTCATCTAAGGATGCTTGGGAGTCATTGAAGAAGCTTTATGAATCCAAGTCTACTTATAGAGTGTTGACTGTAAGAAGGCAGATCTTTTCTTGTTTGCAAAAGAATGAAGAAAGTCCAGGTACTTTTTTTTTGAGGATGAAAGCATTGAATGATGAGTTGATGAAAGCATTAAGGAAGGAGAGCTTGTTCAAGTGATTCTTAATGGATTGTTGGATGCTCATGCTAACATTGTTCAATGTATTGCTATTCAAAAGACTTTGCCAAGTTTGATGGAACTTCAAGAGATCTTGATCAATGAAGAATATAGGCTACAACCAAGAGGTGAATCTACATCGACACTTCAAGAGGAGGCTATGTTCACAAAGGGCAAATTCAAGGGCAAAATCAAAAGTAAGTGGTCTAAAGGGAAAGACCAAGTGGATGATTCTTCAAATGGCAAAAATAAGGATAGATCAAATCTCAAGTGCTTCTATTGTGGCATCATAGGACACTTTGCAAGTGACTGCTACAAAAGAAGAGAGATCAAGGAGACAAGCAAGGTAATCTTACTCTTGATGAAGATGGTTTGGGTGTTCAAGATACAAATGATGATGCTTTTGTGATGTCTTCATTTGTGCTTGCTAATGATGAAGATCTAGATCCTTGGTGGATTGATAGTGGAGCAAGTTCACACATGACTTTTCACAAAGAGTATTTCACTTCTTTGTTGGCATATGGAGATGGCAAGAGGGTGATCTACACGACCAATGATGGTGAGCATGCAATCAAAGGGATTGGCACAATTCTTATTTCTCTCTCTACAAATAGGAATGTTCATTTGGAGCATGTCTGGTTTATTCCATCTATTACCAAGAATTTGCTTAGTGTGAGTCAAATGCTAAGTAAAGGCCTCAAAGTTGAGTTTGATGGAGATAAACGAAGGATGTCTTGATTGGAAAAGGTAAAAGACAAGGGAAGTTGTTCAAACTAGATGCTTGTGTTATTGCTAACCAAGTTGGATGTGTTGCAAGGGAGCAAATACCTATTCAATAGGTTTGGCATAAAAGGATGGGACACCTCAACTTCAAGTCATTGGAGATGATGGCTAGAAAGAAGGTTGTGATAGGTCTTCCAAGTTTCTTATGTGGCATCAAACATGTTTGTGAGTCTTGTGCTTTTTCTAAGTCACATAGACTACCTTATACTTGATCTACATCTAGATCTACAAAGCCTTTTACACTTGTACATTCGGATATTCATGGATCTACTACAACTAGAAATAGTGGAGCTAAGATGCATGTAACTTTCATTGATGATTTTAGTAGATTTTGTTGGATCTATCTACTAAAGAGCAAGGATGAAGTGTATGATGTCTTTATCAAGTTCAAGAATACAAGGGAGAACCAATTTTTCACAAGGATCAAGTTCTTAAGGAGTTATAATGGTGGGGCGTACATATCTACCAAGTTCAAGGCCTTTTGTGATGAGCATGAGATCAAGAAAGGGCTTCAACTAGTCAAAAGGGAAGTTGGCAACATGAAGCTAGTCAAGAGCATCAAAGGAGAGTCAATTGGCAAACTTGATGTTATGGATCTATTTTTTCAGGTTATTGAAGACTCAATTAAGGTCAAAGGATTAGCAAGGAAGTGTTGTTCAACTTTACTTTACTTGTTCTATCTCATGTTTGAGCATTTTCATGTGGATGTGTGCAAATTGTCAAGATATGGTAAAACTAGCAACATTGGTGAGCATCATTTTGATGTTGGATTTGTACTAGCATTCTTGGCTGGTTTTGTTGACGGAAATGAATCTATTGGAGGCTCATTATATCACTCATCCATGGCTAAGTTCTCAAGTGTTGGGCTACTTAGTGCCAATGGTTGGAAATTGTCAATTTTTGGTGACTTCATGGTCATTTTCTTGCGTCAAGTATATCTTGAAGATGGACTAGTAGAACTTGCTTGGTTTATGGAGTCATGTGGTGCTACTTTAGTATCATGGATGAACTCAGTTAATCATGGATTTCCAAGGCGTGATGGTTTCTTGTGGCAAGATGGAGATGGAGGCTCATTCATGGAGTGTCATGGTGGATACGTGGCAACAAAGGACAAAGAAGGAGGAGATAAGCAAGCAAATGTTGATCACTCACATTTATTGTTTGTTTGCTATATTTTTCCAGAGAGTTCAAAGTTGATAGCATGGAGGAATCATCTCATTTACATTCTATGTGACTCTTCATGTCTCATTGAAATGATATTGCAACATTTTGTGAGGGAGCAAGTCATTACAAAGGAGGTGGAGCTTCAACATGTGTCCTCAAGGGAATGTGTAGTTGATATCTTCACCAAAGCATTGGGAAAGGACTTGTTCATGAAGCATAGGACTTCACTTGGAGTGTTATCAAAGTCTATGCTAAAACTAGTTGAAAAGGGAGTGTGAAAGATTCAACTAGTTTGATCATATTTGCTACATTTCCATATTTGCCAAATTGAGGCGAACTTTGTTTTAGAATTAGAGTTTGACTTTTCAAAGTTCATTAGTCTAAATTTCATTTGAATAAACACTTTTTGAAAGTGTGAGAAAGTTAGAAGTCGAGTTTGAGTAGATTCAAATTTGAATGGTGGGTACTTTGAATCTAGACCCAACAATAGTAGGGTTAGCATTTTGGTGGGAAAGCCAAGTGGCTAAATAGGATTTGGACCTGTTATAAAAGGATGTAACTCATGGAGAGACATATTTTCTCTCTGCTCTATGTGTAGAATGATCGATATTTGTTAATTTTGGATCCACATGTGTGAAATATAGTAGATTGCTGATTTTGTATAGACAGAAATAGTAAATTATCTTTTGATTCATGTTTGATCAAGTTCATCTCATTTTGTGTGTAGATGCTGATTTTTCTACATTGGTGAGATTGGTAGAGTAGCTTCTTTTGTAACCCAAGATCTTTTTGTGGATTGGATCGTCAATGATCTGAAATCCTTCACACTAAGGCCTTAAGACCATATTCTTCTCTACCCAAACCATTTTGGGGTGAGGCAATAACTTGTGCTAATTATTTGTGCAATAGATTGCCCAAACAAGCCATTGGAGGAATCACACCATTTGATGCTCTTTTTGGAGAGAAGCCCAATCTCAAGGATCTCAAAGTTTTTGGATCCATATGTACACCAATCCTTGGATACAAGAAAGAAGGATGATGCAACCTCCATCAAAGGCATCTTTGTGGGATATGGTGAGAATAGTAAAAGTTATACAGTCTTCAATCGCATCATGAGCAAAGTGATAGTGAGTAGGGATGTTATTTTTGATGAATGACATGCCTGTGATTTGGATGATAATGCTACTAATCATCTTGATGCCAAGGATCATGCTAGGATGGAGGAGGAGCTTCCAAGCGATGAAGAACTTGAGGATCCACCTCAAGATGCAAGAACTCCAAGAAGATCCACAAGGGCAAGGGTCGAGTCATTGAGGCCCACCTATTATGGCAAAGGTGATCAAAGGGAACGCTCATTATCTTTCACATCTTACACTTTTCCTACTTCAATGTTAGATGAGCCAACATGCTATGAAGATGCTTGTAAATCTAAGAGTTGGATGGATGTTATGCAAGTAAATGCTCTCATTGAGAATGATACTTGGGATCTTGTGAATCTCCTCAAGGGAAGAAACCACTTGATTGCAAGTGGGTGTATGGATTGAAGTATAACCAAGATGGATCAATAAGTAAGCATAAAGCTAGGCTTGTAGCAAAAGGGCTTTTACAAACCAAAGGCAATGATTATGATGAGACTTTTGCTCTTGTGGCTAAGCTTGTTACTATTAGATTGATCATCAGTCTTGCTACAACCTTCAATTGATTTTCACAAATGCTTTCCTCAATGGTTATTTGGAGGAGGAGATCTACATGAGGCAATCCGAGGGCTTCATCAAGGCAAAGCATGAAGGAAAAGTGTGTTTTTGGAAGAAGAGTCTCTATGGGCTCAAGCAATCACCTAGAGAATGGCTAAAATCTTTTCTCATTTCCATCGATTTTGTAATGAGTGCATATGATCCATCATTGTATATAAGATTTCATGATGGAAAGATCATGATTCTTGTTTTGTATGTAGATGACATCATTTTGAATGGTTATGATCTAGATGGAATTAGAGATGTAAAAAATTGATTTGGCAAAAGAGTTTAAGATGTTAGATCTCGGCCTATTAAGCTTCATTATAAGAATAAAACTTACAAGAGGATGTGATTTTAGCTTCATTTGTCAATATAAGTATGCTACATCCATCCTAGATATATTTGGAATGAAGAATTGTAAAGGTATTGAGACTCCAATGGAGCAACATGTAAAAGCATCTATTGATGGTGATGAAGCATCCTTTGAGGACATCACATTATATAGAAGGCTTATAGGCTCCTTGATTTATTTAATGATAACTAGACCTGCTCTTTTATAGTGTTGGAAAGTTAAGCCAATTTATGCAAAGTCCTCTAGTTTCACATTGGAATATGGCCACAAGAGCTCTTAGATACATTTCATCTACTAAAAATTTTGGCATGTTGTATAGAGGGACTAATCTTGGCTTAAGAGCCTATAGTGACTCAGATTTTGTAGGTGACAAAGTGGGTAGAAAACCAACAAGCGCTTTGCTAGTTCTCTATGTGATATCGTGAAGAATTTCAAATCATTAAGATCCAAAATGTGTCTCTTAATCTTTGGTTAGAAAGACAACACAATCTACAACATTGCCAATGTAGAGAAATCAACATCCACGATCAAACATCAAATATATGATAAAATGAAGTTATTTTTTATACAATAACAGTACCCTACTATACTTCCCACGTGTGGATCTAAAAATAGCAAAATATGAGCATTCTTCACAAAATCACTCACATTCAGCAGTGCGGAGAATATAAATCAGAAAAGATAACCTTCGTATCTCTATTCACTTCTTCAATCTCACAAATACATGAACCTCTCTCTCTCTCTCTCTCTCTCTCTCTCTCTCTCTCTCTCTCTCTCTCTCTCTCTCTCTCTCTCTCTCTCTCTCTCTCTCTCTCTCTCTCTCTCTCTCTCTCTCTCTCTCTCTCTCTCAGTGGTTTGAGAATGAAGCATGTCTTCCTTTTATTTCGTACGGAACGAGCAAACACACCTCTAAAGATTCCAGGTGCAACGCTCCATTACTAACTCTAGCTAGTAGATGAGTTATAAATACATATAAATTACATCATTGAAGGTAACTTTTCCTAAGAGTTAAGTTTAAAGTAACGACACAAATCTAGTTGCTTTGTGTTCCCAGCATCGTTTCATTTCAGGAGGTCTTGTCCTTTAGAAGAAGACAGGTCCTTAGCATTTATATCCCGAAAAATGATATAGGCCTCTTCAATATATATATTTGTCCCGCACATATCTTCATTTACAAGTATAAATTGCCATATTTGAATAAATATTCACTATTTAGTAAATGCATGGCATCACATATTCACTATTTAGTAAATACATGGCATCACATATCCCCCTCAAATGTGAAACGTCCTCATGAACAGATAATCTTCGTTTCATTCCTTAGAAAAGAATATTTTCATATTGTTGAATTCTTCTCCTTTTAAATTTTTGTTAGGCCAAATGTAAAGATATTTCTTCAGTTTGAATATATGACATGTACTTGGTATTTCAGCATCAATGTTGATTCGAAATATATTTCAATGGATAACATATGAAAGCTCAGCATCACATACTCAGCAACGCCATAAACAAAAAAAATCTGGAAAAGATTTCATGTATTAAGATCGTCATGTAATTGTTGTGCCATTTCCAAATCTCTCTGACACTCGAGCAATAAGATGTCTTCCTTTGCTCTAGTATATCTCTCGATAGGTAAGTTGTCGTATGGTGACAACCATACAGAGAGTAGAGTGGCATCAAATAGTTCCTGTACTAATTGAAAGTCATGTTCAGAATTTTTCCTAAGTGTAATCTGTGTAGATAAAGTAGATGAAAACTGAATAAATTTACACTTTACAAATAAGTTCTGAATACAAAATAATATTTTGGCTGCAAAAGTGCCAAACTGCCAATAAGTATAAATACAAAAACTTTTATATTGGCAGGATTTCACTTTGTCCTATAATTTGTGCTTGATTTTCGCAAAATAGCTTGAAAAATTTCGCTCCCAGTTGGTGTAGATACTATACAACTCTGGATATGCCATGCTGATATTTAACAACAGACCTACATCGTCAAATTTTTCAATATTCGCTTGGCCTTATGGTAAATATTATTTAACTCTGCATGTTGCCTCCAAAGTTTTCTTTTTGAGTTGCTATGCTTCAAAAATTGGTACTTCTTTATGTGAAAAACTCAGATCCAAAAGATGCTAAAGTTTCATAAAGATCTTGGCCATGGAAGTTATGCACATCTAGATTGAAAAAATGATAGAAATTGTGATGTTAAGCATACTAAACATCAACTAAACATCAAAATCTGATCATAAGCTTCCACAAACAGAAACTTGCTGTCCCTGTCCGTACTTCAGAGCCTACAACCTGCATTTCACACGTGTGAAGCCATAGCAACAAAGAAATCACAATTCTAGTGGCTAGAATGCAAGATATGAACAAAAAAGTGAGAGAGAAGAAGATGGATCTTCAAAGAGCATAACATTCATTCAATAGAATGAAAATGAGATGTGTACATACTCGTGGAGATGGCTATTTATAGCAGCCATAGTGCCTCTTGGCCACTTGTCTTATGATAGGCTAAAATTGGGGTCCAATAGGATTCACCCATATACCTAGAAATTTGGTCAAATAGGAATGCACCAAATTATGAGCCAATAGAAGAGCTCCACACTCGACCTCCTCTAATTAATGTGACCTCAAAAGTAGTGTACACATACTTTGGGCCTCTACATACATGTATGAACCTATCTCTAACTTTTATTTGGCCATAGGCCTACAAAATCTCAAGTTAGGAAAATACTACTAGTTGACAATTTTTCACACTCCCTCTTCAACTAGTTTTAGCATAGATTTAGAAAGTACACCAAGACTTGTTCTATGCTTGAAAAATAAGTCCTTTCCCAATGCTTTGGTAAAGATATCAGCCACACATTCCTTTGATGGGACATGTTCAAGCTTGATCTCTTTTGCCAACACTTGTTCTCTCACAAAATGGTAAGCCACCTCGATATGTTTGCTCCTTGCATGGAAAACCGGATTGCTTGCTAGACTTTGGGCTGAAAGGTTGTCACAAAAGATGATTGGACTCTCTGAAAAATCCAGCAAATGAAGCTCCATAATCATCCTCTTGATCCACACCATCTCCTTTGTGCATGATGTCAAAGCTTTGTACTCGGCCTCACTAGAAGAAAGTGATATAGTTGCTTGTTTCTTCGACATCCATGAGATAGCTCCATCACCTATGAAAATAGCATGTGCATTTATGGATTTTCTATCCATAAGGTCTCCTGCAAAATCTGAATCTGAAAAACCAAATAAGTTAGGTGATGAGCCTCTATAAACAATGCCAAAATCTTTTGTTCCCGAGATGTATCTCAAGATCCTCTTTCCTAGTTTCCAATGTTCTATGCTAGGATCTTGCATGAATTGGCTTAATCTACCAACACAATAAGATAAATCAGGTCTTGTGATGGTTAGATATATAAGAGAACCTATTAGCTTCCTATAGAGAGTAATGTCCTCGAAGGATCTTTCATTACCTCTTATAGTTAGCTTTACATGTGATTCCATAGGTGTATCAATAGGATTTGCATCTACCATATGAAATCTATTGAGAATAGAAATAGCATACTTCTCTTGTGAAATAAAAGTGATTTGAGAAGTTCTAATTACTTCTATTCCTAAGATATAGCTCAAAAGACCAAGATCATGCACTTCAAATTCCTTTTTTAGTGCTTTCTTGATATCTTCTATATCTTCCTTGTTCCCTCCACTTAAAATAATGTCATCCACATAAATTAGAAGGATTGTAACATCATTAGCACTAATTCTAAAGTAAAGTGAATGATCATACTCACTCATAGTGAAGTTTTGAGAAAGTAGAAAAGAGTTAAGCCTAGCATACCAACTCCTTGGTGCTTGCTTAAGACCATACAAACTTTTTTTGTAGAAAACACACATGATTAGGCTTGCTATGAGAAACATAGCTCTCGGGTTGCTCCATGTAGACTTCCTCTTCAAGATCACCATTCAAGAAAGCATTAGAAATGTCTAATTGCCAAAGATCCCATCCATAAAGAGTTGCAAGGGAAATGATTACTCTTATGCTCACCATCTTTGCCACGGGTGCAAAGGTTTCCTCATAGTCAATGCCATGCTCTTGAGCATAACCTTTAGCCACCAACCTTGCCTTCAACTTGTTGATAGATCCATCTTGATTTGTCTTTACCTTGAAGATCCATTTGCATCCAATTGCACTTTTGCCCTTTGGAAGCTCCACCAATCTCCATGTGTTGTTCTTCATAAGTGCTTCAAACTCAAGATCCATTGCTTGGATCCATTCCTCTTTTTGCCTTGCTTCATCTACACATGAAGGTACATCAAAAGAAGTTAGGAAAGCATAGTTGGATCCATCCACCACTTGCTTACCTTTGCCATCATAAGTGAGCCTTGAGGGTTTCACTTTATGCCTTGGAGTTCTCCTTGGAATTTGACTTGAAGAGGCTTCTTCAACATCCACATCCAATGTGTCATCAACTCCATTGTCATCAAGCACATTAGTTGCAACAACACCATCATCACTTGAAACAACTTTTGGAATGTTACTTTCATCAAAAATGACATCCCTACTTGTGAACACTTTCTTGATTGAAGGAACATAAATCCTATATGCTTTGCTTACTTCACTATAACCAACAAAAATGCCCTTTCTTGAAGATGGATCCTCCTTAGTTCTATCATCAAGAGTAATGTTGAAGTAGCAAATGCATCCAAAAGTTCTTAGAAACTTGACATTAGGCTTCGTACCAAACAAAGCTTCAAAAGGGGTTTTTCCTTCCAATACAACACTTGGCCATCTATTGCATAGGAAATTTGCACACAACAAAGCATCACTCCAAAAAGGTTTAGGAAGATTAGCATTCAATCTCATTGCCTTTGCACTCTCACACAAGGTTCTATTCTTCCTCTCGGCCACTCCATTTTGTTGTGGTGTTCTTGGACATGTGTACTCCCTCTTGATCCCATGCTCATCGCAAAAGGCTTTGAATTTGTTAGAAATGTATTCACCACCATTGTCGCTCCTCAAGCATTTGATTTTGGTTGTAAATTGAGTCTCAATAGCAACTTTGAACTTGACAAACACATCAAACACCTCATCCTTGCTCTTTAGTAGATAAACCCAACAAAATCTACTAAAATCATCAATGAAAGTTACATACATCTTAGCACCTCCATTGCTAATTGTAGTAACACCATGAATATCCGAATGCAAGAGAGAAAAAGGCATCTTAGATCTAGATATAGATCTAGTATATGGCAATCTATGTGATTTAGACAAAGCACATTCTTCACAAACATGATTCAAGCAAGTAAGAGACTTGGGAAGTCCCCTTACTACCTCCTTTTTGGCTATTACCTCCAAGGCCTTGTAGTTGAGATGTCCCATCCTTTTATGCCATACCTCTTGAATTGACATTTGTTCATTTGCCATGCATCCAACTTGGTTAGCAACAACACATGCATCAAGCTTGAACAATTTCCCTTGCCTTTTCCCTTTTGCAATGATACTACACCCCTTTTTGATCAAGCAAGCATCACCATCAAACTCAACTTTGAATCCTTTGTCAAGCATTTGGCTTACACTAAGTAAGTTCTTGGTAATGGATGGAATGAGCAAAACATCTTTCAATTCTATATTCCTATTTGTAGAAAGTGAAATAGGAATTGTGCCAATCCCCTTGATTGCACACTCACCATCATTTGCGGTATAGATTACCTTCCTATCACCATCAAATGCCATTAAAGATGAAAAATACTCTTTATGATATGTCATATGAGAAGTGGCTCCACTATCAATCCACCAAGGATCAATGTCTCCATGATTAGCCAACAAGCAAGATGACATAACAAAAGCATCATTTGAAAGAAGCTCATCCCCACCCTCATCAATAGTTAGATTGGTTTGCTTTTCCCCTTGATCCCTCTTTTTCTTAAAACAATCACTAGCAAAATGCCCTTTGACTCCACAATAGAAACATTTTAGCTTAGATCTATCCTTCTTTTTGCCAAAAGTAGAGTGCTCACCTTGGTCTTGCCCTTTAGACCAATTGCTTTTACCTTTGCCCTTGAACTTGCCTTTAGAGAACATTGCCTCCTCTTCTCCTCCTTGAGATGTAGAAGATGCTCCCACTCTTGCTTGCAACCTGAATTCTTCAGCCAACAAGACCTCTTGCAAGTCTCCAACACTTGGTAAACATTTTTGGATAGCATAACTTTGAACAAGATTAGCATGATCATCCAACAAGCCATTGAGAATCACTTGAACAAGCTCCTCATTATTTATGCCATCATTAATGCATGCTAACTCATCATTCAATGCTTTAACTCTCAAAACAAAAGCATGTCCATTCTCACTCTTCTTTTGCATACAAGAAAAGATTTGCCTTCTTAAAGTCAACACTCTAGAAGTAGACTTGGATTCATAAACCTTCTTCAAGGCTTCCCAAGCTTCACTAGATGATGTGCACTTACCAACCTCTTTGATAAGCTCATTTGTCACATTCATCTTGATCATGTGAAGGGCTTTCTTTGCCCTCTTGTCATACCTCAATTGTTCTTGAGGTGCCAAAGGTCTCTCCTCCACACCTACAACAATATCCATCAACTCATTCATCTCAAGCAAAGACTCCATCCTTACTTTCCAAGTAGAATAGTTGAGGGAGGTAAGCCTATCATTGCTTTCCAACATGTAGCCTCCATTTGTAGCCATGTTGCAATGATTGATCTCTGATCTTTGACCTGTTCCAATGCACTAAGCACTCTCTTGAATCAACAAATGAAACACAAGAAGAAATCACAAAGATTTGGAACCTAAAACCTTACTTTTTCTCTCTTTTCCTCACTTTTTCCTTAATTTTAGCCACTAGTTTTATGATTTCTTGATCAAACCAAGACCAAACCTCAATATACTTGCTTTTCCCTCACTCCTAAGATTGAAATACACTCTTGAATCATTCAGCAAACTGAAAATCAGAGGGTTACATCAATTTTGAAGTTTTTGACATGAAGAAGCAAGAAATTGAATCAAAAAACTATATGCTAGAATGGAAAACTAATAGGATCTTGTTGGATCTTGCATCTCCCTCTTTCCAAAACAATTTTTGTCTCCTTATTCTGATAAGTACAGAGGGAATTCGCCCTACTTCAATTGAAATGCATACAAATGATGTTTTGATCACAAAGATCCAATTTCTACACATAAATCAACAAGATTTTTAGCTAGAAACTTGATTGGAATGCTACAAAAGCAAACTCGCCCACAAATCTCTTCTAAATCTGGCAAAACCTGCACATTTGGCCGCCTAATGCTCTGATACCATGTGAAAAACTCAGATCCAAAAGATGCTAAAGTTTCATAAAGATCTTGGCCATGGAAGTTATGCACATCTAGATTGAAAAAATGATAGAAATTGTGATGTTAAGCATACTAAACATCAACTAAACATCAAAATCTGATCATAAGCTTCCACAAACAGAAACTTGCTGTCCCTGTCCGTACTTCAGAGCCTACAACCTGCATTTCACACGTGTGAAGCCATAGCAACAAAGAAATCACAATTCTAGTGGCTAGAATGCAAGATATGAATAAAAAAGTGAGAGAGAAGAAGATGGATCTTCAAAGAGCATAACATTCATTCAATAGAATGAAAATGAGATGTGTACATACTCGTGGAGATGGCTATTTATAGCAGCCATAGTGCCTCTTGGCCACTTGTCTTATGATAGGCTAAAATTGGGGTCCAATAGGATTCACCCATATACCTAGAAATTTGGTCAAATAGGAATGCACCAAATTATGAGCCAATAGAAGAGCTCCACACTCGACCTCCTCTAATTAATGTGACCTCAAAAGTAGTGTACACATACTTTGGGCCTCTACATACATGTATGAACCTATCTCTAACTTTTATTTGGCCATAGGCCTACAAAATCTCAAGTTAGGAAAATACTACTAGTTGACAATTTTTCACACTTTATACAAATGTACTCCAACACGTACAAAAAGGTTGAGCCTATTTACAATTCCACTGAGCCGAATGGTGAAACATTAAATTTTTCCTGGATTATGGCCCAACATAGACATCCCTTTTGTTCTATGCTAAGTTGGTCCCATAACTAGAGGAAATATTCTTCTTCCCACTTTGTTTGCCAGTCCTTGAATGCCATGCCTACTGAGCCTGGGAGCCTACTGTTTGAGGTCTGCTACCTCCTTCTATAGGTCAAAGATTTTGATGCAGGCTTCAACGTACTCCAAATGATCGGCTATCCCTGTACGGTTTTGGGTTGCTTGGAGGTGCTTTGCCAAATCATCAATCTTCTCCAGGGCCTACAAGTATTCATCATGAGCATCTAGCCCCAAACAAATTGTTGTCTCTGCATGTAACTCCTTCAGCTCGGCGAGTTCTTCTTTGACTAGTGCCTTGTCATTCTCGAGAGGGAGTAGAAATTTGACTCGAAAATTTTTGAGCATCTGGTCTTGAAGGGACTACAGCTTCAAAGAATCTATCTGGATTGATCCAAAGTTGCTGCAAGTTGTAAGGTAGTTTCTGTCTTTATTCTCCTCATGCTCTCATCATGCAGTGTGGTCTGCAGAGAGGTCTTTTCTGCCTTGACCTTATTGAGTTCAACTGTTAATGAATCAAATTTTTTTTGCAATTCTACAGATTACTGTTGTCTTGGAAAGATTGGCCTTCCTGCATTGATTGTTGAAGCATGCGGCCCAAAGAGAGATTGAGTTTAGTCAATAGCTTGTTGTCTTCCTCCAAAGATGCATTCTTCTCAAACAACATTTGAATGTTGTTGGTCATCTCGTCCATTTGTCGGAACATCTGCATCATGTTGTCTTGTATGTGCAGGTCGTAAGCATGGATCTTACCAACAATATCTTTGGCACCCAAGGAAAATTGATGGTACCATTTATAAATACTTTCTTTGTCATCCTCATCTGCGTCAATGGCCTCCTCTACAAGAACTAGCTTGTCAAATCTTGATGTTAAGATGTAGATCTAAGATCACTTCACATGAGAATGTTCCTCAACTTGTTAAGAACCTAAAAATCACACTTCCATAATGGTTAAAACCTTCCAGCAAATCCTGCAGGTTTATTATCAACTTTGCCAAGCTGACCCGTTTAATCTATCAGATGACTATCCAACTAGAATGGACAGCCGAAGAAACTGAGGCTTTCCACAAACTCAAGAAGGCCTTAGTTACGGCACCAATCCTTCGACCTCCTATCTTGGGCTTATTGCAAAAGCCTTTTGCCATATTCTAGAATATTCCAAGTCATACCCAGAATCAGACAACAAACATCTTGATAGACAGTTTTTGTAAAAATGATTGATGGAAAAATATTGGTACACACATGATTAGTGGATGCACATGAGTTCACTGGCCATCAAGATCCAAGAAGGTCTTGATTGTGGAGGCCGAGTGTGTTTCTCATAGCTTTGAAATACTATTTCATAGCAGAAGGGCAATATATTGGAACTTTGTTTATAATGCCTCTTGGCATAAATCACATGGGCATGACGTTGAAAGCTCATACACCCATTTGGGATCCGGATTAAACTGTAGATTTTCATAAAATATCCCATAAAATTTGACCATTGGTTTGGTATCGGCTTCATTAAAAATCAGATCCTTATGATCTTAGAACCTCTTCTTTGGAATTACTGACCACTAGCTTTTTATTCAAAAAGATTGTTAACCCCTTAATCTGATTTTTCTAGAGATCCACTGACCCATCTAGTTGTCCTATGATCCTTATACAAAAATATCCTTCACTACCAAAGACTTGAAAATCCATTCATTTGGATGATTGGCATGTTATTTAGATGGATGTGCAATTGTAATTAAAGCATAAGAATCATTATCACATTACCAACCCTTCCTACTCAATTCAAATCTTGATTTGTAAAAGTGCTTGACAAATCCTACCAAAAACTTTTCCCAAAAACTAGATTCAAAGAGGTTCAACCAAGTTCCAATTTACACTTTCAAGGGCTTTACTAATCATTTGTTGCAAACCATGATAGTGCACTTTCTTGCAAGAAATTTTCTCTTTAAAAAATTGTAAAAATCAGAGTGGTTAAACGTGAGTTCCAGGCTTGTGCTTTTCCTTTTGCACTCCAAGCATTTCCAACTCCACTTCTTGGGCTCCAACTTGTGCCTCCAATCGACAATTCATGCTACCTTTGGCTTTGATAACACTTTCAAGACCTTCTCCAAGGGCAATACTAAGATGCTCAAAACAAGAGAAACAATGTAAATAGATGGTGGCTCAAACCTACCCAACCAATCTAGATGAAAATGGATTTAGCTCCCCAGGTTATGGACCAACAAGACCTCTATAGGGAGGGATGTCACACCAGCAGCATGTAGCCTACCAAATAGCAACTTGCCCTCCTACCATTGGAAATCACCAAATTCTTCTTCTTCTTCTTCTTCTTCTTCTTCTCTCTCTCTCTCTCTCTCTCTCTCTCTCTCTCTCTCTCTCTCTCTCTCTCTCTCTCTCTCTCTCTCTCTCTCTCTCTCTCTCTCTCTCTCTCTCTCTCTCTCTCTCTCTCTCTCTCTCTCTCTCTCTCTTCCCACATGTGAAAAACTGAAAAGATGAACATAGAATTCTATGACCAAAATGATTGCACTAAATATAAGCGGCTTGGACTCCCAAACCTGACAATGTTAGGCAAGAGCATATATATACACTAAGAAAGAGAGATCAAAAGACATAAGCATATTACATCAAATGGACATTAAACATGAATAATAATGGATCTGAATTTCCAAAATTTATATTGGGCCATGGAGACCTCAAATCACCTTAATACATAAGCCTCAATAGCTTCTACAATCTAACTATGGAAACAAAGCACATTGCCAACGGATTCACTACTTACATGCAAGTTTCCAAAAGCTCCAACACTATCAATACTCAACTAATAATAAATATGTGCAAAAGAGGCCCTTATATAGTAGAGACAACTCATAATTAGGCTAAGATGCTAAGTCAATCTTCGCCATTTATTCATCTATCCTTTGTAATGTGAGCCCTTGATCAAGATGTGACGTGTAAAGAAAATCTTGGCATGTTTCAAGGGTCAATATTGCACGTCCAATACAAACCAATAATAGACAAGATGCATGCTTTGTTTCTTTCAAAACCAAAATACCACTCCTTGTCCAAGAAAGAATGCCTACGCACTTATGGCTTTTCTATTCACTTGATCACCTACAAAATTTGAATGCATATGAGGCTACCAAGAATGCCCATGGGCTGCACATTCTCATTGAATGGGACAAATTTCAAAAGCTTTTGACTACCAAAAAATCTATGAGCAGATGCAGAAGCCTGCTTTCGTCTTTGATGGTTGCAATGTTGCAAGTGTGAAGGAACTTCACAAGATAGGTTTCATTGTTTACTCCATTGGTAAGACCTTTGATCCATGGATAAAAGATCTTCCTATAGCCTCTTCAAGTGTTTGACTCTTTCAAGAAGTTCATGGCATTCATAGAGAGATACACCTCAAAGAAGATTCAGACTGTCAGGTCTGATAATGGATGTGAGTACAAGAGCAAAGAGTTTTCAAGCTTCTGCCAAGAGCAAGGAGTAGAGCATCAATTCACTCCTGTGTATACACTTGAATATAATGGTGTCACAGAAAGAAAAAATAGGACATTAGTCGAAGGAGCCATATGCATGATGGCACAAGCTCAATTGCCAAGTCAATTTTGGGCCGAGGTAATAGTTGCAATAGTACACCTACAGAACAGATCAACATTGACAGCCCTGGAAAATAAAACATCATACGAAATGTGGACAAATAGAAAACTTGATCTGTCATATGTGCGTGTGTCTGGATGTGCAGCATACAAGCACATACCAAAGGAAAAAAGAAACAAGCTCGACGAAAAGTCAGAACAAACAATCATGGTCAGATATTCTAACATATCACACATGTACAGACTCTACAACCCAACCATGAAGAAAGTTGTGTCGAGTAGAGATGTGAAGTTCGACGAATCCACATTTCCTAGATTGAAGGAAGAATAAGACCATGAGGTCTTCACACTTCTGCTAATTCAAGAGGGAGATCGAGGACAAACATCAAATCAGAATGTCGAGCCCCAGACCTTAGAGTTGTAGGAAGCTGAAGATCAACCTGATGAAGAAGAAATGAACTAGCAGCGACGAACAGAACCAAGAAGGTCAACAAGACAAAGAAGACCTCCAGATCGATACACGAACAATCTTCAATGGAACGAAGACACAGAGTTCGAGTATTATAGCTTCACTGAAGAGCCAGCAATATATCAAGAAGCAATCAAGAGTCTAGAGGGAGAATACTGGAAACAAGCAATCTTAGAAGAGATCAAATCAATGAGACAAAATGTTGCAACAATGCATTTATGGTCTGAAGCAGACATTACAAGCTTGGTACAAGAAGCTTGATAGTCTTCTGAAGTCTCTAGACTTCACTACCACACAACCAGACTACAATGTCTATATAAAACAAGTAGAAATAAACTTTGTGATTTTGAATATTTTTGTAAATGACTCTCTAATGATAGGAAACTCCTTGATGCTAATCAAGGAAATGAAGAGTCAGATTTCTAAAAGTTATGAAATCACAGATCTAGGAGAGACAACAAATGCCTTGGGCTGGAGATCAAAAGAGATCAAATAAGAAGAGAAATGCATCTGAGTCAATCAGAATACACCGAGAAAGTGCTGACAGTACAAGATGATGGACTACAAGGAAAAGGCCACACCAATGATAGCTGGAGCCAGATTGATGAAGCATGATTGCTCGAACACAAATGAGGAGAGACAAAAAATGGAAGGTATACCCTACCAAAACCTAATCGGTAGTTTGATCTACCTTACAATCTGTACCAGACCTGACTTGGTCTTTTTTGTCTATGCATTGAGCCAATTCTTCTTGAATTCTAGCTGGCACATTGGCAAATGGCGAAATTTTTTTTGCAATATCTGAAAGGCACCCAAAGTATAGAATTAACCTACAGAGAAGATGAAAAAGAAAAAGAATTCGAGCTGCAACACTATAGTGATGCAAGTTGGGCAAGTTGCAAAGACGAAAACAAGTCTGTGACAGGAGGGTGTTCGATAGCGTGCGGAGCAGCAATCAGCTGGACATGCACACATTTTGAGCTCTAATACCCCTTAATGTTTAGATTAAATCCAAAGCATACCTACTATAATATTGGTAATTGTCTACTCTGTAGCATTCAAATTTTTTTAAAGAACTGAGGCTTTTTCAAGAATGAAAGAATTATTTCTAGGTCATTGAGAGAATTTTTGT
The DNA here is from genome assembly GCA_029204225.1 of Diphasiastrum complanatum. NCBI lineage: Eukaryota > Viridiplantae > Streptophyta > Lycopodiopsida > Lycopodiales > Lycopodiaceae > Diphasiastrum > Diphasiastrum complanatum. The sequence continues at coordinate 49,499,733 of CM055093.1, forward strand.
TTGGAATGTCAGCTCATAGATGCTTCTATTGTGGATCATGTTTTACAATGGAACATGATTTAGAAATTAGAAATACTACTACATTATTGGCATTGCAGTCTTGTCACTTTTTGTAATTTTATTTGATGTAACATGAAAATTCCTGGCTACCTACTAGCTCCAAAGTGAGACCAATCGATTTGTGGCAGGAAATTTTTTTTTGCTTGCCATAGCCTCAACATCTGCAGCTCCCCAATTTGAGTGACTCTGTTAATCTTGTGCAAGTTTCAAATAATGTAGATGAGGCTACCAAGAATGCCCATGGGTTGTGCATTCTCATTGAATGGGACAAATTTCAAAAACTTGCCAAAAGATCTATGACTAGATGCAGGAGCTTGCTTTCATCTTTGACGATCGCAATGCTGCAAATGTGAAGGAACTTCTCAAGATAGGTTTCATTGTCCATTCCATTGGTAAGCCTCTTGACCCATGGATGATGGATCTTCCTACAGCCAACCCTTGAAGTTCCATAAAACTAAGGACCTTCTGGCATATGAAACTACAACCCAAAGGATATAAAACTTACATTGATCAAAAGATCTTATCCTACAGTGGTGTAGCCACTAGTTGAGTTTGTAGCTCACATTTCTCTCATTGCCATCAAAGATAATGATTGTAACACAAGTCATAAAGACGATGGATCTCTCTCATGAATTCATCTGGCTTAGATTACATCCAAAGCAAATCTGCTATAATAGTAATAATTGTTTGTCCCCTTACATTTTTTTTAAAAAAATTGAGACTTTTTCAATAATGAAAGAGTTTTTTGATGCTTTTGGTGTGGAGCATGCTTTACAATGGAATATGATTTAGAAATTAGAAATACTACTACCTTATTGACATTGCAATCCTATCACTTTTTAAGTACTACTTTATAGCTTGGAATGTTAGCTCAAAGATGCCCATAACTACATGCTAGCTCCTAAGTGAGACTAATCCATTTGTGGTAGGCAAAACTTTCCTTGTCACAACTCCATCTAAAAATCCAATTGCATAACACCGGAACAGAACATATTGTTTCACGAGAGAAGCAGCTTACCTATCTTCTACGTTTAGAAAAATATTTATTTAACTAATTTCATTTTATTATCAACATGCAAAAAAAAAAACCACGTAAATAATCCACGTAGAAGATATCCACGCGTGGATATCTTTAACGTCAAGTCCGGTCCGGTCCGGTGAAGAAGTTGTACAAACTAAAATTTGCGTGGATTATCCACGCGAAAACTGTCTTCCGGTGCCACCAAGCTTCCCTCCCAAACAATTGCCGAAATTCTCAAAATTTAATATGGCGTAGATAATCCATGCTTGGATAATCCACGCACATAATTTTTTTGGCGCCGTGTCAGAAAAACACCGGTGGTTGGAGCGTTCAAAAGCTTTTTGGCGAGGATAATCCACGCATGGATGTTCCACGAAAACAAAATTTTGAAAAATCAACTAAGTGTCGGGTGTCACGTGGATTCTCTGCGTGGATAAACACAGAGTTTTCTAGTTGTGCAAAAGAAAAAATTTAGAATTTTTGGATCCATATGAAAGGAAATTATTCCTCCATGACAATACCATCCACCTGAATCTTAAAGAGGAGGATGATGATAATTAAACAATTTTCTGTAATAGATTTTTCATATATTACAAGGATCTCTCTTTTGTTATGAATTTGAATGTCTTTCAAAAAATCGTAACATTTGGTGAGTTTTTAGCTTGATATCTAACTTGTGCTCTTCTGTAAAACCACTGACAAAGTTGAACTAAATATTTATTTCTTGAATTAGGTCCTCCATGATTTGTAGCTCTATGAAATGCTCCTCTTGCTTGCCAAGGAGATTTTTCCATGCCTTGTGATGACCAGATACTTAAGCTCCCATATTCCTTTGCAAAATAAGTTGCATGATGAAGAAGCATGTGCTGCAAACAAGAGTTACATCAGTAGAAAAAAATATAAGCTTTAATGATTGATTGTACTAGATAATGTTATAGATTAACGCCATGTAATGTGCAACGTTGTCTTTTCCCCAACAATCATGTACATATTTTACAAATGTGGTGCATTGATTTTGCAAAGTCCTCATATCTTCTGATGATAGGTTTTCTTTTCTGATTACACCTATGAGTTTGTCTAAGTTGGTCCACACTTGTCCCTTTTCCACTCAATTACTTCCTTTTAGTGTTCGTGTGGCTTGAACAATTTCTCTCCAAATTTTGTTTCTGACACTTGATTCTTTGCATGTGTGATTGGATAAGAATCTTCTTGCTTTAGAACCTCCAATTGATGGCTCATTAGAAACGTTTCCTTTTTTTTTGGAGAGTCTGTCACTTTTTCAATCGTGACATTCCCTTTATGTAGTCTTGCATTTGACAGAACTATTTCCAATCTCCTAATTGCTGCTTTAGCCACAGACTCCGGTTTATGATTTCATGCTAGGAGAATATGCAGGTAAATAAGTTTTTTAATAATACGAGCCTCAGCATGCAATGTGCATATGTGAACATTTTTTAATGGAATTGGCAGAACATTTTTCATAATTGGATTTTTAGCTTCTCATGTTGGGCCAGTGTTTGATCGTCCCAAATTCATATCGTAGCAATCCTTCATGCAATAAAGACATGGATGTTTTGATTTTGCCCCATGAGAGACATTATACATACATTTTGCCATTGAATTTGAAAACTTCCATGGTTTTCGACTGTAAATTTCTCACCCTCCAAATGTTTCTTTATAATCTTGCCATAATTTGTTCTTGAAAATATCCATGAAAGTATTTTATGGTCCTCTTTCAAGACCTGTAGAAAAGCAAGTAATGCATTACATGTCAATAAAAAATGGCAAGGTATGAAATATTAATAACGATACTTTAAATGAAAATTGAAATGTATACCTGGAATGCCGCCAACCACCATATGTGACTTTCCGATTGGACCCTTAACGTTTGATCATTTGTATCTGAAATTTTGTTCATCAAAGTGACACTCACTCGTTCCAACTTTTGACCTTTAATGATTTCAGATTCATCTACTTTTACTACAATAATGATCTTTCCATTTACTTGATGTTCGTCTAGTTTATAGAATCGAATAATATACTTTAGAACATTTTCAATATCAAGGAAAATATTAATGCAATCGTTGTAATTGAGCTCACCATATTCTGATTTGTATAATTCAGTTATATGAAGTCGTTGGCCAACTACTTTGAACATTCCGTCATTATAGTAATTTCTTGTTAATCTTACCCGATATGGACGTGAAAGATAAGTTTTCTTCACCATCACTTGAGAAAAAACTTCTTTAACAATCTGAAAAAAGTAGAATAAAAATTTCTGCTAATTTCACAAACATCACATGCACCCACAATCACATTTGCATCCAAGTATGATTGAACCTTAATCAAAACAGTCTCTGCAATTTCATTTTTCATTTTTGCAAACGGAGCATTTTTCATCATTTCCTTTGTTGACTTTCTTGGTAAAACATGACTTAAAGATGATCCAATGCATGAACGATCTGTTAAATAGTTCTTTGCCACCAAACATGATCTGCAACAAACATATGAAACTCAAATTATGTTTGATAAATAAATAATCCATGTTATCAAGTGCAAATCAAACTTAAACGACATATACAAATCAAATAAACAGTTTATATGAAAACATACTTGAATGTTCGAATTCTTTTTTTCTGATTGCTTGTATGCGTAGATAAGTCATCAATATTCTTCATCGATACTCTCTTTCTTTTTCTCTTCATCATTGCCTTTTTTATAACTTTCATATCAACAACATATTTTAACTCTCAGATCACAACTTTTTCATGGATTCTAACATTTCTTGGTTTGATCCCCGAAGAACACTGACTGTAGCATTCAACTCTAACATAGCATTCTTGAGTGCATTTTTTTCAGCACTAGTGTGTTGCACATAATGAAGCAAATGATGATTTGCACGTTGCAATTGTTGATTAGCAAACTGTAATTGCTGATTAAGACAAGATATGCTATGCATTCCAATATCACGCAACCTTTGACAATATCCAAGTAATCCGCTATTTCCTTCACATAAAAATCTGAGAAGATGAGTTACGGACTTAAAATCTGGACACAAATTGGTAGGTGGATCATTAGGATAAATTGATCCATCCACCCACAAATCTATATTCATATGATTATTCATTCTCAATTCTCTAACTATTGCAGGTGCATTCTCTACAACTTTTGATTTTTTCTTAATAATTGGAGTGCATTCCATAGGAAGAGCAACATGCAACTGGAACATTGCCATTGTTGAAAGCAACAATCCGTAAATGCTTCAAACTACAGCAAATCAACATGAATAGATCTAGCATATCTTACTTTTGTAATGTTTATGTTGCATTGAAAAATAGTCCTGCCTCATATATCACTATAAGCATACAGTAATTTCAAAAGTTCTGCTACTCCCGCTTCAGTTTTTGCATTGAGCACACCAAGATTTTTAGTCTTAAAGCTCTAGTCCCGAATTTTGGAACGAGCATGAAGAGAAGTTATTACATCTCATGATTAACTAACTATTGTCTGAAGTTAACCATACCAGTTAAACGTCGGGCAAGGCCAGAAACTCGAAAAACGATGACTAGAAGTTATCAGTACACATTCTCTCTCTATGTAACCTCTCTCTAAAGTGAAATTTCTTAAAGGGCCCATTTTGAGCCCATATTTTTCCTAATCACAGAATACTTTCCTTCCATTAATTAATGCTTGCACATGGAAGGTTTTGCTAGAATGGGATCCATTGAAAGCATTTAGGAATATGTTCAATAGTTCAACTTTCTAATCTCTCCTGATAGATATGTCCTACTATCCGTGGATTGGTTGATGATGTGGTGATTCCTCATCAGACGAAGTATCTTCATTTCTTTCATTACTTCGTGACGGTTCAGTATCAGCAACATTGTCTTGACTTGTACTAACTTTATCTTCAACAATCAAGGAAATACCTACAAATTTATCTTTGTCGTACTTATGTCCCAGTTTCCATTTCTGCTTACAAGTAAAACACAATTTATTTTGTCGCAGTCGATCTATTTATGATTTTGATCTGACAAGCTTCATCTCTGGTTTGGCTTCCATAGTAACAACCTTCAAAACTCAAAATTATAATCTTGAATGGAGCCTCTTTGGCGTATATGTGTCCATTTCTTGAAGTTTTCATCGTCCTAAAATGGCCTTTTAAAGTTAGTAATGCAAGCATTCTTGAATAGAGGCCAACTAGTTCGCTCGTTACATTCCTCTATTTGCAAACCATCTTCTTTTTTCTTCCACCATTTATAAGCTATCTCTTCAAGATGAATCATAGCAAAGATAATTTTTGCTGGATCAAGCCTATCAAACAAAGTGAAATAGTGATCTAGTTCATCCAACCACTCATCGATATCAATGGACTTAGAATCACAATTGAATTTCTGAATGGTAATCTTATCCTTGTATTCCCAAGCATCGAATTGGTTTCGTTGTTCGTGAAACCTTGTTGGTTGTTGAACCCGTGGATCCACTGTTTCCCTCTGATGCTCATCTCTGATTGGATATCCAACATGACTTTGTAACACATGTTTTTTTCTTTTCAAGAATTCTATGAGCATCTTGAGGAGAGTACTCCACAATTATGCGAGTTAGGTGGTGATTGTGATGATGTAGATCGCTCATTACATCTCAGATTGAAAGTTGTAGTTTTGTCCTGCTTACATGGTAGGCTAGCAAATAATCTTGACCACTTTTTCTCATGTAGTAACATACGTAAAATTAATTCCTGTGTAACTTGGAGTTGACCTTTCATGACTTCTTGTTGGTTTGAATTTTGTGGTTCTTCCAACAATTCTTCTCTAGGCAAATTATCTTGGGGATTAGTCTTTTACATTGCTTGCTTTCCCCTTCCTCCCATTGTTGTAGCAATAATTTGTATTCGTGAATATACAAAATAAAAAGTAAATAGAGAAGTTATGAGTTTTGTACACTTGATATTGGATTCAAGCGCAAACAAGGTATTCGGACAAGAGCAGAGAAGCAAACGCACTCAAAATCGATATTGGAAGAAAAAAATTTATCTTTTATTTTATTTTCCAGAATATCGGTTTCAAGCGCAAATAGGATAGCCAAACTTTTTGAATGGTCCACCCACACTCGAAAGCGATATTACAATTTTTTTTTTTTTGAAAAATGACATTAAAAAACTTACAGGCCTTTCAAAATGAAGAAATTGCAAAAAAAAAATTACAACAAAAATTAAACTGCAAAATTGAAATTTTCAAGTGCTTCTCTTTCACCAAGAAATACAAAAGAAAATTTTTAGAATTCTAGCAAATCTGACCCAGCTTCACTACTTTGATCATAACTCTCTTAATATTGATTCAAATCACAAAAATCCAGTACCTTTGAAAAGCTAAGAACAAGCTCTATTGAGGTATGAATCAGATCAATAATTGAAGGTGAGTTGATAGGTCAAATTTACAATAGAACAGGTCTGAGAATTTTGAAAAAAGAAAAGTAGTAAAACTAGAGCTAGAAATTAAGATTTGTCATAACTTTCTAAATAGTAATCTAAATGACCTCCCATATGGATCAAATTAGAGCAAAGACAATGCTCTAAAAGAATATGTAAAGAAACTAGGATGAAAGACCCAAATCAAATCTGAAAAATTCAAACAAAGTAAAAACGAAATTGTAATCACCCATTTTAAAAGCTTTTGGTAAAATTGCAAGAACGTTTGCATCCCTTACCCTAATTGCTTGGAAATTGGTGAAAATGAAAGCTAAAACAAAGTCTAAAAGTCCATGGTATCAAATCAAAAATTAAAAATGAAGTTATAAGCTAAACATGAGTCTGAACAAAGCTGAAAATTCAAAAGTTAGAAATTAGCAAAAAGAAAGCTACAAAAGCAATAAACTATTCAAATGAAATGAGATTCATGTTGAATCAAATGATTATTCGATCTTAAGATCATGTGCCATAATCCAAGCCAAGCAAGCTAGAACAAGGAGACAACCACCACACCTATGTTGAAGAGAACCAAAGATGAAGAATAACCACAAGCTCCCACAAAGCTCATATCAAAGTGAAGCTCAAAAGGAGATAGATTCCATAATGGAGAGTGAGGAGTACATGGATTCATCTGATGGGGCACATGATACCTAGCAAGATCAAGATCCCAAGGCTTACATTCACAAAGGAGGAAGAGGAGATGGAGCTCATAGTTCTCTCAATTGCAAATGAGCCAAAAGATTCCAAAAGTGATGTCTCTTGCCTACTTATAGACATTTTCCCTAACTTAACTAAACATAACTATCTTGAAGGATAGTAAGCCACTGTTAAGTATTATTTAGCCTACATTGGGCCCTTAGTGACCTACTAGTTAGCCTACATTGGGCCCTTAGTAACCTACTAGTTATCCTTATTAATTACTTTGAAGGGCCTAAAGACGGAACCACCTTGTTCTTAAGTCTAAATAGCTCCTTTTGGGCTTACAAAGCTTACAATGGATATTTTAAGGCATTGATAAGCACTGATGTACTAGAAGTGCATGACATACTCCAAAAGAATAATAGTGTATTTTATCAAGCACAAATCAGAGGCATTCAATCTCTTCAAGGTGTTCAAGGAGCGTGCAGAGAAAGCGACTGGTAAGAAGTGTTGGAAAGAGGTGACAATGCAGTAACGACAAATCAAAGCTTGTGAACAATTTATCAAGCGCTATGGAATGAGCCTGCTGTCCTAATGCATGACTACGCCTAACAATTTGAAGAAAACATAATGACAAGAGTCACGTTCAATCTTTTAGCAACTAACTTTATAATCATTAGAGCTAAAGTGATTACGTAGCCAAACAATGAAGAATTGAATTATCAGACAAAAGCAATATGAGATCACAGAGATTCTGACATAATACTGAATGCAATACAAGATATCCATTGATTTAGAAAAAACGATGAGCACAAGACAATTGTGGATAGAAAATCGTGTACTCTAAGCTATCTTTGAAAAAACTCTGATTTGCACTTCCGCTGATAAGCAGTAAGCACTAATAGCAAAACTCTAAAAGAACTCTAAGAACTAGGCTGGAATACTCAAGAGTGTTCAAGCTTGAGAGAGTTGCTATGTGATATAAACTAATAGAAGTACGATCAGCTATTTATACTAAGAAAATGTGACTAGTCCAGTAGGATAGCTGATTAGGTCATACATCTTAATGACCAGATTGGCCATAGTGAGCATCCGTCTAGTTAGTACTTCTTGGAAATTCACTTGTGGAGTCCACTTATGAGCGATTTTCGTGTACTTCTGTAGATTGGTAGAAACATGTATAAACTGCAGAGCTGGGTAATGCGTGGATGAAGATTAAAAGATTGATTAGTCGATAATCAGGAGAATAATCCAACACTCCCCCTTAACCTGAATCCATGAATGCTTTGACCTTCAAACTTAGTTCTGCACAAAATTTCTTGTGTACATCCAAGCTTAATGCTTTAGTAAAAGTATCTGCTGTTATATCTTGTGTTTGACAATACTACAAGTCAACCTCTTTGTCGAGAGCTTTGCTTCTGACATAGTGATATTTAATTTCAATGTGCTTACTCCTAGAATGAAATTTGGGACTGGCTGATAAAGCAATGGCACTTTGATTAATATCATAAGACAAGATTGTCGTAGAGTTGAACTCTTAACTGTTGCTAATTAAGATCTATCCTCTTCCAAGGTGTAGTCAGACACTGCTGATCTACTACTGATTTAATTATAATGAGCCTTTATGCAAAAAAAAAAAATGATAGCTGGTTTTGTAACAAACATTTGATAGGCATAACGCATTCAAAGATTCCACACAGTAGACATGAGATAAGGAAAACATTTGTTCAATTACAATGATTCCTTTGAGCATTGTTTGGCATACCGCACAACTTGTTATCACAAGAGAAACTTTGTCTCTTACGAACAAAAGTTGAGTATTGCTTAGTAGTAGACACTTTGATCTCTCTCTCTATGTGTGTCCTTATTGGACTAATCAGCTCAACTTGTCTTGCTTACTAGCAAACGGTTTTTCATCCTCACATGCATCAATCAATCACTCAATCTATCTAACCATCCTTCTCTCGTTCATCCTCTATATATAGAAGCAGAGGAAGGAAGTGCTCTTCAATTTGATCAATGATTACAAAAACTGCTTGAGCCTGTATCAATGGCTTCCAGTTTGTTGTCTCCTTCAATCGTGGAGTTCTTCTGTCCTACTAGTACTTCATTGATCTTGAGTCGTGAAGACGCACCGACTCCGCAGCCGTCTTTGCAGTCGTAGACCAAGCTGTCATTGGTTGAGCTTCGCATGTGAAGTGCTGAAAAGTGATGGTTTTTCGGGGTAAATTGCCATCAATTGAGAGAAAAGAAATAACATAATGTTTTATGCATACTTTTATGCGCACACACACACAAGTATGCTGAAAACAACTCTAGTGTTAAGAAGAAAAGATTGTTAAAGCATGTGGCATTGGCATTGTTTTTGTGAAATTCATGCATGGCAAATTTCCAACAAAGTGTGGCACTGCATGTGGGTGTATCATGTGTGGCACTACCACGCATCAGACGACCATGCGTGGCAGTGCCACATGAATTTAGATATAAATAAAGCTCTCCTCCCCTGAGTTTGGCCTAGAAAAATTAGCCCATCGAATGAAATCATACTGAATTGGCACTACCATGCGTGGTCGACCCAACTATCTATTGCCACACGAGGCTTGATGGTCCAAAAACAAGTCTTGTCTCAGGTGTGTGGAAAAATGTATGACATAATGCCCATATTTTTAGTTTGGCCAATGGCATGCTTAACATGTTCAAAAAGGTAATGGGAGTAGATAAAGAAAATGATTTGTAGGGATTTGAATTGAGGTAGGGATAGAATAACTTAGAATACAATGTAAGTGCATTAGTTAGAATATGAATGACTATATCGATTGGTAAATCAAGCAAATCAAGCCACAAACACGTATAATCATGTAATGCCATGTGTTTAATTTTATCGATTCACCAAATGTAATAATCTCTATATGAATAACATGAATATGTGAAGATATATTGCTTGATGTTTTAGAGCCACCATTTGAAACAAAATTTCCATGTGGCTCCAAAACATTATTCACATTTCACCCCGACTTTGGTTGCCTGAAATGTATGTCTGAAATGTGTACGTCCAGAACAATGTGCATGTGAATAGTTAATTATAAATTGCTCGCACATAGCGCCAACTTGTCATTGGATGCACATTCTACTAGACTAAGTTGAAAACAAAATAGTAAACAAAAGCAAAAAAAACCCTTGCACTTAAAGCGGTTCATTGGAGAAAGGCCTACAACCCTAAGGGCTTTGCCCCTTGAGGTCCACGGGACACCTTGGGATCCCACCATAGGTAGACCTCTAAGGGCAATAGGCCATATGACGATGAGAGGGCCATGCCTTGCTGCTCCCACACTCATTTCTTTGTTATGTTAGTGATATTCTGTTTTTATGAGCAGGGCCCAACCTTTTGAAGGGATGGGGCCTGCTGCCCGTTGGCCAGTCACTTTTGTGGAAAGTTGTTTTGGGCACCGTTTGAAAGTTGGAACGTGGACGGTGGAAGGCGTCAGGTATCCCATTTTAAATTCTTAATATACTCGGGAATCTATCTTAACTCATCCCCGCCCAGCCTTGGAATTATAGAAATACTACGTAAGGATCTTTCTTCAAGCGCAGCTCCAGGCTCCAGCACAGAATGTTGCTGTCGGTGTGTACAACGCCCTTGCGCGCCTTTCTCTCTTTCTCTCGCCGCGCGCGCGCGCGCTCGCATTTTCCATCACGTGTTCAGCGTTCTCGTGCTGGCAAATATGATGTTGCTCCGCTGGTGGACTGGCTTTAGAAATGCGAATCGGCGAGCGCGCTCATTCATCTTTGTTCACACTTGAGCGCAAAAGATGATAACGACGTGGACCAGAGGTCAGGAATTTCTACGGAGATCTGTGTATAGAAATTCTAGCCCTTGTTGACTCTTGCACATTTTCAGCAGTTATGTACTTGAGCTGGTGCCCTCTTTTTTTCCCTCTTGTTGCTGCTGCCATTTTTCACACTAGCATCGGGGTCAAGCAGCTTTGAGCCACTTCTGGCAGTCGGTGTAGTTTTTGTGTGTGTACTATATGCCCTGGCCCCTCATGGATCTGGCCAGTGCTCTTAAAAAAGTTTGAAACTAACCTTAAAAAAAACCTACAAAATTATTATGAAAGCTTTAATAATACCTTAAAACCTAACATTTATAACTAAAGCCAATTAACATTTATAACTAAAACCAACTGATTTTAGGCATATAAAAAACTTATGAATCTAAAATGAAACATTAAAAAAGGCCTTTCAACAAGTGGGCTTTTTGTATTTGTCGATTTTTTGCGAGCATTGAATCTTGGACTCTTAATTCATACTTGATTGAAATTTCATTGCTGTTAAAACTCTTCAATTCCACTGAATAAAAGAGATTTCAATCCAACCTTACGCACTACAACTCTCCAATGAAAGAGTAACAACGTTAAAACACTATAAGGATCAATAGTTCAATCTAGTAGAGGGAGAGGAATTTCATTAAGGCAGCTGCGTGCTAGATTGTTGTAAAAGCATTGATATCATCCACGACGTCATCCAGCCTTTCAACCGAATGATGTACTGCCAAAATGTTGCAACTTGTATGTTGCTGCGTTGTTCCCTTACCCGAGACTGAGAGAAGCAATATGCAGGAGAGATAGTTTTAACTTTTGACTTTTCTTTCGAGCAGCTCAAAAGTCACGAGTCATGACGAATGACGAATGATCTACGGCTTGCTTAGCATTGCATTATGCATAGTAGCTTTTAAGTTTTATAGATGGATCGTGGAATCTTTCTAATAACTAGTAGCTAGTTGTTCCCTGGATAACTCTGAAAGGTACACCTGGTGTAAATTAAGATTTATGATCTCAGAAGCTAAGATAAGGTGTCTACAAAAGCTAAAAAAACTTAAAATGATGTGAGATTACAGCTTCGTTACTCCGTAGCATACGTGAGCTTCACTTGGATGAGCAATGGGCAGTGAGCACATTGAGAGAGCGGCATTCGTCCCCTTTATAAGGATCCATGGTTCAACATGGCACCATAGGTTGCGTGTTTAGGCTACAACTCACGCCCTATTGCGATCATTTAATCAGATTGATTAACAGTTAGAGCGAGTGTAGAGCTAGCTTATCATACCTAGTAATAACGGTGACTGATTAAGTAATTATGGTTTCCTGTATCAGATGGATCGATGATCGGAACTTCGGAAGATCGCAACTTGCAAGTTGCAAGTAGGAATTTGGACTAAAGAAGCGCCCGTACAAGACTTTGATAGGGCCCACGTGGTTGCTTCTTGGACTAAAAAGAGGTTCAAGGCTTTAAACTTGAAAACTGTGCAGATGAAACGGATATTCGATATTGAGTTTAATTTGAAAGCACAAATTGCAAGGACATTACCCAACAACCCAGTTTATGATCATACTTAACGGTTTTGAAATTCCACTAGCCTGAGTTTTTTGACTGATGAGATCTGTTGGCTGGCACTTCCCTAGACTCTCTCTTTCACACACAAGCTTGATATTTAATGGGCACATTTACCCTTTCAATTCAGACACTTCTTTCGTTTTAACTTTCATTTTCATCTGACATAAATTTTTAAGGTCTAAAAATGTAAGAATCCTTTTCTCTTTTTAACACAATCTTATGTCTTCTTAAAAAGAAATTTAAAATCTTGACCTCTTATAAAGTTTAATTTTAAAATTTTGACTTTTAATTAACTAATTTTTATTACTTTTCCACAATATATATATTTTTGCATTTCCTTGAAAGGCAAATAGGCCCTTGGTTGGCATGCATTTTGCAGGTTGCAAACAGACTGACACACTGCTTCAAGGAAATTTCCTGAGTGAATTACGCCGGATTTTAGACAGGAAACCTTTGCTCGTTACAATTTTTTATTTACACGATTCCAGGTTCAAGCGGGGCTTCGAAACCAAAATGCATTTTCACGATTCCACCTTGCCAGCCTGAGTTGCCAGGTATAGATTTCACGGTCCAAAGTTTTCTCTCTGACCAGTTAATACAGGTTGCAGTGGTTGCACGTATGAGTCCTATGGTACTCCTATACCATGAAAAAGTTCTCGGTTGTGCTGTATTTGTTGTCTCTGAGTCTCCAGCCCCGTAGTTGCTTAAAGTCCACAATCCGCCTCCTTGACTACCTGCTTCGGCACAAAGGGACATGTTCAAACTTCAATATTCCCGTACATTCGATGAGAATGACTTAATGTACCAGTTGCAATCTCTGCATCTTTCTTCCTACACTTAGCATTGCGAATTGAAATTTCGGCTTCCACCCTGCTTTTGCATCTGAACTGGCCCAAAGCATCCTACATCAAGAGCTCGGCCTAACAAGCTTAACCAGTAATGTATTGTTTGACATAAGATTATAAGCAAGTAAAAGATAGGAATTTTACTATCGTGCAGCAGGATTCGTTGATTTGGTTTCTACCGGCAATAACGTCAAAGACAACCATGTCGCCTCCCTCAAGAACCTACCGCAAGTATATCGGAGGTATCCAATTCTGCAATTTGTGGGTTTAAAATCAGTAACTTATGGAAGAGCAGCCCCATCAACAAAGCGCAAACTGTAGGGAAGTTGAGGATCTGGACGGCGTTCTGACTGCAGTACTAGCACAGGAGGAAGCGACTGGACCTGCCTTGTTTTCAAATTCACCTACTATGTTGACATCACTAGCGTCTGGATCAAGTTTACCCTGGAATTTTCAGCTTAATCAGGATTATTCTTCCTTACTTCTGGATACGCAATTTCTGTCTGGATTGACGACTCCATATACTAGCCTTTTTCATGAGGCAGGGCTTGGCACAGTCACTTCTAGCAGCTCTCACTATCTTGGTGAGAGTCTAGCAAACGGTCAAATCTTTACATCTGAGAGTAATTGTACTTGGAATTTAAGAGAAGGATTGCCATCTCATGCATTTACTTCATCCAGAACCGATCTTGAGAATGTGAACACCACATCCTCATGTTTGCCGTGTGTAAATGAGATAACCCTAGCTTTCCCGTCCAGCTTGGTGCACGTCGGTGATCAACTGGAAGTACAGACACTGGCTGAATCTGTGGCAAGACAAAACTGCATGAAAATCACAGAAGAGCAAGTTCCGTCAACATTTGAGCAGGATGATACACGATCAGTCCCATGGACCGCATCGAGTATCTTTCATCAAATTTCTTCCAAAACTGGGAGACTTAGAGAAGAGCCAGGGAAACTTCCTCATCCAAGCACGCCTGATTCTACTCTATCTTCATCTGGCAGTGGAGAAGCTAACGAGGACACAAGTAAGCATGATGCTTTTGGCGCATCTACCAGTTCTTGCTTGAAGAGAAAGGCTCCTGCCGGGAAGACAATCAACGAAATAGGAGAGAAATCTTCTTGGACTAGTGAAGGGAAACAGCCCACGTAATCTCTCTCTCTCTCTCTCTCTCTCTCTCTCTCTATCTCTCTCTCTCTCTCTCTCTCTCTCTCTCTCTCTCTCTCTCTCTCTCTCTCTCTCTCTCTCTCTCTCTCTCTCTCTCTCTCTCTCTCTCACACACACACACACACACACACACACACTTTCAAACGGAGCATCAGGGAGCGGAAATGGAAGAAATAATTAGGTGGCATATGCCTATGAAAGAGATGATATGAGATTGAAGCCAGAAGATTGTTTAGGTTTTGATTTTGTTTGTTTGGACGCAGCAGCTCCAAATCTCGGAAGTTTAAGGGATTGAAGAAACCGCGAGAGCCCAGATACGCAATCCATACGAGAAGTGATGTGGATGTCATGGACGATGGCTATCGTTGGCGTAAGTATGGTCAGAAAGCTGTTAAAAACAGTCCTCATCCCAGGTAAATACCAGAGCTAGAGCTGCTGCATTACTCATGCTAATCGTTTGACATGGCTGAGAAGGAAAGTTTTGTTTATGATCAGTGTAGTGCGTAAAAGCTCATAAGGACTAAAAACTTTGGTTTAAGCCGAGATCGCTAGCCATAACAATTGGGCATCTATTAGGATTCATACTGCCAGCATTAGGTGAATAGAAATTGATTATTATTCCGATCTTAATTATCCAATTCTAAGGATTGCAAAACAAATCTGTAGGTGCACTTCCCCACGCTCACGTGAATTCAACAAGAAATCTTGTGTGATTTTAGATCAGGAATTATCTTAGAATACCTTCGATGAATTTTCGCGATTCTTGAAAGCTTTCATAATCCTTTTCCAATGTGTGTGTGTGTGTGTGTGTGTGTGTGTGTGTGTGTGAGAGAGAGAGAGAGAGAGAGAGAGAGAGAGAGAGAGAGAGAGAGAGAGAGAGAGAGAGAGAGAGAGAGAGAGAGAGAGAGAGCTTAATCACTATGTGGGTTGCTGGTACTGTTTTAGGAGTTATTACCGGTGTACGTCTAACAAGTGCCCAGTGAAGAAAAGAGTGGAGCGTTCCTCAGAAGATCCAGGACTCGTAATCACCACATACGAAGGAGTCCACAATCATCACAGTCCAGCACTTCTTCGCGATACAGCAGAAGTTGCCAGATTTACTAGTTTTTATTCTCCTGCATTTCCATACAATCTGTATCACAGTTTCCCTTCTCCATCGCCATCGATGCAATCCATCTCACGTCGAGAAGCCAACCTGCCAATGCGAATCAGAAGCCATATTCAAGCACGACTCCTAGATGAGGGACTTCTGGAAGATATTGTACCTCCTGGGATGCGAGCTGTTTCATAAAGCCTGGTAGCTCGATTGTCATCTTCTTGTATTGCTAGATCTTTGCACTTTTAGAAAATTATGGTGTCCTACAAGTTCAGCTTAACACTTGAGGCTTGTTTCTCCCATGCATGGATCACAAACCACTATATTTCTGTCGTGGTTTATTTTTGACGAGATTCAAATGATAAGCTGAAACTTTATGCTTGTGACTACTTTGGCATTTAGGTGTCATTCAACTATTACAAAACCATTTCAGACTTGCGAAACATGCGCGTCACTGTTAATGCTGACAAAAGTTCATCGAAAAGTATCCTGTAAAAGCTTACACATATCAAACGTTACATTTATACTATTGCAAATTGTCATGGATCAGAAAATTTCAGAAACTCGTTTTACATATTTTGATCTAATGTGAAGTGAGTTTGTACGCCGTAAATTCTTGCCGCTATCATGTTTCTTGCTTGTAAATCAAGTGCCTAAACACATTGAAATTCACGAGATGCAATCACATTCGTTTCCAGCTCGTTGATATCCCCGGGCTCAAACCACATGATTTGCCAAGACAATAGCTCAGCAAATGCCAACAAGAAAGTTGAAGAAACACGACACACATCAGATTTTTGGAGCTTGATATTGTTTTCGTGGATTGGAGTTGTATTTTCTGCTAAGCTAAGCTGAGCCTTATTGGAGCTCTGAGAATAAGTTTGAATCTCATAACCGTATATTCGAATTTCGGAGATATAACTAAATAAGGCCCATGATCCATCATCTTGTCCAGGGTTGTTAGAGTCGATCTATCCCTCTTCCTTTCATGTTTTGCACTTTTTATTGTCACATTTGATTACGATTACTATAAAGCAAGATTCTTGACAATTCTTATTTGATGATTAAGGAACTCATTGATTTTTCATATCTTATATGGTAGATGCTGTTCTTTGATATTCAAAGGTTTGTTCCGAGCCTTATCGAGTCGTGGTTCTCCCCTGATCTACAAATTACAATAGCCGGTCATCGATTATAATCGTCTCATTACTACGTCTTAACTCATGGTAGCCTCATCAAGCTTTTATAGTTTAGATATTGCGCATGCCAGTTGTGCTCCTGTCCAGTGAAGTGGTTACTAACCTATTTATTACTGATTGATGTCTATCTGTCTCTCTCTCTCTCTCTCTCTCTCTCTCTCTCTCTCTCTCTGAGAGTCATACTTCAGCGTGACTAGCTACGGAAATCCTCCAGAATTTCGATTAGCCTAAAGATATATTTACTTTTTATAATGTAATAATTACGTTATATGGACTGTGCAACATGTAGAGATGATATCTCAACAGAAAATGGAACTTTTCTTTTCATCAGCTTTCGAAAGCCTCTAAAGTCTAAGCTAAGGACGCTATCCTGCTCTTTGTTTACTTTGATTTACTTTGTGCGTGACTTGGAAGGTTTTTGTAATATTTAAGCTCTCTTGGGATAGTGACAACTTGCTTGTTGCGGTAGCTCCTAAAGCAAATTAAAGGTGGTTACTGATGGGACACAAAAGCAGTCGTTTTCTAGTTCGTGCTTCTTTAGTAATTTAAGTTCTCTCAGCTCTGTGGACAGATTAACAATCTTACTAATATAGTCTTTTGCAGAGTTATCAAGCAAGGGACTGGTGATCTATTGAGCCACCTCTAGACCTTGTTTAAACCCGATGTAAGACTTTCTGTCTCCGTATCGTGCTCAGTTAGTGGCAGCTGCTGAGCTGTAGATTTTGGTTGTGCACGTCAAAACCCTCTGAAAAGCCAAGATGAGGAGGCTTTAGACAACAACTAGAATACAAGCGAAATCTGATCATGTCTTAAGAGTCATGGTAATAAAGGTCGCTACTTGTCAGCTAATGCAATAACGTACTCAGTTAAAACCAACAAATATGTGATGATTTCTGAAGATCTGTCAAAAGCTTGTAGCCTAAAGTACTCAATGCTGTAAACAGTAAGACAGATCGACACACTTAGTATTTGAGTTCCTCAGCATTGTTCTATCTGAATGCAATCAATAACTGAAGACCAACTGTTGGAAATTTGTGAAATTCCGAAACCTTCGGGATTTTTGCAAAGCCGTCGGGAGATTCTCTCTCTTCGGGATTTTTGCGAAGCGAAGCCTTCAGGACATTCTCTCTCGCCTTCAGGACATTCTCTCTCTTCGGCATTCTATCTTCGCATTTTTTTTTCAAAAAGCCAATTTTGCATGATAGGCGTTTTTGGGCACTTGTTGCACTTTTCGCATATTTTGCACTTTTGCGAAATCAGAACCAAAGCATGAATAGACAATGTGAACAACGGATTGCGGGAAAGCAAAAGTGGACAGGGACAGCTAACTAGACGAAATTAGAGTTAGGATGTTCTTTTAATTACTAGAGATTAGATCAGTTGTCTCTCCATTCTCTATATATAGGATTAACGAGAGATAGACTCACTCAACTTCAAAGTCTCAGCACCTACGTGCCATTCTTCATATGTTATTTCCGTTCGTGATTTCCACACTATTGGGGAGGTCATCTTTCCAATCAATCGTGAGCGCAGCAGCATTTGTCTGATAATTCAATGCATCATTGTTTGGCTACATAATCACTGTAGTACTGATGATTTCAAAGTTAGTTACTATAAGATCGAACGTGATTTCTATCACAATTGTTTTGTTCGAAATTGATAGGCGTAGTCATGCATTGAGAGAGAGAGGAAGATAGTTTATTCCACCATCGACCTATCTTCTGCACACCTCTTTCCGACATGGTATCAGAGCGTACCGACATGTTATCAGAGCGAAATCCCTAATACTTGATATCTTTCACGATATCAAATTGATAATCGTACTCTTCAGTTCTTATCAACCTTTCAGTATCAGAGAATTGATTTCCTATTGTTGGCATTACTACATCTTAGCGTCATCGATACAATCGACAGACTAAGTTCCAGATGGATTCTCAAAGTAAAGCTGGTCTTATCGCAAACAAGCTGAATGGATACAATTATCATTTTTGGAAATTCAAGATGAAGACCTTGCTAATCGCCAGCAATTATGGAATGTTGTTACAGGTATAGAAGTAAAACCTGAAGACGACGACTCAAAGTGAAAATCGAAGGATGGTAAAGCTTTCGCGCATATTATCCTCAGTATATCAGACAGATTGGACACATAGCTGAAGCTAAAACGTCAAGAGACGTTTGGGACATCTTGAACTCACTATATGACATGGGGGAGGTAATTACTAAGTTATATCTATGAAGAAAAATCTTCACATTTAAGATGTCTGTTGGTGATTCTCTTCAGAGTCACATTAACCAGTTTAATAGTCTCTTGCAATAGATGGCCATTGTCGGATCAGTCATAGACGATCAAGATGCAATTATGACATTGCTTTCAAGCTTGCCCTCTACATATGAGAACTGGGTGATGATCATATTGACACACTCAGATTTAACTCTTACTAGAGTTATCACTATGTTGCTGCAAGAAGACAATAGAAGAAGTCAAGACACCTCGTCTACTTCCTCCACTCAGACTCTATATGTCAACAAAGGATCTAAGCGACAGAAGTAGAAAAGCTCCAAGAAGGCTGCAACGAGTCAGAAATAGACTCAAAGTCAAGCACAATATACAATTGAAGAAGAAGATGTTTTGCAGGTATTGTAAACGCAATAACCATGAGATCAAGGATTACTGGCAATCGCAATTGACGATCTAATTTCTTAGTATAAATAGTTGTTCATATTCATACAATCAATTAGTTATGAAGAAGCATTTGAATAGTTAGCTCTCTCTTTATCAAGCCTGCGAGTTTGAACACTCCTGAACATTCTAGCTCACTTCTTATAGTTGTTTTCGAGATTGCTATTACGCTAATGCTTATCAACATTGCGCTTAATTCAAACCTTCATTTTAGTCGCTCAGAGATAGCATAGAGTACGCGGCTTTGATCCGCAACTTATTGTACTCATTTACTTCTGTTTTGATTTCATACTGAATCAATACTATCTTTTATTGTGTTTAACTTCGTCTCAGAATGTATGCATTTCTGTAGTTCTTCGCAACTAATTATTTGTTTGATAATACAATGCATTATTGTTTGGCTACGTAATCACTACAGTACTGATGATTTCAAAGTTAGTTACTATAAAATTGAACGTGATTTCTATCACTATTGTTTGTTCAAAATTGATAGGCGTAGTCATGCAGAGAGAGAGAGAGAGAGAGAGAGAGAGAGAGAGAGAGAGAGAGAGAGAGAGAGAGAGAGAGAGAGAGAGAGAGAGAGAGAGAGAGAGAGAGAGAGAGAGAGAGAGAGAGAGTTTATTCCGCCATCGACCTATCTTCTGCACACCTCTCTCCGACACAAACTCATTCAATCATCACAAAAAATCATATGCCAATAGCATTCATCAATCAAATCATAGGCTCAAACTAGTCAAGAAGAAAAATCTCAATTTTGTTCATAATTGGATGGAAATCCCATCACATATTTATACATGTAGAGTTTAGATCTAAGCATATTAGGGCTTATATGTATTCATCATAACCTAACCCTAAAATCTAACCTAAAGATCCACTTGATCCACCCTATTTCAGGTCAATACCTCGAGATTGAAAACAATGAGGAAAATGCTATTTTTAGCTCCTACTTTTTCTTTACCCTATCTATGCACACTGGTACCATTCCAAATCTAGGTTAATGATTTGACTTAGAATAAGGTATCCTATGCTTTTGGCACGAGTGACATCCCACAACATGGCCTCAAAGTCATTTACAAGTGGCAATTGTGCAAACTACTAGCTTGTGTAAATTTAACAGTTTTTAACACTTGACATGGGTAACTTTAGATACACATATCTATCTCTACATAATTCCAAATTAAAAAAAAAATTGAAAGACATGTTTCTATGGTCATATACTACTTTATGAAGTAGACAAACCAAAAAATATTGTTAAAATCATGGTATTATACACTTATATATAATATTTTCAATTGTGGTGATTTTTATCAGCACCTAAGAGGGTAACTTTGAATGCACATATCTATTTCTATAAATCTCCAAATTCAATTGTTTTTTATAGGCATATTTCTATAATCATACAGAATTTTTTAGAGTAGACAGGCTCAAAGTGAATGTAAAATTCACAACAGTGTAGTCCCATATATGAAAATATCGAAGTTTCATCAATACCCTCACATGTTTGACACATTATATCTTACACATAAGTTGCTCAAAATGAAGGTCTCATAATTTTTAATCGATAAATGTATGTATGAAAAACACATTGTGAAAGAATTTGATGTGATTCATCATAGTTTATGAGATATGAATTTTTGAATAAGTGCTTGAAATGCACGCTTTTGTGTGCATTTTGAAACGACTCTAGTGTTAAGCATCTTATTTTCACTTTAGAAAATTCGAGTTTTCAATGAATTAGAATTAGTTTGGACTGTAGTTGATTTTTTTAGTAGGTTTAATGAAGTTGTAATTTTAATGTTTTATGTCGTGTGGTGTGTGGTTTAATTATTTTTGCTATTTCTTTTCTCCCGAAAATTGCTCATTTCTCATGATCTTAACCCAACCATTTTATTTTTTTTTTGAAAATTAGATCAAACCCCACCTTTTTTTTTTTTGCTTTTTAGATACGAACACTTTTTCAAAAAAAAAAAAAAAACTCACTAAATCGAAAAAGAACCTAAGCCTTGTTGGGGTGTGACTCCATCCTCCAAATAGCCTCCTCCCAAGAGAAGGTTTTTGCCGTTTTAGTGATACAACAGAAAAATAAATAAATAATTAAAAAAAACTCGAAAAAACTCACTAAAAATTGGAAAAGAAGCCTCTAGGGTGTGACTGTATCTTTCAATAGCCTCCTCCCAGGACTGCGAAGGTTCTCGCCATTTTAGTAATAAAACCGAAAAAGAAAAAAAAAAACAAATAGAGTTTTTGGCGATAAATATCAGTTTTTATTGAAATAAGTTATAAAAGAGTGAATATAATTGTAACAATGATGCAATAAAAGAAAAAAAAAATGTAAAATTGTATGATTATTATTTATTTATAATCATTTGTAAGACTTGCATAATAATTATCTATAACAAATGTATAACAACAACTTATTTAAAATTTACTTACTAAACATTGTTTAGTTTATGTTATTGAATTAGATGTGTCAAAATCATAAAAAAGTTAATATTGAATGTTTGTATACTTAATATAATAACAATTTTGAGATATAAGATTTTTTTTAGAGCGTTCTAAATATTGTGATATGTTTAACGATAATTAAATAGACAATTATAAGTATTTCAATGTATGTCGATATTTGTAATAAATCTATAAAATACAATCATAAATATTTTGTTGTCTGAATCGACTTTTTTTTAATAATATTTTGAGATATATTAAAAATTTAATCTATTTTTTGAGTTATATTTTGAATATTTGAACACAAAAGTTTTTTATTTTCAAAAATATAAATTAAAAACAAAATTAAATATCAAAAGAAATTTGCTATATTATAAATAAACATTTGATCCAAATTATAATATTTGATATCAGATTAATGTATCAGATAATATATAAAATAATTTAACATAAAACATTATTTAAACAAGTTTTATATTGAAGTCCTTTACTGAAGGTAAGCAACCTTGATGTATTTATGGACTAATAGATGGAGCAATTTACAAATGTGCTCTCATTTCATAATTATAGAGTTCGTATCTTAGATTATGTCAAAATGTGATAGGATAGACTGTAACCTTATCAATCTAGGCCTTCAATTAGACAAATTAGATCTTAGATTAAGGTGTCTTTTCTTGGAGGTGGTTGACCTCATGAAAATCTCTACAAATTAGAACCATTGATTTGTTCCTGATCTAAACATAATTCATGCAAATCAAAGGTGATTTTATTCAATCAAATCCTATCATACTTATGTACATGTGGATGACACATGTCAATCAATCATGGTGCCACATGGCATGAATCTAGTTGTTAGATTTTAACATTTTTCATACAAACAAATTGGATCAAAATGCTCACATGCCAATTTATTAACAATGTAAATGTCTTTTTTATTTGTGACTCTAGATAATATAACATATGTTAATCCTAGAGTGAAATTGTTTATTATATTAATAATAGTTTTTTCAATTATTGTTGCACCTTGAGATTTATGTGTTGTTATTGAATATGCAAGTATTATTGGAAATGTCGATTTATAATAAATTTTTGTGTCTAATCTAATTTTAGTAAATTTGGATCTTGTTAGAATAAAGATTTCATCATTATTTTGTATTTTTAGTTTTATTGATTTTATGTCATTACTAAATTTTTTTTCAAATTTGATATCATTTACAAAAGCTATGGTACCATTTACCATACCTTTTGAGATGTTTATATTTGCTAAAAGCATAACTTTTGTTCCGCTTGCAATATTTTTAATTTGATAGAAATTTGTGTCATTTAACTATAATTGCAATTCTTTTATTGATTCAACATTTGTTTTTATATTTAAATTTATTATTTTTGTTGTGCTAAATAATTTTTTTAGTGTATGTTCATTGCATCTTAAAACATCTTCTTTGTAAATGATACAAATATAAACATATCAATTATGTTCATCAATTATAATTACATCTAATTCTAAAATCAGCTTGAATCTAAAGTCAATTGGATTTAAATTTTGTATATATAAGTTGTTTATCAGTATCAAAAATAAATTATGAATAGTCATGGCATGTTTACTTAATCTTGAAGTCGCGGTTTCAATAGTTGCGCTAATATACAAGCAAATTTATATGTCATAATTTTATTAAGAATGTTTTCCCACTACCCCGGTGTTAAGAAATAGTATTTCTATTTTATTTTTTAAAATTATGTTATATATATTTGTTTGTTCTTGATTTAAAGTTGAATTTACTAGATTTTAAAGCTCATGTTCAAATTCTAGATAATTTATTGTATCATTTGATGATACTATAGGTGTATTAACTTGTTCATTATTTGTATTCATTGTTATAATTTCATTTGTCAATGCGTTTTTTGTAGTAATATGTTAACTATTTGTTGTCTTCGTTCATTCTCAATAAATTGTCTATTTATATATTTTTGTATATAAAAACTAATGTCTTCTTCCGAGTTAACAAGATTTTTTAGTATACATTCACAAAAAAATGTATTTTCTTTGGTTTCGTTAGATATCAAATCTTTCTCTAATCTAAAATGTATGTTTTTTTAAGTAAAACATTAAAAAAAACGTTCTATATGATGAGCGGGATGATAATTTGTGAATCTTACTAATCGATTTGCTTCATATAAATAATTACCTAGTTGATATATCTATAAAGCTATATTTTCTTTTCTTTTCTTCTGTTTTTACTATTTGAGCCAATACTCATAAAAATGTCATTTGTTTAGTTGCTATTGGTCGAGATATATGTGAAAAATACAGATCCTAAGTGGATCTAAACTCCAAGATCATTGGCTTGAATGCTTGCACTCCAAACTACATAAGCTAGGAATTGGCAACACATTCTATGCTACCTAGAATGCAAAGAACTTGATCAAAAAGCATTTATCACAAATGGAAACTTCCATAAACATCAAGTGCGGCCCAAAATAGCATTATACAGTCCATAATACATCAGCCTACCACTTTTGGAAAGCACCTAAGATCATACACAATAGCTTGAAGACAATACACACAACAATGCTCTCAATGGAGGAAGAAACAATGACAATGATCTATTGATCTCAATGAAGCATACAAAAGGTTTCTCCAACCTGTTCTCCACGACTTCCCTACTATTTATGGATGAGGAAGATGACTCTCTCTCCTCTCTCTAGAAGGTACTTGACCCTAGATATTCCCTATATAGGAAAAATAGCTAAAAATGGCTTATATGACCAAAATACATCAAAATGGTCTCATTTTGAAGGGTATGAAGTTTGACACTTCATCATACTGAAAAAATACAGTAAATAAAAACATTGTGGCCTGGTTCACACGTGTGAAACTCCAGAACCAAAACTATTTACAATTTTAGCCAATTTAGGCCTCAAACTAGCTAGGAAATGTTGACAATTTTCACAATATATACATGTCGATTGTGAAAAATTGCCTACATTGGCAAATCTAGCCATGTAGAATATTGTACATTTTGTCAATATTGTTTGTTGGTTACTTGAATGGCCAAAGTGCCACTTGTACATACACACCTAAAGTAGGTTACCACGAGTCAAGAGGAGTGGTTGTGTCTATTTGGTAGTGATTCCTACTTTGTAGGATCTAGACCATGATTTATGATGAGATTTGTACCTACCATGCACCTACCAAGCATGACTCTTGGATCTAGGCTAGGGTTTTCACATTAGGGCAAGAAAGTGGAGTCTACTTCCTTATTACATGCTGGATTTTCACCTAACTTTGCAAAGGAAGTGTGTTTTACTATGTATTCCCATTTTCCATAGTGAGAAGATAGAAACTTTTTGGAGCCTCAAGGAGAAACTCGAGTTTCCTCTCATTGTATGGTGATTACTCTATTTTTCCAATGAAACCCAGCTT
Organism: Diphasiastrum complanatum; assembly: GCA_029204225.1. Classification (NCBI taxonomy): domain Eukaryota; kingdom Viridiplantae; phylum Streptophyta; class Lycopodiopsida; order Lycopodiales; family Lycopodiaceae; genus Diphasiastrum; species Diphasiastrum complanatum. Next base: position 49,525,168 of record CM055093.1, read on the forward strand.
TGGCACTTTGTAAACACTGTCTACAGGCCGTACTACAGTCTTATTTCCACACGTGTGGAGTTGGATTATACTAATTGATCAACGCTTTGATTGTCTCTACTTGTTTTCTATCAAGCTGCTAAACTAGATCTTGTTTTCTGATGACTAGTTTCTGATAGATTGTTTAACAATCATACAATCACCTTGTGGATCATTCAAAGATCCATTTATGGTCCTTAGTACTGTACTTTTCACATGGTATCAGAGCCAAGTACAAGGCCATTGATCTATGTCTGAATCTAATCCAGTTTTAGCAGGTTTTGGTGCAAAAAGCTAGTATTGGAAGGGCGAGCTGGTATCCAGGTTTTGGTGAGGGGATTTGATTCCAAACTTTTTCAGGATCAAAATCCGTACTGTTCACACGTGTGGGCATCTCTGAACCAACATTTAATAACCCATATTCATTGGATCATAGAAAATTCATCTGGTGTCAGTTTGATGTAATTTTTAGTGCAAATCCTAGGATAAGCTACCAAAATCACTTGCCATTGATTAGTTTTGAATTTGTTTCATAAAAAATAATTAATCTAGGCTGATTTTAGACCTTCTTAAAGTGGAAACCAGGTCTTGAAAGTACATCAAAGTGAATGAGAGAGATAGAGTCAGTTTTTGTCCAAGAATAGCCAAGATTGGCAAGATTTGCTTGAGTGTAGTTTTCATCTCATCTTATCTTCATTCCAACTTGTGATGGAGTGATAGAACTGTGATTACAAATCCATATGTTGGATTAGAAGTCAGCATTTGAGTGAAACACTGCAAGTTAGAAACCTTTGTGAGTTTCTAGTCCAAACAAATCTATATCTTGTGTGTAGAATCTTGCTAGTAAGATGGGATCAGTGGGAGCCTACCTTTTAAGCTAGTGAGAGGCTGAATTCTACCAATTATGCTATTTGGAAAGTGAGGATGGAGTCACTAATGGTGCTCCAGGATCTTTATGAGTTTCTAATAGATGATGAAGATGAACCTCTAGGTGCACAGGAATTAGTGAAATACAAGAAGAGGTCTAGGCTTGCACTTCACTGTATTAAGGTGAATGTAAGCAATGATCTTTTAAGGGAAGTATCATCATGTAAGAGTGCTAAAGAGGCTTGGGAATCTTTAAAATCTATCACTTCGAGGGTTCTCATGCTTAGGAATCAGATTCTACAAAGCATGAAAAGGAGTGATGAGAGTGCACAAGATTATGTGCTAAGAATCAAGTCTCTTAATAGGGAGTTAGCTTCCATTGGAGAGAAGATTCAAGATAGTGAGCTTGTTCAGATTGTCCTAAATGGTCTAGGGAGTGGCTTTACAAATTTGGTCCAAAGCTTTGCAATCCAAGACACTTTGCCTACTATAGAAAAGCTACACAGTGTATTAGTAGCTGAAGAGTGTAGGATGTTGCATACCAATGCAAGAATGAATGCTATTTCTCTGCAGGATGGTGATGAGAAAGCTAATTTCTCATTCAAAAGCAAGAAAAAGATCAATGGCAAGAAGAAGCACTTCAAGGAGACCAAGGAGGAGGATGAGGCTTCAAGCTCAAAGGGCAAGATCAAAGACAAGTCCAAGTACAAATGTTTTTTTTGTGGAAAGAAAGGACATTTTGCATTAGAATGTCTCAATAAGAAGAAGGCACAAGAGAGCAAACAAAGCAACATTGCACATCAGGAGGAAGAGGATGATGAAGAGTCATCATTGATGGTTTCCAACAAACCACCATCATCCAAGAGCAACACCAATGATTCTTGGTGGATTGATAGTGGGGCAAGTTCCCACATGACATATCAAAAGGACATATTCTCCACCTTACTTTCTTACAATGACTTACATAGATCAATCTATACTGTAAGTAGTCAAGAATGTAAGATAAGTGGAATAGGAACAATTCCCTTGTATGTGGGATCATCCAAAAGGATGAATCTTGATAATGTTCTTTATGTTCCTAAGTTAACCAAGAATTTGCTTAGTGTTGTCCAGTTAATGGATAATGGCCTAGATGTACAATTTAAGCATGGAGTTTGTTCCATCCTTAGAAATGATGAATGTATAGCCAAAGGCTTTAAGAAAGGTAGATTGTTTAAGCTTGATGCTAATATTGCAGTGGAGAGTGTTAACTTGGCAAAGGTGGAGCTATCAAAAGTGGAATTGTGGCACAAAAGGTTGGGCCACCCCAACTACAAAGCCATGGAATCTATGGCTACAAAGGACTTGCAGTTGGACTCCCCAAGCATTTGTCAAAGTGTGGGAAGAAATGTGAAGCATGCAGCCTCTCAAAGGCTCACAAACTACCCTTCTCAAGATCTACATCAAGATCAAACTCTCCTCTTCAACTCATCCATTCGGATGTTCATAGTTTTTCACATGAGTCTAATGGTGGTGCCAAGTACTATGTAATCTTCATTGATGACTATTCTAGATTTTGTTGGATGTACCTCTTGTCTAGCAAATCAATGGTGTTTGATTCTTTTGTAAAGTTCAAGACTTTGGTAGAAAATCAACTTAGTACCAAGATTAAGGTATTAAGGAGTGATAATGGAGGTGAATATATCTCCAATAAGTTGATTGACTTTTGTAGTTCTAATGGCATAAAGAGGGAGTTGTCATGTCCATACACCCCTCAACAAAATGGAGTGAGTGAGAGAAGAAATAGATCTCTTTGTGAGTGTGCTAAGGCCTTAAGGCTAGATGCTTCTCTATCCAAACCATTTTGGGGTGAAGCAATAACTTGTGCTAACTATTTGTGCAATAGATTGCCAAACCAAGCCATTGGAGGAATCACACCATTTGAAGCTCTATTTGGAGAGAAGCCCAATCTCAAGGATCTCAAAGTTTTTGGATCCACTTGCTATGTACACCAATCCTTGGATAAGAGAAGGAAGGATGATGCAACATCCATCAAAGGCATCTTTGTGGGATATAGTGAGAATAGCAAAGGTTATAGAGTCTTCAATCCCATCACTAGCAAGGTGATAGTGAGTAGGGATGTTATTTTTTATGAAGGACATGCTTGTGATTTGGATGATAATGCTACTAATCATCTTGATGCCAAGGATCATGCTAGGATGGAGGAGGAGCTTCCAAGTGAAGAAGAACTTGAGGATCCACCTCAAGATGCAAGAACTCCAAGAACTCCAAGAACTCCAAGAAGATCTACAAGGGCAAGATCCGAGCCATTGAGGCTCACCTATGATGGTCAAGGTGATCAAAGGGAAGGCTCATCATCTTTCACATCTTACACCTTTCTTACTTCAATGTTAGATGAGCCAACATGCTATGAAGATGCTTGTAAATCTAAAAATTGGATGGATGCTATGCAAGTAGAGTATGATGCTCTTATTGAGAATCATACTTGGGATCTTGTGGATCTTCCTCAAGGGAAGAAACCTCTTGTTTGCAAGTGGGTGTTTAGATTGAAGTATAATCAAGATGGATCAATAAGCAAGCATAAAGCTAGGCTTGTTGCCAAAGGTTTTTTACAAACCAAAGGCATTGATTATGATGAGACTTTTGCTCATGTGGCTAAGCTTGTTACTATCAGGTTGATCATTAGTCTTGCTACAATCTTCAATTGGGAGCTATTCCAACTTGACTTCACAAATGCATTCCTCAATGGTTATTTGGAGAAAGAGATCTACATGAGGCAACCCGAGGGCTTCATCAAGGGAAAACATGAAGGAAAGGTGTGTTTTTTTAAGAAGAGCCTTTATGGGCTCAAGCAAGCACCTAGAGCATGGTACTCTAGGCTAAACTCTTTTCTCATTTCCATCAATTTTGTAATGAGTGCCTATGATCCATCATTGTATATAAGTTTTCATGATGGCATGATCATTATTCTTGTTTAGTATGTAGATGACATTATCTTGAGTGGTAATGATCTAGATGGAATTAGAGATGTAAAAATTGCTTTAGCAAAAGAGTTTAAGATGGTAGATCTCGGCCTATTGAGCTTCATTCTTGGAATAGAGGTTATTAGAGGATGTGATTTTAGCTTCATTTGTCAATCTAAATATGCTACATCCATATGGAGCAACATGTAAAAGCATCTATTGGTTGTGATGAAGCATCCTTTGAGGACATCACATTATATAGAAGGCTTATTGGCTCCTTGATCTATTTAACTATAACTAGACCTAATCTTAGTTATAGTGTTGGAAAGTTAAGCCAATTCATGCAAAGTCCTCTAGTTTCACATTGGAAGATGGCCAAAAGAGTTCTTAGATACATTTCATTCACTAAGAATTTTGGTATTTTGGATAGAGGAACTAATCTTGGCTGAAGAGCCTATAGTGACTCGGATTTTGCAGGTGACAAAGTGATTAGAAGATCAACAAGTGCCTTTGCCACCTTTCTATGATGGAGTAGTATCATGGCTTTCCAAAACGCAAGATACCATCTCCCTATCTTCCACAGAATCCGAATACAAGGCCTTGACATCAACATGCAAGGAGGTCTTGTGGCTCAAAAGGCTACTAGTGGAGCTTCATGTCATGGAGGAGGAGATCCCTATCATCTATTGTGACAACCAATCAGCCCAATCACTTGCAACTAATCCTACATTCCATGCAAGGAGCAAACACATCGAAATTGCTCATCATTTCGTGAGGGAAAAAGTGCAAGCTAAAGAGATCAAGCTCCAACACGTGCCATCATCAAGTTGCTTGGCTGATTTGTTTACTAAACCTTTACCTAAAGATTCATTTGTCAAGCTTAGATCTTCCATTAGAGTTATTGATAAAAGCATTGTGATCTCCAAGGCTAGATTTGAGGAGGAGTGTGAAAAATTGCCTACATTGGCAAATCTAGCCATGTAGAATATTGTACATTTTGTCAATATTGTTTGTTGGTTACTTGAATGGCCAAAGTGCCACTTGTACATACACACCTAAAGTAGGTTACCACGAGTCAAGAGGAGTGGTTGTGTCTATTTGGTAGTGATTCCTACTTTGTAGGATCTAGACCATGATTTATGATGAGATTTGTACCTACCATGCACCTACCAAGCATGACTCTTTGATCTAGGCTAGGGTTTTCACATTAGGGCAAGAAAGTGGAGTCTACTTCCTTATTACATGCTGGATTTTCACCTAACTTTGCAAAGGAAGTGTGTTTTACTATGTATTCCCATTTTCCATAGTGAGAAGATAGAAACTTTTTGGAGCCTCAAGGAGAAACTCGAGTTTCCTCTCATTGTATGGTGATTACTCTATTTTTCCAATGAAACCCAGCTTTGGCACTTTGTAAACAATGTCTACAGGCCGTACTACAGCCTTATTTCCACGTGTGTGGAGTTGGATTATACTAATTGATCAATGCTTTGATTGTCTCTACTTGTTTCCTATCAAGCTGCTAAACTAGATCTTGTTTTCTGATGACTAGTTTTTGATAGATTGTTTAACAAGCATACAATCACCTTGTGGATCATTCAAAGATCCATTTATGGTCCTTAGTACTGTACTTTTCACATCGATTGGATGTAATGATATGAAATCATTGTAAATTATAATTTTTTTTTTCTGAAATTAGGTAGGGAAGAATCTATGTAATGGACTGCTTTACTACGTTTTATGATCGATATTTGTAGGCATGTAAAAGCAGCTTCTACTAAACATATTGATTTAGTTAATATGGAAGTAGTTATTAGTTTTAACATGTTTTGATTTACATGATCTAATTTTAGTTGTTTTTCATCATTGATATCTAGATTTATATGTTCTATAGGTTTCGATTTCATGGCATATTTTAGTATATAATATGACCAATTCGTACTAGTTATTCTTTGTAGATTCATGTGTGGAAACACAACATTAATAATGTTGGATGATATGGATCTTCATATCTTGGACAAAAATATGTCCAACGTTGATTAATTTCATCTAAGTATGTTTGGTAGTATTTAGATGGTGAAAAGAAAAATCCATATTTACATTTTTTTAGTGTTGTTTTTGGTAATTTGTAAGCATAGGTTTCTCTACAATAATGGACTTTTATTCGTTGTACTATTAAATAATTTTTTTGATGTTTTTTATTAGGTTTGATAAATTGGTTAGTTCGTGGATCAAATTCAATTGGTACATAAACAACTATTTCGTTTGATATCCTATTGACATTTTCGTTATTTATCCGGAACATTATGTGTGCATGTACTGAACCTCGATTTTGAAATTCATAACGTACAATATAATGTTGCACTCTTCCAAGTAATGCTTTGGACGATAAGATTTTTTTTTTTATATAAATTTTTTTCAAGTATTGCTTTTATTATTATTTTCATATAAATTTTTTTCAAGTATTGTTTTGGGTGATAAGATATATTTTTAATCTTGATACAAATAAATTTGAACATTCAACAAGACAATTTCTCCAATCATATTTGTTATTTATATTTTTAACGATTTTTTTCGATTTCATTGATTTTTAGCCATCGAGTATTTGTCGTTTCATCTGATGTTAAAGTTAGTAACAAATGTGATAAATTTCATTTTTCTACAATCGTCATTGAATCATTTAAGTTTCGACGATGCCACGTTGGAGTACTAGGAATATTTTGGCCAAGAGTATATTCCATTACATTTTTTAATATATCTTGTTTTGTTGCATTTTGATTTTTTGAAAGAAAATCAATATTATCTTTTTTTTAAATTGTAGTTTTTGTATTATTTGATATTGATATTGCTTGTCGTAATTGATACATAATAATCAAATATGGAGAATATAGGGTGTAAACTGAAAAAAAAAAATTCTATTCTCATTTATATCCATGACCAAAGGAAAAAAGAAATGAAAAAAGGTTGATTCTAATGTAAGTATATTTTTTAATTCATAATTAGTCGGTACACCTATTAAATTGTAATCAAATGTGTGGATCGATGTACATGATTCGTTTCATTTCTTAAAATAAGATTTAGATATTCAAAAATATCTTTTTTATTTAAAAGACATGTAGTATTTAGAGTTACATCTTCTAAAATTACATATGTGTGGATTTTTGAATCAGATATCATTGCTTCATAAGGTTTTTTAGTTTTATCTATGAATTCATTAAGAGTATTTTTTGATAATATACATAATTTTTTTTTGTTTTAACTATTTATATAAGGTTTTAAATTTTTGTAAGATTGGATTATGATTTATATTCTATATGAGTATGTCTTCTAAAATTGAAATATCATTATTTTGATTATCATCAAATAGATCAAAACAAACAACTAGATTATCAACCAAATACTTTTTTTCAATCATTTTTTGTAATAAAACAAGTCATCTTTTAATTACTTCAATTGATATATCTATTAACGACATTGTTTGTAATCGAATAGGATGTAAACTTAATAGGGATTGTATATATTTTGGTGACATAAAAACTGAATATATTATATGATTTTGTTTTTTTTTAAATACTTTACATACATATCAATCATTTATATTGTTATTTTCATATGTATTTTCATAAAAAAAAATGTGTTTGCAATTGCATAACGTGGAATGACATGTTTATTTTTAGATATTATAAATTTATTTTCATCAAAATTAAATGACAATATTCCACAAATTGCACAACATTTCATATTTTCTACAATTTGATTGTTATATTATTCCACACATTATCTAATTCATTAATCTCATACCAACAACTAGAACTTAGAAGAAATTATTTTTTATCATTAATGAAAGTTCTTTCTCTAGCTATGAATCGTTTTTCTTTCATATTTCTCATTATAATTAGCCTTTTGTTCAAATAGTTTTATAACATAACTTTAAAAAAAAAAGATTAATTTTTTTCACATACTTCCAAATATAATATCTCTTTTGTAATTAACTCAATATTTTTTTATTGATTTTTGAAAATTAATATCAGTAATTATATTAATAAATTTTTGGAAATAGTTTTATTACTATTGAAAATATATATAATTAATGAAATAATAGCATTATTTTAAATCATAAAAAAAAGGATCATTGTCATTTTAAAATTATATCTTAGTCAATTCTTCTATCATTCAATAATTTATTTATTGTATTATTGTCAACAACATCAATAACTATAAGTAAGCTATCAAAAGATTCTTGCTCTTGTTGGCTCTAATTGAAATTATATCTTAGTCAATTGTTCTATCATTTAATGACTTATGTTTTATATTATTTTCAGCAACATTAATCACTAAAAGTAATTTATCAAAAGTTTCTTGCTCTTGTTGGCTCCAATTGAAACTATTTGTCTCTATTAATGTGAATAGTTTTTTTGTTAATGAAAAAAAAATTGGAATATATTTACTCCATTGCATAAATAGATTTAGGATGCCTCTTAATTGTGTGAGTGTAGGCCATCTCCATATACCAATAAAGAAATGAAATATTCTTTGTGAAAAGTCATGTGTGAGCTTGTTCCACTATCAACCCACCATGGATCAATATCTCCAACAATATGACTCAAAGACATCACAAAAGCATCATCATTTGTGTTTTGAACACCAACACTATCCTCATCAAGAGTTAGATTACCTTAATTGTCTCCAACTAGGATTTATCCTAAGTGAACTATGATCCTTCCATGTATCTAAAGTTTGTTGCTAGTGATTTTGTCATTCTCATCTATGTACATGCAATAAACTTTGTGGAAGTTGTATCAAATTAGTCGAAGAGACTAAAGGTGCACTTGGACGTGAGTTTAAAATTCAAGATCTAGGAGAGATCTATTATATCTTAGGCCTAGAGATTGACTTTCATGATGATTATGCTTTTATATGTCAATCTAGATATGCTCTATCAATGTTGAAAAAATTTCATATGGAGAAATATCTAATAAATACCTTATGTCAAAGACTATTTTAAAGGCTTTACTCTAAAATAGAGAAATATAATGACCCGATACTATGTTAATAAATGGACAAGATCGAATATTCTATATTCTATATCCAGTCAAGACTATTAGCGACTCTTTCTATAGTCGTGACTCTACACGTGTAAACACTAATTAATTTATGATGAGATGACCAAGAACCAACTCAGCCCTACTATTGATGAAGATGGTATTGATGAACAAATCTCAAATGATGCTTTTGTTATGTCATCTTGTTTAATGGCTAGTCATGGAGACATTGCTCCTTGGTGGATTGATAGTGGAGCTACATCACATATGGCATATCATGAAGAGTATTACTCATCTTTGGTGGCATTTGAATGTCACAAGAAGGTAATCTACACAACCAATGATAGTGAGTGTGCAATCAAAGGGATTGGCACAATTCCTATTTCCCTTTCTACTAATAGGAATGTGAATTTGAGAGATGTTTTGTTCATTCCTTCCATTACTAAGAATCTTTTTAGTGTGATTCAATTACTTGATAAGGGATTCAAGGTGGAGTTTGGCGGTGATGCTTGTTTGATCAAAAGAGAAGATAAATTGATTGCAAAAGGAAGAGGCTTGAGGTAAGTTGTTCAAACTTGATGATTGTGTTGTTCCTAACCAAGTTGGATGCATGGCAAAAGAGAAAAAGTCAATGCAAGAGGTGTGGCACAAGAAAATGGGACATATCAACTACAAGTTATTGGATTTGGATCTATGTTTAGTACAGCTGTATGATTTGTCGTTTTGATAAGTGGGATAATTGGTGGTGTGGATCTTCCAAGTTATTTGTATGTTGACTTAACTACTTATTCAATACAACTCTCATAGAGTATCGGAACTATATGGACTCTCTGATATGTCTTGTGTAATTGGAGGGGTCTCTAATTTGAGTCAGTGCTGAAGTGTAAATTGTGTGCACAAGATTGTTAGATATATTGGAATGATGTGTAAATTTGAATAAGCATTTAATTTATGAACACCAAGTGGTACTGGCTGTCTGTTTTAAACATCTGTTGATGACCAAATTATTATTGATTTCACTATATGACATCTTTTCATCAGTAATACCCATATCTCCAATCTTTTTGGGGAATGATAATCTATATACTACACAAGATCTAGCAAAATGAGTTCAGTAAACTACGACATAAGCTGAATTTTTGGCGCCATTGACGGGGATCGGAAGTGGTCTTATTTGTGATAAAGATATCGTGTAGTGGTTCAAGGAATCTGAAACAAAATGTCTAGAAGAAATTTTCTTAGAAGAATTCAAGACAGACATTCGCTTAGAATATTCTTGGGACAGATTGCTTATTTTAGAGGATTTATTCCCTTATTTGAAAAAAAAAATTATCATTCTCGGGTGTCTTCTAAAAGAAGAAAGAGAATTTTGTTAGATTGCACGACATGAAACTTGTTATCAAGGTATTGTCAGAGTAATTGAGAATTATGCATATCCATGAAACAAGCTTGTTACAATATAAACAGAAATAATATTCGAATTCAAAGATGTAGGTATATCAGAGTCTTCTTAATATGATATTGCACAAAATTTTGAAAGCAAAATTTCTACATCAAACGAGTTTCGTAATATAGAGACATAATCAAGCTGAACACATATAAAATTGTGCACAATATTAATGACATTATCAATAATCTGAACGTCGAAAGATCGCGAACCAGCGGATTATTGTATTATCTTGAACCAAAAATCGATCTTTTTGTACTTTTATGTCCAAAGACCAATATTAGAGAGAAAGACGAGAGAGACAAAGAAGAGAACGAGAAGAAAGACGACGGTGTAGAGAACGAGAGAGAGAACTAAAGTGAAATCAAGATACTCATATTGATCGAACAAGAAGACTTGAAAAAGAACACTGAATTAGAGAAGGATGAGTCTCCTAGCTCATCTCATTCAGACAAAGGAGACAGTGATCAGGACGATATGGCGGCTCCAACTTCAACTTCCTCCAAGATTTGATATGATTATTACAAGGGAAGAGCCTCAGAGGATGTTGATAGCTATATGTCTCAATTAGACTCCATAGTAGTCAATAATAAAGAAAGTCTCGATGTGGATAATTGAGGATCTTTCCTGGATTATTAAGAAAAGAGGCTAGAACTTGGTTCAGTCATATTGAACTAGCCCTAGTTTCCACTTGGACTGATTTAAAGAAGCAATTCTTGAAGCAATTTCGAGAAATTGGTTATTTGACACGTATTCTTTCTCAACTAAATTCCATTCGAATGAAGGATAAGGACTCTTTGAGAAAATAGACCAGAAGGATAAAGAAGCTTATCGGACAATTGTCAGGACAATAGTCTGTGACTATGCAAATTGAATGGTTTTTGGACGGTCTACCAAAAAGAATAGATCGATATTGCAGGCAAGGACCTATGGATAGTCTCGAACATGTCATTGCCACATCAAAGAATTATGAAACTTTGAGAATATTGAGAAGCCGTAGATCTGTTAAGCATTCTTCATCAAAAAAAAAAAACATGTATCATCATCCTTTGATGACTCGAGTAGTGATTCTAATTCTGACTCGAGTTCTTCTTCGAGCTCAAATTTAGACTCGAGTTCCAGCTCAAGCAAAGATGAAATACCTAGAAGGTCACATCGAGAAAACAGACGTTCTAAGGATAAAAAAAAACATGAAAAATTGAAGAAGTCTGATTCCCAGCAAAAGAACCCGTGAAAAAGAGAAGTGTTTGATTTAAGCAAAAAATTTGATGAGCTTAAAGTTCAATTTCTTCAGCCCAAAAATAAGAGGAGATCTGCTACTATGATTGGAAAATCGAATGTATGGTGTACTAGGTGTAAGCAAGAAGGACATCATTACACCGAATGCAAAAATAGACCACAGGTTCTTATATCGAAGAAGTTGAGGAAGAAAACTCTAAAAAGAAATTGGTATATTTAGTGGAGGTTGAAACCGTGAGCCCGTTTATGAAATTCAGGTTCATAGCCCAAAGAATATTAATCAACTAGGAACAAGTTTTTATCAACAAAATCAACCAAGAAAATTGTTCCAGTCCAGAAATTTGTATCACCACAATTTGTACAAAACCAAATAAAGCCTACAAATTAAGAGGTATAAATAATACGACTTGTTATAATTGTGGAGCACCAGGACATTATTCCACCGAGTGTCCTGAACCTAAGAAACATATTGGTTATGTACCCTTGTGTGGAAACTGCCAAGGGGAAGGTCATATAACTTTCAAATGTCCTAAACCACCAGTCAAGAAAATGATGATGAAATATGTCAAGCCTGATCCTAATAAGGAAAGCCAGTCTAAGGATGAAGTGGTCCAGAGAATTGAGCTTTGTACAAAAGATTTCGCTTGGCCTAGTGACTTGGATTTTCAAGTTAATAAAGTATCCACTAGAAGTGAAGCTAAGAAGATTAGACAAAGTCAAATTCAACCTGTTTAAGAGTCAAAAAAGAAGACAAGAAAGTATAAATGGAGATTACCAACAGTTCAAGTGAACAAGATCAAGCTAGATAACAAAGAAGCTCCAGAAATTGAGGTACAAATAAAAGGATGCATAATTTTGAATGTACCCATCGATTCCGGCTCTGGAGTAAATATTATTATAGAGGAAACGTCTTATGAGTTGGGTCTAACACATATAACTCCTACCACTAAGTTTTTAAGATTGGCAGATCAGACAAGACGTAAACCAATTGGTCTGCTGAATAACGTGGAGGTTAAGATTGAAGGCAAAATATTTTTTGTGAATTTTGTGGTTATCAAACATGTGGCAGTGCCTTCTTACCCCATGCTATTAGGCAGACCATGGTTATATGATGCCAACATGGTCAGTATTGGAAAAAGAAAGAATTTCGATTCCCAATTAAAGGGTCAAAACAAGAAATCCGTATGAAATGATCGAAGGATAAATATCAGGAAAAAACTCAATCTGATTTGAGTTACACTTCCGATTCTAAACTTTTTTCATCAAATGAACAGACTAGTGACACTACTAATTATATTGATATTCGATACTTGGAGTGTTATGAAATAGATGAAGAAGGACCAGAACATAATGATACCCAGGGTCTAGAAATCTATGGTAGAAGTGAAGTCAATTCAACCACAAGGATGATTGATATTGATAAAATTCACAAAATTTCTATCGAACCAAAAATAAAAGTTAATATATCCCTACATTTATCAAAATATGATATGGGTATATATCAAAATCTGTTAAAAGAATTTGGAAATGTATTTGCTTGGAAATTAACTGATTTGAAAAGTGTTCCAATAAAATTTGACGAGCATCGAATCAATTTGAAGCCAGAAGCTTTTCTAGTTCGCCAGCAACAATACCAATTAAACCCAAAGTATTCCTTAATGGTTAAAGTTGAGCTCGATAAATACTTGGAAGCAGGTATTATTTTTCCAATCTTAAGCAGTGAATGGGTTTCTCCCATTGTCATTGTACCGAAAAAAAAAACTGGAAAAATTCAAGTATGCCAGGATTTTTGAAAACTTAATGATGCAACTAAGAAGGATTATCATCCTTTACCATTTACAGATTTAATACTCGATAAAGTTGCTGGATATGACAAGTATAGTTTCTTGGATGGGTTCTCGGGATATAATCAAGTCCAAACAAGAAAAGAAGATCGGGATAAGACTACTTTTACAATGGACTGGGGAACCTATGCATACACGAGAATGCCTTTCGGACTTTGTAATGCTCCAACAACATTCCAAAGAGTGATGACGATGATATTTTAGGATTTCTTGAGGAAATTCTTTGAAATATTCATAGATGACTTCTGTGTTTTTAGCTCTACAAAAGATCACCCTGATAAACTCAGACAAACCTTAAAACGATGCAAAGAAACATCGATTTTATTACATGCTGAAAAGTGTTACTTTGGAATGTCTGAGTGCATACTTCTTGGTCATCACATATCGGAAAGAGGAATTGAAGTAGACAAAGACAAAGTGAAGATAACCGAAGTACTACAACTGCCTATGAACCTGAGAGAACTAAGAGGGTTTCTTGGTCACTTGGGATATAACAGAAGATTCGTAAAGGATTATGTTATTTTGGCATCTCCTTTGACAAAACTTCTAAACTGTTGGATTGTTCTCCTTCTTACTAATCGACTGATTAGTTTTTTCCTCATCCATTGTTTATCCAGTACTGCGGATTTTCCCGTGTTGTACCTTGAGTGCATAGGACCGGCAATACCAATTTCTTGGACCAAGTGCACAAGCAGATGTACTTGTATGTCCAAGATGGAGGTTGGAAAATCTCTCTCAAACATACATACAACCTCCACTATATCTTCATGTTTTTTCTCCACATCTATCTCACGAATCTCCTTGTCACACATCCATCTACACCATATTTGTAGTATATGATCATCATATGACTTTATCAAATTTGTAGGTAAAATAAATATGCAATAGCATAAAATGTGAGTGAAAGAAATGTAAGTACCTGACAATGGATTCTAATTTGTAAATGGTATCGCGAAGTTGATCAGTTAGACAACCACGAACACACATTGGAAATATGTACTCAAGGATCTTCAACCAATCATGAGATTTAAGACCATGAAGCTTTCCTTCTGTTGTGAATGATGTTCATAGTGAATGAGCAAAATCAGTTGGTGTTCTCATCTCGCAAATGACTGACCGTACATACTTGTACTCTTCCTTGGTAAGAATCCAAGGGGCTCTTTGAATGATATGAGTATTTCCATTTGTACGGGATTTTGGCCAATACTCTTTTTTTTGTCTTTGATTCTTGTAGGTTTTGTCTTGCATTAATACTATCTTTTTTGCCCACCAAGTGTTTCCATATTGATCATGTAGATGAGGAGGAAGGGGAGATTCGGTCAATGAATTTAAAACATTATTGGACAAGTCGATAGTATGTAGAAAACTTTGTTCTTTTTCAAATTTTGTCAAAATGCGTCCAAGTCGTGTTTATAATGCTTTCCAATACGCATAGTCCTAGAATCTTTTGGAATTCTAAGATATACCCAATCAAAGCTAGTCTTGAGAGGGTGAGTTCAAATCAAGTTTTAGGTTGAAGATTTGGGATTCAAACTTGGTGAGGGTCAGTAGCTGTACTGCCCACAAGTGTAGACAACAATTTTATTTTGTGTCATCTTGATGAGTTTTTTGGTACATGGACATAACATTCTTCCCCCCTTGAACTATGTTTGTCGTTAGAAGTGAAAACTAGGCCCAGATCTACTTTATGCTTTCAACTCTTTCCCACGAATCATCATCCTCAATCCGACCCTTTCATCTGATCAAGCACTCGGAGATAGAATGATTTTTCAACTGTTTACCTATGATCTTGAGTACTCTTTCAAGTTCCAAAGATACACTAAGTGATAAATCTTTCAAATGGGTAAGATCCTTATCAGATGCAACCATATCACCTTCATGTAAACTTAGTTCATGTCAGCTTACATGAAACATTGAATGAGCAGTCGGCTTGTCCTCAAATCAAATTCGTAAACTAAAGAACTAATTTTCTTAATATTCTGAAGTGATCTACAATATCTAGTAGATAAATTATAATGCTTTCCAATACGCATAGTCCTAGAATCTTTTGAAATTCTAAGATATACCCAATCATCAACTTTAAAAATCTTTGGGAGATCTCTTAAAATCGGCATAGTGCTTAGTTTTGTCCTGAGCACTATGCATAATATCACATGCTTCATCTCCTCCTCTTTTGTCTCAATTTGAGGAGATTGTTCCTTTGACAGCTCCAGTCTTGGGTCGAGTGGAAATTGACTTGGTTTGCAGTTAGCCATTCCATACCTTTCCAGCCCGTTGGTAAGCTATCTCTCTTGGCTGATGAATAACATTCGGCTGGGTCGAATTCGAAAATTTTTGATTTTGAGACAATAATGCATTTGGTGTCCTTCATCAAATTCAGATCATTACCGAATAATAGAGTATTATCAACATAGAAAGTGATGATGATGAAAAAATCCGATACAGATTTGAAGTAGACATTAGAATCTGTTAACTTTGGAAAAAAACCATACTCAATAAGGAATGCATTTATTTTCTGGAACCAAGCTCTGGGTGACTGCATCACCCCATAAAGTGCCTTGTGTAGCTTGCCCTTCAGCTTGTATCCTTCAGGCTGTGCCATGAAAATTTTCTCTTCAATGGTCCCGTTAAGAAAAGCGGTCAGGACATCCATTTGATGGATTTCGAGATCTGTTGCAGAGGCAAAGAAGAGTAGTAATCTGATCGAAGCATGCTTGACAACTAGGTTAAAGGTTTCAGAATAGTCCAAATCTGGACTCTGGGGATAACCTTTGGCAACCAGTCTGGCCTTGTACCGATTTAGCCTTTCTTCAGCATCATATTTTTCTTTGAAAATCCATTTGCATGACATGGATTTTTGACCCTTTTGCAGTTCAGTAACTGTCCACGTTTGATTCTCTATCAGAGAATCGAATTCTGTGTCCATTGCTGCTTTCCATTAATCAGCATCATGTGTAGACATTGCCTCTGAAACTAAATTTGGTTCCTGCACGAAGTAGCAGGCTGCATCATCCATAAATCTGGATGGAGGCTGTCTGGGTCGATTCGATCTTTTAGGCTGAATTTTGACCCTCTGTTGATCTGACTCATTTTCGGAGTTTGTATCGATTTCTTGATTTTCGACCCTAGAATTTTGTGCAGCCTTTGGCAGTCACGAGGCACATAATGTCACGCTCAACTGTAGACAACGTTACAAGAGTTAACACGCAATTGGTTGATAGTTTAACGTAAAACTTCTCTTGTAATGACTAGCTAGATCAACCTTTAATTCTCTTAAGTGGAATAGAAGTATGAGAACAAAAATCAAAAGATATAGAGAAGGATATAGACGAGAAAGATAGAGAAGTGAAAAAGGAGCGTTAGGTTGCTATTTGGCGCCGCACTGTCGACTCACTCTGAGAAAAGAAAACAAATAATGTTCTGTTCTTCCAACAGTGTTTTGCGTTATATGTATTTGATTGATTGCTGCATTGTCTATGATTCGTATTGGCTTATCTAGTTCCTACAATTCCGCACGTCACGTAACACGCTTCAGCTAGCATTCCCCAACAATGTGGCATCGTGAAATGTTGATAAAAAGTCAAACATATTAGAAGAGGTACAAATAAGATATAAAGATATAATTTAAATAAGATATAACATTAAAAATTTAATAATTCAAGAGCAATTTGAACAAATTATAAGCATATTCGATCAAAAGTCGAATGAAAAAACTTGAAATTAGAATAGAAAGCTAGTTGATATTTTGAAATTCTATTCAAATTTGAAGTAAATTTAACATAAGTTAATGAGAAATCATAGTTGACAATATAAAATTCGAGCAAAATTTGAATTTTTTTCCAAAGCTTAAAATTGAATTTCACTAAAAAATGTAAAAATATAACAATAAAAATAAAATAAATTGAAGTAATTTTTCAATAATTTACAAATAATATTTCTTCACCCTTGAGCCATTTCTTTTGTTGCAAGTAAATTTCTTTCCAAATCAACCAATTGTTAGAGTCCATTGAATTTTTTTCTCAATTTTACTTAGTTATTGTCATTCTAGTATTCTTCTGATCTTGCATCCAACCTTGATCAAAGACATTTTTCTTTCAAAATTTCATATTTTTATACATTCATAACATAAATGTCATCTTCAAGACAATGGAATAACCCTGTTTTTATTAAAAATGATGGAAAAACCCATGATCAAACACAAAGATTAAAGTATTTAAAATAAAATTTCGTAGAACGGCAGAAACGAAATAAGCCACCTAAAAGCTAAGTAAAACTTAGAATAGAAAACTAATTACTTAAAACCAACTGCCCGATTTAAGTCAGAAATTAAATATTAAACTAATTATTCAAAACCAACTACTTGATGTAAATCACTAACTAAAATAGATCTAGTAATAGGTAATGCAGGAAGCTTTGAAGCAGCTGCTCCTGCAAACTGAGCTCGTCGAAGAATTGAAATCGCCTGTGAACATTGTAATGCTATAGAAATATGCTGGCGGTAAAAAGAAATAATGACATAAGGTAAAGTAATGCTTTGTCCTTGGCGTTTCACCATAAGCTCCGCACATAAAGATAAAAAAACATTAAATTTCTTGTGAAGACAACCATAAGTTTCCAAGGCAAAGGGGATGAAATCTTCATCGGGTGCACGATCATTATAATCTCTTTCTTTTTCTTGGATTGCTTGAGATGCAGCGGCCCCTTGCGTGGTGGAAGAATGACGAAGAAGGTCCTGACGAGAGGGATCAGCAATTACAACATCTCCCAGAGTACGAATTCCATCACGCGAGAGAACAAGATCAACTCGTCATCGGGTAGATTGCGATGAAGGCCCTGGTAAAATGTGTCTGTTCTCGAACAACATGAAAGCCACTATCATGAGCAATAGCAGCTAGGGCATCACGAATGGAATCATGTGAAACAATACGTTCTCCACTTGATGGACAACGCATAAGATGAGTACCCAAGGAATCAAATACATGCCCACATGAACACTTAGAGATACCAATTAACATTGGATGTGGAAGTCCCAATCTGGTTCGAAGGGCAGTTATAAACAAGTCATTATTGAGTCTCAATAGTGGAAGAACTGGACGTGCACCCAACCAAGCCCCTGCACCTGGACCAGCACAAGATAGAAGACGAGCCAGAACTGCATCAGAAGGTGAATCTTTGATAAGTTGACCGAAAGAATAAGAGTGAAGATGCTCCATAATGGTCTTCTGAAAAACTCGTTGTTGAGACAAGGCCTTTGTGGTATATAACAACACACTTGTTATTGAGGAGTTGGTGTGAGTGAGGTTTAGAACACACTTGTTATCGTGGAGTTGGTGCGAGTGAGTTTTAGACCCCTCATTGAGAGGCATATTGGCCCTTGAAACCTCCCAAAATCAAGGGCTCATAAATAACTAGTAGTAAGCCAAAAGGTGAAGTAAAATATCTCTACTTGGTTGAACTTCAAAAACCGTTTATGTTGGTTGGGATTCAGCAGCATCGGCAGCATACATACCCTTTAAAAAAAAAACGAAAAACAGAATTTTAAATTTGGGCCATAAATGGCGTGAAAGTTCTTTCTTTCTTTGTTTCTCGAGGCATCTTCCCCTTCCTAAATCGGCCGCGCATTAGGGTTTGTGTCTGCCTTTGCTTTTCTCTCTTGGGTCGCAATATAACAGGCCTCAGCCTGCAATCGATCCAACTCTTGCACAGTTTCGATCACAATTCCTTGGTAATGAAATTGCTTCGTTTGCAAAAAATACACTGGCATTGCGGGTGCGTTTGGCAAGGGCCGGGTGGAGGTTTGCCAGAGATGGCGCTGGTTCAGTTTCCTAGGGTTACAAGTTTCAAATAGGTGTAATGGCATCTGGAAGGCGCCCCCGGAGCAGGGATTATGGCCAGTCGGATACCAGCGGTATACACAAATTTTCAGTTACAATTTCGACCTGTTTCAGTTGTGTTAGTGTATTGTTGACTGCTTGGCTGGTTCGAAGTGAAAATGCTTATCTGTGAGTTTGCTTCATGCTTTTCCGATCTCTGCAGCTGTGATATTATTCACGTTTGTTTTCATTAATCTGCTTTCTTATATGCGTTTTCATTGATTCTTCATTTTTCAATGCATCCAAATATTGGATATCAGTTTTTGATGGTTACTTCAAACTCTTCATTCCTTGTTTTCCTCTTGTATCAAATCATTCATTCGTTAAGCAATCAAGATTTGACTTGCATACATGGTTAACTTCAACACACCTAATTTCTCGGTTCTATCTATTATTTTGAGTCTTTTCTGGAGTTTCACAGGAACGGATGACGATCTTCCAGCATCACATAGTGGCCGAGGCTCAAAGGAGGTTAGGGTGATCGGAAATGGTAGAGAGCCTACATTTTTTCAGCCCAAATTTTCAAATACAGAACAGTTTATTTGCAAGCTCGAGCAGGATGCCTACAAATCAGTTCTTGTTGCATTCGGAGCTCAATCTGAGAATATTTCGTGGGTAAGAATCAAGTTGCTTTCTCCAGATCTCTTTTGCAAGGATTTGTAAGGGTACCTTTAAGCTCCCTTGCGCTGAACACTTGCACCGAATTGTGTTCCACTTCTCATGAAAACCTTCTCAGATACATAAATATCTCAACTTTCAAAATCTGACATATTTTAGAGACTTGTAGTTTAGATTAACGGTGAAATGATTTAGAAAAGTATAAGAGACAAACTTGCTCCCTATCTTGGAAGTGTATTTTAATATCACCTACCCTTGCAGAAAAGATCCGACAACTGGTTTTATGTTATGCTGGTATTGGTTTTTGTGATGATCTAAGTGGTCGATCTTCTGCTCTTTTTGATAGATTGTTATGTAGGATATGTAGTTGTCATGGATGTAGTGTAACGTTCCATTGCATCCACACAGTAGAAGCTGTCCAGATCACCCAACATTGTCTATGTGTCCACCGCAAGTAGCTATTTCAACAAAACCCAGTTACTATAATTCCAAGTTAAATTGATCTAGGACTTGGTGATACCCGGTTTTTCACTACGAATTGTGTAAGAACATGTAATTACTTTAGCTAATTATTTTGACAACTTCCCTATAAATATTTCAAGGAAAAGCAAGAAATCCAAAGAAAATGAATTTTTTTGGTGCTCCAAAAGACCCTAACATCAAACTCTAAAACATGAACCGGAACCCATTTTGGAATGGAACGTGCATCTCTAGATAAGTTTATTCTCTTTGTTATGTTTATATTTTCTATTTAGGTGATGTGTCAAAATATTCACAATTTTTATGGGTATAGAGCTTCTACTTGCTTTTATCTTCATCAAGTTTGGAGCTATTTAGATGCTTCTCATACCTATCAAGTGCTACAATTTCAGGTCAAAGAGCGCTTGATGACTGATCTTCGGAAAGAACTTAGAGTTTCTGATGAACAACATCGAGAGCTTTTGGGAAAAGTTGCAGATGATGAAATCCTTCATCAAATACAGTAAGTCCATTAACCAGCTTCATGTTAGAAGCTATGAAAGGTTTTCTCGATCTGGTCTAGCTCGATAGATAATAATGGGAGCTTCAAACTTTGTTTGAAGTCATTTGTACACTGGAAGATTAGCAATTATTTTCTTTTGTTGATTAAAGCTCCCAGACTTTCTTTAGAGTAATTTGTACATTGGAAGAATAGCGATTGTTTTCCTTTGCTGAGTTTTTTGTTGGTCATGTTATAGAATATCCATACTTGTCTTAGATAATCTGGAAACGTTCATTCGATTCATTTAAGAAGTTTGTTAGAATTCTTGCAAAAGAATTGCTTCTTCTTGCAATGTTTACTTAGCTTTCTATTTCTAATCTCTGTGAACAATTGTTGTGCATAGTCTTTTTCATTTAACGTGGAAGTTTTCATAGTGCATTGAAGTATTGTTTCCTTTAAAACAGGGATTGGAGGCGTTACAACCAAGAACAATCTGGATGTCCACCAACCAATGGGCTCCCCTATTTTGATATACATCAAATTGCTAATATTTCTCAATCTTGGAAGAAATTAAAAACAACTAACAATCCTCAAGCAATTGCTTCAAGTGCAATGCCTTTGCCATCTTCTGCCTCCAAGAGAATGCCTATACAAAGAGGCATCAAGAAAAAAGGGGTCAGTTTTTTCATTGTGTTTGAGTTTTATGGATGAGTTATTGGGCTTCACTTGATGGATTTGTGATGAATTGAAACCTCAACATAGCTTGTAAAAAATAGTTACATTATTTCTTTTCTAGAATGTCTTTGTGAATTGGTTGGAGAGTGTGTTTAGAGGATAATTACTGGCAGATCAAAAGTTGTTATATGCATCTTTTGGTAGGTCAAAGGTTCTCTTTTGGAAGTTTGCCAGGTCGATGGTTTTGCAGAAATGCAATTGATTGGTCACAGAGTAAAAACTCGTTGGCCAGAAGACAATACGTTCTATGAAGCGCTTATAGCTGAATACAATGTTGAGCAAGTGAGTCTTCAACCTCAAAAGTATCACAATTTGAAATTTTGAAATATATAGTGTCTATGGCATGTTACACCAAAGATATCAGCAAATATAAAAGATTCTCATGTCCACTTTTGGATAAGAATTTGAGGACTCAATTCTACTCGTTAAGTATGTTTGTAACATTGTTCAAGGACAACTTTATTCTAAGCCACATTTGCTTGTTCACTTTTGCTTACTAAATGTATCAAATCACTGAATTTTGTCAAAATGCATTTATATAGTTTAGACTAGAGTTAAGCTAAGATCCACTTTTTATGGGTCAATTGAACATGTTCTTTAGAAAGAAGATTTGACTCAAAGAAGTTCTTATCATATGATGAGACTGTTATTATATGTGGGGCATGTCATTCTCCTTTTCCCTTTTATGATGACACGAGTACTAATCTAAGATCATTAGTTACATAGTGCTTCAAAACATGTAAAAAACACTTCTTCTGAATGGCTTAGATTTTCTTAGGTTGATTTGAAAGTTTGTAGTAGGAAAAAAATATTTATTTAATGAGAAGTGTTGATGGCTCTTTGTCTATGTATAGAGTGCTTGAAAAATTGTTCACCAGAATTTCCAAGGTTTGGAATGAACACCATTTGTTCTACTTTTAAGTCAGAGTGGACAGCCGACATCGTTGGATATCTTATGTGAGGACGCCCTCCCCTAGAGATGACTAAGGTGGAATGACGCAGGCTGATCATAAAATCTGCTCCTTATACATTGATAGCCGGACAGTTGTATCGTAAATGTAATGATGAAATCATACGACGATGCATTTTATCACGCGAGGTGCCCCAGGTAGTGTTATGAGTTCGTAACCAGTGCCGAACCCTAGAGAACATAGATAGGTCAGATACCACAGTCAGGGTCGTGTCTAGTGTACATGACCAACAGGGCAAGACAGTGTGAGTAGTGTGCCCCAGCACGGTCCATAGCCATGGCAGGCCTAACACAGCCTAGGGACCCTGTCAGCAGGATAGGGCCCCCAGTTGGGTCCCGACGTGCAGTCGGCCACGTCAGTGCCACGTGGCCGACACTTGGCAGTAGCATTCTACCAGTCCTCACACTGGGCTAGGAGGGGCTTACTCTATATCAGGGAGTAGGCAAGGTTGGGTGGATCAGTTAGTGTTTGCCCTACTGTGGTGTTAGGATCTATTACACTGGTATCAGAGCCATCTCCATCCTAGGGAACTCAGTTTTCAGCAGTGGAGAAAGTAGCTAGATTGCTCAGAACTTCTTCAAGTTCTCAGAAAGAAATTGAGGAGGAGACTCGCTGTAGGAATAGTCTCCTACTGAGGAAATCTTGGTGGATTTACTTGCTTGTCAGAGAGAAATTAGTCCAAATTTCTAGAGCAGGTCCAGCGCTGCAAATTCAGTCTTCATCTCTGATTTTGGCCATCAGATTCAGGGAATCAGAGCGGATTTTTGAGGAGAAAGGGTGGTGCTGATCCATCGCTGAGGGATCAGAAATCTACCTCTGAAATTTCAGAGAAATCCAAGGAAATTTGAAGGGTTTTCAAACAAATTTTCTTAGCAGGGCCAGCGCTGGACAGGGAGATGAAAATTGGTTTTTCATCACTGTTTTTGAGGATTTTTCAGTAGTTTGAACATCAAACTAGATTGCCACAGACCAGCGACCTACTGCCTGAATTTAGATCAGAGATTCAAGCAAAGATTGGGCCTTAAATTTCAGAAAATTGGGCCAGACGGAGGGCTGTCCAGCCAGCGAGGGTAGGGAGACACCAAAATCAGAAATTGAAATACTTTTTGGGTCTCAAATCAGAAGCAAACGAGCCAGTTGGTTGCAATCAGACCAGCGAGCTACTATCCTCAAAGAACCGGGAAATTTGGCACCGTTTTGAAGCTTCAAACTGACATTTTCTGAGACAGCAGGTCTGAAATCTTGGGGGAATGAGCTGAAAGGGTTCCTCTTCATTCTTTCTTTGGAAGTACAGTCCTCAGAAACAGCTAAGTCATCTTTCCTTTCCCTTGTACAGTTGTAAATTAGTCTTTTAGACTTTTTTCCTTCAGAAGTTAAGGTAGCTCTCTTTCAGTTCCGAAGATGACCACTCCTCAGGGACCTGATCAACCCCAGGAGAGAGGCTTTGACGAACTTGAAACAGAAGCCTTGGCTTACAGAAAAGGGAAGGAACCCATGGAAGTGGGAGAACAGGAACAGTTCGCCGAAGAACTCGACGAACTGGTTACCAAGGAGCAGTTTCTCCAATTGGTAACAGAAATGGATGAACTGAAGTTGGCATTAGCCAATTTCAAGTCCAGTGTGGACGACTCGTTCGCTGAACTCAAAAACTTGATTTCGAGTTCCGCGAAAGGAAGCCTTCCCTCCACTTCTCAGTTATCCCCTTCTCCACTTCCATCAGTTTCGGGTGAGACTTAACGGTCTCACCCCAGTGTTTTTAAAGATTTAAAACTTCCTACTTTTAATGGGGAAGAGAAGGATAGAAATGCAGATATTCTACAAACCTTCCTCAGCAAATGGAAGAACATTCATGCTCTTAAACAGACCCCTAACCCTTTGCAAGCTATTGAGGCCAGTCTTTCCTTAGGGCCTATGGCCTATAAGTGTTGGTTAAATCTCCAGGAGACTGGGCAGACTCCCCGGTCATGGAAAGCTTTTGAAAAAGCTTTCCTAAGAGAGTTTCTACCAGAAAATGAACTTGATAGAGCCTGGGAAGCCTGGGAAAGAACAGTAATGGATAAATCCCTCATCCAATATATCTCGCAGTATTGAGAAGCAATTTTAAAGTTAAAAAATATGGATGCTTATCAGAAAATTAGGGGATTTGTCCGTGGCCTCAAAGATGAATATAAAGTAGAGGTCCAGAGAAACTCGCCTACTACCCTTGAGCAAGCTCTCAGATATGCTCAAATCTATGATGATTCAGTGGGTAGGAAGAGGCCGAGACAACAACCACTTTCTGAGCAGCCTCCTCAGAAAGACTTTCAATTTAAAAAGAAAGAAAGAAGATAAATTTAAAGGTGAAGCTCCTTAGAAACGCCCTTCACTCATACAGCCCTTAAAACCAGATGATTTTGAGAAAGCCAAACAAGAACATTTGTGCTTTGTGTGCATGGGCAAGGGACACACAATCAGACAGTGTCCCAAGGGGCCTTTCACTAAAAAAGATAAGAAAGATAAAAAACAAGTTCATCTTGTTCAGATTGTATGTTTCCCCAGTGACTCGGCAGCTTCCGAGATCAAAGTGTATCATCAAGATCATGAACACTGTTGCCAGCTGACCTCTGCAATGCTAGCGAGACCCTTCAGTTTTGGGCCACATGACCTAGTACGTATGCATGAGAAAGTTGGTAACCAGGCAGTAAGAGTCATGGTTGATGATGGGGCAACCCATAATTTCATCAACTACACCCTGGTTAAAAAGCTTAAACTACCAGAAGTACCTAGTCAGCATAGGTACATAGTTTCATTAGCTAAGGGTGAAGATAAAAAAATATGGGCAACTATGGTAAGTAAGTTAAATCTTGGTATTCAGGGGTACCAAGATGAAATAAACTTTTAGATAATGCACCTGGATCGAACAAACATTGTTCTCGGGAGAGATTGGCTCTACAGTTTAGGACCTTCCCTCCACAGAAACTATCAGGAGAACACCCTCAGCTTTCAGCATAAAGGCCGAGAGATCCAGTTGCATGGGGAGCATGATGTTCCCAACAGCCCTATGGTCTGCAGTTCAGAGCTCTGTCAGCTAATCGGAGACGAAGACCATCAGGTATTCTTATGTGACTTTCAATTTATTCCTGAAGTTTCTATTTCCAGTTCTATTCAGCAGAAAATCAGTAAATTAGAAACTTTATTGTCTAAATTTAAAGATGTTTTTCCTGAAGATTTGCCACATGGTTTACCACCTAGCAGAGAGGTAGATCATGTAATAAACCTAGTACCAGGTACAACACCTGTTTCTAAACCTCCGTATCGGGTCAGCCGAATAGAGGATGAAGAAATAACTAGGCAGTTAACAGATTATCTTGGGAAAGGCCAAATTCAGACCAGTAGTTCACCATGGGCCTCACCAGTCCTATTGGTGAAAAAGAAAGAGGGGTCTATGCGTCTTTGCGTAGATTACATAGCCCTCAATAAAGTCACAATTAAGAATAAATACCCTATGCTTCGGGCAGACGAGTTGTTTGATCAACTCAACGGGGCTAAGTTTTTCAGCAAAATAGACCTCAAATCGGGATATCATCAAGTCCGTATAAAATCGGAAGATGTCTCAAAAACAGCTTTTAGGACTCGTCACGGTCATTATGAGTTTAAGGTGATGCCATTTGGGCTCACAAATGCTCCAGCTACCTTTATGACCTTGATGAACAGTGTCCTCAGACCATACTTGGGTAAGTTTGCAGTCGTATTTTTAGATGACATCCTCGTTTACAACAAAACGAGGAAGGAGCATCTAAAACACCTCAGAAAGGTGTTTCGACTGCTCAGAAAGCATAAGCTCTATGCTAAACAATCCAAGTGTGAATTCTTCGTTGAAGAAGTAGCATATTTGGGTCACATTATCTCTTCAGATGGGATTAAGATGGACCCAAATAAGGTTAAAGCCGTACTTAGTTGGCGGAGACCTCATAATATTTTGGAACTTCAGATCTTTCTTGGTCTGGCGGGATATTACAGACGATTTGTCAAGGAATATGCTCAGATAGCAGTTCCTATGACAAATCTCCTTAAGGGGAAGGGAAAGGAGTTCATTTGGGAGTCCGCACAGCAGGAGAGCTTTGATGCTCTCAAAACAGCCCTAGCTACAGCACCAGTTTTAAAAGTCGTCGACCCCAATCAGCCATTTGTGGTCGAAACAGATGCTAGCGACTTTGCAGTAGGTGCTGTGCTAACTCAGGGTGGACGACCAGTTGCGTTCGAGAGTAAAAAACTCGAGCCAGCTCAGACTAGATACAATGCCTATGAAAAGGAACTCTTTTCTATAGTACATGCCCTTAAGACTTGGAGGCATTGTATGGTGCCAATTTTGAGGTCCTAACAGACCATGAGAGTCTCAGATACCTTTGCAATCAACCTGAGCTTAGAGGTCGGAAAGCTCGTTGGGCAGAGTTGATGCAAGAGTTTGACATGTCTATCAGATATAGGCGTGGAAAATTCAATATAGTAGCAGATGCCCTTAGCAGAATGCCTATGATAAACGAGCTGAGTTTTACTCAGATTCGTAATGAGTTACTCGAGTCCTTGAGAGGGAAATGCCAGCATGATGCATTCTTCTCTACTATCTGGAACTTAGTCCAGAACAGACAGATACAGACTCCAGAACCAGTTCCCGGGGCTGGTGCCAGTTCATCCAAGAATACGGCAGCTTCCGTTGAGGATGATGATGAATCCGAGTATACGTCGTCAGATGACGTTGACGATTCTGAGCCTGTATTACCCAAGCAAACCCTAGAGGGTCAGTTGACTCAAGGATTCAAATGGAAACAGTATTCCATTCAGGATGAGTACTTGCTCTATAGAGATAGAGTATGTGTCCCCAATTCAGAGGATTATAGGCAGCAGGTCCTATATGAATGTCATGACAATCCTAGTGCGGGACACACCCAGGCATACAGAAGACCTATGAGCTTCTTCGTAGGCAATTTTTCTGGCCCAGTATGAAAAAGGACGTCCACCAGTATGTAACCAGTTGCCAGAAATGTCAAGTAAATAAAGCAGAGCGTTTAAAGGCAGGGGGGTTGTTGCATCCCTTAGAAATACCAGCTGGTAAATGGGAGAGCATCTCCATGGATTTTATAGTAGGCCTGCCTAAAACCCAAAAGGGTAATGACGCTATATGGGTCACAGTTGACCGTCTGACCAAAATGGCTCATTTCATTCCGACCAAAACAACCGTTAGAGCTCCAGAGTTAGCGAGGTTGTTTGTAGATGGGCTATTTAAATTGTACGGTCTACCTTCCGGCATAGTCAGCGACCGGGACAGTAAGTTTACTGGAAATTTTTGGAGGGCAATATTCCATCATCTCCATACTAAACTTAATATGAGTACCACCGACCATCCACAGACGGACGGTCAAACAGAAAGGGTAAATCAAGTGCTGGAGGATATGCTTCGTGCATACGTCAGCAAGAAGCAGACTAATTGGGAGGAGTATCTCTCGATATTAGAGTTTGCTTACAACAGTATCAAACATTCAGCTACGGGATACAGCCCATTTATGCTGATGTACGGTTTTCAGCCACGCTCACCCACAGCTGTAGGGTTTAAACAAGAAAAAGTTGAAGCAGCCAGAAACTTTTTAGAGGACCTAAACCAGATGATAGAACATGCTAAGCGTAGCATTAGGCAGTCCCAGGATCGAGCCAGGCATTATGCAGATCCACACAGACGGGATGTGTAGTTCTCTACTGGTGAGAAAGTCTACTTGAGAGTCTCAGTTGACTCTAAAACCTTCAAATCAGGAGTGTGTGCTAAGTTGTCTCCAAGGTATTGTGGTCCCTTTACCATCAGTAGGAGACTAGGCGAGGTCACCTATGAACTAGAACTCCCACACAGCAGTAAGGTTTTTCCAGTCTTTCATGTAAGTCAGTTACGAAAAGCCTTAACCAGATCAGACAATCTGGTAGGGGACAGTGTTCTAGTTCTCCCATTGGATCCTCAACAACCTCCACATGAACCAGAGGAGATTCTTGATAGTAGAGAGACGCAGACTCGTCATACTCTATACCGAGAATATCTGGTTAAGTGGAATGATCAGCCTGTTGAGAATGCCACTTGGGAAAGAGGCAGCGTCCTTCGCAAGATTTTTCCAGACTTTGTCTTAGAGGACCAAGACGGTTCTTAAGGGGGAGGGAGTGTTACGAGCTCGTAACCAGTGCCGAACCCTAGAGAACATAGATAGGTCAGATACCACAGTCAGGGTCGTGTCCAGTGTACATGACCAACAGGGCAAGACAATGTGAGTAGTGTGCCCCAGCACGGTCCATAGCCATGGCGGGCCTAACACAGCCTAGGGACCCTGTCAGCAGGATAGGGCCCCCAGTTGGGTCCCGACGTGCAGTCTGCCACGTCAGTGCCACATGGCCGACACTTGGCAGTAGCATGCTACCAGTCCTCACACTGGGCTAGGAGGGGCTTACTCTGTATCAGGGAGTAGGCAAGGTTGGGTGGATCAGTTAGTGTTTGCCCTACTGTGGTGTTAGGATCTATTACAGGTAGTGAGTATAGATCATGAAGGAATAGGCAGGGGGCATTTCGCTACTGAAGCTAGTGCTACAACATGGGCTGTGGTGGCCCACAATGTTCAAGTATGTTCATTATCAAGTTAAGAGGTGTGATGTGTGTCAATGGTTTAATAGAACCCATGAGCGAGACAAAATGCCGTTACGACCCATCCTGGCTGAGATGCCATTTGAAAAATGGGTCATTGACTGCCCTATACGCCCGGTTGCGTGAGGTTTCCGCTCGATATATCATCGTAACCAGAGATCACCTAACCAAATGGGTCGAAGCCAAGGCAATGAGAAAAGCAGATGCTAATTGTATTGCTAAATTCTTGTATGAAAACATCCTTGTATGTTTTGGATGTCCACTTGAATTCGTGAGTGATCGTGGTATCGATTTCCTAAATGAAACCGTCACTCATTTGTTATCTTCGTATCTGGTTGTCCATAAGAAGAGTATGCCCTATTACCTGCGATGTAATGGACAAGCAAAATCATCAAACAAGGTCCTTTGTACCATTATCATGAAGATAGTTGAGGCCACACGCTCAGACTGGAAACACAAGCTCCATGTGGTACTATGGACTTTTAGGAGCACTTTCAAGGTAAGCACAGGACAAACGCCATTTCAGATGGTGTATGGTCAAGAAGTTGTGATGCCTGCAAAGTTTGTCGTTCCAAGTTAAAAGGCAAATAGGTTAGTGTACATAACTGTAGGCTAGATCGAACCTCTAGGATTAAGAGGTTAGCCCAAGCTAGGATAGTTAGGTTAACGAGTAGTAGTTAATTCGCATTGGAGAAGTAGATCTTAGCAAAGTTAAGATAGTTAATTTCAGTTACATAAGATAAGCCCGTCTCGTAAACCTTATCCTTGTGTAGGTAGGTTAGTTGAATTTTTAGAAGTGACGATAGCTCTATCCAGTGTATAGATGTCCCTTCCCCATCCTATACAGTCTTCCCGACAATCCAGTTACTTCCCCTTTGTAAAAACTTCTATGTGTTATGCTATGATGCGCTAAACAAACCAAAAACACCATTATTGCTATTTATAGACGTAAATGAGTATGCCCAAATTCATCGCCTACTGTAGGTGCATCAATGGTCCCCTCTGTCTAGAAAACCTTAGCCTGGGTCGAAGATAGGCTAGATTTTTGCAAAAACTGCCTTTTTTAGTAAACAACAGGAGTTTTTGATCAAAAAAACTGTTGAATCTGGTAGTCAATCAAAAAATGGACCACACACACAATAATCCCCATCTGTTTGGTAATCATGGAACCAAACTCCAAAAATAGCAGTAGGCAAATAAAACCAGTGGCCTATAAATATGCGAGTAAAACCCATTTTGAATACTTGTGCTTCTACTCGCCATTACTTGTCGCCATGTTTCTTTGCTGATTTTACTCGCCATTGCTCCAAAATACTCGCCAGCTCGCCTACATCCTCTTGATACCATTCCTCACCTCATAAATACTGACCACGTTACTTGCCCTTTTTTATTCGCCGACAATACTCGCGATTAGACTTTTTTCGCGCATTTTCGTGCCTTCTCCAGCACCCTATACTCGTGCCATTACTTCCCATTCTCGGCCTTGTCCTATTACTTGCCTTGCTCGGATTTTTCTTTGTTTTTTCTATTTCCCTCATAGTCCATACCAACCACTTGCACGTCATTCCGACTGTTCCTTATGGCCCCAAAACGTCGTCTTTCGGACGCCCCGGCTTCCTCCAGCCAATGTCTGTGCTTCATTCGTAGTGCAATACGCCTCTCTTCCACTACCTAGTCTGAATCCACATCCAAGATATCTAACCAAACAACCAGTTCCCCCTCCGCTTCCCAACAATCTGTCCCGTCCTCCCCAACTACTTCTGGATCCGCCGAAGGAGAGACCTCACCCCGCTCTACACGCCTCTCATCGGGTGCATCTCGCCAATCTTCCCTAGTAGTCTTGCCACTTTATACAAAGCAAGAAGATCACAACCTACGGACGGATGGCTGCATCGCTATCCTCACGCCGCTAGTCTTGCCTCCATGGAGATTCCGATCTCCCAAGACGTCTCCTTAGTCCAACAGGCTTTCACCATGTTCGCTATGGATTACTTCGTTATAACCCATGAAGGACAGGATTATGAAATCCCTCTCGAGTCCAGTTAGTTGCCAAAACCTTTAGTATCCTGCATTGCGCCCTCCTCCTGAAGGCCCGAGGCCTCGACAAAATACGACGTCTCCTAGTTCTTTTTCCCAGACCGTGCTGATGCCAAGACCAAAACAACGATGCTATCTGATCTCAGAGATAAGAAATACGAATCTCCGAGAAGCTATTGAGTTTCTGTCCACCACCCTTCTCGTCAGTTCCCATTGCCCCCAACGCCCCAAGCTCATCGTGGTCATGGTGATGATGATGGATGGCCCCAATGTCGTTTATGACTGGGCCTCTGTCTTCATTAAAGAGCTTGTGTGATGATGATGGATGGCCCCAATGTCGTTTATGACTGGGCCTCTGTCTTCATTAAAGAGCTACAAGCGGCCTTTAAGCGACTGGCCCGAATCACCTGCGGTGGTCTCATCACTGCTCTGATCACCACCTAGCTCGATTCCATCGGTGTCCTTACACCAAGTCAGTCCGAACAAGTTGCCACTTCTCCCCATCCACACACAGACGTTGCTATTGCGCAGCTTGAAGCTCACCAGCGAACTCCTGACTTCCTAGAATCTCCCCTTCCACCACCTATAATCACCCACATGATTCCTCCCCACTCCTCACCCTCCACATAGACTCTTTACCAAACCCCTCCACACATGTCACCCTCTACGTCTAGGTGCAGGAATGGCTGGCTCCTCCTGTGTCTCAACATCGATTAAGTGTTGTATGTCTCCCCCCCCCATGCTCACCCTCATCCTCTGCCTCTGTACCCCCCCCCCCCCCCCCCCCCCCCTCCATCCACTCCTCCTCGTACCCAGGCCCAACTGCCTCTCCACCCCCTGACAACTCATCCTCCTCCTCTTGTCCTATCTCCTGATGTCGAGCTGCTCTCCTGTCGCCTGTGGCGTCGCATAGACCGTGCCTCTGCATCTGTCTGTCTGTGCAACTCACGATAGATATCATCCTCGAGCTCCTCCTCCGTAGGTGGTACCCGAGGAGCTGCAACTGTCGTCTCTACCATGCAGGAGTCAGGGTTCACCTGCAAAAACAAAGAGGCATGGTTAGCAAACTTATCCATTTGTCAAATAAGTATCTTTGAAACGCAAGTACATCAAGCAATACCAAGTAAGTCACTAACTAACTCACCTCGATCAAGCGGTCACCCTGTGTGCGTGTGCGTCTCAGCATGTGTCCGTTGGTGTTCATGAACACAAACCGCCTTCACTGCTCAATGGAGAGTCTGTTTCTCTTTTTCGTGTGATAGCTGGCTCACATGCTCCAGTTCCGCTCACAGGCAAAAGTTGAACAATCCTGTGCGAGGACTCTCTCTGCCAATCGATGAAGGTCAGGCGTACTGCGGCCATGAAAGCTCCACCATGTCATAGGCGCCAACTGATCATCTCTCAGCTTACACTGCTCTCGATCAAAAGGATACAGACCCTTCTCAAACTTCACCATATCTCGCTCTATGTTTCTCAGAGTCGGGCCTGTTGGCAAAAGAAATAGAACGTGTTAGGCCACACACCAAAGCCTATGCTAATATAAACAAGTGGACTGGCAACAATATTTGCAATATTTGTGCCGGGCCATACACGCTCAGTGTACTCCACCCATCCTTGGTGGAGCTCCATGTCGCTAGGGCGTCTGGTAGAGCGCCACAATGGGTGCAGCATGTGGGCTACCGCATGGATGGGTCTGTGGAAGAAGTCTCACCTCGTCTCCCAAACACGGAGGAGCTCGTCCTTCCTGCGCATGTGACATTGCAAATGGTTAGTCATCTTTGAAAGCACGAAAGCAAAGTGAAACTGAAACGAAAGGAAAGTGGGAGGAGTAGTACCTATCTTCCTCCAAGTCAGATCTCTGAAACGCCTTGCCGATGTGGTCCATGTACTCGTATATGAGACCGAGAGTGCACCCTCTAGGCGCAGCACATAGAAGACAGGTCGAAGAACCTCTGCAATCTCACCCGACCGTGTCCAAAGACTATGGCCTTGAAAAACACTGCCTCTGTCGTGCAATATTAAACTCATCAAATGCTTCACTGGATGCCATCCTCCGCAAATGATCTCGTAAGATGCATAGTTGCTCAAGAACTAGGAAAAAATAGGCAAAGCGAGTGGGCGCTGCCTTCTTCAGGTCCAGCCGCGAGAAGGTACGGAAGAATGCCAACACGTGCCTCTTCCTGGTGACGAAGTTCACCACGCGCATGGCCGAGCTGCAAGAAAAACATTAAACGAAAATCTGTTAGAAGCTGAAAGAGGTTAAGGGCCTAGAACAATTGACAAGTGAAAAAGGCTTTACAAAGTGACAAAAATTGTACCACACGAACCCATGGAAGTGCGACCATGTCATTAATGAGAAGGTCGATGCAATGTGCAGCACACGAGGTCCACACAATACTGGGGTGCTCCTTCGTCACCATCTCTCCCATCTGTCTGCAGTTCGTGGCATTGTCCGTGACAACTTGAACCACGTGATCTGCCCCAATCTCCTGGACTACATCTATGACTGCCTCATAGATGAACTCGGCCGTGATGGCTCCACCAGCTTGAGTAGCATCCACGCCTCGTAGGAAGACTGTGCCAAGCGGGCAAGATACTAGGATATTGACGACGGATCGCCGACGAGTGTCAATCCATCCATCGCTCAATATCGAGCATCCATAGCTACAAAAAAATAACATTTCTTAGACATATGCACATTGCAAACACTATGGTACTTAACAGAGTGAAACAAATGCAGTGGTAAAGAGTAGCAAAGAATTCTTACGTCTGCCACGCTGTGCGAATGGAGCTCAACTCTTGTGTGATGGTCTCCTCCTGTCGTAGCATGGTTGTGCGCAATGCCTCTCTCCTCAAAGGCCTCCATGAGGAATGAGCTGCTACGATCTGAAGGCAAGTGTCCCTAAAGATCCAAGTCTCAACAACAGCAAAAGGAATGCCACACTCATAGAAGAGCTGGCCAATCCGTCAGGTACACAGGGCATGATGTTGTCTCTGCCACCCACCTCGGTCCAAGGTCTGTTGCCTAGCCCTGACTACTGTCTGTTGCACAAAGGGCTCTCTCGGTCTAGAACGCCCGCCAGAAGCAATAGATGGGCGCATTGAAGGTGTGTCTGACTGTGGAGCATCGCCTGCTGGATCTCTGCGCCCCCCTGTGGCAAGATCTGGCTCTGTATATTGTGCATTAGCATCTGATCATGACGATGGACGAGAGGGACCTGCTGCTGAAGGAACAACAGGACGAGAGGCTGCATGTGTGCTGGTAGCTCTAGGAACATCCCCCCCCCCATGTGACTAGGCCCTGCCTCTGCATCTGCTCCAGGCCCTGCACTTGCACTGGACCTTACACCTGCACTATGTCCTGTACTTGCTCTAGTCCCTGCTCTTGCCACTGACCCGTGAACAGCGCTTTGAGGTGGTCTCAATGGCTCAAGAGGCGTATCGTTGGGCTCGTATGTGTCCATCAATCTCTCCATCTCTGCATCTGATATGTGATATGCCCATCCCCCACCCATCTGGCCTGGTGAGCCATAGCGGGCCATGACCCTGGTAAGAGAACCAATAAAGACGCCACCACAATGCAGGCATCTCCATCTGCGGGCGGGCACCAGATCCCTGGTGCGTAGCCACATCCCCCTTTGTCAACTCAACCTCTGACCAAATGCCTCTACCAAGGACCGGCATCATGTGAATCTGTCAATGTATCAGATCATGTGAATCTATCAATGTATCAGACCTGCAAAAGAGGAAGCAAACAATCACATGTCAGTACATTCTATTAGTAGCAAAAACATTTAGATTCGACATATGCATTCACAACATTCAATTGCTTACAACAACCCTAAACCCAACATTGGTAGAAAACTGCTATTTTGTTGCATCGACAACAGGTTCAAGCTGCAAAACGTGTCTTGGACCTTGAACTCATCAAAACAAGCATCCTAGGCATTCCTATGGGAATGAAGAAACACAGTGCAACTTCAGACTTCAACTCAATCACATGCATACAAGACCCCTAAATCCTATACCTTAAAAAACACGTGATTTGGGCATGCCATTGAAAACTTTCTCTACAAGCGACAACAGTCGAAACTAATAGCACAAGCATGTTTGTGGGCATGAAGAAACACAGTTTAGCCTCAATCTACACCTGAATTGGATGACTACATGACATTTACAAAAAGAGCCAAAAACACGTGGAAAAGGGGCATGAGATTCATATATTTTGCTACAAGCAATAATGGGGAAAACTAATAGCATGAGCATGTTTGTGGGGTTTAATACAGATGAATTGAAGCCAAAAACCACTTCATTATGTTGCCTACAACTCATTCCATGAGCTTCCAAGATGTGAAGCCAAAACTTACCTAAAATCGTTTTGGAGAGAAATGCCACTACCTCGTCCCAGCAAGTAACAGCTTCCATGGTGTTTCTGCTCATTTTAATGATTTCTCTTCCAGAATATATTCTCAATGAAATCTCCAAGGCCGAGTTTAAAGAACCCACTGCGATTCAAGCACAGGGATGGCCCATGGCATTGAAGGGAACCATTAAGGTCGTTTTAAAAAAAAAAGTAAAAACGTTGTTCTGGAACACCGACCCCTCGAAACACGTTCCGGATGCATGTATGATATATATATATATATATATATATATATATATATATATATATATATATCATAGAACCCACAGTTCCAAGAACCGTGGGTCTTGGGAACCGTGGGGTGAACCGTACCACGGTTCATGAACCGTGGTACGGTTTCTGCAATCAATTAATTAATTTCTTTTTTGCCAATTTCCCTCCAAAACCCCTCCCAATGGATTTTTGGCCCTCATTTCACTGTTTTTGTGCTAGAGATTGAGAGAGAGGGAGCTTTGGATCTTCGGCCATTTCTGCTCCAATTGATGAGAGAGAATAGGGCAGGCTAGAGAGAGAATTTAAGTGTCTAGTTTTGGTTATAGTTGCTTTTTTTAGATAAAAAATCATGTTTATTTCATGCCAAGAGGTCTCTTTTTAGAGTACACTTTTCGGATCCTAGAGAGAGATTGGGACAGAGTAGAGAGAGACTTTCCCGGCCTCTCTAGAGAGATAATATTAGGGTTGGTCTTTGTGCTTTTTTGGTCAAAAAGCAGGTTTTTTCACATTTTCTCATGTAAATAGGCCTTTTTTATGGTTTAGGATTTTCGGATCCCAAAGAGAGATTGGGACAGTCTACAGAGAGACTGTACCGGCCTATCTAGAGAGAGAAAGTAAGGGTTTTTATTTCACTTTCCTTTTTAGAGCAAAAAAGCAGGTTTTTTACACTATGGAGGGCCTTTCATGGTGGTTTTAGGGATTTTTGTCTGTTTCTTTTGCTTGTTCTTGGCCATCTTAGGGTTTGGGGTTTTGCTTGATAGGGTTCAAGGTTGGCATCCCCAGGTTCACTGCATTGCATGGGAGCGCATATCCACTTATCTAGGACAAGTTTTCTCTGACCAAACGGTAGCTCATTTGTCTTTTCTTGCACTTCTTATTTCTTCACTTCCGTACTTCCTATTTCCTATACCATGTCACACCATGCCTGCTGGTGATATGCTTGAGCTATGGGGTGAGGTAGACCAAGACCGCGAGTTCATTAGGTCTGACATTCGGCCTGGGACGCGTGGATGGACCTGTAGGTTTTGTCATGGTCGTTTTGTCAGCACTCTCACTAGGCTGAAAGGCCATCTCCTTGGTGTTGTCAAGGGTGATGGCAAACGCTTGGGCTCCCTCCCTTGAGCACACATGCCTGCTCAGGAGCGTTGTATGCTCATTGACATGTACAGAGCACGATTGACGCAGGCCGGTATGTCAATGGATCCTGATGTATATACAGTAGTGTCATCCACCCCACGGGATCCACTAGCTCCTCGTCCACCACCACCACGTCGTCCTCAGCCTCCTGTTCCTGCTCCTCCCCAACAGCCTGATGCACATCCACCACTCGTTCCTCAGCCCATTGCACCACGTCCTACCGCACCACCACAACCGATTGCACCACGTCCCGCCCTTCCTTCTGTTGCATCTATTCCAATGGATGTGTTTCCACAACGTCCTCCTGCAGTCACTCTGATGACTCGCCCATTGTAGACATTCCGATTTTTTCACTCGGCACCAGATGGTCTCTCACAGGACACCCAGGACATACCATCCACTTTCCCCCCACATCAAGATGATTTGGACTCTGATGATGAGGATGGTGATGATGGACAGCATGGTGAGGCTGGTTCTTCTAGAGCTTCTTCACCACCATCTCAGCAGCTGCAGCATCCCCCTCTGCCACAACATCCCCCTCATCCACCTCAAGCCTAATTTCCCCCCAGTATAGGGTCTCGCACCTCCCAGTATAGACAGCAGTCCATGGAGGAGTCTTTCCAACCCCATCTTGAGGCAGAGGCCCAACAGGCTTTGGCAAACATGATCTATGAGTTGAACTTGCCATTTGCCATTGCTGACTCAGAGCCCTTCAAGAGGGCTATAGTTGCAGTTGCTGCTGCAAGTCCTAGCTTCAGGCCACCCATGGCTAAGACTGCCCGTACCACCCACCTTACATCCAGGGTGGAGGAGCTCACCACACAGATGATGCCTCTGAGGAAGGCTTGGGAGAGCTATGGGTGCTCGATCATGTCTGATGGCTGGAGTGACACCCGTCGTCGGCCAGTGATCAACATACTGGTGTCTTGTTGCATGGGTAGTATGTTTTATCGGGCCATTGATGCTAGTAGACGTGGGATGGTCATTGACGGGCAGTTTATGTTCGATGTCATCAGTGAGGTTATAGAGGAGGTTGGCCCTGCCAACGTAGTGCAGGTTGTCACCGACAACGCAAGTAATTGCGTGCACATGTGTCTCACTTGCTACAGCAGCAGTACCTTGCTATTGTATGGACCCCCTGTGCTGCACATAGCATTGATCTTATATTGGGGGATATTGGCCGCTTGCCCTGGGTCCACAGGATAGCCAAGATGGCCCTTGCCGTGGTGACTTTTGTCACTCGGAAGAGGTGTGCCCTTGCCCTTTTCCGCACCTTCAGTTCACTAGATCTGAAGAAACCAGCTCCCACACGTTTTGCATTCGACCTGGTTGTCATGGATAGGCTTATTAGGGTCAGACATCAGCTCAGCACATGGCCACTACTGATGCATTTAGGGAGCTACCTTTCTCCACTAGGCCTGATGGTTTGAGATTTTTGAGGATTGCATTTGACGATGATTTTTGGCGTGAGACTGAGAGCATTACATCTGCGATGAGGCCATTCTACCATGTTCTACGATTAGTTGATAGAGAGGGCAGCACTATGGGCTTATTTACGAGTTCATGGACAAAATTGGACAACTTCTAAAGCATCATTTTTTCTCGGAGGACAGGTATGGTACTTTATTTCATTTCAGTCATTTGTTGTTTTGGAATCTGTCTAGTGTAATTGGGATAAGTTTGCTGTCATCTTCCCATCTTCGGAATTATTTGGTGACATGTCATCAACTAAGTGAAACAGGATGGAGTTGCGGGACATTTGGGAGCGCAGGTGGAATTGGTTCCAAAGGTCGATTCATTCGGTTGCCCACCTGTTGCATCCCATGTGGCTATCTGAGCGGCAGGCATTAGACACGGAGCTAGGTTTGGATTGGTTAAGATACTTGGACGGAGCCGTCAGACACTTCACTGACATAGATGTTGTAGAGACACAATTCATTGCCTTCAAGAGGCAGGTTGGTGTGTTTGGCCATCATGCGGCGCTGAATCCTAGCAAGCGGGAGAAAGCGATGACTTGGTGGAACCTTTATGGTTCTGCATGCCTAGCTCTACAAAAGCTGGCCAAGTTCTATGTGATTAAAGATGGGTTTTAAACGGATGAAATCAACTAATATGCTTTTTTGAATTTTATGATTGTCAACATGATTGTTCCTCTAGACTAGGGCCTGGAGGATGAGAGATTATAGAGGATGATGGCAGGGATGTATGAGCCAGATCTACCAGAGCAGGATGTGTATCGGCCTGATCCAGCAGAGGATATACAACATGGGAGAGAGACAGTGGATGCAACACATGTTGGGGATGCTGACCATATGGCACAGGAAGCTTATGCAGGGGATACAATAGAGGGTGGAGATGCTTGTGCCACAGTGGGAGGGATTGATGGTGTGCAGGATTCACAGGCCCCTGCAGATGCTCATGATGATGATGTAGATCGGACCCGCCGTGTTCGCCAAAGGAGAGAGAGGGAGCTTTGGATCTCCGGCCATTTATGCTCCGATTGATGAGAGAGAATAGGGCAGGATAGAGAGAGAATATAAGTGTCTAGTTTTGGTTATAGTTGCTTTTTTTGGATAAAAAATCATGTTTATTTCATGCCAAGAGGTCTCTTATTAGAGTCTACACTTTTCGGATCCTAGAGAGAGATTGGGACAATCTAGAGAGGCCGTACCGGCTCTAGAGAGAGGAAATTAGGGTTTGGTCTTTATTCTGCTTATTTTGGTCAAAAAGTAGGTTTTTCACATTTTCTCATGCAAATAGGCCTTTTTTTTATGGTGTAGGGTTTTCAGATCCTAGAGAGAGATTTGGATAGTCTAGAGAGAGACTATACCGGCCTATCTAGAGAGAGCAAGTAAGGGTTTTCATTTCACTTTACATTTTAGAGCAAAAAAGCAACTTATTTACATTATGGAGGGCCTTTTGTGGAGGTTTTAGGGTTTGTTGTCTGTTTCTTTTGCTTGTTCTTGGCCATCTTAGGGTTTAGGGTTTTGCTTGATAGGGTTCAAGGTTGGCATCCCCATGTTCACTGCATTACGTGGGAGCGCATATCCACTTATCCATGACCAGTTTTCTTTGACCAAACGGTAACTCATTTGTCATTTCTTGCACTTCTTATTTCTTCACTTCCGTACTTCCTGTTTCCTATACCATCTCACACCATGCCTGTTGGTGATATGCCTGATCTATGGGGTGAGGTACCAAGACCCCGAGTTCGTTAGGTCTGACATTCGGTCTGGGACGCATGGATGGACCTGTAGGTTTTGTCATGGTTGTCAGCACTCTCACTAGGTTGAAAGGCCATCTCTTTGGTGCTGTCAAGGGTAATGGCAAACACTTGGGCTCCTTCCTTTGCACACACGCGTTGGCTCAGGAGAGTTGTAGGCTCATTGACATATACGGAGCACAATTGACGTAGGCTGGTATGTCATTGGATCCTGATGTATATGTAGTAGTGTCATCCACCCCACAGGATCCACTAGCTCCTCGTCCACCACCACCACGTCCTCCTCAGCCTCCTGTTCTTGCTCCTCCCCCACAGCTTGATGCACATCCACCACTCGTTCCTCAGCCCATTGCACCACGTCCTACCGCACCACCACAGCTGACTGCACCACGTCCCGCCCCTCCTGCTGCATCTATTTCAGTGGGTGCGTTTCCACAACGTCCTCTTGCAGTCACTCAGATGACTCGCCCGGTGAAGACATTTCGATTTCTTTGCTCTGAGTCGGCACCAGATGGTCTCTCACAGGACACCCAGGACATACCATCCACTTTCCCCCCACATCAGGAT
Source organism: Diphasiastrum complanatum (assembly GCA_029204225.1). Lineage (NCBI taxonomy): Eukaryota > Viridiplantae > Streptophyta > Lycopodiopsida > Lycopodiales > Lycopodiaceae > Diphasiastrum > Diphasiastrum complanatum. The sequence goes on from CM055093.1 coordinate 49,565,995, forward strand.
GATTTGGACTCTGATGATGAGGATGGTGATGATGGACAACATGGTGAGGTTGGTTCTTCAGTAGAGGGTCTCACACCTCCTAGTATAGACAGCAGTCCATGGGGGAGTCTTCCAGCCCCATCTTGAGGCAGAGGCCTAGCAGGCAAACATGATCTATGAGCTGAACTTGCCATTTGCCATTGCTGACTCAGAGCCCTTCAAGAGGGCTAAAGTTGCAGTTCTGCTGCAGGCCTGATGGTTTGAGATTTTTGAGGATTGCATTTGACGATGATTTTTGGCGTGAGGCTGAGAACATTACATTTGTGATGAGGCCATTCTACCATGTTCTATGGTTAGTTGACAGAGAGGGCAGCACTATGGGCCTTATTTACGAGTTCATGGACAGAATTGGATAGCTTCTAAAGCAACATTTTGTTCTCGGAGGACAGGTATGGTACTTTATTTCATTTCAGTCATTTGTTGTTTTGGAATCTGTCTAGTGTAATTGGGATAAGTTTGCTATCATCTTCACATCTTCGGAATTATTTGGTGACATGTCATTAACTATGTGAAACAGGATGGTGGAGTTGCGGAACATCTGGGAGCACAGGTGGAATTGGTTCCATTGGCCGATTCATTCTGTTGCCCACTTGTTGCATCCCACGTGGCTATCTGAGCGGCAGGCATCAGACATGGAGCTAGGTTTGGATTGGTTGAGATACTTGGATGGAGCCGCCAGACACTTCATTGACATAGATGTCGTAGAGACACAGTACATTGCCTTCAAGAGGCAGGTTGCTGTGTTTGGCCATCATGCGGCGCTGAATCCTAGCAAGCGGGAGAAAGCGGTGACTTGGTGGAACCTTTATGGTTCTGCATGCCCAGTTCTACAAAAGCTGGCCTTGCGAGTGCTATCACAGGTATTTATTTACCCACCAAGTTCTATGTGATTAAAGATGGGTTTTAAATGGATGAAATCAACTAATACGCTTTTTTGAATTTTATGATTGCCAACAGGATTGTTCCTCCAGTGTAGGCGAGCGCAACTAGAGCACAATTTCATTGATTCACACGAAAAGGCATAATTACCTTACTATTGCACAGATGGCACGACTGGTTTTTTGCAACACCAATGCAAGGTTGGGTGACAGACTTGCATCTATTGTGGACCCTCTAGAGGTGTTGCCCTCGGATTGTTTACTAGGCATTGATGATCCCACTGATTCCACCAGACCCATGTAGAGGGATGATTTTGTACTGACATTGCGGCAGAGATAGAGAGAGAGATGATTTGAGTTAGACGGTTGTTGATGGATAGAGTGGGTCATGATCAGGATACAGGTGCTGGCCAGGGGACAGGTATGGGCATGGGTGTTGATGAGGAGGATGAGGATGATGATGATGATTTGGGTATTCCTGCTCTCGGGCTGGAGACCATGGCTGAGGCAGAGCTAGACTATGGCCTGGAGGATGACAGATTATAGAGGATGATGGCAGGGATGTATGAGCCAGATCTACCAAAGCAGATGTGTATCGGCCTGATCCACCAGCAGAGGATATACATCATGGGAGAGAGACAGTGGATGTAGCACATGTTGGGGATGCTGACCATATGGCACAAGACGCGTATGTAGGGGATACAACAGAGGGTGGAGATGCTTGTGCCAGAGTGGGAGGGATTGATGGTGTGTGGGATTCACAGGCCCCTGCAGATGCTTATGATGATGATGAAGATCGGACCCGCCGTGTTCGCCAAAGGACCATGTCAGACCTCCTTCAGTTTGGATAGGGTGAGGATGACTTTGATGATCTGGGGTGGCTCTCATCACATGCGCGTATTCAGCCAGGTCCAGCACCATCAGCTGCTACACATACGACTGCCACTCGTACGGCTCCTAATCATACAGCCCCCACTCATACAGCTCCCACACATACGGCTCCTCCTACTCAACCACTCACTTGTACAGCTCCCAGGCATACAGCTCCCACACATACGACTCCTCCTGCTCAGCCACCCACTCCGGTTGTTGCATCCACTTACACAGTTGCCCCCCACATTCCACCACCGGCACATGCACGTCGCCTCCCTGGGCCAGTTTGTGATGTTACACCAGCTTTTCTGATTGGTGTACAGCCTCAACCTCATCTTACAACAGCTGCACCACAAAAATATTCCTGCCTTGTCAGAGGGTTCCACTCATAGACCCCTTCTTCCAGCAGGTTACTATCCATTGCAGGCTGTCCCTGCCCACCAGCCTGTAGTACAGTTGTATTCATTCACTCCACCTACCGACGATAGGGAGTGTGCAATTAAAGGGATTGGCACAATTCCTATTTCTCTCTCTACAAATAGGAATGTTCATTTGGAGGATGTCTTGGCATCAGCGGTACCTCCTCCTACATCTATTTCCACAGCACCAGCTCGGAGGCGTCCAGGAAGGCCTCCAAGATCTGGCAGGGGGTCTTCCTAGAGGTTCTAGTCAGACAGAGGCACGTAGATCAAGAGGGAGGCTGCCAGGCTCTGGCAGAGGTGCATCTTGCATCACTTTGTCAAGGTCACAGATAGAGGGAGAGGTATTACATGTTCAGTTGCAGCGGATCGCGATCCGCTGGAAAAACAATCCGGATCGTGCGATCCGGATCTCCAGCGATCCGGGACCAAAAACTGTCCCCCGGATCGCAAAAAAATTTGCAATTTATTTTTTATTGTGGAGGGATCCCCACAGCTAGTTGCAATAAATGACCAATGAATAGCAGCAGAAATATTGAAGCAGATACAAATGAAATGATTAGCCAATGTTGTATCTACAAATCCGTATCTGCAAAAACAATTTGCTTCAGTATCTGATTGAAGTGACTAGCAGATATTGGGGAAATCCCGGATCACGTTCTGAAACACGATCCGGATCGCGTTCCGGAACGCGGCCTGCATCTTTGATTACATGACTTCAGTCAGGTTGTGACAGAGGAGGCTGAGTCAGATCATTCTGATGATCCGGATGCCACACAGGCATCTTGAGGACATGTTTTAGATGTTGTCACGTTGTTCATTTGTGTTCCATACATATTGTGTTTCATTGAGGTCAACAAACCCCAACCGTATGTGGCGGGCTCTATATGATGACATTATATACAGAGCATCTCACTTGTTTTCCTTGATGGCTGGTTAATTGATGTGAATTAAATGCTTTCCTATGATAACCTCCCCCTCTCTGTCTCCCTCTCTGTCTTAACAATTCACGGCTTTTTTGGCCTTTTTTTTGGCTTTTTTTTGGGCTGTTTTTGGGGGTGGGAAGTAAAAAAAAAGGCCATTAATTAATTAATTAATTAAATGCTATGGTCCTCCCCAAAAGAAAGAATCAAATTCCCTAAACAATTCTGGCTTTTTCTGGCATTTTTTGGGGCTATTTTCTGGGGGTGGGTAGTAAAAAAAAAATTAATTAATTATTTATTCCACGGTTCACTACGGTTCTTGGAATCAAACATTGTGAACTGTACGATTCCAAGAACCGTGGTGAACCGTCCACAGTTCACGGATTCTATGATATGTATGTATCATAGAATCAATGAACCGTGTACGGTTCGTAGATGCCCAGAAACGCGTTTCTGGGAGGATGCGTTTCTAAAACCGCGTTTCTGAGAAATGCGTTTCTATACCCAGAATCGCAAAAAAAAAAAAAAAAAAAAAAAATTTCGGAAAAATAGCTTAGGACCGGTGGAGGTAGCCATTCAAGAAAGCATTTGTCACATCCATTTGATAGAGATTCCACTTGAATAAAATAGCAATACAAATGATCAATCTAATGGTTACAAGCTTTGCTACAGGAGCAAATGTTTCTTCATAATCTATGCCTTTAGTTCGAAGAAACCCCTTAGCAACCAATTTAGCTTTGTACTTACTTATAGATCCATCTTTATTGTACTTTAATCTATAGATCCACTTACATGCAAGTGGCTTCTTCCCATATGGAAGGTGTACAAGATTCCAAGTTTGATTATCTATCAAAGCATCAAACTCTACTTGCATTGCATCTCTCCAAACAAACAGCCTGTGGATTTTACAGTTCTATTTTACAGTTTGTGGATTTTACAGTCTGTGAATTTACAGTTCTATTTTACAGTCTGTGGATTTTTACAGTTCTATTTTACAGTCTGTGGATTTTTACAGTTCTATTTTACAGTTCGAATTATCATATATAGCCCAAAAACTGTAAAATGAGGGCCAAAAACTATTTTGGGGGGCAATTGGCAAAAAAAAAAAATTAATTAATTAATTAATTAATTGCAAGAACCGTACCATGGTTCAATGAACCGTGGTACAGTTCCTTCCACGGTTCCAGGACCCACGGTTCTGGGAACCGTGGGTTCTATGATATGTATATACCATAGAATCTGAGAACCGTGAACGGTTCACCACGGTTCTCAGAACCATACGGTTCACAAAGATTCTAATGGTGAACCGTACTAATTAATTAATTAATTATTATATTTAGTTCCCACCCCCAAAAACAGCCCCAAAAAATGCCAAAAAAAGCTTGAAAAAACCAGAATGAGGGCCAAAAACAGTGAAATGAGGGCCAGAAACAGTGAAATGAGAGCCAAAAACAGTGAAATGGGGGCCAGAAACAGTGAAATGAGGGCAAAAAACAGTGAAATGGGTGTTGGGGGGAAAAGGGTCCCAAAAAAAAAAGTAATTAATTAATTAATTACAAGAACCGTACCACGGTTCCTGAACCCTGGTACGGTTCACCCAGCGGTTCTTGGGACCCAACGGTTCATATATATATATATGTGTGTGTGTGTGTGTGTGTGTATTTTGAATGGTACCATAGTTGCATAAGCGTTTCGCGAATCGCTGTCAAAAAACAGCGAATCAGTAAAATCACAAAAAAAAATTTACATTCGTGATACTCTGCAGCGAATCGCGATTCACTGCAACTTTGAATGGTACATAGGTACACTTCTACGTATGTGTATGTATATGTCTTTCTAGTTGTAAAACACACCATCGACTCTGTAAATATATTCAAAAACACATAAATGTAGATATTTAGGTTTCGACATTTTCTCTCTGTCACTTTTGTTCTGTTGAGTACTTTTGTATATGTACATTGATATAGATATTGGGGTTAATGCAAGTTTTTGTGCATAGATGATAGTTGTATAGAAACATATGCACAAAAATATGTGCATGTTTATGTAAAAAATATGCATAAGCAGCCAATGCTAATTTGCACATGCCATAGAGATGTATGTATATGTATATTCCTAACACTTATAGATCTGTCTGTATCTGAAGTGGTAGAATTTGAACTTCTAGAAGCTACATACGTCACTATTTTGGGCAAGCGTTCTGTTGCATCTGTTGCTGCACTTACTGGCAGAATAGGACGGTGTTTGCACACTCTTATGACTCTTGTTGCTGATAAATTCCTTGTTGTTTATTGGTTATGATCCTCTTACATTTTTAGTTTTTGTACTATTCAAGCTGTAGTGATTATTTTTTTCTTATTTCAGGGAACCCATGGCCTTGTGTACGATGTGGGCACCGAGAAAGAAACATGGGAGTGGATCAACCTGAAGGAGGTATAGCTGGTTTTCCCCACCTCTTTGTAGTGTCGAAGCCACTAAGAATGAAAATGATATGACCATTGGACTTTTCGTGATAGTATACAATCGTTTACTGTCTGTACCTTTGTTTATTGACAGATAGCCCATGGTGATTTGATATGGGTGGAAGACTCTCATAATGTAGTTGGAAAATGCCTGCCATTAGAATCCGTCTCTATTGGCCAAAATGGTACTGCAGATGGTGCCAAAAAATCTCTTGCAAGAAGTGGAGTGGCTACTTGCACTGGAAGAGTTAAAGGACATCCAAGAGAACATACAGCACCATTTGAAAAATCCTCATTGCAAACCACTTACACAAGAGCACGGACTGTATCGGCTGGTTTTGAAAATTCTTTGAATACTAAACGACTATATTCAGAGTCACTTCCATTGGAGGCTTTAATTGAAGAGGTTCTTATGAGCCAATGTCTCTTCGATCTAGTATTCACAAGATTTTTGACAATTTCTAGATTGAATCATTAAGTTGCAAATTGCAACGTAACTCTATATTTGAGTTTCTAAGATGCTCAGGTTATTTGTGCCCCAGATTGTAAGAGTGGAAGAAGAAGGTGACCCTATAAAGCTTGAGATGGCCAGAAAGGCTGTTCAGGTGCGAGAATTCATTCACTGTTGATGTGCTTCTTTATGTTCTTCTAGCACCAAAAATGTTAAGGTAAGGTTTTGAGTCAAACCCAAAATGCTTTGGGCTGTAAGCATTCCAGTTTTGGTGCAGAAAGGTGCACCGATATTTTGTGGTCAGGGCAATGGTTCACAAAAGAAAAATGAGCTATTAAAGATTAGCGATTGTCTTGTAATGGTGGTGTCTTGGCAATGGGGTTGTCTTGGCAATGGTGGTGTCTTGGCAATGGGGTTGTGGTACAATTCTGAGAGAGAGAGAGAGAGAGAGAGAGAGAGAGAGAGAAAGCTTTATTAACATCTTTTGGGCACCCGTGGGTGCATAAGACCAAAAAGAAATATGTACAAGCAACAGTGGGAGCATCATCCATAGGAGGATGTGGCCGTAAAATGCTATAAACTAGCTACGAATGAAAGTAGAACAAAGCAGAAGTGAAACAAGCCCACAACTCGGGCCAAGTGGAGAATAAGTACATATCAGCGAAAGTAAGTGTGAAGTGTCCGCTGAGTGGAGTGTACAGTGGGCCCTGTTGGAGGCAAGTGGCGACTACATCTGGGCTATTTCCGCAGTGGCACAGGGATAGGAATCTCATCATCGGAGTCATCAGCATGTGCTCGAGTCCGAAAGAAGCCAGTGAGAAGCAACTGCTACGAGTCTGACCTTAGGTGATCTAGTACAGGCAGATGAGACTGACAGAGAGTAAGCATCTAATGAACAAGAAGTCCCAAGCAATGAGCATCAGGATAGGAGACAAAACTGCGAAGTGTGTGTGGGCCATCGCGAAAGAGACAACAATACCTCCCCCATATCTCATAATACAACGGACATCTAAGGAGGAAATGAGCTTCATCTTCCGCCTCCTGCAACGAGCACAAGCGACATAGACGATGCTCTCGGGGGATATTCCATGCATGACCGGCCTCAATAGCAAGCTAATGAGAGGAAATGCGCAACTGCCCAAGACGATAGCGCAGGCCGTGTGATAGGGGCTGTGAGAGATAGAGCGGCAACAATGGCAAACCATAAGGATCCACAGAGAGGAAGTGTGTCTGGTAATTGCTCAGTCGAATGCGGGAGGGAGCTCCAAGTCTGCTGCATATATCGATGGAATAAATAGCCTCGGATATATGAATGCGTACCACGAGGAAGATCCATGATAGAGATGCCCAGATGTCGTAAGAGATCAGACGCCTGCTGGTACCAGGAGAGCTTGGCATGGGAATCAGCTAGGACACGTGAAGAAGTAACCGCAACAACTATTTACCTATCCGGGTGAGATGCACGAATCTCCTGAATCCACTGAAAAAAAAGAATAAGGCGGAAAAAGCCCCAAGGATGATCGAAGGAGTAGCAAACTCAGCACATAGGATATCATGAGGGGTGGTAGTCTTGGCACGTATCATGCGACCCAACATAGTGGCCTAAATGCGAGGAATGCCTGCCCAGTCCCAGAGAGAAAGTCCTGGCAACCAGCTCTTGGAGGCATACATCACTGCTGGAACCACCCGTGTGTGAAACAACTAGCATCTAGTAGCGGGGTCAAAAATATGATTCATTGTACAACCACGCTCGAACTGGACCAATGCTGAAAGACCGGAGGAAATGTGTGCAAATGCAGCCTGGCGGAAACCAAGAAGGGGCGTAGTAAACAGGACTTCCAAGTATAAGAGGCAACAATGTCAACTTCCTAACCGTCATAGAAGAATTGATAATTGTGAAGGCTTTGTCGATTGGTGTTGAAAATCATAATCTTCATCTTTTTTAAGTTAACAGAGAGATCCCAAGCAACACAAAACCGATGTAAGACCTGTAAGTGACACTGCAACCCTTTTGGTGAGGGAGAAGGCAGACTAATGTCATCAGCATAAGCAGAATGGGGATGAGCAAATGAGCTAGTGGGCAACCATCTCCACCTTCTTCACGAATGAGGCGCTCAAGATCATCAATATAAAGTGCAAACAGCGGAGGGGACAATGGACAACCTTGCTTGACACCAACAATGCTACGGATGGGAGAAGACAAATCAGTACCCAGCCAAATACGTGCTAGAACTCTCTCATACAGAGCAACCACTGCCACAAGAATAGAGTCGATGAAGCCAAGCTGATTTAGTCTGCTGATCAAAACGCAACGGGGAACAATATCAAAGGCCTTAGAGAGATCAACGAAACAAGCAAATACCTTCTTGCCCATATGCTTTGCCTCCTCAATGATAGTATGTAGGGTGAGGACATGATCAAGAGTGCTATAACCTCGGTGGAAGCCAGCCCGGCCAGTCGCATACAATAGTCGAGAATCAGCCTCTGCCGTAACAAGGTTCCGGTGAATAGTGGCGTACAACTTGGCCATGGTATGACCAATCATAATAGTGCGATAGTTGTGGACATGCATGGCATCGCTTGCTTTAAGAATGGGGTGAAGGAGATTGGTGGCCCAAGGTATGGGGAAACCATCAACGACAGAGTGGTTGAAACAATGGGCCAAGAAAGGGGAGGCGAGTTTGGCAACTGGTTTGAGGAGCTCGGCTGAAAGGAGGTCAATGTCAGACGACGTACGATTGTTCTTGGGTTTGTAGATGGTGGCTTCAACCATGTCAGGAGCAAAGAGGTCACGGTGGGTAGGACGAGAAGAAAGAGAGATGGAAGGGTGAGCGATTGTATATAGGTTGGTTGCATAGTCGACCAAGGATTGACGAGGGATGAGTGCAATGGATAGGGGCTTATGAAGAAAGATCTTCCAAAAAGTAGCTGAGGAAGCAGAGTGGAGGGAGCGAAGGAGGTAGGAGGAACGAGAAAAAAAGTAGGCCACTTTCTTTTTGCGGAGAAGGGAACGAAGCTGCTTTTCCGCAGAAGAAGCAAGTGTAGAATTGGAGAATTTGAGAAACTTGACATATTTCTGGAAGAAAGAACAGTCGTTGTCATACCATTTATTATGGGTACGACGATGAGAAGAGAAGCGGTGAGGGGGCGCAATGGCATGAGTGGCAGAAGTTAGAGTGTGTGTCAAAAAGGAGGCTTGGGTAGTGACATCAAAGGAGGAAGGAAAGTGGTCCAGAAGGGGAAGGTGGAGGAGAAGGCGGACTTGGCGTTGGGGAGGAGGAGAGGTAGAGCAGAGAGTGATCAGCAAGCACCGGGGTAGAGATGGTGAAGGATGCCAGGCGGGGCAATAAAGTAGGAGATGCAATGAAATAGTCCACTACGCAATGACCGCCACCAAATGGGTGGCAAGTATATGCAAAGGAGGATGGCCACTGAAGAAGACAGTTAAGGATAATGAGACCGAGTGCTTGAGCCAACCTCAGAAGCTGTTCCCCAAAAAGCGTAACCGTCATTGATGAGTCCTGAGAATAACGGGCATAAGAGGTATCCAACGGAGTTCTATGTTGTATCCATGTAAACTACTCAATGCTGATTCTAAATTGGGGAACTAGCCAAGGCATTTTGTAATTTGGAAAAATCAAGAGCAAGAAGTGTCATTTGTTTTGGAATGCTTTTAGTGGACTAGCATAAAAGTATTTGTACTGGGCATCTAAGGGATGTTGCATGCTTATGCTCCTTTTAAAAAGTTGGTTTTCTCACCTAAAAATCTCTCTCTCTCTCTCTCTCTCTCTCTCTCTCTCTCTCTCTCTCTCTCTCTCTCTCTCTCTCTCTCTCTCTCTCTCTCTCTCCCCTATTCGGTTGGTGTCTCAAGATATTTATGGCCGTTACTTGTGGCTTCAAATTACTGCATCCTTCTTGGGGTTGGACCAGGACTTGTTTGTTGCAGTGTGCTACTTTGCTCCCCACACTTCAGTGTTTATGGATTTGGGAGGTGATCCTTTTCGGGCCCTTTCTGACGACGTTGCTAGACTCTCTATACAGGGTTACATATTGCTTGTAGGGGACTTTAACACACGCACAGCCGCTCGCCAAACTGAGTTCTATGTTGTTATCCATGTACAAAATAAGTTTACTTAACTAATTAGCATGCAATGTAAATGTACTTTGGGAGTGGAGCGGGCTATCATATGGAAAATTTCAGAGCATGAAGGAGAAAGCATCTTGGTAAAGATGAGTGTATTATTAAAAGTGTAAATAGGAGCGTGTTCCATATGAGAGGGATTAGATGGAGAGAGATCTAACATTGAGCCCAATTTAATGGAAAGAAAGGAATGGTCAGATAATGTGGTGGGAGAAACAATCAAATCAGATAGAAAGGGTATAAGAGACGGTGACCCCATGAAATAATCCACAACACTATGCCCACCACTATGAGGGTGGCAAGTATAGTCTCCAGAACTCGGCCAACAAGATAAGGCATTAAAACTGGCAAGCTCATGGGCCTCACCTGGTAGAAGAAAATGCTCACCGTATGCAAAGCCACCATCATCAGCAGATATCCTGTCAATCCTCATATCCATACTATCCATGGCATGTATCCTTAAAGGGTCATCAGTGATCATATGAAACTCTGTCTATCTAGAAGAGGTCGTGGCGCTGAAGTCTCCGGCCATATTTGTAGCTTGGCAGCAATATGGAGGGCATAAATAAGTAAAATGGCCTTGAATGAGAAACGCATCTTGTAGCATGGATCGAAAAAGAATGTGGGGTGAGGATTGATAGTGAGGTACACGCTAATTAGAGAAAGTTTAGTGAGGTGCACGTTGAACAAAGGCTGTGGGAGCAAACAATTGTGGAGAAATGGTTCCATTTTGGAAATTCGAAGAAAAAGGGTGGTAAGTATGGCTATGAGGTTAGCGACGTGCGGAAGGCCAATGACCCCATGAGATAATCCACCACATTTTATTGCCCATTGAGGGTGGCATGTGGAATGTCCTTACATCAGTCCAATAGAAAAGCCACTTTGAATAACCAATGATGTTCCAAGCATTTTGTAATGTGAGAAATTGACAAAATCAATAGCTCTCAATTCACAGATCTAGTTTTGGTGAAATTGCTTCATTATGTCCAACTATACAAGATACAATCTTTGACTTTGAACTATTCTATAGTGGAGGACAATTGTTTAACAAAGCTGTATCATTGCAAAACAATACTGTGTTGTGGACAACATGTTACAAATTATGGAGAATTGAAACGTATTTATCAACATGTGGTTGAAAGATATATATAACTTATGAAGCAATTGAATCTATAGGAATCAAGGTTGTCAAACATTTTGGTGAAAGGAATAAGACGAGCACTGTATGTAGTGCTAAATCATGATGCCATGAGTATTGGACGGACTATCTAAGCTGGAGTGATATTGTCACTCATTCATGTTAAGTGCATGTATTATTGATGGATCACCATGCTGTCTTGTAGCTCAGTTCTCTTATTATCTTGGCATCATGTCTTGTAAATTACTTTGTATGAGAAATGAATGATATTGTATGACAGACTTCTAAGTACTCGTGTGGTCAATGATGATGTCTCTTGGGAAAAGTAATAGGCTTCAACAAACACATTTCTATCCAAACCATTGTCCCTCCATGTAAGATGAACAATTTTCCAGCACGTGGTGAGTTGGGCTTGGCCATTGAGGTTCAATTCTATGTGATCCCACAGTTTGATTATACCAAGAAGCCTGTATTATGAATATTTGAATCTAGTGGATATTCTGGTATACCATTTTGTTAGAAGCTGAAGAAAGTTTGCATAAGTAAGCTATGCCGCTTGATCCTTGACACCCCTATGACTCCTCTGCATGTTTAGAGTCCCAAGTACATGCCAAAAAGTAAGGCGTTCCTCACGTTTTTATGCTCATGTGTCTCCATGAAGAAAAGGAGGTAGTCTCTCAAGGGTTTCAAATTGATTTAATCTTTTTTTTTTTGAATTTTAAATCTACCTACTACAAATTGATGCAAAAAAGACATAGTTTTTGTCAAGATTTTGGAGAAAATTTGGGAAAGATGAATGAATTTGAAAAGGAATTCTTTTTATAATCCGATTTGAATTGTGGCTTTTTATCATCATCATCTATAGGAGATTTTGCTGATTCTATTAGAAAATGTGACATTTTATTGATGGCTGAAACCCATGAGTCTTTATATCATCCTCTTCCACATATACAGGATTTTTCTTGGCAACCTGTCGCCCATTTGTGAGAGGAAAAACTTGTCGCGGATCTAGAGGAGTTGCTTGTTTATACAGGGGCGCCGTAGTTAAGATGGTTAAGCAAGATCCTTACGGTCGCTATATTTGGCTTCACATTGTTGGGTCACTTTTGGGGGTACTTCAAGACATTTATATGGCTATATGCTATTTCGCCCCACAGATATCGGCGTTTGCTGATTTTGGTGGGGACCCCTTTCAGGCACTTTCAGACGAAATTGCTATCTTTTCTCAGCAGGGTTACATTCTATTAGCAGGGGATTCAACGTCCGCACAAGCTCCAGACAGACAAAATTTCATGCAAATACTAACATTCTCCGGCTCCATCCTTTGGATATGGGACTAGATCGGATTTCACAGGATGCAGATATTCTAGCTACTTCTTCTGGGGAGCAGCTGATTACTCTTGCAGAGACGCACTCTCTTGCCATCCTGAATGGCCTCACACAGTTGCCCTCCTCATCAACATTTACATGTCTCCTATTTCTGATCACTCACTCTTATGCCTCTCACTTGGACATATAACTCCATCTTCTGACGTCCCATGCTCTTCTTTCACACATAAACGTGCCCCTTTCACTCACAATGGACTTACAAATCACACTACAACCCTGTCCCAATTACCTACTAACTTCCCTTTCACGGCATCAGTTGACCAACAAGCCACTTTCCTCTCTCAATCCCTTTTAACTGCTACTTCCTCATCTTTCCCTACCAAAACGATACCATCTCATAGACGTGTTCACAACTGACGATATGATTCAGAATGCCGTTCTCTTCACAAACAAGAGGTATATGCAAATTACACTCCCCTGCAGTACTCAAACAGCGCCAGAAAGAGTATCATAAAACCACCAGAAAAAAGAAGATAACGTACCTACAATCACTTTGCCAAAGGTTGATCGATTCTTTAGACTCTCCTTCTTCCTCCTTTTTCTGGAGGCACTTCACCAGACACTCCTCGACACGGGCCCCCATAGCAATCGAATCCTGGATTGAATATGTCGCGAAACTATATACCATGGACTCTCTTCCTATCTTACTCTCACCACGACCTGCCCATTGCTCTCTTTTTACTCCACACATGGTCGCCATTAAACATGCCAAACTTCATAATGCTACTAACTATGATTCTATGAATGTAGACTTCCTAAAGCCTGTAGCACACCTTGTTTCTCCCTACATTGCTCATGCTTTTAACACCACTGTGACTTCCGGTTTCCCCATGGCATGGTGTACTAATATCCTCCATCCCATCCTCAAGGCAGGTGATCCCATGAATGTAGAAAACTACCGCACCATCGTGATTGGTCACACTTTGGCTAAGATCTATGGGTCTATATTATCGTCGGTTGCTGGATCCTTTGCTGAGACTGAGGGTTTACACGCTTTGGCCCAAGCTGGGTTCAAAGGCCGGGATACTCTACCTCGAATCATATCTTCTTTTTGAGATGCATTATTGAGGAAGCACGACATAGGAGACAGAGAGTTGATTGCATAGTACAATTGGAGTGAAGCAGGGTTGTCCTTTATCGCCTACTCTCTTTGCACTATATATTGATGATCTCGGGCGGGTTATTCACGAGGAAGGTGGAGAGGGCTGCCCTTTAGCGGACATTATTATACCCATTCTCCTATACGCTGATGATGTGGTTCTTCTCTCATCCTCTGCAGCTGGTTTACAGAGACACCTTCATGCTCTACATTGCTTCTGTTAGCTTTGGGGATTGATGGTTAATACTAAGAAGACCAAGATTATGGTGTTCAACACCAATCGCAACATATGAGAGATGTGGTATTCTACTATGACGGGCAGCCAATTGAGATTGTGACCTCTTACACCTACTTGGGAGTACTCTTTTCTGGTTCAATACTCACCTTTAGACCAACAACCCTCACTAGGCTTTTAAGGGGCATACTGCTCTTGTTCATATGGAGAGATTCTGTTCCACATATTATGTGTAGGACCCTGCTACCAGATGCTTACTATTCTCTGCTATGGTTTCCCCAGTTGCTCTATACTTTGCTGAGACTTGGTGCCCTAATCTATCACGAGATACATGGAGGGATCTTACTCGCATCCAGATTCTCATGCTCTGCCGGATGATTCGGGCTAAGCCCTCTGTACCACATGATATCATATTGACGGATTTTGCTTCCCCGCCCTTGGTTGTCAGTGCTATGTTCCAGATTGTTACCTTTCTTCACAGGATATTAGATCTAGATACTTCCAGATACGTTGTCGCTGCTCTCACTTCATCCCGCACCATTGCTGGACAAGGAGCCAAGCATTCCTAGTATGGCAATGTCTCAACCCTTCTTTAAACATGGGGGATATCTGCACTTGATCTTTCGAACGAGACCAGTGCTTATATCAGACAACAGATTTATCGAAGCTCCGTACGCACTATATGGTCACAACCTGATCCTGATAGGGTCAAGATGCATTTCTATGGCACACATCTATTACAACTGGATGCTATGGGCCTTCCTATTCTTCCAGCATATCTTGCACAACCATTGTCATTTGGTCTGAGATACCATATGGGACAGCTACGAGTCTCTTCTCACTAGCTTGCTATCGAAATGGGTATGGGTAGATACACGGACACTCCCAGATCGCAGAGGATATGTCAGCTTTGCTCTCTTCAGGAGGTGGAGGATGAGTTTCATTTCATCTTTTGTTGTCCAGTATATTATGAGATCAGAGGGCGATACCATTGCTTATACAGAGATACTCCTCTCACGCTGAGATCCTTCCTCGAGTATCCAGACTCCAGATGTGTAGGTCTTCTATTAAGGGAGATGTATACTCTGCGAGCTTCACTTTTACCTTCGCACTTAGATATGGATCACAGTCAGGCTCATACTACCCAATTCTTCCAGAAGCGAGACAGAGAGGATATTTCAGTTGAGGATTTTGAAGTTCCCGTTCGAAGACCGAAGACACAGAGAGTATCACATGCATCTACTAGATCCAGTACTACCAGGTCTTCACGTGCTTCCCGCCAGCCTGCAACACGCTCCACTACTACCATCACTCATTACTTTCAGTCAGCTAGTCTCCTCAGCAGAGCAGGTGGTTAAGCTCTTGCATTGTACCCTCACAAGCTGGTGGTCAAGCTTTGATACTTCTTTTTACAAATTGAGAGATAGATATACTAGTTTTTCTTTCTTTCTTTAGTAAATAAGTCCGTACGCTTACAATGCTCCTTACGATTGTACTCTCTTTTGTCTTATGTACCTTTGGGTACCAAAAGACTTTAATAATCATAATTCTAATTCTAATTCTCTCTCTCTCTCTCTCTCTCTCTCTCTCTCTCTCTCTCTCTCTCTCTCTCTCTCTCTCTCTCTCTCTCTCTCTCTCTCTCTCTCTCTCTCTCTCTCTCTCTCTGTGTGTGTGTGTGTGTGTGTGTGTGTGTGTGTGTGTGCAGTGGCATGCAATACTCAAGGCTATTGGTCTTATAGGCTGTCATTGTTGTCTATAGTCATAGTGACTGAGGGATGCATTTTCATGCTCTAACTTTGACTCTTGTGTGCATCTATTTGAGGACGCCTCATAGAGAAGAAAGATGTGATATGAGACTACAACTAGTCATGAGTGTTGGTAGCGTGGCATACCTCACTTATCAAGTGAAGCATCTCTTTTATTATCAAGGCAATGCACCTTAATTAGCTAGTCCTAAAAGAGGTAGTAATATCTCCTCTTAATGCTCCTTTGTCTCAACCTCCCTCGTGGTGCGCATATGGTAGATCCTATGTTCTTGAGGGGACCTTTGGAAGTGACTTATCTTCACCTACAGCTCAGTGTGAAGAAACCCAAACAAAGTAAACCAAAGACTATATGACATGGCCAACTCCAATTATCATGGTAGTATTAGATCCTCAGTAACATTTATCTCCAAGAAATGTGTTTTGTAGAAAATCTAACTTGAACCTTTACCAGCCTGACCACGCTCTTTGAACATAATAGCTTTGTGGTGTGGATAAATTGCTGAAGGTAGGAGTGAAATCCCTCTGGAAGTTGTGATAAAGAGATGTTGATCGAGTCTAGTAGACATGAAGCCCAAGAAGTCACACCCTTACTTGGAGGGTGCTATTTGCTTCTTCTTTTATGGTTTGTTATACTTATTGTGATGCTAAATCCATGATTGGATAGTACCCTCTAAGAAATCCTAAGGCAACGATATATAGCAAGAATCTCTATGAATGGAACACACACATGCCTCATGAGATGTGTAGAGCATAAATGACTAGTATAAATAGTAAGATATTTGCAAAGGCTAGTAGAACTACCTTCGTGTAGCAAGAATCAACCACATTTTACAAAAATACCAGTAACACCATGAATAGG
Organism: Diphasiastrum complanatum; assembly: GCA_029204225.1. Taxonomy (NCBI): domain Eukaryota; kingdom Viridiplantae; phylum Streptophyta; class Lycopodiopsida; order Lycopodiales; family Lycopodiaceae; genus Diphasiastrum; species Diphasiastrum complanatum. The sequence continues at coordinate 49,582,667 of CM055093.1, forward strand.
CGTCTTTAAAAAAAGAAAATGGATTTGGTGCTATTTATGGAGACCATGAGTAATAAGTAGTATCTTAGCAATAATGTGTTTCAAACGTGCTAGTGAACCCAAGTTCGCCGTATGGGCTTTGTTACGGACACATAAGTCCATATGACGGTCATTACATGCATCACCGATAGATACATTACTATAGTGGCATCAAGCATGGAATACCAAAAGGAGTTATTCACATTCCAGCAAGCTTTAAGAATACCATTGTTACCGTTACAGATGTATGAGGACAGGTTGTTTCTTGGTTACTTGTACTTTACTTTCAATAACCGCATGTTATTTGATGTTATTATTACTGGACACGCACCTTTTATTATTTTTGATAGGCCTTGGGGACACTATTTCACATGGTTCCTAGTTTGGGCCTAATGAATTTTCATGTTTCCCTCCAGTTAATTGAAGGGAGGTAAATTTTGCTTAGTATATATAGCCACTAAGGCAGTTGAGTTGTTAGCTTATGATTTGAAAAATTTGCTTGCTATTATTTGGGGTTTTGAATTGGACTTCTATTAGTTCTCAGGTAGAGAACCTTCATGAGCTATCCTATTGTCTCTGATGCGATTAACTGGCGGTAAATACCAAACGTTAGAAGCAATAGGGAAGAAAGATACCCCAAACTAAATGGTTTGGTGTTACAGCTTTCACTCCCTATCCTAGTTGTTTACTGTTTTATGCACAGATGTACTTTTTGTAAACACATAAATGGCCAAGTCACGGGCCTGTGGTGACTTTTGTAACAAATATGTAAAAAACTGTTATTAGAGCCTCTACGCCTTTGAGTCGCATGTTGAGCTTTGGTGTAGGTACTAGGTCATTAATTACGAGTGGTTGGATTGACCTCCTAACAAGTAGGAGAGTTGACTAGACAATGGGACACGTGTCATATGCTCATTGGGACACTTGGTCCAGTGAATGAGCAACACATGTTAGGGTTGACCAGTCAAACATGGCACGTGCCGTATGCTCATTGGGACACTTGGTCCAGTGTATGACTGACACATGAGAGCCTACTCACTTGCCTATGTGTCAGGTATTGCCAAGTGGTAAGTGTCGACTATGGATGGAATTGACCATGTGTCGACGTTAGGAAGGGTTGGGGTTAAGGGGTGCTTGAGAATTGTGCATAATTGAGCCTAGAGAGAGGCATTCCTCATCATAATCTATGCAACAAAGGTTGGGAGGAGACAAGGCAGCCAGCTCCACCATGTTTCATGCTTTGTGGTGTTATGTGCATGTGCAGATCTATGTGTACTTAATGTGCTATGTTTAGACTAAAGTTTCAGATTGGATCAGCTAAACATCTGGCCATTGTAGCGAAAATTCATGTAGAAAATGAAGATTAGGCTTTCTCCCAAAATGAACGATAGCGCGTCAAGTGAAGATGGATCTACATTGTGGTAGCTGGTGCCCTTCTCCTACCAGAAAAGCGCTTTGATTCCAAAGTATGAGCAAAATCCCACCTTCCAAACATGGAATAAAGCACCTGAGAACAATCATAAACTTTTCATAACACTCTCTTCAAGAGTCTATTGATAATGAGTTGGATAAGCTGCTCAACTTCAAGCTAAGTTGATCCGAGCTAAGTGCTTAGTGCTAATCATTCAACCAAGCTAGAATTAAGCTTTTGGCCTATTTATAATTTCTGAGGCCATAGGGAATTCAAGTTAGGTCTGGAGGCACAATAATGGCCATATGATTCATCAATGACTTCAATAAAAGCTAGCTATTAAATGGACCCAAGGCCCCAAAGTATATGGTGTAATTGACAATTAATAAAAAATGCTGACCCATGGTTCATATCAATGTCTTTATCTATGGTATCTGGTTTATAATTACTACTGTATTTCATATTGTTTTCATGCTATGAATGATAGCCTCGGGCGGCGGGCCTTGTTGAATTTGTCATTGGATTGCTATCACTAATTTCTGTTTCTTTTTTCAAGTCTATCTGATGTCGTTTCCCTGATATGGCACCAGCATGATTTCTTGATACACAATGCTAAACCTCCTGAGAGGAACACTTTGCAGTAAAGTTAAATTTTTTATTTTGCTTCAAACACTTGAAGTTCATATTTTTTTGTGTAATTGTCTGGGATTTGTGACATGTTAGATTAACAGGTTCTTTCAAAAAACTTGCGTTTGTCATGTCTTTTCACGTGGATTTATATTTCCTTCCTTTTTTGTTAGTGTTACCGTCTGCAATAGGCCATGGCCTTTTCTAAGTCTTATTATGGCCTTTAGTTGTCTTGTTAACTCATGAACATATGTGGAATAACAGATTCTTTGTACTGCATATTCAGTCTCTTTTATTCACATCCTTCTTGGCAAGCCATCTTAGTCTGTTCCGACTCCAGAATGATCATAGATTTTTAAGGGTTGCAAATTATTTGCTAATATTACATAGAGCTTAGTTGCCCGTTCCGTTCCGGAACGATGCCCAAAAAAAAATAAAAAAAAAATACGTTTTTTTAACAAAGGATTTAATTAAGATAAATAATCAAAATAATCAAATGTATATCAATATCGTTCTGACCAGGAACGTTCCGGAACGTTCGGAACAGTTCGACCCATTTTCGTTGGAACGGGCTTCTAGGACGTAGAGGTATCGAATGCATGTCATGTTTATCCTGAGTTTCTTTGAAGGAAGAGCCTGAATCGATGGTTAAGTAGTTTATTAGAAATGGAAAGGACCGTTTGACTAATATTTGATCTCTGGACGTCTTATTTGGCTCCCTAAGGGAGTGCACGGTCAAGGTAAAATACGCTTTGCTATGAGGGGTCTAAGAAATTCGGGTTTTTTTATTTATTCTTTTGGATTCGTTAATGGCAATACAGCATGTTTTAGCTTAATGCTTCAAATCGAACTTTCTATTGTCTCTAATATATCCACTTATGGATGTTTATTTTGCGAGACATTGGGAACATATGAATCAGCTTTCTCTTGTAACTAACTTGTCACTAGTTGGATTGATAGAAACGTGAAGAAGCGATTTGCGAAGCCTTGGCAGATGTTGGAGACTCATCTGATGAAGTTGAAAGTGGTAAGCAATAGTGATTGTAAAAATAAATTCAAGGTCTTCTATTAGCTGTGTGCAATCAGTTTCAGTGGGAGCTTAGGATTATTCAGAATAACCTGACCCTTATTGTACAGTATTGAGCTAAATAAAAGGTTTTTTGTTCCTTGTTTTGCAGATGAAGGCCATCATCTCTCATCCCGTACACAGTCTGAGGACCAACAAACAGGACTTAGGTGCAGAGATGATGTCTCAGATCATCATGGTGACAGTGATAAAGAAGGTTCTACTGGTGATGAAAAAATTGATGGATCATACAGCGAACCTGATGAAGAACAACTGGCTGCTTCTGGGGAGGAGGATGACCAGCATGCAGATGGTGATGGATGATGTAAAGTTCATGGAAGTTGAACCCACGAATGATCTGCTTCTGCTCTGGAGGGTGGGGTGCCAGGTTTAGTCATTGAAATACTTAATTGTTTCACACTGTCACAGGATGAGCTCAGCTTTTACTTTTCGTTCTTCTGCAGAGCATGAAAGACAACTAACAGTTCAGGCTACTTGATCATTTTGCAACGGACCTGCTTGACTCTTTTCCGTATGTGATAAGTCTTTTCACTGGCAGAAGATGTTTCACGCTCCTGACATTGTCTGGCACTTATGGACTTGCATTTTGTGGATGTAGAAAATTCTCATGTTGCTGGAGTCCACAGATTTACATGATGTAGTCTTACGATGAAAGTTTCAATTGGAAATTTTGTTTCACCTTATATGAAGGAATTTTTGTTTGATGTAGACCTTCTGACATGAAAAGAGAATATCAGTTATCACCATTGACAATGATCTTTTATTGGTGGTAATAGTGTCAAAAGTGCTACACCAATTGTTGTCAAGAACTCCGAGTTAGTCTGTGAAACAAATTTGAAGATGTTGTATGTCTTCGCTGACGTGGCAGAAGCAATTTCATGAATTTAGGAACATTTTGATTGAAAACAAAGTAAAGGTTGGCAGTCTTTGACTAGTTCCTGGGATCTACTATTTTCAAGTATGGGTTGGACGTTCTATCTTGGCATGCTTTACATGTGACTATATTTTTCAAGGGAGTGTTCACTAGCCAAACGTTCTGTGTGCATGTCAGTGTTTTTTTTGAGGCATATCGTGTTCATTATAAGGTGAGACCTTGAAATCTGCTCCCCTGAAAGATTTCGGGGCACTTATATGCAGGTAGTGGCTGATTGATAAGATCTTAACATACCTCACCCTTCACAATATTGACTAGTGCCACTTCTATAACCTTAACATACCTCCTTGACAATAATATGCAATCTAGCATGTCACATCTATAGCTAGACATGGAAATCTAATTGAGTTGTAATTACATTCTTTGTTTATTCACATTCCATCTCAAAGGAAATTGGACCGTCGGTTTTGGAAAAAAATGTTATCTGAGGTTCGTTTTGGAAGCATGAGTGAATTTAGCTTTGAGGAAGAAGTCAAACGTTAGCCTAAGTCACGCAATCAAGGGCTAGACATTTGTGTAGGTCGATGGAGCCTAGAACATCATATGTACCATTCGACATCCTTGAAGAAACTTTTTTAAATTGATCTTGGTTTGCCTTGATTAGGAGTTCCCATGGGATGATATGGCTTGAAGATGTGATGATGCATCGGTAATCCTATGTCTCTTGATGAGGTTTGAAAGAGGTGTGATGTTCTTAGTTCATTTTGAACAGGTTTTCTTGGTTTCAAAGCTTCTAGGTGATGTTGAATGAGCTCATTTGGAGGGTGGCCAACCAACAAGTCAACTAAGGTGCGATCATATATCGTCAAGCAATCTACATAGCCAAACTGCTTTTTATGTATTGCTGCCGAGAGCATGATACTTAACTTTTCTCAAAGATAAAATCACAATGAGTTGCTAAAAGTATAACATGCTCCAAGAGATCTTTTGTCATCTATATTACATGTCCAATTTGCATCGGTGTAACCTACCGAAATTGGTGTTTCACGTTAATCATATCTCAATCCGTACTTTAGAGTACCATGAATGTTCTTGATGATTTACTTGGAAAATTTTCAATGTGTTTGTCTAGGTTTTTACATAAATTCACTAACAACATTGACAAAATATTTAATATCAAGATGTTTGTGTGTCAAATATATCAAACTAGTCGTTAGTTGCCTTTACAAGTAGGAAACTATTTTCTCATGTCGTCATATGCAGTTAGTACTTATATCCATTGGTGTGTCTAATGATTTGCAATCTTGCATATTAAACTTGTAATACAAATCTTGTGTGTATTTGCATTAAGAAAAGTAAATTTTTTTGGTGCCACACTTCAATGCTAAGGCAATAATGCATCAACTCCAAATGGCTAATATCAAAAGCATTGGACAATTTTAATTTGATATGATCTATCAAATTCTGATTGTTTCCAATAATGGTTAAATCATCAACGTATAAGACAATGAACATATAATCTTGCTCTAGAATATAAAGGCTAGGACTTGCTATACTCTTTATCATTTCCCTTTGTTTGACGTGCTCATCGATAGATGAGTGCCATTTTTGCGGTGTTTGCTTCAATCTATAAATAGTTTTTTGAGCTTGCAAATAACATGTTTTTCTAATGGTATCAAGAATCTCAAAATCAATGTCTTCTTGTTGCTCCAATTTCCTCGCAACTTAACATGCCTTTGAATACTTGTTGACTTGCCCATTCGCAAGTGATAGGCACCTTACAATTAGGTAGCTCAACCAAGTCCTAACTCAGGCTCTTCATTATTGCATCCATGTATGTATCCATATTTTCTTGCCAATTTTTTGTTCCCTTGTTTCTTTGAAAGACTTCGGTTCTTGTGTTTTAAGTATTGAACCCATCAAGGCTAGATTCATCTCTAACTTTTATACCTTCAAGTATCACTTGGGTAACCACTTTGGAGTCTCGCAATAAAATACTCCCCAATATGAAATATTAGGTTTGCTTTTAGTAAATGCTTTATAGGATGCCATACCTTTCATGGACTCAAAGGACATCTATTCAACATATGAATTGCTGTGCTAGAAGTTTCTTCTTAAAGAGTATTTGTTAACTAGCAATTTTCACAATTGATCTATTTTCTTGTTCCACAATTTTGTTTGATGTGGTTAGTATGCATAAGTCAAGTATACCAATTATTGAAACGAACATAAAAGCCATGTGTACTTGCTCTACCATTATCGAACCTTCCCTAAACCACGATAGAGTCTAGTTAGGTCCGTAACCAAGGACATCACAATCTTTATACCTTAAAAACACTTCTATTCTAAAAAATAGAAGTCATAAAAATTTCTTTTCAAACTCTCAACGAATTTGCAAGAGTCATCTAGTTCAGTTCTTCTTTTCGAACATACCACCTATTTAATAACATATGATTTCTCAATTTCTTGCATCTATTGTCTAACACTTTATTGGGTATAAAAGGAATACACAAAAATAATCTTCTAGTCCCAATTTGAGTGAAACAAGCTATCATCCAAGATTCAATCAATCAAGATCACAAATGACAAGAGAGTATACACAACAAACTTGGAAATTGCATTGACTCACAAAGGAGTATTCATAAATCTAATAAAGGTTAAAGCTCTAATAGGTACTAGTCCTTTAAGCCTAGCAGTCTAGAAAGAGAAAATATGTGCACACTTTATCATTACCATTTTAACTCTCCTCAATGACTAATGTCCACAACATTAATCTAGTTCATGGAACAAATCTCCATGCTAGGATGTTTGCTTTAAATTTCATCTTAAAATTGATTAAATTAAGTACTCTATACAAGACAAAATCAAAATATCGCTCTCTTTTATCAAACTCTAATAAAAAAAAAAAAAAACTCAACTTATCTCTGCTTAGGGATTTGCTGAAGATATTAGTCATATGTATTGTAGTGCTACAATGAGTCACAATTTTGAAATTTTATTCGCTATTCACTTTTAAATTTGCTATGTTTGGCATAGTTATCTTATCTTGAAATTTCTTAAACTTTAAGTTTATTCTCATTGAATGTGTCTTTTTTTAGGTGTGGACATCTGTTAATGAAAATTTTGAAAAGTAAAAATGTTGAGATTAGAGGTCAATCTACACCTGCATCAACAAAATCCAAAAAAAACTAGACTTTGCCTCTTCAACACCAAAGCCCTTTGTCATTGATATGAGAGTTATTGAGTGAAAAATATGCAAGACATTAACTCCATAGAGGTAGTTGTCAATGTTCTTTCTAGAGTTGTAAATTTCATGGTAAAAACCTTTGAAAATTATCAAAAGTCATGCTTTTTGAAACATCATTTGAAGTTGTCCTATTAGTATGAGCAAAAGGAACGAGTTGTAGAGGTCGTGTAATGCCAAAAATTGTTTGATGGAAACAATAAAGGGATTCTTGATGGAACTGATATAGTTCACTTAGTAGTCTTTTTGGTCTCTTGATCAAAATATAGAACATCTATTTTGGTAGCTAGAGGATTGTGCACCATTTCATCAAAGTTTCATGGTAATATCCCTCTAGGACCCTTATAGACTATTTATGATGCCTCTTTGAGAGGTCTAAGAAACAAATATCCTTTGGAAAATGCGGCCTCCTACTAGTTTTTTTGGTTATTCTATGCTCGCACATGTGAAGCTAAGGTGACAAGCTGACATAGCAGGCCTCTTGAAATCATGTTCTCCCTCTAAACTATGCTTTACAATGACTAATCTGGAACTCTATAACTCAAGTTATTTCCATTTAAAATTTGACAATTTTTTTAGTAGGAAGGATTCCCTAATTCCGGAAGGTGAACTGGTTGAGTTAGAGGATCTGTCTACCTTTGTTCCTAACGTACTTGAAAAAGTGGTTGACGTTTGTCGTCACCAATTGAGAAACCGTTTGGTTTTAGAATTTCTTGTACGTTGGAAAGGCAAGTCAGATGATGAGGACACTTGGGAGAGAGAAGACTACTGAAGACTGAACTTCCCTGGTTTGCTCCCATTAAGAGGAGACTCTTAAAGGGGGAGGGAATGTTACATACCCATAAGGGCATGCAACAAGAAAGAAGAGCAATAGGAGACATATTTAGATTAAAAAATGAAAATCACAATCACAGAAAATAGAAAGATATTTAAGGTATTAGGTCATAGAACAATAACTCACAAGATCATCTTCATCGAAACCGACCATATTTTATGTTGTGTCATGGCCACCACTAGACTCTTCAGTTCTCACTAGTTCATGATGAATCCTTGGTGGATACATTTTCTAAATCTCCAAAAATTCTTCTTCACTTGGCAAGGTTTCAGAATAAGCTTTTTATTTTTCCATCATGGCATCCAATGCCTCCTTACCAGATTTTCAGTTGCCATCAGTCACAATATCAATCTCGGGCTCGAGATCATCATAATCATAATCATAATCAATGATATCAAAAAATTCTAACAATTTTTTTGAAAAAATTGAGAAGATTTCATCTTCTCTCAAATCAAAAACATCTTCAATATCATTGAACGATATATAATGATCACTATTTATAATGTATATAGAAAGATCCAGTAAATTTTTCTCCCAAAAAGGAGTTTCTGAAGATTTAAAATCAGACAAAATTATTGAGCGACAAGTGGTCTGCTCATATTCAGATGCTATTCCAGCTTCAGCTTCAACACCTATATCAACATCATCTTCATCTACATCCATTGGAACAGATGAAAGGATGTAGGTAAACCAAATGAAGATGAACCAACAGGCTCATCTTCTGGTACTTCAACAGACATGAAAAAAATTAATGCCATGCCTTTTATAAGAAGACGACATTCTCTTTTGTGAATACTATAATGAGTAATTCTTTTGAAGCTGTCACAATTGTCTATATCTATATGAGAGGTTGTAATTACATGACCAAATTTATCAAAAAGATCAACAAGCTGAAAGTGATTCTCATAAACTAACTTATCAATATCAAAAGTAGAAAAGAAAAGGGAAATAAAGTAATCTATTTGTTTGAAGGGAATTTCAATGATAGCTAAGAATTCCCTCAGCTTATCCTCGAAAGATGTAGAGGTAGCCATAGTACTATTTGTAAAGTAAAAAAAAAATACCAAGTATCATTTCAACATGTGTAGACATGAGCGCAACCAAAAGCAATAAACAACGCACGTTGATTCGATATTAACAAAAAACAACCTTATATTGATTGAACGCGCAATGGAGAATGATGGTAGTAGACCTGTAGATGATATCGGTTCAATGAGCAAGAGATGTGCACTCGAACGCAAGATACCTAGAATGCACGTTGAATCGATACATGAAGGAGAACAGGGGGTGCAAAGGCTGCATGAAAAAAGATAGTAAAATGAAAAAAATACTTTGAATTGAGGCCACATTTGTATATATAGAAAAATGGCCTAAATCCTAGACGTACACTTGTCAAATATTCAAGGGTAGATAGGGCAAAAAAATGGTGACCTATTCAAAACGTACACGCGGGGTTAAAATGCACGCACATTTAGTAGTCATCATTACACTAGTTGGCATGAAATTCCATAATTTATGGGCTCAAAATTCAAGGCATTCGCAATATGACACGTAGCAAAAAAAATATTTAAAAAGTATATTACGGATTTTCACCAGATCCTATAGTTTATGGACACTGTCTCCAAGGCTGACTTGACTTGAGACATACTCAATGATGATTACAAATTTTAATGAAGGCATTAATCATTGGCTATGCGCCCCATCCCCCCTCCTCTTATATAAACGGAGATTCCAAACATAAAAAAATTTCGAACCTCCTCGTTCACTCGCTCACTCTCTCAGTCGCTCACTCACTACATCCTAATATCGATTCAGCACGCATTCAGCAATCACCCTCACCTACATCCTCTACTCTGCGTGCTCACAATCGATACTCCAACATCCTATATTATTCTCTAATCCTAATATTGTTTCAACGCGTGCATACTTACCTCTCCTGCACTACTTAAGTCTCTCTGCACGTTCAACAGATACTAAGTGAATTAGAAAATAAAGATAATATGTTAGGAGATGATGTTGGAGTGGGGATGATTCGGTATTTTCTAGAATATTTTTGTAGAATTAGAACTATTGCCTATTCATTTTCTAAATAATATTCATTATCCCCAATTTAAAGAGCGCGTTGAAACGATATCTCATTTTTTTTCATTTTCAAATTTCTAATATTGATTCAACGTGCACTTGCAATCTTTGTAAGATTTCATTCATATCCTTGCATGCTGAAACGATATCTCATCATATTTTAGTACGTTAACACTTTTTTTTTTTTTGTGCAGTCCTCCCAACAACAAGATAATGTTAGTTGCGGATGGTATACAACCTTCAATACAAGATCATTCTTTATGTGGCTTGCTCAACAGGACTCTATTCCAGATATACGGAAGGTCACATATTTATTTAGGAAATTTTCGTGAATCTATTATTGCTAGTCATGAGATAGTCTTTGTCATATTCCTGACATATGTTTCTAATCCAAGTTTTTTTTTATGAAATTTGTTTTCTTAGTTTTCCTGCATGCCAGTCATGCACAGAAAGTTTTATACAAATATATTGAGATCTTTAATTTGGATGGATCTTCAAAATTCTATGGATCTTCAATTTTAATGGATGTTCCTATGTCTTTGCATTTTAATTTATATGCTCTTCCTGCCTTGCTCTTACCTGCACAACAAAAATAATTTAATTTCATATATCTTGTAAAACTGATTCACTAAGAAGTAGAAAAACTGAAAATTTCCATATGGCATAACGTACCTTTACACCATTGAATTGAAATTGACAGTACTGAGGTAGATCGAATTGCAAGATGTCTATCTTGATCGAATGTTAATGAGACACCAATCTTCCTCTATTTCAATTGTAGCGAGAGTGTTGTCATTTCTTTTTACCATTATTTGAAGTTGCTCTTGATGGTTTATTCCAAAATCTTGATCAAGTGGCTTCCACTCATTTTTGCATTTTATCCATCTTAGTACAATACAGTAGCAAAGTGAGCATTTGTTTTTCGATGTGATATCTAAATGTCATTGATGAGTTACATACTCTACACTCAACTTGCTGATTTTGTTTCATATCCCAACCATCATCCAACAACTCGACGATTATTTCATCACTCAAGTCCTTACAAATAAACATTGTTTTCGTTTGCCAAATATTGCATTTGGAAAAAAAATCAACAAAAATAGAAAAAGTGAGATACCAACTTAATCTATTATTCTTTGAACCAGTGCTAGATCTTAATATACTCTGAATATCCATATAAAGTCTAGATCAAAAACTTTCTAAAATTGCTGAATCTGGAGAAATCCATTCCTCACTCAAAAATTCTGGTAGAGTTTATGGCTCTAATCTACCCACTAAACCATTTTTATCAAGAATATAGGTGTAATCATAAAAAAAAACTCTCGACTCTAAAAGGGATTTTGGAGATCAACCTCTATATTGTAAAATACCAATATCAAAATGTATGACATCAACTATTCATGCAATTGATTGAACTGATTGCCATTCAACGAAATTTGATGGATACAAATCTGCAAAACCAACAAAAATATCGTGAGAAATTTTTTTTAAGAAAAAATGAATGACGACCCAAAATATGTCTATGGAAGCTATGAACAGAGAGAACAAAAAGAATCGGAGGTATACCTAAGAATGGCAAGAAGTTCCTAAACTACAAGGATTAGTTAACTACAATTTATGACTATTGGCATCAAATCAACCTCGAGTATACAAAGACGGGCAACAAAAGAGTATTCGTGCAATAATAGTGGTCAAATCACAATCGTTTGTTCTACCCGGTGGGATATTTGAAAATCACGAAAATTTGGCCGGGAAAGGCAAAAACAATGTTTGTCTGTCAACCACTGTTACAGTTCATCACAGATGGACACCATTGACTAGGACACATTAGCATGCGAAGTCAAAAAAAGCATCTTGACAAAGGGCCCATTTTTGAGTTCTAATATCCCCTAATGATAATCTCGAGAGAGGAAGAAAGTTCGCTTGGAGATCAGAAATCGTCAACTAGCCATCCCCAACCTCGGAATCTCCAAGAGCAGTTCAACATGGCTGCCAACAATCCAAACCAACTTCAAGAGAATCCAGTACCACCTGAGGCCTTGGGATCCCAAATGATCTCCAATCCCCTAGCCTATGCCATACCATTACCAGGAGCTATCCCACATAACCGACGAGCTCCTAGACTCGATCTACCACAGTACGATGGTACTACCAACCCAGCACGCTATTTCTAGATTTATGAGGAAGCATGTGAATTCTATGGAGAGACAACTCTAGAAGAAAAACTCAAACTCTTTAGTATGACCCTCACCGATGCTCCCTCACTGATGCTGCTCACGAGTGGTATTTCAACCTTGAGCATCACGTACGAAAGTGGGAATCTCTCAAGGACTCATTCGTTAAAAGATTCAAATCTTCTAGATTCCTTGAAAGCCCATTCTTGTTGCTTAGTAAGATCAAGATGAGAAAGGGCGAGAGGGTGCGTGATTATATCAAGCAACTCAAACATCTTAAAACTGAATGCCTGCTCACTTAGCACTTGATCAGGCCATGCTCATATAGTTTATGGACGGCCTCCCAAAATCTATTAGGCATGAACTTAGACTGCTAGAAACCTACACTACCTCATGTGATGCTATGGATGATGCTATCAATGAAGAAGACGAAGGCTCTGACGAAGAATATGAATCCCAATGTTCGCGAGCCATTGTTATTGACCAAAGCCATAGATTCCAAGGTGAAGGATCCTCCTATGATGTTGCCACACAGTTGTTGTTGCAACGACTTGAGACCATGAATATAACCAACCAGGCACAGACGAATAAGCTATCCAAAGACTTTGAATAGAAGCTGAAAAATACCACACCTGTTCACAGATTGCAACCATCTACAGCTCAAGCAGATCAGCATTCAGCACAGAGAGCGATCCTACTACTAACTACTAGATCAAAGAACAATCAAGAACTAGATTAGCTACTGAAACTAAAACCAGATTCAAGAAACAAGAAACAAGATTCCTAGCAGCATTTAACACTCTAGGAATCAAGAAACACATATTACCTGATACCTAAATTATCCAAGAACATCAAGAACTAGAATGTCAAGACTATGCAAGATTTACACCACATTTCTAGCCTCTATAGTTTACTTGAATGCTGATTTCTACAAGATTCCACAAGCAAGAACTGAAGCTAATCCACAACTAAGCAAGAACAAGAAACAAGAACCTAGTTAATCCACAAGCAAGGAATCAAGCATGCTCATAGAAATATCACTCAAGATCATTGCCATGAACAAGGAGCTTAGTGATCTTCAAGAACTCGTGGAGGATCCTCTTTATTAGCTCAAGAGAACTTGAAAATACAATCAAAGCTCCCTCACAAGAGGGGGGGGCCTTAAATAAGCAAGAAGGCTGCCCATGTGGAGCCCATGTGGCGATTCCACTAAATTAGAAATTACATGTGGAATTTGTCCTTCCACTAGAGGTCACCATCAAAAGGTGGCTCACTCTTACTATTTTAAGGGGGGTCTACATTTATTACAACTATTCAAAGAAATGTTACTAGCTCCTACATGGTCATTCCTTCTTTGGGATACACCATGTGGCTCACATAGTTAATCACTATCTTCCTAGCTAGTATTTCCTCGGCTCTCAGCTTCTTTTGCTCTCTTCCTTCTGAGACCTCCTCGATCATGGGTGAGAGATAACTTATGTCTTCAGCTTGGCTCGGCACTAGAGAATCGGCTAACATTACCCACCCCTAATTTGTTGCAGGACCCACTACAACACCGGTGATGTCTTTCGCTTGGCACTTGGAAAAACGTGGATTTTCGTTCGCTTCCGTAAAACCAAGTGCTTATTATCCGCAAAATTTATTCGCCAGAATTGGAAGTCCCTCAATTGGCCGCTACATACCAGCCCTCTTGAGCACTTCTTGTGAATCTTGTTCGTCTCGTCGTCGCACCGTCTACCTTCGCTCGCTCATCTTCCGGCCCAGGGCTTCAAAAACTTGGAAGCGAAGCTTACTTTCGAAATTAAGGGGCCCCAAATATTCTCTTATTTTTTCTACGAAGCCCATTTTCTGCCAGTCTTCCACCATGGTCACATAGCTTGACGACATGAAGGCCGCTTTGTAGTATAGCCTGGCCATCATCTCATGGTCTTCTTCTGATTGGAGGGCTGTGTTTGGGTTGATCCTAATGGGATCCAAACCTCGATCCCAGCAACACTCTTGCTGCATCAGGAAGGCCATGGATCTGCAATACTCGGCACTTTCCTGCATGCAGAGATCAGCACTTGACTTGTATTTGTGCCCGAAGTCTAGTAACTGTAGCCTCAGATCATCCGGGGAGGTTCTCTTTGTAATTCCCGGAATGACTGGCCAGTTTACTGACTCCACTTGAGGCTTTTCCATCGGCCATGGGTCTCTGCGTTTGAACGGCATGTAAAAAGGATCCACTTGCTTCCATGCCGGTGCCCTCAAATATTCCTGGAGTCGCCTGCTATCCTTCAGGACTTTGCTTCGCCATTCTGGCTGCGGTTGTAGTGCGACAATGATCTCGGCCCTGGTGGAGTATTGGCTTTGATCGATGTCTTCTTTGTCGCCCCTCATATTGGGAGGGTATTTCAAATCTCTCTAATTCCCTTGTATTAGCCAGTTTTCTTCTAGGCCAGGTAGGGGAAGTTGTTCTACGCAGCTGGGGCGGCCTTGCCAGATAATCATCAAGGGCCTTGGTGCCCGTGTCTTTCTCTTTTGCTCGCTCGCTTGTCGATGGCTCATCTGCACCCATGTCTGGCTTGGGAGAGAATCTTCTTGTCTCCGGTTGGTCAGCCAGGAAGTCATCATCGGCTCCAATGTCTGTGCTAGTTTTCGGAAGGTCGGGGATGGAGTGATCTGGGGAGAGGGGTGCGGGGGTGAACGGTTTAGGAGGAGGCGGAGATAATAGGTTATACGCAGCACCGGGGGAGTGGAGTTGTTGGAGGAACTCGTCCCGTCGGGCTTTGTAGGTGTCAGCTGGACCTTTTGATGGGCCCATTATTTGACTAGGAGGTGATGAAGAAAGGGGAGATGGAAGAATTGGGTAAGTTGGAATGAATGTTTCAGAGAAATTAAATGCGGATAGGAGGAAGGGTTAAAGGTGGGAGGGGGTCGGAGAAAGCTCATGGAAGTAGCACCGGCTCTTTGGCCACCCGATCCTGAACTACCGTTTGATGGGTGGATTTGCCCGTCCTGATTCCCTGCTCCATCATTCCCATCATCGTCTCGTGGCTTCGTTATGTGAGCACCTACTTGGGCCTTGCACGTCGTGTCCCATAATTGGTTCACCTTGTCCAAGACTTACTACAGGGCCTTCGTTGTTTCTTCCAACTGCTTCTGGGACTCCAGGATGATCTTCTCTTGTTTCGCCACAATGTTTTCAAAATTCTTTTTATCGGCCTCTTGCTCTTGGATCAGCCTTATGTATTTCTCCATCCAGATGGCTGAGGCCTGTGGGGCCTGGATTTGAATGTCCTTGGGCTTGACTGGAGGAGCATTGACTGTCATTGCACCCGATGATTCGTCTCGTACTTGGTCGATTTGGACCATCTGGTGCTTCAGTTGCTGCTGGACCTCTTCCAAGGTGGATTTCTGCCCGGCCATCATGGATCTGCTTTGTACTGTCTCTTTTTCTTTTTCTTTGGCCATCCTTTGATATCGCGCAATCTCTTGGTCTTGATGTTGGACCTTGCTCTTTAGAACTTGATGTTGGCTCACCAACCAATGCATGTGGTAGCTCGTTTCGGATAGGCCAATCATTGAGCGTTTGGCTGCTTCAGTGAGCTTTTCAAGGTTAGAGAGGGTTGGGTACTGATCTGGGGTGTGGGATGGTGAGGCTAAACCAAAAAATAGACGTGGTGTTAGAACTGAAGATGGAGGTGGAGGTGGAGGTGGAGGTGTCTGACTTCTTCCTGGCCGCTTCCCCTTTTCTGGTTCGTCATCGCTTATCTCCATCTGGTCCGCAGTATCAAAATATTGAGATGTGTCCAATATGTGGACTTGTTGGGCCTGTGATTGTTGATCTTGTGACTGTTGGGCTACTCCCGTGTCTTGGGGACTGGATATCCCCACTCCTCCTCCCCCCCCCCCCACAACTTGTGCCAGTGGTGGTGTTGGTGGCGTTGGCATTGTAATCAGTGTGGGTGGGGTGGTGGCCTCATCTGGCTGACTTGGGACTTGAGGACTCTATTGTGTCAGGTGCCAGTGTGGATGTAGTTGCTCCATCACCCACGTCGATGAGATGTGAGGGTGACGAGTGTTGTTGTGATGCTGTGGACGAGCTGCCACCATCCCGCCTGCTGGTACCAAGTCTGCATCTCTTTAAGGTCAAGCTTGCACAGCTGGATGTCGAGCTTGCTTGCTTCAAGATCATCTAAACTTGAACTGGGGTTGGACGACATGGTTGGAAAATGGAAGAAGGAGGGTTCTGGAAAAACTGCTTCGGTTGAGAGCTGAGACAGTGGAAAGGGCGTCGGTTGAGATGTGAAGGGTTGGGCTCCGGTTGAGATCTGATGGAGTGGCTTCAGGTGAGATGTGAAGGGTTGGGCTCCGGTTGAGATCTGATGGAGTGGCTTTGGTTGAGATCTGAAGGGTTGGGCTCCGGTTGAGATCTGATGGAGTGGCTTCGGTTGAGATGTGAAAGGAGGACTTCGATCGAGTGTTGAAGGGGGGGGCTCCGATTGAGATGGAAAGTGGCGGTGCAAAATGGTTCGAAAAGTGTGGGGGGAGGTATGTATGAACGAGTTTGGAAAGAGAGTTATGTGGAAGATGGCTGTGTTGGGTAGAGCGGTGTGGGTAATGAAGTAAAGGTGGGTGAATAGAGTGAGGTTGAGTTAAGAAGATGGCGAGTGGAATAGGAGGAAGTGGAGGTGTTTGACAATGGTTTTGGATATGTATCTTTCAGGGATGAAGCAGGTTGAAGGTGTATGGTTTGTGATTGTGATTGTAGGATGTTCAATAGTGTGACAAGAGCGTGATAAGTGCTCGTGTGACACTACCCCTCAGACGCGAAACTTGAGATATAAGATATTCTGCTGGCAATGTTTGTGTTGAAGGTTTCGGTGATGGCGCTCATAAGGGAGTGATAACGATGGTGCGAAGATGATGACGGACGGATTGAACAGTTGAGCGCCAGGATCGATGTCAAGAGCAGAAAGATCGTCGCAAATCGTCATCAGAAAACGCTTTAACTTCTCACTTCGCTGAGGTGCGAATGGCTTCGGTGAGAGGGCATTTATTGTCGCAATCGTCTGGTTGCAAGGGAGATGGGACGTGGTAGTTCGTAAAATTTGAATGTATGTCTTCCGATCGAGATTCGAAGGAAGGCTCTGGTCGAAATCTTAAGGAACTGCTTCATTTGAGATCTGATAGAACCGCTTTGGTCGAGATCTGAAGGAAGGCTCTGGTCTAGATCTGAAGGAATTGCTTTGGTCGAGATTTGACAAAGCCGCTTCGGTCGAGATCTGAAGAAAGGCTCCGGTCGGGATCTGAAGAAACTGCTTCGGTCGAGATTTGATAGAACCGCTTCAGTCGAGATCCGAAAGAAGGCTCCAGGCGAGATCTGAAGGAACTGCTTTGGTCGAGATTTGACAGAACCGCTTCAGTCGAGATCTGAAGGAAGGCTCTAGTCGAGATCTGAAGGAACTGCTTTGGTCGAGATTTGACAGAACCGCTTCGGTCGAGATCTGAAATTAGGCTCCGGTTGAGATCTGAGAAAAATCTCATGATGCATAAATGGATCTGTTTGATGCAAGTGAAGAACTCCAAGGAAAATAGGACTGTAGCTCAGAGTATAAGTTCTTATAAAAGAGGTGTATCTCCAGGAATGTTGGTTACCCTGAGATACCAATGAAACAGATATGAGGTGGCCGAAGTGTGAGAATGATTTCCTAAGGTGTAGCCTATCAGTTGTCGATCTAGAACACCCATGACCCATGAGTATGAACAGAAAAAAAAAAATGCATAGAATGCACATACCATGAACATAAATTTTTTTTTTTACTACCTAAAATTGCTTCTTCTTTTTTCATCCTTCAAATCTATATCTTGGCCCACCATTTTCATGAATGTTTAACCACAAGCCCAAACTCACTATCTTTAATTTCAAAAGATCAATTTTTTTCAAAGACTCGAATTTTTCCAAAGGATTGAAGGACCCTTTGTACTGTCAAGTCGAATTTTTCAAAAGACTCGAATTTTTCTGAAGACTCAAATTTTTTGAAAGACTCGATTTTATTTTCCAACGACTAGAATTTTCCCGAAGACTCGAATTTTTCCGAAGGTTCGCACTTTTCTGAAGGCTTGAATTTTTCCAAAGACTCGAATTTTTTCAAAGACTCGAATGTTTGATATTCGAGATGCAAGATGTGCAAGATTGGCCATCATCCAAATCATCGCCCACCACCTAGATCGGCACTCTTTACTAGTATGTATGTATGTATCTATATATATATATATATATATATATATATATATAAACTTATGTACAGTTTTTGCATTTGTATGAGTGCACCCATGCATCCTCCTCCCCTCACCCATGCATGAGCTTTTTCTAACTAAAAAATTTGGGAGGAGGATGCATGTATGGGGAATGTGCATATCCCCATACATTTGCACATTGTGTGCATTGAGAGGTAGACCCCAAAAAAATTCCTACCACTTACTAAATTCAAATACTTAAAGTTTGAAGTTAAGGTTTTATTTTCTTCACACACTTCAATGTGCTTTAAACTTTAGCCAATAATCTTTATTACTTGGCTTTCTTATTTATTTTAAATTATCAAAGTTCTACCTATAAATCATGAACATAACATTTTTTTTGACTACCTTATACTGGTTTTTTTTTTTTCAATCCTTCAAATTCCTATCTTGGCCCGCCATTTTTAGGAATGTTTAACCACAAGCCCAAACTCACTAGCTTTAACTCCTAAATCGTTACCCACAAGCTTTTATCCGTGGGCCAAAAAATGCACAAAAAGAAAGGGAGGGGGATGGGGTGAGGGGAGTAAAAGAGATAATAAAAAGAGAAAAATAAGGGGGGAGGGGGGATTTGGAACACACGTGCATGCACACATACGCACGCAACGCACACACACACACACACACACACACACACACACACACACACACATGAGTGAGTGAGTGAGTGTGTGTGTGCGCGCGCGTGCATGTCTATGTGTGTGTGCGTGTGCACGTGTTCGTTGTGTGTGTGACCCCCGACACAGCGAATGCGTGTGTGTGTGCGTGCACACACACACACATCTCCATATAAAAAACCTTTTGTGAATGAGATATATTGTATAAAATATAGACTCTAGAGTCCTTTTTTCTCCTCTCTTTCCCACAGGCCCCACTTCTCTCTCTCTTTCTCTCTCTCTCTCTCTCTCTCTCTCTCTCTCTCTCTCTCTCTCTCTCTCTCTCTCTCTCTCTCTCTCTCTCTTTTTCCACAGGCCGACCAACCACCCATAGAGGGAGAGAGGTCCCTCTATGCCCCTAAAAAAAATGAAGAAGGTTAAAATGTGTGTGTGTGTGTGTGTGTAGATATATAAACAAGGGGGTGTTTCCATTCCATTAAAAATAAATATATCAATATTTACTCCCCACACACATGCACACACACACACATACACTTTTTCTTAAATGTAAACTTCTCATAAAAAAATATGAATGTAAATCCACTTAAAAATGTGAACCCCCACTCTCCATAAAACAAAAAAAGTGAAGGGGCTTTTTGGCTCCCCATAAATTAAGTTTTCTTTTTTTTAAAAGGAGACAAAAAAAAGTTTCCATTAAGAAAGAAATTCTCCCCCCAACCCCCCCCCCCCTTAAAAAAAAAAAAAAAAAAAAAACCAAGGCTTTTGAGGGCATGAGCATATCTTTGTTTAACACTCCCTCGCCCTTTTTTGTCACAGACAAAACCCACTCACCCATCTCCCCCGAGCACTTAAACCATCGGCCTCTTGCCCAAACAACTTGCTTTTAACCATTAGGGAGCACACCCGCACTCCGCCCACCCCATATGTTCTCCTCTTCTCCTGTCAATCCACCTAAAAAAACATCATCAATGAGCAGAATCGCAATAAGATTTATTATATGGCTTTCGTATTTATTTTGAATTATCAAAATTTTACCCATAGATCATTAACATAAACTTTTACCCAAGTTCTTTTCTCCGTCTAGCATCCATGCTCTATTAAAGAACATATTTGCTAATCTCATCCTTATAACGACTGTGGGAAATAGCAGAAGGGTTCTTACTTTTTCTTTCTTCCCAACTCTGTAGTTTTTTATTCTCTTGATGTACAAGTTTGCTTGATCAATATGTCTCATCATTTTCTCTTGCTCCTGTAGTACCTTGCCAGGAATGGATGTGACAATCTACCTCTGAAATCCTAACACATGCGATCTTTTGGTTTTGATCCAACCCCGTTTCTCATTTAAAAGACAAGGTTTTTGCTTTTGGTAACCTTGGTCAAATTGTTACATCACCTCAAGTATTGTCATCTTTGAGAGCTATAAAATGCATGCATATGATGGAAGGTCGAATGAATGGTGTTCATTTTTCAATTGCACACTATTTTAGGGCACACCAAGGATTGGGCATCTTGAATCATTATTAGTGTCTCCGAGAGACTTCAATCCCTTTTTCATCACTGGTATCTAACTTTATCCATACTTGCAACAACCTGCTTGGTGTGCTGATAAAATCGGTCATTTACTTTTTGGCATTTTCAAGAAGTGGTCCAGTATTGCAACGGGCTCCATCATCCATGTCGTCTATTCCATCCAGTGCTACACGTCGAGACGAGCCCGCACCAACAAATCGGGCTCCAAGCAGTTCAATATACACAGAGAAATGCACATGCACACTCATACACACATGCACACACCATCGGCCACATAAATCACACATGCATACACACACGCACATTTCACACACACACACACACACACACACACACACACACACACACCATTGACCACATAAATCACACACACCATCAAGCACAAATCATACACACAAATCCACATATGCAGATAACACATGCACTCACGTACATACACACACATACATCGGCCACCCGTCAACGACCATCAGCAACCATCGACCATCCATCAACGACCATCAGCAACCATCGGCCATCCATCAATGACCATCGGCCACCCACCATCGGCCACCCGCCATCGACCATTGGCCGTCCATTGCCCATCAACGACGGGCACTCTTTGTGTGTGTGTGTGTGTGTGTGTGTGTGTGTGTGTGTGTGTACACACACACATATATATATATATATATATATATATATATATATATATATATATATATATATATATATATATATATGTATATATATATATATAGACATATATACACATATATATATATGCATATACATATATTGTTGTGGGTATTTCCTGCACAATAATAAACAAGTGGGTCCCACCACTTAAAATACTATTGGCCAGTCTTACCTAGTGGGCCCCACCACAATACATTGTAAGTAGGGTAATAAGTGCGAGAGCACTGGCATCCTACGCGTGTAAGCCTAACCCAATGAGCACAAGTAGCAAGTTATAATTCCTAGGAATAAGAGACTAGGGGCTTAAAACTCTAAAATGACATTAGAGGCCCTAAGTCAAGTTGCAAATAAAAAAGCTAAAAGGGCCCAACTTAAAACTCACATGAATCATGTGAGTGCCCTTGTGCTTTCTTAGCACCAATAGATTTAAGTTGTGTTTATTTTAAAGGCTTGGATTAGAATCAATGAGAGTGAAGGAGGCTCACCTCTAAAATCTATAAGAGGGAGCCATTTCCTTTGTATTGTATCATCTTCCATTCTCATTTTAATAAAAATCTCTTGGTTGCTCCATCCCCATCTCTCTCTCTCTCCCTCTCTCTTCTCCCTCTCTCCCTATGTTGGGATAGAATAGCTTTGGGTAGGCGGTGGTAGGCGCTCGAGCCCCCAAAGCCTTTCTCAACCTAGGCGTTCTCTCTCTCCCTCTCTCCACTCTCTTTCTCATCTCTCTCCTCTCCCTCTCACTTCTTGCTATGCAGGTGAAGGCGAGGTCCCAGCGACGGACCCCTATGCTACATCCCCGGCAACGACGCCACTGTTGTGTCGTCGATATAGCATAGGGGTCCGTCGCTGGGAGCGGCAACCTCGCTGGGAGCTGGGACCTCGCCTTCACCTGCATAGCAAGAAGTGAGAGGGAGAGGAGAGAGAGGAGAAAGAGAGTGGAGAGAGGGAGAGAGAGAACGCCTAGGTTGAGAAAGGCTTTGGGGGCTCGAGCGCCTACCCAGAGCTATTCTATCCCAACATAGGGAGAGAGGGAGAAGAGAGAGGAAGAAGAGAGAGAGAGAGAGAGAGAGAGAGAGAGAGAGAGAGAGAGAGAGAGAGAGAGAGAGAGAGAGAGAGAGAGAGAGGAGAAAGAGAGAGATAGAGAGATGGAGATGGAGAAACCAAGAGAGTTTTATTAAAATGAGAATGGAAGATGATACAATACAAAGGAAATGGCTCCCTCTTATAGATTTTAGAGGTGAGCCTCCTTCACTCTCATTGGCCACTTCATTGGGGCAAGGATTCTAATCCAAGCCTTTAAAATAAACACAACTTAAATCTATTGGTACTAAGAAAGCACAAGGGCACTCACATGATTCATGTGAGTTTTAAGTTGGTTTAGCTTTCTTATTTGCAACTTGACTTAGGGCCTCTAATGTCATTTTAGAGTTTTAAGCCCCTAGTCTCTTATTCCTAAGAATTACAACTTGTTACTTGTGCTCATTGGGTTGGGCTTACACGTGCAGGATGCCAGTGCTCTCACACTTATTACCCTACTTACAATGTACTGTAGCGGGGCCCAATAGGTAAGGCTGGCCAACAGTATTTTAAGTGGTGGGATCCACTTGTAGTTTTACTGTGCAGAAAATACCCACAACATATATATATATATACATATATCCATATATATATATATATATATATATATATATATATATATATATATATATATATATATATATATATATATATATACACATATATATATATACACATATATGTATGTATGTATGTACATATATATCTATATATATAAATATATTTTATAGAGAGTGTGTAAGGTTGTCATAAAAACATTAACCCTATGCCGCCAAAAATGTCACACTCTACTCGCAAAAAATGTGACCCATTCTTCAAAGAAAAAAGATAAAAAAACATTTTTGAAAATAAGGTAAAAAAAACAAGAAGCCTTTTTTTTTTTTTCGACACACACACACACACACACAACTGAATTTCAAATTCCCCGCCCCCCTCTCTCGACCCCGGACCCGGCCCCCCTTTTGCAGATGCGAGAAAGAAGAGAAATGAAGATAGGATATGGCGATCTAGATGATGATGCTACTGCTGCTGGCTTGATTTGATCCAATAAGAGGATATTCATTGATAGTTTTTGGTGTAGGTGTTGCATGTGAGACTTGTGTGAAGAGAATAAGTGAAGAGCAGTAAAATGAAGAAAACACGATTGCAAGTTCGACATCCTCTACACGCGCTCGGATTCGTCTGGAGAACCCATCTATCAGGTATGGAAATCTAGTTGGTGTTTTGGTGTTTCTTGAAACGTGGTATATGCCTACCTTTGACAGCCACTGATTTATCTTTGGCCCTCCTCTGTGAACAAACACGATCAAACCTGCAACACGATCCTTGAGATGCAGTTGTCTCTCTCTCTCTCATCCGTAGCTCATGTCACAGTTATATGTAGCATCAGTCACTTGCTTACTTACTTACTTACGCATATTTACTTACTCACGCAGTTGATCAGTCACTTACTTACTTATGCAGCTTTCTCTCTCAAATCCATAGCTCATATCCTCCTCCGTAAACAAACACAATCAAACCTGCAGAACCTGGAAGTTTAGATCCTCATCCCCACACAAGCAAGCAACACCAAATCGTTGATCACCCCTACTTTCAAGGAGCCATCCTTCATGGGCGCTCCGCCATATTTGATCACCACCACTTTGTTCTGGAAGCACTGGATGAAAGGAAGTGCTTCAGAGAGAATATCCACTTTGGCTTTGGAAGTGTATAGCCCATTTCTAGGAAACGCTTCTTCTGCCTTTATCACAGAGGGGTAGAAGCGAGCAATGACATAGAAACCATTTTCTTAGTGCTCTGTTCTAAAATACACCGTCATTTTGCTGAGTTTAATTTGTTTCAATAATATTATGATATTTTCAATCTCTTACATATCCATAAACTCTTCTCTCTCGATGCTCAAGACTAAAGTGTGAGATCTATATATGTTCTATGAGGCGAACAAACACACCTCTTAAACAATAGGTGCATCGCTCCCGCGAAAGGGTCTAGTTAACAATTAGACTATGTATACGTTCAATTATACCATGAAAGGTATATTTAACTAAGAGTTAAAGTTACTCTAGTTTAACATGTCTTTTCATATCTAGTCGTTTCATGTGGACAACCTAGTAAAGGTTATCCAAGGAAATGTCTTTCCTATTAAAGGTCTTGCTCTTAATTACAAGGCAAGTACTTAAGAGATATATTCCCAAAGAATGACTTAAGCCTCTTCATGGTTTATACTTAACCAGCTCATATCTTCATTTTTGAGTATATCATGCCATATTTATATTGATATTCAATTTTTAACAATAAGGTGGCATCACATATCCCCTTCTTTAAATGTGAAACGTCCTCGTGAACATAACATCTTCTTTTTGAGGATTATTCTCGAAACATTCTGTTCTTCAGATTTTCGTTAAAGCGAAAAGATCTTTCTTCGTATATTTCGTCCTTTAGATATTTCTTCATCTTAGAGAATATGTGTCTTGTTGTTTCTTTAATTGAATAGGCTTTTTTGAGTTGATCTTTGAATTGTTGATAAAAACTGGAATCAAACTTCAAAACATCTTTAAACTTCAAAAATTCAGCATCCCATAGAAACATTAGCACAACAAAGGCATGAATGAATGTTTTATGAACGATTCAATTCTTCATATAATTTCAGAGCAAACTCCAAGTTTTGTTGAGCTTCGATCAGCAGCAAGTATTCTTTTGATTTTGTATAACGGCCAACTGGTAAGTTGCCGAATTCTTCTAACTTGACCGGGAGCAATGTTCCATCGAACAGCTCTTGAGTTAACTTTGTATCTTCGTCTGAATCACTACGAAGAGTGACTTCTTTACAGTAACGAGCTGAAAATCTAATAAAAGAGCTTTTAACATAAAGATTTTGAAAGAAAAATAATGTCTTTGTCGTGAAAGTACCAAACTGCCAAAATGAATATGTACAAAATTGCTTGTAGCAAAATGACTTCCTTCTGTCTTACAGATTGTGTCGAATTTTCGCAAAATAATTTGCAAGACTTTGCTCCCAATCCACATAAATATTGAATAACTCTAAATAGGCCATATTTACATGAATCAGCAACCCGGCATCGTCGAATTCACCTAAATCTGCAACATCTTGTGGTTTGTACAACTGAAACTACGACTTTCGCTTCCAAAAATGTCACTTATTGTCTTCGTTCCGCAAAAATTGAAATTCTTTAATTCGAATATATTCTAGAGCATACATAGCCGAAGAGCCTAAGTATAACTCTGCTGATCCGAAAGGCACGACCTGGAACTTTCCTGGATTATGCCCAACAAAGACATCCTTTCTGTTCGATAGAGAGCTGGGCTCATAATCAGAGAAGGTCGTCCTTCTCCCAAGGTCACTTCCATTCGTCGAAGGCGATGCCTACTGTGCCTGGTGGCATCATGTAATCCACACGCCATTGCAATTCAACATTAAATGCATGTGGACACCATTTCCATAAGTGTTCAGCAAATGCACGGAATCTGTCAGCACATACCTTCGACTGATTGCGTCGTGTTCGCTTTGGTTGTGTGGATACAGTTGCCAAGTCCTGAGTTTGCAACTCAGCAACCAGCTTCTGATCTTCCAATTGTTGCTTAAGATTCGACAACTCCTGCTCGAGCTTGTCGAGATTTGTCACAGCCTCCAAATACTCAGGATGGTCTGAGGCTTCGAAACAGGATGGCACAACTTGAAGTTGTTGTGTGAGCTCATCAATGCGAAGCAGGGCCTGAAGATATTTGTTGTGTGAATTGGGCCCGCTACAAGATGGGGTGGCTTCACTCGAGAGCTCCTTCAGCTCAACCAACTCTTCCTCGACAAGTGCCTTCGCATCCTCGAGCGGTTGCAAGAAACTCGACTCGAAAATTTTCAAGCATCTAGAGTTGGAGCTGGTTCAACTTCGTGAGGTCTACTGTGACTGACTCTGCATTGGTGCACACAGAGAGAAGCTTTTGTCTTTATTCTCGTCATTCGCTCCTCCTGCAAATATTTCTGGAGGGCGACATTATGTTGATTTGCAGCCAAAAGTTGTTGCTTCAAAGAATCGTTTTGAGTCAAAAAATTGTCAAACTTGGCCTGAATTGCCTTATTCATCTTCTTCAAAAAATCAGCTTCATTTATTAGAGTCTGAAGCTGTGTTTCGAGAGAACGATTTTGTTCGATCAGCTTCGTGTTGTCTGATTCGAGCGAATCGATCTTCTCGTAGGACGCCTTTAGATCCTCTTGGCATCTCTTTTCTGAGTTAACAAACTCCATGGTAATCTTCCGATGGTACTTGTCCAACTCGTACACTTCAGCCACTAGATTTTTGGCTTTCTCTGTCATGGTTCAAAACCACTGGGGCTGGTTGTCTGGTTCATCTTCATCTTCAATAGGTGCCCCAGGGTCGCCTTGAACAGCTGTTCATCCTTTGTCTGATGTGTCAGACTGGGTTGCATCATCATCAGAGATGGATGCACTCTACTGCTTCTGAGATGTGGAAGCAGATGCTAGCTTTGAAGAATCAGCAGCAGCAGCAGCAACACCATCTATATCCATTGCCCCAACTGGAACTGTATCTGGTTGGGATGGTGCAACATCAATCTCCATAGCAGTGGTAGCTGCCACTTCGACTGCTAGTGCAGCATCTGGTGCAACCGGAATAGGGGCAAACATGATGCTGGAAAGATCAATTGGCTTGGGAGCCAATATTCTTCTCGTCAACATTGTTTTCTCTTGCTCGGTCAAAATGTCAAAATTGGCATACATTCGAGAAACATGTGCTCCAACACCAAATAACTTTTGATGCTTAATCCATCGCAAAAGAGCCTTGTAGGTAATAACGCTAGAGCAAACTGGATTACCAACGAGTGCATCCAATATGTAACCAAAATTTTGAACTAAAATTGTGGCATCCGCATCCATCAAAAATATTGCCTGGTTTGCGTATTTACAGAACAGTTTAAATGTTGTGTCTCGAATCATTGAAATTTTGTACCCCTTCGTGAGTACGAAACAATTGTTTAAAAAGTGGGCTGCTTCATCCATTAAGTCTTTGTTGGTTGAAACCATCTTCCCATCCAAAGGTAACCCGAGGGCTATGCAGAACAGGTCTTCAGTGATAGTGAAGAATTGGCCTCACACATGAACTTTGAAGTCCACCTCAGAGATTGAGTGGATGGAGTTCACAAATTCCATGCTGACTTCAGAGAGGATGATTGAGGGGACCACTTTCAGATCACCCAACCTGCATCAATCCAAAAAGGACTGGATGGATGCCAGGTGAATTCCTACGCGTGCTTTCCAAATGATGGTAGAACTAGAACTCGATCCAAAAGCCATTGGTTGAATGTTTGACGACAGCTCCTTAGATCGCAATAGTTCGTATGAGTGAGCTTTAATCGCAAAGAAAATAAGCGCATGAAAGCATGTAATCGTTTGCAATTCAATGCTTGCTATTGCTCTTGTTGTTTTCTATTGCTTTCAAGTTCATGCTTTTTGGTTTCAATAGTTTATGTTTCTCCTTTAGCAAGTACAATGTGCATTTGAGCTAACCTCCACCCTCCCTCTATCTCTCTCTTCTATCTTCTTTCCCCTCCATCTTATCTAATCATCCCCTTCCTTTCACCTACAACCATGATGAATGTTAGTGTAGAGGAGTAGAGTTAAGGGAGAGTAGTGTTAGTGGTGAGTAGAGTTAAGGGAGAAAATAAGAAACTAACTAAAAATGGCATCTATGCATAGTTAGGTACCTATCCAGTGATCTAACCCTTGTTGACAAGCGGGAGGGCTATACTAAGCGAGAGCTTCGACCCTACACACAAACGGTCTTCCGTCATTAAAGATCAATCTGTCAAATTATAGTTTCAAACACTGAGCCATGCACGTCCTCCATAAATGGAAGTGACAAATGTCATGTCACCATGCCACATCATCATCCCTTCCACACTGCTACTGTATAACATAGTTATTTTTCATTTTCTAGGATGCTTCTCTTTCAAAATTGGTAGAGTTTCATCCTTCTCATTAAGCATGAAAATAGTGTATAAATGGTGTCTTTTTATAAAATGGGGGAGGCCCTTGCCCCTCAATCCTATTGGCTAATATTCACAATGATCCTATCCATTCATCTTGGACCCAACTTGATCCAAGGGTCCACAAAAAGTACATTAGTAAACACAAGATTCATGTGAGTCCCAATTTGGACCCAACTCTAAAAAATAATCTCTAAGTTTAAAAATGACTTTGGGCCTCTAGTTTTATTTTGATTCCAAGCCCAAGTCAAGTTTATTTTATTTACAACTTTACTTGCGTGCTCATTGGGCCATGGGCTTACGCGCGCAGGATGTCATGCCCTCGCAACACATTTTATTGAATGATTTTATTTATTTACACTTTGTAGCAAAGGTTTGAACAAGATTGGAATAATCATCTCCTAATCCATTCAAAATGATTGAACTAATTCATCATCTTTGATTTTATCATCTATGGAAGACAACTCCTTATTCAAAGATTTGATCCTAAAGACATAATTTTGGGCACTTTCACTACTTTCTTTCATGCTTTGAAGGATTTGATTCCTAAGCATGAGTATCCTTGAAGTATTCTTGGATCCATAAATGGCTTTTAATGAATCCCATGCCTCTTTGGATGTGGTACAAGATGAGATTTCTTTCAAAAGTTCATTACTTACATTCATTTTTATGCAGTGTAATGCAACTCTACATCTCTTTTTGTACTTAGCCAATTCAACTCCTCCTTGAGGTTCTACTTCCACCTCAAGTACTATGTCATAAAGATCATGAAGTACAAGCAAAGACTCCATTCGAACTATCCAAATAGCATAATTCGTGGATGTAAGTCTTTCACTAGCTTCAAGCAAAAAACCACCCATTGATGCCATTTTTGAATGTGAAAAAGCACTAGAAACTCTTATGGTTTCTCTAAGAGATCTGAACCTAAAGTCTTTTAGCAAATTAGAAAGCTTATAGACTCAATCCTATCACTCATGAACCAATCTAGAATGATGGAAATTTAGATTCTAGTCTCAAACTTGCAAAATCACTCCTTAATCTATGATTTTTAGCACTCTCTCTCTTCAACCTCAACATACACTCAAAAAATCAGAGAAGATCAATTAGTGCACCTAATTCAAGCTTCAATTTTAATTTTTTGACTGATCTAATCCAAGAACTCATCAAGGGATTAGATTCACTATAGAAAATGCTTGATTTTGGACCAAAAATCACTCAAATTGGGTATGTGAGTCAAATTATACAAATTTTTGAAATTTCTCAGTCAAAACCGGAGCTGTATGGCCTCACACGTGTGAAAAGGGTTCCTACAACCCACAACAAGATCTGGACCAAAAATTTTGAGGATAGCTATCAAATCCAACTCGCTACACAAAATTTGACTAGTTTCCAAAAACTAATTTTGGCTTTGATTTGGATTAACCCTATCAATTTCAACAAAACCTCTTGTACTAGGCTCTGATACCATGTGCAAAAAGTACAAAAAGGACCAAGAGATCCTCAAGAGAGATTGGTTGTCAGATTACTTGATCTATGAATCTACTTGAGATTAAGATCAATCTAGATCAATTCTAGACACAAAATCCTAACAAGAACAATCATTAATGGAAGGTAGTTGTACTTTCTGGTTTTCCACGTGTGAAACCCTGTCTGAGTATGGACTCCAGCCTGAAAATCAAGTACACTTTGATAGCACCTCAAAACAATCAAAACAAATGTAGACAAATGGAGAGAATCACTCAAAATTGCTTCCAAAACCAAGATTGGTGTCTCATATTGATTATGGCCAAATAAGCCTCTATATATACACTTTTGGAGCTCGAGGTACTGATCATTCATCAAATCTCACACGTGTGAGAATGCCTTGTCACCATCATGCAATTTGGCACTTGGATCAAAACTATTTATTTTGGGCATTTTTGGTCTATTTCCCTACTATATGGAGATCTTCATGGAAATCTTCTAGAAGCAAAAACTCGCCTACTTCAGCTATTTCCACACGTGTAAGTTGTCCTCTACACATACATCGAACAATTCTCGATTCTCTGTTGACACCTTAATCAGCCAGAGTGTAGTACCGCTGTACTACTCTGATAACATCTCATCTGTAGAACGTGCTTCATCCAATTCGATAGAGGCCAGATTGTTGTTCTGAATTTATTAACACTACCCATCCCAAATATAAGTAATACTGGTTACTTTTTAATGTCTGTCGACAACCAGAATAACACTTGAAACCACTTGCCATAATTGTACCAAAAACATAACTTTCTAACGGTGTCCTCTGTGGGAACGACATTATTTGCTATAAAATCTATATTATCCCTGTTGGTATAGTATGACATATACCAATTTTTGGTGCCGTTGTCGGGGATAGTTTAGGAAAGTTATAAGAAATCTGACAAATCCATTTCCATCTCTAGTGTATGTCAGATAGAGAATCCAGATTAGAACGATACCGTAAGCTTAGAGAGGAATTTTTACGAAGACAAAGTGAGAATACTAGTCGAAGAAATCTAGACGAAATCACTGCCCAGTTACTTGAACTCCTAATTAGCTTCGGTATGGAGGGTCCTGCTGCACGTTTCACTTCTATCTCCAAAATTAAATACGATTATTTTAAAGGGACTTCTTCCAATGATGCAGATAGCTATGTCTCACAATTTGAGAAAATCACTAATGCGAAAAAAGAGGAGTTGTATGCCTTCCAACCAGAAGGATTCGAAGTCAAAGGCCTAGAACACAAAGTGTGCAAGCTGCACAAAGCAAACTATGGCTTGAAGCAACCCGCAAGGGTGCGGTTTGAAAGGATCAATTCCTATCTCATTCGATTAGGTTTTGCGAACAATTTCGCTGACTGTAACGTTTATTGCAAATACAAAGGTGTCAACTCAGTTCACATAGCTCTCTACATAGACGTTGTATTCATTCTGTCTAATAACACTTCCTTAATGCACACTACTAAGAGTGATCCGTCAAAAGAATTTGACATGACTGATCTAGGCACTGTTCATTCATTATTAAAAATACTCATCACTAGAGATAAATTACATAAGAAGATTTATCTCAGTCAGCAGAAATATCTAGAAAATGTTCTAGAGAAGTTTCATATGTCTGATTGCAAACCGATTGATACACATATTGACTAAACCTTCTTGTGCTGATTCTAAACTATATCACACATGGCCTACTACTTGATCGAGAATCGAATCAGTAAATGGCAAAGGGTGATGGTTTTCTCTCATTGCAACGTTCAACTTTCATAAATCTTGACAAATTTGAATCTTGTTTTTCTTCTTTTTCGGTATAAAGAAACCCATTCGTTTCTTAGAACATGATAGATGATTCTCACTTCTAGATACTTTTCCAGTTCATTTTTGACCACCAAGGAACATTTTGGATTCAAATGATAGTACTTATGTCGAATAGGAGCAACATCTTTTTTTAATTCGATTGGATGTTCTCCAAACTCTTTAGAAATTTCTTTCAAATCGTGCATTGTCCAAGCAAACACATCTTGATATTCTTTTAAAAAATCAATGTATGCTTGTAACTCTTCTTCTGATAAATATCTGAATAGTTTCAATATTTTCTCAAGTGCAATTGTATATCAATTACAACATCAGACTTAATCATTCATAAAACTATAACCTTGGACTTTGCGATTTGAAGTAATGTTTTCTGTAGCAGGAGATGATTACCTCATAACATTCGAAATAATTCACTCGAATGTCATCATTTTCTGGAGTTGATTAGTAATAAAATGTAAATAACATGTTTTGGTTAACTTGTTGACTTGTTTGTATTTGGTATAGGGTACTGGATCTTAATTTAGAGGCTTTTGGACTGACGTCCTAAAAACTAAGAGAGTTGACAGGTCAATGGAACACTTGTCATATGCTCATTGGAACACTTGGTTCAATGCATGAGTGGACGGTCCTCCTACTCGCTTGCCAACGTATCAAGGTACCGCCAAGTATTTGTTGCATACTTTGGTGTGCTTTGGGTAAGAGTCATATAGCTTTGTGACATTTGGAATCAGAGCTAATCCTTTCTAGGATTATGTGGAATTTTGACATCACTTTCACCTTGAGTTACGTTTTGTTGGGACCTAGGTGGGCCAATGCCCTACTACATGTGTATTTTTGAGCATTTTGAGAGTCGTAAAGCTTACATATTGGAGCCCTATGGTGGTTTGCTAGTCTTTGGAGAGCCTTTGAGCATTCTCTGTTATCTAGCTTATGTTTTTTCTTTGCTTTTGTGAAAGGTGAGTTTTAAACTACTAGCAATTAACTTTTATTTTATTTTTGAAATTTTGATATACTCCATGCGTAATATAAGTTTTATGTTCACATTCTTATAATTGTTTGTTATTTGTTTCCTAAAATCAATTGTTTGTTATCATTTTTTCGAGTACAAGCCAAATGTCAGAAACTCAGGAGGGGCATGGCTTTGCAAGAAGATCGAATAAATAACCATTGGTTATTATTCATTAATGTTACATTATAACACCTTAGGACTAACAAGTTTTGTTCCAATACCGAGCCGTTACTAAAAAGTAAAAAATCCCTATGACAGATTCTCTGAATTGTTGTTGCACCGGCGCCTCAAAGGGCGCTGGGACTTGAGCGGTTTCCCCAACATGCGCTTAAGTCTAACATTCATCCATCATGCACTTATGTAAAAGCCAACTCAGAAACGTAACAAGCTTAACCATTCAGACTTAAGAAAACTGGAATTCCAACCAACCCAAAAGCCAACTCAGAATCCGTCTCCAAAAGGTAACCAAAGGCAAAGACAAGCCACACATGAAACCCAAGGCATAGTGGTTGCCAAACTGACCAATTGGCATAGCGGCAAGCCCCATGTCGATGACAGGGACCCTTAGGCGCCAGCGACGCAAAAAGGTTGTAGTAAGGGTCTTTCCACTTGGACCAGTCCCGGAGGCGAAACCGAAATGGTAATCATCTCCAAGGATCAACTTTATTAGATTTGGAAGAGGTTACATTCATACATAGACTGACCGGTCTCGGGGCCACCAACATGTGCTGGGCATTGTGCCTAGCTCGTGCTGGTAGAGGGAGCTGAGTCCTGGCGACTGGATTCCTGGCGCTAGTTGAGCTGCCCAAGTTTCTGTCTACCGGACTCCCCCTATAGTTCTGCTGTGATTCGGCGCACCCCCTCTGGTTTGAAACATAGTGCTTTTTGGTAAAGCACGCTTTTTAGGACTTAGTTTTTATTTTGCTGATTAAGCCTGGCAAGCCTGGCAGAATCAGTCTGGCTCCCGGACATGGGTCCCGGGAGCCGTCCCAGCGGCCGAATCAACTTGCTTTCCTGACTAGGCCATGACTCGAGATCCAGAGCTAGCTCATGACTTGTGACTACTTGACTGGCTCACCACAGGTCGGAAGCTCAGTCCTTGACGTTCTAACTTGCTCTGGGACCTTAGAGAGTGTCACCCCTTTGAGTCTTACAAGGCACGTTGGGTGCACCCGAGTCAGCTTTACAACATCCTCCCCTCGTTTGAGAAAGCTGATGTCCTCATCAGGGCCAAACTAGAACCTAAGACTCATGGCACGGGCTTAATTCATCGGCCACACTTTAGTCACATATACAAGGGCACGGGCTTGATTCATCGGCCAAAGGAAACCAACTGTAAAGAGAAGTAATGATATTGTGTTTTGCACCCAGCACAGGAAAATTGTGGATCTAGTTCACTTACATAAAACCTGTGTAAAGCTGCTGCACTTAGACATTAGACTGAAGCTCACTCCTCGATGAGAAATGCGGCTTACTTTATTAACATGAAAGAAAAAAGTACTTACGGCTCCCTTAAGCCTCAGATATGTTGTTTTCGTCACACGTCTGGATGAGTCCCCTAGGACTCTAGATATTTCGTTTGGTCGCCCAGGTTGAGCTCCTTGAGCTCTGCATCGGCACTTAGATTCACCTCTGATGTAGAAGCTGCAGGCAATGTTGGCTCCATTTGACCTCGCGTCAGCTGGTTTGTCACTGTTGGATGTCCTTCGTTAAAGAAGTGAGCTTTCGCTTGGTCACACAAGGTGAGCTCCTTGAGCTCTGCATCGGCACTTGAATTCACCTTTGATGTAGAGACTGTAGGCAATGTTGGCTCCATTTGTTCCCGTGTCAGTTGATCTGTCACTGTTGGCTATCCTTCGTTAAAGAGGTGAATGAGATTGGGAGGAATGGTTGGCTCAGGTTCCTTTGTGTCGTTCTTTCCTAGTTGGTCCCATGGCACAACTCTGACGACACAAGGTCTCCTGCCATTATATAATAACACAAGGTTAACTCCTTTTGCCAAGAAGGCCCACATGTTCGTTAAACCAGCTTAATCCCAAAATAGCGTCGAAGGCATCCATCTTCAAGATTGTGAATGTTAGTCGATTCTTCGAGGTTCCTAGGGAGATTGGTAAGTTGGTTGCCAATCTACAAGTGGTCATTGTACCTTTCGCGGTCTCCACACAAATAGGAGTCACATTTTCTTCACATTGGATGTCCAATTCCCCTGTCAGTTTTTTTGAAGTTATGTGACGCCCCCAGGTCTACCATGAAGTAAATGATCCTTCCTTGAATACAGCCTTTCAGGTACAATAACTTGGATCCTCTCGCAGGAGTCGCCATAAGATGTTCACGATACGCCGCAAGTGCCCCTATCTGTTGTAAGGCATTCAAGTCAGACTCCATCAAATCCATTTCTGGGTCCTCTTCGTCATCCTGTTCACCATCTTCTTGATCAAATGCCTCTCTCTCCATCCTATCAAATCCTGCAATGGCAGCCATGATTTGCTTATTCAATGGTTTGGGGCATGACCTCCAAGAGTGACCTTGCTGATGATAGTTGAAGCAACGCATGGAACTGCCCACTGTTGGTGAGCTGTTGCTGTGACTAGTTGAAGGTCCAACATTGTTTCTTCTTTGGAACATGTTCCCTCCATTGTTGCCTTGGTTGCCAAACCCTGTTTTTGTTGGGAATTTGTTCATGCTACTCGAGGCTTGGTTGCCATTTGAAGCTGAGTCCCCCCTTGAAAAGAAGCTCGGACTCGGTCTGGATCCACTATATACTCTTGTTGAGGTTGCGGGAACAGTTGGTGCCAATGTGCTCTCATAATCACAAACCATTTCAGCTGCTCGAATAGTTGAATTGAAATCATGGGACATGTAGCTGTCTATTGCACGTCGGGTCCAAGATTGCATTCCACACAATAGGTAATGAGTTTTGTCCGCCTCGGACATATCTTCAATAACCCGTACACTCTGTCTGAATTTATTGAGGTACTCTCGCGATGACCCTTTCTGTTTGAGCCCCGATAATTCTGTCCTCAATCTCATGTGTGAATCTTTCGGTATGAACTCCTCTCGTAACGCGGCTTTGAATGTGTCCCATGTCTGAAAATGCATTCCTGCCATCCGGTACCAGTTTGTAGTGTAGCCCTCAAAATATGCTAATGCCAAGTCCGTTCTTTCTTCCTCGGGAGTGTTCATCAGACGGAAGTAATGGTCCATGTGAAACAACCAATCTTCCACAACTCGAATGTCACGCTCTCCTTTGAAAGTAGGAGGTGCTTTCACTTTGGCAGTCTTCCTTGGGCCTTCCGTGTTTCGTGCTCGTGGTTCTCTTGGTATCTGTGGAGGAGGCGCCACTGCATTCCCCCTAGTTGCTTCCAACTCTTCAAACCTGGCTTCGAGCTGTGTTAGCTCGTCTCTCATTTCTCTAGCAAGGTTAAATTGAGTAAGGTTCATGGTTCGCAAGATGTTTGCCATTCTTTCCTTTCTGTTTCTCTGTCCTTCTTCACCTCGCTAAGCATAGCCGTCATTGCGTTTGATAAGTATTGCCACATCTTCACTTCAAAGAGGTCATGTTGCGCCTCTGGCAAGGGTTCGTCTCTTGGTGTAGGTTCAGAAGGGCCACCCATCTCTCCTTGGAGAGGCGCCACTGTGGAGTGCATACACTCTTTCTTTCTCGACTTGGACCTGGTGCCATCTCGATGCATGCGAGAGCTATATTCTTGAGCCAGCTCTTCTCCGTCCGTCAATGCTCGTAACTCTTCAAGGTGGTCCTCCATTATAGTAAGAGGTGTACTTCCAACAGATTATCGCCTCAATCCTTTTTATATTTGAAACTCTCCCTTCTGTCGGCCGGGCCCCACAGCTCTCTTTTCTTCTTTATTAAATCAACTTCAATGAAAATATCCCCTCCTCAAACTTAGCACTTCTAACTTGCTCTAGGACCTTAGAGAGTGTCACCCCTTTGAGTCTTACAGGGCACGCTGGGTGCACCCGAGTCAGCTTTACAACAATTGTCCCTATCAAAAGCCACAACAATCAATAAATTATTTGAGTGAAAGTTTTACCCAGCTGATTGGGTGCTAGATTTATTTAGTGACATCAATACTACCAACGCATGTGTTGTTTAGAAAGGTAGACATGTTGATGTAGAGTTAGATTCTAGTTCAGTGGAATTTATAAAAATATAGATGAAATCTCTCTGTGTTTTACCAAACGAGTTAACGTAATTGGAAAAGTGTATAGATGACGAAGATTCTGTCATTTTCTTGTCAAAGAAACCACAACCTCCTACTAGTGGAAAAGTTGTCGACACGCAAGATTTTGTAGATGTCCTAGTTCAAGAGTATAATGTATTAATTGTTGAGGAAGTAGTTGAAGAGGTAGCTATTATTTCTACTAATTATATAGAAATAAAAAGACATTCAATGATATTGATGACTTTTGGGTCGTCTATTTGTTTTATCTATCAATAAATTGGATTCATGAGAATTTTAAAATGTTTTAAATAGTTGCATTACAATGTTATTTTTTTATGAATGGTTATGTTAAAATTAAATGGTGCTTTCATTTTTATGAATGTATTAAAGAAATTTAAGTCATACTCTTCGAGACAATGGTGAATGCTATTAAAATTGACTAGATTCTTTTCATTTTTAGAAAGATATTTGAAAAAATAGCATCTATTTTTTGCGACACTATTAATAGATAATTCAATTCAAACAAATTTGTATTTTTTTTACAAATTATATAACCTTATTTAGTTTAAAGTGATTTATTTATAATGGATTATTTTATAATAAAATTTTAATATTGATCAATTTGGTTAGCATGATTGTTTACAAAATGAGATATTTTTTGAGTACTACGATATTTTTCTATGAAGCACTTTGAATATTGACAAAAAAAAAAAAAAAAACCCAAATTAAAAATGGATCTCCATGTCAATTCTCTTTTTTTTTTGGTCACCATGTTTTCTCATTTCAAAAATATTTTTTCATCATCTTGCATTACTCTTAACACGACTCTATCACCTTGCATTACCCCTAACATGACTCTTTCATCACCTTGCATTACAACTAGCATGACTTTATCACTCCCTCAAATTTGGAATCACTTTCAATATTGGGACCAACCCGTCTCCCCTAAAGGTGCTTATATGGAGGAGAACATTTGCATTCTCTCACAAATATGTAAGCAAATTGTATGATTGTTGGACTAACTATCGTTCTTTGTGATTGTAGTCCCTCAAAGGAGGCTTGGTAGACTTGAGATTATATTTTGCGCTTGTAGTCCCTCAAAGGATGCTATTGATTGGTTAACTGCTCCTTTCCTCACCTCAAGGTCCCAAGTTTGATTCCACTCTAGTACACGGAAACATAAAAGATCAAAAAACAAAATCTTTTTATTTGATAGGAAATGATTTAGTCAAAATATCCAAATATGCTCATCAAATCATGATAAATGGAGAGCTATAAAGAACAAAATGTCACAAAATGCATGATATATTCGTCATGCTATCATAATTTATCCAACCATAGGATATGTTAGGGGAGAAGAACTGCTAGGTCACCAATTGTTACCTCTCGAATGAGTTATCTTAGGATAAGCTTTAGATAAAAAGTAATGAAAACTCTCGAATAACTTAGCTTTTAGTTCACATTCCTATCTCTAGTCTCATTGAGGATGTGCAATACCTTGAAGGAGGAATCTTAACTCACCTAAGCCTCATTCCGTGCATCTCAGTACCGCAACATATAATGGTCATTGGAATATTTCAAATCTCTTTGGCAAAACCTTCATGTAAGGCACTAACAACAATAATAGGAAAGAAAGGAAAGCTCCTAAAATGCTCCAAACCCTTATTCTGAAATAAAAACGAGGAAGAAGCTAGCAATAAATATGTCAATGATCAAAGCATCTTTATGCCCATAATGTGTTAGAATGAATGAAGGAAAGATCAAAATTGAATCACATGATGGAGTTTCTTTTTCTACTTACATCAGAATTTGAAGAAAAGATTTGAAGAGGTGAAGAAAATCTAAGGAGAATCAACACTTTAATAATAGC
This sequence comes from Diphasiastrum complanatum, assembly GCA_029204225.1. Classification (NCBI taxonomy): domain Eukaryota; kingdom Viridiplantae; phylum Streptophyta; class Lycopodiopsida; order Lycopodiales; family Lycopodiaceae; genus Diphasiastrum; species Diphasiastrum complanatum. Next base: position 49,621,592 of record CM055093.1, read on the forward strand.
TAAAGTTGTTTTTGTCTTTGCTCTAACCTTCAAAAACTTGACGTGTTACTTCCAGGTAACATTGTCAAGAGTTCAAAAGCTTGACGTGTTATTTCCAGGTAACATTGTCAAAAGTTAGCGAAATTCAAAGTACTTCAAAAGCTTCTTGATGTAGTAACTGCTAGATTAAGGAGCTTCCAGTGATATACAACCTATTTTCAAACAAATCAAACTTGTGTGCTATGCAGAGGCAGAAAGCGACAATTCTGTCCTACAAGCCATTTATAAGAATCAATGAAGGGGATGGTTAAAGCCAAGAGGATTGAATATCCTGGACTAGATTGATTGCTCCATAGAAGATAATTACATTGGTTCTTAAGACACATACCTATCAAGAAGCACTAGAAACTTTTCTAGTAGGAAATATTCCAACAGTAACAATACTCTCCGACCTTATCAAGAATCCCTTTTATAAAAACTTGATAGGAATCACAACTGCCACCAAACCTGGTACTTCTGATGGCCTACAAGAAGCTTAATTGCTTCACAACATATGAACATAATCCGAAAAGTTTTGAATTAGCTCAAGTTATCAGAAACACACTTCTTATGGCTATAGCCATGGTGTGAAATGCTAATCTGTATACAGCTTTTTGAGTAAGACTGCCAACAGATCGTTGAGATTGAAGATACAAATGTATGGCAAACATACCTAACTAGTAGAGTAAGAAACAAGCAATCAACATTCATCAATAGTCACAATGGGTTTCAAATTTGAATATTTGAATTAAAATATAACAATCAAGAGGGTCGATAGAACAATCATTGCTATTATAAGAAGATGCCAGGAGATCATAAGAAAGCTTGAGCATCGTCCTCCATTACGGGAAGATTGCTGTATGATCCAAGTATCTCAATGATGAGATTTAAAAAAGGAACTGCTAGCTTCAAAACTCTAAAAATATGAGCTACCTGGGAGACTAGCCTTCTTATTATGATAAATATAATAATGTCAGATATCAAGGATCATGTGAAGGTCAAGTTCGGTAGGAAATCATGTCTATACATAAAAAAGTACATGAAAATGAGCTTCTTTCTCATACATAAATCTCTTTGCACTTCCTAATTAAAGCGCCAACACATTGGAGCTAACAACCATATCATCCGAGGATCTTGAACCATTGATTGTAGAAGTTACAAGCAAACCACTCTCAGTTCCAATCTTTTCAAGATTTAAAACCAAAGCTTTAAGGCCTTTTCCAACAATGTAAAGATTTGTCTCAATAGATGCAATCCTGCATGGAGGACAAATAGCATGAGGTGAAAGTCTTCCACTAGTGTTCCAACTCATAGCTTCCTTGTCCAGCACCATCAGTTTGATGCCATAAGTTAAATCTAGCATGTATACATTGCTTCCCACAGAAATTGCAGGTCCTGTCCAGACCTTAGTCATATCAGTGTCAAGAGAAACCCAGGTATTAGTTCTAGATTTATATACAGCTGCATACGAGTCTGGAATTACACCATGACTTACATGCCTAACATATATGTTCCCATCACAAGATAAAGATTCACCCAAATCAGCTACTATGTTTGGATCATCAAAATAAGACCACTGGTCCTTTTCTAAGTCATAGACCTCCCAAGACATTAAAGCTCCTGGCCCAAACCCCATTCCCCCTATTGCGTATAACATCTTGTTCAGAACTGCCGTGACAAAATAGCATCGTGCTGTACACATGGGAGTAACTTCCTTCCAACTGTTGGCTATAGGATCATAACAGATAACCTCATTGGAAGGGTCTCTGAACTTTCCACATCCACCCATGACAAAGAGCTTTCCTGCAAGGACTTCACAAGATAAACCATATCTCCACGAAAATTTCCTAGGCATAGGAGGAAGTTGCATCCACCTCCGTTTCACTGGGTCAAGCACATTCCAGTGAAGATGTTCCATCCTGTCTCTCCAGAGAACATAAAGCCATCCTTCGGTAAGACCCGAAGCATTACGTAGAGAATAAAAACTTTGAAGTTTTAGACAATGCCTCCACCGTCTACATACTGCTTTCAAAATATTATGAAATGTACGAGGGACTTTTGATAGGCACAGCAATGCAAGGTCGTCAGGCAAATTGGGGATCAATGGACGATGTGAATCATGTATAAACTTGGAGCTTAACCCCTCATTCTCGGTTGGCAGGACCATTTTTTATCAATCCCCTGGTCAAACATATAACAGAGACAGTTGTTTACAAGTGGTAAAACTGAATATAAAAGGGAAACAGTGTGCCGTTGGAAATGAATTAAGCAAGCTCAGAGACATCAATTTTGTACAATCCCTTAAATTATCAGTGCTTCCACTCCAAGTATGCCAAAGTTGTTGAATTTGAGGTAGTTACAAACTAAAAACATACAATTTATAGAAACTACAGCTGAAATTTTGCCAGAAAATGTAATGTAGTATGACAAGCATACAAGATGACTGAAAACGCTCACATAATCTATCCTTTTGCAAGGTAAAAGTTGATCCATGCACAGCTGTGAAGGCTATATTGGATGCAAGAGCCAATCACAAAGTGTAGACAGTGTGATGATGTAGCACCCTAAGTAGCCTCATCTTCAAAACTATTGTCATTTTGCTTAACAAAAAGCTTTTGCGAAATGTCAAAAACCATAGAACAGTTTTAGTTTCATAAAAGACACCATTTTGTAGGATCCAATGCAACACAAAGTAGCGTGAGATTAAAACAACTTAGCATCATAAAACAGTACATGTTTTGAACTTTAGAAAATAAGATTTGGTCAGGAATTCTGAACTTGAGAATACTCTAAGAAATGCCAAAAAAATGTATTCAATTTGTGGGGCCAAGAGTGAACAAACCGAACTAATCTACTGTGCATATGGGGAGAAATGGATCACAGGGTGCAGAAGAGCAAAAACAGAGATAATTGATCATCCTCCTGTTTAAAATGAGAGCCAGAGATTTATTGATTGCTTGTTACAAACTGATTTCTTGTGAAGCCAAACACAGTGCACAAAAAAAAGAACAGTCCAAGATACGTCCTCAAAAGTTATATCGATGTTACATCTAGGATAAGACATAAATGTAAGCATGTAATACCCGGGGCCCTGGGGTACAGAATAGAGTAAATTTTGAGCAACAAAAAAGAACCAATTATTGAATGCCCTTAAAAATAGCATAACAGGAATTTGACTATAATTATGGGCTAACAAAAGAGAACTTTACTTTGTCAGTTATAGTCATCTTTCAAGATGTAATATACCGCAACTTGGACCTTCAGTCCACACCTCATTGATTCTTATTTGCACCTTATGTTAGGTTTCTAAAACATTGCCTCATATCAGCATATATTAGAATTTTCAGGGGGGCCTTGCAAATAGCTACTTGGGGTGAAAAAAACGATATCAAAAGGAGCTCACAATAGTGTAGGGACAAGTTTAAGTCTGTCTACAGTAGCTTGTAGACTACATTCCAAATTGAAACGATTCAGTAAACATTTTGTTGCATATTTTCATGGGGGCCCTTGCCAATAGCTGTTTGGGGTGAAAAAAACCATATCAAAAGGAGTTTACAATAGGGTAGGGACAATTTTAAGTCCATTTACAATAGCTTGTAGATTATAATTCTGATATTGTTAGAGATTTACAATTTCCACTGTCCCCATGTGTGTCTTTGACTAGGATTGAATGATAACAATTGTCGCACAATGCAGATTGTAGACTAGTAACGAAGAACCATATGGCATACATTCTTTGGTACATCTGATACCATCACATGAAGCTACAGCTTACTAAACAATGCAATTAGAAAGTTAAAAGTTGAGATGTCACAAGATCACGTATGGCTATCTAAAAGTATGAATGCGTCAAAAAACATCAAGTGATGTCATATAGAGTACGCCTTATGGCCCAATAAGTAAAAGTCATGGGCTCATGTGCCTCCCAAAAACTTAATAGTTCATGCTGATAAAATTGATGTATGTACAAAACTAATCTGTACAACTTGTAATTCTCGTTCGATGAGCTCTCCTCACCGTTATTAGTGGATGATGAGAAGGATGAGAGTGCATGCTCTAGAGGAATGTGCTGTGGTTTGCCCATGCTTGTCCCTTCGCCTTTGCCTTTGCCATTGCCTCTTGTTCTACCATAGTGCTGTCAAGGGCTCTACTCTGCTTGTGCCTGAGATGCTGTTGCCTATGCTTCGCATGTCCTTGGCAAGAACTTATGGGCTTATCGTTGCCTCCATGTATCGGTGATACTACCTCAGGCTGTCTATGCCTTTGGGTCGACAAACAATCTCTTATCATCGACACCCTCGTCTATTGGTGGATGTGCATCAGGCTGAGGGGGAGGAGCAGGAACAGGAGGTGGGGGAGGACGTGGTGGTGGTGGACGAGGAGCTAGTGGATCCCGTGGGGTGGATGACACTACTGCATATACATCAGGATCTAGTGACATACCGGCCTGCGTCAATCGAGCTCCGTATATGTCAATGAGCCTACAACGCTCCTGAGCAGGCATGTGTGGGCAAGGGAGGGAGCCTAAGTGTTTGCCGTCACCCTTGACAGCACCAAGGAGATGGCCTTTCAGCCTAGTGAGAGTGCTGACAAAACGAGCATGACAAAACCTACAGGTCCATCCACGCGTCCCAGACCGAACGCCAGACCTAACGAACTCGGGGTCTTGGTCTACCTCACCCCATAGCTCAGGCATATCTCCAGTAGGCATGGTGTGAGACGATATAGGAAACAGGAAGTACGGAAGTGAAGTACGGAAGAAGTGCAAGAAAAGACAAATGAGTAAACCCCTAAACCTCCAAAAGAGGCCCTCCATAATGCAAAAAACCTGTTTCTTTGCTCCAAAAAAAAACCTAAACCCTAAACCCTATCCTTCTCTCTCTAGATGGGCTGGTACAGTCTCTCTCTAGACTGTCCCACTCTCTCTCTATGATCTGAAATGCCTAGACCCTAAAAATAGACCTATTTGCATGAGGGAATGTCGAAAAACCTGATTTTTGAGCAAAAATAGCAAACCTACAATTAAAACCTGATTTTCTCTCTCTACAGAGGCAGCTACAGTGTCTCTCTTCCCTACCCTCTTCTCTCTCATCAATCTGAGCAGCCCTCTCTCTCAAACCAAGGTGCCCTCTCTCTCAACCTCTACAACAAGAAATGTGAAATGAGGGACAAATATGAGCATTGAGGGGTTTTCCGGGGGGGAATTAATTAATTAATTAATTAGATGAACCGTACCCATAGAATCAATTAACCGTGGGCGGTTCACCACGGTTCTGAGAACCATATTGTGAACCATATGGTTCTCATAAATTTTAACCTGGAACCGTAGTGAACCGTATAGGTAATTAATTGATTAATTTTTTTTTTGTCCCATCCCCAAAGATAGCCCAAAAAAATGCCCAAAAAATACCAAAAAAATGCCAAACAGTGATCTCTGGAAACAGGTTAGTACTATGATGTTTTTCATAGTGAAACAAGTCAGTACTGTGATGTTCTAATAGTCATGACTCCTACTTCTCATGTTCGTTGACTCCTACTTGATCTGCACTTTTATAAAAAAAAACAAAAAACAGTACATACTAGAAAAGGGGGGAAATTAATTAATTAATTAATTAATTAGATGAACCGTACCACGGTTCAAGGAACCATGGTACGATTCCTTCCACGGTTCCCAGGACCCACGGTTTTGGGAACCGTGGGTTCTATGACCGTACCACGGTTCAAGGACCCGTGGTACGGTTCCTTCCATGGTTCCCAGGACCCACGGTTCTGGGAACCGTGGGTTCTATGGGCCAAGGTGAAGAGGAACCAATAGATTTTGCAAAAGTTGGGTTTTTGGGAGATTCTCCAAAATGTGTCTGGAGAAGGGCCTAAGAAGGCTAGTTTCTAGCGACATGGTAAGAAGAATTTTTTTTTTTAAGCGTTTGGAATCAAAAACGCATTCTAACTGCCAAAGGGGGGGCATTTATAGCTCACTAGATCAATTACATCAAGGACTAGCACAATGTGTTGAGTGCCTTAATGTCGTAGGAAAAGAAAAGAGACAAAACCCAAACAAGTAGAAGGGCGGAGTAGGCATTTGCAACCAAAGAAAGGGCCACTGTAAGGTATGGCAAAAGAAAAGGTCAAGGCAACACCAAACAAACAAGAAGGTGAGAGCAAAGGAGCATGAATGCTAGTACTATGGCAAACTTGATCATTTTACTTTCACGAAGATGAGAGGTTATTCACTAAATCTTTAAATGCACATCACCGTTCAAAAGATGCATGCTATTTTAATTTAAGTGCCTTAAAAGACATGGTTGTTCCAAAAGATTGATTTAGTAAGTTTGAGGTTGATCAAAATGATCAATGGTACAACTTGGTGATGATTTTAGTTACACAACATAAGGCTATTATTCTATTCTAGCCAGAATGTCAATCTAAAAAGGTGCACTACACTCTAGGTTCTACTCTAAAAAATGGTTAGTCGGTGCAATAACTAATCAAGTTTTAAACATTTTCTCAGAGACTACTGCCAAGTTGTATACATGGAAAACAATTATAAGGTGGTTGCTTGTGGCTCATGTGAGGATAAATAATTAGGGTCTCTATAAACAAGTAGTTGTTTATGCAGGTGCATTTAGTATGTCTGCAATTGTTGATTCATAGAGTGAGTTTGGCATTAAAGATATGAATATGCTAATTATAGGAGTTCGATGTCAATGAAAAAGCTGAATATGTTCGTTGATTGCCCAATTCACCAAAATACGACGACTTGTGAGCTTTGTGTTGGGGAAATAGCATAGGCAGGTTTTTCTTAAATACAACTTACTTACAGCATGTACACTGTAGGGATTTGAAAGTATATAGGTAGTTGTAGTGCCGAAATAAAAAATTCAACTAAGAGCTATGAGAGAGAGAGAGAGAGAGAGAGAGAGAGAACATAAAGGAACCTTTCTAAAAACCCTATTGCCTAATTTTAAAAGAAGAGGCAACACTATGGAAAATAATGACCAAGTTATGGGCCTTGTTTTGGCATCAAACAATTCTCTCTTTGAATGTTTATTGTGACTGGACCCAAGAGCCCATTTATTTCGTTAAGGCTACTTTCTATTATGCTAGGCCTAGTTAACTAAGGTAGTTATTAAGGGGCACAAGCCTCTATGTACCAGACTCATCTCTTATTTGAAACACTGATATTTGTAGGAGTTCGTTGCAGGATCTCTCCCTCTCTCTCTCTCTCTCTCTCTCTCTCTCTCTCTCTCTCTCTCTCTCTCTCTCTCATTCATGTTTCTCTTTGTAACGTTTATAAAATGTGAAAGTTAGAGCACTTCAATGACTGTAGGTATCGAAGGCCATTGAAGGCTGAAATTTCCCCCATCAAGAGGGTGCCCAAAAAATTCATCTTCAGCAAGTATTTGGTAGCTCATCATTAAAATTTTAGGAAGTGTTATTGCATGCTTGAATTGTTTATAGTGAATGTGAATGTAGAAACACTCATGGAGTTCCTCACTCGAAGTCTCTCTCTCAATGAAGTATTGCTTTGCATTGTGATGATCCTAAAGAATAATCAAGTGATTGAAGTGGAATTTTCAAACACTTTTGGAGGGCACAGCATATGCTCGAAAACCCCTATTGCAGATGCCTCTACAATTGTTACTACCTCAGTTACTAGTTAACCCCACTATTGTCCAATCCATCTCCATTGAGCCCACCAACACGTCATTGATGTTCATATCAAATCAGCATATAAGAACATGACTGGAAATCCTTGTTATACAAACCTCTACTACTGTTTCTACATCACCTAGTTGTGTATCTATCATTCATATTCAAAGTATGTACAAATCAGCAATTCAAGGCAGTGGCCCACCGCCCAGAGCCCCTTCTAACAGCAAAAGTTTTACTTGGGTTCCCACACCCTCACTTATTGCAGTGACAAGCAATCACAACATACACAATCTCTTCATCTTCACCTCTACCCAACCACCCAAGAACCTGATCTCAAAATCATTGTACCCATCACATTGGCTCAAATGCTACCTAGACATTATTCACTGAGTGGGCCTTTCACATATGACAACAAAGTGCACAATCTCCTAATGAACAACACCACCTCTCCATCCACCCCTCAACCACCTTTTAGCGCCTTTGGTACTCCCATCAAAATCCGCCCTCGACCACTTCCGCCTCCATCTCTTCCTTCTACCTCTTCCACTGTCTCCTCCCACCACCCTTACAGCCCACTAGATCAGCCAGTAGCAAACATTTTGAGGAATGTAGGGTGGTTGTAGTACGACTACAATTGGCTACGAAATACCCCGTGCAGCGACAGCAAAAATGTACAACTGCAGACAAATATATCAGAGCTTGCCATACAAAATCAGCAAAATCACAATAGATAGCAAGCATCAAGAGAATAAATTGGCCCGAATCATGCAAAAAAGGGACACTCACAACCAACATTGCTACATATACATAAAAGGTCTCCCAAGTCTTGAGATCAAGGATCAGGTTGAAAGCGGAATTGAAAGCACATTGTCTTGGTGGATAATGTATTGATGTGTTATGAACAGACTTAAGGGAAAAGGGCCCAGAAAGAACGTTCTGAGGGGAACAACGTGACAAAAATAATCAAAAGCAAGCTGTCAAGCACCCTTTAAAGCATGCTTGACCATCTCAAGGATCATGTGAGGACCCCTACACAACATTGTCCAAGGAAGTGGACATCACAGACAAAACGAGAGCTCCAGATCTTTCAATTCCACAGCAAAGTCTGCTCGGCAATTAAGTCCTTGGAAGTTGTTCCTTGAACCATCTTCCATGTAGATTGGGCTTGCTACTCTTTTTCATCTTTTCAACAACACATCATGCTTCATTTATTTAGGGTTAGTATCAATGTTCATCTGGACCAGCGTTCTCTAATGGCACTAACACGACCAATCCACAAATGTGACTAACATATGACCAATCCACAAATGTGACCAACATATGCTCTCAAAATTTGAATTGACTTTACCATTGATTGAAGTAACATACAATCTTGGCAGATAAACCAATATGACCATGAGGGCTTGAGTACATGGACACCAATACTAACGATATCCCATTATCCACAATGAATAAAAGATATCCAAGCCTTCAAATTTAAAAATCACTAGACAAAACAAAAGAACTGAAGGATTCTAGAGACAACTGAGGGTGCTTCAAACTAATGGCAACTGCTTGCCAGCAGCAACTCCCAGCGCCTCTGTGACTGGCTGTCATTGACACAGATTAAAAAATAAAGCCCTCCCCCATTCAGACTGTGCTGCAGATGAGATAGCAGTCCTCCCCTGCCACATAGGGGCAATCAGGTGTAGTTATTTGGGCCCCACTGGTCATACTTTCTGGTAAATTAATAGCTCACAGGCAATTCAAGATCCAAGAGCCAATCACAGCCAACTTCTAGAAACATGGCCAATCTCAACAAATCGTTCTAATCATATTATACTTACTGCGCATTTCACTTAAGGCTGGCTAGCCCACCGTACATGAACTCTTGCGCCAAAGGAAACTAGACTGCAGGGTCAAGAAAAGCCTTCAATTGGACTGGTCTGAAATCACCCAAATTTGGCCTTTTGTGGACAAATTGAGGTGATGTCAGATCAGCGACGGGGGATAGCAAAATTTCAGAAAAGCGTAGAATTTTTATGTACTGTGACATATAAGTTTGCAGCAGTTCCTCAATATCGGGCAAAATTAACTGCAATTATTGGTAAGCCCTTTATCTGATTGCATCCCCAAAATACAGGATAGACATCAGTTGAAATCACAACTCCTTTATTCCAGTTTCTGTAACTTGTAATTGCAGGTTGGAAATGACTGATTGTTCTTTCATTGGCGATGTAGGGGAATATGAAGTTCTCTTGCCTATACAGATCTACTTTACAGATACTGCCAATTTGCTCTGAAATTTGAGAAGTCTTGGAATGAGCAGTATTTTTTGTCGTCAGATTTGGAGGTTGTTTTAAGGATTAATTCAGTGACGCTTTTGCATAATCTCTGCTCGATCTAAGAAGAAGAATAATAATACATCACACAGCTTTGGAGAATCGTAAACAGGCGTTTACAAGCCGAGCCCTTTACTTACTCTGAGATGCATTAACCACGTAAAGGATGATCGATTGGGGGCAAAGAGAGCAGACAGATCTGTGAATAGTCGTCGGCCTCCTCCATGCCGAGCAGCACCAGCAGCAACCACAAGCCAATGCGGATGTCACTCATACATCGCCATCATGGTCGTTGCTTGTATTCCTTGTTCACAGAAAACCAAATCAAGACTGAACGCAAAGGAAGGCAAGCGCTGGCGCTTACTGGCACGTTGGAAGGGTTAAAGGGCGGGCCAATATCATGGCGACGCGTGGCAAAAAAAACTTTAGGAAGACAAACAAACTCGAACTTCCCTTGCGCCTCCAGATTCTGCGTCCTTGGAATTTAGGAAAAACAAAGAAAAAAGGAACGCGTTCCTAGTACCTTCGTAACAACATTGTTTTGTGTTCCGTTCGTAACAACATTGTTTTGTGTTCCGTTCCTTGATCTTGACAAGGAGTACGCATCCCTGATCGTAAAATCAGTTTTTAAATTTTTACAAAAGAAATGGTGATGCCTCACAGAACGTAATTTGTGGGGCAAATTTTTTTTTAACAAATTATTTTTATAGGCACCTTCCGGACACCGGAAGGTGCACGTAAAAAATTTTACGTTTTTTACATGCACCTTCCGCATGCACCTTCCGCCCGGAAGGTGCGTGTAAAAAAAAATTTACGTCAAAAAAAAAGAGAAAAAAATGTAAAAACGGAATTCACGGCAAGGAAGGGCCGGCTCCTCGGCCCTTCCGCCCGCGGAAGGCTGTGTGCCCTCGGGCCTCCGCCCTCGGGCGCACAGTCTTCCGGGGCGGAAGGGCCGAGAAGCAGGACCTTCCACCCCCATAAAACTTAACCATGTTCGTCCTCAAAAAGACTGTATGCTCACTATTGCGATAAAGCAATTCAAATGCAAAGTAAAGTGTTTTAAGCCATCAAGTGAAGACACTGAACTCATTGATAATACGACATTAACAAAGGAAGAGCTAGTGCTGCCAAAAAAAAAAAGTCAATGTGGCAAATTATATCATTCAAGGAGTTGCAACTTTCATATGTCACGAACGCCTGAAAATCAGAAAATCAACTAAAAGATGTTAATTGCCAATCACACTGCTGTACAGATGGACCAAAAATGCAGAATAAAGACTTATCAACCTCAAATATAAGAATGTAGGGAGAAAGAGGACTGTCCTAAAAGTTTGAGATCATTTAATGACATTAGCCTTGGATTGTTGACTCAATGCAACATGAACTTGGAACAACAACCAAATGAGAACGTCACCCTGGCTTAATCCTATGCAATTCCATATTAAGGGAAGAAGGGGGTAATGAGAAACTCATATGAAGCCATGGGTTGAAATGTTGGTCATATAAACAAGTTGGATGGGATTGGGTGGGTGTGAATAGGTTGCCAAACAGGGGATGGGATGGTTAAGCACGTAGGCTCCATAGTTTCGTGTCTCGTCTCTTCACACTACTATAATTGTCACTGAGAAGCCCATAGTTGTATTCCATTTTGTAAATTAACTATTGATACAATTTATGATGCTCTTGACAAAGCCTCAAGCCTCTTCTCAAACTGATGGAGATTGAAAAGAGTTGTGATGTCTTGGATGGTACGGTTACAAAAAAAAAAAAAAAGATTGGAAGTAAACAATATATCAGATCCAAAACTCGAGGATGTAGCCGCAAGTTTTATGGACAATTGTGATAAACAAGGTGGGTTGATCATAAAAACTGCAACAACATCCACGGAGACAGAAGTGCCACGAAGGCACTATTTCCACCCAGACATGAAGAAGGACAAAGACAAGCCACCTCCACCTGCAAAACCCACTATGAGTTTAGGGAAGTACACAACATTGGAGAGTAGATATGCAAAATTAGATGCATATAAGGAAAAAATAATGCGTCAAAACGAAATAGTCCAGATAGAAAACAAAATTGAGAGGGGACCTAGATAGACTGCAAAATGTCGAACTTGACCTGGAAGGTATGATGTACTTTTAGGGCACTATCTTTTTGACGTGTTGTCATCCAATCATAATGTTGAGACAATTGACTAGTATATCACATATGTATCATGACTCTGTGAATTTTTATGTGCCTGCAATAAGTTTTGTGTACGGTTCTTACCAAATTTAAGTTGATTGGTTGATATTAATACTTTATTGTTGTCTATGTCTAATTGCACATACTTCATGACATGCCTTTGTAAAAAAATTTTGATCAATGTACGATGATATTCAAGGGTTTACTTCTTCTTTTTTTGCATTCAAGAATCATTTAATATGCGCCAATTTCATATGTTGAGCTAATTATTAAACTGTGAGGGCACCAAACCACTTTATATGTCCCATTTTTCTTATGTTTAGCTAATTAATTTACCGTGTCGCAATGTCCAAAAAACAGTTTCATTTCACCATAAAAAGAGAGAATAATTTGTGGAGTCTAGCAAGACCACTGACAAAATTTGTGTAATTTTTGTATTGCCTTCAGAATACATGGCCAAGGAGGAGTTCATTCCAGAGATTCACACCGGCCATTATTTCACGGACTTGTTGTTTTGTTCAAACTCGGATGATAATGATTTTGATGTTATTGATAACATAGATGTTCCTTTGGAGGAATCGATTCTTTATCCACATGAAGATGTAGATGGGATATCCCGAATAGATGTACCATGATCACTTGTCTTCCATGTTCTTCACATTTAATGCCCAATCATACCATCTGATGTTTACCAATGTGTTGAGATTCACATTTCCAACATGTGTGAAAATTTTGGCTGCTGATCCTACATTTAGGCCCCCTCCTCGAAGCAAACAACGTAGACCTAATCCAGAATATGATATCCAACGTAGGTGGAAAGATATGTAGGCAAAAATCTGTGTTCAAACCATGTATCTTGGAAGAGAAGGACTTTGTTTCAAACTAATTCCGCATGTACAACAATGGAGAGACATTTTTTATGATTGTCATGTTGATGTGGTGGACGGACAACATAAAAGTTTGGTGCACACTATGGATGCTATAAAGTTCATTTGGATTGTTGTTCTTAGGAAATATGGAATTGCAGAGTCATTTGTCAAGGCAAGTTACGAAGCTTGTTTGTATTGTCATGAAGTTCCTGCAAAAGTGTTTGGTCAAACATGTGTCGTGAAGTATACACATGAATATATGGTGCTACTGGATGAACTTCAACAAAAGGTAGAGGAGATAATTGTGGAGTATCGGGTGATGTTGGTTTTATTGAGGTCTACTGTGGGGGGTAAGATTAGGTGTCGCGTAAGGGACTACATATGTCATAGGGGAAAGAGAAGACTTCACCACATTGCAACCATGTTGTTAGACGCAAAAGTTGTCGAGTGGGCTACCCTTTTAGAATGAGTGTCACTATCCCAATTGAGATGAGAGACATGGCACGTATTCAGCTATATGTCGTACATGAGTATCGTTGGTCTGACTCGAAAGAAGATGTGTTGAAACAGCATCCACATCCCGTTGTGGTGGATGAGTGTGAGAAAGATCTACAAACATATAAGGAAGCATCACAGATATCAAACACATCTGCAGACCAGGCATGTTTTAGATTTTTCCTCATACCAAAGGAAATATCCCAATTATCTTACAGACTGCGTACAAAAGGTAATTTGATGTGCGGGTTTAGGGTCTTGAAAGTTTTCATGTGCAACATTTTATCCCATGTTTTGTTGTGTACATTTGTGAATAATGAATTGTACCATTATCAGATGCATGGAGCTCTGATGATTGGAGGAGCTTGAATCTGGAGGCACAACAACTGCTTTCGTGTCGTAAGGTACATTGATTGTCCATTTAAAAAATCACATATAGCCAAAATAGATTAGGAAATTTTCCTACAAGGCATATTCGTTACTCTTTTTTATGCATATTTTTTGAACAGGCAATATTTTTTCAACCATACAACCCTTCACATGAAGGGGAAGCCAAGAGGCCATTTGTACTGGTGATACAGGACCAATGGATGTTGAGTATTGCTCGACGCTTCTCGGAAAATAATGCATGGCCTGTTGACTCAACATTCAAGACCAATCAATTTGATTTTTCTCTATTTGGGGCTGTTCTCCCAAATCAGCTTGGTCACGCCATGCCAATCTGGTTCATGATCTATTCGAACGACAAAGGAATGCAGCATCAGAACATTGCATTGCGGCTAACTTTACATGTCGTTTTCAATAGTCTTGGATGTATAAGACCACGTGCAATCGTCATAGACAAGTCCATCGTGGAATTACAGGCAATAACAAAAGTACTTGCAACCGATGGCATATGTTCGATAATAGTTGGAAAAGATTGCACTAAAGTGGCGTGTGATATTCTGTTATGCACGTTTCATGCCAAGAAAGCGTGGGTGGAAAACCTCTTACCTAAAGTACCATTAAATGATAGAGACTCTTTATACAAAGACATGTGCGACGATGCAATCTCAATTTTAAAATGATTTTAATAAGCTAGTGGAAAAATTTGAACTAAAACACAAAAGTTCTAATGATGTTTTACAATATGTCCGTAAGGGTTGGACTGGAAGAAAAGTTGTTTGGAGAAAGATGTGGCCACAGTGGGGATGTTTGTTTCCACGAACATGTGGAGACAGCTAACTTAATCGAAAGGACATGGCACCACCTTAAGTACAATACACACCTTGGTGGAACACTAATAGAGCATTATAAACTAAAGCAAGTGATTGGTGAGTGATACTCTAAACCCCAAATGTTTGACTTTATGAGACTAGTTGTACTTCATTTAATTTCATATTTGTAATTGCTGCATAGAAGTGTATTGTTTATTGGCAAATAATTCTGGTCACTTCGCAAAGAGAGTGACAACTAGCACCCAAAGACTATGCAATCTTGTAGGAAAAAAAAATTGAGCGGTACAAGGAGGATAAAAGTACCCTAAGGCTCCTAGATGAAGATGCTTTAGCTTTTAGTATGAGGAGTAAAGGCAACATTTAGGTTTGGTACTGTCATGCCCATAATTGGTCTCGGGTAGCGTGTCCATGCTAGAAACCGGTAGACCAACAACCCGTAAGTTAATTGTGACTATAAGGAATTGGGGCCCTTATGTGTACATGGTCATAATTAATGGTTGTAGGCCTAAACACATGGTGGTGGAGTTGGTATGAGTCTATTAGTGAGTCATTAGGGAACTGGATGGCGTGGCCCAGATAGGCTGCAGAGGTGTCCAATGAGGTGTCACAATGCACTACTAGTGGTGCATGGGCCTTGGAGGGTATAAGTATATCTGTTGGGCTCTCACTAGTGTATGTTTGATTTTGTGATTGGTAGCTACATGATGCTGGTGTGACTCCTCTTTCCATGACTCTGATTGATCCATAGCTTGGTGGTTCGATCCGTATGATCTAGGTTTGGTTGGGTTGGTTTAACCTCCACCTGTTCCCATGTGTTGTTGCTTTGTATGATATGCTTAGACTAGAATCATGTTGTGAGGACTTTAAATTGGTATGCAGGAAATGCCACGAATTGCACGTGCAAATGTCCAGAGTGCCCAAGATAGGGATAGACATTATGCAAATCTGAAAAGATTACTGAGAGACTTTCAAGTGGGAGATGGGATATATTTGAGAATCCCAAAGGATTCAAGTGTAATGTGTACTGGCAAGCATTATAAGTTGTCCCCTAGATATAGTGGACCGTTTAAGATCTTGAAAAAGATCGGATCCTTAGCTTACCAATTGGAACTCCCGGAAGGATTGCAAGTGCATCCCGTATTTTATGTAAGTCATCGCAAAAAGAGTCTTCGTGAAGGAGAGCATCTTGGATCTGGAAATCAGTTGGACCTATTGGATGAATCATCAAGTGTATCTCATCTTGAACCCAAAAAAATCTTGGATACAAAAACTAAACGATTGAGAAATTGTAAGTTATCGAGCATCTGGTTCGATGGAGGGGATGTACGGACGATGATGATTCCTGGGAACAGGAAGGAAGCTGTAGTCGGTTGTAGTATACGGGTCCGTTCACTGGGAGCCGCCCGTGCACACCGGCATAGCAAGAGAGAGAGAGAGAGAGAGAGAGAGAGAGAGAGAGAGAGAGAGAGAGAGAGAGAGAGAGAGAGAGAGAATTCACCAAGGATGGTTGGGACTATGGGGGCTCGAGTGCCTACCCATAGCTATGCACCAATCAACCTTGGAGAGAGAGAAAGAGAGAGAGAGAGAGAGAAGAAGAAGAAAGAGAGAATGGTATTCCTTTTAGTGGAATGTGGATGTTCTCTTTTAACCCTTGTTCAAGTTTAAATTGAAAAAAAAAAGTTGGTTTGTGGATGTAAGCCTGTTCACATTAAGTTGTTCACAATAAGCTTCTTATTCAAACTTTGTGTAGGAAGGTTGTAGTGTGGTTTAAAGTTTAACAACCGACTTTAAAATTTGGGTTAATAAGTTTTTTAGATAAAAACTTGTTTAGAGCAGGGTTTCAGTATTCTTTTAAATCCTTTTGCAAGATTAAAAGATTAGACATCCATTAAGTTTTTTTTTGGAGATTCTAGGAGGCCCGCTGGCTTATAAATTTTGCTATGATCAGATTATGTGTTTATACATCTCTCGGGAATCCTTATCTATTCTTTGGAATCTGTACAAGAGAGAAGGTCTGTTTCAAAAGTTTTATTTAGTTGGCTGGAGCGCCTGGCTCAGAAGAGGTCTTGTGGGCAAACCCACATCACGTAAGCGTGGGAAAAAATTTTTTTATGGTGGCTAGGGTCTGGTCCACGGGACAAGGATGCTTTACAAACAATTTTTATTGTTTACCTATTACCCACCCAGCACACAGTTGGAGCTTGAATTCTCTGGCTCACAATTCTGCACCTCGAAATTCATGTTATTACCCTTTCGTCAGGTAGGTCCTGACCCTACCTCGAGATTTGTACGGGTGAGCGCAGCTCGTCTACTGCTGGCGCGGTGCATATTTGCTATATGTAAATCGGAGGGGGGGGGGGGAAGGGAGAAGTTATTATAGGTTCCTTAATGCAAGGATGTGACAGGGGGTGGTGGGGAGTAGCGCGCCTCCCCACGACCTTGCCATCCCTCCTCCTTGATAAAAGAAAACCTTGAGCAAATCTTTTTTTTCTTAAGCTTGCAAAGTTAAGATAACCTTGAGCAAAGCTTTAAGCTTAAAAACAATCTAATCTTGCAACTCTAAGATTATTAAATCTTGAAGAAAAGCAAATAGAACTAAAATCTTGGAGGCCTGCCCTTGTAGCTCGCCGTACTTTTTCCTTCCTCCCTCTCTATACCTGTAGATTTTCAAAAGAGATTTTCAAAAGAGTGGAGAGAACTATAGTATGTAGGAGTTGGAGAGAGGAGAAACAGCCAAAACTAAATCTCATAAACCTTTGGGGTCCATGGACCATGTGGCACCTATGGGTGACCCCACATGGATAGAAAGGCCTAGAAGGGACAAATGGGGCCTTTCTTGGGCCCCACCTGTCCTTTTTGCATGAGGGTGGAAAGGAGCTTTGGGAAGGGGGTAAAGGAGGTACGTTCATTTCCTTTCCCTCATTCTCCCAAGTTGTTGTAAAGTTTTATTGCTCTCAAGTTAGTTTTTTCGTGAGGCCCTGTGCACTAGCTTTTCCCTTTTTGCGATTTTTACACCGTAGCTCTCCGTTTTCCCTCTAGTTTTTTGCTAGTTTCTCCTTTATCCATGGACACCCCTATGGATGAGACAAGAGCTCCAAGTCCCGTCGGGACTGATATGGAGAACATGACGTGTGCCATAAATTTGTTACAACAACAAATTGTGGACATGCGCTCAAAACATGAACGGGCGGAGGCCGAGATTCGGGCTATGTCGCAGTCTCGACAAGCTCTCCTAGACCCAATGTTTACTCTAGAATTTTTTACCGGAGAAAAAAAGGAACACCAAGATGTGGTTTTAGCCTGGTTAGATCAATGGACGTCGCATTTCTTTATGCACGATCTACCAGATAGCTCGTGTATTTTGACAACCATCATGTTTTTACGCGGTAAGGCGTATTCTTGGTGGCAGGATCTTAAAAACCGAGCTACAGTCCCAACCACTTGGGATGACTTCCAGGTAGCCTTTAAGGTTGCCTTTATGCCTGTCCTAGACGATTTTGAATATTATTGTCGATTTGCCACGTTGCAAATGGGAACGAAGCCCTTGGACGTCTACTTGCAAGACTTCCAAGAGGCTGCTTCGCGATTTTTTAACTGCATAGATGGGGTACTCCTTAAGTTGCATTTTATTTTGGGCTTGCCCAAGGAATATCAGTTGGAGGTACGCTGTAATCAGCCACAGTCCTTAGAGGATGCTATGCGTTTTGCTTGGATTTTCGATGATACGCACACGATAACCCGCAAAGAGCAACCAAAGCCCGAAGCCAAAGACAAATCCTATGTGGTCCCTTCTTTCAAAAAGGGCAAGGAGTGCATGGTCGGCGAAGCTTCTCCTTCGGGGAAGAAAAAGAGGCGCCCTTGATTGGAGAGAGGGACTTCGACAAGGCCAAAAGAAACGGGCTGTATTTCTCCTGCATGGAGAAAGGACACCTTTCCAAGGATTGCCCAAAGAGACGGATGAAGGGTGGCCGCTCCTTTAAGGCACCATGTAATTCTTCATTTCTTGCATTGATGTATCTTTTAAGGATAAATCAGTTTGTATGATTTAATACTGCAGTGTTTGGACCTCACGACCTCATTCGCATGAGTGGGTTTGTAGGCAGCCAACCTGTGAGTATTCTTTTTGACGACGGTTCTACGCATAATTTTATTAATGCTAAGTTGGTGCAGAAAATGCAGCTGACAACTGCATAAAGTGACCATAGGTATGTGGTTAGGATGGCAGCTGGTGGGGAGCAGCAGGTCTGGGACCATTTTGTCCCCCACGTGCCATTGACGATTCAAGACTATGTAGATAGTTTGTCTTTTCATGTCATGAATCTAAGTGGATGTAATCCTAGGTAAAGAGTGGTTCTATGCTAGGAATGAGTCCTTAAAGAAAGACTATGTATCTCATTGTATTTCTTTCTTGCATAATGACTCATTGGTTTGTCTTAAAGGCGATGAGTCAGAGCTACCTTTTGTAATTGCTCAAGAAGCGAATCAATATATTTTGAAATTTGAGTATTTTTCGTATTTATGTTATCTGAAAGATGAATCTTACATAGATGCTTTTAGTACTCATAACGTCAATGTTGATGTATCATCTTTCCCTAAAGCTTCGTCTTTTTCTGATGATAATTTAGAATCTTTGCCTGAAGGCAAAAATCTTAAGAGACTTAGGAAGGAGTATAGCAATATATTCCCTGAGCAGTTGCCTGAGGGTCTTCCCTCCTCGCGGGGTGTAGACCATCACATAGATCTCCTTCCCGACAGCTCTCCTGCTGTTTTTTCCCTACAGGATGAGCTCGAAGGAAGAAGATGAAGTTGCTAGTCAACTTAAGGAGTTGTTACGTAAAGGCCATATTCGGCCTAGTAAATTCCCTTGGGGAGCTCTTGTTTTGCTAAGTATTTGTGTGACAATTAAGAACCGCTATCCATGGCCTCCAATGGACGACTTAATGGACCGATTGAATGGTGCTAAGTAATTTACCAAATTGGATCATAGGTCAGGGTACCATCAAATTAGAATTCACGAGGGAGATGTTTCCAAAACTAGTTTTCGTACTAGGTATGGCCATTACGAATTTTTAGTATTACCCTTTGGTCTAACTAATGCCTAGGCAACCTTCCAACAGATGATGAACGATATTCTTCGTCCATATCTGGGGAAGTTTCTCGTGGTATTTGTAGATGACATACTGATCTACAGTAAGACTCTTGAGGAGCACAAAGCGCATTTGCGTACAGTCTTAGATAATCTAAGGCAGACAAAGCTTTATGCTAAGGAGTCTAAATGTGAGTTTTTTCAAACTCGACTCAAGTATTTGGGACATATCGTTTCCGATCGAGGTCTTGAGATCGACTACGATAAGGTCCAGAAAGTTCATGATTGGCCTATCCTGAAAACCGTTAGGGAAGTAAAATCTTTTCTTGGTTTCACAGGCTTTTTCCATAAATTCATTAAAGACTATGCCTTAGCTGCATTGCCTCTAACGAATCTTCTTAAGGGAGTGAAGAAAGCCAAACGGAAAACTAAAAAGTGTAATAAGAAGAAGGCCGGAAGGCATTCAAAGATCAGTCCTCCTGTTGTTTGGACTGATGAACTTAATCAAAGCTTTGAAGCTTTGAAGATGTTGGTATCTACAGCCCCTATCTTACACATAGTGGACCCTAGCGGATCTTTCCTAGTGGAAACAGACGCTAGTGACTATGCGGTAGGTGTAGTCCTTTATCAGGATGGTAGACCTGTGGCTTTCGAGAGCAGGAAGTTGGACCCAGCTCAAAGTAGGTATTCTACTTATGAGAAGGAACTTTTTGCTGTCATCCATGCATTAAAGATCTGGAGACATTATTTGTATGGATCTAAATTTGTGGTTATGACAGATCATGAATCTCTTAAGTATATATGTGATGCCTCGGACCTTAGGGGTCATAAGGCCCGCTATTCGGAACTCATTCAAGAGTTTGAATTCGACATTAAGTACCATCGGTCGAATTGTGTCACTGATGCTTTGAGCCGGATTGGTGAAGTTAATCAGTTATGCTTTGTTGAGTTTCAATCTGAGTTGTATCTTTCTCTGCGAGATCTTTGTCGGACCAATGAGTTTTTCAGTCATATTTGGCAAGATGTCCTGGCAGAAAGCTCTTTAATGAGAGACAATCTTGGAAAGCAGGATTCCAAGAAATATCACAAAGAGAAGATATTTGATGATTATTCCATTTGGAATGGTTGCTTTTCCGTAGAGAAAAAGTCTGTATGCTAGATATCGCGGACATTAGGGCCCAAATCCTGCACGAGTGCCACGATAGCCACGATAGCCCCAGCGCGAGACACCCTGGTATATAGAGGATGCTTGACCTTGTTAAGAGAGAATTTTATTGGCCAAAAATGAAGGGTCATGTCGAGGCATACGTTCAAAAGTGTGAACAATGCCAAGTAAATAAAGTGGAAAGACTCAAAGCAGCTGGTTTGTTGCATCCATTGGAAATTCCTAGCAAGAAATGGGAAACTATTTCCATGGATTTTGTGGCTGGACTTCCCAAGTCAGAGAAGGGTCACGATGCTATTTGGGTAGTAGTTGACAGGCTAACCAAAATGGCATTGTTTATTCCAACAAAAACTACTATCAAAGCTTCTGAACTTGCTCAATTCTTCATTGAAAACTTGTTCAAGTTGTATGGATTGCCAAATGATATTGTTAGTGATCATGATTCCAAGTTGACTGGAAAGTTCTGGCAGGCGGTCTTTGAAAGACTGAAAACTACTTTAAGTCTATCGTCTACGAATCACCCAGAAACCGATGGTCAGACCGAATGGGTCAACCAGTCGACGGAAGATATGCTTCGCGCATATGTTTCCAGGCAACAATCAGATTGGAAAAAGTATCTCCCAATGGTTGAGTTCACATACAATAGTATGAAACATTCTGCCACTGGTTTTAGTCCTTTTATGCTCTTGTACGGCTTTTAGCCTCGTTCCCCTATCTCCGTTGGACTCAAAGGTCTCAAGGTTCAAGCTGCAGCGGATTTCTTGCATGATATGCAGGAAATGTTGCAGGTGGCTAGGGAAAGCATTAGGTCGGCTCAAGATAGAGCCCAGTTCTTGCAAAGTCGCGCTCCTCGAGAGTTTGAGATTGGTGATATCTTAGACTCCCTAAGGACTCTAAGACACTTCGAATGGGGAAATGTCCGAAGTTATCTCCACGTTTTAGCGATCCTTTCAAAGTTCTTAACAAGATTGGTAAGGTTGCTTATAGACTGGAACTCCCTGTTGGAACTGAGGTTCATCTTGTATTCCATGTTAGTCGTTTAAAGGAATGACTTGGTGGGAAAGATGACCTGATTCCCACAGATGATCTAGTTCTATTGGAGGATTTGACTATTTTTGTACCCCATGAATCGGAAAGGATCATGGATACTCGACGACATCAGCTGAGAAATCGTATGATCTCTGAACATTTGATTCGTTGGAAAGGTAGGTCAGATGATGAGGACACCTGGGAGAAGGAGGATGATTTAAGACTTAGATTCCCTGGTTTCTTCCCATAGAAGGAAGCTTTTATGAAGGGGGGGGGGGGGGGGGGGGGAATGTTATGTACCATAATGGTACGCCCTTCAGTGACGGCCTTGCAAGGGGCATGACGCATGACTGGAGTTATCGACATGTTTAGGTGCCACGCGTCACCATCCTAAGTGGTCATGTGTCGTCGGCAGGACTGTGCTTGATGGGACCCACTGTGCTATGCCTATATAGTGGTGGGGTCTCCCTCTTTCCATTCACTCAATCTACCCGGGAGTTGGTGGATGGAGAGCACGTGCATTAGCCAGGATGTATCTCTAGGCCAAGAGATGTGTGCTAGGGAGAGCCGAGTGCGATGGCTGGTGGTATGAGATGCCAATTATCGTAGGAGGCTTGACCGGGCATGATTATGTTGATTTCTCCAGGGCATGGGGGTGGGTCGGTTGTGACCCTACGGTTGGGCGGTTATGGTGCGTCGTCATAGGTTTTATGGTAGTCGATGATCCTAGGGAGTTGTAACACCTTGTAGCGCAGGCATCCCAAAGGGAGCCGGGAACCACGACTTAGCTTCCCAGCCTTCAACTCTTGCCATCCGAACCCACTTGACATACAAGCAGCCAACTCGCCAACAACGATCAGACTTAACCAACTTGAAGTTCCGAAAACCAACATTGAGATCCAACCTGGCGCCATGCCAGATCGGGGGTCCCGACGTGGGTGACTTCCCTCCAAGCAAGCCGCCCGACATACATCAAACTTAACCAACTCGAAGCTTCGTTACAAACGAGTAACATCCGTTCCAAGCAAGCGGTCTGACTTACATCAGACTTAACCAACTGAAAGCTTCGTCACGAGCGCTGGAAGCCAACCTGGCGCCACGCCAGACTGGACAGCCATAAACAGGTAACATCCACCCAAGCAAGCCATCCAACTCAGCCGACAGGTTAGAGCCCGTTCCCCAAGAGCTTAACCCATTCACGTTCATGCAAGGAACACTCAGAACCACAAGCCGCGATAGATATGGAAACAACCAGTTCTTGGACCAAATGGTCCCGACAGCATACCGCTGGCGCCACGGACCGAATGGTCCCGACGGCATACCGCTGGCGTCCCGGGATACGACCCTCAGCTATGTGCCAAATTAAAAATTTGGAAAGCGGCCTTACAACTGGCGCTTTTACCGAACACTGAAACCCAGAAGGTAATCAGAGTCAGTTTGAGGAAAATCCCGCTTTATTGATAAATCTGAGAAGGTTACATTTCAAGTGTGTGACCGACCCTAGTCTCCGGGGCGCTAGCATGCCAAGGCGAGAGCCATGACAACATTCCAGCAAGGGAGGCTGAGACTTGGTTGGAGCTCGCCCTGAGTCGCAACCCGCACTCCCCTATAGTATTGGTGTGATTCGGCACCCCCCCTCATACCAAGCACTCTACCCAAGCTGGTAAAGCACGTTTTTCTCTCTCTAGGATTTTCTCTTTCTAGAAAGTCATTTTCTCTCTCTAGATTTTATTGATCCCCAGGCTTCCTTTAATCATGCCTAGATCGTGTGAGGTGATTGCACATCGATCTGAGCTCTCTGGACTTCGCTAGAACCGATCAAAGATTTTCAGCCATAGGAACTTGGCGCCGGCTGGATTCTGGTCACAGTGGCGCCGGGAGCGACGCCGGCGCCGTTGGCGCCGGGAGCAGCAGGGGCGCTGCTGGCGCCGGGGACATAGCTGGCGCCGATGGCGCCGCAAGTAAAGCTTGTAAAGGTAGCTTTACAACATCCACCCCACCTTTATAAAATCTGATGTCCTCATCAGATGTCAGATTAAAGTAAAGGTGTCTCCCAATTAAAATGACTATACATTTAAGCTACTAGGCACAGTACTCAATTTACTGGCCACTTTTTATTAACATTGAAGCTGGCACACCACAAGTCGGAGGCTCAGCTCTTTGTACTGAAAAATTACATAACTTGAAAATATATCTTTGTCTGGGAAAAGCGTAGATTTGATATCGCTTTCGTAAAACCCGAGAACCTTATTAATTGGTGACAGAGGCCTTTCTTTGAAATGTTCGCCCCTGTCGCTTCTGACTTTCGACTTTGGAACTCCTTTGAGCTCCTGATTTGTCCTTGATGCACTTTGTGTTGAGCTCCCTGAGCTCCAGGTTTGTTCAGTTCCGCACAGGTATCAAGGCTCCCTGAGCCGAAGGATTTATCGTTTGATTGCCCACTTTATGGTCCACTCCGTGCCTTGTTGCTTCTGCACCTTGATTTCTCTCCTTGTCCAAGCCTGATCTTGATACTTTTCCATCTTGGCTCTTTAAGGTAGGCAAAGATTGAGTACTCCGCAATGCACCTCTCACTTAGCTTGAAGTAGCTCTTTGAATCAGCCCAAATGTAACCATTGACCTCGTGGAAAGCCAAAGTGTCGCACCAGTTTGATCCGCATCCGAACTATCTCTTCGCGTTTGTTTGAAGCACCATGTCCGTCGCGCAAAACTTGACTTTCACAATTCCATCACTGGTCAGTTGCCTCACAGTCAAAACAAGAAGTGTACATCGAGCTTGGCTTCAAGTAGCTCTCTTTGAATCAGACACATGCACCCAGAGTTTGCACTAGTCCGATCTCAACGCGAACTGTCCCTTAGCGTTCATTCGAAATACCAAGTCTCTCATGCAAGACTCAACTTTCTCAGTTCCTTCATTGATCAGCTGCCTTACACGTAACACAAGCCAGCGTACTCATATGTTTCCTCATCATTGCTGGTCTAGAGAAAGCCTATAACAAACTTTCCTTTCCACAACAAAAACTTGTCAACTTATTAGGTCCAAAGTTCGCCAGTCTCCTCGTGTGAGTATGGCTAGGTCACCTTGAATTTGCCCCCATTTTGATCAACTTTAATTCAAAATTTGCCCCAAGAGAGAGGTGTGTGTGATAGTTCCCCTCCACTTAATAAATCAGCTGATCGGACTTTAGAGTAGAGTTCTTCGGACAAAAAGCCTTTCCAACACTTTGCTTCCCATCTGCTAGGATTATGGCTCGATCCAACTTGTTGCCAATCTCTGAAGAGGATCCTAGTCTTTTCCCCTTTGAGGAAAAACCCAACTGATACTGGATATCACCCATACTCAGTGAGTTTCAGTTCCGAAGGTGGCCGTCCCAAAATGAAGACCAACTGCTCCATAGAAGATCTCCCCTGAAATTGCCCTTTCCAACTTTTGACTTCCTGCTTGCGTCTGGTGGGCGTTGTCGCAAATGAAACTAACCCAAGAAATAGGCTAGCCATCCATCCTTTGCAAACATTGAGTCGTTTCGTTGTCGTTCACGTGTGAGTACTTGAACTGCAAATCCGCCCCACAGATTCTGTAGTCCTCTTTGTTTGATGGTATCAGCCTTCAAAAGAAAAGGTTCCTTCTCGAGCCATCAGCTCCTTGTATCACAAGCAATCATGCAAACCAGGAGAAGCACGAGTACTAAGACTCACCACGAATACATACAAGTAAGACACTCAGGCAGGTTTACTAACAAGTAACAAAGACAAGGTCCCCCTTTGAGATGGTCCTGCCAACGGACCTTTGCCTGGCCGCGCCCATACAAATCGATCACAGAATCAGCCCACATAGGACACCCCTCCAACCATCCGTGCTTTCACCATTAAGCAGCACATTGCCTCAGTCACGCCCCACCACTTTTTGGTCGATAGCCCTTATAGCTAAACGATCGGCAGCTATCCTTGAATATACCACCCCCGTGGACGCACCCGTGCTTTCACCGTCAGGCAGCACATTGCCTCAGTAACGCCCCCACCAAATCTAGTCGATAGCCCTTATAGCTAAACGATCGGCAGCGTACCCCCCCAATCGTGGACGCACCCGTGCTTTCACCGTTAGGCAGCACATTGCCTCAGTAACGCCCCCACAAAATTTGGTCGATAGCCCTTATAGCTAAACGAATGGCAGCTATCCTTGAATATACCACCCCCGTGGACGCACCCGTGCTTTCACCGTTAGGCAGCACATTGCCTCAGTAACGCCCCCACCAAATTTAGTTGATAGCCCTTATAGCTAAACGATCGGCAGCATACCACCCAAATCGTGGACGCACCCGTGCTTTCACCGTTAGGCAGCACATTGCCTCAGTAACGCCCCCACCAAATTTGGTCGATAGCCCTTATAGCTAAACGAACGGTGGTCATCGTGAATATGTCACCCCGCACCCCACAAGGCACAGACCGTGCTTACACCATCCTAATGGCAGCACATTGCCTCATCTGTCCTACGTGCAGACGGCGCCAGGCCCGAACCGCGGAAACTGACCGTGCTTACACCTCAAGGGCAGCACTTTGACTCATCAAGCCCCCGTCCTGCCAACCACCCCGACCGTGGACGCACCCGTGCTTACACTGTGGGCAGCACCTTGCACAACAGTTGTCTTGATGAACCCCAAATCGTGGCCATTTCGTGAGATCCGCATAGCTGACCGGCCAGTCGGCTCTGATACCACATGTAGCGCAGGCATCCCAAAGGGAGCCGGGAACCACGACTTAGCTTCCCAGCCTTCAACTCTTGCCATCCGAACCCACTTGACATACAAGCAGCCAACTCGCCAACAACGATCAGACTTAACCAACTTGAAGTTCCGAAAACCAACATTGAGATCCAACCTGGCGCCATGCCAGATCGGGGGTCCCGACGTGGGTGACTTCCCTCCAAGCAAGCCGCCCGACATACATCAAACTTAACCAACTCGAAGCTTCGTTACAAACGAGTAACATCCGTTCCAAGCAAGCGGTCTGACTTACATCAGACTTAACCAACTGAAAGCTTCGTCACGAGCGCTGGAAGCCAACCTGGCGCCACGCCAGACTGGACAGCCATAAACAGGTAACATCCACCCAAGCAAGCCATCCAACTCAGCCGACAGGTTAGAGCCCGTTCCCCAAGAGCTTAACCCATTCACGTTCATGCAAGGAACACTCAGAACCACAAGCCGCGATAGATATGGAAACAACCAGTTCTTGGACCAAATGGTCCCGACAGCATACCGCTGGCGCCACGGACCGAATGGTCCCGACGGCATACCGCTGGCGTCCCGGGATACGACCCTCAGCTATGTGCCAAATTAAAAATTTGGAAAGCGGCCTTACAACTGGCGCTTTTACCGAACACTGAAACCCAGAAGGTAATCAGAGTCAGTTTGAGGAAAATCCCGCTTTATTGATAAATCTGAGAAGGTTACATTTCAAGTGTGTGACCGACCCTAGTCTCCGGGGCGCTAGCATGCCAAGGCGAGAGCCATGACAACATTCCAGCAAGGGAGGCTGAGACTTGGTTGGAGCTCGCCCTGAGTCGCAACCCGCACTCCCCTATAGTATTGGTGTGATTCGGCACCCCCCCTCATACCAAGCACTCTACCCAAGCTGGTAAAGCACGTTTTTCTCTCTCTAGGATTTTCTCTTTCTAGAAAGTCATTTTCTCTCTCTAGATTTTATTGATCCCCAGGCTTCCTTTAATCATGCCTAGATCGTGTGAGGTGATTGCACATCGATCTGAGCTCTCTGGACTTCGCTAGAACCGATCAAAGATTTTCAGCCATAGGAACTTGGCGCCGGCTGGATTCTGGTCACAGTGGCGCCGGGAGCGACGCCGGCGCCGTTGGCGCCGGGAGCAGCAGGGGCGCTGCTGGCGCCGGGGACATAGCTGGCGCCGATGGCGCCGCAAGTAAAGCTTGTAAAGGTAGCTTTACAACACACCTACACCTTCCCAGAGAGCTCTCCCAACGTGCCCTCCCCTCGCGGCCTCCCTTTACTCTCCCTGCTCTCTTACTATGCCCTCCCATTTACTTGAGGGCCATAAGAATGCAACAGGTCTTTTGGAAGTAAAGATTTTCATTTATGATAAAGGTTGAGAAGCAATATGATGTAAAGAATTGAATCAACTGAAAAAGCTTTTGAAAGTTCTGATGATCCGAGTGTGGAGAGCCTGTTCAATTTGCGGGGAAGGTTAAGAAATTTTGTGAAGCACAATGATGCTGGACATGTGAGTTTTGGAAATTTTTGGTGGAAATGTAAGTTTGCAAAATGCAGTTGCATCGCTTGTGCGTTGACCCTTTGTTTTATATTCACTATTATCCAAGTGAGCCCGCAAGTCTGCGGGCAGGCAAACATTTTTAAACGTGAGAGTGCCAAGAGGGGGGGGGAGGGGGATCTACAAATGTTTTTAAATGTGAGAGTGTGAGGAGGGGGAGTGAAATCTAGGCAGATTGTCGATGATGTGAGATATATATATATATATATATATATATATATATATATATATATATGTCCCCTCCCTTGCATGTGTCCTTGCACCCTCCCCACGCCCCCGCCCTTGTGTCCTCCCCGCATGCGCTCCCTTTGCCCTCCCTGCGCCCCCTCCCCACTCTTGTCGCCCTACACCCTCCCAGCGCGCTCTCTCGGCGTGCCCTCCCCTCACACCCTGTGCTCAAACAATTTCGTTACTAACAAATTTGTTAGGATATTTGTTGTCATCTCAATTGATTTAACAAATTTATTCGTCATTTTATATTTGCATGTTCTTGATATGATAAAGTTTCAAGGGAACATGCCCTTTTTTGAAATGGAATACAAGATCCTTTGTGAAACTTATTGATCTTTGACTATCCATCTTCATAATAGTGGAATCTTTTTGCTCAAATCTAATCATCTTAAGAATGCTTCTACATATTTAGAATCACAAAAAGATTGAGCAATTATTGATTATTTCTTGCATATCCAATTGACCACTCCTCGACATCATATAAAACATATGCCTATAATGGATTTATTGTCATCCATATAGCCTATCTAACTAACATCACTATAGGCTTGAAGGATTAGATCTGCTTTTTGTTGATATGTGATGCCCAAAGTTGATGTTTTCTTGAAGTATTTGTGAGAGATTTCAACTAGTTTAGTCAATATTGGTCATAGTTGACAAAATTGCCAAATACACAAATTGAGGCCAACTTTATATTAGACTTAGAGTTTGACTTTTCAAATTTAATTAGTCTAAATTGCAATTGAATAAAATCTTTTTGAAAGTGTGGGAAAGTTAAATGTCGACTTTGAGTAGATTCAAATTCTGAATGTTGTACATTGAATCTAGTCCCAAAAATAGTAGGGTTTACATTTTGGAGAGAAAGCCAAGTGGCCAAATAGGGTTTGGACCTATTATAAAAGTATGTAACTCGTGGAGAAGCAAATCTTCTCTCTTCTCTATCTCATTTCATGCTTGTACATGGTTCTCTTGGGTTCTACTATCCATTGGTGCACTATACTTGTGATTACTTGCAATTCTATGTGTAGAATGATCAATATTTGTTATTTTTAGATCCACACGTGTTAATTACAATAGCTTGCTAGTTTTGTATGGACATCAACTTCTTTTTATGTTATAATTCAGTTTTGATCAAGTTCTATTAGAGTTTGCATCTCATTCATAGAATAGATGCTGATTTTTCTACATTGGTAGGATTGTTGACTTGTTCTCTTTCTAAACCAAAGCTCAGTTTATGGATCTGGATCATCAATGATCTGAATTCTTTCACATGGTATCAAAACTTGTGTTTCAGTTTATGAAGGAGAAAATCATATCTATCAATGATTTGGTGAAGATATCAAGGCTAGAGCATGCTTGAGAGGATTCTACACCAAAATTGAGTTTCTTGCATTTGTGGATTGGATCTTTTGTAGATCAAAATCCTATATAGAGTTTATAAACTTGATCAGTTTCAATTTTTGAATTATGGTGGTTAATAGATTGCATATGAAGTTTTTGGCATTTGCATATAGATTTTGAGATATTCAATTTTTTGTGATTTTGTCAAAACCCTAATTTTGAGGTTACTGAACTTCATTTGAGTGTGTTTCAATCTTAGGAAGTGGCAAGAGTCATTAGATTGAGGATAGATCATAGGTTGATCAAGATTTCACTATTCTATATGTTGATTTGCTTGGTATAAGTGCTAGAAGAGAATTGAGTAGTTTCAAATCTTTGTGATTTCTCTTTGAAAACATTTGTTATTGTTAAAAGGAGTGCTTTGTGTATTGAAACATGTTGAAAGAGAAGATCGGGTCATTGCTACATGGCAACATCAAGTGGAATCATGTTGGAAGCCAATGATAGGCTTATCTCAAGTAACTATTCATTGTGGAAAGTGAGGATGGAATCACTTTTTGAGATGAATAATGTTTTGGATATTGTTTTAGGTTTGGAAGAGAGACCAGCAATAGAATAAGATCAAATGAGATATGATAAGAGGGCCAAAAGGGCTCTACACATGATCAAGATGAATGTTACCAATGAGCTTCTTAAGGAAGTTGGTAAGTGTACTTCATCAAATGAGGCTTGGGAAGCTTTGAAGAAGCTTTGTGAGTTCAAGTCTACTTCTAGAGTGTTGAATCTAAGAAGACAAATCTTTTCTTGTTTGCAAAAGAGTGAAGAAAGTCCCAACACTTTTGTTTTGAGAGTGAAAGCATTGAATGATGAGTTAGCTTGCGTTGATGAGAACATTAAGGAAGGAGAGCTTGTTCAAGTGATTCTTAATGGTTTGTTGGATACTCATTCTAACATTGTTCAAAGTTTAGCTATTCAAAAGACTTTGCCAAGTCTGATGGATCTTCAAGAGACCTTGATCAATGGAGAATATAGGCTTCAAGCAAGAGGTGGATCTACATCGACACTTCAAGAGGAGGCTATGTTCACAAAGGGCAAATTCAAGGGCAAAAGCAAAAGCAAGTGGTCTAAAGGGCAAGATCAAGGAGAGGCTTCTTCAAATTGCAAAAAGAAGGATAGATCAAAGCTCAAGTGCTTCTATTGTGGCATCAAAGGACACTTTGCAAGTGAGTGCTACAAGAAGAAGAAAGATCAAGGAGACAAGCAAGTGTTGTGGGTATTTTTTGCACAACAATAAACAAGTGGGTCCCACCACTTAACATACTGTTGGCCAAGCCTTAACTAGTGGGCCTCGCCACAGAACATTGTACAATTAGAATAATAAGTGCAAGGTACTGGCGTCCTGTGTGTATAAGCCCAGCCACCAATGAGCACAAGTAGCAAGTTGTAATTGTGCTTTCTTAGCACCAATAGATTTAAGTTGCATTTATTTTAAAGGCTTGGATTGGAATCCTTGTCCCAATGAAGTGGCCAATGAGAGTGAAGGAGGCTCACCTCTAAAATCTATAAGAGGGAGCCATTTCCTTTGTATTGTATCATCTTCCATTCTCTTCTTAATAAAACTCTCTTGGTTTCTGCATCTCCATCTCTCTCTCTCCTCTCCCTCTCTCTTCTCCCTCTCTCCCTACGTTGGGATAGAATAGCTTTGGGTAGGCGCTCGAGCCCCCAAAGCCTTTCTCAACCTAGGCGTTCTCTCTCTCCCTCTCTCCACTCTCTTTATCCTCTCTCTCCTCTCCCTCTCTCTTCTTGCTATGCAGGTGAAGGCGAGGTTGCCGCTCCCAGCGACGAACCTCTATGCGACGAAGCGAGTGTGTGGCGCTCCCCAGCAACGGTGCCACTATTGTGTCGTCTTTGTAGCATAGGGTCCGAACGCTGAGAGCGTCAACCCCGCCTCAACCTGCATAGCACAAAGAGGAGGGAGAGAGAGAAAGAAAGCCCAAATAGCGAGAGGTTTGGGAGGCCCGAGCACCTTCCCCAAACTATTCGGTCGCTACTTAGAGAGAGGAGAGAAGAGAGAGAGGAAATTCCTAGGTTGAGAAAGGCTTTGGGGGCTCGAGCACCTACCCAAAGCTATTCTATCCCAACATAGGAAGAGAGAGGAGAGAGAGAGATTAGGGAGAGAAGAGAGCTCACCAAGGATGGTTGGAGCTATGGGGGCTCGTGCACCTACCCATAGCTATGCACCAATCACCCTTGGAGAGAGAGAGAGAGAGAGAGAGAGAGAGAGAGAGAGAGAGAGAGAGAGAGAGAGAGAGAGAGAGAGAGAGAGAGAGAGAGAGAGAGTCGTACTATACCAACAGGATTAATATAGATTTTATAGCAAATAATGTCGTTCTCACAGAGGACAACGTTAGAAAGTTATGTTTTTGGTACAATTATGGCGTGGTTTTGAGTGTTATTCTGGTTGTCGACAGACATTAAAAAGTAACCAGTATTACTTATATTTGGGATGGGTAGTGTTAATAAATTCAGAACAACAATCTAGCCTCTATCGAATTGGATGAAGCGTGTTCTACAGATGAGATGTTATCAGAGTAGTACAACGGTACTACACTTTGGCTGATTAAGTTGTCAATAGAAAATCGAGAATTGTTCGATGTATTCGCGACTATGCAGACAATTAATTAATCTCGTTCGCGAACTATTCGTTTCTAGACAGAAGTCCTCAACAACTAAAGTCCAACTTAATGGTTAAAGAACACGAAGAGTTTTAGAATACGTTAAAAACTTATGTCAATGCCAATCAGGAAGATAGATCAGAGACTTAATTCTTCAGATAGGGACTGTCATCTCATATGTATACATACAGCTTTATTCAATGATCGTGCTAGACTGTACCAAAGATAGTCATTATTCGAGTGCCGAAAAAAAAGTATTCGCGACAGACAAATAAGATGGTTTAAAGACAGTTCTTTAGAGGATGCTCTACGGAAACACAACAAACGACTGTAATGCACTAGAGCGTCTATCTGATCAGAGAGAAATTTATGAAATGCGTTAGAGATTGTTAGCAGACTCCAGATCGCTCACACTCAGCAGTGCGGAGAACAGAGATAAGAGAGAATAACTCACAGAACTCTATTCACTTCTTCAATCTCTTAGATAAGCATAAACTCTTCTCTCTCGATGATCGAGACTGAAGTGTGAGATCAATATATGTTCTACGGGGCGAACAAACACACCTCTAAAACAACATGTGCGTCGCTCCCACGAAAGGGTCCAGTTAACGATTAGACTGAGAATACGTTCACCTATACCATAGGAGGTATACTCAACTATGAGTTAAAGTTACTCTAGTTTATCATGTCTTTTTGTATCTAGTCATTTCATATGGACAGCCTAGTAAAGGTTGTCCAAGACAATGTCTTTTCCTTTAAAAGGTCTTGCCCTTAATTATAAGACAAGTACTTAGGAGATATATTCCCGAAAAATGACTTAGGACTCTTCATGATTTATACTTATCCAGCTCATATCTTCATTTTCGAGTATATCATGCCATATTTATATTGATGTTTAATATTTAACATTTTCGTGGCACCACATATCCCCTTTCTCAAATGTGAAACGTCCTCGTGAACATATTATCTTTATTTCGAGGAGTATTCGAGAAACATTCTTGTTCGTCAGATTTTTGTTGAGGCGAAAAGATATTTCTTCGTGTATTTCGTCCTTTAGATATTTCTTCATCTTAGAGAATATATGTCTTGTTGTTTCTTTTAATTGAATAGGTAATTTGAGTTGATCTTTGAATTGCTGATGAAAACTGAAATCAAACTTCAAAACATCTTTAAACTTCAAGAAGTCAACATCCCATAGAAACATGTTGGAAGTATTTCTAGTGAGTGCGGTGGCTAGATTTACTTACGGGTGTATTATAGGGATGTAGAGATTCGTCACTTTTTAAGTTTCTACAAAAGCTTCAACAGAAATATGAAGGATTGAGAGCACTAAGGCTTACCCAACTAGTGCCCGAAACGGAAATAAACTAATTAGTAACAACAATGAAAATCCTTGCTAAATGAAATAGAATGATAATTTTCCAAAATAGAGAGCAAGATAGCTTAATCTTAAAAGTGTTGTTTACAATGCAATTACCTCTCCTTTTATGGCAAGGAGGGTCTTCCATAAGTGTCTACTAACTTATGTAGCTAATCTGTTTCTAGCCTTTCTAGAACTTCTAACTTAGGATTTAGAACTTCAATTTTCTTAACTTAGGACAACTTAAGATAAAATATTTCTAATCTTAAGTTTCCTAAGTCTAAGTTCTAAATCTAAGTTTAAGCTATTTTATTATTATTTAAGCTTCTACTCATGGACTTATAAAACACATGCCATGGCTTGAAGTTTATTGACAGATACTCATACGTGGTCTTACAAAACACATGTCATGGAGTTTTATTATTTTTTTATTTTCTCTGTGTTAGCACAATTGCTAACATTATCTCCCTCCTTATTGGATTGGTGGTCTCACACCAATTGATGCCTTTTCGTCCTGGATTTTTTGTGCTTCTTGGAGGTGAGACTGTTGTTGTCGGGAGTGGTAGATGGTCGTCCCGATGCCCTCCATCATTTGCCACTGTAATTTGTTCAGGAAGGGCATGGGTTTGTAATTATGGAGCATACCTTGGAGAAAATTATGGGTTTTCCATAGCTCCACCATATCAACGTGCAAGGCGGAAGTAAGTGCAGCGCGATAATAGAGTCTTGCAACGTTGATATGGTCGTCTTGCGTGCGCAAGGGTTTATTGATGTCAAGGGCAATTGGGGTAACCCTCGATCCCAAAAACCTCTGAGTTTTGCTAGAAATGCCACCAGGCCACAATTATCCGCAAAATATCTGGCATCGCGATCAGGATTGCCATGGTGCTTCTGGTAGAAGACTCGGCAGTTGGTGACCATGTCTTCGGCCAAGTTGCCGGTATTGACTCCTGTGAGCTTAGGCCAAAAGATTCTATTCTTGACCTTGGTGGCAGGAAACGGTTCTCGCCTCGCTACTGGATAGTAATAAGGATTGGTACGCATGTAGGAGGGAGCTTTGAGATACCGTGCCATCAAGGTCTTACTTTGCATGAAGAGCTGATGGCGCCAGAGAGGTTGTGGATCTAGGAGTTTGACTGCTGCTTTATGTGTTTGACACTGGTCCAAATTTGGCAGTATGTAGCCACCTTGCTCTTCCATTGTTGGGTACTTCTTTGCAAACTCCTGAGAGACGCGCAACTCCTTGCTTGGTTCTGTGGGCGTGATTTTGTGCAGGATGGTGGGGGCTTCAGAGGCAATCTCGTGTGCGGTTTGTGGATCAGGATCAGGAGATAGAGGAGGCGAGGGGTTAGCTTCTGCAATGCATTGTGATTCAGGTGAAAAGTGTCGTGGAATGAAGGTGGAGTTAGTGACGTCGAGGGGGTTAGAAGCGGTAAAAGAGAAAAGAAAATGTTGGGAGCTAGTACCCCCTGAGCCCGATGGATTGGTTGGTGTTTGAGCTCCTTGCCCCAGGGGTTGGCTTTGAAATGCGGAGCCTTGAGTTGCAGGAGGAGGCTGTTGAAATCCTGCGCCATCTCCACCATCCGGTCCATCAAAGTGGTGTCCCGAATCATGAAATTGGGCGTGTTCCGCATGAATCGACGGTGTTGACTGGGCAACAGCCTTTAAGCGTTCTTCCAGGGTGCCTATGTGCTGGTTTAGGGCCTCGACGGAAGCAATGTATGATTGTTGTAATTTTGCGTGTTGCTCCGTCGTGGCTTTCAGCTTTTGGGCCAGCGTTTGATAGGCCACCACTGGAATGGCAGTTCCCTCAGGGATAGAGCTGGTGGTGCGAAGTAGTTGAAGTCCACCATTTCCAACTGTTCCTTCATAGCGGAATGTGCTGCTTGTGAATCTGCTACAGCCTCATCCTTCTCGGCTTTGAGGGTATCGATGGTTTGCTGCATGTTGGATACCTTCAGTTGGAGCTGGTTCTGGAGATGGATTAGCATCTGCTACTGTTGTTGATTGTAATTCATGCGGTTTGGGATCTGCAGCTATTGTTGTTTGGTTTTCTCCTTGCCTTTTCTTTCTGAAGGCCCGCCATAGCACCATCGTCGAATTGTCGCATAGTGTGTTGTCCTCCTAGGGTGCCGAATATATTGTATTGGAGCTCATTCACCAACCATACCGCTTTTTGGGCTGTAAGGGGTAGCTGCTCCCAAGGACCAATGTTAGGTAGGTTTCGTGTGTAGTTAGGATACGACATGGGGTTAAATGGTAGAAAATCAGGAGCAGGGCTAGACGAAGGTGTAGGAAAGACAGGGAGGGGTGATTGTGGATTGAGGGGTGGGGAGAGACTACGTGGCAGAGATTGTGGGATTTTGGATGCCCGTAGTAGTAGTCTATGCAACCCATTGCTTGTTTTGGTACTTCGTTGTCCATTCATGTACCGAGGTCATGAAGATGGGATGCTATGGGCAGCTGCCTGATAACCGAATTCATTGCTTTGTAGTGCCTCTATGATTGTGAGCAGTCATGAACGTTTTGCGGAGCGTGAAGCCTTGGCAAGTTGTCGTAGCCACAAAAAGACCGTAGCAAGCATTGGTGCAGTGCTCGGGTGGTTCATCTCCTTTGAGAGGAGAAACTGTATGCAAACCGCATTCGTTGACCTGCAGTGTTCGGGCGGTGACTGGGTGATGTCCTGCGGTGCCTTAGGCGGGGCACTTTGTGGTGTGGTTGCAGTTGCTGCAAGAAAAATACAAAGGCTTTGACATGTAGAAGCTTTAGGATTCTTCATAAATTGTCTTCTATGACTGATAGTCTGGGTCCATTTTGACACTCTAATTCCTGCACCTAATACGCTTCCGCAAAGCTAATTTTAAATCAATCCACTTCATGTATGCCTATGGAATCGACCGTATAGATCCAACGAGTTCAAAGCTGTGAATTGTTTCCGGTCATATAGTCTACTATCTACATACACTCATCCTGAACTTCCGAATGGATTCACAATCACAGTTTTCTCTAATGGTAGACAAACTCGATGGTTCAAATTATCACTTATAAAAATTCAAGATGAGAGTAGTACTTGATATGGCCATATTCAGCTAAGGACAAGGAATAGTCCTAACATGATAGACCGGCCCTTTGGTATTCGAGATTGTTGGACAATGCATGAAAGCTCAAGGATCTAACATGTAAGCAATTGATGCACAACCCCTACTATACATGATCTCGAAGTTTTCTCATGCAAAAAAAAAGAATTCTTGAGGGCAAGGTCACACAAGCCCTAACAAAGAGTTCAAAACAAATATTTTGAAAAATGAGGACATGACCACCACAGCAACCATCGCCCTATTTGTGTTTTCTTCCAGTTTCAACATATGAGGTCTAAACCTGAGCAACTTTTCTAATATTTGAATATGCAAAGATGATTCAATTACTAATGCCTTTGTTGTCTTCATACATGAATCCAACAAGTTAATTCATCCATCAAAGAGGCATGACCAACTGAGCATCATCTTTCAGCAGCATGGCTGATTTTTAAGTTCTAGAAGATGTATTCCTAAATCCTATAGCAAGTGAACAAGACAAAAAACAGTTCTTTGACCGGGTTACACCTCTCGATCTCACAAAGCTTCCAAACTAGAGGCAACAAGCTTCCTATAGAGGAAGGTTTTCCAAACTGCATGCATTAATCATTCCCAATAATTATGGTTTTTATCTTTGCTTACCTAAGCAAAAAAAAACATTCATTATTATGGGGAGTAATTTATTCCAGGAAGGTGAATCAATTCTCAAGCTTTACTTACTGCTAAATGAAAATAGACATAACCGCAATCTCCATTCAATGCTCTACATTTTGCATGTACCAATAGAGGACTAATTTTCATCAATCCTCAATATGCAAACCATTAGATTCATGAATACCAGCCACTAACTGGTTCAGAAGGGGAAATATGGGCTCAAAATGGGCCCTTTAATAAATTTCACGTTAGAGAGAGGTTACGTAGAGAGAGAATGCAAACCGGTAACTTCTGGTCGTCATTTTTTGAGTTTTTCGGCCTTGTTTGACATTTAACTAGTATGGTTAACTTCAGACAATAGTTAGTTTAGCATGAGATATAATAACTTCTCTTCATGCTCGTTCTCAAATTTGGGACTAGAGCTTTAAGACTGAAAATCTTGGTGTACTCAATGCAAAAACTGAAGCGGGGAGAGGCAAAACTTTTGAAATCACTGTATGCTTATAGTGAAATATGAGGCGGGACGATTTTTCAATGAGACATAAACATTACAAAAGTAAGGAATGCTAGATCTATTCATATTGATTTACTATAGGTAGACTCATTTACATGATTGTAGCTTTAACAATGACAATGTTCCATTTGCATGTTGCTCTTCCGATGGAATGCACTCCAATTATTAAGAAAAATACGAAAGTTGTAGAGAATGTTGCAGCAAGTTGCAGCAAGAGTTAGAGAATTGAGAATGAATAGTCATATGAATATAGATTTGTGGGTGGATGGATCAATTAATCCTAATGATCCAGCTACCAATTTGTGTCCGGATTTTAAGTCCGTAACTCATCTTCTCAGATATGTATGTGAAAGAAATAGCGGATTACTTGGATATTGTCAAAGGTTACGTACATATCTTGTTTGAATCAACAATTACAGTTTGCTAATCAACAATTGCAACGTGCAAATCAACAATTGCTTTATTATGTGCAACACACTAGTGCTGAAAACAATGCACTCAAGAATGCTATGTCAGAGTTGAATGCTATTGTCATTGCTCTTCGAGGATCAAACCAAGAAATGTTAGAATCCAGGAAAAGTTGCGATCCGAGAGTTTAAAATCTGTTGTTGATCTAAAAGTTATCAATAAGACAATGATGAAGAGGAAAAGAAAGAGAGTACCAATGAAGAATATTGATGACCTATCTACACATAGTGGCAATCAGAAAAAAAAAGAATCCGAGAATTCAAGTATGTTGTCATCTAAACTGTTTATTTGATTTGTATATGTCGTTTAAGTTTGATTTGCACTTTATAACATGGATTATTTATTTATTAGACATAATTTGAGTTTCATATGTTTGTTGCAGATTTTGTTTTTCGATGTGATATCTAAATGTCATGGATGAGTAACATACTCTGCACTCAACTTGCTGTTTTTGTTTTGTATCCCAACCATCATCCAACAACTCGGCGATTATATTAGCACTCAAGTCCTTACAAATAAACATTGTTTTCGTTCTCCGAACATTGCATTTGAAAAAAAAATCAACAAAAATAGTAAAAGGTAGATATACCAACATAATCTATTATTCTTTGATCCAGTGCTACATTTAATATACTCTGAATATCAATATATAGCCTAGATCGAAAACTTTCTGAAATTGCTGCATCAAGAGAAATCCATTTCTCACTCAAAAAATATGGTAGAGGATATGGCTCTAATCTATCAACTAAACCATTTTTATCAGGAAAATAGGTGTGATCATACAAAAAGACTCCCGACTCTAAAAGTGATTTTGGAGAACGATCTTTATATTGTAAAATACTGATATCCAAATGTATGACATCGATTGAACTGATTGCCATTCAACGAAATTTGATGGATACAAATCTGCAAAACCAACAAAAACATCTCATGAAAAATATAATCTAAAGAAAATGCTAAATTTAATGAAATTGAATCTGAAAACTTACAATCGCATTTCTTTCTATCATTTGGATTCAGATCATGAATGTTGAGCTCATTGTGAAGATAAGCATGCTGAACTAAAACTTCCGTGATAGATTGACCGGCAGGCGATACTTTAAAATCCATTATCCTGCCTTTCCAAGAGCTTCTATATATGTTATCTGATCTTTTTCTTTTTTAAAATGAGTCTTTTGCAGAGGGATGCATCAAGATCCATTGATATTTTCGATATATTCTTGGTATCCATTGATCTTCTGCATTTTTTTCATTACAAATATTGATTGCATCAATGGTTCCTCTTGGTCTCCGATTATGTGTAGCATTAGTCGAAAATACGAGTACGCAAGCTGAGATCGGAGAGAATGTAGAGATTGTGAGGTAAACCTAAGAATGACAAGAAAATGAGATATAGAACGAAGAAAATGAGAGGTATACCTATGAATGACAAGAAGTTCCTTAACTACTAGTTAACCACAGTTTATGGCTATTGACATCAAATCAACCTTGAGTGAACAATGACGGGCATCATAAGAGTATGTGGGCAGTAACTGTGGTCCAATCACAATTGTTTGTTCTGCCCGGTGGGATATTTGAAAATCACGAAAATTTGGCCGGGAAAGTTAAATACAATTTTCGTCCGTCAACCACTGTTACAGTTCGTCACAGATGGACACCATTCATTGGGACACATAAGCGTTGAAAGCATGTGAAGTCAAAAAATAGCATCTTGACAAAGGGCCCATTTTGATTTCTAATATCCCCTAATGATTTTAGTGGGACAAATTAATCCGAAATCAATCTATCAATAACTTAGCTAGTTCTACATGAATCTAACACCATAGAACACCATGGACATATGCATGCTATTCAATCTAGCAAATTCAAGCAACAAGCTCCCTGATTTACATAAGCTAATCATTCCACAACTAATAGGAATGGCTCAAGAAACCAAAAAATTGGAAATGAATCAAACACTAACTAGAAACAATATTAACAAAAATCAAACTAGTGGAAGAGCACTCTACCAAAACTTTTGTCAATCATGCTTCACTTTGAATTAGTAAATCAAAATCCAAACTTTCCCTTGAAAAATCAGCACTCAACTGAGATTTTGCTAATTCAAGTGCTTTCCGATTCCAATCTAATGTAGAGCTCATCTCCTTCCCATCCAAATCTGCATCTTAGCCTTGCTCTAATACCAATTTTAAAGACCACTTAGGAAAACCCCTAAGATGAGGATAGGAGAACACAACTAGAGACATGTAGGAGCAAAACCTACCAACCAAACCTAGATCAATCCTGGATCTAGCCCTTGAACCATGCCATGTGAATGCTTGAGGAGAAGGGAGCAACTAATAACCTGAACCAAAGTTGTTGACGGGAGAATCCCTACCCCAATATATAGAGAGTACATTCATGTGCATGAATCCATACAATCCCCATGCAGTCAAACTATAAATAGGTCATAGCTCTTTATGCAGTCCTCCTACCTATATCCATCACACATACATGCACTACTCCAAATGTCTCAATTAGAGTGTTAGGGTCCTCTCAAGGTTATTAGTCATAAACTGGCCTTGACATGGAATTAAATCTCAACGTGTCAAATAATCTCAAATACTGAAGGGCCGGTCTACCATATTAGGACTATTCCGTTTCCTTAGCTGAATGTGGCCATAACATTCTTCCTCACTTAAACATGTTATGTCCTCAGAATGAAAAATCAGAAGACATGAAATTATTCCTTAGACTTGCAACTTTTTACCAGCAATTATTATCTTTAGTTTGAACTTTCCATTCGAATAAGTACTCAACGGGGCTGCTATTTGGAAAAAATGGTATATGAATATCTTTGCCCTTGAGAGAAATTCTAACTAAAATTTTGGGTTTCTAGTACATTGCTATCAACATTTTTAACTCTGGACTTAGAGTACTCCTAGAGAATAGAGTTGAAATGCATTTGTGGATATTTAAAAGTCCATGCTGAGTAATGGATCCAATTATCGTTTTTTTTTTAACTTTGGGCAACAATTGGACAGATATGTTAAAGAATTAATTTTGCCTTTACGGAAACTCCTAATTGGTAATTTTTTGATTCGGATCATGAAATTAGGAATATTGGCAAATTGTAATTTCATATAATATTTTCTCCCAATTGGACTCGTTGAGAGAATTTCAATTTCCTGGTATGACATTGTTATTTTTTAACTCTGAAATAAGGACTTATTCTTAGTTAGGGAGTTAAATTATATAGTTCTCTTTTCTATCAGTAAGTCTTTAAAATCCACATTAATATTGTTACATTTTTGATTAATTTTAGAAAGTGGAGCAAGTAGAAGTTTTAGCAAGGTACTTATTGAAGGTGCAGGATTTAGATTGCTACTAATTTGAAATCACTAGTAAAGTGAATAGTAATGAGATCTCTTTATTCGACAAAGATGTTTTGTCAAGTACAGTATGAGTGTGCCAAAATCTTGTGAATTTTCCATTCATGTAATTTCATCTTTTGCAACTTAATAGACATTAATGGAATAATGCTAAAGCCCATAACGTGAAAAGGAAAAATAGTTTATCATTTACTATGTATCTGGGTCCTCTCAAGGTTATTAGTCACAAATTGGTCTTGACATGGAATTAAATCTCGGCGTGTCCAACAATCTCGAATACCAAAGGGTCGGTCTACCATATTAGGACTATTCTATGTCCTTAGCTGAATATGGCCGTAGCAGTATTGATGGCCAAGGAGCTTTGGAAAATAGTCGCTGGAACCAAACTACTTCCTAGTGTCGATGAGCAAGCCATTTCCAAGTGGAAGCTCACCAATGGCAAGGATTTCACCTTGATCACCCTTAACATCTCCGACACAGAGATTGGCCACATCAGACAAGCCC
Source organism: Diphasiastrum complanatum (assembly GCA_029204225.1). NCBI lineage: Eukaryota > Viridiplantae > Streptophyta > Lycopodiopsida > Lycopodiales > Lycopodiaceae > Diphasiastrum > Diphasiastrum complanatum. The sequence continues at coordinate 49,664,119 of CM055093.1, forward strand.
AATCTTTGAAAGAGGTTTGGGACATATTGAGTACACTATACGAAGGTATCTCTTATCAATGGTGCTTGATAGGAAGATTGCAATAGTTGATATTTTGGAGATATTTAGATCCATATGCTTTGTCAATATTCCTTTGCATGTAAGGAGTAAGGAGGATCTAATCTCAATCAAGAGGATGATGGTAGAATTCTCAAATCTACCAAAAATCCAAGTGCATGATGGAGATTTGCCAAGGCTTGAGGAGGAGTTTTCTCAACACATGGTTCCAAGGAGATCTTCAAGAGACAAGGCCGAGTCTATGTGGCTCACAATTCATGGCAAAGCTAAGGGGAAATTTTCAGGTGGTATCTACGCCAACATTTTCACTTTTGCTTCTCTTCCATTATTTGGTAGCCCCAAAAAGGTCAAGATGGTTTTTGCCATTCAAAATTAGATCTATCATGCAAAAAGTTACTATTTAAGCTAGTATACAAAATCTTGGTAATCAATACTTTTGCCTATCTTGTCATCTTGATCGTTATGATCATCATGACACATGGAGGCCTCAGATTTCTCTCGTTACGTTGCAACTATTTTTAAGAAAGTAGATCCTACAAGCCCAAGAAAAATACTTTAAGTAGGCCGATTTCAAACTTTGTATGGTGGAATGTGGAGGGAACAAAAGGAAATGGTGGCACATTGGTGGAATGCTCATGCAGGATTTGGCAATTGATTTCTACCAAAGAAATCCTATCATAGATTTGGAATTGTTGCTATGAAGGATCCCTTGGCTAGTCTTCACATCACACTTACACCAAAGGATCCACTCAACAAGTTTCACAAGTTTTCCATTTGATCTAGTATCTCATCAAGCTAGTTTTTGAGGAGTGTGAAAATTAAGCAAAGAATGTCAAGTTCTTCTTCATAATTAGGTAGTCAATATGACACTACCTAGACAAGGTCTAGTGCCAACAGTGATGAATTTAATTAAAAAATTCTACACTCCTAATATGAAACATTTTGATCGAAAAGAAAAGAGAAAACTCAAGAGAAAGAAAGGTGAAGTCAATCAACTATAGGTTATTTGAAGAAAGAATGGAAAAGAGATATGGCAAATCTAACTAATAAAATGGACAATCTTAAATTCATTTTTTTGCAAAGCTCAAAAGCAAATCACCTAGAATGGATAGATCCATCGTTTGTTGAAGAATCTATGGAGAGGAAGGGCATTCTTATGTGGAATGTTTGAAGGTGGCCAAAGTGTCATATTTCTATGATCTTGTCATGTTGCTTTAGTTTGACAAAGCAACTTTTGCAAATCTACATCCAATGGCCATCAAATTTGGGTGAGTATCCAAATTTTGACAATATCTTAGCAATTTTGTTTTTTTCTAGATTTTAGCACTTTTGATCCTAGTTTCTTTGGGAACCCATCCCTAATTTGTAAGAAAGTTAGATTTTTAGGATCAAGGGTTGAAGGGTTCCAATTATGTCAAAGTAGGTACAAGACACAAACATGTGGGTGCATGATTTTGAAATCCATTCAAATAGCATATAGAATTTCTACACAAAGGATATGAAAGGAACTTGTAATTAGAGATAATTATGGCAACATTATTAAAATTCAATGAATAGTGAAACATGACTAGCTTGTGATGTACATGCGTTCATGACAACAACATGACATAATGGGCATTGGTCCTTTGAAGTCCATGTGGAGTTAAACTTACAAAATAAGGCTCTATATGTGCTTGGACTAGACTTTACTAAAACGTCACATAATAGTGGAGAGTTGGATAAGAATGATTGAAGGCTCAAGCTAAAACCGGATTGTTGGGCAATGGGGACTAAAGGGATGCTAGGACTCATAAGCCTCCACCTTCGAGGATAGTGGGCATATTGAAGTTAGTGGTATCAAGCACGGCAGCCAAAAAAATAGTTTTTCTCAACCCCAGCGAATAGTGCAAAGTTGCAAACCTCGAGAATTATAGAGGATCTCAAGAGAATCATTCGAAAGCATAAACCAGGAGAAACGCAAAGGTGTGAGTACGACAGGCAGAGAGAGAGAGAGAGAGAGAGAGAGAGAGAGCACTCAACGTCCAGCTGGACAAAGTAATTTCGTGCGAAAGGGATGTTGGGCAAATGATGTGTCTGAACTCTTACCCAACAGCAAAACTACAGTACCTGAAGTGGCATCACCTATCTCTGATCTCACTTCCCAACCAACAACAAGTCGAAAATGTGGCCGAGATTATTTGAAATACACTGCCCACCATTTGATATCACATGGAAGAAGAAGACGCTATCTGTGTTGATTGTTGTAGCTTATCAACAAACAATAATGACCCTACCCTGATTCAGACTTTGCAGCAGCCACTGGTATGCCAAGTTCCAACTGGCAAAAGCTATTCTGCAATGCACTTACGTGCTGTGAACTCTACTGGCTTGATAGATTTACATCTGTATGGTATGGCTAAAGCCAAAGACAAATGGTACGTACTTTGACTAAGAGTACAGGCGTGAGACTTCTCGGCGTCCTGGCAAAGCAATTCTAATTTCCAGGATAAGACGATCGGACGTGACATGCTGGTTGACACTCGCAGCTAATGGTCAGGACTCAGGCCCACCATAGCATCGGCAGCAGTCCTGATCAGCATATTTCATCACATGCAGTCGATAAACCACCCCACGAACTCCTGACTGAAACTCACGAGGACAGAATGGAGAGCGAACAAGAAGAGGTGCTAATTCCAGTATTAAAATTTAGCACATCTCTACCAGGATGGACATTTGCCAAGGCACCTCGGGAGACTGATCATATCATGACTCAGTCGAAGCTATCTCGTCATTCATCTAAGCAGATCGACCTTCAATCATATTCATCCTCCTCCACGTATCACTTCGACGTCCACCTTCACAATCATTCATTCCTCCATTGCTTTCTGGAAATCTGATCTTTTGTGAGATCAATTCTTTTTGAGTGACGATCTTAAGAGAGGAGTCAAAGAAAATTACTGCTCTTCTAAACCACTACATGCTCGTATAGTACTCGAAAAACCGCAAGATCCATTTTGCTTTAGTTTTTTTAGTGACTACAACGAGCCAGGCTCGTTCATTCTGACCAAAAGCTAATGTACATACAGGCCAAAGCCTGAATAACAATAACTCCAACAACAAAAGATACATGTATCGCACAAAACCAAAACAACACAAAACAAAGATGCATCCACTACATAAAGTTGAGGGTGTTTTTACACATGTGCCTAGGGCACATGCATTTGTCATTAAAAACTCAAAAGTTCTTTGGAGACAAAAAAAAAGATAAGAAAAAAAGAAGGGTGTGGGACTTTTGGAAGTGTCACCCCTTAGAGTCTTATCGGGGGCACACTAGGTGCACTTGAGTTAGCTTTACAACACATCTCCAAATTCAAACTTGGAATTTTTAGGCTAAAGAATATCATGTAAGTAACATGTTGTAGGATACAGGAGAGAGAATGAAGGTCCACTATGCATATTTGTGTGCGAAATCTAGATGAAGAAATATGAAAACATGGGGAGAATGAAGGTCCACTTTGCATATTTGTGTGCGAAATCTAGATAAATATGCAAAGATGGGGGGCCTGATTCATGAAACTATCTCCATGTCGTAACTAGATATTAGAGTACTCACACTTAATGGGTAAGACTCCTAGAAAAATAGTATTATATAACGTTCATGACCTATGGGTGACTTAGCACTTTATAGATATCCTTTAGATCTTAGAGATAGATTTATCTTAATTGTGTCTAGCTCTCAAATCGCAATATGCTTAGAAATATGAGGCCAAGAAAAAGCTCTAAATCATGAACTTTTTACAAAAGTTGAATGGAATATGTGAAATTTTTTGACATTTAGGATCACAATTGGATTCATTCAATCCACAAGAGGGATTGGTTGCATTACTATCTTCATTTCTATCAATCTACAAAGCTAAAAATGACACAAGGCTTGATATGTAAGCAAGAGCAATACAAAACAAAGTGTTAATTATCAAAGAGGGTTCATACGTGTGAACCACAACCTGCTATACAGACTTAGGACTAAGAACATACCACAAGTCATAATCAATGCATTGTAATTGAAGAAATGTGTGCATAAGAACAATCTACAAAGGCTTGAAGTGTAGGATGATACTCCAAGGAATATTCGAGCCATCCTGAAAAGGATACAAACTTGAGCCTAGAACTGGATTAGTCAAGTTTACACCATATTGTAACGGCTTAAGGTTATTTAGTTCTTAGCCTAAGTCTAGAGTCTAGAACATTGTAACTTAAGTTGGTCTAAGTTAGTTCAATTTAAGTTATTTCAAGTTGTTCATGGTCCATTGGGGGTTTGTACCATGGAACCTTTGTAATTAAGTTCATAAAAAAGATAGTCATGAGGACCATTGGGGGTTTGTCCCATGGTGCCTTTGTAATTAGGTTCATAGAAAAGATAGTCATGAGGACCATTGGGGGGTATGTCCCATGGTACTCTTTGCAAGTGACCACCACTCAAGTTATCACTACATCATTTTGGATGTTTTCCGACCCTATTACCGAGGTTTTTTTTTTTTTTGGAAAAAACACCATAAACCTGTGTATACACCATGGAGTATGCCTCGAAAGGAGATCCACGATAATCACCTCGGTAATTGAGGCTTCTTCATCTCATTTTTCCTTTGTTTAGAGCACGTATAAACCCATGTCTTTTTCGAGGAATATCTCTTGGTATATCCATTTCAAAATGGCACCCTATTCCGAGGGATGAAAGATAAAAAAAAGAAATTTAGGACAGATTAGAGCCAGTTTACTGGCTCCATTCTACCCTAAAAGTGGACCTATGAGTCTTTTGCACCAATTCTTATGAAGTTGGTAAGAAAAATCATTTGTTCATAATTGTTAATGAGCAAATTTTCACATATTTGAGTTACATTTTATGTACTTAAAAATTGATGAAGGAGACTTAAACCAATATATATTATACATAAATGTTCCAAGTACCAAGACATTTAAAAAACTGGATATGTTACCTAATTAGATCTAGGTCCCATTGTTGTTGCGATCAGACTCATGTGACTGCGATGCATGAGATTGGGACTATGATACCTGCATTCAATGAAGATGAGTTAGTTATCTGAGAAATGTGATGAGAGTGAAAGTCAGGCTACATGAATGTAGTGAAGTTAAAATATATCTTGAAGCCATATATACCTCAGAATATCCATCCAAATGAAGTCACAAGGAAGATTGGAAGTTTGGAAAGAAAGAAAGAATCCAGATTGTTCTAATTAACAACGAGAGGCGATTGGAGACTTTAGGGACCTTCGCAGCTTGGAAGTGGAGGCCAAGGTTCTTTGAGGAACCTTGTTATAACCCTGTCAAATGGCTCCATTCTGCCACTGACATTGCGATCGGACTCATGTGACTGCAATGCATGAGATTGGGACTGCGATGCCGGCATCCAATGAAGATGAGCAAGTTATTTGAGAAATGTAATGAGAGTGACAGTCAGACCACATGAATGTAGTGAAGTTAAAATATATCTTGAGGCCATATATACGTCAAAATATCCATCCGAATTAAGGAACAAGGAAGACTGGAATTTCGCGAAGAAAGAATTCCACGAAAATCCAGATCGTTTCAAACAACAACGAGAGGTGACTAGGAAGCGACTAGAGACTTAAGGGACCTTCTCACCTTTGTAGTGGAGGCCAAGGTTCTTTGAGGGACCTCGTTATAACCCTATCAAATGGCTCCATTCTACCCTCATGCTTTGGACTTGAACATTCATGTAAGGGACTTAACAACAAACATGTGTGAATGCGAATGATCACACGACCAACTTGCTCATCCTCCACTATGTGAGCGAGGTGGTCGCGTGATCACTCGCATGATGCAATCTACGGAATGAGAGGATGTCGACAAGTAGTTCATAATTGATAAATAAAAAAATACAAACATTTAAATTACATGCGATGCAATTGAAGATTCATGCAGAGGACTTAACTCAAACAAATTGAGTATATTTATACATAAATGTTCCAATTACGAACATATATCAGAATGAAATGCCTAATCATTAGATCCAGTTGAATCGTCCCCATCTTGGCCATGGTCATCAGACTCATGTGACTGTGACGCATGAGATTGGGAGTGCGATACCTGCGTGCAATAAAGATGTGTAAATTTTGTAAGTGATGCTGGTAGAGTGTTCGACCAAAGGAATGTGGTGAAGTTAAAATATATCTTGAAGCCATAATACATACCTATGAATATCCGTCCCAATCAATTCTCACTCCTTGTCTCTCCAATAGTTTGAGTAATGATTGCATGTGGTTGGAATATGCAAACTTTCGTGGGAGACCACTTTAAACATATTTTTGCATAAATTGACAATTGCAAATTGGTTATTGTATTTTAATTTAAACAAATTCACAAATAAAATATGAATTATGACAATATCAAATTCAACATATGGGTCAAAAGACTTAGGAAATGGGTATGAAAAAAACCTTGGCTGCCAATGCCAAGGTGAGAGGTCCCTATAGTCTCTAGCCGCTTCTTAGCTGCCTCTCTTTGTTGCTTGAAACGATCTAGATTTTCTCAAAATTCTTTCTTTGCAAACTTCCAATCATCCTTGTGCACGTTGTATGGCCTAGATTTGCCAGCTCTCACCGCATCTCGGATCTCCGATTTGCGGGGGCTCATCACGCCTTCCACGCAGCCCACCATCTATTTTTGAGCAAACTATATATTATCAAAGGGGACTGGAAACTCCCTATACAATTGGTCAACGACATAATTTTTGTCGTCATCTCTTTTCTTGTGCCAGTCCTTGAAAATGTCTCTATTGAAGACCACATGCGTGAGTTGCCTCATGCCCATATTGACGCGACCACTGCGGTCATCTTCCACTATGTGCTTCTCTACATCTATTTCATAGGATGGCAAGATGTCAACTGATGGAGAGGTGCCCATTGGAGTGTCGAGGGGAGTGGGAGAGTTGACTACTACAAGAGAAATTTGGGGAGGAGTTTGAAGGCAATCACGAGAAGAGTATGGAGGGGTATGAAGAGGAGAAGGTTGGGGAGGAGTTTGAGCAAGAGAGTGGGTTTGAATGGGAGAAAAAATGGGTGGAGTGGCCTAGCAAGAGGGATCACGGTGTCATGGAGACCCCATAGGGGGCGTGGGTACCGAAGAAGGAAAATTGTGAGGAGAGAGTGTGGGGGTGTTGGGATAATCAGGTGTGACAGATGCAGGAGTCATAGTATCACGCGCCATCCGCATTGTTTCATGAGTTAGGATTTCTCGAAGCAAGGAATCCCTACAGCGAGGCCTACTAGATGGGTGTGCTGGACTCAAGGCTGCATGAAGCATGACATCACCGACATCACCGCCATAACAAGAGCTGCCGCTGAGGCGACTCCTCCTACGATCTCTCTCTTCCTGGCTGGAATGTCGGAAAGAGGCACTGGCATTAGAGTGCGCGGGAGACTCTCGTGGAGGGGGAAACACCTTGGTCGAAGGGTTGTAGGGACTCCATGCATCCCAACGAGCCCGTAGTCTCTCCATGATCCTGCCTGCACGCGAGGGAGACATCCCATCCATATAATTGGGGACCTCGTCGTCACTCATGGATGAAGAATGGGATGACCCGCGACTGCGGCCAGGTCCATGACTTGGAGATGTGTCACGAGACATTGAGGATATGATTGGGATAATTGTTGCAAGCAATAAAAGATAGTTTTAGAAAATGCAACCCTATAGAGTTAATGAGTGCAAGAAATAAATTCAAACAAATGAGTTTAGGATTTAGGGTCGAACAAAAAAAGTGACTCTTTGCATTCAACCATAGATGAATAAATTACATTACACCACAATAATAAAAAATAACCACAACAATAATTACACTTTAAAACAAATATGTTAAACATTTCTACATGGTTTAGGACCAAATACAATTCAATTACATAACTAGTCAAGGTTCAAGACTACATAAAAACTAGCTACATTGAAAGATGGATGGCAAATGTCGAATAAGAATGATAGATGTAAAAACATGTATATAAGTATCTATAAACCATGGAAAGGCTAGCTATAGAGCTAAAACACTAGCTAGACTATCTAATTCCTCCTCATCATCTTCGTCATGTGAGACTTGTTGTTCCTGCATGTGCAAGATGTTGAAATGGAAAAATAATCCATCTTGACTTTAGGCTTGCTACAAATATTGTACCATGCAAGTATGTTGTTCCATAAATCCAAATGCCAAGTTTGGCCTAGATAAAACTCGAGCTATATGGATATGACATATCTAGTTTGATGATTACAACTTGCATATAGATTGTAGAGTTAGAATTAGCAAAATTATAGTAGAAATTTCACATGCATTAATTGTAAGTGATCCATAGTGACATGCAAGGCATGCACAAAGTGAAATGGACACATGCATGATGATTTGTACATTTCTAGTTAGAACTAGGACACTTGGTAAAAGTAGGTAGAGATACATGCATGAGATGTGACAAATGTCACATAGACTCTAGTTTTCACTTTAGATGTCATCAGAAGGTGGATGGATGTGGTTCTACCTCGAGCTACCTCAAACTTCATAAATATGTGTAGCTCATAATGTTTGATGAAGAACCAAAGCTTTGTAGCTATCTCTTGCCATTCTGGATCCACACAATTTTTGCTTGATATCTCTCTATCTTTCTCTCTCTAACTCGTGTTGAGACTAATGCTAATACACTAAATTCTTGTACTTTTGCTCATTTATGATTCATTGCTATCATTCTCTGATGCTTAGCATGCTAGATTGTGGCTAAGCCATAACTCCTGTACTAGATCTTGCTATTCAATCTAGAATCAGGTTATTGTGCTAATCATAAAGTTTAATCAGATCTATCATACTTGTGGATCTTCCCCACACATGTGAATTCTGGAAATTTTGTCACAAGACACATGAATTAGTCTTCTGATAAATTGTATGGGAGTGGGAGAGAATAGCAAGTTTAAAAAACATAAAATGGATTTGATGTCGTACCTGAGGCTAGGAGCGCCATCCTAGTCCTAGTTTATTTGCACGCCCTACCTCTCCAATAACTCGAGTTCTACCTGCGTACTGTGGGAATGTGCATACATATACTCGTCGTGTGTGGGAGACCACCCCATGGCGGATCGCTACACAAACATTCCAAATTTTGATCATATAAAGAGAGCATTTTATTTTAAGGTGTCAAATGAAAACTCCCAAGAGCAAAAAAAGAAATAATCAATGGTCATATTCCACTTAAGGGTTTAGGGTAGACTTACAAAGTGGGCACGAAAATATCCCTCACCACCATTGCCCAAGTGAGAAGCCCCCATGGTCTCTGGTCGGACGCTGGCTGCCTCTCGCTACTGCCTGAAGCGATCTGGATTATCTCGATACTCTTTCTTTGCATACTTCCAGTCCTCTTTCTCCACATAAAAAGGCCTGGCTCTGTCGCTCTCACTGCATCTCGGATCTTCGATTTGTCGTGGCTCATCGCAGATCCCATGCGACTCCTCATCCATTTCAATGCGAATTCCATGTCCTAGGATGGCATAGGGAACTCAGTACACAGCTGGTCAATGACCCAATTCTTGCGGTCATCGCTGACATCGCTAGTTATGAAAAATGTCTCTAAAAAGTGTACATACATGAGATCCCTCATGTGCGTGATGGCCCTCTTGCCACTTGCATTCTCAATGATGTGGCCATCCCTGTCTATGTCATACGACGACGAGATGGCAGCTGGGAGATGTGGCCATGGGAGTGTCTATGGGGGTGGCCTCTAGTGTGGGACATGTGGCCTTGGGAGTGTCTGCGGGGGTGGCCTCTAGTGTGGGACATGTGGCCTTGGGAGTGTCTGCGGGGAGATGTGGCCTTGTGGCCTTAGGTATCGGAGATGCCCCGCCGATGGGACAATACTGATGATGTGGGGTATACATGGTGTATTGGGGGGGGAGAATAGCCAAAGGGGGGGAGTACATAGGGGAGAATAGCCAGGGGGAGGGGGGGCAGGATGAGAGAATAGCCAGGAGGGGAGTGGGCTGAAAATTCCATGGTGAATAGTGACCACAGAGTATATATAGCCAGGAGTGGGTGAAAGTGGGTGTGCCGAGAATCTTAGGTGTGACAAATGCAGGAGTCACAATATCGTGTGCCATATGTACAGCCTCTTGGGTCAGTATCTCTTGAAGTAGGCACTCCCCACGACGAGATATGTGCTACGCAGTCGTGCAAGACTCATGACCACATAAGAGAGATCAAGGTCATCGCCACATCCTCCACAACAGAAGACATCGAGGCGGCTCCTCCTCCTCTCCCGAGAGTTCCGGGAGGAAGCATTGGCAGTAGCACCATGGGTGGGGGTGCGACCCTCATCGGAGTGACCCTCATGGGAAGGGGAAACATGTGTTAGGTCTACACGAGGAGTTGACTGAATCTCCTCAGTCGATGATATGTATCAACCAATCTACTGGAGCTACAAGCCACTCATCGAGCCCTCAGTAGCTCTCTGATCAAGGTAGCTAATGAGCTCAGTCTCGCTCATAGAGGAAAGGCGGGATGACCCACGACTATGGCCTGACCTCTGGCTAGGGGATCCACCCTCTGACATAATGGGTGCAAATGAATAAGAGGTATAATTACTGCAGGCAACCAATGAGAGTCTCAAAGATAGTAAAAAAAAATCACCATGTCCATCTCTCTCTCTCTCTCTCTCTCTCTCTCTCTCTCTCTCTCTCTCTCTCTCTCTCTCTCTCTCTCTCTCTCTCTCTCTCTCTCTCTCTCTCTCTCTCTCTCTCTCTCTCTCTCTCTCTCTCTCTCTCTCTCTCTCTCTCTCTCTCTCTCTATGGTTACTACACGATATATATGCTTTAAAACATCATGAAATGGGTTCTCCCTTATGGTACCGAACCAACTAAAATACTCTACCTTGCCAAACTTGGAAATAGGACCTTATGAAGGTTTTTTTAAATGGCCTTGTTGGAGGAAAACTTGCTTTCCTTGGACGACTATGATCTGTGCACATTATGGGAAATGATCAGATGGTGAGCAGATTCAAACACTCAGTGCATCCAGGAGTAATGACTTCTCTATATAAGGAAAGACTACATAGACCTAAATCCCACTCTTCTTGTCTTTCTTGCTCTATCTCTCTCTCTTGTTGTGCATCTCCTACTACAACCTACCACAACTTGGATGATAGCTACTTGTGAAGGATATCAGAACAATATTCGTGTGAAGAAAACTACGAAGAAAGGTAAGGTTAGAAATGATCCAGTGGCTTAATAACCTTTCATATAAATAAGGTTTTTTATTTACTTTCTATGCAGTAGAATAGAAAGCTCACATATGCTATGATAATGTGGTGTGCTATAGCATTCTAGATTCAGAACTTACGATGTAAGTGATTACACTTGGGCATTGCCTCAAGAAAGGATTTGAAGCAATATCGTAGGTATGCCACTCTCATTTACTTTTATTGAACCATCTACGACTGTGAACAGCCTTATACTATTCCATCGTTGGTCATTGTATGCTAAAAAATGTGTTGATTATATTGCTTAAGAGAGGATGGCTAGCGATCTACTGCCTATTGCAATTTGGTAGCATGAATTTGATTATCACTCAATGAATATATTGCTTTAGGGAGGGTGGCCAACAATCTGTTGCCTATCGCAATTTTGGTAGCACGAGTTTCATGATCACTCAATGAATAATGATGAATGATTGTACTATCATACATATCAGATGGGCCGCCATCCTAAAACGCAATGGACTACATTTTATTTTCTAATTTTAGAAACTAATCAAGCACTTAGGCTTGCATGGTTTCACTTCATAAGAAGTATACTTATTCCGCTCATAAATACCTTTGTTGGCCACCCTGTAGTTGCTCGCCGATGGCCTTTGACACTTCTGTCCGCCTCGCTGAGGTTTTTTTATAATCATGATAGTCATGTATATGATAATGATAATGATATGAATACGTACATACATATGGATACTATCACTACATACAGTTGCTTATTGCTTATGGCTAATAACAAAGGAAGCATTTATGAGACACTTGTAATAATGATAGCTGTGAACACTAGGATAATCGTTGCAACAAATGCCTTCTATCATTTGCTAGAATGCGAGTAAGGTGATAATATACTATCAATAGGTGATAAAACTGTAAACCTCTTATGATGATTCACGCTTGACTGATTCATTTACTGTTCTGGGAACGTGATAAGACTTGCGAGAAAGCTAGACAAGCATTAATCTTGTTCTTTCGATTTGAAATCCTTAGCATTTAAGGAGGTTCCCTCTTTGGCTGTGGAAGATGGGTAGCTCACAGAAAATGTCGTCATCTCCTATTCAGATATGAAGCCGTCTTTTTACTGCTTCCTTCAATAATGCTAATATGATGTTGTTGGATTATTCTCCTTCCTACTAATTGACTAATCGGTTTTTAATCTTCATCCAACTGTTTATCCAGCTCTGTAGATTTTCCCGTCTCTTTATACAGTCTGTAGAATTACAAGTGTTTTTACACAGTCTGCAAAAATACACGGGGTTTGACAACATTGTCGCATTTTCTCTCCCTACAAACTCGACAGTGTTGCCTGTCAGGAATCTCATGTAAAAATGCAGTGTCGGCTTTTTCACATTTTTCGCCTGTCAAAAATTGTGTGTAAAAATGCAGTGTCACCTTTTTCGCCTGTCAGAAATTGAGTGTAAAAATACAGTGTCACCTTTTTCTCCTTTTTCGCCTATCAAGAATTACGTGCAAAAATGCAGTGTCATCTTTTTTGTATTTTTCACATGTCATAAATTACATGTAAAAATGCAGTGTCGCATTTTTCACCTGTGGCAGTTTATGTTCATTTATGTAGAATGACAGTTTACGTTCATCTATGCAGATAGACTGTTTACGGCCAACTCTCATCACTTATCAGCAAGCAACTTCTGAGAAGAACTGGATGAATGCCAGTGGACACCAGCCAATTGGCAATCGCATTTGATGACCTAATTACTTAGTATAAATCAGCTGTTCATACATCTCATTATCAATGATCAATCAACATTATGAATTGTGAAGGAGTAATTGAGTGTTATTACACGATGCTTCATGTGTATGAACTTTGGTCATCAATAATTGCATCCATCTTTGCCTCTATGCCTTGTTTTTTGATCTAGATCTTGAAAATCAATCTAGAATCAATTGACAAGTGCACAAGCTTGCTTAGGAGATCAATCACACACTTTAGGGCATTCCCACATGTGTAAAATTTCACATGGTATCAGAGCCTACCTAAGTATTTGATGCTTGGCTTTGCAAGGAGTGCTAATGGCTGAAGAATCAAGGCATGAGAACAAGCTATTAAGGATGGACAAATTGTTACTCAATCATCATGGTAAACACAAAGTTTTATTTGCCAAGCACAAAGAGAGGAGCAAAAAGCAACACCAACACTTCTCTAAGGACAAAGCAAAAGACCAAGATGAAGAGGATGATGATTCCTCTCAATATTATACTTCAAAGAAGAAGAAAAAAGATGTTAAGTGCTTCTTTTGTGGCAAGAAAAGCCACTGTGCCACCAATTGCTTCAAGAAGAAAAACCAATTCAAGCAAGCCAACATCTCTCATGAGAAAGAAGACTTTATTGCAAGTGCTGGAGAATGCTCACTTATGGCATTAAAATTCTCCTCTTTCACCTTCAAGATGGATGACTCTTGTTATATTGATAGTGGAGCATGATCTCATATGTGTAGCTCCAAGGATCTCTTCTCATCTAATATGCCTTATGAAGGAATCAAGAAGTCCATATATATTGCAAGTGATCAAGAGTGCAAAATTGAAGGAGTAGAGACTATTCCCTTGAAGCTTGCATCATCAAAAGTTCTATCCCTTCACAAGGCTCTTTTTGTTCCCAAGCTTACAAAGAATCTTTTAAGTGTTGGCAAATTACTTGATGGTGGTCTTGATGTCAATTTCCATATTGAAAATTGTGTGATCAAGAATGATGGTGAGATCCTTGCAAATGGATCTAGACATGATGGCATCTACAAATTGAACACAAGAGAGAGTGCAAAATCTCTTGATGTTGTTTATGCATCCAAGTCTTCAAAGGAGGATGATCACACAAGATGCACATTTCTTCTTTCTTCAAGGTTTATGGTGCATGATTATTTCCTATTATTCAAAGCATATGTTGAGATGGAGTTCTCATTAAAGATCAAAGCTTTGAGAAGTATTGAAGCTCTTGAAAGAAATACACCATATGAAGTATTATTTAAGAAGCCTAAGGATGATAACCTTAGTGCATTTGGAGGTTCTTGCTTTGCACATATTCCCTTGGAAACAAGGAGGATGAATGATCCAAGCTTATGGATCATGGTTGGATGCTTATCCACCAAGGAGGCCTATAAAGCCATTATGCTCTCTATTTCAAAAGTGATTAAGAGCAAAGAAGTCATATTTTATGAAGATCTACATTCAACCTTGGAAGGGGCCGAGCTCAAGGCATCTCAAGATGCATCTCAAATCATATCTATTGAAGATTATCAAGATGTGAAGGGGTCCAGGTTTGAGGAGGAGCCTCCTCAACATATGATTTCAATGGGAGTTTCAAGATGGATAGCCAAGTCCTTATGTCTGATCTTTTATGGTAAGGAGAGGCAATTTTCAGGTGATACTCACTTTAACATTCTCACTTATGCTTCTCTTCCATTGCTTGATGCACTATCTTGCTTTATTGAGATTTCTACATCTCAAAGTTCAAGAGTGGCAATACTAGTTTTGTATAACGCCTATTATATGGACATATTTCTTGTTATGAAAGGCTTATATATGTTTCCAAAGTTCTTTGAAATCAAGATATTGTGTTATCAAAAGTATGTTCTTGGATCTTGTAAGAACAAGATTGAGTTTGATACTCGTAGTTTAAAAAAATCATGTTTTTATATGTTTTGAGACAATTTGTAAACTTCTCTTTAGATTAAATGAAGCATCCAAAGAGGACACTTACATCCTTAAGCAAGTGTTGTCTCAAAAGGTTCAAGATTGTATTTGATTCCAAGATTAGATCCATCATGGATAAAGTTCATAGTATGTGGACTAGTCAAGCTAGTATGCTTAATCTTGAAGATCTACACTTTTGCTCATCTTATGATCTTGATCTCTATGATCTTTGTCACAATTATGAGGCATGGAAGACTTGGATTTCCATCTATATGGTGCAGCCATATTCATGCAAGTTCAACTTTCAAATCAAAGATCATCATCAAGCATGGAGGAGGCACATTGAAATAGTGGCAAATTGGTGGAGTACTCTCTTCAAGGATATTGGCAAGAGATTTCTACCAAAGAGATCTTATCATGAATTTGGTGAGGTGCTGCTATGATGGATCTTTTTTCTGGTTTTTTACTTCATATACATACAAAATGATCCACTCAAAAAGTTTCACAAACTCCTTGATCTTACCAAGCTAGTTTTTGAGGAGTGTGAAAAATGGTCAAAATCTACCTTGGTTGTTTTGTGTTTTTTAGTTTGTGAGTATTGCGCCGGCGCCTCAAAGGGCGCTGGGACTTGAGCGGTTTCCCCAACACGCGCTTAAGTCTAACATTCATCCATCATGCACTTACGTAAAAGCCAACTCAAAAACGTAACAAGCTTAACCATTCAGACTTAAGAAAACTGGAATCCCAACCAACACGAAAGCCAACTCAGAATTCGTCCCCAAAAGGTAACCAAAGGCAAAGACAAGCCACACATGAAACCCAAGGCATAGTGGTCGCCAAACTGACCAATTGGCGTAGCGGCAAGTCCCATGTCGATGACAGAGACTCTTAGGCGCCAACGATGCAAAAAGGTTGTAGTAAGGGTCCTTCCACTTGGACCAGTCCCGGAGGCGAAACCGAAATGGTAATCATCCCCAAGGATCAACTTTATTAGATTTGGAAGAGGTTACATTCATACATAGACTGACCGGTCTCGGGGCCACCAACACGTGTTGGGCATTGTGCCTGGCTCGTGCTAGTAGAGGGAGCTGAGACCTGGCGACTAGATTCCTGGCGCTGGTTGAGCTGCCCAAGTTTCTGTCTGCCGGACTCCCCCTATAGTTCTGTTGTGATTCGGCACACCCCCTCTGGTTTGAAACATAGTGCTTTCTGGTAAAGCACGCTTTTTAGGACTTAGTTTTTATTTTGCTGATTAAGCCTGGCAAGCCTGGCAGAATCAGTCTGGCTCCCGGACATGGGTCCCGGGAGCCGTCCCGGTGGCAGAATCAACTTGCTTCCTGACTAGGCCATGACTCGAGCTCCAAAGCTAGCTCATGACTTGTGACTACTTGACTGGCTCACCACAGGTCGTAGACTCAGTCCTTGACGTTCTAACTTGCTCTGGGACCTTAGGGAGTGTCACCCCTTAGAGTCTTACAGAGCACGCTGGGTGCACCTGAGTCAGCTTTACAACATCCTCCTCTTGTTTGAAAAAGCTGATGTCCTCATCAGGGCCAAACTAGACCTAGGACGTATGGCACGGGCTTAATTCACCGGACTTCACAACTTTGAATTAAAAAAATACATTGGCAGTAGCACAAAAAAAGTGTAGATAAAGTTCACTTACGTAAAACCTGTGTAAAGCTGCAAGTGATTTATTGACAAACTTAAGAAAGATACCGGGAAGTTTCTTGAACTTTAGAATGGCCATGAATGTTTATGTAGGAGGCATGCCGCCAGGTAGTGCTTTGTGTGCCGATCTGGGAAAACAGCTATTGCGTTGGTTCTCCTGCAGATAATTTGCTAGTACTTCAGGGGCTCCCTCCTTAAGCTTGTCTTCGTACTCCCAAGAAGCCTCAATAAGTGGAGCCCGTAGCCACTTCACTAGATATTCACGTTGAATGCCAGTTCACTTTCTATGTGTCAATATTTGTTCTGGTACAAGCTGCCTCTTCGTATCATCAAGTGTCGTTGGTGGGTGACGGAGTTCGTGTTGCCGATCAAATCGCTCATCTGGTTTGTACCGTTTGAGTAATGAGATATGAAACACATTGTGTATATCCAAGCTGGATGGCAGCGCTAATCGGGAAGCCATTGGGTTGATCTTCTTGGTGACATAATATGATCCCGCATAAGGTCAAGCGAACTTATGAGAAAAACCTTTTGGTAATGCAATGTTCTTTGTGTTCAGGCATACTTGATCACCTTCCTCAAATTCCAGTTCTCGTCGATGTGGGTTTACGTCAGCTGCCATACTCCTTTGTGAGTGCTCTAAAAATGACTTCACCTCTGTCAACTTTGTGTGCCACTCATTGATGAATTCCTCCACAGTGGGTATTGGTGTTTCCTGCACGCCTGTAAGAAAAGAGCTTGGAACAATCGGTAGCCGACCGTTGCTTATCTCGAAGGGTGCCCTTCCAGTAGATCTGTTCACTTGGTTGTTATGTGCAAACTCGAGAATATCCAAGTAGTTGACCCAATCGGATTGGTCCCAAGCGACATAATTTCGTAAATATTGTTCAATCTATCGATTGACTCGCTCCGTTTGCCCATCTGTCTGAGGGTGATATGCAGTGCTGAAATTCAGTCCGGTTCCCACGAGGTGAAATAGAAAAGTCCAAAACTTTCCGACGAACTTGGTGTCTCGGTCAGAAATAATCGTTCTAGGCAGGCCGTGGTATTTGAAGACACATTTGAAAAATAACCTTGCCACTTCTTCAGCTGTCACTGAACTTTTAGTTGGTACTAGATGAACTTGCTTTGAAAAGCGGTCAACCACCACATAAATTGAGTCGAAGCCTTGGCACCATGGTAGTTGAACAATAAAATCCATGCTCACCGAATCCCATGGGTATGTTGGTGCCGGTAATGGTTGGAGTAGTCCAGCTGGAGCTAGGGGTTCCACCTTCACTTGTTGACATGTCGGACATGTTTGCACATAGGATTCAACGTCTGCCCACATATCTGGCCAATAGAAGTCTCCTTTGAGAAGTTCATATATGCGATTCACCCCTGGATGTCCGGCGGCTAGTACGTCATGATGTTCTCGCAAGACTTTTTTCCTCAGGTTGATGTTGTCTGGGACATGTACTCTGCGTTGTTTAGAAACAACCATTTGATCTTTCCAAGTGAAATGTTTATGAGGCTTTCCCAGCTGAAATTCGATCATTAAGTCCTTCGCCAACGCATCTGCACCATAATTCTCCTTGATTTCTTGGAGTAGGCCAGTCACCTGAGTTGTCACTGTTGCCATCAAGTGTTCCTGTCTACTTAGTGCGTCCGCCACCACATTGTTCTTTCCCGCCGTGTGTACAATGTCTATATTGAATTTTGAGAGAAAGTTTTGCCATCGCATTTGCTTTGGCGTGAGCATACCTTGGGATGAGAAGTACTTGAGTGATACATTATCAGTGAACGCCTTAAAGGGTTTTCCTGCCACATAATGTCTCCAATGCTCCACTGCTTGAACTACTGCGACCATTTCTTTTTCATGAGTTGGCCATCGTCGCTCTACGTCACTCAATTTCTTTGAAAAATATGCAACAACATTTCCATCTTGCACCAGCACGGCTCCAATAGCAAAGTTCGACGCGTCTGTATGTATTTCAAAAGGTTTGCTAAAGTCCGGTAAGGCAAGGATGGGTTCTTGAGTGATCCGTCATTTTAGTTCTTGGAACGCTGCTTCACATTCCGGTGTCCATGTCATGTTCATATGAGTCTTGGTCTGCTCCAACAGTGGTGCCACAATTTTGCTAAATGCCTCAATGAATCTCCTGTAAAAGTTACATAAGCCCACAAAGGATTTGATGCCATGAACAGTTTTAGGTGCTAGCCAATCCAAGATAGCCTTGATCTTCTTAGAATCCATTCGAATCCGTTCGTGGCCTATAACATGTCCAAGGAAGTCAACTTCCTCCGCCGCAAACTCACATTTCTCTCTTTTCGCGAACAAGTAGTTCCTCCTCAGTCTTTGGAGAACTGTCCTTAAATGTTTAATGTGATCTTTAAGGTTCCGGCTAAATACTAATATGTCATTGATGTACACAATGACAAATTCATCCAGACAGTCTTGAAAGATATTGTTCATCAACGTGCAAAAAGTGGCTGGTGCGTTTGTTAGATCGAATGGCATCACCAGGAACTCGTGACTCCCGTATAGCGTTTGAAACGCCGTTTTGTGCTCATCACCTTTAGCTATTCGAATTTGATGATATCCAGATCTGAGATCTATTCGGCTAAAGTATTTGGCATGTTTGAGTTGATCGAATAGGTCATCAATTCTAGGCATGGGGTACTTGTTCTTAATGGTACTCTTGTTAAGCATGCGATAATCCACACACATTCAAAGAGTTTTGTCCGCCTTTTCCACAAACAACACTGGGTCTCCAAAAGGTGAAGCGCTAGGTCTAATAAAACCTTTGTCTATCAATTCACCAAGTTGTCATTTCAGTTCCGCCAACTCCTCTTGTGACATTCTGTAGGGTGCTCGTGAAGTTGGCTCTATTCCTGGTACCAACTCAATTTTATGGTCCACTGGTCTTCGAGGAGGTAGCTTAGTTGGGAGTTCCTCCGGGAACACATTGCTAAATTCTTCTAGCAGATCTACCACTTCTTTTGGCAAGTTTTCTTGTTGCACACTTTTCCCTTCTGGGACTTCTCGGCAGATGCAAAGAAAGCACTTTGACTTTTTCCCTTTCGTCGTTCTTGTCATCGCTAATGTTGGAACCAGATTTTGTTCAATATCGGTATCCTTAGCATTTCCTCCGGGCAGGGCTTTTGTCACGCAGATTTGTTCCTTGTAATCCAAGAGGACCAAGTTTGAGCTCCTACCCAAAACTGCGATATAGTGTTCATTTAACCAAGAGAGGCCCAAAATTACATCAAAGGCATCCATCTCTAAAATCACAAAGCTAAGTTTAGCCTTCCATCTTCCAATCTGCATCGGGATGTTCAATGTGGCTTTGTCTGCATCTAGTGCTCCCTTCGTTGTTTCTACCTTGAGAGTAGATGTAACATTCCTGGTCGACAAGCTGAATTGTTCCAATACGCTCTTTGAGATATAGTTATGTGAAGCTCCGGAGTCGATCATGAAATCTGACTTCCTCTCTGCAATCTTTCCTGATAAGAATAACAATCTTGAACTAGTCTTGGGGGTTGCCCCATGGAAGTTCCTTTCCATACTTGTGTGTCGTCCACTCATAAATGTAAGCTCCTCTCACAACTCCCAACTAGATCAGATCACCTGGATCAAAACAAGTAGTCAGGGATAATTCAGGTCCAGGCAAGCACACCACAAACGAACATACCAACCAAAGCTAAACAGAGGATCCCTCTCAAGTCACATTCCCCTTGAGACCGGACGTAGGACCTTTGCCTAGCCGCGCCCACATAAATCTATCACAGAATTAGCCCACGAGGAAACATCCATCCAGCCATCCGTGCTTTCACCATTAAGCAGCACATTGCCTCAGTCACGCCCCACCACTTTTTGGTCGATAACCCTTATAGCTAAACGATCGGCAACTATCCCGCACCGGCAGCTAACCACCCGTGCTTTACACCCGAATTTCTGTATCAATGGTTAACCCGTACAGTTCGAATATGTCACCCCGCACCCCACAAGGTACAGACCATGCTTTCACCTACCTAGACAGCACTTTGCCTCATCCGTCCTACGTGCAGACAGCGCCAGGCCCGAACCGCGAGAACTGACCACGCTTACACCTCGAGGACAGCACTTTGACTCATCAAGTCCCCCGTTCTGCCGACCACCCCGACCGTGGACACCCGTGCTTACACTGTGGGCAGCACCTTGCGCAACGGTTGTCTTGACAAATCCCAAAACGTGGCCATCCCTGTGAGACTTGCGTAGTTGACCGGCTAGTCGGCTCTGATACCACATGTTGCGCCGGCACCTCAAAGGGCGCTGGGACTTGAGCGGTTTCCCCAACACGCGCTTAAGTCTAACATTCATCCATCATGCACTTACGTAAAAGCCAACTCAAAAACGTAACAAGCTTAACCATTCAGACTTAAGAAAACTAGAATCCCAACCAACACGAAAGCCAACTCAGAATTCGTCCCCAAAAGGTAACCAAAGGCAAAGACAAGCCACACATGAAACCCAAGGCATAGTGGTCGCCAAACTGACCAATTGGCGTAGCGGCAAGTCCCATGTCGATGACAGAGACTCTTAGGCGCCAACGATGCAAAAAGGTTGTAGTAAGGGTCCTTCCACTTGGACCAGTCTCGGAGGTGAAACCGAAATGGTAATCATCCCCAAGGATCAACTTTATTAGATTTGGAAGAGGTTACATTCATACATAGACTGACCGGTCTTGGGGCCACCAACACGTGCTGGGCATTGTACCTGGCTCGTGCTGGTAGAGGGAGCTGAGTCCTGGCGACTGGATTTCTGGCGCTGGTTGAGCTACCCAAGTTTCTGTCTAACGGACTCCCCCTATAGTTCTATTGTGATTCGGTGCACCCCCTCTGGTTTGAAACATAGTACTTTCTGGTAAAGCATGCTTTTTAGGACTTAGTTTTTATTTTGCTGATTAAGCCTGGCAAGCCTGGCAGAATCAGTCTGGCTCCCGGACATGGGTTCCGGGAGCCATCCCGGTGGCAAAATCAACTTGCTTCCTGACTAGGCCATGACTCGAGCTCCAGTGCTAGCTCATGACTTGTGACTACTTGACTGGCTCACCACAGGTCGGAGGCTCAGTCCTTGACGTTCTAACTTGCTATGGGACCTAAGAGAGTGTCACCCCTTAGAGTCTTACAGGGCACGCTAGGTGCACCTGAGTCAGCTTTACAACAATGAGCAAAAGATCACATGTGTGGAGCATGTTGCCACATGTATAAAAAGTCAAAAATAGTTTATGATGTTCACTTTAGGGGTATCACAAAGTTTTTATATCAAGCTTCTTTGTGTAGATTTGTGACAGGGCCAAAAATTGGCATAGTTGGCACATTTGTCAAATCCACATGTAAAGCCACTATTGAGCCAAAAGTCATTGGTGATGCAATCTCAAGATGAATAGGGTTTTGACGCTTGTGATAATGTAATTTGATGAGTGATGAAGTCAAAGAGTCGGCCTTGGTCAAGGGGTCCAATAGGGTTAAAGAGCCTATGATTAGGGGTCCAATAGAATTGAAGAGGTTACAATTAGGGGTCCAATAGAATTGAAGAGGCTATAATTAGGGGTCCAATAGCATGCAAGGAGAGATCTCCACAAATTCTATATTGACATCTCCTTCTAATCATTATGTAAGTTAAGTTTTTGAGTCAAACGTTGTCGGTGAGATTTGCTTGTTGAATCTTCTCTCTCTACATGAGTTTGAATTAGCTCTATTCTCTCTCTATCCGAGGAGAGGAGCTTGTTTTTACTTCGTTTTTTCAAGAAGAATTTCCTTTCATGTGTATAAACTTTGGTCATCAATAATTGAATCCATCTTTGCCTCTATGCCTTGGTTTTTATATCTAGATCTTGGAAATCAATCTAGAGTCCATTGACAAGTGCACAAGTTTGCTTAGGA
Source organism: Diphasiastrum complanatum (assembly GCA_029204225.1). Taxonomy (NCBI): domain Eukaryota; kingdom Viridiplantae; phylum Streptophyta; class Lycopodiopsida; order Lycopodiales; family Lycopodiaceae; genus Diphasiastrum; species Diphasiastrum complanatum. The sequence goes on from CM055093.1 coordinate 49,686,681, forward strand.
GATCAATCACACACTTTGGGGCATTCCCACATGTGTGAAATTTTACAATGGAGTCCATGAAGAAGAATGAGGTATGGACACTACAACCAATGCCAAACAAATGAAAGACAATACACTGCAACTGGGTTTACAAACTCAAGTATGGACCAAATGGAGATGTTTTGAGATACAAGGCTAGACTTGTAGCGAAGGGTGTTTCTCATAAGTATCGCATTGACTACACTAAGACCTTCTCTCTAGTGGTGAAACATGCATCTTTACGCCAGCTATTTGCATATGCGTCTGCATACGACCTCAAGATCGAAGACAAAAGAAGAGCCAGAGATGATGTAGCACACGCCTTATAGGAGGCTGATTGAATCTTTGATGTATCTAGTAGACAACACATGTCTCGACATAGCTTATGCCATGTTCAGAATGAGCCAATTCAGCACGAATCCAAGCTTAGCACACTAGAAGATCGCAAAGCAAATCTTACAGTACCTTCAACAGAAGAAGGATTATGGGCTTTGTTACTCTCGTGATGCAGGTTTCCAGATGCACTCCTATAGTGATCTAGCTGGGCATCTCTCAAGGATGACTGTAAAAGTGTCTCAGGAGGATGCACTATTGCAACAGACGCAGCAATTCTCTGATTCATCAACAGCAAGTAGTATACCATTATAGCTCAATCATCTTGCAAAACAAAATACGTTGTAGCCACGAAGATGGCCAACGAAATCACATGGCTTAGACAATTCCTTGATGGAGTGGGTGAGACCAACCAGCAGCCTTTGATTTTGCAGATGGACAATACTTCTACAATCCACATGACGAAGGATCCCATGTTTCACTCAAGAACAAAACACATTGCAATCAAGTATCACTTGATAAAAGACCTAGTCATGAGAAATGAACTGAAGACCAGCTTCATCGAAACAAAGCAAATGGTGGCAGACATCTTCACCAAGGCCCTAGACAAAGGTTTGCTCGAGAGGCAGAGGAAGAGTCTGGGAATCATAAAGCTACAACGCTTTGAGAGGGAGCTAAAGAAACAAATTGTTTCGAGCCACAAAGCTTTGCTAGATTTAGAGCTCAAGACCGAAGAAAGATAAGGGAGCTGCATGGACGTGAACAAAAAACTTTCAAGGACCGAAGATACGAAGACGACAGTCGAGCGCTCATTGACGATAGTCAAAAGTGTTCGTTGACTGAAGGTCACGCGAATATGAAGGTAAAACATTCATGGATCCAAGGCAACCTAATGGCAAGGCCAAAGGCAGAAGAAGACACGAAGACCCAAGGGCCAGCGTATCTCCACATGTCAAGATACACGGCAGATCTCCATGCATCAAAGTGCAAAGGAGATCGTGAAAGTACAAGGAGGACATCATCTTCCAGAGACTGACATGATACCGTTGGGACGTGCCTAATCAGCCGTTCTTGTAATCCCTTGATAAGCTAATCGTGTCCTCCTCTCTAGACATAAAAATCTTAATTATTGATTAAGAAGATGCAAGAAAAAGACCTCGGTAATATACCATGTATGCAACGCTTGCAGACATTGAAGAAGTCCACTAGTAAACGCGACAAGTTTTTTATTTGCAAAAGCTAGAGTTTCTTTTGCGTTGACGCGCTGTGTGGTCTGTCACAACATCGCTTTAAAATTCTCTGATAATGTAGTAGATGTTTTATGTAGAAGAGATTCTTGTCTTGAACATGATCGAATGCTTAATTGTTTGATAGTTGTATGCTTGTAATAAGCTGATTTGATCTTATTCTGCACACTGGTTTTACCTTGTTGAATGCACAAACAAATTATGCCTAGGTCAGCAGTGTCTGTCCTCACCTTGGAGGACTGTAGATCCTATCACAGAGGGCAGTAGACCAAGGACAAAATCAAATTCCATCTAGGTTTGTTTATGTGGGAATCCCAACAATGGTATCACAGCAAAATAATTTGTGTTTGGATATCAACTGTTCTTGGTCCATTTTTCCCAACAGCTTCAACTTCAATTTCAGAAAGAGCACATGAAGTACTAAACAAAGACTTTGGTGTTTCTAGTACAAGTCAGATCTTGAGTGGTAGCAAAGGCCAGGTTTGGTGGGATCAGTTTAAAGACATGTATCCCTTTGGTATGGAAAAGACGTTCCAAATTCTGGTTTCTATATGTGATCCAACTGATGTCCACATTGTTTATAGGCCTTTAAATAAGCACCACCTTCATCAACTAATGATCGCATTTGCAAAAAAGCCACATTCGGTTGACATGATTGCTGATCTTGTTCCATATGATGTTAGAACAAGAATAATGTTGAATAAAGATGAAATCAAAGAAGAAAGACTTCTCTCTTATAGATACTACATAATCTCGGGACAACATTCAATTATGGCTGCAAGAAAGCTATTGGAAGTACATCATTGTCCATCACATTTCTTGAAATTTTTTGGTCGTAGGACATCTAAAATATTATGTGCTCAAGATGCTATTAGGTTTGTTAAGCTTTCAAGAACACAAAACAAATTGCAACAAGCAATGTTGAAGAAAACAACATATCAAGATGCACTTACTCAAGCTTGTCAAAATGGGAGCATTATGGTTGTCCAGCAAAGCCAATTGGGAGACACTCCACAATGGATACAAACTGGACGGTATGTCTAATTTTTGTTATTACGGGCTTTGTTTTGTGTTTTTTTAAAATTTGTAGATTAATGTTATTAAGTATGTAATATATGTTATTTTACTATGTAAATTAATCCTTTTGCATGATGTCTTGTGAAGGAATTTATTGATACGGTCAAAGTAACAATGGAAAATGGAGCATTAAGCATGATATGCATATGATCCTTTGTGAGAGATCCTTTTTCGACTGATGGACTACAATGATGGACAACTATGTTGTTGGTGGACATTATTGGAAATTTGTGTTCGTTGCATTCTGAAAAAGGTGGTGAAAAAATACAGGCCGACGGAACCACACCTCTTAGTGCTAGTTTGTTTCGTTGTATTCAAGGTTTGATGGAAGCTAAAATATACAAGATACAAGATCAAATCCTTCAAGGTAGGATTCTTTTGAAGAGAGTAAAAACTCTAAAAGACCATGAGGACATGGAGAATGTTGCTCTCAAGTACAAATATGATGGGATTTTGAAAAGTGCCATATGTGACTTTCTGGAAAATCTTTTGGGCATTAAGAACTTAGTGCATGACAAGGTAGAGAGAAAGTATGGAATACATGAAGGTACATACAAAAAAATGTACAATTGTAGTGTTGAGTCGATGAAAAATGCTATCAACAAAACAAAAAAAAATAGTAGAATTGCCAAAAACTGTGCAAACAAAATTACGATTGGCTATGCCAGGGTGTCTGGAATACAACGATGCACTCTTGAAAAACCATGGAGAATATATAATGTTGGACCTATGCTAGATCATGTTTTACTGAAGTGGTTGCAACTTGTGGTAACGTCAACGACATCGGCTTGGTTATCTTGGATACAACATCACAAGGAAAAGATGTATTATGGATGACAGAGTCATTTAAAAGGTTGGTTGATTGTATTGCAAATATCCACTCAAGTAATTCATATGTTCTTACTACCTTTGTTCCATATGGTCCTTCATTGTATCTTCTAGAAAACACCTTAAAACACATAGTAGGTTCATTTTCTATACAATATGGATTATATACCAACGGAAAAATGTATACTAAAAAGTATATTCTCAGTCATGATCTTTGTATAGTTATGGCATTCATATCCAAGATGGAAGAAAAAAAAGATTGGAAAGCTTTAATAGATATTGGTGGCAATCAAATGCCATCCATTATCTACTAGGAAGTTGAAGATGATGCTGATGAAGACACTATGACCGATGCGGAGTTGTTGGAAGAAAAATCAAAAGCTACAATATTTTATAAGCCAATTGTATGAACAATGTCACCTTGTTGGAGGAGGAATTATCCTGGAGGATATGGTGTGAGAGAAGCATTATGAAATGCAAGAAATACAATCACCTTTGTAAATAGCTCATGTAAAAAAGATTTTCTTGAGGGCTATTGTTCTATGATGGTTGATGTTCTTTTAGAAGTCAAATTTTTTTTAGATGCACAAGTTTGCACGAGGACCTCAATAAGGATAATGTCACAATAGACAATGCATAGGAACAACTTTTTGAAGACTTTTTAAAATCATTGGATCAAGCATCACAGGAGCTCCAAGTTTACGATATCCAAAAAGATACTTTGTATTAAGATCCAAATATCAATGCTAGTAGAGAATTTTCTATGGAGGCCAATATACTTATGGGCATTTCACAACAACCACTACAAGAAGAATAGGTAGATACATAGCTAGTGGGAACTACGATAAGAGACAAACATAAATTTCTTTTTGATTACGTTGTTTATGCTCAATATTTTCATTATATTGAACAAGGAGGATAATATGAATTTGTTTTTTGAGCTACAAGATTAAAATTCACTGTTTGTTAGTTCAATTATTGTTGGGTTTTTTAAAGTATTAACTTGAATTCTTGTCTTTTATAATACGCATAACACTTTGAACTATAATTTTAACTCTACGTTCTTAAATTTTACAACAATTTAAATGATCTTTTAAAATTTACTTGGTAGTTTATAGGTTTTATGATTTCTTTTGTAAATATGATATTACTCATATTTTGATATATCACTTTTAATATGTTTTTCAGGTTCAAAAGACCAGACAATATGATGATAGCATGTATATCATCTTAGTTCTAAATGGTGTTCTTTTAAAATGATGGGACAAACATCTTGGCTTGAGAAATATTCACAAATTTTAAGGAAAGTGGATACAGCTACGCCCAGAATGGTTGGAGTTTCTTAACAAACTTTTATCATCGTTTAAAGTTGGAATCTAGTCAACAATGGCTTACAAAAATATTTTGAGCATATACTCTTTCATGGAGTGTCAAGCTAGGCACAAAATACCATTGTTTATGGTATGGGGCAAGGCGAATTGCTATCAACAAAAAGATATGATTAGACTAGATAAAAATAATGTTATTCTTACTTCAAACCTTTGTGCTTTGTTTGGAAACATTTTTGTTCAAACTTAAATAATCATAATACAATATTAATCGATGACTCACTATACAAAGCATGTATGAACAATCCATTCAATTGTATTTTTTCAGAAACATTTCATGGATATAATGATGACAATTATCTCAATGATGTGTTGTGGACATATTTGGAGAGATTAAAAATGACTTCTGATGTCCAAACATTCATCAAACAAAATCATATCGGTCAAATTCTATCCATTTTGTTTTTGCTATTTAGAGATAAGAAATTTTGTATTATTATTTTCAGTAAACTTGAAGTATATCTCGAGAGGTATCTCGAAAACAAACATTTAAAATGCATGGACAAAAATTTGTCATAAAATTTATGATTTAATTTTTAACAATAAATGGAGTAAGAAAAAACAACTTTCCAAGACCACAATAAGCGATACAAGAAAACTTTCATAAAAATTCATTTGGAGAAAAAAATATTGTATCACACACACACACGCAATAATGCACCATTTTTGCATGCATTTGTAAACTAAAAACTTGTATAAAACTATCTATTTATAAGGACATGAATAAAAATGAAACTTGAACAAGCCTCATTTTTATTAAACATGTCTTGAGGGTTATAGAAAGGCATATAGAGAGGGTTATAAAGAGGGCCAAGGTGGCAAGAGGCATTCCAGGACACTCTGCTAACCGAGGGTAATACCAAGACTGATGAAAAAAAAGGCCCCTCGATATAAATCACGATATAAAACAGAATGTAAATGGATCTCACTTTTGGAATTTGTAACCTATCAACACATTGAATTCCATTTTCTATCAACATTCGTTGCCATATGCACAAGTTGATGGGGCAAGGGAGATAGGAAGAACGAGAACGGAGAAGAGAGTAGGAATATTGAGGAACGACTCTCCCGTTCTAACCAACTACTAAATGCAAAAACAGTCTAATAGACTGTTTATGCTAAATGTAATCACAACTTTATGCAATCTGATTGCCCAACAAGATCCTAAAAATTAATTCATACTCTAAAAACTAGAGTACAGTCCACTGAAGAGATTAGAGATGGTTTGTGTGTGTGGTACTAAAATCAAATTCAATGTGAAGTATAGTTCTAAAATAAATGGAAGAGCAGCATGATATCGCGAGTTCCTTGTGAAAGATTTCAGATCCTTAAGATCCAATCTACTTGAATGATCTTTGGTTAGAAAGAGAAATACACTACCAATTTCACCAATGTAGAAAAATCAGCATCTACACACAATTTGAGATGCAAACACTAATAGAACTTGATCAAACTTGAATGAAATGATTATGTACTGTTGATGTCCATAAAAACTAGCAAGCTATTGTATTTCACACGTGTGGATCCAAAAATAGCAAATATAGATCATTCTACACATAGAATTGCAAGCAATCACCAAGATAGTGCACCAATGGATAGTAGAACCCAAGAGAACCATGTATAAGCATGAAATGAGATAGAGAAGAGAGAAGATGACTCTCTCCACGAGTTACATCCTTTTATAGCAGGTCCAAACCCTATTTGGCCACTTGGCTTTCCCACCAAAATGCTAACCCTACCAATTTTGGGTCTAGATTCAATGTATCCAACTTATTCAAATTGAATCTACTCGAACTTGCATTCTATCTTTACCACACTTTCAAAAAGTGTTTATTCAAATGAAATTTAGACTAATGAACTTTGAAAAGTCAACCTCTAAGTCTAAAACAAATTTTGGCCTCAATATGCCAAATATGAAAATATCGCAAAATGTGATGAAACTAGTTGAATCTTTCACACTCCCTCTTCAACTAGTTCTAGCATAGACTTTGATAATACTCCAAGTGAAGTACTATGCTTCATGAACAAGTCTTTTCCCAATGCTTTGGTGAAGATATCAGCTACACATTCTCTTGAAGACACATGTTGAAGCTCCACCTCCTTTGCAATGACTCGCTCCCTCACAAAATGATATTGTATCTCAATATGCTTGAACCTAGCATGAAAGATAGGATTGGATGCCATTCTTTGGGCTGATTGATTGTCACAAAAGATGATTGGGCTCTCTGAAAAATCCAGCAAGTGAAGATCCTTGATCATCCTTTTGATCCATACCATCTCCTTTGTGCAATGTGTAAGAGCTTTGTACTCGGCCTCACTAGATGACAATGAGATAGTGGCTTGTTTCTTTGACATCCATGATATAGCTCCATCACCTATGAAAATACAATAAGAACTAATGGATTTCCTATCCATTATATCTCCAGCATAGTCCGAATCTGAAAATCCAAAAAGATTAGGTGATGATCCCTCATTCAATATGCCAAAATCTCGAGTTCCAATGATGTACCTCAAAACTCGCTTTCCTAGCTTCCAATGCTCCTAGCATAGTTTTTGCCAATAGAACTTTGATCCATCATAAGAATGATCTTCTTCCTAAGAATAGATCTCCTTTCAATGATCATGTAATGCTCAAAATAGAAACAACCATAATTGATATAGAGAATAGTGTCCACTTGGGATGCTTCACTACTTCTTACATCAATTTTACATGTAAAAATGTGACTAGAACATGAAGAATCAAATAGAATGTAAATGAAACGATTCCACCATGCTTCCAACTCTGAACTCTCTGTAAAAATACAGCAAACAAACAATAAATGTGAGTGATCAACTTTTGCTTGCATGTCTCCTCCTTCTTTGTCCTTTGTTGCCTTGTATCCACCATGATACTCCATGAATGAGCCTCCATCTTCATCTTGCCACAAGAAACCATCAAACCTTGGAAATCCATGAGTAGGTGAGTATACATAAATGATGCAAATCCAGCACCACATGACTCCATAAACCAAGTAGTTTGCACTAGTCCATCTTCAAGATCTACTTGACACAAGAAAATGACCATGAATTCACCAAAAATTGACAATCTCCAAGTATTGGCACCAAGTAGCTCAACACTTGAGAACTTAGCCATGGATGAGTGACATAATGAACCTCCAATAGCTTCATTTCCATCAGCAAAATCAGCCAAGAATGCTAGTACAAATCCAACATCATAACAATGCTCACCAATGTAGCTAGTTTTACCATATCTTGACAATTTGCACACATCCACATGAAATTGCTCAAACATGAGATAGAACAAGTAAAGTAAACTTGAACAACACTTCCTTGCTGCTCCTTTGACCTTACTTGAGTCTTCAATATCTGTAAAAACAGATCCATAACACCTTTTCCAATTACCTCTCCTTTGATGCTCTTGACTAGCTCCAAATTGCCACCTTCCCTTTTGACTAGTTGAAGCGCTTTGAGATCAACTTCTTGATCTTCAACTTGATCATCAAAGTCATTGAACAAATTTTGTTTTCCAGATCCATTACTTGATTAGACAACAATATAACATCCATCCACTTGCATAGCTCCATGTACACAAAAAGATCTTCCAAAAGATGTTCCACTCTTCATAAGAGATTGATACTCAAGATCCATTGCTTGGATCCACTCCTCTTCTTTCCTTGCTTGATCTACACTTGTAGGCTCATCCAAAGAGGTTAGGAAAGCAACATAATTTCCAGAAACTACTTGCTTACCCTTTTGATCATATGTGAGCCTTGAAGGTACTTGTCTTTCTCTTGATGTTCTCCTTGGCTTTTGACTTGATGAAGGTCCATCATCACCACCATCCAAAGTAGGATCCTTCTCATCAACATCAAGAATGTTAGATCCATCTACTTTACCATCAATCATGCTTGAAGACACCTTTGGGATGTTTCCCTCATCAAAAATGACATCTCTACCAACAATCACTTTGTTAGTAGAAGGAATGTAAACCTTGTAGGCTTTACTCACCTCACTATATCCAACAAAAATACCTCTTCTTGAAGATGGATCCTCCTTGGTCCTATCATCAAGAGTAATGTTGACATAGCATGTGCATCCAAAGGTTCTTAGAAAGTTGACACTCGGCCTCCTCTTGAATAGCATCTCAAAAGGTGTCCTTCCATCCAAAATAGCACTCGGCCACCTATTGCACAAGAAATTGGCACACAACAAAGCTTGATCCCAAAATGGTTTGTCAAGATTAGCACTTAACCTCATAGCTTTAGCACTTTCACATAAAGTTCTATTCTTCCTTTCATCCACTCCATTTTGTTGTGGGGTCCTTGATGTTGTATACTCCCTCTTGATCCCATGCTCATCACAAAAGGCCTTGAACTTGTTAGATATGTACTCACCACCATTGTCACCTCTCAAGCACTTGATCTTTGTGGAGAATTGGTTCTCCCTTGCATTCTTGAACTTTACAAAGACATCATACACTTCATCCTTGCTCTTTAGTAGATAGATCCAACAAAATCTACTAAAATCATCAATGAATGTTACATACATCTTAGCTCCACTATTGCTAATTGTAGTAAATCCATGAATATCCGAATGTACAAGTTGAAAAGGCTTTGTAGATCTAGAAATAGATCTAGTATAAGGTAGTCTATGTGACTTAGACAAAGCACAAGACTCACAAATATGCTTGTCATTACTTAAGGAACTTGGAAGACCAATCACAACCTTCTTCCTTGCCATTACCTCCAATGACTTGAAGTTGAGGTGTGTCATCCTTTTGTGCCAAACCTCTTGAATAGAAATTTGCTCCCTTGCAACACATCCAACTTGGTTAGCAATAACACAAGCATCAAGTTTGAACAACTTCCCTTGCCTTTTACCTTTTCCAATCAAGACGTCCTTCCTTTTGATCAAACAAGCATGTCCATCAAACTCCACCTTGAGGCCCTTACTTAGCATTTGACTCACACTAAGCAAATTCTTGGTAATAGATGGAATAAACAAGACATCCTCCAAATGAACATTCCTATTTGTAGAGAGAGAAATAGGAATTGTGCCAATCCCTTTGATTGCACACTCACCATCATTGGCCGTGTAGATCACCCTCTTGTCATCTCCATATGCCAACAAAGAAGTGAAATACTCTTTGTGAAAGGTCATGTGTGAACTTGCTCCACTATCAATCCACCAAGGATCTAGATCTCCATCATTAGCAAGCATACATGAAGACATCACAAAAGCATCATCATTTGCATCTTGCACATCCAAACCATCCTCATCAAGAGTAAGATTACCTTGCTTGTCTCCTTGATCTCTCTTCTTCTTGTAGCACTCACTTGCAAAGTGTCCTTTGATGCTACAATAGAAGCATTTGAGCTTTGATCTATCCTTCTTTTTGCCACTTGAAGAAGCATCCACTTGATCTTGCCCTTTAGACCACTTGCTTTTGGTTTTGCCCTTGAATTTGCCCTTTGTGAACATAGCATCCTCTTGAAGTGTCGATGTAGATCCACCTTTGCTTGAAGCCTATATTCCTCATTGATCAAGATCTCTTGAAGATCCATCAAACTTGGCAAAGTCTTTTGAATAGCAATACTTTGAACAATGTTAGCATGAGCATCCAACAAACCATTAAGAATCACTTGAATAAGCTCTCCTTCCTTAATGCTTTCATCTATACAAGCTAACTCATCATTCAATGCTTTCATTCTCAAAACAAAAGTACTTGGACTTTCTTCATTCTTTTGCAAACAAGAAAAGATTTGCCTTCTTAGAGTCAACACTCTAGAAGTAGACTTGGATTCATAAAGCTTCTTCAATGAATTCCAAGCTTCCAAAGATGATGTGCACTTACCAACTTCCTTGAGAAGTTCATTGGTAACATTCATCTTTATCATGTGTAGAGCCTTCTTGGCCCTCTTGTCATACCTCAATTGATCTTGTTGTGTTGCTGGTCTCTCCTCCAAACCTACAACAATATCCAAAACATCATTCATCTCAAGAAGTGACTCCATCCTCACTTTCCATAATGAATAGTTACTTGAGGTAAGCCTATCATTGGCTTCCAACATGACTCCAATTGAGGTTGCCATGTAACAATGACCTGATCTCCTCTTTCAACCTGTTTCAATGCACAAATCACTCCTTTGAACAACAACAAATGCTTTCAAAAGAAATCACCAAGATTTGAAACTATCTCACAAATTCTCTTCTAGCACTTATCCAAGCAAATCAACACATAGAATCATGGAATCTTGATCAACCTATGATCTATCCTCAATCTAATGACTTTTGCCACTTCCTAAGATTGAAACACACTCAAATGAAGTCCAGCAACCTCACTATCTAGATATCCAATCAAAATAAAGGTTTTGACAAAATCACAAAAAATTGACTATTCCAAATCTACATGCAAATGCTGAAAATTTGATATGCAATCTATAAGCCACCACTTAGGCTGAACCAATGATCCAAAAATCGGCCAAATCCAGCATGTGAATTCAAAAAATAGAATTGAACAAGTATATTGACCTATTTAGTGTTTTGATCTACAAAAGATCCAATCTACAAAAGCAAAAAATCCGATTTTGGTGTAGAATCCTCTCTAGCATGCTCTAGACTTGATATCTTCACCAAATCATTGATAGATCTGATTTCCTCCTTCATAACCTGAAACACAAGCTCTAATACCATGTGAAAGATTTCATATCCTTAAGATCCAATCTACTTGAATGATCTTTGGTTAGAAAGAGAAATACACTACCAATTTCACCAATGTAGAAAAATCAGCATCTACACACAATTTGAGATCCAAACACTAATAGAACTTGATAAAACTTGAATGAAATGATTATGTACTATTGCTGTCCGTACAAAACCAGCAAGCTATTGTATATCACACGTGTGGATCCAAAAATAGCAAATATAGATCATTCTACGCATAGAATTGCAAGCAATCACCAAGATAGTGCACCAATGGATAGTAGAACCCAAGAGAATCATGTATAGGCATGAAATGAGATAGAGAAGAGAGAAGATGACTCTCTCCACGAGTTACATCCTTTTATAACAGGTCCAAACCCTATTTGGCCACTTGGCTTTCCCACCAAAATGCTAACCCTACCAATTTTGGGTCTAGATTCAATGTACCCAACTTATTCAAATTGAATCTACTCAAACTCACATTCTATCTTTCCCACACTTTCAGAAAGTGTCTATTCAAATGAAATCTAGACTAATGAACTTTGAAAAGTCAACCTCTAAGTCTAAAACAAGTTTTGGCCTCAATATGCCAAATATGGAAATATTGCAAAATGTGATGAAACTAGTTGAATCTTTCACATTCCTCAGGCGTCAAACACGGCCATCATCTGATCAAAAACTGAGGAGTCGTAGACGTCCGTGTTCTGATCAGGGTGAGTATACAAGCGCGATCAAATAGCAATGAAAGTGCATTCAATCACTTCACGAATTTTCGCAACAAAGTTGAGGGTGTTAAAAAAATATTTGAACTTTTGAACTGTCACAAACATTTCGCGAAAAAGTTGAGTGTGTTAAAAAAAAAAGTTAAACTTTTGGACTGTCGCAAAAGTCGCGAAACTTTTGCAAACATTTCACGAAGCTATCTTGAAACTGTCTCGAACATAGTCCATTTTTGCAGACTATCTCGAAAGTAATGTATTTCTGCAGACTTGTTCTAAATGCAAGCTTGCGGAAGTCCTTGAAAATGGCCAAGTCTTCAATGACTTCAACTTATTAAACTTAACATCTGAACTCTGAAATTATGACAGGATTGGTTACCCTTTGCTGGAGATCAACCGGAAGTCCGTTGTAGACGTTCTTCAATTAATTGGTTGTCTAAGTTATGATTCACCAAGGAGTAATTTTCAATAGTCGCTCTTAAGTTCACGGTTGGTGCCTTGGTATCTTCGTTAGGTTTAGCATTTTGAAGAACTTCTGGTGCTTGATCCTGGAAAGCGCTTTGGTGAAAATGTCTGTAACCATTTTGTTGTGGAGCAATATTGAAGGATCACTTGATTTGAAAAAACTTTTTCCCAAATGAAATGATACTAGATTTCTATGTGCTTGGATTTGCCATAAAATTTGGAATTCAGTGACAGTGAAATACAGCTCAAGTTGTCACACAGAATGGTAGTAGCATTGAACTGAGTGTGATGCAAGTCGTGAATTAATAACTTGATCCATACAGCTTCTTTTGAAGCTTGACATGCTACGATGTACTCTGTCTCTGTCGAAGAAAGTGCAACTAATTTCTACTTCCTTGAGTTCCACGAAATCGGTCCCCCTGCTAGATAGAAACAGAATTCGGAAGTAGATTTTTTGGTAGAGACTGTTCCTCCCCAATCTGAGTCAGAGTAGCCTCTCAGGATGAGTGGGTCGATAGCATTTCCGTCATAACATAAAATGTGATCTAAACTTCCCTGAATATATCTCATCACTCTCTTTAATGCTTTCCAATGAGAGATCCTAGGATTAGACATGAATTGACTTAACGTGCTAACAGTGTATGCTAAGTCTGGTCTAGTACACAACATTGCATACATCAAAGATCCTATTAGTGAATGATAAGGGTACTTCGCTATGTTGAGTACTTCACTATCAAAATCAGCACTAGTAGGTTTAGTCAATACAATACATGGAGTATCAATTGGTTTACAATCAGACATATGAAACTTTTTTAAAATGCCTTTTAGATATGTCTGCTGGCTAAGATAGATCTTCTTCTTAAGTCTATTTCTAGTAATGTGAATTCCTAGCAAAGAAAGGACAGCTCCTAAATTAGTCATGTCAAATTCCTTTGACAGATCACTCTTAGTAGTGTGCATAAGAGAAGTGTCGTTAGACAAAATAAATGCAGCATCTATGTAAAGAACTATGTGAACTGAATTGATGCCTATATGCTTTGAATAAGCATTACTGAATAGTTTGCAAATCCCAATTGAATGAGATAAGAGTTGATTCTATTGAACCATGCTCTTGCGGCCTGTTTCAGACTGTAGATTGCTTTGTGCAGCTTGCACACTTTGTGCTCTTGGCCTTTGACTTTGAATCCTTCCGTTGGAAGGTGTACAGCTCCTCTTCGACAGTGCCATTGAGAAATGTTGTCTTGACATTCATTTGGTGCATTTCGAGGTCTTTTGCGGATACTAATGTAATCAGAGCCCTGATTGACTGCATCTTGATGATATGACTGAAGATTTCTTGATAATCCACTCCTTGGACTTGAGTGAATCCTTTAGCCACCAGTCGTGCTTTTCATTTGGCAATGGAACCATCAGAGTTGATCTTCTTCTTGAAGATCCACTTGTTGTCGATAACTCTCTTGTGAGTGAGAAAGTCGACCAGTGTCCAGGTCTGATTCGTCAAAAGTGAGTTGTACTCGCTTTCCATACCTTCTTGTCACTTCACAGCATCCTTGGAGTTAATTGCTTTGGCTAGGCTCTCTGGTTCTTCTGATGAAGTCCAAAATGATTGAGGTGCATACCTCTCAGGAATTGTCCGAGTCCGTGAGGATCTATAGACATTTGGTTGACCAAAATGCGATGACGCTTCGTCTTGAATGTCTCCAGATCTGCTCAAGCTAGTTTGGTCTGGTCTGATGACCCCAGGTACTGTCGGCTGCTCGGCTTCCGTAGCTGTAGCTGCAGGTTCTGTAGAAGGAACATCAACGTTGGGAGAATCCATGCTACGTAAAATAGGATGAAATGACATAGCATCGTTTATCGATGGTTGTTTGAAATCATAGTATGTATGTTCTTGAAATATTACATCCCTAGAGACAAATACTACATTGGTGGATGGATCATGAACTTTATAAGCTTTATGTTCATCAGGATAACCAATGAAAATACATTTATTTGTCCTATGATTCAGCTTCTTCCTAAGTTGTTTAGAAATGTGAACAAAACATATACAACCAAAGATTTTTAAATGGCTGACACTAGGCTTGTGCCCATGCCAAACTTCATGAGGAGTCTTGTTGTTGACGGCTTTGGTGTTGGATCTGTTCTGCATGTAAGAGGTTGTGGCAGTAGCTTCTTCAGATTTGTGCTTAATGAACATGACTGTAGACCATCTGGAGTGATCATCTATGAAAGTGATAAAATAGACTGCATCTCCTAAGGATGGAGTTGGCATTGGACCACAGAGATCACTATGTACAAGATCTAATACATGCTTTGTTTTGATGGAATGTGATTTTGGAAACTTGCTTCTAGAATGCTTCCCATAGATGCATGATTCACAAAAGAAAGATTTCCTATCTAATGAAGAAGAGAAATTCAGTCCATCAACTAAATTATTACAACGCATATAAAAAAGTGATCTTGTATTCACGTGTCCAAATCGGCTATGCCACAGATCAGCACCGTCATTTACATTTTCATTAGAGATACTAGCTAATGCAACTAAATTAGAGAGTACGTAAAGGTTTCCGACTCTAGTGCATGTAGTCAGAGGAGTATCTTTCTCGATTATTGTACACTCCTCAGATGAGAAGGTAACAATGTAGCCCTCATCAGTTATCTTCGAGACTAATAACAGGTTCTTTGACAACTGAGGGACATGAAGGACGCTAGGAACACAAACAGACATATTGTTGTTGAAGCTAATCTTTATTGCTCCTTTGCCTTCCATGCGTATGGTACTAGAATCTTTGAGGTTGATAAATTGATCTCAATTGTAAGCTGTGTACTCCATAAACCATTCCTTGCGAGAGGTCATGTGTTGGGTAGCGCCGCTGTCCAGGTACAGCTATCACAGTCTTCATTGCTGCTATAAGCCATTAACAAGTGTGTGTCTTGCTCCTTGAATTCCGTCGCGTTGGAGGAGTCTGGCTGTTGTTGCTTCTTTTCCTTGTTGTAGATCCGGATACGACACTCCTTGATGTCATGATTGGCTCTCTTGCAATATCTGCAGAAAAGCTTCTTGCGCGATCCACCATGCTCACCTTGAGTGTGAGGCTTCTGTTGTTGCTGCTGCAGTTGATTCTTGTTCTTGGAATAGTCTTTCTTCTTGGTGTATAGAGCCATGGATTTGTCTTTGATGGACAGGCTACTAGTCTTTCTCCGCATTCCTTCTTGAAGAAATTGACCGATCACCTTTTGAAGAGTGAGGTCGGGTTGTGTGGAGATCATCACCACAAAGTGTTCATAAGACTTTGGAAGAGAAGAAAGCAAGGTCATAACAGCATCATCAACTTGAATAGAACATCCTATAGCTAATAACTGATCTACAGGGACTTGAAGTTGTTGATGTGAGAAGTGATGGCAGTAGAATCAGACATGCTAAAGGTAAAGAATTTCCTTCTAAAATGTAATCTCGTGGTTACATCGTGAGTCTCATAGAGACTTGATAATAAGTCCAGTGCTTCCTTAGAGATTTTGCACGTGGTAACGTGAGATATTTGAGAGTCGGCCATATTGAGTGTGATACATGCTAAGGCCTTCTGGTCTTTGATCCTCCAGGCCTTTGCTTGATCACCATCTTTTGGTTTCAGATCTGCACCTTCTACTACATCCCAAAGATCTCTATCTATCAACATCATTCTAAGTTTTAACTTCCAGATGTAGAAGTTAGAACCATTGAACTTGTCAATGACTCTAGCTTCACTGAGTGATAAAGATGAAGAGCTACCTATATGAGACATGATAACAGTATACAAATAGAACAAACTTAAACTCTTGGTTTATTTGAGCTACGCTCTGATACTAATCTGATGGAGCAAGGAGATAGGAAGAACGAGAACGGAGAAGAGAGCAGGAATATTGTGGAACAGCTCTCCCGTTTTAACCAGCTGCTAAATGCAAAAACAGTCTAATAGACTGCTTATGCTAAATGTAATCACAACTTTATGCATTTTGATTGTCCAACAAGATCTTAAAAATTAATTCACACTCAAAAAACAAGAGTACAGTCCACCAAAGAGATTAGAGATGGTTTGTGTGTGGTACTACTGAAATCAGATTCAATGTGAAGTATAGTTCTGAAATAAATGGAAGAGCAGTATGATATCGCAAGTTTCTCAAGCGTCAAAGACGGCCATCGTCTGATCAGAAACTGAGTCATAGACGTCCGTGTTCTGATCAGGGTGAGTATACAAGCACGATCAAACAGCAATGAAAGTGCATTCAATCACAACATGCATTCATCTACACTGTACACAGATAAAGACGTGTTGCTGCTATATTACACTGAAGCACAATACAAATAGCAATTACAACCAAAATTGACAGAGTAATTGGGAGGCTCAAATAATGTGTCTCATGGATGGAGCAACCAATAATTTGTGCTTGGATGATCTATTTATAGATTTCACCCGTGTATTAACTACAATAAATGATTGTCACCTAATTAGGTAAGTCGTTGTACTTGGAAGTATATGGCGTGTGACGAACAAAAGATGCGTGAAAGACGCATTGTTGAAAATCATTTGTGGAAGTTTGGACGTGGAGGTGGACGTCGGATTCGGATGTCCACGTCGGATTACATGTATTTTTTTTTTTTTTTGAAAAAACCACAACTAGCTAAAACCAGAACAAGGAAAACTAGAAACAATTATCAAAGCACAACAATAAGCACAAGCAAGATGGATTATGTTGCGCCGGCGCCTCAAAGGGCGCTGGGACTTGAGTGGTTTCCCCAACACACGCTTAAGTCTAACATTCATCCATCATGCACTTACATAAAAGCCAACTCAGAAACGTAACAAGCTTAACCATTCAGACTTAGGAAAACTGGAATCCCAACCAACCCGAAAGCCAACTCAGAATCCGTCCCCAAAAGGTAACCAAAGGCAAAGACAAGCCACACATGAAATCCAAGGCATAGTGGTCGCCAAACTGACCAATTGGCATAGCGGCAAGCCCCATGTCGATGACAGGGACCCTTAGGCGCCAGCGACGCAAAAAGGTTGTAGTAAGGGTCCTTCCACTTGGACCAGTCCCGGAGGCGAAACCGAAATGGTAATCATCCCCAAGGATCAACTTTATTAGATTTGGAAGAGGTTACATTCATACATAGACTGACCGGTCTCGGGGCCACCAACACGTGCTGGGCATTGTGCCTGGCTCGTGCTGGTAGAGGGAGCTGAGACCTGGCGACTGGATTCCTGGTGCTGGTTGAGCTGCCCAAGTTTCTGTCTGCCGGACTCCCCCTATAGTTCTGCTGTGATTCGACGCACCCCCTCTGGTTTGAAACATAGTGCTTTCTGGTAAAGCACGCTTTTTAGGACTTAGTTTTTATTTTGCTGATTAAGCCTGGCAAGCCTGGCAGAATCAGTCTGGCTCCCGGACATGGGTCCCGGGAGCCGTCGCGGCGGCCGAATCAACCTGCTTTCCTGACTAGGCCATGACTCGAGCTCCAGAGCTAGCTCATGACTTTGTGACTACTTGACTGGCTCACCACAGGTCGGAGGCTCAGTCCTTGACATTCTAACTTGCTCTGGGACCTTAGGGAGTGTCACCCCTTTGAGTCTTACAGGGCACGCTGGGTGCACCCAAGTCAGCTTTACAACATCCTCCCCTCGTTTGAGAAAGCTGATGTCCTCATCAGGGCCAAACTAGAACCTAAGACTCATGGCACGGGCTTAATTCACCGGCCAGACTTTAGTCACATATACAAGGGCACGGGCTTGATTCACCGGCCAAAGGAAACCAACTGTAAAGCAGAGTAATGATATTGTGTTTTACACCCAGCACAGGAAAAGTGTGGATCTAGTTCACTTACGTAAAACCTGTGTGAAGCTGCTGCACTTAGACATCAAACTGAAGCTCACTCCTCAATGAGAAATGCGGCTTACTTTATTAGCATGAAAGAAAAAGGTACTCACGGCTCCCTTAAGCCTCAGATATGTCGTTGTCGTCGCACATCTGGATGAGTCCCCTAGGACTCTAGATATTTCGTTTGGTCGTCCAGGTTGAGCTCCTTGAGCTCTGCATCGGCACTTAGATTCACCTTTGACGTATAAACTGCAGGCAATATTGGCTCCATTTGACCTCGCGTCAGCTGGTTTGTCACTGTTGGATGTCTTTCATTAAAAAGGTGAGTTTTCGCTTGGTCACACAAGGTGAGCTCCTTGAGCTCTGCATCGGCACTTGAATTCACCTTTGATGTAGAGACTATAGGCAATTTTGGCTCCATTTGTTCCCGTGTCAGCTGGTCTGTCACTGTTGGTTGTCCTTCGTTAAATAGGTGAATGAGATTGGGAGGAATGTTGGCTCAGGTTCATTTGTGTCGTTCTTTTCTAGTTGGTCCCCTGGCACAGCTCTGACGACACAAGGTCTCCTGCCATTATATAATAACACAAGGTTAACCCCTTTTGCCAAGAAGGCCACCACATGTTCGTTAAACCAGCTTAATCCCAAAATAGCGTCGAAGGCATCCATCTTCAAGATTGTGAACGTTAGTCGATTCTTCCAGGCTCCCAGAGAGATTGGTAAGTTGGTTGCCAATCTACAAGTGGTCATTGTACCTTTTGCGGTCTCCACACAAATAGGAGTCACATTTTCTTCACATTGGATGTCCAATTCTCCTGTCAGTTTTTCTGACAAGTAGTTATGTGATGCCCCCAGGTCTACCATGAAGTAAATGATCCTGTCTTGAATACAGCCTTTCAGGTACAATAACTTGGATCCTCTCGCAGGAGTCGCCATAAGATGTTCACGATAAGCCGCAAGTGCCCCTATCTGTTGCAAGGCATTCAGGTCAGACTCTGTCAAATCCGTTTCTGGGTCCTCTTCATCATCTTGTTCACCATCTTCTTGATCAAATGCCTCTCTCTTCATCCTATCAAATCCTTCAATGGCAGCCATGATTTGCTTATTCAATGGTTTGGGGCATGATCTCCAAGAGTGACCTTGCTGATGACAGTTGAAGCAACGCATGGAACTGCCCACTGTTGGTGAGCTGTTGTTGTGGCTAGTTGAAGGTCCAACATTGTTTCTTCTCTGGAACATGTTCCCTCCATTGTTGTCTTGGTTGCCAAACCCTGTTTTTGTTGGGAATTTATTCACGCTACTCGAGGCTTGGTTGCCATTTGGAGCTGAGTCCCCCCTTGAAAAGAAGCTCGGACTCGGTCTGGATCCACTAAATACTCTTGTTGAGGTTGCGGGAGCAGCTGGTGCCAATGTGCTCTCATAATCACAAACCATTTCATCCGCTCGAATAGTTGAATTGAAATCATGGGGCATGTAGCTGTCTATCGCACGTCGGGTCCAGGATTGCATTCCAGACAATAGGTAATGAGTTTTGTCCGCCTTTGACATATCTTCAATAACCCATACACTCTGTCTGAATCTATTGAGGTACTCTCGCAATGACCCTTTCTGTTTGAGCCCCGATAATTCTGTCCTCAATCTCATGTGTGAATCCTTCGGTATGAACTCCTCTCGTAACGCGGCTTTGAATGCGTCCCATGTTTGAAAATGCATTCCTGCCATCCGGTACCAATTTGTAGTGTAGCCCTCAAAATATGCTAATGCCAAGTCAGTTCTTTCTTCCTCAGGAGTGTTCATTAGACGGAAGTAATGGTCCATGTGAAACAACCAATCTTCCACAACTCGAATGTCACGCTCTCCTTTGAAAGTAGGTGGTGCTTTCACTTTGGCAGTCTTTCTTGGGCCCGCCGTGGTTCGCGCTCGTGGTTCTCTTGGTATCTGTGGAGGAGGCGCCACTGCATTCTCCCTAGTTGCTTCCAACTCTTCAAACCTGGCTTCGAGCTGTGTTAGCCCGTCTCTCATTTCTCTAGCAAGGTTAATTTGGGTAAGATTCATGGCTCGCAAGGATGTTTGCCATTCTTTCCTTTCGGTTTCTCTATCCTTCTTCACCTCGCTAAGCATAGCCGTCATTGCGCTTGATAAGTATTGCCGCATCTTCACTTCAAAGAGGTCCTGTTGTGCCTCTGGCAAGGGTTCATCTCTTGGTGTAGGTTCAGAAGGGCCACCCATCTCTTCATGGAGGGGCGCCACTGTGGAGTGCATACACTCTTTCTTTCTCGACTTGGACCTGGTGCCATATCGATGCATGCGAGAGCTGTATTCTCGAGTCAGCTCTTCTCCATCCGTCAGTGCTCGTAACTCTTCAAGATGGTCCTCCATTATAGTCAGAGGTGTACTTCCAACAGATTATCGCCTCAATCCTTTTTATATTTGAAGCTCTCCCTTCTGTCAGCCGGGCCCCACAGCTCTCTTTTCTTCTTTATTAAATCAGCTTCAATGAAAATATCCCTTCCTCAAACTTAGCACGCCCACATCACCTGAGAGCCAAGTAGGAACCAGGTCATTTGTGTCCAAGCAAGTACACGACAAACGGAACATACCAACCAAAGCAAACATAGAGGATCCCTCTCAAGCCACAAACCCCCCCTGAGACCGGACGTAGGACCTTTGCCTAGCCGCGCCCACACAAATCTATCACAGAATTAGCCCACGGGGAAACATCTATCCAACCATCCGTGCTTTCACCATTAAGCAGCACATTGCCTCAGTCACGCCCCACCACTTTTTGGTCGATAGCCCTTATAGCTAAACGATCGGCAGCTATCCCGCACCGGCAGCTAACCACCCGTGCTTTACACCCGAATTCGAGCAGCATCTCTGTATCAATGGTTAACCCGTACAGTTCGAATATGTCGCCCCGCACCCCACAAGGTACAGACCGTGCTTTCACCTACCTAGGCAGCACTTTGCCTCATCCGTCCTACGTGCAAACAGCGCCAGGCCCGAACCGCGAGAACTGACCGTGCTTACACCTCGAGGGCAGCACTTTGACTTATCAAGTGCCCCGTTCTGCCGACCACCCCGACCGTGGACGCACCCGTGCTTACACTGTGGGCAGCACCTTGCGCAACGGTTGTCCTGACAAATCCCAAAAACGTGGCCATCCCTGTGAGACTTGCGAGGCTGACCGGCTAGTCGGCTCTGATACCACATGTTGCGCCGGCGCCTCAAAGGGCGCTGGGACTTGAGCGGTTTCCCCAACACACGCTTAAGTCTAACATTCATCCATCATGCACTTACATAAAAGCCAACTCAGAAACGTAACAAGCTTAACCATTCAGACTTAGGAAAACTGGAATCCCAACCAACCCGAAAGCCAACTCAGAATCCGTCCCCAAAAGGTAACCAAAGGCAAAGACAAGCCACACATGAAATCCAAGGCATAGTGGTCGCCAAACTGACCAATTGGCATAGCGGCAAGCCCCATGTCGATGACAGGGACTCTTAGGCGCCAGCGACGCAAAAAGGTTGTAGTAAGGGTCCTTTCACTTGGACCAGTCCCGGAGGCGAAACCGAAATGGTAATCATCCCCAAGGATCAACTTTATTAGATTTGGAAGAGGTTACATTCATACATAGACTGACCGGTCTCGGGGCCACCAACACGTGCTGGGCATTGTGCCTGGCTCGTGCTGGTAGAGGGAGCTGAGACCTGGCGACTGGATTCCTGGCGCTGGTTGAGCTGCCCAAGTTTCTGTCTGCCGGACTCCCCCTATAGTTCTGCTGTGATTCGGTGCACCCCCTCTGGTTTGAAACATAGTGCTTTCTGGTAAAGCACGCTTTTTAGGACTTAGTTTTTATTTTGCTGATTAAGCCTGGCAAGCCTGGCAGAATCAGTCTGGCTCCCGGACATGGGTCCCGGGAGCCGTCCCGGCGGCCGAATCAACCTGCTTTCCTGACTAGGCCATGACTCGAGCTCCAGAGCTAGCTCATGACTTTGTGACTACTTGACTGGCTCACCACAGGTCGGAGGCTCAGTCCTTGACATTCTAACTTGCTCTGGGACCTTAGGGAGTGTCACCCCTTTGAGTCTTACAGGGCACGCTGGGTTCACCCAAGTCAGCTTTACAACAGATTAGCACTTGAGGATGCTTGAGCTCACAAAATAGTAAAGTCTCCTCCTCTCTATTAGCATGTAAAATGGTTACAAATGGTGTCTTTTTATCTTTGAGGTGGCCCTTGCCCCTTGCTCCCTATTGGCTACTTGCAAGAAGGTAGGATTGAAATCCGCACCATTACAAGAAGCACAAACTAATCTATGGTGTAGGAAGAAACACACCGCACCTATCACCATTTGACCTTTTACAAATTACCAAAACTTAGGAACTTAAGTTTAACTTAAACTTTGGCCTTCTAATATTATTTTTAATTACATGGCCCAAATTCTAGTTTATTTCAAGATAATTATTTACAAGTGCTCATTGGGCCCTGGGCTTACGCATGCCCCATGACCCTCGCAACTTATTTTTATTTTTTCGACTCATTTATTTATTTATATGGGAATACCTCCAACAGGGTGTTGTAAAGCTATCTTTACAAGCTTTACTTCCGGCGCCATCGGCGCCAGCTATGTCCCCGGCGCCAGCAGCGCCCCTGTTGCTCCCGGCGCCGCTCCCGGCACCAATGTGACCAGAATCTAGCCGGCGCCAAGTTCCTATGGCTGAAAATCTTTGATCGTTTCTAGCGGAGTCCAGAGAGCTCAGATCGATGTGCAATCACCTCACACGATCTAGGCATGATTAAAGGAAGCCTGGGGATCAATAGAATCTAGAGAGAGAAAATGACTTTCTAAAAAGAGAAAATCTTAGAGAGAGAAAAACGTGCTTTACCAGCTTGGGTAGAGTGCTTGGTATGAGGGGGGTACCGAATCACACCAATACTATATGGGAGTGCGGGTTGCGACTCAGGGCGAGCTCCAACCAAGTCTCAACCTCCCTTGCTGGAATGTTGTCATGGCTCTCGCCTTGGCATGCTAGCGCCCCGGAGACTAGGGTCGGTCACTGTTGTAAAGCTACCTTTACAAGCTTTACTTCCGGTGCCATCGGCGCCAACTATGTCCCCGGTACCAGCAGCGCCCCTGCTGCTCCCGGCTCCAACGGCGCCGGCGCCGCTCCCGGCGCCACTGTGACCAGAATCCAGCCGGCGCCAAGTTCCTATGGCTGAAAATCTTTGATCGGTTCTAGCGAAGTCCAGAGAGCTCAGATCGATGTGCAATCACCTCACACGATCTAGGCATGATTAAAGGAAGCCTGGGGATCAATAAAATCTAGAGAGAGAAAATCACTTTCTAGAAAGAGAAAATCCTAGAGAGAGAAAAATGTGCTTTACCAGCTTGGGTAGAGTGCTTGGTATGAGGGGGGTGCCGAATCACACCAATACTATAGGGGAGTGCGGGTTGCGACTCAGGGCGAGCTCCAACCAAGTCTCAGCCTCCCTTGCTGGGATGTTGTCATGGCTCTCGCCTTGGCATGCTAGCGCCCCGGAGACTAGGGTCGGTCACACACTTGAAATGTAACCTTCTCAGATTTATCAATAAAGTGGGATTATCCTCAAACTGACTCTGATTACCTTCTGGGTTTCAGTGTTCGGTAAAAGCGCCAGTTGTAAGGCCGCTTTCAAAATTTTTAACTTGGCACATAGCTGAGGGTCGTATCCCGGGACGCCAGCGGTATGCCGTCGGGACCATTCGGTCCGTGGCGCCAGCGGTATGCTGTCGGGACCATTTGGTCCAAGAACTGGTTGTTTCCATATTTGTCGCGGCTTGTGGTTCCGAGTGTTCCTTGCATGAACGTGAATGGGCTAAGCTCTTGGGGAACGGGCTTTAACCTGTCGGCTGAGTTGGATGGCTTGCTTGGGTGGATGTTACCTGTTTATGGCTGTCCAGTCTGGCGTGGCGCCAGGTTGGCTTCCAGCGCTCGTGACGAAGCTTTCAGTTGGTTAAGTCTGATGTAAGTCAGACCGCTTGCTTGGAATGGATGTTACTCGTTTGTAACGAAGCTTCGAGTTGGTTAAGTTTGATGTATGTCGGGCGCCTTGCTTGGAGGGAAGTCACCCACGTCGGGACCCCCGATCTGGCATGGCGCCAGGTTGGATCTCAATGTTGGTTTTCGGAACTTCAAGTTGGTTAAGTATGATCGTTGTTGGCGAGTTGGCTGCTTGTATGTCAAGTGGGTTTGGATGGCAAGAGTTGAAGGCTGGGAAGCTAAGTCGTGGTTCCCGGCTCCCTTTGGGATGCCTGCGCTACAGTCACACACTTGAAATGTAACCTCTCAGATTTATCAATAAAGTGGGATTTTCCTCAAACTGACTCTGATTACCTTCTGGGTTTCAGTGTTCGGTAAAAGCGCCAGTTGTAAGGCCACTTTTAAAATTTTTAACTTGGCACATAGCTGAGGGTCGTATCCCGGGACGCCAGCGGTATGCCGTCGGGACCATTCGGTCCGTGGCGCCAGCGGTATGCTGTCGGGACCATTTGGTCCAAGAACTGGTTGTTTCCATATCTGTCGCGGCTTGTGGTTCTGAGTGTTCCTTGCATGAACGTGAATGGGTTAAGCTCTTGGAGAACGGGCTCTAACCTGTCGGCTGAGTTGGATGGCTTGCTTGGGTGGATGTTACCTGTTTATGGCTGTCCAGTCTGGCGTGGCGCCAGGTTGGCTTCCAGCGCTTGTGACGAAGCTTTCAGTTGGTTAAGTCTGATGTAAGTCAGACCGCTTGCTTGGAATGGATGTTACTCGTTTGTAACGAAGCTTCGAGTTGGTTAAGTCTGATGTAAGTCAGACCGCTTGCTTGGAATGGATGTTACTCGTTTGTAACGAAGCTTCGAGTTGGTTAAGTTTGATGTATGTCGGGCGGCTTGCTTGGAGGGAAGTCACCCACATCGGGACCCCCGATCTGGCATGGCGCCAGGTTGGATCTCAATGTTGGTTTTCGGGACTTCAAGTTGGTTAAGTATGATCGTTGTTGGCGAGTTGGCTGCTTGTATGTCAAGTGGGTTTGGATGGCAAGAGTTGAAGGCTGGGAAGCTAAGTCGTGGTTCCCGGCTCCCTTTGGGATGCCTGCGCTACATGTGGTATCAGAGCCGACTGGCTGGTCAGCTATGCGGATCTCACGGAAATGGCCACGGTTTGGGGTTCATCAAGACAACTGTTGTGCAAGGTGCTGCCCACAGTGTAAGCACGGGTGCATCCACGGTCGGGGTGGTCGGCAGAACGGGAGACTTGATGAGTCAAGGTGCTGTCCTTGAGGTGTAAGCACGGTCAGTTCTCGCGGTTCGGGCCTGGCGCTGTCTGCACGTAGGACGGATGAGGCAAAGTGTTGCCTAGGGAGGTGAAAGCACGGTCTGTACCTTGTGGGATGCGGGGCGACATATTCCAACTGTACGGGTTAACCATTGATACAGAGATGTTGCTCGAATTTGGGTGTAAAGCACGGGTGGTTAGCTGCCAGTGCGGGATAGCTGCCGATCGTTTAGCTATAAGGGCTATCTTGTATGGGCGCGGCCAGGCAAAGGTCCGTTGGCAGGACCATCCCAAAGGGGGACCTTGTCTTTGTTACTTGTTAGTAAACCTGCCTGAGTGTCTTACTTGTACGTATTCGTGGTGAGTCTTAGTACTCGTGCTTTGCTTGGTTTGCATGATTGCTTGTGATACAAGGAGCTGATGGCTCGAGAAGGAACCTTTTCTTTTGAAGGCTGATACCATCAAACAAAGAGGACTGCAGAATCTGTGGGGCGGATTTGCAGTTCAAGTACTCACACGTGAACGACAACGAAACGACTCAATGTTTGCAAAGGATGGATGGCTAGCCTGTTTCTTGGGTTAGTTTCATTTGCGACAACGCCCACCAGACGCAAGCAGGAAATCAAAAGTTGGAAAGGGCCATTTCAGAGGAGATCTTTACAAGGGGGGAGGCCCAGTCCTCGGGCCTTTCCCAATTTAAGGCCATTTATTTTAACCTTAACCATCCATTTGAATCTTACATGATGTAATGTTCACAATATGTCACATGGATATCGTCTTTGTACAAAGAAGTAAAACTTTGACATTGGAGAAAATTGTAAAGACACATTACAAGTAAAGTAAGTTACCAAGGACACAAGCCAAGCCAACGATAGAATGTCCTGAAGTATGAGCGAATCAGGATTCAGATACATGGACGATGACGTGGCTTCCGCCGGCAAAAAGCGCAGGCGGCCATTCCCATTCCCAAAACCACCAAAACTGTGCTGGCGACAGTGTCGACGGACGCGTTTGGCGGGGTTTGTTTGAGGCACGGCACACAAGCACAACGCTGTCACATGTGCTAGCGCTACTGTCACTGGCGCGGCGCCAGCGCCTGAGCCGGAGGTCCGCAGATTATGACCTATGCAAGTTGGCCACGTCATTAAAATACGTCGAAGCGCGTACGTCAAGCTTTCTGGCTGGCACCTCGTCGCACACAGGAAACGTGCCTCGAGGAAACCGCATCCACCAAATATTCTAATTTTTTGGTATAATTTTTAACCAGCACAAAAAAAAAACTAGTCCGTGAAAATGAATGAGAAACAAAATCAAACGCAAAAGCAAAATTGAACGGAGCACCAGAAAATACAAAGATAGACTCGAGAGAGAGAGAGAGAGAGCGGAGAGAAGAGAGAAGAGAGGAGAGAGAGAGAGAGGATCAAAAAATGCAAGCAATACATTCTCTTCCTCCTCCTCCCCCCTTTTCTCTCTTCTTTCTTCGTCCGATCCCTCTTGGCTATTTTCTTCCTCGGTTTGCTTTCGCTGAAGCAATTTAGGGAGTTTTGAATAACCTTTCTGATCGTTCCCTTTTCAGTACAGATGGTGTGTTTGAGTTGGCGTGATTTGTGTCCCTGGGGGGCTTGCAAAAAATTGGATCGTAACATTAAAAGAGTAGGAAAGCAGCTCCTATTGAAGCTTCTGCATATAATAGATCAAAGTTTATCTTCATTTGGAAAAGAAGCAAAGCCTTTAGCTCCTTTCTAGAATCTCGCCGCAAGGTTATGTCCAAGAGGAGCTTTATGATCTATACGTTTGATCTCTAGGCCTCTGTTTTATAAATATGTATCGTATATCCTTGGTATCTTGCAGTTAGATATTTTCTCGCAAATTTTTTGCTCAGAGAGTCCTATTTTTAGATTGAGTGACGCGTTCCCTGTTTATTCGAGCATTGCTTGTTGCAGCAATAAGATTGCGCTTCACATCCTCCTTGCTTTCTCAGCTAATCATATCCCTTCTGAAGTGCTTCAATATATAGAACCTGTAACCCCTACTCTTTTCTTTTGATATAAAATACTGTTGTTCTATACTTTATTAATAGGCGGAGTCCTTACGATAGTCCGAAATATCTTTCACCCCTCTGTTTCTCTCTAGAGCGCTTTTGATACAACCTTTCCGGACCGTCTATGAAAAGTGTATATTTTCTTTTGGTGTTACCCTTTAGCACACAGCCATTGTTGCAAGTGCCATTCAGATCTGAGCTTCCTTGCTTTGCTTTGCGTTGCTTTCATTCCGCTTAGCCCAGTATCTCGCTAGTTTATAGTTAGCCCTTGAGGGGCGATTGTGGGAAGTAGTGTGAATCGTTTGTATAAAGAACCGTGTAACGTTTGAAATTGGTCTGTCAAATTCTAGTTTTTGATTGCTCTTAGTTTCATTCTCAAGTTAGCCCGAAATGAAAGAAAAGAGCGGATTTTCGTCTATTTCTAGGAGTCTAGAAGCGATCAAGGAGACATTTCAGTCTGCTGGACTCGTGTCTCCTACTCGAACGACGGAATCTAGCAGCCCCTTTCCTCCCCATAAAGATGGTTGCTTCATCAGCGGACAAGAGCTTTCTGATTTGTGCGCCATCGGAGAAGATATACTGCTTTCTGACGTCTCCGACTCAACCAGAACTTCCAAGCCGTTTGCGGGATTTGGATCATATCGTCACGTACACGGCGAATTGGTCATCAAGAACAGAGGATCATCAAAATCAAGGCCTGGTTTATCTTCAGAAGCTCCTGCCAAACTTGGTAGTGATTGCAGCCATGTAACGGATGCGGCTAAATCGTCTCAATTACTTGAAGTTCTGCATAAAGACCTTTCTCCAATGGATGACCCGGAAGCCCCCCAGCCGATCGACATAGCCCAGAGTACAAGTGGACCCAAGGATCATTCGACTAGAATAAGGTTACGCAAACAGAAATCCTGGTCTAGTGAAATTGATCATGACGAGGCTTGGGAACGGAAGAAGGATCGGCTCTCGGTTGATTCCTCGACTAGCTCGGAAGAATTACAAAAAGAAAGAAAAATCGGAAGATCTGTATCTGATTGTTGCCATAGGATAGGGTCATCTCACCAAGGAATTTTAAGAACAAGAAGCCTCACAGATGAGGATCTTGCTGAGCTAAGAGGCTGCATTGATCTCGGGTTTGGCTTCAGCAATCAAGCAGACCCGAAGCTTTGGAATACTTTTCCAGCATTGGAGCTTTGCTACGCCATTTCTCAGCAATTAAAGGACGAGCAAAGTCGCTCATCCCCAGTTTCTATCCTGGATTACGACATTCTGGATGCTTCGACGACTGTGGACACTGCAATATCTTCCCCAGCGGCTGCATCCTTGATGATTTCTTCTCCTGGTATGCCCTCTGCAAAATATTTGAACAAGCAATCTCTAAAAGAAGATTCAGTCTATGTTTATGATTATTGTATGTGCAATGCATTTTTCAAATCGGTTCATTCAAAATATGGATGGCTTTTGTTCTAAAGAAGGTTGTTTATTTTCTTTTCTACTGCAGGCGATCATCCTCTGGTTGTGAAAGAGAGGCTTCGCCATTGGGCGCAGGCCGTTGCCTGCACTGTTCGTCAAAGCTACTAGCGCATCGCAAATTAACTGTGGTAGGGACAGGTGGGGCGAGTTAGTCACATATATACATAAGCAGCAAAGCATGATCGTGTTCCTTGATGAGATCAATATGCATAAATAAGCTTCAAAGTTTTTGTGTATGTTTTGGCCGTACAAAAGATAACTACACCTGCTTCTTGTGGGATACATGGAAGGCGAGTCCATGCTGAGCTACCTCTATCTTGCCTAATGAATCGATGGAAATGGATTGCTTTCTCAATACTAAAATTGGACCAATATCCAAATGAGGGGACGTTGCTGTGATTTTCTCACATCACTGGGAGACTTCACGTGCAAAGGAGGTCATATTAGTTGGAAATAGCTCATCAGATTTGGTTCATAATTGGATGCCGTACTAATCCTGCGCACTAAGTTCATGGCAGTTACTATCACCAAGTATTAATTCTGTGCTTTTTTGAAGTTTTGTAGCACTGAAACTGTATGTTTTGGGAGTGCAGGGAAGTATAATTTGGAGAGTTTGGCATGTACCACTTCCTACTGGTAAAAGACAATACTTCTGTATGATATTTAACTGTACTTTGACAGAGTTTGTGTCTGTAGGATGCTTGAGCCTTGATGTATAAAAGAAGAACACTTTCAACCTTCATTCTTCGATTCTTTTGAAAACATTTATAACATATGTGCAAACGAGCTGTCGAGTAACTTTCGAAAGGAACCTGGGAGATAAAACAGTGTGCACTGTCAAAACTAGGGAAGAGGAAAAAACTCTTGAGCACATTTTCATCAAATATATAGGAGATTATTTTTAAGAAGACTTGTGAAGCAGCAAGGGGTCAGGAGTTGGCTGTGACTTCTTGGGTGAAGGGGTTCACGTCACGCTTTATACCTCAAGAATATGATAGGTCTGCACTCTGCACCTCGTGATTGGAAAAGAAGGCATCTATTGAAAATGGAACCTGCAATTTTTTCACTAAATCAGCATAAAAGAATTCTGGTTAGATTTAAAGGTCTTATAAACATGGTGTTATTTAAACTTGAACGTTTAGTTTTAGAGAGTATATCTGAATACTTTAATTTCATACAAGT
This sequence comes from Diphasiastrum complanatum, assembly GCA_029204225.1. NCBI lineage: Eukaryota > Viridiplantae > Streptophyta > Lycopodiopsida > Lycopodiales > Lycopodiaceae > Diphasiastrum > Diphasiastrum complanatum. The sequence continues at coordinate 49,717,295 of CM055093.1, forward strand.
TCATGCTCCTTAAAAAAATACAGGAAACTTAAGGGCAAGATTTAATACTTCATATATAATCTCAAATTGAACACTACTTAATACTATCATGTAATGGTATTAACAATAACGATGTCTTCTGGTCCTTGCCATAGTAGTTAGTGTGTGATGCAGCTGATCATTCATCTTAACTTCTTTTCCTCTCTAATGAGATTGCTAAATTGATTATAGAATTTGATGAATGCACAGGAATGAGACTCTCCATGCAATAAAAATTGTAATATGTACACGTGCATATAAATTTCAATTCACGATTGACAAAAAAAGCATAGTGTTCTTGATGTATATGACTTAGAGTATCAAGTACTCATTTTTTGGGGTGACGCCTATGTACCAATTGCATTGTCCATCAAGTATTTACATCTCACTTGTCAGTGGCTCGTGTATATTATCGAGCGGCCATCCTAGGCCATCTCTGGACAAGCCATTTTCAAATATGATCAACCAAAGTTGGCAACTTGGCGTCCAAAAGTCCTTCCCCTCTGTTGTAAAGCTACCTTTACAAGCTTTAATTGCGGCGCCATCGGCGCCAGATATGTCCCCGGCGCCAGCAGCGCCACTGCTGCTCCCGGTGCCACTGTGACCAGAATCCAGCCGGCGCCAAGTTCCTATGGCTGAAAATCTTTGATCGGTTCTAGCGAAGTCCAGAGAGCTCAGATCGATGTGCAATCACCTCACACGATCTAGGCATGATTAAAGGAAGCCTGGGGATCAATAAAATCTAGAGATAGAAAATGACTTTCTAGAAAGAGAAAATCCTAGAGAGAGAAAAACGTGCTTTACCAGCTTGGGTAGAGTGCTTGGTATGAGGGGGTGCCGAATCACACCAATACTATAGTGGAGTGCGGGTTGCGACTCAGGGCGAGCTCCAACCAAGTCTCAGCCTCCCTTGCTGGAATGTTGTCATGGCTCTCGCCTTGGCATGCTAGCGCCCCGGAGACTAGGGTCGGTCACACACTTGAAATGTAACCTTCTCAAATTTATCAATAAAGTGGGATTTTCCTCAAACTGACTCTGATTACCTTCTGGGTTTCAGTGTTCGGTAAAAGCGCCAGTTGTAAGGCCACTTTCAAAATTTTTAACTTGGCACATAGCTGAGGGTCGTATCCCGGGACGCCAGCGGTATGCCGTCGGGACCAATCGGTCCGTGGCGCCAGCGGTATGCTGTCGGGACCATTTGGTCCAGGAACTGGTTGTTTCCATATCTGTCGCGGCTTGTGGTTCTGAGTATTCCTTGCATGAACGTGAATGGGTTAAGCTCTTGGGGAACGGGCTCTAACCTGTCGGCTGAGTTGGATGGCTTGCTTGGGTGGATGTTACCTGTTTATGGCTGTCCAGTCTGGCGTGGCACCAGGTTGGCTTCCAGCGCTCGTGACGAAGCTTTCAGTTGGTTAAGTCTGATGTAAGTCAGACCGCTTGCTTGGAATGGATGTTACTCGTTTGTAACGAAGCTCAAAGTTGGTTAAGTTTGATGTAAGTCGGGCGGCTTGCTTGGAGGGAAGTCACCCACGTCGGGACCCCCGATTTGGCATGGCGTCAGGTTGGATCTCAATGTTGGTTTTTGGAACTTCAAGTTGGTTAAGTCTGATCGTTGTTGGCGAGTTGGCTGCTTGTATGTCAAGTGGGTTTGGATGGCAAGAGTTGAAGGCTGGGAAGCTAAGTCGTGGTTCCCGGCTCCCTTTGGGGTGCCTACGCTACATGTGGTATCAGAGCCGACTGGCCGGTCAGCTATGCGGATCTCACGGAAATGGCCACGGTTTGGGGTTCATCAAGACAACTGTTCTGCAAGGTGTTGCCCACAGTGTAAGCACGGGTGCGTCCACGGTCGGGGTGGTCGGCAGAACGGGGGACTTGATGAGTCAAAGTGCTGCCCTTGAGGTGTAAGCACGGTCAGTTCTCGCGGTTCGGGCCTGGCGCTGTCTGCACGTAGGACGGATGAGGCAAAGTGCTGCCTAGGGAGGTGAACGCATGGTCTGTACCTTGTGGGGTGCGGGGCGACATATTCGAACTGTACGGGTTAACCATTGATACAGAGATGCTGCTCGAATTCGGGTGTAAAGCACGGGTGGTTAGCTGCCGGTGCGGGATAGCTGCCGATCGTTTAGCTATAAGGGCTATCGACCAAAAAGTGGTGGGGCGTGACTGAGGCAATGTGCTGCTTAATGGTGAAAGCACAGATAGTTGGAGGGGTGTCCTATGTGGGCTGATTCCGTGATCGATTTGCATGGGCGCGGCCAGGCAAAGGTCCGTTGGCAGGACCATCTCAAAGGGGGACCTTGCCTTTGTTACTTGTTAGTAAACCTGCCTGAGTGTCTTACTTGTGCGTATTCGTGGTGAGTCTGAGTACTCGTGCTTTGCCTGGTTTGCATGATTGCTTGTGATACAAGGAGCTGATGGCTCGAGAAGGAACCTTTTCTTTTGAAGGCTGATACCATCAAACAAAGAGGACTACAGAATCTGTGGGGCGGATTCGAAGTTCAAGTACTCACACGTGAACGACAACGAAACGACTCAATGTTTGCAAAGGATGGATGGCTAGCCTGTTTCTTGGGTTACTTTCATTTGCGACAACGCCCACCAGACGCAAGCAGGAAGTCAAAAGTTGGAAAGGGCCATTTCAGGGGAGATCTTCTATGGAGCAGTTGGTCTTCATTTTGGGACGGCCACCTTCGGAACAGAAACTCACTGAGCATGGGTGATATCCAGAATCTGTGGGACGGATTTGCAGTTCAAGTACTCACACGTGAACGACAACGAAACGACTCAATGTTTGCAAAGGATGGATGGCTAGCCTATTTCTTGGGTTAGTTTCATTTGCGACAACGCCCACCAGACGCAAGCAGGAAGTCAAAAGTTGGAAAGGGCCATTTCAGGGGAGATCTTCTATGGAGCAGTTGGTCTTCATTTTGGGACGGCCACCTTCGGAACTGAAACTCACTGAGCATGGGTGGTATCCAGTATCAGTTGGGTTTTTCCTCAAAGGGGAAAAGACTAGGATCCTCTTCAGAGATTGGCAACAAGTTGGATCGAGCCATAATCCTAACAGATGGGAAGCAAAGTGTTGGAAAGGCTTTTTGTCCGAAGAACTCTACTCTAAAGTCCGATCAGCTGATTTATTAAGTGGAGGGGAACTATCACACACACCTCTCTCTTGGGGCCAATTTTGAATTAAAGTTGATCAAAATGGGGGCAAATTCAAGGTGACCTAGCCATACTCACACGAGGAGACTGGCGAACTTTGGACCTAATAAGTTGACAAGTTTTTGTTGTGGAAAGGAAAGTTTGTTATAGGCTTTCTCTGGACCAGCAATGATGAGGAAACATATGAGTACGCTGGCTTGTGTTACGTGTAAGGCAGCTGATCAATGAAGGAACTGAGAAAGTTGAGTCTTGCATTAGAGACTTGGTATTTCGAACGGACGCTAAGGGACAGTTCGCGTTGAGATCGGACTAGTGCAAACTCTGGGTGCATGTGTCTGATTCAAAGAGAGATACTTGAAGCCAAGCTCGATGTACACTTCTTGTTTTGACTGTGAGGCAACTGACCAGTGATGGAATTGTGAAAGTCAAGTTTTGCGCGACGGACATGGTGCTTCAAACAAACGCGAAGAGATAGTTCGGATGCGGATCAAACTGGTGCGACCCTTTGGCTTTCCACGAGGTCAATGGTTACATTTGGGCTGATTCAAAGAGCTACTTCAAGCTAAGTGAGAGGTGCATTGCGGAGTACTCAATCTTTGCCTACCTTAAAGAGCCAAGATGGAAAAGTATCAAGATCAAGCTTGGACAAGGAGAGAAATCAAGGTGCAGAAGCAACAAGGCACGGAGTGGACCATAAAGTGGGCAATCAAACGATAAATCCTTCGGCTCAGGGAGCCTTGATACCTGTGCGGAACTGAACAAACCTGGAGCTCAGGGAGCTCAACACAAAGTGCATCAAGGACAAATCAGGAGCTCAAAGGAGTTCCAAAGTCGAAAGTCAGAAGCGACAGGGGCGAACATTTCAAAGAAAGGCCTCTGTCACCAGTTAATAAGGTTCTCGGGTTTTACGAAAGCGATATCAAATCTACGCTTTTCCCAGACAAAGATATATTTTCAAGTTATGTAATTTTTTCAGTACAAAGAGCTGAGCCTCCGACTTGTGGTGTGCCAGCTTCAATGTTAATAAAAAGTGGCCAGTAAATTGAGTACTGTGCCTAGTAGCTTAAATGTATAGTCATTTTAATTGGGAGACACCTTTACTTTAATCTGACATCTGATGAGGACATCAGATTTTATAAAGGTGGGGTGGATGTTGTAAAGCTACCTTTACAAGCTTTACTTGCGGCGCCATCGGCGCCAGCTATGTCCCCGGCGCCAGCAGCGCCACTGCCGCTCCCGGCGCCACTGTGACCAGAATCCAGCCGGCGCCAAGTTCCTATGGCTGAAAATCTTTGATCGGTTCTAGCGAAGTCCAGAGAGCTCAGATCGATGTGCAATCACCTCACACGATCTAGGCATGATTAAAGGAAGCCTGGGGATCAATAAAATCTAGAGATAGAAAATGACTTTCTAGAAAAAGAAAATCCTAGAGAGAGAAAAATGTGCTTTACCAGCTTGGGTAGAGTGCTTGGTATGAGGGGGGTGCCGAATCACACCAATACTATAGGGGAGTGCGGGTTGCGACTCAGGGCGAGCTCCAACCAAGTCTCAGCCTCCCTTGCTGGAATGTTGTCATGGCTCTCGCCTTGGCATGCTAGCGCCTCGGAGACTAGGGTCGGTCACACACTTGAAATGTAACCTTCTCAGATTTATCAATAAAGTGGGATTATCCTCAAACTGACTTTGATTACCTTCTGGGTTTCAGTGTTCGGTAAAAGCGCCAGTTGTAAGGCCACTTTCAAAATTTTTAACTTGGCACATAGCTGAGGGTCGTATCCCGGGACGCCAGCGGTATGCCGTCGGGACCAATCGGTCTGTGGCGCCAGCGGTATGCTGTCGGGACCATTTGGTCCAGGAACTGGTTGTTTCCATATCTGTCGCGGCTTGTGGTTCTGAGTATTCCTTGCATGAACGTGAATGGGTTAAGCTCTTGGGGAACGGGCTCTAACCTGTCGGCTGAGTTGGATGGCTTGCTTGGGTGGATGTTACCTGTTTATGGCTGTCCAGTCTGGCGTGGCGCCAAGTTGGCTTCCAGCGCTCGTGACGAAGATTTCAGTTGGTTAAGTCTGATGTAAGTCAGACCGCTTGCTTGGAATGGATGTTACTCGTTTGTAACGAAGCTTCGAGTTGGTTAAGTTTGATGTATGTCGGGCGGCTTGCTTGGAGGGAAGTCACCCACGTCGGGACCCCCGATTTGGCATGGCGCCAGGTTGGATCTCACTGTTGGTTTTTGGAACTTCAAGTTGGTTAAGTCTGATCGTTGTTGGCGAGTTGGCTGCTTGTATGTCAAGTGGGTTTGGATGGCAAGAGTTGAAGGATGGGAAGCTAAGTCGTGGTTCCCGGCTCCCTTTGGGGTGCCTGCGCTACACCCTCCAAGGACCCGACAAATATTAAACACCTAGAGTTCATGGAAGAAGTGACCGGCTACATGATTCAACAACGATGCGTGAGACGGAGTGCCTACCAAACTCCATAGTGCCGAGGAACAGACACTACCTCAGGTCGGAGGCCCTGTGTAGCGCAGGCATCCCAAAGGGAGCCGGGAACCACGACTTAGCTTCCCAGCCTTCCACTTTTGCCATCCAAACCCACTTGACATACAAGCAGCCAACTCGCCAACAACGATTAGACTTAACCAACTTGAAGTCCCGAAAACCAACATTGAGATCCAACCTGGCGCCATGCCAAATCGGGGGTCCCGATGTGGGTGACTTCCCTCCAAGCAAGCCGCCCGACATACATCAAACTTAACCAACTCGAAGCTTCGTTACAAACGAGTAACATCCAATCCAAGCAAGCGGTCTGACTTACATCATACTTAACCAACTCGAAGCTTCGTTACAAACAAGTAACATCCATTCCAAGCAAGCGGTCTGACTTACATCAGACTTAACCAACTGAAAGCTTCGTCACGAGCGCTGGAAACCAACCTGGCGCCACGCCAGACTGGACAGCCATAAACAGGTAACATCCACCCAAGCAAGCCATCCAACTCAGCCGACAGGTTAGAGCCCGTTCCCCAAGAGCTTAACCCATTCACATTCATGCAAGGAACACTCAGAACCACAAGCCGCGACAGATATGGAAACAACCAGTTCCTGGACCAAATGGTCCCGACAGCATACCGCTGGCGCCACGGACCGAATGGTCCCGACGGCATACCGCTGGCGTCCCGGGATACGACCCTCAGCTATGTGCCAAGTTAAAAATTTTGAAAGCGGCCTTACAACTGGCGCTTTTACCGAACACTGAAACCCAGAAGGTAATCAGAGTCAGTTTGAGGATAATCCCACTTTATTGATAAATCTGAGAAGGTTACATTTCAAGTGTGTGACTGTAGCGCAGGCATCCCAAACGGAGCCGGGAACCACGACTTAGCTTCCCAGCCTTCAACTCTTGCCATCCAAACCCACTTGACATACAAGCAGCCAACTCGCCAACAATGATCAGACTTCACCAACTTGAAGTTCCGAAAACCAACATTGAGATCCAACCTGGCGCCATGCCAGATCGGGGGTCCCGACGTGGGTGACTTCCCTCCAAGCAAGCCGCCCGACATACATCAAACTTAACCAACTCGAAGCTTCGTTACAAACGAGTAACATCCATTCCAAGCAAGCGGTCTGACTTACATCAGACTTAACCAACTGAAAGCTTCGTCACGAGCGCTGGAAGCCAACCTGGCGCCACGCCAGACTGGACAGCCATAAACAGGTAACATCCACCCAAGCAAGCCATCCAACTCAGCCGACAGGTTAGAGCCCGTTCCCCAAGAGCTTAACCCATTCACATTCATGCAAGGAACACTCAGAACCAGAAGCCGCGACAGATATGGAAACAACCAGTTCTTGGACCAAATGGTCCCGACAGCATACCGCTGGCGCCACGGACCGAATGGTCCCGACGGCATACCGCTGGCGTCCCGGGATACGACCCTCAGCTATGTGCCAAGTTAAAAATTTTGAAAGCGGCCTTACAACTGGCGCTTTTACCGAACACTGAAACCCAGAAGGTAATCAGTGTCAGTTTGAGGAAAATCCCACTTTATTGATAAATCTGAGAAGGTTACATTTCAAGTGTGTGACCGACCCTAGTCTCCGGGGCGCTAGCATGCCAAGGCGAGAGCCATGACAACATTCCAGCAAGGGAGGCTGAGACTTGGTTGGAGCTCGCCCTGAGGCGCAACCCGCACTCCACTATAGTATTGGTGTGATTCGGCACCCCCCTCATACCAAGCACTCTACCCAAGCTGGTAAAGCACGTTTTTCTCTCTCTAGGATTTTCTCTTTCTAGAAAGTCATTTTCTATCTCTAGATTTTATTGATCCCCAGGCTTCCTTTAATCATGCCTAGATCGTGTGAGGTGATTGCACATCGATCTGAGCTCTCTGGACTTCGCTAGAACCGATCAAAGATTTTTCAACCATAGGAACTTGGCGCCGGCTGGATTCTGGTCAGAGTAGCGCCGGGAGCGGCGCTGGCGCCGTTGGCGCCGGGAGCAGCAGGGGTGCTGCTGGCGCCGGGGACATAGCTGGCGCCGATGGCGCCGGAAGTAAAGCTTGTAAAGGTAGCTTTACAACATCCACCCCACCTTTATAAAATCTGATGTCCTCATCAGATGTCAGATTAAAGTAAAGGTGTCTCCCAATTGAAATAACTATACATTTAAGCTACTTGGCACAGTACTCAATTTACTGGCCACTTTTTATTAACATTGAAGCTGGCACACCACAAGTCGGAGGCTCAGCTCTTTGTACTGAAAAATTACATAACTTGAAAATATATCTTTGTCTGGGAAAAGCGTAGATTTGATATCGCTTTCGTAAAACCCGAGAACCTTATTAACTGGTGACAGAGGCCTTTCTTTGAAATGTTCGCCCCTGTCGCTTCTGACTTTCGACTTTGGAACTCCTTTGAGCTCTTGATTTGTCCTTGATGCACTTTGTGTTGAGCTCCCTGAGCTCCAGATTTGTTCAGTTCCGCACAGGTATCAAGGCTCCCTGAGCCGAAGGATTTATCGTTTGATTGCCCACTTTATGGTCCACTCCGTGCCTTGTTGCTTCTGCACCTTGATTTCTCTCCTTGTCCAAGCTTGATCTTGATACTTTTCCATCTTGGCTCTTTAAGGTAGGCAAAGATTGAGTACTCCGCAATGCACCTCTCACTTAGCTTGAAGTAGCTCTTTGAATCAGCCCAAATGTAACCATTGACCTCGTGGAAAGCCAAAGGGTCGCACCAGTTTGATCCGCATCCGAACTATCTCTTCGCGTTTGTTTGAAGTACCATCTCCGTCGCGCAAAACTTGACTCTCACAATTCCATCACTGGTGAGTTGCCTCACAGTCAAAACAAGAAGTGTACATCGAGCTTGGCTTCAAGTAGCTCTCTTTGAATCAGAAACATGCACCCAGAGTTTGCACTAATCCGATCTCAACGCGAACTGTCCCTTAGCGTCCGTTCGAAATACCAAGTCTCTCATGCAAGACTCAACTTTCTCAGTTCCTTCATTGATCAGCTGCCTTACGCGTAACACAAGCCAGCGTACTCATATGTTTCCTCATCATTGCTGGTCCAGAGAAAGCCTATAACAAACTTTCCTTTCCACAACAAAAACTTGTCAACTTATTAGGTCCAAAGTTCGTCAGTCTCCTCGTGTGAGTATGGCTAGGTCACCTTGAATTTGCCCCCATTTTGATCAACTTTAATTCAAAATTGGCCCCAAGAGAGAGGTGTGTGTGATATTTCCCCTCCACTTAATAAATCAGCTGATCGGACTTTAGAGTAGAGTTCTTCGGACAAAAGCCTTTCCAACACTTTGCTTCCCATCTGCTAGGATTATGGCTCGATCCAACTTGTTGCCAATCTCTGAAGAGGATCCTAGTCTTTTCCCCTTTGAGGAAAAACCCAACTGATACTGGATATCACCCATGCTCAGTGAGTTTCAGTTCCGAAGGTGGCCGTCCCAAAATGAAGACCAACTGCTATAGAAGATCTCCCCTGAAATGGCCCTTTCCAACTTTTGACTTCCTGCTTGCGTCTGGTGGGCGTTGTCGCAAATGAAACTAACCCAAGAAACAGGCTAGTCATCCATCCTTTGCAAACATTGAGTCATTTCGTTGTCGTTCACGTGCGAGTACTTGAACTGCAAATCCGCCGCACAGATTCTGGATATCGCCCATGCTCAGTGAGTTTCAGTTCCGAAGGTGGCCGTCCCAAAATGAAGACCAACTGCTCCATAGAAGATCTCCCCTGAAATGGCCCTTTCCAACTTTTGACTTCCTGCTTGCGTCTGGTGGGCGTTGTCGCAAATGAAACTAACCCAAGAAACAGGCTAGCCATCCATCCTTTGCAAACATTGAGTCGTTTCGTTGTCGTTCACGTGTGAGTACTTGAACTTCAAATCCGCCCCACAGATTCTGTAGTCCTCTTTGTTTGATGGTATCAGCCTTCAAAAGAAAAGGTTCCTTCTCGAGCCATCAGCTCCTTGTATCACAAGCAATCATGCAAACCAGGCAAAGCACGAGTACTAAGACTCACCACGAATACGTACAAGTAAGACACTCAGGCAGGTTTACTAACAAGTAACAAAGGCAAGGTCCCCCTTTGAGATGGTCCTGCCAACGGACCTTTGCCTGGCCGCGCCCATACAAATCGATCACGGAATCAGCCCACATAGGACACCCCTCCAACTATCCGTGCTTTCACCATTAAGCAGCACATTGCCTCAGTCACGCCCCACCACTTTTTGGTTGATAGCCCTTATAGCTAAACGATCGGCAGCTATCCCGCACCGGCAGCTAACCACCCGTGCTTTACACCCGAATTCGAGCAGCATCTCTGTATCAATGGTTAACCCGTACAGTTCGAATATGTCGCCCCGCACCCCACAAGGTACAGACCGTGCTTTCACCTCCCTAGGCAGCACTTTGCCTCATCCGTCCTACATGCAGACAGCGCCAGGCCCGAACCGCGAGAACTGACCGTGCTTACACCTCAAGGGCAGCACCTTGACTCATCAAGTCCCCCGTTCTGCCGACCACCCCGACCGTGGACGCACCCGTGCTTACACTGTGGGCAACACCTTGCACAACAGTTGTCTTGATGAACACCAAACCGTGGCCATTTCCGTGAGATCCGCATAGCTGACCAGCCAGTCGGCTCTGATACCACATGAAGCGCAGGCATCCCAAAGGGAGCCGGGAACCACGACTTAGCTTCCCAGCCTTCAACTCTTGCCATCCAAACCCACTTGACATACAAGCAGCCAACTCGCCAACAACGATCAGACTTAACCAACTTGAAGTTCTGAAAACCAACATTGAGATCCAACCTGGCGCCATGCCAGATCGGGGGTCCCGACGTGGGTGACTTCCCTCCAAGCAAGCCGCCCGACATACATCAAACTCAACCAACTCGAAGCTTCGTTACAAACGAGTAACATCCATTCCAAGCAAGCGGTCTGACTTACATCAGACTTAACCAACTGAAAGCTTCGTCACGAGCGCTGGAAGCCAACCTGGCGCCACGCCAGACTGGACAGCCATAAACAGGTAACATCCACCCAAGCAAGCCATCCAACTCAGCCGACAGGTTAGAGCCCGTTCCCCAAGAGCTTAACCCATTCACGTTCATGCAAGGAACACTCAGAACCACAAGCCGCGACAGATATGAAAACAACCAGTTCTTGGACCAAATGGTCCCGACAGCATACCGCTGGCGCCACGGACCGAATGGTCCCGACGGCATACCGCTGGCATCCCGGGATACGACCCTCTGTTATGTGCCAAGTTAAAAATTTTGAAAGCGGCCTTACAACTGGCGCTTTTACCGAACACTGAAACCCAGAAGGTAATCAGAGTCAGTTTGAGGAAAATCCCACTTTATTGATAAATCTGAGAAGGTTACATTTCAAGTGTGTGACTGTAGCGCAGGCATCCCAAACGGAGCCGGGAACCACGACTTAGCTTCCCAGCCTTCAACTCTTGCCATCCAAACCCACTTGACATACAAGCAGCCAACTCGCCAACAACGATCAGACTTAACCAACTTGAAGTTCCGAAAACCAACATTGAGATCCAACCTGGTGCCATGCCAGATCGGGGGTCCCGACGTGGGTGACTTCCCTCCAAGCAAGCCGCCCGACATACATCAAACTCAACCAACTCGAAGCTTCGTTACAAACGAGTAACATCCAATCCAAGCAAGCGGTCTGACTTACATCAGACTTAACCAACTGAAAGCTTCGTCACGAGCGCTGGAAGCCAACCTGGCGCCACGCCAGACTGGACAGCCATAAACAGGTAACATCCACCCAAGCAAGCCATCCAACTCAGCCGACAGGTTAGAGCCCGTTCCCCAAGAGCTTAACCCATTCACGTTCATGCAAGGAACACTCAGAACCACAAGCCGCGACAGATATGGAAACAACCAGTTCTTGGACCAAATGGTCCCGACAGCATACCGCTGGCGCCACGGACCGAATGGTCCCGACGGCATACCGCTGGCGTCCCGGGATACGACCCTCAGCTATGTGCCAAGTTAAAAATTTTGAAAGCGGCCTTACAACTGGCGCTTTTACCGAACACTGAAACCCAGAAGGTAATCAGAGTCAGTTTGAGGAAAATCCCACTTTATTGATAAATCTGAGAAGGTTACATTTCAAGTGTGTGACCGACCCTAGTCTCCGGGGCGCTAGCATGCCAAGGCGAGAGCCATGACAACATTCCAGCAAGGGAGGCTGAGACTTGGTTGGAGCTCGCCCTGAGTCGCAACCCGCACTCCCCTATAGTATTGGTGTGATTCGGCACCCCCCTCATACCAAGCACTCTACCCAAGCTGGTAAAGCACGTTTTTCTCTCTCTAGGATTTTCTCTTTCTAGAAAGTCATTTTCTCTCTCTAGATTTTATTGATCCCCAGGCTTCCTTTAATCATGCCTAGATCGTGTGAGGTGATTGCACATCGATCTGAGCTCTCTGGACTTCGCTAGAACCGATCAAAGATTTTCAGCCATAGGAACTTGGCGCCGGCTGGATTCTGGTCACAGTGGCGCCGGGAGCAGCAGTGGCGCTGCTGGTGCCGGGGACATAGCTGGCACCGATGGCGCCGCAAGTAAAGCTTGTAAAGGTAGCTTTACAACATCCACCCCACCTTTATAAAATCTGATGTCCTCATCAGATGTCAGATTAAAGTAAAGGTGTCTCCCAATTAAAATGACTATACATTTAAGCTACTAGGCACAGTACTCAATTTACTGGCCACTTTTTATTAACATTGAAGCTGGCACACCACAAGTCGAAGGCTCAGCTCTTTGTACTGAAAAATTACATAACTTGAAAATATATCTTTGTCTGGGAAAAGCGTAGATTTGATATCGCTTTCGTAAAACCCGAGAACCTTATTAACTGGTGACAGAGGCCTTTCTTTGAAATGTTCGCCCCTGTCGCTTCTGACTTTCGACTTTGGAACTCCTTTGAGCTCCTGATTTGTCCTTGATGCACTTTGTGTTGAGCTCCCTGAGCTCCAGGTTTGTTCAGTTCCGCACAGGTATCAAGGCTCCCTGAGCCGAAGGATTTATCGTTTGATTGCCCACTTTATGGTCCACTCCGTGCCTTGTTGCTTCTGCACCTTGATTTCTCTCCTTGTCCAAGCCTGATCTTGATACTTTTCCATCTTGGCTCTTTAAGGTAGGCAAAGATTGAGTACTCCGCAATGCACCTCTCACTTAGCTTGAAGTAGCTCTTTGAATCAGCCCAAATGTAACCATTGACCTCGTGGAAAGCCAAAGGGTCGCACCAGTTTGATCCGCATCCGAACTATCTCTTCGCGTTTGTTTGAAGCACCATGTCCGTCGCGCAAAACTTGACTTTCACAATTCCATCACTGGTTAGTTGTCTCACAGTCAAAACAAGAAGTGTACATCGAGCTTGGCTTCAAGTAGCTTGGCTTATCTCGAAGGGTGCCCTTCCAGTAGATCTGTTCACTTGGTTGTTATGTGCAAACTCGAGAATATCCAAGTAGTTGACCCAATCGGATTGGTCCCAAGCGACATAATTTCGTAAATATTGTTCAATCTGTCGATTGACTCGCTCCGTTTGCCCATCTGTCTGAGGATGATATGCAGTACTGAAATTCAATCCGGTTCCCACGAGGCGAAATAGACAAGTCCAAAACTTTCCGACGAACTTGGTGTCTCGGTCAGAAATAATCGTTCTAGGCAGGCCGTGGTATTTGAAAACACATTTGAAAAATAACCTTGCCACTTCTTCAGCTGTCACTGAACTTTTAGTTGGTACTAGATGAACTTGCTTTGAAAAGCGGTCAACCACCACATAAATTGAGTCGAATCCTTGGCACCGTGGTAGTTGAACAATAAAATCCATGCTCACCGAATCCCATGGGTATGCTGGTACCGGTAATGGTTGGAGTAGTCCAGCCGGAGCTAGCGGTTCCACCTTCACTTGTTGACATGTCGGGCATGTTTGTACATAGGATTCAACGTCTGTCCACATACTTGGCCAATAGAAGCCTCTTTTGAGAAGTTCATACATGCGATTCACCCCTGGATGCCCGGCGGCTAGTACGTCATGATGTTCTCGCAAGACTTTCTTCCTCAGGTTGATGTTGTCTGGGACATATACTCTGCGTTGTTTATAAACAACCATTTGATCTTTCAAGTGAAATGTTTATGAGGCTTTCCCAGCTGGAATTCGATCATTAAGTCCTTCGCCAACGCATCTACACCATAATTCTCTCTGATTTCTTGGAGTAGGTCAGTCACCTGAGTTGTCACTGTTGCCATCAAGTGTTCTTGTCTACTTAGTGCGTCCGCCACCACATTGTTCTTTCCCGCCGTGTGTAAAATGTCTATATTGAATTTTGAGAGAAAGTTTTGCCATCGCATTTGCTTTGGCGTGAGCATACCTTGGGATGAGAAGTACTTGAGTGATACATTATCAGTGAACGCCTTAAAGGGTTTTCCTGCCACATAATGTCTCCAATGCTCCACTGCTTGGACTACTGCGACCATTTCTTTTTCATGAGTTGGCCATCGTCGCTCTACGTCACTCAATTTCTTTGAAAAATATGCAACAGGTTTTCCGTCTTGCATCAGCACGGCCCCAATAGCAAAGTTCGATGCATCTGTATGTATTTCAAAAGGTTTGCTAAAGTCCGGTAAGGCAAGGATGGGTTCTTGAGTGATCCGTCGTTTTAGTTCCTGGAACGCTGCTTCACATTCCGGTGTCCATGTCATCTTCAGATGAGTCTTGGTCTGCTCCAACAGTGGTGCCACAATTTTGCTAAATGCCTCAATGAATCTCCTGTAAAAGTTACATAAGCCCACAAAGGATTTGATGCCATGAACAGTTTTAGGTGCTAGCCAATCCAAGATAGCCTTGATCTTCTTAGGATCCATTCGAATCCGTCCGTGGCCTATAACATGTCCAAGGAAGTCAACTTCCTCCACCACAAACTCACATTTCTCTCTTTTCGCGAACAAGCAGTTCCTCCTCAGTCGTTGGAGAACTGTCCTTAAATGTTGAATGTGATCTTTAAGGTTCCGGCTAAATACTAATATGTCATCAATGTACACAATGACAAATTCATCAAGGCAGTCTTGAAATATATTGTTCATCAACGTGCAAAAAGTGGCTGGTGCATTTGTTAGACCGAATGGCATCACTAGGAACTCGTGACTTCCGTACCGCGTTCGAAACGCCGTTTTGTGCTCGTCACCTTTAGCTATTCGAATTTGATGATATCCAGATCTGAGATCTATTCGGCTAAAGTATTTGGCATGTTTGAGTTGGTCGAATAGGTCATCAATTCTAGGCATGGGGTACTTGTTCTTGATGGTACTCTTGTTAAGCATGCGATAATCCACACACATTCGAAGAGTTTTGTCTGCCTTTTCCACGAACAACACTGGGGCTCCAAAAGGTGAAGCGCTAGGTCTAATAAAACCTTTGTCTATCAATTCACCAAGTTGTCGTTTCAGTTCCGCCAACTCTTCTTGTGACATTCTGTAGGGTGCTCGTGAAGTTGGCTCTGTTCCTGGTACCAACTCAATTTTATGGTCCACTGGTCTTCGAGGAGGTAGCTTAGCTGGGAGTTCCTCCGGGAACACATCGCTAAATTCTTCTAACAGATCTGCCACTTCTTTTGGCAAGTTTTCTTGTCGCACGCTTTTCCCTTCTGGGACTTCTCGACAGATGCAAAGAAAGCACTTTGACCTTTTCCCTTTCGCCATTCTTTTCATCACTAATGCTGCAACCAGATTTTGTTCAATATCGGTATCCTTAGCATTTCCTCCGGGCAGGGCTTTTGTCACGCAGATTTGTCCCTTATAATCCAAGAGGACCAAGTTTGAGCTCCTACCCAAAACTACGATACAGTGTTCATTTAACCAAGGGAGGCCCAAAATCACATCAAAGGCATCCATCTTTAAAATCACAAAGCTAAGTTTAGCCTTCCATCTTCCAATCTGCACCGGGATGTTCAATGTCGCTTTGTCTGCATCTAGTGCTCCCTTCGCTGTTTCTACCTTGAGAGTAGATGTAACATTCCTGGTCGGCAAGCTGAATTGTTCCACTACGCTCCTTGAGATATAGTTATGTGAAGCTCCGGAGTCGATCATGAAATCTGACTTCCTCCCCGCGATCTTTCCTGATAAGAATAACAATCTTGAACCAATCTTGGGGGTTACGCCATGGAAGTTCCTTTCCATACTTGTGCGTCGTCCACTCATAAATGTAAGCTCCTCTCACAACTCCCAACTAGATCAGATCACCTGGATCAAAAGAAGTAGTTAGGGATAATTCAGGTCCAGGCAAGCACACCACAAACGAACATACCAACCAAAGCTAAACAGAGGATCCCTCTCAAGTCACATTCCCCTTGAGACCGGACGTAGGATCTTTGCCTAGCCGCGCCCACACAAATCTATCACAGAATTAGCCCACGGGGAAACATCCATCCAACCATCCGTGCTTTCACCATTAAGCAGCACATTGCCTCAGTCACGCCCCACCACTTTTTGGTCGATAGCCCTTATAGCTAAACGATCGGCAGCTATCCCGCACCGGCAGCTAACCACCCGTGCTTTACACCCGAATTCGAGCAGCACCTCTGTATCAATGGTTAACCCGTACAGTTCGAATATGTCGCCCCGCACCCCACAAGGTACAGACCGTGCTTTCACCTACCTAGGCAGCACTTTGCCTCATCCGTCCTACGTGCAGACAGCGCCAGGCCCGAACCGCGAGAACTGACCGTGCTTACACCTCGAGGGCAGCACTTTGACTCATCAAGTCCCCCGTTCTGCCGACCACCCCGACCGTGGACGCACCCGTGCTTACACTGTGGACAGCACCTTGCGCAACGGTTGTCCTGACAAACCCCAAAAACGTGGCCATCCCTGTGAGACTTGCGTAGCTGACCGGCTAGTCGGCTCTGATACCACATGTTGCGCCGGCGCCTCAAAGGGCGCTGGGACTTGAGCGGTTTTCCCAACACGCGCTTCCTGACTAGGCCATGACTCGAGCTCCAGAGCTAGCTCATGACTTGTGACTACTTGACTGGCTCACCACAGGTCGGAGGCTCAGTCCTTGACGTTCTAACTTGCTCTGGGACTTTAGGGAGTGTCACCCCTTAGAGTCTTACAGGGCACGTTGGGTGCACCTGAGTCAGCTTTACAACATTTACCGAACACTGAAACCCAGAAGGTAATCAGAGTCAGTTTGAGGAAAATCCCACTTTATTGATAAATCTGAGAAGGTTACATTTCAAGTGTGTGACCGACCCTAGTCTCCGGGGCGCTAGCATGCCAAGGCGAGAGCCATGACAACATTCCAGCAAGGGAGGCTGAGACTTGGTTGGAGCTCGCCCTGAGTCGCAACCCGCACTCCCCTATAGTATTGGTGTGATTCGGCACCCCCCTCATACCAAGCACTCTACCCAAGCTGGTAAAGCACGTTTTTCTCTCTCTAGGATCTTCTCTTTCTAGAAAGTCATTTTCTCTCTCTAGATTTTATTGATCCCCAGGCTACCTTTAATAATGCCTAGATCGTGTGAGGTGATTGCACATCGATCTGAGCTCTCTGGACTTCGCTAGAACCGATCAAAGATTTTCAGCCATAGGAACTTGGCGCCGGCTGGATTCTGGTCACAGTGGTGCCGGGAGCGGCGCCGGCGCCGTTGGCGCCGGGAGCAGCAGGGGTGCTGCTAGCGCCGGGGACATAGCTGGCGCCGATGGCGCCGGAAGTAAAGCTTGTAAAGGTAGCTTTACAACAACGGGCTCTAACCTGTCGGTTGAGTTGGATGGCTTGCTTGGGTGGATGTTACCTGTTTATGGCTGTCCAGTCTGGCGTGGCACCAGGTTGGCTTCCAGCGCTCATGACGAAGCTTTCAGTTGGTTAAGTCTGATGTAAGTCAGACCGCTTGCTTGGAATGGATGTTACTCGTTTGTAACGAAGCTTCGAGTTGGTTAAGTTTGATGTATGTCGGGCGGCTTGCTTGGAGGGAAGTCACCCACATCGGGACCCCCGATCTGGCATGGCGCCAGGATGGATCTCAATGTTGGTTTTCGGAACTTCATGTTGGTTAAGTCTGATCGTTGTTGGCGAGTTGGCTGCTTGTATGTCAAGTGGGTTTGGATGGCAAGAGTTGAAGGCTGGGAAGCTAAGTCGTGGTTGCCGGCTCCCTTTGGGTTGCCTGCGCTACATGTGGTATCAGAGCCGACTGGCCGGTCAGCTATGCGGATCTCACGGAAATGGCCACGGTTTGGGGTTCATCAAGACAACTGTTGTGCACGGTGCTGCCCACAGTGTAAGCACGGGTGCGTCCACGATCGGGGTGGTCGGCAGAACGGGGGACTTGATGAGTCAAGGTGCTACCCTTGAGGTGTAAGCATGGTCAGTTCTCGCGGTTCGGGCCTGGCGCTGTCTGCATGTAGGACGGATGAGGCAAAGTGCTGCCTAGGGAGGTGAAAGCACGGTCTGTACCTTGTGGAGTGCGGGGCGACATATTCGAACTGTACGGGTTAACCTTTGATACAGAGATGCTGCTCGAATTCGGGTGTAAAGCACGGGTGGTTAGCTGCCGGTGCGGGATAGCTGCCGATCGTTTAGCTATAAGGGCTATCAACCAAAAAGTGGTGGGGCGTGACTGAGGCAATGTGCTGCTTAATGGTGAAAGCACGGATAGTTGGAGGGGTGTCCTATGTGGGCTGATTCCGTGATCGATTTGTATGGGCGCGGCCAGGCAAAGGTCCGTTGGCAGGACCATCTCAAAGGGGGACCTTGCCTTTGTTACTTGTTAGTAAACCTGCCTGAGTGTCTTACTTGTACGTATTCGTGGTGAGTCTTAGTACTCGTGCTTTGCCTGGTTTGCATGATTGCTTGTGATACAAGGAGCTGATGGCTCGAGAAGGAACCTTTTCTTTTGAAGGCTGATACCATCAAACAAAGAGGACTACAGAATCTGTGGGGCGGATTTGAAGTTCAAGTACTCACACGTGAACGACAACGAAACGACTCAATGTTTGCAAAGGATGGATGGCTAGCCTGTTTCTTGGGTTAGTTTCATTTGCGACAACGCCCACCAGACGCAAGCAGGAAGTCAAAAGTTGGAAAGGGCCATTTCAGGGGAGATCTTCTATGGAGCAGTTGGTCTTCATTTTGGGACGGCCACCTTCGGAACTGAAACTCACTGAGCATGGGCGATATCCAGAATCTGTGCGGCGGATTTGCAGTTCAAGTACTCGCACGTGAACGACAACGAAATGACTCAATGTTTGCAAAGGATGGATGACTAGCCTGTTTCTTGGGTTAGTTTCATAAAGGGCCATTTCAGGGGAGATCTTCTATAGCAGTTGGTCTTCATTTTGGGACGGCCACCTTCGGAACTGAAACTCACTGAGCATGGGTGATATCCAGTATCAGTTGGGTTTTTCCTCAAAGGGGAAAAGACTAGGATCCTCTTCAGAGATTGGCAACAAGTTGGATCGAGCCATAATCCTAGCAGATGGGAAGCAAAGTGTTGGAAAGGCTTTTGTCCGAAGAACTCTACTCTAAAGTCCGATCAGCTGATTTATTAAGTGGAGGGGAAATATCACACACACCTCTCTCTTGGGGCCAATTTTGAATTAAAGTTGATCAAAATGGGGGCAAATTCAAGGTGACCTAGCCATACTCACACGAGGAGACTGACGAACTTTGGACCTAATAAGTTGACAAGTTTTTGTTGTGGAAAGGAAAGTTTGTTATAGGCTTTCTCTGGACCAGCAATGATGAGGAAACATATGAGTACGCTTGCTTGTGTTACGCGTAAGGCAGCTGATCAATGAAGGAACTGAGAAAGTTGAGTCTTGCATGAGAGACTTGGTATTTCGAACGGACGCTAAGGGACAGTTCGCGTTGAGATCGGATTAGTGCAAACTCTGGGTGCATGTTTCTGATTCAAAGAGAGCTACTTGAAGCCAAGCTCGATGTACACTTCTTGTTTTGACTGTGAGACAACTAACCAGTGATGGAATTGTGAAAGTCAAGTTTTGCGCGACGGACATGGTGCTTCAAACAAACGCGAAGAGATAGTTCGGATGCGGATCAAACTGGTGCGACCCTTTGGCTTTCCACGAGGTCAATGGTTACATTTGGGCTGATTCAAAGAGCTACTTCAAGCTAAGTGAGAGGTGCATTGCGGAGTACTCAATCTTTGCCTACCTTAAAGAGCCAAGATGGAAAAGTATCAAGATCAGGCTTGGACAAGGAGAGAAATCAAGGTGCAGAAGCAACAAGGCACGGAGTGGACCATAAAGTGGGCAATCAAACGATAAATCCTTCGGCTCAGGGAGCCTTGATACCTGTGCGGAACTGAACAAATCTGGAGCTCAGGGAGCTCAACACAAAGTGCATCAAGGACAAATCAGGAGCTCAAAGGAGTTCCAAAGTCGAAAGTCAGAAGCGACAGGGGCGAACATTTCAAAGAAAGGCCTCTGTCACCAGTTAATAAGGTTCTCGGGTTTTACGAAAGCGATATCAAATCTACGCTTTTCCCAGACAAAGATATATTTTCAAGTTATGTAATTTTTCAGTACAAAGAGCTGAGCCTCCGACTTGTGGTGTGCCAGCTTCAATGTTAATAAAAAGTGGCCAGTAAATTGAGTACTGTGCCAAGTAGCTTAAATGTATAGTTATTTTAATTGGGAGACACCTTTACTTTAATCTGACATCTGATGAGGACATCAGATTTTATAAAGGTGGGGTGGATGTTGTAAAGCTACCTTTACAAGCTTTACTTCCGGCGCCATCGGCGCCAGCTATGTCCCCGGCGCCAGCAGCACCCCTGCTGCTCCCGGCGCCAACGGCGCCGGCGCCGCTCCCGGCGCCACTGTGACCAGAATCCAGCCGGCGCCAAGTTCCTATGGCTGAAAATCTTTGATCGGTTCTAGCGAAGTCCAGAGAGCTCAGATCGATGTGCAATCACCTCACACGATCTAGGCATGATTAAAGGAAGCCTGGGGATCAATAAAATCTAGAGAGAGAAAATGACTTTCTAGAAAGAGAAAATCCTAGAGAGAGAAAAACGTGCTTTACCAGCTTGGGTAGAGTGATTGGTATGAGGTGGGGTGCCGAATCACACCAATACTATAGGGGAGTGCGGGTTGCGACTCAGGGCGAGCTCCAACCAAGTCTCAGCCTCCCTTGCTGGAATGTTGTCATGGCTCTCGCCTTGGCATGCTAGCACCCCGGAGACTAGGGTCGGTCACACACTTGAAATGTAACCTTCTCAGATTTATCAATAAAGTGGGATTTTTCTGAAACTGACTCTGATTACCTTCTGGGTTTCAGTGTTCGGTAAAAGCGCCAGTTGTAAGGCCGCTTTCAAAATTTTTAATTTGGCACATAGCTGAGGGTCGTATCCCGGGACGCCAGCGGTATGCCGTCGGGACCATTCGGTCCGTGGCGCCAGCGGTATGCTGTCGGGACCATTTGGTCCAGGAACTGGTTGTTTTCATATCTGTCGCGGCTTGTGGTTCTGAGTGTTCCTTGCATGAACGTGAATGGGTTAAGCTCTTGGGGAACGGGCTCTAACCTGTCGGCTGAGTTGGATGGCTTGCTTGGGTGGATGTTACCTGTTTATGGCTGTCCAGTCTGGCGTGGCGCCAGGTTGGCTTCCAGCGCTCGTGACGAAGCTTTCAGTTGGTTAAGTCTGATGTAAGTCAGACCGCTTGCTTGGAATGGATGTTACTCGTTTGTAACGAAGCTTCGAGTTGGTTAAGTTTGATGTATGTCGGGCGGCTTGCTTGGAGGGAAGTCACCCACATCGGGACCCCCGATCTGGCATGGCGCCAGGTTGGATCTCAATGTTGGTTTTCGGAACTTCATGTTGGTTAAGTCTGATCGTTGTTGGCGAGTTGGCTGCTTGTATGTCAAGTGGGTTTGGATGGCAAGAGTTGAAGGCTGGGAAGCTAAGTTGTGGTTCCCGGCTCCCTTTGGGATGCCTGCGCTACAGAGAGCCATGACGACATTCCAGCAAGGGAGGTTGAGACTTGGTTGGAGCTCGCCCTGAGTCGCAACCCGCACTTCCCTATAGTATTGGTGTGATTCGGCACCCCCTCATACCAAGCACTCTACCCAAGCTGGTAAAGCACGTTTTTCTCTCTCTAGGATTTTCTCTTTCTAGAAAGTCATTTTCTCTCTCTAGATTTTATTGATCCCCAGGCTTCCTTTAATCATGCCTAGATCGTGTGAGGTGATTGCACATCGATCTGAGCTCTCTGGACTCCGCTAGAACCGATCAAAGATTTTCAACCATAGGAACTTGGCGCCGGCTGGATTCTGGCACTAGCAAAAAAATTTAAAACTTACTACTAGAAGTTTCTAGATGTGTGAAACTTCTAGACTCTTCTTTTTTACTAATTCAGTTTTTATTGTAGGTTCGATGGAGTCGTGATGGAGCGGCGCTGCAGGGCGATGGAGTCGCGATAGAGTGGCGCCAATTTCAGCTGGTGGAGGGGCGCAGTTTCTGTAGGGCGATGGAGGGTGGCAACGTTTCTGTAGGGTATCAACGCCTTCTTCAGTAGTATGACCAGAGTTCAGTGTCATTTCAGTACAAGTAGGGCCAAGGCATATGCAGTTCACATAGAACTTCTGGTCTTTTGTTCTTTTTGAAAGATCCCGAGCTAGCATACGATTGTAAGCATTTAGCACCGCCTTCGATAAAGCATAGTATACGAAACTGTTTGGACAGGTTAAATCCGCGCAGATTACTTCCAATCCGGGAGACTTCCTATATAGATTTTCCTCGATCTTGAGCAGACAGTTTTGTA
The DNA here is from genome assembly GCA_029204225.1 of Diphasiastrum complanatum. Classification (NCBI taxonomy): domain Eukaryota; kingdom Viridiplantae; phylum Streptophyta; class Lycopodiopsida; order Lycopodiales; family Lycopodiaceae; genus Diphasiastrum; species Diphasiastrum complanatum. The sequence goes on from CM055093.1 coordinate 49,739,801, forward strand.
GAAAAGAATCAATGAGTTCTTCTGCAAGATTGTCCACAGAAGAGAGTTGCTTCTTCCAATATTCATCTCGAAACACCTGTTATCGGGATATTATATCACATGAGTCAGGAAGAAAAAGAGAGAGATCCAGAATCACACCATAAAAGCAACATACTGAAATTTTTAAGGATAATCAAAGTGCGTCTTAATGCTAGTCGCAGATGCCACAATATTCGATATGCTGCCAGTTGCTCCAACTACATGTTCAATAATCATCCTGTGTTTAACCTGCGCAGATTTTACAGCGTCACAGGAAAGCAGCATATACGAACTTAAACTTACGCTAAGCTGTCCGGTCATCAAGCTAACGTTAACAATTCGATTGTCAGGCGTACTGGAATGCCTAAACAACGGAAGCATTGCTTCGGTCACGCGTTTTTAGTGTACATTTCTGTTCTGAAGTTCTGCTAGTTGACTATGGCAGACATGATGGATGTTGATATTGAGGTCCTAGAGATTGATTGTCCTTCTTTTGATCTTCATTTACCTGAAGTTAAAAATGAGTTGGAAGATGTTGCTCCTGAGATGCACGATGTTTGTGGGGGTTCTCAATCCATTGAAGCAAATATTGTGAATGGTTTTACTTCATTTTGTTCTGCTGGTGATTCTGAGAATGTGCATTTTGATAATGAGAATAGAGATTCTGTTGTTGAAGGATGTACAATTTCTTGTTTCAGAGATGTAGATCCAGTTGAGCTTAATAATGTGAATAGTGGTGGTCGGCGTGATAGTAAGCATTGTGAGATGTGGGCCCGTAACACTTTTGATGAATGGAGGCAGTTTCAAGGCTATGATACTGTTGAAAGCATTGAAGACCTTTCTGAACATGAGGATGTTAAAGGATTGGTCGATATGTTGGCTTTGTTTATATTGCAGGTTACTAAAAAAGATGGACAATTGTACCCTCCTGGAAGGTTGCACTAGCTTGTTTCTTTTTTAATGATCATATTTTGCTTGTTATTATTGTTATGGTTGCGTGACATGTGATTTTCTGAATTGTTTACAATTCTATTGCGGTATTCAAGGCTTATTAAGAGCCATTGGCAGATTGATACGTTCTCTTCAAGCACAACGTGTACTTGAAACTGGGATTCATGTTGTTCCTTTTACAATGCTTACTGACAGTCGATATAATCGTGTCAAGGTTGCTGGTGATGAAGTTGTTATTCGTTCATCTGTTGTTGGCTTGGGAAAGAGTGTGAAAAAAAGTTCTGTGTTGACAATTAATGAGGAAAGTAAGATGCTTTCACATGATATATGTCAACCTACCAGTCCTTCTGGTGTGAACCTTAGGTTTGGTTACTTTTGTACCCGTAATTTCTTCATTCGAGGTGCCTCTGAGCTCCGCAGGCTTGACGATACTGATTTCAATCTATAGTCTGATGTAGGTGGTCGTAGTGTTCTAAGGTAATTTCCGTATATGTATTGTTTATTTGCTAGGTTTTAGAGATTGTCCTGTATGTGACAAGTTAATTTTTTTGACATTTTGACATTTTTCTGAAACAGGTTTAGTCAGGGCATTTCAAAGAATTGGCATTTTGATGTTTCTCGATGTGGTCTTGATTATCACCGGCCTGTAGTTACTTGTGGTATCAAGGATGTCTTGGATACTTATGATGTTCTTATCAATCATCGTCCTCAATGGTCTGATGAGGAATCTGGGCCACATCTCTTGTTTTTGACGCCTCACAACAAATGGAAATCTTCTGATCCTGTTTGGTTTCTGAAATGTCCAGTTGGGAGGAATATGTTGAGGAATTTGACTTGAGGCTTACTAGTGACCTTAACCTAAAAAATAAGATAATTAGTAATAAAACAGGTAGGGGGGTTGGGATTACTAGGATGGAAGAAGCCTCTGTGCCGGTGGAGTATGGAATGGAATTGTCCGGTCATCGTAACGCAAAGTCTTATGGGAAGTATGAATGTCTTTGTAACGTTGTTAATCCTTTGTTGGATCAATGTTTTTGTGCTTTACTTGATCAGTCTAGTGTTTTTGCATGTTATTATATGTGGTTGTGTATTTAATGTTAATATTTTGTTTTATGAAGGTACAATCGTAGTGAGAAAATGATACTTGATCAAGCTATGCAACGTATAATATCAAGAGAGACAAAGAATGGGAAGGTTTTGCGATTTGAGGATGCATTAGAGCAGGAACGAGAGAAGTACCTTGAAGTTAAAGAGGCTGAAATTCATTCAATTTCTAGCATGTCTATTGATAATGATTGCAAGAACGAAGTCAAAGAAGTCTATCATGGTCCTGCTGTAGGAATTACGAATTTTTTTTGCTGAAAATTCTGTTCGTGTTGGGTTTGAAGTTTCTGGAAAGTTTAAAGCGATTAAAGTTGCTGTAGCAGATGATAATGAGGCAATTGAAGTTGCTGCATTGAAGAATGTGAATGATTGTTCATATTTCAAAGAGGATGCTGATTTTTGGGATAGTGTAGAAGGGCAAATTGCTATGGAAGAGGAAATGAAAAAGTACAAAGATAACTTGGATTCTATCTTTCCTGCTATTGATAGATCAACTTCTATCCATGTTGGTCATCAGTTTCACAATCTGAACAATTTCAACATCACACTGAATCTTGCTGATTCCGTTGCTACTGCTTTGTTGTTGAAATTGAAAGCTTTAGTCTCTAAGGAACAGATAGATTTTAGTTTGAAGAGAGTAAGAACATTGATAGTGGTGTAAATGGACAATTTGGTTTTGTTAAACTTGATAGAGATTTTTGGACAGGAACATTTTGGTAACATACTTGAATCAAAATTTCAGTTTGCTATTTTTTGTACTTCTGTTCTTCAATTGGCTGTTTTCTGAATTTCAGTTTGCTATTTTTCAGAATTTCAGTGGGCTGTTTTTCAGAATTTCAGTTTACTTTTTTATGTACTTGTTTAGCTTTCCTAGAGGCAGAACATTGCACTCAACATAGGAAGTAACAATTTGTATTGAAGTTTTTACAGGTCGTAAAAAATTTGAGAGGTAAAAAGTTTTCATTGTGGTAAAATTTCTGTTAGGTAATTAGAGCTGGTAAAAAATGTAAGGTAAATTTTTTTACAGTTGATAATTTTTTTTCTATTTACTTGTGCGGTAAAATAGTGTCTGAGGAGGGACCTTACACAAATGTAAGGTTCCTCTGACGTGTTGGGCATTTAATGCCAAGTTTTGGTAGCACAGCTGTCAAATTATGCCTTATAACAGTTCTTTAAAATACACACAAATGTTTTTTATAGTGCTTTACAAATTGGTAAAGAATTGTATATTTGTTGTCATTTGAATATCTATTTCCAAAATCTCTTTCTTTCTCTCTCGTTTGACTTCCTCTTTCATATAAATCTCTATGTTGTTCCTAGAGAGGAAATGGCAGTTTGCACTTGTGTTAGAGGCGGTTGGAAATAAACGATGGAGACTGAACAGTGGTCGTTGTTGGGGGCGGTGGGAGGTGGTGGAGACGGACGTGGAGCCTGTTGCATCTGTCATGAAGAAGATGAGCTTGGTATAAAAGCTTATGCTTGTGGAAGAGCATACCATTGTTACTCCTGGGTAGGAGGAGTGATTGCATTATTTATAAGTTCACTGCAACAGTGGCAGGGCAGCACGAGCTTCTGTTTAGACGTTTTTCAAGACCAGACACATTCAAAGCAAGAGCAGACACATTGATTCTTGGTCTAGTATATGAGTGTTTTTTGGATTAATGGCCATATTCTGAATTCACTTGCTGCAAGAGTGAAAGTCTTCAACGCCAATTTAGTGATAGGTGAACAAGATATCTATTTTGTTGTCATCATGAGCTTGATTCTATCGAGGAACAGGAGAATTCGAAATGGATGGGTCGAACAATCGGATCGGAACAATAATACTACCACACGAAAGCGGTGGTCAACTGATTCCCTCGGTGTGTGCACTGCTATGTCAGTAGGCAAACACAAAATTGAGCCTGCATTTATGTGGAAGCCGAAGAGCATACAATCAAACAAAGCAGTAAGAAAGTCAGACAGTAAACGGAATAACTAAACATAGAATTCTGACAGAAACTTTGAACGCAATAAAAGACAATGATTAATTCAGGTTAACGTATGGGAATACATTTCAGATTGATGCTATAAGCACAAGACAATAGTGGACAAAATCGATTGCTCAAAAAGCTGACTCTGCTTTGTAAAAGCTATGAGCTTATTATTGACAATCACTGAAAGAAAGAATCGATGCAGAAAAGCATCTATAGTGTCTGTCTCTAATTCGACATGAGAACATGGCATATTGATTAGATTACAACACTCATCTATATACAATTTACAATTATGCAGATGAGTGCAAAGAAGGTGGTGTGGAGCCATTGTATCATCTGGAGTAGATCGTGGCGGCTGCTGTCATTGTCAAAGTAGTTGCACAGTACAGGGAGTGGGCATGCAAAGGCTTCGACTATTCGGAGTCGAACTTGTCGCTACTGATAGTCGATAAAGTCAGGATAGTCATTTGACGGTCCTCGACGATAGTCGATTGAGTCGATAAGTCAGACCTCCGGATAAGTCGGCCAAGTCGGAGACCTTCTCGACAAGTTGGACTAGTCGGGGACAAGTCAGATGTCACTTTCATGCATGTCTTCGATAATAGAATGTTTCTATAGTCTATGCGACAATGCTTGTAAAATTGCAGCAATACGAATGAAACTAGATTAACATAAGATTTAGGAGAGTAGAGGAATAAATCCGACAACCCCCCTTAATATGGATCCGTGAATGCCTTGATCTTCAGACTAAGCAATGCACAAAATTTGTTGTGTGCATCAATGCTCAATGCCTTGGAAAACACATCTGCAATCATGTCCTGCATTCGACAGTATGTTAGGCTTACCTCTCTGTCGAGAATTTTCCCTCTTACATAGTGATATCGAATCTCAATGTGCTTACTCCTAGAGTGAAATCTAGGGTTGGCCAATAAGGCAATGGCACTCAAATTATCACAAAATACAATTGTCGAAGTGTACTCGTTCAAACTAATGTCTGACAATAAATTTCTCAACCACATTGCTTCTTTAATAGCTTGGGAAGTAACAATGTACTCTGCCTCTGTGGAGGAAAGAGCAATAGAGATTTTTTTACGACTGTTCCAAGAGATATGACCGTCGTTGAGGAAGAATGTAAATCCAGATGTGGATTTACGAATGTCTACATCTCCTTCAGAATATCCACTGAGCCGATGGGGATTATCGTTGTCGACTTCCACATAGCAAATGCATTGGTTTGTTGTAACTCAAATGTATCTCATGACTCTTATGAGAGCCTTCCAATGGGTGATGCCAGGATTAGCCATGAGTTGGCTTACTGAGCTGACTGCAAAAGCAATGTCAGGTTTTGTATAGACCATTGCATACATGAGAGATCCAAGTATCGATTGATATGGATATTCTCTCATCTGCTCTTTTTTCTGCTTGGTCTGAGGACATTGGTACTTCGACAATCGCAGGCCTGGATCCATTGATGAGTGATTTTCTTTACAATTAATCAGATTATATCTGATAAGAGTATTATGAAAATACCTCTACTGAGTAATGTAAATCAGTCGTCTCGCTCTATCTCGATGAATTTGTATTCCTAGACAGTAGTGAGCTTCGCCCAGATCGGTCATGTCGAATTTGAAAGACAACATCTGTTTAGCATCCTTTCCCTGATCGGTAGTGTTGCTAAAAGCAACGTATCATCAACATACAAAGTAATGATAGTGAAGGAATGTTGCATATACTTGAAGTAAACATTTGAACGACTGTGCTTGGTTGAAAATCGTGTTGGATGAGGAATGTGTTGATCTTCTGAAACCAAGCTCTTGTTGATTGTTTCAAGCCGTAAAGTGCCTTATGGAGTTTATAGACATGATTTTTTATACCTTCGAGAACGTATCCCTCGGGCTGTAGCATGTAGATGTCTTCTTCGATGACTCCATTTTGATAAGATGTATAAAGTCCTATTCCAACGATCCTATTCTAAGCATGCCAATACAAGGGGGACTGACAAATTGCGAGTACATATTTGTGAGTTTTGCAAGTTTATTTTATAGGATTTTTAGATTGCCATGATTAAACATCACAAAAGAAAAAAAAAATGTTACTAGGAAACAATGCAAAAATAACATAGCACCACATTCTCATTCACAGTAGGGTTCTTAGGAAAAACCCAGTTGTTTAAAAAATAGGGAACATTTGAAATAGACATAATAGAAAGTTATAGGATTGGTTACAAACCAAACCAGACATTAATGTCCACTTGATTAATCATGCTAGACAAAAAGTTTATTATGGATGTTTGAAGAACTGTCATAGACACGAGCAGCCATTGTGACCCAGTCTTTAATTTGATGAACATGATCAAAACAACACCAAGATCTTGCCAAATCATTCCCTTTTTGCATTCTCTTTACAAGTTCTGCTCCACATGCTGGTCCAGTAGTTGACATTATGAAAATATGGCATCTATCCTTTTTGTCATGTAATTGTCATGGGAACAACGAACCACGGAAGAACTGGTATGCACAATGTTGTTTTTGTATATAAATGTAGTTATTTCGTGGGATAGATCAATAGGCTGCAATTCTTTTCTTGCCAACGTTATCCACTTTTTCAATCTACAAGAATCAATTATTAAAAACTGAGGAGTCTATTGTGCACACATCAAACAAGCTGATTATGGCCAAATCCAAAATTGCACATGTTTGTTAACAAGCAACTGAAAAGCCTATTGTACACACATCAAACAAGATGATTATGGCCAAAGCAAAAAACTACACATGTTTATTAACAAGCAATTGTCCACACCTTCTATTGTTTGTGGTTGGCTCAATTAGAGACAATAGTTCATCAAGTTTTGTAGAGTCTATAGGTGACGATGTAGATGATGCTGCTAGCAAGTGGTTGGAAATTAACTCCCTGGCCAAATCCTTTTGGATTTTCTCGGTTTATGCATTATATTTTGAGAGGCCTTCTTCATCACCAAATCTTCCACTTTTTCCAAGTTCACGTATGATTCTCCATCACCAAACTCTGTGCAAGTGTACCGCAAATCTAGTGTATTGTGTGTCATTTGGAATATGATAATAAATCTTAGCTACACTGTGCCTCACACAATAGAGTGGATGACTGCAATGTTGACGTCTCATGCTACCAACATTATTAGAAACAAGTCCTATTGGACATCTTTTCATCAGTCTACCACAAAAGTGTTTAGAATTTTTTTTCCCAAATGACATTAAGTACCTGTAGTTAACATTACTACACTCAAATCCACCACCGCATGTTGATAATCGAACCACTCCTGGAAAGCCCTGCATTGTGGAAGATGTGTAGCAAACCCAATTATGACAATCATATGCCCTTTGCATGGCCTCTATTCCTGTAATGTTTGATAGTGGAAACTCAAGTAGCAAACACAAATGACAATGTGTCTTATAGAACCCTTGGCATGAATTGGAGCAATAAATGCACTCACTTAGGCATGCAAAGAGATCAATAATTGGAGCACTAAGAAGATATTTACCACCAAAGAAAGCAAAAAAAATGTTGTAAAAAAGTTAATACATAGTAAAAAAAAAAGAAAACCGAAGTATAATAACATCGGACCCAATTCGTAGAGTACAAAACTTTGAAGTATAACAAAGAAAAAGTTTAAAAATAAAATTTCTATTTTCTTCTTATCATAGGGGTTCACTTATGAGTCTCCTAGGATTGGAGAGTCTCACTCATGGGTCTCTATCAAACTTATCTAGCAAGCTAACATTTGACTCCTTGTAAGTGGTGGTGGTGTTGATTCTAATAGATGGCTTATGCACTTGTAATTGTAATGCATGTTTTCTTCCGTAAGTATCGATCCCATTCAAAACTATATATATACATTTATATTTGAATTTGTTGGCCAAGCAAGTTTTTGGAGGTATAGTACGAATAGTTTGCCAAGCACTGATGAGGATCTAAAGAGCTTGTTGCTCAGTTTCATTTCACTCTAGTTCTTGGAGGTCTTGGACTTCTTGGAGATTTTGCTATTGCTCAACAAAGTTTGCTCTTGCCCTGAGTCCTATTTACGATCCAGTTCGATCTCCAATTTGCAAGTGAGTTGTTATTTTATTAACATTGTATTCAAATGCACAATTTGCCATTGTTGTAAAACCCTAAATCAAGCTGTTCAAGAATCATTCTCGCGCCAAAAGTATTTTTTGCCTGGCATATTGCTCACTGGCGAGCAATGCGCAAGGCAAAAAAAACACGTCTGGCGACTTGGTTGCAGATCAGAGAGAATCTATACATAAAAAAGACAATCAAACACTTTAAGGTGCCTTAGACTCGGTTTGTAGCCATAGAAAGCTTCGTAGGGAGTCTTGAGTCGATTGCTTTGGTACTCATATAGTTTTGCATAAGTGCGGAATAGGAAAGAAAACTCAACATATAAACTATAATAGGAGCTTTACCAAACTATAGTTTCAGACCTTAACTTAGATCAACAGGAGGAATGTCTTGTAAATGTCGAAGACAACCATGAAGGGAGTGAAACAGTTAGGCGTTTGAGACAGCCATTTTTCCTTCGAGATTAGACATTCCGAATGGAGCAAGTATCAATGAGAGAGAAAATACCAAAAGCATTCACAGTGGAACACACATAAGAAAATAGAGAATCTGAATTAAGATGTTGTGAATACAACTATTAGATCACAATCTTATGCCCTCAAATGGTTCTACTTCTCTACTTCTCGAATAGCTTTCACTCTCTTGAATATCTCTGATTCTAAGAAATCAGATCATCAGATAATTAAGATACAATGCAGTTCGCGAAGGAGCTCTGACTCACAGATAGACATGCAAGTTAGAAGAGTGATGAATGAATGGATATATATACATGGAACAGTTACAATGACTGTGTGGGCAACGAGCATGAAACAATGTAGTTACAAAAAAAAGTACTGAAGTGAACTGTAATGTAGTCTGTGTCGGATAGGACAGAGCAAGTTGACAAGATGTCGATGACATAGACCTTGAACTTGAAGACCTCGAACTTGAAGGATGTCGAAGAATTCAATGTCGATTCTGCTTTTGCTTCAGTTGGTTGATTGCACAGACGTTCGACTTTAGAGAGTTAGGCTGCAATGTCGTTGTAGAGAGAGAGTATACATTTACATGGTATACTAGTGCTCAGGAAAGCGAATTCGAGTGAGTTGACGAACTCGAATGACTCGAATTCGGGTGTGTCAGAGTGACACTTAATTCCAACATATCTAACCTAATCTATCCAAATGATCTATTCCTAAAATGTATACTAATCCTAGATACACTACTCTACTAATCACGGTCGATCATCCTAAGATTAAATTAGCCCTAAGTTTTCCCTAGCTGATATAATTGGTCTAGCTACTTTAAGATCTACTTGACTAATCGCCTAGGTCTAAACTACCTAATTTAAATCAATCTATCTTCTAGGGTTTGGGTCATCTAACTAAATGTTATTGATCTACTTATAATTTACTCTATCTAGCTTGATCTTAATAAACTATCTGGCTAATCTATCTCTGACTTCTAATTTTCTAGTCCTAAATTACCATTAACGACTAATTCTTGGTAGATTCCTCTGTACTTAGTCGTTACACCTCTCAGACTCGGAGTGACAAATTCAACAGGCATTACGGCTTCTTGTCCATACACCATTTAAAATGGAGTTTGTCTAGTGTTCACGTTAAAGGTGGTTATGAATGCCCATAAAGCTGCATGAAGTTTGTGTTCCCAATTCAAGCATGACACTTCAACCTTCTTCATGATAATACTACAGAGAATCTTGTTCGATGATTCTGCTTGTCTGTTGCAATGTGGGTAATAGGATGTGCTCTTTCTATGGACAACCAAATATGAGGACAACAAGTGAGTGATAATTCATTCATGCTGCATTTTCACTCACGTTGTCACACAGTCTGCATATTTACATGTAAAATAAGATAGACGAATAAAACGCGACTATCATGAGATATCTTCGAGCTTACATTTTAGCCGCTAAGAGATAGCTTAGAGTACGCGACTTTGATCCACAATTGTTGTACTCATTTACATCTGTTTCGCTTTCATATTAAATCAATGCTATCTTCTTATTGCATTCAGCTTCATCTCAGAATGTATGCATTTATGTAGTTATTTGCGACTAATTATTTGTGTAATGTTTCACGACAAGTATTTGTCTGATTTTTTGATGCTTAATGTTTGGCTACGTAATCACTGTAGTACTAATGATTTTAAAGTTGTGAAAAATCCAGCAACTTCACGTGTGGGGAACCACATCAAATGTGTGAATGATCTTTACCATGCTTTGTGCTGGCACACAGATCACTTTTAGAGCAATCCTGCAATCTACCAACAGATCTGAGGCTAGAGCACAATCTAGAATGCTACAGATCAAAGCAATACTAATTTCTCACAAATAGAGAGAATACATAAGCAAAATAATGTATGAAGAATGCTTTCTACTTGAGTTAGAGAGAGAATACCAAAAACAAGCAAAATACCATGAGATCCAATTTTGACATTATGACATTACCAAAGCTTGATTCGTCATTAGATATGAATGAGAATGATATGTACATATATAGGAGAGCCAAAATTTGTGGTACTACTTGCATTCAATGCATTCCCTATATCTAATCAAGTGTAAACTACTACCATATTGACACCTAACAGCTTGCATGCTGAAATTGCACCTAACTTCTACCTACTTTTTCCAAATGTCAAATTCTCAACTAGATATGTACAAAACTACATGCATGTGTCCACTAGTATATTTGCATGCCTTGCATGTGACTTCCCTAGATGAATTGGACATGTGTAGAACATGTATACTGACTGGCATGTTGCATACACTGATTGCATGTTGCATGCATGCACTCTGACTGACTTTGCATGTCATCTACTTTTATGCATGTCTACAAGTCTAGATCTACCTAACTCAAATTCACCCATCCTTCAATGTTGAAGAATTCTCACTCTCACTGTTAAACACGCCACCTACTACCACCACACCATTTTCTACACTCACCACTATCGCTACCGCCACCACTTCCACAATACTTTCCACTTCTCCGATCACAAATGCTGACACATCTCCAATCCCTATCACCATCGCTCAAACATCACCGCCTCCATCTCCTCAATCCGTCCATCATGAACAATACACCACATTGTATCAAAACGTACAACAAGATCTCCCACCATCCTACGCACCTACATCTCAGCAGTATCCTCCTATTGGGGAGTGGCAGTACCTTTCGGAAAATGTGCGATGGGCCATCAACACTCAAAGTGACATCCCATGCATTACCTCTACTCTTCAATCAATGAGTATCAGAATTGGTGCAACTTCTCACAAGAGGAAAACGTGCAACTAACAAACAAGGTACAAGAATGGCAGATTCATTCCACAGAATTAGAACAAGAGGTCGGTCAATTAAAAAACAAAGAAAGAAAACTCATGGCTGACCATGCTTACAACGTAGGGATGATCTCATCAAGACCCTGGAAACACAGTTAGAAGGTGAACGACGAAGGCACAGGAACTTACGGGCCACTATGATGGGCAATATTCAACGAATTGACTTCAACCAGTTCCAAGCACCACCAATCCCAGAGGGCACCGTAATACCTCTCACTTCCTATCAGAATTTAACTTAGGTACTGATGGTGAACCAGATGCAAGCACAACAATTGCAGCAGGCCACTCTAGCAAATCAAACTGTGCTTAACACACCATTAGGGGCCTTTTTGGACTCAAAAAGGGCCTCTTCACTATATATAGTTAGTGTAAATGACGACATGTGTACCAATAAAAGAGTGACAATTGAGATAGAATGGTCCATATACTTGGAATTTTCTTCAAACAGGAACATAGACATAAAACACTCTCCACAGCAAGCTCACATAGCAACTGTATTTCTCAAAATGAAATTACACTGTACATATAGTTGTTCACTCAGGCAACTCATGCATGACCCAGGTTGCCGCTGGCGGGATGCGTGTCCTGTCGACTTGCCTCGTGGCGAGGCCAACCGATCCTTTTCAACTGATAGGACCCACACTAAAGTAGCACAATGGTTCTACTTTAATTCTAACTCTCTCCCTTAAAGTAGAGACTATTAATTCCTATCCTCTCCAACCCTATCTTTCTTCTAATCTAGATTCATTCTCTAAGTGCTTTAAATACTTGTACAGTCACATGTTCTGTAGAAATACACATGTTTTTCAGCAGTTTGCAAAAATACAAAGAAATTTGTGACAGAGTCCTAATGACACAAAAGTGTTCGACCACCTTAGCTATTCGGCATTCACCACGTCAAACATTTTGATGATTTTGACTTTTGACCACTCAGCCATTCTGCCACACCACCTAGAATATTTTCTATTCGGCCTCGACGACTATTTGGCAACCTTGATTGATTCGAGCTCATAAGTTGGTCATCTATCACTCTCAAGTCGAGTCGAACAAAAGGCGGCTCAATCGTACCATCATCATGACTGGGCAAGATTTTCAACAGACTCAGATACTATCCAAAAACAACAACACGTAGTGGATTAATCTAATTTGCAATGTAAATATTAACCATTGTTTTAATTAGCTAGCCTTCTGTACAAACACCCATCAACTTATCGGTCTAAAGGTTACCAGACATGACTATATCTGAATCGAACACTGAACACTCAGAGAGTTGGATCAGTAATTGAATATCCAGATTGCAATGTTCTGTTCTTTCTCTCTGTTACTACAAAGTATTGTCTTAGAAAGAATGTGACTCTTTCTACATTCAAACTGTTATCATTCACGACTAATTAATATTCATTCCATAATTTGAGTCGTGTATGTTCTGATTGAATGCTTATTTTATTCACGTTCAAATAGATTCATGCTTGCAGATAGATTATTCGTAAATTAAACTATTCGTATGACTGATAGCATAAGTCAAATTTGTTGTTCTAATCACCATTCCTAGACACTTTACGCTTCTGCACACAAAATCTAAATCTGTAACTCAGTGAATTCATGCATGGCTATGGAATCTAGTCTTTCGATCCAGTGAGTTTGAAGCTACGATCAAGTAAGATAGATTTCAATTCGTTCGAATTTGATCTGAGTACAATAGACATAGTTACATGTACTGAGGATTCCCCTTGTATCTCGCTGATACGACGTGCATTGCCTCGAATCCCAACATGGTATAAGAGCTACAACATGGTATCAGAGCTATCTTTCTTATTATCACTCTCATGTTGAGTCGAACAAAAGGCGGCTCAACCATACCATCGTCATGACCGGGCAAGATCTCCAACGAACTTAGATACTGTCCAAAAGCGACTTATAATAGCACGTAGTGGATTAATCTAATTTGCAATGTACAGATTAACCATTCTTTTAATTAGATAGCCATCTATACAAATACCCATAAACTTATCAGTTGTAAGGTTACCAGACATGACTATAGCTGAATCAAACACTGAACACTCAGAGAGTTGGATCAATAATTGAACATTTAGAGTGCAATTGTTCTGTTTTTTCTCTCGGTTACTATAGAGTATTGTCTTAGAAAGAACGCGACTCTGTTTGCATTTAGACTGTTATCATTTGCGACTAATTAATATTCGTTCCATAATTTGAATCGTGTATGTCCTGATTAAATGTCTATTTTATTCATGTTCAAATAGATTCATGTCTACAGATAATCATTTGTAGATTAAACTATTCGTGTGGCTGATAACATAAGTTGAATTTGTTGTTCTAATCACCGTTCCTAGACGCTTTACGCTTCCGCACATAAAATCAAAATTTATAACTCAGTGAATTCGCACATGGCTTTGGAATCAAGTCTTTTGATCTAGTGACTTCGAAACTATGATCAAGTAAGATAGATTTCGCTTCGTTCGAATCTGATCTGAATATGATAGACATAGTTACATGTATTGAGGATTTCACTCATATCTCACTAATATGACGTGCATTCCCTCGAATCCTGACACAACGTAGGCTCAACTTCCATGCTTGGAATGTTGTCAACTCTGATTTGACCAGTATATAAGCCTCCCACCAAAGAGCCTATCTTACCACTGTATCCATCAAGTCAATCCAACCAAAGCAAATGCAAAATAGATCCACCATCGTGATGAGAAACTCACCCACAATTCTGTAGTATATCAGGTAGGATAGCTCCATCAGAAACCTATACCATGTACCATCTGATCACTAAGTATCCATTACCCGCTGATAGCTCCCCAAGAATCTATCCACCTATAGTGCCACTAGACTCCAATTGGATCTAACCAAAAGATGCACCGTTCTTACCAAACAATGATGGATAACAACAACATGTGATGCCAACCTGGAGACCACCATGCATATAACCATGTAACTCACCTATTCACCAAAGTATCAGCAATTCTTTTAGAGTAATCATCTCCGTCCCTGTCAACTCACAACCATGGGCATGATGGATCCACGTCACCCCGTAATGCACTCCATGCCCTCAAGATATGTACCACCACTAGGTACACTCCATGTCACCTACATCCAAGTAGGTTGCCTGACCTATCCCTACATCACCATACATGATGCACCAGATGAAGAACATCCACTATGCATACAATAACGTATCATACCTGATCAACTGTAGCATCTCCTTGAGTGCCACCCCAATAGACTCATCATCCACATACTATGCTCACCTAATGTCTCTCATCCTGGCCACCATCCTACTAGACAAGCCAATCTCCAAAGCACCACTTGCTCCTCATGGCTCCTAGCAATACTCGCTTGCTCTCCTTGGCTATGTGCCACCCGACACCATGCCAACGCAAGATCATCCATGAGTCGTCGCTCACGGAATCTTGAGACCATAGTCTCCCTGATCGTACTGAGGTATATGGCTCTAAGTGACTTCCTTGTCATGAAGTCCTCGCCATTAGTGTCCCCTCCAGTAGATCACCAGCAGAATACCCATCATAGTGTTTGCCCTCCAATCACACCCAACTGTGCAATCTCCATCAGCTCTCCAGCCTAGAGCTGGCTCACAAAGCTTCATGCTTTGCCCATTTTCATTTGTAGCTTCCTGATTCCATCATGAATTGCCCCTCTGTCCCAACCAATGACTCAAGTCCAATATGAAATAGCTAAGCCTCTAGATGTTGTGCACTTATCAACTTTCTTGAGAAGTTCATTAGTCACATTCATCTTGATCACATGTAAATATTTCTTTGCCTCAACTTAAAATCAAGAGATCCTATCAAATTTAGGGTTCTTCCAAAAATGCAAAATATTGAATCAAGCAAAATCTATATGCAAAACCTAGAATCTTGATATATGATCTAGTATAATATAACATCCACTACCATGAGCAATTTTTGTCTCCAAATTCTAGTAAGTGGTTTAAAAAATTGGCCTACTCCAAGTGATTTGACCTAAAATGATGCTAGGATCACAAAGATCCACTTTCTATACTTTAAAATGCATGATTTGAGCTAGAAACACCTCCAAATCCACATAGAATTTATGGTGCTCTCAAATTCACCTCTAGATTTGGCAAATACTCCAACTTTGGCCTACAACTTGCTTTGATACCATGTGAAAAACCAAAACATACTTAATGGATATCTAAGATTTTGACCAAATTTGGATGCACATCTAGATTTAGCTACAAGATAGAGGTAGTCATTTTTGGCATGCTAGAATTGCATAAATCACTAAGATCTGATCATAAGCATAAAACTAGAGTAAGGTACTATCCCTTTCCATACAAAAACATCAACCTATTGTCCTTCACACGTGTGGATGCAAGATCAATCACAAAATTGATATTCTACACACTACAAATCAAAATAAGTTGAGAAATATGAAAGAGATGGACATAGAAACAAAAGAAATGAGTTTTTTCACAAATAAAAAAAACTTTGATGATAATTTCTCCACGTAGGTACAGCTATTTATAGCTTCCAAAATGTCATTTGGCCAATTTTTTTAAACTTGCCCTAAATGGTAACTTATTGGTACTTCATCAAAAAACCTAGAAATTCTAGTCTAGATGCCATGTATGAAAACTAGCCAATTAGAATGGGTCCAAATCCTACCTCATCCACTTATCTATTTGCAAAAATAGTACAAAGACTATTTAGGCCTTTTTTAACAAATATAAATCTATTTTTAAGTTGAAATTTCATGTTGGCCTTAAAATTGCCAAAATAGATCAACTAAACTAGTTGAATATTTGACAGGGCGGATTCGCAATTCAAGTACTCTCACATGAACGGCAACGAAACGACTCAATGTTTGCAAAGGATGGATGGCTAGCTTGTTACTTGGGTTAGTTTCATTTGCGACAGCACCCATTAGTTTTAAAAGCTAAGGGAGAAGTATTGGAATTGGACTACTGCAAACTCGGGGTGCATGTGTTAGATTCAAAGAGAGCTACTTGAAGCCAAACGAGATGTATACTTTTTGTTTTGACTATAAGAGACAACTGACCAATGACAGAATTGTAAAAGTCATGTTTTGCGTGACAAACATGGTGCTTCAAACAAATGCAAAGAAATAGTTTGTATTCGGATCAAACTGGTGCAATCTCTTGGCTCTCTACAAAGTCAATGGTTACATTTGTTTTGGTTCAAAGACAGCTACTTCAAGCTAGGTGATAGGTGCATTGCGGAGTACTTGGGCCTACCTTAAAAAGCCAAATAGAAGAAATCAAGATCAGGTTGGGACAAGGAGAGAAGTCAAGGTACGAAGCAAGAAGATACCAAGTGGATTAAAATTAGATAGTAAACGATAAATCCTTTGGCTCAGGGAGCCTTGATACCTGTACAAAAATGATCAAATTTGGAGCTCAGGGAGCTATACACAAAGTGCGGAAAGGACAAATTTGGAGCTCAAAGGAATTCCAAAGTCAAGGGCAGAAGTGACAAGGGTGGATATTTTTGCAAGCCTCTATCACCAATCAATAAGGTTTTTGGGTTTTACATAAGCGATATAAAACTACGCCTTTCCCAGACAAAGCCATGTTTTCAGGTTATGCATTTTCCAATATAAAGAGCTGAGCCTCCCACTTGTGGTGTGCCAGCTACAATGTTAATAAAAAGTGGCCAGTAAATTGAGCACTGTGCCAAGTAGCATGAAGTGTAGTTAAGTATAATTGTGAGACACCTCTGTGTCGTAAATCGAGAGGACAGGCAGCATAACCTTGAGCATGGTCGTGTGTAGGAACCGAAACGCAATAGTTAGCAGTAGAAATTCTCAAGATGAATAATTCATAAAATTACGCAATAGAAAAATACAATAGTGGGGCAGAAATTGCATTCTGATTAATATCAACAGTGAGTACAATGGCTTGAAGTGATAATTTTAGCTTGAATGTTGAGCGTGATTATGCTGGCTATAGAAAAACTTTGATAATAATAAGTCGATTAAAAACTTGATTCTAAAACAGTACCTAGCTTGATTCAGCTAGTAGTACATATATTTACAAGTGTCTTCAAAAATATCTTACAAGCATTGAATGCAATTTATTACAACTGCCTAAGAATTTGGTATCCGCCCTTGGGATATTTAGCTGTCCAACTGTTTTTAGGGTTGATGATAAGTTGGCAACGTCGGTCTGCCACCCAAAAATGCCGAAGGTGTAAAAATTTTGAAGGTGCCTTTAGAGCGAAAGTAGAAAAAGGCGAAAAAGACGAATGTGCCTATAGAGCGAAGGCAGAGAAATGCGAAAAACCCGAAGGTGCCTTTCAAATGGATTTTGGTCACAGTGTCGCATTTTTTCTGAAGGCGCAAAAAATGCGAAAAAGACACCTAAAAATGTTTAAGGCACAAAAAATCCCGAAGGTGCAAAAAGAAAAGGTTGCAAAAAATGCGAAGGTCCGAAATATGTAGTCGGCCTTTGGCTGTTTTCAGGGTGCTCATTACTTGAACTATTTGTTAAGACTGAGCATTAAAAATCCAACACTCTCCCTTAATGTGGATCCTGAAAAACTTTGATCTTCAGATTTAACATATCATTAAATCTGAGATGTTGCTGCTTTGATAGAGCCTTCATGAAGTAATCTGCTACCATGTATATTGTCCTGTAAAAAACCAATGCTACTTCCTTGCTATGCACTTTTTCTCTAAGGTAGTGATACCTGATTTCGATGTGTTTGCTTCGAGAGTGAAATTTCGGATTGAGAGATAGCGCTATTGTGTTTTGATTGTCACAATAGATTGTTGTAGGAAGTGTTTGTGCAAGGTTGAGGTCTACAAGCAGTTGCCTTAGCCAGATCGCCTCTTTGGTTGCATTTGTGGCAGCTATGTATTCAGATTCCGTTGATGATAATGCAACTGAGGTCTGCTTCCAGCTATTCCAGGAGATTGGGCCTTGGTTGTATAAAAATACGAATCTAGAAGTTGATTTTCTGGTATCGATATCTCCTGTCCAATCCGCATCTGTATAGGCTTCAAGGATGTTGGCAATTCGGCTGTCTCCATAGTAGATGCTGAGAGTTTTATTGCTTGGATGTACTTCATGACCTTTGTTAGTGCTTTCCAATGAGTTAAGCCTGAATTTGATAGGAACTAGCTAAGTGTACTGATCGAATATGCAAGGTCTGGTCGCATGCAGATCATTGCGTACATAAGTGAGTTGATGATGGATTGAAATGGGTAGCGCTTCATTTCCTCCTTTTCTACCTCAGTTTCAGGAGATTGTTCCTTTGATAGTTTTAGTCTAGGGTCGAGTGGAAAGAGACTTGGTTTGCAGTTGGTTGAGATCTCATGGTTGACTGATGGAAATCAGTTTGCTAGGTCGATCTCGTTGGATTTGGATTCCGAGACACAAAAGGTAATCAGAGTCAATTTGAAAAAAATCCCACTTTGTTAATAAATTTGAGAAGGTTACATTTCAAGTGTGTGACTAACCCTAGTCTCCAGGGCGCTGGCATGCCAAGGCGGACACCAGGACAACACTCCAGCAAGGAGAGCTGATACTTGGTTAGAGCTCACCCTGAGTCACAACCCACATTCCCCTATAATTATGGTGGGATTTGCCACCTCCCCTCATAGCAAGTGCCTAGCACAAGCTGGTAAAGCACATTTTTATCTCTCTAGAATTTTCTCTCTCTAGAAAGTCATTTTATCTCTCTATAATTTATTGATCCCCAGTCTTCCTTTAATCATGCCTAGATCGTGTGAGGTGATTGCACATCGATCCGAGCTCTCTGGACTTCGCTAGATCAAATCAAAGATTTTGAGCCATAGGAATTTGGCACCGGCTAGATTCTGGTCGCAGTGGCACCAAGAGGAATGCTGGCACCGGTGGTGCCGGGAACAATATTGGCACTAGTGGCTTCAAGAGTAAATCTTGCCTTGGAAGCTAGCTTTACAACATCCACCCCACATTTACAAAATCTGATGTCCTCATCAGATGTTAGAGTTAGAAATCAGTTTTGATCTGATTCATTAGTATAAGCTCTAAATGTGATGATGTAATTCGTGTACAGTTTATTTGGTTTACTGTATATGGTTGTGTTCGAGACGTGACCCGTTAGGATATATTGATCGGGCACTGATCTCGTAGACAGCTACTTGGGTTAGACGGGTAGCCACACATAGGAAGAATTAGCCTGTACAAAGTTATTTACAATACTTGCTATACTTGGGGGCATGTCCACAACAACACCCACCGCGATTTGCGACGTGAATCACGGGTTTAATTTTTTTTTTATTCGTCGCGGACGTCAAAAAAACACGTCGCTATAAAGTCGTCGGAATCCGACGACTTTAAAATACGTCGCAGTCCGACAGGCACGACTTGTCGGACACCACAGAACCAAATTTCGGTGACGGCCACAGGTGCTGACCTAGACGTTGCATTGCGACGTCTGACGTGGACGTCGGAATGCGACGTCCTACGTGGACGTCAGATTGCGACGTCCAAAGACGTAGCAAACTCTCACAAACTATTTATTTATCTATCACTCTTAAATACCCTAAACTAATGCATAATACAAAACACACACACACACACACACATTCTCTCTCTCTCTCTCTCTCTCTCTCTCATTCTTAGTCCTAAATAAATAAAAATCTAACAATCTATTACTACCATAGATTATGTATTTATCTATAATCTTAAATTCTACATAAACATAAAATGTTAAACATTATCTCAAGGAATTCTAACAATCTATTATAAACACTATCACAATCTATTATAGAAAACAATCTCTCTCTCTCTCTCTCTCTCTCTCTCTCTCTCTCTCTCTCTCTCTCTCTCTCTCTCTCTCTCTCTCTCTCTCTCTCTCTCTCTCTCTCTCTCTCTCTCTCTCTCTCTCTCTCTCTCTCTCTCTCTCTCTCTCTCTCTCTCAAAACTTTCTTTAAAAAAAAAGACTCCAAAATCTCTCAATATCTTTAACCATACATGTACACTTCACCTCCTCTCTCTCTTTCTCTCTCACAAATTACAAATCTAATAATCATAGATCTACTATCCTAAATAATACTAATAATGTATTACAAGACCATTCAAAACCATTTTAAATCAATGCAAAATTTAAAAACACACACACACACACACACTCTCTCTCTCTCTCTCCATCTGTTTTGTTCTTTCACACTCTCTATCCCCTCTTCAAACAAACAAACAAACATCAACCTCAAACAAACAAACAAAAAGCAAAACAAACAAAAATCAAGCACCAACCTCAAACAATGATCTTCAAGCACTGATCTTCAAGCACCTTCAAGCCCTCAAGCACTGATCGCCCTCAATCACTCCAAAGATGCTCAAATCTGCAAAAGACAAAGTGAAAGAGAAGGCACTGGATTGTGCGAATTGGAAGATTAAAACAGACGTCGAATTCCGACGGCCTCCAAACACGTCAGAATTCGACGTCTGTGCCTATTCGAGCCTGGACAGATTCCGTGGATAGGCTTTTGGCATGCTGACATGGATGTCGGAATGCGATGCACGTCAGATATCGACGTCCACATCGGATTACACATATTTTTGTTTTAAAAAAATGTGTGATAGGTCATATCCACGTCTGCATGTCAGAATCCGACATGTCAGACTCTGATGTGCCTTTGAAAAACTGGTTGCCGCCCATATTTCCCGATCGCTGGACTGTGAATTTCGGATTTTTTACTGGGACGTCCGAACTCGACCTGTCGGATTGCGACGGATTATGAAATTTTTGATTATACGTCGGACGCGGACGTTGGAATTTGTGCGATATGTTATTGTGGTCCCAAGTTTGTCGGTCGAATTTGGCCATATTGGGCCCGACCTTAGTTTGACAGGTGGTAGGCCAATTTTAGAACACCTACTTTTTCATGCAGTTTGTGAATACTCTATATGTACAGTGTTTCTTTGTAATCTATTAATTTTTGTTGTGCCATCTTTGAGAGCTTGTGAGGAGTGGCTATGGTGATTGTGTGATGTGATCTGCATACTGCACTAGATCCTAATAGAATTTCAACTTGGTATCAGAGCGTCAGGGTGTTGCAGGTATGCACGATCCGGTGAAGCTATGGGATAGCGTCTTTCACCAAGAGAAATAGCACTCAAAGCGTCTCAGGAGAGAGGACTTCATACAAGGTATAGGCAGTCCGGATGGCATGAGACAACAAAGTTCCTTCGATCGGAACTTTGGGGAAGATCAAGACGATCGTCGTACGAGAATTCTTGGAAGAATTCTGAAAAATTGCTCAAAAATGGTGCATTGCTTCGGAAAACGGCCGTGATGGAAAATTGGCCAGAACTTCTTCGGTATAATTATTGAGTGAAGCGGATCAAAAGGTGGAGCAGGGTAGTAGCATCTCAGATCTGAGAAAATTTTGAAATCCATTTATAGTGGGAGGAGAAAGGAGCAGTTATGTGAATTGCCAAAAAGTGGCCTAGTTGACGAGAAACGAAAAGTCACGGATCTTTCTCTGTATTTGATGGAATTGGGCATTGTAAATTGCTACCCAGCATCTTACTGTAGGAACCAAGCTACTGGTGAAGTCTCAGGGATAGCCATGAAGCATTGAAAGAGCAATTACTCCATCTCAGAGGCTATAGTGTATGAAGGCACCTAGGGTTTATAGTTGAAAAATGATGGATCTTTCACTGTAGAAGATCATTTTCAAGTCTGTAAAAGCTTACATCTAGGCATCCTGGTACTGCCAATAGGAGGCCAGGTGGCCGTAGTCATCCATCCTCCCATTAGAGAGTATTCAAGCCATGAAGTTGTGATGGAAAAATGCAGCTAGGGTATTATGGGAAAAACTCATGGATCTCGGGCTATTGAAGATCGATTTCGGAGCTGTAAAGAGTCACAAGAGGGCTCCCTGGCAGGATGAAGCTAGCTGAAAATGGCCGTGGGCAGCCGTGCATTAGAAATGAAGCTGGAAAGCTTAAGCGCAGGCAGCCATATCTATGGAAGGAGTGAAGAAGAAAAAGGATAAAGAGGATGCGTAGGAGGGTCGCGCGCAGAAATGGAGAGGGGCTCCATAGTGCTTAAAGAGGTCCAGAGTCTGCAAGCAAGCACTTCAATGCACGGAAACGATTTGGATCATTAGATCAATCTCCATTGTGATGGATGGCCATGATAGATAGCTCGGAGAGCAATCTTGACCGTCGGATGAAATCTCACCATTGGATTCAAGTTGAAGTGGACCCAAAGGCCTTGAAGGGCCATATGCATGGCAAATTCAATAAAAAATTTCATATTGAAAGTTAAAGTGGACCCGAAGTGCCAGAAGGGCAATTCTTCATTAAGAAACTTCAATATGAAGTTACAGTTCATCTTTGCAGGCTATTTTTTAGAAGGGCCTAACCTTGGCTAGAAAGCACCTTTTGAGGGCATCCTTGGGCCAAAATGACCTCTGAAACTGGCTGATCTGAGCCAGCGGACAGAGCGACGTCACAGAGCAGGGAGAAAGGTGTTTCGGGGTGTTTTCATCACCATTCTATCGAGCGAAGTGCGGGTGACCTAGTGATGGGTTACATTCGCCATTTGGGTACCGTAGGGCCAAATTTGGGGCAATTTTTGGCTGGTGAATCCTGCTATAGGGCGGTACAATGAGGCATAATCACTTCTAAATCATTATTGCTTACTTCTAATAGGGTAACAGGGTGTTTGGAGGCGGTAAATGCAGTATGGAGGTGCATGATAGCGGAATTGTGTGGAGAAAGCTAGTATTGGCGACAGAAGTGTAGTTTGGTGGCGTGACTACTCATCATTGATGACAATTTTGAGGGGGCAAGCAATCACAGGTGAGAGGTAGGCATGGTATGCCGATTATAGGTGAAAAAACTCTTGTGATCAGGTTCAACTTTTGTGCATCAGGTTTGTCATCAAAGAGATACACTTCAACTGCCAGTTTGGATAAGTCAAGTCAATTTGCCATATCATGATTGCATCAAGGATGTAGATTCCAGTGATAACAGGGTGCAGATCGTTTGGTTTGGGCCATGGAAGATCTCACAGGTTCACTTGGAGGGATATTGTCTTGCACAGTAATGTGAGGGACTTGATGGTGGCTTTGGAGTTCACATCTCGGTGTATTCTCAGGGAGTGGTTTGGAACCATTCACAGGAGCAGCTAGGAGCTAGCTTGGGGGAATACAGGTGGGCACTACAGGGTAAATGCTCAGATGTGATCAGGGATGGCATTGGGATACCTGATAGGAATAGCACTGTAGGATGACATGGGATGATCATCAGGGGGCAGCTATTTCATATTGGACTTGAGTCATTGGCATGGATAGGACTTACAGGTGGGATTCATGATAGAGACAGAATAGTGCCAAACACAAATGGACAAAGCGTGAAGCTTTGAGAGCCAGCTCTAGGTTGAAGAGCTGATGGAGATCGCATGGGGTGTGATCGGAGGGCAAAAACTATGATGGGTGTTTTGCTAGAGATCTACTATAGGGGACACTGATGGCGAGGACTTCATGGTGTGCTCATTTGGGAGTACAGGATGGCATTACAGCATGGGGCCATTTTTGGACATTGGCATCGATGGGGAGACATCTACCATCATAGGCGTGCATAAGCTATCTATAGCTTTCATGCATTTGGCTGTATTTGCAGGAGTCTAGGCTTAGCACAAGTGTTGGAATTTCCATGGTGCAGATTCTCAAGTGGTGAGATGAGGGATAAGTCTAGAGGGAGTCACTCAGAGCCATATACCTCACTACGATCAGGGAGACAGTATTCTCGGGATCCCATGAGCGGAGACTCAGGGATATGCTTGCGTTGGCATGGTGTCGGGTGGCACATAGCCAGGGAGAGCGAGCAGATGCTAGGAGCCAGGTGGAGCAGGTGATGCTTTGGAGTTTGGCTTGTCTAGCAAGATGGTGACCAAGATCGAAGACATCAGGTGAGCATAGTATGTGGATGACGAGTCCATTTGGGTGGCACTCAAGGAGATGCTACAGTTGCTCAGGTATGATATGTCATTTGATGTATGGACGATGTTCTTCAGCTGGTGCATCATGTGATGACCTAGGGACGAGTCATGCCTACTTGGAGGTAGGCGGCATGGAGTGTACCTGGAGGTGGTACATATCCTGAGGGCATGGAGAGCATTACGAGGTGATGTGGATCTAGCATGCCCATGGTTGTGAGTCGACAGGGATGGAGATGGTTGCTCAGGGAGTGACAGTTGATACTTTGGCGAGTAATCAGTTGAGCTGCATGGTTATATGCACAGTGATCTCCAGGTTGGCGTCACATGTTGTTTCTATCCATCATTATTTGGTAAGCAGGATGCAGCTTTTGGTTAGATCCAGTTGGAGTCTAGTTGCACTACAGGTGGATAGATTCTTGGGGAGCTATCAGCTAGTAATGGATATTTGGTGATCAGATGGTCCAGGGTACAGGGTTCTGGAGCTATCCTACCTGATATGCTATGGATCGTGGGTGAGTCATTCATCACGATAGTGGATCTAGTTTGCATTTGCTTTGGCTTGGACGCAATGATGGATACAATGTTGGTGAGATATGCTCCTTGGTGGGAGGCCTATGTACTGGTCAAATCAGAGTTGGCAACGTCAAGCATGGAAAGTTGAACCTACATGGGATGTAGAACAGGCAGATCATCAGTAGTATCTCTGAGAGGTGGGCGAGCTACTCAGGTATAGCCTATGGTGAGGTTTGTGTACATTCATTCATTGAGTCCTTGGTAGACTCTTGTGCTTGGAGCATGGGAAATGGATGGGGATCAGCTTTTAGGGCTTATTGGATAGTTGGATATGCTTGCACGTGAGGGCATCTTGGTTACAGGTGCGGGCCATGGTTGGAGACCTGATTTAAAGACCAGTGGTGTAGCAGCCGATCTACAAGTGGCACATGTGTTGGTACGACAGGATATCAATTATGGGCAGGCCTTGGTCATATATTTGACGCTTTATCATTCATGCTGGTTTTCATGAGTGTGTGTGGGCTTGCATGTTATCTTGTCATGGAAGTCTAGATCTAAGTTGGAGTCGTATGTGGTTGTGCATTTTCTACAGTAAAACAAAGTAGTCATTTTATGCTCATTGACTTGTCATTGTCTACTAGCTGTCTATCTAGTGAGGGTGCAATATTATGGTGGCAGTAAGATCTCCTCAGGTTGAGCCTCAGTCGCTGATTTATGTCAGCTTTACAAGTTTGTGCTTGTAAGTGTCTGATAGGATGTTAGCCTAGTTAGATGGAGGATGTAAGGCTCATGGTGGTAGTGAGATTTCCTCAGTTTGTGCCATGTCGCTCATGTGGTCCACTTGTGTTCAAGTTGGATTGGGGACGAGTCAGTTGGTCGAGAGTGTAGTACACTCTCTATATGAGCATTGTGTTTACATGGTACTTTGTGAGTCAAACCTGGTGGTTTGTTGGTGTGCTTGAGTGTGAGTCAAGTACATAGTAGTTATGATATGCATAACATCTTTTGGACACTCCAGACGCTGCTGCAATATATTGTTTTTCACTCTTATCACATTTGAGCTTAAAGGAGAGAGTTAGAAATCAGTTTTGATCTGATTCATTAGTATAAACTCTAAATGTGATGATGTAATTGGTGTACAGTTTATTTGGTTTACTGTATATGGTTGTGTTCAGGACGTGACCCGTTAGGATATATTGATCGGGCACTAATCCCGTAGACGGCTACTTGGGTTAGCCGGGTAGCCACACATAGGAAGAATTAGCCTGTACGGAGTTATTTACAGGACTTGCTATACTTGGGGGCATGTTCCAAGTTTGTCGGTCGAATTTGGCCATATTGGGCCCGACCTTAGTTTGACAGGTGGTAGGCCAATTTTAGAACACATGCCTTTTCATGCAGTTTGTGAATACTCTATATGTACAATGTTTCTTTGTAATCTATTAACTTTTGTTGTGCCATCTTTGAGAGCTTGTGAGGAGTGGCTATGGTGATTGTGTGATGTGATCTACATACTGCACTAGATCCTAAAAGAATCTCAACTGTTAGAAAATAGCCAAAGGTCGACTACATATTTTGGACCTTCGCATTTTTTGCAACCTTCGCTTTTTGCACCTTCGAGATTTTTTGTGCCTTAACCGTTTTTAGGCACCTTCACCTTTTTCACATTTTTGGCACCTTCAGGAAACATGCGACACTATGACCAAAATCCATTTTAATGGCACCTTTGGGTTTTTTGCATTTCTTTGCCTTCGCTCTATAGGCACCTTCGCCTTTTTCGCATTTTTCTGCCTTCGCTCTAAAGGCACCTTCAAAATTTTTACACCTTTGAGATTTTCGGGTTTTTCGCAACAGTGGCAGACTGACATCGCCAACTTATCATCAACCCTAAAAAAAGCTGGACAACTAAATATCCCAAGGGTGGTTACCAAATTCTTAGGCGGTTGTAATAAATAGCATTCAATGCCTGAAAGATATTTATGAAGACACTTGTAAATATATGTACTACTAGCTGAATCAAACTAGATAATGTTTTAGAATCAAGTTTTTAGTCAACTTATTATTATTAGAGTTTCTTTGTAGCCAACGTAATCACGCTCAACATTCAAGCTAAAGTTATCACTTAAAGCCATTGTACTCGTTGTTGATATTAATTAGAGTGCAATTTTTGCCCCACTATGGCATAGTTGTAAGGCCACTTTAGATCTTTTTGATTTGGCATATTCGGTCTAAAAATTAGCTATCATGTCATCATATCTATCGGTTTTGTGTGTTCTTTGCATGAATGTGAATGGCTTAAGCTCTTAGGGAACGGGCCCTAGCCTCGGGTGCTAACCTGTTGGTTGAGTTGGATGGCTTGATTGGGTGGAAGTCACTTGTTTATGGCTGTCCAGCAGTCTGGCGTGGCGCCATGTTGGCTTCCAGCACTCGTGACGAAGCTTTGAGTTGGTTAAGTTTGATGTAAGTCAGATGACTTGATTGGAATGGATGTTACTCATTTGTAACGAAGCTTCGAATTGGTTGAGTTTGATGTAAGACGACTTGCTTGGAGGGAAGTCACCCACATCGGGATCCCCGATTTGGCATGGCGCTAGGTTGGATCTCAACGTTGGATCCAGAACTTCAAATTGGTTAAGTCTGATCGAGTTGGCTGCTTGTATCTCAATTGGGATCAGATGTCAAGTTATGAAAGCTGGAAAACTAAGTCGTGGTTCCCGGCTCCATTTCGGATGTCTGCGCTTGCGCCCGCTTTTGGGTGTTTTCTTACAGTCCGGTCACGCACTTGAAATGTAATCTTCTCAAATTTATTAATTAATTGGTATTTTTCTGAAACTGAATTTGATTACCTTATGGGTTTCAATGTTTGATAATAGCACCAGTTGTAAGGCTGCTTCAAATCTTTTTGATCTGGCACATAGTTGAGAATTGTATCCTAGGCTGGGATGCCAACGGTATGCTGTCGAGACCATTCGATTCAATAATTTTTTGTTGTTATAACTGTCATGGCTTGTGGTTCTGAGTATTCCTTGCATGAATGTGAACTAGTTCAGCTCTTGGGAAACGAACTTTAACATGTTGTTTGAATTGGATGGCTTGCTTGGGTGGAAGTTACCTGTTAACGGTTGTCCAGTCTGGCGTGGTGCCAGGTTGGCTTCAGCACTTGTGACGAAGCTTTCAGTTAGTTAAGTTTGATATAAGACAGTCGACTTGCTTGGAATGGATGTTACTCATTTGTAACGAAGCTTTGAGTCGATTAAGTTTGATGTACGTCTGGCGGCTTGCATTGGAGGGAAGTCACCCATGTCGGCACCTCGGATCTGGCATGGCACCATGTTGGATCTCAATGTTGGTTCAAGAACTTCAAGTCGGTTAAGTTTGATCGTTGTTGGCGAGTTGGCTGCTTGTATGTCTAGTGGGTTAACGCTCATCCCCAAATGACTCTGAATGTATCTATGTAGGTTGAGATAATTTTCCACCACTACCATCAGTTTTCTTTCATGGAGGATTGAAGGGGACTTGAGCTCTTCAAACATGCATCTTATGTTGTTGTTGTTTGAGCTTTGGCTTGGTGCTTGGCATTCAGAAAATGGGAAGCATGATACAACATAGCTTATAAGTTGTAGTAACATAGTGGATTCTGAAATTTTTGAGACTAAATGAATGCTGGATTTTATAATAATTTACAAACACATATGGGTTAGGAAGGGCTTGATCTCCTCTCTTAAGATCATCTAAGTCGAAATAATTTTTGTTTTTGTTTTTGTTTGCATAAATTTGATTTGAGAAATTGTTGTATTCCAAGATGGTAACAAAGGAATGATAAGTGGCAACTACGAAGGTGGACGTGGAACTAACTTGTGTAGGAGGATGAATCTGATTAAAGATCCATCCCACTTAGATGAATGGCAAGCTCGCATTGGATAAGGTGTGATCTCAATTTTTGGAGGTGTCCCATGCACCATATTTGCAGATTTATTTCAACCTAATATCTTTTAAAGGGCACTCCTCATGAACATCTCATTCACCTTTATACAAGCATATATATACCATTTTATGAGTAAAAGTTCAATAAATTAAAATGTTCTATAAAATGCAGGTTTTTTGAGGATTACTCAAAAAATATGTCGTGGCACTCGTTGAGACTCAACACTCAAGACTCCAGGTCCATGAGCACATGGAGCGGCTAGTGAGTTAGCGACTAATCAGCTGCAAATCATGGAATATTCAATAAGCGGTCAAGTGCTGTTGTAATTGTGGGCCTTGACCATGAGCTGCCTCAACCAGCATGGCAGCATGTCAAGTCAGATCGATTTATTCTAGAATTGCTTGGCGACAAGTCGGGACGTCGGGACCCTGGGGCCTTCGCCTCCACGGACCAAGACCCGTCCGATCTCTACCTGGGGCCTGAACTATTGGTGCCAGGTGTTCAAATTTTCAATGTACGTAACAATCGTCAATCTTGTCTTAGCTAAATCAATGAATTTACAGAACACACATTAATATTAGAGAAATCAGAGATTCACTACATCACGTGTGTGCGTACATAATAGCTTTTGCCAGTTGCAATCAGTGCCTATTGACAAGGCTCCATTAGCAGTAGCGATATAATGTTTTGCTTGATAGCTTATAAGGTACACTTAACAATTGGCAATTTGGAAGGTAACTTCTACTCCTTCCATGTGATATGGTAGCCGCCATATTTCAAATAACTCCAGGCTCCAGCACCCACAAATTACAATGCCATATCTTCGACAGTTCGGCTTGTTCTCGGTTGACAATTCAGCATTTTCAGCTACTGCCACTTCAAACTAGTGCAGCGTTGTTGCTGGATTGGAATTTGGAACTCATTCGCCCGGCGCCCGCTGTCCACTTCGCACAGTTCGCACTTCCCCAGCGGCGTAAGTTGCATTATCTCTCTCTTTCTCTCTACCTGTCACTCAGGAGTCACATCTTTGCTTTTCTACCCCCTTTATTCTTTCCGCATATTTTTCCCTGCTGCCGTTCACACTCACATCTTTGTTTTTATCCGGTGATTATTGTCGTGCCGCGATTATTCTCTTCCTACAATCATTGCTCGATACACTAGAGTTGGAGTGTTGGAAATGATTTTCTACATTTAGCAAGGATTTCACATCTAAGTTCCAAGTGCTAACTAAACCATTGTTTTTTAGTTAACACGTAAGTACTAAGTACTCCAAAGTTTAAATGAACGGCTGGAAAAAAAATTCCCCTTTACAATAAGCAAAACACAATGGTTCACTTTTATCTTATGTATGTATAGCAACTGTCACTTTAGGTCTAAAGGACTTTTCCTAGCTCATTATTGCATTCTTGAAGCATGAACCCAACGGGGTTGGCTCAACTGGTTAGCTTGGCATCCAAAGTTTCTTTGGTCCCAGGTTCGAGCCTCCCCTTGGAAACCAAGAAGCATTCTTGAAACATGAAACCCAACGGGGTTGGCTTAACTGGTTAGCTTGGCATCCAAAGTTTCTTTGGTCCCAGGTTCGAGCCTCCCCTTGGAAACCAAGAAGCATTCTTGAAGCATGGCCCAATTTCTTTCAAAGTTACGATCATTATGTCGTATTTGTAAGGATTGGTGTTGCTCTACCCCATAAGAGTCTTGACACATATATGAATACTCTCATTTCAAAGTATATATTGTGCATATATGATAGGTTTTTGTGAAAAATAAAAGTAAAATCAACTTCTATATGTAATAAAAGATCAATTGTCAAGCTTTTGCTTGCAAAAGTAGGTTGATTCATTTAAAACTTCAAGCAAATTTAAGTATGCACTACATGCCTTCTAACAATTGTAGCATGAAATAAACAGACTCCAATTTGAATCATACAATGTAGATATAGAAGATATATATCACGAAAGTGTTTTGAAATAGATAATATTAAGAGCTTTGTTTCGTCAAAAAACATAATGTCATCACATCAATGATTTTTTGTTAATGACAATCTTTGGTCATTTTATCAAGGCATAAGTTTATGGGTTGAAAGTAGATTGATGTGTATTATTTTCTTGATATGAATTTCTACTTTTCTAAGTAAAAGTAATAATGATATAGGATTACTTCTAATAGGTGATGGAAAGATCTACTGCGAGAAATGTTTTATTTGGGTGAGAAGGTATGAAGCCAAAAAGCCTCATCTGATCATCATATCTATCGTTACCTACATAAAGGATTCAGCATAGTCCTAGACTTGGATACATGGTATTCCAGCACTCAGGATTATTAATTATGTCTTGTTATTTCGAACAAAGCTAGAAATATATAACTTTGTGAGGACCTAGTCACACAAGTTGTGACGTGTGGAGCTATTGCATGGGTTAGAGTATCAATAGTAATGAATTGCATGTATGGGAATATTGTATGCTTGCATGGGCACGTGCACATGTAGAGCAAGGGCTATTTCTCCTTGGAAAAACTCGCCCTACTCTCATTCTTGTTGTGTGATTCATTGCCAAGTTACTCTCTCTACACCTACATTTTATTCCCTAGCACAAGGGAGATGCTATTGGAGATTGATCAGTAGCATCTGCATGGTTGGCTGATTTGGCTCCATAGTCATTCCTTTGTGTGTGTCTTGTAAGCAGGATCTTGGAGGTGCTTTTCCTTACAATGGTGTCAAAGCAAGGCTTATGAAGGTCGAAGGATTGGAGCTATGAAGCTTCTTGTCAACACTTTGGTGGAGATCAAATCGTTTTCTCTTCTTGGTGATGGACAAGCTTCCAAGTGGGTGATCTCTCAATATTTCCACTTGCATGTTGCTAAGATCCATCAGATATTGGCTTTCCTTCTGTTAAGGATCCATTAATTGTTGAATTAATGATTTCATGCCATAAATTTGCAAGATTTATGGTTCTAGGCCATGTTTTAGTAAAAAATTACTTGTTTTTTTTAAGGGTTTTTGGCTAGACAAGGGTAGTAAGAGCTATAATTTGGAAAAATCAAAACAATTGAAGGCTATTATAGGTCATTTTGAGTTGCTAATGATCAGTTAATGGTTGCATGGGGGTTTTATGTGTCAGATCATGGTGAAAAACATCTTGTTTTTTGAATGTTTTTCCTATTTTTTGATGCATACAATTCTTGGAATGCTTAGAAACTTTGCAAGCATGTTTTCCAACATCATTTAAAGCTATCCTATTAGTATTTGTACAAAGAAAAAACTATAAAGGTCGTGCAAGGCCGAAAACAGGTTAAAATTTTTGATGATTTTCATGTCTTTTTGGGGATTTAATTCTCTGAAACTGTAAAGAAATCATCTATGGTGTTATCAAGCCATAGATCTCTATTTTGGTTGTTGGAGGGTTGTGCTCCGATTCACCAAAGATTGGTGGTACTGTGCCCTTTTGAAAACTTGTTTTCGTCGTTCTCAGCCCACACTAAGCTTCAGGACCTATATGAATGACTCACAAGCCTCTAAGGACTATTATAGGTTGACTATGATGTCTCTCTAAGGGCATGCAATGACTAGCATGGATTTGCAAGAAACTACCCTTGAAAAAGTGTGCCCTCCTACAATTTTTACAATAATTACAGCTCGCATGTGTGAAGTTGAGGTCGTAGGGTGACATGGCATTGGATGGCAATCATCTTCTCTCTCTCTCTCTCTCTCTCTCTCTCTCTCTCTCTCTCTCTCTCTCTCTCTCTCTCTCTCTCTCTCTCTCTCTCTATATATATATATATATATATATATATATATATATATATATATATATATATATATATATATATATATATATATATATATATATATATATATATATATATATATATATATATATATATATATATATATATATATATATTGTGCTTTACACTAACCAATTTGGTGCACTATAGCTCAAGTTATCGTCATGAAAAGTTTTGCTATTTTCAAAGTAAAATTTGTAAAAATTCCGAATTGTTCTGATGCATGTCAGCGGTCTGGTATTGTCTTGTGGAAATTTTTTGCATGGCAATTTTGTGAGTGAATTTGACATGTATGGTGAGTCTACAATTGTTTTGAGTGGTTATACGCATGTACTTTGACAGTTCTTCCATACACCAATGTGAGTGGCTAGTGGATTCTAAGTGGTTGTGTTTTACGTAAAAAAATTTATAATGATGTATCTTCTTGTATGTTGCAGTTATTGTTAGCATATGTGCTAACACAAAAAAAAATAAAAAAGAGAAAAATAAAACTCCGTGGCATGTGTTTTGTAAGACCACGAACGAGTATTTGTTAAAAAACTTCTGCCACGGCATGTGTTTCTAAGAGTAGAAGCTTAAACAAATAGTAAAATAGCTTAAACTTAGATTTAGAACTTAGACTTAGGAGACTTAAGATTAGAAATATTTTATCTTAAGTTTTCCTAAGTTAACAAACTTTGAAGTTCTAAATCCTGAGTTAGAAGTTCTAGAAAGGCTAGAAATGGATTAGTCCCATAAGTTAGTGGATACTTATGGAAGACCCTCCTTGCCATAAAAGAAGAGGTATTTGCCTTGTAAATAACACTTTTGAGATTAAGCTATCAAGCTCTCTATTTTTTGAGATTATCTTACTGTTTCACTTGTGTTCCCATTGGAAGGTGCATAGCGTGAGAGAAGGTGCTCGGGCCTCCTCTTGCCTCCTTTCAGTAGTTCTTTTATTGTGGCATGTTTTTAATAGATTGATGTTAGTTTAGCCGCAATCTAATTTTTCAATCCCTTTGGGTGTTAATCTAGGATTTAGTTAATCACCTTGCTAGTTGGGTAAGCCTTAGTAAGATTTTGCTTTTGTCATCTTAGTAATTTCATTTCTATTCCGAGCACTAGTTGGGTAAGCCTTAATGCTTCATCATTGTTTTTTCTACTTTCGCACTTTGTCTGAAGCTTGGTAGAAACTTAGAAAGCAAACGATCCTCTCTATAATACACCACATCGTGAGTAGATCTAGCCAAACATTGAATAGCTAGAACTACATCCAACATTGGTGTCGTTGTCGCTTTTTAAGTATTTTTTTACCTAGCTTCTTTTCCTTTCGTTTTCTCGCTTCTTTGTTGTGTGTTTGATTGTTTGCCTGTCTTCTATCTTCCACCCACAACACGAGTCTTCTCTCTAGGTCCTACACGAGCTGCGAAGCAACTTATCAAGCCGGGGGGAAGCAACAAAAGAGTCAACTTGGGCATTTTCTTTGAAAAGAAGTGAGGGCCACCCAAGTGACCTTTTTCCAAACCAACCAGGTATATCAAAATTCGCCAGTTTGTCTGCAGCCCTAACAGACCCTGATCTTTCATTTTATCACCTCCACGAATTCTGACCACGGTCAGATTCTGGGAAAACAGCCTGATATACTATCAAAAGTTGAGATTTGACACAGGCCTCCAGTTGAGATGGGAGGCAGTGCATCGGTTGAGTTAGTACAGATTGGCTCCGGTTGAGATGGGAGGCGGTGTGTGTCGGTTGAGATCTGATAGATTGCTTCGGTTGAGATGGGAGTCAGTGCATCGGTTGAGATCTGAACGAGCACTCCGGTTGAGATGTGAGCTGGTGCTTCGGTTGAGATTTTGGTTGGGCTCCGGTTGAGATTTGAAGCGTGAGAAAACTGGAGAGGAAGCTTGGATAGAAAGGAATCCAGGTCTGCTTGGGCGTTTGGTAACAATGGGTTGCCGAGTCTATCAGCCCGTGGGTTTGGGCAATGATGCAGCCATTTATGTGGCTCTGGCCAGTTTGTAGAAACTGAGAGGTGTTGAAAGATGGGGAGTTTGTGTGCAAGGATCTGAATGTGGACAATGTTGCGGTTCTTCTGTATGTAGAATGCGGTGGAGTTCAAGTAGCAACGGTGTCAAATGTTGACAGATTCTACACTCTAGAATCTGTTTACTAGTTCTTTCTTGTTTCTTGTTTACAAGAACTGCTTTTCGCCTATTTAGAGGCTTGTTGGCATTTTCTTGAATGTTAGCTTCTTAGTTCAATGCCGAAACCAGGCAGAAGGGACTGATATCGATGTAGTAAGTGTCCTTGTCCTGCTTGTCAGAGGACTACTCAGGATCGTCTCTCTTGAACGCACTTACATTCTACATAGATGCAAGCCAAGAACGCTCATTCACAGATCAGCATTGCCCAAATGAATGTTCAGTAGTTTCTACAGCTACCTACACTTAAAACGGACTGAATTAGAGCCTGCATTTTACTAACACTAAGCTACACATGCATAAATTGACAAAACAAGAATCAAGAACTAATCTACAGCATTTTAGGAGTCCAAGAGTCCAGAAACCAACCAGCCTTTTGATTCTTGGACACCCCAAGAACATCAAAAACTGGAATGTCAGAGAATATGCAAGATTTATGCCACATTTCTAGCCTATTTAGTTTACTTGAATATTGGCTCCTACATTAATCCACAAGAAAACAAAAAATCTAATCCACAACTAGGAAAGCAAGAAAACTAATCCACTCTAAACTCACAACCACACACAATATGAATGGAAGGGCATGATCATAGGGGCATCACTCAAGAAAACCATCATGATCAAGGAGCTTAGTGTAGCATCAAACTCATGGAAAATCTTCTTATTAAGCATGGGGTAGATACAATGCAAAAAGCTCTTCTACACAAAGAGGGAGTCTCTTAAATAAGCAAGAGAGTTTCTTAGGTGGCATCCTAGTGGAATTTCCACATTTCACAAATTAAAGTGGAATAATGCTCTCCAGTAGAGTTCACCATCAAAAAATGGCTCACTCTACTTTCTTTAAGGGGGGTCTACTTGCATTTATTACATTTGCCTAGAAATACTAGTTCCTACATGGTCATACGACGTCTCGACTGACTGAGATATGGCCTGATTCGACATTGTAGATTTGATAGGCTATGGTATCCAATAAAGATACTCTTGCAGCTAGCAGGGTTAAGCTTCTTTCTCAGATCAGACGAAATCTGCCCATAACAAAGACAACCAAACACTTGAAGGTGCTTAAGACTTGGTTTGTATCCATGGAAGGCTTCGAAGAGAGTTTTTGAGTTGATTGCTTTAGTGCTAGAGTAGTTCTGCAGATAGCAAGCTATTGAAATTGCTTTAGCCCAAAAATTCTTGGGGAGCTGAGCATTTGACATCATTGATCATGTTGTATTAAGTAATGTTCGATTCTTTAAAAAACAAAAATCACAGTACATTTATTGAAGTCACAAAAATCAAAATCATGTACATTATATTTTGAGTGCACATAACCAACAATACCAACTACTTGGACCAAGTGCACAACCAGATGCACTTGTATGTCTACTCCATTCTCCTATGGTGTGTAGCTAGTGGTGAACTGATGATGAATGTCACAGGATGATAGGTAGTCGGACATTTCGCCTGACAGGAGTTTGTACGTAGGGTACCAATCTATGTCTCAACAAATTGTCTGAATTCTTTCAGTTGAATGCCTTAGACTTGTTCTTAATGAACATAATACTGGTGAATTTTGAATAATCATCGATAAAAGTAATAAAATATAGTATTGATTCCAGAGAGGGAGTACTCATAGGACCACATAGATCACTATGTATCAATCCTAAAATGGACTTAGCTCTAGTGTCTTGTCCCTTTGGAAATCTTGATCTAGGCTGTTTGCCTAGTAGGCACATCTCATAGACATGTCGAATGTTAGAGGAGGCAACATTAATATTTAGATCCTTGACCATACTATTATGATGCATATACAAGATAGATCTCATGTTCAAGTGTCCTAATCTTTGATGCCATAATTGGACAATTGAAGTATTCACATTGGTAGTAAGTGCACATTCATGACCCAAAATGTACAAATTACCTTCTCTGCTTGCAGAGAGGACTTCTTTACAATTTTATCCAAAATAGTACACTATTTTGAATTGAATAAGGCTCTGCAACCTTGATCAGTGAGCTTGTTGACTGACAATAAATTCTTTGTCTGTTTGGGTACAAGTACATCATTGAGCAAGGTCAATTCACCTTTTGGAAGATGAAGGCGTACAGATCCTTGGCCTCCAATATTTAGAGTACTTGAGTCATCGAAGTAAACATACTTCGAATTCGCTAGAGTGAGATCTTCAAATAGGAACTTGCACGGAGTCACATGTTGAGAAACACTGAATCGAGATACCATAGAAGGGCATCTCTATTGTCTTGATCTTGTATCATTAGTGTTGGGTATTCATGAGAGATTCTAGCAGAATCAGATCCTCCATCCTGCTGCATCTTCTTCTTTGTTTCATTGTGCTTGAGGACTCGACAATCCTTGAGATGTCATGATTGGTTCTCTTGCAATACTTGTAGAGAGTTTGGTCTTTGGATTTTGATGTTGTCGATTGTGCTGTTGTGGTTGCTGGCCTGAATCAGTCTACTCAGCTTTTGTCTTCTTGTCCTTTGAAAATTTCTTCGTCTAGAACTGTTGCTTATTCGAATATGAGGCACCTCCCTTTGTAGTCGACGTAGATAAGCTTTTCCTTCTTACTTCTTCTTGCAATAAACTTGTTGTCACCTTTTGTAGAGATAGGTCAGGAGCATTGCTAAGTAGCAATACTAGATTGTCGTAAGAGGGAGGAAGACTGGATAGAAGAGACATGTTAGCATCTTCGTCTGATAATGGTGAACCTACTGCAGCTAATTGATTGGATAGTTGTTTGAATTCAATCAGATGATCAGTGACTGAGGTTCCTTCACTCATCTTGAGCGACATGAACTTATTTCTCAAGAAGAGATGAGTCAATACATCTGTTGTTTCATATAGACCGGAAAGAATGTCCCATGCTTTTTTGGAGTTGGAACAATTTGCTACATGAGCTATTTGTGAATCTTTGAGATTCAGAGATACAATGGCAAGAGCTTTTTCATCCTGTAGGGTCGAAGATCTTGCGTAGTATAGCCCTCCCGCCTGTCAACAAGGGTTAGATCACTGGATAGGTACCTAACTATGCATAGATATTTTTTTTAGTTAGTTTCCTACTTTCTCCCTTAGCTCTACTCACCACTAACACTACTCTCCCTTAACTCTACTACTCTACACTAACATTCATCATGATTGTAGGTGAAAGGAAGGGGATGATTAGAAAAGATGGAGGGAAAAGAAGATAGAAGAGAGAGATAGAGGGAGGGTGGAGGTTAGCTCAAATGCACATTGTACTTGCTAAAGGAGAAACATAAACTATTGAAACCAAAAAGCATGAACTTGAAAGCAATAGAAAACAACAAGAGCAATAGCAAGCATTGAATCGCAAATGAGGATGCTTCTCTTCCAAAATTGGTAGAGTTTCCTCCTTCTCATTAAGCATGGAAATAGTGTACAAATGGTGTCTTTTTATAAAATGGGGAAGCCCTTGCCCCTCAATCCTATTGGCTAATATTCACAATAATCCTATCCATTCATCGTGGACCCAACTTGATCCAAGGGTCCACAAAAAGTCCATTGGTAATCACAAGATTCATGTGAGTTCCAATTTGGACCCAACTCTAAAAAATAACTCTAAGTTTAAAAATGACTTTGGGCCTCTAGTTTTGTTTTAATTCCAAGGCCCAAGTCAAGTTTATTTTATTTACAACTTTACTTGCGTGCTCATTAAGCCATGGGCTTACGCGCACAGGATGCCATGCCCTTGAAACACATTTTATTGAATGATTTTATTTATTTATACTTTATTGGGAATACCCCCAACAGGACCCATGGCCTGAAGTAGTGCCGGTCCCTTGGCACTCTGCCGGTTTAGTAGAGCGTTTTCTTCGCCTGCCTTTGTTGGATGAGGTAGGTGGTGACGTCCTCCATAAAGTTGAGGCGGTCCAATTTCTTCAAGTCCTTTGGTGTGTGAAGAGACTTGTGGGCCCCCCGCAACCAATCTTGGTCGACCCATGTTTGGAATCTGCATGTCCATGGATTGCCCAGAAGCGCAGCTCGGTAATACACACGAACGATTGGCAGCTGATCTTCGACTTTGTTTGAAGGTAGCGCCTTATTAACGTCAAAAAATATGGATGGGAGAAAATTGCCTCATTTACTCTCGATCCTCATTAGATGTTCCAAGTCCCGGACGTAAGTGGTTGTCGTGTGGACTGTTGGATCAGGGCAATTGATATAATGGGTTGCAAACGCGGTGAGATCCCTTCTGGCATCTACATCCGTAGTCCACCCATATTCTGACTGTATGATCAGCCAGTTAAAATTTTGAAGTGTGATCTTGTCCAGAGGGGTGTCGCATTCCGCCCATTTGGATCTTCGTGTACATGGCAGGAAGTGCGCGTTCACCCGTAATTGTTGTGGACTCGTCATGTAGGCCCTGATGGCCGCAGGGTCTCTTTCGAACAACTGCTGACGCCACTCTGGTTGTGGTTGGAGGGCGGGTAATACTTGTAGTTCGTTGCCCTTGATTGTCTGAGCAGAAAACGATATCTGCCAGCCACCTCTTGATGACTCGTGGAGATACTTTGATAAAAATTCATTGATTTTCTCCTCCACGGACTTTGGTCTTTGGAAGGCCCGGCTGGCAGATATCGTGCGCGAACCTCTGGATTATGTGGCTTGGCTTTGGCTGGTAGTTGCGCCTTGGCCCTGGTCTCGCATCTCAGCAGCCGTATTCGTCTGCCCCTGGTCCTGGCCTTCGGACCCTTGATCTTGTTGAAATGCCCCTGTTGCTTGCTGGCTCTAGTCTTGGCTTGTACTGGCCTAGGCAGCGAGCTCATGCGTTGCGCTTGCCCTATATTTGTTGAACTTTGTCTGGTAGCTGTTTAAGGTTTGGCTATAAACCTGCACATGACGCCGTAGAAGATTCATTTTTTATTGAGAAAGTAGCCTTGAGTCCGGTGCAGGTTGAGCTAACCAGACGAGCTTTTCTTCTTGTAAGGCTTTGACCTCCGTCCCAAGGCGCGTATTCTCTGTTTCCAAAAGGTTTATTGCGCCTGGATGGGAGCAAGCCATTGGGACACTTCAGATTGAATTAGCATGCACAATGAGCAAATGAGCTAACCTCCCCTCTCACTCTCTTTCTCTCTCTCTCTCTCTCTCTCTACTTTATACTTCTATCTATCTATCTCTCTCCCTCTCTTTCACTCAAAATCATGATATGTGTGTGGTTAGTGTAGGAAAGAGTAGTCTTAAGAGTAGAAAGCATCTAAATATAGCAGCTTGCAATAGTTAGGTATCTATCTAGTGTTCTAACCCTCTTTGACAGGTGGAAGGGTTGCCCACCAACCGAACTACACACCCTACAGTGGTGCCGTTGCCAAGGATAGGTTTCACTAACTAGTTTAGTTGCACTTCTCGTTGTTTTTGCTTTTTTTGGAGTAATTTTTAGATTGTTTTTGGGGTAGATTTAGTTTGTTTTGTGCGATTTCTTATGTTTAGAATGTTCTCAGTTAGCGATGGAGGTGTAAGAGGGTAGTTGTAGCGCAGGCATCTCAAAGGGAGCCGGGAACCACGACTTAGCTTCCTAGCCTTCAACTCTTGCCATCCAAACCCACTTGACATACAAGCAGCCAACTCGCCAACAACGATCAGACTTAACCAACTTGAAGTTCCAAAAACCAACATTGAGATCCAACCTGGTGCCATGCCAGATCGGGGGTCCCGATGTGGGTGACTTCCCTCCAAGCAAGCTGCCCGACATACATCAAACTTAACCAACTCGAAGCTTCGTTACAAACGAGTAACATCCATTCCAAGCAAGTGGTCTGACTTACATCAGACTTAACCAACTAAAAGCTTCGTCACGAGCACTGTAAGCCAAACCTGGCGCCACGCCAGACTGGACAGCCATAAACAGGTAACTTCCACCCAAGCAAGCCATCCAACTCAGCTGACAGGTTAGAGCCCGTTCCCCAAGAGATTAACCCATTCACGTTCATGCAAGGAACACTCAGAACCACAAGCCGCGACCGATATGGAGACAACCAGTTCTTAGACCGAATGGTCCCGACAACATGGCGCTGGCCCCACGGACCGAATGGTCCCGACGGCATATCGTTGGCGTCCTAGGATACGACCCTCAGTTATGTGCCAACTTAAAAATTTTGAAGCGGCCTTACAACTGGCGCTTTTACCAAACACTAAAACCCAGAAGGTAATCAGAGTCAATTTGAGAAAAATCCCACTTTATTGATAAGAAGGTTACATTTCAAGTGTGTGACCGATCCTAGTCTTCGGGGAGCTGGCATTCCAAGGCGAGAGCCATGACAACATTCCAGCAAGGGAGGCTGAGACTTGGTTGGAGCTCGCCCTGAGTCGCAACCCGCACTCCCCTATAGTATTGGTGTGATTCGGCACCCCCCTCATACCAAGCACTCTACTCAGGCTGGTAAAGCATGTTTTTCTCTCTCTAGGATTTTTTTTCTAGAAAGTCATTTTCTCTCTCTAGATTTATTGATCCCCAGGCTTCCTTTAATCATGCCTAGATAATGTGAGGTGATTGCAAATCGATCTGAGCTCTCTGGACTTCGCGAGAATCGATCAAAGATTTTCAGCCATAGGAACTTGGCGCCGGCTGGATTCTGGTCACAGTGGCGCCGGGAGTGGCAGGGGCGCTGCTGGTGCTAGTGGCGCCGGAAGTAAAGCATGTAAAGGTAGCTTTACAACATCCACCCCACCTTTATAAAATCTAATGTCCTCATCAGATGTCAGATTAAAGTAAAGGTGTCTCCCAATTAAATTAACTATACATTTAAGCTACTTGGCACAGTACTCAATTTATTAGCCACTTTTTATTAACGTTGAAGCTGGCACACCACAAGTCGGAGGCTCAGCTCTTTGTAATGAAAAATTACATAACTAAAAAAAAATCTCTGTGTCTGAGAAAAGCATAGATTTTTTATCGCTTTCGTAAAACCAAGAACCTTATTAATTGGTGATAGAGGCCTTTCTTTGAAATGTTGCCCCTGTCGTTTCTGACTTTCGACTTTGGAACTCCTTTGAGCTCCTGATTTGTCCTTGATGCACTTTGTGTTGAGCTCCCTGAGCTCCAGATTTGATCAGTTCCGCACAGGTATCAAGGCTCTCTGAGCCAAAGGATTTATGGTTACTTGATTGCCCACTTTATGGTCCACTCCGTGTCTTGTTGCTTCTGCACCTTGATTTCTCTCCTTGTCCCAGCCTGATCTTGATACATTTCCTTCTTGGCTCTTTAAGGTAGGCAAAGATTGAGTACTCCGCAATGCCAAGGCGAGTGCCAGGACAACATTCCAGCAAGGGAGGCTGAGACTTGGTTGGAGCTCGCCCACCTGCACTCCCCTATAGTATTGGTGGGATTCGGCACCCCCTCTCATAGCAAGCATCCTACCCAAGCTGGTAAAGCACATTCTTCTCTCTCTAGAAAGTCATTTTCTCTCTCTAAAATTTATTGATCCCCAGGCTTCCTTTAATCATGCCCAGATCATGTGAGGTGATTGCACATCGATCTGAGCTCTCTGGACTTCGCTAGAACCGAACAAAGATTTTCAACCATAGGAACTTGGCACCGGCTGGATTCTGGTCATAGTGGCTCCAAGAGCGGAGCCGGCGCCGTTGGTGCCGGGAGCAGCAGGGGCGCTGCTGCCTCCGGGGACAATGTTGGCGCCAGTGGCGCCGGAAGTAAAGCTTGTAAAGGTAGCTTTACAATAGTAGTGAAGACCCAAAAC
Organism: Diphasiastrum complanatum; assembly: GCA_029204225.1. Classification (NCBI taxonomy): domain Eukaryota; kingdom Viridiplantae; phylum Streptophyta; class Lycopodiopsida; order Lycopodiales; family Lycopodiaceae; genus Diphasiastrum; species Diphasiastrum complanatum. The sequence continues at coordinate 49,782,370 of CM055093.1, forward strand.
AACCTCTAAGGGCTTGGCATCCATTCATAAAACCAAAAAAATCAAAAAAATAACTCAAATTTGTTTTTGGAGGGAAAAGAGTCAAAAATCCCATCAAATTTTGTTTATTCAAAATCCAGTGGGAACCAACCTTTGCACGATTGGCAGCAGCTCCAGGGTACTGTCCCAGACCTGCATAGAAGCTTGCGAAGGTTCCTACCAATCAAATCTTAAAAAATCTCAAAAAAGCCATAAAAATTCAAAATTCCCTTCAAATATAAAATAAAAAATTCAGATCTTCATAAGAACTTTCCAGAGCTCTCTGAAGTTCCATCTCAGTAAGACCAGGGCACAAAAAAACTTGCAAAGGTAAATTACCAGTGTAAGTGCTCTTGCAAAGGTTCCCCAGTTTAAAAAAGACAGGAAAATCAGGCAGAATCCTTGCAGACACCCAAATTTTTAGTTCCAGTCACCAAGAACCTGCGCAAAGAATTTTGAAGTTCCATCTTAGTGAGACAAGGACACAAAAGTGCCTACAAAGGTTAGTTTGATTCCAGTGAGCAGAAAATTGGATTTGAGTGCCTAAAAATCACTAAAATCAGAACATCCATCAAATCCTCACAGAAGTAACCTTTGCAGACCATCCCAATGTCTTCAAAATGCTTTTTTTCATCAGTGATGAAGTCTGCGAACGTTAGTTACCAGAGATGACTGATTTGTGACCAAAAAAGTGCTTTTGAACCCTCGTAGATAGCCATAACTTTTTGATCTATAAGAAGGAACTTTTCCCCCTAGGAACAGAGCCAGATCCATACCAGATCTAGCCTTTGACAAGCCTGCAAAGGTTAATTTCCAACAAATCTAAAGAAATCAAGGTTTTTGACTGCAAAACAACGAAAGAACCTTCGCACAGCCAACGCGCTAAGTAAATGCCCATTGTTTGGAGAAGGGGCCCATCTGCTTGAATCCAAGGTGCGACCAAGGTTGGTTTTATTGGATCTGGGTGGGATGACTTCTGATGAGGCTTGACATAGCGCAGGCATCCCAAAGGGAGCCACGAACACAAAAGATTTACGAACAAGAATCTTTTGTGGTCTGGCACAAGAATGTTTTGCGGTCCAGTACGGAAAAAAAAAAAAAAAAAAAAGGTAGACGACCAAAATGAAACCAACGATGGAAATGAAACCATCGTCATGAAACCTTCTCCTGCCCTTCACGCTCCAAAGAGTACCAGCGAGATCATGCAAGTACCCAAAAGTACAGATGTCTGATCTGATGGCATGATGTCAACAGATACACTTTAAGTTATGGCTAATCTGCCACTCTTGTAATTTCTTGATTAGTCGTAGATGCTTAATCACTCTAATCTAAAGGTTACATAGAGCGACTATATACTTGCTGGATGAGGCTTGACACCAGATGACAGAGCACACATACAGTGTAATGAAGTAGTCTGATGCTAGTAAGCAATCAAGACGAAAATTATAGAATACATGTCCGCCTGCGTGTGAAGACAATTCTGTCTAGGATCTGTAGATCCAACTGTCCGCTAGTAAAGCGATATGATTACTCGTGAGAGAACCGTGTTTCTCCCACACTAGCGCACTGCGTGGATTTGCATGCAGTGCTTGAAGAATCAGAGAAAGATCAATATAGATGATTTTCTTGTCGTGTCTGATTTCGAATGCAAATGTGTCTGCTATTATTTGTGTGTCTAAGTTTCCTTGTTCATTTTAATTCTGCACCTTGGTTGAAACTATGTTGAATGCTGCATTGATTTTATAAACGTAGATCAACAGTGCCTGACTACATTTTGGAGGACTGTAGGAGTGATTCAGCCAGCAGTGTCCAGCGATCACATCTGAACTCCATCCGAATCGCATTGAGTCATGCTTGAGTCTCAGTCGCGATAGTTTCGCGATTTCTTCTTCTTGACTCTCATCAAAGACTCACAAACATGATTGATATTTTTTAAGGAACTTGGAAGACTTCTCACAACTTGCTTTCTAGCCATTACCTCCAATGACTTGAAGTTGAGGTGTCCCATCCTTTTATGCCAAATCTCTTGAACATGTATTTTTTCTCTTGCAACACATCCAACTTGGTTAGCAATTACACAAGCATCTAGTTTGAACAATTTTCCTTTCCTTTTACCTTTTTCAATCAAGACATCCTTCCTTTTGATCATACAAGCATCTCCATCAAACTCAACGTTGAAGTGTTTACTTAGCAATTGACTCACACAAAGTAAATTCTTGGTAATAGATGGAATGAACAAAACATCTTCCAAATGAACATTCCTATTTGTAGAAGGAGAAATAAGAAATGTGCCAATCCCTTTGATTGCACACTCAACATCATTGGCCAAGTATATCACCCTCTTGTCATCTCCATATGCCAACAAAGAAGTGAAGTACTCTTTGTAAAAAGTCATGTGTGAACATGCTCCACTATCAATCCACCATGGATCTAGATCTCCATCATTAGCAAGCATACATGAAGACATCACAAAAGCATCATCATTTGCATCTTGAACATCCAAACCATCATCAAGAGTAAGATTACCTTGCTTGTCTCCTTGATCTCTCTTCTTCTTGTAACACTCACTTGCAAAGTGTCCTTTGATGCGACAATAGAAGCACTTGAGCATTGATCTATCTTTCTTTTTGCCATTTGAAGAAGCCTCCCCTTGATCTTGCCCTTTACACCACTTACTTTTGCTTTTTCCCTTGAATTTTCCCTTGATGAACATGGCCTCCTCTCCAACTTGAGATGAAGATCCACCTCTTGCTTGAAGCCTATATTTTTCATTGGTCAAGATCTCTTGAAGATCAGTCAAACTTGGCAAAGTCTTTTGAACAACAATACTTTGAACAATATTAGTGCTTTCATCAATGCAAGCCAACCCATCATTAAATGCTTTCACCCTCAAAATAAAAGGATTTGGGTAATGTTGTACTCTAGCATGTGGCTACTATTTTTCTCTACATATGTGGTCTAGGATCCATGAGTGAAACAACATGTTTCCAGAACGATTTGGGAAACGAAGCATGAGTTATCATGCATTTGGTAGACTCGACTATGGTCTTCGTGCATGGCTATGAAATCGATCGTGTTGATCCAGTGACTTCGAAGCTGTGATCAAGTAGGGCAGACTTCGATCTGTTGAAATCGATCTGAATCCGATATACATAGTTGCATAAACTGAGGGTTTCTACTAGCTTCTCTTTGTTTCGACGCACATTCCTGCAGTCAAATCCCAACATGGTATTAGAGAAGTAATTCTTTGATTCTTTGAAGTGGTTTTAGAGGAACTACTTTTCACTGGCTGATGTGATGGCAATGATGAGACTAGTGATCAAGTAGGACATGTGTTATTGTGTGATGTCAAATCGTTTGATGATACTGGATCATGATTGATTATATTGTGAACATTTTCTTGATTGCTATCATGATTATGAAAAGCATGCAACGCATTCAGCCCTTGAAGCAAGCTTAACCACAAACCAGTGGTCACTTGGCTTGTTAGGCACCTGCAGTCTCTACACAAGTTGCATCAAAAAACATTTTCGGTTTTTTCCATGGCTAGAAATTTGTTGAGCCTTTTTCATGCACTCGCTTCTCGGAAGCCACCACCGTCTAATCATATACACGAGCATTACAGATGGCATCTTCCAATGAGCTTAACTGATTCCGCTTACATTCATTTTGATAGTCTGCAAGCAATCCATTCACAAATTGTTGCTAGAGAAATGAAGTGGTCCAGACGCGTCGAACAATCAGATTGAAACGATCCTACTACTGCATGAAGGCAAGGGTCGACTAATTCCCTCGGTGTGTGCACTACTACTACAGTAGGCGAACACAAAGAAATAAAGTAGAGCTTAATTGCACGGTTGTTTGCGGAAGTGGAAGAGCAAACAATCAGACAAAGTAGTAAGAATGTCAGACAGGAATACAAAGTACCTTAAACATACAATTCTGACAAGAATTCTGAACACAATAAAAGATAGTGATTGATTTACATTAATGTATAGAAATACACGTCAGTTTGATGCTATGAGAACAAGACAATAGCGGACAAAACCGCGTGCTCAGGAAGCTTTGTAAAAGCTATGAGCTTATTGTTGACAATCAGTTTGAAGAAAGAATTGATGCATGAAAGCATCTACAGTGTCTGTCTCAAATGACTACTTACTAATTAGATTACAATAGTCATCTAAATATCATTTACTCTGTGCAGATGAGCATACAAAGAAAATGGCGTGGAGTCGTTGTGCCACCTGGAGGAGATCATGGTTGTTGCTGTCATTGTCCAAGTCGTTGCACAGTACATGAAGTGGGTGTGAGAAGGCTTCGACTATTCCGAAGTCGAGCGAGTCGTTGTCGTGGCGAATTGAGTTGGGGTAGTTGATAAGTCAAAATGTCGGAGTCGAGTAAGTCGATATGTGATTAAGTCGACAAGTCGGACTCCCCGATATGTCGGCCAAGTTAGGTAAGTCGATATGTCGGTTGAGTCGACAAGTCGAATGCCATTCTCTTGTTTGTCTTCAGTAATAGAGTATTTCTGCAAACTGTGCGACAATGCATGTAAAACTATAGTGATATGAATGGAACTAGATTAACATGGGATTTAGGATAGTAGAGGAGATAAATCCAACAACCCCCTTAATCTAGATCCGTGAATGCCTTGATCTTCAGACTAAGCAATGCACAAAATTTGTTGTGTGCATTAATGCTCAATGCCTTGTGCAACTTGGAGACAACTCATCTCATTCTATCGAAGGTGAAGGAACAGTCAAAGTCGAGTTCATGAAAGGTGATGTAAAGTTGTTGTCCAATGTTCTTCATGTTCTTAACCTTATCAAGAATCTGTTTATAATAAGCAGAATCACTGATTCTGGTCGGAGAGTTGAATTCGATACAGAGGGCTACACCATACTCAATAAGTCTAGAAAAGTTTTAGCTTTTGGTAGATGATGTGGCTATCTTTACAAGCTTAGTCACTACTATTCGGCAAATATCCAAGATCTTCATACATCCACTTTTGAATCGACTGAGATGATTTGGAATTTTAGATCAGGCCATCTAAACTTCAATAGTATTCAGCAAATGTCATCTCAGAATCTAGTGCAAGATCTTCCTTCTGTAAGCAAACCAACTTCTCCATGTGAAAGCTTTATTATCAGGAAGCATGCTAGAAGTCCTTTTATTTCTGATTCAATTTATACATCTAAAGGTTTGTTTGATATTGTGCAAAGCAACATTTGTGGCCCAATGCAGACTCCTTCGACAAGGGGAGCCATTTATTTTCTAACTTTTATTGATAATTTCTCTCAGAGAATTGTCTCCTACTTCCTGAAGAACAAATCCGAAGCTTCCAAGTTCTTCAAACAGCTCAAGGCATCTGCTAGAAATCAGACCTAGAGAAAGATCAAGACTCCATGTATTGATGGAGGGGGGGAATTTATCTCCACCAAATTCAAGGACTTTTGCAAGGCCAATGGAATACATCAACGAATACATCAGAAATACACAACTAGCTACTCACCTCAGTCTAATGGTGTAGTTGAGAAAAAAAATTGAACACTCATTGAAAGTGCCAAGAGCATGTTGGCCCATGCCTCTCTTCCAAAGAAATTCTAGGCAAAACTTGTTACTACAACTGCCTATCTACAAAATTGATCCATCACTAAAGCCCTCAATGGAAAAACACCCCATGAGGTGTGGACAGGATCGAAGCCATCACTCAAGCATATTCAAGTGTTTGGATGCATTGCTTACTCTCAGATCCGTGAAGATCTAAGAAAGAAGCTTGGACGACACCAGCAGAAAGTCGATCTTCATCGACTATTCCCCAGATCAAAAGGCATACAAGCTCTACAATCTGAACACTCAGAAATCGTTCACTAGTAGAGATGTCATTTTTGTGGAAAACTAATTCTTAAACCACAAGGAGAAAGCTTCATCGACTTCCAATCCTAGAGTCGACAACTTCAAACTCAAGATTGATCACAAGCTCAACATCGACTCCTCCAACAACGAGTCAAACCCTCGACAAGTCAAATCGCATCGAAGGACCCAGTTCAAACCAAAAGATCGAGCCATTCCAAATAGCCTCCATTCCGATTTATGGATGATCCGGCCAGTTAATTTGTATAGGAACCAACCACAGTTTCAGAGGCAATGTCAACACCTGATGCTAATCAACAGAAAGCTGCAATGGACACTGAATTCGATTAACTTATTGAGAATCAAGCATGGACTGCTATTGAGCTGCCAAAGGATCGAAATCTGATTCCATGCACATGGATATTCAAGGTGAAAAGACTCAATTGATACAAGGTCAGGCTTGTCGCCAAAGGATTCTCCTAGATCCCAAATCTAGATTATTCGAAGACCTTCAACTCTCTCAACCAATTTCCAGAGGGCCAACTCATTGGAAAGGTCTCATAAAGGTCATGAAGTATGTCCAAGCTACAAAACATCTCAGCATCTGTTATGGAGGCAACCAATCTGCCAATATTCTTGAAGGATATACAGATGTAGATTGGGCAACAAACATCGACACCAGAAGATTAGCTTTTGGATTTGTATTAATCTACTTGCAGATATCAGCCTTGCTCAAGAATATCCAACAATAATTAATTGTGATAATCAAAGCACAATAGCACTCTCTCTAAATCTGAGATTTTACTCTTGGAGCAAACACATTGAAATCAAGTATCACTACCTTAGAGAAAAAGTGCAACACAAGGAAGTGTCATTGTTCTACTGTAGGATAGAGTTCATAGAAGCAGATTACTTCACAAAAGCTCTATCAAAGGAGAACCATCTCAAATTTAATGACATGTTAAATCCTAAGGTCCAAGTTTTTTAAGATCCACATTAAGGGGGAGTGTTGGATTCAAATGTTCATATCCACTAAGTAGTGAGCATCCTGAAAAACTCAACTGAAGTCCAACTTTGCATTGTTTGGACCTTCGCATTTTTCGCAATTTTTGCACCTTCAAGACATGACTTGTACATACACTTACAGGTAAGAAAAGACAGCCATCTAATGCATAATGGCTTCAGTAAATTATGCAGTTAGATTTTTTCTGTTTCCAATGCATTGAGCACTGACATGCAATCATCAGTGTATAGTGTCAGCAGATATAACACGCTCAGTAGGTTGTATTCTAGTTAAAAGCAACTAAGGTGTAAGCACGGTCAGTTTTTGTGGTTCGAGCCTGGCATTGTCTGTACATAAGACAGATGAGACAAGGTTAGGTTGGTGAAAGTACGGTCTGTGCCTTGTGGGGTGCGGGGCAACATATTTGAGTTGTACGGGTTAACCATTGATACGAAGATGCTACTCGAATTCGGGTGTAAAGCACGAGTGGTTAGCTGTCGATCGTTTAGATATAAGGGCTATCGACCAGAGTTGGTGGGGCGTGACTGAGGCAATGTGTTACTTAATGGTGAAAGCACGAATAGTTGGATGAGTGTTCTTTGTGGGCTAATTCTGTGAATGATCTATATGGGCACGGTTAGGCAAATGTCCTTTGGCAGGGCTATCTCAAAGGGAGACCTTGTCTTTGTTACCTGTTAGTAATCCTGCATGAGTGTCTCCTAGTACTCATGCTTTGTCTGGTTTGCATGATTGCTTATAATACAAAGAGCTGATGGCTTGAGAAGAAACCTTTCTTTTGAAGAATGATACCATCACACAAAGAGGACTACAGAATATGTGGGGCGGATTCGATGTTCAAGTACTCGCACATGAACGACAACAAAATGACTCGATGTTTGCAAAGGACAGATGGCTAGCCTTGTTACTTGGGTTAGTTTCATTTGCAACAATGCCCACTAGGCGCAAGCAGGAAGTCAAAAGTTGGAAAGGGCAATTTCAGGGGAGATCTTCTATGGAGTAGTTGGTCTTCATTTGGGATGGCTACCTTTGGAACTGAAACTCACTGACCATGGGTGATATCCAATGTTAGTTGAGTTTTTTCTCAAAGGGAAAAGACTAGGATCCTCTTCAGAGATTGGCAACAAGTTAGATCAAGCCATAGTCCTAGCAGAGGAAAAGCAAAGTGTTGGAAAGGCTCTTGTCTGAGAACTCTACTCTAAGTCCGTTCAGCTGATTTTATAAGTGGAGGGGAACTATCACACACACCTCTCTCTTGGTGCAAATCTTGAATGAAAGTTGATCAAAATGGGGGCAAAATCAAGGTGACCTAGCCATACTCACATGAGGAGACTGGTGAACTTTGGACCTAATAAGTTGACAAGGTTTTGTTTTGGAAAGAAAAGCTTGTTATAGGCTTTCTCTGGACCAACAATGATGAGGAGACATAATGAGTACGCTAAATTGTGTTACGTGTAAAGCAGCTGATCAATGAAGGAATTGTGAAAGTTGAATCTTGCACGAGAGACATGGTACTTCGAACGGACGCCAAGAGATAGTTCGTATTGGAATCAGACTAGTGCAAACTCTGGGTGCATGTGTCTAATTCAAAGAAAGCTACTTGAAGCCAAGTGCAAGATGTACACTTCTTGTATTGATTATGAGGCAACCGACCAGTGATGGAATTGTGAAAGTCATGTTTTGACGGACATGGTGCTTCAAACAAACGCGAAGAGATAGTTTATATGCGGATCAAACTGGTGCGACCCCTTGGCTCTCCACAAGGTCAATGCTTACATTTGGGTTGATTCAAAGACAACTACTTCAAGCTAAGTGAGAGGTGCATTGCGGAGTACTCAATCTTTGCCTACCTTAAAGAGCCAAAAGGAAAAAGATCATTTTCAGACTGGGACAAGGAGAGAAATCAAGGTGCAAAAGCAAGAAGGCACAAAGTGGACCATAAAGGGGGAGATCATTGATAAATCCTTTGGCTCAAGGAGCTTTGATACCTGTGCGGAAATGATTAAATATGGAGCTTAGGGAGCTATACACAAAGTGAAGAAAGAACAAATCCGGAGCTCAAAGGAGTTTCAAAGTCAAGGGCAAAAGTGACAAGGGTGAATATTTCAGCAAGCCTCTATCACCAAGTCAAATAAGGTTCTCGGGTTTTACGTAAGTGGTATAAAATCTACGCTTTTCCCAAGACAAAGTGATATTTTCAAGTTATGTAATTTTTCAATATAAAGAGCTGAGCCTCCAACTTGTGGTGTGCCAGCTACGATGTTAATAAAAAGTCATCGGTAAATTGAGTAATGAGTCATTGAAGTTCAAAGATGGCCGAATTCTTGCATAAAATACAGGAAATGCTACACATAGCACGTGAAAACATTTTGCTAATCTGAAAAGATTAACTCGGGAGTTTCAAGTTGGAGATTGGGTATATCTTAGGATTCTAAAGGATTCTAAGTTAATGTGTACTAAGAAACATCACAAATTGTCTGCTCATTATAGTGGACTATATAAAATCTTGAAAAAGATTGGATCTTTTGCTTACTAGTTAGATTTACCGGATGAGATCAAGGCTAATCTAGTGTTTGTAAGTCGCCTGAAGATGAGTTTACATGAGAGGGATCACCTTGGTTCTGGTAAAGGTCTAGATTCTTTTGAAAACTTATCTGAAAGGATTCCTTTGGAAAGCTGAAAAGATACTTGATACATGAACCAAACGATAGGGAAATCAAAAAGTTATTGAGCATCTGGTTGACTAGAAAGGACATTCTGATGACAAGGATTCATGGGAACTAGAAGGTAATCTAAAGAGGTGTTTCCTTGACTTTAAGTTCTGAGGACATAACTAAAATAAGGGGAGATGCGGCCCTAATGGGGGTATGGATCATTAGTAGGTGCCTTGGACATAGGGACCGGAACTAACCTGGATAGTAGTCAAGTAGGTATGGGATAGAATGTACATGCACTATGCTACTGCATGGGTCTTAGCTACTATGGATTAGGGGTATGGGATAGAATGTGCACGCACTATGCTACTGCATGGGTCTTAGTTACTATGGATTAGGGGTACCGACATGTAGTGGACATGCATGGGAAATTGGCATGATCAATTAGAGTGCTTCCATGTGGATCCGGTGCATGGCAGGTGGGATTGCCTCTACACTTTATATATACCCTCACTAGTGTCTATGAGGATCATGGAGAGTCTTGTGACCTTTATGTTGTTGGACTGTGAGGCGCTTCTCTTGTGATTTGCCTATCTCTTGGAATGCTCGGGGGCTAGATTGGTAATTGATCTAGGTTTGGTTGGGATAATTTCGTCGATTGCATTCTCCCTTTGTGCTCTTGGAGCTCTATCTTGATTTGGAGTCCTGGGGGACGTTATATTGGTATGACCTTGGTCCTGGTAAAGTTCTACATTCTCATTAGAAAAACTTAGAGCCTGATGAGGGCCTTTGAAAAAGATGTCTTTTTATTTTTTTTCTCATTTTCGTAGCCATCTGGACCAATAGAAACCTTGAGGGAAGAATGTTATGGCCATATTCGATTAAGGACCTGGAATAGTCCTAATATGGTAGACCGGCCTTCCAATGTTCAAGACTATTGGTCACGCCGAGATTTAATTCTGAGTCAAGGCCTGTTTGTGACTAATTACCTTGAGAGGACCCAGACACTCTAATTGAGACATATGGAGTATTGCATGTACGTGTGACGGATATAGGCAGGGGTACTGCATGAAGAGATGTGACCTATTTATAGTTGACCTGCATGGGTTCATGCACATGAATCTATTCTCTATATATTGAGGTAGGACTTCTTCCGTTGACATAACCGCATCTTAGTTGGGCTCTGAGACCAATGTAAAGACCATAAAGGATAAACCCTATGATGAGGATAGGAGAACACAATAAGAGAGACTATGGAGCCAAACTGTCCAACCAATCCTAGATCACCCAAGCCATGCCATCTAAAAGCTAGAGGAGAAAAGAGGCAAGCTCTACATCGGATTGGAAGATCAAAGCACTTGGAGTTACATCCCGGTTTTGCATCCCAGTTTTGGAGTGCTAAATTCTCAAAGGAGGTTTGGATTTGGAATTGTTAATTCTTGGAGCTCTTCAAAATTGGTGATAACGTGCCTATCGTCATGTTGTAATTTTGAAGGAGAAGTTGAGAATTAGTCTTGAAATTTCATTCTAAATTTTGCAGTTTTTTGAGGAGATTTCCAATTCATGTTTACTAATTTGCAAGTGTGAATCATGTGGCTTGTTTCATGGACTCACATGAAAATCAATTTTTTCAGATGAATTAAACTATTAGTGATGTTGTTTCATGAATCTATTTACAACCAAAGTATAATATGATGTGAACTACAATTCTGTCATTTCTCTAGATAGTTGGTGAGAATAAGCTGGTTTAGGAGTTGAATCCTGCAAGCTAGGACATTCATCTGTATGATCTCAAGGTTTCTTCGTGTTAAACTGTAAAGTTTCAGAAGAAAAACAAGGATAGGAATTATACTGGTCGAATTTTTGCATACATAAATCTGTGTTAAGTTGTAGAGAGCATGTTGTGAACCTGAGGAGTGCTGCCATTCAATCTATAAGTCCTCTTTCCAAACTCGATTTTGAATCCCTGAAAGATTATAACAGCTGCTAAAAGATTGTTAGAAAGCCAGAACATGTTCTGAAGTCAGTTCCCCGTGAAAAATTTGCATAGATTCTTTGCAGATGGAAATTGACTGTGGGAATCTAGCTTTAGGTTTTGGATCAGCATGCTGCTCAGGGTCTATGGTTAGATTCCATTAAATGTCCCTCCTTTTCTAAACTTCAAAAGTTGTTTGGATCTCACTCTCCTGCTGTGGAATAGGGTAGGAAGCATCATCTAGAAGATGGTTTTCCGCAACAAACACCAATGATACTCAAAAAACAAAAAAATCTCTTTCCATGAGAGCGTGATGCCAGGAGTAGTAGGAGAGGTTTGGAGAAGGAGCGCGGCAGGCAGCTGATCGAACTCAGTCAGGGAGGCATGTGGATGGATTGGAATGATGGTCGGGTGGATCCTGGAAGAACCGCTCCGTCAATGAGGTTGAGGAGCGTGACCTACCTTGAGCTCGACCCTGTTCTCTTCGATCCAGCTTCAGAGTTTTCTCTCTCTCTCTGAATGGTTGCGGCTGGGAGCATCTCTCTCTCTCTCTCTCTCTCTCTCTCTCTCTCTCTCTCTATTGTGGAGGCTCGAGCTGTCTATGAAGGGATGAGAGAGCCTGCCCTAATTTCTTTGAAAAAAAAACAAAGGTTTGGTTTTAGGGGGCCCATGGTTTTTTTTTTTTTTTGTTGAACCCTTACTATTTGGGCTTTTGGAATGCATGTGCAAGGTGTTCAAAGAAAGTTTGATGCGTAATGAGTGGTCGACAATTCAGTGAATGGGTGACTATCTGCATCGATGTTGTTATATGCCGGTCAGTCAAGGCTCAATGAGAATTTTGACATTTGGTAGCTTTGAGTTTGTATGAAATTGGGTTTCTAAATCAACTCCAGGAGTCCAAATTACTAACACCCAATTATAGAAACTTCGGTTTCTTGGTATCAGTCTGTCAAAGTTTGACCTTGATTTCAATATTGCTTCCCGTATAGGGAGTTGAAGGAATTTGGAATTCCTTTTTCTAGGGACGATATGCATGTTTTTTGACTTTGTCACTTTGACATTTTGCTAAGCCTATTTTTTTTGGAACTTTAGTAATGTTGGATCTTTGGTCAAGTTGTAATAATCGGTTTTGGGAATGAATTTTTTTTTAAAGCCGATCTTGACGGAAAAAGAAAAATGGTATGGTTATCAGACATATACTCGGTATAGGAATTCGATTCCTTGGTACGATGTTATTTAAATCATTTAACTATGGAGTATTGGTACTCCCAGTAAATGGACTTAAATCATGTTTTTGGGTTTTCTCCTTTCCAAATCGGTGGAACACTGATGGGTTGGTTATTGTGTTCTTGATGATTTTGATATTGAACGAGCCAAAAGTTTTTGAGATACTTGTTAAAGTAATTAATTGGAATAAAATGGATAATATTTGGAGGTAGGTCTTTATTCGACACTTTTTTTTTGTGTTGAATACAGAAAAAGAAGTACCCAAATCCAAATTTTATGAATTTTTCATTAATTACAGACAACTTTGATGAAATAATTCTTAAGCCAGTTATTCTATATGGATTATAGGATAGTTAGATGATCATTGGATCTCTAGAATATCAGATGAGGCGGTTAAGGGTTTTCTAGAAGGAAGAGCTGGTGGTATGGGACCTCAGTAATTTGGGAAAGAAAATTCTAGGACTGTAAAGATATGATGATCAAGGGTGTATTTTGTTACCAAGTCGCGATATGGGAAAAAGAAAATAATTGATCAAATGTGGGGTATTTTGGAAAATTTTGAGGTTTAATACAGATCCCAATGTGGTATCTCACTATTTACAAAATCAGAGGCCCTCAAATCTGTTTCTTGCTTTCTTAATTAATCCTTTACTTCTTAGTAATTTTTTGAATATAAGATATCAGACTGGTTTATATGATTCTTTCTAGCATGGAGTTATTCTTTTGAAAGACTGTTATGTCATATAAATTACTGTTGTGTCGTCTTTGTAGCATAATGTAGTGGGTTTCTTTCCTTGCCTAACCTGAATCCAAGATCTAGTCAATCTAGCATCAGAGAGACGAAGTTAGTTGTCACGCGTAGGTTCGTTCCCATGAGAGCGATAGTATAGTTCAGATTTCAACATGAATGGAGGATCTAAAACATCCATTAACACTAAGCATTAACACTACATCCATTAACCCTACTTCCATTAACCCTAAATCCACAACAATGATGGAAACTTACTCTTCTCTCTCTCCCTTTCTTTCTCACAAAAAGCATAAGAAATAGCAAACTCAATAATGATCAAATCCAACAATTAGCAAAAATCCAAAGAAAGCATGAGAAATGGATGAAAAGAGAGGAAGAGCAAGGATATTCATCATTCCATTTCTAAAGAGAACCAATCTGCTTTATTGAAATGAGGAAATGAACATGAGGAGCAACTCGAGTTGGTCCCTTTTTATAGTAGAGAGGAGGACCCTGGCCTCTGAATCCTATTGGTCCAGTCTTGCCTCTCTTTTTATTCAAATTTAAAAAAGTGTGGGAACCATCAAAATTAGAGGGAAACCCAACTTTATTCACTAACTTGACATTTAGGCCCTGCGACATTAAAAGTCCCGCAAAAGGCCTAAAGTCCTTTTATTAACTTTCTAATTAATCAAATAACCATGTGGTCATCGGGTTGGACTTACACACGCCGGGTGCCAAATCCCTCTCACTTATTAACTAGGGTTAGGGTTGCCTTGGGATCCGCAAACCCTCCAACAGTATCCTCCACCAAAACTGGTGGCGGTCCCACAACACCTGCAATATGTAGTTATTGGAGACTTTTATTGGCTTCGTGCCGAATCTTAATTAAATGATACTACACTTTCTCCATAAAGTCAAGGCGTGCAGTATTGAAATCCAAATTATGCAGCAGGAAACAACGGTGGGCTCCGGCAATCCACTTGGAAGTTGTCCATGAGGTGAAGCGGGATTCCCAAGAGCCTCACATCATAGCCGCACAAATACAGTCGAGCAATCGGTAGTTGATCTTTGATTTGCTCTGAGGCCATTGGCTTATTTGGATCAAATGCCAGGGTAGGAAGACAATCGTCCCATTTGGTTGCCACTGACGCCAACAGAGTTAGATCTTTTGCAAACATTGTCAATTGTCGCACCGTTGGATCCGGAGAGTGGACATACTCTCTCTGATATGCTTGTAAGGCCCGGTGGAAGTCCACTAAAATATTTCAGCTGTAAGGCTGGTGGATGATTGACCAATTGGGCGTATGGATGGTGATTTTATCCATAGCCAATCTCAAATCTTTTCATTTTTGTCTTTGCGGCATTGCCACGTAGTAAGAATCTACCCACGACTGGCGAGGGCTAGCGACGTAACTCCTAATTGATTCCGGAGTTTTCTCAAAAACCGTGATTCTCCATGCCGGCTGCTCTCCCAGTGCAGGTATTTTGTCCAATTCTTTGTCGACCTCGATCTCGGAGGTTTTAAATTTGAGAACCCATACACCATGCAAGGACTCATGTGGATGCTGCTTTAAGAAGGTCTGGATCTGTTCCTCGATGCTAATGGGCCTTCTGAATAAATGGCTTGTCCTCGATGAGGATGGATCCGCTTGTACTGCCGGTATAGTTGGCGGTTGATCTGTTAGATCTGGAGCTCCCCCCTGTCCATGCTCGAATCAACCTCTGTATCCATCTGTTCAGCTTCTTGGCGCGAAGGGGAGACCGGGACGGGGATTTGTGGTCCGGCTTCCAACACTTGAGCGACAATTTTTTCATAGGCGTTGATGGTCTCTTTTGCCTTTGCCAACTCGGTTGAAACTGCTCCTTTGAACCTATCAAAGCAGCCTTGGAATTTCTGAAGGGCCACTTTGTATGTTTCCACTTTCTTGAACAAATATGCAATCTCCGTCGGTGTGACCGGATGATCGAGTATTTGTGTTTGCAGATATGTATCACGCTCAAGGGTGGTCACATCCAATTCACCTTGAAGCCGTGTGCGATCTTGTTCGGCCATTTGTGATTGCCCCTTCAGCAGCTGCACCTGTTGCTTGGCATCTTGCACTACCTTATCTACCTGATCTTGTGCGGTTGTCAAGGCGTTATGCAGGGAGCTGATGTAGGTAAAAATTGAATTTTATCTTGTCAGAAACCTTCGCCCACCTCAATTTAGATAAATCAAGGGTGGATGTACAGTCTGAGAGCTCAGCGAAGGTTTCTGATACTGTATTGGCCAAATCTGTCCAAAACAGTGGTTTTCTAAGTCATTTTTCATAAAAATATTGTGCTTCCTTTTTCTTATGCTGATGACTTCCTGACTTTTGCTCGTCAGTCTTTCCTTATTTATTATTATTTTTTAAACTGTCTTTTTCCAAAAAAAAATCAAAAAAAGTCAACAAATTAATTATCGAAAACAAAAAATTAAAAACAAATAAAATAAAAAAATATATTGAGATCAGGCTTGTTGAACTGGCGGAGCAGGCTGCCGAAACTTGCATAATCGGCTGCCATTTATCGGAGTATCAAATCGTTTTCCATCCAAGTGCTCAAGAATTACTGCACCATAGTTCATGATTCCCTTCACTTTATGCGGACCTTTCCTAGTAAACTTCAACTTACCCTTGATCACCTTGGTTTTGTACATCAATGCAACATCAATGCAAGATCTCCTGCTTCCAGATCTTTCTTGTGCAATCGACGATCGTGCCATGCCTTGCGGTGGGCTTTCTCTGCTGCTAAGGCATGAACTGCCATCAATTGGGTTTCACATAATTTGTGCAACGCTTCATGACGAAGTTGTAAAGACTGATCATCATTTAATCGTTCCATTGCTGCTATGCATAAAGATGGGATTAAAAATTCAATTGGCATAACAGCATCTTGACCATAAATCAGTTGAAAAGGTACTTGATTTGTACTATTTTTGTAAGCGGTTCTGAATGCCCACAATGCTGCATACAGTTTATATTCCCAATCAGACCGATTCGCTTCAACTGTCTTTGTAATAATGATGCAGAGAATCTTATTGGAAGATTCAGCTTGGCCATTCCCTCTGGGATAATAGGGAGTACTAAATTTGTGTATAACAAAAAAATCTTCCAGTAAACACTTTATTGTTTGATTAACAAAGTGTGTACCCCGATCACTGACAATTTTGATCGGACATCCAAATTTGATTATAATATTTTCATATAGAAACTTGGCCGTAGATTTCGCATCAGCCACTTTGACAGCTTTGGCTTCAACCCACTTGGTCATATAATCAGTTGCGACGATAATGTATCGGGCCTGAGATCCTTGCGCATCGGGATGAATAGGACCAACATAATCCAGTCTCCATTTTTCAAACGGTGCTTGCGATAAAACCGGATGTAAGGGTTCATAATTCTATCGAGTAGGCCGTCGTGCTCGTTGGCAGACATCACATGTCTGAATAAAATTTTCTTGTGTCCTTATGAAGCATAGGCCACCAACAACCAGATTGCAAAAGTTTGCGAACAGTAATATCTGTAGAGAAGTGTCCTCCACCCATGCCATCATGTGAAAACATAATTAGATCTGGTACTTCATGTGGTAAAACACATCTTCGTAAAATATTATCTGATCCACGACGATACAATTGTCCAGCAATTAATTGATAAGGTTGAGCCTTATGAATCAATTGTCTTTTCTGTACTTTGTGAAAAACTCAGATCCAAAAGATGCTAAAGTTTCATAAAGATCTTGGCCATGGAAGTTATGCACATCTAGATTGAAAAAATGATAGAAATTGTGATGTTAAGCATACTAAACATCAACTAAACATCAAAATCTGATCATAAGCTTCCACAAACAGAAACTTGCTGTCCCTGTCCGTACTTCAGAGCCTACAACCTGCATTTCACACGTGTGAAGCCATAGCAACAAAGAAATCACAATTCTAGTGGCTAGAATGCAAGATATGAACAAAAAAGTGAGAGAGAAGAAGATGGACCTTCAAAGAGCATAACATTCATTCAATAGAATGAAAATGAGATGTGTACATACTCGTGGAGATGGCTATTTATAGCAGCCATAGTGCCTCTTGGCCACTTGTCTTATGATAGGCTAAAATTGGGGTCCAATAGGATTCACCCATATACCTAGAAATTTGGTCAAATAGGAATGCACCAAATTATGAGCCAATAGAAGAGCTCCACACTCGACCTCCTCTAATTAATGTGACCTCAAAAGTAGTGTACACATACTTTGGGCCTCTACATACATGTATGAACCTATCTCTAACTTTTATTTGGCCATAGGCCTACAAAATCTCAAGTTAGGAAAATACTACTAGTTGACAATTTTTCACACTCCCTCTTCAACTAGTTTTAGCATAGATTTAGAAAGTACACCAAGACTTGTTCTATGCTTGAAAAATAAGTCCTTTCCCAATGCTTTGGTAAAGATATCAGCCACACATTCCTTTGATGGGACATGTTCAAGCTTGATCTCTTTTGCCAACACTTGTTCTCTCACAAAATGGTAAGCCACCTCGATATGTTTGCTCCTTGCATGGAAAACCGGATTGCTTGCTAGACTTTGGGCTGAAAGGTTGTCACAAAAGATGATTGGACTCTCTGAAAAATCCAGCAAATGAAGCTCCATAATCATCCTCTTGATCCACACCATCTCCTTTGTGCATGATGTCAAAGCTTTGTACTCGGCCTCACTAGAAGAAAGTGATATAGTTGCTTGTTTCTTCGACATCCATGAGATAGCTCCATCACCTATGAAAATAGCATGTGCATTTATGGATTTTCTATCCATAAGGTCTCCTGCAAAATCTGAATCTGAAAAACCAAATAAGTTAGGTGATGAGCCTCTATAAACAATGCCAAAATCTTTTGTTCCCGAGATGTATCTCAAGATCCTCTTTCCTAGTTTCCAATGTTCTATGCTAGGATCTTGCATGAATTGGCTTAATTTACCAACACAATAAGATAAATCAGGTCTTGTGATGGTTAGATATATAAGAGAACCTATTAGCTTCCTATAGAGAGTAATGTCCTCGAAGGATCTTTCATTACCTCTTATAGTTAGCTTTACATGTGATTCCATAGGTGTATCAATAGGATTTGCATCTACCATATGAAATCTATTGAGAATAGAAATAGCATACTTCTCTTGTGAAATAAAAGTGATTTGAGAAGTTCTAATTACTTCTATTCCTAAGATATAGCTCAAAAGACCAAGATCATGCACTTCAAATTCCTTTTTTAGTGCTTTCTTGATATCTTCTATATCTTCCTTGTTCCCTCCACTTAAAATAATGTCATCCACATAAATTAGAAGGATTGTAACATCATTAGCACTAATTCTAAAGTAAAGTGAATGATCATACTCACTCATAGTGAAGTTTTGAGAAAGTAGAAAAGAGTTAAGCCTAGCATACCAACTCCTTGGTGCTTGCTTAAGACCATACAAACTTTTTTGTAGAAAACACACATGATTAGGCTTGCTATGAGAAACATAGCTCTCGGGTTGCTCCATGTAGACTTCCTCTTCAAGATCACCATTCAAGAAAGCATTAGAAATGTCTAATTGCCAAAGATCCCATCCATAAAGAGTTGCAAGGGAAATGATTACTCTTATGCTCACCATCTTTGCCACGGGTGCAAAGGTTTCCTCATAGTCAATGCCATGCTCTTGAGCATAACCTTTAGCCACCAACCTTGCCTTCAACTTGTTGATAGATCCATCTTGATTTGTCTTTACCTTGAAGATCCATTTGCATCCAATTGCACTTTTGCCCTTTGGAAGCTCCACCAATCTCCATGTGTTGTTCTTCATAAGTGCTTCAAACTCAAGATCCATTGCTTGGATCCATTCCTCTTCTTGCCTTGCTTCATCTACACATGAAGGTACATCAAAAGAAGTTAGGAAAGCATAGTTGGATCCATCCACCACTTGCTTACCTTTGCCATCATAAGTGAGCCTTGAGGGTTTCACTTTATGCCTTGGAGTTCTCCTTGGAATTTGACTTGAAGAGGCTTCTTCAACATCCACATCCAATGTGTCATCAACTCCATTGTCATCAAGCACATTAGTTGCAACAACACCATCATCACTTGAAACAACTTTTGGAATGTTACCTTCATCAAAAATGACATCCCTACTTGTGAACACTTTCTTGATTGAAGGAACATAAATCCTATATGCTTTGCTTACTTCACTATAACCAACAAAAATGCCCTTTCTTGAAGATGGATCCTCCTTAGTTCTATCATCAAGAGTAATGTTGAAGTAGCAAATGCATCCAAAAGTTCTTAGAAACTTGACATTAGGCTTCGTACCAAACAAAGCTTCAAAAGGGGTTTTTCCTTCCAATACAACACTTGGCCATCTATTGCATAGGAAATTTGCACACAACAAAGCATCACTCCAAAAAGGTTTAGGAAGATTAGCATTCAATCTCATTGCCTTTGCACTCTCACACAAGGTTCTATTCTTCCTCTCGGCCACTCCATTTTGTTGTGGTGTTCTTGGACATGTGTACTCCCTCTTGATCCCATGCTCATCGCAAAAGGCTTTGAATTTGTTAGAAATGTATTCACCACCATTGTCGCTCCTCAAGCATTTGATTTTGGTTGTAAATTGAGTCTCAATAGCAACTTTGAACTTGACAAACACATCAAACACCTCATCCTTGCTCTTTAGTAGATAAACCCAACAAAATCTACTAAAATCATCAATGAAAGTTACATACATCTTAGCACCTCCATTGCTAATTGTAGTAACACCATGAATATCCGAATGCAAGAGAGAAAAAGGCATCTTAGATCTAGATATAGATCTAGTATATGGCAATCTATGTGATTTAGACAAAGCACATTCTTCACAAACATGATTCAAGCAAGTAAGAGACTTGGGAAGTCCCCTTACTACCTCCTTTTTGGCTATTACCTCCAAGGCCTTGTAGTTGAGATGTCCCATCCTTTTATGCCATACCTCTTGAATTGACATTTGTTCATTTGCCATGCATCCAACTTGGTTAGCAACAACACATGCATCAAGCTTGAACAATTTCCCTTGCCTTTTCCCTTTTGCAATGATACTACACCCCTTTTTGATCAAGCAAGCATCACCATCAAACTCAACTTTGAATCCTTTGTCAAGCATTTGGCTTACACTAAGTAAGTTCTTGGTAATGGATGGAATGAGCAAAACATCTTTCAATTCTATATTCCTATTTGTAGAAAGTGAAATAGGAATTGTGCCAATCCCCTTGATTGCACACTCACCATCATTTGCGGTATAGATTACCTTCCTATCACCATCAAATGCCATTAAAGATGAAAAATACTCTTTATGATATGTCATATGAGAAGTGGCTCCACTATCAATCCACCAAGGATCAATGTCTCCATGATTAGCCAACAAGCAAGATGACATAACAAAAGCATCATTTGAAAGAAGCTCATCCCCACCCTCATCAATAGTTAGATTGGTTTGCTTTTCCCCTTGATCCCTCTTTTTCTTAAAACAATCACTAGCAAAATGCCCTTTGACTCCACAATAGAAACATTTTAGCTTAGATCTATCCTTCTTTTTGCCAAAAGTAGAGTGCTCACCTTGGTCTTGCCCTTTAGACCAATTGCTTTTACCTTTGCCCTTGAACTTGCCTTTAGAGAACATTGCCTCCTCTTCTCCTCCTTGAGATGTAGAAGATGCTCCCACTCTTGCTTGCAACCTGAATTCTTCAGCCAACAAGACCTCTTGCAAGTCTCCAACACTTGGTAAACATTTTTGGATAGCATAACTTTGAACAAGATTAGCATGATCATCCAACAAGCCATTGAGAATCACTTGAACAAGCTCCTCATTATTTATGCCATCATTAATGCATGCTAACTCATCATTCAATGCTTTAACTCTCAAAACAAAAGCATGTCCATTCTCACTCTTCTTTTGCATACAAGAAAAGATTTGCCTTCTTAAAGTCAACACTCTAGAAGTAGACTTGGATTCATAAACCTTCTTCAAGGCTTCCCAAGCTTCACTAGATGATGTGCACTTACCAACCTCTTTGATAAGCTCATTTGTCACATTCATCTTGATCATGTGAAGGGCTTTCTTTGCCCTCTTGTCATACCTCAATTGTTCTTGAGGTGCCAAAGGTCTCTCCTCCACACCTACAACAATATCCATCAACTCATTCATCTCAAGCAAAGACTCCATCCTTACTTTCCAAGTAGAATAGTTGAGGGAGGTAAGCCTATCATTGCTTTCCAACATGTAGCCTCCATTTGTAGCCATGTTGCAATGATTGATCTCTGATCTTTGACCTGTTCCAATGCACTAAGCACTCTCTTGAATCAACAAATGAAACACAAGAAGAAATCACAAAGATTTGGAACCTAAAACCTTACTTTTTCTCTCTTTTCCTCACTTTTTCCTTAATTTTAGCCACTAGTTTTATGATTTCTTGATCAAACCAAGACCAAACCTCAATATACTTGCTTTTCCCTCACTCCTAAGATTGAAATACACTCTTGAATCATTCAGCAAACTGAAAATCAGAGGGTTACATCAATTTTGAAGTTTTTGACATGAAGAAGCAAGAAATTGAATCAAAAAACTATATGCTAGAATGGAAAACTAATAGGATCTTGTTGGATCTTGCATCTCCCTCTTTCCAAAACAATTTTTGTCTCCTTATTCTGATAAGTACAGAGGGAATTCGCCCTACTTCAATTGAAATGCATACAAATGATGTTTTGATCACAAAGATCCAATTTCTACACATAAATCAACAAGATTTTTAGCTAGAAACTTGATTGGAATGCTACAAAAGCAAACTCGCCCACAAATCTCTTCTAAATCTGGCAAAACCTGCACATTTGGCCGCCTAATGCTCTGATACCATGTGAAAAACTCAGATCCAAAAGATGCTAAAGTTTCATAAAGATCTTGGCCATGGAAGTTATGCACATCTAGATTGAAAAAATGATAGAAATTGTGATGTTAAGCATACTAAACATCAACTAAACATCAAAATCTGATCATAAGCTTCCACAAACAGAAACTTGCTGTCCCTGTCCGTACTTCAGAGCCTACAACCTGCATTTCACACGTGTGAAGCCATAGCAACAAAGAAATCACAATTCTAGTGGCTAGAATGCAAGATATGAACAAAAAAGTGAGAGAGAAGAAGATGGACCTTCAAAGAGCATAACATTCATTCAATAGAATGAAAATGAGATGTGTACATACTCGTGGAGATGGCTATTTATAGCAGCCATAGTGCCTCTTGGCCACTTGTCTTATGATAGGCTAAAATTGGGGTCCAATAGGATTCACCCATATACCTAGAAATTTGGTCAAATAGGAATGCACCAAATTATGAGCCAATAGAAGAGCTCCACACTCGACCTCCTCTAATTAATGTGACCTCAAAAGTAGTGTACACATACTTTGGGCCTCTACATACATGTATGAACCTATCTCTAACTTTTATTTGGCCATAGGCCTACAAAATCTCAAGTTAGGAAAATACTACTAGTTGACAATTTTTCACACTTTTGTCAAAGAGTCATTCGATTGTCCTAGCATCATGTACTCAACAATATCTGCCGCCCACTCAGGTACTGCTTCAACATAGAACAACGCAGCATCTGGCAGTTCATCATCCACTTCAATATTAACTAGTGCGGATTCAATTCGCGAAACGTGATCGGCTAGATAATCTTGATTCTCCTTCTTGACCACAATTCGAAAGTCAAATTCATTCAATAATAATAACCATCTTGTAATACGTCCAGTATTACACGTCTTATTTACCAAGTAAAGTAATGGTTGATGATCCGTATAAAATGCAAAGTGCGTTTCCATGAAGTAGTGACGTTCTGTTGTTGAATAATTCTTCTCTGGATCTGTAAGTTGTTTGCTTGCAAATCGTATAGGATAATCCTTGTTGTAGTCACCTGGCTGCGTCAAAACTGATCCAATGGCATATTTTGAGGCATCCATATGAACATGAAATTCTAATGTTTAATCTGGAGAACGCAGTATTGGTGCTGAAGATAATGCTTTTTTTAACTTTTCAAAGGCTTCTAACGCCTCTATTGTCCAAATAAGAACAATAGTTAATTTGTATATAGGTCGTGCTAAAGCCGCAAAGAAGATAATAAAAATTCGATAGTAGTTCGCATGACCCATAAACACATAAACTCCTCGAATTGTTGCTGGCGGTGGCAATTTCACAATGACTTTGATCTTAGAATAATCGGCAGCAATACCATGTCTTGATATCACATGTCCAAGCACCACTCCGTGAGAAACCCATATCTGGCATTTTTCTGGATTTAGAGAAATCTGATATTTGCGACATCTTTCAAAGACTTTCGCCAATCGATCCAGGTGGTCTGTAACTGTACTATGAACTCCTAAGTCATCCAAGTAAATTTCAAGGAATTTTTGCAGATAATCTTTAAAGGCAAATTGCATTACTCTTTGGAATGAACCTGGTGCATTATAGAGTCCAAACAACATTACTTTGTAAGCATAGGTGTCCCTGGGTGTTGCAAAAGCAGTTTTGTGGTGATTGGCAGGTGCAATCTTAACCTGATTGTAGCCACTAAATCCATCTAGGAAACTATAAGCTTCCGCTCTAGCAAGGCGATCCAAAATGCTTTCAGTAAAAGGTAACGGAAAGTGATCCTTCTGTGTCACTTTATTCAATGCTTTGAGATTCACACAGATTTGCAATTTTCCATTTTTCTTAGGAACAATGACAATCGGTGAAATCCATTCGGTATGCTCGATCTCATAAATGAAATCAGCGTCAAGCAATCTCTGAAGTTCTTTCTTATCAGATCTGCCACATTAGGATTATAGCAATAGAACTTTGTAATCTTTGGTACTGCATCAGGTACTAAAGGTATGGTATGTTCAATGACTGATGTCGGAATACCCTTCAAATCTTGATAAGTCCATGCAAAACAATCTTGATACTTAATAAGTAGCAAACGGAGTGCTTGATACTGTTCAGGAGTAAGTTGTGATCCTACTTGTACAATCTTTTTCGATTCTCTTGGTTCTGCAAGATTCATTGGCTGCGTCCTAGCTGGGCCATCGTAAACCTCTTTAGATTCTGACATGTGTTCTTCAGGTTCACGACGTGCTTTAGGTAACATGATAACCACATCATCCAGTGTAAAACGTTTGAAATGATCTGGCATATCATGCTGGACTACATTTGCTTGTTCCGCTCTGTTTCCAGGGTCGAATAATTTCTGTTCGCGAATATTTTGCAACAGTCTGCCTCTTCATTACAGCTCCGTGTTTCGCAAATTATTCGCGACACTTGTCTCTTCGCGACATTTTTGTGTTTTGCGAATTGTTCGCGACAGATGACAACTTTGGACTTGTCTTGGATCTTCGTTTAGTCTTCTTAGCAGGAATTGATCGTGGAGGTGATGACTTTCGGGATGATAAATCTTTCTTCACAGGTGAAGACTTCCTAGACGATGATGTCTTGTTGGAGATCTGACTTGAAGAATCATTCTTGACTTTTCCTTTGCCTTTATCCAATAGAGGTGGCACTTTTTTTAAATTGATCTTTTGAGGGGGATTTTCCCATTTCAGGACCGTATTATAATGTCGCTTTGCTTGTTTCTTTGTCATCAAACTTGTGATCCTATCTCCCTTCAATATAACTGCTTTGGGCGATTTGATTGTTGGTTCATCAGGAACATGACACACTCCAAATCTGGTCGGATCCATATGATGTAGAATCTGTTTATCCGTAAGTTCTGCATTACCATCATAAGCTAAGGCATGGCTCATTGGTATGAGATCATCCTCAATTGGATCTGGTATAGGTTCCGTTGATATCCAGGCTACATTCAGCACATTTAGTGGAAACGTGATTGGCGTATCCAAAGTTCGATCTAACAAGGAAATCTTGCTCATCTCTGATTGAATATCTTGTTGACACATATATCCTGCTGTACAATCAATTGTTGCAAGAGCTTCATTCAATGGACAGTATCCATTTGAGAATCATAGTGAACTCCCAATTTTTTCTTTGGTCGATCACAAGTGTGATCTGTTGTTGATGAATTGTCATCTGCTTTTTGAACCACTGGCTTGATAGTCCAAGTCGTAGAATTAATTTTAACTGCACGTTCATGATTTTCAAAAGTGATTTTGTCGGTACCCCAGTTATGAATTACTTGCGCAACTCGTAACCATGGACGTCCTAAGAGAACTCGGTAAACATTTGGTGCTTCTGGTAAGTCCATCATGACGAAAACAATGACGAACTGTACTCCTGCAATACTGACAGGTATATATTTCACCATTCCTCGTGGATGAACCATTGTTTGATCAGCTAGCTTAATAGCAAAACTAGCAGGCTTAATCTTTGTAAGGCCCCATTTTGTACATAGCTTTGTAGAAATCAGGTTAACTCCTGAACCGCCGTTTATCACAGCTGCTTCTTTAGAAAATTGTCTATGTTGTATCAGTAGAGTGATATTCTTTTGTTCACTTTTCCAAGCGGCTCCAACATGGAGTACATCGTTAGATTTTTCAAATCCAGCACAAAAAAATGGCTCCTGATGGTCTTCTGATTCTTCTTGAACTAACTTTTGCACTAAGATTTCTTTTGCTTTTGGCACCAACTTTAGGAGCTCTCTCAATGAAATATTGATCTTGCTAGACAAAATATTCATGAGTAATTCTGTATGCGGTGCTTCCGGTTCAGTCATCTTGAAGGGTTCTTCGTGATGATGTAATTGATCATTCATATCCGTACGTAAATTTCTTGGAGACTGCAATGGTGAAGACCGAACTTCAGCTATTACTTTAGCAGCTTCAAGTTCCTCTTCTTCTTGCAGATGTTTAATCCACTGTCTCATGTCCTGATATCTTTGTCTTTTTGCATTAAGATTTGGATAGACTTTCGATGCTGTTGATGTATCGTTCAATGGTATAGAATCAGCAGGTATTGAATCCACTACTGGTTCTTTTTGCTTTTGTGCTCTGGTGACCACCATCAAGGGTGCACTTGGTTTATTATGAGCTACCGATCCTTGCTTGATTTTTATCAAATTAACAGGTGCTGTAGCTGGTGGTGGCTTCGGTCTTGTTGGACAGTCTTTATAGCAATGCCCATATCCACAATCACGATAGAATGGTACAAATTTTTCTTTATTTGAGCATTCTGCAACTCTGTGATTTTCTCCACATGCAAAGCATCCAAGTGGTGCTCTGGCCCAATTTCTTGAGGCTTGTTGTTGAGCGGCAGCATAAATGGCATACGGTTCTGAAGATCCACCTTCCTGATCATTACCATAGCTCCATTGCTTAGCACTTTTGTAAGGTTCTGGTTCCATCAAATTGGCAGGGGGAGTGGAGTGTTTTGGTGGGGCAGGCAAAGCTAGACGTTCCCGGTATCCAAAAGTAGATTGTCGTAGTCTTGCTGCTGGATTGCCTCCATACTGTGATCTCGATATCCCATGTGGGCATACCGTTGCTGAATTATCCGAGGGTTGCAAAATGCAGTCTCATGGTCAGGTGAATTACACAGATGGAAAACACTGATTTCCATTCGTTTTTTCAATTGAGGACACTCGTTCACTGTGTGATTTCCCATACAAATAGAACACCAGACATTTTCCCTGGTAGGAAAAGTCTTTGCAAACTTCTCAAGTTCCTTGTTCTCTTCTCCGTGGAAATTTTCCAATGCTTTGATCTTCTCATCAAATTGCAACTGCAACTTTTCCATCTGTTTCTGCTGGGTCTTCCCAAGTTTCTTGAACTCATTGAGCATCATTTCTACAGTAGCATTAACATTCGTTGATGCAATAGTGGTGGATGTCGTAGTAGT
This sequence comes from Diphasiastrum complanatum, assembly GCA_029204225.1. NCBI lineage: Eukaryota > Viridiplantae > Streptophyta > Lycopodiopsida > Lycopodiales > Lycopodiaceae > Diphasiastrum > Diphasiastrum complanatum. The sequence goes on from CM055093.1 coordinate 49,809,742, forward strand.
CTGCCTTGTTGTATAAGGCAACATACTGACATTCGGCTCATCATCTGAATCTTCATCCTCCTCCCGAATTGCATCGTCCATCGCATTTTGCAAAAGTGCATACTCATTATGGCGTTTTACCTCACGTCTGATCCGTTTAGGTAGACCTGACAAAAATCACATAATCATGGCATTTTCATTAATCAGCTCAGGCTCACATTCAGATCTAAGACGTTTCACCCTTTCGATGTAATCTCGAACCATTTCCCGCTTTCCCATTTTAATTTTACTTAAAAGTAGGAAAGGGTCTTCCATAAACTTCCACGGTTTAACCGTGTGATAAGGGCTTGTTTAACAATCTCCCAATCTTTATGCTCAGTTTCATCTTGGTTATAGTACCAATCTTGTGCTGCACCTATTAAGGCCATAGGAAACAACTTAAGTTTATCTTGAGGATAAATCTCACCATAGACCTCACAGGATTTAGCATAGATCTAAAGAAATCTAATCGGATTTGTTAATCCATTATATTTGGGTAAATCCAATCGGGGTGCTCTTCTAAAATAATTGGATTGACCTCCTGTGGAGCACCTCAAGGAGCAGCTCCAGGGGCAGCCATCTTACAAAATTTAGATCAAATCGATAATGTGATTGAATATAGATTTTTCCAAAAAACTATCTCAGATTAGATCTGCTAGCTCTATTCCACTTTTCAAGAATCTGATTCTATATGATGAAAACCGACCCAAAATTCGATCAATCGATACTTCTCAAAAATGGTAAATCTCTCAGAGTCTAATTCTAAATATATCAGATTTGATCCAAATTTTGACAGTGACTTGATCTGAAAAATCAAAAACTAGAAATAGGACTGGCGAAGGTTGTCTCGGCGAAGGTTCAACAATGTTATTTTGGGATAAAAACTCTCTGAACACTTTTCTGGCAATTTCTTGGGAAATAACCTTCGCCGACTTCTCAGATGAAAGATTTGACACAAATAAAATTATGGACAACCGGATGAAGGTTTCTGACACAAGAAAATACAGTTTTTGTAATCTGACGAGGGTAAAAATCAGGATTTTTTGTGTTCTGACCAAGATGAATCTTTGCCGAACTTGAAATTAGTATTTTTCTATAAATAGAATGTTCTGAAAACTCGATGAAGGTTCTGGCAAAGGATCAAGAGTAATACTGGTAATTTTGCAAAAAAATGACTTTTTTGACAAAAATATGACAATATGACAACTGATCCTCTGAAAACCTTTCTATTTTTGCCAACTTGGCAGTAGATAGATTTGAACCACATCTAAGCATAGTGAATTGGGCAAAGGTTCTTTTTCTGTATTCTTTAGGGTTTTAATAATTTTTGATTTTTTTGGTGGTTTTTCTGATGTTTCTAGAAATTTGCTGGGAATTAATCTTCGCCCTTCAAAACGAAGGTTTTGTAAACAAAACCAAAGGTATCTGCAACTGGGCGAAGGTTTCCTGAAAGAGGGTAAAAAGTTCTGAGCTTTTTGACAAATTTGGTAGATTTGACCGATTTTTGTTATTTTCTCTGATATCTCAGATCCAAATGGATCTTAAGATTGGTGATCTGAATAGCTTTTCCTATTTAATAAGCAGACTAGATTTCAAACAAGCAAATCCACTCAAATCAAGCAAAATCAATCCCAAAGTAACCCTAAAATGAAAATTTAACACTATTCATGCTACGACAAGATGCCTAATGCAAGCTAACCATTAGCCAAACATGCTGCAAACTGAAAGAACTGGCGTAGCTCCCCGACAACGGCGCCAAAATTGTAGTGGGTTTCTTTCCTTGCCTAACTTGAATCCAAGATCTAGTCAATCTAGCATCAAAGAGACGGAGTTAGTTGTCACGCATAGGTTCGTTCCCATGAGAGCGATAGTATAGTTCAGATTTCAACATGAATGGAGGATCTAACACTAACATCCATTAACACTACTTCCATTAACCCTAAATCCACAACAATGATACTTACTCTTCTCTCTCTCCCTCCCTCTCACAAAAAACATAAGAAATAGCAATCCTAATAATAATCGAATCCAACAATTAGCAAAAATCCAAAGAAAGCATGAGAAATGGAAGAATAGAGAGGAAGAACAAGGACATTCATCAATCCATTTCTAAAGGCAACCAATCTGCTTTATTGAAATGAGAAAATGAACATGAGAAGCAACTCGAGTTGGTCCCTTTTTATAATAGAGAGGAGGACCACGGCCTCTGAATCCTATTGGTCAAGTCTTGCCTCTCTTTTTATTCAAATTTAAAAAAGTGTGAGAACCATCAAAATTAGAGGGAAACCCAACTTTATTCACTAACTTGACATTTAGGCCCTGCGACATTAAAAGTCCCACAAAAGGCCTAAAGTCCTTTTATTAACTTTCTAATTAATCAAATAACTATGTAGTCATCGGGTTAGACTTACACACGTAGGGTGCCAAATCCCTCTCACTTATTAACTAGGGTTAGGGTTATCCGCCTTGTTTGATAGTTCTCTCTAGAGTGTGGATTGATATTCCAACACAAAAAACTAGACAACAAATCTTGATCTAGATTAGCGATTTGACACACGACAAGTATTGATAATCAATAAACAAGATCATAGACCCAAATCCGAGTCCACACGTGTGAAGACCAGGCTGTAGTATGGACTTATAGTAGAGATTGAAGTGCTTGAAGTAGTGGTTTCATTTGGTTCACAATATCAATGTACATGTAGAGCTCAAACTCGAGATTGCCAATGTCTCCCAAAAATAATCCAACTCCTCACTATGGAGAGAGGGAATACATAGTAAAACTCACTTCCTTTGCTAAGTTAGGCGAAAATCCATCATATAATAAGAAAGTAGACTCAATTTTCTTGTCCTAAAATGAAACCCTAGCCTAAATCCTAGAGTCATGCTTGGTAGGTGCATGGTTGGTATAGCTATCAAGTGTATTTTCCTTGGATATGATGAGAAGGCCAAGGCATACAAGATGTATGACACAAATGCACAGAAGCTTGTGATTTCTAGGAATGCTACACTTGACAAGATGGGCCGAGGTGAACAATTTGAAGTAATCACTGAACCTTTTGATGACGGAGCAAAAGTATAGGTCAAGAAGGAAGTGGATTTTGATACAAAAAATCCAATGGATAAAGTCAAGCCTAATGCTGAAATTCCCAAGAGAGTACTTAAATGGTACTTATCAATCATAGATGACACAAAGAAAGGAGATACTCTCGGATCTAGTGAGCAGGGAGAGCTTAGACGATGAAGTAGAAATCGAAAACCTCCTACAAGATTAGAGATAAATCTAGCCCTAATGGGCTCTATACTCAAGGCTCAAAAACCAAAAACTTTTGATGAATCAAAGGAGCGCAAGGAGTGGCGTGCAGCTATGGAAAGAAAAATGGAAGCCATATCTAAAAATAGGACGTGGAATTTGGTTGAGCTACCTGATGGTAAGAAGCCTATCACTTGCAAATGGATCTATAAGATCAAATATGGAACGGATGAGCAACTCAACGAGTACAAAGCATGGTTGGTTGTGAGAGAATTTGAGCAGCAAGAAGGTATTGATTTTGAGAAAACCTTCGCACCCGTAGCTAAGATGGTGACTATACGTTCTATCATTACTATTTCTGCTTTCTATGGTTGGAAGATCCAACAAATGGATGCTAAATTTGCTTTTCTTAATGGAGTGCTAGATGAAGAAGTGTACTTAGTACAACCTCAAGGACTTGTTGAGCCAGAGAGAGCTCAACAAAGTCATTTATGGATTGAAGCAAGCACCACGGGCGTGGTACTCTTGCATCAGATGAACACTTCAAGCGAAGGGGAATGGTAAAGAGTGATGTTGATCCTAATCTTTACATTCTAGAGCAAGGTTCAGATATAGTGTTCATTGTCTTGTACATGGATGATTTGATTATTACAGAAAGTAATGAGAGGTTAATTGATGAAATCAAATCAGATCTTTCCCATGCTTTTGACATGAGTGATCTAGGATTGATGCACTACTATTTTGGCATTAAAGTATGGCAAAAGAAAGACGTTGTCTTTCTTACACATAACAAATATGCACAAGATTTGCTTTATAAGTTCAATATGTAGGATTGTAAGCCTTTGAGTACACCTATGGATGTCAACACAAAGCTTACTACATATGATGAATCTGAGAAAATGAGTGCTTATTTTTACAGGCAGCTGGTGGGTAGTTTGATTTATTTGACAGACGCGCACCCTGATATTTCTTATGTTGTTGGTGTTGTTACTCAATTTATGCAAGATCCTAGTCAAGCACACTAGAAGTCTGCTAAATGTATTCTCAGATGCATTCGAGGGACATTAAATTTTGGTTTGAAGTATGATCAGTCTAAAGTGCCAATGTTGGTAGCTTACACAGATGCCGATTGGACAAGTAACATTGATGACAGAAGATCTACCAGTGGTCATACATTCAGTTATGGTACCTCTACGCTGTAACATTTCTTGCATATCCGCAAGGAAATCAGCTGCGGCTTGCACCCGTAGGTTTTTCATGCCAACGCTAATTGGTGATCGAGGTTGAAAACCATATATAAGCATGAAAGGACTGAATCCGGTCACTGAATGTTGTGCACTAGTATATGCAATTTTCACCAGTAAAAGACACTGTTCTCAATCAGACTGTTGATGGCCCACATATGCTCAAAGCATATCCTCCATCGTCTGACTGGTCCTTTTCGTTTGACTGTCTGATTTCGAATGATCTGTAGAACTCATACTTAAAGTTGTTTCCAACTTTTCAAATACTACTTGCCAAAAATTCTCAGTGAATTTTGGGTCACGGTCACTGACAATATCACCAGGCAGCTTGTACAGTCGAAAAAGCTTCTCAACAAATAGTTGAGCTAGTTCTAAAGCTTTAACAGTAGTTTTCTTTGGGATAAACTGAACAAACTTTGTAAGTCTGTCAACAATGACCCAAACCGAATCGTGGCCCTTCCTTGTACGTGGAAGCCTGCCCACAAAATCCGTAAATATGCTTTCTCACTTTTCGGTATCTAAAGGATGTAATAGGCCACTACATTTTAGCCTCTCTGCTTTATTTAATTGGCAATTAGTACATTTAAGTACATGGGCCTCTACCTGACTTTTCATCTTAGGCCACCAAAATTGCCTTCGAACTAAGCCAAGTGTTCTTTGTGTACCCGGATGTCCTGTGCATGGACTATCATGACACTCGTGCAAGATTTGGGCCCTTTAAAGTGTCATTCTTTGGAACACACACCTTTCCTTTACGAAACATAATCCTGTTTCAAATTAGAAAATCCGTTTCAGTCTTTCCCTGATTCGAGGAATCTTGCAAACTTGAATCGACCCCTGAAAGTACTTGCTGCCAATACTTTCCAAAAAAGAGATCAAACTCATATAGTCCTTGAAGAGACTGAAACAACCCCGATCCTATAATAGTAATACACAACTGATTAATAACCGGTAACTGACTCAAAGCATCCGCTAGAGTATTTTGACTTCCTTTACAATAACGTATAGAAAAGTCAAATATTTGCATCAACTCAACCCATTTACAGATTTAAAGAGGCCCAAATCAGCTCAACCCATTAAATCCGAACTAGAAAATCTTTAAGATTTGGGCCCTTTTAAATCTGTAGCATCACATAAATATCGAAGAGTCTGATGATCCGTCAAAACTTCAAATCTGGCTCCATACAAATAATGTCGTCAAATTTTCAAGGAATGAACAATTGCAAATAGTTCTTTCTCATAGGTACAATACCTAGACTGAGCAGGATTGAGTTTCTTGCTTTCATAAGCCACAGGATGTCCATCCTGCATCAAAACAGCTCCAATAGCATAATCACTTGCATCGGTCCTAATCACAAAAGCCTTATTAGGATTGCCAATGATTAGTATTGATGCTGAAGTGACACTTTTCTTAAGCAACTCAACACAATTATTCATATCCTCCATCCACACCACTTGTGAACTCTTAGCTCTCCGACTTAGCTTCTTATAGCCTTTCAAGGCCTGGGTAAGGGGAAATGCCAATTGAGCAAATTGGGGAATATGCCGATGGGAAAATCCTACAAACCCCAACAAAGACTTGATTTCCTGAACTGTGGTGAAAATAGACCAATCAATAACCCTCTGGATACGATCCGCCTCAATCTCCAATCCCCGTTCAGAAATCGTATGCACCAAGTCGGACAATCCCTTAGCAAAAAAGTCACACTTAGACTTCTTGGCAAAGAGATCTTCCTTTCTTAGGATGTCCAAGACAATCCTAATATGCTCTTTATGTTCCGCCAAAGTCTTACTGAACACTAGGGTATCATCTAAGAATACCACTATGAATCTTCCCAAATATGGCCTGAACAAATTGTTCATCTATTGGAAAGTTGTCGGTGCATTGGTCAAACCAAAAGGCAACACCAAAAATTTGTAGTGACCAAAGCGAGTTCAAAACCCGGTTTTTGGTATATCTTCTGCCTTAATGCGTATCTGATGGTAATCCGATCTTAGATCTATATTGGTAAAGTACCCAGCACCACCAAGATAGTCTATTAGGCGGCAATGGATATCTATTCTTAACGGTTACTTTGTTTAATTTCTTATAGTCGACACAAAACCTTATAATCCCATCCTTCTTGGCAACTAGAACCACTGGTGATGCCCAAGGAGAATTACTAGGTTGTACCCACTCCTTTTTCAGGTAATCATGTAAATGCCTACTTCCTCGGCCTCTTCCGATGCACTCATCCTATAAGGATGCTGGAATTGCTCCAGGTATCAGGTCAATTTTATGATCAGCTATCTTTTCTGGTGGTAAACCTACAAGAAGGTCTAAAAAAACATCATTCAATTCCAGCCTAAGTTCATTATAGGCTTCAAATTCTATAGTGTTCTCACTGGGTATATTCATGGCATTTATGTTAAATTCTTCATCATTGCAGCAAATGATATCATTATGAAAACATAAATAAATCTTAAAATCAGAATTCTTCATAATAGAATTAAGTTCCTGTTTAGAATAAGGGTTAACATTTTTAGTGTCAACACTTAAACTAGCCATGATCTTAATCAAAGAATTCTCATGCATAAAAGATAAAGATTTTTCAAAAAATCAATTCTCAATAACTAGTTCTTATCAAAATGCCATTGTTTCCTAAGAACAATATCTACATTAGCTAATGCAACAACAAGGAATTCTAGCTGTTCAAAATAATCCTGAATGTACAATTCTACATTAGGAACAACAAAATCCATCAAATCGGCATCACTTCCCAATGCCAATTGCCCTTTGCAACTAAGTCATCTCACCAAACTAAGGCTCTTCCTTCAAAAAACATGGTGACAGTGGATAACTTTTCAGATTCAGGGAATTGGTTCATGGAAAAGTATTTGTTCAAACATTTTAGCCAAGAACTTACCACTTGTAAGTTCTTATCTTTCTTCTCCCCCTTAAACACTTTTACGGGAGGTGGAACTACATGCTTCTTCTGATTGGCGTTACTCTAAGTCTTGGTCTCTTGATTAGTTTCAAGAAGCTACTTATTAGTGGCTTGAATTTGTTGGTATAAAAATTCAAGAGCTTGTGCCACAATGGATGGGTTTTATAGATCAAATGTTGAAGCTAATATGCAAATACAACAACAAGTGCTCAGATTAGAATGATAGAAATGCTTCAATACTTACATCCAATGCAAAACTGGCTTAAGTTCCAATGTTCTAGACTTAGGCTTAGAACTAAATAACTTTAAGCCATTACAATATGGCGTAAAGGTCTAAACTTAGATAATCCAGTTGTAGGCTTAAGTCTATATCCTTTTCAAGATGGCTCGAATATTTCTTGGAATATCAGCCTACAACCCGGCCTCCAGTAGGCATTGTAATTCTTCTTCAATCTTGGCTTGGTAAATGGGATTACATCTATAGGGACAGCTAGCTACCTGAGTAGCATCGGGTTTCAAGGGTATGGGATGTATGACTACCATGGGACTCACACCTTTCATGTCCTTGTATGACCATGCAAAAACATGTCGATACCTTTGAAGTAGTTTCTCTAGTGCTCTATGCTGCTCTTGATTAAGGTGAGCTCTAGTATGGACAATTTTGTCCTCCTCTTTGTCAAGGTTTTTCAAATTTAGCATGACAATTTGGGCTGGTCCATCAAAGGGGGCATCTCCCTGTGGTTCGCATTGGGCTTAAATGAATAGTGACATCCTCAATCGTATCGTTCTTGAAGTATTGCGGCGTATCAGGCCTGGCCTTCTGGTGCATAAGGCACTTTAGGCTTGATTTTCCTCTCGGACTTGGATGTGGAAGGTTTGGTAGCTAATGGTGGAGATGCTTGCCTAGAAGGTACATCGTCATGCACCTGCGTCCAATCCTTGGGTGGTTCTATTACGATGGGACGTTTCATTTTTTCTTTCATAGCCATTTTTCTCTTCAGAGTGTTAGTGAAAAATGATGATTCATGGATGTCCCACTCTAAGGTAGGTTTTTTGACATGGTAAGTCTTAATAGGCTCAGTCTTGACCTTGCTTATTGTTGCTAATGGCGATAATGGTCTAAGGGATGTACCTCATGCCGAAAAAAATTATCTAACTCAAAAAGTGACTCTGATTCATGGATGTCCCACTCTATGGTAGGTTTTTTGACACGGTAAGTCTTAATAGGCTTAGTCTTGACCCTGCTTACTGTTGCTAATGGCGATAATGATTTAAGAGATTCCGGGATAAGACGTTATGGAAGCGCTCCCATGTAGTCTAATATAGCCATGTCAGAAATTTCCTTGAGGTCATGGAGTGGATAGGATTGTAAGATGCTTTCTTTGTCTACATACAGTGAAACTGATTCATTAGTCGGTAGCCAAGCAACGTTTAACAACTCATCATTGTGCGGGAAAATATCAATAAGTCGGGCATTAAAGATGGGAGTATCCAAAGTGATTGATGGTTCATTTGTCCCTTTTTCATTATCTGTGCTACTAGTATTTAAAGCACAGATTCTACGTTGACACAATCAATCGTTGCTAAACTGTGACTCCAGTTGATGATATCAGTAGGCTGTGTGTAGTGCCCCATTTCTTGAGTTTCACGGTATGGCTCCAATAGAGATTCGGTAGTGGATGATCCATCATCCATTATGCATGCAGGCTTGATTTTTCCTATGCAATCAATGGTCATAGACTGGTCTCGATTACTAAACGTGAATCATCCTTTATTCCAGTGGTGTACTACGCGGGCAATAGAAAGCCACGGGCGACGGAGCAAGAGTTCGTTAGAGTAGGTGTTATTGTTTGAAATATCCAAAACAACCAGATCAATTGTAAATTTCAATCTGACAATTTTGACCAATACACTTGGTATCACACCTTGTGGTGGAACAACACTTTGATTGACCATTCAGAGTTGATAATTTGGCCAATTCAAACGATCTTGTAGTCTCTATTCTTTCATTAGCAAATTGGATATGATATTGACTTCAGATCCCCCATTCAGTATAGCAGATACTACTCGTGAGTTAGCATGGATGATGGCAAGCTTAATGTTCCCATGCTCGCTGAATGGATTTGTGAGGTGTAAGGTGACTTCGGGAATTTTGAGAGCTAAATCTTGAGTATTGTCCATGTTGCTCCTGTCTCCATTTTCCAGTGTATTTCCACAACACATAGAAAGGTAGAGTGACATTGGCCTATAGTAGGTCACCCCATACGCACCTTCTATCGCAGAGTCTTCTGGAGTGGGTCATAGGGGTGTTGGAGTTAGGTGTGTCTCACTATCAGCTTCTTGCAGTTGTTTTTGGAACTCATCTCGGATTTTGATTTGTTCAGTAGGATTAGAATAGACTAAGGGAGTGGAGTTCTCACTGGTTATGGCAGGTGGGCCATTGTTGGAGGGTTTGCGGATTCCAAGGCAATCCTAACCCTAGTTAATAAGTGAGAGGGATTTGACACCCTATGTGTGTAAGTCCAACCCGATGATAACATACTTATTTGATAATTAGAAAGTCAATAAAAAGACTTTAGGCCTTTTTGTGGGACTTTTAATGTCGCAGGCCTAAATGTCAAATTAGTGAATAAAGTTGGTCTCCCACCAAAATTGGTTCAAATTCAAATTCAGATTGATTCCCTCCAATTTTGAATGGTTCCTACTCTTTTTTAAGTTTGAATAGTTAGGGAGGTAGAAATGGACCAATAGCATTCTGAGGCCAGGGTCCTCCTCTCCATTATAAAAAGGGACCAACTCGAGTTTCCAAAATATGTACATAATCTTCATTTCAATAAAGCAGATTGGTTCTCTTGTGGAATGGATTTATGAATGTCCTTACTCTCTATCACTTTTCCTCCATCTCTCATGCTTTTTGTTGTGTTTGCTAATTGTTGGATCTGATTGTTATTGGGATTGCATGTTCTTATGCTTTTTGTGAGAGGGAAAGAGTAAGCTTTCTTCATTATGGATGTAGTGTTAATGATTGTAGTGTTAATGCTTAGGATTAATGGATGTTAGAGTTAGATCTGGATTTTCCATTCATGCTAAATTCTGAGATATGTTATCGCTCTCATGGGAACAAACCTCCGTGTGACAACTAATTTCTACTCTTTGATGCTAGATGTTGGATGGTTAGCTTGCATTAGGCATCTTGTTGTGGCATGAATAGGGTTAAAACTGCATTTAGGGTTAATTTGGAGGTGATTTTGCCTGATTTGAGTGGATATGCTTGTTTGAAATCTAATCTGATTATTTAACAGGAAAAGCTATTTAGATAACCAATTTTAAGATCCATCTAGATTTGAGAAATAAAAAAACAACAAAAATTGGTCAAATATGTCAGATTTTGGTCAAAAGGAGGCAAAAATCATCATTAGAGCTGATAACTTTTCATCCTCTTTCAACAAAACCTTCGTTGAGTTGTAGGAAGCTTCAGGTTCACAGAACCTTCAGATTGAAGGGCAAAGATTCATTTCTAGCAAATTTGCAAAAACATCAAAAAAACTATCAAAAAACACCAAAAGACCATCAAAACCCTAAAAAACACACAAAAAGAACCTTCGTCTGATTCATTGTGCATAGGTGTGATTCAAATCTATCTACTGCCAGGTCAACGAAGAATAATACCAAAAATAGAAGGCCAACGTGATTATTCATCTAGTTGTTGGTAACCTTTTGTGAAAAATTCACAACTTTCTACAAAAATATCAGTTCTCTGAGAAGAACCTTTGCCAAAGTCTGTGTCAGTCCCATTTACTATTTTTGATAATCAGTAAGCTGGGTGAAGGTTTCTCAAAAGATTACTTGTCATATTGTCATATTTTTGTCAAAAAAGTCTCTTTTTTGCAAAAATACCAGTATTACTTTTGATTCTTCACCAGATCTTTCGCTGAAGTTTTTGAAGATCCTATTTATAATAAGTTATCATTTTTTAATTCAGCGAATGTTAACTCTATCATAATCATACAAAATCTCTATTTTTTTCCTCGCCAAACTACAGAGACTATGTTTTTATGTGTCAGGAACCTTCGTCAGATCTACCCTAGATTTATCTGAGTTAGATTCTCTGTCAACGAAGGTTATTTCTGATAAATTTGTCAGAAAAGCCTGATCAAAGAGTGTTTATCAAAAATGGCATTGCTGAACCTTTGCCAAGTCAATCTTCGCCTAGGAAACCTTCACCAATACTATTTTTAGGTTCTTATATTCTAGATCAAGTCCCTGTTAAATTTTTGGTCAAATCTGGTTCAATTTGTCCTATATCGAGGAGCCAGAGAGCTCGAAAATGGGTGAAGAAAGATCGAATCATGACAATTCGACCGCCTCCATTTGTGCAGACATGTGTGCAATGTCAACACCTGACACACAGGAGGTAATTCTAGACTCAAGAGCTACCTCACATTTCATTACATCAAGACGAATCATGTTTGATTTTTGAAGTGCAGATCCATCAAGATTTATCGTTCTTGGAGATGGATCAAAACATCAAGTGAATGGTATTGGTTCACTATGGCTCAACATGAATGGTAGAGACAGGCGACTCAAAAATGTTCTGTTCGTGCCTACACTGCAGCAAGACCTGCTATCAGTGGCAAGAATAGTTGATTCAAAAATGTGTGTAATGTTTTCATATGAAGCATGCAATGTTGTTGATGCAAGTACCAGTACTCTGATCACTCAAGGTAGAAAAAAAGACAATCTGTATCACTTAAAGGTACGTCTGTCTGAAGATCAAGTGCATCAGACTCATGATGATTCGCCATCTCCTATGCCATATGAATTCAATGGCACTATACCAAGCTAGCCATCATGGAGCAATCACAGGGGTGAGCATCTCGAATGCAATCAGTTTGACGACCTGTGATGCATGTTTGAAGGGTAATATGTCACGCACTCCATTTGTCAAGGACTCCTACAGAATGACCAAGATTTTAGAGTTAGTGCATTCTGACATCTGTGGACCTTTCATTGTGATCTCAGTAGGAGGCTCGGAATATTACATTACCTTTATTGATGATTACAGTAAATTTGCCAGAGTCTATTTTATTCACAATAAATTAGAAGCATTTGACAAATTCACAAAGTATGTGAATTGGACAGAAAGATAGACTAGTAATAAAGTGAAGCAGATCATAACAGATTGAGGTGGAAAATACATCTCAAATCGGTTCACTGACTTCTACAATGATCGTGGTATCATTCACAGAAGGACTACATCTTACACATCGCAACACAACGGTGTTGCAAAAAGAAAGAACAAGACTCTAATGGAAGCTGTCAGATGCATGATGGCCTACTCAAAATCTCCAAGAGTGTTGTGGGCTGAAGTAGTAGCTACAGTTGCTTACATTTAGAACAGGACCAGAAAGCCTGCTGTTCCTCATATGACACCACACGAATTATGGTGGGGTAGAAAATCCAATCTGACTCACATCCGTATCTTTGGCTGTGCAACTTATGCACATGTTCCTGATAAGTTTCGAAAGAAGCTTGATGAGAAAGATGAACATAAATATCTTGTAAGATATGACAATAATTCGTCATACTACATAGTCTATATGCCAGAGACAAACATTGTGAAGACAGTCAAAGATGTCAAATGTGATGAGAGCAGAATGATGGCCAATGATGATCCTGTCAGTTATGAAGTTCCTGAAAGACAGTACTATGATCTGCCAACTATGACAGAGGGAGCAGAGGACGAACACTCAGACGAAGATGTTCAAGTCGCTTCGCATTCGAGTGATGAATTAGACAAAGAAAGTTTCGAGAGACAGCCTACTGTTATAGTACTTGTAAGCCGAAATGGATCTGGACCTAGCAGAATAGGCAAAGGCAAAGGCATTGCAATTCCAGGAGGATCTTCAAAGGTCAACAAGACAATGAAAAATGCCATCAAGATATGTGCCAAGCAGCTCAGCTTCTACATTAGAAGAGTTCTATGGATTCAGTGGCGAACCACAGACATTTGAGGAAGCAGTTGAATGTCCAGAGAAGGACAAATGGATCCAAGCCATGAATGAAGAGATAGAATCCATGAGGAAGAACCAGGTATGGACTTTGCAGCCATTACCAGATAAGCGAAAGACTATAAAATACAAATATTTGACGCTTTATCATTCATGTTGGTTTGCATGAGTGTGTGTGGGCTTGCATGTTACCTTGTCACGAGAGTCTAGATCTGAGTCGGAGTCGTATGTGGTTGTGCATTTGCTACGTCAAAAACAAAGTGGTCATTTTATGCTCATTGACTTGTCATTGTCTACTAGTTGTTTATCCGGTGAGGGTATAGTCTTATGGTGGCAGTAAAATTTTCTCAGGTTGAGCCTCAGTCGCTCATGTATGTCAGCTTTACAGGTTTGTGCTTGTAAGTGCCCGATAGGATGTCAGCCTAGCTAGATGGAGGATGTAAGTCTCATGGTGGCAGTGGGATTTCCTCAATTTGAGCCATGTCGTTCATGTGGTTCACTTGTGTTCAAGTCGGATTGGGGACGAGTCAGTTGGTCAAGAGTATGGTAGACTCTCTATATGAGCATTGTGTTTGCATGATACTTTGTGTGCCAAACATGGTGGTTTGATGGTGTGCTTGACTGTGAGTCAAGTATAGGATAACAGAGATATGCATAACATCTTTTGAACACTTTAGACGTTGCTGCAATATATTTCTTCACTCCCTTGCATTTGAGCTTAAGGGAGAGTGTTAAGAATCAGATTTGATCTGACATATTCTTATTGTAAGCTCGAAATACAGTATTGTAATCAATTGTACATATCTTCAATTAATTAGGATTTACAGTTATTGGTTGTTATCAGGACGTGACCCACTATTGTCATATCAATCGGGCACTGATCCCGTAGATGGCTACTTGGGTTAGCTGGATAGCCACACGTAGGAAAAGTTAGCTTGTAGTTATATACAGTGTATGTTATACTCGACGGCATGTCTTGAGTTTGTCGGTTGAATTTGGCCATATCAGTCCCGACCTTAGTTTGGCATGTGGTAGGCCAATTTTAGGACACCTGTCCTTTCATGCAGTTGGGGCTTTGGTATATGTACAGTGTTCTCTTTGTAATACAAAGCTTTTGATTTGCCATCTTTGAGAGCTAGTGAGGAGTGGTATGGTGATTGTGTGATGTGATCTGCATATTGCACTAGATTCTATCATAATTTTATCGCTTGCAGGTTGCTTGGAGGACATTTGGAGGCTCTACCTTGGATTTGGAGGACTTCCTCACCTCTACTTGTAAAAGTGGTATCAGAGCTAGTGGTAACCTTTCTAACCTTCTTCAAGTTCTATTAAGATCACCAACAAAAAAAAATTTGGGGGAAGATTATTGTGTTTTGAGAGTATTGTGAAAGTTTCATCACATTTTGCTATGTTTTCATATTTGGCATTTTGAGGCCAAAACTTCTTTTAGACTTAGAGATTGACTTTTTAAAGTTCATTAGTCTAAATGTCATTTGAATAAACACTTTTTGAAAGTGTGAGAAAGTTAGAATGCGAGTTTGAGTAGATTCTAATTTGAATAGTTGGATACATTGAATCTAGACCCAAAATTAGTAGGGTTAGCATTTTGGTGGGAAAGCCAAGTGGCCAAATAGGGTTTGGACCTGTTATAAAAGGATGTAACTCATGGAGAGAGCTATTTTCTCTCTTCTCTATTTCATTTCATGCTTATACATGGTTCTCTTGGGTTCTACTATCCGTTGGTGCACTATCTTGGTGATTGCTTGCAATTCTATGTGTAGAATGATCATTTATTGTTATTTTTGGATCCACACGTGTGAAATACAGTATCTTGCTGGTTTTGTACGGACAACAAAAGTACTTTATCATTTCATTCAAGTTTGATCAAGTTCTATTAGTGTTTGCATCTCATTTTGTGTGTAGATGCTGATTTTTCTACATTGGTGAGATTGGTAGTGTATTTCTCTTTCTAACCAAAGATCATTTAAGTAGATTGGATCTTAAGGATCTGAAATCTTTTCCATGGTATCAAAGTTTGTGTTTCAGGTTATGAAGGAGGAAATCAGATCTATCAATGATTTGGTGAAGATATCAAGTCTAGAGCATGCTAGAGAGGATTCTACACCAAAATCAAGTTTTTTGCTTTTGTAGATTGGATTTTCTGTAGATCAAAACCCTATATAGGTTTATAAACTTGATCAATTCCAATTTTTGAATTTAGATACTAGATTTGACCGATTTTTGGATCATTGGATCAGCATAAGTTGTGGCTAATAGATTGCATATCAAATTTTTAGCATTTGCATGTGGATTTGGAATAGTCAATTTTTTGTAATTTGTCAAAATCCTAATTTTGATTGGATCTCTAGATAATGAGGTTGATGGACTTCATTTGAGTGTGTTTTGATCTTAGAAAGTGGCAAAAGTCACTAGATTGAGGATAGATCATAGGTTGATCAAGATTCCATAATTCTATGTGTTGATTTGCTTGGTATAAGTGCTAGAAGAGAATTTGTGAGATAGCTTCAAATCTTGGTGATTTCTTTTGAAAGCATTTGTTGTTGTTCAAAGGAGTTTTTTGTGCATTGAAACAGAGAATATCAGGTCATTGCTACATGGCAACCTTAATTGGGGTCATGTTGGAAGCTAATGATAGGCTTACCTCAACTAACTATTCATTGTGGAAAGTGAGGATGGAGTCACTTCTTGAGATGAATGATCTTTTGGATATTGTTGTAGTTCTGGAGGAGAGACCAGCAACACAACAAGATCAAGTGAGGTATGACAATAGGGCCAAGAAAGCTCTACACATGATAAAGATGAATGTTACCAATGAACTTCTCAAGGAAGTTGGTAAGTGCACATCATCTTTGGAAGCTTGGAATTCATTGAAGAAGCTTTATGAATCGAGGTGTACTTCTAGAGTGTTGACTCTAAGAAGGCAAATCTTTTCTTGTTTTCAAAAGAATGAAGAAAGTCCAAGTACCTTTGTTTTGAGAATGAAAGCATTGAATGATGAGTTGGCTTGCATTGACGAAATCATTAAGGAAGGAGAGCTTATTCAAGTAATTCTTAATGGCTTGTTGGATGCTCATACTAACATTGTTCAATGTATTGCTATTAAAAAGAATTTGCCAAGTTTGATGGATCTTCAAGAGATCTTGATCAATGAGGAATATAGGCTTCAAGCAAGAGGTGGATCTACATCGACACTCCAAGAGGATGCTATGTTCACAAAGGGCAAATTCAAGGGCAAAACCAAAAGTAAGTGGTCTAAAGGGCAAAATCAAGTGGATGCTTCTTAAAGTGGCAAAAAAAAGGATAGATCAAAGCTCAAGTGCTTCTATTGTGACATCAAATGACACTTTGCAAGTGAGTGCTACAAGAAGAAGAGAGATCAAGGAGACAAGCAAGGTAATCTTACTCTTGATGAGGATGGTTTGGATGTTCAAGATGCAAATGATGATGCTTTTGTGATGTCTTCATGTATGCTTGCTAATGATGGAGATCTAGATCCTTGGGGGATTGATAGTGGAGCAAGTTCACACATGACCTTTCATAAAGAGTACTTCACTTCTTTGTTGGCATATGGAGATGACAAGAGAGTGATCTACACGGCCAATGATGGTGAGTGTGCAATCAAAGAGATTGGCACAATTCCTATTTCTCTCTCTACAAATAGAAATGTTCATTTGGAGGATGTCTTGTTTATTCCATCTATTACCAAGAATTTGCTTAGTGTGAGCCAAATGCTAAGTAAAGGCCTAAAGGTGGAGTTTGATGGAGATGCTTGTTTGATCAAAAGGAAGGATGTCTTGGTTGGAAAAGGTTAAAGTCAAGGGAAGTTGTTCAAACTAGATGCTTGTGTTATTGCTAACCAGGTTGGATGTGTTGCAAGGGAGCAAATTTCTATTCAAGAGGTTTGGCACAAAAGGATACATTCGGATATTCATGGATTTACTACAATTAGCAATAGTGGAGCTAAGATGTATGTAACATTCATTGATGATTTTGGTAAATTTTGTTGGATCTATCTACTAAAGAGCAAGGATGAAGTGTATGATGTCTTTATCAAGTTCAAGAATGCAAGGGAGAACCAATTTTCCACAAAGATCAAGTGCTTGAGGGGTGACAACGGTGGTGAGTACATATCTAACAAGTTCAAGGCCTTTTGTGATGAGCATGGGACCAAGAGGGAGTATACAACATCAAGGACCCCACAACAAAATGGAGTGGCTGAAAGGAAGAATAGGACTTTATGTGAAAGTGCTGAAGCTATGAGGGTAAGTGCTAATCTTGACAAACCATTTTGGAATCAAGCTTTGTTATGTGCCAATTTCTTGTGCAACAGGTGGCCGAGTGCTATTTTGGATGGAAGGACACCTTTTGAGATGCTATTCAAGAGGAGGCCAAGTGTCAACTTTCTAAGAACCTTTGGATGCACATGCTATGTCAACCTTACTCTTGATGATAGGACCAAGGAGAATCCATCTTCAAGAAGAGGTATTTTTGTTGGATATAGTGAGGTGAGTGAAGCCTACAAGGTCTACATTCCTTCTACTAACAAAGTGATTGTTGGTAGAGATGTCATTTTTTATGAGGGAAACATTCCAAAAGTGTCTTATTGTATTTTCATAGGCGATGGAGCTATATCATGGATGTCGAAGAAACAAGCCACCTCATTGTCTTCTAGTGAGGCCGAGTACAAAGCTCTTACACATTGCACAAAGGAAATGGTATGGATCAAAAAGATGATCAAGGATCGTCATGCTAGATTTTTCAGAGAGCCCAATCATCTTTTGTGACAATCAATCGACCCAAAGAATGGCATCCAATCCTATCTTTCATGCTAGGAGCAAGCATATTGAGATACAATATCATTTTGTGAGGGAGCAAGTCATTGCAAAGGAGGTGGAGCTTCAACATGTGTCTTCAAGGGAATGTGTAGCTGATATCTTCACCAAAGCATTGGGAAAGGACTTGTTCATGAAGCATAGGACTTCACTTGGAGTGCTATCAAAGTCTATGCTAAAACTAGTTGAAGAGGGAGTGTGAAAGATTCAACTAGTTTTATTACATTTTGCTATATTTTCATATTTGGCATATTGAGGCCAAAACTTGTTTTAGACTTAGAGATTGACTTCTCAAAGTTCATTAGTCTAAATGTCATTGAATAAATACCTTTAGCAGCACCAATGTGAAAGTGAGTGGTTTCTCCACATACAAAGCATCTCTTCTGAAGGGCTAACCGAAAAATTGCATAAGCCTCTTGGTTAGCTCGACTAGGTTGCTCCTCCAGATAATATTGATCGTTCGGATAGGAGGTAGATGCCTCATCTACGTATGTGTTATTAGTGCTTTTATCATAAGTAGATTCATAGGCTGTGGTATCATAAGAGGAATTATCTACCAAATTGGCTTGTACATGAGGTCGGTTTTGTTGGTTTGGCCTATTTGGTTGGGCAGATCCTCTTGGACTTCGGAGTGCCAATCTTTGTTGTTGTGTAGGTGGGTGTTGTCTCGACAACTCCTAAACCTCATGGGTTATATGGAGCTTGTGGTTGTCCTCATGGCGCATACTGATGTGGCCTACAATATTGCATGTTGTGTGGGCTGTATCTACAACTTGATGTGGTATTGGTTGTCATATCACAAAGTATACAATGTTGCATTTCATATGGTCTATGTGATGGACACTCATTATCGGTATGTGCACCACCACATTGTGGGCACCAGGTGTTTTCACGCCTATGAATAGCATTACCAGATGGCAATTGCCCTAGCAACTGACTTTGAGTCAACTTTAAGACTTGTTGAAACTCTTTGTTGAGTTTCTCCATTTGTTGTCGATGTTGTTGATTGATCAACTCGAATTGAGATTTCCAAACTTGGTCTGAATCTCTCGTCTCACTTGGATGACTTTTATTAAAAATACGATGAGCTCTTTGTTGGAAATTAAGTTTCTAGTTTCCTCCTTGGTGAAATAATCTATTCAAGTCTCTTCCTACATAATTTTGATCATTGATCTAGAATCAGATGTAACCTATTTTGGTTTATTGTCTGCTCATATGATAGAGATCTATTTTGCTACCTGCATTTTTTGGTCGTGTTTCTGAACACAGACGCAGACTTGCAAAACTACTGTATTTCTGCGTGCAAACTTTTACCTGGTAAAATACACGAGATTCTGCTCATAGTCCACAATCCATATCAAAGGGTAACCAATATTGATATATTTCAACATTCAAATGTCAAGAATTTGAAGTACATTGAAGGCCTGGCAACCTTTAATCACTTCGACATGATACGAACCTTTCTCCAATTCCAATGTGGTCCATATGCGGCCGGTGTTGTAAAGCTATCTTCATAAGCTTTACTTCCGGCGCCACTGGCGCCAGCATTGTCTGAGCTTTGATCCGATCCATATGGCAAGCTGCTCCCGGCGCCACTATGACCAGAATCCAGCCGGCGCCAAGTTCCTATGGCTGAAAATCTTTGATCGGTTCTAGCGGAGTTCAGAGAGCTCAGATCGATGTGCAATCACCTCACACGATCTAGGCATGATTAAAGGAAGCCCGGGGATCAATAAAATCTAGAGAGAGAAAATGACTTTCTAGAAAGAGAAAATCCTAGAGAGAGAAAAAACGTGCTTTACCAGCTTGGGTAGAGTGCCTGGTATGAGGGGGGGGTGCCGAATCACACCAATACTATAGGGGAGTGCGGGTTGCGACTCAGGGTGAGTGTAGCGCAGGCATCCCAAAGGGAGCCGGGAACCACGACTTAGCTTCCCAGCCTTCAACTCTTGCCATCCGAACCCACTTGACATACAAGCAGCCAACTCGCCAACAACGATCAGACTTAACCAACTTGAAGTTCCGAGGACCAACATTGAGATCCAACCTGGCGCCATGCCAGATCGGGGGTCCCGATGTGGGTGACTTTCCTCCAAGCAAGCCGCCCGACATACATCAAACTTAACCAACTCGAAGCTTCGTTACAAACGAGTAACATCCATTCCAAGCAAGCGGTCTGACTTACATCAGACTTAACCAACTGAAAGCTTCGTCACGAGCGCTGGAAGCCAACCTGGCGCCTCGCCAGACTGGACAGCCATAAACAGGTAACATCCACCCAAGCAAGCCATCCAACTCAGCCGACAGGTTAGAGCCCGTTCCCCAAGAGCTTAACCCATTCACATTCATGCAAGGCACACTCAGAACCACAAGCCGCGACAGATATGGAAACAACCAGTTCCTGGACCAAATGGTCCCGACAGCATACCGCTGGCGCCACGGACCGAATGGTCCCGACGGCATACCGCTGGCGTCCCGGGATACGACCCTCAGCTATGTGCCAAGTTAAAAATTTTGAAAGCGGCCTTACAACTGGCGCTTTTACCGAACACTGAAACCCAGAAGGTAATCAGAGTCAGTTTGAGGAAAATCCCACTTTATTGATAAATCTGAGAAAGTTACATTTCAAGTGTGTGACCGACCCTAGTCTCCGGGGCGCTAGCATGCCAAGGCGAGAGCCATGACAACATTCCAGCAAGGGAGGCTGAGACTTGGTTGGAGCTCGCCCTGAGTCGCAACCCGCACTCCCCTATAGTATTGGTGTGATTCGGCACCCCCCCTCATACCAAGCACTCTACCCAAGCTGGTAAAGCACGTTTTTCTCTCTCTAGGATTTTCTCTTTCTAGAAAGTCATTTTCTCTCTCTAGATTTTATTGATCCCCAGGCTTCCTTTAATCATGCCTAGATCGTGTGAGGTGATTGCACATCGATCTGAGCTCTCTGGACTTCGCTAGAACCGATCAAAGATTTTCAGCCATAGGAACTTGGCGCCGGCTGGATTCTGGTCACAGTGGCGCCGGGAGCGGCAGTGGCGCTGCTGGCGCCGGGGACATAGCTGGCGCCGATGGCGCCGCAAGTAAAGCTTGTAAAGGTAGCTTTACAACAGTGAGCTCCAACCAAGTCTCAGCCTCCCTTGTTGGAATGTTGTCATGGCTCTCGCCTTGGCATGCTAGCGTCGGGATCCTCTTCAGAGATTGGCAACAAGTTGGATCGAGCCATAATCCTAGCAGATGGGAAGCAAAGTGTTGGAAAGGCTTTTTGTCCGAAGCTGATTTTATAAGTGGAGGGGAACTATCACACACACCTCTCTTGGGGCAAATTCTGAATGAAAGTTGATCAAAACGGGGGCAAATCCAAGGTGACCTAGCCATACTCACACAAGGAGACTGGCGAACTTTGGATCTAATAAGTTGACAAGTTTTTGTTGTGGAAAGGAAAACTAGTTATAGGCTTTCTCTGGACCAGCAATGATGAGGACACATATGAGTACGTTGGCTTGTGTTACGTGTAAGGCAGCTGATCAATGAAGGAACTGTGAAAGTTGAGTCTTGCATGAGAGACTTGGTATTTTGAACGGACGCTAAAGGACAGTTCGCGTTGAGATCGGACTAGTGCAAACTCTGGGTGCATGTGTTTGATTCAAAGAGAGCTACTTGAAGCCAAGCTCGATGTACACTTCTTGTTTTGACTATGAGGCAACTGACCAGTGATGGAATTGTGAAAGTCAAGTTTTGCACGATGGACATGGTGCTTCAAACAAACGCGAAGAGATAGTTTGGATGCGAATCAAACTAGTGCGACCCTTTGGCTTTCCACGAGGTCAATGGTTACATTTGGGCTGATTCAAAGAGCTACTTCAAGCTAAGGAGAGGTGCATTGCGGAGTACTCAATCTTTGCCTACCTTAAAGAGCCAAGATAGAAAAGTATCAAGATCAAGTTGGGACAAGGAGAGAAATCAAGGTGCAGAAGCAACAAGGCACGGAGTGGACCATAAAGTGGGCAATCAAACGATGAATCCTTTGGCTCAGGGAGCCTTGATACCTGTGCGGAACTGATCAAATCTGGAGCTCAACACAAAGTGCATCAAGGACAAATCAGGAGCTTAAAGGAGTTCCAAACTCGAAAGTCAAAAGTGACAGGGGTGAACATTTCAAAGAAAGGCCTCTGCCACCAGTTAATAAGGTTCTTGGGTTTTATGAAAGTGATATTAAATCTACGCTCTTCCCAGACAAAGATATATTTTCAAGTTATGTAATTTTTCAGTACAAAGAGTTGAGCCTCCGACTTGTGGTGTGCCAGTTTCAATGTTAATAAAAAGTGGCCAGTAAATTGAGTACTATGCCAAGTAGCTTAAATGTATAGTTATTTCAATTGGGAGACACCTTTACTTTAATCTGACATTTGATGAGGACATTAGATTTTATAAAGGTGGAGTGGATGTTGTAAAGCTATTTTCATAAGCTTTACTTCCGGCGCCAGCATTGTCCCTGGCGCCACCACCGCCCTCGCTGCTCCCGGCGCCACTGTGACCAGAATCCAGCCAGCGCCAAGTTCCTATGGCTGAAAATCTTTGATCGGTTCGAGCGGAGTCTAGAGAGCTCAGATCGATGTGCAATCACCTCACACGATCTAGGCATGATTAAAGGAAGCCTGAGGGATCAATAAAATCTAGAGAGAGAAAATGACTTTCTAGAAAGAGAAAATTCTAGAGAGAGAGAAAACGTGCTTTACCAACTTGGGTAGAGTGCTTGGTATGAGGGGGGGGGGTGCCGAATTACACCAATACTATAGGGGAGTGCGGGTTGCGACTCAGGGTGAGCTCCAACCAAGTCTCAGCCTCCCTTGTTGGAATGTTGTCATGGCTCTTGCCTTGGCATGCTAGCGCCCCGGAGACTAGGGTCGGTCACACACTTGAAATGTAACCTTCTCAGATTTATGAATAAAGTGAGATTTTTCTCAAACTGACTCTAATTACCTTCTGGGTTTCAGTGTTCGGTAAAAGCGCCAATTGTAAGGCCGCTTTCAAAATTTTTAAGTTGGCACATAGTTGACGGTCGTATCCCGGGACGCCAGCGGTATGCCGTCGGGACCATTCGGTCTGTAGCACCAGCGGTATGCTGTCGGGACCATTTGGTCCAGGAACTGGTTGTCTCCATATCTGTCGTGGCTTGTGGTTCTGAGTGTTCCTTGCATGAACGTGAATGGGTTTAGCTCTTGGGAAACAGGCTCTAACCTGTCGACTGAGTTGGATGGCTTGCTTGGGTGGAAGTTACCTGTTTATGGCTGTCCATTCTGGCGTGGCACCAGGTTGGCTTCCAGCGCTCGTGACGAAGCTTTCAGTTGGTTAAGTCTGATGTAACTCAAACCGCTTGCTTGGAATGGATGTTACTCGTTTGTAACGAAGCTTCGAGTTGGTTAAGTTTGATGTATGTCGAGCGGCTTGCTTGGAGGGAAGTCACCCACATCGGGACCCCCGATCTGGTATGGCACCAGGTTGGATCTCAATGTTGGTTTTCGGAACTTCAAGTTGGTTAAGTCTGATTGTTGTTGGTGAGTTGGCTGCTTGTATGTCAAGTGGGTTTGGATGGCAAGAGTTGAAGGCTGGGAAGCTAAGTCATGGTTCTCGGCTCCCTTTGGGATGCCTGCGCTACAGCCGGCAACAAACCCGCTAAGAATCGCAAAGACAACAGCTACGGTTTTTATGTGCTAACGCAAGGAACCACCAAGGCACCGCAACAATCAACCCTGCAGTTATGTTCGAAGACCACTTAATGTGGTAAACCGTCAACGACTGCCAAGGCACCACATGAGTCAATCTTAGGTCATCATGCGAATTCTCCTCACCGAAGGAAACCACAAAGATAGCGATTGCGGTCCACATATGGTTGCGATAAACACCATTATCTCACGCTTGCGAAGCAAAGTTTAAACCTAAGGTGGATGTACACATGTATAGACGTCGTTGTACACTATTTCATGACCCAGCACACACTTATAGATAAACTAGTCTTGTAAATATAGATTAGTTAAAATGTATCTTGTAAACAAACGAGAACGCCATGTATAAATACAACTCTGGCTCTCATTAAGTCAGGTGCACAAGAGCAGAAGATTTAGCATTTCTGTTACATTTTTATTTTAGATTGTAACCTATATTTGTTGCTCTTGCTCCATTTCAAGTAGTTAATGTAATATACAAGCACCATCTTTCATTTGTGTCTTACATAGATGTTTGTATGTTGTGATCTGATTGCATTACTCTACTTTGCTTGTCTCACTCGTTCACTCACTCTGACAAATCATGGACATCTTTGAATCCTCTATATCTGATCAGACCATGGTCATCTCTGGCGCCTGAGGAACAAGCATAATCTCTGCACTGTCGTACTATACCAACAAGGTTAATATAGATTTTATAGTAAATAATGTTGTTCCCACAGAGGACAGCGTTAGAAAGTTATATTTTTGGTACAATTATGGCAAGTGGTTTGAGTGTTATTCTGGTTGTCGACAGACATTAAAAAGTAACCAGTATTACTTATGTTTGGGATGAGTAATCTTAATAAATTTAGAACAACAATCTGGCCTCTATCGAATCGATCGAATCGAATGAAGTGCGTTCTACAGATGAGATGTTATCAGAGTAGTGCAGCAGTACTACACTCTGGCTGATTAAGGTGTCAACAGAGAATCCAAAATTGTTCGATGTATTCGTGATTGTGTAGACAATTGATTAATCGCGTTCGCGAACTGTTCATTTCTAGACAGAAGTCCTCAACAACTAAAGCCCAACTTAATGGTTAAAGAACACGAAGAGTTTTAGAATACATTAGAAACTTATGTCAATGCCAATCAGGAAACTAGATCAGAGACTTAATTCTTCAGACAGAGACTGTCATCTCATATGCATACATACAACTTTATTCAATGATCGTGCTAGACTGTACCAAAGATAGTCGTTATTTGAGTGCCAAAAAGAAAGTATTCGCGACAGACGAATAAGATGGTTTAAAGACAGTTCTTTAGAGCATGCTTTATGGAAACACAACAAATGACTGTAATGCACCAGAGCGACTATCTGATCAGAGAGTAATTTATGAAATGCGTTAGAGATTGTTAGCAGACTCAAGATCACTCACACTCAACAATGCAGAGAACAGAGATAAGAGAGAATAACTCACAGAACTCTATTCACTACTTCAATCTCTTACATAAGCATAAACTCTTCTCTCTCGATAATCGAGACTGAAGTGTGAGATCAATATATGTTCTACGGGGCGAACAAACACACCTCTAAAACAACAGGTGCGTCGCTCCCGCGAAAGAGTCTAGTTAACAATCAGATTGAAAATACGTTCAACTATACCATAGGAGGTATACTTAACTATGAGTTAAAGTTACTCTAGTTTATCATGTCTTTTCATATCTAGTCGTTTCATATGGATGACATAATAAAGGTTGTCCAAGACAATGTTTTTTCTTTTTAAAGGTCTTGCCCTTGATTACAAGGCAAGTGCTTAGGAGATATATTCCTGAAAAAGGACTTAGGCCTCTTCATGATTTATACTTAACCGGCTCATATCTTCATTTTCGAGTATGTCATGCCATATTTATGTTGATATTCAATATTTAACGTTTTCGTGGCATCACAGCACCATAGTTCTTCATTCAGTTATTGAACATTCAAACTCTATCACTATCAGTAACTCCTACACTCTTTGGTGGATGTGGTCACCCTGATACCTGATCGCGCAATTTTTTTTTAACCGGTCCTATATCGGGACAGGAGCTGTTTCGCACTAGTTCTTTGTCCTCCCTTTCGGTTCGAACAAGTGGTAACAGAGCCTATGGGCTTCTAGTTCCACCTCCTTCATTCATTCCATTTTTACCTACCCATTTCACCACCAGTTGGTATCAGAGCGCCAGTGGTGATAATTCAAAAGTTTGTCTTTTGTTCAAAAGTCTATATGGACTGAAACAGGCACCAAGGTCTTGGTATGCAAGGCTCAAATCTTATCTCATATCACTCGGATTTTGTCTAAGTGAATATGACCCTTCTCTATATTATAAGTTTGTAGATAACTTTGTAATTATTCTTCTCATCTATGTAGATGATATCATTCTTTGTGGAAATAGTGAGAAGTTAGTTGAAGAAACTAAGCATGCACTTGGTACAGAGTTTAAAATACAGGACTTAGTTCTTCACTATATTCTTGGCCTTGAAATAGATTTTTGGAAAGGTCATGCATTTATAAGCCAAAGTAGATATGCACTTTTCATGCTTAGGAAATTTCATATGGAGAACAGTAAAGGCATAGATACACCTATGGAGCACACTGTAAAAGTTCCTATTAAAGATGATGAAAAATCCTTTGAGGACATCACTCTTTACAGGAGTCTTATTGGCTCACTTATTTGGTTAACAATGACTAGGCCTGATCTAAGCTTTTGTGTTCATAAGCTAAGTCAACACATGCAGGATTCAAATTTATATCACTGGAAGTTGGCTAAAAGAGTCTCGAGGTATATATCTTCTACCTTGGATTATGGACTATACTATGAAGGAGAAAATATGACTTTGATTGCTTTTTCAGATTCAGATTTTGCAGGAGACAGGTTGGATAGAAAATCCACAAGTGCTTACACTATATTTCTTGGAGGAAATTTGGTTTCTTGAATATCAAAGAAGCAGGCAACTATTTCCTTACCATCCTGTGAAGCTGAATACAAATCTCTTACAACCACAACAAAGGAGGTTTTATGGATCAAAAGGCTACTTTTGGAGCTTAAGTGTTATGCAGATGAAGATTTACCAATTATCAAGAATGATAATATTTCTGCTCAGGTTCTTGCAAATAACCCAGTCTTTCATGCAAGGAGCAAGCATATTGAGGTTGTAAGAGAAAAAGTCATTGGAGGAGAGATCTCATTGGAGCATGTTTTATCTTCAGATTGTGTTGCAGATCTTCTCACCAAGCCTCTACTCAAGAATGTTTTTATGAAGATGAGGTCAAACCTTGGCCTAATTTTGAAATCTATGTTGATAGGAACATAAATTTTAAGGAGGCGTGTGAAGATTTTTAAAATATTATCTTCCTATCTCAAGTTTGGGGTCATGTCCATGATAATTTCCACTAGATTTCATGTTGTACATATAAGGAGTGTGAATTGAGCACATATCCTTCTAGTGTAGCTCAGATTTGAGTTAGATAGGTTCAATTGTAATGACATGTAGATGTTTTGATAGCATGCAAGTCTTACTGTATGCATGCAAGCCACATGCAATCAGTGCATGCAACATGCAAAATAGTTTTTGTGATCTACACATGTCTAGGCAATTTTATGAGTTGACATGCAGTACATGCACCATACATGCATGCAGTTACATATGTGGATCTCTGGGAGGTGAATTAGTTCAGTTAATTGGACTTTCCATGCAACTCCACTGTAGGAATTTGAGTCTCTCTCATGAAGGAAAAGTTGGGCATGTTTTGCGTTATTGTGAATATTGAGATTTTGGTGTTTTGGACTCATTCTCTATCTACCTGAGTTTTCTATGTATGGTTTTCTCCCTCTACCCGAGAGCAGCCTCTTTTTCCCATACTGAACACTTAGAGAATTATTTCTGATTTTTCAAGCATACTGTTCTTTGATCAATCTTGTGCAATCACAACACCTCAATAAGATCCTGTAGGGTGTGTGGTGAAGTTCACACATGCTAAAAACTTCACAATTGCAAGTGTCTTGCGGAGACCAACTACCACCTATATTGGTTGTTCAGCCGAAAAAGACCTACAAAAGCAGGCAAAGCAACTAGAAGAAATAAAGAGAAAGATCCAGGAAGCTGAGGACAAAACTTAAGCAATAAATGAGTCAGATCAATCTTGATCAAAAGAAAATTTGAGTAATGATAGTTGAATCCCTCCTATGAAGCCCAAAGAGATCCAAAAGTAATGGACCAAAAGGAAGAGCTGTAGAAAAAGAAAGATGAAGATAGCCGTGTACCTACAAATAAAGCAAGCTCCTCACCCAGCAAGTGGTGGTCAAAGCTCGACATTGCAAGGGTCCAAGGCTGCAACTGTAGAACTATCAATTTTTTCACCCTACCACCAAGCCTTCATCATGGTTCCTTACCGTTACCAAACCATCCATCTAAAACTGTTCCTACCACCATTTTTTGATGAATCCATCCCTTGAGACTGATAATCAAAGTTTGTGCAACCTGCAGATCAAAGGTTTTCCTTGAGACTGGAACTTCAACTGAGAGAATAACCATAGAAACACCCAGAGGCAAATGGAGGATACAAACCTCCCAGAAGATAGAATCTGCCAAGAAACCAAAGATGAAAACATCAATGGCAGATACAAGTGACAAAACAAAGCTCTCTCCCAATGACTTTTTCTCTTATAAAATGATGAGCTACGTCGATATGTTTGCTCCTTGCATGGAAAACATGATTTTTTGCAAGAGCCTGAGCCGAGATGTTATCATTCTTGATAATTGGAAGATCTTCATCTGCATAACACTTTAGCTCCAAAAGTAGCCTTTTGATCCATAAAACCTCCTTTGTTGTGGTTGTAAGAGATTTCTACTCAGCTTCATAGGATGGTAATGATATAGTTGCTTGCTTCTTTGAGATCCAAGAAACTAAGTTTCCTCCAAGAAAAATCGTGTAAGCACTTGTGGATTTTCTATCCAACCTGTCTCCTGCAAAATCTGAATCTGAAAAAGCAATCAAAGTCAGATCTTCTCCTTTGTAAACTAATCCATAATCCAAGGTAGAAGATATATACCTCAAGATTCTTTTAGCCAACTTCCAATGATATAACTTTGGATCCTGCATGTGTTGACTTAGCTTATGCACACTAAATCTTAGGTCAGGTCTAGTCATTGTTAACCATATAAGTGAGTCAATAAGACTCCTATAAAGAGTGATGTCGACAAAGGATTTTTCATCATTTCATAGGAATTACAATGTGCTCCATAGGGTATCTATGCCTTTATAGTTTTACATTTGGAATGTCTTGAGCATGGATAGTGCATATCTACTTTGACTAATAAAAGCTTGACTTTTCCAAAAATCTATTTCAAGGCCTAAAATATAGTGAAGAACTCCTAAGTCCTGCATCTTAAACTCACTACCAAGTGCATGCTTAGTTTTTTCAACTAGCTTCTCATTATTTCCACAAAGAATGATACCATCAACATAGATGAGAAGGATAATTACTGAATTATCTACAACCTTATAATACAAAGAGGGGTCATATTCACTGAGACAAAATCCGAGTGATATGAAATAGGAATTGAGCCTTGCATACCAAGACCTTGGTGCCTGTTTTAGTCCATAGAGACTTTTGAACAAAAGACAAACTTTTGATTTTTCACCTTCTTTCACAAAACCTGGAGGCTGCTCCATGTAAGTCTCCTCCTCAAGTTAACTATTGAGAAAGGCATAGAAACATCAAGCTGGAACATTTTCCAATTGTGAAAACATGCAAGAGATATGAGTATTCCGATTGTTACCAATTTTGCAACTGGTGCAAAGGTGTCTTCATAGTCAAGACCTTTGATTTGAGAGTAGCCTTTGGCACAAAGTCTTGCTTTATACTTGTTGATAGATCCATTATGATTATACTTGATTCTGAACACCCACTTACATCCAAGCACATGCATGTTGTTAGGTGGCTTTACAAGATCCCATGTGTTGTTTGACATCAAGGCTTCAAACTCTTGGGTCATTGCTTCAACCCACTTCTCGGATTGAAGTGCTTCTTGAACATCCTTAGGCTCTTCATCTAATATGAAAAGTGCATGATAGAAAGTTTTGCCTTTCACTTGCCTTCCTTCAGCATCATATGTGAGCCTCCTTGGCTCAAATCTTTCTCTTGTAGATCTTCTTGGTGTGAGTGCTTGAAGTTGCTCCTCCACAAGCCTCGGCCTCACCACTTCTTGAACAGCATCAAGATTGATGATTGTAGATCTTGCATGAGACTCCTTGATCTGTGCATCATCCAAGTTAAACTTCTGATCTTCATGGAAGATCACATCTCTACTAACAACATTCTTGTCAGTAGAGGGTAGATAAACTTTGTATGCCTTTTTTGTAGATGCATATCCTACAAAAATTCCTTTAACAGCACTAGGATCTTCCTTCTTCCTAGTTTCTAAAGGTACATGCACAAAGCATACACAGCCAAAGACCCTAAGATGATCTACCTTAGGCTTTTTCTTATACAACAACTCAAATGGTGTTTTCCCTCCTATTGCAAGATTAGGAAGCCTATTACAAAGATAGTTTTCTCATGCAACTGCTTCTCCCCAAAATTCTTTATTCAGAGAGGCCTCTAGCCTAATGGCTTTTGCACATTCACACAAAGTTCTATTTTTTCTCTCAACAACTCCATTTTGCTGAGGAGTATAAGAACAAGAATATTCTCTTTGTATTCCCTCTCTCTCACAAAAGTCTTTAAACTTATTGGAAGTGTACTCACCTCCACTATCACTTCTCAAAGCTTTCAACTTGAAAGTAAACTGCTTTTCTACATAAGCTTTGAAAGTAAGAAAAACATCATAAACCATGGCTTTTGAAAATAGCATATAGATCCAAGATTATCTTGTATAATCATCTAAAAAGAAAACAAAGCAATTTGCTCCTCCTTTTCTCTTGGTTGAAGAGAAATGAACATCAGAGTGCACGAGTTCAAATGGTTGCTTGGTTTTGATGCTTGATCTAGGAAAAGGCCTTCTGTGTGATTTTGCCAAAACACAAGCTTCAGAGGGTTGAAGCTCCTTTGACAGTGTCTTTGGTAGTCCAACAGCTTTTCCTTCCTTGACCATAGATTGTATGGCTTTGAAATTGGAATGACCCAATCTCTTATGCCACAGATCCTCCTGAAGAACCTTGGTCTCATAAGCAATATCTGAAATGTTAGCACTCTCTCTAGAATCTAGTTTGTACAACTTAACAATTCTAGATCCTCTAGCAATAACTTCATTTTCCCTTAAGATTATACACTTGTCAGCTTGAAACTTAGTGGAATACTACCTATTACTTCAATTCTACAATCTACATCATTAGCAATATAGATTGATCTTT
Source organism: Diphasiastrum complanatum (assembly GCA_029204225.1). Classification (NCBI taxonomy): domain Eukaryota; kingdom Viridiplantae; phylum Streptophyta; class Lycopodiopsida; order Lycopodiales; family Lycopodiaceae; genus Diphasiastrum; species Diphasiastrum complanatum. The sequence goes on from CM055093.1 coordinate 49,841,147, forward strand.
TTGAACCTAGATATGACATGAGATTTATGAAAGAGTTTCTAGAACTAGACATATGGGAACTAGCCCCACTATCTATCTACCAAATCTCTTCATTCTTGAAAGGAGAAGATGGTAAACTTGACATCATTAATGAATCCTCTCTTTCACACTCAACACCCTCTCTCATTCTCATTAGTAAGGTTAGCTTGCTTAGATTGGTTCTTCTTCTTGAAATAGTTTGATGCATAGTGTCATTTCTTGCCATAGAAAAAACACTTGATCTTTGACAACTTCTTCTTGCCACTGGATGTTGCATCAGACACCTTTCCCTTCATGCATGCATCATAGGTCGTCGAATTGGTTCTGTTCGAGATGCTTACCTACCCGTGATAACTCCATGTTGGCTTGCTTGATACAATGCCATTGAGTTCATGTGGCATAGTCTCCTATGCCATAGAACATCTATAGAATCATGGGCTTGGTGTGCTTGATCTGTCGGTAGGCATACCCTCAAGTGATACAAAATTTCTTTTCTTCTACCTTGAGTAATCAGTGTATTGGTGCTGGCATCAATGACATTGCATGTTTCATTTGAAAACGTCACACACATCCCAGCATCTGCTATTCTTGCGACTGATAGCAAGTCTTGCTGTAGTGTGGACACAAAAAGAACATCATTTAGTCGTTTGTGAGCCACAACAAACCAATTCCATTCACTTGGTGTTTTGATCTGTCTCCAAGAACTATAAATCTTGATGGATCTATATAACAAAAATTGGCCATTATTTGTCTGGACGTGACATAGTGAGAGGTGGCTCTTGAATCAAGGATTACCTCTTAACACAGTACCAATTAATTTTAGACTTTGGCAAAATCCATTTTCAGAAATAGACAAGAGAATTTCAAGACGTTAATTAATCGTCTGTGACCTTTGCGGTCCCTAATGCGGTCCCTCTATGATCCTCTGCAACCTCTACGGTCATCTATAGTCCTCTACAGTCCTCTGCAAACTCTTCAACCTCTGCGGTCCTCTACGGTCCCTAATGTGGTCCCTCTGCGGTCCTCCCGCCGCGGCGGGAGGTTCTGAGTTCTATGGTCCTCTACGGTCCCTATGCGGTCCTTTGCAACCTCTACAGTCTCTACGGTCCCTCTGTGGTCCTCTGCGACCTCTGCGACCGAAACACAACCTCTGTAGTCCTCTACGACCTATATGGTCATCTACGACCTGTGCGACCACTACGGTCCTCTATGACCTCTGCGACCCTCTACGGTCTCTACTGTCCTCTACGGTCCCTAGTGCGGTCTGTCTGTGATTGTCTGCGGTCCTCCCGCCGCGACAGGAGGTTCTGAAGCCATCTATGACTTCTGTGGTCATATAAGATTCTCTACGATCATCTACGACCTCTGCGACCCTCTACGGTCCTCTACAGTCCGTAGTGTGGTCTGTTTGTGGTTGTTTGCAGTCCCCCCGCCGCGACAGGAGGTTTTGAGGCCATCTGCGACCTCTACGGTCATATACGGTTCTCTGCGGTCTTCTACGACCTCTGGGACCCTATGTGGTCTCTGCGGCTCTCTGCGGTCCCTAGTGCGGTCCGGCTGTGGTCGTCCGCGGCCCTCCCACCATGTCGAGAGGTTCTGAGGCCATCTGCGACCTCTGCGGTGTTCATAGATTCCACTGATTCTGTGAACACGGTTTGTTTCTACTTCTTCTTTTTACCGTGCTTTCTTCGTTCTCTGTAGATTATGGTTCCTTACGATTTGTTCTTCTTATTAGAACGGTTTCAGTATAAGTGTTTTCTCAGTTCACAACGAGTATTCCCCAGCCTGTCAGTGGGGAGTCACGGATCCGATACTTAGTTACATGCATAAACAAGCCATGTAACCAGTCCTAGCTCAAGAATATCAGTGTTCTGGATCAAAGAGCAATGCTACAAACTATCTACCAAAATAGAAAGCAAACAAGAACGGATTAAACTACTCAACCAAGAATCAAGAAACAAGAAACAAGAAACTAGATTCCTAACAACATTTTAACAGTCCAAGAATCAAGAAACACTCATTTCTTGATGCTTAGAATGCCCAAGAACAATCAAGAACTGGGGTGGAGCCTCCTCACGATCTCACGATAGCTCGAGAGACCCCGGGCGAAGCACAATCCTCTAGGTCCACAAGCAACACAACTAGAACCCCTTAAGATCCACCTAAGGCCAAGACTAACAAGCCCTGCGCCCCTGATAAAATTAATGTGCCCAACCATTTCAAGGACTTCACCATTGAAGATGTAACTATCCACCTACCTCAAGCTCAACAAGAGCCAAAGGGGAATGAGCCATATGATGGCCCACTCAAATCATAAAGTTAAATCTTCAAGAGCCTAATGAGACAGAGGAAAAGTTTGTCCATATTGGAGCACACCTCAACACCGGACAACGTTTGGCCTTAAAGAAGCTCCTTAGAAAATATCGTCATAACTTCGCATGGAACTACAAGGACATGAAGGGAGTAGATCCCTCGGTTTCCGTGCATAGAATCCCATCAAAGATGGATGCTAAATCCCATGCCAGTAGACCTTATCATTGTAATCCGATCTACAGAGCACGCATCAAAGAAGAACTCCAAAAGCTCTTGGAGGCAGGTTTCATCTATGAGGTGGAACATACAGATTGGGTATCACCTATTGTTGTGGTCCCAAAGAAGAATGGGAAGCTTCGTATCTGTGTCGACTATCGCAAATTAAATGCTTCCACAAAAAGAGATCATTTTCCAATCCCGTATGGCGAATCCATATTGGAAAACCTAGCTGGGGATGAAGTTTATTCCTTCCTGGATGACTTCAGTGGGTACAACTTAGTTGTTATCTCTGAAGAGGACCAACCAAAAATGGCTTTTGCTACGGAATGGGATATCTTCTGTTGGCAAGTTATGCCATTTGGATTGTATAATGCGCCATGCACCTTCCAACGTGTCATGCAAGCAGCATTTTATGATCTCATCATTGACAACCTTGAGATCTATCTTGACGACCTTGGATACACTCGGAAGAGTCCACACACCTGGCCGTACTCGAACATGTTTTCATACAATGCCAGAGGTATGGTATTTCTCTTAATCCTGAAAAATGTCAGATATGGGTCACCCACGATGTCGTACTTGGTCACATTGTATCGCGCAATGGGATTGCCATCGACCCAGAGAAGATCAAAGTCATCGTCGAGAGGCCAAAACCTAAAATGGTCCGAGACACTTATTGTTTTATGGGTCACGCTAATCAATATCGTTGCCATATTCGTGGCTTTGCTAGTAAAGCGCGATGGATATACAGAGTGACCATAAATCCTAAGTGGATGGATGAACAGAGAAAGGCTTTCCAAGAACTCAAACACGCCTTGACAACTGCTCCTATCTTGCAAGCTCTAGATTACACAAAGGAGTTTCATGTGCACACTGATGCATCAAAGTTTGCCATCGTTGCAATGCTAACTCAACTCGGAGAATACAAGAAGGACTATCCAATTTGTTTCCTTAGTAGACAATTAACGTCTGCAAAGATGAACTACACCACAACTGAGAGGGAAGCATTGGCGATGATTTATGCCATCCAAAAGTTTCAACATTATCTTCTGGGCAAACCCTTTGTATTTTTCACAGATCATCAAGCATTACTTTACCTCATGAACAAAACTTGCACAATAGGTAGAATCACACGTTAGTTGCTATTACTACAAGAATTCAAATTTTGCATTGTTGTGCGCAAGGGATCACAACATTTTGTCGCTGATCATCTATCCAGAATACCGAGTAATGAGAAACCAACAGAGGACATCAATGATGACTTATCTGATGCAATACTCTTCCAAGTTGATTGTACCCCCTTGTGGGCCAAAGACATCACAGAGTTTTTAACGACGGGGGTGCTAGATTCAACGCTATCGAAACCTGCCCACCGTGCACTTATCTACAAGGTGGCACCCTATACACTTATAGCGGGGCAACTTTATAGAAAGGGTGCGAACAGTGTGATTAGATGATGTTTGACTGAGGGCGAGATTATTTCCATCATATCCAAGGAGTTGGTGGTGGACACTTTGCCTCAGAAAACACAACTAGGAAGATCTTCCTAGCTGGGTATTGGTGGCCTTTGCTATTTAAGGACACTCATAACTTTGTAAAGACTTGTGATGTGTGCCAAAGAGCCAAAAGGCCACAATTTTCAGATTATATGCCTTTAATTCCCATCTTATCTAAACAAGCATTTTTCAAATGGGGTATTGATTATGTAGACCAATCAGTCCCGCCGCGCGATTCACATAGGCAAGATATATTATCGTGGCGACGTATTATTGCACGAAGTGGGCAGAGGCTCGGGCAGTAAAGCACGTCGATGCCAAAACCACTACTCAGTTCCTTTATGAGCAGATCATTGTACGATTTGGTTGCCCACTCGAAATCGTCAATGACAGGGGTACACACTTTTTGAACATCGTAACTAAACACTTGCTGTCAACCTTTCTAGTTGTTCATCGCAAAAGTGCCCCATATTACCCAAGATGTAATGGGCAGGCTGAGTCCACGAATAAGATTCTATGCGAAATCCTCATGAAGACGGTGGAAGGTAGTCGGTCGGATTGGGAGTTCAAATTACATGCCGCTTTATGGGCGTATCGAACAACACCCAAAAAGGCCACTGGCACAACACCATTCCAACTCATGTATGGACAAGAGGCCATGATGCCTGTAGAATTCTACGTCCCATCTTTACGGGTAGTCTACGATTTGAAACTAGATGAAAGTCAGATCCTTGCCCATAGGCTATTCCACCTCCATAAGCTTTGCGAAACAAGAGTCATTAGTGTGCACGCACAACAAGTGCACAAAAGATGTCAACAAGATTGGCATGGCCGCCATATTAAGTTGAAGGAATTTAAAGAAGGAGATAGAGTCCTTCTCTATCAAACGAAAGTACATAAGGGCAAACTTAAGTTTTCCCTTATGTACAAGGTCCCTATATCATTGATCAGATCTTTGCCTCGGGCTATGCTAGACTTAAAACCCTTGAAGGCATCCCTTTGGACACGGTAGTGAACGAGATTAGATTACAGCGATATCATGAGCCCTGCAATTCCTTAGACATGTATTGATTGAATTCGTGTGCTTGCATGTCTGTAATTTCTGTCGTTTTTTGATAATGTTCATATTTTTTATTCAATTTTTACACCCTTTTCCGTTGAATTGCCTGCATGTTTAACAATCAATACTTCTTAGGATAGTTTAGATCTGAATTCTCGCAAATCTACCTCACTTCTATCACTATTGTACAGGTTCCAGGTAACAGCGTGCATGGCCAGTGATAATCATGTCCCAAAACAGTAATTATCTTATAGTTCAAAGCTAGCATCACTTATTCTTGCAATCGATTGCAAGGAATTAATCTTCTTTCAAAAAAAAAGAAAAAAGAGGACCACTCACCTAAGCTACCAGGCAGCATATTATCCATATTGTGGAGTCCCAGAACTAAGCAAAGTGTTTTATCAGACATGAAACCTAGCAGGTGCATGACCAGTGATAATCATGTCCCAAAACAGTAATTATCTTACAGTCGGAAGCTAGCATCACTTATTCTTGCAATTGATTGCAAGGAATTAATCTTCTTTCAAAAAAAGAAAAAGAAAAAAGAGGACCACTCGCCTAAGCTACCAGCAGCATATTATCCATATTGTGGAGTCCTAGAACTAAGCAAAGTGTTTTATCAGACATGAAACCTAGCAAGTGCACTGCAGAAATTCACTTGGTCTCATTTACTGATTTTTCCAAAAAGCTAGCAGCGGCTCGTCCTTTCTTGGAGTGGCTAAACTTCAACACACAACTTTTCTTAGGTGTGCAACATGAATGCATGGTGCGTGTGGCTTATTCTACATTTGATGACAAGCTCCAGACATTCAGGATCCCTAGACGCAACGACGAGGATCCAATTCCTATATCACCACATATCCTAAGCCACTTGGGGTTCCCGAATGAAGGAGAGCCTATGCACGGCAGAGGGCAATCTTTTGATAGGAATTACTTGATGCATCTCTGTACGGAAGATGATGACACCTCCATCTACAACAATGATGGTTACGTTGTCAAACTCATCTCGGATCCAGGACTTAGGGCAATGGCAGACCTCCTGGCATTACTCACTGAGGTACAATCGTCAAGATTTGACAGGATTCCAAGTAGCACTTTATTCGCCCTATTATTTGGCTTGGAGGAACCTATTACATGCCACTTCATGTGGGTAGAAAAGATAAGTATCAAATTATGTGCAACACTCAAAGCAAGAAAACCTCTCACAAAGTGTGGATATCTCCTGCATATGCTCGTAAGCAAACATTACTTCGGTGACTTCCCTAACATTCTCACTCGAGTGCAAGAGAAATATCCAGACATGCCATTTACCACCTCAACACGAGCTCAACACTCCAAGAGGATAAAAGGGAGAGAGGCAAAGACAACAAGCAGGCCGACATCCAAACGGTGCCACATCACTAGCAAAAACACACCAGTGTCATTCACACGAGGCAAGGAAGCAGAGTTAGAGTCACAGTGGTTAAAAGAGCATGCCCATAGCCAAGACACAAAAGAACATTCAGAGGGCCACACACAAGGTAAAACTCATCCAGTAGCAGCAAACAGCAAACACTTCAACAGTGAAAATCATGGAAGCCATTGAAGAAGAATTGACTGCAATATCAAATCCTTCAACGAGAGATTCTGAGGCAAAGGAGATTGGTGTCCCACTTGTGACATTCATGGTAAATGACTCACCAAACACCATCTCATCAATTCCCATCACATCAACCATCACTGTCACACTACCCATCACATTCCAACAAGTGGCTTAGTGAAAATATCAACTAGTTGTTCTTCTGTGCTACAATGACCAACAAGAATTTCACGACTCAGTAGCCTCTCACGTATAAAGTGATACTGAATCTCAATGTGTTTAGTTCTTGCATGGAACACTTTACTCTTTGCTAGATGAATGCCACTCTGACTGTCACTATGTAATGTCGTGGGATTTTTCTGCCTCATGCCAACTTCTTCCAAGATTTGTCTCAACCATACAGCTTTATGTGCTGCACTACACATTGTCTTATACTCGGCTTTTGTGGTGGAAAGAGCAATTGTACTTTGCTTCTTACTAGACCAGAAAAAGCAACTACACAAAATTGGAATACATACCCTGTGGTGGATCTACAATCATCATAGTCACCTCCCCATTCCGCATCCACATAGCCACACAACTCAGGTAAACCATCATGCTTCTTGTAAATCAAGCCATAATCTAAAGTGCCTTTCACGTAACGCAAAATGTGTTTAGCTGCCTTCCAATGCGTTTCCGTAGGTGCTTTCATAAACTGACTTACAATGCCAACAACATAGCATATATCTAGTCTAGTCGTGATAAGGTAAATCAAGCTCCCTACTAATTGCCTATACAGCGTAGCATCAAATGATTGTGACTCATCAAGCTTAGAAAGCTTTTTACCTGGTTCAATAGGAGTATTCACTGGTTTGCAATCCTGCAACCTAAACTTGTGCAGCAACTCTTTGACATACTTCACCTGTGTTAAACCCACTTCGTGTCCTTTTTGCCACACCTCTACTCCAAGGCAATAATGCATCAGGCTGAGATCTGTCATCTCGAATTGTTCCATGAGATCTTTCTTGATCATATCTATCATCTCTTGATTATTTCCCATAATAATCAAGTCATCAACATAAATAGCAATCAAAGCAACCATACCATCAAAGCATAAGACATATAGATTTGGATCATAGTGTGTTCTCACCATTCCCTTTGAATGAAAGTAGGCATCAATCCTGCTATACCATGCACGTGGTGCCTATTTAAGACCATAAAGTGCTTTCTTCAAGCGACATACTTTATTTTCCTGTCGCTTCGCTACACAGCCTTCAGGTTGATCCATGAACACCTCTTCTTACTCACCATTTAGAAAAGTAGTTTCACATCCATCTGATGTAAAGGCCAATCAAAATGTGAAGCTAAAGCAACAAGTAGACGTAGAGTATTCCACTTACATACCGTCACAAAGGTCTCCTCATAGTCAATGCCTTTACTTTGTGCATACTGATCACCAATCTTGCCTTGTGCTTTGATATACTTCCATCATCATGGTACTTAGTCTTGTATACCCATTTGCAACCAATGGATTTCTTGCCAACTGGTGGTTCTACTGTCCCATGTGCTATGCTTAGCAATTGACTCCATCTCCTCTCCCATGGCCTTGACCCAAATGTCATCATCCTTCACTTCACCATAAGTCGAAGGTTCTTTGTTTTGAATAATGTTAGATAAGAGAGCATAATTTGCTTCATACCTTTTGGGTTGTGTTTTCTCTCTTGTTGATCTTCATAGCTCTCCCTAGCTAGATGATCCTGAACAGTCATCCATGTCGCGGCTATCAATTTGATGATTTCAAGGGCTATCCAGGCCTCAAAATAGCCCTAAAAAAATACTCTTTGTTAGCAGGGGTTTCGAGAGTTTTACCACTGGAGATACCGTTGCAAACATATGATTTGTTTTTATATTTTCTTTAGAAAAGCTTCAATATTATGGTCGAAAATGTTCTAAATATTGTAGTGTCTTTTATGAAAAATTGACATTGGGTTTTCAAATTTAAGTACAACTTTGATGGCAACATTAATAGAAGGAAGGCCAGATTAATGGCAAAATGGTATTGTCAACTATACAATATTGACTACTCTGAGAATTTATGACTTGTAGTCATCTTGTATGTGCAATTCTATATTAGGAATAACATAATCCATAAACACGGAATTCATTTCCGATGCCATTGTCACACAATATTTTTTCTCACTTTTTCTGGTAGGAAGGTGTAGTGTCTACACCAAATTTACATTAATAAAGTTATGAGTGGATCTTGTGTAAAAAGGGACATTAACAACTTGATCTTTAACTTTACCTTCAATGCAAATAAGGTCATTAGGTCCAAAAACTAAAAAACTAAGAAAATAGACATCCATCTCATTACTTCGAGATAGATAACCTGAGATAGAAGCTAGTTTTTTGACGCAATCTCGTGCAAGGTGACCCTCGCCATTGCACTTGAAGCACATGTTCTTCTTACGAGCTTCAGCTATATCTCTGCCACCCTGATGTTTTTTAAAGTTTTTCTTGGTTTTCTTAGGATTGTTGGATTTGGGATGTGTTTCATTAATAGCTTCCCTATCCTTCCTCTTGAATTGAAAACCTTTCTTTGGCTCATTAGGTTGGTGACCCCTAGATGGCTTAGGTGTGTCATCAAAATACTTTGCATCCCTAATAGCATCCTCTAGGGTTCTTGGATGGTTCCTACGAACATTCACTTGGTAATCTTTTGGTAACCCATCAATAAACATTAACATTTGTACCTTAGGTGGCATGTCACTATAAAGTGGATTCATGTTCTCATGAAAATCTTGAATAAATTGTTCCAAACCTTTATTCATTGTTGAATGACTCAACTTTTGAAAGTGTTCATAGTCATCTAATAGTGGTAGGAAGTATTCTCTAAAAACAATACAAAAATCATCTCATCATGTACAAGGTTGATTGCCTTTTGCAACTAGGTCATCCCACCATACTAAGGCTCTTCCTTCAAGGAACATAGTTACAGTGGACAACTTTTCACATTCAGAAAATTGGTTCATGCCAAAGTGTTTGTTCCATACATTAAGCCATGAACTTACCACTTGCAAGTTCCTATATTTCTTCTCCCCCTTAAACAATTTTACGGAAGGTGAAACTACATGCTTCTTCTGGTTGGCTAACCTAGACTCTAAGTCTTGGTTCCTTTGATTAGTTTGAAGAAGCTGTTTATTAGTGAATGAGTTTGTTGGTATAAAAGTTCAAGAGCTTGTGCCAAATTGGATGGCTTTGATAGATCAAATGATGGGTTTTCATTGGTTTGATCCATTGGGGTTGATTGTGTGTTTTTCTATTATGCAAATACAACAACAAGTAAGTTCAATTAGAATGATAGAAATACTTCAATTCTTATATAATCCAATGCAAATAAAAGCATTTACTTCTACTCATTCAATACTTAGTGTTTTTAGGCAATCCAAGCCTACTTTCTGCAAGCTCAATCCAAGCTTAACAGAAAACTACACCAAGCAATTTCCTACTTTGTCTCAATCCAAAGCAAAAAACAAATCTTTATGTAAATTTTAATTAACTACTTCAAGCTAATGGTTAAATACAGTTTCTATTCCAATTCCATTTCCATTTGTCATTTCAAATTCAACACAAATTTTCACATTTCTCACTTTCCTAATTCTTCAAATCCATGAAACTAGTGACTAGAAATGGAAAACTAATGAAGTTCTATGAAAACTTCACTTTTCAGATTTATTTTTCAAATTTACAGGTCTGAAAATCAAAACTTCAAAATGACAAAAAGCAGAACTTCAAAACCTTTTTTATGCAAAAAGTTACACTACCTTTTCCTTCCTCATTGCCCATAACATTAAACTAGTAGGTAGAAAGGTATAACTAATGAAGTCCTTATGAAAACTTCACTTTTCAGATCTAATTTTCAGATTTACAGGTCTAAAAAACAGAACTTCAAAATGAAAATCAAAAGTTTTAACACTTCATTTATTAAAAAAAAAACACTAGTTTTGATCAAAAACACAAGCTAGAATCAATCTTTTTCCAATTTTTTTTTTTTGTGGATGTAGAGGAAGACTTCCTCTAACCATTCCACAAATCCTTTTTCAAAAAGATTCTAAACCAAAAGCCCACATTTAAACTTCTCTAACATAATAAAAAATCGGCCCCTAAACAATTCTATAAGCATCACTACTTTTTAACAAGAGAACTAGATTTATTGGGTACTTCAACTACAAGCTTCCTCCAACTAGAAAAGCCAATAATCTTTTCCCAAAAAATTTTAGTTTATGAGCTTAATTGAACTTGAAGAAGGTTAGAAAAATTATCATCCTTTGTCTAGCTCTGATACCACTTTTACAAGTGAAGTCAAGAAGTCCTCCTAATCCAAAGGCAGTGTCTCCAAAGGTCCTCCAAGTAACCTGCAAGCTCCAAGATGCTCCCCAACTCCAAGCTAGGATGCCTCCACCTGCAAGTAAGGATCTTCAAGCCTCCATGGATCTGTCCTCTACCTGTGTCCCTAATCTTAATCACAAAGGTAGATAACAAGTGGCCTCAAGTATTCACCACTCAACCATAGCTAGCTAGCACATGCAATCTTGAATTATCATAAAAATTTTAATCAATATTTTTTAAAGTTTTAATTTTTTTAAAATCTTTACTTATATCTACGTAAGTTCATTGAATAGTTAAACGTTAAATGTGAAAGAATCGAATTCTTTGTATGATGGTCATCTTCATCCAGTAGCCCTGATCAATATTATGGTACCAAGCCAATAATTTGGCTTCTTCCATTGTTTGGCCAGCAAATGCAATTGCACTCACAGTTCGAAAGCTTGGAATATGGGAATACTCTTGAGATAACTGTTTTCGGGCTTGTAAACTGTGTATGCCCCCAAGAACAAAAAAATGATATGTATTTAATAAAGAAAAATCAAAATTTGCAATATTGTTGCATTCGTTGGGATCAACTAAAACAACAAAATGAGTAACTATGACGTGTATGATCTTTAAATTTTATTTTTTTAAGTTATGTACATGTGTTTCATTTGGCTCTCTTACATCCATTGGCTTGTCTCCTGTTACTAGGTCTACAGGTGGCCTATCACACTGATGTATATCTAAAATCAAAGTTGTTTCTTTAATGTTTTTTGTTTTATGAAAATTACAAAATCTGAGATTCGAAAGGTACGGAATATTATTGCTGCTCATCCTGTTGTTTGCAAAAGTTGAGTATCAGAGAAATTGAAGAATTAAGATCAAAATTTTGGCATACTTGTCCATGCTAGTGGAGAAAATTTTTTTCAAAAAAGTAAAAATAGGATTTTTGTTGGTAGGACATACCGACTATCAAATTGATCAAATGTTTAGTTGCTTTTCTAAGAGGTTGAGACACAAGAAAGCATTTTCATTACCAGTGCTTCAAAGCATTGTTGAGGAATCGTATGTGCCAAAGCCAAACGTGCCATTAATCAAACACACATATGATTTTCATGATTATGTTAAGGTGTCCAACGAAACAGAGCGATGCGTAGCTAATATTAATGATATTAACTTTCAACACCAGTTTAAAATCAAATGTAACGAATCAGACATTACATTATTATGGGGCAAACTATTTTCAAATTCAGTTTCGTGGCTACCTCTTGAAGGAGTTCAATTTTTGCTTAACATTCCATCGACTCAAATCAAGCTTGCTGTGTTGTCTCCCTTGAAGTCCTTGCTAGAAGAACAAAAGGCGCAAAGAGAACATCATGAGATTGATCCATTTGTCTCATTAAATTTTTTGGAATCAAGTATTCAAGCAGCTTATCATTTTTTTGATGAGTTTGATCAGTATTGGTGGATGGAATTTTTCGAGGAACAAAAAATCAGTTTGCTCAATCTCGAACATACATCAACAAGTGAAGAATTTCATTGGCCTCATAAATTAGGAACATCAACTACAACTGTCGAACCTTCAGATCTTTCTCGAGATAATGATTTCTTGCAGCTTGTGCAAAGTGAGGAACGTGAAATTTATGTGGGCTCAAGGAAGAATAGGCAAAGTGTAAAAGCTGCAAAAATGAAATGGCGTGGTGATTTGAATGAAATCCAAATTGGAAGCCTTGTTGCACTTCTAGCTTCAGAAAACAATTAAAGACATCCATTTTGGATTGCCAAAGTACTTGGTTTTATTCAAAATAGCAATCAAACAAAAGTACTATGTGTCCATTGGTTGCGCACCACTTCAATTAATGCTTTTTTGGGAAGGTACGAACTCGAAATGTTGCAAGTAGATCCAAAGGGCAAGAGGAAGAGATTGCCAAAAAATCAACCAAGAGTCAATGATTTGAATCTACAAGATGTAGATGTTTTGGCATTTAATTTTGAATTAACAATGACTAATCATCTACGAAAGTCAACTATATCTATATTGAAAGAACGACTTGGATTACTGGAAAAACCATCATCCTCCACTCGTCATCAACAGAGAAAAGCTGATTTTCAAGGTTTTTTATCAACATTAGATGCAAATTCTGAGGAAGATATGCCAGTTGACTCTGATGAAGAAGACGGGTCTTCCACTTCATCAGCTGAAAACAAGAGTGTTGAGAATATGTCAAGTTCTAAATTGAGAGACATCAGTAAAAATTCCTTAGAAAATGTACTATAAAAAAAAGAATGTGCAAATATAACTTAAGTTGTTTTGTATTTCAATGGGATTTTGAGTTTCCATTTGTTCTCTTGAATTATTATTTCATTTGTAATTATGATGGTTTTATGAAGTTTGCAACAAAAAACTTGTAGTTCTTTATTTAAAATATGTATTTTTTGGCTTTTTTTTAAAACAAAATTTAGAGATTTATTGAAAAAATCCATGATTTTGGCCTAAAACTAGGACCATTAAAAAACACCAAAAAAGATTACTCTTTTTCAAGTCAAAGTCTCAAAACAAATGTCATCGTGTTCTACACACAAAAAAACACTCTATATAGTGGTAGCCAACATAAGCATAGCAAACAAGAGAGATCTCTCCTCCTCCCAATGGGCGCCCTCCTCCCCTCATATAGATGGCATTTGGCACCCTCCAATACACTATGGAGTTCCATGCAAAGCCAATGAGAAAGAGAGAGGCCTAGGGGAGTTAAAGAACCTTCATAGGCTTATGGAAGGTCAAGAGACTTCTTCCATAACCTATGACTCTTTGAATGCTTTTCTTGTGGGAGTTGGGAATTCAATGGACCCTTTGGAAGGGCGCCCTCGTACTAGGTCCCATTGCCCAAGTTGTGCTTGTATATTTTGGTCCAAGACCAATAAAGTGATATGGTTCAAGGTTGAGGACCAAGGTTTAGACAAGTAGCCAAACACCCATGGTAATGACTTTCTAACACCTCACTAGGTTCCATACCTCCGACCAAGGCATAGACACCTACCTGCCCTTATCCAATGACACCAGTACCATAATATAAAGGCACATAACCTTAATCCTAAGGGTACCCCTTATCCAAGGGTAACTTGATTCCATACCTCCGACCAAGGTATAGTTGCCTACCCTTATCCAAAAACACCTACCGTTAATCCTAAGGATACCCCTTATCCAAGGATAACTTGCAATTTAGCCCCCAACACTAAATGTACATATAGGGGTTACTGAAGTACTGCTAGTTACATAGGTATATAACATAGCCTACATCATGTATAGTAGCTGAAAATCTTTAGGCATAATTGTAACTCGCTTGGCATATATAGCGAGCAAAAACGAGTCTTCAAAAAAAATGCTCTGGTAATCCTCAGCAGCCTCCTGAAGGCACTGAAGGGCCCCAGGTGTGAACCTAACTACATTGTTGAGATCTTCCCTGGTGATCCGGCGGACAACATGGTAAATGGTGCTTTGGGAATTAGGATTTCAGTGGAACTCTTATATTTGCGAATATCAGATAGCCACCTGCTACGGTTTCATCTTCTCGTTCGTCTAAGAGAGTTAACGGCAATGGCAGGATCTGAGGAAGTACCAGTAGAGAAAAACTCTCTCTTTGTCTGTTTTTTTCTATCCATACTAGTATTCAGAGAGATATCGAACTTGTGCGCGGTACGTGAGATGAGAAGGAAAAGGGAGAGCATGGACGAAGCATGCCATCCGATGAAAAATTCATGGCATTTCAATCCCAGATGGGCTTCCCTTGTCCATCGTTAATGCATTTCACAGATAATTCTTCTTCAATAAGCGGGCATATTATTGATCATCCAGATTTGTTGCTATTGATGATGAAGAATGTGTAAGTGTTTTAATTTCATTGCCTAAGAATGTTGTTATCTCTAAATGCGAATTGTTTTTTTTTAACTCCTATTTTGTATTGCAGGATGCACTTGTAATTCATGACTTTGTTGGAGACGAGGTGGTTTCAGACACAATGCTTTTTCGTTCCAGAGAGATAGTGGACTTGGCCATTATCTGAGGCATTTTCTAGAGAATGAGATCTGTATTTCTCATTCAAAGTTTAGTCCAGTTGGGGAGACATTTATAATGGTTGTTAAAGCTTTATCATATTATTTAGGAGGACATAAATTTGTGAAAACAAATAAGATCATTTTCATCAAGAGATCTTATGTTTTGAACATTCTAGATTTTACTGATGAGAATGTTCCTTTAGGGAGCTCCCACTATTCATTGTACTCTACGTATATTGAACTTAGTGGAAACAAGGATAATGCACATCTATTAGATGCATACTCAAGCAGAGAATTTCTTCATGACAATATAGCCATAGAAGGAACTCTTGCTTATGACAATCATGCACCCTCGCAATGTGGCATCCTTCTGTTACTCACAGAGCAAGAGCTTGCTGCTCTTTGCACTGATGGTTGCCTTGTAGTTCTGACAAACGTAGGTCTAGAAGCCATGGAAGTACCCCTCTTTCAGGACCTTTCTCTAGTCGAGAAGGCCTTTTTCACTTTCGACATTGATCATTTCACCGTCACCCAAAAAGGGCAGGACCATATGGTCACCCTCGATCCAGTGCTAATTTCATTAGCGCTTAGCCTTCCGCACACCCCCCCCCACCTACCATTCTCCTGAGGCCTTACCAAATTTGAAATATCCATCTTTTTCCTTCCGGATCAAGGTGATGTCAAGACAAAAACCAATGACAGATACTTAATTTCGCAAATCAAGAATCCAAATCTCCGTGACACGATAGACTTTTTGTTCGCCACCATCTTTGTAAGCTCCCACCGTCCCCTCCACATGTCCACACAAGTCATAGTCTTGATGACCATGATGGAAGGACCAAACACAGTCTATAATTGGGCCACACTTCTCTTTAAGGAGTTGCAGGCCACTTTCAAGCGCCTCTTCTGGATCACTTGCGGTGGTCTAATCATTTTCATCGCCTTCACTCACCTAGAAAACCTAAGAGTTCGCTCTTTTCCTCAATGAGGACTACGATGAAAGGCACGAGAGAAAGAATCACGATCAAGCACCAAGTCAACATCAGACACAAAGTCCTCCACAAACAAGGGAAGAATGCCTTCAGAAGTAGGGTGCAGAGCTTGGAGAGCAGCAACAGTCTCAGCATAAGAGAGAGTAGGTGTGAGAGGAGCTAAAGCTCGAGCTGCATGAGAATACTCACCAACTTGCCCAAGATGTAGAGTGCGATGAAGGCGACAGTGGAGAGGTGGGGCGCCTTGAGGTTGAGAGTCCTGTGAGTTGCGAGCAACAAGTGCCCAACAACATGCAAAGTGTTCATCATGAAGCGTTTCCCGGCCTCCCGATAGAAAGCGACGAAGGCGAGCATGAGTTTCTCTATGACCAGCATCCCCACCCCTCGGAGGAAGGGCTAGACACCAAAGGGGAAAAAGAAGAAACAGATTCCAAGCCTCAATGTCAAAGGGGTCAATTGTCAAGCGATCAAGAAGAAGGCGCATAGCAACTTGAGTTTCACGATGGAAAGTGAGGGAAATATGAAAGTAGAGCCTTGGACGAGGGAATCTGGGAGATCTTGAGACGACTGAAGCAGCGCAGGACAAGAACGCTGGTGACAAGCAAGACCTCCTCTAGGAGAGAATAAACGACCACAAGCATGGCAAAGAACCCGTTTAGGGGGTTGAGAAGGCAATGCAACACTCACATTTCATCATTTCCCTGAGCAGCTAGCTTCTCTTGGTTTGTCTATTCAACCTCGCAAGTGTTCAGTGTGGTCTCCAGCAGGTCTTCCCCCGGATTTTGTTCCTCCTCAAGGTTTCCTTGCTCCTTCGGATGGCATTCGCATTCTGGGTGTTCCTTTTGGGTCTATTTCCTTCAGCTCTGCTTTTCTTGGTGAAGCTCTTTAGGAGGATGTTGCTCATTCAGATCTGCTTCCCCGGCTGGGCAACACTCAGGTCGCGTTTGGCATCTTGACGTCTTTCTTTATCCAGCGTCCTTCTTATCTGCTGCGGACTTTCCCCCTACTCCGGACTTTTTGCATCTCCTCTCTTCCTTTGACAACTCTCTTATGGATGTTTTTGGCCGCCTTTTGGGCCCAAGTTCTTTGGATAGTGTGGAGACATTTTCAGTTTGGAACCAGGCTGGGTTACCTATTTCTTGTGGAGGTGTGGGTATTCTCTCTATGGTTTCTTCTGCACCTGCAACTTTTCTTGGGAGCTGGGCTCTTGTCGCCCCTGCTTTGTCTTCTCGGTTCTTTTCTGGCTTTCGCCCTCTCTTGGCGGATTGCATTGCTCATGTGGATAGTGGTTCTCTGCCTTTCCAGTACCTCCTCATCGCTGCGGGAGAGCTCCTCCTCCTCTCTGCCCAAGCTTGTCTTCTTCCTTTTGAGCAACTCCTCACCTTTAGTTCAGATCACTTGCAAGAGACCCTCTTGGAGCGCGTGCACAAGCATACCCTTTCCAGCATGCTCTCCGAGGCTCCTTCGGCGTTGCATCGAGCTCGGCTTCTTTCTTGGGCGGGTCCTGGTGCCGGGGCTTGGCTGTCAGCTCGGCTTGTTATTCCTTCCTTCCGGTTGTCTTCGACCATCTTCACCACTACCCTTCGTCTTCGCTTGGGGCTTCCTCATCCTTCAGTCTTGGGTCTCTCTAGGTGTGTTTGTGGTCACCCTATTGATGCTCTTGCTATCCACCTCCTCCGTTGTCCTTCTAGGAGTGAGCGCACAACTAGGCATGATGTTGTCAGAGATGCAGCGGCTGCTATAGCCAAAGATGGAGGATTCCATGTCCTTAGAGAGCAGTCTCATGTCCTTCCTTCTTCCTCGTCCCACTCTTCCCACAGGCGTGTTGACATTGTCCTCTCTCGGGATGGGCTTCGTACTTTGGCAAATGTTCTTGTTGCTGATCCCACGCGTGGTGACCTATTGCCTCACTCCGCCTTCACACCAGGAGAAGCGGCAGGCGTGGCAGCACAAGAGAAGGAACAAAACTACTCCGACAGGCACCCCACTGATGCTTTCCTTCCCTTGGCTATTGAGACTCATGGCACCTTGCATCGACACTTTGAGGATTTTCTTCGCATGTGTTCTCCTCAGACGACAGACCGTCAAGGTATTCCTGGTTCTATTCTCGTGGCTACTGTCAAACAACGTGTTTCCATTGCCCTGCAACGTGCTCAGGCCCTATCTGGGTCTACTACATCTCATCTCCCTTCATTAGCCGACTCACCACTTCTTCACTTTTCTGATCTGCTGCAGTCAGTTGGCAGACTCCCACGAACATCATCATAGTTTATGCAGTTTTATTTTTAATGCTAAGATTTGGATTAATCTTAACTTTACTGCAAGCTTCGCTCTTGTTTGAGCTTACTTTTGTTTAAACTTCCCCTTCGGGGTGTATATATCTTTTTCATCAATGTACCTACTACTTTTTCCTATGAATAAATGCACCAGGGTGTTTCCTTGCATTTAGAAGTTTACTCAATGAACTTGCCATTTATAGTTCAACTTGAGAGATCTCAAATTCATGTTAAGGAGATTTTGTTTATTCATTGGGCTCCACAAATTTGTCAAAAGATCACCAAGTATTACTTATTTAACATTATTCCATCCATGTCACCAGAAGTTTCAAATCATAAAGACTCCAAAACCCTTCTATAAACTTATTGATTGGGCTCCACAAATTTACTATTTGGTACCAAACGACAATATGGGTTTGAACCATGATAACACGCATAGTCAATGAAGGCAATATTGGTGATCACTTAATCCTATTTGACATGTCATATGAACCCTTGATGAAAAGAAGTCCCTCCATTAATGGAATATCAAATCACCTTGTTCTTTTCAGATATGCCTTGAGAAGCATTTGGGTTTGATTCAATAATGTATCTTCACGTGGAGCTTTTGCAAAACACCACTTGGTGAAAGTTTCACATTGAGTAGACACATGTTTGGAACGTCACCCATTTTGCCACATGACAACCTGGTGAGACTATGTTCATGGAATTGTAAATTAGAGTGCGAGAACAAGTTCCATCTCAAGAGTTAGGTGTTCCCATTTGTATGGGCATCCGATGTCCAAAGGAAGATCTTTAGGATTTGAGGTGTGGACAAAAAGCTGTATTTACAAAATTAACATTCTCCCCCAAGTGGCTAATGTTGACTTGGGCAAGCCCAAACCTGGGGGCCAGGGCATGCTTCCAAGACCAGGATTCTTATGAGATCACTTTTAGTGTCTTCTTGTCTTCCCGATCCCCCCGGCAATAGTACCATTCTCTGTCTCTCGTTTCAGAGCTGCTATCGCTTCTCAGGTAAAGGGAGGAAGAGATGATCCTTTCTCGACTAGCTTTCCTTTAGTTTTTCTCCATTTTTTACGAAAGCAAGCAACTGAGTGGCCGCTGCTAGGATTGATCATTGCAGCTGGTGTAGCCAGATAAATTGGAGGAAGAATGAAGGATTCAGAGTAGAAATTGGATGATCTGTGCTTAGAGCTCCAGACTCGAGACCCATGTCTGTCTCTCAACCTTTCACGCCTGTAAGGCCTCTTGTTTCCAGTGACTTTGATGCTTTGTGCACTATAGAAGAAGACACTTTACACACCGATGCTGAAAAACTGACAAAACATTTGCAGCGTTTTGGCGGATTTGGATCTCTTCAATCATCACATGGGCAATTGGCCGCTGTCAGCGACAACAGATTATCGAAATTCAACGTCAGCTTACCTTCAGAAGCTGCTGCACCTCTTAGCAGAGATTACAAGCTTTCTAGCGCGGTCAAAGTTTCTGAGGATAAAAATGCAAACAATCAACCAGTGATGCACATCACACAGGCTACTCAGCCTATTGACATAGATTACAATGCGAAGGGTCTTAAGGAAAAATTTGTACGCCCAAAGCTATGCAAAGAAAAGTGTTGGCCGAGTGAAACCCAGCGTGATGAGGCATGGGAAAGGAGGAAGGATCGCCAGTTAGCTTCTCATTTGAGTGAGAATAGTTCAAGCAAATACCTGCACAAGGGACGGAAGATTCAGAGATCTATATCAGATTGTATCGGTATTGGAGGGCCAGCCAGCTACACATCTATTCCCAGAACAAGAAGTCTCACTGATGAGGACCTTGACGAGCTTAGAGGCTGTATTGATCTAGGCTTTGGTTTCAGCTATGAAGCAGATTCTGAATTATGGGACACGCTTCCCGCGTTAGAGCTGTGCTACGCCATTTCTCAGCAGTTGGAAAACGAGCAGAGTCGGTCATCCCCAACCTTGGAATTTGAGAATAACAATCTGGACGCGTCGGCAAGCTTTGGCAGCTCCATTGCTTCACCATCCGCTAGCTCCTGGTTAGTTTGCTCTCCAGGTAATACCCCTTGCGAAGATCTAGATTGTGGGGATGGGAAGTTACACTGCAGTACTGCTGACTATACACCGGATATTAGTCTTCCTGCTTTCATGGTTTAACTTTGTGCTGTGATGTGTTTTTGTTTATTTCAGGCGATCAACCTAAAGAGGTAAAAGAGAGGCTTCGTCATTGGGCTCAGGCTGTTGCCTTCACAGTCCGCCAAAGCTACGTGCCTTCTAGTACTGTTCCTAATTGCAGGGATGTGATTAAAGCTAGCTAAAATAGCTTCGCGATGGTTTTGACTTCTAAGTTCTATGTGAAAAGCTCATAGGGAGTTCGCCATGGTTTGTTGCTTGTCACAATTGCTAAGTGCTTGCTTGATTTGAGACTGGCTGCACCGTTCCTAGTCATGGAAGGTGAGAGCATTGGGAGCAGATAGCGTGCCTGATCCTGGAAAGTCTCTTTATATACGCATGTGATTTGATCACCTGAATGAATGATGATTGTTTTCAACCTTTCCTAGTTTTGATAAGAAGTGGAAAGCGTCAATGCTCCAAATCCTTCACGCAAACAAACCAAATTTGGTTGCACATCCAGATTTAGTTACAAGATAGAAATAATCACTTTACACATGCTAGAACTTGGAAATGCATGAAGATCTGATCATAAGCACTTAGATCCGATTTGGTATTGTCCCTGTCTATACAACAGTAGCAGCGTACAGTCATTCACAAGATCAACAATAAAAATCACATTCTACACACTAGAAATCAAAATATCTTGAGAAATACACACGAGATGAACATAGAATCAAAAGAGATGAATTCTCCACATAAAATGAGAATAAAATGATAATTTTTCCACTTTGGTACTGCTATTTATAGCTGCCAAAATGTCACTGGCCAATTGCCCTAAACTTGCCCTAAATGATAACTTCTTAGTACTTCATCAAAAAACCTAGAATTTCTAGTCTAGATGCAATGTATCTATATTATCCAATTAGAATGCCTCCAAATCCGACCTCATCCACATAACTATTCTCCAAAAATAGTATAAACACTATTTAGGCATTTATTGACAAAAATAAATCTATCTCTAAGTTGAAATTTCATGTTGGCCTCAAAATTGCCAAGATAAATCAGCTAACCTAGTTGACATTTTTCACACTCCTTCTTCAACTAGTTTTAGCATAGATTTTGATAGTACTCCAAGAGATGTTCTATGCTTCATAAACAAGTCTTTTCCCAATGCTTTGTTGAAGATATTAGCCACACACTCTCTTGATGAGACATGTCGAAGCTCCACCTCTTTTTCCATGACTTGTTCTCTCACAAAATGATAAGCCACTTCAATATGCTTGCTCCTTGCATGAAAAATAGGATTGCTTGCCAAACTTTGGCTTGAAAGGTTATCACAAAAGGTGATTGGACTCTTTGAGAAATCCAGCAAGTTAAGATTTCTTACAATCCTTTTGATCCAAAGCATCTCCTTTGTGCATGAAGTCAAGGCTTTGTACTCAGCCTCACTAGGTGATAGTGAGATTGTTGCTTGTTTCTTCGACATCCATGAGATAGCTCCATCACCTATAAAAATAGCATGAGAATTTATGAATTTCCTATCCATTTAATCTCCAGCAAAGTCATAATACCCTCTTGCCTAGCTTCCAATGCCCCACACTAGGTAATCTACCAATACAATAGCTAAGATCAGGTCTTGTGATGGCATCCAATTGCCTTCTTGTCCTTAAAAAGTTCCACCAATCTCCATGTATTGTTCTTCATAGGACCTTTGATATTCAAGATCCATATTCATGATTGCATGGATCCACTCCTCTTTTTGTCTTGTTTCATCTACACATGTAGGTTCATTTAAGAGGTTAGGAAAGCATAGTTTATACCACCAACAACTTCCTTACCCTTTTTATCATAAGTGAGCCTCAAAGGTGGTTGACTGTTCCCCTGCTCTAGAGGACCTGTTTTTACTTCGATTCTTTTTGGCTCTTTTTTAGAACCGTTTCTGCCTTTTACCAGGTTCAAAGGCATTCGTTAGGTAGTTCTTGATTTTACGATGCCCCAGGCAGAAGGGATAGAGTTTCGTTGTAGTATTTTCTTTTATTGTCCTGCCTGTCAGAGGAGTACTTAGGTACATCACTCTTGAACGCACTTACATTCTACATAGAGATGCAAGCCAGGAACGCTCATTCACAGATCAGCATGCCAACTAATGAACGTTCAATGGATTTCTACAGCTACCTACACCTAAAACGGACTGAAATCAGAGCCTACACTACATTAACACTGAGCTACCTTGCATAACTTGACAAAAACAAGAAACAAACTAATCTACAGCATGTTAGAAGTCCAAGAATCAAGAAACTAACCAGCCTTTTGATTCTTGGACATCCCAAGAACATCAAGAACTGGATTGTATAGAGATATGCAAGAATTACACCACAGATCCAGCCTATTTAGTTTACTTAAATGATGGCTCCTACATTAATCCACAAGAAAACAAGAAAGGTAATCAACTCTACAAAGCAGCAAATCTAATCCACTCTACAGTCCACAACCACACACAAAAGGAGGGAAGGGCAAGATCATAAATGCATCACTCAAGAAACAAGCATGATCAAGGAGCTCAATGGTTGCACCAAACTCGTAGAGGCTCTTCTCATTTCAGCATGGAGTTGATACAGATCACAAAAATCTCCTCTTCACAAAGAGGGAGTCTCTTAAATAAGCAAGAGAGCTCCTTAGGTGGCATCCTAGTAGAGTTTTCACATTTCACAAATTACAAGTGGAATATTGCTCTCCACTAGAGGTCACCATCAAAAGGTGGCTCACTCTACTTTCTTTAAGAGGGGTCTACTTGCATTTATTACATTTGCTTAGAAATACTAGTTCCTACATGGTCATTCCATCTTCCGGGATTCACCATGAGGCTTACACAGTTCGTACTTGTCTTTCCTAGCTAGTATTTCTCGGCTCTCATACTCGTCTTGTAGTCTTCATTAGTCTTGTCTTCTCAGAGACCTCCTCGGTCTAAATCTTGAGTTGCTTTGTCCGAGTATCTTGGGGATTCGTCAGAATCAGCCAACATCATCCCACCCCTAATGACCCGGGAGGAATTCAAGTAGCAAGGGTGCCAAATGTTGACTGGTTCTGCAAACTCTCAGGGTTGTTGTCTTTGCCTTGATGTCCTCCTTGGCTTTTGACTTGAAGAAGGCTCTTCAACATCAACATCCAAAGTTTCATCAACAATGTCATTCACATCAAGAATGTTAGATCCAATGTCCACACCACCAGTTGAAGAAACTTTTGGAAAGTTTCCTTCATAAAAAATAACATCTCTTCCTATGCCCACTTTCTTAGTTGAAGGAATATAAACTTTGTAAGCCTTGCCCACCTCACTATAACCAAGAAATACACCTTTCTTTGAAGATGGATCCTCCTTTGTCCTATCATCAAGAGTAATGCTGATATAGCAAATGCATCCAGGAGTTTTAGAAAACTTGACACTCGGCCTCCTACCAGATAACATCTCAAAAGTGGTCTTTCCATCCAATACCACACTCGGCCATCTTGCCTCTTCCCTTTTGCAATCAATTCATCCTCCTTCTTGATTAAACAAGCATCAACAACAAAATCCACTTTGAATCCCTTGTCTCACACTAAGAAGATTCTTAGTTATGGATGTAATGGACTAGACATCCTAAAAATTCACATTCCTATTAGTAGAAAAGAAAATAGGAATTGTGGGCCCAATCCCTTTGATTGTACACTCACCATCATTGGCTGTGTAGATCACCTTCTTGTCACCTTCAAATGCCATAAATGATGAATAATACTCCTCATGAAATGTCATATGTGATATAGCTCCACTATCAATCCACGAAGGATCAATATCTCCATGATTAGCCAACAAGCAAGATGACATAAAAAAGCATCATTTGAAATTTGTTCATCAACACCATCTTCATCAAGAGTTAGATTGG
Source organism: Diphasiastrum complanatum (assembly GCA_029204225.1). Classification (NCBI taxonomy): domain Eukaryota; kingdom Viridiplantae; phylum Streptophyta; class Lycopodiopsida; order Lycopodiales; family Lycopodiaceae; genus Diphasiastrum; species Diphasiastrum complanatum. The sequence continues at coordinate 49,865,537 of CM055093.1, forward strand.
TTTGCTTCTCACCTTGATCTCTCTTCTTCTTGAAGCATCACTAGCAAAATGTCCTTTGACTCCACAATAAATAACATTTTAGCTTGGATCTATCTTTCTTCTTGCCAAAAAAAGTAGAAGGCTCACTTTGATGTTGCCCTTTTGACCATTTTCTTTTTCCTCTGCCCTTGAACTTGCCTTTTGAGAACATATCTTCTTCCTCTCCAACTTGAGATGTAGAAGATGATCTTCCTCTTGCTTGGAGTCCAAACTCTTCAACCACCAAGACCTCTTGCAAGTCCCCCATACTTGTCAATGTTTTTTGAATAGCAAGACTTTGCACCGAATTAGCATGATCATACAACAAGCCATTAAGAACAACTTAAACAAGCTCCACATCCTTAATGCTTTCACTAATACATGCTAGTTCAGCACTCAAAGATCTACCTCTAAAAGAAAAACATGAGCACTTTCATCCTTCTTTTGAAGACTCTGAAAAATTTTCCTCCTTAGGGTTAGGTCCCTAGATGTAGACTTGGACTTATAAACCTTCTTCAAGGTTTCCCAAGCTTCACTAGATGTTGTGCACTTACCAACTTCCTTGAGAAGTTCATTAGTCACATTCATCTTGATAATGTGTAGAACTTTCTTTGCCCTCTTATCATACCTCAATTGTTCTTGAGGTGCCAAAATTCTCTCCTCCACACCTATAACAATACTCATCAACTCATTCATGTCTAGAAAAGACTCCATCCTCACCTTCCAAGTTGAATAGTTCATTGAGGTATTGCCTTCTAACATGAAGCCACTTGAGGTTGCCATGTTGCAATGATTTGATATTCTCTTGGAACCTATTCCAATGCACTTAGAACTCTCTTGAAAATCAAAAAAATGAACTCAAGAAGAAATCACAAAGATGGATCACCTTTTACAAGTCAAATTCTCTCTCTACGAAAACAACTGATTTCGCCCATTGCGCTACCTTTTTGAAAATTGGCAATTACTGTTTGGAACTTTTTTGGCGTGGTTTTCCCCTTTAACATCAGTGTATCGCATCCATATCCAAGTGTATCTGGAGCATCCAAGTGGTGTAATTCCATGGCTTAAATGCTAACTCAGGGCCACACATAAGTAAATCTTATGTGTGTTCCTTTGGTTACTTCCTCAAAAAAAATGAAAAATAATAATAAGAAAAAGAATGGATTATCATTTTTGGCTATATTAGATTTCTCTCAAAACTTAAATAAGAAAAGATGGAAACAATGACTTAGCACAAGAAAAAAAAATGGGGAAACCATTTTTTTTTGTCACTGTCCTAGGTTCTCAATGATGGGGATATGGTGGTGGCTACATTGGTTCCCGCGGCAGCTTCTCAGCCGGGGCTCCGCCGCCAATTGAAGAAATCATGAACGAGCTAGAAAGGGCAGGCTTTGTAAAGAAAGGGAGACCCAAGCCACAACCCACAGCTGTCCAAAGGTGATCATCCACGAGATATAGTTCCCTAGCCTCAAGCCGAGCTCCTAGAAAAAAAAGTACAACGAGCTTTCAGATTTGGAAACAATCTAGCCTCTCATTTTCTCTCTTCTAGCAAATCCTAGCACATAGAATGATGATTTCTTTATCACACTTGATCAAACGTCAATATAATGAACTTTTGCTAACTCCTGAGATTGAATCTCACTCTTGAAAAAGTTCAGCAACTTAAAAAACAAGAGATCCTATCAAATTTAGGATTACTCCAAAAATGCAAAATATTGAATCAAGCAAAAGCTATATGCAAAAGCTAGAATCTTGATCTAATCACAATCATGAGAAATTTTTGTCTCCACATTCCAATAAGTGGTTTCAAAAATCAGCCTAATCCTAGTGATTTGAACTAAAAATGATTCTAGAATCATAAAGATCCAATTTCAATACCTGAAAATACAAGATTTGAGCTAGAAACACATAGAATTAATGGTGCTCTCAAATCCACCACTAGATTTAGAAAATACTCCAACTTTGGTCTGTAATTTTATCTGATACCATGTGATAAAATCATATCCAAAACACACTTGATGGATCTAAGATCTTTATCCAAATTTGGTTGCACATCTAGATTTAGTGACAAGATAGAAATCCTCACTTTACACATGCTAGAACTTGGAAATGCATGAAGATCTGATCACAAGCACTTAAATATGACTTTGTACTATCCCTGTCCATACAGCAACAATAGCCTATAGTCAATCACACGTGTGGATGCAAGATCAACGATAACAATTACATTCTACTAGAAATCAAGATATCTTGAGAAATACAGATGAGATGGACATAGAAAGAGATGAATTATTCACATAAAATGAGAATACAATGATACTTTATGCATGATGGTATTGCTATTTACAACTGCCAAAATTTCACTTGGCCAATTTCTCTAAACTTGCCCTAAATCATAACTTCTTGGTACTTCATCAAAAAACCTAGAATTTCTAGTCTAGATGCAATGTAGCATGGGTCCAAATCTGATCTCATCAACATAACTACGTGCCAAAAATAGTACAAACACTATTTAGGCCTTTATTGACAAAAATAAATCTATCTCTAAGCTGAAATTTCATGTTGGCCTCAAAATTGCCAAGATAAATCAACTAAACTAGTTGACATTTTTCACATGTAACAATAAAAAATAACTAGAAATAAAGTAAGCTTATTATTCTAACAAATTTTGTTATAAAATAGGTTAGTAAGTTGTGGTTGGGGATGCTATTAGGGTCGCAGTCACGCAATGATTTGTGTTTATTATCCATGCAGATTATTGGTCGTTGTAGGAAAGGACAAAAAAGAAAGTGGGTGATCTTGAATCGAGTGATTGACTCAATTGGCAAGATATCCTAATTGGTATGCTCATTTTTCCACAAGTTACAATAGCGTAAAAACTCTTGCAAATTGTAGTCTCCATAGGCTCTGCATGCTTGGTTGTGTATTGTAAGAATCATCTAGGATATCTCTTTCCATCAGACCTTGGTAGGTCGATCTTGGAAAATTTTTGAATGACATGAGGGACAAAGGACCTAGGATCATGTATCGTGGGCAGATCTATCTCAACGTATTCGTCGGTTATCCCAATCAACACATCTACTTACTCTTTTTGATATTGATGATCCCAGATTAGATAGTCTCCTACCAGATCTTAATTGTATACACCAAGGTGGATGTAAAAAATATTTTTGGTATTTTACTTTCTAGCTTTTTTGATGTAAAAATTTCTTGAAATAACTCATCGATGCATGTGCTACGCCTTTCGATTTGAATTAAATCAGGGTGGTAAGTCGAATGACTCAACTGATTCTACTTGATTCTGATTTAGAAGTCATCAAAATTGATAGGGTTGATTATGTAAACAAACACAAAGTCTAAAGATGGTTAGTTGCAGAAGTGACAAACATCAGTAATTTTATATGAGAATTGTATTAAATAGAAAAATAAGTTTGAGTAACATACATTCACACTGTCATGATTTTACAGGCAATAAGACAATAAATTAATTCAGAAACTAAAGAAAACAACTTAGGTGAAATGATGAGCACAAGACAATTGTAGTGATAATCACGTACTCGAATGTAACTCTGGTTCTTTAATAGCTTCAATGATGCAAAGATTAGTTGACAACTTATTCTGACTCTTTGTTTGAATCTAATAATCTAATAGCATATATTGTGTTTGCTGATTGATTACAATGATCATTTGATTCTAAATGCTTGCCTGATAGATTGAATAATCTAATGCTTCATATATATTGAACTATACATTTTAATCAAACTTATATACAAATTTATAGAGATGTTGAGCTATGTCGTTGAGGCGGATCTTGGCGGCGATCATGGTTTTTAGTATTTGGACAGGTAGTGATCGTGGCTACTGTCATTGTCAAAATAGTTGCATAGTTCAAAAACTAGCTAGTATAGGTGACTAGCTTTATTTAGAGAAGTACCACATCAACACGACAATCAACAGTTTGTCGATTCGAGTCAAAGTCGAATAGGCTGGAGTAGAGGTTGACAGATGTTGTCACAATATACTTATCTTAATTGTAAGGAAGAGACTGTTTAATATTGTGATTTTAGATGTTTTTAGCTCATTTAATGTTCTTGGATTAAAAGCTGGTTGTTAACGGACATTTAGAAGTATCGACGACTAGCATCACCGGTTAGGATGTGGTTTCAAACATACAAAAGCAAAATATATTGATGCCGACTATTCTCATATCGAACATGTTGCATTGTTGATTAGTGTATCAGACTTATCGGACAGACCGAACTATCGGTCTATGCACCTAATAAAGTTTGTCAGACAAGCAAGTTCTGTTGCATCAGATAAACCAAGCCAGAGAAACATACAAATGTCTCAGCACAATCCAAATGTAGTCCGACAATCTATCCTCAACAACAAAATGTGCTCATTTGAAAGAACGATTGACTTCTATTTTAAACTACAAGAGTATCATATGTAGATTTCAGAGTATTGATTCACAACAACACTCAACAAGCTTTAGGATGTGTAAGTCCGGATATACATCAGTGTAATGAAACAATGATTTTGAATGTTAACATCACAATTAAGCTCCAAGCAATCGATTATTCGATCACACAGACAATCAAATAATGTATAACCCATTAAACTTGGCAAAAAAGAATAGTCCACATGCCATTACAACTCAGAGTTAAAGTGCAACGACAGCCAAATAAAAACTTCATCAACTCTACTTCAAGATCCTTTGCATATATGGCATCCTTTATCTGGGTCTGCAACGATTCAAGTTCTCTCTTCAGTCTGTCATTCTCAGCTACTACGTTGCTCCTCATGGACTTCCACATCTAAAAAGCCAAAAGCTTTGGAACTGTTGAGATTACATGTATCGGCTTGCTTCCCCTTGTGATATGTCAACACCTCGGCCATAAGACTCTTGATATTCTTTAGAGTCTGAATGTGTTCCTCGCTTGAATACACACCAATACATCCAGCTTTTGATAGTTCCATCAAATCATTTAACTCCTCTTCAAATATTCTTTTCCTCATACAATGGTTGAATGAGTTCACTTTTGAATGTTTCCTACAGTGTTGAACTGCTTTCACTTGGCTACATCCACCTTGATCGTGCCCCCGTTAGAACAACACTACAATGTATTTTTGGCGCTTATTCTTGCCAGCTTTTTATAATCCAACTGTTGCTACAGATATTCAGTCTTCTTCAGGTAGAAGTCTACCTTATCAGTAAGAGCAATACGCTCTGAATAAAATGAAGCAATCTGCTTCTGTGCAGCTGATAACTATCTTGAACGGCTTCGTTTCATTGTCATGAACGATTTGTTTCTTTTGAATTTTCTTTTGTGTGGAAGCTCAAAGGAACTTAGACACGCGACTGCACATCACAGAACACATTTCATTCTAGCAATCATGACAATGGAAGACAAGGAGATGCATGAAAAATAGAGCAATCAAATTATCGGTTTAATTTTTAGAGCGAGATCGTCAATGTCTCACTCGTTGGCGGCCTGGCGCTCTACTCTTTCGCTATGTTCTACTCATTGGCAGACTTTGATGCACAACTATTTCGTTTCTAGTCTTTTTCTTTTTCAGCTCTACTCTCTGTATCTCACTGTATCTTGCTACGTTATTATGATCTACAAAAATAGTTTATATCTCCACTGTGTGGAGTTTACAAGATAGCTAAAACAGAGAATCACAAGAGTAGTTAACGCTAATCAACTAATCAGTTACTATCCGTTGTTGCTACCCATTTCAGTTGAGCATGAAGCTTAAGACTCCATGCCCGTTGAACTGCCAGCTGGCAGCGCGAAAGATTCCCTATTGTAGGATTCGTTTTGCCATTTGCCAATGTGCCATGCCAAGATTGGAAGAGAATTGGCTCAAGGCGTAAACAGAGAAAGCTAGATCAGGTCTAGTACAAATTGTGAGGTACATCAGACTGCCGATTAAGTTTTGATAGGATATACCTACCATCTTCTGTTCTTTCTCTTCCGTTTTTGGGCAATCCTGCTTCATTAGCTTGACTCCAGCTATCATTGGTGTGTTCTTTTCCTTGTCATATATCATGTTATACTTCTTGAGCACCTTTCTGTCATATTCAAATTGAGTGACTCAGTTTGTGCGATCTCTTTTGATCTCCAGCCCGAAACATTTTGTTGTTTCTCCTAGATCTGTGGTTTCATAATTTTCAGAAAAATGACTCTTCGTGTCTTTGATCAGCATCAAGGAATTTCCTATAATCAGGAAATCGTCCACGAAAATAGTCAGTATCATAAAATCTTTTCCTACTTATTTTATGTAGACATTACAGTCCAGTTGTGTAGGATTGAAGTCTAGAGACTTTAGAAGACTATTCAGCTTCTTATACCAAGCTCGTGATGCCTATTTTACACCATAGATGCATCTCTATAACCGACAAACATATTGTCGATTGTCGAGGTCTTCAAATCCTTCGAGTTTCCTTTTCTAGATCTCCGTGGAGAAAGGTTGTCTTCACATCAATCTGGTCAATTGTGCTGTGTGGCGTATGCAAGGAGTAGTCGTATGCTTGTCATCTTGACCATCGACGAATATGTGTTGAAATAGTCAACACCATATCTTCATGTGTAGCCATTCGTGACAAGCTTTGCCTTGTAATGGCCAACGGTGCCCTCTGATTTCATTTTCTTCTTGTATACCCACTTGCAGTCGACAATTTTTCTATTTTCTGGCAGTGGCTCTAGTGTCCATGACTCATTTTGCCTCATCGACTCGATCTCCTCTGACATTGCCTGCTTCCAAAATTATTCCTCTGGACTCTGGACAACTTCTTGATATGTTGTTGGCCCTTCAGTGAAGTTGCAATACTCGAATTGCATGTCTTTGCTCCACTGAAGATTGTCAGCGTAATGATCTGGAGGTCTTCTTTGTCTTGTTGACCTTCTGGGTTCATTTCATCATTGCTCGAATGTTTCTTATTCGTGGGGTTGATCCTCTACTTCCTACTACTTTGGAGTCTGTGGCTCAACATTCTGATTTGATGTCTATCCTCGATCTCCCTCTTGAATTGGCAACAGTGTCAAGATCTCATGGCCTGTTTCATCTTTTAGTCCAGGGAATGTGGACTCATTGAATTCACATCTCTGCTCGAAACAACCTTTTTCGTGGTTGGGTTGTAGAGTCTGTACACTTGTGCACCATTCGAGTACCCACCCATGATCATTTGCTCTGATTTATCATCAAGCTTGCTTCTTTTTTTTTCTTCTGAAATGTGCTTGTATGTTGCACATCCGAACACACGTACGTATGATAGATCAAGCTTTCTACCTGTCCACATTTCATACGGTGTCTTGTCTTCCAGCGCCGTCATTGTTGATCTGTTCTGCAGGTGTATTGCTATAGCTATTGCCTCAGTCCATAATTGACTTGGCAATTGAGCCTGTGCCATCATGCATTTGGCTCCTTCAACTAGCATTCTGTTTCTTCTTTCTGCGACACCATTATATTCTGGTGTGTACGCAGGTGTGAACTGATGCTCGATCCCCTGTTCTTGGCAGAATTTTAAAAATTATTTGCTCTTGTACTCACATTGTCAGATCTGATGATCTATATCTTCTTTGAGGTGTGTCTATCTGCAAATGCCACGAACATCTTGAAGGAATCAAATACTTCAGATTTGTTCTTTAGGTAGTAGATCTCGTAGTCATTCGGCTGTAGTCATCTATGAACGTCAAAAAGTACCTCGATCTTGAGAGCGAATTCATTTTCATCGGTCCACAGACATCAGAGTGAATGAGCTCAAGAACTTCCTTGGCTCTTTTTCCCTCATGTGTAAATGGATTTCGAGGTTGCTTGCCTTTTTGACAGGCTTCACAAAACTCAGTTTCAGGCCTTCATATCTTGAGACCTATGACTATGTCTTTCTTGCACATGTCATGCAGGCTCCTCATCTTCAGATGATACATTCTCCTATGCCAGAGCTGATCTTCATTTTCTAATGCATTTAATATGCTATCAGAGTTGCTGATTATCTTGTCCTGGTAGAGGTTTCTTTCTCTGCATCCGACCGTCAACAACTTGTTTGTCGTTTTCTCGATCATGCGACATGTATTGCCATCGAATAAAACTTGAATTTCAAGATATGCCATCTTGGTGGAGATTGATAGTAGATCTTTTCTGAGTGTAGGCACGTAGAGTACTCCTGGCAACTCTACTTGACCTGACAGTGTTCGCAACTGTAGAGTCCCAATGCCTTTGACATCGTGTCTGCTCCCATCACCTAGAATCACTGCTCTATTATTTTTGAGTTCTCTGAAGTCGATCAAGATTTTCTTGTTGTAGGTGATGTGTGATGTTGCGCCTGAATCAATGACTACATCGTAGTCGTATTCAGTGTAGCTCATTGAAGCTTCATCAGATATTGTGAAGACTTCATCACCTCTGTCTGCATCCTTGGATGACTCTGCAACATTCACTTTTTCAACTTTGTTCTTTCTTTTTGGGTTGAATCTGCAATCATATGCAGAGTGCCCTTTCTTCTTGCAGTGCATGCAAGGTATTGCTGGATTGAACCAGCATTTGTTGGCTGTATGGCCTGGTTTGTGACAATGATCACAAGAAGAAGATTGTTGATTCGAGGACTTTGTCTTCTCAAATTTGGATTTGTTTTTGTTTTTCTTCTTTCCTTTCGTGAAGAGGGCCTTTTCTTGATCACCGCTTCCTTCTCTTTCGTCCCTCATCAGTCTCTCATCTGCGACTAGACTGATTGCTTTGTCGAATGTCATATCTGGTAGACTCAGTATGAGCATTCTCAATGGCTGATAGGACGTCAGTAGAGACTTCATGAAGTACATCAGTTGTTGTGGTGCTGGGACCTGGTGCTCCTGTCCTAATCCAGCGAGTTGAGTGAAGACCATTCTGATCTTCTCAATGTGCTAATCTAACTGTTGTCATCTCATCATATGGATTGAAGTTGATTGTGAAGATGCATCACTGAAGCTGCAGTCCTCACTTCATACTTCTGTTTTAATCTTTCCCATGCTGCATGGTTGTTTTTGCACTCTTCAATCTGCATGAGTAGATCTTCGTTGATGGATGAAATGATGATCGCCATTGCACGCTCATCCTTTCTGATCCATTCAGCTCTCCTCGGGTCTCCCTCTAGAGGCTGCACCTCTAAGAGTTCGGTCACCGACCAGATGCCTTCGCCCTTCAGAAGTGTTTTGATTTTGAATTTCTAGATTCTATAGTTTGCGACATCCAAACTGATTGCTACTCTTATCTAGATCATTATAGCCATATTGTGTTGTCTAGAAAATCACTGCTTAGATATCAGTAGACCCATTTGCTCTGATACCATGTCTTGGACAGCTTCGTTTCGTTGTCGTGAACGATTTTGTTTCTTTTGAATTTTCTTTTGTGCGGAAGGAAGCTCACAGGAACCTAGACACTCACAAAACACATTTCATTCTAGCAACCATGAAAGCAGAAGACAAGAAGATGCATGAACAATAGAGCAATCAAATTATCAAGTAATTTTTAGAGTGAGATCGTCAGTGTCTCGCTCGTTGGCGGCCTGACGCTTTGTTCTTTCACTGTGCTCTGCTTGTTGGCAGACTTTTATGCACACCTATTTCGTTTCTAGTCTTTTTCTTTATCTGCTCTACTCTCTATATCTCATTGTATTTTGCTACGTTATTTTGATCTAGAAAAATAGTTTATATCTCCATTGTGTGGAGTTTACAAGATAGCTAAGATAGAGAATTACAAGAGTAGTTAATGCTAATCAACTAATCAGTTACTCTCTGTTGTTGCTACCCGTTTCAGCTGAGCGTGAAGCTTAAGGCTCCATGCCCGTTGAACTGCAGCTGGCAGCGCGAAAGATTCTCTTTCGTTTCTTTCGTTTCCTTTCGTTTTGTGTCGCTTTGCGATTTTGTGGTCCTGCAACGCTTTGCGGTTTTTGTGGTCCTGGATGCATGTTTGATTTTCGTGAATTGTTTGCGAATCTTTCATCACTCTTTCGTCCTGGAGGCACGTTGACTTTCATGAACTGTTTGATCTTCGTAAATCGTCCGGCCTTCGAGTCAAGGAACGTTGACTTTCGCGTCACGGCAAAGTTGCAAGAGTTCACCATTTCTGACAGTAACTCGTCCTTGCTCTTGTCCAATTCGGACTAAAAAGACAAAAAGTAATCATTGGACTTCTTTAAAGTGACTTCAAACTTCTTGTTACTCTGCTCCATGGTGTTGAGCTGAGCCAAGAGTTTGGTCATCTTTTTCTTTATGTCATCATTTAGCCCCTGCATTTTGGATATCTTCAATTCATACCCCCGCTGCACAACATCTGTATTTCGAAAATACAAGATCATCTGTCACATTCGCCAACCAGTCAGGTGTATCTGATTCCAGTGTCTGGTCCTTCCATTCTGCTTCTGCTTGATCAGATGTATCCTCATTATCAGTAGCAACAGTAGTGTTGGTATCCATCTCAGCATTAGATGATTGTATGGCTTCAACCTAGACTTACTCGATTCTGAATCTGGTAGCCTCCTGGTTGTCGTCATCAACTATCTCTGTATCTACCATATCGGTATCTGCAGCAACATCAGAAATGGCAGGCATTGAGTCCTACATAGCTTGACTTGTCCCTGCATCACCTGTGCTATCAACAATCTCAATCCCTATAAGATCCACTTGGTGTGGAGCTGCAAGTGCGGTCTTTCTCTTTTCCAACAGCACCCCTATCATCAAAATATTGTAATGCAGGCACAAATGGGAAATCTGGGTTGCATATGTTGCATATCTACCATGCTTCATTGACCTATGAAAGGCTTTAAAGGCGATGGCAGCAAAGTTGATCTGCTCTCCCTTGATGGCTGAGAGCAGATAACCGATATTAGTAACATCTATGGTTGTATCTGCATCTGTCGCAAAGAGGACTTGGCTGCAATATTTACAAAAATTTTGTAGGGCCGAGTCTTTGATCATAGAAATTTTATATCCCTTTGTGGGCCGATATTTTTCCACGAAAAATCGGACTATTTTTAGAGCAATTTCACAGTTTTGTATAAAAATTGGCATGGAAAACCTGACTATTATTGGTAAAATCGGCACACAGTTGTCCATAGAAGTGGGTCCCAGCCCGTCCAAAATGTGGCTAGAGCAAATTTTGAGGCCTTAGAAATGGCCCATAGACTAGTTTACGGCCTTAGAATTGGCCCGATTATACTAGCCGGCAAGTCCGAGCGAATTTTCAATGTACTCTGTTACTTTTATTAATGAAAAAATTGCCTACTGTGTTTTTCAGGGAACCGGTTGCCTTGAAGAAACCCCAAGTCATGAGTGCTCGCCGGTAACAACACATGGGAAAAACCGGCAAAATCAACTCACAACAAATGGTCGAAAATTATGGGACAGGGTCAAGGAAACTGCAGCAAAAATATTGGCAAATTCTAGTGCCAGTCGAAACGGCACACTAATAGACAAACCACCTCGACGGCTTGAGCCATGGGCCACAGACACGCAAAAGAAAAATACAAGTGGAGGCCAAAAGTGCATAACAAAAATATCCTACCTAAAAGTGGTAGGGGTTGACCACAAGTAGCAAAGAGGACTACCCAATCAAGAAAGACAAGCAAGTGAAGTACTTGCCATTTACACCACCAACAAGTGCAAAAGAGAAAAGTGGCTCAAACAAATGGTACCCCAGTACCAGTGAACCAAAACATCTTTTCAAGACAAAGGGGGTATCACTTCAAGTCCAATCACAACTAAGAGCCATGTACAAAGCGGGACACCTTTCATGAAAGTCTTGAAGAGTTAAAATTTGGCATTGTGAAGGGGAAAGTTGGAGGGATGCCTATAAAGAGAAGGGGCCTCTTCTTGCATGAACGTGGGAGAATGGAAGAATGTTGAGTGGAAGGGTGAGATGATGAAGGAGAACTTTTGTTTGTATGTTATTGGTAGAGTGAGTTGTGGTTAGTCTTTGGCAATGTTACATGAGAGAGGATGGCCGTGAGAGAACCGCCATTATGTGGATTATGCAAAACAGCGAGTTGATTTCAGAATGAGGTGTTCTTTGAGAGAGAGAGGGAGTTTGTGTCATGATCAAAGCTCGTGAGGATCCATTATGTAAGGGAGAGAGAGTTCTTCTTTCCATGTTTTAGGAGCCAGCTTCACGAGAGGTTGAGGCCATGATTTTTTGGGGTCCACCATAGAGGGAGGGAGATGGCTCGATCCACAAGAGAGGAACTTAACTAGTCCCTTTTGAGAAAAGAAGGGATGGTTTTACAAATTCTGTGCATGAACACCTGAGAGCCATGGGCAGCTACTGCCACTTGATCGTCGTTTCAGATATGTAAGTTCTACTGTCAGAGCATCATCCCAGAGCTACGATCAGACCACTCACTCTAAAACCTTCTGAACAAGAGTGAAGACCTTCTTTTCTGGTCTAGTAACACAGGCAACATGGAGAGTGTCCAGAGCACCGTTGCTGACATTCTATCCACAAGAGCACATATTCGAATCAATACGTGGCTCCAGAACACACAGCTTCGTGGGCCACGCCTGCTAAAAATCATCCCAGACAATTCTGAGGCTACTACCGTCTAGGCGTATTGACTGAAGTTCCATGCAAATTTGATGAAGCAAAGTATATCCCATTGTCTACATTTGAGGCTAGCATAATTTATGTCCTTTGGGAACACCATCATGTCTCCCTTCTAATCTCAGGTTGTTGTTTTTCTTAAACACACGCCACCTCACGATCATCATCATTAGTGTACCTGGATACTGCTGTTGAAGCCTCATTCTAGAGCGGCGCTGTGATGAAGCAACTTACCTTCATCTTGATGATGTATTGAATGTTCATGATCACGTGTATCTAGGCTACTATTAATGGAACTTCATTCCAAAGAGTCGTTGTCCCTCATATAACTCATATTTGCTCTCAATTGGCTGCATAGCATCTGAATTCTACTGGGGAAGCCTCACTCCAGAGTTGTGATCAAACAGGCCAGTTGGGTCAGTAGGGGGCAAATCGGATACTTGATTGTCACTTATATTTCCACCCTATGGTGAGAGGCGGGCCACGGAACTCCCACTTTCGAACAATGTGACCTCATTCTAGAATGTTTGTCTAACACTTAAAGAAGGCCAGCTGGGTCTTTGTTTCCAAGCTTTTACACCGCTCATAAGGAGCCCACCAAGTTGAGGAACGCCAACCCAAGCCTCAAAGGAGCTCATACACTCATGACTCGACGGTTCTCTTGAAGGCGAACCAGTTCTTCTTCACAGAAGGTAATATTCTGGTATTCTTGAAATGTGATTTTACTAGTCATTTCATCTATGATTGCAAAACTCGATTTTATGTGTTACATGGTGTTCACATTACTAGTATAGTATAACTCAAACTTGGATTGATTCCGAATTCTCTTTGATATGAGGTTGCCTAATGATGATCATGTTCACTAGTATGCTAATGGTGGCTTTTCACATTATGTTCGTAACTATTGAAGGTTGAAAGCTGTATGTGTATGATGCTTAGGATGCAAATCCCATTTGACATTGTATTTGGAAATGAGATGTTTTATGTACTTGAGTCGTAAGCTTGACCTCTTTGAAATAGAAGAGCAGGCCATCACCGTACGTGGATGAAATACACCACCTTGGTTAGGGGTCGTCATAGTCACGTCACCTCCATCGTTGGAACTGCTTAGCGAAATATCTAGGCCTGACGTTTGGCAAAATACCACCGCCTATCAAACAAGGCGGCGCATATAACTGGCACCCTCACACTGCACGGACCTAACCATGATATTATAGTACAATTGTTTGATGACTGTCTGTTTATTTCACTCTGATCGATTGAATACTCTAGTGATGCATTCCAAGTAAATCACTAAGCAATAGACGATAACTTCATTTCATTTGACCCATGATTGCTAATTGAGTACCCATATAGAGATCTCTATAGTATTTGTAAGTAATTACACCCGTGTGACCTCTAGTAGTGAACATCAACCATGGCGAAGACCCTGGCATAGGCAATACCACCTGGAATCATACTCTAAGTTATAGATGTGACCCCATTTTGACAATAATAGATACCTAGGATGGGGAATGCGCCGAACTACTCCCTTCCCCGGGAGGGGTTGGACTCTTGAACATAATGGATGAACATCAGTTCCAACTTACGTTAGGGGATATCTGTCAACTAATCCAGGAAGGAGCCACACACTATTATTTCTATACCCCGGCGCTCCACCCTCATTTATAGGCAGGAGATTTAGAATACAACATTGCGGGGGCTATAGTTACTTCCAAACTTATGAGTTCATTTTTGATGGGTTCTGGCACCTAACTTACGCCGTCTCCACCAACTATACGAGACCCACCTAGCCGTTCATACCATTTGGATCTCTAGTGCAGTCACCCGGACCAGCTGGCAGTACTAACATACCCCTAGAATTAGGTCCACCAGAAACAAAGAGAGATGAAACCAGTAGTGATGACCCCTCTGCGGCTTCTATATAGAGGGATTGGAAGTGGCATCCCTCAATCACTCACATAACGGCAATGTGAGCCCTTCCCCTGTAGGGCTTCCTGGCAAGACCAATTCCCCGCCGGAAATTTTTTCCCTATCATTGGTGCGTCTGCCGGGAGGTAGAACATTATTATGGGCTATCTATACATGGGGATGTGAACTGTATGGATTAGCCATTTGCAAGTTGCTTACGTTATTTGACCCGCCAGACACCTATCATTGGTGCGTCTGCCGGGAGCCAAAATTCCCATGAAGATCATGCAAGAGAATGAAGGATTTAGGATGATTGCTAACTGAGTACCCATACAAAGATCTCTATAGTATTTGTAGTGACCCCATTTTGACAATAATAGATACCTAGGATGAGGAATGCGCCGAACTACTCCCTTCCCCAGGAGGAGTTGACCCTTGAACATAATGGATGAACATCAGTTCCACCCTACGTTAGGGGATATCTGTCAACTAATCCAGGAAGGAGCTGTTGAAAATTGTCACTTCTCACTTGACATTGGTTCATGTAAATATTGATCAAACATTAGAATATGTTGATGATATGATTTCACACGTGTGGAGCATGTTCCCATGTGTGAAAGGATGTACTTTTCATGTTTGTATATATCCAAATTGATTTTGTATCATTCTAGTTAGTGTGAACATGAAATGACTAGTTTTTAGTCAAGTTGACTAGTCACCTACAAATTAGCTTTTCCTTGCATGTGCATGAGTAAATGCTCCCACATGGCAAGTGGATGTTCACATGTGTGTATAGAGTACTAGAAGATAAGAGTTGACCATTTTCCTTAGATCCTATTTTGTAGGGAATATTCCTATATTCTAGGAGACTAGCTTTTTGGATTTTAGTCATATTCTAGAAGGTCAACTATTGGATAAGGATCAAGGATGGATCAAATGGATAGATATGAGTGATGTGGCACTCTTCACACGTGTGAAGGCCTGCTGGACTGTACCAGACTCATGGATGTACTTGATCCATAAAAGGATCATCATTTTGCTAAGAAAATTGATGAGACTTTTGCACTCTACACTTTTGTGAGATTTCTAGTCATTTGTCTTGTGATTTTTATGCATGATTGCTATCTAGTATCATTGTACTTGTTGTTTCAGGTGCAGGCCATACAGTGGACAGTACTCCACACGTGTGAAGCCGCTCTCACTAAAAAATGATGTGTTGATCCATTGCTCTTGCTTAAATCCAAGTGTAGTGAATCTAGATCAAGATCTAATGTGTAGAACTTGATAGATTCATTGATTAAGCAACCAATAACTCTCTATGATTGTAAAGTACAATCATTATTGTCCTAAAAACTGTAAAATTTATCATGGTATCAGAGCTAAGTAAGAGAGTGATCATTGAATCATAAATCTTGTAAAGATCATTGGCAAAATTTGTTTTTTGGCCAATACTAGTGAGGGCGAGTTCTTCTAGAGTGATAGCTTGTAATCATTTGGATCAAAACGACTTGGAGGCTGTGTATGTACTTTTCACACGTGTGAAACCGTACAGCAACTTTCAATTCAAGTTACTTTGTGTTTTTTGGTCCCAAAATCACAATACTAGTTCATTTTTGGTGCTTTTTGAAGCATAGTATTGATCTAGATTCATTCTAACTAATGCCTATGACCAAATAGTGTTTTGGATCATTGAAGCATTTCTTTTTAGAGTCTAAGATCAGATCTAAGAGGCTGATTTGTTCAGATCCTTAGTTGAAGTGAAATCTCTAAGAAAAGTGTAAAGCAATTTTTTTTGTGAGAGTGAAAGCTAGAAATTTTTGGTAAGATCTTTGAGTATCATTCAAGCTTGTGTGTTAGTTTGATAGAGACAAGCCTATAGGCATTCTAGTAAGCTTTAGGCCACTTCATAGATCTTTTAAAATTCAAAAATCTTTGTGATTTTTAAAAGAGCATTCATTCTAAAATGTCATCCATGGGTGGATATTTGATGGAACCAAGTGAGAGACTCACTTCCACAAATTATTCCATTTGGAAAGTGAGAATGGAATCACTCCTAGTGATCCATGATCTATATGACATAGTTCAAGGAGTAGAGGAAGAGCCTCAAACTCCCCAAGAACAAGCCAAATACAAGAAGAGAGCAAGATTAGCTCTACATTGCATAAAGTTAAATGTATGCAATGACCTCTTGAAAGAGGTGTCTTCTTGTACCTCATCCAAAGAGGCTTGGGATTCATTAAAGAGCATTTATGAATCCAACAATACTTCAAGAATCCTCATGCTAAGAAATCAAGTTTTCCAAAGCATGAAAGGAAGTGGAGAGAGTGGACAAGAGTATGTTCTTAGGATCAAATCTCTTAACAAGGAGTTAAGTGCAATAGGAGAGAAGATCCAAGATCAAGAACTAGTACAAATCATTTTGAATGGTCTAAGTGATGAGTTTACCAACTTAGTCCAATCATTTGCCATTCAAGACTCTCTTCCATCCATTGAAAAGTTGCACAATGTTCTTGTGGCCGAGGAGAGTAGGCTTCTACACCTCAAGACAAGAATGGATAGCATGTCACTTAATGGAGGAGAGGAGAAAGCTAACTTTACATCTAAAGGCAAGAAAAAGCAAAATCCATTCAAGAAAAATCAAGGCAAGGAGGCCGAGATGAAGAATGGAGGATCTACCTCCAAAGGCAAAGTGAAGAACAAGGCAAAACTAAAGTGTTTCTTTTGTGGAAAGAAAGGACACTTTGCCTCAGAATGCTACTTGAAGAAGAATCAACAAGCCAAAGGAGATCAAGGGAACATTGCTCAAGAGGAAGAATATGAGGATGGATTCAACACATCCTTAATGGTTGCATCTACACCAACTTCAAGTCAAGACACATGGTGGATAGATAGTGGGGCTAGTTCCCACATGTCCTTTAACAAGCATTATTTTTCTACTCTTCTATCTTGTAATGACTCTAAGAAGTCAATATACACTGCTAGTGATCAAGCATGCAAGATAGATGGCATAGGATCTATACCTCTTTGTTTAGGCACATCTAAAAGGATAGATCTAGATAATGTTTTGTATGTTCCTACCATTTCAAGAAACTTGCTTAGTGTAGGACAATTAATGGACAATGGACTAGATGTACATTTCAAGAATGGAGTTTGTTCCATCTTGAAAAATGATAAGTGCATAGCTAGTGGCATTAAGCAAGGTAGACTTTTCAAGTTGGATGCTAATGTTGCAAGTGAAAGTGTGAACTTGGCTAGGGAGGAGCTAACTCAAGTGGAGCTTTGGCATAAGAGATTAGGCCATCCTAATCTTCAATCTATGGAGTCAATGGCAAGCAAGGAACTAGCTCTCGGCCTACCAAGAGCTTTCAAGAAGTGTGGAAAAATGTGTGAGGCATGTGGCCTTGCAAAGTCACACAAATCTTCTTACAAGAAATCTTCATCAAGATCTCTCTCTCCCTTGGATCTCATACATTCTGATGTACATAGTTTTTCACATGCAAGTAATGGAGGTGCCTTGATGTATGTAACTTTTATAGATGATTGTACTAGATTCACATGGATTGAGTTACTATCAAAGAAAAATCTTGTTTATGAAGCTTTCATTAAGTTCAAGTCTCTAGTAGAGAAACAACTTAGTACTTCTATCAAAGCACTAAGATGTGATAATGGAGGAGAGTACACCTCCAATAAAATGAAAGACTTTTGTGAGATCAATGGTATTAAGTTACAATACACTTGTTCCTACACCCCTCAACAAAATGGGGTGGCCGAGAGGAAAAATAGGAGTCTATGTGAGTGTGCAAAGTCCTTGAGGCTTGATGCATCACTTCCCATCTCATTTTGGGGAGAAGCCATAACATGTGCTAATTATTTGTGTAATAGACTTCCTAGTAGTGCTATATATGGGATCTCACCTTATCAAGCCTTGTTTGATAAGAAACCCAATGTAAAATATTTTAAGATCTTTGGATGTACTTGTTATGTACACATTCCTTTGGAGACTAGAAGGAAAGAAGATGCTACCTCCTTCAAAGGAATCTTTGTTGGCTATGGAGAAAATAGCAAGGGATATAGGATATATGATCCTACATCCAAGAAAGTAAAGGTAAGCAAGGATGTACTTTTTGATGAGTCACAATTTGCTAAGAGCTTGTCAAATGGATCTAACCCATTGTGCATTGAAGATCTTGACAAATCCGAGGAGGATCTTGACAAACCCGAGGAGGATCATGACAAACCCGAGGATGGAGATTTGGATCCAAGTCAAAAGGGGCCAAGAAGATCATCAAGGAGCAAGGCCGAGCCCTCAAGGCTTACCTATGTGGACAAGGGAAAGCAAAAGGAAGGCTCTACATCTTCTACCTCTTACTCTTTTTTAGCTACATTGATTGAAGAACCATCATCTTTTGAAGAAGCATGTAAATCTAAAGTTTGGAGAGATGCAATGCAAGTAGAGTATGATGCATTAGAAGAAAATCATACTTGGAATCTTGTAAATCTTCCAAGAGGAAAGAAACCACTTGCATGTAAGTGGATTTATAGAATTAAGTACAATCAAGATGGATCTATTAGTAAATACAAAGCTAGGCTTGTTGCTAAGGGATTTCTTCAAATAAAAGGATTGGATTATGAAGAAACATTTGCACCTGTAGCTAAGCTTGTAACTATTAGATTAATCATTTGCATTGCTACTTTGTTCAAATGGGATCTCTACCAAATGGATGTGACAAATGCCTTCTTGAATGGCTTCTTAGAAGAGGAAATCTACATGATGCAACCCGAGGGCTTCATCAAGATTGGTGAGGAGCAAAAGGTGTGCTACTTAAGGAAGAGCCTATATGGCTTGAAGCAAGCACCTAGAGCTTGGTACTCTAGGTTGCATGATTTTCTCTATTCCCTTGGCTTTGTACTAAGTGCTTATGAACCTTCTTTATATTTCAAATGTAATGAAGGAAAGATCATCATTTTGGTTCTTTATGTTGATGACATCATTATGACAGGAAATGATGATGATGGCATAGGCAAAGTAAAAGTTGACTTATCTAGTGAGTTCAAGATGGTAGATCTAGGCTTCCTAAAGTTTATACTTGGGATAGAAGTGTCTAGAAGTAGCAATTGTACTTTCATAAGTCAATCTAAGTATGCTACTTCCATTCTTGAAAGATTTGGTATGAAAGATTGTAAGGGGATTGACACCCCTATGGAGCATGTTGTGAAAGCAACTAATGAAGGTGATGAAGCATCCTTTGAGGACATCACTCTCTTTAGGAAGCTTATAGGCTCTCTAATCTATTTAACCATCACTAGACCTGACTTAAGTTTTTGTGTAAGCAAGTTGAGTCAAAGTATGCAAGCTCCTTTAATTCATCATTGGAAAAGTGCCAAGAGAGTACTTAGATATGTTTCTAGTACTAGATTTTTTGGTATACTTTATGAAGGATCTAACTTGCACTTGAGAGCCTACTCGGATTCAGATTTTGCAGGTGACAAGATGGATAGGAAGTCCATTAGTGCATTTGCAACATTTCTTTGTGGAGGAGTGATATCTTGGCTTTCCAAAAAGCAAGATACAATCTCACTATCTTCTTGTGAAGCCGAGTACAAGGCATTGACTTCAACAACCAAAGAGCTCTTATGGCTAAGAAGACTCTTGATGGAACTACATGTGCTAGAGGCCGAGGAGATCCCTTACATATTTTGTGACAATCAAGCTTCTCAACAAATTGCTTCAAATCCTATCTTCCATGCTAGAACAAAGCATATTGAGATAGCTCACCACTTTGTGAGGGAGAAGGTACAATCCAAGGAAGTGCAACTACATCATGTACCATCATCCGAATGCATAGCTGATATCTTAACCAAACCATTGTCCAAAGATCCATTTTTTAAGTTAAGATATGCTCTTGGAATTGTAGATAGATGTACACTAGATTTGCCAAGTTAGAAGTGAGAAGGAGTGTTGAAAATTGTCACTTCTCACTTGACATTGGTTCATGTAAATATTGATCAAACATTAGAATATGTTGATGATATGATTTCACACGTGTGGAGCATGTTCCCATGTGTGAAAGGATGTACTTTTCATGTTTGTATATATCCAAATTGATTTTGTATCATTCTAGTTAGTGTGAACATGAAATGACTAGTTTTTAGTCAAGTTGACTAGTCACCTACAAATTAGCTTTTCCTTGCATGTGCATGAGTAAATGCTCCCACATGGCAAGTGGATGTTCACATGTGTGTATAGAGTACTAGAAGATAAGAGTTGACCATTTTCCTTAGATCCTATTTTGTAGGGAATATTCCTATATTCTAGGAGACTAGCTTTTTGGATTTTAGTCATATTCTAGAAGGTCAACTATTGGATAAGGATCAAGGATGGATCAAATGGATAGATATGAGTGATGTGGCACTCTTCACACGTGTGAAGGCCTGCTGGACTGTACCAGACTCATGGATGTACTTGATCCATAAAAGGATCATCATTTTGCTAAGAAAATTGATGAGACTTTTGCACTCTACACTTTTGTGAGATTTCTAGTCATTTGTCTTGTGATTTTTATGCATGATTGCTATCTAGTATCATTGTACTTGTTGTTTCAGGTGCAGGCCGTACAGTGGACAGTACTCCACACGTGTGAAGCCGCTCTCACTAAAAAATGATGTGTTGATCCATTGCTCTTGCTTAAATCCAAGTGTAGTGAATCTAGATCAAGATCTAATGTGTAGAACTTGATAGATTCATTGATTAAGCAACCAATAACTCTCTATGATTGTAAAGTACAATCATTATTGTCCTAAAAACTGTAAAATTTATCAGGAGCCACACACTATTAAATGAGTGAACCAATTAGCTTCCTATAGATAGTAATGTTCTCGAAGAATATTTCATTACCTCTTATAGTGAGCTTTACATTTGACTCCATTGGTGTATTAATATACTTTGCATCTACCATATAAAATCTTTCTAGAATAGAATAAGCATACTTCTCTTGGAAAATGAAAGCAAATTGAGAAGAGTCTAAATACCTCTATATTCCCAAGATATAATGCAAAAGACCAAGATCATGCACCTCAAACTCCTTTTTGAGTGCAATCTTGATATCATCAATATCTTGATTGTTGCCTCTACTCAAAATGATATCATCCACATATATTATAAGAATGGTAACATCATTTCCAACAAATCTGTAGAAAGGTGAATGATCATACTCACTCTTTATAAAGTTTTGAGAAAGTAGAAAAGTATTAAGTTTAGCATACCAACTCCTTGGTGCTTGCTTAAGTCCATACAAACTCTTTTGTAGAAAACATACATGATTAGGCTTGCCATTTGAAATGTAGCCCTTGGGTTGCTCCATAAACACCTCCTCCTCAAGATATCCATTGAAGAATGCATTAGTGATATCCAATTGCCATAAATCCCATCCAAAAAGTGTTGCAAGAGATATGATGATTTGGATGCTTACCATCTTTTCCACGGGTGCAAAGGTCTCGTCATAGTCAATACCATGTTCTATACCCTGACGCTCCACCCTCACTTACATGCAGGAGATAATATATTTAGAATACAACATTGCGGGGGCTATAGTTACTTCAAAACTTATGAGTTCATTATTGATGGGTTCTGGCACCTAACTTACACCGTCTCCACGATTATACGAGACCCACCTAGCCGTTCATACCATTTGGGTCCCTAGTGCAGTCACCTGGACCAGATGGTAGTACTAACAGACCCCCAGAATTAGGTCCACCAGAAACAGAGAGAGATGAAACCAGTAGTGATGATCCCTCTGCGGACTTCTATATAGAGGGGTGGACGATCTAGAGGATGAAAAGTCTAGGCATCAAGACCAATAGGACTGAGGTTGCCATTACACCTCCCTACAACCATGCTTCTGGGGGCGTGGAAAACACTCATCGGTTGGGCAGCATGGGGTGATTGAGACGGCCCTCGGGATTGGAAGCGGCATCCCGCAATCACTTGCGTAAGGGCAATGTGGGCCCTTCCCCTGTAGGGCTTCCTGGCGAGACCAATCCCCCGTCGGAAATTTTTCCCCTATCACCCCTGCTTGGCATACAGAAGTTGCCATGAAGGAGATTGGCCTCATCAATATCCTCCCTTGATAAGCTGGAGGTACTGACCCTTCACTTGGTAAACGAAGAGTGGTAGCAAATGTCGCCTCCGAGATGTCTATCTTAGTTCCATGAACATATGATGAAACTACAACATTTGAAATTCTTCAAGGTTCAGCTTACTGTGCACCTTCCAATTGACATTAGCTGGTATGATGAAAGGAGTAGCAACCATTGGATTGTAAAGAATTCAGCTTGGTTGATCGTAAAATGATATCAAGCAATTGATCACAAAATCTGGTAGCACACAATGGTAGCGCACAGAGAGCAAGGAAGCAAGCATAAAAACTTGAAAACTTGTTCGCAAGCGCTAATGAGATAAATGAAAAATGACGAGGAACTTTTAGTAAATAGCAAAAATGGTCAAAAAATCAGTCTTAAAGTGTTGGGAATTTTGAAAACGTCGAAACGCTCTGATACCACTGAAGGGAATCTGATAGCGTCGAAATTCTCAAGGATGAAGGCCGGATAGAGCCGATTTGGCAAGAGTAGCTACTGCTACTGACTGCGGTCTAATTCTCTTCCAAGCCCCAGATCGCTTTAAACGATTTGTTATAAAAATTAAACTTGTATACAACAGATAATGTTGAGTTAAACAACAGCAAAAAGATATCTATTGCTAGTATGCATTCCAATATAGCGGATCATACACATCACAAAACAGAGCATTGAGAAAAATTCGCTTCTATTATCAAAGCTGAATTTACAATGTTTTCTTGAGCGTTGTCTGTTTCTCCAATCAACACGTTGTCACATAAGAGATGTTCTCTCTCACGAATAATATGACTAGCTACTGCTAATCTATAAAACTCACTCTAGAGCTATCTCAAACTTTTATAGTTCTATCTATTCTATGTCCGTGACTATATATGTCTGTATCTATGATCTCTTTCATATGTGAACAATCCAGGGAACTGATTAAGTTAAAAGTTCTAATGAAAAGAAATGCATTAGGCTTAATCAAAACTTATTCTAGTTTCTCATCGTTGTCCTCCGTGCATTAGCCGCCTTTCGCCCGTTACACCCTGCCTTCACACCACATACCTTCGCATTTTGCCAGAAGACACTTTCGCAATTTTAAGGACATTGTCATCTTTTCAAGGGTAGTGTCAATTTTTCAAGGGCAGCGTCGCTTTTTCTTGAAAGGCAAAAAACCCGACAGTATGCCAAAAAACTTTTCTAAGGCATTCGGAGACAGTGTCGCTTTTTTCCGGAAGGCTAAAAATGCAATAGCGTCGCTTTTTTCCAAAATGCGAAAAATGCATCAGTAGGCCAAAAATCATTTCTAAGACATTTAATGATTGTCATCTTTTTCGCAAAAATGCGAAAAATATGACAGTGTCGGGAGATTTGGCTAGAATCATTTTCTAAGTGTTTTTGACTTAGGGATGCATTTTTCTCATGACCCAAAAATGCGAAATGTGCAACAAAACAATTCAAAAATGCAGACTATGTGAAACATAGTTCAAAATGCACAGTCATGATCAACAACAAGGAACTAACTAAGAAAAATACTAAGGCTTTGAAAGATAGAAACTCTTAGTTTCTTCAGCTCCCTCTCAAAGCTGGTATTTTTCTAATTCCTAAACTTGCACGCTGATTCTAAAAAATTGCCTTGTCAAGAGGCTTCGTGAAGATATCAGCCACCATCTATTCCGTTGGAACAAACTCAGTGTTCAGCTTCAGCCTGTCTTTCTCAAAAAGATCTCTTATCAGATGATATCTAATAGCAATGTGTTTCATCCTGGAATGAAACACTGGAACCTTCGTCAGATAAATGGCGAATGTATTATCCATGAACAATAGCAGCAGCTCGTTGGAGTTCTCTCCCAATCTGTCGAGGAACTGTTTGACCCATGTAAGCTCGTTCGCCATCTTGGCTGCTGCAACATACTCTGCTTCACAGGATGGTCGCATAGTTATGGTTTGCTTCCTGTTGATCCATATCACAACTGCAGCAACTACTATTGTGCATCCTCCTAAGATGCTCTTGCAGTCATCTTTCAGGGATGCCCAACTTGCATTGCTACAAGATCTGATCTGGAACCCTTCATGTTGAGAGAAACACCACCCATAATCCTTGGTCTATTGAAGGTATTGTAGAATCTTTTTGGTGAGCTTCTAGTCTGTAGGGCCTAGGTTGATATTGAATTGGCTCATTATGAAAATTGCATAGGCAATGTCAGGCCATGTATTATCTGCTAGGTACATGAGTGATCCGATCAGCCTCCTGTAGGGCACGTTCTACATGGCTTCCTGCTCTTCTGCATTCTGCAGACAATCCTGCTTCGTTAGAATTGTTCCAGCTACCATTGGCGTATTAGCTCCCTTGTATTATGTCATCTGAAAATCATCAATGATTTTCTGGATGTATCTTGATTGGTGAAGATATAGCTTCCCTTCGTCAAGATCTCTGTCAATCTACAATCCTAGGTAGCATCTTGCTTTCCCTAGGTCTGATATTTCAAAATGCTGTGAAATATCATGCTTCACCTTCAGCTCATTGCTTCTAGACAATATCAAAGTGTCATCAACGTAGATAGTAATGATTATGATTTTTCCATCTATGATCTTTGTATAGACATTGTAGTCGTCCATCAATGGTTGAAATTCTAAGGATCTGAGGGTGTGATCCTTCTTCTTATACCACTGCTTGGCATATTGCTTCAGTCCGTATATGCTTCTTTCATTCGGTAGGCATAGTTGGCAAAGTGTGCGCAGATGAATCCTGGTGATTGGTCCATATAGACCTCCTCATTCAACTCGTCGTGTAGAAAGGCGGTCTTTGCATCCACTATGTGGATCTTGAGATTGTATGCTTCTGTATATGCAAATAGCAGGCGTAAGGAAGAATGCTTTACAACTGGAGAAAAGGTTTCAGTATAGTCAACACCATACTTCTTAGAGAAATCTTTTGCTACCAAACTGGCCTTGTACTTTGATACATTGCCATCAGGTCCTTACTTGTATTTAAAAACCCATTTGCACTTACAGTCTTCCTGTCTGTTGGTAATGGCTCCAAATTTCAGACATTGTTCTGCTCCATGGAATTTATCTCGTCTTCCATCGCTTTAATCCACTTGTCCTTATCTAGATAGCTGATAGCTTTCTCATATGTTTGAGGTTCTCCATCAAATCCACAAAATTCTTCTGATATAGAAGATGAGTTGTCAAGGACAAATCTGACTGGTGATCTTCTTTCTCACGTGGATCTTGTTGGAGTGTCTGCAGTCAGATTGATGGCCTTGTCTTTGTTGATTGCTGATCTGCGATGAGTAGCAGGTGTCTTGTGGATATAGGTAGCACATCTTGCTGCTCATCATCTGAACAGTCACTCTGTCCATTTGGAATTTGAACATCTACTTATGGATGCTTAGGGTCCGCTCCCTCTGCTGATGTTGGCAGGTCATAATAGCCTCTGGTTAGGATTTCGTAGCTGAGTGGATCTTCGTTAGCCATTGTCTTTGACTCATCAAATCTGACGTCTCTGATAGTCTTGATTAGTTTGTTGTTAGAGGCATGTAGATCATGTAGTATGATGAGTGAACATCATATCCTATGAGAAATTCCTACTCCACCTTTTCATCCAACTTCTTTCTTTCCTGATCTGGAATGTGGGCATATGCGACGCATCAAAAAATACACACATGTGTCAGACTTGGTTTGTTGCCCCACCAAACCTCGTGTGGCATGGTATGTGCAACGCTGGATCTACCTGTCCTATTCTGTAGGTAGTTGGCTTTAGCTACTGCATCAACCCATAATATTTTTTGATGCCTTTGAATAGGCCATCATGGATCTTGCAGCTTCCATGAGGATCTGATTTCTCCTCCCTACCACACCATTGTGCTGTGGTGTGTAGGCTACAGTCTTCAAGTGAAGTATGCCTTTACTGGTACAATATTCTGCAAAGCATTTGGAGAAATATTCTCCTCCTCTGTCCGTTCTCAGTTGCTTCACCTTTTTGTCAGTCCATTTCTCAGCCCAATTCACAAACTCTATGAATTTGTCCAGGGCCTTTGACTTGTTGTGGATAAAGTACACAGCTTCAAACTTGCTGAAGTCGTCAATGAAGTGATGTAGTACTTTGAACCTCCCAAGGAGACCACATCAAATGGTCCACAGATGTCAAAGTATACCAGTTCCAGGAGTTCTTTTGTTCTGAAAGAATCCTTGGTGAATAATATATGTGACATCTTGCCTTTGTTATTGGCATTGTAGGACTTCAAGCATGCTGCATCTTTGATATTGACTCCAGTGAATACTCCACTTTGGCTAGCATTGTATAGAGCAACTATATTCATGTGATACAGTCTTTTGTGCCATACAATATCCATCGATTCATTGATCTGGTGAGATTGTTCTAAAGGTACTCAAATCTTGAAGTGATACAAGTTCCCCTTTCACTTTCCTGTGGTGATGAGTTGATGTTGTGTCGTTGATGTAGCATAGGGGTCCGTTGTTGGGAGCGGCAACCTCGCCTTCACCTGCATAGCAAGAAGAGAGAGGGAGAGGAGAAAGAGGAGAAAGAGATTGGAGAGAGGGAGAGAGAGAACGCCTAGGTTGAGAAAGGCTTTGGGGGCTCGAGCGCCTACCCAAAGCTATTCTATCCCAACGTAGGGAGAGAGGGAGAAGAGAGAGAGAGAGAGAGAGAGAGAGAGAGAGAGAGAGAGAGAGAGAGAGAGAGAGAGAGAGAGAGAGAGAGAGAGAGAGAGAGAGAGAGAGAGAGAGAGAGAGAGAGAGAGAGAGAGAGAGAGAGAGAGAGAGAGAGAGAGAGAGAGAGAGAGAGAGAGAGAGAGGGAGACTTGACTTAGGGCCTCTAATGTCATTTTAGAGTTTTAAGCCCCTAGTCTCTTATTCCTAAGAATTACAACTTGCTACTTGTGCTCATTGGTGGCTGGGCTTATACACACAGGATGTCAGTGCCTTGCACTTATTATTCTACTGTATTGTGGTGGGGCCCACTAGGCAAGGCTTGGCCAACAATATTTTAAGTGGTGGGATCCACTTATTTATTTGTATACATGAAATACCCACAACAGGGTCCACGGCCCAAAGTAGTGCAAGTCCCTCGGCACTAGGCTGCAACTGTCGTGAAGGGGCGCTGTTTTCGGTTCGTTTATTGCTAGGACATGGGTGCTTCAGGAAAAACGTGGATAGAATTCGCTTACATAAAACCTGAGGCTTTATTGTTTGTTGATCAACAAGAACCTAGACTTGCCAGATTTTCAATAATACACATAAGGGTCTGGTGGCCATATCAGATAACCTTGTTCATTGACAATTGGGTAGTTGAGGCATTCCATCGGAGGATCCCAAGATAAATCTTGTTGATATAATGGATCTTCATAGATCAACGCAATTGGTCCCAATGTCATAGACTCCCCCAAATCATAATGTGGATATGACATATTTGCCTGATGCTCTTGTCTGTCCAGGTATTCGAAGTATGCATCAGCCTGACGATTTTCCTCAACAGTCAATATCATAGATTTAGAACAAGGCTTTATCATTGTAGGTCCTGGTTCTTGCTGTACAATTGGCCATTTTGGGCTTGGATTCCCTAGATTTGGCCTTTGAAGAATGGATATACCCCGAACTGGCGTTGATTTGGGGGTCTGTTGAATTGTGGAACAATTAGACTTTGGTTGAATCTTGCTCGTTGAGGGGCAATCATCAACTTTAGTCTTTCTTGGTCATTTTTTTATTCTGAATGAAGTACACTTTGGCAAATTTACTATAATCATCAATGAAGATTATGTAATATTTTGAGCCTCCTACTGAGATCACATTGAAAGGCCCACAGATGTCAAAATGTACTAACTCCAGAATCTTGGTCGTTCTGTAGGAGTCTTTGGAAAATGGAGTGCTTGACATCTTACCCTTCAGACATGCATCACAGGTGGTCGAACTGGTTGCATTCGAGATGCTGACCTCTGATATTGCTCCATGATGGCTTGCTTGGTAAAGTGCCATTGAGTTCATGTGACATAGTCTCATGTGCCACAGAGTGTCTCACGAATCATCATGAGTCTGATGCACCTGATCTGCAGACAAGTGTACCTTCAGGTGATATAGATTACCTTTCCTTCTGCCTTGAGTTATCAGGGTACTAGTACTGGCATCAATAAAGTTGCATGCTTTGTCAGAAAACGTCACATGCATCCCTGCATCAGCTATCATTGCCACAGAAAGCAAGTCCTGTTGCAGTGTAGGCACGAACAGAATGTCTTCAAGTCGTCTGTCTCTGCCATTTGTGTTGAGCCACAGTGAACCAATACTGTTGACTTGATGTTTGGATCCATCTCCAAGAACAATGAATCTTAAAGGATCTGCACTTCTGAAATCAAACATAATTTGTCTTGATGCCATGAAGTGTGAGGTAGCTGCTGAATCTAGGATTACCTCTTGTGTGTCAGGCGTTGACGCTGCACACACGTCTGCACAAATGTAGGCAGTGTACAATTTCTGTTCGATCTCTCTCTTCACCCATTTTTAAGCTCTCAGGCTCCTCGACATAGGACGAACTGTTGTTGTTCTCCTGTCTGTTCTGTGCTGATTTGTTTCTTGGGTTCAAGCAACAATCCATGGCTGCATGACCCTTCTTGTGGCTCCCCATACACTCAATTTTTTTGGATTGAGCCAACATGTATCAACTGTGTACCCATCTCTTATGCATTTCATGCAAGTCTTCTTTTCTTCACCTTGATATTTCGACCTCCCTTTTATCTTCCAATTGCCTTTGCTGGTCCACTCTGCTTGCTAATCACGATCTTGTCTTTGATTCAACTCCCTCTTAGGCTTAAATTGTTTCTTGGCCTTCTCTTTGTTGCCGTAGAAGGCTCAGTCAGAACCATCCTGGACAACTGTAGTTAAAGTTCGTAATTTATGAGACCAATGAAATTCTTCAGTTGTTGATGCGTGTTAAAGATTGAACAAACTGAAATTTTGTTCCTAAAAAATGTCCATCCACCAATGCTGATCAAACTCATAAAAAAATTGATAACCTGCTTAAATACTTGATTCCAAAAAATCTAATGAGGCAAATGGATCAACCTCATGATGTTCTCTTTGTGCCTTTTGTTCTTCTAGCATGGACTTCAAGGGAGACAATACAGCAAGCTTGATTTGAGTCAATGGAATGTTAAGCAAAAATGGAACACCTTCAAGAGATAGCTATGAAAGTGAATTTGAAAATTGTTTGCCCCATAATATATAATACATGATTCATTACATTTGATTTTAAACTGATGCTGAAGGCTAATATCATTAGTATTAGCTATGCATCGCTTTGTTTCATTGGACGCCTTAATATAATCACAAAAATCATATGTGTGTCTGATTAATAACGCGTTTGGCTTTGGCTTTGGCACATATGATTCCTCGACAATGCTTTGAAGCACTGGTAAAGAAAATGCCTTCTTGTGTCTCAACCTCTTAGAAAAGCAACTAAACATTTAATCGATTTGATCGTGGGTATGCCCCACTAATAAAAATCCTATTTATACTTCTTTTGTTTTTAAATTTCTCTACCAGCATGGACAAGTATGCCAAAACAGTTTGGTTTTCATTTTCTCTAGCAGTGTTGTCAAGTTGCAAATAAAGTATTTCCAGAAGATTTTCACCAAAATTCGCAGATTATTTTCTATACAATGGTGATCGTCAAATTTTGATCGTTTCGGACTTTTGGGATAATTGAAAAAGACCTTGGGCTTTAAAGTGCCATTAAACACAAGTGTTCCAACAAGATGAACCTGAATAAAATCTATCTTGTTCAAATTTTAGGTGTGGAGACCTATAATTCCACATTGAGCAATTAATTGTGTATATATTGTAAAATTTTTAAATTTTGTTTATGTAAATATGCGATAGAGCCTAATTCCATATAAAGGCCTATTTGCACTTTAGAAATCCATTGCAATTAAGACTCGCAACATTTTAGAGCGACATAGTAGCTGATCCCAACCGACACCTTAACAGTTGGTGAGCGATAGTTAGGCTTGTGTTTGTCTCTATAAGAGAACGACACTGGCTCATTTGTAACCATGCAGAGATTAGATTTCGCTATCAATAAGAGAAGAGAGAGAGCCAGTTTTTCCTTAAGCTTGAGCATTCGTTTTATTCTTTATGTCTGTTAAAGTTGCACTTCTTATCCATGCAAACACATTATAAGCTTATATGTAATTGATTAGATACGCATTTGTGGCACACTCTTCAATATGTATTTAATTCTAGATTTTATAACGTGGATTTACAGATGACATCCGAGAGTGATAATTCTAACTAATGTGTGCAGGGAATTAGTTGAAGCCTAAAGTATAACTCTAAACATAACCTCCTTTAATTCTGAATGAGCTATGCGTTTAGATAAGGAATTCAATACATTCTACTATGTTTGCTTTCGATGATAAGAACTAATTTCTTGTGCTTGTTAAGAGGAATCAATTGTCGAACAGATTCTGCTGTGAGGGATCTTTTTGCTAGTCGCTATCAAATTAAGTTGCTTACTGTTATCCTAAGAGCCTAGAAGATAACGTACCATCTACTCCTTCAGACCTTGACCAAATCGTTTCATGTTGGTGTTTTTGGATGCCAATCTACTCAATATCTTTGGATAACCAGATATGTCATTGTAGTATTCTAATTTGAATATTAAATTCACCATCTCTCCATTACCTTTCTACACTTATCATCTGAAAGAAGATCTCTCTCTCTCTCTCTCTCTCTCTCTCTCTCTCTCTCTCTCTCTCTCTCTCTCTCTCTCTCTCTCTCTCTCTCTCTCTCTCTCTCTCTCTCTCTCTCTCTCTCTCTCTCTCTCTCTCTCTCTCTCTCTCTCTCTCTCTCTCTCTCTCTCTCTCTCTCTCTCTCTCTCTCTCTCTCTCTCTCTCTCTCTCTCTCAACGATAAAATCTTTTATACTACATAATTCATTCATTTTGTGGAAATCTATAACGACTAGGCTACCACATAACTTGGCGCCATTTGCCGGGGAGATGAACCTTCATCTTTTTATGATTTTTAAGTATATTAAGTCCACTAAATCTTATTCATGTAATGTATGCCAAGAGATCAGCCAAGCACTGCTATTGAGCAGAAACATTTAGAGAAAGCACAATGATTAGAAGCATATAGGAAAGCACGCGATCTGCATTTTCAGAATTTACTAAATTCACCTATAAGAAATAGACTAAGCACTAAAGAGTAATAATCTTTACAACACTTTTGTATCACTCGTTATTTCATTTGAGGAAGAGTTTCTTAATCCGTCAAATAACTCAGAACCATCATCTTCTATAACTTCTGAACATAGTTCTGAATTCGAGTCCGAACAAGACTATGGTCCACCATTAGAGCCAAATTCTAAACAAGAGCGTGAACCATCTTCTGAATCTACATCTACACCATCTGAACATACTTCTAAGTCATCTGATCCATATGATAATATGGCGAACCAAGCGCCACCCATGTCTACTAAGATTTGATATGACTTCTTTAAAGGGTCATCATCTGACAATGCGAATAGCTATTTATCATAGTTTGAGTCAATTACTATAGACAATAAGGTGTAGCTATTCTAGTTGTGGGAGCAAAGGTTTCCTAAAAATCAAAACCTTCAACTTGTGAAAATCCTTGCGCAACTAGTCTGGATTTTTACTTCTCAAGAGTGCCATCAGATTTGTACTTGACTCTCCAAATCCACTTGGTGCCAATGATTTTACTATTATGAGGTCAGTCCACAAGCTCCCAAGTCTGATTTTTCATAATTCTATCATACTCAACTTGCATGGACTCCGTCCATTCTGGACTAGCCATAGCTTCATCCACATTTGTTGGCTCATGTATTTTCATAATTTCATCCATTAATGCCAAATTTACTAAATGTCCAGATGCCCTCAATTGCTCCTCTATTCTCTTTGACCTTCGGGCTGCAGGTGATTCAGGTATCATGGGAATGTAATTCTCTTTGTCAAAGAGCTTCCTAGCCCACAATGAAAGGCCCACAATAAAAGTGGCTTTCCTTGTGGTGCCGTGACAGATTTGTTTTCAATTTTCTCCTCCTTAGTCTTTGAGGTATCCTCCTCCCTCAAAGGAATACTAGCCATTGGGTAAGGCACTTGGTGAGCTATTTTTTCGTTTGATGATAAAGTGGCCTGGCCATCTCCTACCATAGAATGTGGTTCATAACCCAAGAAAATACATACTCTGCTTTTGGAATCTAACTTATTGCAGTCAGAATCTGGTACATGTGCATAACATTCTGATCTAAAGACTTGAAGATGCGCAACTGAAGGTTTCTTGCCACAATAGGCCTCATGAGGTGTCATACCTATGACTGCCTTTGTGTAGGTTCTGTTTCAAATGTAGACTGCTATTTTTACTGCCTCTGCCCAAAGTGAATTAGGCAATTCCTTTGCTTTTAGCATACAATGAGCCATCTCCATAGCAGTTATGTTTCTGCATTCAATGATGCCTTTTTGCTGAGGCGTATGTGTGAGTTGGCGCTTAATGCCATGCTCTTTACAATAGTCATTAAAAGCATTTGAACAAAACTCTTCTCCATGATCTGTGTGAAACATCTTCAGTTTCAAACCTTTCTCATTCTCAATGAGCTTGTGCCACATTTTGAAATTTCCAAAAGCGTTAGACTTATCACGAAGAAAATACACTGACATCTTTCTACTGAAATCGTCGACAATCAGCATGAAATAAAAAGATCCTCCCAGTGCCATAGTTTGTATTTTTTCACATAGATCAGCATGTACAAGTTTTAGAGGAGATTTTGCATCATTGCTGCTCACGTGGAAAAGGCTTGCCCATCAAACAAGCTGCACAATTTTCTTTTAATTCAAAAATGTGAGATAAGCGTGCCACCATACCAGACTTCTACATTTATTTCAAAATAGCAATACTAATGTGGCCAAATCTTTCATGCCATAACTTAGTCGAATCTGGTCCTGTTGTAGCAGGAAAAGCAAAGAGTTTGTATACATTATTTCGTCTCTCACCCATTCCAACCAACTTACCTTCACTATCAAAGATTTATGTTCCTGTTTTCTTGAAACACACCATCAAGTTGCAATCTATTATTGCAGAAACAGACAACAGATTCTTCGCAATCTCAGGAGCATAAAGCACATCAAACAACTTTTTGGTTTCACCATTTGTTGTAACAAAAGATATCATGCCAGTTCCTTCTGTAGGGCACTTAGCATTATTCCCAACAATTACTATGATGGCTTCCTTTAGAGGTCGCAAGGAAGTATACCAGTCTTTCGTACTGGTCATATCTCGGGATGTCCCACTATCCAAAACTCATGAGTTGTAATCAGATGGCTGTGCTTCAACAGATAATTCTTCAATGGCAATAAATAGTTCCAACTCTGTTTGCACATTGTTGACTTCTTGCTTGCCTTTGGCACCCTTTGCATAAGGCTTTAAGATGCCATTCTTCTCATCTGTCTGCTTTGCCCAACAGCTTCTCACCATATGGCCTTTCTTTTCACAATAGTAGCACTCACCTTTGAACTTCTTGGGCTTTAACCTTTTCTTGTAATGTGAAAAAGCTCCACTCTTGCCTTTTGCATTAATGACAAAAGAAACATCTGTACCATTGCGTATATTCAACCGCAGGTCCTCCTCCATCAATAAAGCACTGAATTCCTCAAAGCTCAAAACTGGAAATCATACTTGTGTGTTTAGTGTGGTCACCAAACCATCAAATTTTTGAGAAAGTACATGAATGCATCTGCGAGGCAGGTCTTCACTAGACTTGGCTATACCCACAGCAGCCAATTGATCTTGCAAGTTCTTGATCATGGTGAGAAAAATGTCTGCAGATTCTCCATCAACAAATTGTTCCATGGCCAATTGATTTTCCAGATTATGTATTCTGGTTTGATTTCTTGTCTCATACTGAGTCTTCAGAACAGTCCAAACTTTACTAGCCTTAGAAGTATGTTGAATCAATGTTAACACAGAATCTAAAACACTTGTTACAATTGCACATAACGCATCTGCATTTTGTTGCTTTCATGCCCGAAGCACCGCTCGATTGGGTGGTATCAGACTTGATGCATCTTTAGTATCTAGGGTCGGTTGTGGCTCAGTCCCCACTCCTAGAACATTCTCCAACAGTCCATAGGAATCCAATATTGCACATATTTTAAACTTCCACAAGGTATAGTTGGTTCCATCCAACTTTCCTTCTGAAAATGCTGGTGGATGAATTCGCATACTTGATTGAACAACAACACCTTCTGACGCCATCAAACTACTTAGCCTTGCACAGAACTTTCAGAACACAAACAATCTTGCTCTAGCACCTCAGCTCTGATACCATATGACAATTGACAACTGAATTAGCATAGACAAGAAACAATAAATGTGAATCCTAAATTCTGATAATAAAGTGTACATATGATGATGGTGCTATCCAATCTGCGCACCCTGAAAAAAGAGTTTCAATGGTGATCTAGAATAGACTCTGGATTACTGATCTACCATAACAGAATGCTCTAACTGCTAATGAAAATTCTCAATGTGGTAGCTATATATTAACGACCACCATCAAAGAGAGCAAGCAGCCAAGGGACAAAAGGGATGCAAAACACCAAAAGTGTGTTTTCGCATAGGGAGTCAAATCGCCAAATCATGAAGAGGCCGTACCCTCGGACCCTGCCCCCCAAAACCCCTTGTTTCTTGGGGGGCTCCGCCCCCCGAACCTCCCAAGACTTCCTACTATGCAATCTAGCCATCTTCTAACCATGATGGTCTCACAATAGACCCCATACTAACAACCGTGCTCAATAATGGCTTCTCCTCATAACGGGGGCTTACAGATTTGAGCTCATGGATAACTAGTGACTACTAAACTAAGAGGTGAATGTTTAGTTATGTCCAACAGTTTCCTGACGAGAATATTATGTTTTTATCTGCCGAAAATTTGTTATATTTGGACATAGTAGAGTACCTTCAAAATCAAAATTATCTACTTGTTTTTTATCTTGAACAAAAGACGGTCTTCCAACTCAAGGTTGCACCATATACAATAAGGAATAACGTGTGGAAAAAGTACAAAAAGGACCAAGAGTGGATCTTAATCTGATCCTCAAGAGGGATTGGTTGTCAGAATACTTGATCTATCAATCTACTTGAGATTAAGATCAATCTAGATCAATTCTAGACACAAAATCCTAACAAGAACAATCATTAATTGAAGGTAGGTGTACTTTCTGGTTTCCCACGTGTGAAAACCTATCTGACTATGGACTCCAACCTGAAAATCAAGTACACATTGATAGCACCTCAAAACAATCAAAACAAATGTAGACAAATGGAGAGAATCACTCAAAATTGCTTCCAAAACCAAGATTGGTGTCTCACAATGGTTATGGCCAAATGTGGCTCTATATATACAATAAGTGGGAGCTCGTGGTTTTGTCATATGATGATTCATCATGCAAAACTGACACTTGGACAAGACCTTCTATTTTGAGCACTTTTGGTCCATTTTCCTTCTATATGGAGGTCTACTTGAAAATCTTCTAGAAGTCAAAATTCGTCTACTTCAGCTTATTCCACACATGTGAGCTGTCCTCTACACATGGGATGTGACACCTAACCAAAGGATGTGGCTCATGCAATCAATAGATTGATGCCATGTGTCATATGTCTAGAAAACTAGTTTTTGGCCTTTTTAGCCACTAGAACTTGAATTAAATTATATGTACAACCTATATGATTATGGTACATGACAGTATACTATTTTCACACGTGGAAACAGAATCCACACATGTGTAATCATCCTATATACAAGATTTTTGGCCTCTACCAAGCTTATTTTTGCATTTTTTACACTCCTCCTCAAAAATCTAGCTTGGTAAATCTAGCATAGATCTATCTATAACTCCAAGAGCCAGTTTTAATTTTATAAATGGATCTTTAGGCAATGCCTTGGTGAGTATATCAGCAATGCAATCTGATGATGAAACATGAATAAGCTTGATCTCCTTTGCTTGCACTTTCTCCCTCACAAAATGATGTGCAATCTCGATGTGCTTTGTTCGAGCATGGAAGACTGGATTGTTTGCAAGTTGTTGAGTTGCTTGATTATCACAATATATGCATGGAATGTCTTCATCCTTGATCACATGTAGCTCCTCCAAAAGCCTTTTAAGCCAAATAACCTCCTTTGTTGTTGTTGTCATAGCTTTATATTCGGATTCTGTTTATGAAAGAGAGATGGTATCTTGCTTTTTGGAAAGCCAAGATATAACTCCTCCACATAAGAATGTAGCAAATGCACTTATGGATCTTCTATCCATCTTGTCACCTACAAAACTTGAGTCCGAATATGCTCTCAAACAAATATTAGTCCTTTCATAAACTATGCCAAAGTCTTTTGTAGCCGAGATGTACCTTAACACCCTTTTTGCTCCTTTCCAATGACACACAAATGGACTTTGCATATATTGACTCAACTTGCCAGCACAAAAACTAAGATCTGGTCTAGTGATAGTTAAGTATATCAAGGAACCAATAAGCATTCTATAGGTAGTGATGTCCTCAAAGGATGCTTCATAACTTTCCTTAGAACCTTTTACACTTAGTTCCATAGGAGTTTCAACTCCTTTACAATCAATCATGCCAAATCTTGCTAAGATTGATCTAGCATACTTAGATTGACATATGAAGGTAAAATCATTACTTCTAGTGACTTCTATTCCAAGTATAACTTTAAGAAGTCCTAGATCTACCATCTTAAATTCACTAGACAAGGAAACTTTTACATTCTTAATGCCATCTAGATCATTTCCTGTGAGTATAATGTCATCAACATATAAAACTAAGATAATGATCTTTCCATCATTACATTTGTAGTACAATGATGGTTCATAAGAACTTACAACAAATCCAATGGAAATAAGATAGGAATGCAACCTAGAGTACCATGCTCTTGGTGCTTGCTTGAGTCCATAAAGACTCTTCTTCAAGAGACACACCTTGTCTTCTTCTCCATCTTTGATGAAGCCCTCGGGTTGGCACATGTAGATTTCCTCTTCCAAGAATCCATTTAAGAAAGCATTTGTCACATCAAGTTGGAAGATTTCCCATTTGAAAGAAGTTGCAAGACATATGATTAATCTAATGGTCACAAGCTTTGCAACAGGTGCAAAGGTTTCATCATAATCTATGCCTTTGACTTGCAAAAAACCTTTCGCTACAAGTCTAGCTTTGTACTTATGAATGGAACCATCTTGATTATATTTCAATCTATATATCCGTTTACAAGTAGGAGGCTTCTTTCCATAAGGTAAATCAACAAGTTTCCAAGTTTGATTTTCCATTAATGCATCAAACTCTACTTGCATAGCTTTCCTCCAATATTGAGACTTATTTGCTTCCTCAAAACTAGTTGGTTCTTCAAGCATAGTAGTCAAGAAAGTATAAGAGTTGAGTAGTTGAGAATCTTCCCTTTGCTCCCCTTTGTCACTATAAGTGAGCCTTGATGGCTCAGTCCTTGTCCTTGTTGATCTTCTTGGCACCCTTGGACTTGGAGTAGGTTCCACTTGGTCTTCATCTTCATGAAGCTCCTCCTCGGCCATAGCATGATCATTGACAAGTTGAGTGTTGTTGGAAGTCACCTTTCCTTTGGCTTGGAGAGATTCATCAAAAAGTACATCTCTACTAGCAACAACTTTTTTTGTAATAGGATCATATATCCTATAGGCTTTCTTACTTTCACTATAACCAACAAAGATGCCTATGAAAGAAGTGGCATCTTCCTTTTTCCTTGTTTCTAAAGGAATATGTACATAACAAGTACATCCAAAAACTTCTAAATCACTAAGATTTGGCTTTTTGCCAAACAATACTTCGTAAGGTGTAAGTCCTTTAATGGCACTATTAGTCATTCTATTACAAAGAAAATTTGCACATAAAATAGCTTCTCCCCAAAATGAAATAGAAAGAGATGCATCTAATCTCATAGCTTTAGCACACTCACATAGTGTCCTATTCTTTCTCTCAGCTACTCCATTTTGTTGTGGAGTATATGTACAAGTAAACCCTCTCTTTATGCCATTAGTTTCACAAAACTCTTTCGTCCTGTTGGAGATGTACTCCCCTCCATTATCACTTCTTAATGCTTTCAAGGTAGTATTAAGTTGCTTTTCCACAAGAGTTTTGAACTTTACAAAGGACTCAAAAACTTCACTTTTCTTAGACAAGAGATAAACCCAAGAGTATCTTGATTTATCATCAATAAAAGTGACATACATCAGAGCTCCACCATTTGATTCATGTGAAAATGAATGAACATCCGAGTGTATAAGGCTAAGAGGAGAGTTAGATCTTATCAAAGATCTCTTGAAAGGAAGATTATGAGATTTGGAGAGTCCACAAGCTTCACAAAGCTTGCCACACTTGGATATGGTTTTGGGAAGTCCTCTTGCTAGCTCCTTTGTCACCATGGTCTCCATAGCTTTGTAGTTAGGATGGCCTAACCTTTTGTGCCATAATTCCACTTGAGTGAGCTCCTCCCTTGCCATGTTCACACTTCCAACCATCACATTAGCATCCAATTTGAATAACCTCCCTTG
The DNA here is from genome assembly GCA_029204225.1 of Diphasiastrum complanatum. Lineage (NCBI taxonomy): Eukaryota > Viridiplantae > Streptophyta > Lycopodiopsida > Lycopodiales > Lycopodiaceae > Diphasiastrum > Diphasiastrum complanatum. The sequence goes on from CM055093.1 coordinate 49,904,775, forward strand.
CTTGAAACCACTAGCAATACATTTTTCATCTTTCAAGATAGAACATGCTCCATGCTTGAAATGTACATCTAATCCACTATCCATAAGTTGTCCTACACTCAACAAGTTCTTTGTAATTGAAGGTACATAAAGAACATTGTCTAGATCTACTTTTTTAGATGGTCCTAGACATAAAGGAATGGATCCAGCACCTACAATCTCACATTCTTGATCACTTGCAATGAGGATAAATCTCTTAGAACTATTGTAAGAAAGTAGATTAGAAAAGTACTCTTTTTGGTGAGTCATGTGAGAGCTTGCCCCACTATCAATCCACCAAGTGTCTTGATTAGATGTTTGTGGTGAGGATACCATCAAAGATAGATTGCCTTCTTCCTCCTCCTCAAGCACAAGATTGCCTTGATTGTCCTTCTCTTGGGGCATTCTTCTTCTTGTAGCACTCGGATGCAAAATGTCCCTTTTTTTCACAAAAGAAACACTTTAGCTTCTTCTTGTCCTTCTTGCTCTTGCCTTTGGAACTTGACGCTCCATCTTTGTTCTCCATCTCCATGTCTTGAGTCTTCTTGGATGGAAACTTCTTCTTCTTGCCTTTCAAAGAAAAGTTAGCTTTTTCATCACCATCATTCAAAGATAAGGAACTCATCCTACTTTTGATATGAAGCATTCTACTCTCCTCACTAACAAGCACACTTTGAAGTTTTTCAATACTAGGAAGTGAACTTGAATAGCAAAGGTTTGGACAAGATTGGAATAATCATCTCCTAATCCATTCAAAATGATTTGAACTAATTGATCATCGTTGATTTTATCATCTATAGAAGACAACTCTTTATTCAAAGATTTGATCCTAAAGACATAATTTTGGGCACTTTCACTACTTCCTTTCATGTTTTGAAGGATTTGATTCCTAAGCATGAGTATCCTTGAAGTGTTCTTGGATCCATAAATGGCTTTTAATGAATCCTATGCCTCTTTGGATGTGGTACAAGATGAGATTTCTTTCAAAAGTTCATTACTTACATTCATTTTTATGCAGTGTAATGCAACTCTACATCTCTATTTGTACTTAGCCAATTCAACTCCTCTTTGAGGTTCTACTTCCACCTCAAGTACTATGTCATAAAGATCATGAAGTACAAGCAAAGACTCCATTCGAGCTATCCAAGTAGCATAATTAGTGGATGTAAGTCTTTCACTAGCTTCAAGCAAAAACCCACCCATTGATGCCATTTTTTAATGTGAAAAAGCACTAGAAACTCTTATGGTTTATCTAAGAGATCTGAACCTAAAGTCTTCTAGCAATTTAGAAAGCTTATAGACTCAATCCTATCACTCATGAACCAATCTAGAATGATGGAAATTTAGATTCTAGTCTCAACCTTGCAAAATCACTCCTTAATCTATAATTTTTAGCAATTTCTCTCTTCAACTTCAACATACAATCAAAAAATCAGAGTAGATCAATTAATGCACCTTGTTCAAGCTTCAATTTTAATTTTTTGGCTGATCTAATCCAAGAACTAATCAAAGGATTAGACTCTCTATAGAAAATGCTTGATTTTGCACGAAAAATCACTCAAATTGTGTATGTGAGTCAAATTCTACAAATTTTTGAAATTTCTTAGTCAAAATTGGAGCTGTACAGCCTCACACGTGTGAAAAGGGTTCCTACAGCCCACAACAAGATCTGGACCAAAAATTTTGATCATAGCTATCAAATCCAACTCGCTACACAAAATTTGACTAGTTTCCAAAAAACCGCTAATTTTGGCTTTGATTTGGATTAACCCTATCAATTTCAACAAAACCTCTTGTACTAGGCTCTGATACCATGTGGAAAAAGTACAAAAAGGACCAAGAGTGGATCTTAATCTGATCCTCAAGAGGGATTGGCTGTCAGATTACTTGATCTATCAATCTACTTGAGATTAAGATCAATCTAGATCAATTCTAGACACAAAATCCTAACAAGAACAATCATTAATTGAAGGTCGGTGTACTTTCTGGTTTCCCACGTGTGAAACCCTATCTAAGTACAGACTCCAACCTGAAAATCAAGTACACATTGATAGCACCTCAAAACAATCAAAACAAATGTAGACAAATGGAGAGAATCACTCAAAATTGATTCCAAAACCAAGATTGGTGTCTCACAATGATTATGGCCAAATGTGGCTCTATATATACAATAAGTGGGAGCTCGTGGTACTGATCATCCCTTTGATCCCACATGTGTGAAGGTGCTTTGTCATATGATGATTCATCATGCAAAACTGACACTTGGACAAAACCTTCTATTTTGAGCACTTTTGGTCCATTTTCCTTCTATATGGAGATCTACTTGAAAATCTTCTAGAAGTCAAAATTCGTCTACTTCAGATTATTCCACACATGTGAGCTGTCCTCTACACATGGGATGTGACACCTAACCAAAGGATGTGGCTCATGCAATCAATAGATTGATGCCATGTGTCATATGTCTAGAAAACTAGTTTTTGGCCTTTTTAGCCACTAGAACTTGAATTAAATTATATGTACAACCTATATGATTATGGTACATGACAAGTATGCTATTTTCACATGTAAGAACAGACTCCACACATGTGTAATCATCCTATATACAAGATTTTTGGCCTCTACCAAGCTTATTTTTGCATTTTTCACATAACGTACTTTATAAAATGGGACTTGATGAAGAGCTTCGCAGATGTCTTGAATTGATTGATATCTAGAAAGATTATTTGAGCCTTGCATTCAAAAGATGAAGTTGGATACTTTGTAGTAGTGAATTCTATAAAGAAGATCTTATATGCTAAGTACTAGTGGCCAACGAAGTACAAAGATGTTGCAGTGTTTGTAAAAACCTGTGATCCTTGTCAACGAGGTGGAGAACCAACTCTTTCAATGTATTGGTTGCTTATGCCCATACTCCCACTTGCACCATTTGAAACATGGGAAAATGACTTCATTGGACCAATTAAGCCTGTCACTTGCTAAACTAAACGAAGTTATATTCTTGTAGCAACTGGCTATGTGACTAATATGGTCGAAGCGGGAGCGATGAAGAGGAATGCAAAAGTTGTTGTAGAGTTTCTCTTTCAGAACATTATAACCCATTACAGTTGTCCATTGGAGTTGGTAAGCGACAGAGGTATGCATTTTTTAAATGACACGATATGCATGCTTACCAAGCACTTCATGATTAAACACCGGAAGACAACTTCGTACAACCCAAAGGCTAATGGTTTGACTAAGCGAGTCAATGGTATTTTGTGTAAGATCTTAAATAAGATCACCACAACACACGCATCTTATTGGGATCAAAAATTACCATCGGTCCTATGGGTATATAGAAATGCCGAAAAGATGACCACAAAACAAACTCCGTTCTATTTGGTCTATGGCATGCACCTGATATTGCCAATTGAGTTTGAAGTACTGACATATCATGTACAATTTTTGAAACTAGATCCGACAAGAGCAATCGAGCTTAAAGGAGAGATACTTATTGATCGAAAAGCTAGAGAAAAATCATAATCAAGCATTGATTGATATGACAAAGACTCAGTTGAGACAAAAGAAAGCCTTTGATATTGCAATAAAGAAGGTTGTTTTGAATGAGGGAGACTTTGCTCTTCTGTACGATAACTGTCATATCAAGTTTCCAGGGAAGGTACATACTCGTTGGATGGGTCCATATAAAGTAATTGAAATATTTGATAATGGGTCCCTCTAGCTAGCAGATGTACAAAGAAATTTGCAGCCAATGAGAGTAAATGGTTCTCGTGTGAAGAAATATTACTTATAAATATTTTTATTTTTAGATTATTATCATTATTTCATTTTAATTTATTCTATTTTAATATCCACTCATTCGTCGTATGTCTGTTATATTTCGATTTTTCGTTCATTTCGTTAACCGATAGATCATATAAGTTAATCTAATTGTTTGTTTTTATTTTTTTATTATTCCAAGCATTTGGTATCATAGGAGAGTATTCCATGGCATCAAATAGTTAGTCTATTCATACTATAATAATTTCTCTGATTAGACGTCGGACTTTTAGTTATTGCATGATGGAGAACGTCTTTCTATTGACACGTGCACACATAAAACCATGTGCCACCTTTATGAAGAAACTAAGAGTTTCTATCTTTCAAAGCCTTAGCATTTTTCTTAGTTAATTCCTTGCTGTTTTTTGCGACTGTGCATTTTGAACTACGTTTCACATAATCTGCATTTTCGAACTGTTTTGCCACACAGTTCACATTTTTGGGTCATGAGGAAAATGCATCCCTAAGTCAAAAGCACTTAGAAAATGATTCTGGCCAAATCTCCCGACATTGTCACATTTTTTGCATTTTTGCGAAAAAGGTGACTGTTTTTAAATGCCTTAGAAATGTTTTCTGGCCTACTGGCGCGTTTTTCGCATTTCGAGAGAAAGCGACACTATTGCGTTTTTCGCCTTTCGGGAAAAAGCGACATTGTTTCCAAATGCCTTAGAAACGTTTTCTGGCCTACTGTTGGGTTTTTCGCCTTTGGAAAAAAGCGACACTGTCCTTGAAAAAGTGACACTACCCTTGAAAAGGTGACAATGCCCTTATAATCGTGAAAGTGTCTGTTGGCAAAATGCAAAGGTCTGCGGCATGAAGGAAGGGTGTAACGGGCAGAAGATGTCTATTGCACAGAGGACAACGACGAGAAACTAGAATCAATTTTGATTAAGCCTAATGCATTTCTTTTCATTAGATCTTTTAACTTAATCAGATTCATAGATTGATCACATAAGAAGGAGATCACAAATATAGACATATACAGTCACGGACACAGAATAGACAGAATTGTAAAAGTTTGAGATAGCTCTAGAGTGAGTTTTACTGAGAGAGAACATCTCTCTTGCGCCAACGCACTAATCTGGAAGACAGAAAGCGCTCAAGGAAACATTGTAAATTCAGCTCTGATAATAGAAGCAATTTTTTCTCAGTGCTCTGTTCTATGATGTGTACGATCTACAATATTGGAATGCATGCTAGTAGTAGTTATATTTTCATTCTTGTTTTACTCAACATTATTTGTTGTTTACAAGTTTAATTTTTACAAGAGATCATTAGAAGCAATCTGGAGCTTGGAAGAGAATTAGATCGCAGTCAGTAGCAATAGCTACTCCTACCACGGCTCTATTCGGCCTTCATCCCCGAGAATTATCCATCAATGGTATCAAAACGTTTGACGTATCAGATTCCCTTCAGTGGTATCAAAGCATTTCAACATTTCTGGAATTCCCAACAATTATATCAGAGCCGTGAGCTCTGTCAGAGCGCTAAGCTCTATCAGAGCTGCCAGCTCTTGTAAGAGCTCCATCTGATTCTTTCAGGCTATGACGTCCATTATCAGCATCAATCAAAGATCTACACGATCCTTGACTCTTCAGGATCAAACTTCTTAGCATGGAAGGTGAAGACTTCTCTCATATTGAAAGGAGAAGGTCTATGGCCCTGGGTTGATGGCACAAAAGAGATGCCCACAACCATTGGCAAGGAGCTATGGGAATGGAGAGAAAGACACAACAAGGCAATAGCCATCCTATCTTCCTCCGTCGAAGACAACTTGACACTTAATCTAGCCACACTCTCCAATGAAAGAGACAAAAAGAAGGATCAAGCCCTGAAATCATTAGGATTCAAGCCACTGATGGTTGATTCCAATGTGTTTTTGAGAATTACAGATGGGCAGATCATTATTGTGGCTGTATATTTAAACGACACTCTGATACTCTGCAAGAGTGAGAAGTTGATTGCTGAAGTGAAGAAATCTCAAAACATTTCGAGTGGATCTGGGATAAGCCAGGTGTTACCTTGGCTTGCAAATTGACAGGGACTATGAGGGAGGTAAGTTGTACCTTTATCAGTCCAGATACACCCAAAAAATCCTAGAGGATTTTGGGATGCTGAATTGCAAATGAGCGAATACTCCAATGCTTGTAGGAACGGTGTTGACGAACGATGATTGTCTGAGCACTGAAGAAGAAAAAGAACAAATGCAGCTCACACCTTACAAGAAGCTAATAGGTTTGCTGATGTACCTTGCAGACAACACACGCTCTGACATTGCTTATGCAGTGTTTAGGATGAGCCAATTCTGCACGAATCCAGACTCGACACATTGGAAGATTGCAAAACGAATTTTGCAATACCTTCAATTAACGAGAGATTATGGCTTTTGTTATTGTCGTGATGTAAGGTTCAAGATGCTTTCCTACAGTGATGCTAGTTGGGCATCCCTCAAGAACAATTGTAAAAGCATCTCAGGAGGATGCACCATCGCGTCAGGAGTGGCAATTCTCTGAGTCAGCAAGAAGTAGACCAATGTGGCTCAGTCATTCTATGAAGCATAATATGTTGCATCAACAAAGATGGCCAATGAAATAATTTTGCTCAAGCAATTCCTGGACGAATTGGGCGAAACAAGAAACGAGCCTCTAGTCTTGCAGATGGATAACACATCTACAATACATCAAACGAAAGATCTTGTGTTCCACTCAAGGACGAAACACATCGCGATCAACTACCACTTGATCAGGGATCAGATTGAGAAGAAGATGCTGTAGACCACCTTCATTGGAACGAAAGACATGGTTGTTGACATTTTCACAAAAGCCCTAGACAAAGATCTTTTTGAGAAATAGAGGAGCAGTCTTGGAGTCATCAAGCTATCATGCTTTGAGAGGGAGCTGAAGAAACAAAACGTTTCTATTACCAAAGCTTTACTAGCTTTTAGCCCTCACTCTGACAAAAATGTTTGCCAACGTGAAAGTCAAAAGACACGAAGCAAAAATGTTTGCGAACACCCTGACAAAAAGACACGAACATGAAAAAAATTTCGCGAAAGGAAAGTTTTTTTGTGGTACAGCGGAAGAAAGTCAGACGACGTGAAAGTCAAAAGATAGGAAGCAACACAAAAATTGTCGCGACGTCTTTTTCAATCCTCATGCTCCAAAAAGAATCAGCAAGATCATGCAAGTACCAAAAAGTACAGATATCTAATCTGATTTCGTGACATCAGCAGATGCACTCTAGGTCGTGGCTAATCTGCCACTCTTGTAATTCATGATTAGTTGTAGATGTTTAATCACTCTAATCTAGAAGCTACATGACGCGACTATATACCTTCTGGTTGATGCATGATATAACAAGTCTAATGCTAGTAAGCAAAATATACAAACAAAATACAGAATAGAAGTCTGCTTGCAAGCGAGACAAGTTTTGTAAGCAGGATCCACAGAGATCCAAGAAGTCCGCTAGTAAGCGCGACATTACTCGTGGGAGAGCGTTGTTCTCTCACGCCAACGCCCTGTGTGGGTCTGTTATACAGCACATGAGAAACGAGAAGAACAGTAGATGATATTGTAGCCATTACACACATATCACTCTTATCTTGTCTGATCTTGAATGAATTGTTGTCCGCCATCGCTTGTGTATCTCATTCACTCATTTTATCAATTTCGCACACTGGTTGAATTTTGTTGAATTTTGTGTTAATCAAAACGTAGATCAGGAGTGTTTGTCTATATTCTGGAGGACTGTAGGAATGATACAATTGGCAGTGACAAGCAATCATATCTGAAATCCATTCGAATTGTTTCACGTTTGCGAATGCTCGCACATTTCGCATCAGTTGCTGACTATTGAAGAACTGACTCTACATATGTTACTCACATATCTAATTGAGAATCTTGTAATTGAATTATCTAAACAAGAATTTTATTTTTCAAGAATAAATAACATATTTGAAAAATCTCCAAGGAATAGATTTCCATACAATTCCAGTTACATTTATCAAAAATTATAATTCATCGAATCAACTATTCGTAAATAATATGGAATGGATCATAACAATTATCCGATCCTTCCAGTTGTAGTATTAGTTTTCGAGCTTCATATCAATAATGGAGTATGCAAGCGAATTCTAAGCATATTAGTATGCCTTTTTTTCCATGCATAACTAGAGCCTACGTCTATCTCAAGATATAAGAAATTCAATGAATCATCATTTAAGATTGATATGATGAAGCTTCTAACAGTTCTAGGCACAATATCACAAGCATACATGGACTCCACTGTGACTAACAAATGTGAACTAAGCACATGCAAGCATTCAAAAGGTTTAGAGTGAATCTATCATGCATGCATTAGTAAGTTTATGGAAAAATTTTAGAAACTACACTCGTAAGATGCAGACATGAGGGAGTTAGTATTAGCAATATGTTTGCCATGTCAACAATGACAGTACAACCCACACAAGCAAGCAATAAACATGTAAATAAATAGTAGGTGATTGCATTTTCAAAAAGAAGAATAGTTAAAAATCACTATGAATCAATGCATGGCTTGGATATGAGAAAAACAACAAGTTTCTTATAAATAAACACTGATGCTGATGTCAATTAGTCGCACATGGAGCCATGCGTCACTACTACCCCGCCGATGTTTAGCTCAGGGATGTGCTTGAAGTGCCATCCTCGTCGTCCTCATCTGCTCATGATGAGCCATCAACACCCCGTTAGACAGTCTAGGTAGGTGTAGTTAGTTAACCTTGTCCAGTTTATCTAGTTAGGTAAGTTAGATAGTTTCGATCAAAATAGACAACAACGTAGGATAGTTAGCTGTTAATTGTAGTTTAGATCTAGGTAATTAGGAGTTAGATCCTAGGTGACCTGATTAGATCTAAAATGGATGACCCTTAAGATAGGCTAATTAGGTTGGATTAGATCTATTAGGAAGGCTAGATAGCTTTACTTCTAGGTAGATTAGTTAGGTGATTAACTAGTCCTAGTTAGCTAGAGTAAGCCTAGGTAGATAACACTCAAATTAAGGCCTTTTAGATCAATTAAGATAGACTTAGGATTAGTTAGCCATAGAATAGCCGACCATGACCCATAGACCAGTGTAACATAGGATAGCTTACGTCCCTAGAATTATATACTTATGTAGATCAGATAGTTATGTAGCTTAGATTAGATAAATCTAAATTAGGCAGGTAGCTTACCTCCCTAGAATTAGATAGTTAGGTAGATTAGATAGTTATGTAGCTTAGATTAGATAAATCTAAATTAGGCAGGTAGCTTAAGCTAGAGGTCTTAGGTATATTAGGCTTACAATAAGAGCGATCCGATTTGATTAAGGCCCCATAGCATGCACGATCTAATTAGATTAAGGTCCCATAGCATAATTTAGCCATAGTTGTAGCATAGATCTATTAGGCATAGGATAGATAGAAGTTAGATGAGTCTAGTTAGGTAGGTTAGATGTGGTGCCGAAAGACCCCTTATATGAAAATCTTGCCTTGTACAAACTAACCTCGCCCATATAAATCCCCGACTACGTCATTTTTTCTCTTTGTCCTTGTAAAAATCTCCTGTAAATATCCTGAACAACCGAAAAAGAGCAATATTGTTATTTTTAGCAGCCCCTGCCCTTGCCATTATTCTCCTTTGTTGCAAACATGCACATGGTCACATCTATCCAGAAAAATTTAAGGTTGGCTACAAGATAGGCTCGATTTTTGACAAAAATTGTTTTTTTTTTAGTAAACAACGGAAGTTTCTGACTAGAAAATCTCTCAAATCTGGCAGTCAATCGAGAAACGGACTATGCACATTGCTAACACTGTTGATTTGGGACCAACTTCTAAAAATAATATTAGGCAAGTAAAACTGACTCCTATATAATAATGGTTTCATTTGGTTCACAATATCAATGTACATGTAGAGCTCAAACTCAAGATTGCCAATGTCTCCCAAAAATAATCTATCTTCTCACTATGGAGAGATGGAATACATAGAAAAACTCACTTCTTTTGCTAAGTTAGGTGAAAATCTAGCATGTAATAAGGAAGTAGACTCAACTTTTTTGCCCTAAAATGAAACCCTAGCCTAGATCCTAGAGTCAAGCTTGGTAGGTGCATGGTTGGTATAAATCTCATCACAAATCAAGGTCTAGATCCTACAAAGTAGGAATCACTACTAAATGGACACAGCCACTCCTCTTGACTCGAGCAAACCTACATTAGGTGTAGATTGCCATGTGGCACTTTGGCCATACAAGTGTCAAACACAAATATAGAAAAATATACAATATTCTACATGGCTAGATTTGCCAACATAGGCAATTTTCACGCCTCCTCAAATCTAGCCAATCACTCCAATTGACGATCTAAGCTTGAAAAATGAATCTTTAGACAAAGATTTAGTAAACAAATCAGCCAAGCAACTTGATGATGGCACATGTTGGAACTAGTGTCAGAAATAGTGAACTCCTACAACTTTGCCGCAACGCGAAAGTCAATGTGCCTTGTCTCGAAGGTTGAACGATTCGCGAAGATCAAACAATTCGCGAAAGTCAATGTGCCTCCAGGACGAACGAGTGACGAAAGATTCGCGAACGATTCGCAAAAATCAAACATGCCTCTAGGACCGCAAAATTGCGAGACCGCAAAATTGCAAAGCGACGCAAAACGAAAAGAAACGAAAGAGAATATTTTGTGCTGCCAGCTAGCAGCTCAATGGGCATGGAACCTTAAGCTCCACGCTCAGCTGAAACAGGTAGCAACAACGGAGAGTAACTGACTAGTTGATTACCATTAACTACTCTTGTAATTCTCTGTTTTAGCTATCTTGTAAACTCCACACAGTGGAGATATAAACTATTTTTCTGGATCAAAATAACGTAGCAAGATACAGTGAGATACAGAGAGTAGAGCAGAAAAAGAAAAAGACTAGAAACGAAATAGTTGTGCATGAAAGTCTGCCAATGAGTAGAATACAGCAAAAGAGCAGAGCGTTAGGCTACCAACGAGCAAGACACTGACGATCTCACTTTAAAAATTAAATTGATAATTTGATTGCTCTATTTTATGTGCATCTCCTTGTCTTCCGTTGTCATGATTGCTAGAATGAAATGTGTTCAATGATGTGTGTCGCATATCTAGGTTCCTGTGAGCTTTTGCACAAAAGAAAATTCAAAAGAAACAAAATCGTTCGCGACAACAAAACGAAACCATTCACGACATGGTATCAGAGCAAACAAGTTATCACTACTGATATCTAAGTAGTGATTTTCTAGACAACACAATATGGCTACAACAATCCAAACAAGAGTAGCAATTAGTCTTGATGGCACAAACTATAGAATTTGGAAATTTAAAATCAAAACACTTCTGAAGGGTGAAGCCATCTGGTCAGTGACCGAACTCTCAGAGGTGCAGCCTCCAGAGGGAGACCCAAGGAGAGCTGAATGGATCAGAAAGGATCAACATGCAATGGATCATCCATCAACGCAAATCTACTCATGCAGATTGAAGACTGCAAAAGCAGTCATGCAGCATGGGAAAGATTAAAACAGAAGTATGAAGTGAGGACTGCAGCTTCAGTGATGCATCTCACAATCAGCTACAATCCATACGATGGGACGACAACCAGTTAGATCAAAACGATCTTCACACAACTCGCTGCATCAGGACAGGAGCACCAGGTCCCAGCACCACAACAGTTGATGTACTTCATGAAGTCTCTATCGACGTCCTATCAGCCATTGAGAATGATCATACTGAGTCTACCAGATATGACATTCGACAAAACAATCAGTCTTGTCATAGATTCTCGAGAGACTGATGAGGGATGAAGGAGAAGGAAGTAATGATCAAGAGAAGGCCCTCTTCAAGAAAGGAAAGATAAAAAACAAGAACAGACCCAGATTCGAGAAGACAAAGTCCTCAAATCAGCAATCTTCTTCTTGTGATCACTATCACAAACTAGGCCATACAACCAACAAATATTGGTTCAATCTAGCAATACCTTGCATGCACTGCAAGAAGAAGGGACACTCTACATACAATTGCAAATTCAACCCAAAAAGAAAGAACAAAGCTGAAAAGGCAAACGTTGCAGAGTCATCCAAGGATGTAGACAGAGGTGATGAAGTCTTCACAATACTTGATGAATGTGAAGATTATTAAAATATTATCTTCTGTTTTCACTAACTATAGTGAAAGGTTGAAATCAAGCAATGATGAGATCTTGTGGGATGTTAATCATGTGTTTTAGAGGGAGTATCTTCAGAGGTTCAGATCTGAAGATGTTTATAAATGCAAAGTCCTTGATGTTTTATTGGAAGATCAAGATGTTGATCTTGAATTGCTTCATCAACACCAAGAGGCAAGTAGCAATTGGAAGCTAGTCAAAAGCATCAAAGGGGAGCCACATGGGCAAAGCATTTTGGATCTATTTTTACAGGTTCTTGAACGTTCAAGTAAGGTTCTTGGAGCAGCAAGGAAGTGTCCTTTTACTCTACCTTATTTGTTTAATCTCATGTATGAACATTGTCATGTCAATGTGTTGGAATTGTCAAAATTCAATGAAACTAGTTCCATAGTTTTGCATCCTTTGGATCTTGGAGATGGAATAGTTATCATTGCTGGTTCTTATGATCAAGTACATGCATTCATTCAAATCTTGAAAGATATTGAAGTGGTCAATATGTTTACTTTTGAGCAAAGTTCAAGATCTAGCATCCTAGTGTTGGCAAATTGGCAAATTGGTGACAATGTAGGATCAAGGGTTGTATGCAAATCTTGTGGAGATACTTCAAGTATTTCAAGTTTTGGTTTTTCTCATTCAAATGGAGCAGAAGCAGAGAACACATCATTTTGGCATTCATTCACTCAAGGGATTTCATGGATTGAAGATCTACAAAGGCAAGGTGGTGATGGAAGTTCATTCATGGAGATACATGGTGCATTAACTATGGGCACAGTGGAATGTGGAGGAGGCATGCAAACACTTGTTCGTTAATTTCACTTACAACTTGTTTGCTGCTGTTTTATAGAGAATTAAAAGGTGGATACATGGAGGAATCCTTTCATTATGATTCTATGTTCTTTTACATGTATCATGTTCACCATTCTATGTAAAATTGATGTAAGAAATAGTGAAGCATCCTATATGGACACTATTATCTATATCAATTATGTTGTACTTCATATTGTACATATTAGAACACTTGAGAAGAGATCTATTATCATGATGGAGATCATTCTTAGATTGGAGCAAAGTAGTGTTGTAAAACTAGCAAGTTAAGTTGAAGAGGGAGTGTGAAAATTGTCAACATTTCCTAGCTAGTTTGAGGCCTAAATTGGCAATTTTTGTACATAGTTTTGGATCTAACATTTCACACGTGTGAAAGAGGCCTAGATACTTTTATTCTAGTAAATATTTCATGTTGAAGAAGTCTCAAACTTCAGGACCTTCGAAATGACACCAAAATCATGTTATTTGGACATATAGGCCAAAATTGGCTATTTTAGGCTATTGGTGTCCTAAATTTGGGTCCTAAGTTCTAGAGAGAGGAGAGAGAGTCATCTCTGTCACCTATATTAGGCTGAAATTTGTGGAGAACAGGTTGGAGATGCTTATTGTATTGTTGAGAGAGATCAATAGATCATTGTCATAGTTTCTTCCTCCATTGAGAGCATTGCTTTGTGTATTGTCTTCAAGCTTTTGTGTATGATCTTAAGAGGTTTCCAAAAGTGGTAGGCAGCTGTTGTAGGGCTGGTATGTTGTTGTTTTTGGCTGCCATCATTACCTTTTATTAGTTTCTTTTGTCTCTTGAATGCTTTGTCAAGTTTATGTGTATCAAAGGTAGCATTAGGATGCTTTGCCATTTCTAGCTTTTGTAGCTTGTTGTGCAAAGATCTTAGCCAAGTATTTTGGGAGTTTGGATCCATTCAAGATCCACTTTTTTCACATGAAAATCTGCCAACGAGAAGAACACAGCGAAAGAGCAGAGCGTCAGGCCGCCAATGAGCAAGACATTGACAATCTCGCTCTAAAAATTAAACTAATAATTTGATTGCTCTATTTTTTGTGGATCTCCTTGTCTTCCGCTGTTATGATTGCTAGAATGAAATGTGTTCTGTGATGCGTAGTCGCGTGTCTAGGTTCCTGTGAGCTTCCACACAAAAGAAAATTCAAAAGAAACAAAATCATTCGTGACAACGAAATACAACCATTTGCAACACTTGATCTCTTAGGCTTGCACTTTCTCCCTCACGAAATGATGAGCAATCTCGATGTGCTTTCTCCTTGCATGGATTGTAGGATTAGTATCAAGTGATCGGGCTAATTGGTTGTCACAATAGATGATAAGGATCTCCTCCTCCATGACATGAAGCTCCACCAATAGCCTTTTGAGCCACAAGACCTCCTTGCATGTTGATGTGAAGGCCTTGTACTCAATTCTGTGGAAGATAAGGAGATGGCATCTTGATTTTTGGAAATCCATGATACTACTCCATCACATACAAAAGTGACAAAGGCACTTGTTGATTTCCTATCCACTTTGTGACCTACAAAATCTGAGTCACTATAGGCTCTTAAGCCAAGATTAGTCCCTCTATACAATATGCCAAAATTCTTAGTCGATGAAATGAATCTAAGAACTCTTTTGGCCATCTTCCAATGTGAAACTAAAGGACTTTACATGAATTGGCTTAACTTTCCAACACTATAACTAATACCAGGTCTAGTTATAGTTAGATAAATCAAGGAGCCTATAAGCCTTCTATATAATGTGATGTCCTCAAAGGATGCTTCATTACCATCAATAGATGCTTTCACATGTTGCTCCATTGGAGTCTCAATGCCTTTACAATTCTTCATTCCAAATGTATCTAGGATGGATGTAGCATACTTATATTGACAAATAAAACTAAAATCACATCCTCTAGTAATGTCTATTCCTAGAATGAAGCTTAATAGACCAAGATCTACCATTCTAAACTCTTTTGCCAATGCAATTTTTACATCTCTAATTCATCTAGATCATTACCACTCAAATAACCATTGAGAAAAGCATTTGTGAAATCAAGTTGCAATAGCTCCCAAATGAAGGTTGTAGCAAGACTAATGATCAACCTGATAGTAACAAGCTTAGCCATAGGAGCAAAAGTCTCATCATAATCAATGCCTTTGGTCTGTAAAAACCCTTTTGCTACAAGCCTAGCTTTAT
This sequence comes from Diphasiastrum complanatum, assembly GCA_029204225.1. NCBI lineage: Eukaryota > Viridiplantae > Streptophyta > Lycopodiopsida > Lycopodiales > Lycopodiaceae > Diphasiastrum > Diphasiastrum complanatum. The sequence continues at coordinate 49,919,838 of CM055093.1, forward strand.
GCTTATTTATTGATCCATCTTGATTATACTTCAATCTAAACATCCACTTGGAATCATTTCTTCACAAGATCCCAAGTATGATTCTCAATGAGAGCATCACACTCTACTTGCATAGCATCCATACAACTTTTAGATTTACGAGCATCTTCATAGCATGTTGGCTCATCTAACATTGAAGTAAGAAAGGTGTAAGATGTGAAAGATGATGAGCAGTCCCTTTGATCACCTTAACTATCCTAGGTGAGCCTTAATAACTCAGCCCTTGTCCTTGTGAATTTTCTTGGAGTTCTTGGAGTTCTTGCATATTGAGGTGGATTCTCAAGTTATTCTTCACTTGGAAGCTCCTCCTCCATCCTAGCATGATCCTTGGCATCAAGATGATTATTAGCATTATCGTCCAAATTGTGAGAGATTTTAACAAGTTTAGTCATATTTTGGTAAATTGTCAATATGAGGCCAAAACTCATTTTAGACTCAGAGATAAACTTTTTGAAATTATATCAGTTTAAAATACATTCAATAAATACTTTTTGAAAGTGTGGGAAAGTTGGTATTCGAGTTTGAGAGAGATTCAAATTTGAACTTTGGGTACATTGAATCTAGACCCAAAAATAGTAGGGTTTACATTTTGGAGAGAAAGCCAAGTGGCCAAATAGGGCTTGGCCCTGCTATAAAAGGATGTAACTCGTGGAGAGACACATATTCTCTTTTTTCTCTCTCATTTCATCATTACACATGGTTCTCTTTGGGTTCTACTACTCATTGGTGCACTCTCATGTTATCTTGTAATTATATGTGTAGAATGATCATTTATTGCTATTTTCGGTTCCACAAGTGTGAAATACAGTAGGGTACTGTAATTGTATGGACAACAAGTATATTTTATGTTTTGGTTCATGTTTGATCAGTATCTCTTAGATTTTGCATTTCATTTTGTATGTAGAGATCAGGGACATGGATTGGATCTTGAATGATCTGAAATCCTTCACATGGTATAAGACCTATTGTGTTTTAGTTTATTAAAGGATCAGCCATCTTTAGCAAGGATTAGGAGGAGTTACCAAAGCTAGAGCATGCTAGATTGATTTTTACTCAAAAATCTCCATTTTTGCATATGTAGATTGGATCTTTGGTAGGTCAAAACTCAATATAGGGTTATATACTTGATCAATTCTGATTTCACACTTGGTTTACTGAAATTAAACAATTTTTTGTGCATTAGAAAGGTCTCATTGGAGGCTACAAGATGATATATCAAATTTTTAGAAATTGCATGTAGAATTTGAGATGCTCAATTTCTTGTGATTTTGTCAAAACTCTAATTTTGATTGGATCTTTAGTTTGTAAGGTTACTAAACTTCATTTGAGTGTGTTTCAATCTTAGTAAGTGCCAAGAATCATTATATTGAGGATAGATCATAGGTTGATCAAGATTTCACTATTCTATGTGTTGATTTTCTAGTTAGAAGTGCTAGAAGAGATTTGATTGGTTCCATATCTTTGTGATTTCTTCTTGAGTTCATTTGTTGACATTCAAGAGAGTGCTTTGTGCATTGAAACAGGTTTGAAGAGAAGATTATGTCACTTCAACATGGCTACAAGTGGAGGCTTTATGTTGGAGAGCAATGATAGGCTTACCTCAATCAACTATTCTACTTGGAAAGCGAGGATGGAATCACTTCTTGAGATGAATGATGTTTTGGATATTGTTGTAGGTTTGGAGGAGAGACCAACAAATCAACAAGATCAAGTGAGGTATGACAAGAGAGCAAAGAAAGCTCTACACATGATTAAGATGAATGTTATCAATGAACTTCTCAAGGAAGTTGATAAGTGCACATCATCTTTATGAAGCTTTGAAGAAGCTTTATGAATCAAAGTCTACATCAAGAGTGCTTACTCTTAGGATGTGCAATGAATGTTACCAATGAACTTCTCAAGGAAGCTGGTAAGTGCACATCATCTTTGGAGGCTTGGGAAACTTTGAAGAAGCTTTATGAATCAAAGTCTACATCAAGAGTGCTTACTCTTAGGAGGCAAATCTTTCAAAGTTTGCAAAAGAAGGAAGAGAGTACTCATGCTTTTGTTTTGAGGGTTAAAGCATTCAATAATGAGTTAGCATGTATTGATGAAAGCATTAAGGAGGCGAAACTTGTTCAAGTTACACTTAATGGCTTGTTGGATGATCATGCTAATCTTGTTCAAAGTTTTGCTATTCAAAAGACTTTGTCAAGTATTGTGTATTTGCAAGAGATCTTGGTGAATAAGGAGTATAGGCTTCAATCAAGAGGAGGTCGATTTACATCGACGTCTCAATATGAAGAGGATGCTATGTTCATCAAAGGCAAGTTCAAGGGCAAAGGCAAAGGCAAGTGGTCTAAAGGGCAAGATCAATGTAAGACTTTCTCTTTTGGAAAGAAAGATAAGTCTAAGTTGAAATGCTTTCATTGTGGAATCAAAGGGCATTTTGCAAATGAATGTTTGAAGAAGCAAAGAGATGAAGGTAGCAAGGAAATCAACTTTACTACTAATGATGAGGATCTAGGTGGTGGTGATTCTCTTTTGATGTGTTCTTCAAGTCCAATATCAAGTGAAGGTGACAAAGATTCATGGTGGATTGATAGTGGAGCTAGTTCAGACACGACTAGTCTTAAAGAGTTCTTTACTTCTTTGGTCATTCACATGGCCAATGGTGGTGAGTGTGTGATTGAAGATATTGGTTCAATTTCTATTTGTCATTCTACTAATAGAAAATCAAGACTTGATGGTGTTCTTTACATTCCTTCACTTTCAAAGAATTCGCTAAGTATTGGTCAAATGATAGAGAAAGGATACATGGTAAAGTTTGGTGGTGATGCTCATTAGAGAAACTTAGAGCCCGACGAGGGCCTTTGAGAAAGATGATTTTTTATTTTTTTTTCTTATTTTTGTTGCCATGTGGACCAATTGAAACCTTAGCTTCGGGGTTCTATGTAACGTAGAATTTTTCAAATATAAATAAAATAAAAACTTTTTAAATGTATTGTTGTTTCATCGGAAAGCATGTGGAAATGCTATTGGTTGATGAGGCCTGCCCTTCCAGCACATCACTTCCCAAAGAGACCCAAAAATATTGAAAATGAATATGACAGATGGTTGAGATGAGAAAATTAATGTACCATTAATGTATATGCATTGTCAAACCATGGTTAACAGGGATAACCAGAGTTAATTTGTGGCGCCAAATAGATCAGTGTTTCAAATTTTTGCCAACACTTTTTCTCAGATTCATGGCTTTTTGTTTATCCAAATTTTCAGATTCATAGTTCATTGTTTCAGATTTTTGCATGCAAATTACGAATGGCGCCATCAAGGAAGCCGTGCTCCTCAATCGACTCTGTACTTCTATTCAACGAGACAGATGATAATGGATTATGGGTGCCAAGAAAATATTCTAAAAACTCTTGGGTTTTGATATATCCATCATCAAGAGGAACATTTTGAAAAAGGAAAAGGTCAAAACTATCATTTCGATCTTATTGGAAGGCCAAAATTTTGGATTTCAGAACATCATCATGAGGAAAATCTATTTCTGAAATTCTAGTCCAACATGTATATATGCATTCAGAGATAAATAAATGTGCAAGGATTCAACCGTCAGGATCACAAAAAAAACAACTATAAGTATTGATATTTTTGATACTTTGATTTTTGTCATTCATAAATATCTAATAGTAAACTTGCCAATCTGATCATTTTTCTCTTGCAGATTTATATCCATCCAACATAAATGAATGGGAGCCGAGTGGATCTTTAGCAGGTGTGTTAGACGTTATTTACACTGATATTGGACAGCTGCAATATCGAGGTAGAACTGCAAAAGATCTAGTTGATAGTGGAATCTTTTTTTATGAATCAATGTACATTTCTGATACAAATTTTTTTTTTGGACAAATAGTCCCAGTTCCATTACCTAGCTTTGAAAGTGATGAATGGATTGCACCAGATGCTACAAGTTCAGAATTATTTTGCTGCAAGATATATAATGATGTAAAAAATTCATTAAAAATGAACACGGGATAAAAAAACAGTCAGATTGAGCTGGTTTATTTTCTTGAATATATTTGTGGATTTCTTTTCAAGTGTCAATGTACACAAAACCCCAACGATGTTTGTATGCAAAAATTTATCAGATAGTTTATTATTTGAACTTATGGATGAAGGTTGGGACAAAAGATCAGATGGAGAAATAGAATGCAGAATTAAAATGTCTTCCATGTGCTTCCATTATCAAATTGAAAAACAAATGTTGAGCTTATGCTTCCATTATCAAAGATAGAAAAAAAAATAAAGGTAAATGGGTGCTACTCGATCAAGACTTGGAAGCCAGTGGACATTCAAAACGAAAAAATATTGAAATTATATACAATGATGCTGTTTTGACATGTGTTGAGGTGGAAGAAGATTGGAGTCTAAACTACAATCGGCGGGAACTATTGCTCCTACAAGATGATGTACTTTTAGACTTCAGATTCATTTTCAATGGTAAACTCGTACATAACTGTAAACACTCGATCTTTTATGAATAGTATCAATCAAAATTTTCTAATACAAACTCTGTACTAATTCTAACTAACTTTGTATCAGTTTTATGCAGGTATGTAAAAGACATGAGCTCGAGATCAAATGTAAAGATATTGGCGAAACAATCCAACTTATGGAAGAACATTGAGATTCACTATCAGCAAATACATGCCAATGTCTTTTTATCATTATAAAAAAATTGCATTCCATTATTAGACTATGGACACAAGCTGATTGTAAGAATCTATTGTGATATCAATAAAAAAAAAACCCATAAACGGGTTGTTTACAAGTAAACTGATTGTTCTTTTTTTTTTTTATGTCTTTCTATTTACAAATAGATCTCTATTCAATCAATTTCCATATGGAATTTTTTCAACATAGAGTGAGCATATCTAGATTGGCATATAAAGACATGATTTTCATAAAAAACAATTTCTAGGCCTAGGATGTAATGTATCTCTCCTAGATCTTGCATTTTAAACTCACATCCAAGTGCTAGCTTGGTTTCATCAACTAGCTTGATACAACTTCCACAAAGAATAATGTCATCAACATAAATTAGAAGAATGACAATATTGCTATCAACAAACTTTAAATACATGGAAAGATCATAGTCACTAAGAGTAAATCCTAGTGAGATAAGAAAAGAGTTAAGTCTTGAATACCATGATCTTGGTGCTTGCTTGAGTCCATAAAGACTTTTGAAGAGCAAGCACACTTTGGACTCATCCTTGATGAATCCTTGAGGTTGTTCCATATAGATCTCCTCCTCAAGATAACCATTTAGAAAAGCATTGGATACATCTAATTGGAACACCTTCCACTTGAAAAAACAAGCAAGAGAAATAAGAATTCTTATTGTCACCATCTTTGCAACGGGTGCAAAGGTCTCCTCATAATCAAGACCATGGATTTGAGCAAATCCTTTGGCACATAATCTTGCTTTATGCTTGTTGATGGTGCCATCATGATTGAACTTGATCCGAAATACCCACTTGCAACCAATCACATGCTTGTTGGAAGGAGGATCCACAAGCTCCCAAGTATTGTTGGTGATCAATGCATCATACTCTTGCTTCATGGCATCATACCACTCCTTGGTATTGAGTGTCTCTTGTACATTCTTTGGCTCTTCATGAGAGACATAAAAAACATAATTAGTGGAATCAAGATCCACTTGTTTGCCTTTGTCAACATATGAGAGCCTCTTAGGCTCAGATCTTTCTCTCATGGATCTTCTTGGTGAGAAAATCCGAGGAGAGTCTTCTTCAAATCTCGACCCCATCACATCATGATTGTCTTCAAAATCAATAATTGGTGATGCATCCATAGACTTCTTGATCTCGGCCTCTTCAAAAGATGAGTGTTGATCTTCATGAAAGACAACATCTCTACTTTCAATAACTTGAGAAGTAGAGAGTATAAAGACTCTATAGGCCTTCTTGGTGGATGAGTATCCAACCATGATCCCTTTGCATGCACTAGGATCTTCCTTCTTCCTTGTTTCCAAGGGAATATGGACAAAGCATAAGCATCCAAAAACTCTAAGGTGATCAACCTTAGGCTTCTTCAAAAATAAGATTTCATATGGTGACTTTCCTCCAAGAGCTATATGTGGGAGCCTATTGCAAAGATAATTTGCACAATTAATGGCTTCTCCCCAAAAATCTTTGGGCAAAGATGCCTCAATTCTCATAGATTTTGCACATTCACATAGAGATCTATTCTTTCTCTCGGCCACTCCATTTTGAGATGGAGAGTAGGCACAAGAAAACTCTCTTTTAATGCCTTCAAGCTCACAAAAATCTTGAAATTTATTGGAGATATATTCACCACCTCCATCACTTCTAAGAGCTTTAACCTTGAATGAGAATTGCTTCTCTACATAAGCTTTGAAAATAAGGAAATGATCAAACACCATAGATTTTGAAGCAAGAAGATATATCCAAGTGAATCTTGTGTAATCATCAATGAAAGTAACGAAACAAGTGGCTCCTCCCTTGCTTGTAGTTGATGAGAAATGCACATCCGAGTGGATTAACTCCAAAGGATGCTTGCTTTTGATAGAAGATCTTGTAAATGGCTTTTTGTGAGATTTAGCAATAGCACAAGCCTCACAAGGCTTGATCTTCTTGGAGAATGACTTTGGCAAGCCAATAGCTTTGGATTCTTTGATCATAGAGAGCATGGATTTGTAGTTGGGATGTCCCAACCTCCTATGCCATAATTCCTCCATAGAGAGCTTGTTCACAAGAGCAACATTACAAGCATTCACATACTCATTTGGATCTAGTTTATAGATGCCACCAAATCTAGATCCTAATGCAAGTATCTCATCATTCTTCTTGATAGTGCAAGTATCAACATTGAAATTTACTTCAAGGCCATTATCAAGCAATTGGCCAACACTAATAAGATTTTTGGTAAGCTTAGGTACATAAAGAACTCTAGAGAGAGAAAGAACTTTAGAGCATGCAAGCTTCAAGGGAATGTTCCCTATGCCTTCATTAAGACATTCAAAATTATTTGCAGTGTATATTGATTTCTTCACTCCATCATAAGGTGCAATAGAAGAGAAAGAGTCCTTGGAGCTACACATATGTGAAGAGGCTCCATATCAATATACCATAGGCCGTCCTTCTTGAAAGGAGTAGATGAGAAACTAGAGACCATAAGAGATCCCTCTCCATCACTTGCAATAGTGTCTTCCTTCTCATTGGTAATATTGGCTTGCTTGAGTTGATTCTTCTTTTTGAAGCAATTGGTGGCATAATGACCTTTCTTGCCACAATAAAAGCACTTGATCTTCTTCTTCTTCTTGAGCTTGGATGATGAAGCATTAGAGGAATCATCTTCCTTCTCATCTTTGTCTTTGGATTTGACTTTGTCCTTGCTTGAGGATTGTTGATGTTGGTTCTTGCTCCTCTCTTTGTGCTTATCCTTGGCAAAGAGAGCTTTGCCATCATTATGAGTGAGAGAAAGCTTGTCCATCCTCAAGAGCTTGTACTCTTGTCTTGATTCTTCTGAAATTAGCACACTTTGGAGAGCCTCCAAACTTGGTAGCTCCTCCTTAATGGCATAGGATTGGACAAGATTATCAAATCCTCTTCTCAAGCCATTGAGAATGACTTGAACTAGTTCATTTTGATTGATGGAATCACCAATGCAAGCAAGCTCTCTATGAATATCTTTTACTCTCAAAACATAACTAGATGCACTCTCATCACTCTTTTGGCTACTTTGAAAGATTTGATTCCTAAGAGTGAGAAGCCTAGAGGTATTCTTAGCTTCATAGATAGTCTTGAGACAATCCCAAGCTTCTTTGGCTGTTGTACAAGTACCTATCTCCCTCAATATCTCATTAGAAACATTCATCTTAATGTAGTGGAGAGCCATCCTAGCTCTCTTTTTGTATTTTTGGACCTCTTGAAGAACTTGTGGTTCTTCTTCAAGGCCAAGAACTATGTCCATCACGTCTTGAAGGATCAAGATGGACTCCATCCTCATTTTCCAAATTGAATAATTTGAAGTGGTCAATCTTTCACTTGGTTCCAACAAGGATGAACCCATTAAAGACATTTGAAGTGAAGAAAACTCAAATGATGAACAATAAATGTTGTTACACACTTTCAATAGGATCCAATAATTGAGTACTATCTCCTCCTATGAAAGATCTTACAACAATTTGTGAACTGATTCTCACTAGCTACTCAAATCTCTCTAAAACAAGATCTATTTCACATCAAATGATGGAGTATGATCTAACACTCTTAGCACGTGTGAAATACACTAAGAAATCAAATTTGACTCAAATACAATGATATTGCATGAAACAAAATAGCTAAGATCTCAAAACAGTGCCTAGATCACATATAGATGAGATTGGCAAGCATACAACTGTGATTTTGGATCAACCAAGCAATCTCTTGACCAAACCAAATGTGTCCACCCAGGTCTAGGTGCCCTACCTAACCCTCTTCAAAAGCTTATAACTTTTGATTGGCTCAACCAAATGGAATGAAACTGATTGCAACAGAAACTAGACAAAAATAGCTTCAAAACAAGCTATCAAGCAAGATAAATGGATCAAACATGAGAGAGAACTTTTAAACTGAAATTGGATGTTCCTCACACGTGTTTGAGCACCTGATTCCGTACAGTACCAGGTCAGACCCAATCAATGTCCTTTTGATCTCTTTTGATCCAAGATTGAACAAGATAGCTAGGAAAATGGGCCTTGACAACTTCTAGCTCAAGATTGATGAAAATTTTTCACTTAGATGGATCAAAATGCATGGTAACCTTAGGTAGGCTCTGATGCCATGTTGAATTTCACACGTGTGGACTATCCACTACATGTACTTGTGATCTCCTAAGGTGTGTAGATGCACCAAGATCAAGACTAGATTGAGATTCAAGATCAATCTTGAATCCTATGGCAAAAACACACTACTACATGCATTCAATCACTTCCAACTCTCACTCACACGTGTGGGAAGTATTCAAAAAATAATCTAAGTAAAAACAAGCTGCTCTCCTCGGGTAGAGAGAGAAAATGCATCAAGAGCTCTCGGGTAGAGAGAGAAAGCTAGAAATCCAATAACTCACAAAATCCATGAAATCACCAAATCAATTGACTTCAAAATGAGGAGTACAATGATACTAGTAGGTCCACGAGCTACCACTATGCTTAACTATGATTGGACCATATTTTGTCACCTCTTGATCCTATTGGTTCATTGATCTATGCACCTCTTAATTCTATTGGACTATATTCAAGCACACCTCAATTTCCTATTGGACCTCACAAGGTTCCACCTCTATATCCTATTGGACCTCTTGGAATACATCAAACAAAAACTTTACACTTGTCTACACTCTAATTAGCAGGTGTTTAGCCTCTTACTCTATTTTGGCTCAATAGTGGCATTACAAGTGGAAATGCATAATTTGCCATCTATGCCAAATTTATTCCTATCAACATCCTACACCTAGATGCTTGATGTAAAAAACATAAGACCCCTATATCTAACATAGATAATCTTTTTCAATTCTTCACAATCCAAACTCGTTGCCAAACAAGCGATTTGTGGATCATAAGTGGATCAAATCAAGCCTGATCTGTCTCAGCTGAGCCCTGTACGGATAGAGAGCTCACACATGTGAAATCAGTCCTCTTTGATTGAGTGCTACTTCTCAAGGAATGATCCAAATTTGATGTTCTATAGCTTGTTGGATAGGATTGAAGAGTAGAATGTGTGATATGCCAAAGTGAGCACACATCAGTTCTTTTCACCAATTTCTTCAATTTTCATCATCAATCAAGTAGAATTGGATAGAAGTGAGTTTTGTGAAGTCTTAGACTTTTCATTTCACACAAATTATTGTGTCTGATTTGAGAATAAATTTCTAAAGAGTTTATCAATTCTTTGAAACTCGTGGGAGAGATAGACTTCTTACTTGCATGTGCTTCATTTTTATGATTGAACAAGATCCAAATTCAAGATAGATTGATTTTTGCTGTTGAGAATTTGATCTCACATTCTGATGCTAGATTTCATAGGTTGGATCAACATTATCAATGTTAGATCCGAGGGTGAGATAGCAAGCAACATTTTTAGCTCCATCTTAGTCACTACTTGAATTTCTCATAGAGAAAATATCTTCATCTGGTTCACATTTCTTGGAGCACAGTGAGAGATTAACATCTTCCAATTATGCAATGTGGAAGATTAGAATGGAATCATTATTGATTTTACAAGATGTAATGGACATTGTGAGTGGAGCTGAAGCAGAACCTGCAGCACCTAATGAAGCTACAACATTTAACAAAAGAACCATAATTGCCCTTCATTTTATAAAAATGAATGTCACAAATGAAGTGTTAAGAGAGATCAGTACATGCATCACTGCCAAGGAGTCTTGGGACACTCTAAAAACAAAACTATGAAATTAAGAATACTTCTAGATTGCTTACACTTAAAAACCAAATCTTTCTAAGTTATCAAAGAGTAGATCAGAGTGCTTCATCATATGTAATGAGAGTAAAGGATCTTCATCAAGAGCTAGCTAGTTTTGGAGATGCTCTTAAGAACACTGAAATTGTTCAAGTAGTCCTTAATGGACTTAGAGATGAGTATGACAATATTGTGCAGACTTATGTTGTCAGGGAGGAACTTCCATCCTTGGAGACACTGCAAGGTATTCTCATTGCTGAAGAAAGCAGGCAAGAGAACAAGATGCTGAGGATCAACAGACTTTCATTGAAAGATGGTGGAGATGACAAAGCACTCTTCATCAAAGACAAGTCAAGAGGCAAGGGCAAAGGTCAACAACACTTCAACAAGAAGGACAAAGACAAAGAAGGTGGTGAGGATCAATCCTCACAAGTTGCAACATCTAGTGGCAAGAAGAAGCTGTCAAAGATCAAGTGTTTTTTCTGTGACAAGAAAGGCCACTTTGTATCAAATTGTTTCAAGAAGAAGAACCAATCTAAGCAAGCTAACCTTACTAATGAGGATGAGTGTGAGGGTGTTGAGAGTGAAAGAGAGGTCAAAATCTTTTCGTTTGCATGATGTACTTTATGTACCTAGACTAACCAAGAATCTCATTACTGTAGGACAATTGTTTGATAGTGGATTGGATGTCAAGTTTTATGTAGACAAGTGTATAATCTCAAGAGAAGATGAAGTTATAGCTAGAGGATCTAGAATTGGAAAGTTGTACAAACTAGATTCTAGGGAGAGTGCTAACATTTCAGATGTTACTTATTAGACCAAGGGTCTTCAGGAGGATCTCTCTCTAGCTCGTGTTGAAGCTAATGCTAATACACTGAAATCTTGTACTCTTACTCATTATTTGATTAAGTTGCTATCATATTATGATGCTTAGCATGCTAGATTGTGGTTAAGCCATTTCTTCTGAACTAGATCTTGAATTAGATCCATCATACTTGTGGAAATTTCTCACACGTGTGAATTCTGGAAATTTTGTCATGGTATCAGAGCCAAATCAAGATTTGCATGCCAACATCTCTCATTGTACAAGAAACTGAGAGCTAAATCAAGCAAAAAAGTAGTTCTGCACTTTTTCTCACCTTTCTCTGAAGTGTATTTGGATCAAATCGGATTCAAACTAATTTTTCAGACCTGAAATGTGGTAGTACGGAATTCTGTAATTCCGCACATGTGAAAATCAGAGATTTTTAGTCCCTTTGTTCTCCTTGCTTATAGAACCAAAGATAGTAGTGTTATAGCTTAATGGAAAGCTTATGATCTGTACTTTCCATAGAAATTAAAAGAAAATCAATCTGATGTGTCTAGCAAGAGTTATAAGCTCTTAAAAAGGATAGGGATAGGTCCAAAATCCGAGTGACAGCATTTTGATTTGATTCAATCTTGCTTTGTTCTGAATCCATTGTTTTGAGCATCCTACACAAGAAACTAAAGATCAAGACTGAGTTTAAAGTAATGAAAACACCTTTTGAGCCTTCTGAGAGTCAATTGTGTTTTCTTTTGAAGCATTTTACACGTGCCAAAAGTAGGATTCAAACTAGCCAAAGTGTCATCCACTTTATGTGTCTGATCTAGATAACTTGTTTTGTGGAATATTTGAGAGTCATCTCAAATACAGTTGCATCAACAAGGTTAATATAGATTTTGTAGTAAATAGTGTCATTCCCACAGAGGACAGCGTTAGAAAGTTATGTTTTTGGTACAATTTATGATAAGTGGTTTCGAGTGTTATTCTGGTTGTCGACAGACATTAAAAAATAACCAATATTACTTATATTTGGGGTGTGTTGTGTTGATAATTTCAGAACAACAATTTGGCCTCTATCGAATCGAAAGAAACGCATTCTACAAATGAGATGTTATCAGAGTACTACAACAGTACAACAGTACTACACTCTGGCTGATTAAGGTGTCAACAGAGAATCGAGAAGTGTTCAATGTATTCGCGATTGTGCAGACAATTAATTAATCGCGTTTGCAAACTGTTTGTTTCTAGATAGAAGTCCTCAACAACTAAAGTCCAAATTAATGGTTAAAGAACACGAATAATCTTAGAGCACGTTAGAAACTTATGTCAGTTACAGTCAGGAAAACATATCAAAGACTCAATATTTCAGATAGGGATTGTCATCTCATTTGTATACATACAGCTTTATTCAATGATCGTGCTAGATTGTACCAAAGATAGTCATTATTTGAGTGCCGAAGTATTCACGACAGACAAATAAGATGGTTTTAAGATAGTTCTTTAGAGCATGCTTTACGGATACACAACAAACGACAGTAATGCACTAGAGTGTCTGTCTGATTAGAGAGTAATTCATGTGATGCGTTAGAGATTGCTAGTAGACTCAAGATCACTCACACTCAACAGTGCAGAGAATAGAGATAAGGGAGAATAACTCATAGAACTCTATTCACTTCTTCAACCTCTTACATATGCATAAACTCTTCTCTCTTGATGCTCGAGACTGAAGTGTGAGATCAATATATGTTCTATGGGGCAAACAAACACACCTCTAAAACAACAGGTGCGTCGCTCCCGTGAAAGGGTCTAGTTAACAATTAGATTGAAATTATGTTCAATTATACCATGAAAGGTATATTTAACTAAGAGGTAAGATTACTCTAGTTTAACATGTCTTTCCATATCTAGTCGTTTCGTATGGACGACCTAGTAAAGGTTATCCAAGGCAATGTCTTTCCTTTTAAAGGTCTTGTCCTTTATTATAAGGCAAGTACTTAGGAGATATATTCTCAAAAAATGACTTAGGCCTCTTCATGATTTATACTTATCCATCTCATATTTTCATTTCCGAGTATATCATGCCATATTTACGTTGATATTCAATATTTAATAATTTGGTGGCATCACATATCCCCTTCCTCAAATGTGAAATGTCCTCGTGAACATATCATCTTTTTTTCGAGGATTATTCGTGAAACATTCTTGTTCTTCATATGTTCGTTAAGACAAAAAGATATATCTTCATATATTTTGTCCTTTAGATATTTCTTCGTCTTAGAGAATATGTGTCTTGTTGTGTCTTTAATTGAATAGGTTGTTTTGAGTTGATCTTTGAATTGTTGATGAAAACTGGAATCAAACTTCAAAACATCTTTAAACTTCATCCCATAGAAACATCAAGACATGAATGAATGTTTATGAATGATTCAATTCTTCATATAATTTCTGAGCAAACGCCAAGTTTTGTTGAGCTTTGATCAACAACAAGTCTTCTTTGGATTTTGTGTAACGGCCAACTGGGAGGTTGCTGAATTCTTCCAGTTTAACCAGGAGCAATGTTCCATCAAACAACTCCTGAATAACTTTGTATCTTCGTCGGAATCACTACGTAGGGTGATTTCTTTACAGTAACGAGCTGAAAATCTAATAAAATTGCTTTTAACATAGAGATTCTGAACGAAAAATAATGTCTTTGCCGCGAAAGTAACAAACTGCCAAAATGAATATGTACAGAACTACTTATAACGGAATGACTTCCTTTTGTCTTGCAGATTATGTCGAATCTCCACAAAATATTCTGCAAGGTTTCGCTCCCAATCCACATAAAGACTGAATAAATCCGGATAGGCCATATTTAAATTAATCAGCAACCCTGCATAATCTCAAAGAGAGAGCAATTTTAGCATAATCTCAAAGTGTGTCTACAAGGCAAATACCTCTCCTTTTATGAAGGAGGGTCTTCCATAAGTATCTACTTACTTATGGGACTAATCTATTTCTAGCCTAACTTAGGATTTAGAACTTCAAAGCTTCTTAACTTAGAAAAACTTAAGATAAAATATTTCTAATCTTACGTTTCCTAAGTCTAAGTTCTAATCTAAGTTTAAGCTATTTTATTATTTTTAAGCTTCTACTCATGGGCTTACAAACACATGCCATGGCGCAGGTTTATTAACAAACACTCGCACGTGGTCTTACAAAACACATGCCACAGAGTTTTATTTTTTTATTTTTTCTATGTTAGCACAGATGCTAAAAATTTCCTCTGAAGAAAACAAGATGTTTCTACCTACAAAACATTTATAACTTATGATCTAGTACCTGTAGAATACACATAAAGGGCCAACAGCCTTACCTGCAGAAATACTCGTACAAGACCAGCAGATTGTCTCTGCAGAAATGCACGAGAAACTACCCACAGGCACAAACCACAATTGCACTGTAATAGTCCTGCATGGACTCGTAAACGTGTGTAAGGCAAAGCAGCCAATCGCAACTGCATCGACATTTCATCAGTATGCAACCAAGGTAATGCATCGCTGGAGAACCGCCAAGTCTTTGCTATAGAACCGCCAGTCAATGACTATGGTCTGCATGCTTCTTCAACATTCAAAAATGAAGAATCGTTGGGGCACCGTCGGTCAACGAATGCAGTTTACACTGTTTACACAGTTTCTACAGTCAAGGTAGGACCGCCCAGGAACAGCAAGAATCTAGCCTATGGTCCAATGCGAAGTAAACCGAAGGGAACCGCCAAGCTGAAGCTTGCGGTCACATATGAAGTGAACGAAGGCAGTTCACGAAGCAAGTTGACTGAAGGCCAAAGTCAACGAATGCGGTTCACAATGGTTCTCTCCTCTTAAGAGACGAACCGCCCGAGCACCGTAGAAGCCCCTACTACGGTCTTCTGCAGTTGCTTACCAAAGGCCTCATGTTTCAAAGTACCTTCACGACCGCACAAACACCGCAAGGCAAGCATTGCTAGGCGGCCACAAAGACGGCTGCAAAAGTGGCGCATCTTCACGACCCAAGTACTGCCAAGATCAACGAAGTACCAGCATGGAGAATGGACACCATGGATGACGACGATGGGCAACTGAAAGCCGTTAGAATGAGCTTAAAATAGTTCTTGTAATCACTAATGATTAGCATAAACTCATTTTCTCTATTCCTATATAAACAACATGATCGAGAGAGATGAGTTAGTTAATGTTGGCTAGTATTGCGTAGAATTTCAGCAATTGAGTTGATGTCAGAGTCCTCTAGTAAGCGAAACCAGTTGATAAGTTAGATTTTGGAAGAGACAGAGTTTTTTGTTGCAGTAACATGCCGCTTGGTATCCCAAAGAGTGCTCAAAGATCATTGATGTAATACAAATGTTATTTTGCACCTATTGCTAAATGTACAATCTTGAATTTTTTTATGCTTGTTTAGTGTCATTACACATTCAGCTGTTATTATGTTTTTCGCACATAGGCTTGCTCCAATCAATGTATCAAAAATAGTATTAGATAGGCAGTGTCCATCTAAAGTTTGGAAGATGATAGATCTCAGTTAGCAACAGTGCTTGTGGTTGAGCATTCGACTCTATCTAAGCTTAGAGGAGAAGGAGTAGAGCGCCACAAAACCACCGCAAGGTTGAGTTTGCGGTCGCATTTTGATTCTTTTTTCTTGGAATCTATGACAAAATGCATTATCTGGCATCGCATCAGTGGATTCAGTTAGAGCGTTTCACATTACACATTAGATTCCAACATTGGTATTAGAGCACCAAGGTTTTATAAGACCAAGGTTATTCAGCATAAAGGAGCCTCATTGAAGCTAAAAAGTTGTATACAACAATGGCATCTATAAGTAGCATTCAATCAAGATGCAAGATGGGCATCATTAAAGGATGATTGCAAGAGTGTATCGGGAGGCTGGACCATAGCCGCAAATGTTGTGGTTCTATGGGTAAGCAAGAAGTAGACAATTATCGCACAATCATCTTGCGAAGATGATATGATGTCGCGAAGATGGCCAAGAACTAACATGGCTCAGATAGTTCCTAGAAGCGGACTGGGAGAAAGCACCAATGAGCAGTTGATCCTCTACATGGACAGCACCTCTACCATACACCTGATGAAGGACCTTGTGTTTCATTCAAAAACGAAACACATTTCAATCAAGTACCACTTGATCAGAGACATGGTTGAGAAGGACTAGCTGAAAACTATATTCATTCTGACCAAACAAATGGCTGTTGATATATTCACTAAACCCTTAGACAAGGGATTGTTTGAAAGACAGAGAGCCAGCCTAGGAATCATAAGACTACCACGCTTTGAGAGGGAGCTGAAGAAACATGATGTTTCTACCTATAAAGCATTTATAGCTTAGGATCCAGTACCTGCAGAAATATACATAAAGGGCCAATAGGCCTTACCTGCAAAAATACTCGTAATAGGCAAGCAAACTGCCTCTATAGAAATGCAAGAGAAACTACCCACAGGCACAAACCACAACCGCAATGTAATAGTCCCGCATGGACTCGTAAACAAGTGTAAGGCAAAGCAGCCAACCACACCTACACCATAGAGCACCGACATGCGGTCAGTATGCCGCCAAGGCAACACATCGCTGGAGAACTAGCAAGTCTTCACTAGAGGACTGCCAGTCAACAACTATGGTCTACATGTGGCTTCAATGTTCGAAGATGAAGAACTACCACAAGTCAATGAATGTGGTTTACCAGTTTACACAGTTTCTACGGTCAAGGCAAGACCACCCATGAACCACAAGAGTCCAGCCTACGGTCCAATGTGAAGTAAATCGAAGAGAACCGCCAAGCTGAGGCTTGTGGTCACATACGAAGTGACACATATGAAGTGAACGAAGGCAGTCCACGAAGCAAGCTGACCGAAGGCCACTGCAACGTCAGGAGCAGAGTTAGACCAGATTGTAAAGTTAAAGGTCGACTCATTTTTTGAAGACAATTCATTTTTGGGTCTATTTGTATCACTTCCTGCACCCCCTGCACATACATTTGTAAATTCTCCACAATATGTACAGTACGATGAATTACTAAATACACATCTTAAATCTCTAGGTCCACTTTACAGTTTTCAGATGTCGAAGACCAAAATAGGTGTTCCCCTCAGTAAATTAGAAAATAAGGATAACATGTTAGGCAATAATGTAGGAGAGAGGGCCATTAAATATTGGATGGTGTTTTATAAAACCCCAATTTTTATAGATGTCTCATTGTTACACATCCTATACAATTCATGAGTGCTTTCCATTTCCCTAATTTTGCCACCTTGCAGATGATACAAAACATCAGACATGGGACTTTATTGCTCGTGCTCACATACATAACCAAGTAAGTGTATGCTTTTCACATTTTAATAGGTTGATTTTTTTCATATGAATTGTGATTTTACCTGCAGTCTAAAAAACATATTGATTTTTTTAATTAAAGTGGCCACTGGTGCTTATGTGCTATGTCTTTATATGTCAATGATGAGGGTGTGTGTAGTCCGATTTGTATAAAGATGAACTCTATTTCTAGTGCCAGGTGCAATAGCCTATACAAAGCATAAAATGTATGATACAAAGGTATTTATTATTTGCCCTATATCAATTCGACCTGCGCGCTTGTTTCTTTTGCAGATTTCCATTTAATCATGTGCATGTTGATCCGATATACCATCTCCTTTTTTTTACACAAAATTTTGTTTCAAAACTTTGTATATATTTGAACATTGCAATCCTCCCAACAGATTGACTCTATTAGCCTTGGCTAGTATACAATGCCAAACATTTTTTTAATTATTCACAATCACAATCAAATATTCATAATTCTGAATCATGTATTCTTAACATGTGGTTGTGTTTTTGTTTTTTGCAGTTCTCTTGTCCGATAGTCTCTCCAATGGAGATGATGCATTTCCGGCAGGGGAGACAATAAAACTTGCTATCAAAAATTCATATCCAGTTGGAATTACACAATGTTCTCCATCAAAGTTACTGGAAGAAATGGATGTAGAGATCATAGAAAAGAAAGACCCACTCTCAACTTGAACAATGATACTCAAGTTGAGCGGTCTATATATTATCAAACATGATGTATACAAAGAATTATACAACATAATACTAAATATGTTGTTCAAATTCTATGGATCTTCAGTTTTGATGGATGTTCCTATGTCTTTGTATTTTATATGCTCTTCTTGCCTTGCTCTTACCTGCACATGAGAAAGTCTTTAAGTTCAATTATCTTATAAACTAATTGAATCACTAAAAAATAGAAGATATGAAAATTTTCATATGGCATAACATACCTTAACACCATTGAATCAAAATTGATAGTACTGAGGAAGATCATATTGCAACATGTCTAGTTCTAATCGAATGTGATTGAGACTCCAATCTTCCTCAATCTCAATCATAACAAAAATGTTGTCATTTCTTTTTTTATTTTATTTGAAATTGCCCTTTAAACCCCTTTATTGAAAAATCTTGATTTGGCTTCCACTCATTTTTTTCATCTTTTATAGTACAACAACAAAGTGAGCATTTTTTTTTCGATTTGATTTCTGCACTCAGCTTGCTCATATTGTTTCATATCCCAACGATCATCCAACAACTCAACAAGCATTTCATCACTCAATTCCTTACAAATAAACACTGTTTTCGTTCGCCGAACACTGCATTCGGAAAAAAAAAAATCAACAAACATATATAAAGTCTAGATCAAAAACTTTATGAAATTGTTGAATATGGAGAAATCCATTCCTCACTCAAAAAATCTAGTAGATTATATGGCTCTTGTTGGAGAGTTTGCAGATCCCAAGGAAACCCTAACCATAGTTAATAAGTGAGAGGGATTTGGCACCCTGCGTATGTAAGTCCAACCCGATGATCACATAGTTATTTGATTAATTAGAAAATCCAATAAAGGACTTTAGGCCTATTATGCGAGACTTTTAATGTCGCAGGGCCTAAAAGTCAAGTTAGTGAATAAAGTAGGGTTTCCACCAAAAATTCATTTTCAAATTGGTTCCTCCAATTAATGAATGGATTCCGTCCACTATTTGAATTCTTAGGTTTAGGGCGCCCATCTCCTCAATTTCCTATATAAGTAGCAATTTAGAATCATTGTACATGTTCTCATTTCATTTAAATACAAGCAGGTTGCCCCTCTTATGGAATGGATGTGAAATGTCCTTGCTCTTTATCTCTTTTTCTCCATCTCTCATGTTTCCTTTGTGGTTGCTAATTGAAGGGAGAGAGAGAAGGATAAGCTATCATCATTTTGGATTTAGGGTTAATGGTTGTAGTGCTAATTGATAGTGTTAATGGATCTTAGTGTTAATTGTGGATCATCAATGCATGCTAGATTTTGATCTATGTTATCGCTCTCATGGGATCGAACCTTCGCGTGACATCTACCCTCCCTTGGTGCTTGTGTGCTTGGATCTTGGCTTGCACAACAATTTTGGTGCCGTTGTCGAGGAGCTACACCAATTTATCAGTTTGCAGCATGTTTGGATGGATGTTAGCTTGCATTAGGCATATTGTTTTGGCATAAGTAGGATTAAAATTGCACTTTTGGGTTAGATTGAGAGTGATTTTGCTAAATTTTAGTGGATCTTCTTGTTTGAAATCTAATCTGATTGTTGATCAAGGGAAGCTACTCAAATCATCATCCTTAATATCTATTTGGATCTGAGAAATCAGAGAAATCAACAAAAACTGGTCATTTCTGTCAGATTTGAACAAAAAGGAGACAAAATTGTCATCAAATTTAAGATATAAGCTACAATCATATTCACTTTTAGAGAAAACAAGTAAAATAAGATAGTCATGTAGTCTTGAATTCCAAGATCTAGCAGCTTGCTTCAAGCCATAGATGCTTCTTTTTATATGACAAACCTTGTCCTCCAACCCGAGCTTGATGAATCCTTGGGGCTGCTCCATGAGGATGTCTTATTCCAAGAAACCATTAAGAAATGCATTTGGCACATCCATTTTACAAATAATCCATCCAAAATGAGAGGCAAGAGCAAGATTAACCTTATTGTGACAATCCTGGCCATGGATGCAAATGTCTCCATATAATCTATGCAAATGTCTCCACATAATCTATGCCCTCCACTTGGGCATATCCTTTGGAAACTAACCTTGCCTTGTGTTTGTTTATGCTTCCATCTGAATTTAGCTTGATTTTGAACACCCATTTACATCCTATTACATTCTTAGAAGGTCTACCAACAAGGATCTGATTGGCATTATCCATCAAAGCATTATACTCATCTGGCCGCAACTTTGGTACCATTCTACACCTCAAAACAAGAATGGGGTCCTTATCACTACATAATGGTGATGAGAAAGCAAACTTCACATCTAAAAGCAAGAAGAAGTCTCATCCTTTCAAGAAGATCCAAGGCAAGGAGGCCGAGGCAAAGGATGGAGCATCTACCTCCAAAGGGAAGCAAAAGAACAAAGCAAAGTTGAAGTGTTTCTTTTGTGGGAAGAAAGGACACTTTGCTTCCGAATGCTATAAGAAGAAGAATTCACAAGGGAATGAAGATCAAGGCAATCTTGCACAAGGGGAGGAGGAAGAGGGTGGATTCAACACATCCTTGATGGTAGCACCTACACCAACATCAAGCCAAGAATCATGGTGGATTGATAGTGGGGCTAGTTCCCACATGTCATTCAACAAGCATTATTTCTCTTATCTACTTTTTTGCAATGATTCTAAGAAATCAATCTACATAGCTAGTGATCAGGAATACAAGATAGATGGCATAGGATCTATTCCATTATGTTTAGGATCATCTAAAAGGATAGATCTTGATAATGTTTTGTATGTTCCATCCATTACAAAAAACTTGCTTAGTGTTGGTCAATTAATGGACAATGGACTAGATGTACATTTCAAGAATGGAGTGTGTTCCATCTTGAAAAATAATAAGTGCATAGCTAGTGGCATTAAGCAAGGAAGGCTTTTCAAGTTGGATGCTAATGTGGCTATTAAAAGTGTGAATATGGTTAGGGAGGAGTTGACTCAAGTGGAGCTTTGGCACAAAAGATTGGGCCATCCTAATCTTCAATCAATGGAATCCATGGCATCAAAGGAGCTAGCTCTTGGCCTACCAAAAGCCTTCAAAAAGTGTGGCAAAGTGTGTGAGGCATGTGGCCTTGCAAAGTCACACAAGACTTTCTACAAGAGATCTTTAACAAGATCTACCTCACCTTTAAATCTTATCCATTCGGATGTACATACTTTTTCTCATGAAAGTAATGGAGGAGCTTTAATATATGTGACTTTTATTGATGATTGTACTAGATACACTTGGATTGAATTATTGCCTAAGAAAAGCCTTGTATATGAAGCTTTTGTAAAGTTTAAGTTTGTAGTGGAAAAGCAACTTAGTTCTTGCATTAAAGTTCTAAGATGTGATAATGGAGGAGAGTATATCTCCAACAAGATGAGAGACTTTTGTGAGATCAATGGCATTAAGAGAGAACTCACTTGTCCTTACACCCCCCAACAAAACGGGGTGGCTGAGAGGAAAAGTAGGAGTCTTTGTGAATGTGCAAAGTCTTTAAGACTTGATGCATCTCTACCCATCACTTTTTGGGGGGAGGCCATAACTTGTGCTAATTACTTATGTGATAGGCTTCCTAGTAGTGCTATTGGTGGGATCTCACCATTTCAAGCTTTGTTTGGCAATAAGATCAATGTAAAAGATTTTAAAGTGTTTGGATGTATATGTTATGTCCACATTCCTTTGGAAACAAGAGGGAAAGAAGATGCAACTTCCTTCAAAGGAATATTTGGAGGCTATAGTGAAAATAACAAAGGATATAGGATATTTGATCCTATTTCAAAGAAAGTAAAAGTTAGCAAGGATGGCTTGTTTGATGAATCTCCTATGAAAGTGATAAAATAGATTGCATGTACGGAGTTGGCATTGGACCACAGAGATCGCTATGTACAAGATCTAATACATGCTTTGTTTTGATGGAATGTGATTTTTGAAAACTTGCTTCTAGAGTGCTTCTTATAGATGCATGATTGACAAAAGAAAGATTTCCTATCTAATAAAGACGGGAAATTCAAACCATTAACTAAATTATTACAACGCTTATCAGAAAGTGATCTTGTATTCACGTGTCCAAATCGACTATGAGACAGAACAGCACTGTCATTTACATTTTCATTAGAGATAGTAGCTAATGCAACTGAATTAGAGAGTACGTAAAGATTTCCGACTCTAGTGCACGTAGTCAGAGTAGTATCTTCCTCGAGTATTGTACACTACCCAGATGAGAAAGTAACAGTGTAGCCCTCATCAGTTATCTTAGATAACTGGGGAACGTGAAGGACTTTAGGAGCACAAATGCACAGATCATTGTTGAAGTTGATCTTCACTGCTCCTTTGCCTTCCACGCGTATGGTGCTAGAATCCCCAATCTCTCTGGAACACTAATAGTAACAACTAGTTTGTTGCATGATTCAATTATTGTGCATCCATCTCACTTGGGTGGTGCTTTTGATGAGAAAACCCACAACCCACCTTGGGTAACTTATGAAGGTTGTTTGCTGCTTTGATTTACCTTTTCTATTTCCCAACTACAGCAACTTTTTCAGCTCCACCATATTCCTGTGACCTCAATTTTCTAAATGGGTTGTTTTATCTTCTTGCAAGTTTGTTAGGTACCAGTAGTATGTGGGTACTGTGCACACTTTCCCAAAATATTGCTCTGAGCTCAAGCTTCAGCTGCTGAGCCTACAGTCTCTACTTATTGTCCTCTTGTACTTTTCTAGCTTTGGACCTTGTGCTCACTGCTCATGGCCTCATGCTCTCCAGGCCTTTGCTTGATCACCATCTTCCGGTTTCAAGTTTGCACCTTCTACTACATCCCAAAGATCTCTATCTATCAAACATCATTCTAAGTTTTAACTTCCAAATGTAGAAGTTAGAACCATTGGACTTGTCAATGACTCTAGCTTCACTGAGTGATGAAGATGAAGAGCTACCTATATGAGACATGATAACAGTATACAAATAGAACAAACTTAATCTCTCGGTTTATTTGAACTAGGCTTTGATACCAATCTGATGGGACAAGAGAGATAGAAGAACATGAATGGAGACGAGAGGAGGAATATTGCGGAACAGCTCTCCCATTCTAATCAGTTGCTAAATGCAAAAACAGTCTAATAGACAGCCTATGTTAAATGTAATAATAGCTTTAAGTGTTCTAGTTGCCGAACAGGATTTTAAAAATTAATTCATACTATGAAACAAGTGTACAGTCCACTGAAGAGATTAGAGATGGTTTGTTTGTGGTACTCCTGAAATAAGATATAACGTGAAATAAATGAAAGAGCAGTGTGATAATGCGAGTTCCTCAGGCATCAAAGATAGCCATTGTCTGAGTAGAAATTTAGGAGTTGTAGACGTCCATGTTCTGATCAGAGTGAGTAAACAAGTGCGATCAAACATCAATAGAAGTGCGATAAAAACAAGTTGCTGCTATATTACACTGAAGCACAATACAAATAACAATTACAACCAAAATGACGGTGTAATTGGGATGCTCAAATAATGTGTCTCATGGATGGAGCAACCACTAATCTGTGCTTGGACGATCTATTTATAGTGTACTTGAGAGCTAAAGTAATGTAAACAATAAAACGCCCACAACTCGGGCCAGGTAGGACTGATGACTAGGACAAAGCATTTGATGAGAAAACCCACAACCCACCTTGGGTAACTTATGAAGGTCGTTTGCTGCTTTGATTTACCTTTTCTATTTCCCAGCTACAGCAACTTTTTCAGCTCCACCATATTCCTCTGACCTCAATTTTCTAAATGGGTTGTTTTATTAGCAGATTGCCGTGAGGAATAGGATCTCCAGGCCTTTGCTTGATCACCATCTTCCGGTTTCAAGTTTGCGCCTTCTACTACATCCCAAAGATCTCTATCTATCAAACATCATTCTAAGTTTTAACTTCCAAATGTAGAAGTTAGAACCATTGGACTTGTCAATGACTCTAGCTTCACTGAGTGATGAAGATGAAGAGCTACCTATATGAGACATGATAACAGTATACAAATAGAACAAACTTAATCTCTCGGTTTATTTGAACTAGCCTTTGATACCAATCTGATGGGACAAGAGAGGTAGAAGAACATGAATGGAGACGAGAGGAGGAATATTGCGGAACAGCTCTCCCATTCTAATCAGTTCCTAAATGCAAAAACAGTCTAATAGACAGCTTATGTTAAATGTAATCATAGCTTTAAGTGTTCTAGTTGCCGAACAGGATTTTAAAAATTAATTCATACTATGAAACAAGTGTACAGTCCACTGAAGAGATTAGAGATGGTTTGTTTGTGGTACTCCTGAAATCAGATATAACGTGAAATAAATGAAAGAGCAGTGTGATAATGCGAGTTCCTCACGCATCAAAGATAGCCATTGTCTGAGTAGAAATTTAGGAGTTGTAGACGTCCATGTTCTGATCAGAGTGAGTAAACAAGTGCGATCAAACATCAATAGAAGTGCATTCAATCACGACATGCATTCATCTACGTTGTACATGCTTTGTTTTGATGGAATGTGATTTATGAAAACTTGCTTCTAGAGTGCTTCTTATAGATGCATGATTGACAAAAGAAAGATTTCCTATCTAATAAAGACGGGAAACTCAAACCATTAACTAAATTATTACAACGCTTATCAGAAAGTGATCTTGTATTCACGTGTCCAAATCGACTATGCCACAGAACAGCACTGTCATTTACATTTTCATTAGAGATAGTAGCTAATGCAACTGAATTAGAGAGTACGTAAAGATTTCCGACTCTAGTGCATGTAGTCAGAGTAGTATCTTCCTCGAGTATTGTACACTACCCAGATGAGAAAGTAACAGTGTAGCCCTCATCAGTTATCTTAGATAACTGGGGAACGTGAAGGACTTTAGGAACTCAAATGCGCAGATCATTGTTGAATTTGATCTTCACTGCTCCTTTGCCTTCCACGCGTATGGTGCTAGAATCCCCAATCTCTCTGGAACACTAATAGTAACAACTAGTTTGTTGCATGATTCAACTATTTTGCATCCATCTCACTTGGGTGGTGCTTTTGATGAGAAAACCCACAACCCACCTTGGGTAACTTATGAAGGTTGTTTGCTGCTTTGATTTACCTTTTCTATTTCCCAGCTACAGCAACTTTTTCAGCTCCACCATATTCCTCTGACCTCAATTTTCTAAATGGGTTGTTTTACTAGCAGATTGCCGTGAGGAATAGGAATAATATCTTGCCAAATCTTCTTGCAAGTTTGTTAGGTACCAGTAGTAATTGGGTACTGTGCACACTTTCCCAAAATATTGCTCTGAGCTCAAGCTTCAGCTGCTGAGCCTACAGTCTCTACTTATTGTCCTCTTGTACTTTTCTAGCCTTGGACCTTGTGCTCACTGCTCATGGCCTCATGCTCTCCAGGCCTTTGCTTGATCACCATCTTCCGGTTTCAAGTTTGCACCTTCTACTACATCCCAAAGATCTCTATCTATCAAACATCATTCTAAGTTTTAACTTCCAAATGTAGAAGTTAGAACCATTGGACTTGTCAATGACTCTAGCTTGCTACCTATATGAGACATGATAACAGTATACAAATAGAACAAACTTAATCTCTCGGTTTATTTGAACTAGGCTTTGATACCAATCTGATGGGACAAGAGAGATAGAAGAACATGAATGGAGAAGAGAGGAGGAATATTGCGGAACAGCTCTCCCATTCTAATCAGTTGCTAAATGCAAAAACAGTCTAATAGACAGCTTTAAGTGTTCTAGTTGCCGAACAGGATTTTAAAAATTAATTCATACTATGAAACAAGTGTACAGTCCACTGAAGAGATTAGAGATGGTTTGTTTGTGGTACTCCTGAAATCAGATATAACGTGAAATAAATGAAAGAGCAGTGTGATAATGCGAGTTCCTCAGGCATCAAAGATAGCCATTGTCTGAGTAGAAATTTAGGAGTTGTAGACGTCCATGTTCTGATCAGAGTGAGTAAACAAGTGCGATCAAACATCAATAGAAGTGCATTCATGCATTCATCTACGTTGTACACAGATAAAAACAAGTTGCTGCTATATTACACTGAAGCACATTGACAAATAACAATTACAACCAAAATACGGTGTAATTGGGATGCTCAAATAATGTGTCTCATGGATGGAGCAACCACTAATCTGTGCTTGGACGATCTATTTCTAGTGTACTTGAGAGCTAAAGTAATGTAAACAATAAAACGCCCACAACTCGGGCCAGGTAGGACTGATGACTAGGACAAAGCAAGAATGCCCACAACTCGGGCCAGGTGAAGAAGAGAGATCAAGTAAAAGAGGCCTGAAGTGGTTCGTTGAATGGTACGTCGAGATGAAGGCTACACTGGTTGTCTAAACTTTATAAGCTTTACGTTCATCAGGATAGCCAATGAAAATACATTTGTTTGTCCTATGATCCAGCTTCTTCCTAAGCTATTTAGGAATGTGAACAAAACATATACAACCAAAGATTTTTAAATGGCTGACACTAGGCTTGTCCCGTGCCAAACTCCATGAGGAGTCTTGTTGTTGACAGCTTGATGTAGCATGGATATGGCCGACTTGAGAAGAGTTCGATTCTTCCTTTCTGCAATCCCATTCTGTTGAGGTGAATAGGAAGTGGTGAACTGTCTTCTAATACCGTGTTCAGCCATGTAGTCGGACATCTTGTTAGAGATGTATTCGTCGCCACCATCAGTTCGGAGTGCCTTCACTTTTGTAGACGTTTGTGTCTCAGCCATGGCCTTGAATCACTTGAAGCATTCAAAGGCTTCAGATTTGTGCTTAATGAACATGACTGTAGACCATCTAGAATAATCATCTATGAAAGTGATAAAATAGATTGCATGTACGGAGTTGGCATTGGACCACAGAGATCGCTATGTACAAGATCTAATACATGCTTTGTTTTGATGGAATGTGATTTTTGAAAACTTGCTTCTAGAGTGCTTCTTATAGATGCATGATTGACAAAAGAAGGATTTCCTATCTAATAAAGACGGGAAATTCAAACCATTAACTAAATTATTACAACGCTTATCAGAAAGTGATCTTGTATTCACGTGTCCAAATCGACTATGCCACAGAACAGCACTGTCATTTACATTTTCATTAGAGATAGTAGCTAATGCAACTGAATTAGAGAGTACGTAAAGATTTCCGACTCTAGTGCATGTAGTCAGAGTAGTATCTTCCTCGAGTATTGTACACTACCCAGATGAGAAAGTAACAGTGTAGCCCTCATCAGTTATCTTAGATAACTGGGGAACGTGAAGGACTTTAGGAACACAAATGCACAGATCATTGTTGAAGTTGATCTTCACTGCTCCTTTGCCTTCCACTCGTATGGTGCTAGAATCTCCAATCTCTCTGGAACACTAATAGTAACAACTAGTTTGTTGCATGATTCAATTATTGTGCATCCATCTCACTTGGGTGGTGCTTTTGATGAGAAAACCCACAACCCACCTTGGGTGACTTATGAAGGTCGTTTGCTGCTTTGATTTACCTTTTCTATTTCCCAGCTACAGCAACTTTTTCAGCTCCACCATATTCCTGTGACCTCAATTTTCTAAATGGGTTGTTTTATTAGCAGATTGCCGTGAGGAATAGGAATAATATCTTGCCAAATCTTCTTGCAAGTTTGTTAGGTACCAGTAGTATGTGGGTACTGTGCACACTTTCCCAAAATATTGCTCTGAGCTCAAGCTTCAGCTGCTGAGCCTACAGTCTCTACTTATTGTCCTCTTGTACTTTTCTAGCCTTGGACCTTGTGCTCACTGCTCATGGCCTCATGCTCTCCAGGCCTTTGCTTGATCACCATCTTCCGGTTTCAAGTTTGCACCTTCTACTACATCCCAAAGATCTCTATCTATCAACCATCATTCTAAGTTTTAACTTCCAAATGTAGAAGTTAGAACCATTGGACTTGTCAATGACTCTAGCTTCACTGAGTGATGAAGATGAAGAGCTACCTATATGAGACATGATAACAGTATACAAATAGAACAAACTTAATCTCTCGGTTTATTTGAACTAGGCTTTGATACCAATCTGATGGGACAAGAGAGATAGAAGAACATGAATGGAGAAGAGAGGAGGAATATTGCGGAACAGCTCTCCCATTCTAATCAGTTGCTAAATGCAAAAACAGTCTAATAGACAGCTTATGTTAAATGTAATCATCGCTTTAAGTGTTCTAGTTGCCGAACAGGATTTTAAAAATTAATTCATACTATGAAACAAGTGTACAGTCCACTGAAGAGATTAGAGATGGTTTGTTTGTGGTACTCCTGAAATCAGATATAACGTGAAATAAATGAAAGAGCAGTGTGATAATGCGAGTTCCTCAGGCATCAAAGATAGCCATTGTCTGAGTAGAAATTTAGGAGTTGTAGACGTCCATGTTCTGATCAGAGTGAGTAAACAAGTGCGATCAAACATCAATAGAAGTGCATTCATGCATTCATCTACGTTGTACACAGATAAAAACAAGTTGCTGCTATATTACACTGAAGCACATTGACAAATAACAATTACAACCAAAATACGGTGTAATTGGGATGCTCAAATAATGTGTCTCATGGATGGAGCAACCACTAATCTGTGCTTGGACGATCTATTTCTAGTGTACTTGAGAGCTAAAGTAATGTAAACAATAAAACGCCCACAACTCGGGCCAGGTAGGACTGATGACTAGGACAAAGCAAGAATGCCCACAACTCGGGCCAGGTGAAGAAGAGAGATCAAGTAAAAGAGGCCTGAAGTGGTTCGTTGAATGGTACGTCGAGATGAAGGCTACACTGGTTGTCTAAACTTTATAAGCTTTACGTTCATCAGGATAGCCAATGAAAATACATTTGTTTGTCCTATGATCCAGCTTCTTCCTAAGCTATTTAGGAATGTGAACAAAACATATACAACCAAAGATTTTTAAATGGCTGACACTAGGCTTGTCCCGTGCCAAACTCCATGAGGAGTCTTGTTGTTGACAGCTTGATGTAGCATGGATATGGCCGACTTGAGAAGAGTTCGATTCTTCCTTTCTGCAATCCCATTCTGTTGAGGTGAATAGGAAGTGGTGAACTGTCTTCTAATACCGTGTTCAGCCATGTAGTCGGACATCTTGTTAGAGATGTATTCGTCGCCACCATCAGTTCGGAGTGCCTTCACTTTTGTAGACGTTTGTGTCTCAGCCATGGCCTTGAATCACTTGAAGCATTCAAAGGCTTCAGATTTGTGCTTAATGAACATGACTGTAGACCATCTAGAATAATCATCTATGAAAGTGATAAAATAGATTGCATGTACGGAGTTGGCATTGGACCACAGAGATCGCTATGTACAAGATCTAATACATGCTTTGTTTTGATGGAATGTGATTTTTGAAAACTTGCTTCTAGAGTGCTTCTTATAGATGCATGATTGACAAAAGAAGGATTTCCTATCTAATAAAGACGGGAAATTCAAACCATTAACTAAATTATTACAACGCTTATCAGAAAGTGATCTTGTATTCACGTGTCCAAATCGACTATGCCACAGAACAGCACTGTCATTTACATTTTCATTAGAGATAGTAGCTAATGCAACTGAATTAGAGAGTACGTAAAGATTTCCGACTCTAGTGCATGTAGTCAGAGTAGTATCTTCCTCGAGTATTGTACACTACCCAGATGAGAAAGTAACAGTGTAGCCCTCATCAGTTATCTTAGATAACTGGGGAACGTGAAGGACTTTAGGAACACAAATGCACAGATCATTGTTGAAGTTGATCTTCACTGCTCCTTTGCCTTCCACTCGTATGGTGCTAGAATCTCCAATCTCTCTGGAACACTAATAGTAACAACTAGTTTGTTGCATGATTCAATTATTGTGCATCCATCTCACTTGGGTGGTGCTTTTGATGAGAAAACCCACAACCCACCTTGGGTGACTTATGAAGGTCGTTTGCTGCTTTGATTTACCTTTTCTATTTCCCAGCTACAGCAACTTTTTCAGCTCCACCATATTCCTGTGACCTCAATTTTCTAAATGGGTTGTTTTATTAGCAGATTGCCGTGAGGAATAGGAATAATATCTTGCCAAATCTTCTTGCAAGTTTGTTAGGTACCAGTAGTATGTGGGTACTGTGCACACTTTCCCAAAATATTGCTCTGAGCTCAAGCTTCAGCTGCTGAGCCTACAGTCTCTACTTATTGTCCTCTTGTACTTTTCTAGCCTTGGACCTTGTGCTCACTGCTCATGGCCTCATGCTCTCCAGGCCTTTGCTTGATCACCATCTTCCGGTTTCAAGTTTGCACCTTCTACTACATCCCAAAGATCTCTATCTATCAACCATCATTCTAAGTTTTAACTTCCAAATGTAGAAGTTAGAACCATTGGACTTGTCAATGACTCTAGCTTCACTGAGTGATGAAGATGAAGAGCTACCTATATGAGACATGATAACAGTATACAAATAGAACAAACTTAATCTCTCGGTTTATTTGAACTAGGCTTTGATACCAATCTGATGGGACAAGAGAGATAGAAGAACATGAATGGAGAAGAGAGGAGGAATATTGCGGAACAGCTCTCCCATTCTAATCAGTTGCTAAATGCAAAAACAGTCTAATAGACAGCTTATGTTAAATGTAATCATCGCTTTAAGTGTTCTAGTTGCCGAACAGGATTTTAAAAATTAATTCATACTATGAAACAAGTGTACAGTCCACTGAAGAGATTAGAGATGGTTTGTTTGTGGTACTCCTGAAATCAGATATAACGTGAAATAAATGAAAGAGCAGTGTGATAATGCGAGTTCCTCAGGCATCAAAGATAGCCATTGTCTGAGTAGAAATTTAGGAGTTGTAGACGTCCATGTTCTGATCAGAGTGAGTAAACAAGTGCGATCAAACATCAATAGAAGTGCATTCATGCATTCATCTACGTTGTACACAGATAAAAACAAGTTGCTGCTATATTACACTGAAGCACATTGACAAATAACAATTACAACCAAAATACGGTGTAATTGGGATGCTCAAATAATGTGTCTCATGGATGGAGCAACCACTAATCTGTGCTTGGACGATCTATTTCTAGTGTACTTGAGAGCTAAAGTAATGTAAACAATAAAACGCCCACAACTCGGGCCAGGTAGGACTGATGACTAGGACAAAGCAAGAATGCCCACAACTCGGGCCAGGTGAAGAAGAGAGATCAAGTAAAAGAGGCCTGAAGTGGTTCGTTGAATGGTACGTCGAGATGAAGGCTACACTGGTTGTCTAAACTTTATAAGCTTTACGTTCATCAGGATAGCCAATGAAAATACATTTGTTTGTCCTATGATCCAGCTTCTTCCTAAGCTATTTAGGAATGTGAACAAAACATATACAACCAAAGATTTTTAAATGGCTGACACTA
This sequence comes from Diphasiastrum complanatum, assembly GCA_029204225.1. Classification (NCBI taxonomy): domain Eukaryota; kingdom Viridiplantae; phylum Streptophyta; class Lycopodiopsida; order Lycopodiales; family Lycopodiaceae; genus Diphasiastrum; species Diphasiastrum complanatum. Next base: position 49,951,691 of record CM055093.1, read on the forward strand.
GGCTTGTCCCGTGCCAAACTCCATGAGGAGTCTTGTTGTTGACAGCTTGATGTAGCATGGATATGGCCGACTTGAGAAGAGTTCGATTCTTCCTTTCTGCAATCCCATTCTGTTGAGGTGAATAGGAAGTGGTGAACTGTCTTCTAATACCGTGTTCAGCCATGTAGTCGGACATCTTGTTAGAGATGTATTCGTCGCCACCATCAGTTCGGAGTGCCTTCACTTTTGTAGACGTTTGTGTCTCAGCCATGGCCTTGAATCACTTGAAGCATTCAAAGGCTTCAGATTTGTGCTTAATGAACATGACTGTAGACCATCTAGAATAATCATCTATGAAAGTGATAAAATAGATTGCATGTACGGAGTTGGCATTGGACCACAGAGATCGCTATGTACAAGATCTAATACATGCTTTGTTTTGATGGAATGTGATTTTTGAAAACTTGCTTCTAGAGTGCTTCTTATAGATGCATGATTGACAAAAGAAGGATTTCCTATCTAATAAAGACGGGAAATTCAAACCATTAACTAAATTATTACGACGCTTATCAGAAAGTGATCTTGTATTCACGTGTCCAAATCGACTATGCCACAGAACAGCACTGTCATTTACATTTTCATTAGAGATAGTAGCTAATGCAACTGAATTAGAGAGTACGTAAAGATTTCCGACTCTAGTGCATGTAGTCAGAGTAGTATCTTCCTCGAGTATTGTACACTACCCAGATGAGAAAGTAACAGTGTAGCCCTCATCAGCTATCTTAGATAACTGGGGAACGTGAAGGACTTTAGGAACACAAATGCACAGATCATTGTTGAAGTTGATCTTCACTGCTCCTTTGCCTTCCACTCGTATGGTGCTAGAATCTCCAATCTCTCTGGAACACTAATAGTAACAACTAGTTTGTTGCATGATTCAATTATTGTGCATCCATCTCACTTGGGTGGTGCTTTTGATGAGAAAACCCACAACCCACCTTGGGTGACTTATGAAGGTCGTTTGCTGCTTTGATTTACCTTTTCTATTTCCCAGCTACAGCAACTTTTTCAGCTCCACCATATTCCTGTGACCTCAATTTTCTAAATGGGTTGTTTTATTAGCAGATTGCCGTGAGGAATAGGAATAATATCTTGCCAAATCTTCTTGCAAGTTTGTTAGGTACCAGTAGTATGTGGGTACTGTGCACACTTTCCCAAAATATTGCTCTGAGCTCAAGCTTCAGCTGCTGAGCCTACAGTCTCTACTTATTGTCCTCTTGTACTTTTCTAGCCTTGGACCTTGTGCTCACTGCTCATGGCCTCATGCTCTCCAGGCCTTTGCTTGATCACCATCTTCCGGTTTCAAGTTTGCACCTTCTACTACATCCCAAAGATCTCTATCTATCAACCATCATTCTAAGTTTTAACTTCCAAATGTAGAAGTTAGAACCATTGGACTTGTCAATGACTCTAGCTTCACTGAGTGATGAAGATGAAGAGCTACCTATATGAGACATGATAACAGTATACAAATAGAACAAACTTAATCTCTCGGTTTATTTGAACTAGGCTTTGATACCAATCTGATGGGACAAGAGAGATAGAAGAACATGAATGGAGAAGAGAGGAGGAATATTGCGGAACAGCTCTCCCATTCTAATCAGTTGCTAAATGCAAAAACAGTCTAATAGACAGCTTATGTTAAATGTAATCATCGCTTTAAGTGTTCTAGTTGCCGAACAGGATTTTAAAAATTAATTCATACTATGAAACAAGTGTACAGTCCACTGAAGAGATTAGAGATGGTTTGTTTGTGGTACTCCTGAAATCAGATATAACGTGAAATAAATGAAAGAGCAGTGTGATAATGCGAGTTCCTCAGGCATCAAAGATAGCCATTGTCTGAGTAGAAATTTAGGAGTTGTAGACGTCCATGTTCTGATCAGAGTGAGTAAACAAGTGCGATCAAACATCAATAGAAGTGCATTCATGCATTCATCTACGTTGTACACAGATAAAAACAAGTTGCTGCTATATTACACTGAAGCACATTGACAAATAACAATTACAACCAAAATACGGTGTAATTGGGATGCTCAAATAATGTGTCTCATGGATGGAGCAACCACTAATCTGTGCTTGGACGATCTATTTCTAGTGTACTTGAGAGCTAAAGTAATGTAAACAATAAAACGCCCACAACTCGGGCCAGGTAGGACTGATGACTAGGACAAAGCAAGAATGCCCACAACTCGGGCCAGGTGAAGAAGAGAGATCAAGTAAAAGAGGCCTGAAGTGGTTCGTTGAATGGTACGTCGAGATGAAGGCTACACTGGTTGTCTAAACTTTATAAGCTTTACGTTCATCAGGATAGCCAATGAAAATACATTTGTTTGTCCTATGATCCAGCTTCTTCCTAAGCTATTTAGGAATGTGAACAAAACATATACAACCAAAGATTTTTAAATGGCTGACACTAGGCTTGTCCCGTGCCAAACTCCATGAGGAGTCTTGTTGTTGACAGCTTGATGTAGCATGGATATGGCCGACTTGAGAAGAGTTCGATTCTTCCTTTCTGCAATCCCATTCTGTTGAGGTGAATAGGAAGTGGTGAACTGTCTTCTAATACCGTGTTCAGCCATGTAGTCGGACATCTTGTTAGAGATGTATTCGTCGCCACCATCAGTTCGGAGTGCCTTCACTTTTGTAGACGTTTGTGTCTCAGCCATGGCCTTGAATCACTTGAAGCATTCAAAGGCTTCAGATTTGTGCTTAATGAACATGACTGTAGACCATCTAGAATAATCATCTATGAAAGTGATAAAATAGATTGCATGTACGGAGTTGGCATTGGACCACAGAGATCGCTATGTACAAGATCTAATACATGCTTTGTTTTGATGGAATGTGATTTTTGAAAACTTGCTTCTAGAGTGCTTCTTATAGATGCATGATTGACAAAAGAAGGATTTCCTATCTAATAAAGACGGGAAATTCAAACCATTAACTAAATTATTACAACGCTTATCAGAAAGTGATCTTGTATTCACGTGTCCAAATCGACTATGCCACAGAACAGCACTGTCATTTACATTTTCATTAGAGATAGTAGCTAATGCAACTGAATTAGAGAGTACGTAAAGATTTCCGACTCTAGTGCATGTAGTCAGAGTAGTATCTTCCTCGAGTATTGTACACTACCCAGATGAGAAAGTAACAGTGTAGCCCTCATCAGCTATCTTAGATAACTGGGGAACGTGAAGGACTTTAGGAACACAAATGCACAGATCATTGTTGAAGTTGATCTTCACTGCTCCTTTGCCTTCCACTCGTATGGTGCTAGAATCTCCAATCTCTCTGGAACACTAATAGTAACAACTAGTTTGTTGCATGATTCAATTATTGTGCATCCATCTCACTTGGGTGGTGCTTTTGATGAGAAAACCCACAACCCACCTTGGGTGACTTATGAAGGTCGTTTGCTGCTTTGATTTACCTTTTCTATTTCCCAGCTACAGCAACTTTTTCAGCTCCACCATATTCCTGTGACCTCAATTTTCTAAATGGGTTGTTTTATTAGCAGATTGCCGTGAGGAATAGGAATAATATCTTGCCAAATCTTCTTGCAAGTTTGTTAGGTACCAGTAGTATGTGGGTACTGTGCACACTTTCCCAAAATATTGCTCTGAGCTCAAGCTTCAGCTGCTGAGCCTACAGTCTCTACTTATTGTCCTCTTGTACTTTTCTAGCCTTGGACCTTGTGCTCACTGCTCATGGCCTCATGCTCTCCAGGCCTTTGCTTGATCACCATCTTCCGGTTTCAAGTTTGCACCTTCTACTACATCCCAAAGATCTCTATCTATCAACCATCATTCTAAGTTTTAACTTCCAAATGTAGAAGTTAGAACCATTGGACTTGTCAATGACTCTAGCTTCACTGAGTGATGAAGATGAAGAGCTACCTATATGAGACATGATAACAGTATACAAATAGAACAAACTTAATCTCTCGGTTTATTTGAACTAGGCTTTGATACCAATCTGATGGGACAAGAGAGATAGAAGAACATGAATGGAGAAGAGAGGAGGAATATTGCGGAACAGCTCTCCCATTCTAATCAGTTGCTAAATGCAAAAACAGTCTAATAGACAGCTTATGTTAAATGTAATCATCGCTTTAAGTGTTCTAGTTGCCGAACAGGATTTTAAAAATTAATTCATACTATGAAACAAGTGTACAGTCCACTGAAGAGATTAGAGATGGTTTGTTTGTGGTACTCCTGAAATCAGATATAACGTGAAATAAATGAAAGAGCAGTGTGATAATGCGAGTTCCTCAGGCATCAAAGATAGCCATTGTCTGAGTAGAAATTTAGGAGTTGTAGACGTCCATGTTCTGATCAGAGTGAGTAAACAAGTGCGATCAAACATCAATAGAAGTGCATTCATGCATTCATCTACGTTGTACACAGATAAAAACAAGTTGCTGCTATATTACACTGAAGCACATTGACAAATAACAATTACAACCAAAATACGGTGTAATTGGGATGCTCAAATAATGTGTCTCATGGATGGAGCAACCACTAATCTGTGCTTGGACGATCTATTTCTAGTGTACTTGAGAGCTAAAGTAATGTAAACAATAAAACGCCCACAACTCGGGCCAGGTAGGACTGATGACTAGGACAAAGCAAGAATGCCCACAACTTGGGCCAGGTGAAGAAGAGAGATCAAGTAAAAGAGGCCTGAAGTGGTTCGTTGAATGGTACGTCGAGATGAAGGCTACACTGGTTGTCTAAACTTTATAAGCTTTACGTTCATCAGGATAGCCAATGAAAATACATTTGTTTGTCCTATGATCCAGCTTCTTCCTAAGCTATTTAGGAATGTGAACAAAACATATACAACCAAAGATTTTTAAATGGCTGACACTAGGCTTGTCCCGTGCCAAACTCCATGAGGAGTCTTGTTGTTGACAGCTTGATGTAGCATGGATATGGCCGACTTGAGAAGAGTTCGATTCTTCCTTTCTGCAATCCCATTCTGTTGAGGTGAATAGGAAGTGGTGAACTGTCTTCTAATACCGTGTTCAGCCATGTAGTCGGACATCTTGTTAGAGATGTATTCGTCGCCACCATCAGTTCGGAGTGCCTTCACTTTTGTAGACGTTTGTGTCTCAGCCATGGCCTTGAATCACTTGAAGCATTCAAAGGCTTCAGATTTGTGCTTAATGAACATGACTGTAGACCATCTAGAATAATCATCTATGAAAGTGATAAAATAGATTGCATGTACGGAGCTGGCATTGGACCACAGAGATCGCTATGTACAAGATCTAATACATGCTTTGTTTTGATGGAATGTGATTTTTGAAAACTTGCTTCTAGAGTGCTTCTTATAGATGCATGATTGACAAAAGAAGGATTTCCTATCTAATAAAGACGGGAAATTCAAACCATTAACTAAATTATTACAACGCTTATCAGAAAGTGATCTTGTATTCACGTGTCCAAATCGACTATGCCACAGAACAGCACTGTCATTTACATTTTCATTAGAGATAGTAGCTAATGCAACTGAATTAGAGAGTACGTAAAGATTTCCGACTCTAGTGCATGTAGTCAGAGTAGTATCTTCCTCGAGTATTGTACACTACCCAGATGAGAAAGTAACAGTGTAGCCCTCATCAGTTATCTTAGATAACTGGGGAACGTGAAGGACTTTAGGAACACAAATGCACAGATCATTGTTGAAGTTGATCTTCACTGCTCCTTTGCCTTCCACTCGTATGGTGCTAGAATCTCCAATCTCTCTGGAACACTAATAGTAACAACTAGTTTGTTGCATGATTCAATTATTGTGCATCCATCTCACTTGGGTGGTGCTTTTGATGAGAAAACCCACAACCCACCTTGGGTGACTTATGAAGGTCGTTTGCTGCTTTGATTTACCTTTTCTATTTCCCAGCTACAGCAACTTTTTCAGCTCCACCATATTCCTGTGACCTCAATTTTCTAAATGGGTTGTTTTATTAGCAGATTGCCGTGAGGAATAGGAATAATATCTTGCCAAATCTTCTTGCAAGTTTGTTAGGTACCAGTAGTATGTGGGTACTGTGCACACTTTCCCAAAATATTGCTCTGAGCTCAAGCTTCAGCTGCTGAGCCTACAGTCTCTACTTATTGTCCTCTTGTACTTTTCTAGCCTTGGACCTTGTGCTCACTGCTCATGGCCTCATGCTCTCCAGGCCTTTGCTTGATCACCATCTTCCGGTTTCAAGTTTGCACCTTCTACTACATCCCAAAGATCTCTATCTATCAACCATCATTCTAAGTTTTAACTTCCAAATGTAGAAGTTAGAACCATTGGACTTGTCAATGACTCTAGCTTCACTGAGTGATGAAGATGAAGAGCTACCTATATGAGACATGATAACAGTATACAAATAGAACAAACTTAATCTCTCGGTTTATTTGAACTAGGCTTTGATACCAATCTGATGGGACAAGAGAGATAGAAGAACATGAATGGAGAAGAGAGGAGGAATATTGCGGAACAGCTCTCCCATTCTAATCAGTTGCTAAATGCAAAAACAGTCTAATAGACAGCTTATGTTAAATGTAATCATCGCTTTAAGTGTTCTAGTTGCCGAACAGGATTTTAAAAATTAATTCATACTATGAAACAAGTGTACAGTCCACTGAAGAGATTAGAGATGGTTTGTTTGTGGTACTCCTGAAATCAGATATAACGTGAAATAAATGAAAGAGCAGTGTGATAATGCGAGTTCCTCAGGCATCAAAGATAGCCATTGTCTGAGTAGAAATTTAGGAGTTGTAGACGTCCATGTTCTGATCAGAGTGAGTAAACAAGTGCGATCAAACATCAATAGAAGTGCATTCATGCATTCATCTACGTTGTACACAGATAAAAACAAGTTGCTGCTATATTACACTGAAGCACATTGACAAATAACAATTACAACCAAAATACGGTGTAATTGGGATGCTCAAATAATGTGTCTCATGGATGGAGCAACCACTAATCTGTGCTTGGACGATCTATTTCTAGTGTACTTGAGAGCTAAAGTAATGTAAACAATAAAACGCCCACAACTCGGGCCAGGTAGGACTGATGACTAGGACAAAGCAAGAATGCCCACAACTCGGGCCAGGTGAAGAAGAGAGATCAAGTAAAAGAGGCCTGAAGTGGTTCGTTGAATGGTACGTCGAGATGAAGGCTACACTGGTTGTCTAAACTTTATAAGCTTTACGTTCATCAGGATAGCCAATGAAAATACATTTGTTTGTCCTATGATCCAGCTTCTTCCTAAGCTATTTAGGAATGTGAACAAAACATATACAACCAAAGATTTTTAAATGGCTGACACTAGGCTTGTCCCGTGCCAAACTCCATGAGGAGTCTTGTTGTTGACAGCTTGATGTAGCATGGATATGGCCGACTTGAGAAGAGTTCGATTCTTCCTTTCTGCAATCCCATTCTGTTGAGGTGAATAGGAAGTGGTGAACTGTCTTCTAATACCGTGTTCAGCCATGTAGTCGGACATCTTGTTAGAGATGTATTCGTCGCCACCATCAGTTCGGAGTGCCTTCACTTTTGTAGACGTTTGTGTCTCAGCCATGGCCTTGAATCACTTGAAGCATTCAAAGGCTTCAGATTTGTGCTTAATGAACATGACTGTAGACCATCTAGAATAATCATCTATGAAAGTGATAAAATAGATTGCATGTACGGAGTTGGCATTGGACCACAGAGATCGCTATGTACAAGATCTAATACATGCTTTGTTTTGATGGAATGTGATTTTTGAAAACTTGCTTCTAGAGTGCTTCTTATAGATGCATGATTGACAAAAGAAGGATTTCCTATCTAATAAAGACGGGAAATTCAAACCATTAACTAAATTATTACAACGCTTATCAGAAAGTGATCTTGTATTCACGTGTCCAAATCGACTATGCCACAGAACAGCACTGTCATTTACATTTTCATTAGAGATAGTAGCTAATGCAACTGAATTAGAGAGTACGTAAAGATTTCCGACTCTAGTGCATGTAGTCAGAGTAGTATCTTCCTCGAGTATTGTACACTACCCAGATGAGAAAGTAACAGTGTAGCCCTCATCAGTTATCTTAGATAACTGGGGAACGTGAAGGACTTTAGGAACACAAATGCACAGATCATTGTTGAAGTTGATCTTCACTGCTCCTTTGCCTTCCACTCGTATGGTGCTAGAATCTCCAATCTCTCTGGAACACTAATAGTAACAACTAGTTTGTTGCATGATTCAATTATTGTGCATCCATCTCACTTGGGTGGTGCTTTTGATGAGAAAACCCACAACCCACCTTGGGTGACTTATGAAGGTCGTTTGCTGCTTTGATTTACCTTTTCTATTTCCCAGCTACAGCAACTTTTTCAGCTCCACCATATTCCTGTGACCTCAATTTTCTAAATGGGTTGTTTTATTAGCAGATTGCCGTGAGGAATAGGAATAATATCTTGCCAAATCTTCTTGCAAGTTTGTTAGGTACCAGTAGTATGTGGGTACTGTGCACACTTTCCCAAAATATTGCTCTGAGCTCAAGCTTCAGCTGCTGAGCCTACAGTCTCTACTTATTGTCCTCTTGTACTTTTCTAGCCTTGGACCTTGTGCTCACTGCTCATGGCCTCATGCTCTCCAGGCCTTTGCTTGATCACCATCTTCCGGTTTCAAGTTTGCACCTTCTACTACATCCCAAAGATCTCTATCTATCAACCATCATTCTAAGTTTTAACTTCCAAATGTAGAAGTTAGAACCATTGGACTTGTCAATGACTCTAGCTTCACTGAGTGATGAAGATGAAGAGCTACCTATATGAGACATGATAACAGTATACAAATAGAACAAACTTAATCTCTCGGTTTATTTGAACTAGGCTTTGATACCAATCTGATGGGACAAGAGAGATAGAAGAACATGAATGGAGAAGAGAGGAGGAATATTGCGGAACAGCTCTCCCATTCTAATCAGTTGCTAAATGCAAAAACAGTCTAATAGACAGCTTATGTTAAATGTAATCATCGCTTTAAGTGTTCTAGTTGCCGAACAGGATTTTAAAAATTAATTCATACTATGAAACAAGTGTACAGTCCACTGAAGAGATTAGAGATGGTTTGTTTGTGGTACTCCTGAAATCAGATATAACGTGAAATAAATGAAAGAGCAGTGTGATAATGCGAGTTCCTCAGGCATCAAAGATAGCCATTGTCTGAGTAGAAATTTAGGAGTTGTAGACGTCCATGTTCTGATCAGAGTGAGTAAACAAGTGCGATCAAACATCAATAGAAGTGCATTCATGCATTCATCTACGTTGTACACAGATAAAAACAAGTTGCTGCTATATTACACTGAAGCACATTGACAAATAACAATTACAACCAAAATACGGTGTAATTGGGATGCTCAAATAATGTGTCTCATGGATGGAGCAACCACTAATCTGTGCTTGGACGATCTATTTCTAGTGTACTTGAGAGCTAAAGTAATGTAAACAATAAAACGCCCACAACTCGGGCCAGGTAGGACTGATGACTAGGACAAAGCAAGAATGCCCACAACTCGGGCCAGGTGAAGAAGAGAGATCAAGTAAAAGAGGCCTGAAGTGGTTCGTTGAATGGTACGTCGAGATGAAGGCTACACTGGTTGTCTAAACTTTATAAGCTTTACGTTCATCAGGATAGCCAATGAAAATACATTTGTTTGTCCTATGATCCAGCTTCTTCCTAAGCTATTTAGGAATGTGAACAAAACATATACAACCAAAGATTTTTAAATGGCTGACACTAGGCTTGTCCCGTGCCAAACTCCATGAGGAGTCTTGTTGTTGACAGCTTGATGTAGCATGGATATGGCCGACTTGAGAAGAGTTCGATTCTTCCTTTCTGCAATCCCATTCTGTTGAGGTGAATAGGAAGTGGTGAACTGTCTTCTAATACCGTGTTCAGCCATGTAGTCGGACATCTTGTTAGAGATGTATTCGTCGCCACCATCAGTTCGGAGTGCCTTCACTTTTGTAGACGTTTGTGTCTCAGCCATGGCCTTGAATCACTTGAAGCATTCAAAGGCTTCAGATTTGTGCTTAATGAACATGACTGTAGACCATCTAGAATAATCATCTATGAAAGTGATAAAATAGATTGCATGTACGGAGCTGGCATTGGACCACAGAGATCGCTATGTACAAGATCTAATACATGCTTTGTTTTGATGGAATGTGATTTTTGAAAACTTGCTTCTAGAGTGCTTCTTATAGATGCATGATTGACAAAAGAAGGATTTCCTATCTAATAAAGACGGGAAATTCAAACCATTAACTAAATTATTACAACGCTTATCAGAAAGTGATCTTGTATTCACGTGTCCAAATCGACTATGCCACAGAACAGCACTGTCATTTACATTTTCATTAGAGATAGTAGCTAATGCAACTGAATTAGAGAGTACGTAAAGATTTCCGACTCTAGTGCATGTAGTCAGAGTAGTATCTTCCTCGAGTATTGTACACTACCCAGATGAGAAAGTAACAGTGTAGCCCTCATCAGTTATCTTAGATAACTGGGGAACGTGAAGGACTTTAGGAACACAAATGCACAGATCATTGTTGAAGTTGATCTTCACTGCTCCTTTGCCTTCCACTCGTATGGTGCTAGAATCTCCAATCTCTCTGGAACACTAATAGTAACAACTAGTTTGTTGCATGATTCAATTATTGTGCATCCATCTCACTTGGGTGGTGCTTTTGATGAGAAAACCCACAACCCACCTTGGGTGACTTATGAAGGTCGTTTGCTGCTTTGATTTACCTTTTCTATTTCCCAGCTACAGCAACTTTTTCAGCTCCACCATATTCCTGTGACCTCAATTTTCTAAATGGGTTGTTTTATTAGCAGATTGCCGTGAGGAATAGGAATAATATCTTGCCAAATCTTCTTGCAAGTTTGTTAGGTACCAGTAGTATGTGGGTACTGTGCACACTTTCCCAAAATATTGCTCTGAGCTCAAGCTTCAGCTGCTGAGCCTACAGTCTCTACTTATTGTCCTCTTGTACTTTTCTAGCCTTGGACCTTGTGCTCACTGCTCATGGCCTCATGCTCTCCAGGCCTTTGCTTGATCACCATCTTCCGGTTTCAAGTTTGCACCTTCTACTACATCCCAAAGATCTCTATCTATCAACCATCATTCTAAGTTTTAACTTCCAAATGTAGAAGTTAGAACCATTGGACTTGTCAATGACTCTAGCTTCACTGAGTGATGAAGATGAAGAGCTACCTATATGAGACATGATAACAGTATACAAATAGAACAAACTTAATCTCTCGGTTTATTTGAACTAGGCTTTGATACCAATCTGATGGGACAAGAGAGATAGAAGAACATGAATGGAGAAGAGAGGAGGAATATTGCGGAACAGCTCTCCCATTCTAATCAGTTGCTAAATGCAAAAACAGTCTAATAGACAGCTTATGTTAAATGTAATCATCGCTTTAAGTGTTCTAGTTGCCGAACAGGATTTTAAAAATTAATTCATACTATGAAACAAGTGTACAGTCCACTGAAGAGATTAGAGATGGTTTGTTTGTGGTACTCCTGAAATCAGATATAACGTGAAATAAATGAAAGAGCAGTGTGATAATGCGAGTTCCTCAGGCATCAAAGATAGCCATTGTCTGAGTAGAAATTTAGGAGTTGTAGACGTCCATGTTCTGATCAGAGTGAGTAAACAAGTGCGATCAAACATCAATAGAAGTGCATTCATGCATTCATCTACGTTGTACACAGATAAAAACAAGTTGCTGCTATATTACACTGAAGCACATTGACAAATAACAATTACAACCAAAATACGGTGTAATTGGGATGCTCAAATAATGTGTCTCATGGATGGAGCAACCACTAATCTGTGCTTGGACGATCTATTTCTAGTGTACTTGAGAGCTAAAGTAATGTAAACAATAAAACGCCCACAACTCGGGCCAGGTAGGACTGATGACTAGGACAAAGCAAGAATGCCCACAACTCGGGCCAGGTGAAGAAGAGAGATCAAGTAAAAGAGGCCTGAAGTGGTTCGTTGAATGGTACGTCGAGATGAAGGCTACACTGGTTGTCTAAACTTTATAAGCTTTACGTTCATCAGGATAGCCAATGAAAATACATTTGTTTGTCCTATGATCCAGCTTCTTCCTAAGCTATTTAGGAATGTGAACAAAACATATACAACCAAAGATTTTTAAATGGCTGACACTAGGCTTGTCCCGTGCCAAACTCCATGAGGAGTCTTGTTGTTGACAGCTTGATGTAGCATGGATATGGCCGACTTGAGAAGAGTTCGATTCTTCCTTTCTGCAATCCCATTCTGTTGAGGTGAATAGGAAGTGGTGAACTGTCTTCTAATACCGTGTTCAGCCATGTAGTCGGACATCTTGTTAGAGATGTATTCGTCGCCACCATCAGTTCGGAGTGCCTTCACTTTTGTAGACGTTTGTGTCTCAGCCATGGCCTTGAATCACTTGAAGCATTCAAAGGCTTCAGATTTGTGCTTAATGAACATGACTGTAGACCATCTAGAATAATCATCTATGAAAGTGATAAAATAGATTGCATGTACGGAGTTGGCATTGGACCACAGAGATCGCTATGTACAAGATCTAATACATGCTTTGTTTTGATGGAATGTGATTTTTGAAAACTTGCTTCTAGAGTGCTTCTTATAGATGCATGATTGACAAAAGAAGGATTTCCTATCTAATAAAGACGGGAAATTCAAACCATTAACTAAATTATTACAACGCTTATCAGAAAGTGATCTTGTATTCACGTGTCCAAATCGACTATGCCACAGAACAGCACTGTCATTTACATTTTCATTAGAGATAGTAGCTAATGCAACTGAATTAGAGAGTACGTAAAGATTTCCGACTCTAGTGCATGTAGTCAGAGTAGTATCTTCCTCGAGTATTGTACACTACCCAGATGAGAAAGTAACAGTGTAGCCCTCATCAGTTATCTTAGATAACTGGGGAACGTGAAGGACTTTAGGAACACAAATGCACAGATCATTGTTGAAGTTGATCTTCACTGCTCCTTTGCCTTCCACTCGTATGGTGCTAGAATCTCCAATCTCTCTGGAACACTAATAGTAACAACTAGTTTGTTGCATGATTCAATTATTGTGCATCCATCTCACTTGGGTGGTGCTTTTGATGAGAAAACCCACAACCCACCTTGGGTGACTTATGAAGGTCGTTTGCTGCTTTGATTTACCTTTTCTATTTCCCAGCTACAGCAACTTTTTCAGCTCCACCATATTCCTGTGACCTCAATTTTCTAAATGGGTTGTTTTATTAGCAGATTGCCGTGAGGAATAGGAATAATATCTTGCCAAATCTTCTTGCAAGTTTGTTAGGTACCAGTAGTATGTGGGTACTGTGCACACTTTCCCAAAATATTGCTCTGAGCTCAAGCTTCAGCTGCTGAGCCTACAGTCTCTACTTATTGTCCTCTTGTACTTTTCTAGCCTTGGACCTTGTGCTCACTGCTCATGGCCTCATGCTCTCCAGGCCTTTGCTTGATCACCATCTTCCGGTTTCAAGTTTGCACCTTCTACTACATCCCAAAGATCTCTATCTATCAACCATCATTCTAAGTTTTAACTTCCAAATGTAGAAGTTAGAACCATTGGACTTGTCAATGACTCTAGCTTCACTGAGTGATGAAGATGAAGAGCTACCTATATGAGACATGATAACAGTATACAAATAGAACAAACTTAATCTCTCGGTTTATTTGAACTAGGCTTTGATACCAATCTGATGGGACAAGAGAGATAGAAGAACATGAATGGAGAAGAGAGGAGGAATATTGCGGAACAGCTCTCCCATTCTAATCAGTTGCTAAATGCAAAAACAGTCTAATAGACAGCTTATGTTAAATGTAATCATCGCTTTAAGTGTTCTAGTTGCCGAACAGGATTTTAAAAATTAATTCATACTATGAAACAAGTGTACAGTCCACTGAAGAGATTAGAGATGGTTTGTTTGTGGTACTCCTGAAATCAGATATAACGTGAAATAAATGAAAGAGCAGTGTGATAATGCGAGTTCCTCAGGCATCAAAGATAGCCATTGTCTGAGTAGAAATTTAGGAGTTGTAGACGTCCATGTTCTGATCAGAGTGAGTAAACAAGTGCGATCAAACATCAATAGAAGTGCATTCATGCATTCATCTACGTTGTACACAGATAAAAACAAGTTGCTGCTATATTACACTGAAGCACATTGACAAATAACAATTACAACCAAAATACGGTGTAATTGGGATGCTCAAATAATGTGTCTCATGGATGGAGCAACCACTAATCTGTGCTTGGACGATCTATTTCTAGTGTACTTGAGAGCTAAAGTAATGTAAACAATAAAACGCCCACAACTCGGGCCAGGTAGGACTGATGACTAGGACAAAGCAAGAATGCCCACAACTCGGGCCAGGTGAAGAAGAGAGATCAAGTAAAAGAGGCCTGAAGTGGTTCGTTGAATGGTACGTCGAGATGAAGGCTACACTGGTTGTCTAAACTTTATAAGCTTTACGTTCATCAGGATAGCCAATGAAAATACATTTGTTTGTCCTATGATCCAGCTTCTTCCTAAGCTATTTAGGAATGTGAACAAAACATATACAACCAAAGATTTTTAAATGGCTGACACTAGGCTTGTCCCGTGCCAAACTCCATGAGGAGTCTTGTTGTTGACAGCTTGATGTAGCATGGATATGGCCGACTTGAGAAGAGTTCGATTCTTCCTTTCTGCAATCCCATTCTGTTGAGGTGAATAGGAAGTGGTGAACTGTCTTCTAATACCGTGTTCAGCCATGTAGTCGGACATCTTGTTAGAGATGTATTCGTCGCCACCATCAGTTCGGAGTGCCTTCACTTTTGTAGACGTTTGTGTCTCAGCCATGGCCTTGAATCACTTGAAGCATTCAAAGGCTTCAGATTTGTGCTTAATGAACATGACTGTAGACCATCTAGAATAATCATCTATGAAAGTGATAAAATAGATTGCATGTACGGAGTTGGCATTGGACCACAGAGATCGCTATGTACAAGATCTAATACATGCTTTGTTTTGATGGAATGTGATTTTTGAAAACTTGCTTCTAGAGTGCTTCTTATAGATGCATGATTGACAAAAGAAGGATTTCCTATCTAATAAAGACGGGAAATTCAAACCATTAACTAAATTATTACAACGCTTATCAGAAAGTGATCTTGTATTCACGTGTCCAAATCGACTATGCCACAGAACAGCACTGTCATTTACATTTTCATTAGAGATAGTAGCTAATGCAACTGAATTAGAGAGTACGTAAAGATTTCCGACTCTAGTGCATGTAGTCAGAGTAGTATCTTCCTCGAGTATTGTACACTACCCAGATGAGAAAGTAACAGTGTAGCCCTCATCAGTTATCTTAGATAACTGGGGAACGTGAAGGACTTTAGGAACACAAATGCACAGATCATTGTTGAAGTTGATCTTCACTGCTCCTTTGCCTTCCACTCGTATGGTGCTAGAATCTCCAATCTCTCTGGAACACTAATAGTAACAACTAGTTTGTTGCATGATTCAATTATTGTGCATCCATCTCACTTGGGTGGTGCTTTTGATGAGAAAACCCACAACCCACCTTGGGTGACTTATGAAGGTCGTTTGCTGCTTTGATTTACCTTTTCTATTTCCCAGCTACAGCAACTTTTTCAGCTCCACCATATTCCTGTGACCTCAATTTTCTAAATGGGTTGTTTTATTAGCAGATTGCCGTGAGGAATAGGAATAATATCTTGCCAAATCTTCTTGCAAGTTTGTTAGGTACCAGTAGTATGTGGGTACTGTGCACACTTTCCCAAAATATTGCTCTGAGCTCAAGCTTCAGCTGCTGAGCCTACAGTCTCTACTTATTGTCCTCTTGTACTTTTCTAGCCTTGGACCTTGTGCTCACTGCTCATGGCCTCATGCTCTCCAGGCCTTTGCTTGATCACCATCTTCCGGTTTCAAGTTTGCACCTTCTACTACATCCCAAAGATCTCTATCTATCAACCATCATTCTAAGTTTTAACTTCCAAATGTAGAAGTTAGAACCATTGGACTTGTCAATGACTCTAGCTTCACTGAGTGATGAAGATGAAGAGCTACCTATATGAGACATGATAACAGTATACAAATAGAACAAACTTAATCTCTCGGTTTATTTGAACTAGGCTTTGATACCAATCTGATGGGACAAGAGAGATAGAAGAACATGAATGGAGAAGAGAGGAGGAATATTGCGGAACAGCTCTCCCATTCTAATCAGTTGCTAAATGCAAAAACAGTCTAATAGACAGCTTATGTTAAATGTAATCATCGCTTTAAGTGTTCTAGTTGCCGAACAGGATTTTAAAAATTAATTCATACTATGAAACAAGTGTACAGTCCACTGAAGAGATTAGAGATGGTTTGTTTGTGGTACTCCTGAAATCAGATATAACGTGAAATAAATGAAAGAGCAGTGTGATAATGCGAGTTCCTCAGGCATCAAAGATAGCCATTGTCTGAGTAGAAATTTAGGAGTTGTAGACGTCCATGTTCTGATCAGAGTGAGTAAACAAGTGCGATCAAACATCAATAGAAGTGCATTCATGCATTCATCTACGTTGTACACAGATAAAAACAAGTTGCTGCTATATTACACTGAAGCACATTGACAAATAACAATTACAACCAAAATACGGTGTAATTGGGATGCTCAAATAATGTGTCTCATGGATGGAGCAACCACTAATCTGTGCTTGGACGATCTATTTCTAGTGTACTTGAGAGCTAAAGTAATGTAAACAATAAAACGCCCACAACTCGGGCCAGGTAGGACTGATGACTAGGACAAAGCAAGAATGCCCACAACTCGGGCCAGGTGAAGAAGAGAGATCAAGTAAAAGAGGCCTGAAGTGGTTCGTTGAATGGTACGTCGAGATGAAGGCTACACTGGTTGTCTAAACTTTATAAGCTTTACGTTCATCAGGATAGCCAATGAAAATACATTTGTTTGTCCTATGATCCAGCTTCTTCCTAAGCTATTTAGGAATGTGAACAAAACATATACAACCAAAGATTTTTAAATGGCTGACACTAGGCTTGTCCCGTGCCAAACTCCATGAGGAGTCTTGTTGTTGACAGCTTGATGTAGCATGGATATGGCCGACTTGAGAAGAGTTCGATTCTTCCTTTCTGCAATCCCATTCTGTTGAGGTGAATAGGAAGTGGTGAACTGTCTTCTAATACCGTGTTCAGCCATGTAGTCGGACATCTTGTTAGAGATGTATTCGTCGCCACCATCAGTTCGGAGTGCCTTCACTTTTGTAGACGTTTGTGTCTCAGCCATGGCCTTGAATCACTTGAAGCATTCAAAGGCTTCAGATTTGTGCTTAATGAACATGACTGTAGACCATCTAGAATAATCATCTATGAAAGTGATAAAATAGATTGCATGTACGGAGTTGGCATTGGACCACAGAGATCGCTATGTACAAGATCTAATACATGCTTTGTTTTGATGGAATGTGATTTTTGAAAACTTGCTTCTAGAGTGCTTCTTATAGATGCATGATTGACAAAAGAAGGATTTCCTATCTAATAAAGACGGGAAATTCAAACCATTAACTAAATTATTACAACGCTTATCAGAAAGTGATCTTGTATTCACGTGTCCAAATCGACTATGCCACAGAACAGCACTGTCATTTACATTTTCATTAGAGATAGTAGCTAATGCAACTGAATTAGAGAGTACGTAAAGATTTCCGACTCTAGTGCATGTAGTCAGAGTAGTATCTTCCTCGAGTATTGTACACTACCCAGATGAGAAAGTAACAGTGTAGCCCTCATCAGTTATCTTAGATAACTGGGGAACGTGAAGGACTTTAGGAACACAAATGCACAGATCATTGTTGAAGTTGATCTTCACTGCTCCTTTGCCTTCCACTCGTATGGTGCTAGAATCTCCAATCTCTCTGGAACACTAATAGTAACAACTAGTTTGTTGCATGATTCAATTATTGTGCATCCATCTCACTTGGGTGGTGCTTTTGATGAGAAAACCCACAACCCACCTTGGGTGACTTATGAAGGTCGTTTGCTGCTTTGATTTACCTTTTCTATTTCCCAGCTACAGCAACTTTTTCAGCTCCACCATATTCCTGTGACCTCAATTTTCTAAATGGGTTGTTTTATTAGCAGATTGCCGTGAGGAATAGGAATAATATCTTGCCAAATCTTCTTGCAAGTTTGTTAGGTACCAGTAGTATGTGGGTACTGTGCACACTTTCCCAAAATATTGCTCTGAGCTCAAGCTTCAGCTGCTGAGCCTACAGTCTCTACTTATTGTCCTCTTGTACTTTTCTAGCCTTGGACCTTGTGCTCACTGCTCATGGCCTCATGCTCTCCAGGCCTTTGCTTGATCACCATCTTCCGGTTTCAAGTTTGCACCTTCTACTACATCCCAAAGATCTCTATCTATCAACCATCATTCTAAGTTTTAACTTCCAAATGTAGAAGTTAGAACCATTGGACTTGTCAATGACTCTAGCTTCACTGAGTGATGAAGATGAAGAGCTACCTATATGAGACATGATAACAGTATACAAATAGAACAAACTTAATCTCTCGGTTTATTTGAACTAGGCTTTGATACCAATCTGATGGGACAAGAGAGATAGAAGAACATGAATGGAGAAGAGAGGAGGAATATTGCGGAACAGCTCTCCCATTCTAATCAGTTGCTAAATGCAAAAACAGTCTAATAGACAGCTTATGTTAAATGTAATCATCGCTTTAAGTGTTCTAGTTGCCGAACAGGATTTTAAAAATTAATTCATACTATGAAACAAGTGTACAGTCCACTGAAGAGATTAGAGATGGTTTGTTTGTGGTACTCCTGAAATCAGATATAACGTGAAATAAATGAAAGAGCAGTGTGATAATGCGAGTTCCTCAGGCATCAAAGATAGCCATTGTCTGAGTAGAAATTTAGGAGTTGTAGACGTCCATGTTCTGATCAGAGTGAGTAAACAAGTGCGATCAAACATCAATAGAAGTGCATTCATGCATTCATCTACGTTGTACACAGATAAAAACAAGTTGCTGCTATATTACACTGAAGCACATTGACAAATAACAATTACAACCAAAATACGGTGTAATTGGGATGCTCAAATAATGTGTCTCATGGATGGAGCAACCACTAATCTGTGCTTGGACGATCTATTTCTAGTGTACTTGAGAGCTAAAGTAATGTAAACAATAAAACGCCCACAACTCGGGCCAGGTAGGACTGATGACTAGGACAAAGCAAGAATGCCCACAACTCGGGCCAGGTGAAGAAGAGAGATCAAGTAAAAGAGGCCTGAAGTGGTTCGTTGAATGGTACGTCGAGATGAAGGCTACACTGGTTGTCTAAACTTTATAAGCTTTACGTTCATCAGGATAGCCAATGAAAATACATTTGTTTGTCCTATGATCCAGCTTCTTCCTAAGCTATTTAGGAATGTGAACAAAACATATACAACCAAAGATTTTTAAATGGCTGACACTAGGCTTGTCCCGTGCCAAACTCCATGAGGAGTCTTGTTGTTGACAGCTTGATGTAGCATGGATATGGCCGACTTGAGAAGAGTTCGATTCTTCCTTTCT
The DNA here is from genome assembly GCA_029204225.1 of Diphasiastrum complanatum. Taxonomy (NCBI): domain Eukaryota; kingdom Viridiplantae; phylum Streptophyta; class Lycopodiopsida; order Lycopodiales; family Lycopodiaceae; genus Diphasiastrum; species Diphasiastrum complanatum. The sequence goes on from CM055093.1 coordinate 49,971,453, forward strand.
GCAATCCCATTCTGTTGAGGTGAATAGGAAGTGGTGAACTGTCTTCTAATACCGTGTTCAGCCATGTAGTCGGACATCTTGTTAGAGATGTATTCGTCGCCACCATCAGTTCGGAGTGCCTTCACTTTTGTAGACGTTTGTGTCTCAGCCATGGCCTTGAATCACTTGAAGCATTCAAAGGCTTCAGATTTGTGCTTAATGAACATGACTGTAGACCATCTAGAATAATCATCTATGAAAGTGATAAAATAGATTGCATGTACGGAGCTGGCATTGGACCACAGAGATCGCTATGTACAAGATCTAATACATGCTTTGTTTTGATGGAATGTGATTTTTGAAAACTTGCTTCTAGAGTGCTTCTTATAGATGCATGATTGACAAAAGAAGGATTTCCTATCTAATAAAGACGGGAAATTCAAACCATTAACTAAATTATTACAACGCTTATCAGAAAGTGATCTTGTATTCACGTGTCCAAATCGACTATGCCACAGAACAGCACTGTCATTTACATTTTCATTAGAGATAGTAGCTAATGCAACTGAATTAGAGAGTACGTAAAGATTTCCGACTCTAGTGCATGTAGTCAGAGTAGTATCTTCCTCGAGTATTGTACACTACCCAGATGAGAAAGTAACAGTGTAGCCCTCATCAGTTATCTTAGATAACTGGGGAACGTGAAGGACTTTAGGAACACAAATGCACAGATCATTGTTGAAGTTGATCTTCACTGCTCCTTTGCCTTCCACTCGTATGGTGCTAGAATCTCCAATCTCTCTGGAACACTAATAGTAACAACTAGTTTGTTGCATGATTCAATTATTGTGCATCCATCTCACTTGGGTGGTGCTTTTGATGAGAAAACCCACAACCCACCTTGGGTGACTTATGAAGGTCGTTTGCTGCTTTGATTTACCTTTTCTATTTCCCAGCTACAGCAACTTTTTCAGCTCCACCATATTCCTGTGACCTCAATTTTCTAAATGGGTTGTTTTATTAGCAGATTGCCGTGAGGAATAGGAATAATATCTTGCCAAATCTTCTTGCAAGTTTGTTAGGTACCAGTAGTATGTGGGTACTGTGCACACTTTCCCAAAATATTGCTCTGAGCTCAAGCTTCAGCTGCTGAGCCTACAGTCTCTACTTATTGTCCTCTTGTACTTTTCTAGCCTTGGACCTTGTGCTCACTGCTCATGGCCTCATGCTCTCCAGGCCTTTGCTTGATCACCATCTTCCGGTTTCAAGTTTGCACCTTCTACTACATCCCAAAGATCTCTATCTATCAACCATCATTCTAAGTTTTAACTTCCAAATGTAGAAGTTAGAACCATTGGACTTGTCAATGACTCTAGCTTCACTGAGTGATGAAGATGAAGAGCTACCTATATGAGACATGATAACAGTATACAAATAGAACAAACTTAATCTCTCGGTTTATTTGAACTAGGCTTTGATACCAATCTGATGGGACAAGAGAGATAGAAGAACATGAATGGAGAAGAGAGGAGGAATATTGCGGAACAGCTCTCCCATTCTAATCAGTTGCTAAATGCAAAAACAGTCTAATAGACAGCTTATGTTAAATGTAATCATCGCTTTAAGTGTTCTAGTTGCCGAACAGGATTTTAAAAATTAATTCATACTATGAAACAAGTGTACAGTCCACTGAAGAGATTAGAGATGGTTTGTTTGTGGTACTCCTGAAATCAGATATAACGTGAAATAAATGAAAGAGCAGTGTGATAATGCGAGTTCCTCAGGCATCAAAGATAGCCATTGTCTGAGTAGAAATTTAGGAGTTGTAGACGTCCATGTTCTGATCAGAGTGAGTAAACAAGTGCGATCAAACATCAATAGAAGTGCATTCATGCATTCATCTACGTTGTACACAGATAAAAACAAGTTGCTGCTATATTACACTGAAGCACATTGACAAATAACAATTACAACCAAAATACGGTGTAATTGGGATGCTCAAATAATGTGTCTCATGGATGGAGCAACCACTAATCTGTGCTTGGACGATCTATTTCTAGTGTACTTGAGAGCTAAAGTAATGTAAACAATAAAACGCCCACAACTCGGGCCAGGTAGGACTGATGACTAGGACAAAGCAAGAATGCCCACAACTCGGGCCAGGTGAAGAAGAGAGATCAAGTAAAAGAGGCCTGAAGTGGTTCGTTGAATGGTACGTCGAGATGAAGGCTACACTGGTTGTCTAAACTTTATAAGCTTTACGTTCATCAGGATAGCCAATGAAAATACATTTGTTTGTCCTATGATCCAGCTTCTTCCTAAGCTATTTAGGAATGTGAACAAAACATATACAACCAAAGATTTTTAAATGGCTGACACTAGGCTTGTCCCGTGCCAAACTCCATGAGGAGTCTTGTTGTTGACAGCTTGATGTAGCATGGATATGGCCGACTTGAGAAGAGTTCGATTCTTCCTTTCTGCAATCCCATTCTGTTGAGGTGAATAGGAAGTGGTGAACTGTCTTCTAATACCGTGTTCAGCCATGTAGTCGGACATCTTGTTAGAGATGTATTCGTCGCCACCATCAGTTCGGAGTGCCTTCACTTTTGTAGACGTTTGTGTCTCAGCCATGGCCTTGAATCACTTGAAGCATTCAAAGGCTTCAGATTTGTGCTTAATGAACATGACTGTAGACCATCTAGAATAATCATCTATGAAAGTGATAAAATAGATTGCATGTACGGAGTTGGCATTGGACCACAGAGATCGCTATGTACAAGATCTAATACATGCTTTGTTTTGATGGAATGTGATTTTTGAAAACTTGCTTCTAGAGTGCTTCTTATAGATGCATGATTGACAAAAGAAGGATTTCCTATCTAATAAAGACGGGAAATTCAAACCATTAACTAAATTATTACAACGCTTATCAGAAAGTGATCTTGTATTCACGTGTCCAAATCGACTATGCCACAGAACAGCACTGTCATTTACATTTTCATTAGAGATAGTAGCTAATGCAACTGAATTAGAGAGTACGTAAAGATTTCCGACTCTAGTGCATGTAGTCAGAGTAGTATCTTCCTCGAGTATTGTACACTACCCAGATGAGAAAGTAACAGTGTAGCCCTCATCAGTTATCTTAGATAACTGGGGAACGTGAAGGACTTTAGGAACACAAATGCACAGATCATTGTTGAAGTTGATCTTCACTGCTCCTTTGCCTTCCACTCGTATGGTGCTAGAATCTCCAATCTCTCTGGAACACTAATAGTAACAACTAGTTTGTTGCATGATTCAATTATTGTGCATCCATCTCACTTGGGTGGTGCTTTTGATGAGAAAACCCACAACCCACCTTGGGTGACTTATGAAGGTCGTTTGCTGCTTTGATTTACCTTTTCTATTTCCCAGCTACAGCAACTTTTTCAGCTCCACCATATTCCTGTGACCTCAATTTTCTAAATGGGTTGTTTTATTAGCAGATTGCCGTGAGGAATAGGAATAATATCTTGCCAAATCTTCTTGCAAGTTTGTTAGGTACCAGTAGTATGTGGGTACTGTGCACACTTTCCCAAAATATTGCTCTGAGCTCAAGCTTCAGCTGCTGAGCCTACAGTCTCTACTTATTGTCCTCTTGTACTTTTCTAGCCTTGGACCTTGTGCTCACTGCTCATGGCCTCATGCTCTCCAGGCCTTTGCTTGATCACCATCTTCCGGTTTCAAGTTTGCACCTTCTACTACATCCCAAAGATCTCTATCTATCAACCATCATTCTAAGTTTTAACTTCCAAATGTAGAAGTTAGAACCATTGGACTTGTCAATGACTCTAGCTTCACTGAGTGATGAAGATGAAGAGCTACCTATATGAGACATGATAACAGTATACAAATAGAACAAACTTAATCTCTCGGTTTATTTGAACTAGGCTTTGATACCAATCTGATGGGACAAGAGAGATAGAAGAACATGAATGGAGAAGAGAGGAGGAATATTGCGGAACAGCTCTCCCATTCTAATCAGTTGCTAAATGCAAAAACAGTCTAATAGACAGCTTATGTTAAATGTAATCATCGCTTTAAGTGTTCTAGTTGCCGAACAGGATTTTAAAAATTAATTCATACTATGAAACAAGTGTACAGTCCACTGAAGAGATTAGAGATGGTTTGTTTGTGGTACTCCTGAAATCAGATATAACGTGAAATAAATGAAAGAGCAGTGTGATAATGCGAGTTCCTCAGGCATCAAAGATAGCCATTGTCTGAGTAGAAATTTAGGAGTTGTAGACGTCCATGTTCTGATCAGAGTGAGTAAACAAGTGCGATCAAACATCAATAGAAGTGCATTCATGCATTCATCTACGTTGTACACAGATAAAAACAAGTTGCTGCTATATTACACTGAAGCACATTGACAAATAACAATTACAACCAAAATACGGTGTAATTGGGATGCTCAAATAATGTGTCTCATGGATGGAGCAACCACTAATCTGTGCTTGGACGATCTATTTCTAGTGTACTTGAGAGCTAAAGTAATGTAAACAATAAAACGCCCACAACTCGGGCCAGGTAGGACTGATGACTAGGACAAAGCAAGAATGCCCACAACTCGGGCCAGGTGAAGAAGAGAGATCAAGTAAAAGAGGCCTGAAGTGGTTCGTTGAATGGTACGTCGAGATGAAGGCTACACTGGTTGTCTAAACTTTATAAGCTTTACGTTCATCAGGATAGCCAATGAAAATACATTTGTTTGTCCTATGATCCAGCTTCTTCCTAAGCTATTTAGGAATGTGAACAAAACATATACAACCAAAGATTTTTAAATGGCTGACACTAGGCTTGTCCCGTGCCAAACTCCATGAGGAGTCTTGTTGTTGACAGCTTGATGTAGCATGGATATGGCCGACTTGAGAAGAGTTCGATTCTTCCTTTCTGCAATCCCATTCTGTTGAGGTGAATAGGAAGTGGTGAACTGTCTTCTAATACCGTGTTCAGCCATGTAGTCGGACATCTTGTTAGAGATGTATTCGTCGCCACCATCAGTTCGGAGTGCCTTCACTTTTGTAGACGTTTGTGTCTCAGCCATGGCCTTGAATCACTTGAAGCATTCAAAGGCTTCAGATTTGTGCTTAATGAACATGACTGTAGACCATCTAGAATAATCATCTATGAAAGTGATAAAATAGATTGCATGTACGGAGTTGGCATTGGACCACAGAGATCGCTATGTACAAGATCTAATACATGCTTTGTTTTGATGGAATGTGATTTTTGAAAACTTGCTTCTAGAGTGCTTCTTATAGATGCATGATTGACAAAAGAAGGATTTCCTATCTAATAAAGACGGGAAATTCAAACCATTAACTAAATTATTACAACGCTTATCAGAAAGTGATCTTGTATTCACGTGTCCAAATCGACTATGCCACAGAACAGCACTGTCATTTACATTTTCATTAGAGATAGTAGCTAATGCAACTGAATTAGAGAGTACGTAAAGATTTCCGACTCTAGTGCATGTAGTCAGAGTAGTATCTTCCTCGAGTATTGTACACTACCCAGATGAGAAAGTAACAGTGTAGCCCTCATCAGTTATCTTAGATAACTGGGGAACGTGAAGGACTTTAGGAACACAAATGCACAGATCATTGTTGAAGTTGATCTTCACTGCTCCTTTGCCTTCCACTCGTATGGTGCTAGAATCTCCAATCTCTCTGGAACACTAATAGTAACAACTAGTTTGTTGCATGATTCAATTATTGTGCATCCATCTCACTTGGGTGGTGCTTTTGATGAGAAAACCCACAACCCACCTTGGGTGACTTATGAAGGTCGTTTGCTGCTTTGATTTACCTTTTCTATTTCCCAGCTACAGCAACTTTTTCAGCTCCACCATATTCCTGTGACCTCAATTTTCTAAATGGGTTGTTTTATTAGCAGATTGCCGTGAGGAATAGGAATAATATCTTGCCAAATCTTCTTGCAAGTTTGTTAGGTACCAGTAGTATGTGGGTACTGTGCACACTTTCCCAAAATATTGCTCTGAGCTCAAGCTTCAGCTGCTGAGCCTACAGTCTCTACTTATTGTCCTCTTGTACTTTTCTAGCCTTGGACCTTGTGCTCACTGCTCATGGCCTCATGCTCTCCAGGCCTTTGCTTGATCACCATCTTCCGGTTTCAAGTTTGCACCTTCTACTACATCCCAAAGATCTCTATCTATCAACCATCATTCTAAGTTTTAACTTCCAAATGTAGAAGTTAGAACCATTGGACTTGTCAATGACTCTAGCTTCACTGAGTGATGAAGATGAAGAGCTACCTATATGAGACATGATAACAGTATACAAATAGAACAAACTTAATCTCTCGGTTTATTTGAACTAGGCTTTGATACCAATCTGATGGGACAAGAGAGATAGAAGAACATGAATGGAGAAGAGAGGAGGAATATTGCGGAACAGCTCTCCCATTCTAATCAGTTGCTAAATGCAAAAACAGTCTAATAGACAGCTTATGTTAAATGTAATCATCGCTTTAAGTGTTCTAGTTGCCGAACAGGATTTTAAAAATTAATTCATACTATGAAACAAGTGTACAGTCCACTGAAGAGATTAGAGATGGTTTGTTTGTGGTACTCCTGAAATCAGATATAACGTGAAATAAATGAAAGAGCAGTGTGATAATGCGAGTTCCTCAGGCATCAAAGATAGCCATTGTCTGAGTAGAAATTTAGGAGTTGTAGACGTCCATGTTCTGATCAGAGTGAGTAAACAAGTGCGATCAAACATCAATAGAAGTGCATTCATGCATTCATCTACGTTGTACACAGATAAAAACAAGTTGCTGCTATATTACACTGAAGCACATTGACAAATAACAATTACAACCAAAATACGGTGTAATTGGGATGCTCAAATAATGTGTCTCATGGATGGAGCAACCACTAATCTGTGCTTGGACGATCTATTTCTAGTGTACTTGAGAGCTAAAGTAATGTAAACAATAAAACGCCCACAACTCGGGCCAGGTAGGACTGATGACTAGGACAAAGCAAGAATGCCCACAACTCGGGCCAGGTGAAGAAGAGAGATCAAGTAAAAGAGGCCTGAAGTGGTTCGTTGAATGGTACGTCGAGATGAAGGCTACACTGGTTGTCTAAACTTTATAAGCTTTACGTTCATCAGGATAGCCAATGAAAATACATTTGTTTGTCCTATGATCCAGCTTCTTCCTAAGCTATTTAGGAATGTGAACAAAACATATACAACCAAAGATTTTTAAATGGCTGACACTAGGCTTGTCCCGTGCCAAACTCCATGAGGAGTCTTGTTGTTGACAGCTTGATGTAGCATGGATATGGCCGACTTGAGAAGAGTTCGATTCTTCCTTTCTGCAATCCCATTCTGTTGAGGTGAATAGGAAGTGGTGAACTGTCTTCTAATACCGTGTTCAGCCATGTAGTCGGACATCTTGTTAGAGATGTATTCGTCGCCACCATCAGTTCGGAGTGCCTTCACTTTTGTAGACGTTTGTGTCTCAGCCATGGCCTTGAATCACTTGAAGCATTCAAAGGCTTCAGATTTGTGCTTAATGAACATGACTGTAGACCATCTAGAATAATCATCTATGAAAGTGATAAAATAGATTGCATGTACGGAGTTGGCATTGGACCACAGAGATCGCTATGTACAAGATCTAATACATGCTTTGTTTTGATGGAATGTGATTTTTGAAAACTTGCTTCTAGAGTGCTTCTTATAGATGCATGATTGACAAAAGAAGGATTTCCTATCTAATAAAGACGGGAAATTCAAACCATTAACTAAATTATTACAACGCTTATCAGAAAGTGATCTTGTATTCACGTGTCCAAATCGACTATGCCACAGAACAGCACTGTCATTTACATTTTCATTAGAGATAGTAGCTAATGCAACTGAATTAGAGAGTACGTAAAGATTTCCGACTCTAGTGCATGTAGTCAGAGTAGTATCTTCCTCGAGTATTGTACACTACCCAGATGAGAAAGTAACAGTGTAGCCCTCATCAGTTATCTTAGATAACTGGGGAACGTGAAGGACTTTAGGAACACAAATGCACAGATCATTGTTGAAGTTGATCTTCACTGCTCCTTTGCCTTCCACTCGTATGGTGCTAGAATCTCCAATCTCTCTGGAACACTAATAGTAACAACTAGTTTGTTGCATGATTCAATTATTGTGCATCCATCTCACTTGGGTGGTGCTTTTGATGAGAAAACCCACAACCCACCTTGGGTGACTTATGAAGGTCGTTTGCTGCTTTGATTTACCTTTTCTATTTCCCAGCTACAGCAACTTTTTCAGCTCCACCATATTCCTGTGACCTCAATTTTCTAAATGGGTTGTTTTATTAGCAGATTGCCGTGAGGAATAGGAATAATATCTTGCCAAATCTTCTTGCAAGTTTGTTAGGTACCAGTAGTATGTGGGTACTGTGCACACTTTCCCAAAATATTGCTCTGAGCTCAAGCTTCAGCTGCTGAGCCTACAGTCTCTACTTATTGTCCTCTTGTACTTTTCTAGCCTTGGACCTTGTGCTCACTGCTCATGGCCTCATGCTCTCCAGGCCTTTGCTTGATCACCATCTTCCGGTTTCAAGTTTGCACCTTCTACTACATCCCAAAGATCTCTATCTATCAACCATCATTCTAAGTTTTAACTTCCAAATGTAGAAGTTAGAACCATTGGACTTGTCAATGACTCTAGCTTCACTGAGTGATGAAGATGAAGAGCTACCTATATGAGACATGATAACAGTATACAAATAGAACAAACTTAATCTCTCGGTTTATTTGAACTAGGCTTTGATACCAATCTGATGGGACAAGAGAGATAGAAGAACATGAATGGAGAAGAGAGGAGGAATATTGCGGAACAGCTCTCCCATTCTAATCAGTTGCTAAATGCAAAAACAGTCTAATAGACAGCTTATGTTAAATGTAATCATCGCTTTAAGTGTTCTAGTTGCCGAACAGGATTTTAAAAATTAATTCATACTATGAAACAAGTGTACAGTCCACTGAAGAGATTAGAGATGGTTTGTTTGTGGTACTCCTGAAATCAGATATAACGTGAAATAAATGAAAGAGCAGTGTGATAATGCGAGTTCCTCAGGCATCAAAGATAGCCATTGTCTGAGTAGAAATTTAGGAGTTGTAGACGTCCATGTTCTGATCAGAGTGAGTAAACAAGTGCGATCAAACATCAATAGAAGTGCATTCATGCATTCATCTACGTTGTACACAGATAAAAACAAGTTGCTGCTATATTACACTGAAGCACATTGACAAATAACAATTACAACCAAAATACGGTGTAATTGGGATGCTCAAATAATGTGTCTCATGGATGGAGCAACCACTAATCTGTGCTTGGACGATCTATTTCTAGTGTACTTGAGAGCTAAAGTAATGTAAACAATAAAACGCCCACAACTCGGGCCAGGTAGGACTGATGACTAGGACAAAGCAAGAATGCCCACAACTCGGGCCAGGTGAAGAAGAGAGATCAAGTAAAAGAGGCCTGAAGTGGTTCGTTGAATGGTACGTCGAGATGAAGGCTACACTGGTTGTCTAAACTTTATAAGCTTTACGTTCATCAGGATAGCCAATGAAAATACATTTGTTTGTCCTATGATCCAGCTTCTTCCTAAGCTATTTAGGAATGTGAACAAAACATATACAACCAAAGATTTTTAAATGGCTGACACTAGGCTTGTCCCGTGCCAAACTCCATGAGGAGTCTTGTTGTTGACAGCTTGATGTAGCATGGATATGGCCGACTTGAGAAGAGTTCGATTCTTCCTTTCTGCAATCCCATTCTGTTGAGGTGAATAGGAAGTGGTGAACTGTCTTCTAATACCGTGTTCAGCCATGTAGTCGGACATCTTGTTAGAGATGTATTCGTCGCCACCATCAGTTCGGAGTGCCTTCACTTTTGTAGACGTTTGTGTCTCAGCCATGGCCTTGAATCACTTGAAGCATTCAAAGGCTTCAGATTTGTGCTTAATGAACATGACTGTAGACCATCTAGAATAATCATCTATGAAAGTGATAAAATAGATTGCATGTACGGAGTTGGCATTGGACCACAGAGATCGCTATGTACAAGATCTAATACATGCTTTGTTTTGATGGAATGTGATTTTTGAAAACTTGCTTCTAGAGTGCTTCTTATAGATGCATGATTGACAAAAGAAGGATTTCCTATCTAATAAAGACGGGAAATTCAAACCATTAACTAAATTATTACAACGCTTATCAGAAAGTGATCTTGTATTCACGTGTCCAAATCGACTATGCCACAGAACAGCACTGTCATTTACATTTTCATTAGAGATAGTAGCTAATGCAACTGAATTAGAGAGTACGTAAAGATTTCCGACTCTAGTGCATGTAGTCAGAGTAGTATCTTCCTCGAGTATTGTACACTACCCAGATGAGAAAGTAACAGTGTAGCCCTCATCAGTTATCTTAGATAACTGGGGAACGTGAAGGACTTTAGGAACACAAATGCACAGATCATTGTTGAAGTTGATCTTCACTGCTCCTTTGCCTTCCACTCGTATGGTGCTAGAATCTCCAATCTCTCTGGAACACTAATAGTAACAACTAGTTTGTTGCATGATTCAATTATTGTGCATCCATCTCACTTGGGTGGTGCTTTTGATGAGAAAACCCACAACCCACCTTGGGTGACTTATGAAGGTCGTTTGCTGCTTTGATTTACCTTTTCTATTTCCCAGCTACAGCAACTTTTTCAGCTCCACCATATTCCTGTGACCTCAATTTTCTAAATGGGTTGTTTTATTAGCAGATTGCCGTGAGGAATAGGAATAATATCTTGCCAAATCTTCTTGCAAGTTTGTTAGGTACCAGTAGTATGTGGGTACTGTGCACACTTTCCCAAAATATTGCTCTGAGCTCAAGCTTCAGCTGCTGAGCCTACAGTCTCTACTTATTGTCCTCTTGTACTTTTCTAGCCTTGGACCTTGTGCTCACTGCTCATGGCCTCATGCTCTCCAGGCCTTTGCTTGATCACCATCTTCCGGTTTCAAGTTTGCACCTTCTACTACATCCCAAAGATCTCTATCTATCAACCATCATTCTAAGTTTTAACTTCCAAATGTAGAAGTTAGAACCATTGGACTTGTCAATGACTCTAGCTTCACTGAGTGATGAAGATGAAGAGCTACCTATATGAGACATGATAACAGTATACAAATAGAACAAACTTAATCTCTCGGTTTATTTGAACTAGGCTTTGATACCAATCTGATGGGACAAGAGAGATAGAAGAACATGAATGGAGAAGAGAGGAGGAATATTGCGGAACAGCTCTCCCATTCTAATCAGTTGCTAAATGCAAAAACAGTCTAATAGACAGCTTATGTTAAATGTAATCATCGCTTTAAGTGTTCTAGTTGCCGAACAGGATTTTAAAAATTAATTCATACTATGAAACAAGTGTACAGTCCACTGAAGAGATTAGAGATGGTTTGTTTGTGGTACTCCTGAAATCAGATATAACGTGAAATAAATGAAAGAGCAGTGTGATAATGCGAGTTCCTCAGGCATCAAAGATAGCCATTGTCTGAGTAGAAATTTAGGAGTTGTAGACGTCCATGTTCTGATCAGAGTGAGTAAACAAGTGCGATCAAACATCAATAGAAGTGCATTCATGCATTCATCTACGTTGTACACAGATAAAAACAAGTTGCTGCTATATTACACTGAAGCACATTGACAAATAACAATTACAACCAAAATACGGTGTAATTGGGATGCTCAAATAATGTGTCTCATGGATGGAGCAACCACTAATCTGTGCTTGGACGATCTATTTCTAGTGTACTTGAGAGCTAAAGTAATGTAAACAATAAAACGCCCACAACTCGGGCCAGGTAGGACTGATGACTAGGACAAAGCAAGAATGCCCACAACTCGGGCCAGGTGAAGAAGAGAGATCAAGTAAAAGAGGCCTGAAGTGGTTCGTTGAATGGTACGTCGAGATGAAGGCTACACTGGTTGTCTAAACTTTATAAGCTTTACGTTCATCAGGATAGCCAATGAAAATACATTTGTTTGTCCTATGATCCAGCTTCTTCCTAAGCTATTTAGGAATGTGAACAAAACATATACAACCAAAGATTTTTAAATGGCTGACACTAGGCTTGTCCCGTGCCAAACTCCATGAGGAGTCTTGTTGTTGACAGCTTGATGTAGCATGGATATGGCCGACTTGAGAAGAGTTCGATTCTTCCTTTCTGCAATCCCATTCTGTTGAGGTGAATAGGAAGTGGTGAACTGTCTTCTAATACCGTGTTCAGCCATGTAGTCGGACATCTTGTTAGAGATGTATTCGTCGCCACCATCAGTTCGGAGTGCCTTCACTTTTGTAGACGTTTGTGTCTCAGCCATGGCCTTGAATCACTTGAAGCATTCAAAGGCTTCAGATTTGTGCTTAATGAACATGACTGTAGACCATCTAGAATAATCATCTATGAAAGTGATAAAATAGATTGCATGTACGGAGTTGGCATTGGACCACAGAGATCGCTATGTACAAGATCTAATACATGCTTTGTTTTGATGGAATGTGATTTTTGAAAACTTGCTTCTAGAGTGCTTCTTATAGATGCATGATTGACAAAAGAAGGATTTCCTATCTAATAAAGACGGGAAATTCAAACCATTAACTAAATTATTACAACGCTTATCAGAAAGTGATCTTGTATTCACGTGTCCAAATCGACTATGCCACAGAACAGCACTGTCATTTACATTTTCATTAGAGATAGTAGCTAATGCAACTGAATTAGAGAGTACGTAAAGATTTCCGACTCTAGTGCATGTAGTCAGAGTAGTATCTTCCTCGAGTATTGTACACTACCCAGATGAGAAAGTAACAGTGTAGCCCTCATCAGTTATCTTAGATAACTGGGGAACGTGAAGGACTTTAGGAACACAAATGCACAGATCATTGTTGAAGTTGATCTTCACTGCTCCTTTGCCTTCCACTCGTATGGTGCTAGAATCTCCAATCTCTCTGGAACACTAATAGTAACAACTAGTTTGTTGCATGATTCAATTATTGTGCATCCATCTCACTTGGGTGGTGCTTTTGATGAGAAAACCCACAACCCACCTTGGGTGACTTATGAAGGTCGTTTGCTGCTTTGATTTACCTTTTCTATTTCCCAGCTACAGCAACTTTTTCAGCTCCACCATATTCCTGTGACCTCAATTTTCTAAATGGGTTGTTTTATTAGCAGATTGCCGTGAGGAATAGGAATAATATCTTGCCAAATCTTCTTGCAAGTTTGTTAGGTACCAGTAGTATGTGGGTACTGTGCACACTTTCCCAAAATATTGCTCTGAGCTCAAGCTTCAGCTGCTGAGCCTACAGTCTCTACTTATTGTCCTCTTGTACTTTTCTAGCCTTGGACCTTGTGCTCACTGCTCATGGCCTCATGCTCTCCAGGCCTTTGCTTGATCACCATCTTCCGGTTTCAAGTTTGCACCTTCTACTACATCCCAAAGATCTCTATCTATCAACCATCATTCTAAGTTTTAACTTCCAAATGTAGAAGTTAGAACCATTGGACTTGTCAATGACTCTAGCTTCACTGAGTGATGAAGATGAAGAGCTACCTATATGAGACATGATAACAGTATACAAATAGAACAAACTTAATCTCTCGGTTTATTTGAACTAGGCTTTGATACCAATCTGATGGGACAAGAGAGATAGAAGAACATGAATGGAGAAGAGAGGAGGAATATTGCGGAACAGCTCTCCCATTCTAATCAGTTGCTAAATGCAAAAACAGTCTAATAGACAGCTTATGTTAAATGTAATCATCGCTTTAAGTGTTCTAGTTGCCGAACAGGATTTTAAAAATTAATTCATACTATGAAACAAGTGTACAGTCCACTGAAGAGATTAGAGATGGTTTGTTTGTGGTACTCCTGAAATCAGATATAACGTGAAATAAATGAAAGAGCAGTGTGATAATGCGAGTTCCTCAGGCATCAAAGATAGCCATTGTCTGAGTAGAAATTTAGGAGTTGTAGACGTCCATGTTCTGATCAGAGTGAGTAAACAAGTGCGATCAAACATCAATAGAAGTGCATTCATGCATTCATCTACGTTGTACACAGATAAAAACAAGTTGCTGCTATATTACACTGAAGCACATTGACAAATAACAATTACAACCAAAATACGGTGTAATTGGGATGCTCAAATAATGTGTCTCATGGATGGAGCAACCACTAATCTGTGCTTGGACGATCTATTTCTAGTGTACTTGAGAGCTAAAGTAATGTAAACAATAAAACGCCCACAACTCGGGCCAGGTAGGACTGATGACTAGGACAAAGCAAGAATGCCCACAACTCGGGCCAGGTGAAGAAGAGAGATCAAGTAAAAGAGGCCTGAAGTGGTTCGTTGAATGGTACGTCGAGATGAAGGCTACACTGGTTGTCTAAACTTTATAAGCTTTACGTTCATCAGGATAGCCAATGAAAATACATTTGTTTGTCCTATGATCCAGCTTCTTCCTAAGCTATTTAGGAATGTGAACAAAACATATACAACCAAAGATTTTTAAATGGCTGACACTAGGCTTGTCCCGTGCCAAACTCCATGAGGAGTCTTGTTGTTGACAGCTTGATGTAGCATGGATATGGCCGACTTGAGAAGAGTTCGATTCTTCCTTTCTGCAATCCCATTCTGTTGAGGTGAATAGGAAGTGGTGAACTGTCTTCTAATACCGTGTTCAGCCATGTAGTCGGACATCTTGTTAGAGATGTATTCGTCGCCACCATCAGTTCGGAGTGCCTTCACTTTTGTAGACGTTTGTGTCTCAGCCATGGCCTTGAATCACTTGAAGCATTCAAAGGCTTCAGATTTGTGCTTAATGAACATGACTGTAGACCATCTAGAATAATCATCTATGAAAGTGATAAAATAGATTGCATGTACGGAGTTGGCATTGGACCACAGAGATCGCTATGTACAAGATCTAATACATGCTTTGTTTTGATGGAATGTGATTTTTGAAAACTTGCTTCTAGAGTGCTTCTTATAGATGCATGATTGACAAAAGAAGGATTTCCTATCTAATAAAGACGGGAAATTCAAACCATTAACTAAATTATTACAACGCTTATCAGAAAGTGATCTTGTATTCACGTGTCCAAATCGACTATGCCACAGAACAGCACTGTCATTTACATTTTCATTAGAGATAGTAGCTAATGCAACTGAATTAGAGAGTACGTAAAGATTTCCGACTCTAGTGCATGTAGTCAGAGTAGTATCTTCCTCGAGTATTGTACACTACCCAGATGAGAAAGTAACAGTGTAGCCCTCATCAGTTATCTTAGATAACTGGGGAACGTGAAGGACTTTAGGAACACAAATGCACAGATCATTGTTGAAGTTGATCTTCACTGCTCCTTTGCCTTCCACTCGTATGGTGCTAGAATCTCCAATCTCTCTGGAACACTAATAGTAACAACTAGTTTGTTGCATGATTCAATTATTGTGCATCCATCTCACTTGGGTGGTGCTTTTGATGAGAAAACCCACAACCCACCTTGGGTGACTTATGAAGGTCGTTTGCTGCTTTGATTTACCTTTTCTATTTCCCAGCTACAGCAACTTTTTCAGCTCCACCATATTCCTGTGACCTCAATTTTCTAAATGGGTTGTTTTATTAGCAGATTGCCGTGAGGAATAGGAATAATATCTTGCCAAATCTTCTTGCAAGTTTGTTAGGTACCAGTAGTATGTGGGTACTGTGCACACTTTCCCAAAATATTGCTCTGAGCTCAAGCTTCAGCTGCTGAGCCTACAGTCTCTACTTATTGTCCTCTTGTACTTTTCTAGCCTTGGACCTTGTGCTCACTGCTCATGGCCTCATGCTCTCCAGGCCTTTGCTTGATCACCATCTTCCGGTTTCAAGTTTGCACCTTCTACTACATCCCAAAGATCTCTATCTATCAACCATCATTCTAAGTTTTAACTTCCAAATGTAGAAGTTAGAACCATTGGACTTGTCAATGACTCTAGCTTCACTGAGTGATGAAGATGAAGAGCTACCTATATGAGACATGATAACAGTATACAAATAGAACAAACTTAATCTCTCGGTTTATTTGAACTAGGCTTTGATACCAATCTGATGGGACAAGAGAGATAGAAGAACATGAATGGAGAAGAGAGGAGGAATATTGCGGAACAGCTCTCCCATTCTAATCAGTTGCTAAATGCAAAAACAGTCTAATAGACAGCTTATGTTAAATGTAATCATCGCTTTAAGTGTTCTAGTTGCCGAACAGGATTTTAAAAATTAATTCATACTATGAAACAAGTGTACAGTCCACTGAAGAGATTAGAGATGGTTTGTTTGTGGTACTCCTGAAATCAGATATAACGTGAAATAAATGAAAGAGCAGTGTGATAATGCGAGTTCCTCAGGCATCAAAGATAGCCATTGTCTGAGTAGAAATTTAGGAGTTGTAGACGTCCATGTTCTGATCAGAGTGAGTAAACAAGTGCGATCAAACATCAATAGAAGTGCATTCATGCATTCATCTACGTTGTACACAGATAAAAACAAGTTGCTGCTATATTACACTGAAGCACATTGACAAATAACAATTACAACCAAAATACGGTGTAATTGGGATGCTCAAATAATGTGTCTCATGGATGGAGCAACCACTAATCTGTGCTTGGACGATCTATTTCTAGTGTACTTGAGAGCTAAAGTAATGTAAACAATAAAACGCCCACAACTCGGGCCAGGTAGGACTGATGACTAGGACAAAGCAAGAATGCCCACAACTCGGGCCAGGTGAAGAAGAGAGATCAAGTAAAAGAGGCCTGAAGTGGTTCGTTGAATGGTACGTCGAGATGAAGGCTACACTGGTTGTCTAAACTTTATAAGCTTTACGTTCATCAGGATAGCCAATGAAAATACATTTGTTTGTCCTATGATCCAGCTTCTTCCTAAGCTATTTAGGAATGTGAACAAAACATATACAACCAAAGATTTTTAAATGGCTGACACTAGGCTTGTCCCGTGCCAAACTCCATGAGGAGTCTTGTTGTTGACAGCTTGATGTAGCATGGATATGGCCGACTTGAGAAGAGTTCGATTCTTCCTTTCTGCAATCCCATTCTGTTGAGGTGAATAGGAAGTGGTGAACTGTCTTCTAATACCGTGTTCAGCCATGTAGTCGGACATCTTGTTAGAGATGTATTCGTCGCCACCATCAGTTCGGAGTGCCTTCACTTTTGTAGACGTTTGTGTCTCAGCCATGGCCTTGAATCACTTGAAGCATTCAAAGGCTTCAGATTTGTGCTTAATGAACATGACTGTAGACCATCTAGAATAATCATCTATGAAAGTGATAAAATAGATTGCATGTACGGAGTTGGCATTGGACCACAGAGATCGCTATGTACAAGATCTAATACATGCTTTGTTTTGATGGAATGTGATTTTTGAAAACTTGCTTCTAGAGTGCTTCTTATAGATGCATGATTGACAAAAGAAGGATTTCCTATCTAATAAAGACGGGAAATTCAAACCATTAACTAAATTATTACAACGCTTATCAGAAAGTGATCTTGTATTCACGTGTCCAAATCGACTATGCCACAGAACAGCACTGTCATTTACATTTTCATTAGAGATAGTAGCTAATGCAACTGAATTAGAGAGTACGTAAAGATTTCCGACTCTAGTGCATGTAGTCAGAGTAGTATCTTCCTCGAGTATTGTACACTACCCAGATGAGAAAGTAACAGTGTAGCCCTCATCAGTTATCTTAGATAACTGGGGAACGTGAAGGACTTTAGGAACACAAATGCACAGATCATTGTTGAAGTTGATCTTCACTGCTCCTTTGCCTTCCACTCGTATGGTGCTAGAATCTCCAATCTCTCTGGAACACTAATAGTAACAACTAGTTTGTTGCATGATTCAATTATTGTGCATCCATCTCACTTGGGTGGTGCTTTTGATGAGAAAACCCACAACCCACCTTGGGTGACTTATGAAGGTCGTTTGCTGCTTTGATTTACCTTTTCTATTTCCCAGCTACAGCAACTTTTTCAGCTCCACCATATTCCTGTGACCTCAATTTTCTAAATGGGTTGTTTTATTAGCAGATTGCCGTGAGGAATAGGAATAATATCTTGCCAAATCTTCTTGCAAGTTTGTTAGGTACCAGTAGTATGTGGGTACTGTGCACACTTTCCCAAAATATTGCTCTGAGCTCAAGCTTCAGCTGCTGAGCCTACAGTCTCTACTTATTGTCCTCTTGTACTTTTCTAGCCTTGGACCTTGTGCTCACTGCTCATGGCCTCATGCTCTCCAGGCCTTTGCTTGATCACCATCTTCCGGTTTCAAGTTTGCACCTTCTACTACATCCCAAAGATCTCTATCTATCAACCATCATTCTAAGTTTTAACTTCCAAATGTAGAAGTTAGAACCATTGGACTTGTCAATGACTCTAGCTTCACTGAGTGATGAAGATGAAGAGCTACCTATATGAGACATGATAACAGTATACAAATAGAACAAACTTAATCTCTCGGTTTATTTGAACTAGGCTTTGATACCAATCTGATGGGACAAGAGAGATAGAAGAACATGAATGGAGAAGAGAGGAGGAATATTGCGGAACAGCTCTCCCATTCTAATCAGTTGCTAAATGCAAAAACAGTCTAATAGACAGCTTATGTTAAATGTAATCATCGCTTTAAGTGTTCTAGTTGCCGAACAGGATTTTAAAAATTAATTCATACTATGAAACAAGTGTACAGTCCACTGAAGAGATTAGAGATGGTTTGTTTGTGGTACTCCTGAAATCAGATATAACGTGAAATAAATGAAAGAGCAGTGTGATAATGCGAGTTCCTCAGGCATCAAAGATAGCCATTGTCTGAGTAGAAATTTAGGAGTTGTAGACGTCCATGTTCTGATCAGAGTGAGTAAACAAGTGCGATCAAACATCAATAGAAGTGCATTCATGCATTCATCTACGTTGTACACAGATAAAAACAAGTTGCTGCTATATTACACTGAAGCACATTGACAAATAACAATTACAACCAAAATACGGTGTAATTGGGATGCTCAAATAATGTGTCTCATGGATGGAGCAACCACTAATCTGTGCTTGGACGATCTATTTCTAGTGTACTTGAGAGCTAAAGTAATGTAAACAATAAAACGCCCACAACTCGGGCCAGGTAGGACTGATGACTAGGACAAAGCAAGAATGCCCACAACTCGGGCCAGGTGAAGAAGAGAGATCAAGTAAAAGAGGCCTGAAGTGGTTCGTTGAATGGTACGTCGAGATGAAGGCTACACTGGTTGTCTAAACTTTATAAGCTTTACGTTCATCAGGATAGCCAATGAAAATACATTTGTTTGTCCTATGATCCAGCTTCTTCCTAAGCTATTTAGGAATGTGAACAAAACATATACAACCAAAGATTTTTAAATGGCTGACACTAGGCTTGTCCCGTGCCAAACTCCATGAGGAGTCTTGTTGTTGACAGCTTGATGTAGCATGGATATGGCCGACTTGAGAAGAGTTCGATTCTTCCTTTCTGCAATCCCATTCTGTTGAGGTGAATAGGAAGTGGTGAACTGTCTTCTAATACCGTGTTCAGCCATGTAGTCGGACATCTTGTTAGAGATGTATTCGTCGCCACCATCAGTTCGGAGTGCCTTCACTTTTGTAGACGTTTGTGTCTCAGCCATGGCCTTGAATCACTTGAAGCATTCAAAGGCTTCAGATTTGTGCTTAATGAACATGACTGTAGACCATCTAGAATAATCATCTATGAAAGTGATAAAATAGATTGCATGTACGGAGTTGGCATTGGACCACAGAGATCGCTATGTACAAGATCTAATACATGCTTTGTTTTGATGGAATGTGATTTTTGAAAACTTGCTTCTAGAGTGCTTCTTATAGATGCATGATTGACAAAAGAAGGATTTCCTATCTAATAAAGACGGGAAATTCAAACCATTAACTAAATTATTACAACGCTTATCAGAAAGTGATCTTGTATTCACGTGTCCAAATCGACTATGCCACAGAACAGCACTGTCATTTACATTTTCATTAGAGATAGTAGCTAATGCAACTGAATTAGAGAGTACGTAAAGATTTCCGACTCTAGTGCATGTAGTCAGAGTAGTATCTTCCTCGAGTATTGTACACTACCCAGATGAGAAAGTAACAGTGTAGCCCTCATCAGTTATCTTAGATAACTGGGGAACGTGAAGGACTTTAGGAACACAAATGCACAGATCATTGTTGAAGTTGATCTTCACTGCTCCTTTGCCTTCCACTCGTATGGTGCTAGAATCTCCAATCTCTCTGGAACACTAATAGTAACAACTAGTTTGTTGCATGATTCAATTATTGTGCATCCATCTCACTTGGGTGGTGCTTTTGATGAGAAAACCCACAACCCACCTTGGGTGACTTATGAAGGTCGTTTGCTGCTTTGATTTACCTTTTCTATTTCCCAGCTACAGCAACTTTTTCAGCTCCACCATATTCCTGTGACCTCAATTTTCTAAATGGGTTGTTTTATTAGCAGATTGCCGTGAGGAATAGGAATAATATCTTGCCAAATCTTCTTGCAAGTTTGTTAGGTACCAGTAGTATGTGGGTACTGTGCACACTTTCCCAAAATATTGCTCTGAGCTCAAGCTTCAGCTGCTGAGCCTACAGTCTCTACTTATTGTCCTCTTGTACTTTTCTAGCCTTGGACCTTGTGCTCACTGCTCATGGCCTCATGCTCTCCAGGCCTTTGCTTGATCACCATCTTCCGGTTTCAAGTTTGCACCTTCTACTACATCCCAAAGATCTCTATCTATCAACCATCATTCTAAGTTTTAACTTCCAAATGTAGAAGTTAGAACCATTGGACTTGTCAATGACTCTAGCTTCACTGAGTGATGAAGATGAAGAGCTACCTATATGAGACATGATAACAGTATACAAATAGAACAAACTTAATCTCTCGGTTTATTTGAACTAGGCTTTGATACCAATCTGATGGGACAAGAGAGATAGAAGAACATGAATGGAGAAGAGAGGAGGAATATTGCGGAACAGCTCTCCCATTCTAATCAGTTGCTAAATGCAAAAACAGTCTAATAGACAGCTTATGTTAAATGTAATCATCGCTTTAAGTGTTCTAGTTGCCGAACAGGATTTTAAAAATTAATTCATACTATGAAACAAGTGTACAGTCCACTGAAGAGATTAGAGATGGTTTGTTTGTGGTACTCCTGAAATCAGATATAACGTGAAATAAATGAAAGAGCAGTGTGATAATGCGAGTTCCTCAGGCATCAAAGATAGCCATTGTCTGAGTAGAAATTTAGGAGTTGTAGACGTCCATGTTCTGATCAGAGTGAGTAAACAAGTGCGATCAAACATCAATAGAAGTGCATTCATGCATTCATCTACGTTGTACACAGATAAAAACAAGTTGCTGCTATATTACACTGAAGCACATTGACAAATAACAATTACAACCAAAATACGGTGTAATTGGGATGCTCAAATAATGTGTCTCATGGATGGAGCAACCACTAATCTGTGCTTGGACGATCTATTTCTAGTGTACTTGAGAGCTAAAGTAATGTAAACAATAAAACGCCCACAACTCGGGCCAGGTAGGACTGATGACTAGGACAAAGCAAGAATGCCCACAACTCGGGCCAGGTGAAGAAGAGAGATCAAGTAAAAGAGGCCTGAAGTGGTTCGTTGAATGGTACGTCGAGATGAAGGCTACACTGGTTGTCTAAACTTTATAAGCTTTACGTTCATCAGGATAGCCAATGAAAATACATTTGTTTGTCCTATGATCCAGCTTCTTCCTAAGCTATTTAGGAATGTGAACAAAACATATACAACCAAAGATTTTTAAATGGCTGACACTAGGCTTGTCCCGTGCCAAACTCCATGAGGAGTCTTGTTGTTGACAGCTTGATGTAGCATGGATATGGCCGACTTGAGAAGAGTTCGATTCTTCCTTTCTGCAATCCCATTCTGTTGAGGTGAATAGGAAGTGGTGAACTGTCTTCTAATACCGTGTTCAGCCATGTAGTCGGACATCTTGTTAGAGATGTATTCGTCGCCACCATCAGTTCGGAGTGCCTTCACTTTTGTAGACGTTTGTGTCTCAGCCATGGCCTTGAATCACTTGAAGCATTCAAAGGCTTCAGATTTGTGCTTAATGAACATGACTGTAGACCATCTAGAATAATCATCTATGAAAGTGATAAAATAGATTGCATGTACGGAGTTGGCATTGGACCACAGAGATCGCTATGTACAAGATCTAATACATGCTTTGTTTTGATGGAATGTGATTTTTGAAAACTTGCTTCTAGAGTGCTTCTTATAGATGCATGATTGACAAAAGAAGGATTTCCTATCTAATAAAGACGGGAAATTCAAACCATTAACTAAATTATTACAACGCTTATCAGAAAGTGATCTTGTATTCACGTGTCCAAATCGACTATGCCACAGAACAGCACTGTCATTTACATTTTCATTAGAGATAGTAGCTAATGCAACTGAATTAGAGAGTACGTAAAGATTTCCGACTCTAGTGCATGTAGTCAGAGTAGTATCTTCCTCGAGTATTGTACACTACCCAGATGAGAAAGTAACAGTGTAGCCCTCATCAGTTATCTTAGATAACTGGGGAACGTGAAGGACTTTAGGAACACAAATGCACAGATCATTGTTGAAGTTGATCTTCACTGCTCCTTTGCCTTCCACTCGTATGGTGCTAGAATCTCCAATCTCTCTGGAACACTAATAGTAACAACTAGTTTGTTGCATGATTCAATTATTGTGCATCCATCTCACTTGGGTGGTGCTTTTGATGAGAAAACCCACAACCCACCTTGGGTGACTTATGAAGGTCGTTTGCTGCTTTGATTTACCTTTTCTATTTCCCAGCTACAGCAACTTTTTCAGCTCCACCATATTCCTGTGACCTCAATTTTCTAAATGGGTTGTTTTATTAGCAGATTGCCGTGAGGAATAGGAATAATATCTTGCCAAATCTTCTTGCAAGTTTGTTAGGTACCAGTAGTATGTGGGTACTGTGCACACTTTCCCAAAATATTGCTCTGAGCTCAAGCTTCAGCTGCTGAGCCTACAGTCTCTACTTATTGTCCTCTTGTACTTTTCTAGCCTTGGACCTTGTGCTCACTGCTCATGGCCTCATGCTCTCCAGGCCTTTGCTTGATCACCATCTTCCGGTTTCAAGTTTGCACCTTCTACTACATCCCAAAGATCTCTATCTATCAACCATCATTCTAAGTTTTAACTTCCAAATGTAGAAGTTAGAACCATTGGACTTGTCAATGACTCTAGCTTCACTGAGTGATGAAGATGAAGAGCTACCTATATGAGACATGATAACAGTATACAAATAGAACAAACTTAATCTCTCGGTTTATTTGAACTAGGCTTTGATACCAATCTGATGGGACAAGAGAGATAGAAGAACATGAATGGAGAAGAGAGGAGGAATATTGCGGAACAGCTCTCCCATTCTAATCAGTTGCTAAATGCAAAAACAGTCTAATAGACAGCTTATGTTAAATGTAATCATCGCTTTAAGTGTTCTAGTTGCCGAACAGGATTTTAAAAATTAATTCATACTATGAAACAAGTGTACAGTCCACTGAAGAGATTAGAGATGGTTTGTTTGTGGTACTCCTGAAATCAGATATAACGTGAAATAAATGAAAGAGCAGTGTGATAATGCGAGTTCCTCAGGCATCAAAGATAGCCATTGTCTGAGTAGAAATTTAGGAGTTGTAGACGTCCATGTTCTGATCAGAGTGAGTAAACAAGTGCGATCAAACATCAATAGAAGTGCATTCATGCATTCATCTACGTTGTACACAGATAAAAACAAGTTGCTGCTATATTACACTGAAGCACATTGACAAATAACAATTACAACCAAAATACGGTGTAATTGGGATGCTCAAATAATGTGTCTCATGGATGGAGCAACCACTAATCTGTGCTTGGACGATCTATTTCTAGTGTACTTGAGAGCTAAAGTAATGTAAACAATAAAACGCCCACAACTCGGGCCAGGTAGGACTGATGACTAGGACAAAGCAAGAATGCCCACAACTCGGGCCAGGTGAAGAAGAGAGATCAAGTAAAAGAGGCCTGAAGTGGTTCGTTGAATGGTACGTCGAGATGAAGGCTACACTGGTTGTCTAAACTTTATAAGCTTTACGTTCATCAGGATAGCCAATGAAAATACATTTGTTTGTCCTATGATCCAGCTTCTTCCTAAGCTATTTAGGAATGTGAACAAAACATATACAACCAAAGATTTTTAAATGGCTGACACTAGGCTTGTCCCGTGCCAAACTCCATGAGGAGTCTTGTTGTTGACAGCTTGATGTAGCATGGATATGGCCGACTTGAGAAGAGTTCGATTCTTCCTTTCTGCAATCCCATTCTGTTGAGGTGAATAGGAAGTGGTGAACTGTCTTCTAATACCGTGTTCAGCCATGTAGTCGGACATCTTGTTAGAGATGTATTCGTCGCCACCATCAGTTCGGAGTGCCTTCACTTTTGTAGACGTTTGTGTCTCAGCCATGGCCTTGAATCACTTGAAGCATTCAAAGGCTTCAGATTTGTGCTTAATGAACATGACTGTAGACCATCTAGAATAATCATCTATGAAAGTGATAAAATAGATTGCATGTACGGAGTTGGCATTGGACCACAGAGATCGCTATGTACAAGATCTAATACATGCTTTGTTTTGATGGAATGTGATTTTTGAAAACTTGCTTCTAGAGTGCTTCTTATAGATGCATGATTGACAAAAGAAGGATTTCCTATCTAATAAAGACGGGAAATTCAAACCATTAACTAAATTATTACAACGCTTATCAGAAAGTGATCTTGTATTCACGTGTCCAAATCGACTATGCCACAGAACAGCACTGTCATTTACATTTTCATTAGAGATAGTAGCTAATGCAACTGAATTAGAGAGTACGTAAAGATTTCCGACTCTAGTGCATGTAGTCAGAGTAGTATCTTCCTCGAGTATTGTACACTACCCAGATGAGAAAGTAACAGTGTAGCCCTCATCAGTTATCTTAGATAACTGGGGAACGTGAAGGACTTTAGGAACACAAATGCACAGATCATTGTTGAAGTTGATCTTCACTGCTCCTTTGCCTTCCACTCGTATGGTGCTAGAATCTCCAATCTCTCTGGAACACTAATAGTAACAACTAGTTTGTTGCATGATTCAATTATTGTGCATCCATCTCACTTGGGTGGTGCTTTTGATGAGAAAACCCACAACCCACCTTGGGTGACTTATGAAGGTCGTTTGCTGCTTTGATTTACCTTTTCTATTTCCCAGCTACAGCAACTTTTTCAGCTCCACCATATTCCTGTGACCTCAATTTTCTAAATGGGTTGTTTTATTAGCAGATTGCCGTGAGGAATAGGAATAATATCTTGCCAAATCTTCTTGCAAGTTTGTTAGGTACCAGTAGTATGTGGGTACTGTGCACACTTTCCCAAAATATTGCTCTGAGCTCAAGCTTCAGCTGCTGAGCCTACAGTCTCTACTTATTGTCCTCTTGTACTTTTCTAGCCTTGGACCTTGTGCTCACTGCTCATGGCCTCATGCTCTCCAGGCCTTTGCTTGATCACCATCTTCCGGTTTCAAGTTTGCACCTTCTACTACATCCCAAAGATCTCTATCTATCAACCATCATTCTAAGTTTTAACTTCCAAATGTAGAAGTTAGAACCATTGGACTTGTCAATGACTCTAGCTTCACTGAGTGATGAAGATGAAGAGCTACCTATATGAGACATGATAACAGTATACAAATAGAACAAACTTAATCTCTCGGTTTATTTGAACTAGGCTTTGATACCAATCTGATGGGACAAGAGAGATAGAAGAACATGAATGGAGAAGAGAGGAGGAATATTGCGGAACAGCTCTCCCATTCTAATCAGTTGCTAAATGCAAAAACAGTCTAATAGACAGCTTATGTTAAATGTAATCATCGCTTTAAGTGTTCTAGTTGCCGAACAGGATTTTAAAAATTAATTCATACTATGAAACAAGTGTACAGTCCACTGAAGAGATTAGAGATGGTTTGTTTGTGGTACTCCTGAAATCAGATATAACGTGAAATAAATGAAAGAGCAGTGTGATAATGCGAGTTCCTCAGGCATCAAAGATAGCCATTGTCTGAGTAGAAATTTAGGAGTTGTAGACGTCCATGTTCTGATCAGAGTGAGTAAACAAGTGCGATCAAACATCAATAGAAGTGCATTCATGCATTCATCTACGTTGTACACAGATAAAAACAAGTTGCTGCTATATTACACTGAAGCACATTGACAAATAACAATTACAACCAAAATACGGTGTAATTGGGATGCTCAAATAATGTGTCTCATGGATGGAGCAACCACTAATCTGTGCTTGGACGATCTATTTCTAGTGTACTTGAGAGCTAAAGTAATGTAAACAATAAAACGCCCACAACTCGGGCCAGGTAGGACTGATGACTAGGACAAAGCAAGAATGCCCACAACTCGGGCCAGGTGAAGAAGAGAGATCAAGTAAAAGAGGCCTGAAGTGGTTCGTTGAATGGTACGTCGAGATGAAGGCTACACTGGTTGTCTAAACTTTATAAGCTTTACGTTCATCAGGATAGCCAATGAAAATACATTTGTTTGTCCTATGATCCAGCTTCTTCCTAAGCTATTTAGGAATGTGAACAAAACATATACAACCAAAGATTTTTAAATGGCTGACACTAGGCTTGTCCCGTGCCAAACTCCATGAGGAGTCTTGTTGTTGACAGCTTGATGTAGCATGGATATGGCCGACTTGAGAAGAGTTCGATTCTTCCTTTCTGCAATCCCATTCTGTTGAGGTGAATAGGAAGTGGTGAACTGTCTTCTAATACCGTGTTCAGCCATGTAGTCGGACATCTTGTTAGAGATGTATTCGTCGCCACCATCAGTTCGGAGTGCCTTCACTTTTGTAGACGTTTGTGTCTCAGCCATGGCCTTGAATCACTTGAAGCATTCAAAGGCTTCAGATTTGTGCTTAATGAACATGACTGTAGACCATCTAGAATAATCATCTATGAAAGTGATAAAATAGATTGCATGTACGGAGTTGGCATTGGACCACAGAGATCGCTATGTACAAGATCTAATACATGCTTTGTTTTGATGGAATGTGATTTTTGAAAACTTGCTTCTAGAGTGCTTCTTATAGATGCATGATTGACAAAAGAAGGATTTCCTATCTAATAAAGACGGGAAATTCAAACCATTAACTAAATTATTACAACGCTTATCAGAAAGTGATCTTGTATTCACGTGTCCAAATCGACTATGCCACAGAACAGCACTGTCATTTACATTTTCATTAGAGATAGTAGCTAATGCAACTGAATTAGAGAGTACGTAAAGATTTCCGACTCTAGTGCATGTAGTCAGAGTAGTATCTTCCTCGAGTATTGTACACTACCCAGATGAGAAAGTAACAGTGTAGCCCTCATCAGTTATCTTAGATAACTGGGGAACGTGAAGGACTTTAGGAACACAAATGCACAGATCATTGTTGAAGTTGATCTTCACTGCTCCTTTGCCTTCCACTCGTATGGTGCTAGAATCTCCAATCTCTCTGGAACACTAATAGTAACAACTAGTTTGTTGCATGATTCAATTATTGTGCATCCATCTCACTTGGGTGGTGCTTTTGATGAGAAAACCCACAACCCACCTTGGGTGACTTATGAAGGTCGTTTGCTGCTTTGATTTACCTTTTCTATTTCCCAGCTACAGCAACTTTTTCAGCTCCACCATATTCCTGTGACCTCAATTTTCTAAATGGGTTGTTTTATTAGCAGATTGCCGTGAGGAATAGGAATAATATCTTGCCAAATCTTCTTGCAAGTTTGTTAGGTACCAGTAGTATGTGGGTACTGTGCACACTTTCCCAAAATATTGCTCTGAGCTCAAGCTTCAGCTGCTGAGCCTACAGTCTCTACTTATTGTCCTCTTGTACTTTTCTAGCCTTGGACCTTGTGCTCACTGCTCATGGCCTCATGCTCTCCAGGCCTTTGCTTGATCACCATCTTCCGGTTTCAAGTTTGCACCTTCTACTACATCCCAAAGATCTCTATCTATCAACCATCATTCTAAGTTTTAACTTCCAAATGTAGAAGTTAGAACCATTGGACTTGTCAATGACTCTAGCTTCACTGAGTGATGAAGATGAAGAGCTACCTATATGAGACATGATAACAGTATACAAATAGAACAAACTTAATCTCTCGGTTTATTTGAACTAGGCTTTGATACCAATCTGATGGGACAAGAGAGATAGAAGAACATGAATGGAGAAGAGAGGAGGAATATTGCGGAACAGCTCTCCCATTCTAATCAGTTGCTAAATGCAAAAACAGTCTAATAGACAGCTTATGTTAAATGTAATCATCGCTTTAAGTGTTCTAGTTGCCGAACAGGATTTTAAAAATTAATTCATACTATGAAACAAGTGTACAGTCCACTGAAGAGATTAGAGATGGTTTGTTTGTGGTACTCCTGAAATCAGATATAACGTGAAATAAATGAAAGAGCAGTGTGATAATGCGAGTTCCTCAGGCATCAAAGATAGCCATTGTCTGAGTAGAAATTTAGGAGTTGTAGACGTCCATGTTCTGATCAGAGTGAGTAAACAAGTGCGATCAAACATCAATAGAAGTGCATTCATGCATTCATCTACGTTGTACACAGATAAAAACAAGTTGCTGCTATATTACACTGAAGCACATTGACAAATAACAATTACAACCAAAATACGGTGTAATTGGGATGCTCAAATAATGTGTCTCATGGATGGAGCAACCACTAATCTGTGCTTGGACGATCTATTTCTAGTGTACTTGAGAGCTAAAGTAATGTAAACAATAAAACGCCCACAACTCGGGCCAGGTAGGACTGATGACTAGGACAAAGCAAGAATGCCCACAACTCGGGCCAGGTGAAGAAGAGAGATCAAGTAAAAGAGGCCTGAAGTGGTTCGTTGAATGGTACGTCGAGATGAAGGCTACACTGGTTGTCTAAACTTTATAAGCTTTACGTTCATCAGGATAGCCAATGAAAATACATTTGTTTGTCCTATGATCCAGCTTCTTCCTAAGCTATTTAGGAATGTGAACAAAACATATACAACCAAAGATTTTTAAATGGCTGACACTAGGCTTGTCCCGTGCCAAACTCCATGAGGAGTCTTGTTGTTGACAGCTTGATGTAGCATGGATATGGCCGACTTGAGAAGAGTTCGATTCTTCCTTTCTGCAATCCCATTCTGTTGAGGTGAATAGGAAGTGGTGAACTGTCTTCTAATACCGTGTTCAGCCATGTAGTCGGACATCTTGTTAGAGATGTATTCGTCGCCACCATCAGTTCGGAGTGCCTTCACTTTTGTAGACGTTTGTGTCTCAGCCATGGCCTTGAATCACTTGAAGCATTCAAAGGCTTCAGATTTGTGCTTAATGAACATGACTGTAGACCATCTAGAATAATCATCTATGAAAGTGATAAAATAGATTGCATGTACGGAGTTGGCATTGGACCACAGAGATCGCTATGTACAAGATCTAATACATGCTTTGTTTTGATGGAATGTGATTTTTGAAAACTTGCTTCTAGAGTGCTTCTTATAGATGCATGATTGACAAAAGAAGGATTTCCTATCTAATAAAGACGGGAAATTCAAACCATTAACTAAATTATTACAACGCTTATCAGAAAGTGATCTTGTATTCACGTGTCCAAATCGACTATGCCACAGAACAGCACTGTCATTTACATTTTCATTAGAGATAGTAGCTAATGCAACTGAATTAGAGAGTACGTAAAGATTTCCGACTCTAGTGCATGTAGTCAGAGTAGTATCTTCCTCGAGTATTGTACACTACCCAGATGAGAAAGTAACAGTGTAGCCCTCATCAGTTATCTTAGATAACTGGGGAACGTGAAGGACTTTAGGAACACAAATGCACAGATCATTGTTGAAGTTGATCTTCACTGCTCCTTTGCCTTCCACTCGTATGGTGCTAGAATCTCCAATCTCTCTGGAACACTAATAGTAACAACTAGTTTGTTGCATGATTCAATTATTGTGCATCCATCTCACTTGGGTGGTGCTTTTGATGAGAAAACCCAAAACCCACCTTGGGTGACTTATGAAGGTCGTTTGCTGCTTTGATTTACCTTTTCTATTTCCCAGCTACAGCAACTTTTTCAGCTCCACCATATTCCTGTGACCTCAATTTTCTAAATGGGTTGTTTTATTAGCAGATTGCCGTGAGGAATAGGAATAATATCTTGCCAAATCTTCTTGCAAGTTTGTTAGGTACCAGTAGTATGTGGGTACTGTGCACACTTTCCCAAAATATTGCTCTGAGCTCAAGCTTCAGCTGCTGAGCCTACAGTCTCTACTTATTGTCCTCTTGTACTTTTCTAGCCTTGGACCTTGTGCTCACTGCTCATGGCCTCATGCTCTCCAGGCCTTTGCTTGATCACCATCTTCCGGTTTCAAGTTTGCACCTTCTACTACATCCCAAAGATCTCTATCTATCAACCATCATTCTAAGTTTTAACTTCCAAATGTAGAAGTTAGAACCATTGGACTTGTCAATGACTCTAGCTTCACTGAGTGATGAAGATGAAGAGCTACCTATATGAGACATGATAACAGTATACAAATAGAACAAACTTAATCTCTCGGTTTATTTGAACTAGGCTTTGATACCAATCTGATGGGACAAGAGAGATAGAAGAACATGAATGGAGAAGAGAGGAGGAATATTGCGGAACAGCTCTCCCATTCTAATCAGTTGCTAAATGCAAAAACAGTCTAATAGACAGCTTATGTTAAATGTAATCATCGCTTTAAGTGTTCTAGTTGCCGAACAGGATTTTAAAAATTAATTCATACTATGAAACAAGTGTACAGTCCACTGAAGAGATTAGAGATGGTTTGTTTGTGGTACTCCTGAAATCAGATATAACGTGAAATAAATGAAAGAGCAGTGTGATAATGCGAGTTCCTCAGGCATCAAAGATAGCCATTGTCTGAGTAGAAATTTAGGAGTTGTAGACGTCCATGTTCTGATCAGAGTGAGTAAACAAGTGCGATCAAACATCAATAGAAGTGCATTCATGCATTCATCTACGTTGTACACAGATAAAAACAAGTTGCTGCTATATTACACTGAAGCACATTGACAAATAACAATTACAACCAAAATACGGTGTAATTGGGATGCTCAAATAATGTGTCTCATGGATGGAGCAACCACTAATCTGTGCTTGGACGATCTATTTCTAGTGTACTTGAGAGCTAAAGTAATGTAAACAATAAAACGCCCACAACTCGGGCCAGGTAGGACTGATGACTAGGACAAAGCAAGAATGCCCACAACTCGGGCCAGGTGAAGAAGAGAGATCAAGTAAAAGAGGCCTGAAGTGGTTCGTTGAATGGTACGTCGAGATGAAGGCTACACTGGTTGTCTAAACTTTATAAGCTTTACGTTCATCAGGATAGCCAATGAAAATACATTTGTTTGTCCTATGATCCAGCTTCTTCCTAAGCTATTTAGGAATGTGAACAAAACATATACAACCAAAGATTTTTAAATGGCTGACACTAGGCTTGTCCCGTGCCAAACTCCATGAGGAGTCTTGTTGTTGACAGCTTGATGTAGCATGGATATGGCCGACTTGAGAAGAGTTCGATTCTTCCTTTCTGCAATCCCATTCTGTTGAGGTGAATAGGAAGTGGTGAACTGTCTTCTAATACCGTGTTCAGCCATGTAGTCGGACATCTTGTTAGAGATGTATTCGTCGCCACCATCAGTTCGGAGTGCCTTCACTTTTGTAGACGTTTGTGTCTCAGCCATGGCCTTGAATCACTTGAAGCATTCAAAGGCTTCAGATTTGTGCTTAATGAACATGACTGTAGACCATCTAGAATAATCATCTATGAAAGTGATAAAATAGATTGCATGTACGGAGTTGGCATTGGACCACAGAGATCGCTATGTACAAGATCTAATACATGCTTTGTTTTGATGGAATGTGATTTTTGAAAACTTGCTTCTAGAGTGCTTCTTATAGATGCATGATTGACAAAAGAAGGATTTCCTATCTAATAAAGACGGGAAATTCAAACCATTAACTAAATTATTACAACGCTTATCAGAAAGTGATCTTGTATTCACGTGTCCAAATCGACTATGCCACAGAACAGCACTGTCATTTACATTTTCATTAGAGATAGTAGCTAATGCAACTGAATTAGAGAGTACGTAAAGATTTCCGACTCTAGTGCATGTAGTCAGAGTAGTATCTTCCTCGAGTATTGTACACTACCCAGATGAGAAAGTAACAGTGTAGCCCTCATCAGTTATCTTAGATAACTGGGGAACGTGAAGGACTTTAGGAACACAAATGCACAGATCATTGTTGAAGTTGATCTTCACTGCTCCTTTGCCTTCCACTCGTATGGTGCTAGAATCTCCAATCTCTCTGGAACACTAATAGTAACAACTAGTTTGTTGCATGATTCAATTATTGTGCATCCATCTCACTTGGGTGGTGCTTTTGATGAGAAAACCCACAACCCACCTTGGGTGACTTATGAAGGTCGTTTGCTGCTTTGATTTACCTTTTCTATTTCCCAGCTACAGCAACTTTTTCAGCTCCACCATATTCCTGTGACCTCAATTTTCTAAATGGGTTGTTTTATTAGCAGATTGCCGTGAGGAATAGGAATAATATCTTGCCAAATCTTCTTGCAAGTTTGTTAGGTACCAGTAGTATGTGGGTACTGTGCACACTTTCCCAAAATATTGCTCTGAGCTCAAGCTTCAGCTGCTGAGCCTACAGTCTCTACTTATTGTCCTCTTGTACTTTTCTAGCCTTGGACCTTGTGCTCACTGCTCATGGCCTCATGCTCTCCAGGCCTTTGCTTGATCACCATCTTCCGGTTTCAAGTTTGCACCTTCTACTACATCCCAAAGATCTCTATCTATCAACCATCATTCTAAGTTTTAACTTCCAAATGTAGAAGTTAGAACCATTGGACTTGTCAATGACTCTAGCTTCACTGAGTGATGAAGATGAAGAGCTACCTATATGAGACATGATAACAGTATACAAATAGAACAAACTTAATCTCTCGGTTTATTTGAACTAGGCTTTGATACCAATCTGATGGGACAAGAGAGATAGAAGAACATGAATGGAGAAGAGAGGAGGAATATTGCGGAACAGCTCTCCCATTCTAATCAGTTGCTAAATGCAAAAACAGTCTAATAGACAGCTTATGTTAAATGTAATCATCGCTTTAAGTGTTCTAGTTGCCGAACAGGATTTTAAAAATTAATTCATACTATGAAACAAGTGTACAGTCCACTGAAGAGATTAGAGATGGTTTGTTTGTGGTACTCCTGAAATCAGATATAACGTGAAATAAATGAAAGAGCAGTGTGATAATGCGAGTTCCTCAGGCATCAAAGATAGCCATTGTCTGAGTAGAAATTTAGGAGTTGTAGACGTCCATGTTCTGATCAGAGTGAGTAAACAAGTGCGATCAAACATCAATAGAAGTGCATTCATGCATTCATCTACGTTGTACACAGATAAAAACAAGTTGCTGCTATATTACACTGAAGCACATTGACAAATAACAATTACAACCAAAATACGGTGTAATTGGGATGCTCAAATAATGTGTCTCATGGATGGAGCAACCACTAATCTGTGCTTGGACGATCTATTTCTAGTGTACTTGAGAGCTAAAGTAATGTAAACAATAAAACGCCCACAACTCGGGCCAGGTAGGACTGATGACTAGGACAAAGCAAGAATGCCCACAACTCGGGCCAGGTGAAGAAGAGAGATCAAGTAAAAGAGGCCTGAAGTGGTTCGTTGAATGGTACGTCGAGATGAAGGCTACACTGGTTGTCTAAACTTTATAAGCTTTACGTTCATCAGGATAGCCAATGAAAATACATTTGTTTGTCCTATGATCCAGCTTCTTCCTAAGCTATTTAGGAATGTGAACAAAACATATACAACCAAAGATTTTTAAATGGCTGACACTAGGCTTGTCCCGTGCCAAACTCCATGAGGAGTCTTGTTGTTGACAGCTTGATGTAGCATGGATATGGCCGACTTGAGAAGAGTTCGATTCTTCCTTTCTGCAATCCCATTCTGTTGAGGTGAATAGGAAGTGGTGAACTGTCTTCTAATACCGTGTTCAGCCATGTAGTCGGACATCTTGTTAGAGATGTATTCGTCGCCACCATCAGTTCGGAGTGCCTTCACTTTTGTAGACGTTTGTGTCTCAGCCATGGCCTTGAATCACTTGAAGCATTCAAAGGCTTCAGATTTGTGCTTAATGAACATGACTGTAGACCATCTAGAATAATCATCTATGAAAGTGATAAAATAGATTGCATGTACGGAGTTGGCATTGGACCACAGAGATCGCTATGTACAAGATCTAATACATGCTTTGTTTTGATGGAATGTGATTTTTGAAAACTTGCTTCTAGAGTGCTTCTTATAGATGCATGATTGACAAAAGAAGGATTTCCTATCTAATAAAGACGGGAAATTCAAACCATTAACTAAATTATTACAACGCTTATCAGAAAGTGATCTTGTATTCACGTGTCCAAATCGACTATGCCACAGAACAGCACTGTCATTTACATTTTCATTAGAGATAGTAGCTAATGCAACTGAATTAGAGAGTACGTAAAGATTTCCGACTCTAGTGCATGTAGTCAGAGTAGTATCTTCCTCGAGTATTGTACACTACCCAGATGAGAAAGTAACAGTGTAGCCCTCATCAGTTATCTTAGATAACTGGGGAACGTGAAGGACTTTAGGAACACAAATGCACAGATCATTGTTGAAGTTGATCTTCACTGCTCCTTTGCCTTCCACTCGTATGGTGCTAGAATCTCCAATCTCTCTGGAACACTAATAGTAACAACTAGTTTGTTGCATGATTCAATTATTGTGCATCCATCTCACTTGGGTGGTGCTTTTGATGAGAAAACCCACAACCCACCTTGGGTGACTTATGAAGGTCGTTTGCTGCTTTGATTTACCTTTTCTATTTCCCAGCTACAGCAACTTTTTCAGCTCCACCATATTCCTGTGACCTCAATTTTCTAAATGGGTTGTTTTATTAGCAGATTGCCGTGAGGAATAGGAATAATATCTTGCCAAATCTTCTTGCAAGTTTGTTAGGTACCAGTAGTATGTGGGTACTGTGCACACTTTCCCAAAATATTGCTCTGAGCTCAAGCTTCAGCTGCTGAGCCTACAGTCTCTACTTATTGTCCTCTTGTACTTTTCTAGCCTTGGACCTTGTGCTCACTGCTCATGGCCTCATGCTCTCCAGGCCTTTGCTTGATCACCATCTTCCGGTTTCAAGTTTGCACCTTCTACTACATCCCAAAGATCTCTATCTATCAACCATCATTCTAAGTTTTAACTTCCAAATGTAGAAGTTAGAACCATTGGACTTGTCAATGACTCTAGCTTCACTGAGTGATGAAGATGAAGAGCTACCTATATGAGACATGATAACAGTATACAAATAGAACAAACTTAATCTCTCGGTTTATTTGAACTAGGCTTTGATACCAATCTGATGGGACAAGAGAGATAGAAGAACATGAATGGAGAAGAGAGGAGGAATATTGCGGAACAGCTCTCCCATTCTAATCAGTTGCTAAATGCAAAAACAGTCTAATAGACAGCTTATGTTAAATGTAATCATCGCTTTAAGTGTTCTAGTTGCCGAACAGGATTTTAAAAATTAATTCATACTATGAAACAAGTGTACAGTCCACTGAAGAGATTAGAGATGGTTTGTTTGTGGTACTCCTGAAATCAGATATAACGTGAAATAAATGAAAGAGCAGTGTGATAATGCGAGTTCCTCAGGCATCAAAGATAGCCATTGTCTGAGTAGAAATTTAGGAGTTGTAGACGTCCATGTTCTGATCAGAGTGAGTAAACAAGTGCGATCAAACATCAATAGAAGTGCATTCATGCATTCATCTACGTTGTACACAGATAAAAACAAGTTGCTGCTATATTACACTGAAGCACATTGACAAATAACAATTACAACCAAAATACGGTGTAATTGGGATGCTCAAATAATGTGTCTCATGGATGGAGCAACCACTAATCTGTGCTTGGACGATCTATTTCTAGTGTACTTGAGAGCTAAAGTAATGTAAACAATAAAACGCCCACAACTCGGGCCAGGTAGGACTGATGACTAGGACAAAGCAAGAATGCCCACAACTCGGGCCAGGTGAAGAAGAGAGATCAAGTAAAAGAGGCCTGAAGTGGTTCGTTGAATGGTACGTCGAGATGAAGGCTACACTGGTTGTCTAAACTTTATAAGCTTTACGTTCATCAGGATAGCCAATGAAAATACATTTGTTTGTCCTATGATCCAGCTTCTTCCTAAGCTATTTAGGAATGTGAACAAAACATATACAACCAAAGATTTTTAAATGGCTGACACTAGGCTTGTCCCGTGCCAAACTCCATGAGGAGTCTTGTTGTTGACAGCTTGATGTAGCATGGATATGGCCGACTTGAGAAGAGTTCGATTCTTCCTTTCTGCAATCCCATTCTGTTGAGGTGAATAGGAAGTGGTGAACTGTCTTCTAATACCGTGTTCAGCCATGTAGTCGGACATCTTGTTAGAGATGTATTCGTCGCCACCATCAGTTCGGAGTGCCTTCACTTTTGTAGACGTTTGTGTCTCAGCCATGGCCTTGAATCACTTGAAGCATTCAAAGGCTTCAGATTTGTGCTTAATGAACATGACTGTAGACCATCTAGAATAATCATCTATGAAAGTGATAAAATAGATTGCATGTACGGAGTTGGCATTGGACCACAGAGATCGCTATGTACAAGATCTAATACATGCTTTGTTTTGATGGAATGTGATTTTTGAAAACTTGCTTCTAGAGTGCTTCTTATAGATGCATGATTGACAAAAGAAGGATTTCCTATCTAATAAAGACGGGAAATTCAAACCATTAACTAAATTATTACAACGCTTATCAGAAAGTGATCTTGTATTCACGTGTCCAAATCGACTATGCCACAGAACAGCACTGTCATTTACATTTTCATTAGAGATAGTAGCTAATGCAACTGAATTAGAGAGTACGTAAAGATTTCCGACTCTAGTGCATGTAGTCAGAGTAGTATCTTCCTCGAGTATTGTACACTACCCAGATGAGAAAGTAACAGTGTAGCCCTCATCAGTTATCTTAGATAACTGGGGAACGTGAAGGACTTTAGGAACACAAATGCACAGATCATTGTTGAAGTTGATCTTCACTGCTCCTTTGCCTTCCACTCGTATGGTGCTAGAATCTCCAATCTCTCTGGAACACTAATAGTAACAACTAGTTTGTTGCATGATTCAATTATTGTGCATCCATCTCACTTGGGTGGTGCTTTTGATGAGAAAACCCACAACCCACCTTGGGTGACTTATGAAGGTCGTTTGCTGCTTTGATTTACCTTTTCTATTTCCCAGCTACAGCAACTTTTTCAGCTCCACCATATTCCTGTGACCTCAATTTTCTAAATGGGTTGTTTTATTAGCAGATTGCCGTGAGGAATAGGAATAATATCTTGCCAAATCTTCTTGCAAGTTTGTTAGGTACCAGTAGTATGTGGGTACTGTGCACACTTTCCCAAAATATTGCTCTGAGCTCAAGCTTCAGCTGCTGAGCCTACAGTCTCTACTTATTGTCCTCTTGTACTTTTCTAGCCTTGGACCTTGTGCTCACTGCTCATGGCCTCATGCTCTCCAGGCCTTTGCTTGATCACCATCTTCCGGTTTCAAGTTTGCACCTTCTACTACATCCCAAAGATCTCTATCTATCAACCATCATTCTAAGTTTTAACTTCCAAATGTAGAAGTTAGAACCATTGGACTTGTCAATGACTCTAGCTTCACTGAGTGATGAAGATGAAGAGCTACCTATATGAGACATGATAACAGTATACAAATAGAACAAACTTAATCTCTCGGTTTATTTGAACTAGGCTTTGATACCAATCTGATGGGACAAGAGAGATAGAAGAACATGAATGGAGAAGAGAGGAGGACTATTGCGGAACAGCTCTCCCATTCTAATCAGTTGCTAAATGCAAAAACAGTCTAATAGACAGCTTATGTTAAATGTAATCATCGCTTTAAGTGTTCTAGTTGCCGAACAGGATTTTAAAAATTAATTCATACTATGAAACAAGTGTACAGTCCACTGAAGAGATTAGAGATGGTTTGTTTGTGGTACTCCTGAAATCAGATATAACGTGAAATAAATGAAAGAGCAGTGTGATAATGCGAGTTCCTCAGGCATCAAAGATAGCCATTGTCTGAGTAGAAATTTAGGAGTTGTAGACGTCCATGTTCTGATCAGAGTGAGTAAACAAGTGCGATCAAACATCAATAGAAGTGCATTCATGCATTCATCTACGTTGTACACAGATAAAAACAAGTTGCTGCTATATTACACTGAAGCACATTGACAAATAACAATTACAACCAAAATACGGTGTAATTGGGATGCTCAAATAATGTGTCTCATGGATGGAGCAACCACTAATCTGTGCTTGGACGATCTATTTCTAGTGTACTTGAGAGCTAAAGTAATGTAAACAATAAAACGCCCACAACTCGGGCCAGGTAGGACTGATGACTAGGACAAAGCAAGAATGCCCACAACTCGGGCCAGGTGAAGAAGAGAGATCAAGTAAAAGAGGCCTGAAGTGGTTCGTTGAATGGTACGTCGAGATGAAGGCTACACTGGTTGTCTAAACTTTATAAGCTTTACGTTCATCAGGATAGCCAATGAAAATACATTTGTTTGTCCTATGATCCAGCTTCTTCCTAAGCTATTTAGGAATGTGAACAAAACATATACAACCAAAGATTTTTAAATGGCTGACACTAGGCTTGTCCCGTGCCAAACTCCATGAGGAGTCTTGTTGTTGACAGCTTGATGTAGCATGGATATGGCCGACTTGAGAAGAGTTCGATTCTTCCTTTCTGCAATCCCATTCTGTTGAGGTGAATAGGAAGTGGTGAACTGTCTTCTAATACCGTGTTCAGCCATGTAGTCGGACATCTTGTTAGAGATGTATTCGTCGCCACCATCAGTTCGGAGTGCCTTCACTTTTGTAGACGTTTGTGTCTCAGCCATGGCCTTGAATCACTTGAAGCATTCAAAGGCTTCAGATTTGTGCTTAATGAACATGACTGTAGACCATCTAGAATAATCATCTATGAAAGTGATAAAATAGATTGCATGTACGGAGTTGGCATTGGACCACAGAGATCGCTATGTACAAGATCTAATACATGCTTTGTTTTGATGGAATGTGATTTTTGAAAACTTGCTTCTAGAGTGCTTCTTATAGATGCATGATTGACAAAAGAAGGATTTCCTATCTAATAAAGACGGGAAATTCAAACCATTAACTAAATTATTACAACGCTTATCAGAAAGTGATCTTGTATTCACGTGTCCAAATCGACTATGCCACAGAACAGCACTGTCATTTACATTTTCATTAGAGATAGTAGCTAATGCAACTGAATTAGAGAGTACGTAAAGATTTCCGACTCTAGTGCATGTAGTCAGAGTAGTATCTTCCTCGAGTATTGTACACTACCCAGATGAGAAAGTAACAGTGTAGCCCTCATCAGTTATCTTAGATAACTGGGGAACGTGAAGGACTTTAGGAACACAAATGCACAGATCATTGTTGAAGTTGATCTTCACTGCTCCTTTGCCTTCCACTCGTATGGTGCTAGAATCTCCAATCTCTCTGGAACACTAATAGTAACAACTAGTTTGTTGCATGATTCAATTATTGTGCATCCATCTCACTTGGGTGGTGCTTTTGATGAGAAAACCCACAACCCACCTTGGGTGACTTATGAAGGTCGTTTGCTGCTTTGATTTACCTTTTCTATTTCCCAGCTACAGCAACTTTTTCAGCTCCACCATATTCCTGTGACCTCAATTTTCTAAATGGGTTGTTTTATTAGCAGATTGCCGTGAGGAATAGGAATAATATCTTGCCAAATCTTCTTGCAAGTTTGTTAGGTACCAGTAGTATGTGGGTACTGTGCACACTTTCCCAAAATATTGCTCTGAGCTCAAGCTTCAGCTGCTGAGCCTACAGTCTCTACTTATTGTCCTCTTGTACTTTTCTAGCCTTGGACCTTGTGCTCACTGCTCATGGCCTCATGCTCTCCAGGCCTTTGCTTGATCACCATCTTCCGGTTTCAAGTTTGCACCTTCTACTACATCCCAAAGATCTCTATCTATCAACCATCATTCTAAGTTTTAACTTCCAAATGTAGAAGTTAGAACCATTGGACTTGTCAATGACTCTAGCTTCACTGAGTGATGAAGATGAAGAGCTACCTATATGAGACATGATAACAGTATACAAATAGAACAAACTTAATCTCTCGGTTTATTTGAACTAGGCTTTGATACCAATCTGATGGGACAAGAGAGATAGAAGAACATGAATGGAGAAGAGAGGAGGACTATTGCGGAACAGCTCTCCCATTCTAATCAGTTGCTAAATGCAAAAACAGTCTAATAGACAGCTTATGTTAAATGTAATCATCGCTTTAAGTGTTCTAGTTGCCGAACAGGATTTTAAAAATTAATTCATACTATGAAACAAGTGTACAGTCCACTGAAGAGATTAGAGATGGTTTGTTTGTGGTACTCCTGAAATCAGATATAACGTGAAATAAATGAAAGAGCAGTGTGATAATGCGAGTTCCTCAGGCATCAAAGATAGCCATTGTCTGAGTAGAAATTTAGGAGTTGTAGACGTCCATGTTCTGATCAGAGTGAGTAAACAAGTGCGATCAAACATCAATAGAAGTGCATTCATGCATTCATCTACGTTGTACACAGATAAAAACAAGTTGCTGCTATATTACACTGAAGCACATTGACAAATAACAATTACAACCAAAATACGGTGTAATTGGGATGCTCAAATAATGTGTCTCATGGATGGAGCAACCACTAATCTGTGCTTGGACGATCTATTTCTAGTGTACTTGAGAGCTAAAGTAATGTAAACAATAAAACGCCCACAACTCGGGCCAGGTAGGACTGATGACTAGGACAAAGCAAGAATGCCCACAACTCGGGCCAGGTGAAGAAGAGAGATCAAGTAAAAGAGGCCTGAAGTGGTTCGTTGAATGGTACGTCGAGATGAAGGCTACACTGGTTGTCTAAACTTTATAAGCTTTACGTTCATCAGGATAGCCAATGAAAATACATTTGTTTGTCCTATGATCCAGCTTCTTCCTAAGCTATTTAGGAATGTGAACAAAACATATACAACCAAAGATTTTTAAATGGCTGACACTAGGCTTGTCCCGTGCCAAACTCCATGAGGAGTCTTGTTGTTGACAGCTTGATGTAGCATGGATATGGCCGACTTGAGAAGAGTTCGATTCTTCCTTTCTGCAATCCCATTCTGTTGAGGTGAATAGGAAGTGGTGAACTGTCTTCTAATACCGTGTTCAGCCATGTAGTCGGACATCTTGTTAGAGATGTATTCGTCGCCACCATCAGTTCGGAGTGCCTTCACTTTTGTAGACGTTTGTGTCTCAGCCATGGCCTTGAATCACTTGAAGCATTCAAAGGCTTCAGATTTGTGCTTAATGAACATGACTGTAGACCATCTAGAATAATCATCTATGAAAGTGATAAAATAGATTGCATGTACGGAGTTGGCATTGGACCACAGAGATCGCTATGTACAAGATCTAATACATGCTTTGTTTTGATGGAATGTGATTTTTGAAAACTTGCTTCTAGAGTGCTTCTTATAGATGCATGATTGACAAAAGAAGGATTTCCTATCTAATAAAGACGGGAAATTCAAACCATTAACTAAATTATTACAACGCTTATCAGAAAGTGATCTTGTATTCACGTGTCCAAATCGACTATGCCACAGAACAGCACTGTCATTTACATTTTCATTAGAGATAGTAGCTAATGCAACTGAATTAGAGAGTACGTAAAGATTTCCGACTCTAGTGCATGTAGTCAGAGTAGTATCTTCCTCGAGTATTGTACACTACCCAGATGAGAAAGTAACAGTGTAGCCCTCATCAGTTATCTTAGATAACTGGGGAACGTGAAGGACTTTAGGAACACAAATGCACAGATC
The DNA here is from genome assembly GCA_029204225.1 of Diphasiastrum complanatum. Taxonomy (NCBI): domain Eukaryota; kingdom Viridiplantae; phylum Streptophyta; class Lycopodiopsida; order Lycopodiales; family Lycopodiaceae; genus Diphasiastrum; species Diphasiastrum complanatum. Next base: position 50,013,952 of record CM055093.1, read on the forward strand.
ATTGTTGAAGTTGATCTTCACTGCTCCTTTGCCTTCCACTCGTATGGTGCTAGAATCTCCAATCTCTCTGGAACACTAATAGTAACAACTAGTTTGTTGCATGATTCAATTATTGTGCATCCATCTCACTTGGGTGGTGCTTTTGATGAGAAAACCCACAACCCACCTTGGGTGACTTATGAAGGTCGTTTGCTGCTTTGATTTACCTTTTCTATTTCCCAGCTACAGCAACTTTTTCAGCTCCACCATATTCCTGTGACCTCAATTTTCTAAATGGGTTGTTTTATTAGCAGATTGCCGTGAGGAATAGGAATAATATCTTGCCAAATCTTCTTGCAAGTTTGTTAGGTACCAGTAGTATGTGGGTACTGTGCACACTTTCCCAAAATATTGCTCTGAGCTCAAGCTTCAGCTGCTGAGCCTACAGTCTCTACTTATTGTCCTCTTGTACTTTTCTAGCCTTGGACCTTGTGCTCACTGCTCATGGCCTCATGCTCTCCAGGCCTTTGCTTGATCACCATCTTCCGGTTTCAAGTTTGCACCTTCTACTACATCCCAAAGATCTCTATCTATCAACCATCATTCTAAGTTTTAACTTCCAAATGTAGAAGTTAGAACCATTGGACTTGTCAATGACTCTAGCTTCACTGAGTGATGAAGATGAAGAGCTACCTATATGAGACATGATAACAGTATACAAATAGAACAAACTTAATCTCTCGGTTTATTTGAACTAGGCTTTGATACCAATCTGATGGGACAAGAGAGATAGAAGAACATGAATGGAGAAGAGAGGAGGAATATTGCGGAACAGCTCTCCCATTCTAATCAGTTGCTAAATGCAAAAACAGTCTAATAGACAGCTTATGTTAAATGTAATCATCGCTTTAAGTGTTCTAGTTGCCGAACAGGATTTTAAAAATTAATTCATACTATGAAACAAGTGTACAGTCCACTGAAGAGATTAGAGATGGTTTGTTTGTGGTACTCCTGAAATCAGATATAACGTGAAATAAATGAAAGAGCAGTGTGATAATGCGAGTTCCTCAGGCATCAAAGATAGCCATTGTCTGAGTAGAAATTTAGGAGTTGTAGACGTCCATGTTCTGATCAGAGTGAGTAAACAAGTGCGATCAAACATCAATAGAAGTGCATTCATGCATTCATCTACGTTGTACACAGATAAAAACAAGTTGCTGCTATATTACACTGAAGCACATTGACAAATAACAATTACAACCAAAATACGGTGTAATTGGGATGCTCAAATAATGTGTCTCATGGATGGAGCAACCACTAATCTGTGCTTGGACGATCTATTTCTAGTGTACTTGAGAGCTAAAGTAATGTAAACAATAAAACGCCCACAACTCGGGCCAGGTAGGACTGATGACTAGGACAAAGCAAGAATGCCCACAACTCGGGCCAGGTGAAGAAGAGAGATCAAGTAAAAGAGGCCTGAAGTGGTTCGTTGAATGGTACGTCGAGATGAAGGCTACACTGGTTGTCTAAACTTTATAAGCTTTACGTTCATCAGGATAGCCAATGAAAATACATTTGTTTGTCCTATGATCCAGCTTCTTCCTAAGCTATTTAGGAATGTGAACAAAACATATACAACCAAAGATTTTTAAATGGCTGACACTAGGCTTGTCCCGTGCCAAACTCCATGAGGAGTCTTGTTGTTGACAGCTTGATGTAGCATGGATATGGCCGACTTGAGAAGAGTTCGATTCTTCCTTTCTGCAATCCCATTCTGTTGAGGTGAATAGGAAGTGGTGAACTGTCTTCTAATACCGTGTTCAGCCATGTAGTCGGACATCTTGTTAGAGATGTATTCGTCGCCACCATTAGTTCGGAGTGCCTTCACTTTTGTAGACGTTTGTGTCTCAGCCATGGCCTTGAATCACTTGAAGCATTCAAAGGCTTCAGATTTGTGCTTAATGAACATGACTGTAGACCATCTAGAATAATCATCTATGAAAGTGATAAAATAGATTGCATGTACGGAGTTGGCATTGGACCACAGAGATCGCTATGTACAAGATCTAATACATGCTTTGTTTTGATGGAATGTGATTTTTGAAAACTTGCTTCTAGAGTGCTTCTTATAGATGCATGATTGACAAAAGAAGGATTTCCTATCTAATAAAGACGGGAAATTCAAACCATTAACTAAATTATTACAACGCTTATCAGAAAGTGATCTTGTATTCACGTGTCCAAATCGACTATGCCACAGAACAGCACTGTCATTTACATTTTCATTAGAGATAGTAGCTAATGCAACTGAATTAGAGAGTACGTAAAGATTTCCGACTCTAGTGCATGTAGTCAGAGTAGTATCTTCCTCGAGTATTGTACACTACCCAGATGAGAAAGTAACAGTGTAGCCCTCATCAGTTATCTTAGATAACTGGGGAACGTGAAGGACTTTAGGAACACAAATGCACAGATCATTGTTGAAGTTGATCTTCACTGCTCCTTTGCCTTCCACTCGTATGGTGCTAGAATCTCCAATCTCTCTGGAACACTAATAGTAACAACTAGTTTGTTGCATGATTCAATTATTGTGCATCCATCTCACTTGGGTGGTGCTTTTGATGAGAAAACCCACAACCCACCTTGGGTGACTTATGAAGGTCGTTTGCTGCTTTGATTTACCTTTTCTATTTCCCAGCTACAGCAACTTTTTCAGCTCCACCATATTCCTGTGACCTCAATTTTCTAAATGGGTTGTTTTATTAGCAGATTGCCGTGAGGAATAGGAATAATATCTTGCCAAATCTTCTTGCAAGTTTGTTAGGTACCAGTAGTATGTGGGTACTGTGCACACTTTCCCAAAATATTGCTCTGAGCTCAAGCTTCAGCTGCTGAGCCTACAGTCTCTACTTATTGTCCTCTTGTACTTTTCTAGCCTTGGACCTTGTGCTCACTGCTCATGGCCTCATGCTCTCCAGGCCTTTGCTTGATCACCATCTTCCGGTTTCAAGTTTGCACCTTCTACTACATCCCAAAGATCTCTATCTATCAACCATCATTCTAAGTTTTAACTTCCAAATGTAGAAGTTAGAACCATTGGACTTGTCAATGACTCTAGCTTCACTGAGTGATGAAGATGAAGAGCTACCTATATGAGACATGATAACAGTATACAAATAGAACAAACTTAATCTCTCGGTTTATTTGAACTAGGCTTTGATACCAATCTGATGGGACAAGAGAGATAGAAGAACATGAATGGAGAAGAGAGGAGGAATATTGCGGAACAGCTCTCCCATTCTAATCAGTTGCTAAATGCAAAAACAGTCTAATAGACAGCTTATGTTAAATGTAATCATCGCTTTAAGTGTTCTAGTTGCCGAACAGGATTTTAAAAATTAATTCATACTATGAAACAAGTGTACAGTCCACTGAAGAGATTAGAGATGGTTTGTTTGTGGTACTCCTGAAATCAGATATAACGTGAAATAAATGAAAGAGCAGTGTGATAATGCGAGTTCCTCAGGCATCAAAGATAGCCATTGTCTGAGTAGAAATTTAGGAGTTGTAGACGTCCATGTTCTGATCAGAGTGAGTAAACAAGTGCGATCAAACATCAATAGAAGTGCATTCATGCATTCATCTACGTTGTACACAGATAAAAACAAGTTGCTGCTATATTACACTGAAGCACATTGACAAATAACAATTACAACCAAAATACGGTGTAATTGGGATGCTCAAATAATGTGTCTCATGGATGGAGCAACCACTAATCTGTGCTTGGACGATCTATTTCTAGTGTACTTGAGAGCTAAAGTAATGTAAACAATAAAACGCCCACAACTCGGGCCAGGTAGGACTGATGACTAGGACAAAGCAAGAATGCCCACAACTCGGGCCAGGTGAAGAAGAGAGATCAAGTAAAAGAGGCCTGAAGTGGTTCGTTGAATGGTACGTCGAGATGAAGGCTACACTGGTTGTCTAAACTTTATAAGCTTTACGTTCATCAGGATAGCCAATGAAAATACATTTGTTTGTCCTATGATCCAGCTTCTTCCTAAGCTATTTAGGAATGTGAACAAAACATATACAACCAAAGATTTTTAAATGGCTGACACTAGGCTTGTCCCGTGCCAAACTCCATGAGGAGTCTTGTTGTTGACAGCTTGATGTAGCATGGATATGGCCGACTTGAGAAGAGTTCGATTCTTCCTTTCTGCAATCCCATTCTGTTGAGGTGAATAGGAAGTGGTGAACTGTCTTCTAATACCGTGTTCAGCCATGTAGTCGGACATCTTGTTAGAGATGTATTCGTCGCCACCATCAGTTCGGAGTGCCTTCACTTTTGTAGACGTTTGTGTCTCAGCCATGGCCTTGAATCACTTGAAGCATTCAAAGGCTTCAGATTTGTGCTTAATGAACATGACTGTAGACCATCTAGAATAATCATCTATGAAAGTGATAAAATAGATTGCATGTACGGAGTTGGCATTGGACCACAGAGATCGCTATGTACAAGATCTAATACATGCTTTGTTTTGATGGAATGTGATTTTTGAAAACTTGCTTCTAGAGTGCTTCTTATAGATGCATGATTGACAAAAGAAGGATTTCCTATCTAATAAAGACGGGAAATTCAAACCATTAACTAAATTATTACAACGCTTATCAGAAAGTGATCTTGTATTCACGTGTCCAAATCGACTATGCCACAGAACAGCACTGTCATTTACATTTTCATTAGAGATAGTAGCTAATGCAACTGAATTAGAGAGTACGTAAAGATTTCCGACTCTAGTGCATGTAGTCAGAGTAGTATCTTCCTCGAGTATTGTACACTACCCAGATGAGAAAGTAACAGTGTAGCCCTCATCAGTTATCTTAGATAACTGGGGAACGTGAAGGACTTTAGGAACACAAATGCACAGATCATTGTTGAAGTTGATCTTCACTGCTCCTTTGCCTTCCACTCGTATGGTGCTAGAATCTCCAATCTCTCTGGAACACTAATAGTAACAACTAGTTTGTTGCATGATTCAATTATTGTGCATCCATCTCACTTGGGTGGTGCTTTTGATGAGAAAACCCACAACCCACCTTGGGTGACTTATGAAGGTCGTTTGCTGCTTTGATTTACCTTTTCTATTTCCCAGCTACAGCAACTTTTTCAGCTCCACCATATTCCTGTGACCTCAATTTTCTAAATGGGTTGTTTTATTAGCAGATTGCCGTGAGGAATAGGAATAATATCTTGCCAAATCTTCTTGCAAGTTTGTTAGGTACCAGTAGTATGTGGGTACTGTGCACACTTTCCCAAAATATTGCTCTGAGCTCAAGCTTCAGCTGCTGAGCCTACAGTCTCTACTTATTGTCCTCTTGTACTTTTCTAGCCTTGGACCTTGTGCTCACTGCTCATGGCCTCATGCTCTCCAGGCCTTTGCTTGATCACCATCTTCCGGTTTCAAGTTTGCACCTTCTACTACATCCCAAAGATCTCTATCTATCAACCATCATTCTAAGTTTTAACTTCCAAATGTAGAAGTTAGAACCATTGGACTTGTCAATGACTCTAGCTTCACTGAGTGATGAAGATGAAGAGCTACCTATATGAGACATGATAACAGTATACAAATAGAACAAACTTAATCTCTCGGTTTATTTGAACTAGGCTTTGATACCAATCTGATGGGACAAGAGAGATAGAAGAACATGAATGGAGAAGAGAGGAGGAATATTGCGGAACAGCTCTCCCATTCTAATCAGTTGCTAAATGCAAAAACAGTCTAATAGACAGCTTATGTTAAATGTAATCATCGCTTTAAGTGTTCTAGTTGCCAAACAGGATTTTAAAAATTAATTCATACTATGAAACAAGTGTACAGTCCACTGAAGAGATTAGAGATGGTTTGTTTGTGGTACTCCTGAAATCAGATATAACGTGAAATAAATGAAAGAGCAGTGTGATAATGCGAGTTCCTCAGGCATCAAAGATAGCCATTGTCTGAGTAGAAATTTAGGAGTTGTAGACGTCCATGTTCTGATCAGAGTGAGTAAACAAGTGCGATCAAACATCAATAGAAGTGCATTCATGCATTCATCTACGTTGTACACAGATAAAAACAAGTTGCTGCTATATTACACTGAAGCACATTGACAAATAACAATTACAACCAAAATACGGTGTAATTGGGATGCTCAAATAATGTGTCTCATGGATGGAGCAACCACTAATCTGTGCTTGGACGATTTATTTCTAGTGTACTTGAGAGCTAAAGTAATGTAAACAATAAAACGCCCACAACTCGGGCCAGGTAGGACTGATGACTAGGACAAAGCAAGAATGCCCACAACTCGGGCCAGGTGAAGAAGAGAGATCAAGTAAAAGAGGCCTGAAGTGGTTCGTTGAATGGTACGTCGAGATGAAGGCTACACTGGTTGTCTAAACTTTATAAGCTTTACGTTCATCAGGATAGCCAATGAAAATACATTTGTTTGTCCTATGATCCAGCTTCTTCCTAAGCTATTTAGGAATGTGAACAAAACATATACAACCAAAGATTTTTAAATGGCTGACACTAGGCTTGTCCCGTGCCAAACTCCATGAGGAGTCTTGTTGTTGACAGCTTGATGTAGCATGGATATGGCCGACTTGAGAAGAGTTCGATTCTTCCTTTCTGCAATCCCATTCTGTTGAGGTGAATAGGAAGTGGTGAACTGTCTTCTAATACCGTGTTCAGCCATGTAGTCGGACATCTTGTTAGAGATGTATTCGTCGCCACCATCAGTTCGGAGTGCCTTCACTTTTGTAGACGTTTGTGTCTCAGCCATGGCCTTGAATCACTTGAAGCATTCAAAGGCTTCAGATTTGTGCTTAATGAACATGACTGTAGACCATCTAGAATAATCATCTATGAAAGTGATAAAATAGATTGCATGTACGGAGTTGGCATTGGACCACAGAGATCGCTATGTACAAGATCTAATACATGCTTTGTTTTGATGGAATGTGATTTTTGAAAACTTGCTTCTAGAGTGCTTCTTATAGATGCATGATTGACAAAAGAAGGATTTCCTATCTAATAAAGACGGGAAATTCAAACCATTAACTAAATTATTACAACGCTTATCAGAAAGTGATCTTGTATTCACGTGTCCAAATCGACTATGCCACAGAACAGCACTGTCATTTACATTTTCATTAGAGATAGTAGCTAATGCAACTGAATTAGAGAGTACGTAAAGATTTCCGACTCTAGTGCATGTAGTCAGAGTAGTATCTTCCTCGAGTATTGTACACTACCCAGATGAGAAAGTAACAGTGTAGCCCTCATCAGTTATCTTAGATAACTGGGGAACGTGAAGGACTTTAGGAACACAAATGCACAGATCATTGTTGAAGTTGATCTTCACTGCTCCTTTGCCTTCCACTCGTATGGTGCTAGAATCTCCAATCTCTCTGGAACACTAATAGTAACAACTAGTTTGTTGCATGATTCAATTATTGTGCATCCATCTCACTTGGGTGGTGCTTTTGATGAGAAAACCCACAACCCACCTTGGGTGACTTATGAAGGTCGTTTGCTGCTTTGATTTACCTTTTCTATTTCCCAGCTACAGCAACTTTTTCAGCTCCACCATATTCCTGTGACCTCAATTTTCTAAATGGGTTGTTTTATTAGCAGATTGCCGTGAGGAATAGGAATAATATCTTGCCAAATCTTCTTGCAAGTTTGTTAGGTACCAGTAGTATGTGGGTACTGTGCACACTTTCCCAAAATATTGCTCTGAGCTCAAGCTTCAGCTGCTGAGCCTACAGTCTCTACTTATTGTCCTCTTGTACTTTTCTAGCCTTGGACCTTGTGCTCACTGCTCATGGCCTCAACCCATAGTAATTTTCATGATATCAGACGAAAAAAGTAAATGAACTATATCGCATCATTTGTAGTACAATGCAAGGCAAAATCATTGTTTATGTTTGTCTTTAATGATCAGCTTTGTTGTGTGGTCATGAAGAAATTTTTTTCTATCATATGGATCTAGAAAATCAATCGATCTTCTTTTGCTCAAGTCAATGTATCTAAAGAAAACAGCTAAGGAGGAAGACCTTTTCGGAACTTCCTCAGCTTCATAGCCAAATACTTTTATGACAATGTCTCTCTTAGCAAAAATGATTTTATATGTATTCGAAGGGTATTTATGCCCGTTCAAGAAATAGGATAACGCTTTAATTGCCATTATTATGGTAGCAGCATCTGAAGAAAATTTGCTATGATGAATGCAAATCTCTTTATTTACAAAGCACTTCAAATAATTGGACAGGGATGAATCCCTTTGTCGTGATCCCTGGCCTTCCCTCAAATATCCCTGCCTTGTTGCAAAGGCATCCACCTCCACAGTTGCCTGTAAAATACGAGCAAAGGTCACATGTCTTGAAAAACAAAATAACTATATTTGAATAAAAATCTCATTGAGGTAAAACCAGATTTACCTACCAAATCACGCTCATCAGCTTCAATAAGTGTAGCAGTATGTAGATCATGACCAACAACAATGGTCGTCGAAGCACTGGATGGACTAGTTTCCGAAGACTGTGAGACATATCTGCTCCGAATTTTCAAAAATTCCTCTTTACATAGCAAATTTGTCTGGTATGCCCTGCTTTCAGACATGATTGACTGCAGTGCTTCAGTCCCATCCATCCATTCATCTCCGTCTTTGTAATCAATAGAAGCACGTAGATCATCATCACCATTGAGATCTATGAAGTCCCTGAATTCTTTGATGAAATTAGACAAAAATGATAATATTTCGTCCTCCCTCAAATCAAGAACATCTCCAACATCATTCAGTGAGAGGTAGACGACACTATTCATGTAATACACTGGCAAATCAAGGAGAGTCTTGGTTTTGTCATATGGATTCACGTCAGATAATGAAGAAATGGACAATGCACAAGACTCAGCTGGGTCGTACATTGATGCCAATCTTGCCTCCTCATCAACATCCAAGGCATCATCAACAATAGCTGACTCTGATATCACAGAATTAGTTGATGATGAGGCACCCTCAATGCTAAGCCTCGAAGTTCTTGCCTTCTCATGAACAAGAGCAGAAAGATAAAACACAAAGCCCATGCCTTCCTGCAAAAAACGACATGATCGATTGTGCTGGTCACAATGGACCACACGTTTAAAATCACTCACAATTTTCATGAATCGTCGGTGTGGCTTTGCTTTGAAGATGGTTGGGCAAGTACTAGGTCATGGAAATGGATGAATCGTAGATGACATTATCAACATAGACTGATTCAGACTATCATAATACTCTTTATACAATGCTAGAAAATAGGATTTATGTTCTGATCCAAACCTCTCAATATCAAAAGACATATTGAAATACGTCTTATAGTGACCTATGTAGTTACCAACACCAGATTCAACGAGGAAGGCGTGCAATGCAGAATCAAAAGTATTAGAGGATGAGGCGGCCATCTCGAAAATATGGCCAGTAGGGCCGAGTATCGCTATGACGCGGGGTGGCAAGGAGTAAGAAGACAATCAGGAAATCCTCGCGTGATGGCGATATTGGTGAATGACCTGATATCGGAACGACACGAGGGATCTTAGATCGTCTAGAATCTATGAAAGATTCTCGTGTGGTAGCGATACTGCAAAGAAATAGTAGTGTTCACACACAAAGAGCTATAGGGAGTGAAAATCCAAAACTTAACGAAATGTTTTAACTAATTACACAACATTTATATAGCTAAAACCAATAAAATCCAAGCCGTACACTTGTTGAATGAACAGCAGATCAGATCTATCGCGTAATACAACCCGTCCACATGTGCGAGACCACACGTGCTACAATACGCGTCAATCTGCCATTCCGCCACGCGCCCACACGTGCGAGCTAACACATGCCAAAACACACATCACCAAACCATTCGACCACATGGCCACACGTGCAAGTTTCACATGTGCGGATACAGGAGTGTGGTCCCACATGTCAGGTACTGATTGGGCCATGTGACCACACGTGCAAGCCTATTCGTGCGAGAACACATGTCGCTGATCCATTCGGCCACGTGTCCCCACGTGGGATCCCACACGTGTTGATCCAGACATGCAGTTTCACACGTGCGTATACAGACATGTGGTTCCACAAGTCAGCTATAGACTGGGCCACGTGTCGCTGGTATTCACACATGCCAACTTTTTTCCCCTATATAAGTCCATTCCCAGGGATTGTACAGGTTTTCACGTAATTTGTTGTCACATTTGATTGCTTCCATACGACCTGCATTCGTGATATCGCCATCACACGAGCAACCTGATCCCCAGGAATGTTCCTTACACCCTCTCGCGTCGTAGCGATATCAGCCTGACTTTCCCAGTATCACCATCACGCGAGCCCCTACCTCTCCCCGCCTGACTCTGCCACTCTCGCGTCGTAGCTATATCACCCTTCGAGTTCTCAGTGTCTAATCTATTGTGTCTCTGTCCTCACGTGGTATAGATATCCGGCCTCAATGGCTCGGATGAAGCAAACCGCTAGGCTTACCAGTTTTGTTCAATCGTTTCATCCCCAGACATCTAAACCTGTACGTCCATAAAGATGTGGAAGACCTCGCCATCCATGGTTGAGGGACATTAGGGCCTTGCAAAGGAGCACCAAACTTTTGATCCCGAAAGCAGCCTTCTACCGGACTGTGAGGGAGGTTACACAAGATATGACCACCCATCTGCCCTATGTAGTGAGGTGGAATATCACTGCATTGGAGTTTTTTAAGAGATAATTGAATATTCTACAAATAGCCTAGGTTGGGTTCATTCTTGAGGCAATCATATGTGATTTGAAGTTTGGATGTCTGAAGCCTCTCCGATAGAGCTTTTATGGATGTAATGATTCACGTGTCAATATTCTATCCACATGAGAGTGTTCCTGAACTCAAGTTAAGGCTTGATCTATTGATTGAGTACCAATGCACTCTGATTTAGTTCCATTTAATTGTTTCTTGGATCATTGTGTCAAGAATTAGATATGCAACATCAAGCATTCACCACAAGAAGGCGGAAGAAGAACACGTACTGTCACTCTATCAGACTAACTCATATAGAATGTTAAATGTACAAATAAACCCTGAACCCTAATAGAGAGAGAAAACCTACGAGTAGACTAATAGACTAGCCTATGGCTATTGACAGCTAATCACAGCTGTCAACATTAATGTGCATCATAAACAGTAACAATGAAGTTTATCATTGATTTCTAACACTCTCCCTCAATGATAAAATTACATTTTTCTATCCCTAATAGAGTACGAAACCTCTCAAATTTACATCTACCTAATGACTTAGTAAAAATATCCGTCTTTTGATCTTCAGATTTACTAAAAACAAGATCAATGGCTCCATCAAGAATTTTCTCTCGAACAAAATGGTAGTGTATTTTGATGTGCTTGGTTTGAGCATGTAAAACTGGATTATTAACAAGGTGAATGCAACTTTGATTATCGCAAGATATAGTAGTCGCATCCACCTGTGGTTGACCTGAATCCACAAGCAATCTTCGTAACCATACCGCTTCTTGTGTAGCATTGTTGAGTGCTCGATATTCAGCTTCCGTCAATGATAAGGCTACTGTAGGTTGTTTTTTGCTGCTCCATGAAATTGTAGCTGTACCATAACTGAATGTATGACCACTTGTAGATCTTCTGTCATCAATATTACCTGCCCAATCGGCATCTGTATAACCTACCAACGTTGGCGTTTCAGGCTGATCATACTTCAAACCAAAATTCAATGTCCCTCGAATGTATTTGAGAATATGTTTAGCAGACTTCCAGTGTGCTTGACTAGGATCTTGCATAAATTGACTAACAACACCAACAACATAAGAAATATCAGGTCGTGTGTGTGTCAAATAAATCAAACTACCCACCAGCTGTCTATACAAATAAGCATCCACTTTCTTAGATTCATCATATGTAGTAAGCTTCATGTTGACATCCATAGGTGTACTCAAAGGCTTACAATCTTGCATATTGAACTTATAAAGCAAATCTCGTGCATATTTGCTTTGTGTAAGAAAGACCATGTCTTCCTTTTGCCATACTTCAATGCCAAGACAATAGTGCATCAATCCTAGATCACTCATGTCAAAAGCTTTGGAAAGATCTGATTTTATTTCATCAATTAAGCTCTCAATACTTCATGTAATAATCAGATCATCCATGTACAACACATGAACACTATATCTGAATCTTGTCTTAGAATATAAAGATTAGGTTCAGCATCACTCTTTATCATTCCCCATCAATGCAAGAGCACCATGCCTGTGGTGCTTGCTTCAATCCATAAATGGCTTTGTTGAGCTTACAAACAAGATGCTCTCTTCCTGGCTCAACAAATCCTTGAGGTTGTACTAAGTACACCTCTTGATCCAGCACTCCATTAAGAAAAGCAGATTTAACGTCCATTTGCTGGATCTTCCAACCATAGAAAGCAGAAATAGCAATGATAGAACGTATAGTTACCATCTTAGCTACGGGTGCGAAGGTTTCTTCAAAATCAATACCTTCCTCTCGCAACCAACTGTGCTTTATACTTGTTGAGTTGCCCATCAGCTCCATATTTGATCTTGTATATCCATTTGCAAGTGATAGGCGTCTTACCATCAGGTAGCTCAACCAAGTTCCACGTCCTATTTTTCGATATAGCTTCCATTTCTGTTTCCATAGCTTCACGCCACTCCTTGTGCTCCTTTGCTTTATCAAAAGTTTTTGGTTCCTGAGCCTTGAGCACAGAACCCATTAGGGCTAGATTCATCTCTAATCTTGCAGGAGGTTTTTGATTTCTACTTGACCTTCTAAGCTATCCTTGCTCACTTGATTCGGGAGTATCTCCCTTATTAGAATCACTTATTACTGAAAAGTACCACTTAGGCACTCTCCTAGGAATCTCATTATTGACCCTGTCTTTTTCCATAAGCTCTTCCATATCGACACCAACTTCTTTCTTCACTTGCATTTCAGCTTTATCATCAAAGAGATCAATTGTCAATTTTATTTGGTCATTTTGACCCATCTCATCAAAAGTAGCATCTCTGGAAATCACGATCTTTTGTGCATCTGTGTCATACATCCTGTATGCCTTGGCTCTTTCATCATATCCAAGGAAAATACACTTAAAAGCTTTTCTTCTTTCATTTTTCATCAGGTACATGAGCGTAAGCATCACAACCAAATATTCGTAAATGAGAAACATTAGGTTTCTTTCCAGTAAAAGCTTCGTAAGGTGTCTTACCCTCCACGGACTTCGTAGGACACCGATTCAAGATATGAGTAGCTGTGTTGCATGCTTCTGTCCAAAAAGTATTTGGCAAACCCTTGCTCTTAAGCATTGCCCTAGCCATCTCCACAATGGATCTATTTTTCCGTTCTACAACTCTTTTCCATTGTGGTGAATAGGGTGTAGTGGTTTGTCTCTTGATCCCCTGATCCTTGCAGAAATTTATAAACTCTGTTGAAAAATACTCACCGCCACCATCTGATCTGAGGTTCTTAATATAACAACCTGTTTGTTTTTCAACTAGAGCCTTGAACTCTCTAAACTTGGCAAAAGCATCAGATTTCTTGCTTATGAAATAAATCCAGATATGTCTATTATAGTCATCAATGAATGTGATGAGATAGTAATAACCACTAATGGACCTCGTTTGTATTGGTCCACACAGATCACTATGAACAAAATCAAGAATGCCATTGGCTCTTCTTGCTCCATCTTTGGGAAATCTCTCTCTATGTTGTTTTCCCAAAATGCAACCCTCACAAATTTTTCCTTCAAAAGAGATATCAGGCAATCCAACAACTAGATTACCTCTTTTAAGGATTTGCAAGCTTTGAGCACTGATATGACCAAACCTTTGATGCCAAAGATCACTTCGACTATCAACAGTGCTTACCATAGCTTGAGTAAAAGATCTTGCATTCAATTTGTAGAGTCGATTCCCGTTGACTCTAGCTCCTATAGCAATCACTTTGTAGTGATTCTTGATGTCTTTGACAAGACATTTGTCACTGTCAAACTCAACCTTAGCTGTTGATCAGCCATCGTCCCAACAGATAGTAGATTGTTAGCTAAGCCAGGTACATATTGCACATCGCTTATATGCTTTATTTTCCCGTTGGCTAACTTCACTGGTACCACTCCAACTCTTTTAACAGATAGCAATTTGCCATCAGCTTGTCCAACTTCATCACCATTGTCAGTTTTCTTGAGTTCTTAAAACCACTCTTTCCTTGAAGTCATGTGCTTGGATGCACCACTATCAGTGTACCAGGTATCCTTGGCTTCATCACTTGTCATTAATGTTGCAATGAACAATTTGAACTCTCACCTGTGTCATCTTCATATTGATCATCATCGTATTGATGTTGATCAGTATAATTGTCTTCATATTAATAGTCATCAGATTGATGTTGATCAGCATAATTTTCCACTTGCCATTTGTCTTTTCTTTGTTCCATCTCCTTCTGTTTCTTGAAGCATTCACGCTCCTAGTAACCAGGTTTGTTGTAGTACCTACAATTTTCAGGTTTATTTTGTCTTGAATAGCCGCATCCTTGACCTCGGTCTTGATTCCAATTACCTCGATTCGGACTATCATTAACTTGCTCATGAAATTGTTGAAATGATCCTCGGCTTGAGTTTCCTCCTCTCGATTGATACTTTCCACGGCCAAATCTTCCACCTCGTTCTCTAACTGCAAGAGCTTGATCATATCTCTTGTTACGATGATTCAAGTTCTCTTGATGTTGCTCTTCTTGCAAAAGAAATCCACCTAGTCCTTCACAGGTTGGAAGATTTTCTCTTGTGGCTATACTCATCACAAACATCTGATGTAACTCACTCAGACTATTCAATGTCAATTGCACGATCTCACGATCTTGTACTCGCTCTCCAACTGCTGCTAATTGATCACTGATCTCTTTGATCTTCAGTATGTGATCGACAATAGTTGCACCATCATCCATCCGCAATGTATGTAACTTTGTCTTTAAAAATAATATTCGAGATGCATTTGTCGTTTCAAACAATGCCTTCAATGTATCCCACGTTTTTTTTGGTCTTTCTGAATCTGAAATATAGGGAATAATTGCATCTCTAACTGATAAGTTGATGACATTTTGGGCTTTCCGTCTTCTCCTATCAAATGCCCGCTCATCTTCTTCACTGGCCTTGTCTCTTCACCACGATCTCCCATAGCTCCTTTTCTATCAAAATGTTCTTCAGTTTGAATTTCCAAACTACATAGTTGCCGGCACCTTCCAATTTGCTTGACTCATTAAGAACACTCTCGCTTAGAGTTGCCATTACTGGATAGATGAGTCTGGATCACAAAATTTATTCACACCATAGAACTATAAATTTTTGGTTGTACACCTGATACCGGTACGACGTGCGGGTGCACGACTGCTCGGGATTCTCTTTACCTCTGGCGCGTCGCTCCGATATTGGTACTGATATGTGATATCGGTATGACGCGCAAATGTACGACTGCTCTTGGTTTTCTTTACCTCTGGTGCGTCGATCCGATATTGGTACAGATATGCTATATCTGTATGACGCGCGCATGTACGACTGCTCAAGATTTTTCCTACCTGTGACACGTTGATCCAATATTGGTACGGAAAAGATTAAAAATAGAGGGAATATAAGAACTTTCAGAGGGAATATTTTAGATTCCCCACTTCAGCGCGACGGCTACGCTGCCTCCTCTTTGCAAAGATTTTGAAATGTGTGATCGTTCAAAAGACAGAGATCAGTAATGTGAAAAGTATGAAGCCTTCTAACCCTGAATGGTAGTACTAGACACTATCTAGTGTTTAATTGCGGTACTCCAAACAGACAAATGAGAGATTTCTTGGCAAACCTCTCACACAAATAGCACTTTCCACAGTAGCTAGGAAGTATTGTAAAAATCTCTCCCACTCAACAGATTTTCAATCTGTCTGATGCTGCCCTAGCCTTTCTGATGCCTCCGGGACTGTGCTTTCATTCCCCACTGATGATTCTGAGCTCCAACCCTACAAAATACACCAAAGAAGAATTTTTTCTAGTCGTTTTTGTCTCTCCAAGCTTTCACCTCCCGTGAAGGACTTTCTCACTTCGTTGTGGAGCTTGTGACAAGCTGTATCCACTGATCAGGCACGCAAGACTATCGCTGCTCTGATACCATGTCAAGAATTAGATATGCGACATCAAGCATTCACCATAAGCAATCACCACAAGAAGGCGAAAGAAGAACACGTACTGTCACTCTATCACACTAACTCATACAGAATGTTAAATGTACAAATAAACCATGAACCCTGATAGAGAGAGAAAACCTACGAGTAGACTAATAGACTAGCCTACGGCTATTGACAGTTGGTCACAGCTGTCAACATTAATGTGCATCGTAAATAGTAACAATGAAGTTTATCATTGATTTCTAACACATTGTTGACAAGTTTATTAATGTTAATCTAGTTTCTCAAATGTGCTTGAAGTGTTATTTAGTTTCTCAAATGTTAATCTAGTTTCTAAAATGTGCTTGAACTGTTAAATAATATACTGCTTCTGCCCTTTTTGTGGATAATTCATAGGCAAGAATGCTCGAAATGGAAGAAGTAATAAATAATCTGCAAACTTAGAGAGAAGTTATAGCGAGCACTGTAGCTTAGCTTTAATTCTGTTGGGTTTGGCTACAAAAACAATGACTCCTAGTTAAGCTACATAACATCCAGAAACTTACAATGAAAATACAAGAGGCTACTATGGATTGACAAATTGAGAGACGGATTGCTGATGTCAACAAACACAAGAAAAACAAGTGTGTTTTGTTTGACACCAACAAACCCTCCCTAAAACAAAACATCACATTTCTTTTCTGAATTCTACTATCACCTACACGTAGACTCCACGCCTTCACACATCATTTGTGTGTGGTCTACGCAGCTATACATAGACTATGATTAAACAGACTTTTACTTACATGTAGACTCTACATCTTCACACACCATTGTGTGTGGCCTACGTAGCTATACATGGACTGTGAATTTTGAATCTTGATTTTTAGTGAAACCTAAAAGAAACTACATACATCAATAAATTCTTAATAGCTACTACTAATTCCTCTTCTCCGGCTAACATGGCAGTTTCTTGATTTGTTTTCTCATCATAGGCCTTCTTCCAGCACTTCCTTGCAGAATGACCAGTTTTTTCACATTAGTTGCAGTTGGCTCCTTCCTCGTTATGCTCTCTCTTGCTCTTGAATGGGTTTCTCTTACTTGTCGCATAAAGGCCAGTGTCATGCCCATTGTGATAGCCTTCAGAGGATAGATCTTTGCGCCTTAGTTCTTCTTGGAGCAGAGCTGCCTTGATGCTTGTGATGTCATGAGTATGACCAATGCTTCCAAAAATGGAGGCGATCGAATTGAGCATAGGACTCTGGCAGGCTATGAAGCAGTGATACAAGAGAGAGCGCAGGCTACTTGAGCAGATGCACAGAGAGAGAGAGAGAGAGAGAGAGAGAGAGAGAGAGAGAGAGAGAGAGAGAGAGAGAGAGCTAGCTGGTGCGTAGACTCTCAAGAAACATCTATCTTGGAAACCGCTAGTACCGGTCACTCTATGGTGTAGGTTAGTGCATGTGTGGGCCCCTAACCTTTGTTGGGTTTGGCTACCAAAAAGATGACTCCTAGTTAATCTACAAAACAGCCAGAAACTTACAATGAAAATACAAGAAGCTTTATGAGGAAATGGCCTTAGACAGCCGGCCTTCGTGGGCTGTTTATATATCCAAAAGACAGGAGTACATGCCAGCCAGAAACTTACAATGAAAATACAAGAAGCTTTATGAGGAAATGGCCTTACACAGCCAACCTTCGTGGGCTGTTTATATATCCAAAAGACAGGAGTACATGCCAAGAAACAGCTACTACTGATTGATAGGTTGAGAGACGGATTGCTGATGTCAACAAACACAAGAAGCACAAGTGTGTTTTGTTTGACACCAACAAATTCTGCAACATATTTTTCATTCCCGAAGTTTCAACTGGCATTCACTTCACTGGAGGGGGTTGTAAACTTGAATATCAATCCTCCTACTTCTATTGTGATGGGGTGCATTTGTGCTTGTAAGGCGTCCCTCTCTTTCTATGCTTTTTCTAGTAGATGGATCTGCATGTGTCTTGGAAACTCCAATCTCACGCTCTAGCGCATCCATAGTGCTTCTTCCCTCGTTTATCTCATTGCGTGCCTCTTCGAGAGAAGTCAGAGCCTCCGAATACTAATTGCTCTGAAGAACCTTTGGTTCATGAGTAGACTCAGCCATCTGCTAAATTCTCCTCAATTTGATTAGACTAGGTACTGTTGACATCGCGAAGACCATTGATCTCAGACGTCAGTGACGAGATCTTGGCTTCTTTCTGTCGCAGCACGTCATGAATGGAAACAAGCTCATTCTTAAAGTTGTGAAACTCCTCCAGCCATTCAGCTTCGGATTCCACCAGCTGTGTGCATAATCTCTCTTCTGCCTCCTCCAATATTACCTGGGCCTTTGACATGTGCTCGATTTGTTTTTCCAGATTGCGCTGCCTTTCATGGCTTGCAGCAAGCTGTTTGTGTAACAGAAAATTTTGCTGCCATAGTAGTTTCATTTTTTCATTCTCTGAGACCAGTTCTTCCAGATTAGCCTGCAACTTTTTTTCCAGATCCGCAATAGTAGCATCTTTGGTTTGTGCGGCGCAAGTCATCCCTTCCAATTTTAGGATCAAATTATCTCTTACAGCTATATCCTCACTCGTTGGCTGTTCTGCAGCAGCATTTGCGGGCTCTTGTTCTTCAGCAAACACAGAGGATTGTTCTCTAGATAGCAACGCTCCCTCTAGGCTGGCGGGCCTCAATACGTTCGATCCTACATTTTTCTGCCAAGGATTTTCAATCGCCAGCAAAAGTCGTTCTAATAAATACCTCCACACAGTCATCCTTAAGAAGATTGCTGGTAGGGCCTAAGAGCCTGCGTCCAGCGACCAGTCTCAGAAGATCAATCTGCGATGCTTGCCCTCAGAAAATCAAAGAAATAGATTGCTCTGATACCACAAGTGGCAATCTCAAAATGATCTCCGATTCTCATGGCAGTGTTATTTGGGTGAAGCCTTAAACACTGTATTCCGGCAAAAGCAGATCCGATGCAAAACATTTTTTAGCAGATACAAAAGCAAATTAGGGAAGGAGAGGTAAGGACCGTCAGCCGGTAAAAGACTCTTACAAATTTCAAGGGTGGTAGATCGGAGCACCAAGGGTCTTGTAAACGGTGTCCATCTCCATACTAATAATAATAAATAGAGACATGTATTGAGCAGCTTAAGTGTACCTAGAGCTATGTGACATACTTATATTCATAATTTATGTCACCTTAATGGTTGCTATCTTTTTCTTTTGTCACTCCATTTTCCGCCTTGCCATGGGTATTTTAATAGTTTTTAAAGATTTGGTGTGTCAAAAATATGTAGCTTTCATGTTTTTTTTATTTCCATTACTCTGAAAAGTATTATCTTACTCATTCAAATCTTCTCTCAAAAAAAGGTGATTGCTATATCAAGAGAAGGTGTGATGAGCTTTCCAATCAATGATAGTTATGCCTTTCAAATCCACACTTGTCAAATCCCTTGCATTTCACAATGCAAATTTAGCAAATCATCACAATAGCTTATCACAAAAGCTATAATAAAATAAGAAATCTATGATTGCAAATTAAAAGAATAAAAATACATTTTAAGCTTAAAGTCACCTAGGAGCAACAACTCATTTTTTAACAAATCATCACACTAGCTTACCGCTACTACGACAAAGCTAAAAAAATGAAAAGATAATGATTGCAAAGTAAAAGAATAAAAATGAACACAAATTCAACTAAATTGAAACAATATTCATATTTTCATACTTCTTACCACCTAAAATTGACAAGTTACGGAGATCAAAGGAAATGTTTTTAACTAGTTGTGCCTACTCTTTAAAAGATAATTTTAAAAGTTAAAATTTTTCAATTAAAATTTTATTAGTTAGATAGCCATAATTCTAGATAGATTTGACAAATTCAAGTAAAGAGAGACTATATTCATGTTTTGAGATGATTTAACTTCTAAACTGATGGCAAAATTTCATGAATAGTATTACTATTAAATACTTACAAAATAATTTTATCATTGAGTGTCTTTGAACTTGGATTTTAGGACTTAATTGGGCCTCAATCACTACATAAGATTCAAAATCGATATAGTCAATTATTGTATAATAATGCAATCTATTTAAAAATGTTTCCCTCCATTTTGTATAATGTTATATTTGAGAGTACAATTTTGAGGTGCCTCTAAACTGAAGAAACGAAATGTTTCTAACTACAAAGCCTTGCTAGCTTTCAACCCTCAGCCTGACGAAGATGTTCGCGAACACGAAAGTCAGGAGACGAAGCACGAAAAGTTTTGCGAACACGAAAGTCAAAGGAAACGAAGACGAACGGTTCGCAAACATGAAAGTCGAAGACGAACGGTTTGCGAACACGAAAGATTCACGAACGAGAATCTTTTGCGGTCCAGTACGAGAGAAGACAAATGACCAAAACGAAACCTTCTCCTGCCCTCCACGCTCCAAAGAGTACTAGCAAGATCATACAAGTACCCATAAGTACAGATATCTGATCTGATGGTATGACGTCAGCAAATGCATTTTAGGTCGTGGCTAATCTGCCACTCTTGTAATTCCTTGATTAGTTGTAGATGCTTAATCACTCTAATCTCAGATCTACATAGAGCGACCATACTTACTGGATGATACTTGACATATAGATCAACGGAATACACATACAGTGTAACGTAGTAGTCTGATGCTAGTAAGCAATCAAGACGAAATACAGACAACAAGTTCGCCTGCGTGCGAGACGAGCTCTGTGATCAGGATCCATAGAGATCCAATTGTCCGCTAGTAAAGCGAGACGATTACTCGTGAGAGAACCGTGTTTCTCCCATGCCAACGCACTGCGTGGATTTGCATGCAGTGCTTGAAGAAAGCAGAGGAAGTTCAACATAGATAATTTCTCTTGTTGTGTCTCACCCCTTTTGGAATCCCCAAAGAATCTCACTCTTGAGATTTGGAATGGATTTGTAATAGTTTGATAACAACCTATGTCAAGAATTTCTCACAGAGCTAAAAAATTAGACATCTAGAGATTCACAACGATCCCAATCATGCATGAATACTCAAATATGGACTCCTCCTCATTCTAGACATCCAATGGGATCACAAATTGACCCTCACATTCTCACAAAGAAAGTTGAATAAAACTAATTTGAGTTTCATACATACTATGTCAATTTTTGCTCAATAAATTGAATTCATTCACCCCTATTGGATTCCACCAATGACTCTGCCTCTTAAGAGTTGGAATGAAATTCAAAATCAGAAGTTGTGATTCTTCTCACTAAGATATTGTGCTTCAAAGAGCTAATGCCACTTAGAAAGATTTGATCACTTAGGAGAAGACAAACTCTCCACCAATACCAGCACAAAATGAGCTTGTAGATCTTGCCCAGGCTCTACAAAGGAAGGAACTCTTAGAAAATTGGATCTCTCTCTACACATTTGCCATACACACCTCAATGACTCTTTTCAAGCCTGACAAACACTCAAACATATTGAGTAGGGTTGAACAATGTGACTTGAATCTCAATCTCTTTTCTAGAACTCTCAATTGAAGCCAATCTATGTCAAATTCTACAAAAGATTTGCATAGATGCTATATATCCACTAGAAACTCTCAAAGGTTTCACTTGGAGGACAGATCCAAAGATGTTTTCTAGCAAATTGATGCTTCTAAACTTGACCCTATCACTCTTGAACAAATCTAGACTGATGGTATAATAGATTTCAACCTCTCACCTTGCATATCACTCCTTCATCTATGATTTTTGGCAATATCTCTCTCAACTTTGACATGTACTCAGAAAATCAAAGAAACACATTTAATGCACCTGAATCAAGCTTCAAATTAAATTATTTGTATGATCTAATCCAAGAACAAATCATAGGAATAGAATCTCTATAGAAAAAGCTTGAATTTGCACTAACCCCAGCCTCAAAGCTAAGAGAGAATTCTTAGGCCTTGTACAATCTCATCCTGAGATTTTTCTCGCATCTACTTGCCTCACAAAGGTCGCCCTACATCAAGGCATCTGATGCAATTTACAGCTCTAAAATCAGTGTGGTATTGTCTCCAAATAGCTTGATTTCACAGAAATCCAACAACACCCACAAAACTTGAAATTTCCCAAATTTCCTCCATTTTTAACCAAATAATAGTGATGCTCTTAAGAACACTGAACTTGTTCAAGTAGTCCTAAATGGACTTAGAGATGAGTATGACAATATTGTGCAAACTTATGCTGTTAGAGAGGATCTTCCATCCTTGGAGACACTACAAGGTGTTCTCATTGCTGAAGAAAGTAGGCAAGAGAACAAGATGCTGAGGATCAACAGACTTTCATTGAAAGATGGTGGAAATGACAAAGCACTCTTCATCAAAGACAAGTCAAGAGGCAAGGACAAAGGACAACAACACTTCAAGAAGGACAAAGCCAAAAAAGGTGGTGAGGATCAGTCCTCACAAGATGCAACATCAAGCGGCAAGAAGAAGCTGTCAAAGATCAAGTGTTTTTTCTGTGGCAAGAAAAGACACTATTTATCAAATTGTTTCAAGAAGAATAACCAATCTAAGCAAGCTAACCTTACTAATGAGGATGAGTGTGAGGGTGTAGAGAGTGAAAGAGAGGATTCATTAATGATGTCTACTTTTTCATCTTTTTTTTTTTAAGAATGAAGAAGTCTGGTGGATAGATAGTGGGGCTAGTTCTCATATGTCTAGTTCTAGAAACTCTTTCACTAATCTCATGGCATATCTAGGTGCAAAAAGGTCAATCTATACTGCTAATGATGTAGAGTGTAGGATTGAAGGAATAGGTAGTATTCCACTACATGCATCATCATCAAAATCTTTTTGCTTACATGATGTACTGTATGTACCTAGATTGACTAAGAATATCATTAGTGTAGGGTAGTTGTTTGATAGTGGATTGGATGTCAAGTTTCAAGTTGACAAGTGTATAATCTCAAGAGAAAATGAAGTTATTGCTAGAGGATCTAGAATTGGTAGGTTGTACAAACTAGATTCTAGGGAGAGTGCTAACATTTCAGATATTGCTTATAAGATCAAGGTTCTACAGGAGGATCTATGGCACAAGAGATTAAGACATTCCAATTTCAAAGCCATGCAATCTATGGTCTACCAAAGACACTGTCAAAGGAGCTTCTACCTTGTGAAGCTTGTGTGCTAGCAAAATCACACAGAAGGCCTTTTCCTAGATCAAGTATCAAAACAAAGCAACCATTTGAGCTTGTGCATTCTGATGTTCATTTCTCATTAACTAAGAGCAAAGGAGGAGCAAACTGCTTTGTCTCTTTTGTAGATGATTATACAAGATATTCTTGGATCTATATGTTGTCTTCAAAAGCGATGGTCTATGATGTTTTCTTACTTTCAAAGCTTATTAGAAAAGCAGTTTCCTTTCAAGTTAAAAGCTTTGTGAAGTGATAGTGGAGGAGAATACACTTCCAATACGTTTAAAGACTTTTGTGAGAGAGAGGGTATTCAAAGAGAGTTTTCTTGTACTCCTCGGCAAAATGGAGCTGCTGAGAGAAAAAATAGAACTTTGTGTGAATGTGCAAAAGCCATTAGGCTAGAGGCATCTCTTCCTAAAGAATTTTGGGGAGAGGCAGTTGCATGTGCAAACTATCTTTGTAATAGGCTTTCAAATCTTGCAATAGGAGGAAAGACACCATTTGAGATGTTGTATAAGAAAAAGCCTAAGGTAGATCATCTTAGGATTTTTGGCTGTGTATGCTTTGTGCATGTGCCTCTAGAAACTAGGAAGAAGGAAGTTCCTAGTGCAGTTAAAGGAATCTTTGTAGGATATGCATCCACTAAAAAAACATACAAAGTTTATCCTCCCTCTACTGACAAAAATGCTGTTAGTAGAGATGTGATCTTCCATGAAGATCAGAAGTTTAACTTGGATGATGCATAGGTCAAGGAGTCTCATGCAAGATCAATTATTAATCTTGATGCTGTTCAAGAAGAGGTGAGGCCGAGGCTTGAGGAGGAGCAAATTCAGCTACCACAACCAAGAAGATCTACACGAGCAAGATCTGAGCCAAGCAGGCTCACATATGATGCTGAAGGAAGGCAAGTGGAAGGTGAAACTTCCTATCATGCACTTTTATTATCAGATGAAGAGCCTAAGGATGTCCAAGAAGCATTCAATCCAAAGAGTGGGTTGAAGCAATGACCCAATAGTTTGAAGCCTTGATGTCAAACAACACATGGGAGCTTGTGGAGCCACCAAACAACATGCATGTGATTGGATGTAAGTAGGTATTCAGAATCAAGTATAATCATGATGGATCTATCAAT
This sequence comes from Diphasiastrum complanatum, assembly GCA_029204225.1. Classification (NCBI taxonomy): domain Eukaryota; kingdom Viridiplantae; phylum Streptophyta; class Lycopodiopsida; order Lycopodiales; family Lycopodiaceae; genus Diphasiastrum; species Diphasiastrum complanatum. Next base: position 50,038,504 of record CM055093.1, read on the forward strand.
AAGTATAAAGCAAGACTTTGTGCCAAAGGCTACTCACAAATCAAAGGTCTTGATTATGAAGACACCTTTGTACCAGTTGCAAAGATGGTAACAATTCGAATACTCATATCTCTTGCATGTTTTCACAAATGGAGTATGTTCCAGCTTGATGTTTCTAATGCATTTCTCAATGGTTACCTTGAGGAGGAGATTTACATGGAGCAGCCTCCAGGTTTTGTGAAGAAAGGTGATGAATCAAAAGTTTGTCTTTTGTTCAAAAATCTGTATGGACTGAAACAAGCACCAAGGTCTTGGTATGCAAGGCTCAACTCCTATCTCATATCACTCAGATTTTGGCTAAGTGAATATGCCCCTTCTCTGTATTATAAGTTTGTAGATAAATTTGTAATTATACTTCTCATCTATGTAGATGATATCATTCTTTGTAGAAATAATGAGAAGTTAGTTGAAGAAACTAAGCATGCACTTGGTACTGAGTTTAAGATGCAAGACTTAGGAGTTTTTCACTATAGTTTAGGCCTTAAAATAGATTTTTGGAAAGGTCATGCATTTATAAGCCAAAGTAGATATGCACTTTCCATGCTCAAAAAATTTCGTATGGAAAACTGTGAAGGCATAGATATACCTATGGAGCACACTGTAAAGGTTCCTATGAAAGATGATGAAAAATCCTTTGTGGACATCACTCTTTATAGGAGTCTTATTGGCTCACTTATTTGGTTAATAGTGACTAGGTCTGATCTAAGCTTTTTTGTTCATAAGCTAAGTCAACACATGCAAGATCCAAAGTTATATCATTGGAAGTTGGCTAAAAGATTCTTGAGGTATATATTTTCTACCTTGGATTATGGATTATTCTACAAAGGAGAAGATCTGACTTTGATTGCTTCTTTAGATTCAGATTTTCTAGGAGACAGGTTGGATAGGAAATCCACAAGTGCTTACACTATATTTCTTGGAGGGAACTTGGTTTCTTGGCTATCAAAGAAGCAGGCAACTATTTCTTTATCATCTTGTGAAGCTGAATACAAATCTCTTGCAACCACAACAAAGGAGGTTATATGGATCAAAAGGTTACTTTTGGAGCTAAAGTGTTATGCAGATGAAGATCTTTCAATTATCAGGAATGATAACATTTCTGCTCAGGCTCTTGCAAATAATCTAGTCTTTCATGCAAGGAGCAAGCATATTGAACTGGCTCATCATTTTGTAAGAGAAAAAGTCATTGAGAGAGAGATCTCATTGGAACATGTGGCATCTTCCGATTGTGTTGCAGATCTTCTCACCAAGCCTCTACTCAAGAATGTATTTATGAAGATGAGGTCAAACCTTGGCCTAATTTCGAAGTCTATGTTGATAGGAACATAAATTTTAAGGAGGAGTGTGAAGATTATTAAAATATTATCTTCCTATCTTGAGTTTGGGGCCATGTCTATGGTGATTTCTACTAAATTTCATGTTGTACATAAAAGGAGTGTGAATTGAGCACATATCCTTCTAGTATAGCTCGGATTTGAGTTAGATAGGTTCAATTTTGATGACATGTAGTAGTTTAGATAATATGCAAAGTCATACTTTATGCATGCAAGCCACATGCAATCATTGCATGCAACATGCAAAGTAGTTTCTGTGATCTACACATGTCTAGGCAGTTTTATGAGTTGACATGCAGTACATGCAGCATCCATGTTGATTGGTTCTTCTGTCTGTCTACTAGTTCTGCTTGTTTGCTTCTTGTTACAGCTTATGCTACCTCCATTCTGGTTGTTAGCTGGGCATGTTCTTGATCATTTCTATTTGGTTCAGATGAATTTACACGTGTGGGATGCCCTACACATGTATTTTTGATCTCCTAAGAACAATAACACCATAAAGATCAGACTAGCATTGGTTTTCAATAGGAAAGCTGATCATACAAGCAATATTATTGTGTTACAAGCAAGATCTATCAACAAAACATAAGCCAAAGCATCATAAATGCCTCTACTCGGCTAGAGAGAGAAGTAAGCAAGTGCAAAACTCATGGAGAGAGAGAGAGGGCACAAAGAGCTTGTCTCCAAATTTGCATTACACACAAATTTCATCATTTTCTCAATGAGAGTACATCACATATATATAGATCCATTGGACTCTTCTCCTACTTTGAGTTGAATTGGAAATGTGGATTCACCTCTCAAGCTATCTAGACTTATCCAAGCCACCTCACTATGTCTAATTGTGCCACATAGTCTTTTCATGCATTAAATGTGGCATGTAAAGTACAAATGGCAATTCCTATGGTAGCTCAAGTTTCTACTTCTACCTACCTTGAATATTTTATTCTAAGATGGGTCTTTACTAAGCCAAAAGAGCTCAATTCTTCTTTGGCATTTTTAGAACCCATACTTACAACATTAGATAGATTTTTAAATATTTTGACACTCCTCCTAAAAATGTATCTAATGTGGATCAAGCATTGATCTTGAGATAAGACTCAGATTAGAACTATGCTTTGATAAGGCACTTTTGCAAAGTGGCTTTGTGAGAAGATCAGCAATACACGAAGATGTGTTGACATGTTCGAAGTTGATTTCACCTCCAATGAGCTTTTCCCTTACAAAATGGTGTGCCACTTCTATATGCTTGCTTCTTGCATGAAAAATAGGATTGTTTGCAAGAGCTTGTGCCGATATGTTGTCACATTTGATCAAGGGAAGATCATCCTCTTTGATGCACTTTAGCTCCATGATTAACCTCTTGATCCAAAGCACTTTTTTAGTTGTTAAAGTGAGTGCTTTGTACTCGGCCTCACAAGATGATAGAGATATGGTATCTTGCTTCTTTGAAAGCCAAGACACAAGATTGCCTCCAAGAAAGATAGTATATGCATTAATGGACTTCCGATCCATTTTATCACTTGCAAAATCGGAATCTGAATAGCCAACAATGGTTAGATCTTCATTTTTGTACAATAAACCATAATCTTGAGTAGAAGATACATATCTTAGAACTCTCTTGGCCATCTTCCAATGTTGGATCTTGGTTTCTTGCATAAATTGACTCAATTTGTGCACACAATAGCTCAAATTGGGTCTAGTGATAGTAAGCCAAATTAAAGAGCCTATAAGACTCCTATAAAGTGTGATGTCCTCGAAGGATATTCATCACCTTTAATAGGATCTTTTACATGTTGCTCCATGGGAGTATCTATGCCTTTACAACTTTGCATATTGAATTTTCTCAACATAGAAAAGACATATCTAGATTGACAAATAAAAGCATACTCTTCATGGAAATCAATCTCATGGAATTCTTCTCCTAATGCATCTTTGGTTTCTTGAACTAGCATCAAACAACTTCCACTTCCACTAAGAATAATGTCATCTACATAGATTAGGAGAATGACAATATTACTACCATCAAATTTTAAGTACATAGAAGGATCATAGTCACTAAGCACAAATCCTAATGAAAGTAAAAAGTTGTTGAGTCTTGAATACCATGATCTAGGTGCTTGCTTTAAGCCATAAAGACTTCTAAATAGCAAACACATCTTAGATTAATCCTTGATAAATCCTTGAGGTTGTTCCATGTATATCTCCTCCTCAAGATAGCCATTCAAAAAAGCGTTGGAGACATCAAGTTGAAATAGTTTCCACTTAAAAAATAAGACAAGAGAGATTATGATTCTTATTGTCACCATCTTTGCTACAAGAGCAAAGGTTTCTTCATAGTCAAGGCCATATATTTGTGCAAAGCCTTTAGCACATAATCTTGCCTTGTACTTGTTGATGGATCCATCATGATTGTAGTTGATCTTCAACACCCATTTGCATCCAATGCATTATATGCATGTAAGGTGGTGGATCCACTAGCTCCCATGTGTGGTTGGTGATCAAGGCATCATATTCAATCTTCATGGCCTCCTACCACTCCTTGGTATTGAGGGCTTCTTGAACATCTTTGGGCTCCTCATGAGAAACAAAATAAGCATAAGTGAAATCAAGATCCACTTGTTTTCCTTTGTCATCATAAGTGAGCCTCTTGGGCTCGGATCTCTCCCTCATGGATCTTCTAGGAGTGAAAATCCAAGGACTTCCATCTTCAAATCTTGACTCCTCCATATGTTGATTGTCTTCAATAACAATAGGTGATAGATTTTGAGATTGCTTGATCTCGGCCCCTCCAAGATTGGACTTTTCTTCTTCATGAAAAACTACATCTCTACTATCAATTACTTTAGAGGTAGAGAGCATGTAGATTCGATAGGTTTTCTTGTTGGATGAATATCCAACCATTACTCCTTTGCTTGCACAAGGATCATCCTTCTTTCTCGTTTCCAAGGGAATATGGACAAAGCATATGCATCCAAATACTCTAAGGTGTTCAACCTTAGGTTTCTTCAAATAGAGTGCTTCATATGGTGACTTTCCTCCAAGTGCAACATGAGGGAGTCTATTGCAAAGATAGTTTGAACAATTGATAGCCTCACCCCAAAAGTCTTTTGGCAAGGATGCCTCAATTCTAATGGTTTTGGCACATTCACACAGTGTTCTATTCTTTCTTTCAGCCACCCCATTATGAGATGGTGTATATGCACAAGAAAACTCCCTTTTAATGCCTTCAAGCTCACAATAATCATGAAATTTATTGGAAGTGTACTCACCACCTCCATCACTTCTGAGAATCTTGATTTTGTGAGAAAATTGCTTTACAACTAGAGCTTTGAACTTTAGGAAATAGTCAAACACCATAGATTTTGAAGCTAGAAGATATACCCAAGTAAATCTAGTAAAATCATCAATGAAAGTTACAAAGCAAGTAGCACCACCCTTGCTCTTTGAAGATGAGAAGTGCACATCCGAGTGTATGAGCTCTAATGGATGTGTAGTCTTGATAGATTACTTTGAAAAAGACTTCTTATGAGACTTCGATATGGCACAAGCCTCACATGGCTTGAAATTCTTGGAGATAAGATTAGGCAAGCTAATAGCTTTGGCTTTCTTGACCATGGACACCATAGAATTATAGTTAGGATGTCCCAACCTTCTACGCCATAGTTCCTCCAAAGACATATGAGTAGCAAAAGCACTATCACAAGAGTTAGCATACTCTTTGGGATCAAGCTTGTAGATTCCACCATATCTAGACCCAAATGCAAGGATGTCATCATGCTTCTTGATTGTACATGTATTAACATTGAAATTCACATCTAGTCCACTATCAAACAATTGCCCAACACTAATAAGATTTTATGTTAACTTGGGAACAAAAAATACATTAGACAGAGAAAGAACTTTTGATGAAGAAAGCTTTAAGGGAATGGTCCCTATGCCTTCAATAGCACACTCATGATCATTTGTTGTGTAGATGGACTTCTTGGCTCCTTCATAAGGTGACATGGATGAAAAAATACTTGGAGCTACACATATGTGAGGAAGCTCCACTGTCGATATACCACGAACCATCCTTCTTGAAAGGTGATGAAGAAAATCTCGAGACCATAAGAGATCCCTCTTCATCACTTGCATGAGCACCTTCCTTCTCTTCATTAGAAATGTTGGCTTGCTTGAATTGACTCTTCTTCTTGAAGCAATTGGTGGCATAATGCCCCTTCTTGCCACAAAAGAAACACTTGATTATTTTCTTCTTCTTCTTGGATGTGGAAGTTTGAGAGGACTCATCCTCATCTCCTTTCTCCTTGGAAATAAGATTGTTCTTGCTTGAAGAGAATCGGTGTTGATTCTTACTTCTTGTCTTGTGCTTGTCTTTGGTAAAGAGAGCTTTACCATCAATGTTGAGAGACAGTCTCTCCATTTTCAAGAGTTTATACTCTTGTCTTGATTCTTCAGAAATGAGCACACTTTGGAGTGCTTCCAAACTTGGTAGCTCTTCCTTAATGGCATAACTCTGAACAAGGTTGTCATATTCCTCCTTTAACCCATTAAGTTCATTTTGGTTGATGGAGTCTCCTATGCATGACAATTCTCTATGGAGGTCTTTAACTCTCATTACATAAGCTGAAGCACATTCATCACTTCTCTGTACACTTTGAAAATTTTGGTTTCTTAGTGTTAGAAGTCTAGAAGTATTTTTTGCCTCATAGATAGACTTGAGGATATCCCAAGCATCTTTGGCATTAGTACAAGCACCAATTTCTCTTAAGATGTCATTTGAGACATTCATCTTAATATAATGCAGAGCCATCCTGGCTCTCTTTTTGTACTTTGGAATTTCTTGAGGAATTTGTGGTTCTTCTTCAATGCCAAGTACAATATCCATCACATCTTGTATTATTAAGACAGATTCCATTCTAACCTTCCAAATTGAGTAACTGGAGGTTGGTAATCTTTCACTTGCTTCTAATAGAAAAACACCCATTGAAGTCATAAAGAATGATGGAAATCAAAAAAGATGGATGAAAGAATTGCTTATCTTCTCACTATAGGAACCAATCAAGGGTACAGAACCAAATCCTATGTAAGACTTAACAAAAAAAACTGTGAGATAGATCTCACTAGCTTGACAATCTCTCTAAAACAAGATTTGAATCATCAAAAAAGATGAAGTATGGCAAAAGTTATGGTTCTCTGAATTTCACACGTGTGAAATATTCCAAAAATGTCAAATTGACTCAAATACAATCTATTTGTATGAAACAATTTGCCTAGAACCTATAAGTTTTGTCTAAATCGCATATAGATGAGATTGTGTAGCTTCTGGATGATTTTTGTGATCATTCAAGCAATAAATGACATGTACACACGATTTTCCACAGGTCTAGGTGCCCTACCTACGACTCTTCAAAAGCTTATAACTTTTGATTGGCTTATCCAACTGTCATGATTTAAATTGCATCAGATTCTACACATTTCTAGCTTTCTAGTGGGCTAATTTGCTTGAAATTTGGATCTGAGGTGAGACAGAACCACCAATCTGAAAATGGGTGGATCTCACACGTGCCAGCACCTGAAATTCCGTAGAGTACCTGATCTTGCCCATTCAATGTGGTTTGTAGCCTAGAATCACAAGAAAACTGCAAACTAGCTAGAAGGTAGAATCTAGACAATTCCTCGCTTGAAATCTGATCAGATCCGCAAACTTTTTCATTAGATTTGTTTGTAAAACTTAGGTAGGCTCTGATACCATGATGAATTCACGCGTGTGGGACGCCCTACGCATGTATTTTTTATCTCCTAAGCACAATAACACCATAAAGATCAGACTAGCATCGGTTGTCAATAGGAAAGCTGATCATACAAGCAATATTATTGTGTTACAAGAAAGATCTGTCAACAAAAAATAAGACAAAGCATCATAAATGCCTCTACTCATCCAGAGAGAGAAAATAACAAGTACAAAACTCGTGGAGAGAGAGAGGACACAAAGAGCTTGTCTCCAGACCTGCATTACACACAAATTTCATCATTTTCTCAATGAGAGTACATCACATATATATAGATCCGTTGGACTCTTCTCCTACTTTGAGTTGAATTGGAGTTGTGGATCCACTTCTCAAGCTATCTAGACTTATCCAAGCCACCTCACTATGTCTAATTGTGCCACATAGCCTTTTCATGCATTAAATGTGGCATGTAAAGTACAAATGGCAATTCCTATGGTAGCTTGAGTTTCTACTTCTACCTATTTTGAATATTTTATTCTAAGATGGGTCTTTACTAAGCCAAAAGAGCTCAATTCCTTTGGCATTTTTAGAACCCATACTTACAACATTAGATAGATTTTTCAATATTTTGACAGGTTCAATGCCCAAATTAGACAGTAGATTCTCGGGGTTGTAGTATGGTTCAACCTGTCATGGATACTCAGATTTCGAACACTCTTGGACTCTTGAAATCACTTGCAATCATTCTACCATGCAAGCACACCAAGAATGCCCAAAAACAGCTCTTCTTGAAACACGGTTGGGCATTATTATGGCACTTAAAAACAGAATGCTAGAACGGATCATTGCAAAATGGAAACTAAACTACTAGAAAACTAGCCTAGCATGCCACATTCATCATAAAAAAACAGAAAACTAACTCCTACAAGCATTCAAAAATCAAGAAGCTCCATCTTCTTGGTTCTTGAATTTTCCAAAAAACTCAAGAAACCAAAACGTAAATGAATTTGCAAGATCTATACCACATTATTGGCTACAAATCTCTTGGATGCTTGCAACCTACATTAATCCACAAGAAAACATGAAATCTAATCCACAACTAGGAAAGCAAGAAAACCAATCCACTCTAAATCCACAACCACACACAATATGAATGGAAGGGCATGATTATAGGGGCATCACTCAAGAAAACCATCATGATCAAGGAGCTTAGTGTAGCATCAAACTCATGGGAAATCTTCTTATTAGGCATGGAGTAGATACAATGCAAAAAGCTCCTCTTCACAAAGAGGGAGTCTCTTAAATAAGCAAGAGAGCTCCTTAGGTGGCATCCTAGTGGAATTTTCACATTTCACAAATTACAAGTGGAATATTGCTCTCCACTAGAGGTCACCATCAAAAGGTGGCTCACTCTACTTTCTTTAAGAGGGGTCTACTTGCATTTATTACAATTGCTTAGAAATACTAGTTCCTACATGGTCATTCCATCTTTCGGGATTCACCACGAGGCTTACACAATTCTTGCTTGCCATTCCTAACTAGCATTTCTCGGCTCTCATACTCGGCTCTCAGTCTTCGTTGGTCTCATCTTCTCAGAGACCTCCTCGGTCTAAGGTGAGAGGTGCTCTTGAATTGCTCTATTCGAGTATCTTGGGATTCGTCAGAATCAGCCAACAATCCATGCATGCAGTATCACGTGTGGATCTCTGGTAGGTGAACTTGTTCAGTTAAGTGGACTTTCCATGCAACTCCACTATAGGAATTTGAGTCTCTCTCATGTAGGGAAAGCTGGGCATGTTTTGCCATATTGTGAATAGAGATTTTGGTGTTTTGGACTCATTCTCTCTCTACCTGAGTTTTCTATGCTTGATTTTCTCTCTCTACTCGAGAGCAGCCTATTTTTCCCATACTGAGCACTTAGAATTATTTCTAACATTCATTTCTCATAGTGAGGAGTTAGACTTTTTCATTAGATGTATGCCATTGTGCTCTTGCCTTAGATTTTTCAAGCATACTGTTCTTTGATCAATCTTGTGCAATCACAACACCTCAATAAGATCCTGTAGGGTGTGTGGTGAAGTTCACACATGGTAAAAACTTCACACTGATCTCGTAGACGGCTGCTTGGGTAAGTCGGGTGAACACACACGTAGGAAAATTAGCCTGTATAATATATTTTGACTTTGTTATGTTATACTCAAGCGCATGTCCTGGGTTGTCTACAGCTACCTACACTTAAAACGGACTAAATTAGAGCCTGCATTTTACTAACACTAAGCTACACATGCATAAATTGACAAAAAAAGAATCAAGAACTAATCTACAGCATTTTAGGAGTCCAAGAGTCAAGAAACCAACCAGCCTTTTGATTCTTGGACACCCCAAGAACATCAAGAACTGGAATGTCAGAGAATATGCAAGATTTATGCCACATTTCTAGCCTATTTAGTTTACTTGAATGTTGGCTCCTACATTAATCCACAAGAAAACAAGAAATCTAATCCACAACTAGGAAAGCAAGAAAACTAATCCACTCTAAACTCACAACCACACGCAATATGAATGGAAGGGCATGATCATAGGGGCATCACTCAAGAAAACCATCATGATCAAGGAGCTTAGTGTAGCATCAAACTCATGGAAAATCTTCTTACTAAGCATGGAGTAGATACAATGCAAAAAGCTCCTCTTCACAAAGAGGGAGTCTCTTAAATAAGCAAGAGAGCTCCTTAGGTGGCATCCTAGAGGAATTTCCACATTTCACAAATTACAAGTGGAATATTGCTCTCCACTAGAGGTCACCATCAAAAGGTGGCTCACTCTACTTTCTTTAAGAGGGGTCTACTTGCATTTATTACATTTGCTTAGAAATACTAGTTCCTACATGTTCATTCCATCTTTTGGGATTCACCACGAGGCTTACACAGTTCTTGCTTGCCATTCCTAACTAGCATTTCTCGGCTCTCATACTCGGCTCTCAGTCTTCGTTGGTCTCATCTTCTCATAGACCTCCTCGGTCTAAGGTGAGAGGTGCTCTTGAATTGCTCTGTTCGAGTATCTTGGGATTCGTCAGAATCAGCCAACAATCCATGCATGCAGTTACATGTGTGGATCTCTGGTATGTGAATTTGTTCAGTTGAGTGGATTTTCCATGCAACTCCACTATAGAAATTCGAGTCTCTCTCATGTAGGGAAAGCTGGGCATGTTTTGCCATATTGTGAATATTGAGATTTTGGTGTTTTGGACTCATTCTCTCTCTACCCGAGTTTTCTATGCTTGATTTTCTCTCTCTACTCGAGAGCAGCCTATTTTTCCCATACTGAGCACTTAAAATTATTTCTAACATTCATTTCTCATAGTGAGGAGTTAGACTTTTTCATTAGATGTATGCCATTGTGCTCTTGCCTTGGATTTTTCAAGCATATTGTTCTTTGATCAATCTTGTGCAATCACAACACCTCAGTAAGATCCTGTAGGGTGTGTGGTGAAGTTCACACATGCTAAAAACTTCACACTGATCTCGTAGATGGCTGCTTGGGTAAGTCGGGTGAACACACACGTAGGAAAATTAGCCTGTATAATATATTTTGACTTTGTTATGCTATACTCAAGCGCATGTCCTGGGTTGTCAGTATTTTAGTCCATGTTGGGCCGTTTAGTCAGACATGTGTCTTTTTAGTGTGTTGACACTTGTTGAGCCCATGCATGTTGTAGATGTTCGCAATTGTTTTTGTTTCGCTAGGCAAAGCTCTTAATCTTGTCTGCACCTGAATTTTGCTGCCAGAATAAATGCATAATCCTAAGCAAACAACTACCGACCACAGACACAAAATCATTCTATCAAACAAACAACACGAATGACAAGAGATCGAGAGAAAGAAACAATTGCAATTTGTATTATCATTATGAGTGAGTTGATCAGTGTCTCACTCATTGGCGACCTGTCACTCACAAATCCGCTATGTTCTGCTCATTGGCAAAATTTTATGCATAGCTCTTGACTATATCTTTTTCTATGTCTCTCTGCATCTAGTTTTGTTCATCCTACTTTTTATTACATATTTGAGAATATCTTTTTGTAAGGTCATTAAGTAATAGTTTATAAGACAAACTTAATCCTAAATTGTTAGTTAGTTAACCCCTAATGACATGGCTACATGCCCCCATTGAGCGGGCAACTGTCAGATCGAATCATTTTCCAGATAAATTGCAAAAACTATTAGGCATCTAAGATAGCCATGCAATTCACTGATCCTGATATTTTGATATAAAGAAATGTAATTACAATTACGCATCAAGGACAACCATACATTTTCTTGTCTATGACATTGTAGAAGAAGAGTGAGAGTTACTTAACATTCAACAAGAATGTAAGAAAATGGAACAATAGCGAATTTGTATATTAGTGTTGCAAAAACAACGATCAGAGCACAAAACAATAGCGCTGATAAGCACGCGATCCTACTAACAGAAACAAGATAATAACTATTGCTTTGAATATCTACTCTCTCTCTCCATGAGAATTAACTCTGACCAGTCAGCTACTGAAAGACCAATTTTGTCGTAGATCTCCGTATATCTCACATATCATCTGAGGAATCAACTTTTTAAATTTCTATCTCTCTTCAATCGCTCATTTACTTATATAACAAATGGAAGATCTTGCATTATTCTATCTTGGCATTTACAAAATCGCTTAACAGTTGATTAGCTGACTAATTATGATAGTTATTATTGGAGCGTGAAGACATAGATGGTTTGTACTTGAACTCCTGTCTATTTCTGCAAAGTATCACCTTTTTTGCATTTTATGCGAAGCAGTGTTTGAAATGGCCTAAAATTTGAGTTAACACAGGTGTTGCAAAACACTTAGTTGTTCAGGATGGCCCAAAGGTGACAAGGGCGACAGTGTCGGGTTTTTTGCCTGTGGAAATTACTGAGTAAAAATGCAGACTGTATAGTCAGTGCAAGAATGAAAATTGTTGAAAAACAATTCATTTTCTGCAGAAACTTGAGAGAGTGATTTACATGAAAAAGAAGGAGGACAGTTAGGATGAGTAGGAGTAAGATTAAACTCCAACACACTCCTCTTAGGCTTACTACTATGAATCTGAACTGCAATTGAGATTTATCATATCTACTAAAGTAAAATATTAATTTCTAGACAATGGCTATGTCAAAATATCAGCCAATATATTGTCTGCATGATAGTAACTTAGCACAACATCTTGGTTCTGAACCTTCTCTCTAATAAAATGAAATTGAACTTCTATATGCTTAGTTCTACTATGAGTTCGTGGGTTCAAAGATAGAGCTATGCAACTCTGATTGTCACATTGGAGTATGGTTGGACCGATCTATGGGAATTGCAGATCCTGTAGTAGCCTATGAGCCAAATTATCTCCTTCATTGTTGATGTAGCTGCAACGTATTCAGATTTCATTGAGGACAACGAGATGCATTTTTGCTTTCTGTTGTTCCATGAAATGGGTCCTCCTGCAAAGAAACAAATATATCCTGATGTGGATTTCCTAGTGCCCAATCTGAATCTGAATAGGTGACTAAAGTGAGTGTAGCTTTATTACCATTATAGCTCAAAGCATAGTGCTTCGTAGCTTGAATGTACTTCGGTACTCTTTGCAAAGCCTTCCAATGTTGTAGACCTGGATTGGACATATACTAAGATAATGTGCTCACTGCATATGCTAGATCAGGTCGTGTGCAGATTGTAGAATACATTATAGATCCTATGACAGATTCATAAGGATACTTGCACCTTTCTTGGTAATTTACTTGAGTTATGGGGCACATGTCTTTAGACAATTTGGATCCTAGATCCATGGGTGTGTCTATCGGTTTGCAGTCCTCTCCATGCCATGTCTGCGAAGTACATTGGTTAGATAGGAATCTTGGCTTATAGTGATCCTTCTTCTTGCGTGATCTCTGATGATCTCTATACCAAGAAGGTAATGAACTAGGCCTAAGTCAGTCATTTCAAATTCTGATAAAAGCAGAGATTTGGTTTCTTGTAATAACTAGTTTGAATTGTTGATAATTAATGAATCATCAACGTATAATGCTATTATAACATAGCTTGACCCTTTACGCTTGAGATGTACATTAGAGATAGTGCTTCTGCAATAGTGGCAGGTTCATCATGACTGATGAACTCCTGAGAGACAAAACGATCAGGTTGTTATCGTTGTGTTGCAGACCTTTGGACTGCAGGTGCTTGAGTGGATGTTTCTCTTGGGTAGATGACAGGGACAACTTTAGCTTGTAGTTGAACAGTCGTGGGTCTGGGCCCATCGATGGTGAGTGGAGCTATTGGGACAAACTCCTGTATTTGAACATTCGTAGGTCAATGCTTGTTGATGGAGAATGGAGCTGTTATGATAGACTCCTACATTGGCTGCTTCTGCTTAAAATCATGGAATTTGTCTTCAAGGAAGACAATGTTGCGACTGATTGAAATCTGACCTGTCTCAATATCATAAATGCGATAAGCCTCGTGTGACATTGAATAGCCGATAAAAATATATTTACAACTTATTGGGTCTAGTTTCTTCCTTAGATTAGACGGTATTTGAGCATAGCAGAGACATTCGAATGCTCGCAGATGTTTCAAACTTGGTTTGTAGCCATACTAGACTTCAAATGGTGTTCTAGAGTCGATTGCCTTTGTGCTTGAATGACTTTGCAGATAGTAGACTGTAGAAATTGCTTCAGCCCAAAAATTCTTAGGTAGTTGAGCGTTGACAGTCATGGATCGTGCAGCTTCCAATAGTATTCGGTTCTTTTGCTCAACTATGCCATTCTGTTGTGGAGTGTAGCTGGCTGTGAACTGACAATGCACACCACACGATGATAAGTAGTCCGCCATTTCATTTGATAGGTACTCTCCCCCTGAATCAGATCGTAGGGCCTTGATTCTCTGACCAGTCTGATTCTCAGCATATTGCTTGAATTCCTTGAAGCAATTGAATGCTTCTGACTTGTTATTTATGAACATGATTATGGTGAATCAGGAGAAGTCATCAATAAATGTGATGAAATATAGAGCTTGGCTTGTCCTCTTGGAAATTTATTCTAGGTTATTTTCCTAGTAAACAATTTTCTCTCTCTGCTTGTTGCCTTCCTCCAACTTTCACACAAATCAATATGACGCTTTATGTGCTCTTTTGCGACATATTTGTCTGTGTGAATTTCAAGGCTTTGCTCCCAGTGAAACAAACACAATCTCTCTCTACCGTCCATAGTGTTTTCTTGATTGTATACTTTTCTGATTGCACGCCAGTTTGCTTGTGCCTCGTCTACCATAAACCCATGAAAATTTGGTCGATTGTGATTATTTTTCGTCACCACTACATTGAGCTTCTCCCAGAACAAGACTTGAGCTCTCTCGTCTTCTTCTTTCATTTCACATGTTGCTATTGTGAGCAATTCTTGCAAGCTATTCAAGAGAGAATACATTGTTAGCTGGCAACAATAAGATACAGATCTGTAATAAAATGCATGTTTAAATGACCTAGTCTTTGATGCCAAACATGAGCATCAGAGTTACTCACAAACAGTGCATAATCGTGACTTAGGATGTATAAATTTTCTTGTCTGTGTGTAGAGAGGATTTCATTGGAATTCCCATCAAAAATAGTACATCGACTAGTAGTAAACAAAGCTCTATAGCCTTGATCAGTGATCTTGCTAATAGACAATAAGTTCTTTGGTAAATTGGGTATGTAAAGTACACCATCTAATTGTCTAGTGATGTCATCGGAGAACTGCAATCAAATGGAGCCTTGGCCTTACCCTGTGTGAACTTGAGTTGTCAAAGAAAATGTGAGTGGTTATTATAAGGATCCGATCTACGAACCATGTCAAATTGATATGGGAGCTTTCAAGAATTTTTTTATTTTTGACAATGATATAATGGAATATGAGGTATCCAACATGGATACTGGTAGAAATGAAGAGATTTCATTAACCCATGGAAATCTACTTGTATTAGTACTTTGGATTATTGTTCATTGCCTCATGGATCTATTTTACAAGAGCCTAAAGTGGCTTCTGTTGGAGAATCTTATTTCTATGGATTCTCTAGAACTCAATTGCCAGCATCTAATTCGCGTGTATATTTATAAAATATGGACATGAATAATGATTGGGAATGTTCTCTCAATCAATCAACACTTATTGGAAACTGATTCTTAAATATGCCAGCAATCTATATATATCACTTTCTTTGGAGAAGTTTGCATTGCTCGGTGGGTTTTAACAAGATAAATATTCGATTGAGTAATGTCAACAATGGTTTTCTACAGTGGGAGAATCAAAATGGCAGAATTGTTATTTTCAAGGTTCGACCTTGGAATACATATATATTCTTCTGTATCAATGCTTCAGGCGTATACATGGCCAGTTATGGTTTACTAATTTCTGAAAGTAAATTTCATTCAAAATCCAAACTGGCAGAAGCAGAATTCAATGGAGTTGACTTGTCTTGGCCAAATTTGAATGAAAATTTGTCCAGATTTAAAGAAATATATTTTGGTCAACAGTATGCACAGAGATATGCTTCATCATATGACAGAGTATCAATATTCATGCCGACTACTTCATACGGAGGATTTATATACGAACAACAATTCATGACTACCATTGTTTATGACATAATTGTAATTTTTTCATTAAATTGGTCAATGGATTGGCAGTTACAACAAAAGAGCCGAATGCAAGACAAAACCAAGAATTCAAGGGAATTGGATAAGCATCCGAATTGGTATGATGTCGAGGAAACAGACAAAAGAGGATATTGTAGTGCACACTCTATCCATTCCATACAGATTGGGTACCAACAAGCAATATGGTGCTTTATCAAACTCTTCTTCGTGTCAAATTTCAGAGTTTATGGACTGAAATTGATCTACAAATGATCACAAAGAGTGATTGGTAGCTTGGGATCTTGATCTATATCAAGACTAGCTTCCAAATCTAGCTTCTACTTGACAATCTTTGTGTTTCCAAGCAAGAACAATAAAAAAAGATGACCCACGACTTCACACGTGTGAAGTACGGCTACTGTACGGCCTGATAACAAAGAAATAGTTTACTTATCATTAACAAAGCATTCATCCACAAAGAAAGTGCTTAAGAGAGTCAAAAAACAATGATAGCTTCACAAACCAAGATTTCTCATCATTAGCTCAATAATGGATCCATCATGGATCAAGTACAAATTCACCATAATCTCTCTCTAAGCTGCATCCAACACGTGTAGGACAGCTCATTGTACTTATCCAAATCCACTTTGGATAAGATCTATCAAGTTTGCCACATCATCCATTGGTGGTCTGTGTTGACCTTCTAGATTCCTACAATCTAGGACCTAACTCCTATACTTTAGGAGATGTCATATTAGACTCAAATGAAAGCTAATCAAAATAGATCTGAATATTACAAGTGTCATTTCACACATGTGAACAGGTCCTCGCACGTGTGGATCCACACAGATGTCTAATATTCATCAAAAACCATGTGAAAATTGCTAAATTCTAACACTCTTCCTCAATTTTTACATGATACAACTATAGTACATCTATCTACGACACCTAAGGCTGATCTTAACTTGATAAATGAAGCCTTTGTGGCAAGGCTTTAGTGAGTAGATCAGCAAGGCAACCTGAAGAAGACACATGATATAGCTTGATCTCCTTTGCTTGAACCTTTTCCCTCACAAAATGGTGAGCAATCTCTATGTGCTTGCTCCTTGCATGGAATGTGGGATTGGTTGCTAATGCTTGGCTTGATTTGTTGTCACAAAATATTGTTGGCTGCTCCTCGGCCTCCATGACTTGTAATTTCACCAAAAGCCTCTTCAACCATAGAATCTCTTTTGTTGTGGGTGTTAGTGCCTTGTATTCCGATTCGGTTGTAGATAGGGAGATAGTATCTTGCTTTTTGGAAAGCCTTGACACTATGCCATTGCAAAGAAAGGTAACAAAAGCACTTGTGGACCTCCTATCCACCTTATCACCTACAAAATCAGCATCCGAATATGTGCTTAAGGCTATATTAGATCCATCATATAAAATGCCAAAGTTCTTGGTGGCTGAGATGTACCTCAACACCCTTTTTGCATTTTTCCAATGACAAACAAATGGATTTTGCATAGATTGGCTTAGTTTGCCTACACTATAACTTAGATCAGGTAGTAAGATAGATCAAAGAGCCTACATGTCTCCTATATAGTGTGATGTCCTCAAAGGATGCTTCATCATCACTATTGGAAACTTTTACATTTTGCTCCATAGGAGTTTCTACTCCTTTACAATCTTTCATTTCAAACTTTTCTAGGATAGAAGAAGCATATTTGGATTGACAAATAAAACTCAAATCTTTGTCTCTTGAAACTTCTATTCCTAATATGAAATGAAGATTACCAAGATCTACCATCTTAAACTCCTTAAACAATGCTACTTTCACTTCTTGTATACCATCAAGATCATTTCCACTAAGGATAATGTCATCAACATACAAAATGAGAATGATGATTTTATCATCATTAAATATTAAGTACAAAGAAGGATCATAAGCACTTACAACAAAATTAATAGAGTTTAAGAAGGTATTCAGCCTAGAGTACCAAGCTCTAGGTGCTTGCTTAAGCCCATAAAGGCTTCTTAGCAACAAACACACTTTTTCCTCTTGATCTTCTTTGATGAAGCCCTCGGGTTGCCTCATGAAAATATCCTCTTCCAAATATCCACTGAGAAAAGCATTAGTCACATCAAGTTGAAATAGAGGCCAATTGAAAGTAGTTGCAAGAGAAATAATCAACCTTATGGAAACTAGCTCAGCAACAGGAGCAAAAGCTTCATCGAAATCTACTCCCTTGGTTTGCAAGAACCCTTTGCCACTAGCCTTGCCTTGTGTTTGTTGATGCTCCCATCTTGATTGTACTTCAATCTATAGATCCATTTGCACTCAAGTGGCTTTCTTCCTTGAGGAAGATCCACAAGCTTCCATGTATGATTCTCCATAAGAGCATCATACTCCTTTTGCATGGCATCCCTCCATTCTTGTGACTCCATAGCTTCTTCAAAGCAACTTGGCTCATCAAACATAGAAGTTAGAAAAGTGTAAGAGGTAAGTGAATGTAGATCTTCCCTTAGGTAGTTCGTGATGGTGCAATCGATCATTCTGATCAATATGAACCGGTGAGCCCACTTGTGGTACTGGTTCTTCAACAACAAGAGGTTCTATAGGTATGTCTCTTGCTTGATCATTTTCCTCTTCTTGCGCTTTCTGCACGCAGTGGCGTATCTTCTGATACTGTCTTCTTTCTTCCCTCGCGTTTGGATATGGTCTTGCAGTTGAGGGTTGATCATCGGATATTGATGGGGGTGGTGAGGGTGCCACTTCCTTCCGCTTTTGTGCTCGTGTGACGGCTAACACTGGGGCTTAGAAGTCTTGTTTTTCGGGTGGCATCCCTCCTAGAATTGCTATAGGTTGACCTGTGATTAGGTTCAGTGGTGCACTCATTCCAGGTCTTAATGGACAACTTTGTAGCAATGTCCATAGCCGCATTCTCGGTAGAAGGATGTGTACCATCCTTTGTATGGACATTCCGCAATTCTATGGCCTTCGCCACATTCGTAGCAGCCGTAATTTCTACCACCTTGGTGCTAAGATTGAGATGCATAGGTCGCATAATACTGGTTAATGGCTGGATCCATAAATGGTTCGTCCCGTACTATTGCTGCTGCTCAAGTTGAGGTAGTGCTGGTACTTCGTGTATCGTTGCTGTCAAGTTCACATGGGCCACTTGCTGGTTGGCTGGCCTTGGTGGTGCAGGTAAGGCCATGCATTGTTGATTATTTGGCATGCCATACCTCGGTGCCGCATTAGGTGCCCCTTGATGATAAGGATAAGAAGTCTGATAGGGACTCCTCTTCTATTGTATGATCCGAGAATTAAATGGACAAAATGTCGTCTCGTGCGATGATGCGTTGCACAGATGGCAAAATCTTTGTGTTAGTCTTTCATTTTGCTTTAAGACTGGACACTCATTAGCTGTATGGTTCTGAGTGCAAACTAAGCACCATACATTTTCTCGATGGGGATACTGCGACTGGTTCTGCTCCAGTGGATTCGGATAATGTGGTGCTATAGCTCTCTACAAGGCCTTCAGTTTCTGATCAAACTGAGCCATCAGTTGTTCCATCTGTTGCTTGTGTAGCTTTGTCATTTGTTCCATCAGTAGCTTGGTGGATAGGTTGGTTGCGTTGGATGATGATGATGCTACCAAAGGAGTTGGAGCTTGGGTGGTTGGGTATTCATCGTCAGAGCCCTCATCCTCTTTTCTAATGGCATCTTCCATTGTTTCTTGCAAGGTAGCATACTATATGCTCCTATTGTTTAAGTTCTCTTCTGATGCTACGTGGTAACTCCGTGAGGAACCACATAATCACCGCATGATTGGGAGTTAGGGTTGCATTGCATTCGGATCACAAATGTTTGACCCGCTCGATATAATCCATGACCCTTTCTCTTTTTTACATCTTGATTTTGCTCAGCAGGAGAAATGGGTCTTTTAGGAATTGCTTTGGTTTAAAGTGCATGATGAGAGCCACTTTAACCAGTTCCCAAGTGGTTTTCTCTTCCTCCGAGAGGTTGAAGTACCAATCTTGTGCCACTACCACAAGAGACATTGGAAACAGCATCAACTTTTCTACAGTTGTCCGATCGCCATAGATCTCGCATCCTTGCTCATAGATTTGGAGGAATCTAATGGATTTGATAATCCATCGTATTTTGGTATCTCCATCTGTGGTGCCCTCCAGGCTGCTTGCAAGGGTGCGACAAGTACAACTTGACCCATTGGTTCCATTGGTTCCATTGGTGCTAGTTCTGGTTCTGCCTCAATATGTGCAACTATTATTTTGGGAAGGTTTGGTGCTTGGTTCACTGTTCTTCTTGCTATTGATCGTCCAGATCTCAGATTCATTCGGCGGTAGGGTCCAAGGATGTTGGATCTTGCTGGTATAGTGGAATGCAATCTGGATCTTATGGATCTGATCAATTTGATAGGCCGATAGTGAGAATTCAGACCTCTTACGTTGGTTTTTCCTTCATAACTTTTTGATCCTTGCTCCGATTGGCCTGAGATTTTCACAGTAGCTGGATCTGGTGTAGATATATCTTTCGATATGATTTGAGAAGGTTACTCGTGCGAGGGTTGGCTGTAAAAAATATTTTTTACTGATTTTCAGTCAAAAACTAGATTTTTTAAAAATTACTAGGAAGTAACTCTTGCAGGGATCACAAGAGCTGCATCTGGTATGGATCTAGCTCTGAAAAGCTCTACAAATGTTAACTATCACAGAAAGTAAGAAATTCACTATTTGCGAGGGCTAAAAATCACTTTTTTTATCTTCACCAATAATTTGCACTAACTCTTGCAGACTTCATCACTAATTTAAAATTAATTCAGTTGATGATAATGCCACCAAGGTCTGTTTTCGATTATTCCATGATATTGAGATACTTAGTATCTTGAATATATTTCAAAACTTTCAAAAGAACTTTCCAATGTGTCAATCCATCGTTAGATAAAAATTGGCTTAGTGTGCTAATGGTATATGCTAATTCAGGACCAGTGCATAGCATAACATACGTTGATGAGCCTATGATTGAATAAAAAGGATATTGTTTCAAAATTTCTTTTTTTTTTCAATAGTTGGACACTGCTCTTTCGAAAATTTCAATCTTGGATCTAAAGGAAATAGCTTGGTTTACAATCTGACATACCATACTTACTCGAGACAATTTTCAAATATGTCTGTAGACTAATATAAATTACTCTACCAAATATGGTTTTATGAAAATTTGAATTTCAAGCCAATAGACTGTGCCATCTCGTATTCATTTGATAGCATGTCCTTAACCTCTTTCAAATATTTCAGATTGTTACTAAATAATAGTGGATCATCTACATATAGAGTGATAACAATGAAGGAAGTTGTAATAGATTTAAAATAGACATTAGAATATGCTAAGCTAGGAATGAAACCTTGTTTGATAAGAAATTGATTTATTTTCTAAAACCAGGCACTTGGGGACTGTTTTAGTCCATATAGAGCTTTACGTAATTTGCAAACAAGATGCTCCTGACCTTTGATTTCATACCCTTTAGGTTGTGACATGAAAATGCCATCCAAAGATGTTGTCTACACATCCATTTGGTGGACTTCTAGGTCGGTTGCAGCTGCAAATGATAATGAGAGTTGAATTGACATGTGCTTCACCACTCGGTTGAAGGTCCATCTAGAGCTTCAATACAATGTACTACCAAAATTCAGGCTTGTGGGGCAATGTTACCACACACAACAATATGGATTCATTGCATTGTAGTGCCACAAAGTGTTAATACAAACATGTCGAAGATGTCGAAGAGCTACTAGCTCCATGGGAGGTGGTCAATGTACCTAGCATGTGCCTTCCAAATCTGGAATACAATAGTTGTTTCCTTAAGCCAAGAGTTGAAGGAAAATAACACACACACACACACACACACACACACACACACACACACACACACACACACACACACACACACACACACACACACACACACACACACACA
This sequence comes from Diphasiastrum complanatum, assembly GCA_029204225.1. Taxonomy (NCBI): domain Eukaryota; kingdom Viridiplantae; phylum Streptophyta; class Lycopodiopsida; order Lycopodiales; family Lycopodiaceae; genus Diphasiastrum; species Diphasiastrum complanatum. Next base: position 50,060,254 of record CM055093.1, read on the forward strand.
CACACACACGGTGTGATTTTTGTGTTGGCATTTGTAATATGGTATTGCTACTTTTGACTTGCATCTTCACATTGATGGTTTACTACTCATGGTTTAATACATTGAAGCTTGCATTGCATGCTAATAGCTTATGTTTCAATTCTTGTCATACTTGATAATGATAACATGTGTGTGTCTCAAGACTTAAAGTATCAAAGCAAGCTCCAGATGCTTTGATTATCATGTTTTGAAGCAAGACATCATCATAACATACTAGTGACTACATTTCCACGCCAATAGTAGTTGTATATTGTTCGCAATTTGATATACAAGAACTTGCATTACATGAAAGAAGTATCCATATACTTTGCTTGCTATGACTCAGAGTATTAATAAGATATATGACTAAGAGTAATAGCATACCTATGTTCTCAAGTTTTGATATGAGTAGGCTCCAAGTGCTTGCTTTTTATACTCTAAAGCACAAAATAATATCAATGCATTAAGGTCTGAATGTATGTGATGATTATGGCATCGACTTATTATATTGATGACATACACACGCTAGGAATGGAGTTGATTGAAAATAGCATGGGTAAAAGGAAAAAGCAAGATCATTTTCATATTACATACTCTTGTATATTCCATATAAAGCTAAGTGTGATTTGGCACAAAGTAATGGTTTAAATGGTACAAGTGGATGCATATATGGGCTAGATAAATCAAGATTTTTTTATCAAGAATATTTTACAAGAATGGCTTCTACCATTAATGTGTCCTCATCCTCCAAACATGTATGGAATGTCATATGAGCCATGTAAGATCAAGTTATGATTTGCTTTTAGGATAATGAACTATCATAATCTTTTTTAAAGCACCTTCAAACTTGTGTTTTGGTTGATTAAGTGAATTTGTTGAAACATGGTAAATACATAACAATGATTAATACATGCCTTGAAAAAGAGGTATAGTATTGCAATTAATGCCAATGGTATGATGGGCCACCAAGCTCAAGTTGAAGTGCGTATTATACTTTTGTGAAACCCTAGTATTGTGTAATTTTCTAACGATTCTAGTATGACCAATACATGAGTGAACAAGGGTTAGCATGGAGTATGTTGTAGCATCTTTGGCCACTAATGATGAAAGGGTCAGCATAGTGTATTATTTCACATCATTTGGCTAGGTACTTGATGTATTGAGAAAACTTATGCTAACCACTTCAATGTTTGGCTAAGATATATGCTACTACAAACATAATACTATTATACAATATATCACTAAAGAACATGGTTAGCATGGTGTATACCTTGACGTATTTGGCCATCATAACAACAAGGTTCAAGATTATGTATACCTTGACATCCTTGGCTACTTTACTTATTGTATTTGAGAATTGCCTCCGTTATTAGTAAGTTTGTTTTTTATTTGCAATTCACTTGTGGACAACCGATCCAATTGATCTAGTGCTCACCTTCTTTCTCAATTGCACTCATTTTTTGTCCCACAAGCACATTTGTCATTGATCTTGGTGATACACTTTTGTTGCTATTTATCTTCTTTATGCAAGCAACTTGAGGCTCTAATACTATCTTAACTCTTCTCTAGATCCTATTCCAACATAGGTCAAGAGCACCACTAGTTTCAGGGATATTGAAATAATCTCCCATCTATAGAGCATGACCAAGCTCAACCAAGCTAGAGAATCTACACGACATCCCGCATCCAACTCTTAGAAAATAGCTATTGTGTCTCATACCACAATGCACGCACATGGTTGCCCTGCCAAAGCAACATAAGTATATATAGCCTCAACCCCTAACTTCCAACTGTTTATTAAGCAATTCACTCTTACACCTGATGTCCCACCACTAGTAGTCCACTATTGGTTATCTTCAACTTTAGTCAATATTCACCATACATAGATACTTGCTAACTTAAGACACAATTTTACATGCATATACTAAAGTTATCTAAAGCCAACTTGAGTGGTCCCTAACCTTCCCTAAGGTTAATGCCATGAGCTTAGATTCCCCTCTCAAACATCCTTTGATCTCTTCATGTGTGTAAGAGGTCAAAGGAAGTTCATGAGGGGAGTCAAAGCTTATGGACATGTCCTTATATCTACATGTAGCCTTGAAGAAGATGGTGTAATTACCTTGTCTACACATGCTTATGATAGTTGCTGACCTTTTATACATGTTGTACATGCAAGGTCATGGTGGAGGTGATCCACTAGCGTACTTGATTTTCGAAAGCATGTGCAGAATTCACATCCTAAAATAGTGGTTCAATTGAATAAGAGATTTACATTGTTACCATGTGCGAGAACATCCATGCTTTGGTTCTAGTTGCTACAGAAAAATGTTTTTGATGATTTTATCAACTTGAAAAACGATGGTGGTAAAATACATTTGCATTTTATGGGTTTAGATTATAGAGTGGTATGCGGGCAAGTGCACCACCAATAACATTTGCCATGAATATGAGGCCAAGAAAATAGCTTATCATATATTTTGTGCACTCTCTTTCAACTCGAGTTTCCTCTTTTTCATGAACTTGTCATCAATGGCCTACTCATTTTATCTTTCCCATTTTGCTGATGGAAGTTGAAAGGAACATTTTTTATTGGCATATTTGCCTAAGAATGGTGGTGGTTCGAATAACAACTTTCAACTCTTCCTACATGGCAAAGTGTGCTTGCCACTTTGTGCACCATAGAATTGCGGCTTAAATGGAATATGAACTAGAGAACGTGTGTTCAAAGGCACATTATAAGCATAATTTGTGTCACAAAAAATGTTACTCTTGAAATATGTCGGGTCACAAAACATGTTTGTTAGACTCCAATGCACAATTTCCTTGATGAGGTCTTTTCAGAATTCCACCCCAAAATTAAGGTCAACCATATTTGTAAGAGAAAATGAGGTGTATCATTAATAATCATGACTTAGGTAGTGGTAGTCACCAAACTTAGTCTGAACAATCCATTTATGTACAATTGGAGATGACACATAATATGATGAAGAGGGAAGCCTGCCTTTTTCAAACAATGGATGCCTTGAGCCAAAAGCTTTTTCTTAATGTGAAAAAGAAGTCCGTGGTCACATGCTTAGATGGGTTCTGCCAGCTGGATGCCAACCCCATAAAAGTGCACACACCAACTTCAGGTGTGGTTCAATAATTGACCGGGGTTAACTCGGTGGTTGTTTCGTCACTTGGCTGCATCCCCTACGCCAGCCCACTCTAGGGCGGACCACTTGCAAGGTGCCACCTGGAATCTGTAAATTGCTCACGCGTGGCATATTCCTAGTGGGGCGATCATCTCGGTGGAACTCAGAAGAATCCCTTGTATCTTGAGGGCAGTTATGAGCCCACCACCATTGGATATTGCCAGGAGTATTAAGATCTGGCCACGTTGCAGAGCTAGACTATTGAGATGGCTCTGACTGACGCGTGGCGAGCATCCAAGGGGTCGGGTGCAATGCATGTCGTGCAGCTAAGCTCCGTCGCGGCATGTGAATGACAGACGAGCGAGGCGTGAGCCGCTGTCTGTAGCCGCTGATATCGCCGCCGGCTGTCCGACACGGGAAGCTCTATGCGCAACGAGTTAGATGTTTGCCAGGTGGCACATTGCCACTTGGTCTCGTTTCAACAGCCGATCGTTTATGCTGTAGTGAGATCTAACGGTCGCGAGGTTCAAATGGATGGTGTACGATGCTGCCTTGGAGCTCGCATGTGCAGATGCAGATGCATGCTGCAGATGAGGGGGAGAAGATCCGGGGAAGTAGGGTGGCAATGTGACGAGGAAGATCGGATGAGTTGGTTTCAGCTCCTTCTGAGTATTTGAGGTGATGATGATGCAAGTGCTACACCATTGTGAGATCGTTCGTTCGTTCGTTTGTTTATCCTGCATTTCGGGCATTGAATCTGGATCAATACAGCAGAGTAGCGTTTTTCTATCAGCTATAATAAGAGCTTCTTCGTTAGTATTTCTGAGTCCTCAATTGCCCTTTTTGATGGTTCCTCTGATCCTCTCCATCCGCGAGCTTATTTGGAAATGGTGATTCATGCAGGATGGTATTTCTGTTGTTTTGGCTGAATCTCGCTTCCCAATGCCATTTGTTTCGAGTTTCTCAGCTCTCTGTGTAGTTGCATCTAAAGCTTCCGTACATTGGACGGTAGTCCCTTACCTTCTTAAAAAATATTTCTTCGTCTCTGATGTACACGAAGGTGTATGTCGTGCATGTTGTTTTGACCGCTACTCCGCAACGTTTCCACTTCTTGTTTAAGCGAGGTGGATTCAATCTTTCCGGCTTTGTTTCTGCATGACTGATCAGTTATATTTCAGCTATGGTGGCATTCCAACTAGGCAAGGAAACGTGATTTCCTTAGAAATGAGTCTCCCGACTTTCACAGGATATCACATGTTGCCAAGCAAGGAAATGCAGGTCATGTGGAGCAGGTTTGTGACGTTACACTGTGATATGGGACGGAAGGCCTTGAGCTTCCTCAGCTACTTCAGTAAAGAAGTTGCCTGTTTATAGCGAGTTGTAATGTCTGTTGGTCGCTAAAATCGCCCCTTCTTTGAAAGCGTAAAAGCCAAGTATCTGTTGTAGTTAGATTTTACTCCTACAAAGCGTCCTTTGCAGTGGATGAAAGGCAAATTCCATGGCTTTAACAGTCACAGATGCTAGCCATGGTAGCTTCTATTCAGATTTATATTCTGCTTTGGATCTCAATGAATCAGTTGCGAGGTCCAGTGAAAACCCTCGTGTCTTGTCTGTTCTCTCGTCACTTCTTGAGCGCGTTGTGGTGAGGAACGAAAGGTATGCTACAGCTAACAATTACAGTCTTAGCCCACCCAGAATGACCGTCTTTCATGGCTTGCGTGCTCCTTCTATCAGTATTGGAAAATACTTGGAAAGAATATTCAAGTATGCAAACTGCAGTCCTTCGTGCTTCGTGGTGGCATATGCATATATAAATCGTTTCATTTGTCAGAAACCAGGCATCTCTATAACGTACTTGAATGTGCATCGACTCCTGATTACAAGCGTAATGGTGGCAGCAAAGTTCCTCGATGATGCGTAAGTAACACATCTAACAAATCGAAGTTTGAATGACTATTGTTTCTGAAGTTCAAACTAGCCAGAACATGAAAATTGCACTCTGGCTCCTGCATGCGTGAAGGCGTTGAGTTTCATAATACACCAGTAGCACTATTTACCAGGTAGTTCTTGCTGTTGTAGAACGTCGTGTACTTTGTTTTTGTCTTCGGTTGTGTCGTAAAAGCAGACGAGCAGATTCAGCACTGGACAGACCATGACGGAATCGTTTATGAAGTATTAATCTGACATCAGCTGTAGGTTGCTATTATTTACATCGGCGGGCAAGTACTGTCTTAAATTTTAATCATGGCCATGTCTATCTGATTACATATATATCGAAGTCTGTTTCAAGATATTATGTTTAATTTTTCAGCATAATAGGCGTGATAAATTTTCGAGGTCTAAACTCAATTAGTCAGGGGACATGGTCCTTTATGGGCTGTTTCTTTAGAAACCTAATGTAACAAAGGAACTCTTCTTTATTTCCAGGTATTACAACAATGCATATTATGCCAAAGTAGGTGGAGTGACAACAGAGGAGATGAACTGTTTGGAATTGGAGTTTCTTTTCCGCCTCAACTTCCGTTTGCAGGTTACTGTTGACGTCTTCGAGAGTTACTGCACTTACCTTGAGAGGGAGGTAACTTCTGAGGGTGGTTATCAGATCGAAAAGTCGTTGCAACTAGGCTGTTCGTTAGATGGGACCTCTGCACAATCACAAGGTCAAAAGCAGAGAGTGGTGTTGAGATGCAGCTATGATCACAATCATGTAACAATTGCCAATTGAGTACTTTAAAGAGATGGCCTCCAGAATCTGATTTCGATACATCATAGCCAAAAGTTCGTACAGCCTTTCTGCTATAGATTAGAAGTAGTGTAAACACTAAGATGTCTCAAAATTTTGTCAAGCTTGTTTCTGATTTTCATGAATATTACTCGTTGGGAAATTGACGATTCGTGTGCATCTTGCATGTGTGTTTCTTTGGATGAACTACATTAAAGTAGAAGATCGCAGGGTGCAAAGGTGATCACTTTTGCGACTTCCAATGGGAACATATTTTCTCTTGACCCAATTGTTTGATGAAATACACCAAAATTTGACAAGAGCAAAGTAGCTCCGAAACATCAAGCTAAGGCTGCATGTCAAAGTGCATCGATGATATCACTCACTTCTCTATTCTGGAATCTGGACGAGCCTTGAGTGAGCTGCATCCTACCTCTGCACTGCATTTTACATCATCGACCTGGATCCTTCCGCAAATGCTCTTCTTCCATCAGCAATTACAAAAAATCTGAGCTGTTCATCATCCTTTCTCCTGACCTTACTTCTCATTGGATCCTAAACCCCGGCTTCAATATCATAGCCGAGGGTCTGATTAATAGGCTCTTGAGAGCTCCTTTTGGAGTGTCTTTGACTCTTTAACCAACACGCAAAACGCTTAGAGAACTTTTAGTGCATAAACTCGACAAGATCATTAAGCACATGCTTGCCTCTTATCCTCGCGTAGTTTTGCCTAAGTCGATTATCTACCTCTTTAGTGGAAGTAGTAACTGCCCTAGCCAAAGACCTATAATCAAATGCCAAAAGCATACAAAATTCCAAATCATCCGTGCAAAGCCTTTTGCACTCTTATCAAACGTATGTACATGTTTCGGCCCTTCGTAAGTTACAACTTGCGATAAAGAAATTTCAGTTTTAGATTTTGTGTTTTCACCCTGATCATGCATAATATAGTAGAATTCTTTAGGTTTCTGTCAATAGCATTCAAAATGTAACTTCATATGGATCTAGAATCTAGTAGTCTCTAGCAACTTGCTCACACCTTGACAATTGAGTTAAATATGGCCCTAGAGATTAGTCTCTAGCCTTGTGTCTTGAGTAATTAGTTTGACAATGATAGATGGAAAATGTACTTATTTGCTGATTAATAAATAGGACTATGTAAGCCCTTGGGCCTAAATTTATAGTTGAATTGTTAGGAAGCTAGCATGTAGGTGAATTGCACTATGTTTTGGCTTTGAGCTTTAACTTCAATTTCTTGGTTTCCTCATGTCTCCTTTATGTGACAAGTTGGAGGTGACCCCCAAGCCTCGTGTCTCCCCATTTGTGTGAAAAATGAAGTTGAACTCAGCCTCATGCAGAGGAAAGGATTTCCTAACCAACTTACTGTTTATTTTTAGGACTCCAATCTTCAACATTTGAGTCAGTTCCTACTAATAATGGTTGGTGTAATGAGAAGATGTGTAAAGCCTTGTGTGAGCCTGTGATGATTGTTGTAATATCTTAACAAAGATTAAAATGTTAAATATACAAACCAAAGTCAACAAGTCAAATTTTTTTACAGAATTTCATCGAGCAATTATGTGAACATGATGTTTTAAGACTTTGTGTCAAGCTTTGAGCTTTGTGAAAACGTAGACATTAGGCTTTTGGTCAATGAATTTTTGAAGACTCGGCCTATTGAGATGTTAGTAAAAAGTCTTCTATCTTGTTGAAAAAAAGGTTCAAGCACCCCTTTGTTGGTTCGAGAATGAAGGTAGTCTTGTTATTTTTGGGCCTTACTACAAAGTAGTTATTTTCTTGATAATACTATGGATTCACAAGAGGAATCATTGTCGACTATGTGCTACTCTTCAATGAGAAAATTGACAATGGATCATGGGTGCCAAGAAAGCATGCAAAAAACTCTTGGGTTTTGATGCATCCATTATTAAAAGAAACATTTAAAAAAAGCAAGAATAAAAAATTTATTATTCCGATCTTTTTGGAAGGCCAGAATTTTGGATTTCATAACATCATCAAGAGGAAAATCTATATCTGAAATATTAGTCCAATATGTGTACATGCATTTACCTAGCTTCATAAGTGATGATGCTGCAATTTCAGAATGATTTTGTTGTAAGTTATGTAATGATGTCAAAAATTCGTTAAAGATCAGCATAGCCTCAAAATCAGTTTGATTAAGCTGGTTTGTTGCTTTGAACATATTTCTAAAATTTTTCTCAAAGTGTCAATACACACAAACTCCACTATTTCACATAGTTTGGTTTGTTTTCTTCCTTCCGATATTAATTTTGAGCGCACATTTTGGTCTTTGCCACTATCAGCAACCTTGTCGCACTCGAAATCAATATTGTTGTAATATGGCTTTCACACATGAGAAAGCTCATTTTTCTTTCTAAGCTTCATTGTCACGTTAGAAACTGATATTTAGGACACCAACATCGATTTCGGGCATAGAAAAGTCCATAGATCTCCACAACCTCTCTACCCATGTTTGAAATCAATATTCACGTATCCTCTATCTGTCTTTCACCTATTTTTTTGCCCATTGTTGCCACAATATATAATTCTGAGTCCAACCTTCTATCTTTCTTTTTTTCAGGAATTTGAAATCAGTGACAACATTGATTATGCCCTTTTCTATTTGTTTTGGCTTTTGTTACTAAGAGACCTGGTGTAGAAGCTTTTTCTGAGTTTTATGTTAGATTCAAGTCTCTACCAAGTCCCCCTTTATTCAGATCATAGAATAGAAATATGATTCATTATCAAGACTTGGTGAACATTGACAAAAAAAAGCTCAAAGCCAAACTTGATAGAATGTTCACCAAGTTGCATAATGATTTCAAGTCTATAGTTGCCTATTAAATTTTTACTCAGGTCTCCACACGTGTGAGTGTACTTGTATGAATGATTTATGCATGATTTTTAGTGCTCTTGCCTTAGTTAGATTTATGGAATAGATCTTGGTTTTCAATCTATGTGTGATCTACATGCAATCACCACATCTTAGGAGATCAAAATCACACTTTGTGCATTCCCACACATGTGAAATTATTCAACATGGCATCAGAGATAGCCTAAGATATCCATGCATATGTCAAGTTTGATGTGAAAATTTGCCTTGAAATCAAGATTTGTGAGTGTAGATGCATCTCCTTTGCTATCTTTGTGATTTTAGGATCAAGGTTCATGATCATTATGAATGAACCTGATCTGGTACTGTATGGAATTTAGTGCTCATAGACGTGTGAGGTACAACCAACTTTGATGGTTTGGTTCTCCTCCAAGTTAGATCCAAATTCTATGCTAGATAGCTTTGTTAGAAAGCTAGAAAAGTCTAGTTTTTGATGCAATTTGTTTCAAACAATTGGATGTGCCAATCAAAAGCTATAGCCTTTTGAATGAGGGTAGGTAGGGCACCTAGACCTGTATGGACATTTTTGTTTTGTTTATATCTTGCTTGTTTGACCCAAAAACTTAGAAAAAAGCCTGCCAATCTTGTCTATTTGAGATCTGGACAATTTTTTGAGGTCATAGCTACATTGTTTCATGCAATTCAATTGTATTTGAGTCATTTGTGGATGTTTTTTAGTGCTTTTGTGTACTTGAGTCAAGTTGACCCAAACTTTGTCCTTGTTCCATCTTGGGATGAGAGTTTGATCTAGTTTGCGAGAGATTGGTAGAGTTAGTGAGAGATAGGTCTCACACCAAGTTGCAAGATCTCATATTGGAGTTGATAGTACACCCTTTGTGAATCCATTATTGAGAGAGAGAGAGAGAGAGAGAGAGAGAGAGAGAGAGAGAGAGAGAGAGAGAGAGAGAGAGAGAGAGAGAGAGAGAGAGAGAGAGAGAGAGAGAGAGAGAGAGAGAGAGAGAGAGAGAGAGAGAGAGAGAGAGAGAGAGAGAGAGAGAGAGAGAGAGAGAGAGAGCGCAACACCTTTTGATCCATTACAAGTGAATTTCTCAAAGGAAAATGACTTCCTTAGGTTCCATTTTGATGGAGCATGGTGAGAGATTGAACACCTCCAATTATGTCATTTGGAAGGTGAGGATGGAGTCCATTTTGGTGCTCCAAGATGTGATGGAGATTGTGCTAGGACTTGAGGAGGAGCCTCAAGTGCTCCAAGAGGTCCAAAAGTACAGTAAGGGGCTAGGATGGCCCTACATATCATAAAGATGAATGTTTCCAATGGAGTGTTGAGAGAGATTGGCTCATGTACCACATCCAAGGAGGCTTTGAACAAGTTTTCAAGTTTATATGTTTTTCTTGATACTCCTTTGATCTTTTCGTATATTTCTCCTCTAAATATATATTTTTGCATTGAATGTGCATTATCATAGGCTTTCAAATTATCAAAAAATCCTGAAAGTAAGTTCTAATTGCTCATCTATCTCATTTCATGCTTATACATGGTTCTCTTGGGTTCTACTATCCATCGGTCACTATACTTGTGATTGCTTGCAATTCTATGTGTAGAATGATCTATATTTGTTATTTTTGGATCCACATGTGTGAAATACAGTAGCTTGCTAGTTTTGTATGGAAAGCAAACATAATTTATCAATATCTGATCAAGTTCTATTAGAGTTTGCATCTCATTTTGTGTATAGATGCTGATTTTTCTACATTGGCAAAATTGGTAGAGTATCTTCTTTTGCAACCAAATATTAGGGACATGGATTGGATCATAAATGATCTGAAATCCTTCACATGGTATCAGAGCTTGTGTTTCAGGTTATGAATGAGGAAATCATATCTATCAATGATTTGTTGAAGATATCAAGACTAGAGCATGCTAGAGGGGATTCTACACCAAAATCAAGTTTTTTGCTTTTGTAGATTGGATCTTTTGTAGATCAAAACCATATATAGGTTTACAAATTGATCAATTTCAATTTTTGATTTCACATACTGGATTTGGAATCAAATTTTTAGCATTTGCATGTAGATTTAGAATAGTCAATTTTTTGTGATTTTGTCAAAACCCTAATTTTGATTGGATATCTATATAGTGAGGTTGCTGGACCTCATTTGAGTGTGTTTCAATCTTAGAAAGTGGAAAAAGGCATTAGATTGAGGATAGATCATAGGTTGATCAAGATTCCATGATTCTATGTGTTGATTTGCTTGGTATAAGTGCTAGAAGAGAATTTTTTAGATAGTTTCAAATCTTTGTGATTTCTTTTGGAAATATTTGTTGTTGTTCAAAGGAGTGCTTTGCTTCATATTAAGATCAATCTAGATCAATTCTAGACACAAAATCCTAACAAGAATAATCATTAATGAAGGTAAGTGTACTTTCTGGTTTCACACGTGTGAAACACTATCTGAGTACGGACTCCAACCTGAAAATCAAGTACACATTGATAGAACCTCAAAACAATCAAAACAAATGTAGACAAATGGAGAGAATCACTCAAAATTGCTTCCAAAACCAAGATTGGTGTCTCACAATGATTATGGCCAAATGTGGCTCTATATATACAATAAGTGGGAGCTCATGGTACTAGTCATCCCTTTGATCCCACAAGTGTGAAGGTGCTTTGTCATATGATGATTCATCATGCAAAACTAACACTTGGACAAAACCTTCTATTTTGAGCACTTTTGGTCCATTTTCCTTCTATATGGAGATCTACTTGAAAATCCTCTAGAAGTCAAAATTCGTCTACTTCAGCTTATTCCACACATGTGAGCTGTCCTCTACACATGGGATGTGACACCTAACCAAAGGATGTGGCTCATGCAAGCAATAGATTGATGCCATGTGTCATATGTCTAGAAAACTAGTTTTTGGCCTTTTAGCCACTAGAACTTGAATTAAATCATATGTACAACCTATATGATTATGGTGCATGACAAGTACACTATTTTCACACATGGGAACAGGCTCCACACATGTGTGTTTATCTATATACAAGATTTTTGGCCTCTACCAAACTTATTTTTGCATTTTTCACACTCCTCAAAAATCTAGCCTAGTAAATCTAGCTTGATGGAAAACATGATGATCTTGAACTTGACTCCATGGGCTGAATTGGTCTTTGCTGGTTCAAAAGGTGTGCAAATCAACCAATGAGCTTGATGTTGATCTGAAATCACCATATCCATGATAGTGCTTCTTTGATGTTGACATCTTTGATGAACTTGAGAGCTTTGCACCATCCTAGCATCTTCGAAATTGATTCCTTCCAAATTTCATGTACATGCTTGAGTTTGAGGTTTGCTCCTTCTTCATATGCATGCTCCTCCATGAGAAAATAAAGATTTCTTCTTGACTTATTAGGATCACAAAGATCTAACATCATGTTACCATGATCTAGAGAATTGGACTTATCCAAATTGGCAAGACTATGCATGCTATAATAACAAAGTGTTTGCATCATATCTTCATGCTTGTTTACCATGCTAATCTCAGATCCAATGAGGCTAAATACTTCATTATGGAGATAAGTGTCTTTAGAAGATGATTCACTTACCCTCATAAAGAGTTTACAATTTGCCTCAATACAAATTTTCAAACTATGAGTGAACAAATTACTTTTGCTCTACATGACTCAAGAGCATACATTTGACGAAATAACCATTTTCTTTCTAATTGATTTAAAATCAATTTCAACCTTTTAAGAACATCGTCTATGTTCTCAAGAGAGACTTCATACTCAACTAGTATGGCCTTACTCCAATTTTGAGATGCAATGATCTCACTAAAGCAAATTGATTTATCGAATGACATAAGAGAAGTATGAGATGTATACCACATGAGATATGCTCCTCTTTCCCTTGAAATGTGAGCCACATGGGTTCAACCATGTTTCTTGAGTTTCTTTTTGGAATCACAACTTGAGAAGGTCTCTCCTCCTCAATCCTTGGCACACTTGAACCTTGAGATGACTCCTTAAGATCCTCTTCATGATGCTCCTTCTTGATGGAAATCCGAGACCTCCATGTCTCATAATGATCACAACATCCATGACCATATAATATGCACTTCCTATGATTATCAAGATTACTTATCCTAGAAACATAAGTCCAAAAATCACCACAGCTTGGCATGATTTTTCTAATATTGAAATCAAAAGGTATTTCCATCTCAATAAGGCTAACTACTTGCTTATGGATATAAGTGCCCACTTTGGATGCTTCACTTATTTTCATAAGAAGTTTAGAACTTGCCTTTAAGATTAAAAACTTGCAATTTTCATCTTTATGAATGAACACATCATTCATGATCTTATTGAAACTAAAAGAATTTACATTATGAAGACATTTCCATTTCCTTGACTTCATAACTAATGTAAGCTTACAAGGAAAACATGCTTTGCTATACTTTAAGGCATCACACTCAACTAGTATTGCCTTAATCCACCTTTGAGATACAAAAATCTCTTCAAATCAAAATGGATCTTCATAAGTTGACATGAGAGCATAAATGAAACTATTTTCATTTTGTGATTGCTCCTTATTCTTGATTGATTTCTCTTGGATAATAACAATAAGTTTGAACTTGTCCAAAGTTCCAAGCAAAATACTTTCCAAGGACATAAAATAAATCCAAGTTACTTTCATGAAAGTGACATCTATCTTTGCATCTTGAAGCAAACAATGCACCTCCAAATGAAAAATCTCAAAAGATTTGACATGTGTTGTGATGGACTCTTGAAGACAAATCTTGCAAGTCCTTGTGAGACTCCAAGCCTCATTCACCTTTCCACAAAGGAAACAACTTTCCTTGGAGTTGTCCTTCTTGTATTTGCATTTTGAACTTGACGCTCCATCCTTCACCTCGTTTCCCTTGCTTTGGTTCTCCTTGGATGGAGTAGTCTTCTTTTTGTAGCATCTTGAGAAAAAATATCCTCCCTTGCCACAAAGGTTGCACTCAGGATCCTTTCTTTCCTTCAATAGAATGCCACCTATTGATGCCATGTGAATAAAAACCTGTGTTATGATTCTACAAATGTAATTTGTGACTTTAAAGAGACTAGATTTGAACATCGTCAACAACCTAGAAGGATCTACAAAAGATCTAGCCCACAAACTTAAGAATCAATCTTCACAGTAATGACTAGTCACTTGGAAACTTTGCTTTGATCACTAAGACAAAAGCACACAATATTTGAATCAAATCACTAAAGAAATCAGATCCAAGACACCTAGATTTTCCTTTTCACTTGACTAGTTCTCTCAACACTTGAGATTCTTGAACAAAAGACGGGTTTTGTTTCAAATACATGAAAATCAAACTTAATCACTTATTTTGGACTCACTCTTGACCCAAATAATCTCACACTTGAGATTTAGAATTAATTTGATTTGATTTGACAACAAACTATACCACCAATTTTTCACAAAGCTTAAAAAAATTAGACAACTAGAGATTTACAAAGATCTCAACCATGCATGAATACTCAAATATGGACTCCTCATTCTAGACATCCAATGGGATCACAAATTGACCCTCACACTCTCACACGAAAGTTGAATAGAACTAATTTGAGTTTCATACATTCTATCTCAATGTTTGCTTAACAAATTGAATTCAATCACTCCTATTGGATTCCACCAATTACTGTACTTTTTAAGACTTGGAATGAAATTCAAAATCAAAAGTTGTGATTTTTTTCACTAAGATATTGTGCTTCAAAGAGCTAATACCACTTAGAAAGATTTGATCACCTAGGAGAAGACAATTTCTTCACCTATAACAACACATAATGAGCTTCTAGATCTTGCCCTCTACAAAGGAAGGAACTCTTAGAAAATTGGATCTCTCTCTACACATTTGTCATAGACACCTTAATGACTCTTTTCAAACCTTACAATCACGCAAACAAATTCAGTAGGGTTGAACAATGTGACTTGGATCTCAATCTCTTTTCTAGAACTCTTAATTGAAGCCAATCTATGTCAAATTCTCTAGCAAATTTATGCTTCTAAACTTGACCCTATCACTCTTGAACAAATCTAGGATGATGGTACAATGGATTTCAACCTCTCACCTTGCATATCACTCCTTAATCTATGATTTTTAGCAAAATCTCTCTTAACTTCAACATACACTCAAAAAATTAGAGAAGATCAATTAATGCACCTATTTCAAGCTTCAATTTTAATTTTTTGGCTGATTTAATCCAAGAACTAATCAAAGGATTAGATTTACTATAGAAAGTGCTTGATTTTGCACCAAAAATCACTCAAATTGGGTATGTGAGTCAAATTCTACAAATTTTTGAAATTTCTCAGCCAAAACCGGAGCTGTACGGCCTCACACGTGTGAAAAGGATTCCTACAGCCCGCAACAAGATCTAGACCAAAAATTTTGAGGATAGCTATCAAATCCAAATCGCTACACAAAATTTGACTAGTTTCCAAAAAACTGCTAATTTTGGCTTTGATTTGGATTAACCCTATCAATTTTAACAAAACCTCTTGTACTAGGCTCTGATACCATGTGCAAAAAGTACAAAAAGGACCAAGAGTGGATCCTAATCTGATCCTCAAGAGGGATTGGTTGTCAGATTACTTGATCTATCAATCTACTTCAGATTAAGATCAATCTGGATCAATTCTAGACACAAAATCCTAACAAGAACAATCATTAATTGAAGGTAAGTGTACTTTCTGGTTTCACACGTGTGAAAAACTGTCTGAGTACGGACTCCAACCTGAAAATCAAGTACACATTGATAGAACCTCAAAACAATCAAAACAAATGTAGACAAATGGAGAGAATCACTCAAAATTGCTTCCAAAACACCTGCAGAACAAATCAACAACAACAGCCCTGGAAAACAAAACACCATACGAAATGTGGACATGTAGAAAGCCTGATCTGTCATACATGCGTGTATTTGGATGTGCAACATACAAGCACATACCAAAGGAACAAAGAAACAAGCTCGACGAAAAGTCAGAGCAGACAATCATGGTGGGATACCCGAACGGATCACAAGTCTACAGACTCTACAGCCCAACCACGAAGAAAGTCGTGTCAAGTAGATATATGAAGTTCGACGAGTCCACATTACCTGGATTGAAGGAAGAAAAGGGGCATGAGATCTTCACACTACTACCAATTCGAGAGGGAGATCAAGGCCAAACATCAAATCAAAATATCAAGCCCCATACCTGAAGATCAACCCGTTGAAGAAAAAACATTCAAGCAACGACAAATCGAACCCAGAAGTTCGACAAGACAGAGAAGACCTCCAGAATGATACATTGACAACCTTCAATGGAGCGAAAAAATAGAGTTCAAATATTCTAGCTTTACTGAAGAGCCAGCAACATATTGAGAAGCTATCTAGAGTCAATAAGGTGAATTTTGGAAGCAGGCAATGTCAGAAGAAATCGAATCAATGAGGCAAAACGAGGCATGGGCACTAGAGCCACTGCTCGAAAATAAAAAGATCGTCGACTGTAAATGGGTCTACAAAAGAAAAATCAAGTCAGATGGCATTGTCGGACGATACAGAGCAAGGCTTGTCATGAAAGGCTACACACAAAGGTACAGTGTCGATTAGTTTGCTACATATTCACCAATGGTAAAAATGACAAGCATTCGACTGCTCCTTGCATACGCAACCCAATACAATATGGAAATTCACTAGATTGATGTAAAGACAGCCTTTCTCCACGGAGATTTAGAAGAAAAAATCTTCATGAAGCAGCCTGAAGGATACGAGGACCCCGACAATCGACAATATGTTTGTCATTTGCAATGATGCATTTAGGGTCTGCATCAAGCATCACGATCTTGGTATAATAAGATCGATGGTCTTCTGAAGTCTCTAGATTACATTCCTACACAACCAGACTATAATGTCTATATAAAAGAAGTATGAAAAAAATTTGTGATTCTGACTATATTTGTAGATGACTCCCTAATCATAGAAAATTCCTTGATGCTAATCAAGAAAACGAAGAGTCAAATCTCCAAAAGTTATGAAATCATAGATCTAGGAGAAGCAAAAATACATCTTGGATGCGGTAGCGGCCAAAGCCATTCTGAAAATTAGGGTACTACACCTAGCGACGAGTAACACACAACTGCAAGCAGACCTCACCAAGCTGCAGCATGAATTGATTCTGACGCAACAACATGAACAAGAAGGGCACCAGGAGATTGCCAAGCTACAGCAGAAGGAGGAGGGCCTCAACAAATATATCCAAAGCCTCTCCAAAGCGCTGACAGAGGCCTCTACAAAGGTGTGGGAGCCTCAATCTGAAGCATCCCAACGGCTTGCTCCCATCCAGGCGCAACTAAACCTTTTGGAAGTAGAGAATACGCGCTTGGGGACAAAGGTCAAAGCCCTACAAGATGAAAAGCTCGTCTGGTTAGCTCAACCTGCACTAGACTCAAGGCCACTTTCTCAATCAGAAATAAATCTTCTTCGACGTCAGGTGCAAGTATATAGCCAAACCTTAAATAGCTACCAGGCAGAGTTCAATAAATATCAAGCAAGCGCAACTCACGAGCTCGCCCAGGCCAAGCAAGCCCTCAAGGCATGCCAGAAATTCACGGACACGAAGGCCTAGCCCACCCCCGTGGTAATTCCACCGCCACCGATTTTTGACATTGCACAGGCCAGTACCAGCCAAGACCAAAACTAGCAGGTAGCAGGGGGATTTAACCAAGATCAAGGGCCTGAAGGCCAAGATCAAGGGCAAACAGATACGGCTGTTGAGACACGAGACCAGGGCCAAGGCGCTGATACCAGCCAAAGCCAAGCCACATTATCCAAAGGTTCGCGCACGATATTTGCTAGTCGGGCCTTCTGAAGACCCAAGTCCGTGGAGGAGAAAATCAACGAATGCCTATCAAAGTATCTCCACGAGTCATCAAGAGGCGGCTGGCAGGTATCGGTTTCAGCTCAGACCATAAAGGGCAAAGAACTGCAAGCATTACCCGCCCTCCAACCACAACTAGAGTGGCATCAACAGTTGTTCAAAAGAGACCATGCGGCCATCAGGGCCTACATGACGAGTCCGCAACAATTATGGGTGAACGCGCACTTCCTGCCATGCACACGAAGATCCAAATGGGTGGAATGTGGCACCCCTCTGGACAAGATTACACTTCAAAATTTTAATTGGCCGGTCATACAGTCAGAATATGGGTGGACTATGGATGTAGATGCCAGAAGGGCTCTCATCGCATTCGCAACCCATTATGTCAATTGCCCTGATCCAACAGTCCGCGCGGCAGCCACTTACGCCCAGGACTTAGAACATCTAATGGGGATCGAGACTAAATGGGACAATTTTCTCCCATCCATATTCTTTGATGTTAATAAGGTGCTACCTTCAGACAAAGTCGAACATCAGCTGCCAATTGCTCGTGTGTATTATCGAGCTGTGCTTCTGAGCGATCCATGGACACGCAAATTCCAACCATGGGTCGACCAAGATTGGTGGCGAGGAGTCCACAAGTCCCTTCACACGTCCAAGGACTTGAAGAAACTGGACCGCCTCAACTTCATGGAGGATGTCACCACCTACCTGATCCAACAAAGGCGGGCGAAGAAAATGCTATACTGAACTGACAGAATGTCGAGGGACCGGCACTACTTCAGGCCGTGGGTCCTGTTGGGGGTATTCCCAACAAAGTGTAAATAAATAAAATCATCCAATAAAATGTGTTGCGAGGGCATGGCATCCTACGTGTATAAGCCCATGGCCCAATGAGCATGCAAGTGAAGTTGTAAAAAATAATAGACTTGGGCCCTTTGTAATAAAAATAAAACTTGAGGCCCAAAGTCAATCCTAAACTTAGAGTTTACTTTTTAGAGTTGGGTCCAATTTTGGACTCACGTGAATCTTGTGATTTCCAATGTACTTTTTGTGGACCCTTGGATCAAGTTGGGTCCAAGATGAATGGATAGGATCAATGTGAATATTAGCCAATAGGATTGAGGGGCAAGGGCCTTTCCCATTTTATAAAAAGACACCATTTGTACACTATTTTCATGCTTAATAGAGAGGAGGAGACTCTACCATTTTGAGAGCTCAAGCATCCTCATTTGCTGATTAATCTTGCTTATGCTATTGTTGTGATTGCTTGTTATTTTCATTTCCCATGTTTTTTGGTTATGCTAGTTAAGGTTTTTCCATAAGCAATGACATTGAGCATTTGAACTAGCCTCCATCTCATCTCTCTCTTTCTCTCTTCTTTTCTCTCTTCCTCTCCTTTTCTATCCCTTTCCTTCACCCAAATCCTGATGAATGTTAGAGTAGAGGAGTAGAGTTAAGGGAGAGTAGTGTTAGTGGTGAATAGAGTTAGGGAGGAAGTAGGAAACTAACTAAAATTATGCATAGTTAGGTACCTATCCAGTGATCTAACCCTTGTTGACAGGGGGAGGGCTATACTACGCAAGATCTTCGACCCTACAATCTCTTGCAGGTTTATGTAGCCAAAGTAAAAAAGCATTCAATTGGTTCAGTAGAGAGACACCAGGGAAGAATTTGGCAAGGTTATTCATCATAAACCAGATAGCGTGATCAAACCAAATAATAAAAGAATTGTTTTTGCATTTGTCACCGCATGTACACTTAAAGAAAGGCCTTTTCCAGTTCCAGATTTTAGCTTGATGCAGACTCATTCTTGTTAAAACCAGTTTCAAAATGGCCCCTTGTTCTAGCCGAAGTCTACTCATAAGGACATCTTAAGGGTTTAAATTTGCTCATTTTTATGATGGTATCAAAGGCAATATGAGTGTCAAAAGTAGGATTCTTATGCAAAGAGAGAAGCATCAATAAGATGGGTAAGAGCAATCCAAAGTTCGATCCCCATAACCAAGTGCAACTGCATCATAAAACCATCATGTAGACTAAAATATGAAACAGACCTAGTTATCCATAAAATACAAGTAAAGGTAAAGGTTTGGTACTACCCTGGCCAAAAGGTAGTCTGGTTTACATCTCAAAAAGATGTAGAGAGAGAGAGAGAGTAAAAAGATTTCACATAGTCCCTCTTGATAAGTGAAGACCAAACCCTTTGAACCCTTTAATTTATAGCATAATAGGTGAAAACAAAGTTGTATAAAGTCTTACAATATAGAGTACCATAAAGCAAAGCGAGTTTTAGGACACTCAGTTGTTACCTGCCACCATCCCACAAAACACAACTGCACGAGTAAGTTACATGAGGAAGACAGGTGTCATGGCTGAGCATCAGTTGTTATCCATGTCCGAAACATGATTCACTACCTTATCAGCTCAATTGCAAATACAAATCATACGTCCAATATTACCTATCATGCTTTACATTATTAGCAATACATTCTGTCCTAAAACAAAATCGTATCAGGAGATATGCCATTTTGATCAGTATAAGGGCAAAACGAATGTATTAAGTTCATATTAGCATTCTACACATTGCACATAAACCGTAGCTTACATTCTTGCGGTGGTCTGGTAGTTCGTTGCCTTCACATGTAGATTGCAAGTGTTGCCTTTGGCAGTAGTCAGATGGTCCATTATAGGCCGCATGAGTTTTTTCGGTGGCCCTCGACAATTTGCTACAAGCTACGTTTGAGCAGAATATAGATTAACTAGAAAGCATCAAAAAATTGTATGCCAACGGTGCTCATTTTCTTCAAAAACAACAAGCAAACTTCTTATAGATGGGCGGCCATTGTTCATTAGGCAGGGCGCCAAAGAACAAGTATAATTCAATGCATAAAACAATCTACATTGCTTGCAGAAGTGCGATCTACTAGCCAACAACTAGTCGTTGGCCAGCGGATCACAAAACCTATCAAAAACCTGACATAATACATACATAAATGTGATTTACTACCCAGTAGGTAGTCACTGTCCATTGGCAACAATTTTGGAGTAAATTTGAGTATCGTACCTCACGGATCGATCAAGAATGAAGCTGAGGCATCGCCTCTAACCATAGACACTCCAATTCTCCAAAGTCCATTTATAATTTCAAGGAGTTGAAGATTCTAAGGAGAGTAATGTCAGTCGGATAATAATCCATTTGTGGAACCATCTCTGTTTTGAAATTGGAAATCCCTAGAATTCACTATAAGGATTGCCAAATGAAGATCTACCTAGATCCTGTTGCATGTAACCAAAAAGACACCCACCCAACCAACATGAAATAGATAGTCATATCCCTAACCGCTTCATCCCCAAGTCATGGTGACTGAATGCAAGAGAGGAGAGGATCCTGGCTTTTGGAAATAGGAAATTAGAATGAGGAGTAGGGCGAGTTTGTACAAGATATATAGGCCCCAAAGGCTGAGGAATATTCTCTATAGAATTCGTTGTTCTAAGGCAAAAGCATTTGATCTCCTATTCTTGTACCAAAAGTAGTCAATCACCATGAAAAAGCTCCATAGGTCCAATTAGAGCACATGGGCCCTCACAAAACTATTAATTACATCTTTGGCATAGTCCGAAATGATGTTGCGTAATTAATAATCTCGTATACTAGAGTAACGAATATCCAAGTCTAGGATTATGTCGAATCCTATATACAAGACATGGACATAATAAAGAAAGTGTGTGTTATCTCTCCAATATGGTTCAATCTGGTTTTAGTCATGAGTCATTATGGTTTAATATGATTCAGTATGGTTCCTTGTGATTTTAATTTGGTTTGCTGTTATGATTGATGTCCAGAATGCAAAATATTTTTGTTTGAAATTTACAATTTTTTTGCAATTTTTTGGGCGAGAAAATGTTATAATTTTTTTTATGTGCAGTCGTTTGCAATGATCTCGAGCATCTATTTGACAAAGGGGATGTGGTGGCGATGTCGGGCATGGGAACTGAGTGAGGAGCGAGAGAAGTCCGATTTCAGATTTTTCTTGCCTGCACACTTCAATTTCCATGATTGTTTAGAACTATTTGTAGGTGTCAGATTGAAGAAAAGTAAAGTGCTACACCATGTTCCCTCATGAATATGGGAATGCCTACAATGTCAGTTTAGGCCGCTACTATGTGTAGAAGAAGTTATGAGAGTGGTGCCCTCTTTTGGTGTTTTTTTTGGCCCTCGTTGTGAAATAGGCTATAGGTGTCAGATTGAGATGCCGTTACATGCCACACTGTGTTTCTAAATGCCTACCAGAATGCTAGGAATGTCGGTTTACACATTAGTGCACGCAGATATGTGACTATCAAGCTCGCTTTTTGGTGTCCTTTTAGCCCTAATATGTGAAACGAGCTGTATTTGTGTGATCGATGTGTCCTAAGATGCTAGACCGTGTTTTTCAATGTCCACAAAAGTGTTGAAACTCTCTTTTGGCCCATACGTCTCAATTTTAAAATTTCATGTGTGCCATGCTCACTTTTTTGCATCAATTTAGTCCTAATCTGTGAATCTTTGTTGTTTCGCATCAATTAGCCTAATTTGCAATGTACTGAATCTTTGCATGTCTTGCGTATGTTTCGCATGGCTTTGAATGGTCACGGTCATGTTGACATCATGTCAATGTTGGCTGGGGCATGTGGACTGAGGTTGACCTCGTATAGGGGGATGTGGCTACGTCCCATGGTTTAGGT
This sequence comes from Diphasiastrum complanatum, assembly GCA_029204225.1. Lineage (NCBI taxonomy): Eukaryota > Viridiplantae > Streptophyta > Lycopodiopsida > Lycopodiales > Lycopodiaceae > Diphasiastrum > Diphasiastrum complanatum. The sequence goes on from CM055093.1 coordinate 50,082,647, forward strand.
GCCAGCAGATGGAGATGTTACCATTGCGATTTTGAGTTCACCGGGTCATTCACTAAGGTCAGGACCCATTTGTTGCAATTGGCCAGATGGGCGGGGCATGGGTATATCAGTGTGAAGCTCCATTCCAGATGTTGAGGTAGAGTGGCTATGAGAGACATACGGCCATGATGGGTCAGCCATGATGGGCCATGATGGGTCAGCCAACCAGCCAACCAGCCAGCCATGATGGGTCAGCTATGAGAGAAATACGACCATGTTGGGTCAGCTATGAGAGAAATACGACCATGTTGGGTCAGCTATAAGAGCCAGCCAGCCATGGTGGGTCAACTAGCTAGCCACTTAGACTAGCAAGAAGTTTTTTCTAGCAAAGAGAATAGAGCTCACAGGTCCAGGGTGCAAGGCCTCGCCATGCAAGAGATACAAGTGCAGAGACTAGTCGTAGAGGGGATACAGGTGCCGGGGGGGGGGGGGGGGGGGGGGGGGGTAACTCCCATTTCCCTCCCCCCATTTTTTTTCAAAATGGGGGGAGGGGAGGCAGGGGGGGGGGGGTGTGTGTTACTCCCATCCCCCTCCCCCCATTCTTTTTCTAAAATGGGGGCCTAAAGAAATATTGGGCCCTTTTTTCTCTCATTCTAAGCTAATAAAAACAGCTTTTGAAGGCCTTGAAAAGTGAGAGTTATATTTGGATTCAAAATTTCAGGTTATTAAAAAATCATTTGTTCCTTGTTATATTATAATAGATTTAAGTGAAGCTTATTGAAATGTGAGTTAACCCATGATAAACCAAGGTGAATTGCCAAATAGGATGATTAATGAGTTAATTAATCCTAATTAGCAAACATGTTTAGGAAAGGAAGAGGCCATTCTGAGTCCAAAAAGGAAATGAATTTTGGATCTTATCAAGCTTTAAGCCCACAACTTGCATAGTAGCAAGTCTTATCGATTTTCAACTGTTTATTTTTACTATTTATCATACAAAAAAATGATTACCTCATATTTTGATGTCAAAATCTAGATCGACATTAAGAGTACCAACTATTCTTCTTTCAGTAGAAAAATAGCAACTATACAACAACTATTGGTGATAATGATAATGTTTTTAAATATCAACATATTACATTCCTATCAAAATTTGATTGCGATTGGAGATTCAAGGTAAGAAAATGCCTCTTTATTTTGGCATAACTCAATTATGGTAAGAAGAAACTAGTAAAAATGAAGGATCACTTGAATTTGATGACTCTTGGTCCACAAAATAAAGTTTTCAAAGTTTTGATTGTAACAAAAGATCAGCTATAAGGGATCAACAAGGTAATATGTCATTAATGTAAGAATATATGATACTATCTAAATAACTATGAAAATTGCTTGTAGAAGAAGAGAAAGAATGAAAAAAACTAGACACAATACTGTTTATTTATAGCCTTCGCAATAAGTGAAGCCATGATCAAGCATAAAATATCAACCCTTGGGTAGCCCATCACAGTATTACAAGTTAGTAAATAAAAAAGAGTTCCTCCCAAATTTTAAATTTTAAATAATAAGGGAGGTGGAAACTGGCCAATAGGATTTGAGGCCAAAGCCCTAAAATCCACTACAATAGTGGTGCTTTGTGATTCATTTTACATGTTCATTGAACAATAAAGTAGGTGGAACCTCTATCAAATTGAAATTGGATGTCCTTGCTCTTCTTTCTTGCTTCATCTTTCATGTTTTATTTAGATTTGCTAATTGTTAGGATTGAATCAATCCGCCATACTGATCAGTGTCAGACACGTAATCCTATTGTTACATGACAATTACATAGCTTACAATGAAAAAGCCATAATCAATCACAAAACGTGGAAAATGTGTAGTTTAGCCATAGGAGTCGGTAACAGGGCATATCCACGCCATCTTGTACCTATCAATACCAATTAATCATTTGTTACTCGATGGACTCTATGTATAGACGCTTGGACAAATCCATGTCATTCAAGCTAGCCTGGGCAAATCCATGCCATTCAAACTAACCAAACTCTGAACTGATTCAACAATGTAGGATGCCACAAGCTGCAATTTAATAACTTGCTATAGTCCATTATTGTGTTTTAGTGCAACAAGTCCAGTGTGTAAATTCTTGTGGGTATCAGAGTACCTTCGTACCATTTTGACCCCGAAGACAAGCATGTTTAGTCTTCTACAAGTGTGGCAAGTACTGAGCAAATCCATGCATTCTAGTGCCACAATAAACATTTAAACTCGTAAATAAGTGCAAGCCTAGCTTACTTTAGTTGATGTGGGTGCGATAATTGCTTGGTCATATGTATTGATAGTGCCATTTACGCATTTACGTTTTAGTAATGTTTATTAATATTCAGTTTATTGCATCGTGTTTTGAGGACTGTCTTAAAGTACACTACTTATACTCTTACATTATTATGGAACCCATAACGTCTAACCCTTTCATTCCATCATTTGTAAGCCCGTGTAAGTATTAGGAGTCTTCGTAAGAACATACCTGAATACGTGTAGTAGAATCTTCCTGAGAGGTCGATATGATCGTTTCTTCCACTTGATTATGGCCCTGGTCCTAACAGCATAATGAGACCAGATCCTTAAGTCATTTTCACACATCCTTCTTAAAAGTAGCACCGAGTTACAAGGCCTGGCATTGATTTTTATGGGCTAAGTATCTATTTACCAAATCTTACTTATTTCAGTAACAGGAGTGTGTTGTTATTACAAAGTAATCTTACGATCCTATCCATCATACCTCTTACTTGTTAATGAACTATGCATAATTTAGTGAATGTTATGATGTCATACCTTTCTAGAGGACGTCATTATCAATCCCTTAGTAGTAAAGACAAAGAGGCATTTCCCTTGTAAAATAACACTTTTGAGATTATGCTATATTGTCATTCTCTAATTTGAGATTGTCTTTCTATTTCACTTGTGTTCCCTTTGGAAAGGTGCATAGCTTGAGGGAAGGTGCTCGAGCCTCCTCTTGCCTCCTTTTCATCGGTTTTACTTGTGGCATGCTTTTATTTGCTTATTGCTTAGTATTAGCTGCAAGTCATACTTTCTAACCCCTTTTGGATGTTAAGTAGGATTTAGTCCTCTTGCTAGTTGGGAAGCCTTAGCAAGATTTTATTTCGTTGATCCTTGCTAGTTGGGTAAGCCTTAACAAGTTTATTTTGTTTATTGGACATTGGCTAGTTGGGTACCGCCTTAGCCACACCTTAGTTAGTTTTATTTCTGTTTCGAGCACCAGTTGGGAAAGCCTTATGTTTTATTCACAGTTGAAAGCTTGTAGAACTTAGTGGACGACCGGTCTACGACTATACTACGCACGATCCCCTAATTAGACTAGCCACTTAGCGGAGTAGATTAACTTCCAACATTGGCGTCGTTGCCACTTTTTAAGATTTTTCTACCTAGCTTTCTTGTTCTTTTTCGCATTTCTAACATGCTTGTGTGTATGCTTAACTGATTTTTTTTCACACTCCAGCACAAGACTTTTCTTCAGGTCCTAACCGAGTTGCTGAGCAACCCATCAAGCTGCAGGGAAGCAACAAAAGTGTCAACTTGGGCTTTTCTCTGAAAATGCCAAGTGACATTTTTTTCAACCAAACAGGTAACACCCTGACATACTGTCAAAAATCTTTTTTTTTTAACCAAATCTTGGTTTTAGAAATCGCCGGCTTCACTGAAGCTAGATCTATCAAAGATCAATCCTCCAACAGCCCGACAAATTCTATCTCAAAGATTTTGCTTGGTTTCTATCAAAACATCATTTTTTTCACTATTTTCCTTACCTGTCCAACAAACCTCCGTATCAAAAATCGCCAACCAGACCACCAAATTGCCCACAGACTGAACGATTTCCTTGCACCCTCTGCGAATTCCATCCCTTGAATTTTTTTCAAAAAAATCAACAAAAAAAGTATTTTACAGTGTAAAGACCCTGTCAGAATTCGTAGATACTATAACTTTCCACAATTTCTACCTTTGTCTGCGAATTCTATTACTCCAGTTTTTGTCAAAATCTCCTATTCTGCAAGAAAACTGCCTTTTGGCCTTTTTTTTTTGGCCAAGTACAGTAATGTACTGATCACATGTACTGTTTTTCTACCCCTCATACTGCATCATGTCTTGAGATTGTGCTGAATCTTCCAATCCTGCTCCTCCACGACTCGAACACAGAATCCCACGCATCGATGTGCCAAAGTATGATGGAGAATCTGACCCAGTTAGATTTCTCCAGCACTTTGATAATGCATGCCACTTCTATGGAGACATCTCTGAAACTGAAAAGCTCAGACTATTCCCTATGGTGCTCTATGGAATTGCAAAAGAGTAGTATCTCAACCTTGAAGCTCCTGATCTTGCTTCTTGGACTACCCTACCCTTAAGGTCGCTCTCATCAAGCATTTCAAACCTTCTAAATTGACACAGAGCCCATTCATCCAAATCACACATATTAAGATGCGTCGCGAAGAGTCTGTTAGGAGCTACATTGAGCATTTTAAAGGGCTAAGGTAGAATGTGTCGATGAAAATATCACCGAGAGAATGGCCATCAAACTGTGCCTGGTTGGACTTCCTAAAAATATCCATCGAGAACTAAAACCAGTTGACCTTTATGATCAACTTAAGGACATCATGACTGATGCCATCTGTGAAGAAAACGAGGGGTCCAATGAGGACTTTGATCACAGAGAAAAGAAATCAAAAAATCCAGACCGTCTTAATCAACAAAAGTTCGAAAATACCGCCCAATCCTCTAAACTTCTACAACAAATGGAAACTTGACAGAAAGCTCAACAAACCCATATGGATAAACTCGCTGCTGATTTCCAAACCGCCGTGAAAAATATTGCTGATAAATCTTTTCCAGCAAGAGAAAATATATGGCGTTCTATTTGTTCACAAAACCACACTGCCAATGAATGTCCCCAACTGAAACACCATTATCCAGTGGACCCTAGATCCATTTATCGACAATATTGTGCTTACAATCCACAACAGTCCATGCCGTGACAAGGCATCTATCAACTATGACCAAATGCACCCAATCAGTATCCACCACATCAACAGTTAGTCATTAATCAACCTGCTCCACAACAAGCTCTCCACTATCTTGATCCCAATACCATCGATCCGGCAACTTATTATGTGGAAGACACTACTCAACCAAGGTACAACACTGAGACAATTGTTTATTAAGCGTGATGATCCTAATGCTCAAGTACTTGACCCCAATGCCCGATCTACGATCCAAACCAAGCTGTGTTTGCGACGCAACAATTTCTCGCAATACGTGGATGCTTTATATGTGCAGGTAAACATCCTAGTATTCACTGCCCAGATAAACTTTGTCTTCCACCAGCTTGTGAAAATTGTGGTATTGAACACCATGTTAAGGATTGCCCTTTATGCTTGCTCTGACATAGTTGGCTACTTTTGGGAGATTTACTGATTGACATTTGTTATGTGAGTCTGAATATGTGTTTGTAAGTCCGTAACCTATGTCATTTTGTGATCATGTTCTTTTAGTTTGATCATCTTTTTACTTTTCTTTTTACACCCTTTTATGTTATGTTTTTGTTCTTGCATGTCTGCCAGTCACAGAGTCTTCAAAGTACTTAGGCGTAACTTTTAGCTTCTATTCCAAAACATTCAATTGTTGTACAGAGTCAGAAAGATCACACAACAACACTACCTTGTGCACCGACATTATCACCATACTCCATCATATATTATCTATCGGTGTGCGGCCAACACAAATTATCTTCACAAGCGATGTTGTGCAACTCCAAAGCACAATTCAAATGTGAGAAAAAATCACTACTCTGAAGACACAAGCCAGAGACCACTCGCACAAGCTTCCAAGCGGTATTTTCTTATGAGTGAACTCCCAATACACAACATACAGGTTGGAGAAATGTAGTTAAGGGGACTTCACAACAAATGTTCTATTTGGAAACAAATGGAGCACATTATTTGGCTGCAAATATTATCCAACAAAAGATTTGTCTTCCCAACAAGATGGAAGGTTCCAAAAACAAAAAATTAAAAAAATACAACCACCTTCAATAAGCAGCTGGTTTTACGTAAGTGATACAAAATCCATGTTTTTCCAGCTGTATATCCATAGCAAAAAACAAGATAAGTAAAAGCTAAAGTGATTTTATTGTGGTATTAAAGGCCATTTTGCCAATGAATGTCTTAAAAGGAAGAGAGGTCAAAAAGAGAAGCAAGACAATCTCACTTTGATTAAGGATGAACAAAATGCATGTGATTCTCTTGTGATGTCTTTTAACTTGTTATCTTATGACAATGCTATTGATCCATGGTGGACTGATAGTGGAGCAAGCTCTCACATGACAAGAAACAAGAAGTACTTCTTCTCTTTGATGACTTATGAAGGTGAAAAGAAGATCATCTATACTACTCATGATGGTGAACGTGCCATAAAGAGGAGTGAAATAAATTCTTATTTCTCTCTCTACAAATAGGAATGTCAATTTAGAGAATGTTTTTATTCATTCCTTCCATAGCTAAGAATTTTCTTAGTGTGAATCAAATGGTTGACAACGTTTTTGAAATTGATTTTGCTGGTGATGCTTGCTTGATAAATAAAAGAGGGATTTTGATTGCAAGAGGAAAAAGGCAAGACAAATTGTACAAATTTGTTGTTTGAGTTATTGCTAACCAAAAAGATTTTGTGGGAAAGGAACAAATGTTAAATCAAGAGATGTGGCACAAGAGGTTTTCCAAACATCAATAAGCATTGTGAGTCACATACTAAATCTTACACTAGATCTATCTCAAAATATAGGATACCTTTTCAACTAGTACATTCAGATATTCATTCTACTAGTACAATTAGCATGGAGGAACTAAAATGTATATGACTTTTATTGACGATTTTAGTAAATATACATGGGTTTATCTTCTAAAAAACAAGGAATCTGATGAAGTCTTTGATGTGTTTGTCAAATTCAAGAATGCAATGGAAAATCAATTCAACACTATGAATATCAAATGCTTGAGGTTAAATAGTGGAGGTGAATACGTCTCAACCAAGTTCAAAGATTTGTGTGTAACACATGGGATCAAGAGGGAGCTATCAAGCCCAACAACTCCACAAGAAAATGGACAGATTGAGAGGAAGAATCAAACTCTATGTAAGAGATCCAAAGCCATGAGGTGAAGTGCCAATCTTCCTAAATCCTTTTGGAGTCAAGCATTGATATGTGCTAAGTATCTTTGCAATAGGTGGCCAAGTGCACCATTGGATGGTAAAACTCCATTTGAAGCTCTTTATCGTAGGAGGCCGAGTCTCAAGTATTTTAAAATCTTTGAATGCACTTGCTATGTCAACATCACATTTGATGGTAGGACTAAAGAAAATCATTCATCTAAGGACATTTTTGTTAGCTATAGTGAAATTATTAAAACTTTCCAAATATATACTCTTTCAATAAAAAATGTGATTATAAGTAGAAATCTAATATTTGATAAAGATTTTGCTTGATGTTGATTGGATGATGATGGTGTTGGAGATGCCTCTCTAAGTCAAAACCCAAGAAGGTCAATAAGGCTAAAGACAAAGCCATCAAAACCCATGATTAAAAGGGTAAGCAAGCAAAACATACTAACTTTATTTTCCTCTTATCTTTTGATGAATCTTCTTGTGTAAAAGATGCAATGAAAAGGAGGAGTGGATTCAAACAATGGATGAGAATCTTAAATCTAGAAATATATTTTTCACCAAGGGTCATGTTGTTCTTGAAGAAGGTCAAGAGGTTGATCTTATTGTGCTTCATCAACACCAAGTGGAAACTGACAATTTGGAACTAGAAAAAGAAACCAAGGATGAAACCCAATATTCAAGGCACCAAGGATTTGTTTTTGCAAGTTATTGAAGATTTGCGTGAGGTCAAAGGGACAACAATAAAGTGTGTTTGCATCCTACCTTACTTATTTTTATATTTGAGCAATGTCATGTCAATGTGTGGAAATTGCCAATTTTTATGAAACTAGGTTCATTGTTTTGCATCATTTGAATCTTGAAGATAGACTAGTATTCTTTGCTGGACTTTTTGATGGAAATGAAATAAAAAAGTGTTATTATTGCATGTATTCACGAATAGGTGTCAAAAGTTTGAAGAACTCTTGTGACAAAATGGAAATGGAAACACATTCATGGCATTTCGTGTGCAATAATCTCAAATCCAATGCAATATGAAAAAAACAAACAAACACTCAATTCACATTTTTTATTTCAATCATGTTTTGCTGTTGTTGTACAGAGATATCAAAGCTGAGCATGAAAAACCCTATTCATGATGATTTTATGTACTTTTTCATGTTGCTTTTTTTGAAGCTACAGAACTGTGATTAGAAACTACAAAACAATGGTTTGATGCAACATGTTTTCCTTGTATTCTCCTGATTAAAGAACTGCAATGGATCATGAATCCATCAACGAGGGCCTTGAGAAAAAATACAAAAAAGAAAACAATTACATATCAAATGAAATTTGTATGGAAGATGTACAGAACGACTAGTACACACCTCTTCTGGACGCTGCAGAACGACAAACTAAAGCAATGCAGCATTTCGAGGATAATCAAGACATTTAAAAATCACTTTTTAAAATTCAGTCTACCAGTTTGATATAAGACATCCAAAGGAGCAAAATATCTTCTATCCTTTACATGTGACATGGTAAGGACTATAGTTTATCCTATGGCTCATTGCAAAAGAAATCAAGAAAACAAAGCAATTGTAGAAAGACAAAAGCAAGAAAACACAAAATATGCACCTACTGAAGTCATCGGATTCTATACATAAGAATGACTTCTCTTTATGCTCCACAGGAAAGTGAGTAGCTGAAAGAAAGACAAAATAGTTATACATATGGTTTGGGGTATTTTACACGGCAAAAAAACTAGGGAAAAGTTTGTTGGGTTGAATAAGTCATGAAGTTTGTGTACATTAATACAGATCTCCATGCAAAGTCTCAAAGACAAAAACACCATCTGCCATCAGTATCCAACGTGCATTACGAAAACTGATATTCTCTCATCTCACAGATTTTTGGCAATCAAGATGTTAAATCTGTTAAAGGATCATGTTTTAAGGAGCAAAATTTTTTGTCACTAAGTGAACCTCAAAAAGGAGAATAAAAAAAATAAACACGATAATAGTCAGTAAAACATAATGAGCTACATTAGCTCCATAGTTGCACTGCGATTCAGAATCACGTTCCGAATCGCAGTTCTGAATCGCGATTTGGGATTTTCCCAGAATCGTTCAGAATTGTTTTTTTTTTTAAATTTTATTTTGGGCAATATGGGTATCAGATGAAAGCTCTAATTAAGAGCATTATTACTGTGTAGTTTGCCGAATGTTTCGGGTACAGGATGGTCCAGTTTAGGTGCATTAATCCATGTTGGGTTCTATCAAGGATAAAAATTCAAACCTAACCTCTAGCTTGTTCGTTACGATCACAGATGGTTCCAGTGGGACAGAGACAGAGAACTGTAGAGCAATTGTACCTCGGTTTTTGCTTCGGGGGCTGGCGACAGTAGCAGGGGGGCGTTGTCCCCCCTGCACCCCCCCTGTAGATAAAAATGGGGTCCAAATGCGCACCGATTAGGGCCCAGTATTTATGTCCCGGCCTCCCAATTGTATGCACATTGCACTCACATCTCTAGTGAAATGATTGCAAAAGTGATCATCATTCATAGAGTTGATAGCCCAAATTGTAGCATTAACATTTATTGAGAACCAAAGCAAATAACAACCAAATAGCTACTGAAAATAAGATTTGTTTGTGCCCTATCTACTGCACTTCTGGGAGGCAAAGCGCTGGTTTGACCATTGTTCCCCTAAAAAAATTTCAGCCATAAGCTATTTTTCCAATTTTTTTTTTTTTCACAATTTTGGGTTCTGAATCGCGATTCGCGAATGCGAACCCAATGAATCGCGATTCGCTGCAACTATGATTAGCTCTTAGACTTGCACCATAGATCTCAATTCTCTTGGATTTACTTCTCCATAAACGATCTCTTTCTAGGATTGGAATGCTTGTCTGGTGTTGAGAGCCATTGACATTCAAGACACATATTGTTAAAGGTGGGTGAGATAAGGTCCTGTCCTTGCTAGCATGGGCAAAATATAAACATCTGAGAACAGTCAAAAAAGCTTGAACATGCATAAGGAAGAAGAGACAAATGAAATAGACCTTGAAAGAGGAAATCAACCAACTTATTCAGTGCAGAATTGGATGGAAAATGGAGATTTGCAAACACTGCTTCACTTGTAAAACCAAGACTTTAAATACTGTATATATGTAGGATGAGGCACATAGATCCTCACTCTTAAGCCAATATTTCAGTTGCCGAAAGTTCTATCATTTTCCATTTCTATCTAATGCAACGAAAAAGGGAAATGGTGGACTCTATGCTGCATCAAGGTGACAAGTTGCAATGACTTGATAAATACACAAGAAGTGCATGTGAGGCTTCTTCAAAACAGAATGCATGCGGAACATTAGTTAACTCCGGGTGCCAGCAGAGGAAAGGAAGAATCAAACCCTGGTCAAGTCATGGGGACTCCAAAAGCTCAACCACTTCACTAGGTCCTGTTTATACCCTGCCTATTACGAGTCGCATGACTACTACATGCCCCAAAGCTACATGCATGTGCTGTGTCAAATAACCTTAAGCCAGGCAATACTCAATCAAAATTGAGAAAAAGGCCAAGGAAGAAGCTCAAAGAAACTTGCCACAAAGCATTGTCACCTAGACTAACTGGTAACATGCTTAAGGCTCAGAATAGACTGCTTTCTACCAGACTCAGCTTCTAGTGATAAGAAATAGGACATCACATGCATGAACATATAACCTACACATATGGTCATATATGGATGTACAGAAATCCATTGCCTATTTTGGTACTTTCACTCGATGTGGACTTATAACAACTGCATCCATACGTTGACAGGCTGCCATAGTTTTTACATGTTCAAGCTCATCTCCCTGTCACAAAAAAACATTCATGTGTCATTGAAATATTCAGGATCAAAATGTGGTACTTTCAAGATTGAACTAAAAAGGAAAAACTACACAAATTTTCAAGCTACTAAAGCTTTCATGGCCTCACAATAGAGCACTAACAACCAGGATAGGCCATTTTCAAGCATGAGCTACATGGAAATATTTTATGCCAATCTGAAGCAACATCAAAGTGTTGAACTAGCAAGTTTCCTTAAAACGTGAAGCAATAAAATGTCAAGGAATGATGAAACAGCAGCTAAGAGTGGGTTAAAGCTGGATGATCAAGCTGTACAGGCCATATTTCCACCAAAAGAGAGAGAGAGAGAGAGAGAGAGAGAGAGAGAGAGAGAGAGAGAGAGAGAGAGAGAGAGAGAGCTCAAATGTATGGTAGAATGATGAATCTATTCATTCTCCATAGAAGGAAGCTAATCTTCGACGAAAGCTATGCTAAATCTCTCCTACTCTCCCTATGAAGATCTTGAATCTTTTCCTTCTGCCTAAAATGAGGCTCACAACTTTATTTTTAGTTTTCTGGAATCCTAACTTGAACCTGATGGGCCCAATGCCTAGAACCTCGCATTTATGCTTCTCAATTCTTAGAGCCTATTATATGATGTAGTTCAGGGGTCCAAATGGCTTTTGCTAAGTTGTACAACCTCAAGGGTCCAAGTATCAAAATAATGGCTCATAAGCTGCACATCTCAAGGGCCCAAATAACTGACAAATGTGTATTTATAACACTCTCCCTTCACAAAAGAAAGTCCACATTCTCAATAAAAAAATGAAGATATTGAATGCTGAAGCGCAAAATGAAAAGGCCAAAAAGTAATACGCAAAAATGACGAGACCAAAAACTGATACCTAAAAGGAAAATGCTGGAAACACATGCTGCATGATTGGAATGTTAAAAGATGACCCAGTTGGAAACTTTGAAGAAGGCTCCCTTGAAAAAGCTTCCTTAGTCCCATTTAATTATTTTTATGCCTCTTTTTTAAACTGACACAGTACACTTGACCTGAATGGCCCTAAAGAGGCCACATTATTGTAAGGACATGATTAAATGGCCCTTGAGAGGTCACAGGTCTGGAGGAGCTCTAATTGCACCCCTTCCAAGATGGTTACTATTCGTTACAAATCAGGGCCAAAGATATCCAATTCTCATACTATTTAGTTTGTCCTGAGCTCTCTGTGGGAGAGTTCCTTTTTTTATAATCTTAGTTGGAGATCAGCCCAGGCTATTGGCAGCCTTTGTCATTCATTAAGTTTTCTTAGTTGGAAAATGTTTGGTGGATGTTATTTGTTATCTTGGTAACTCATTTGATACCAATATTTGCGATTGAGCTCATACCTTAGAAACCCGTTCCGACCCTTTTGGTTGGGAACGTACTGGGTCAGAACCTTTTTTTTTCCTTAAATATAAAAAAAACAGGCACCTGCTGGCCGCATCTTCCTTCTTTCGACGGACGCATCTTGATATGTGAGAAATGAGTAGAGCATAGTTGCACAAAAACGCGATTCTGAGGAATTGCGTTTCGCAAAACACGATTATGAGACTCACGTTTCTCAGACCAAAATCGTTTTCCAAAAAAAAACAGTATATAAAACTTTTTTTCCTCCTCTTCGCGGCCAGAACCGCGCCAGCCGCGGAGGAGGTAAATTTTATTTTCAGCTACAGGTGTCCGATCGGAGCGTGTGCATAGTCGGCAGGCATCTACTCGGCGATACAGAGGTGGTGTGCATGGTGCCAGGGGGATCTGAGCTTCGTGGAGAGTGAAACAATCAGTTTTCGATATTTGGTAAGTATAGGCTTGATTTTTTGCAAGTGTTGACATTGAGCTGTAGGCAACCAAATCGAGCGTAGTTTGTTGGCTCTAGACCACCTTTCTTCATGCCCACGATGATTCCTATGGTGTCAGTTTCAGCCGTTACAGCACGCCTAGCGAGATTTGAACACCACATTCCAAATGCTTGTGCTTTTTTGCCATTTTCACAAAATGACTTGTGGGCAACTGATTTAGGTGATGTCTGAGTCTAGAATGCATTTCCACATGCCTGCAGAGACTCCTGTGACCTCCGTTCCGCCCATCTACGTCCATATCACAAATTTCAGTTTCCATGCCCTAATTCCATGTTTTTTAAGGTTTAGGGGTGGAGCATCGTGCAAGCATCTGCCAGTAGCGTGGTTTAGGCCTGCACTGCAGTCCTTTATGCCTGCAAGGACTCCCACGCTAACGTCAATCGCCCGTTTTCGCTCATACTGAAATAATTCTATCCCTCGCCCTAATCTCGTGTGTTTTTTGGCACTTGCTATGATTTTACTAGAATCATTGTGACGTGTGCTCGGATGTGTTGAGCTCTGTTTTAGGTTGGTGATGTTTTTCAATGCAGTGTGTTTTCTTCTACTGAACGGTTGCCTGCTTATTTTTGTTTGCAGGTTTGATCTCGTGTTGACACGATGCCGGTGCGGGGCCGAGGCCTTTGGGGCGAGGTTGAGCTTATACGGGCCCGATGGTGCATCACAGGTTTCCGGACAGGGACAGAGACAAGGACAGGGAGCAGGAGCAGCTGCAGGTTCACATGCAGGGCTCACAGGTAGGCAGGCATGGCCTAGTACGGGTGTAGAGCCTAGTACAGCATGTTCTGGGCAGGGTTTAGGTGCAGTGCATGGTCCAGGCGAGGCCACTCCAGTTCCACCCGCAGTAGCGTCACATGAGCAGGTTGGATCAGCGGCAGATGTCAGAGAGCGTGATACACCCACAAATCAGCCATCCATTTCGAGTCTTAGACCACGAGCGCCATATACACAGCAGATAGAGGTTAGGCCCAGACAGCAAACCCTTGATCGATGCGGGTGGCAAAGAGAGCAGCAGGCCCGGTGCACTCGACTTGCTGGCAAGTTCTTTTACGAGTGCGACATTCCTTTTGTTGTTGCTGACACTTGGGTGTTCAAGGAGTTTTGCGCACAGATGGCAACCGTGGATGCTACATGGATGCCTCCCAGACGAGAGATATTGCGAGGCAGGACGCTTGGTCAGAAGGAGGAGACCATCACGCGGGAGCTGAGTTCCATTCGCTCAGCTTGGCAGATGTAAGTACTTTGTTTCCATAAACCCATTGCATGCGTTTAGGGTTTACTCGTGGCGCAATTTTTACATGTGGCTAATGGGTGTTTTGTGGCAGGTATGGACGCACAATATTGAGTGATGGATGGACCGACGTTCATCAGCGATCTGTCATCAATGTCTTGGTTTCTTGCCAGCTTGGCACAGTATTCCTACGTGGTGTGGATGCCACTCGAGGTGGTGGAGCCATCACAGCCGACTTCATATGGGAGGTTATTAGAAATGTTATTGTTGACATTGGGGTGGAGCATGTGGTTCAGGTTGTCACGGACAACGCTTCGAACTGCAAGCAGATGGGAGAGATTATGAAAAGGGAGCACCCCAACATTGTGTGGACACCCTATGCTGCACATTGCATAGACTTGCTCATCCATGACCTGTGTGCACTTCCATGGATCAGAGAGGTATTGGTTTTTCCATTTGCTATGCTATCTTGATTGACGCTTGCTCCATGCTGCTAAACACATCTCAACTACCGTCTAAACTTTTTACTGGATGTCTGTGTTGCAGATCACTTCTACGGCCATGCGCCTGGTCACATTTGTTACCAGGAAGAGGCGTGTGCTGGCCCCATTCCGCACCTTCTCGCACCTAAACCTGAAGAAGCCAACACCCACACGCTTTGCATTTTACTTCTTGGTGCTAGAGCGATTGACAAAAGTGAAGGACGCATTGCGGCGGATGGTTTCTAGCGAGGCCTTCCGAGAGTTCATGGACGTCCCACATGCGGCGTTTTTCCGGTCCACTATGTTCGGTGATGAGTTCTGGACACGTGCTGAGGAGATTACTGGTGGGGTTCTTCTACCCATTTTCAGAGTGTTGCGACTGGTAGACCGTGAGGGGTGCACTCTCGGTCTCATTTACGAGTTCATGGACCGCATCGACGAGGGGATTCTGACGTCAGCCTTGGACGAGCACAAGTATGACTCTTCAGTGTCTAGTTTGTTGTTTCTCACTCAAGTCTGATGCGTTTCTTTTATGCTATGATTACCTGATTGTTGTAATTTGTCTGCTGCAGGAGGCACGAGATCTCGCATATCTGGGAGGCCAGATGGGACTACTTCCACTGACCCATCCACGCCGTAGCCCACATATTGCACCCCTTGTGGCGCGAGACTCGGGATCGAGACGATCAGGAGCTGCATCGGGGATGGGTGAAGTACACGGAGCGTGTACGGCCTGGACCAGGTACGTGTGATATATTGCTTGGTAGTCTAAATACTGTAGTAGTGACTGTAGTGTACATTGCTAGTGTGTGAATTTGAGGGGACTTACACGTGCCATGTTTTTTCTTCTGCCAACAAGTCCAATGCTCGCTAACATTGCACGCCAGCTGCTCATCTTTGAGCACTACCAGTTTCCTTTCGATGGAGAGCAGAGTTGGCGGAGGGAGGATCAGCTGAGGCCCGTTACATGGTGGGGCTACCACGGGTGCAGCACAGGTGACCTGCGGCGACTGGCCGAGAGAGTCCTTGCACAGGACTGTTCAGCAGGAGCTTGTGAGCGGAATTGGAGCACTTGGGCCTTGTATCACACGCAGAAGAGGAACAGGTTATCCATCGAGCAGTGTAGGCAGTTGGTGTTTGTGAACACCAACGGCCGTATGCTGAGGCACACACGAGAGGGCCAAATGCTCGAGGTGAGTCACATCATTACCCCCTGTTTCTTGCTATGCTTTGACGAATTGAATTGCAAATTACCTGCCTGACAACAATGTATTGTTTTTGGTTGCAGGTGAACCCTGACACTTGCTCGATGGATGGCATAGTATGCAGTCATTGCGCATATCTGGATGGTTGTCAATCAATCGGATCCAGCATATTTTTTTATAGGTTGAAGTCTACTCAGTATCGCTTTTTTTTGTTTGTTAAAAAGATACGTCTTTATTATAAAAAAAAATTGGCTAGGTTTCGGAACGGAACGTATTCTGGAACGAGAACGCGTTCCGTTTCAGAACGAGTAACTAAGGTTCTCAAAGAACTTTTTTGCCATTTTATAGTTGATAATTTTTCTTCCTCCATCTCCACCATCAATATCCTCTTTTTCCTATCCATCACTGCCCATTGCCTCCCCTCAACCATGGCTGCCATTAATTGTTCTGTTCCTGCCCACTACTGCACTACTGCTTCCCCTTGGTCCAACCTCTGTCATGTCCCATGTATAATTAGCTCATATGCGCAACCAAAGAGTTTGCTAAATGTGGCCATGGTGCCAAACTAGAGTAGGCTTATGTCATTAAGCTCGTCAATAAAGTGACCTAATCAACCACACCATATTTCTATTGGCGAGAATTGCAATAATGGTTGTAAGGCCCAAATTAAGGTAATAATGCCCCAAATTCAAATTAGAGGCACTAGGGACCATTACAAATAGAGGAGGTCGTGCAAATTTGGAGGCTATTCTACATTTATGATTTTTGAACTTTTGGTGTTCTTGAAGCTTCTCTTTGAGAGCTTTCTTGATAGCGTTTCTGGTTGATGTGCCTAAAATCACATGAGAGCTATGATCATGCTCTAGTTTCAGGCCTAAATGATCTTTAATGATGAATAATGAATCTATACTTTGCCTACTTTGGTGAAAGTTTGCTATCTTTGTCTATCTTCTTGATTTCTTGAGTATTTTCTTGATTTCATGCAATTTCCATGCTTATTTGATGTTCAAGAATGGATTAGATGTTTTAATACTAAGATTGGCACATGACAACCTCACTGCCTATTTCTTCTCTTTGGTCCATCACCGACCTACATGCTTCCTATTGGTTCAATCACACCCTGGTTGTTCCTTTTTGGTCCTTCACTGCCCTTATTAGCTCCTTTTGTTAAATCATTGGCCTAGTTGCCTCTTTCGGATTTCCAGTCCATCACCTTCCTAGATCTTCCTTTTGGTCCATTGTTGCTGTCTACTTCTGTTTGCTCCATCGCTGCCCTACCAATTTCCTTTTGATCCATCGTTGCCCCCCCTTCTCTCCTTTCACTAGTCGTTGTCCTACTCTACGTCTCGTTTCACTCATTGATAGAATCACGACAAGGACCTAGTAGCAAGCAGCCAGAGTAGTTAGGTTGACTAGTGCACCTTGTGGGGGCACCAGGCTTGTACTTAGAGGTTGTTACTGACCAATCAGATCAGAGACAGAGATCTGGTCAAAGGTTCATGAAGCCCTGTTGGTTGTGTGGCCCAAGGGCAGGGGCAGACAGTTACATGGATTGTCACATGGGGCTTGCTGGCAAGTAACTGAGGTGGTTGAGCGGACTACTAAACCAGGGAGAGGCATCATACTTGCAAAATGCCGTCTGAGGATGTACGAAAACTAGTAGAAAAGCAGACAAAGTATGTAAGAAAACCACTAGAAAAGAAAACAAAGTAACTTACACATATGGCTGAAAATACGTCATACAGGCTATTTATTTTGGGGCGGCGAGTTTCTGGAAGACGACTTGTCTGAAATTCATCATACCTGAATAGAGAGCAGTTTATGTAGTTAGCAAGCAGCAAACCTTCGGAACTTACCACAAACTGTGATAGATAACAATCAACAATTTCTAATTTTCAGTAGTCCAACCCAATAGTTTCAAAATTAAAAGAGTGGAAAATACATGGAACACTATTTGGCTACAGATCACTTACATGTACAGATCTTCGCTTTCATAATAAGCAACTGCTACAGGGGAAGGAGGAAGATGTTTGAGGAGTTCTTCATTTTCATCAACAAATTGACCATACGTGTCCACTGTTCGAAAAGTTACCAACCAGCAAGATACTTAGTACTCTTTTATACCTGAATCTTATGGACAACACAAAAACTCATTTTGTTTCACTATTTCCCAAGCAATGTACCTCACGTAGCTCCCTGGGATACAGAATGCTCTGGTTCCAGACTAAATACAGAACATTAACTCTTCTTGTTTGAAACAGAAAAATTTGAAAATTTCATTGCATTAAATCCATTCCAGATATATGAAACGTGTTTTGTTCGATATGTAAAGAATTTGTTCCATGTGTACAGAACACGTAGAACTGAAAATTCCTCAAAACAGGGCTATAGTTTGCTACATAGTTCCTTGTGGTACCGCCGGTACCATAATGGTCGTACCGGCAGTACGGTACCGCCCTCAGATCCGCGGTACCAGGGCGGTACCATAATAATAATAATAAAAAAAAAATTAAAATTAAGCAGCAGTAAACCTTGATTAAAGCCAATGTAACTTTCAAACGTTTGAAACATTGTTACCTTTTTAGAATATATACTTTTGGGTTTTGACCACTCCAAGTGTTGATTTAAGAGTTTGAAGGTCAAATATATAATGAAATGGGTTGAGCGAGCATGTACATTGAACAAAAGCATTGGGTCTACTGTGATTAACAAAGGTCACGACTCTTCTGTGTAAAAGGCCCTTCAATCATTGATTTAGGATGAAAAGTGCTCAGGAGGTGAAAGGTGCTTGGGCAATGATTTTTTTCGTTGGCTGAGGCTTAATTGGGCCCTAACATTCACGTGGACACTCTTTGACTTTCTTTTCGGGGCCCTAGGCCCTAGAAAAAAAATAAAAATTGGAATTTTGAGGTTCCAAACGTGTTTGAAATGTCGAGGTTTTGAAATGAGTCTGAAAAAACATTCAGACAGGTTTGAATGTAACAATAATCAAAGCTGAGGCTTACATGAACTCTAGAGTATGGAAATCTTCAATACAACGAGCTAGAACTGCGAAGTTTTTTGATGGGATGGCACCATAGCGCACATATAGCTTGGAAAACGTAGTATAGGAAAAAGACCTTTTCTTGGTTTCTTTTATCATCACTGCAGACTTCAGATATTTTAGCTAACACAAAGACTACTGGAAGAGTTTTGCAATGACCTGCATGCATTTCGATCAGCTCGGAGAAGTTGTAAGCAACTTTTGGAGACACCAAGAACATCAAGTTCAAAATCTGCAAAACGAATTGAGGTTGACTTAACATGATTAGCCAAAACACTCACCAAACCGAAATGCCAAAAAATCTTTTTTGAACTGAGGAGCCAGTGTGACTGCAATGCAACTACTGGCAGTTTAATCAAGCTGCCATATTACTAGGCATTGCGTGCTTCTTACGAGAACAAAACCAAAAAATAGGGGAGGGAGCAAGGTGGCTTTGGATCATAGAAACACCCGTTCTGGGTTTTTGAGGACAGAACTTGATGTATGTTCCATACATTCCAGAACGTACTGGTGCAGTAAGTTCCTGAACATACTGGTACAGTACATTCTTTTTTTTGTTAGCACTAAAGAAAAACCAGAGACGAATTGCCTTGCTGCCTCAATCCTAAGTACTGAATTGCCTTGCTGCTTCGATACTTAATTGCTTGCTGCCTCGATATTTAGTTGCAGAACTAGAGGAAACCACAAAACATAATATATAGTATGCTCTGCCAGAACTATATATCTCGGATATTCGGATATGTTTATGAATGGTGGAACTAGGTATCATGTTCTGCACGTATGGAACAATAGGTACAGAACATGCTTAATTAGATGAATTTCAGAATGCATTCCATTTTGATCATGCAATACGCATGCAATTCCAATGGACGCATTTGAGGTTCATGCCAATAGATTCTCAATACATATGTACGTACTGGGAATCGAGCAAAGATGGTTTCTATTCATGATGATGGTTGTGTTAGAAGTTGACTCGCTAGGGCAGCTAGGCTCTCTGCGTCACTGGGCAGTGTTAGCGAGAAGGTAGATGCTTGGCAGTGGCTAGGTTCCTGTAATGGGGGGATGTTGCACAGATGGTGGAAGTACATCTGTCTTGTCTACTAACTTGATTAGTATTGCATGTAAACACTTCTACGTACATGATGTAGCTTTGAGGGTGATGCATGTGGCTAACGATGGATCATGGCCTTGCTCTGTGTTTGTTAGGGTTTATAACATACATGGATCTATGGTGGGGTGGTTCACATGATTTATGTCACATTCATGAGTACCCTAGAATTACATACTGATCGGTCTATGGAATGACAAATGTTTTGGCGTATGACTTTGGTGTTAAACATCATTTTGGCAAATGACTATGGTGTTAACCACATCTAGACTGAAGAATTTACTGGCACTAGCAGCATCATCTACAACAAAGCATTTTAAACCTCTCTTCATGGAAAACAAGGTACCAAAAGTCAGTCATTGAGGTAAGAAGCCAACAAATTGTAGATGCTCACTATCACATGCACCACAAACAAGTTTCACATATGTTTTTTTTACAGTCTGTTGGATATTTCTCCACCCATATAATCTCATATCTGGATAAGGCTCAGTTCAAGAAGAGTGAACCGTCCATTTCTTACTAGAACTTACACAAGCAGTTTCACTAGCATGATATGCAAATAAATGATCTGGTTGGCATTCCTGAAGCAAGAAATATTTCAATCTAAAGTAGCAAAAGGCTCAAAATTTCATTATTCTGCAGTTCTTCAAGATTTTATATAACTGTTTAGAAAAGTAAGGAGACCAGATTAACATACAGCCATAGACAATTTTCTTTCATTTGATTGTAACAGCATAGTGAATATTAACCATACCATGGAACTCCCTGCCTTCCCGACTCTCCACTGCTACCCAAAAATAACTCAACTGAACTAAGAGCTATCAGTCAGAAAAAAACAGCCAAAACAAATACTGCAGGCATATTTCAATAAAGGCAAAACCTACAGGTCTCTTTAGTTCACAAAAGAAGCAGCAGTTGTTCTAGCACCATTAATGCGATGGCAGGTGAGTAATTGTTAACTGTTCTGAAAGAGTGATGCTGAGTAACATGTGGAGCATATGGGAAAAATGGTGAAGTGGAAACTTTTGGAACAAAAAATATAAAGGCTTTACCCAATAGTAAAAAAAGGCTGCATGCTGTCCGAAAAAACGATCCGCCCATCGTAAATCGCCTCCAAGTGACTCCATAATTTTAAGATGATGCATCTCATTCCATTCCTGCCAAAATACTCATATTACAATAACTCTTCTAAAACAATTACTTCTGCTCATAGTTGCCCATTCCAAGAACGTCATTCGGAACACGTTCTGTTTCGGAACAAGCCTTGAAAAAAAAGTGTTTTAGTACATAACTGTTTTTTTTTAGCTGATTGTTACTAGCTGGTATCGAGCACAAAAGGGTTGCTGGATGAGGGAAATTTTTTATTGCTGATCGTTTCTGCTTCCAATGTACATCAGCCTAGCTGATCGTTTCTGCTGATTGCTCCTGCAATTAGGGGCGCGCATTTTTAGGGTTAAAATACATTTTCGGGGGTGCAGGCAAAACAGAGCTTGATGGAACCTTTGATACAGATCCTGGAATGGAGAATAACTATGTACCAGTAGATTTGGAAGCTGACCTGATGTATCCATAGATCAAAACGAAGGCAAATTTCAGAGAAAGAAAACATCAAAAATTTCTCTCATTCTCAGATATTGAAGCAGGCATTGGGAAGCCTCCACGGCATAGTTCTGTTGTTGGATGACAACTCACCTAGTTCTTCTAACTGATCAATTCCAGAAATTACTGTATGAAGCGTACAATACATTCTGATCCGTTTTGGTCAGAACAAGTTTCTGAGCTTCTCCTTAACATTGCCCGCCCACACATTGTGTGGTGTAGCCTCCTCAGGTTGGGCTTGGTGTAGCCTCCTCAGGTTGTTCTGATCAATTCCAGAAATTACTGTATGAAGCGTACAATACATTCTGATCCGTTTTGGTCAGAACAAGTTTCTGAGCTTCTGCTTAACATTGCCCGCCCACACATTGTGTGGTGTAGCATCCTCAGGTTGGGCTTGGCCCACCCTCAGGTTTGATTCCCTGTCCATGAGCGAGGGGTTACCTGGGCCAAAGGCCTGTTTATTTATAAGATTTGCTTCTGCTTGACTTACAAACTAACGTAACACATGTAATGAAACTGATTATCATCTGGCTTGCCGTAGTTCAAATGGTGCAAAAAATTTTGCCATTTTTTAAGTGTCTGAAAAGAGCTATCTGACCTCAAAGCCTTTGTTCATTGTTGGTTCTGACTTTCTAAAAATTCTTCTTACTACTAAATATATTCTAGCAGAGTAAGATCATTCTACTAGCCTTTCAATGTCCATGCCAAAATAAGCACAATAACAAGTGAGTTCGTCACATACTTCAGCAAAATGGACCTTTCGCACTTCAGCTCCCACACGCCACCTGCAAGAAGAGCTTCTAAAGTCACCATGTTATGTTATGAAGAACCAAATCGAAGATCCATCGTAATTCATATAGATCTTAGGTGGACTAAAAAAGACTCACCATCCAAGTGTTTCATAGAGATGAAGCATAGAGATATATCTATTTGATGAGTTAAGGAAACAACATATATTGTGCATTCACAAACATCCTCCTGCGTAAGAAATCAAGACAGGCTTAAAACTGTCACCATGACTAGAAGAAGATCATAAGTGAAAACAATGACAAAGTGCAGATTTCAACTTGTGCGAAAATCACTTGCAAGCCATAATTTTCTCTATGACTGCATAACTTGATACAAGCAGAGTAACGATAGCTAGGCTGCAAAAAATGTAACTTGACAAAGAACTGATGGTGCCTTGGCCAGAAAATAAATGCTGCTTGCAAAATGAGAGTCCGATACAACTCTCTTATGTCATTCAGCCAGTTCAAAAAGCACAATATAAACTGTGCTAAAGAAGAATGCTCATGCATTCAAGTCATAGTAAGTTTGGATACGAAAAGTAAGGCATACGAGCCACAGTTTCAAGAAACCAAAACCGCTGAATCGGCCTGTCTTTGAAAATGACATCCAACATCTGCACACGACTATAGTCAAAGAGAGATAAGCATGTTGCAGAAAGAAAAGAACTTCCTGGTACTGTGGTCACATAACAACCTTTGGACGCATGAACACACTGTCCAACATTTTCTTTGATGTCAAACATGAACATGTAGGAGACGACATATCATGCATAAATCTTGTCCACCAAATATGGATTGCAGTAAAGTGTGACAACAAACCCCTCAGTTTGTTTGTGCTATTGACACGTATTAAATTTGGATTCATACACAAACATAATAAAGAAGACATGCAATCTTTAGTGTTGACAAATCTTAGATCATAAGCTTCACCATACATAGCTACTACTTCCCAACTTATGTCATCAGCACCCAGCAGTAGGTACAGGTCACATGCATGTAGACATGTGTACACCAGCTTTCATGCATTTATAAATGAACCATTCTACTACTTTGACATGTAGACTTGTCAGACATGACCAGCACATAAAACCAAAGTCTCGCCCTGTCTTGTTTGTTTTTTGGCAGATGCTATGATCTTGCTAGAATAAATGTGACGTGTGCTCGGATGTGTTCAGCTCTGTTTTAGGCTGGTAATGCTTTTCAATGCAGTGTGTTTTCTTCTACTGAACGGTTGTTTGCTTGTTTTTGTTCGCAGGTTTGATCTCGTGTGGACACGATGCCGGTGCAGGGCCGAGGCCTTTGGGGCGAGGTTGAGCTTACTGAGGGGGATGTGGCTACACACCATGGCTCGGGAGTCCGTAGATGGAGATGCTTGCATTGTGGTGGTCTCTTCACAGGATCACTTACCAGGGTTAGGGCTCACTTACTGAGGGTCAGAGGGCCGGGTGGGCGGGCATTGGGCATATCTGATTGCCCCAGGATTTCTGATGAGGAGAGACAGAGGTTGTCTATTACGTACGGCACGATGCTGCATCACAGGTTTCTGGACAGGGACAGGGACAGGGACAGAGACAGGGTGCTGCATCACAGGTTTCTGGACAAGGACAGGGACAGAGACAGGGACAGGGGGCAGGAGCAGCTGCAGGTTCACAGGCAGGGGTCACAGATATGCAGGCACGGCCTACTACGGGTGCAGAGCCTAGTACAGCACGTTCTAGGCAGGGTTTAGGTGCAGTGCATGGTCCAGGCGGTGCCACTCTAGTTCCACCCACAGCAGCAGGGCTTACTTCAAAGGGGAGAGCGTCACATGAGCAGGTTGGATCAGCAGCAGCGGGTCCTTCTCGTCCCTCCTCTTCTTCGGCGGTAGATGCAGCACATGGTTCGACAGGTCCTCCCAGAGAGAGTGATACACCCACAGATCAGCCATCAGGTTTGCGTCTTAGAACACGAGCGCCATGTGCACAGCACAGAGAGGTTAAGCCCAGACAGCAGACCCTTGATCGATGCGGGTGGCAGAGAGAGCAGCATGCCCGGTGCACTCGACTTGCTGGCCAGTTCTTTTACGAGTGCGACATTTCCTTTGCTGTTGCTGACACTTGGGTGTTCAGAGAGTTTTGCGCACAGATGGCAGTCGTGGATGCTACATGGACGCCTCCCAGACGAGAGGCATTGCGAGGCAGGATGCTTCGTCAGGAGGAGGAGACCATTACGCGGGAGCTGAGTTCCATTCGCTCAGCTTGGCAGATGTAAGTACTTTGTTTTCATAAACCCATTGCATGCATTTAGGGTTGACTCGTGGCGCAATTTTTGCATTCGGCTAATGGGTGTTTTGTGGCAAGTATGGATGCACGATATTGAGTGATGGATCGACTGACATTCGTCGGCGATCCGTCATCAATGTCTTGCTTTCTTGCCCGCTTAGCACAATATTCCTACGTGCATGGATGCCACTCGAGGTGGTGACGCCATCACAGCCGATTTTATATGGGAGGTTATCAGAGATGTTATTGTTGACATTGGAGTAGAGCAGGTGGTTCAGGTTGTCACGGACAACGCTTCGAACTGCAAGCAGATGGGAGAGATTATGACGAGGGAGCACCCCAGCATTGTGTGGACACCTTGTGCTGCGCATTGTATAGACTTGCTCATCCATGACCTGTGTGCACTTCCATGGATCAGAGAGGTATTGGTTTCTCCATTTGCTATGCTATCTTGATTGACGCCTGCTCCATGTTGCTAAACACATCTCAACTACTGTCTAAATTTTTCACTGGATGTCTGTGTTGCAGGTCACTTCTACGGCCATGCGCCTGGTCACTTTTGTTACCAGGAAGAGGCGTGTGCTGGCCCTATTCCGCACCTTCTCGCACTTGAACCTGAAGAAGCCAACACCCACACGCTTTGCCTTTTACTTTTTGGTGCTAGAGCGATTAGTATTAGTGAAGGACACATTGCGGCGGATGGTTTCCAGCGAGTCCTTCCGAGAGTTCATGGACGTCCCACATGCGGCGTTTTTCCGGTCCACTGTCTTCGGTGAGCCGTTCTGGAGAGATGCTGAGGAGATTACTGGGGTCCTTCTACCCATTTTCAGAGTGCTGCGCCTGGTAGACCGTGAGGGGTGCACTCTCGGCCTCATTTACGAGTTCATGGACCGCATCGGCGAGGGGATTCAGACGTCAGACTTGGTCGAGCACAGGTATGACTCTTCAGTGTCTAGTTTGTTGTTTCTCACTCAAGTCTGATTCGATTATTTTATGCTATGGCACCTATGGTTACATGATTGTTGTGATTTGCCTACTGCAGGAGGCGCGAGATCTCACGAATCTGGGAGGCCAGATGGGACTACTTCCCCCGACCCATCCACGCCGTAGCCCACATATTGTACCCCTTGTGGCGCGAGACTCGGGATCGGGACAATCGGGAGCTGCACCGGGGATGGGTGGAGTACATGGAGCGCGTATGGCCTGGACCAGGTACGTGTGATAAATTGCTTGGTAGATTAAGTACTGCAGTAGTGACTGTAGTGTGCTCATTGCTAGTATGTGAATTCAAGAGGACTTACACGAGCCATGTTTTTTCTTTTGCCAGTAGGTCCGATGCTCACTAACATTGCATACTAGCTGCTGATCTTTGAGCGCTACCAGTTTCCTTTCGATGGAGAGCAGAGTGGCGGAGGGAGGATATGTTGAGGCCTGTTTCATGGTGGGGCTACCATGGGCGCGGCACATGTGACCTGCGACGACTGGCCGAGAGAGTCCTTGCACAGGACTGTTCAGCAGGAGCTTGCGAGCGAAATTGGAGCACCTGGGCCTTGTATCACACGCAGAAGAGGAACAGGTTGTCCATCGAGCAGTGTAGGCGGTTGGTGTTTGTGAACACCAACGGCCGTATGCTGAGGCGCACACGAGGAGGGGGACAGATGCTCGAGGTGAGTCACATCATCACCCCCTGTTTCTTGTTGTGCTTTGACGAACTGAATTGCTTTTGAATTATGCAATGGATTGTTGACAACAATGTATTGTTTTTGGTTGCAGGTGAACCCTGACACTTGCTTGGTGGATTCGGCAGCTGCTGCTCCTCGAGCACCACCCACGCAGGAGGAGATGGATGATGAGATCTATAGAGATCTATATAGACAGGCGCAGGCTGACGCACGGGCTCTACGACGTTCGAGGAGGGCAGACAGGCAGAGGGCTAGGACTGAGGAGGGGGATGATGAGGGCTTGGAGGGTGGAGAGGAGCTCGGGGCTGACTATCAGGAGGAGGAGTGGGTACGGAGGAGGATGAGGAGATGGGGGCGGAGGCACAGGGGGATGACCTGGCTGACTTGCTGGTGGACCTTGATGCGGAGACAGAGGAGGAGCCAGCCATTCCTACACGTAGGCCTAGGGGGAGACCTAGAGGTTCTGGGAGGGGGGGGCTGAGTTCGCTTTTTGTAGACAAGAGTGGAGCATCACAGGCAGTCGTCGGTCAGGCATCATCACAGTGGATAGGGCCATCCCAGGGCGTTGGATCACAGCCACCTGACACACAGACACGCAGGGGTAGACACAGGGGTGGGGGCAGGCAGAGGGGGGGCAGAGGAGGGGAGAGAGGCAGAGGCAGAGGTAGAGGCAGGGGGAGGATCCAGAGCCAGAGCATGCAGCAGAGAGCCAGAGCACACGGCAGAGCCAGGGCCACACCACGACATATGGCTCCCTCCAGTTCTGATTCATCTACAGACCCTTGGGATCTACAGTCAGGCACAGATTCAGATGATGGTTCCTACCATGACTCTGACGAGCCTTAGTTGTGTAGTTTTCATTATGTTCATGGAACATCATTGTACTCCATTTTGGTGCCATGTGGCTCGATATTATATATTACGATGATCCTATTCACAGCAGTGTAACGATTCAGTACTATTCTTTGAGAGAGAGAGAGAGAGAGAGAGAGAGTATGGTTGAAAAACGATTCCATATGGTTGAAAAATGCTTCAGTACGGTTCAGGACGATGCAGTATGGTGATTGGTTCAGAACACTTAGCATGGTTTTTGTTTAGCATGATTCAGCATTTTTGTTTAGTGAGATAACGAGAAAGAGAGAGAGAGAGAGAGAGAGAGAGAGAGAGAGAGAGAGAGAGAGAGAGAGAGAGAGAGAGAGAGAGACAGAGGGAGTTAAATTTTGGGGCATCATGTTTTTTTATTAATGCACTTGGGAGTTAAAGCGTAAACCTAGGAGTTAATGCACCTAAACTAGACCATCTTGCACCCGAAACGTTCGGCAAAATACACAGTAATTATGCTCTTAATTAGAGCTTTCACCTGATACCCATATTGCACCAAAAAAGAAACCAAAAAAAAAAAATTTAAAAAAACGTCTTTGGAAAAAAATTCCATATTTCCGAAACGCATTTCAGAAACGCGTTTCTGAACCGTTTCTGAAACGCGTTTCAGAAATGCAGTGCAACTATGAGTCAATCTAACAAAGTCCTACCAGCACATTGGGCCGTTCTTTCAATAAAATACAGATGACAATATCATGTTGATGACGATATCTTGCAGCATTGATTGATTTCATATCTAGAGTTGCAAGATAAGCTTACTATAAATAGCTCCTGTTTTGAACTAGCCATCAGCTATTACATAGAATCACCATATTATGGTCAAGTAAACAATTGCACTGGCAAGTTTGGAAACTTGAAAAGGGAAGAATGGAAGGAAAGCATACCACGCAAAGAAGATTATATGGGCCAAGAATCCACCAAGGTGCTTCAACAGGAGGGCGACTTCTTTCTCTTTCCCAGACTGCTTCATTGCTTAACGTTAGCGTGCTCAATGCCTTTCTCAACTCTTCCTGCTCCCTCTCCAGCTCCTGTACATAGAATAAACGGTCTCATTTTAGAAACCAAACTAACACATGAAACAAAATCCTAAATTGTTCTAGACTCCAGACCTTCCAAAAACCTCTTTGGAATACTTCAACTAACAAGATCTTGTCATGGATTGATGTGATACTCAAACTCATGTCCTCTACTCGTTTGACTCTGATAATATTCATGCAAAACTTCATGTATGGTTTTGAGAGATCTCTTATTACCAATAAACTAAAAGTCCTCTGCTCTTTAATTCAATCTCTGTCATGAGATTACGTATTGAAGTGCAAGCCAGGGAAGCAAATTTTGAATGTTGTGTTACCTGCATGGTTTATTGAAGCGCAGAACACGGGCCATCTTGTGGCTGAAAGGCACATCTAGGAAAAATCTGAAATTTTGTGTTACTGCGGACAAGCTCTCAGGAAGTATTTTGTTCAGTTGAGCCCCTAGGTTACATAACATATTTCTCTTATGCCAACTACTGATTCAACTAAGATCTTGCATGCGTGGAACAATCTATCTACCATTCATGTGTTCCTCCCCTCCTTAGAACAACTTCTCTTCTTAAAATGATATACCCTATGCTTTTAAATGCAGTGGCCTTTAGAAAGGATATGTTGGGACCATTTGCATCTCTCATTGCACCCATAAGAATCATCCTACAAGATTCGGTGCCATTCAGATGACCAGATTAAGTTCTTTTCACCGTGCATTCTGCTTGAAAAAGGACCAAAGATGGACAAGTTTCCACCAACTCATGTCTATGGCACAAGGACTCTTGCACTCTTTTAGATGGAGCAAGACGTGGGTAAAAATAATTTATTTTCTCTATTATTTGCATTTCCAATTGCAGTAAAGCTCTAACTGATCAAATTCCTGAAGAAAGCTCATATACAGGGTTTGCAGAGTGACATGAGCACCAAAAGCATTTCTATCAATCCCAATTCAAAAATTACAGGGAAAGCTACAAGCTCAAATATAAATAGAAAACCATAATGTTGATTTTCCACAACATATTACTTGTGCTCCTTCAAGCATGATTCAAACACATGATAGTGAAAGAAACTGTGAGTTGTGATAAAGCATTGCTGCCTCCAAATTTATGTTGAAGTTTGGTAGTCATACCAAATTCTCTGGCTTCAGTTCAGGCAAACCATCGTATAACTGAAGGAACTTGTCAAAGCCCCTTAGGAAGAGGACAAAAGCACGTCCTGCATACAGTGCAGTGATCTCCACTAGACCACCATCAATTTTGGTAGCTGCAAGAAAAGAACGGGGTCCAAAGTACTTAGATACATCATCTAAAAAGGTTCAACTACTGATGCCCATATATACCTTTCTTGATCCACAAGAAAAATATATCACACTATTCTGAAAACATTACTACTTTTGTTCAGAAGGAAAAAAACATAACGTTTTCCTGTAAATGATACAGGAACAGCTATTCAGATTATCGAGTTTTACTTTACATGCCATGCACCGGACAGGATCAGTTTCACTTCAAAAGAACGTTAGAAAGATGATGTCAATTACATTATTCTTTGCTGTCAATGATCCCAGATCTAGTGTTATGGTATAAAGGATCAGCATACATTAAAATACTCAGTAAAAAAATTCATTCTGAGAAAAAGTCAAATGGACTCAGAAAAATCTTACGCTCAATGTCTTTCAGCTCTCCATACAAGTAACTCCGCCTCAAAGCCTGTAAAAGCCATTAAATGAGCATTATCTAATTAGACTTATGATCATGAATGTGAGGCTGCACAATCTCCGGCGCAAGGGCAAACAATAGAGAACTAAAGTGGAGACAGATGCTTATAAGAAGATAGTTAGAGAAGATATGTTGCAAAGGTAACACTTAGGTTTGCTAGAATCATTCTCCAACTGACATTGACAAAGGATAGCACTTGGCCATCCCTATGGACAAGGACCACTTCCGTGGACAGTGGAGAAGGTTTTTCCGTAAAGAGGGCAATGAGGAAAGGCCCCTCCATAAGGTGGACATAGGAAGGGTCCCTCGTGGAAAACTCTCTAGTGGTGGACATTTGAGGTCCTTATTGACAACCTATAAGACGGATCCAAGCAGGTCAAAGGCAAGGACCAGATGGCGAGCCACTTAGCTATTTTTGCCAAATCATAAGCAAGGAAGGAAAAGATCTTATGCTAAGAACTACCCCTGTGTCTCTATGCTGCTTGACATTGAGAAAGCTCAGGGTATCTTCACACCAGCTTCAGATCGAGATTGGCCATTTCCAAGGTATCCCTAAGGAAAACTGTACCTATCAGTCATGTTCTAATGGGGAGGTCAAATCAAAGGAGCATTTTCTCCTCGAATATAAAGTAGGTAACCATACTTGTTATGAATCAATACAATTCATATTATTATGTGGGATATTTGAGACAGAAAGGCCATTGCTTGCATTGAATTACATTTGGCTTTTCACAAATTTGAAGTTTAAGAACCACCAAGACATCAAAGACAATCAGGGAGCCATTTGAAAAATGTTTGGAGCCAAAGCTAAAAATGCAAAATTTATGAATAGCAATTTTTGGAACCAAACGATAGAAAATGGTAATAGCTTGACTGCACGTGTAAATCACATAAGTCCTTAATGAACCAATTTGTAGAAATTAATGCCAGAGTGCCCAAAAATGATACTATTTTCTAATAACTTGGCTGATTGTGTCAATCACATAAGTCTTTAATAGATCAATTTGTAGAAATTAATGCTAGAGTGCCCGAAGATGATACTATGGTTGTACTTCTTAATAGGATGTCAGTTAAACACGATCATATGGTCCTCATAATTGGCAATCTTCCTAATCAAACACTTCCAAGCATGATAGTGTGAAGAAATAAGGCATTGCCTTATTGAATCCATGACTTTGATTTATGATTGACATTTGAAATAGATTCTCATATTTGTTCATGTAATTCAAAAACAACTTTATAACTCTTTATGGCATCAAGATTTGCTTGATAATGATGTTTGATTGCTTATATTATTAAAAAGTTGGTGCACACTGCACTTGTTCTCTTGAGAGTGGCACCAAAAATCCGTGCCAACAAGAACTAATCCTGACGGGATTATTAGAGTAAGCTAGTTTCATTCCAACAATTTGAGTTTGAATTCAAGACTTGTTTATTACCAATCCATTCGGGTTGGGAGGATTACTCACTTGTGTTTGAGTGTGTAGGTATTTTAAAACATGCCTCACAACAATTTGTTTTTGGAATTCCCAAGAATTGGTACCACATAAATTGGTCCTCAAAAGCCATATGATTTGGTTTTTAAAAACCACATGATTTAGATTTTCAGGACATGCAAGAATTGGGTTGCAAATACATAATTTGGTTCGAAAGGCACCACAAGAAATGATTTTGGGATTCATATGAAATGATGGGAACATCTGGGAATTGACCACCCTTAGATTTTCTATCAACACGACGAGGGGTTGGCAACCCCAACACCCTTTCTCAAAAAACACTAAGACAAGGAGTTGATAACCTTTATATTCCTTGGCAAAGAAAAGACATATTATGCAAAGGCAAGATGGCTCATAATTAAATTAATATCCCCCCTCACCATATACCTTATCTTATCCAAAAACCATATACCAATCCTATTTGACCAAGACCATTTCCTATTCATAGAAAGGGCCTTTATCCATTGACTAGGGGTGCCCTCCTTGCATGCCAAGAATAGCTTTCGAGTGATTAGAATGATTCCCTTTCCATATATGACCCATTCCAACTCAAGTTTGACAATTACCACTTGAGTTACACTCATTCCAGGCATACACCCAATCTCTTCCTCACCACATATATGTAGGGGGTGGTGCCCTCTTTCCCTCTCATACTAGGTATTGGGGAGTTGGAGAAGTGGCTTGGATTTGGGGAGCTTCCATCATCACTTGGCGGCAGGTATACATGCTTTAGGAGCCTTCCTTGACAAGGGAAGTATTATTTTTGATTCCATTCTATCATTTTATGTCCCATGTTTCCAATAGTTTGTGCTATCTCTCTCGTGATGTTCTTCTCTCTCTAATTTCCCTTTCCTACTTAAATTAACTCTCTACCTCTCTTTGTACTTGGCCCTCTCCCACGTCTCTTGTGACCTCACCCGACCTTTTTCTTTCCTTCCTATCTCTCACATTGTCTACTCTCTTGACACTTTCTCTCACACATTTTCTCTCTACTAGAACCTATTTCTCTCTCTAGAACCTTTCACATTTCTGTCGCTAAGAAGCTAAGTTAGAAGTTGCATGTTGAAGAAAACTAGTTTGGCATAATTTGCTAATTTAGCATATCTTGAGATACATTTTGCTATTTTTAAACAAAGAAAGAGATCCAATTTAGGAAGTTATTTACTTGAACCAAGTGACTATGTGACCAACTTTTGTTGGTAGACACTAATATAAAAGGTCCCCATCTTGACCCTCAATGCTTTGCATGTGTGGATGATTGATGAGATGTTGCAATTTAGGATATATTTTACATGTTCTATGATTCATGCAAGGTTTATTTCCGCAATTTTGATTAGTTTTCTATTTTTAATGATCTTTGCATGCGAGACTTTTCCTTAACGTT
Organism: Diphasiastrum complanatum; assembly: GCA_029204225.1. Classification (NCBI taxonomy): domain Eukaryota; kingdom Viridiplantae; phylum Streptophyta; class Lycopodiopsida; order Lycopodiales; family Lycopodiaceae; genus Diphasiastrum; species Diphasiastrum complanatum. The sequence continues at coordinate 50,115,459 of CM055093.1, forward strand.
TTAAGGGAGACATAAAGAGTAGTTCACATATAGCAACTTCACTTGAAGAAGAAAGAAGAATGAAGCATGGTAATTTCTTCGAATAATGCAGCACTAGGTGTATATTGGAAAATTTTCAAAATAAGAAGATTGCTAATGATAACAAAAACAACAATAGAGGCAGCAAAAGAGAGCGCAAATGCCACGATTGTGGTAATCAAGAATTGGGCCAATCAATGTCACAAAAAAAGGCTAATTTAGAGGCTAAGAAGACACAAGTTTAAAACAAAGAGAAAGGGACAGTAAACCTATTTGCTAAGGAAGAACCATTACTTCGAGCTGAGTTAAAATGCATGGCTGACCTTCTAAAGAGTGACGGAGATTAATCAATCTCATTGGTGGACTAGAAGATTAACTTATTGAAGATGGAGAAAAGTCTCACATGTCCTGACACGAATTGAGGATTTAAACAACCAGCCATGAAGGTGCGGGAAAGAAGACTCGTCGCAAGCATGGACCTTGAAAATTTGTTGGATTGACTTTTGGAAATCATGGATGTTTGATCAAGGGGATTGTTACAAAAGTAGTTCACTGAATAGAGTTTTTCCTAAATGTTCAATAAGGCTTTTGACTAAAATCAGCAATCAAGCTTAGCATTATATTTTTCGAACATACTATGCAAAATCTGCTTTCACCTATATGCTCATAATTCATAGCTCGTTCATGAAAATTGATAGTCAATTGCATCATCCAATAAGAAAACATCAACCATATGAAACACAGCAGGAAAATGGTTCACCATGGATCTGATAACGATTGTTGTAGAGGTAGAATATTCAGTGAGCATTTTCACATAAGGAATTGGTCTTCAACTAAGCTTTACCACGAGCAAGGGTCATTAACATTCCCCTATACACAATGGCACGGAAGGTTCCAGAAACTCCAGCACCATGGAAAAACAAAAGTTGTAGCCCAAGGTGTCACTCTGAATCCCACTTTTTCTTAGTACACACCAACAAAGATTGAAGTAGAAGTCACAATAAGAATAGTGTTCTGACGCCAGTCTATAATAATCTGTTTAGCTACAGGCTGTTTTTTGTAGATTCAAACAAATTTCTAAAAGCCAGGAAAAATGTTTTCTCCCCCAATTGCCTAACCATTAAAGAAACTAGTCTTGAGCCAGAATGCAAACGGTATCTGGAAGCATATTTCGACTGTGCTCTAACTCCAAGTACAAAGCATTGAATACAGTTATTCGCTTTGGAGGTGGCCAACTGAGACCATTCCTTTTCCTTGTCCAGTTTAACATGATAAAATTTCCATAGATTTCCTTCAAAACATAAAAAGCAGCTCTCGTCCTAAAAGTGAAATGTTCTCATTGTTACCTTTGCCATGTTTACTACCATTCACAGATTATCACAGGCTTGTGTCATCGATCCGCAACTTCTTCTGAATATTATGGAGAATCAAACACTACAGTCTTCATCCACAATCACTACAAGCTAAACGATATAGAAATTTAGACAAGAGTAGTGGTACATGTAAGAAGATTTAGAACTTACCCGCCATTCTCGACCAAAGTTTTCCAACGCAAGTTTGAAAACATTTTGAGGAACAGATGGACCTTTCCGAAGAAACTTCGCTTGGAAGCCGTAATCGAATGGAAATTTTTTTGGCCTGAAATCTTCTGTGTTCAACGTCTCCTCACCTGCTACTGTTAGGGTTTGCTCTCTTCTCTCTTCCATATCTGAGGTAGTCGTTACAGTAGCCCCGTTAACTCCATATCTTCCTGTCTTTTCGGCTTGTGAATCTTCGTGTAATTCAGATGTTGCTCTCCACTTGCGAGTGTCATGCAGCGTGAAGTGTTTCTTTGGTACTGCTACAGTAAAGTTTCTATGTATTGCTGATTTATTTCTAGGACGAATTATAGAGCGACCATCATTGATAGGGGCATGAAGGCTGTTGGAGGAGTTGTAGGCTAACACAAAGTGTTTGATATCCGAAACCAATAAACCAGACAGAGCACCTATTACAAGAGACTTAGGCATTATGCCTGCGAATGTCCCACAGATCTGTGTGCGCAAGCCCGTGTGTGTATCGACAGGTGTGTATTTCTGTGTGCCTGGGAGTGCATCCGATATAAATTCAGCTGATCTTTTAAGCATAGAAACAGGACTTGAGAGACATAAATCAACTGGTATACTCCACTTTGCCTAAAAACATATATACTTCTTTCGAGTAAGAGTGGAGCACAGATTACAATTACGAAACTCTTTTGTAGAAGCTAGGCAAAGTGAACTGATTGCAAGCCGGTAGGCATTTCATGGCAACGTCTTCACAAAAATTCTAAGTTGCAACACCGATTGCTTAGCTCTCTACGAGGCCTAGGCATCTGGCAAACGCCTTGAAGACAATGAGTGCCAGCAAGCCACGCACATCGTAGACTGTCTGAAGTTTCCAGACTTTCTTGTTGATGCTGCGAATATCGTTAAGTCAAAGGGCATTATCAAGAAAGTAGATCTTTCAGTAAAGCGACTGAAGTTTTCGTTGCCACACGAACAGCCACGGATGATTGAGATACGAAGATATACCGGATCTGGATGGATCGCATCGATGAAAAGAGAGAAAAGGGACCCACTGTCAAAGAAACTAGAAAGATGTTCAAGTGCTATGCTGCTATACAACTATTCCTCCTCTCCTCCATAGCCAACTGTGAAATGAACACCCCCCTTTAGTTTAGGCGGACCACTCTTGCCATTTGACATATGGCCAAGCCTTTGCAAAATTTATGAGTCTATTTTCCATTACAAAATGTCATTTACGATCTCTAGAATATCTAATCAAAATATTTACTTAGGACATTGTTGTGTTTGTGCTGATATGTATGTAGGTCTTGTTAGCTTTGTCACGTTAGTGATAAGTTATTGTGACGATGTGCTAAAAGATGAGGTAGGTGTCACTTTGAGACGAGTTTCAGCATTAGAATGAATTTTGTGTTATTTTTAAAATCTTCTAAAATGCAATCTCAATTTCTTTTTTTTTATCATTTTTTAACCATTTGAATACCTTGTCCTACGTAACGGCAAAGATTCTCATGATATATCAATCACCTTGTTTAATTTTTAAAGTCTTAAACTTTAAACAAAACTTCCAATCTTTGAGAGATGATGTTGGAAGCACTAGTGTTTCCACCTCATATCAATACTACCCACCTTGATGATCATTCTCCACCCAAGTTTTCAAAGCTTCTCATATCTCAGGGCAAGACTTCAAAATCGCTCCCAATTGTATATTAACCAAGGTTATTACAATTTTGTCCTTTATTGAGATCTAACCTCTTTGTCTAAAGACAATATCCATGCGGCATATTCTAGAACGTAGATATGCATTGAAATCAAGGGCTATAAGTTGATATGTGATAAAATAGAAACTTTGCATGTGCAAGCAACTTTCCAAAATCTCTCTCTCTCTCTCTCTCTCTCTCTCTCTCTCTCTCTCTCTCTCTCTCTCTCTCTCTCTCTCTCTCTCTCTCTCTCTCTCTCTCTTGCGACTATAGGGCTGATAGGGATATTGTAAACTTGTAAGCAATGCCTTTCTCTCCTCACCATCTCTTTCTCTGTGCATGTGGTATTTGTGATGATCGCATGACATAGATGTAGTATCATTTTTTGGGAGTTAGAAGAGAACGATCGTATTTGATTCCTTGAAAAAGAGAGCAAAATTCAACATTTCAACGTAGAACCAGATTGATAAAAACACAATTTTGGTAGAAAAATCCTTCTATATTATTCTAAAATGTCATGAGCAATTAATTAGCCCCAACGCGCTCAATTGGATCCAATTATTGGAAGAGTTGGACACTTGGGAAAGGAGTTACTACCGTTAGAGTATATTTGCCTCGAAAGAATGAATGACTTCTATGAGCAATCAAAGATTAGTTACCAATCATTTCCTAAAATTGTTTGACCTACATCAGTGTTTTGAGGAGTCCATCTACCTAAAGCTTTAATCTTTTTTTTTTTCGTTAATCGATCTCCACACATGCATGAAAGAGACATTGTCTTGTTTGAAATTTTTTTGTAAACAATGTCTTTCTCTCCTTGCAATCTCTTTCTCTATGCATGTGTGATGATCACATGGAATTAGAAGATAATGACCATATCTGATTTCTTGAAAAAGAGAACAAAATTCAACATTTCTACGTAGATCCAAATTGGACACTTGGGTAAGGAGTTACAACCATTAGAGCATATTCTGCCTTCAAACAACGAATAGCTTCTACAAGCAATCAAAGGACTCCAAGCCATATCGTACTCTCTTTTGTAGTCATTTTTTCTTGGAGGACTTCCATTAGTGCATAAGCTTTCTGATCTTTCCAATCTCAAAAGACATATGCTTGATGATTGCAGTTAGTACACATGCCTTCTAGGCCCTCTTCAAATTACGGAATGTGCCAAGCAGTTATAAGAGAACTAATTTTCTCAGGTTTAACGTTTGTGATGGATTTTCTCAGTCTCTTTCAGTTTGCATTTAGAACAACTACTTTTCATATTGTAATTCTTTGGTTGACTAACAATAGTTGAAAATTAGCACTCTAATTAATTGTAGCACTGAGACTAATTGGTATGAAATTAGTGGTGAGAGAAAGCTCGCGGTTCAAACTCATTTCAACATTTGGAATTAATGATCTAAGCATGTATAGCTTCTAGCTGATCTCTTGTCTTTGCGTGTTCGCTCAACCATGGATTCACAACATGGTCCATAGTAATGCTTTAAGGTTGTCAAAAACACTATATGTGAAAAATTGCCTATATTGGCAAATCTAGCTATGTCAAATAATGTAGATATGTACATTAGTGGGCCCCACACGTGTGAGGTCATGGAGCCACGTGGGAAATCTATACTAGAGTAGGTTAGATCATGTCTAAAAAGTGGGTCAAGTTTATTTGGTAGTGATTCCTACTTTATAGGACTTAATTCCGTGTTAATTAGAATTCCGAGAAATCGAAGATTCTAAGGGAAAAGTGAGTGGCAAGTCAGATGATCCATTTATGGAAACATCTTTGTTGCGTAATTGGATTTGGATCTTGCAAGTGAAAGCAGATGAAAGGTGTTCCATACATGAATCTAATAATTTGGATTCTTTTTTTGAGGCATTATAGAGTACTTCTTTATAATGACTGAGACAACCAAGAGAAATTCTATCCTATAATAGAACTAAGTTCTTTTTAATGATTCTGAAATAGATATTGGATATCTAGGACAGTATGGTAATCGATTTTGTTGAGATCCATGTTCCTTTTGGGTTAGTGAATGTTCATGAGGCATTTCAGACAGTATTGTACAAAATATTGTTCACTGGATGTTATGTGGATTGGTATTCTTCGTAACGCTTAAGGGGCATGAGAAAATACAATCGTTAGAAGTATCTTCTGAAATTGATTGTGATTTTGATCCTATATCTGGGTATAGGATAGCCAAATAGTCTTTTTGATTTTTTGGGTAAACAGATCTAGATGCAGAGAATTTTTGGAGGAAAAGCTGGTGGTATGGGACATCAGTGATTCCAAAGGGGATTTATTGGGTAAGAATGATCTGTAGACCGATAATTAGTGATTACTATAATGGTAATACTAACAATGAAATCCATTGGTTTTTTTGTTTAGGGTACTTTGGAAAATTATGAGATATAGATTTGGATCCCAAATGGTATCTCATTATTTACAAAATCTGGAGGCCCTTAAATCTAATTCTCTTCTTCTTAGACCTCTACTTTTTAGAAATTTCTTAGATATGAGACAATTGGATTGAGATTCGTATAACTCCTTCCAATGTGGAACTAGGTTTTAACGAACTGTTATGGTTATATGAAATTATACTCCATATAAGATTGTGAATGTGGCTCAAAATCTGTTGATGTTTTCAATAGATTCAGTGGAATTTAGACTTCCTAGACCCAAATGATTATCTCTATTTGATAGTTGATTATTGAGATGTAATATTTCTATCATTCGGGATAAGATATTCTATGATCTTGAGGAAAAAGTCTGGTTTGTAATAGTATTGGATACTCATTACTGACTTTTTTGAATCTTTGATATCTTATACGTTGTCTCCTGGGAACTTTTTAATCGAAATTATAGAATTTCTTTTAAAAGGGGGAGAAGAAATGGTAGAAAGAAGACTTTCATGGGATCAACCAGTTGCATAGATTTCTTTTAAGAAATCCAGTATGTGTGCAAAGGTGGAACTATCTAGTGGGAATAGAAGAACTCTCTAGTGATTGTTTTGAATACTCTGGAACTAGAGGAGCTGGTGGGGGTAATGAGATGTGAGATATTCATGAATATGGTAAGTGGTGGTAAAGATTAAATTAAGGTTCACTGATCGGTTTGCCAAGTACCATTTTGTTATGGATTGGATTGGATGGAATAAAGCTTCAATCTTAACATTATGTCCAAAAATGTCTGTATAAGTCGGCCTAATCTTGGTTTGAATACTAAGATCTGTGGTAGGCTGATTGGGTGAAGGAATTTTGTAAGTAAGAGTTAGATGGTTGAAAAACTTGTGATGCGAAACTATTCACTTTAGAGATTTCCCAGATATGTTATTTACTCATGAGAAATAGAGCTCTTTTGTAGCTGAGTTGCAAGATTCTCAATGATTTATGGATATCTGCCAGATTATAGCCTATGTTTATGTATAGAAATATTTGGATATGTTGGTATGTACATCCTAATCTTGTGGATCTATTATGTGTTTTACTGTGTACTGAGTTTATATTGTATACTTAAACTAGTCAGAGTGCATAGACATATGAACAAGTAATGTAAGGAGCAATTACTTGCAGGTTAATGGTTCTTTCTATGAAAAGGATAATTCATTAACTTAGTCATGGTGTAGAAAAGGATCTAAATGTGGTGTTATACTAGTATAATTGAGATCTGCACCTAGACATTTAAGATTTCTGAGTCAATTGCAATTGACTTGAGTAATTGGATTACTCCTGTGAAGAAAATTCACCAAGGATTGTTTATTTTGATCTATATTGCTTATAAGACAAATGAAAATGGCTAAGGCAAAAATCTTAAAGGAAAAAAATGTGAAGTTCCGAAAACATATAGTTGGCCTTCAGTTTTTGGATTTTTGAGTGGTATGTCGTACATATACTCCAGTATCTTTCAATGATTAAGTATGGTTTTAAATTATGATTGACGAATCATAAGATTCTAAATGTTTATGATTGACGGATCATAAATTGATACATAAAGGTCATTAGAAGATTATATGGAAATGTGAAGATTCTTAAGATAATGAGTAATTCTTGATCAATTGGGAGAGTTAAGAATCTAGATCAATCAATCTAAAATTTTTTTCTCCAATATATACTTGATAGTGTGTGGATCTCACAGGTATTTTCATTAAGTAATTGCTTACTTATGAGGAATTTGCTTACCTTACAAATTGTAGTCAAGGAATGCTTGTGTATTGTTTTCAGCCTAAATCTCTAGTTAATTAGGAGACAGACAAGTCTATCAAGATTGAAGGTTGCTATTTTCTGAATATGACGCTAGGAATAAGAGCACTTAACTCAAGAGAGTATCTGGGGTACTCAAGACTGAGTTAAAGTCAATTTTATTTGATGGATCTCCTAAGAGATTTTGGTAGGATAAATTTTTGTACCTTAATTTTTGAAAAATTCTAACCAAAAGGCATTTATGACAAGTCTACAAGTAATTGTGGATAGTCTTGGACTATAATTGTTTGGATATTTAACTTTGGATATTTCTAATGTAAGGTGACATTTCACCCATAGATTCATGTAAATTGAGATTAATCTCTTAGGGTACTTCTAAAGACGAATATAGTACTTCAGTGTAGAGATAGATAATTTGAGAAATATTCCATCTCTAAGTACTTATTTGATTTTGAAGTCAAATTAAGAATTGATTTTCAAGGTAAATATAGAAGTTAAGAGATTGATTTGTTAGCTTTTGAACTTGATTTCATGATTGGATGACTGCTCATCCAATATCATGTGAACTTAGTTTATATGAAGATGACAATTGGATATATTGAAGATTTTGCCCATTTGCAGGACTTATCGCTCAATGTACCTTTGGATCCTGAAAGAGTACTCAAAATTAGAGATAATCAATTGAGAAATATTTCTATCTCTGAGTGCTTGATTAGGTTGGATTGTCAGATTGAGGATAATGATTCATGGGAAAGAGTTAAAAGCATACAAATATGGATCTTTCCTAGCTGCTCATTCTGAGGACATAACTTGTTTTGAGGGGGGAAGAATGTTACGTCCATGTCCAGTATGAGAGATTCTGAATAATGGATAGCCGGTCACTCTAGTGTATGCAGTTATTAGATATGCCTCGTCATTCCGGTCTTGGCCGATAAAGTAATTTATAATCATATGAGGACCCAGACCTATAAATGGACATAGGAGCACTTGCATGGTGTGTGACTATTATAATTTGACTATCATAATGCAAGAATAGGAGGTCAATTGCTAATTCAGGTTGCATGGGAATCCTAATAGGAATATTCTCTCCTCTTGGGGAGAATATATACCATGGAAACTCGCCCATCTCCCTATTGGATTTTCTAATCCTTGAATCTAGGAGCCCCTCCTCTTGCATTCATTCACCATGGCATGGGGGTGAAGTGGGTAGGGTATTGACTAGCCATTTCTTGTTGGTTGGGTGGGTTTGCTCCACAGGTGTCCTTTTGGTTGCATGTAACAGAATCTAGTCGGATCTTCACTAGGCGATTCTTACAGTATTGAATGCTATGTTGAATATTATACAAATAAACAAGTGCTTCATGATGAGCAAAGACAACCGTAATAGTGAACACTCTATTGCAACACAAGTTTTTTTTTCCATGAGCCATTATTTAAGGTTGTGTTTGAATAAGTAGATAGCAATGAGACATCATTAGCAACCGATGCAAACAATTTTTTGGTTAATTAATATGAATTTGAATCTTTCAAAAAAATTTCATTGAAAATTGAACAACAAAGTATCTAATTGCTTGTATTGATGTCAAATCGTTCGGGTAAATTTGTGCTCTCAAGTACACTTGGAAGCAAAAAATCACATCTAACAAAGTATCTAATATTCTCAATCAAGAAAATGAATAGATATGTATTGCTTTGTGCTACTATTGGTGTCGCTACCTCAAGGCTTAGCAAATGTGCATCAACAATGCATAATATGTTTTCAATCCTTGTCAATAGCTTATATATACATATTTTAATGCCTATTGACATATGTTATACAACAATATTTGTTGTCAACCTTATTATTGTTGATGAGGTATCCATGATCACCATACAAAATCTACATCAAGTAAATAAAATAAAATCTAATCCATACCATATGTCTATTAAAAATTTTATTTTATTATGAGTGGGTGATCGTGCAATATTAACAGACAATTGTTTGATATGTCATATTTCACATCCTTGTATTGGAAAATGGCCAATCAAATGCACTTGAGCTACTTGATTAGCCATTAATTAGAAATCTTGTATTGGTCGTTTTTAAACAATAAGGTTTAAAAAACCAACAATGCAAAAGATCGATGATACATTGAACAAACAAGTTATCTTAGAAGAACAACTTTTGCAAATGATCAAGTCTGATGTCATAATAGCGTGTATACACAAAGAAAATTAAGGAAACATAATAAATATGCATTGCAAAAAATCTTTCAAGAATATGACATTACGAAAGTGCCCATGAAAAAAAAAAATGCATCAGGCAATGTGGAATTAAGACCATGGCTTGAAGACCATTCATTCCATCAATTGGATGAAATTACAAGTAATGCAAAAGTGATGATTCTTGCAAATTTTGATATACAGAATAACATTGTCAATGGAGCAATTGGAATGGTCGAAGATTCCATGTGGTCAAAAGTTCCAAATATATAGATTTTGTTACAATAAAAATCGATGCAGATAATAGAAAAAAAGAAATTACTCCATCAATTGTGCAAAAAATGATATATGATTCAAAAACATATCATAAATGTACTTTTTGACTAACATCAACATATGCTATCACATCCCACAAATCCCAAGGCACAACAATCCATGGCACCACAAAATGAAATAGGTATCTTTTATAAGACATGGGCTCCTCGTAATTAGCAATAACTTGATCTACAAGTCTTCCATATATGGCCAAGATTTGTCCATTCTAAAAAGACGTAATATAATAGTGTGCAACAATTATTAGAGGAGTTCCAAAATAAAAAAAGACCCTTTGTAAAGATACTTTTATTTTTTTTCTTTAGTTTTAACCATCACCAGGCCCAATCAAAATGCACAGATTTGAAATCTACGTAACGTAGTTCAAATTAACTGAGAAATAAAAATACAATATAGAAAACTTTGAAATTTGTGTCCGGGCTTATCCCATTGGTTTCTTTTTCCTGCCCGACACGTGCTTTTCTGCCTGACGTCAATACCTCAAGTTAAATTTACTTGACTATGCTGGTTAATATAATGAAATTTGCTAACTATACTAGTTACAGTTATATAGATACAGTATGTACAGTTACATAAAATATGGTATACACAGTAACTGTGACTGTTTTTGCATTCACATTAGATTAAATGTGATACGAAAAATTGAAATTAAGTATCATATCAGAGAGATTTTTGGCGCCCAAGCTTTGAAAATAGCAATGGCAAGGAGACCCAGATCTACAGTTGAGTCTGTGATTCTTTACAATGAGAAAGATGAAGCTGATAACTGGAAGCCAACAAAATATACGAAGAATTCATGGGTATTGCTGCATCCATCATCAAAGGGCAATTTCCGACAAAAGAAAAGAGCAAAAATGATACAAATCTTATTGGAAAGCAAAAATTTTGGAGTTTTAAGACTACCCCGGGAGGTCAATCGATATCAGAAGTTTTAGTACAACATGTTTATATGCATTCAGAAATCAAAGTACATGATATCAATCCTCATGATCATCGAAAATATAATTTTAAGTATATCAAAACATATGCACTCTCTACAACAATCATATGTGATTTTCTTTATTGATGCTCTTCAGATTATGATTTAAATGCCTCAACATTGTTTTTTTCTTTCAGATTTATATCCATCATGCATAAGTGAATGGGAGCTAGCACAATCACTTGTAGGATTATTGGACGTGATTCACTCTGATGTTGGAAAGCTACAATACAGAGGAAGAAGTCCAAAGGAATTTGCAGATTGTGGTATCTATTTTTATGAATCTTTATATACGCCACATACAGATGGAGGTTTTGGCAAGCTCGAAGCAATTCCATTGCCTAGTTTTCAAAGTGATGAGTGGCCTACTCCTGACAGTATTGTTTCTGAATCCTTGAGATGCAAGCTACTCATTGATATTAGAAATGCTACGAAGATAAGCACAAGCTCGAAAATTGTTCACCTAAGTTGGTTTATCTCAATACATATATTTGTTGATTTTTTCTCGAGTGCTAGTGTTCGTAGGACACCCACTTTATTTGTTTGCAAGGATTTATCAGATGAGACTTTGTCAGATCTCATGGATCAAGGCTAGGATAATAGAACAAATAATGACATAGAATGTAGGATTAAAAAGTCTTCAATGATCTTTTGTTATCATATCGAAAAGCAAATGCTCAGTCTCACATTTAGCTATCAGAGATACAAGAAAATTGAAAGTACATGGCTACCACTGGATCAAGACTTTGAACTAAATGGTCACACAAACCGAATGGAGATAAGCATTATCTACAATGAAAAATATTTGACTGTGCTTGAGGTGGAAGAGCATTGGAAGCTTGATTTTATCAAAATAGAGCTCATGCTATTGCAAACCAATCTACCAACATATTTCAGATTTATCATCAACGGAAAACTCATAAGTACTTTATGTTATTTGCCATTTCAAAATAGAACAAAATAACTGAAAATGGCATCATTTACAATTGCACATTCACTAATATTTGTCATGTCACGAATGTGAAAAAGACAGGAGCTGATAACGTGTTACAAAGATCTACCTACAACAATCATCATTGTGGAAGAACAATAGTTTCAAATAAAGTTTAGTAAAAATCTGTGTATAGACTCTTTCATTCAATAAATGAAAGCCCAAATTGGGCATCGTTACATGTATTTTGTGCTCCCAAATTTATAAAATGGAACAACATTTGATATATCAATGTATATTTTTCTATCAATTCTATACATGTGTAATCTATTTCTGTTCTATGCTATCTGTATTGTTCTAATCTTTATTTAGTATAATTACATCATCCTTTGCACCATCATCAACAACGGAAGGCTGAAGCCTTGCCCTAGCCAGTATGCTCAGGATAATTTCTTGTCTAAATCTGTACACCTGGCTTGATGTGTACTCTAAAAGTGTAAACTGCAAGATAGAACATTCATGTATTATTAATGGCTAAAAACATCAAGAAAATAGAAAACTAATCATGATTCCAAAAATTAGAATAAACAGAATTAATTATTTTAGAAATATCAACATCTTTTCTGAAGGTTGAACCACTCAAAAAATAACTTTGCATTATATAATGTGTACCTCCCACAGCTGAATGAATCATTTTGCTAGGGTGACTGCAAAAAAATTTAGCACACAAGAAATCAATTATGAAACATAATGAATTAGAATGAAACGAATACATCAAGATACTGATTTCAAAATATTGTTAAGAAAGATAGAATTTACCTCCAAACTAACGATCTACCAGTCCATGGAATGGGGAACATCTGTTGGAATATATTTACTTAAATATGGCAAGTATATATCTACATCCTTATGTGTATTGCTAGCCGAGTTCATCTTGACACAAAAACCTTTAACAGTATTATCTACATATCTCTTAATAGAGATCAGGTTTAAACTCCATTGGTCACTACAAAATAAGATATAAATTTCATTAGCTGCAATTCTGAGAACTATTTCCATTGATAATGCCAATGATAAAGCATTAAACAGCAAGAAGCATTTAACATATCTTACTTGGTATGATAAGGGACGAGCATGTATTTTGTTGTTGGTGTGAATCCACTAGTCAGACACTGTGACAATGTGTCGTTATTCGCCTTGAAGGCCTGAAGCAAAAAGTTACTGAGCACCAGCAATTCATTGGATGAATCTCTTGCAATGTCATATTGCAAGAGTGTAAGCCCAGACTCTATCACAGGATCACTGATAGAAGCCCGTCTATTTTTAAGATCCAAACAACCGACAACTCTATAATTTATACTAAAGTCAATGTCCTCTATTCTAAAATAAAAAGGAGTACCAATTCTATCTACAGCATCGGCTATGTCCGTTTTTGGATAATCAATGTAGAGAGATTTGGAGGAGGAGGAGGAGGAGGTGGATGAGTAGTATCTACAAGAATTACAAGAGTATTTAAAATCGATGGTTATGTGGCGGACGACATGATAGAATGGAGCTTTGGGAATCAACAGAGTGGTTGATCTCTGATACTTACGAATATCAAAGAGCCACCTGCTGCGGTTGCGCCTTCTAGATCTAGTTGGAGGTGTAATGGCAACCGTAGGAGCTGAGGACAAGCCAGTAGAGAAGAAATCCCTCCTTGTCTGCTTTCTCCTATTCTTGGAAGTATTCTCGGGTATATTGCACTTGTACGTGACAACGAGGATAAGAAGGAGAGGGTTATGAAGCCTTCGCACAGGAGCGATATGTACGGTATATTGGACCTATGCGAACGAGATATCAGAGAGATAGATTAGTATAGAAGAGAGGCGCACAAGTCCAATATGAAAAGACACGTAGGCAGAAGTATCGAACCTGTGCACATGGAATGCAGTAGACAAAATATCGATTACAAAGGAGACACACAAGTGCGATATGCAGAGTGAAAAAAAAAGTGAAAAAAATTCATCGGAGTTTATGATTTTATATCACAGTTTGCACGTGCGAAAGGACGCACGTGTGGGCTTTGTATGGCCAAATGCGAGAGCAACACGTGTCAGGTTGTCATTTCTCACGTGTGGGATTTGTACGGCCAAATGCGAGAGCGACACGTTGTAGCGCAGGCATCCCAAGGGAGCCGGGAACCACGACTTAGCTTACCAGCCTTCAACTCTTGCCATCCAAAACCCACTTGACATACAAGCAGCCAACTCACCAACAACGATCAGACTTAACCAACTTGAAGTTCCGAAAACCAACATTGAGATCCAACCTGGCGCCATGCCAGATCGGGGGTCCCGATGTGGGTGACTTCCCTCCAAGCAAGCCGCCCGACATACATCAAACTTAACCAACTCGAAGCTTCGTTACAAACGAGTAACATCCATTCCAAGCAAGCGGTCTGACTTACATCAGGCTTAACCAACTGAAAGCTTCGTCACGAGCGCTGGAAGCCAACCTAGCGCCACGCCAGACTGGACAGCCATAAACAGGTAACATCCACCCAAGCAAGCCATCCAACTTAGCCGACAGGTTAGAGCCCGTTCCCCAAGAGCTTAACCCATTCACGTTCATGCAAGGAACACTCATAACCACAAGCCGTGACATATATGGAAACAACCAGTTCCTGGACCAAATGGTCCCGACAGCATACCGCTGGCGCCACGGACCGAATGGTCCTGACGACATACCGCTGGCTTTCCGGGATACGACCCTCAGCTATGTGCCAAGTTAAAAATTTTGAAAGCGGCCTTACAACTGGCGCTTTTACCGAACACTGAAACCCAGAAGGTAATCAGAGTCAGTTTGAGAAAAATCCCACTTTATTGATAATCTGAGAAGGTTACATTTCAAGTGTGTGACCGACCCTAGTCTCCGGAGCGCTAGCATGCCAAGGCGAGAGCCATGACAACATTCCAGCAAGGGAGGCTGAGACTTGGTTGGAGCTCGCCCTGAGTCGCAACCCGCACTCCCCTATAGTATTGGTGTGATTCGGCACCCCCCTCATACCAAGCACTCTACCCAAGCTGGTAAAGCAGGTTTTTCTCTCTCTAGGATTTTCTCTTTCTAGAAAGTCATTTTCTCTCTCTAGATTTTATTGATCCCCAGGCTTCCTTTAATCATGCCTAGATCGTGTGAGGTGATTGCACATCGATCTGAGCTCTCTGGACTTCGCTAGAACCGATCAAAGATTTTCAGCCATAGGAACTTGGCGCCGGCTGGATTCTGGTCACAGTGGCGCCGGGAGCGGCGCCGGCGCCAGTGGTGCCGGGAGCAGCAGGGGCGCTGCTGGCGCCGCGGACATAGCTGGCGCCGATGGCGCCGGAAGTAAAGCTTGTAAAGGTAGCTTTACAACATCCACCCCACCTTTATAAAATCTGATGTCCTCATCAGATGTCAGATTAAAGTAAAGGTGTCTCCCAATTAAAATAACTATACATTTCAGCTACTTGGCACAGTACTCAATTTACTGGCCACTTTTTATTAACATTGAAGCTGGCACACCACAAGTCGGAGGCTCAGCTCTTTGTACTGAAAAATTACATAACTTGAAAATATATCTTTGTCTGGGAAAAGCGTAGATTTGATATCGCTTTCGTAAAACCCAAAAACCTTATTAACTGGTGACAGAGGCCTTTCTTTGAAATGTTTGCCCCTGTCGCTTCTGACTTTTGACTTTGGAACTCCTTTGAGCTCCTGATTTGTCCTTGATGCACTTTGTGTTGAGCTCCCTGAGCTCCAGATTTGTTCAGTTCCGCACAGGTATCAGGGCTCCCTGAGCCAAAGGATTTATCGTTTGATTGCCCACTTTATGGTCCACTCCGTGCCTTGTTGTTTCTGCACCTTGATTCCTCTCCTTGTCCCAGCGTGATCTTGATACTTTTCCATCTTGGCTCTTTAAGGTAGGCAAAGATTGAGTACTCTGCAATGCACCTCTCACTTAGCTTGAAGTAGCTCTTTGAATCAGCCCAAATGTAACCATTGACCTCGTGGAAAGCCAAAGGGTCGCACCAGTTTGATCCGCATCCGAACTATCTCTTTGCGTTTGTTTGAAGCACCATGTCCGTCGTGCAAACTTGACTTTCACAATTTCATCACTGGTCAGTTGCCTCACAGTCAAAACAAGAAGTGTACATCGAGCTTGGCTTCAAGTAGCTCTCTTTGAATCAGGCACATGCACCCAGAGTTTGCACTAGTCCGATCTCAACGCGAACTGTCCCTTAGCGTCCGTTCGAAATACCAAGTCTCTCATGCAAGACTCAACTTTCACAGTTCCTTCATTGATCAGCTGCCTTACACGTAACACAAGCCAGCGTACTCATATGTTTCCTCATCATTGCTGGTCCAGAGAAAGCCTATAACAAACTTTCCTTTCCACAACAAAAACTTGTCAACTTATTAGGTCCAAAGTTCGCCAGTCTCCTCGTGTGAGTATGGCTAGGTCACCTTGAATTTGCCCCCATTTTGATCAACTTTCATTCAAAATTTGCCCCAAGAGAGAGGTGTGTGTGATAGTTCCCCTCCACTTATAAAAACAGCTGATCGGACTTAGAGTAGAGTTCTTCGGACAAAAAGTCTTTCCAACACTTTGCTTTCCATCTGCTAGGATTATGGCTCAATCAAACTTGTTGCCAATCTCTGAAGAGAATCCTAGTCTTTTCCCCTTTGAGGAAAAACCCAACTGATACTGGATATCACCCATGCTCAGTGAGTTTCAGTTCCGAAGGTGGCCGTCCCAAAATGAAGACCAACTGCTATAGAAGATCTCCCCTGAAATTGCCCTTTCCAACTTTTGACTTCCTGCTTGCGTCTGGTGGGCGTTGTCGCAAATGAAACTAACCCAAGAAACAGGCTAGCCATCCATCCTTTGCAAACATTGAGTCATTTCGTTGTCGTTCAGGTGCGAGTACTTGAACGGCAAATCTGCCGCACAGATTCTGGATATCGCCCATGCTTAGTGAGTTTCAGTTCCGAAGGTGGCCGTCCCGAAATGAAGACCAACTGCTCCATAGAAGATCTCCCCTGAAATGGCCCTTTCCAACTTTTGACTTTTTGCTTGCGTCTGGTGGGTGTTGTCGCAAATGAAACTAACCCAAGAAACAGGCTAGCCATCCATCCTTTGCAAACATTGAATCGTTTCGTTGTCATTCACGTGTGAGTACTTGAACTGCAAATCCGCCCCACAGATTCTGTAGTCCTCTTTGTTTGATGGTATCAGCCTTCAAAAGAAAATGTTCCTTCTCGAGCCATCAGCTCCTTGTATCAGAAGCAATCATGCAAACCAGGCAAAGCACGAGTACTAAGACTCACCACAAATACATACAAGTAAGACACTCAAGCAGGTTTACTAACAAGTAACAAAGACAAGGTCCCCCTTTGAGATGGTCCTGCCAACGGACCTTTGCCTGGCCGCGCCCATACAAATCGATCACAAAATCAGCCCACATAGGACACCCCTCCAACTATCCGTGCTTTCACAATTAAGCAGCACATTGTCTCAGTCACGCCCCACCACTTTTTGGTCGATAGCCCTTATAGCTAAACGATCGGCAGCTATCCCGCACCGGCAGCTAACCACCCGTGCTTTACACCCGAATTCGAGCAGCATCTCTGTATCAATGGTTAACCCGTACAGTTCGAATATGTCGCCCCGCACCCCACAAGGTACAGACCGTGCTTTCACCTCCCTAGGCAGCACTTTGCCTCATCCGTCCTACGTGCAGACAGCGCCAAGCCTGAACCGCAAGAACTGACCGTGCTTACACCTCAAGGGCAGCACCTTGACTCATCAAGTCCCCCGTTCTGCCGACCACCCCGACCGTGGACGCACCTGTGCTTACACTGTGGGCAGCACCTTGCACAACAGTTGTCTTGATGAACCCCAAACCGTGGCCATTTCCATGAGATCCGCATAGCTGACCGGCCAGTCGGCTCTGATACCACATGTAGCGCAGGCATCCCAAAGGGAGCCGGGAACCACGACTTAGCTTACCAGCCTTCAACTCTTGCCATCCAAAACCCACTTGACATACAAGCAGCCAACTCGCCAACAACGATCAGACTTAACCAACTTGAAGTTCCAAAAACCAACATTGAGATCCAACCTGGCGCCATGCCAGATCGGGGGTCCTGATGTGGGTGACTTCACTCCAAGCAAGCCGCCCGACATACATCAAATTTAACCAACTCGAAGCTTCGTTACAAACGAGTAACATCCATTCCAAGCAAGCGGTCTGACTTACATCAGACTTAACCAACTGAAAGCTTCGTCACGAGCGTTGGAAGCCAACCTGGCGCCACGCCAGACTGGATACCCATAAACAGGTAACATCCACCCAAGCAAGCCATCCAACTCAGCCGACAGGTTAGAGCCCGTTTCCCAAGAGCTTAACCCATTCACGTTCATGCAAGGAACACTCAGAACCACAAGCCGCGACAGATATGAAAACAACCAGTTCCTGGACCAAATGGTCCCGACAGCATACCGCTGGCGCCACGGACCGAATGGTCCCGACGACATACCGTTGGCATCTCGGGATACGACCCTCAGCTATGTGCCAAGTTAAAAATTTTGAAAGCGGCCTTACAACTGGCGCTTTTACCGAACACTGAAACCCAGAAGTTAATCAGAGTCAGTTTGAGAAAAATCCCACTTTATTGATAGATCTGAGAAGGTTACATTTCAAGTGTGTGACCGACCCTAGTCTCCGGGGCGCTAGCATGCCAAGGCGAGAGCCATGACAACATTCTAGCAAGGGAGGCTGAGACTTGGTTGGAGCTCGCCCTGAGTCGCAACCCGCACTCCCCTATAGTATTGGTGTGATTCGGCACCCCCCTCATACCAAGCACTCTACCCAAGCTGGTAAAGCACATTTTTCTCTCTCTAGGATTTTCTCTTTCTAGAAAGTCATTTTCTCTCTCTAGATTTTACTGATCCCCAGGCTTCCTTTAATCATGCCTAGATCGTGTGAGGTGATTGCACATCGATCTGAGCTCTCTGGACTTCGCTAGAACCGATCAAAGATTTTCAGCCATAGGAACTTGGCGCCGGCTGGATTCTGGTCACAGTGGCGCCGGGAGCGGCGCCGGCGCCATTGGTGCCGGGAGCAACAGGGGCGCTGCTGGCGCCGGGGACATAGCTGGCGCCGATGGCGCCGGAAGTAAAGCTTGTAAAGGTAGCTTTACAACACACGTGTTGTCCATCCGACAAATGAACACGAGACACATGACCTTGTGTCATTTCACACGTGTCCAGGTGTCACCTCACACGTGCCAGTGCCTATAGACCAATCGAAAAATGAATACGTGTCCATTGACTGTTGAGCACACGTGTGAAAATTTAGTATAAAAGGCACGAAACCCGATTAATTTTTTACTTTTTTCTTCCTCAAAATTCACAGCATATCACTCTTGTGCGCGTGCTTTGTTGTCCATTTTATTCAACGATCCTTTATTGCGCACAAGTGTGATATTCAGTTGCTACCTACCATACATATCCCTCTTGTGCGCGATCTTTAGAGTTGGTTTTGTTTCGTTTGTTCTCCCTCGCACATAGGTGCAATATCTATCATAGTGCCATGGCCTCTTCCTCAGGATCTACACCAGATTTGGGCCTGACTTTATTTTTTCCTAAATTTGGGATTATTGAAAATCTAGACTACTTCCATAGCCTATTCAGGCCATATTTACATGTTTTTAAGACTGCACAACGAAATTCTGACATATTTTATGAACATTATGTTAGATTCAGGGATATACTCAATAAGCATGTTATCTCCATAGGTTCACTCTCGTACATGCATTATACTGATCTTGTTCATTTCATCCCAGCTTTCAGACATAGACTAGATAGAATGTTCACCAAATTGTTTGATCTTTTTAAAAGCAGTTCAATGTGTCCTTATTGCAACAAGAAATGTTGATTGGTTGAATACCAGAGTGGTTTCGTACTTTCCTTGTTAGTTCAAATCCCGAATGATGAGGAAGTTTCTGTTGTTGACCCTCCTATGACATCATCCTCGGTTCAGTCATCTATTAAGGATATCAGTCACTTCCTAATCGACACCCCTAATATTGATGTAAATACTGATGTGCTCCGGGATTCTTTTATTGGCCAAAATACATCTGCTGATGAATCGATCCCTATAGAGGAATCTAAATGTCTTTTCAATTTGTCTGTATATTATATAAATGACGATGTATATTTTACTACAGCTGATTTATGTCAGTTTTTTTACTATCGTGAAGATGAGGTTCTATGTTTATTATCCGGCACAATTTCTGAATTCTCGGCCAGGAAGATTCATAGATAGAGATTTTTCACACAGCGGGGATAGAACCCAGTAGCAGTGAGTCTCAAGGAAAACCTTTGATCTGCAGGTTGCACAAACTTTGGTTATCAGTCTCAAGGGGATGGATTCATCAAAATTTGGTGGTAGGAACAGTTTTGGATGGACGGTTTGGTAACGGTAAGGAAACATGATGAATGCTTGGTGGTAAGGTGAAGAAACTGATAGTTCTATAGTTGCAGCCTTGGACCCTTGCAATGTCAAGCTTTGAACACCACTTGCTGGGTGAGGAGCTTGCTTTATTTGCAGGTTCACGATTGTCTTCATCTTTCTTTTTTGTAGCTCTTTCTTTTGATCTGTTACTTTTGGATCTCTTTGGGCTTCGTAGGAGGCGATTCAACTATCATTGTTCCAAAGAGTTTCTTTTGATCAAAATTGATCTGACTCATCTGTTGTTTAAGTTTTCGTCCTTTCCTCCTCAACTTCTTGGATCTTTCTCTTTATTTCTTCTAGTTGCTTTGCCTGCTTTTGTAGGTCTTTTTCAGCTAAACAACCAATATAGGTGGTAGTTGGTCTCCGCAAGACACTTGCAATGATCTATCAGCTACTTCGGTAAGACTATCAAAAATTGGGAATTTCTCAGAAGAACAGTAAATTGATGATAAACAAACTGATGGAAGGGAGAGTGGTGGTAACAATGGTAGATGGTGTGAACAATAGACATGAGAATGGGCGCAGAAGTATGGCAAGAGGTTGGTTGAAGAAGGAGACTGATTTTCCAATGCTTGTGTTTCTCTTCTGAAGGATCTTCGTCATGATTGGAATACTTCTTCTAATTGAGTCTCTTTGGACTACCCATCTGTCTTCTTAGCCTTGTCGTTTTCATATTTGACTTGTGACCTTGGCTGTCGATCTTGCTGGTGTTGTTGTTGGCAACGTAACTGCTCCAGTGGATCCAAGCAGATCCCACTCTCTCCCCCCCCAAAAAATTCTGTTGGTGGGGATGTTGTTCAGACAGTCTTTGAAACTGTGTAATATGATACAGTCAGGACACTCAGAATGGTATTGGGTCTTAACTGGACAATCAACCATGAAGTAGCCAGTTTCACCATAGATGAAACATCTGGTGTGCAATGGCCCTTGTATAACGACATAGCCATCTTGTATGGCTAATGTTTCTGGACTTTCTGGTGGATATTCGGGATAAGTCAAGGAATGTCGAGAATGTGATGGTTGTGCTTCATATTGTTGGACTGTATGTGCTTGGATAGGCGGATATGAAGGACAAGCATCGACATGATGTGTAGCCTGACAGTGTGGGCACCATATTGTTTTTCGTCTATAAGGTACATGTGCAGGGTTTGATTGACCAGGCATACTACTTTGGATAGACTTCAGGGTAGCTTGAAACTTGTTGGTGAGTTTCTCCATCTGTAGTTGGTGCTGCTTATTAAACAACTCCAACTGGGATTTCCAAAGCTGATCTCGGGTATCCTCGATCGGCTTCGACCCATGGAGAGGAGCACGTGGTGCTCGTCTTTCCCTGGATTCATCAACATCTGATCCTTCATCTTCTTCCTTGATGGCATCAGACATAGCTAATTTGAGGCTCATATATTCATCATTGGATTTAAGCTCACGTCTAATCCATCTTGGAAGGCTGACTAAAAGCCAAATGATGAGCATCTGTTTGGAGGGCTGTTCATGTACTTGACTTTTGAGGCGTTTGAAACGCTCGATATAGTCTCGTACACATTTATCTTTTGCCATTTTGATGTTACTCAATTTTATGAAAGGGCTCTCGATCAAGCGAAAGGGCTTAAAATGCTTGATAAAAGATTCTTTCAAAATTGACCAGTCTGTTTTTTCATCACGATCAAGATTGAAAAACCAATCACGTGCTTTAGCGATCATGGTCATAAAAAATAGTTGGACCATAGCATCGGGAGATGTTTCGCCATAAACATCACATGCATTCTCAAAGATTTGCAAAAATCTTTGAGGGTCCGAACTACCGTCAAACTTTGGTAGAATAGCTTGGGTGTACGTCATTTAAAATGAGCTCCGTGGGTAGCAGGAACTCCATTACGGTTGGTTCTGACCTGTGAGGGCTCAGCACCAGAAAAATGAGGTCATGCACGTGAAGACTCGGCTCTATCAAGTTCTTGTCCCTCTAATGGGTTTCTGGATGGCTCTTGGAGTTCGGCTCTCATTCGGTAGAACTTATGCGGTTTGATTTGTTCAGCTACAGGGGACCTGACCTCGTATGGATAATCGTTTGGAATTTCAAGGTCTTTTTGTTGGTCCATTGAGTATTGGTATGAGTTTTTTTATTGTTTTGGATTATCCGAGGGGTTGGTGTTTTTGGAATATATATATATATATATATATATATATATATATATATATATATATATATATATATATATATATATATTGGGTTTCTACGGTTTGCGGTCTACGGTCTGGTGTGGTTTACGGTTACAGTGGGTTGTGGTTATTTGCAGGTGATTGCGGTTAGTGGTCGATGGCGGTTGAAGGTGGTCAAGGGTAGTCATAGGGCCGTATGATTGCGGTCTGTTGCGACTGTGGATGAATGCGGTTATAATGGAGGGAATGTGGTTTAACGAGATGGGGATGGTTTGCGATGGTTGTGACATGTGATTGTGGATGCAGGTGGAGGTGGTCCGTAAGGTGGGGAGAGTGTGGATTATTGCGACTGAAGTGGAAGGTGTGTTTAACGGGATGGCATGCAGTCAGTTGCGATGTGAGGAAGGTGGTTTGATGAAGTGCGGATTATTGCGACTGAAGTGGAAGGTGTGTTTAACGGGATGGCATGCAGTCAGTTGCGATGTGAGGAAGGTGGTTTGATGAAGAAGGAAGGTGTTTTATGCGGAGGTAGTTAGGTGAGTTGTGTGCGGTGGTTGACGGGGGATTGCGGTGTAGATGCGAGCTAGGTGTGATGGAGGTGGGCTGTCTGTGAATGCGTTCTCCATGGTCAAGGGTGGATGCATTGTGATAGCGGTGAATATGATAGATGTAGTGGGTACGATGGAAGATTGTCGCGATGCTCAACAGGTGGGTGGTTTGAAGACGGTGTATTTGTGGTTGCTATAGAGCAAGAGTCAACCTGACGGTTGTCACGCGGTCGTTATGGCCTAATGCAGACATAGGCCCGTGTAGTTGCTTGCGTTTACAGTGGTGCAGCCTGTGGCTTGTGTGGATTGACAGATAGATCGTCGATTCAAGGTGATGTATGTGGTACTCATAAGTGGTGATCGTGGTTGAAAATCTCGCGGGGCTTGCGTGGATTTGGTCTGGCTAAGATGGTGAGGGACCCCTTCGGTCGAGATCTGACGATCGGCTCCAGTTGAGATTTGAAACAAGCCGTCAGTTGAGATTTGACAGTGGCCGTTGGTTGAGACTTAACTGAGGGCCATCGGTTGAGATCTAACTATAGCGCATCGGTCGAGATTGGACTGAGGGCTGTCGGTTGAGATGTCACAGAGTGCCATCGGTTGAGATCTGAGAGATGGGTGTCGGTTGAGATCTAATGTAGGGCCGTTGGTCGAGATTGGACTAAGGGCTGTCAGTGAGATGTCACAGAGTGCCGTCGGTTGAATCTGAGAGATGGACGTCGGTTGAGATCTAACGTAGGGCCGTCGGTCGAGATGGTCGTCAGTTGAGATGTGACAGTGGCCGTCGATTGAGACTTAACTGAGGGCCGTCGGTTGAGATCTAACTGTAGCGCATCGATTGAGATTGGACTGAGGGATATCGGTTGAGATATCACAGAGTGCCGTCGGTTGAGATCTAAGAGATGGGTGTCGGTTGAGATCTAACGTAGGGCTGTCGATCGAGGAGATTTGTGAATCCTTTAGATTTAGTGCTATTAAAAGAAAAGCTTTAGAATCTCTTTGCTTCCATTTAGACATTGCACATGTGTCTCAATGCCAACAACAACATGCCACAAATCTTTCTCAAGGGGCATGATCTTTATTTAAAATTTCCACTTGTGGAGATCTTTCCCATCGAATTTTTTGATGATCCTTGAATTTGAAGACGATTCCGTGCCTAACTTAGAAATATGTAGACATGCATGTGTTACATGTCTTTTAGCCCCAGCTTCAACCTAGAGGTTTTAATTCTTCTGCCTTAGGCTTATGTTGGTCATCTTTTTGTTGGTCTGGATCAACTTTGTGACATGTGGCGCTTGGTTTAGCCTCTTGATTCTATTGTGAGACCATGTCATCCTCTCTTGCATGATTGGCTAGCGTTGTGGAATTTGGTTCCGCTGATGGCCCATTCGATGATGCAACAATAGAATATGGATGATACACCTCCTCCATCAAGATCTTTGCTTTCATAGGGCGACATCTTGACAAATTTGTACAAATGAAATATAAGAAGCCAAGCCTGCCATGCTAGATCTAATCTCATTGAGTAGTCCAATATAGTAATTCATCATTATGATTTCTATAGATAGAGGTGGATTACAACCCTTCACGATGTTGTAATTTCTACATCTGTACTTGAGACAACTGTAGAGTCGCCATAGCTAGACAGTAGAGTGTAGTATTGAATAGCTGGGTGTTGAATGGCTTCGGTGCCAATACAATGGTTGTCATGCCCATGACTGGTCTCGGGTAGCGTGTCCATGCTACGGACCGGTAGAGCAACAACCCGTAAGTTAATTGTGACTATAAGGGAATTGAGGCCCTTATGTGTACATGGTCATAATTAATGGTTGTAGGCCTAAACACTTGATGGTGGAATTGTATGGGTCTATCAGTGAGTCATTGGTGAACTAGATGACGTAGCCTAGATAGGCTGCAGAGGTGTCTAGTGAGGTGTCATAGTGCACTACTAGTGGTGCATGGGCCTTGGAGGGTATAAGTATACCTATGGGGCTCTCATTAGTGTATGCTTGATAGCATGACCAGTGGCAGGATGCTGCTGGTGTGATGCCATGCTCCTCTTTGTGATTGATCCATAGCTTGGGGGCTAGATCCATTCGATCTAGGTTTGGTTGGGTTGGTTTGTCCACCATCAGGTTCCCTTGTGTTGCTTATGATTGGCATGCTTAGAATATGATCCTTGGATTGAGGACTTTACATTGGTATCAAAGCCAATTCTGAGCACATTTTTGCCATTGATTTGTGTTCAAGAGAAATCTTGAATTGTGGGGATTTTTCCATTGTGTGATATGAATCTTGACACTTTTTTCGAGAATTCAATGGAGTATGCAACGAAATGGTGAAAATGTGGATTATGCTTCTCGTTGATTTTCTTGATTGAAGTGTAATCGGATGTGGAGTAAGGGCACTACCAGGTATACAATCGGTTCAATTTTTAGACACTTCATATTGGTTTTCAGGAAGTAAATTTCTAATTTTCAATGCACTAGTGTTGCCGTTTACTTCATTAGGGACACTTTTCCGTTAGCAACGAGATCAATTAGAGTGAGTGATGGTTTTTACAGCTTTTTGTTCATTAAACAGTGATTTAGGTGGTTTTGTTGGCTGTCTTTTACTTTTTATTGAGCCAGTCTTGGCTTGAATCTAAGGTAAAGCGGAAAAAGAAGCACAAAAAAAGACTAATCACTGGCTTTGAGTGTTGGTGTTTTCTTACACGATTTGCATGGTGGGTTTATGGTGATTTACAGGACCATGCTATATTTTTTGGCAAACTAACAAGTTTTGTAGGCTAGTGTGAGTCAGTAAAGCCATCATTTGGATGGTATGAGTTACATGAAAGCCTATCCTGAGTTATTTTTTATGTAAATCTGTAACTATAGTTTGCTTCTGCATGTAAGAATGTAGAAGTTGAAATGCCTTAATAGTAGGAGTAATCTGCAAAAACAGCAGAGGTCTCCTTCTAAAGCTTTAAGTATAAGAAAAAACACAGCTATAAGGAGGGGTTTTGGCTTCAAAGAGAAGCTAAAGCATGTAAGAACTCTAGTTTCCTTCAGAAATGCAGTTTCATGCATGAATAGATGTAGTGTTACTGTAAAATCGCCCTATAAACATCTGAAATCTGCTAAAACAGCTGTGAGTTGTTGTCCCAAGCTTCAAACATTTGATTCCACAGAAAACATAGAGAAAACGGCTGTGGCAGCCTCCAGTGCCGCGTGCCTCCTGCTTGCTATTGTGCGCCCTTCTCGGATTGCTACCTGCAAGGGCCATCAGCAGTGTAAACGGTGGAGGGATGACGCCTCCATCGCTCATGACCTCTCTCTCTCTCTGTCTCTCTCTCTCGCTCTCGGGCTTCCGGTGCGCGTTGGTCTTCTCCTACTCTGCTCTCAGATTTTGGTGAAATCCGAGGAGGGAGGGTAAAGGCATGGCCTGCATATTCAGAGCACTGCCCCATTTTGGCCCCAGCTTCACCACAGCCACCGCCAGAATATATCCCATAAGTGTTTCTATAAGATTTTTGAGAGAGCATATATATCCAAACTGCACATCTTCCACATGTGCGTGTGTGTGCCTGGGTGTTGCACTGCTCGACGTCCCATGCTCCTTGCCAGACGCCATTTCTGCCCTGCCCAGCACCACCTGGTGCCTGCCTGGCGTCCCAAGGTTTTTTTATGGTTTTTTGTTGTCAATTTCCTACTTCTATGGACTTTTTTGTAGTCAATATGGGCTATGTTTTTTCGAATGTAGTTAAAGTGATTGTGGAATTGTAATGGCTTAAAAAATGGTGTGAATAAGATTTCGATGCATTCAATGGTTTTTTTCGCAAATTTGTTGTAGAGATCCATTTTGCAAAATCATTGGTATAAACTCTATAAGCACGGTATTGTCCGTTAAAAACTACGTTTTTTTAGGACATTGCTCTATTAGAAAGTTTATACCTGAAATGACTGCAACTGAACGTAATTCTTTTTAAAATTTTTGGTTTTAATATGCAAATGGAGGGAATGAAATTCTAATTAGGGTGGCATATGAAAATTCGCCCGGCATCACACGACCATGATGACCCCCTCAAATCTTAAACACATGATTACAAATTTTGGACTATCATGCGTACGAATTTCATTTGTGCAATAAATAGAAAAAACCAAATGCAAAATCTATTAATAATTAGCCATTAATTCAAATCAGCTTGGGCTTTTAACCGAAAATTTTTCGGCAATAAAAACGCCCCGAAGTTGTCGATGATTGGATAAATCGTTGGTTAAGCTACTTTAGCTTATGCAACATCCCAGAATAAAAAAGTGAATTTCGTTGATTTTTTACTTTGGGTATGGCCTCCTAGTGGTACAGGATGCAACCCACAAAAGTGTGACTGGGCTGAATTTCTGGAGGAATTCCGTAAAGTTTTTTTCACAGTTAACAAAATGTTTATTCGTTTTATTAACTGCAAATGGGCGCCCGAGAATTGGACACTTATGTCCAAAAATTCTTGGATTTTTTTGACCAAGGTGTCATTTTTTTCGGAAACGAACACGACCAAAAACGGCCCAGAACCCTAGATGGAAAGACTAAAATGGAACGAAAAAGCTGTTTTCTTGATTTGCTTGAAGTAAGGGCTTACCAACACAGTATAATTTATGAGCAAGAAAAAGCCAGTTCATTTTTTCCCATTTCTTAATATGTCACTCAAGGCATGTATACTTTGATTCTTTTAGTGACCATAAAGATTGTGAAGAGGGGCGAAAGAATGTATGATTTGTAGTTGTTTTATGAAGTTGGAATTTGTTAATAATTCCCGAGAACTTCATATACTTGTATTATTTTTCTAACACTTTGATCAGGAAGTGGAGGGCCTTCGTGGAGGAAGAACCTGTGGTATGGGACGCAAGCAATTCTGAAACTAACTACATCAGTTCACCATAGTATGGCCGTAAATCTTAATGATGCCAAATACTATCGGTCATAAAATGGGTGTTTTGTCGGAAATTTGAGATATTGGTCATGACCCCTTTTAAGGATATCTCAAATTTACAAAATCGGAAACCCGACAAGCTATTTCTTTATAAAGAATATATTGGTGAATTTCTTAACACATTAATTAACCCGATTTTTTGTGATTTCTTGGAAGGTAATTTTGATTCCCGTTGACCATGGACAATGTCACAGAAATGGTTAATAAAAACTGCTTTCTAAAATTGTTTTCTCTACTTGAATCTTCAAGAAATCCTTTTCTGATTTATGGGTTAATTCTCAAGCTTGGTAACGAAGAAGATCTTTGGTTTAGTCACTGTGTTGGGACATCATTGGTATTGGCTAACAATGATGCAACATTTCTTTGGCTTTCAAGATTTTCTCCTATCTTTTCTTTGAAACTTCTCCTAAGCAAATCATGAATGATATGCACCCCTTGGAAACTCATGGCGTTTCCTGTTAAAAAGGGGGAGAGGTTGGAAGAAAAGAGAGTTATCAAGGAGAAGCATCTGTTAAAGATTCCAGGAGAAATCTGTAATAGATAACGAACCTGTTTTATAAATAAAAAACGATAGGATATTTAGATTTTACAGAAATCCTTTATGGATTATAGTTGATTTCTGGTTTGAAGATTTAAAGGGGGGGGATCTAGAAAGTACTCTTGCGGTAGGAAAGTGGCTGATAACAAGTCCAATTGATTGGTGTCAGAACTATGGAATTCTATTGCAAGATGAGGGTTTGTTGAAACCTGTTCCCTTGCGAGAAGCAGTCAACTTAATCTTAGTGTGGACTGAGATCCATGGGTTGATGCATGGGAGGCAATTCATGCTTACAATATATTCTTTTGAGTTAATATCGAGTTGAGATTTTTGGATGTGAAATAGCACTCTTTGAGAAATATTCTCTCTTAGAGGATAACCAAGTTACAGGATTCTTGGTTATGAAAGTGTTGTGTACAGATCTGGCGATATTTGTAGAGATATGCTATGTAGTGAATTTTTGTGGGATCATTAAGCCTTTTATACAAACTTTTAATCCTGTGGATCTACAAAGTATTTCGTGAACTAAGTTTATTTGCATGCATAAACTAGTTGTTGGTACATAGGCATATTGATGAGAATTGTGTTTGAGACAATTTCTCGCTCAGTTATAGTAATTTCTCATTGAGAATTGCTTATTGACCTAGAATTTGGTACCACACCGAGACATTTAAATATTTTCTAAATCCGATACAGCTAGCCGAGTCAGGAGCGCTACTTCTAAGTGAGTTGTTGTAAATCAACAATAGAAATCTTACTTATGGATATTATTGTTGAAATGTGTTGCTTATAAGTCACAACGTTTATGAGTCGTTTTGGATTCATTTACAGATAAGTGTGTAAAAGAATACACAAAAACTTTTGGGATTTATCTTTTCCCATTCGGAAAGGATGGAATGCTATCCCGGAAGACTCAGGAGAGTTGGATAGTTGTGGGTTGCCAAAAGTTAGAACTTCACGTAATGAGGTTCCGGTAAATCTTAAGTTATTCTAGATTAGAACTTAAGAGTAAATTCTAGACATATTCTAGATGAACCCTAACTTTTGAATGACACTTTGTGCCATGTCTAAAGTAAGGATGTTATTGGAATTACAAACCTTATATGGGCACCATGTGTGAGTTGGAAAAGTCTGAATCTTTTCAGATGGGAAGGGACTTTTCGGAACAACTCATGTGTCTTTTAAGAATTGTAATGCACTCTTATGATTGGTATGGCCTTGGGAATATGGAGAGTTGGGATTGGTGAATCATAACTCAGATTCTAGGAAATACCTAATCCATAGGAGAGGATAACAAGAAACAACGTTAGCTAAGTCTTCTATGTGTTGCTCATTGAGAGGAGCAATCAGTTGTTTCATCTTTCGGCGGATCTGCTTTTGTTTCTCGATTTTTCTTGAGTAGAGGATATAGAGTGGTTTATTCTATGACTTGGCAATCTGGAGATTATTAATAAGCTTAGATTGAGGAATTTGAGTATGTGGTTGGGCTATGAGATTCTCATCTAGAGTACTAATGATTTCATCTTGCATTTATCCCATTCATATAACTTATCATGTAAATGATGATCGGTTAATCGACTAGGCTGCGCTACATATTTTAGAGTGGATTTATCCACATTTGCAAAAGGGTCTTAATGAACGCTCCATGGTTTTTTTAATGAAAGGGAGGTAGAGGTAGAGAGAGAGAGAGAGAGAGAGAGAGAGAGAGAGAGAGAGAGAGAGAGAGAGAGAGAGAGAGAGAGAGAGAGAGAGAGAGAGAGAGAGAGAGAGAGAGAGAGAGAGAGAGAGAGAGAGAGAGAGAGAGAGAGAGAGAGAGAGAGAGAGAGAGAGAGAGAGAGAGAGAGAGAGAGAGAGAGAGACTCAAAAGCAAAACTGATAGATTGTTATTATGATGAGTAGAAGATGATCGCATACAAAGGAAATGGATCCCTCTTATAGATTGGAGAGATGAGCCCCCTTCACTCTGATTGGCTATTGAAGTTCCATCAGGATCACACTTGACCTTCAAGATCACTTTGTGTTTCTTGAGGTCAAGTTGTGTTTCCCAACTTAAGAAGTTTACAGAAGCTAAGTTTAAAATACGTTATTGAATAATTGTGCTCCATGGCACTTATTAGCCTAAGGCCCAATGTTGGACTCAAATGCGCAGGATACCAACTGGTCATCTGTTTCTTGTATTTGTGCAGTCTAACTAGTGAAAACTGCATGTACTTCATAATCCATCTTTAAACTAAACGAACTAAAATTTTGACACCAACTCACCCCCCACACTTGCACCCACATCATTTAGGCCATCATGTGTTGTAAGCTTGAGCCATTGCATTTGTTTCCTATTTCCTCTAGCATAATTCTAACAAGGACATCTACTTGCATTATCTTGGGAGTGCATGTATGCTTGGTATAGGAGCATTAGGGAAGGAAAAGTTGGGAGAGGGCAGTCTTCTTTTATGTATATGGTTATAAGAAAAATAGAAAAGAAAAGAAGAAACAAAGGAAGCAAAAATAAAAAGGAATTTTTTTTTAGAAAATGAGCATATCCAAGTCTTAAATCCTCTTTCTTGAGTAGATTTGTGAGAAGTTTGTTTTTATTTTAAAAAAAAATGAGAGGATAAAAAAAAAGGAATATACTCAATGCCAATGATCAAGATTGTAGAATTGTGAGGACACAATTTTTTAGGATTGAATCTCCATCTTTGGTGGAGGAGTGAACTAAGATGAATGGCGGTCTTAGAATTGTGAGAATACAAATGTCACAATTACAAGTCGTGAGCCATAAGCCAAGACAAATCCCCAATTGTGAACCACGAGATTGGACAAAATAACATCAACATTCAAAGATGACCTAAACGACATACAAGAAAACTCTTAAGGAATATGCTTCCAAGGAAACATGGAATAGCGAAACCTGATATAATTAGGACCAAAAAAGACCAATGCCTCAAAACATGTCTCACAATTCCATGGACGTTCTCCCAGTTGTCAGGATGCATACACAAAAATGCCATAAAGGGCCTGTACCTAGACATTGCCCAAAAGAGGAAAGAAAGGCTCCACTATGACTACCAAAGATTTGTCATTTCTCTAATGGGACATTATGGACATATTTTCTTGTACTTTGAAACATGATTCACCAACCTAATTAGCCCCATTCCATGAAGAGGACCTCCATGTCAGTACCGAAGGTAGTCCGGTTGACAAAGCTATGTACAATCTTGCCAGATATGGTCCTTGGTCGTCACATCACTCGTACTCCTAGAATTGGCCAACCACACCACCCTGACCACCCTCAAACCTATATGAAAGGAGACAAGCTCATGTACAAAGTTGGTTGCTGGTTGTTGGTTGAATATTGTGGCAAGAAAAGATAAGAGAGAGGCAATAAGATTCATAACTGAGAGATAAAAGGAGCTATATTAGTGATTGTTGATAGAATGTTGTTCGCTAATGGTCATCCTACATGATGCAAATGGGAATACACACATATCTAGCACATCCTCCCTACTACCAAAGGCCCAAAGTGAGGTCGGATCCTAAGTAGTTGGAAAGAATCTTAGCCCATGGGGTCTTTTGGTGCTATGGCCTTTATACCCCAAGAAATATTGCCATATGGTCAAGGTCCTCCTACTTCACTCATTTTCTTTTTATCTGATTCCTTCTCCCTTTCTACTCTCTGTCTATTGCTAAGACTTTTCGGAAATTTCTTTGGAATAATAGACCTAGCCTGTTGAATTCGGATATCTGCATAGCTCCCAAAAAGATGGGTGGTTTTGATCTTCATGATTCTGCTATCACATCCCTTACTTTACTTTATAGATGTATTCATGCCAACTTCATTTCTCCTCAACCCTGGACTCTCATGATGACATCTATTCTTCCTCTCCTTCCTTTTTCGGACCCTCATTCTTACTTTCTAGAATCCACTTGATCATCCTTCCCTCTTTCGATTTCCCTTCCCCCTTTATTCAAGTCTATCCTCAGGATTTTCCTCTCTATGAGGGAGCTTACCTATTGGACAGGGGGTAGTTCTGTTTCTCCCTTAAAATCTCTCTGGTTTTCTAAAGCGATCACCATATTTTCTAATGATGTTGTGCTTCTAGGTGAATTCTTGAGAAAATGATGCTCCTTGTAATTTTTAGAGGAAAAAATTTATGCTCGTATTTCAAATTTTAGTCATTTTGGCACATGTGCAAAATTATCATATTGTGGCTTATCTGACACATAACAAAATCATCTTATAGGGAGAAATGCCATTCTTTTAAAAAAGGAATTGTGTACAAAATGCTTAATCTCAAGTTCACAATTTTCATACTTGTCCAAATATATTGGCTTCAGTTTGAAATGTTTTGTAGTACAAAAAATTTATAAGTATTTAACTTTCAAGACGTGTTATGCTTGTTCCATTTTTTGTTGTTATATTTATCATTAAAACTACTTGTAGAATATTCACCAAGTCCTATTTCATTTTTATTGGCTAAGAGTCACTTTGTGGAGAGTGATACTATTAATATTTGATGTTGGTTTGCGCTATTGTATATAGATTCTATTTTGATTATATGTGACAATGAAAACATACATTTCCTTCTAGACTCATAAAAATAAGTGACAACGGAAAATTTCATTTCCTTCTATATTCATTAATTTTTTTTTTTGACTTTTCCACAAAGTATAGTCAAACAACTTGAAAAGTACAATGTATACTCAAGTTAAAGAGTCAAGAACAAGCAAAGAAATGATATCTTGACTTAAGTAGCAATTTTCCAAATGAAATTATTATATCATCCTAGTATATATTAGTGCTCTAAATTCCACGCCTACATATGCAGCAAGTTCAATGCATGACATTTAGTCATAGCAATCATAGTAGAATTTTCTTGTAGGGCAAGGTAGACTACATAATTTTAATGTTGCAGAGAGTGTGAGGCAAGAATACTAGTATACTTTGTGAATATGTTCCAAACACAAAAAGTGTGATTTAGACATAGCAAGAATAATAACATGCACACAAAATGATTTGTTCCACATACATAATCATGCAAACTTCTCCAAAAAGATGTACATAGCTTAACCTCCTTGTTGTCATCATTCTAGAAGTTTTGACATTATGCGCATGATATCTTTACTCAGTCCATATATCATGATGCATGTAAGGGTGTTGACTGAAATATCTACATGCCAAAATATGCATTATGACCATGAAATATGTAATTTAACTTAAAATAATATCAAATCATGCCACATGATATTTGTTTTTCCATAGCCATGTCTAGAATCAAGGGCATGGTTCTTAGGCAACTTCTGGTAGAAATTTTTTGAGTGCATTTTTTAAGTATCTAGTTGCACACTCACTATTCAAATCAAACTTATGGATAAAAGAAATTTTATAAGTTCCATCAAGAAAAATATGGAACAATTATATTCACTGGCTCTTCACAAACTAAATCAATTCATTAAAGCTACTAACTAGGACCCTTGTGTAGAGAACAATTCTTAGCCATATTTATTTTGAACTCACAAGTATGCATTTGATGGATAAAGTATTGATAATGTACCCAAGCACATCATTACTTCAAGAATAAAAAGTCAAAAGACAATTATGGATGATAGATTCATGGTGCACTACATTTTTTATATGGTAAACAAGTGAACCTCTTTGTATGGCTACTTCAAAGCTTGTGTTTATCTTATCAAATACTTTATCTAGTTGTTATATGTCTTCATACATAGATATCACAAATACGACATTACAACTCAACTTCCAAATGGCACGTCTTACATGCTCATATTATAATTTCTATCTTTCATGTACATTTAGTTTATAGAAACAAGATAATCTATGTTTCTCATATGGAAATATGTAGTGTATGGATAGGAATCTTATCAAATAACATGGGGTATTATGAATGGTCACATATAACTAATTTCTAGTCTTTTGCGAATTGTGAATAAAAATAGGTGGTAGATTTGTAGGAAAAACTCACTAAGAAGTTTCAATAATGGAAAATGTCTTGATTGCATTATCATATCAATAATATGATGTCAAGAGAGTAAAACTTTGTCAACAAAAGTACTATAGTAGTTGTTGAGAGTTCAAGAAGTTACTTTTCATCATAGTCAAGCTATTCTTTTTGTGACATCCTAATTGCAATAGCATAATAATCACAATATTACAGTATTCCAATAAATAGGTAGGCATAGCCAAATTTTGCACAATGCCCTTAGGTGTCCCCCTAATTATTAGCTCGGATTCAAACATGCACCTTTGTGCTTGTAAAATTGAATCTTATCCAACTTGGTCACTATAGAAATGTAACTAGCAATCTTGGACTATTTTGGAACAACTTTTCCATCCTATGTTGTAAACACCATTGAGTATTTTCATGTATGTTGTTGTTTACATGTCGAGCTAGAGATCTAATGAAATGAAAATATCAATTGCACTAGAAATAACATGATTATCTATGGTGAAATGCACGACAAAATATTGCATTGATGCACATACAAAATGAAAAAGCAAGTTCATGGGATTATATTTCATACTTTATCTTAAAAAATGTTGTTCTGGGAAGGAAGAAGACTCGAAGTTTTGTACAGAAGATTGAAAAAATCAGGATCAAATTTTTTTGACCCAATGTTAATCCCATTAAAGAGAGATTTTTCGACCCAGATCAGGGCAAAAAATATATGGGCGTATTTCACCTTGGATCGGATCAAATCGGGTCTAATTTATCCGGACGTCTTCGACCTTGGATCGGATCAGATCAAGTATAAAAAATCCAACCCTTTGTAAAATTCTGACCTTTTGTATTGTCAACTCGGAAACCCGACCCACGTCGCGACATTGACAGTCCACCTACTTTTGTACACAACTCTCTAGCAAAAACAATGATTACCTACTACAGGACAAATGTAGTTAATTAAGTAGGTCAGTGTAAGCTTTCAATGTACTGATCATCTAAATTCCAATCATCAAGGAAGATCTACTAGAATCAGCGCTCTGATCAGGTTATCATCCTGCAGGCATTATGTTGTAAATAGTCAAGTTTAGTTTTTCAAGTTTTCAATCAATCAATTAGCCATCAACGAAGTCAGCTGAAGAATGATTAGCGCCCACTGATTTGCGCCAGCTTCAAGCTCTTGTACTCAATTTGATTATTATCAGAGTGCATTTTTGTGCCTACACTATTTTGTTCTATTGCGCATTGTAGTTCTTGAACTTGCATTGCTAGTAACTGCCGCACTTCTGATCTATTTCCATTTGCTCATCACTTTCGCTGCTCACCACATTTCCATCAAAATTGTATATGGTATCAGAGCATCTGTTTCTATCAGAGCTCTACTAATCCGATATCATCTCGATTTCTCTGATTTTTCAACATGGTATCAGAGCTCAGTTCACTGATCCTGTAGATTTATGACATTTCTCAAATACTAAATCATGCGATTTTGTTTTGTGGAATGGTGGCAGGTAATTGTTGGGCATCTTAAAACTTGCTTCACTTTATAGTACTTTGTACTATAAGGCTTCGTGCAGCTTTCTATTAACCTGTTATACTATAAAACAAAAGGGTTCAAAAAGTCAAATATTTGACTTGTCAAGAGAGACTATGTGAGATGTTTCTCTCTCTCTCTCTCTCTCTCTCTCTCTCTCTCTCTCTCTCTCTCTCTCTCTCTCTCTCTCTCTCTCTCTCTCTCTCTCTCTCTCTCTCTCTCTCTCTCTCTCTCTCTCATGGACTCTGCTACATGCATAAGTTACCACTTCCTATCTATGATAACTAAAAAGTTTGTTTCATGCCAAATAGTCACCAATACACCAGGTAATAACAAATATTTGAACACCATTTATAAAACCATATACACTTTGATAAAACATGGGTTTCTTTTTTTGCAATTACTTATATGGCAAGGATTAACCCATTCAAAATAGACCAATAGACCCAATCTAACAGTGGGCTATGATGCAATAAAAGTGCTTGCAAATAACAGAGGAAAGGTATATTCCCCTCTTCGGTACACCTTCATTCCACATCTTCTTGCAGGAACTTTTATAGAGCAATATCTTTAGCAGATATTAGAACTCAAAATGGGCCCTTTGTTAAGATGTTTTTTTTTTTGACACACTTTCAACGCTTATGTGTCCCAATCAATGGTGTCCATTTGTGACAAACTGTAATAGTGGTTGACGTTCGGAAATTGTTTTTGCCTTTTCCGGGCAAATTTTTGTGATTTTCAAAAATCCCGCTGGGCAGAACAAACGATTGTGATTGGACCACAATTATTGCCCGAATACTCCTTTGATGCCCATATTTGTACGCTCGAGGTTGATTTGACGTCAATAGTCATAAACTATAGTTCAGTAATCCTTGTAGTTTAGGAACTTCTTGTCATTCTTAAGTATACCTCTCATTCTCTTCATTTTCCCTATTCTTAGCTTTCATAGATATATTTTGGATTGTCATTCATAGGTATACCTCTCATTCTCTTCATTCTCTCCGTTCTCAGCTTGCGTAGACATATTTTGGACTAATGGCTACACATAATCGAAGACCAGAAGGAACCATTGATGCAATCAATATTTGAAATGAAAAAAATGCAGAAGATCAATGGATACTAAGAATATATTGTAAATATCAATGGATCTTGATGCATCCTTCCTCGAAAGGCTCTTTTCGAAAAAGAAAAAGATCAAATAACATATATAGAAGCTCTTGGAAAGGCAGGATAATGGATTTCAAAGTATCAGCTACCGTCAATCTATCACATAAGTTTTAGTTCAGCATGCTTATCTTCACAAAGAGCTCAAAATTCAGGATTTGAATCCAAATGATGTCATACATTCTGATATAGGTATTTTACAATATAAAGGCTGTTCTCCAAAATTCCTTTTAGATTCAGGAGTTTTTTTTTATGATCACACCTATATTCCTGATAAAAATAGTTAAGTGGGTAGATTAGAGCCATATCCTCTACCAGATTTTTCGAGTGAGGAATGGATTTCTCTTGATGCAACAATTTCAGAAAGTTTTTGATCTAGACTTTATATGGATATTCAAAGTATATTAAAATGTAGCACTGGTTCAAAGAATAATAGATTAAGTTGGTATCTACCTTTTACTATTTTTGTTGATTTTTTTTTTCCAAATGCTATGTTTGGCGAACAAAAACAATGTTTGTTTGTAAGGACTTGAGTGACGAAATAATCACCGAGTTGTTGGATGATGGTTGGGATACGAAACAAAATCAGCAAGTTGCAGAGTATGTAACTCATCAATGACATTTAGATATCACATCAAAAAACAAATGCTCACTTTGTTGCTGTATTATAGAAGATGGATAAAATACAAAAATGAGTGGAAGCCACTTGATCAAGAGTTTGAAATAAACCATCAAGAGCAACTTCAAATAACAGTGAAAAGAAATGACAACATTCTTGCTATGGTTGAGGTTGAGGAAGATTGGTGTCTCAATCCCATTCAATCAGAATTAGACATGTTGCAATTCGATCTACCTCAGTATTATCAATTTCGATTGAATGGTGTAAAGGTACGTTAGGCCATATAAAAATTTTCATTTTTTCTATTTCTTAGTGAATAAGTTTTACAAGATAAATGAACTTAAGCGATTTCTCTTGTGCAGGTAAGAGCAAGGCAGATAAAGCATATAAAATACAAAGACATAGAAACATCCATCGAAATTGAAGATCCATAGTATTTGAACAATGTAATTTTGTATTATGTCATATAATTTTTTGTATACATCATGTTTGATGATATATGAACCACTCAAATTTAGTATCATTGTTCAAACCGAGTGTCTTTCTCTCCTGCCAAAAATGCATTATCTCCATTGGGGGAGATCTGTGGGCATTTGAACTGCAAAAAAACAAAAACACAAGTACATGTTATTAATCAAGAATAAGTTATTGAGAATTATGAATATCTGATTGTGGTTCTGAATTAATACATTACCTCTAGCATATTCGGAAGCTTATCTTGTAGTGCAAGCCAATTAAAAAAATATTTGGCATTGTACACCATATACCACTCACAGCTAACAGAATCAAACTGTTGGGAGGACTGTAGTGTTCAAATATATACGAAGGTTAGAAAGCAAAATTTCAACTTAACGAAATATCGGATCAATGCGCACGAGATGATATGGAAATCTACAAAGGCTACAAACACGCGTCAAATTGATATCAAATAAAAATTAATGGAATATCGGATTAGCGCGCACGATATGATATGGAAATCTACAAACACTACAAGCGCGGAATCGCGATATTGGTTGTTGGAAGTGAATCTTGTTTGTGCGTTTAAAAGTACTGTACTTTAGGACCATAAATGGATCTACAAAAGATCCACAAGAGTGATTGGATGCTTGCTTAACAATCTACCAAAAAACTAGTCATCAAAAAGTTGATCTAGATTGGCAATTTGACAAACAACAAGCATTAACAATCAAAAGACTTGATCAACATTGAAATCTGAGCCCACACATGTGCACTACAGGCTGTAGTACGGCCTTCAACCCGAGAAACAAGTAGAAACTAATTTGGTTTCATTTGGATTAAAAAACCCAATGTACATAGTGAACTAGCTTGAGATTGCCAATGAGCTCCAAAAATTTTCTATCTTCTCACTATGGAGAGAGAGAATACATAGCAAATTCGACTTACTTCTTGAAGTTAGGTGGATTTCCAGCATGTAATAAGGAAGTTAACTCACTCTCCTTGACCTAAAATGAAACCCTAGTCTATTTCCTAGAGTCATGCTTGGTAGATAGCTAGTTGGTCAAATTTTCACTTTAAATCTAGGATTTAGGTCCTATAAACTAGGAATCACTACCAAAATGACATGACCAACTCTATGGACTTGACCTAACCTACATTAGGAGTGGATTGCCACATGACATCTTGGCCTCACATGTGTGGAATCCACTTATGTACAAAATTTACATTATACTACATGGTTTTTGATCAAGCTAGATTTGCCAATGTTTGGCAATTCTTCACACTCCTCCTCAAATTTAGCTTGATCTATCTACAAGCCTCTTGCTAGATGAATGAATGCTTTTAGAATTGCCTAAAAAATCCAGCTACAAACAAGGAACTTTTGAGACTCCAATAGAGAATGATGTCCATGAAGGATCTTTCACCACCTCTTAAAGGATCCCTTACAAGATGTTCCACAAATGTGTCTATATACATGTAGCACACTTCAAAAACTATACATCATGCCAAGCCATGGATTCCAAGGCATTTTGTGCACTTGAAGATACATCAATAAAACTATTAAGTGCATACATATTGTTGCCAAAGACAACTTGCCTTGCTTGATCCATATGATTGAGCCTAGATGGCTCCATCTTGATACTCATGGTTCTTCTTGGAGTCCTTGGGTCTTGAGCTTGCTCCTCCACTTGACTTGACTCCAAACGATCAATGAATTGAATAAGGTGTTGATCCAAAGGTGCTTCTTTAAGTTTACAAATCTTCCACTCTTGAAAGATCGCATTTCCACCATTGACAATTTCTTTGGTTGAAAACAAGTAGATTCTACAATCTCTACTTGAAGAGCAAAACACTACCATTATTCCTATCATTGAAATAGGATAATCTTTGGTCCTTACATTGGAATGATCATGCACAAAGCATGTGGACACAAAGATTTTCAAATAAAATGATGTTTCATCTTTTATCACTCTATTCAAGCTATTACAAAAATAGTTATCCAATGAAATTGCTTTATCAACAACAAATGTAGATAAGTCAAAATAGCTTCAAACTTGATGGAGATGGTGCATAAGACACCGGCCATCAATTTACAGGTCTGATTGCTTGCTGGAAAGTAAAAAGAAATGCTAATCATGTTGTAAATAATTCCAGAATGATCTCCTTATGGATTTGGAGAGATCCATCTCCCAAAAATCACCAAAATTGATTTTTTTTTACTTTCTACAAGCTCAATTGCTAGAATTTTTGGCTCTAACTTCAGGGAAAGCTTCAAAAGAATTTGGTTCACCTCTTTACAAGCTCTACATGGTGTTTTACAGCCAACTACTATCCAAATTTATGAAAAAACAAGCAAAAATGATGATTTTTGGCTATTTTCCGGTTTTTACATCACAATAAAGTGGAAATTCATGAAATACAACTCTTTCTCTAACACATGCAAACCAATTTATAGAATTATAGCCATCTAATTGATCTGATACTGCTGGATTTTGGTTCTTACTATCTATTTTGTGCCAAAAAACATGAAAAAACCAAACAATTTTGACCAAAACATAGCCTAGAATCATAACTCCTTGGAAATAACCGGCATGCATCATTAATTTCATCATTAATGAACTTAAAGTGAAAGTACACCTGCTGAAAAATTCAGATTTACCAAAGATTCGATCTACACAAGAAAAAGCTCCAAAAAGCATCACAAATTGGCCTTCAAGGACAATTCTCCATAAAACCACAAAGAATCCCAAGAGTAATGGATCTTAGCAACATGCAAATTGAAACCGGGATAGTACACCCACTTGAACCCTTGCTACCCACCTTGGAAGAGAATTCTAATGATCCAATCCGAAATTTCGACGAAAGGTAACTCTTCTCCATGTTCTCCAATCTTCGCAAGCCTTGTTCTAATAGTATAAGGGAAGCTCTCTCAAGATCCTACTTACAAGACAAACACAATAGAAAACACACTATGGAGCAACCACCCAACCAAGTAGAAGCAACCAATCAACTCTAGAAGCTTCACCCCCAAGCCAAGGAATAGGAAGCATGAAGGTAGAGTGAAACCCTGGCAATGAATCAATGATTGCAATGAGAAGTAGGGTGAGTTTGGCCTCAATATATAGAGCCAAAAGCAACCTGGACACATAGCCATGCAAGCCCTAACTTCCCTATACATAGATTCACTTAGAATAGAGTCCTAAGCATGGACCAACTATTCATAAAATTGCTATTGATAACTCTACACATGCCTTGACTGTCCCAAACCTTGTCTAAATTCCATTTAGTGTGTTCTTGGCCTCACAAAGATATTAGTTACTTTCGGGTCACATTCAAGTTTCACTCTAACAAGAGTTTTGTGATGTTGATTGAGTCAATGATATAGAAAGCGTGTATATGTTTCTAGTTATGTCTTTACTCTTGGTTCTACAACAATTTCATGGGCCAATAAGAAGCAACCTATGGTTGCATTATTCTCAACTGAAGTTGAATATAAGGCAATGGCAAATGCAAGATGTGAGCATACTTGGATATGCAAGTTGCTTACGGAGTGCCAAAAAATACAAGTAGATGCAACTCATATTCATTGTGATAATTGAGTTGCATACGAATTGATGAGAACCTAGTATTCCATGGTGGCACTAAATACATGGAAGTTTACGATAATTTTATTTGCGATAAGATTAAGGCCAATGAAGTGGAGCTTATTTACGTTCTCGAGATGAGCAAGTTGCATATATATTGACAAAGGGCCTTAGTAAAGAAAAATTTGAAAAATTGAGATGCTTATTGGGCATTAAGCCTAACCAACTAGTCATTAAGGATGATTAATATAAGAAAATGGATGAGCGTTAATGCCTAGTTGGTCCTATTGTACATTGTTCTATTATTGTTTATTGTGAGTTGCTTAGATTCAGTGGTACTGCCCACGAGGCTCACGTGAATGGGGTAGAACCTACATGGGATTGCCTTCAAGGCACTTTGAGATTTAAACTTATTCTATTTCACTTGTAATTTTAGCTAGCTTAGTTGCTTGAATAAAGTGTGGCTACTTTGAGGTTTATTGTGCTCGTATGTGATATTTGCTTATGTAGTCTTCTTTGATGTAGATTTGTGGGGGTACATGTGGGCGTAGGTGTGTTACAGTTTTAACATCCTTCACTTCTCTCATGTGTTGGTCTTGGTGTAGGGCTTCGTTGGTTGCACGTCCCGTTCTTAAACTTTTGTGACTTTTCTTTGATTTGTTTAATATAGCTACTTGTACTAGATTGAAACTTCCACATTCGATGTTGATAGAACTTCGCAAGTGTTTCTCTTAGAACTCATCTTATGTGGTGGCCTTCTTGTGGAGATCACATTGCATCCAATGATTCTATTTCGGCTCCTATTCATAGTCATCTAATCAACGTGTAGATCTTGTTCTTTCACTTGAGGAAAATCACACTCTTGGATATGTTGTTACTGCCGATCCTTCTTGACAAGATTATTTTCATCGGTCTTCCACCAAGCAAGGGATATTGCTTCCCAAACAACTCAAGATAAAGAGCGAGATTATCGTGATCGCGCATCTAGTGAAAATTTCATCCCACTTGCTTTGAAAACATATGGATGCCTACATAAGAAGTTTAATAATTTTTTGTCTTTGTGTGTAGAGCTTGTTGTGAAACTCCAGGATCATAGTGCTACATCATATCCATCATTATATATTTCTTTTGTCACCATGTTTCTGTCACTTTGCAATATTTTCAGTCTCTTTCAATTCTTTGATGAGCCCTATTTATAGAAACAACTGCTTCA
Organism: Diphasiastrum complanatum; assembly: GCA_029204225.1. Classification (NCBI taxonomy): domain Eukaryota; kingdom Viridiplantae; phylum Streptophyta; class Lycopodiopsida; order Lycopodiales; family Lycopodiaceae; genus Diphasiastrum; species Diphasiastrum complanatum. Next base: position 50,158,639 of record CM055093.1, read on the forward strand.
CATCTTCTTGCCTTACCTATCAATAGCGCTATTATGATTAGTGACTTACATCAATAGTAGGTGTCGAATACCTAGATTTATGTTTCACTATTCATTGAAAAATAGTGATCAACTAAATTTGTTGTTTGACATTCACATTCCATGTTTCATCTTTTTGTGCTCGTCGACATATTTTTCCAAAGTAGAGGTTTCTTTTGGTCAACTTACATGGTACGACCCTCCTTAGTCTCGTCCGGGAATGCTTAAGGAGTGCACTGCAGGGCAGTGCTGGCCCCACTCCATCCAATGGTGATGGATGGAGCTAAGGGAAAAAAAATCTCTCTCTCCCCTTGGATGCTTCTTGGTTTCCAAGAGGAGGCTCGAACCTGAGACCAAAGAAACTTTGGATGTCAAGCTAACCAACTGAGCCAACCCCATTGGTTCTCTCTCCCCTTGGATGGAGTGGGGCCTGTGCAGTAGAGGCACTCCGGGTGCCTCTGCAGTGCACTCTCTAATGAGAGTCGTCCCCTCCCTCTCCCTCTGCCCCTCCTCTTCATTAAGTGCATTTTGGAGTTTAAAAAAATGCAGTTTTTTTTTGCAAAAGTCAAATCTATATATTCTACAATGCTTCTTGGTTTCCAGGGGAGGCTTGAACCTGGGAGCAAAGAAACTCCGGATGCCAAGCTAACCATTGAGCCAACCCTGTCGGGTTATATTCTACAATGCTTCTTGGTTTCCAAGGGGAGGCTCGAACTTGAGACCAAAGAAACTTTGGATGTCAAGTTAACCAATTGAGCCAAAACCCTTGACTTATATTCTACAATGCTTCTTGGTTTCCAAGAGAGGCTCGAACTTGGGACGAAAGAAACTTTTGATGCCAAGATAAGGAACTAGGCCAGCCCCTTTGGATGATTATATTCTACAATGCTTCTTGGTTTCCAAGGGAAAGTTCGAACCTCAGACCAAAGAAAATTTGGATGTCAAGTTGTATATTCTACAATGACAAACCCTAAACCCTAATCCTTTTCACACATTATCAATTTCCAAATGATGTTCCCAAACACGTGGTAAATTGGGTGTTACTTATAATCAAGTGGATGTGGTTTGCAAAGCTTTATGCTCACGATTAGCTTGAGAGAGCCGGCTATGGTGTCTTCTTCAGCTTCAGCTTCCACTCCCGGCCATGCCTTTTCCTCGTTTCTTCTTCTTCGTCTTCTCCCCCAACCCCCCTGCTCCTCTGCCGATCCGCCGCCCACTGTTTTGTTTTTTATTTTCCTCGTTGTCGCGATGTACTCTTACTTCTCACGCCTTTGCTGCCCAGAGGATAGAGCCCACGTTCTCCTGTTCCTCCTCCTGCTGCTACCTCCCGATTGATCTTCTTAAATTTTTCTTTCTCGTCAACTGGTGGCAGCCATGGTATTGCAATTCGCGCTTGGGTTGATGAATCTGAGTGGCTTGCTTTTCACGTACTGTTTGTGATATTAACTTGTCGAGCTCGCAACGTCCATGTTGGTATTGTTAGCATAAATGAACACGAGCACCTTGTGACTGTCACTTGTCTGTTATCGAGCTTGCTGCTTCGTGGTTCTTTGAGGTAAAGAAGGTACAATTTCGACGTCATCCTCCTCCTTCAGCTCATAGTTCGATGCTCAGATGGTCTTTTGCGTATGCTATGAACTTGCAGGTGATCAGTCTGCATTGAAGAAGCTGGAACGGCAATTCGTGCAATCTCTCGAATTGCTGTGCTAAAGAGACCAAACGTTTTACCTTCTGCGACTTCTTGCCTTGCTTGTAGAGCTTGAGGCGCAGCTTGTAGATGCTGTCACCTGTGGGAGGACCTTGTATCAATGGCTTGACAAACGACCAACATATTAAAAGCAAAAATAGGAACTATCTCCAGCTAAGTTCGTAATTTATATTGAAGTCGTTGTCTGGTGATTGAAATGCGTTCCAGTTTAGACTCTCTCCTAGAACTTATAAGAACAAGGGGTGCACGCAGGTAGGGTCCCGAAACTTCCTCTTTAGTAAGTGTTCCGCGGAGGTGTTCTAGCAATTTCATTTTGCCGCTTAGTTTGGGACTGTAGCACGACATAATCGCTCTGAGAACAAAACATCTGTAGCTGCGTTAATCATAAACCAAGGCCTTGAAGATGCGAACGCGAAGAGTGAGTTATCCGTCTGCAACAGACGGTATCACTTTCTGTATTGCGCCGCGTCCACCGAAGAGGATGTGCTATGGATTAAGAAAGACATCACATGCACAGTCGGGCCGGAAACGAAGTACCAGCGATGAAAGACACCAAATTCGCTCCATGTTTGATGTGTTGCCAGACGATCTACTCATTTCTATATTTGCTGCAGTGAGCTCGTCAGCCAAAACTCCAGCAGATCTTTTGAACACGATGTTAACGTCAGTCTCCTTCTCTACCCGCAGCCTCCTGGTTTTAATCTGAAATGCAATACTTTTACTTTTATAAAGAACTGCATGTCCATATCTAAGATCTGCGAGCTCTGATTTAGTGTTCTCATCTTTACTAGTTGCTGGCTCTACGCACCGTTGCTTTCCTTTGCAAACACAAATTTCGGAAATATAAATCAGCATAACATAGAAGATGACCTAGTCGCACAGAGAGTAATTGGTCTCGATATTCAAGCATACCATGCCGTCCATTCTCCGCATAAGACGTGCCAAAATCTGCATCTGTACGCATAAGAAACTAAGAGGTTTTGAGAAGGATAAAGTCGTGCTACTGTACATCTATCCTACTATCTAGACCATTCTGTCATCTATTTAGACGTAAAATTCATGTGTGAAATTCCGAGTCTGTTGTTTTTTGTTTACCAGTACTTCCATTTCTATCTGAAAATACTACGTTGTAACTTGTTATAGATGCAAAAACCATACTCTCTTGATGTTATCTATCTTTCTATCGTTAAGGAAACTATGAATCTACCGTCTCTGAAAATCCACGTGTGATGCTTCGCCTTATTTTTGACCAGGTGCAAAAGATTTTGCGCTGCGGCAAGAAAAGCAGAGGTGCTGGCCAACGCTTCCATGTCTGCCTTGGCAGTCGGGGCTTGTACCTGGTCTGAAGGAGCTCAACGCTTTCTGAAAAAATGTGCAGATGCAGGGAATACGGAAGCCTGCTACACACTCGGAATGGTTAGTGTAAATTGCTGGTAACGAATAATTTCCGCAATCCTTCAGCAAAAGCACGCTGTCTTTTGAATATCATCTGATCATAGCACCTTCAGTTTCGATATCCATGTCTGAAAATGAATAATGTATGGCAGATTCTATGTGGCCGTTCTTTTTGGTACGGTTGACTGTAATCAGTTCCATGAGCAGAGTGTAGGGACTTGAGTTTTTCTAGACAGAAGTAGTTCTTTCTGCTTTCTAGAAAAGCGTATCAGTTTGTGCAATTGATGATGATTTGCTTTGGAAATGAGCACACTATGCAGCTCATGGCTTGTTGTAGACACCCTCTTAAGCGAGGTTGGGCTGTTAAGAATTATTTATGCTCTAGCATCAGATTTACAAATTGCTTTTAAATTCACGTGGCTTGGAACTGAAGCTATGAAAGTTTGTGTCTTTACAGATTCGATTTTACTGTCTCCAGAATAGGTGTAGTGGATCTTCTTTGATGGCCAAAGCAGCCATGGCTTCACATTCTGCAGCCTTGCATTCGCTTGCAATTATCCAGTTCAACGGCAGTGGAGGAATTCGGAAAGACAAAGATCTCAAAGCAGGAGTTGCTCTTTGTGCTAGAGCAGCTACCTTAGGTCATGTAGATGCCATGCGTGAGCTGGGACATTGTTTGCAAGATGGCTATGGAGTTGCTAGAAACGTCCGAGAGGGCAGGCGTCTCTTGCTTGAAGCAAATGCACGAGAAGCAGCAGCTGCGGTTGCTGCTACTACACAAAGATTTGCGGAGAGCGTAATGAGAGAGCCAGAAACTAGTGCTTGCATGAGATGTTTCCATCATCATTTGCAATACTACTCTGACTTAAATAAAGCAAACTTCACTCAAAAGCTATCCATAAATCTTATTGGCGTTCCAGCAAGTACATCGAGCCACCACTGTCAGTATAGAGTCCTTCCCGTCGGAGGATGCGATTTATTAAGTGACTTTGGCTTCAACCTTCCACCTGTAACTGTTCATGTTGCAAATCAATTCTTATTGGATTGGTTTACATTATATCCCCCTCAAGCTGGGCTAAGATTGTGCTCCCATGGAAACTGCGGCAGACTGGAGACAAGGCGGCATGAGTTTAGGAGGTGCTCTGCCTGTGCCATGGTAAATTACTGTTCAAGAGCCTGCCAAGCATTAGATTGGAAAATCCGTCACAAGGATATCTGTACACCTATTCCCAACTGGGAAGATCTTGAAGGCAATCGTGTAGAAAATACCGATCTAGGCTTTGTTAATCGAATCTATGGATCTTGAAAACCGCGACTCGATAGTGAGAGGACTTGATTTATCAAGGCTTTTCTATTTTCTGAAAACTCAAAACCGGGTCAAAAGCGCTTAGACGATTGCGATGGACTTCTGCAGGACTACTAACTGCAACGATCTCATAATTGTCATGGACTGTTGTACAATACTCCTCTGTTTCACGCTACAAACTTCTATTCTGCTTGTTACACATGAATTGCAGTTTGAGATACAGATTCAGGAAGAGTATCTAACCCTAAAATACATGGAATGCTTCCGATCAGGAGTCAGTCATGAGTCTTTTTGGAAGTAGAAACAAGAAATTTCTAGGTTCTGAAGGCTCTGGCGCATCTGCACATCTTAAATGCGGATCAATCTTGTCATGTGATGAACTTTTGTATGTAAATTTTTTTAATAGAACTATCGCATCGCAGAGCTGGAAAGGATATAACCATGTTATGGTGAATACTAGAACTTCAAGTTGTGAAGGGGAAAATGCAGACATGGCATTTTGTGATTGGTCAACAGGAGTGTAGTTTCGGCCCAGCAAGGCCACAAAAAAAGGTTTCATCTTAGCTATCCATATATGCAAGTGTTCCTAGGAAGGCTGTGTGCCCGAGGGTGGAGGCCCGAGGCGCAACTCCTTGCGCGGGCGGAAGGGCTGAGGAGCCAGCCCTTCCTCTGCGTGAATTCGGTTTTCACATTGTTTTTATCTTTTTTTTTTTAGGTAAATTTACACGCACCTTCCAGGCGAAAAGTGCATGTAAGAAAAAGTAAATTTGTCATAAAAAAATTTGCCCCACAGATTACGTTCTGTGAGGCTAATCCATTTTCTTTGTAAAAATGTCAAAACTGATTTTACGTCATGTATTCCTTCATTCAAAGGCTCGTGGCTCAGCCCTGCAATAGCTTTTAGCCAGTCTCCTCATGAAGTATAAGTAATACGCAACAAGGCAGAAGTTCTTGTGTTTTCCTTCTCTCATTTGAATTCAAATAAGTCCTAGGTAATGGCCATTGGGCAATGACCGGGACTTGGCAGTCGAGTGGCGGAGGCCATGAGTTATTCAGGGATTGGATAATATGCGGTAATAGCTCGACCAATGGAAAATTTTTAGCCACGAGTTGCCTGAGGATAAGTTTATATGTTGTAATAGCCCGACCAATGAAACATGATTGCAGGTAATTACATTTAGAAAAATCTTTTGGGCATCTATCTAATACATTTCTCTTGAAACAGACAAGAATTGATGGGGGCCTATTTTATATCGCCATATTATTCAAATCCACAGAGACGGCGAGACGACTGATCTATATCACTCAGCAAAGGTATCTTCACAATACCCTCATCAGATCAATTGTAAATTAGCTCACTCACAGATAGACCCAGGCCTACGATTGTCGAAGGACCAATGTCCTCAGACCAAGCAGGAAGAGGAGCAGATGAGAGAGTATTTTTATCAATCGATACTTGGATCTCTCATGTATGCAATGGTCTGTACAAGAGCTGATAGCGCTTTTGCAGTCAACTCACTCTGCTCCATTTGGTTAATAGATTAATTATGTACCAATGTCAATATTTACCAATCTATATTTCCAAAAAGAAGTTGAGATTTGATTTTAAAAATTGTCCATGTATATTCAATTATCATCCTGTGAATATGTATCCTGCGCTTACCTCTGATAACATACTAAACACTGTATCTCACATAGCTTTATCAGAGTTGGATAGCCAACCATTTCTTTTTGAGAGCTAGTAGAGTTCTTACGCACCTAATCAAAACCAAGAGCTCTTCTATAAATGTCAATATAGGAATGCCATGCCTACTTTTGGAACCAACCTCATCATGTCCATGCTTCTCTTCAATGACTTAATCCTTCATTCCATGGACTTGCTAAATATTTGGAATTTTTTTTGGGATGATTCTCTTTTTAATATTTGGTCTAACATAAATGGTCGAATGGTCAATTCCACCTCTACAAGGCTTAGTGCCAATGTCATACTCATGGACTTTATCAACATTTGAGAACACAAAATAATTAGATCCTCTTGGTATTTAGCTGAGTCCCCTCTTGTATATTTGTTTACAATCTCTAGTATAAGTAGTATATTTTGAGAACACAAAATCTTTTGAAAGAGGAAATGGCAGAGGGACTCGTTTTTAAGAAGCTTTTACGATTTTTTGGTAATTCGTCTTGATTTTGAATCTTAAAATTTAAAATTGATTGATTATTTTAAAAAAGTTACATTTTGCAAATGTTTTAAATTTGAGATGAGTATTCCAAAAAAATTTGTATTCAAATCACCAAAAATGTAATTTATGCAACTTGTTGCGATGAATAATAAGAATATCTAGTTAATTGTTTTTCAAAAATATGCAATTTAAAAGATATCAGTAATTTGTTGAAAGCTTGTTTGCAATTTAATGTTAAGATTTAAAACAAGATCATTTAAAATGAGAAATGGAATTGAGAACCAAGATACCTTCAAGAAATTAATTGAAATGATGGACTTTTTTTTTGCAAACGTTGACTTAAACTTATTAAATCAAAAAAACTTTATCGTTAAGAGTACTTACAAATGATGTGTTTTAAAATTATTGCAAAATAGAGCATTTACTCAAACTTAAAAGAAAATGAGGTTTTACCAAAAAACTAGAAACCAAAAAATGAACTTAACAATTTCATAGGTTTTTTCTGAAAACTAACTAAAAATATGTGTGTCTTCAAAGGAATTTCTTGTGTACCAAAATCAACAAGCACTCTAAATTAGATAATTTTGTGAGAAAATTATAGGCATAAAGATACAGTTTTTTCATTTTATAAATTTTTAAGATATATGATTGTGAGGTTCTATTAAATGAGGAGCTAATACCAAGGCATTATCTATAATCTTGAATTAATTAGAGCATTGCAACATTTGAAATTTCAAAGAGAGTTTTTAAATGTCAAAATCAAAATGTCTTAGAAATAAAACCTATGCAATATATCCAAATTCTATCGAAGTCTTTCTCGACCTTCAATTGGTTCCTTAAGCTATATGCTTCTTGGTTTCCAAGGGGAGACTCGAACTTGCGACTAAAGAAACTTTGGATGCCAAGCTAACCAACTGAGCCAACCTTGTTAGTTTATATCACAAAAATTGTTCAATTGCTAACTAAACGGATCCACCACTACATTTTGGATGATCAATTTGGGTAGGGTACACTACTTGTTTGCAAAAAAAAAAAAAATGTATTGATGATTGAAAATTAGCCCTAACTATTTGTTGCTAAATTTTTTACAGAATTCAGATAAAGGTTTTTCTCGAATTAACTGTCAAACTTTAAGTCGCACCATTCAGATTGTGCAAAATTAAGTTCTCTTCATTTTTTCTTTTTACATCATTTCCATCAGATGAGTTCTTGATCGTGAAATGTGCCATGATCCAAAACATGACAGACTTTAGCTATAACAATTTTTGCTAGAATTTTTTTGCAAAATTTAGATGATCGCTTCTCTAGAAATGACCGTTAAAATCTCAATCGCACCGTTTAGATTGTGTGCATTAAAGTCTTCTTTATTTCGTCTTTTTACATCAATTTGATCGGATTAGAATTAAGATAGATGGCATAGAATCTATTCCAGTATGTCTTGAATGTTAAAAATGGATAGGTCTTGATAATGTTCTTTATGTTTTATCAAAAAATTTGTTGACTGTTGGACAACTTATGGATAATGATCTAGATGTACACTTCAAGCATGGTATTTGTTCCATAATGAAGAATGATATATGCATTGCTAGTGGCATTAAGCAGAAAGATGGTTCAAGTTGGATGCTAATGTTGTCATTGGAAGTGTGAGCATGGCAAGGGAGGAGCTTTTTCAAGTGGAGTTATGGCACAAGAAGTTAGGCCATCCTAACTATCAAGCTATGAAATCCATGATTTCCAAGGAGGTAGCACTTGGGCTTCCCATATCCATATCCAAGTGTGGCAAGCTTTTTGAATCTTGTGGCCTATCCAAGACACATAAGCAACCATTCAAGAGATATATGAATAGATCTTCCTCTCCTCTTGATCTTATTCACTCATATGTACATTCATTTTCGTATGAATCTAATGGTGGAGCTTCTATGTATGTAACCTTCATAGATGATTGTCCAAGATACACATGGATCTACCTTTTGTGCAAGAAAAGCTTAGTATATCATTCCTTTTTAAAATTTAAATCTCTTGTGGAAAAGAAATTTAATGCTAACATCAAAGTATCAAGATGTGATAATGGAGGAGAGTACAACTCCAATAGCATGAGAGCTTTCTGTGAGGCTAATGCATTAAGAGATAATTCACATATACTTACACCCCCCAACAAAATGGGGTGGTCGAGAGAAAGAATAGATCTTTGTGTGAATGTGCTGAACCTTATTTTTTTTAACTGGCCTATGGATCTCTACCCATGTCTTTTTGGGGAGAAGCTATTACATGTGCAATTTTTTTTATGTAATAGTCTTCCTAATAGTGCCATTGGTGGAATCACACCATTTGAAGCTTTGTATGGCAAAAAGCCAAATCTAAAAGATTCAAATTTTTTGGATGTATTTATTATGTCCATATTCATTTAGAAATAAGAAAGAAAGAAGATGCTACTTCATTTAAAAGCATCTTTGTTGGCTATAGTGAATGTAGAAAGGGATATAGGATTTATGATCCTATCACTAAAAAAGTTAAATTAAGTAGAGATGTTCTCTTTGATGAAACTCATTATGCCAAAGTGAATGAAAGCTCATCTAACTCTCATGTCTCAAGATCCAAGAAGGCCAAGAAGATCCACACGGCACAAGGCCGAGCCCTCAAGGCTCACCTATATTGAGAAGGGCAAGCATACAATAGCCATACAATATCAGTATTCACACGCGTGGATTGATGAGAAGGGTAAGCAAGTTAAAGGTACAAACTATGCTTTCCTAACCTCTTTTGATGAACCTTCATGTGTAGATGAAGCAATTCAAAAGGAGGAGTGGGTCCAAGAAATGGATCTTGAGTATCAAGCTCTTATGAAGAAGAACACATGGAGATTGGTGGAACTTCCTAAGGACAAGATGGCAATTGGATGCAAGTGGATCTTCAAAGTGAATACTAATAAATATGGATCAATCAACAAATCTAAGGCAAGGTTGGTGGCAAAAGGATATGCTCAAGAGTACAATATTGACTATGATGAGACCTTTGCACCCGTGGCAAATATGGTAAGCATTTGGTTCATTATCTCACTTGCAACTCTCTATGGTTGGGAAATATGGAATATCACTAATGCATTCTTGAATGGATATCTTGAAGAAGAGGTTTACATGGAGCAACCTGAGTGCTACATTTCTCATGACAAGCCTAATCATGTGTGTTTTTACCAAAAGAGTTTGTATTGGCTTAAGCAAACACCTAGGAGTTGGTATGCTAATCTTAACACCTTTCTACTTTTCCAAAATTTCATTAATATGAGTGAACATGATCATTCACTTTATTATAGATTTGTTGAAAAATATGTTACTATCCTTCTAATCTATGTGGATGATATCATTTTGATTGGAGGCAACAAGCAAGATGTAGATGACATCAAGATAGCACTCAAAAATGAATTTGATGATAAAATTTTACAATTCTAAATCCTTACAAAGTCATAGAAGTTTTTAGCAATGGATCACTTCAGTTAGCCGATCTTGAAGGACATCTACTTGATACTCGAATAAATGGCTCAAGGGTGAAGCGCTACTATGACTAATTTTCGATACTATTCACATTTTATCCAGTTTTTAAAAAAATCGTCATCTTTGGTCCAATAATTTCCATCGAAATTTGCGAAATTTGCGACACTTGCACCTTCGCATTCTTCGCCCATATGTGTTGTAGCGAAATTTGCGACACTGTTCACATTTCAACCAACACACTTTGTCAATCCATTACCTTCGCAAAATGTGCGAAAAATGCGACACCTTCCTTACATTTTTTTTTTTCACTACATTTTTATTTTCGCTGCATTTTTTGCGAAAAAGCCGACACCATTTTGGAACATGGTATTTTAAGTAGATCCACCATTTTCGGGAAATTTATAAACACTTCAACCTTCGGATTTTTCATATTATGGTCATGTTGTGGGTTGTCATATTTGCCAAATAGCATAGGATACTCTTTGTAAGTCTTATTCCTAATCTAGCTCATTGTTTTTGGATCTCAAAATATTCACCCTAAATAGCCCGTGGATCAAGTGGATCTTTAGGTTAGATGTTAGGGTTAGGTTGTGATGAACACATAGAAGCCCTAATATGCTCAGATCTGAGATCTACATGTATAAATATGTGATGGGATTTCCATCCAATTATGAGCAAAATCGAGAGTTTCCTTCTTGACTAGTTTGAGTCTATGATTTGGTTGATGAATGCTATTGGCATATGATTTTTTATGATCATTGAATGAGATTGGAGTTGCAGGTACTAAACACAGGCAGCAGCAGGCCGTACATTCACATGTGCGAAGAGTTTTATGGAGTTCAAGCCAAGATAAGCTAGGAATCAATGCATTAAATTTGATTTGGCTTAAGATCAAGTAGGACCTTATTGAGAGGTCAAGTTTTGATCTTTCTCAAGTCCCTAGGTAGTGGGATAGCTAGTCTTTCAATCATTTCTATTTTGCATCTATTCTTGTGATCAAGATCTTGTTTATAGATAGAATCAACCTTATCTACCTTATGATGGACCTATCAAGTGGGTTTATTTTGCTGCATTTTTCATCTAATGGCTTCAATGAATGCATATCTTTTGGATTCACATGATAGATTGAATGCTTCAAATTATTCAATTTGGAAGCTAAGGATGGAATCAATTCTTAAAGTTACAAGATCTAATGGATATAGTGAGTGGTGAAGAGGATGAGCCTATTCGCCCTCAAGAAGCTACAAAATACAAGAAGAGGTGCAAGGTTGCTCTCCATTGTATAAAAATGAATGTAGCTAATGAGCTTCTTAAGGAGGCAGGTGCTTGCACCTCGTCTAAAGAAGCATGGCTATTTTCATCAAGAGAAAAGGCAAAGGTGTTGCATGCAAGAAGAACCAAGTCAAAAGTGAAGATCAAGAAGGATCTTCAAGTCCGAGCTCGAGAAACCCAAGGAAGTTTAAGTCAAAGGTCAAGTGCTACTTTTGTAGCAAGATGATCACTATGCCTTGGAGTGCTTCAAGAGGAAGCAAGCTCAAAGTCAAGCAAACCTAGGCCAAGAGGAAGAGGAAAGCTCTCATGAAGATTCACTCATGATGTCAAGTTTCCCATCTTCAAGCATAAGAGGTAAAGACCCTTGGTGGATAGATAGTGGGGCTAGCTCCCACATGACAAGTAAAAGGGAGTATTTTTCAACCTTATCTATCTATGATGGACCTATCAAGTCAATTTTTACAGCACATGATTATGCTTGTAAGGTATAAGGCGATCCATACCTTTATGCTTGGGATCTTCAAGGAATATCAAGATTGATGGAGTACTTTACATTCCTAGTATCACTAAGAACTTGCTTAGTGTAGGACAATTGATTGACAATGGTTTTATTGTGGAGTTCACCTCAAATGAATGTAACATCAAGAAGAATGGGAAGATCATAGCAAGAGGAAGAAGGTTTGGGAGGTTGTTTAAGATTCATGCTTTTGTTGATCCTTACCAATTTGTGATGGTAGCCAAGGAAGACAAAGTAACCACAAATGAGAGGCTTGGTCACATCAACACCAAGTCTATGGAAGCCATGTTCAAGGAGAAGCTTGCTCTAGTCCTTCCAAGATCCATGGAAAAGGAGGACAAGGTATGTGAAGCATGTGCTTTGGCTAAAGCACATAGGTTGCCTTTCTCTAACTCTATCACTAAGACTACTCACCCTCTTAAGTTGATCCATTTGGATGTAAATTTTGCAAGCACAATGTTTGTGAACTTGAATGATGAATGCTATAAGAACCATATTGGCAGAGATATGGTTGAGATCAAGGAGGAGCTTGATCAAGCGAAGGAGCAAAATCCGAGAACTACAACTATTCCAAGGAGAGCCACAAGAGCAAAGATGGAGCTATCAATGCGCATTTTTGTGGATAAGGAAAGGCAAGTTGGAGAAGGGGGTACATTTTGTACATTTGCTAAATTTATAATGAAGTCACTTTGAATTCTAAAGTATGGAATGAAAGGTGGTTGTCATATCGACTTACTCTTGAGTGTGCTATAAATAAGCATGATAATTTCATTCATAAGTTGAAATATTTTGACTTCCTTTTCAAAGAGGCATATTGTGAACCTTGTATCTTTAATACTTCTCAATTTAAGTAATCAAGAATCAAACCAATCCTTTAGTGGAATTTCTTCACTTCATTAAACTACTGGATCATGAAATAAATCAACAAAAAAAGAAGCAACAAAGATTCCTTCATTAATCCAACCAAAAATTAGAACACATAAAAAATGTAGTGATGATACATGGTTCTAGGCATGATAGTCTAATTGCACAAATTGGAGAAGAGCTAACATAGGGCATGGTTTGCAAAACAAGAGGTGTGCATTTGACAAATCCTTGAAGATGGAGTAGTCATCTAGAAGGTGAAGAGGCATATCTTACATAACAAGCTGAATTATAATGCATTACATCAATGATCTATTTAAAATTACGTTCGAGTATCAAGCAACTAAGTAATGTGACAAGGATTAGAATTTTGAATAAAGGTATGTTAATGAGGGTATCATGTAGTTATATGTGGCCAAGTGTGGAGTTTACAACTTATGAAACCTAGAGGAGTTCTAATAGAATAGGTGATGTCTTAAACAGTTGTTGATGGAGATTTGATCATTCATTTTTGAAGTACATCAAAATTGTGAGGACATTGTCTATCCAAGTGCATAAGCAGGTTGAACCAAGGGTTAGAGCCATCTAGGATGAAAAGAACCGTGATGCTTTTATGCTGTAAATCTGGTTGCAACAACGAGCGGTTCCTTTCATATGAACACAAAATCAGAAGCTTTAAATGCATAACAGTAACGCCTCTGCCAAATTAATATAGCATAGCAACCAATAAAGAGTCTAAGAAATCATCCCAATAGATTTTCTCTTTGCACAACTGTATATTTTCTCTTAGCACGATGCAGTTTCAATCTGTAAGAAAATACCATCCACTGGAGCAGATAAGAATGTGTACCTGCTCATGTATCTCTCTCATAACTATAAAAACTGTAGTGCTTCTGCCCTTTTTGTGGATAATTCACAGGCAAGAATGCTCGAAGTGGAAGAAGTAAAATGGTCACGATAAGCCACAGTGTGGTAAGCACTGTGGCTTAGCTTTTATCCTGTAATATAGTTTTCATTCCAGAAGCTTCAACTGGCACTCCGTGGAGAAAATGACCAACAAATAACGCCCTGGGGGTTCTAACCTCGAACATCATTCCTCCTGCTTCTAGTCTGATAGGGTGCATTTGTGCTTGCAAGGCGCCCCTTTCTTTCTGTGCTTGTTCTAGCAGATGGATCTGCATCTGTTTTGAAGACTCCAATCTCTGCATTTCACGCTTGAGCGCATCCATGCTCCTTCTTCCCTCGGTTATCTCACTGCGTGCCACTTCGAGAGACGCCAGAGCCTCCGAATACTTGCTCTGAAGAACCTGCAGTTCTTGTGTAGACTGAGCAACCTGAAGAGCTAAATTATTTTCAATTTTATTGGAGGTATTGGTGACATCGCGAAAATTACCATTAATCTCGGATGTCAGAAACGAGATCTTGGCTTCTTTCTGTCGCAGCACGTCACGAATAGAGGCAAGCTCGTTCTTAAAGTTGTGAAACTCCTCCAACCATTCAGCTTCGGATTCCGCCAGCTGTGTGCATAATCTCTCTTCTGCGTCCTCCAATATTGCCTGGGTCTTTGACATGTGCTCTATCTGGGCTTCTTTCTGTCTCAGCACGTCATGAATAGAGACAAGCTCGTTCTTAATACTGTGAAACTCCTCCAACCATTCAGCTTCAGATTCCGCCAGCTGTGTGCATAATCTCTCTTCTGCCTCCTCCAACACTGCCTGGGTCCTTGACATATGCTCTATTTGTTTTTCCAGATTGCGTTGTCTTGCATGACTTGCACCAAGCTGTTTTTGTAACTGAAAATTTTGCTGCGCCATTACTTTCATCTTTTGACACTCCGAAAATACTTCTTCCAGATTCGCTTGCAACTTTTTCTCCAAATACGCAATAGTAGCGTCTTTGATCTGTGAGGCGCAAGTCACGGCTTCCAATTTTAGGATCAAATTATTCGTTGAAATATCCTCATCTGTCATCTGTTCTGCAGCAGCATATGCGGGCTCTTCTTCTGGAGCAAACAGAGAGGAATGTTCTCTAGATAGCAACGCTCCCTCTAGACTGCCGGGCCTCAATATCTTCGATCCTATATCTTTCTTCCAGTGTTTTTCAATCACCAGCAAATTCAGTCGTTCTAATAAATACCTCCACACAGTCATCCTTAAAAAGACCGATGCTGGCTTGCCTCAAGAGCCAGCGTCCAGTCTCAGAAGATCAATCTGCGAATGGCCTCATACATTCAAAGAAAGAGATTGTTATGATACGAGTAGTGTCAATCTCAAATTGATCTCAATTATCATCGCAGTGTTATTTGTCTGAAAAAAATTCCGTATTCAGGCAAAAGAAGATCCGATCCATAATACCATAACATTTATTAGGAGAGACAAAAGCAGATCCGATCCACATTTATTAGGACATAGAAAAGCAAACTAGCATGTAAGTCGAAGAAGAAGACTGAGAATGAATGCTCACACATAAAAGACAAAGTCCAATGGGAAATGTACTACTTAAATGCTTACTCTTGCGAGATGAACGTCTCCTTCCACTTGGCAAGTCACTTAGAGGTCTCCCCCCCCTTCCTTTTCATCCAAGAATTGAGGAACTCCGTTAAGCTTTCAACTCACATCTTGAATGAGGGTGGGGCTTCCATGTGTCTCCACCCTTGGACGAGTACATTCATCCTTATTGTGAAGAAATTATGTGGTAGGTAATGGCCATTGGGAGGGCTATTACCATAAATAATCTGGGACCCGGCAGCGAGTGGCGAAGGCCACGAGCTGTTCGGGGATCGGATTATTGTTGGTAATGGTCCAACCAATGGACCATTACCTCATGTAATTGCAGTTCAACTAATTTTTTTTAGGACTCTCTCTCATCTCTCTCTCTCCCATGGAATGTCTCTCCCTTTCTCTCTCTGCTGCGCTCTCTCTCCTCTCCCGTGCTCTCTCTCTCTCTCTCTCTCTCTCTCTCTCTCTCTCTCTCTCTCTCTCTCATGGAGTGTCTCTCCCTTTCTCTCTCTGCTGCGCTTTGTCTCCTCTCCTTGCTCTCTCTCTCTCTCCCACATGCTCTCTCTCTCTCACGCGCTCTCTCTTCCCGCTGCCCTCTCTCCCTCCCCCTCTGTTGCGCTCTCCCTCTCTCTCCCTCCCGTGCTTTCTCTCCCTGCTGTCCTCTCTCCCTCTCTGTCTGATGCGCTCTCTATCTCTCCCTTTCTCCGTCTCTCTCTCTCTCTCTCTCTCTCTCTCTCTCTCTCTCTCTCTCTCTCTCTCTCTCTCTGCCCTCTCTCTGCTACGCTTTCCCTCTCTATCTCTCCCTCCCGTGCTTTCTCTCTCCCTCTCTCTCTGTCTGCTGCGCTCTCCCGCTCTCTCTCTCTCCCCCTCCCGTGCTTTCTCTCTCTGTGTTCTCTCAGTATCTCTCTCTCTCTCTACTGTGTTAGCTCTCTCTCATTTTTATAAAAAACGAGTAAAAACATATGCATAATATAGGGCCCAAAACGGCCCAAAAATTAGCCGAACGACAATTACGTGTTTTATTAGGGAAAGATGTGAAAAACTCATGATAGTTTAATAGAGTAAAATACGATAAGCGTAACATCCAAAAGATTAGTTATGACATAAAGCTTTAAATAAGCAGCTTGTAGGCCGTTGTAAAGGGTTGTGAAGTGTGTCCTATGTAATTGATTACAATTGATGTATCTATACAAAATTTACAATTTTGCAGATGTATCTGCAAGAAGGTGGCATGGAGTCGTTGCACCGTCTGGAGTAGATCCTGACTGCTATTGTCATCGTCCAAGTAGTTGCACAATATAGGAAGTCGGCATGAGAGGGCTTCGATTGAGGCATCATCTTGTGAGAGCGTGATAGTCTGGGGGAATCCAGGCGCGCCTGCGCCGTCTGAGAACGTTATTCCTTGTATCTCCTGACCTTGCTGACCAAGGGGTGTACCTGGTTTGGAAAGTCACTTCCAACAAAGTTGAGGCTGCTGAACTTTGGTCCCCACCAGCTTCTGATCCTACATGGGAGGGGATGGAGGACGAGAGGGAGGAGGGCGAGCCATGAGAAGGTGCCTCCAAGAAGAAAGAGCCAAGCATGACAATATCTTGTCCTACCAAAGGAGCAAGGAAAGAACTAGAGAGCAAGGGAGGAAAGCAAGTGCACTAGGAGAGAAGAAGAAATTTGGAATAGGATGAGAGCAACATGTGACATGAGGAAGGGAGGAAAGACGTTGAAGGATGCGAGAAGAGCAAGAGAACTCTTAGTAGGGAATGAAGGAGGCAAGGAGAAGAAAATGATAGGAGCTCTGATATTTTGATGAGAAAGCATTGGAGACGGGAATACCACTCGTGGGGAGCAAACAAAAGCACACATGTGGGAGCCAGCAAAAGCCCAGACTTGCAAATCTACAAATAGAGGGGGAGTGGGAAGCAACTCATGCTAAGAGACTTTTGTGAGTTGAGGTTGGGGACCATGATCCACATTTCCATCACTGAGCTGAAAATGTGCATTCGTAGCAGGATCAACCACTTTTTTCACATCCACTACCCTACTTCCGCCATCATTTATGTGTATTTAGAATTTATGGTCACCGCTAGTGTGTGCTTGTGTGAGTGCTTATTGGTATTCTGCTATTGTGATTACAAGTGAATACAATGATCAACATCAATGAACTGTCACTTTCAAATAGTTTTGGAAAAATCTTATGTTTGAGGTATTTTAGTCGGCAAGAGTATTGAGTTATAAGATTATGAAGACAAACTATAAAACAAAGTGACATGATAGGAAGCTTTGCCCTACACATGCAGTGCATTCAAATCATACAACAATACGCAAAAACAAGAATGCATTTCAAAAAATAAATAAATAAAAGTAAAAAACTCATTTTAATACTCAGACTCGCCTAAGAATGACATCTCATCTTTTTAAGCAAATCTTCATATTATCTTATTGCTATTGCAATAAAGTTAAAATTGACAACCTTAAATAAACTCAAGATGTCAATCTCATCAGAGACATACACAATAGATGCTTTCGCACATCGATTCTTTCTTTTCGACTAATTGTCAATAATAAGCTCATAGCTTTTACAAAGCCGAGATAGCTTCCTAAGCATGCGGTTTTGCCCACTATTGTCTTGTGCTGATACTTAGAATTTGCTTCGAATAGGAACACAGATCATGCTACACAGTAACACAGACATAAAACACTCTCCACACCAAGCTCACTGTGAACTCAAGGTGCGAAGGCCTGTTCTAAGTTCTTAAAGGCCAAAAGAACAAATTGGCTTTTTATTCACTTAAGCTAGTCTTGAATCAACTCAATGAAAATCAACTAAGATTTTAAATCAAAACTTGAAAAAAATCATTCACATAATAGTAGAAGCACTGAGGGGTCAAGATGGGGACCCCCCCCCCGAAGGATTCTTTTCTTATCATTATGCAAATCCAATTGGCCAAAGCCAATTACATATACAATGGATTCCAATAGGGTCTCAGATGTAGGAACATCAACTTAACATAGTCTTAATTCATATTCAAAGATCTAATTCCATATCTGGCTTAACAAAAGCATAAAAATTTATTCATCAGTCTCAATCTTTTTGACATGCAATCATGTTGGATCTTAGATTTTTGTCATGTGATCCCAATGAATCTTAGATTCTTTACATGCAATCCTAAGGGTTCATAGATTCTTGACATGCAACTCTGTCATGAAGTGACATGCATGGCCTTTCAAGAATGCATGGAGTGACATGCAAACTCTAGATCTGACATGCATGGGCAATAGACCACTGGTGCTAAGACATGCAAGCTTCTAAACTGACATGCAAGCTCTAGATCTGACATGTAAGGACAATAGGCCACTGATGCTATGACATGTAAGCTCTAGATTTGATATGCAAGGACAATAGGCCACTGATGCTATGACATGCAAGCTCTACATCTGACATGTATAGACAATTGGCCACAGATACTATGACATGCAAAAGTACTGATCAGCCATTCTGACATATGGGTAACAGTTTCAAGAGCATACCATAGTTTCGAGAGAAGGTGAAAGTGAGAGACGAAGAGAGAGAGAGTGTGTGTTTTTGTGGTGATCTGAGAGTGAGATAGAAATCCGAGGTTTTGAGCTCCAATTAATCCTGCAATCACAAAATGACATAGTCTCCTTGAGGTATTCCTCAAGCCTCTTCTCCAGAGTACCTATACACAACAAACAGTAAAATGGCAGAGTCTGGATGCATTATCCCTTCATCCTCCTAGTAGAGGGACGCATTTCCACTTATATAGAGAGTGGAGAGGCATTCAAAAGTGAGTGAGGTGTCAAGTTCAAGTGTATGAGGTGTGAGAGAGACTCCAATTAGACTTAGGGAGAAGTGGAGTGCATGGATGAGGTGTTTTAGTTAGGGAGGGTGAATGGGTGATGTGTACTAGCTTGGGAGAGTTATTAAGGTGTGTTGGCATATGAAGTGAGAGTGTAGGAGGGCGCCCCATTCTAGGTGTCAAATTGCCTAGAATGCATGAGGAAAAGTAGGTGGGAGGTAGGTGGTGCAAGGTTTTTACTTGACTTTTAATTACATATAATATTACATGGCTACAACTTGGGAATTCACCCAAGTGCAATCTTCCTATGGAAGAGCCAAGGTATATGTCCATTTTGTTTTTGCATAATGTCCATCAATTCCTAGGCCCTTTTTTCTAGAGGTTGCCCATCCTCAGTCATGGTCATTGGCACTTATTTTCTAGAGGTCGCCCATCCTCAATGATGGTGGAACAAGTCACTAGGGTGATCAGACCCTAAGCCTTGTCCTGTTCTTTATAGACTCCTCTGAGCCTTCATTATAGACTTATAAATAAGCCTTCTTTAAAGACTCTACTGAGCCTTCATTATAGACTTTGTCAAAAGCCTTCTTGTTTACTGTCTTTAAGCTTAAAAAGCTTCTTGATTTGATTCTTGTTCTTCTGGCACTTTCTCGAGTACCCGCTCATACCCTCAAAGAGAGAACAGTCCTTAAGCCCATAGGGCTTCTTATTTTTGTTCAGATTCTTCAGGTACGTCATGTGTACCTGCACATCCCTTGAAAGAAAGGTCAGCGTTCATAATACCATCAAACATGGTTCATCAAAGTTTCTTAGCTCTACAGGTGTCAATGCCTGTTACTCAATTCATTAAAACAATAAATTCATACAATATTCTAAAAGAATACTGATCATTGATAATTCTATATCATCAAAATCTATCTGGGTTGGAAGCTGGGAAAGTCTTTATTTCTAAGGAGCAATTTGTCTCTGCAAATTACACTCACATAGCAATTGTATTTCTCAAAATGAAATTACACTGCACATATAGTTCTTCACTCAAGCAACCCATGCATAACCCAGGTTGCCATTGGCAGGACGCGTGTCCCATCGACTCGCCTCATGGCAAGGCCAACTGATCCTTATCGACTGATAGGACCCACAGTACAGTAACATAGTGATTCTACTTTGATTCTAACTCTCTCCCTTAAAGTAGAGTCTACTTTTTATACAGTCATATACATAGCTTTAAAGTCAACAAACTTTAAGTACAGAAAGCTTTGATCTAAACTTATCAAACTTTTCTTTAACAAGTGGCTTAGTGAAGATATCAACTAGTTGTTCTTTTGTACTACAATGAACAACATGAATTTCACGACTCAGCAGCCTCTCACGTATAAAGTGATACTGAATCTCAATGTGTTTGGTTCTCACATGGAACACTGGATTCTTTGCTAGCATCTGTTTCATGCCAGCTTTTTCCAAGATCTGTCTCAACCATCTTCTTGTGCTGCACTACATATTGCCTTATACTCTGCTTCTGTGGTGGATAGAGCAATCGTACTTTGCTTCTTACTAGACCAGGAAAAGCAACACCCACAAAGCTGGAATACATACCCTGTGGTGGATCTACGATCATCATAGTCACCTCCCCAATCCGCATCCACATAGCCACATAACTCAGGTAAACCCTGCCCTCATGCTTCATGTAAATTTAACCATAATCTGAAATGCCTTTGACATAACGCAAAATGCGCTTAGCTGCCTTCCAATGCATTTCCACAGGTGCTACCATAAACTGACTTACAATACCAACAACATAACATATATCTGGTCTAGACGTGGTAAGGTGAATCAAGCTCCCTACTAACTGCCTATACAGCATAACATCAAATGGCTGTGACTCATCAAGCTTAGAAAGCTTTTTACCTGGTTCAATAGGAGTATTCACTAGTTTGCAATCCTACAACCTGAATCTGTGTAGCAATTCTTTGATATACTTCACCTATGTTAAACCCACTTCATGTCCTTTTTGCCACACCTCTACTCCAAGGCAATAATGCATCAGGCTGAGATCTGTCATCTCGAATTGTTCCATGAGGTCTTTCTTTATCATGTCTATCATCTCTTGATTATTTCTTGTAATAATCAGGTCATCAACATAAAGAGCAATCAAAGCAACCATACCATCAAAGCATAAGACATACAGATTCGGATCAGAATGTGTTCTCACCATCCCCTTTGATCAAAAGTAGACATCAATCTTGTTATACCACGCATGTGGTGCTTGTTTAAGACCATAAAGCGCTTTCTTCAAGCGACCAACTCTTGCTTTAGCCCATTTGGTGTAGTAGTCCATAGCTACTATGATGTAACGAGATTGTGTGTGTCGAGCAACAGGACTAATAGGTCCGACATAATCAATTTTCCATTTCTGGAAAGCTTGATCAGTGGTTACAGGGTGTAAAGGCATGTAGTCTATTTTTTGAAAGCGTTTTGTGTGTTGGCAGACATCACAAGCCTTAGTGTAATTGTGCAGATCCTTGAAGAGTGTTGGCCACCAGAAACAGGCCAAGAGGATTTTCTTAGCAGTTGTTTCAGAAGAGAAATGGTCGGCACCAATACCTTCATGAGTGAGGGAAATTACAAAGGGTATTTCTCCTTCAGTAAGACATCGTCGGATAATTCCATCTAACCCTTGCTTGTAGAGTTGTCCTGCAATTAACGTATAAGATTTAGTTTTGAGGACCAATGCTCGTTGTTCGGGTTTAGAGAAGGAAGGATCCATCTCCCCTGAAGTTAAATATTCGGTAATTTCCTTGGCCCATACAGGTGTAGAGTCAACTTGGAAAAGGATTGCATCTAGTAAATCATCGTTGACGCCTTGATCAGGGGTAGGAAGGTTAGGGATTCGGGATAGATGATCTGCTAAAAAATGCTGAACTCCCTTACGAACCACGATCCTAAACTCAAATTCTCTCAATAATAGGATCCATTTAGTAATGCGACCTATGGTGCAGGTCTTGTTGATGAGATACAACAATGCTTGATGATCAGTGAAGAGCACAAAGATTCTTCCTAGAAGATAATGGCGAAACTTCTGAACCGCATATACCATTGCCAAGGCTTCGCGTTCGGTAGTGGTATAATTGACTTCAGCAGATATCAATTGTCGACTAAGAAAACGAATTGGATAATCCTTTTTGAATTATCCCGGTTGGGTGAGCACTGCTCCAATGGCATACTTGGATGCATCGGTATGCACATGGAATTCTTTAGAATAATCAAGAGCCCGGAGGATGGGTGCTTTTAGTAAGGGCTTCTTTAAGTTGATTGAAGGTGACGCGTTGTTCATCCGTCTATTTGGAATTTACAACTACTTTGTAGATTAAGCGTGCTTTGTTAGCGAAATCAAAAATAAAGCACCGATACTAGTTGGCGTGGCCAAGGAAGGAGTAAATTTCATGTATCGTACGCGATTTTGGTAGATTTTGAATGATAAGAATCTTTTCAGGGTTAGTGGCAATGCCATTTCGTGAGATAATATGTCCTAACACAATACCATGGGTTACTCAAATCTGGCATTTTTCAGGATTAAGAAAGATACCAAAGCATTGACATTGGATAAAAAAAATTTCGAGCACAGACAGATGGCGTATTTCTTCGGAATGTGCTCCTAAATTGTCCAAGTAAACTTCTAAGATATCGCCCATCTGCTGAGAAAAGGCCGCTTGCATAACACGTTGGAAGGTGCTAGGAGCATTGCAGAGCCCAAAAGGCATGACTTTCCAGTAGAAGGTTCCCCATTCTGTGGCAAAGGTGGTTTTGTGTTGATCTTCTTCAGCGATTTGGATCATATTATATCCGCTAAAGCCATCTAAGAAGGAGTAAGCCTCGTCTCCTGCTAGATTTTCTAAGATGGATTCTTCGAAAGGTAATGGAAAATGATCACGTTCAGTCACGGCGTTAAGATCAACACAGATCCAGAGTTTTCCACTTTTCTTGGAGACAATAACAATTGGAGAGACCCACTCAGTATGCTCAATTTCATATATAAATCCCGCATCTAAAAGGCGTTGTAATTCTTCTTTGATCTTGGCCTTATAGATGGGATTGCATCTGTACGGACGACTCGCAGTGGGCCTCGCACCTGGTTTAAGTGGGATACGATGCACATCTACTTGGGGTGAGACGCCTTTCATGTCTTTATAGGTTGAGACAAAGATATGTCGATATTTTTGCAGGAGCTTTTCAAGCCGTCTTCGTTGTTCACGATTGAGATGAGCTCCAATGTGGACAAGATATTCGTTGGTTTCATTTGGCTCACTCAGGGAAAGGGTTATGGTTTGTGCAGGGCCTTTGTAGGTTGAATTACCAGTGGGCTCACGTTGAGCTTGGGGTAATTTGATTGTGACATATTCGATCGTATAGTCCTTAAAGTATGCAGGAACATCATGGGCTGGAGATTCGAGGGGGGCCTTGCCTTTATCTTGCCGAGATGGTGCTTTTTCGAGGATGGGTGTAGGGCTAGAGGCAATCTCAGGAACTTCCCGAACAGTTGTGAGGTCACCCGACAGTTGAATTTGAAGTGGTTTTTTCATTTTCTCTTTTATAGTATGACCACGTGGTTGAGGTTTTGGTGGTGGAAAGACAGTTGGTATGTCATGGAAAATCTCGTCATCAATTTGAAAGATAGTCTCCTCGTCACAGAGATCCCATAGATAGTGTGGTCATTTGGGATGGTAGAATTTTGTCTCAGGTTTTTCACTTGCAACCTTGGCAACGGATTCCCACTTGGAAGCATGTTGCGGATAGGTCTTCGGGGGAAGTGCTTCCATATAGTTCAGGATCTGAATATCAGAAATGTCCATATCTTTTGGTCAATTCTGAATTCGTAAGACGTTCTCGTCATCAATGAATAAATTGTCTGAGTCATTAGTAGGCAGCCATGCAACATTAAGCAGCTCATCATTAGTAAGGTTAGCTTGCTTAGATTGGTTCTTCTTCTTGAAACAGTTTGGTCCTTTCTTGCCACAAAAAAAAGACTTGATCTTTGACAACTTCTTCTTGCCACTGGGTGTTGCAGCTTGTGAGGACTGATCCTCACCACCTTTCTTGGCTTTGTCCTTCTTGAAGTGTTGTTGTCCTTTTCCCTTGTCTCTTGGCTTGTCTTTGATGAAGAGTTCTTTGTCATCTCCACCATCTTTCAATGAAAGCCTGTTGATCCTCAGCATCTTGTTTTCTTGCCTGCTTTCTTCAGCAATGAGAACACCTTGCAATGTCTCCAAGGAAGGAAGATCCTCTCTGACAACATAAGTCTGCACAATATTTTCATACTCATCTCTGAGTCCATTAAGGACTACTTGAACAAGTTCAGTGTTCTTAAGAGCATCACCAATACCAGCTAACTCTTGATGAAGATCCTTAACTTTCATGACATATGATGAAGCACTCTCATCTACTCTTTGATAACTTAGAAATATTTGGTTTCTAAGTGTAAGCAATCTAGAAGTATTCTTGATTCCATAGATTGTTTTTAGAGTATCCCAAGATTCCTCGGTAGCGGTGCATGTACTGATTTCTCTTAACACTTCATTGGTTACATTCATTTTTCTGAAATGAAAGACAATTCTGGTTCTTTTGTGAAATGTTGCAGCTTCATTAGGTGCAGTAGGTTCTTCTTCAGCTCCAGTCACAATATCCATTACATCTTGTAGAATCAATAATGATTCCATTATGATCTTCCACATTGCATAATTGGAAGATGTTAATCTCTCACTGTGCTCCAAGAAATGTGAACCGGTTGAAGACATCTTCTCAATGAGATATTCTAGTAATGATAAAAAATGAAGTTGAAGGGTTGTTGCTTGCTATCTCAATCTAGGGTCTAACACAGATGTTGATCCAACCTATGAAATCTAGCTACAGATGTGAGAACAAACTCTCAACACAGAAAATCAATCTATCTTGAATTTGGATCTTGCTTCAGTCACAAAGAAGAAGCACATGCAAGTAAGAAGTCTATCTCTCCCAGAGTTTCAAAGTACTGAAAAACTCTCTAGGAACTTACTTTCAGCTCAAACACAGTAAGATGTGTGAAATGAAAAGTCTAAGACCTCAGAACACTCACTTCTATCCAACTCTTCTTGATTGACAGTGAAAAATGATGAAATTGGTGAAAAAGATAGATGTGTGCTCACTTTGGCATATCCCACGAGTTGAGTACTCTCTCAAACTCTCTGATTGCCTAAAACTCATCTAAAAACAAATCAAATTGGTTTAGAAACTCAAGCAACCATTCTACTCTTCAATACCTATCCAACAAGCTATAGATCATCAAATTTGGATCAAATCTTGAGAAGTAGCACTCATTAATGAGGGCTAATTTCACACATGTGAGCTCTCTGTCCGTACAAGGTTCCGTTGGAGCATATCAAGCTCGTTTTAATCCACTTATGATCCACAGATGGCTTGTCTCTTAGCGAGTTTGAATCCCCCTCCCAAATCCGAGTTCTTGCAAGCAAAAGCATTGAAAGTCTGATGTATACACCCTCACCTCTTCAAAGCATGAAGCTCTGATACCATGTGAAGTTTTTAGCACGTGTGAACTTCACCACACACCCTACAAGATCTCACTGAGTGTTGTGATTGCACAAGATTGATCAAAGAACATTATGCTCGAAATATCTAAGGCAAGAGCCCAATGGCATACATTTGATGAAAAAATCTAACTCCTCACTATGAGAAAATGAATGGTAGAAATAATTCTAAGTGCTCAGTATGGGAAAAAGAGGCTGCTCTCGGGTAGAGAGAGAAAATCAATCATAGAAAACTCAGGTAGAGAGAGAATGAGTCCAAAACACTAAAATCTCAATATTCACAATTTGGCAAAACATGCCAAGATTTTCCTACATGAGAGAGACTCGAATTCCTACAGTGGAATTGCATGGAATGTCCACTTAATTGAACTAATTCACCTACCAGTGATTCACATGTGTAACTGCATGCATGGATATTGCATGTATTGCATGTCATCTCATAAAACTACCTAGACATGTGTAGATCACATAAACTACTTTGCATGTAGCATGCACTGATTGCATGTGGCTTGCATGCATGCAGTATGACATTGCATGCTATCTAAACAATTGCATGTCATCAAAATTGAACCTATCTAACTCAAATCTGAGCTATACTAGAAGGCTATGTGCTCAATTCACATACCTTTTATGTACAATATGAAATTTAGTGGAAATCATCATGGACATGGCCCCAAACTCGAGATAGGAAGATAATATTTTAATAATCTTCACACCCCCACCATAATTCATGTGGTGTCGTGTGAGGGACACCAGACTTCCCTGTCATGTTCTGGATGTATGCAGCTATAGCTACTACTTCAGACCACAGTACTCTTGGAGCTTTTGAGTAGGCCATCATGCATCTGAAAACTTCCATCAGGGTCCTATTCATCCTCTCTGCAACACCATTGTGCTGCAGTGTGTAGGTTGCAGTCCTTCTGTGAATGATGCCACAATCATTGCAGAAGTCAGTGAAGCGATTCGAGATGTATTTGTCACCTTGATCTATCCTGATCTGCTTCACTTTGTTGTCTGTGCATCTCTCTGCTCAATTCACATATTCTGTGAATTTATCAAGTGCTTCTGATTTATTCTGTATAAAGTACACTTTATCAATGAAGGTTATGTACTATTTCGAGCCTCCTACTGAGATCACATCGAAAGGCCCACAAATGTCAGAATGCACTAACTCCAAAATCTTGGTCGTTCTGTAGTGTGAAAAAAGTACAAAATGGACTGGAGTGGATCCTAATCTGATCCTCAAGAGAGATTGGATGTTAGATTCACTTGATCTATCAATCTACATAAGATTAAGATCAATCTAGATCAATTCTAGACATAAAAACCTAGCAAGAACAATCATTAATGAAGGTAAATGTACTTGCTAGTTTTACACGTATGAAACCCTGTCAGAGTATGGACTCCAACCTGAAAATAAAGTACACTATGATAGAACCTCAAAACAATCAAAACAAATGTAGACAAATAGAGAGAATTATACAAAATTGCTTCCAAAATCAAGATTGATGTTTCATATTGATTGTGGCTAAATATGCCTCTCTATATATACACTTCTTGGAGCTCGAGGTACTGATCATGCATCAGATCTCACACGTGTGAGGATGCCTTGTCATCATCATGCAATTTTGACACTTGGATCAAACTTTCTATTTTGGGCATTTTTGGTCCGATTTCTTACTATATGGAGATCTTCATAGAAATCTTCTAGAAGCAAAAACTCACCTACTTCAGTTTTTTTGACACGTGTGAGCTGTCCTCTACACGGATTATGACACCTATCAAAAGAATTTGGCTCATGCAATCAATAGATTGATGCCATGTGTCATATATCTAGAAAACTAGTTTTTGGCCTTTTTAGCCACTAGAACTTGAATTAAATCATATGTACAACATATATGATTATGGTACATGACAAGTACACTAGTTTCACACGTGGGAATAGGCTCCACACATGTGTGTTTATCCTATATACAAGAATTTTGGCCTCTACCAAGCTTATTTTTGCATTTTTCACACTCCTCAAAAATCTAGCTTGGTAAATCTAGCATAGATCTATCTATAACTCCAAGAGCCAATCTTAATTTTCCAAATGGATCTTTAGGCAATGCCTTGGTGAGTATATCAGCAATGCAATCTGATGATGAAACATAAATAAGCTTGATCTCCTTTGCTTGCACTTTCTCCCTTACAAAATAATGTGAAATCTCAATGTGCTTTGTTCGAGCAAGGAAGACTGGATTGTTTGCAAGTTGTTGAGCTGCTTGATTGTCACAATATATGCATGGAATGTCTACATCCTTGATCATATGTAGCTCCTCCAAAAGCCTTTTAAGCCAAAAAACCTCCTTTGTTGTTGTTGTCATAGCTTTATACTCGGATTCTATTGATGAAAGAGAGATGGTATCTTGCTTTTTGGAAAGCCAAGATATAGCTCCTCCAAGAATGTAGCAAATGCACTTATGGATTTTCTATCCATTTTGTCACCTGCAAAACTTGAGTCCAAATATGCCCTTAAACAAATATTAGTCCTTTCATAAACTATGCCAAAGTCTTTTGTAGCTGAGATGTACCTTAACACCCTTTTTGCTCCTTTCCAATGACATATTCATGGACTTTGCATGTATTGACTCAATTTGCCAACACAAAAAAGATCTGGTCTAGTGATGGTTAAGTATATCAAGGAACCAATAAGCATTCTATAGGTAGTGATGTCCTCAAAGGATGCTTCATCACTTTCCTTAGAAACTTTTACACTTAGTTCCATGGGAGTTTCAACTCCTTTACAATCAATCATGCCAAATTTTGCTAAGATCGATCTAGCATACTTAGATTGACATATGAAAGTAAAATCATTACTTCTAGTGACTTCTATTCCAAGTATAATTTTAAGAAGTCCTAGATCTACCATCCTAAATTCACTAGACAAGAAAACTTTTACATCTTTGATGCCATAGATCATTTCCTATGAGTATAATGTCATCAACATATAAAACTAAGATAATGATCTTCCCATCATTACATTTGTAGTACAATGATGGTTCATAAGAACTTACAACAAATCTAATGGAAATAAGATAGGAATGCAACCTAGAGTACCATGCTCTTGGTGCTTGCTTGAGGACTCTTCTTCAAGAAACACACCTTGTCTTCTTCTCCATCTTTGATGAAGCCCTCCGGTTGGAACATGTAGATTTCCTCTTCCAAGAATCCATTCAAGAAAGCATTTGTCACATCAAGTTGGAAGAGCTCCCATTTGAAAGAAGTTGCAAGACATATGATTAATCTAATGGTCACAAGCTTTGCAACAGGTGCAGAGGTTTCGTCATAATCTATGCCTTTGACTTGCAAAAATCCTTTTGCTACAAGTCTAGCTTTATACTTATGAATGGAACCATCTTGATTATATTTCAATCTATATATCCATTTACAACTAAAGGCTTCTTTCCATAAGGTATATCAACAAGCTTCCAAGTTTGATTTTCGATTAGTGCATCAAACTCTACTTGCATAGCTTTCCTCCAATATTGAGACTTATTTGCTTCCTCAAAACTAGTTGGTTCTTCAAGCATAGTAGTCAAAGAAGTATAAGAATTGAGTAGTTGAGAATCTTCCCTTTGCTCCCCTTTGTCACTATAAGTGAGCCTTGATGGCTCAATCCTTGTCCTTGTTGATCTTCTTGGCACCCTTGGACTTTGAGTAGGTTCCACTTGGTCTTCATCTTCATGAAGCTCCTCCTCAGCCATAACATGATCCTTGACAAGTTGAGTGTTGTTGGAAGTCACCTTTCCTTTGGCTTGGAGAGATTCATCAAAAAGTACATTTTTACTTACAACAACTTTTTTGGTAATAGGATCAAATATCCTATAAGCTTTCTCAACAAAGATGCCTTTGAAAGAAGTGACATCTTCCTTTTTCCTTGTTTCTAAAGGGATATGTACATAAGAAGTACATCCAAAAACTTTCAAATCACTAGGATTTGGCTTTTTGCCAAATAATACCTCATAAGGTGTAAGTCCTTTAATGACACTATTAGTCATTCTATTACATAGAAAGTTTGCACATAAAATAAGTTCTTCCCAAAATGAAATAGGAAGGGATGCATCCATGTGGTGACCTGGTTTCAACAGTTTGTTAATGATCTTGGCTTTTTATTGCTAAATCTTAAGCCTTTGCTTTGTCGTTGTGTATCACCTAATCATAAGTTGCATTCAGTGGGGTACGACTTAAATTTGTTTTGTGGCATTAAGGCGGCCCTTTTACTACTCATGAATTTGGCATATGGGTGTGCCTAGTTGTTGCTCTTTTAAGTTATAAAAGTCATTAGTTTAAGAAGGCACGAACCTTCGTCAAGCTGTTCTTAAGGTTATAGTCATATTCTAAAGTCCAGTCATCATTCTCGCATTATTCGGCTTTGTGCGAGTCAAGTTTCAATGGCAGTTTTAGCGGCTGACTATAACCTGCCATCTTCGCATTTTCTAAGGGCAAACTGCTATTTTTAAAGGCAAGGCACTACAAATCTGAAGGGCCATTGTTGCACATTTTGCACTATTCGGGATTTTCGGAGCCTCGTTCATTCTTTAGTGCCTACCTCGGAGCACCTCCACGCAGCCAGAGCCTCCCACCATCACATTTTTTGAGGCAATTGTCACACATTTTGCACTATTCGAGATTTCCTAGGGCAGGCTTCGCTCTCCCAAATATAAATCTGAAGACGGTTTTCCAGCCCACCATCGTTCTTCATCAACAAGCAATAGTTGCAGTTAGGGCAGTGTTCTAAGTGACAGCCTTCAACGCATTTCTAGCGACCCAGATGCTTCCATTCATCTCTCCATGCAGGTCAGAAGGCGGCAAGCCACCATGGCACTTCCTATGGCAGTCTCTACTGCTCTCCAATGGTAGTTTGCAGACCTCTTGGAAGCCATCGCATCTTCTACATGGCAGTTCCAGAGGCAGATTTGGTTGCTCAACCCTACTTTCTAACTGTTGATCCTACTGTGGCAGTATGCTATTGGCTTGTGAAAGCCCTGTTCCAGATGTCAAATACTGATTTGCTCTCATTCTTGAAGCAGTTGCAGAGCCCTCTTCTCTTTATCACGGATCTCTCTGGCTATATTATGCCAATTTTTATGCCATTGTAATTCATTCAGACACAATGTAGAACAGAGGCTCAGAATTTCTGTTGGTGCTTTAATGTAGATTTACTGCTTTTGCTATTCATATACAAGATCAGAACCTTTGTGAACTTTACAAAGGACTCAAAAACTTCACTTTTCTTAGACAAGAGATAAACCCAAGAGTATCTTGATCTCTCATCAATAAAAGTGACATACATAAGAGCTCCACCATTTGATTCATGTGAAAATGAATGAACATCCGATTGTATAAGGTCAAGAGGAGAGTTAGATCTTGTCAAAGATCTCTTGAAAGGTAGCTTATGAGATTTGGAGAGTCCACAAGCTTCACAAAGCTTGCCACACTTGGATATGGTTTTGGGAAGTCCACTTGCTAGCTCCTTTGTCATCATGGTCTCCATAGCTTTGTAGTTAGGATGGCCTAACCTTTTGTGCCATAATTCCACTTGAGTGAGCTCCTCCCTTACCATGTTCACACTTCCAACCATCACATTAGCATCCAATTTGAATAACCTCCCTTGCTTGAAACCACTAGTAATACATTTTCCATCTTTCAAGTTAGAACATGCTCCATGCTTGAAATGTACATCTAATCCACTATCCATAAGTTGTCCTACACTCAACAAGTTCTTTGTAATTGAAAGTACATAAAGAACATTGTCTAGATCTACTTTTTTAAATGATCCTAGACATAAAGGAATGGATCCAACACCTATAATCTCACATTCTTGATCACTTGCAGTGAAGATAAATCTCTTAAAACTATTGTAAGAAAGTAGATTAGAAAACTAGTCTTTTTGGTGAGTCATGTGAGAGCTTGCCCCACTATCAATCCACCAAGTGTCTTGATTAGATGTTTGTGGTGAGGATACCATCAAAGATAGATTGCCTTCTTCCTCCTCCTCAAGCACAAGATTGCCTTGATTGTCCTTCTCTTGGGAATTCTCCTTCTTGTAGCACTCGGATGCAAAATGTCCCTTTTTTTCATAAAAGAAACACTTTAGCTTCTTCTTGTCCTTCTTGCTCTTGCCTTTGGAACTTGATGCTCCATCTTTGCTCTCCATCTCCATGTCTTGAGTCTTCTTGGATGGAAACTTCTTCTTCTTGCCTTTCAAAGAAAAGTTAGCTTTTTTTCATCACCATCATTCAAAGATAAGAAACTCATCATACTTTTGATATGAAGCATTCTACTCTCCTCACTTACAAGCACACTTTGAAGTTTTTCAATATTAGGAAGTGAATCTTGAATAACAAAAGTTTGAACAAGATTGGAATAATCATCTCCTAATCTAAAATAATTTGAACCAATTCATCATCTTTGATTTTATCATCAATAGAAGACAACTCCTTATTCAAAGATTTGATCCTAACGACATAATTTTGGGCACTTTCACTACTTCCTTTCATGCTTTGAAGGATTTGATTCCTAAGCATGAGTATCCTTGAAGTATTCTTGGATCCATAAACTGGTTTTAATGAATCCCATGCCTCTTTGGATGTGGTACAAGATGAGATTTCCTTCAAAAGTTCATTACTTACATTCATCTTTATGCAATGTAATGCAACTCTACATCTCTTTTTGTACTTTGCCAATTCAACTCCTCCTTGAGGTTCTACTTCTACCTCAAGTACTATGTCATAAAGATCATGAAGTACAAGCAAAGACTCCATTCAAACTATCCAAGTAGCACAATTAGTGGATGTAAGTCTTTCACTAGCTTCAAGCAAAAAACCACCCATTCATTGATGTCATTTTTGAATGTGAAAAAGCATTAGAAACTCTTATGGTTTCTCTAAGAGATCTGAACCTAAAGTCTTCTAACAATTAGAAAGCTTATAGACTTAATCCTATCACTCATGAACCAATCTAGAATGATGGAAATCTAGATTCTAGCCATGAATCAAATTGCAGCTAGACAGCAGCATAACAAACAGATAGCGCTGATGGATTTCATTCTAAAAACTCCCAAAAATTTGATTAGATCTTCGGCAAAGAGCTGTTGTTGTTTGATATGCTACTCGGATCCTAACTTCAACATACACTCAAAACATCAGAGATAATCAATTAGTACACCTAATTCAAGCTTCAAATTTTAATTTTTTGGCTGATCTAATTCAAGAAGTAATCAAGGAATTAGATTCTCTATAGAAAATGCTTGATTTTGCACTAAAAAAACTCTCAAATTGGGTGTGTGAGTCAAATTATACAATTTTTTAAAATTTCTCAGCCAAAATCGGAGCTGTACGGCCTCACACGTGTGAAAAGTGTTTTTATAGCCCACAACAAGTTTTGGTCCAAATTTTTTGAGGATATCTATCAAATCCAACTCGCTACACAAAAATTGGCTAGTTTCTTAAAACTTGCTAATTTTCGCTTTGATTTGGATCAGCCCTATCAATTTCAATAAAAGCTCTTGTACTTGGCTCTGATACCATGTGGAAAAAGTACAAAATGGACCAAGAGTAGATCCTAATCTGATCCTCAAGAGGGATTGGATGTTGGATTTACTTGATTTATCAATCTACATAAGATTAAGATCAATCTAGATCAATTCTAGACATAAAAATCTAACAAGAACAATCATTAATGAAGGTATCTGTACTTGTTGGTTTCACACATGTGAGATCCTGTCAGAGTATGGAGTCCAACCTGAAAATAAAGTACACTATGATAGAACCTCAAAACAATCAAAACAAATGTAAATAAATAGAGAGGATTACACAATATTGCTTCCAAAATCAAGATTGATGTTTCATATTGATTGTGGCCAAATATGCCTCTATATATACACTTCTTGGAGCTCGAGGTACTGATCATGCATCAGATCTCACACGTGTGAGGATGCCTTGTCATCATCATGCAATTTTGACACTTGGATCAAACTATTTTGGGCATTTTTGGTCCAATTTCTTACTATATGAAAATCTTCATAGAAATCTTCTAGAAGAAAAAACTCGCCTACTTCAGCTTTTTTCACGCGTATGAGCTGTCCTCTACACATGAGATATGACACCTATCAAAAGTATTTGGCTCATGCAATCAATAGATTGATGCCATGTGTCATATATTTAGAAAACTAGTTTTTGGCCTTTTTAGCCACTAGAACTTGAATTAAATCATATGTACAACATATATCATTATGGGACATGACAAGTACACTAGTTTCACACATGGAAACAGGCTCCACACATGTGTGTTTATCCTATATACAAGAGTTTTGGCCTCTACCAAGCTTATTTTTGCA
Source organism: Diphasiastrum complanatum (assembly GCA_029204225.1). Classification (NCBI taxonomy): domain Eukaryota; kingdom Viridiplantae; phylum Streptophyta; class Lycopodiopsida; order Lycopodiales; family Lycopodiaceae; genus Diphasiastrum; species Diphasiastrum complanatum. Next base: position 50,192,655 of record CM055093.1, read on the forward strand.
TTTTTCACCTGTAGGAGTCTTTAACAAATGGAGTGCATTACACCTTACCCTTCCGACATGCATCACAGGTGGTTGAACTGGTTGTATTTAAGATGCTGACCCCTATTATTGCTCCATGATGGCTTGCTTGGTAAAGTGCCATTGAGTTCATGTGGCATAGTCTCCTGTGCCACAAAATGTCTGGCAAATCATCATGACTCTGATGCACCTGATCTGCAGGTAGGCGTACCTTCAGGTGATATAGATTACCTTTGCTTCTACCTTGAGTGATCAGGGTATTGGTACTGGCATCAATAACGTTGCATGCTTCGTTAGAAAACATCACAACGCATCCCTGCATGTTCACTTATTCACTGAATCTGTGAACACTTTCGTAGGCCGAGAGCTAGCTCTTTTGATGCCATGTATTCCATTGCTTGAAGATTAGGATGACCCAATCTTTTGTGCCAAAGCTTCACTTGAGTCAACTCCTCCCTAACCATATTCACACTTTCAATAGCCACACTAGCATCCAACTTAAAGAGCCTTCCTTGCTTAATGCCACTAGCTATGCGCTTATCACTTTTCAAGATGGAACACACTCCATTCTTGAAATGTACATCTAGTCCATTGTCCATTAATTGACCAACACTAGGCAAGTTTTTTGTAATGGATGGAACATACAAAACATTATCAAGATCTATCCTCTTAGATAATCCTAAGCATAATGGAATAGATCATATGCCATCTATCTTACATTCTTGATCACTAGCAGTGTAGATTGACTTCTTAGAATCATTACAAGAAAGTAGAATAGAAAAATAATGCTTGTTGAATGACATGTGGGAACTAGCCCCACTATCAATCCACCATGTCTCTTGGCTTAATCTTGGTATAGATGCTACCATCAAGGATGTGTTGAAGCCATCCTCTTCCTCCTCCCCTTGTGCAAGATTGCCTTGATCTTCACTCCCTTGTGCATTCTTCTTCTTATAACATTCGGAAGCAAAGTGTCCTTTCTTCCCACAAAAGAAACACTTTAGCTTGGCTTTTTCTTTTGCTTCCCTTTGGAGGTAGATCCTCCATCCTTAGCCTTGGCCTCCTTGCCTTGGATCTTCTTGAAAGGATGAGTCTTCTTTTTGCCTTCAGATGTGAAATTTGCTTTCTCATCACCATCATGTAGTGACAAGGACCCCATTCTTGTTTTGAGGTGTAGAGGGCTACTCTACTCGGCCACAAGAACATTATGCAATTTATCAATTGATGGAAGTTGGTCTTGAATAGCAAAAGATTGAACTAGATTACATAACTCATCTCCGAATCCATTCAAAATTACTTGTACTAGTTCATTGTCTTGGATCTTCTCTCCTATAGATCCCAATTCTTTGTTCAAAGATTTATCCTTAGGACATACTCTTGTCCATTTTCTCCACTTCCCCTCATGCTTTGCAAGATCAAGTTTCTTAGCATAAGCACTCTTGAAGTGTTATTGGATTCATAAATGTTTTTTAATGAATCCCAAGCCTCTCTTGATGTGGTACAAGAAGCCAACTCCTTCAAGAGGTCATTGCTTACATTCAACTTTAAGCAATGTAGGGCTAATCTAACCCTCTTCTTGTATTTTAGTTTTTCTTGGGCAGCTTGAGGCTCTTCCTCAACTCCTAAATAACATCAAAGAGGTCATGAACCACAAGTAGTGATTCCATTTTTACTTTGCAAATGGAATAGTTTGTGGAAGTTAGTTTCTCACTAGATTCTAACATATATCCATCCATGGATGACATTGTGATAAAAAGCCTTTGAGATGCACAAAGATCTCTTGATAAAGAGTGATCTAAGATAGATTTCTAGCTTTCCAAGAAGCTTCTAATCTCGGCCCAATCAATCCTTATTCAACTTGGATGATGGTAAAATAGATCTACTTCAAATATCCTAGCAAATCACTCCTCCAAAAAATTGATTCTAGTACAATTCTGTTTGATATTTCACATACACTTAACATCTGAACAAGTCAGCCTTATAGATCTGATCTAATGCTTCAAAATGAATTGCTTTAATGACTCAAATCACTATTTGATCATTAGCATTCAATAGATCGAACCTAGATCTAGACAATGCACCAAAAACCTTGAATTTTGGACTAATATGCACATTTTTGAGTCAAAAACACTAAAGGAAGTAAATTTGAAGGTTGTTGTATGGTTTCACACGTGTGGACAATACTTCAACAAGCCACAAATCGATCTTGACAAAAAATAATGATGATACCTCTCTCCTTGAACTCGCCCTCTCAAGTAAAACTCAAAAACAACACATTCTCAATGATTTCACAAGAACTATTAATCATTTAGATCACTCTTATAATTGGATTTGATACCATGTCAATTTTTAAAAAAAAGTACAATCATGATTGTATTTGTCAATCATTAAGAGTTATTGATTGCTTAATCCAAAGATCTATCAAGTTCTAGGTGTTAGATCTTGATCTAGATACTTTACACTATGATTTAAGCAAGAGCAATGGATCAAATGATCAAAAACTTGGATGAGCAGCCTCACAAGTGTGGAGGATAGTATTTGTACGGCCTGTTTACATAGAGCAAAGTACTCAAGCTTAGAAATGCATTTCAATCACAAAAACACAAGACAAATGTGGAAAATACAAGTAAGACTAGAAATTGCCAATGTCACATCAACTTCTCATTGATTTGGTTGATCCCTTTATAGATCAAGTACATCCACAAGTTGTCTACTGTCTAGCAAGCCTTCACACATGTGAAGAGTGCCTAGTCATCCAGATCCACCAATGGGAGCCATATGTGCTCATTTCCCAAAGTTGACTATTCTATTTGGCTAGAAAACAAAAAACTAGTCTTCCACATTTATAGGAATATTCTCTATAAAATAGGATTTAATGGAATCTTCCTATCTTATCATCTAGAAGCTTATCCACACGTGTGAATGTATCTTGACATGTGTGAGTAATAACTCATTCACATGGAAGTCCAATCTATTTACATAAAGTTTGACCAATTGGACCAATTTCAAGATTCTACTCAAAGGTCAATTTCACACTACTGTAGGTCAAGCTAAAATCAATCTAACTACATTCTTTCACATGTGAGAACAAACTCCACACGTGTGAGATCCTATCAAGATCAATTATCTTAAGATCTACAAAGTACATCAAGTTGGAAGTGATATTTTTAACACATACCAGTCAAGTCAACTATAAAGGCTTCTGAATCAGCCTAGGTCTTTGTTGAAAGATTATTTTGGTTGTATAGTCTGCCCAGACATTGTTAGTGAAAGAGATCCTAAGTTTGCAGGTCACTTTTGGTTAGCGGTATTCCATAAACTTGAAACCTCTTTGAGTTTAAGTTCTTCTGATCATCCTGAATCAGATGGCCAGACGGAAAAGACTAATCAAACTATGGAAGATATTTTGAGGACTTATGTTTCTCATATGCAATCTCATTGGGAAGATTATCTCCCACTGGTTGAGTTTGCGTATAATAGTAGAAAACATTCTGCTACAAGTTACAGTCCTTTTATGCTTATGTACAGTTTTCAACCTAGATCTCTAATAAATGTTGAGACGAAGTCTATTAAGATCCAGAAGGTTGCTGATTTTTTGCATGATATGCAAGAAATGTTGCAAGTGGCTAAGAATAGTACCCGAAGTACTCAAGATAGAGCTAAACACTATACCGATCTTAAGAGATCTCCAAGAGATTATAAAGTTGATGACTGGGTATATCTTAGGATCTCAAAAGATTCTAAGATGTCACATACAGGAAAGCATTATAAGCTGATTGTGGACTTTTCATGATTGTACGTAGAATTGGTTCTTTGGCGTATGAACTTGATCTTCAAGGAAAATCGACTGCACACCCAGTATTTCATGTAAGTCAATTGAAACTAAGTTTACATGATGGTGATATAGTTTGATCGGATGAGGATTTATCCCATTTGAAAAATTTGTCGATTAGTGTACCTTTGGAACCTGAGAAAGTGCTCAAAACCAAAGATAAACAATTGAGAAATTATTCTATCTCTGAGTAATTAACTCGGTGAAAGGGTCATACTGAGGATGATGATTTGTGGGAGAGAGTTGATAGCATAAAGAAGAATTTTCCAGATTTTAGTTTCTAAGGATAGAAACAATTTAAGGAGGGAAGAATGTTATGTTTATGACCAGTACATAGGATACAATATACTCCTAGATTTGGATACACAGTGCTCTAGTGAAACAAGCTGTTAGTTATGCCATGTCATACTAGACGTGACCCAAAAGTAACTAATATCTTTGTGAGGCCCAAAACACACTAAATGGAGTTTAGACAAGGTATGAGACAGTGTACGCATGTGTAGAGTTATCAATATCAATTCTATGAATAGCTGGTCCATGTTTAGGACTCTATTCTAGGTGAATCTATGTATAGGGAACTTAGGGCTATGCATGGCTACGTCCCCATAATGCTTTTGGCTGTATATATTGGGTCCAAACTCGTCCTACTCCTCATTATGGTTGTGGATTCATTGCCAGGCTCTCACTCTATATTCATGTTTACAATATTATAACACTAATACTTTTGACTTGCCATAACTTTTTAATCGTAGCTTAAGAGTATGTCATATAACATATCATTGGAAAGCTCTTGTTGAGTGCTTTCCAATGCACCAAACTTTGCTAAATTTGGACTTACCACTAAAAAGTTATGCCAGTTTTAGTGTGGAATCAAAACCTGGGTTCAAAAAGTTACGTTACGTAGATTTCAAATTTGAGTGTTTTGATTGGTCCATGTGTAAGAAAAAATTGAGAAAAAATATAAAAAGAATCTTTACAAAGGGTCTTTTTAGGATTTAGAACTCCTCTAATGACACATGAGATTCTAGAGGGAATTTTCTCTTGCTTGTGGCGCATGCTTTGTTTCAGCATTGGAAACTAAAAAAATGAAAAAAAATTCCGGTTATCTTGTTATTATCTCTCTAACATTCTCTTACTAAGGCACGATTTCTTATAAGGCCCTTTTGGAATCAAAATTTTCTACAACTTACCACAGATTTGTCCACCTAGGCCAACATGCAAACACTTATTATTCTTGATTCTCAAGATAATATCTTGGGCTTTCATCAACAATTAGGATGTCATAACCAATTTGATGGATGTGTGTGTGTGTGTGTGTGTGTGTGTGTGTGTGTGTGTGTGTGTGTGAGAGAGAGAGAGAGAGAGAGAGAGAGAGAGAGAGAGAGAGAGAGAGAGAGAGAGAGAGAGAGAGAGAGAGAGAGAGAGAGAGAGAGAGAGAGAGAGAGAGAGAGAGAGAGAGAGAGAGAGAGAGAGAGAGAGATTTCAAATCATTAGTCTCAACATAGTAGATGATGAGAATCAAAATCGCGATTTGGAATTTCACAGTCGCGAAGCTTTCGCGAAGGAACCACGATCCTCTTGCGACTCGCTGGACATTGCCAGCTTAATTACTCCTACAATCCTCCAGAATGTAGTCAGGCACTGCTGATTTACGTTTATAAAATTAATGCAGCATTCAACATAGTTTTAACCAAGGTGCGAAATTAAAATGAACAAGAAAATTCAGACATACGAGTAACAGCAGACACATTTGCATTTGAGATAAGACACAACAAGAGAAATTATCTATATTGAACTTCCTCTGTTTTCTTCAAGCACTGCATGCAAATCCACGCAGTGCGTTGGCGTGGAAAAAACACGGTTCTCTCATGAGTAATTGTCTTGCTTTTCTAGCGGACAGTTGGATCTCTATGGATTCTGATCACAGAGCTCGTCTCGCACGTAGGCGAACTTGTTGTCTATATTTCCTTATGATTGCTTACTAGCATCAGACTACTACGTTACACTTTATGTGTATTCCGTTGATCTATATGTCAAGTATCATCCAGTAAGTATGGTCGCTCTATGTAAATCTGAGATTAGAGTGATTAACCATCTACAACTAATCAGGGAATGACAAGAGTGGCAGACTAGCCATGATCTAAAATGTATCTGCTAATGTCATACCATCAGATCAAATATATGTAGTTCTGGATACTTGTATGATCTTGTTGATACTCTTTGGAGCGTGGAGGGCAGGAGAAGGTTTTGTTTCCATCGTTGGTTTCGTTTTGGTCACTTGTCTTCTCTCGTACTGGACTGCAAAAGACTCTCGTTCGTGAATCTTTCGTATTCGCAAACTGTTCGTCTTCGTCTGCTTTGACTTTCGTGTTTGCGAACCGTTCGTCTTCGTTTCCTTTGAATTTTGTGTTCGCAAAACTTTTCGTGCTTCGTGTCTCCTGACCTTCATGTTCACGAACATCTTTGTCAGGCTGAGGGTTGAAAGCTAGCAAGGCCTTGTAGTTAGAAACATTTTGTTTCTTCAGCTCCCTCTCAAAACATGATAGCTTTACGATCCCGAGACTGCTCCTTTGTCTCTCAAAAAGTCCTTTGTGCAGGGCTTTAGTGAAGGTGTCAGCAACCATGTCTGTCGTTCTGATGAAGGTGGTCTGCAACATCTTCTTTTCAATTAGATCCCTGATCAAGTGGTACTTCATCGCAATGTGTTTCGTTTTGGAATGGAACACGAGGTCTTTCATTAGGTGTATTGCAAAGGTGTTGTCCATCTACAAGACCAGGGACTCATTCTTTCTTTCTCCCAATTCGTCTAGGAATTGCCTTAGCCAGATTATTTTGTTGGCCATCTTTGCTGCTGCTACGTACTCTGCTTCGCAGGATGACTGGGCTACAACGGTCTGCTTCTTGCTGACCCAGAAAATTGTTGCTTATGATGCGATGGTGCATCCTCCCGAGACGCTTTTACAATCGTCCTTGAGAGATGCCCAACTAGCATAACTGTAGGAAAGTATCCTGAAACCTGCACCAGGACAATAACACAAGCCATAATCCCTCGTTAAATGAAGATATTGCAAAATTCATTTTGCAATCTTCCAATGTGTCGAACCTGGATTCGTGCAAAATTGGCTCCTGAATACTGCATAAGCAATATCAAGACGTGTGTTGTCAGCAAGGTACATCAATGGTCCTATCAGCTTCCTGTAAGGTGTGAGCTGCATCTGTTCTCTCTCTTCCTCAATCTTTGGATAGTCATCATTCATCAGCACTGTCCCTGCGAGCATTGGAGTGTTCGCTCCTTTGCAATTCAGCATCCCAAAGTCCTCTAGGATCTTCAGGGTGTATCTGGACTGGTGAAGGTATAACTTACCTCCCTCATAGACATTTTCAATTTGCAAGCCTAGGTAACACCTGGCTTCTCACAGATCCACGATCTTGAAATATTTCGAGATGTCTGCCTTTACTTCAGCAATTAGCTGCTCAATCCTGCAAAGTATCAGAGTGTCGTCCACATACAGAGCCACAATGATGATCTGTCCATCTGTAACTCTGACATATACATTGGAATCAGCCAACAGAGGCTTGAATCCTAATGATTTCAGCGCTTGATCTTTCTTCTTGTACCATTGTCGGACTGATTGTTTCAGACCGTAGATGCTTCTATGCATACAGGAAGTGAAGTCGAGACATATCTTGGGTGCATATGCAAATAACAGATGTAGGGATGAATGTTTGACGATAGGAGAGAAGGTTTCAGAGTAGTCAGTACCATATCTCTGAGAAAAATCTTTCACTACCAATCTAAAAAACCAAGAAAAAGGCCTAAAATCACACTATTAGCCAACTAAAACTGATCAGATCTTGTCAAATCTAGGTTGTAGTCACATTATCCATTAAGATCCAACATTCCTGGACTGAATCAAGTGAATGAACCTCAGATCAAGCCGATCAGTTCCCTCCACATCAACCACTATCCATCCATCATTCTTCTGTCCCATCTCTATTCCATCTTCTATCTCCATCTCTACTAAATAAATACATTTCTATCTCTATTCTCATGTATACTATTCCACCATTTACCGATTCTCTACTCTTTTTCTTCTTCTCCATCTCTCCAAAAAAAAAAAAAAAAAGAGGCTTGAACACTTGAGTCATTGAGCAAACCTTGAAGCAATTCACCAACCAGCTACTTTGCAACATTCTAGTGCTGAACTATGGAGACCGCCCTTGTAGGATTATCGAAATTAAAAAAGTTCCCTGCTGAAACAATTTGAGACTACACCTATCGGATCTATCATCTAGTGAAGGATTGTAATCCTCCGATTTCCCAATAGATCATCATGGCAAAATACTATGCCAGACTGTCCAAAAGGATCAGATCTGGTATGGAAGAGTTAGCATCCTATGCGTCGCTTGCACAACTTTGTAAGGATGCTGCCTTGATGGAAATCTCACTCGAGAAGAAGGATTTTCCCTATCCAGATGGGGAATTAGAGGAACAAAGGTCGACAATGAGCAATGATCCAAAAATAATGGAACCCCATGCAAGGCAACAAAGTGCAGCAAGGTCAAGTAGATCAAGTGCAGCGGAAGACCAAGAACCTTGCAGTTCAAGCTATCAGCAAGCTTATGCTCGCTCTATTAAGTTTCTTGAAAATGATGAATGTACCTTCTACTTTGGAGATCATCCAAGTACCAGTGTCCAATCAAGAATTCGCGCTTGTTAAAAGGACAAAATACAGAGCAACAGGCTTGTCGACAACAATATCCAGCGATTCAATGGTCAAAAGCAGAATCAAGCCAACAAGGAGCTCACCAGAAGGATGGACGTCAAATTGATCCATGTAAATCACGAGTTTCTTCAACAAACAGTGGCAAGGTAGAAGTTTTGGTTATATCCTCTTGCATGTCACCGCATTCAATGGAGGACCATAATAGCCTATCAGTCTATTTTGTGAAAGATCCTAAGGGGAATCTGTTACCAATGTATGCCTATCAACTTAGAGGTGATGGCATACTGCACTTAGTTAGGTGCTATGGATGCGGAGGAAAACACCACTGGGCTGAATGTCCACACCGAGGGGATTCGTCAACATTTGATCCCTCGTGTTCACAATACGGAGTTAATCATCCATGCCGAGATTACCTGATGAGAAATTCACAAATAGTTAGGAGGCATTTGGCCTATGTAGACCGACATGCACCTGGGGTAACCCTTCCACCTCGAACGTACTACAAAAGAAAAATCTTAGTGTCACCGGGTTATGAAACGAGTGACAAAGAGGACAATCTGGCAAAAGTCCCAAAGTACGCAAAGATACCCTCGGGCAAACAAGTAAAACCATCACAGAAGACAGAGATGGTAGAATCCATCACGCCAATGGTAACTGAGGAATTCAAGAAATTGGCATCTGATGAACTCCAACGGGTTTTACCAAGTCCCTTGGCGCAATCACTACAAAGAATTCTTAGTGATGAATTACAAAGGGGACTAGCGTCAACAGAGCAAGTTGAAGACAATTCAACACAAGATCCAGGAACAGTGCCATCACGCAACCTTCAACGGAGAATTGCAATGACCAAGAGAAGACTAAAGTTGATGATTGCCCCTCAATGAGCAAGATTCAACCAAAGTCTAATTGTTCTACGATTCAACAAACCCCCAAATCAACACCAATTCGGGGGTATATCCATTCTTCAAAGGCCAAATCCTGGGAATCCAAACCCAAAATGGCCAATTGTACAGCAAGAACCAGCACCTACAATGACAAAGCCTTGTCCTAAATCTATGATATTGACTGCTGAGTAAAGTCGTCAGGTTGATGCATACTTCGAATATCTGGACAGACAAGAGCATCAAGCAAGCATGTCATATCCACATTATGATTTGGGGGAGTCCATGACATTGAGACCAGTTGCGCCGATCTATGAGGATCCATTATATCAGCAAGATTTATCTTGGGATCCTCCGATGGCATACCTCGACTACCCAATTGTCAATGAACAAGGTTATCCGGTATGGCCACTAGACCCTTATGGGTATTATTGAAAATCTGACAACTCCAAGTTCTTGCCTGATCGCCATCATCCAATAAAGCCTCAGGTTTTATGTAAGCAAATTTTATCCACGCTTTTCCTGAAGCACCCATGTCCCAGCAATAAAAGAACCAACAACAACGCCCCTTCATGATGGTTGCAGCTTAGTGCCGAGGGACCGGCACTACTTTGGGCCGTGGACCCTGTTGTGGGTATTTCCTGCACAGTAATAAACAAGTGGGTCCCACCACCTAAAATATTGTTGGCCAAGCCTTACCTAGTGGGTCCCTCCACAATACATTGTAAGTAGGGTAATAAGTGCGAGGGCATTGGCATCCTGCGCGTGTAAGCCCAACCCAGCACAAGTAACAAGTTGTAATTCCTAGGAATAAGAGACTAGGGGCTTAAAACTCTAAAATGACATTAGAGGCCCTAAGTCAAGTTGCAAATAAAAAAGCTAAAAGGGTCCAACTTAAAACTCACATGAATCATATGAGTGCCCTTGGGCTTTCTTAGCACCAATAGATTTAAGTTGTGTATATTTTTAAGGCTTGGATTAGAATCCTTGTCCCAATGAAGTGGCCAATGAGAGTGAAGGAGGCTCACCTCTAAAATCTATAAGAGGGAGCCATCTCCTTTGTATTGTATCATCTTCCATTCTCCATCTCCATTTCTCTCTCTCTCTCTCTCTCTCTCTCTCTCTCTCTCTCTCTCTCTCTCTCTCTCTCTCTCTCTCCCCCTACGTTGGGATAGAATAGCTTTGGGTAGGTGCTCGAGCCCCCAAAGCCTTTCTCAACCTAGGCGTTCTCTCTCTCCCTCTCTCTTCTTGCTATGCAGGTGAAGGCAAGGTTGCCGCTCCCAGTGACGGACCATGCTACATCGACGACACAACAACCCAGGGGAATAGTCCTTCGTCCTTGAGTATCAAAGATGTCTTAGCTTTCTAGGCTAGAAAGTTAGATCATGAAGAATCAAGTATTGTGCAAATCTTGCTCTGCATGCTGCTAATTGGATTTTAATTTTATGTTTTTGAATCAAATGTACATGTCAAGTTTCAGTGATCTAGACTGATCCTATGTTTTGTGAAAATTGGTGGTATAGTTTGTTGTCAAATCAAATCAAATTCATTCTAAATCTCAAGAGTGAGACTATTTGGGTCAAGATTGAGTTAGTGATTAAGTTTTATTTTCATGCATTTGAATCAAAACCCATCTTTTGTTCAATAATCTCAAGTGTTGAGAGAACTAGTCAAGTGAAAAGGAAAATCTAGGTGTCGAATCTTTTCATATCCATTTTAACTCTCAAAAGAAAGAGTCATTGGTAGGTGTTGAGTCCGATAGGAGTTTGGATATGATTTCTTTTGTGATTTGATTCAAAGATTGTGTGCTTTTGTCTTAGTGATCAAAGCAAAGTTTCCAAGTGACTAGTCATTAGGTGAAGATTGATTCTTAGGTTTGTGATCTAGATCTTTTGTGGATCCTTCTAGATTATTGAATATGTTCAAATCTAGTCTCTTGAGAGTCACAAATTACATTTCTAGAATCATATCACAAGTTTTGTCTCACATGGCATCAATAGGTGGCATCTTATTGAATGCTAGTAAGGATCTTAAGTGTAACCTTTGTGGCAAGGAAAGATATTTTTTCTCAAGATGCTACAAAAAGAAGACCAATCCATCCAAGGAGAACCAAAGCAAGGGGGCCAAGGTGAAGGATGGAGCTTCAAGTTCGAAATGCAAATACAAAAAGGACAAATACAAGAAAAGTGTTTCCTTTGTGGAAAGGTGAATGAGGCTTGGAGTCTCACTAATGAGAATCATGAGGAGAAAAATTCACGAAACAGTCACGATTCTCTTTCAAGATTCGGATGGAGTTCAGATGCGTTCGCTGGGCACTGCTAGCTGAAACACTCCTGAAATCCTCCAGAGAGTAGTCAGTTACTACTAATCTATGTTCATAGAATCAATACATCATTCGACTTAATTTCAACCAAGGTGTGGAATTCAAAGGGAACAAGAAAACTCATACATATGAAATAAACAGCATAAGCATTCAACATCCAAGATCAGACACAATTAGGAAATAATCTATATTGATTTTCTCTGATTTCTTCAGGGCACTGCATGCGAATCCATGCAGTGTGTTGGCGTGAGAGAAGCACGGTTCTCTCACGAGTAGTAGTCTCGCTTCACTAGCGGACAATTGAATCTTCTGATCCTAGACATAATTATCTTCTCGCACGCAGACAGAGCTTTTGTCTGTGTTCATCTTGATTGCTTACTAGCATCATACTTCTTCAGTGTCTCTTCTCGTAGTTACACTCTGTGTATCCTATTCTGATATATGTCAAGTATTATCCAGTAAGTACGGTCTCTCTATGTAAACCTAAGATTAGAGTGATTATACATCTACAACTAATCAAGGAATTACAAGAGTGACAAATTAGCCACGACCTAAGAAGTATCTGCTGACGTCATGCCATCAGGTCAGATCTCTGTACTTCTGGATACTTGCGTGATCTCTGGTGGTACTCCTTGGAGCGTGAGGATAGAATGGGTTTCATTTCCACCATTGGTTTTATTTACCTCGTCTGTCTTTCTCTCTTGCTGGATCGCAAAGGAATCTTGTTCGTGGATCCTTCATGTTCACGAATTGTTTGTCTTCGTCTCCGTTGACTTTCGTGTTCACGAAACTCTTCATGTTTTGTGTCTCCAGATGTTCAAGTTTACAAACATCTTCGTCAGGTGAAGGGCTGAAAGCTATCAAGGTTTTGTAATCAGAAACACTTTGTTTTTTCAGCTCTCTCTCAAAGCATGGTAGCTTTATGATCACGAGACTGCTCCTTTGCCTCTCAAAGAGCCCTTTGTCTAGAGCTTTAGTGAAGATGTCAGCAACCATATCTTTCATTCCTATGAAGGTGGTCTACATCATCTTTCTTTCAATCAGATCCCTAATCAAGTGATACTTGATCGCAATGTGCTTCGTTCTTGAGTGAAACACAAGATCTTTCGTCAGGTGTATTGCAGAGGTGTTGTCCATCTACAAGACCAATGGCTCATTCCTTGTTTTACCCAATTGGTCCAGGAACTGCCTTAGCCAAATTATTTCGTTGGCCATCTTCGCTACATACTCTGCTTCACAAGATGACTGGGCTACAATGGTCTGCTTCTTGTTGACCCAGAGAACTGCTGCTCCTGATGCGATGGTGCATCCTCCTGAGATGCTTTTACAGTTGTCCCTAAGAGATGCCCAACTAGCATCGCTATAGGAAAGTATCCTGAGACCTGCACCACGACAATAACACAAGCCATAATCCCTCGTTAATTGAAGATATTGCAAAATTCGTTTTGAAATCTTCCAATGTGTTGAGCCTGGATTCGTGCATAATTGGCTCATCATGAATACTGCATAAGCATTATCAGAACGTGTGTTGTCTACAAGGTACATCAGTGAATCTATCAGCCTCCTGTAGGGTGTGAGCTGCATCTCTTCTCTTTCTTCCTCAGTCTTTGGATAGTCGTCATTTGTTAGCACCATCCCTGCAAGCATTGGAGTGTTCACTCCTTTGCAGTTCAGCATCCCAAAGTCCTCTAGGATTTTCTGGGTGTATCTGGACTGGTGAAGGTATAACTTGCCTCCCTCATAGTCCCTTTCAATTTGTAAGCCTAGGTAACACCTAGCTTCTCCCAGATCCACTATCTCTAAATGCTTCGAGATGTTTGTCTTTACTTCAGCAATTAGCTGTTCACTCCTGCAAAGTATCAGAGTGTCGTCCACATAAACAGCCACAATGATGATCTGCCCATCTATAACTCCGACATACACATTGGAGTCAGCCAACATAGGCTTGAATCCCAATGATTTCAGGGCCTATTCCTTCTTCTTGTACCATTGTCGGGCTGATTGCTTCAGACCGTAGATGCTTCTATGCATTCTGCATACATAGTTAGGAAGTGAATTTGAGACAAATCTTGGGGGTTGATCCATGTAGACCTCTTCATCTATATCGCTCTCTTTATTTGTTCTGGCTGCTTCGCCTGCTTTTTAGATCTTCATTTGGTTGATCATCCATTGTAGGTGGCAGTTGGTCTCCACTAGACATTTGCAATGATCTATCAGCTGCTTTGGTAAGACTATCAAAACTGGGGATTTCTCAAAAGAACAGTAAACTGATGATAAACAAACAGATGGAAGGGAGGGTGGTGGTGACAACGGTAGATGGTGTGGATGATAGACATGAGAATGGGCGCAGAAGTATGGCAAGAGGTTGGTTGAAGAAGGAGACTGATTTTCCAATGCTCGTGTTTCCCTTTCTGAAGGATCTTCGTTGTAACTGGGGTACTTCTTCTGATTGAGTCACTTTGGATTGCCCATCTGTCTTCTTAGCCTGGTCATTGTCAACTTTGGTTTGTGACCTTGGCTGTCGATCTTGCTAGTGTTGTTGCTGGTAGCGTAACTGCTCCAGTGGATCCAAGCAAATCCACTCTCTCCCCCCCCAAAAAAAATCTATTGGTGGGGATGTTGTTGGGTTCATGTTTAAGATTGGATCGGTGTGTGGAACACGTGGTTGAAATACGTTGAACATGCGACTGGACTAAAGATTGAACAAATTTTAACTAAATTTTTTTCGATCTTGATGTAGTTGACTCGAAGATTAGATGTAGGAATGAACTGTGACTATACATGGATTTCTGATATTTCTCAAAAGTCCTAAACTGTTGTACAAGGTAATATGAAGATGGATAGATGAATGGAAATGTGTTTTGGAGATGCTCTATAGAAGACTCTCTTGTAGTAGCTATTTCTCATGCAAAAATCAATCACATAAAATAGGTGAAGAGAAACAAAGAAATAAACAAACATTACAGAGAGTGAGAACTGTATAGCACTTGTCAAACAAAACTTGCATTCATCGACATTGATAATTTACCTTGACATGTGCAAGTTTGCATTGGTTGTAGAGTAATGAGACGTACTCTGATATGCCCTTGTCAAAACAAGACAGGGTTGGTGACACTAAAATCTACCATCATTGATAGCAGATATTGTAAGATGTAGCTTGAGATGCAGGTATCATTGAGGTACTATGTCCTGAGGATCTCTGTGAACAAGAGATTCAGAACCGAATCTCTATCTGGATTTTTGAATCCAAGAAATACTGTGTATTGGCACATTGGAAATCTTATCAGCATGTGGAAAGACAAATAGATGCATATTGTCTTTTTGCATTATGGAGCTGGTGTATTGGACGGTGATGTAGAAGTTTACAAGAAACTTCTTGATTGAGCAGCAGGTTTAACTGTTGGGTGCTATGGTGCTCGTGTGGTTGTCGTGAGGATCCTATTGTCATTCATAACTGATGTGACGGGTAGGTAGGATCTTGGTCGGTTGTTTTGGACAATCTTTGAAATTGTGTTTTCTTATACAGTCGGGACACTCAGTATGGTACTTGGTCTTGACTGGACAATCAACCATGAAGTGGCCAATTTCACCACAGATGAAGCATCTGGTGTGCAGTGGCCCTTGTAAAACTACATAGCCATCTTGTATGGCTAGTGGGTCTGGACTTTCTGATGGATAGTCAGGATAAGACAAGGCATTTCCAGATTGGGATGGGTGTTCTTCATATTGTTGAACTGTATGTGCTTGGATAGGTTGATATGAAGGACAAGCATCAAAAGGTTGCGTAGCCCGACAGTGTGGGCACCATATTGTTTGTCGTCTATAAGGTACCTGTGCAAGGTTTGGCTGATCAGGCATACTGCTTTGGATAGACTTCAAGGTAGTTTGAAACTCATTGGTGAGTTTCTCCATCTGTAGTTGATGTTGCTTATTAAGCCAACTCCAACTGGGATTTCCAAAGCTGATCTCGGGTGTCCTCAATTGGCTTTGACTCATGGACAGGAGCACGTGGTGCTCGCCTTTCCTTGAATTCGTCAACATCTGATCCTTCGTCTTCTTCCTTGATGGCATCAGACATAGCTAACTTTAGGCTTGTATATTCATCATTGGATTTAAGCTCGCGTGTAATCCATCTTGGAAGGCCGACTAAGAACCAGATGATGGGCATCTGTTCAGAGAGCTGTTCTTGTACTTGACTTTTGAGACATTTGAAATGCTCAATATAGTCTCGTACTCATTTGTCTTTTGTCATTTTGATATTACTTAGCTTGACAAAAGGGCTTTCTATCAAGTGAAATGGCTTGAAGCGTTTGATAAAGGCCTCCTTCAAGAGTGACCAGTCACGTTTATCTTCACAATCAAGGTTAAAAAACCATTCTCGTGCTCGATCGATCATGGTCATGGAGAAGAGTTGAATCATGGCCTTCGCTGATGTCTCGCCATATACATCACATGCATTCTCATAGATTTGCAAAAATCTTTGAGGGTCCGAACTACCGTCAAACTTTGGTAGGTCTAGTTTTGGTGTACGTCTCTCAAGATGAGCTCCGTGGGTAGTAGGGACTCCATTAAGACTGGTTCTGGCCTATGAGGGGTTAGCACCATAAACGGGGTCGTGCACGTGAAGACTCAGCTCTATCAGCTTCTTGTCCATCAAACGAGTTTGTGGATGGCTCTTGGAGTTCGGCTCTCATTCGGTAGAACCTATGACGTTTGATTTGTTCAGCTACAGGGGATCGGATCTTGTATGGATAATCGTCTGGTACTTGAGGATCGTTTTGTTGGTCCATTGGGTATTGGTGATTTTTTATTGTTTTTTTTTTTTTGGGGGGGAGGGGGGGGGGGGGGGGGGTTGCGGTCCCTACGATTTACAGTTACGGGGGTGCGGGTGATTGCGAGCTGATGCGAGTGACGGATGGTTGCGATTAGCTGCGTATACTTACGTTTAGCTGTGGGTGATTGCGGTTGCAGTGGCTATGGTAGATGATGGTTTTAGCGGTGTCAGCGGATGTTTGGGGTGTTAGCGGTCTATTTGCAGTGTCAGTTGGAGGTGGTGTAAATGTGGTCCGTTACGGGTTTAGTGGACAGTTGGGATCCGTGCGGTATCAACGACTGATTGCGGATCTGGGTAGAGGGTTGCCTATGTGTGGATGGAGTGGGAATGATTGTGGGTGAAGGGTCGTCGGAAGGGTGCGATGGAATGGGATGAGTGCGGTTAATTGCGGAGGAGGTGGCCGTGGGCAGTCGTAGGTTGTATGAT
Source organism: Diphasiastrum complanatum (assembly GCA_029204225.1). Taxonomy (NCBI): domain Eukaryota; kingdom Viridiplantae; phylum Streptophyta; class Lycopodiopsida; order Lycopodiales; family Lycopodiaceae; genus Diphasiastrum; species Diphasiastrum complanatum. The sequence goes on from CM055093.1 coordinate 50,209,696, forward strand.
TGCGGTTTGTTGCGGTCAGGGGTGGCTGAGTGTAGTCGTAGGGCCATAGGAGTGCGATTTGTTGCAGTCTTGGGCAGTGATTTGCTATGGAAGGTGCTCGTGAGGAGTGTGGGTGCGATGTTAGTGGTCTATTTGCGGTGTCAACGACTTATTGCGAATGCTGTATGGGGTTGCTTGTGGGTGGTGTTGGCAAGAGAGTCGTTGGGTCGTAGGAGGGGACGGCTGTTGCGGTTTGTGGCGGTCGAAGGTGGAGGCGGGGAATGTGGTTTTGTGATGGAGGTGTTGGAATGCGGTGGGTGCGGTTAGTTGCGGATGTGAGGAGGTTGGGTGGCTGCGGTAGCAGACGGTGACAACGATGTAGTGCTAGTCGATGGGAAGCTGGGCTGGAGTGCAGATTATATGTCATGGAATGTGGGGGGTGTAGTTAGTTGCGAAAGTGAAAGGCATCCAAGACGATGGAATGTAGGTGTTGCGGTAGATTACAGTGTCTACGATGAACAAGGGGGATGCGGCTGTTTGCGGTGTTCGTGATGTGGGGATGTTGCAATGGTAATCTGTTGTAGTGTGATTACGGATGGATGCAGGCTGCGGTTGGTGCCGTTATGATAGAAGGCTGAAAAAATCAGAAAAAATCAATATAGATTATTTTCTAGTTGTGTCTGATCTTGGATGTTGAATGCTTATGTTGTTTATTTCATACGTCTGAGTTTTCTTGTTCCCTTTGAATTTCGCACCTTGGTTGAAATTAAGTCGAATGTTGTATAGATTTTATGAATGTAGATCAGTAGTAACTTACTACTCTCTGGAGGATTGTAGGAGTGTTTCAGCTGGTAGTGCCCAGCGAACGCATCTGAACTCCATCCGAATCTTGAAAGAGAGTCGTGACTGTTTCGTGAATTTTTCTCCTCATAATTCTCATCAGTCGTATCAGAGCATCTCACGATTCTCATCAGTGGTATCAGAGCCACCCTGCCATATTCTGACATAGCCAAAAAGCTAGCAGATCCAGGAGGCCAAGCATTCAGACAATTAACCATCAACAAGAAAACATACTTCAAGAAGCAATGGCTTCAATCAGCAACATGCAGAACAAGATCTGCACTATACTTAATTCTTCAGAATCTAACTTTCTAGCTTGGAAAGTTAAGACATCTTTGATACTCGAGGGCGAAGGACTCTTCCCTTGGGTGGATGGCACAGAAGAAATGCCTACGACAACATGCAAGGAGCTACGCGAATGGAGGGAGAAAAATGACAAGGCAGTAGCCTTGCTATCATCTTCCATCGAAGATAGCCTTACACTTGACCTGGCTACACTCTCCAAAGCTAAGGAGATGTGGGATGCACTGCTCACAAGATTTCAGATGAAATCAAGAAGTCAGATTATGATGCTGGAAAATCAGTTGACGAATCTGCAGTGGGATGGAAAAGACCTCACCTCTTTCGTGAGAAAGATGAAGGATCTGTTTCTATCACTACACAACTCAGGAGCAGAGAATGCAGTATCATCAGCTAAGAAGCAGCTCACAAATCTGTTGAGAGCCTTACCTAGATCTTTCCAGACAACACGAACCCTGTGCGTGAAAAATCCTACATTGAACCTCAAAAAGGCGATTGTCGAGATTTGATAGGAAGTCGAGCCTAGAGAGCATCTTGATCACAAAGATGGTTCTGACTAGGCACTCTACGACAACAGAGAAACATCAAAGAAACAGTTCAAGCCTAAGAGGGAGTCAAATCAGAGGTAAGATAGAATCGTGACCAGCAAGTAGAGGGGACCAGCAAAAGCAACTAGAAGACCAAAGGGAGGTCGAAACGACAAGATGCAAACAAGAAGACCTGCACAAGATGCAAAAGAGACGGGCATACAGTAGAAACCTGCTGGCTCAATCCCAAGGTTGAGTGTATCCATTGCCATAAGAAGGGTCATGCAGCCATGGATTGTTGCCAGAATCCAAAAAATAGATCAACATAGAACAGGCAGGAGAACAATAATAGTTCTTCCTATGTCGAGGAGCCCGAGAGCTCGAAGATGGTAAAAAAAGAACGAACAAAAATTGTTCGACTGCCTACATCTGTGAAGATGTGTGTGCAGCATCAACGTCTGACACACACAAGGTGATCTTGGATTCATGAGCCACCTCACACTTCGTGACATCAAGATGAATCATGTTTGATTTCAGAAGTGCAGATCCCTCAAGATTCATAGTTCTTGGAGATGGATCCAGACATCAAGTGAACGATATTGGTTCACTCTGGCTCAACACCAACGGAAGAGACAGACGACTCGAAGACATTCTGTTCATGCCAACTTTCAAGCAAGACTTGCTTTCTGTAGCAAAAATAGCAGATGTAAGGATGTGTGTGATGTTTTCTAACAAAGCATGCAACGCGATTGATGCCAGCACTAGCACTCTCATTGCTCAAGGCAGAAGGAAGGGCAACCTATATCATCTAAAGGTGCGCCTACCTGAAGATCAGATGCATCAGACCCATGACAACTCGCCAGACAGTCTGTGGCACAGAAGACTCTACCACATAAACTCAATGGCACTCTACCAGACAAGTCATCATGGAGCAATAACAGGGGTCAGCATCTCGAATGCAACCAGTTCGACCACCTATGATGCATGTTTGAAAGGCAAGATGTCATGCACACCATTCATTAGAGACAGTTGACTGATTCTGTCGAATCCCCAAGATACTCAGACAGAGCAACTCAAGAGCACCTCTCACCTTAGACCGGGGAGGTCTATAAGAAAACGAGATGAACGAAGACTGAGAGCTAAGTATGAGAGCCGAGAAATGCTAGTTAGAAATGACAAGCAAGAACCGTGTAAGTCTTATGGTCAATCCCGAAAGATGGAATGACCATGTAGAAACTAGTATTTCTAGAAAAATGTAATAAATGCAAGTAGACCCCTCTTAAAGAAAGTAGAGTGAGCCACCTTTTGATGGTGACTTCTAGTGGAGAGCATTATTCCACTAGGATGCCACCTAAGGAGCTCTCTTGCTTATTTAAGAGACTCCCTCTTTGTGAAGAGGAGCCTTTTGTGATTTGTATCAATTCCATGCTGAAATGAGAAGAGCCTTCACGAGTTTGGTGCAACCATTGAGCTCTTTGATCATGCTTGTTTTTTGAGTGATGCAGTTATGATCTTGCCCTTCCCTCCTTTTGTGTGTGGTTGTGGACTGTAGAGTGGATTAGATTTGTTGCTTTCGTAGAGTGGATTAGATTTTATGTTTTCTTGTGGATTAATTTAGGAGCCAGCATTCAAGTAAACTAAATAGGCTGGATCTGTGGTGTGATTCTTGCATATATCTGTGCAATCCAGTTCTTGATGTTCTTGGGATGTCCAAGAATCAATAGACTGGTTGGTTTCTTGATTCTTGGACTTCTAACATGCTGTAGTGTTGGAGGGTTTGCGGATCCCAAGGAAACCCTAACCCTAGTTAATAAGTGAGAGGGATTTGGCACCCTGCATGTGTAAGTCCAACCCGATGACCACATAGTTATTTGATTGATTGGTTAAAAGTCAATAAAAGGACTTTAGGCCTTTTTGCGGGACTTTTAATGTTGCAGGGCCTAATTGTCAAGTTAGTGAATAAAGTTGGGTTTCCCTCCAATTTTGATGGTTCCCACACTTTTTTAAATTTGAATAAAAAGAGAGGCAAGACTGGACCAATAGGATTCAGAGGCCAGGGTCATCCTCTCTACTATAAAAAGAGACCAACTTGAGCTGTTCCTGATGTTCATTTTCTCATTTCAACAAAGCAGATTGGTTCTCTTTAGAAATGGATTGATGAATGTCCTTGCTCTTCCTCTCTTTTCCTCCATTCCTCATGCTTTCTTTGGATTTTGCTAATTGTTGGATTTGATCATTATTGGGATTGCTATTTCTTATGCTTTTTGTGAGAGAGAAAGGGAGAGAGAGAAGAGTAAGTTTCTATCATTGTTGTGGATTTAGGGTTAATGGAAGTAGGGTTAATGGATGTAGTGTTAATGCTTAGTGTTAATGGATGTTAGTGTTAGATCCTCCATTCATGTTAAAATATGAACTATACTATCACTCTCATGGGAACGAACCTACGCGTGACAACTAACTCCGTCTCTTTGATGCTAGATTGACTAGATCTTGGATTCAGGTTAGGCAAGGAAAGAAACCCACTACAATTTTGGCGCCGTTGCTGGGGAGCTACGCCAATTTTTCAGTTTGCCGCATGTTTTGGTTGATGGTTAGCTTGCATTAGGCATCTTGTCGTGGCATGAATAGTGTTAAAACTGCATTGTAGGGTTAGTTTGGAATTGATTTTGCTAGATTTGAGTGGATTTGCTTGTTTGAAATCTAATCTGATTATTAAACAGGGAAAGCTATTCAGAGCACCAATCTTAAGATCCATTTGGATCTGAGATATCGAAGAAAATAACAAAAATCGGTCAAATCTGTCAAATTTGGTCAAAAAGAGACAAAAAACATCATCAGAGCTTAGAACTTTTTACCCTCTTTCAGGAAACCTTCGCCGAGTTGCAGACACCTTTGGTTTTGTTTACAAAACCTTCAGTTTGAAAGGCGAAGATTAATTCCCAGCAGATTTCCAGAAACATTAGAAAAACCACCAAAAAACACCAAAATTATCAAAACCCTAAACAATACAGAAAAAGAACCTTCACCCAATTCACTGTGCTTAGATGTGATTCAGATCTATCTACTGCCAGATCGGCGAAGAATAATACCAAAAATAGAAAGGTTTCCAGAGGATCAGTTGTCATACTGTCATATTTTTTTCAAGAAAGTCACTTTTTTGCAAAATTACCAGTATTACTCTTGATCCTTCGCCAGAACCTTCGTCGAGTTTTCAAAATATTCTATTTATAGTAAACTACTATTTTTGAGTTTGACGAAGATTCATCTTGACCATATCATAGAAAATCTTGATTTTTACCCTCGCCAGATTACAAAAACTGTATTTTCTTGTGTCAGAAAACTTCGTCCGGTTGTCCATAATTTTATCTGTGTCAGACCTTCTATCTGAGAAGTCGGCGAAGGTTATTTCCCAAGAAATTGTCAGAAAAGTGTTCAGAGAGTTTTTATTCCAAACTAACACTATTGAACCTTCGTCGAGACAACCTTCGCCTAGAGAACCTTCGCCAGTCCTATTTTTAGTTTCTGATTTTTCAGATCAAGTCTCTGTCAAAATTTGAATCAAATCTGATATATTCTGAATTAGACTCTGAGAGATTTATCATTTTTGAGAAGTATCGATTGATCGAATCTGATATATTCTGAATTAGACTCTGAGAGATTTATCATTTTTGAGAAGTATCGATTGATCGAATTTTGGATAGTTTTTCATCATATAGAATCAGATTCTTGGAAAGTGGAATAGAGCTAGCAGATCCAATCTGAGATAATTTTTTTTTGGAAAAATCTATATCCAATCATATTATCGATTTGATCTAAGTTTGTAAGATGGCTTCCCCTGGAGCTACTCCTGGAGGTGCTCCACAGGAGGTCAATCCAATTATTATTAGAAGAGCACCCCGATTGGATCTACCCAAATATAATGGATTAACAGATCCAGTTAGATTTCTTCAGAACTATGCTGAATCTTGTGAGGTCTATGGTGAGATCTATCCTCAAGATAAACTTAAGCTGTTTCCTATCAACGAATGCCAATGCTACTACAGAAATGATGCTCAATGAGTTCGAGAAACTTGGGAAGACCCAAAAGAAACAGATGGAAAAGTTGCAGTTGCAATTTGATGAGAAGATCAAAGCATTGGAAAATTTCCACGGAGAAGCGAACAAGGAACCTGAGAAGTTTGCAAAGACTTTTCCTACCAAGAAAAATGTCTGGTGTTCTATTTGTACAGGAAATCACACAGAGTGTCCTCAATTGAAAAAATGAATGGAAATCAGTGTTTGCCATCTGTGTAATTCACCTGACCATGAGACTGCCTTTTGCAACTTCAACCCTCGGATAATTCAGCAATGGTATGTCCAGATGGGATATCGAGATCCACAATATGGAGGCAATCCAATAGCTTGCTTGCCTCACCAAACCACCCTGCTCCTCCTGCCAATTTGATGGAACCAGAACCTTACGGAAGTGCTGAGCAATGGAGCTATGGTAATGATTAGGAAGGTGGATCTTCAGAATAGTATGCCATTTATGCTGCCGCTCAACAACAAGCCATGAGAAATTGGGCCAGAGCACAACTTGGATGCTTTGCATGTGGAGAAAATCACAGAGTTGCAGAATGTCCAAATAAAGAAAAATTTGTACCATTCTGTCGTGACTGTGGATATGGGCATTGCTATTCCAAGAAATTTACGTACGGATATGAATAATCAATTACATCATCACGAAGAATCCTTCAAGATGACTGAACCTGAAGCACCGCATACAGAATTGCTCATGAATATTTTGTCTAGCAAGATCAATATTTCATTGGGAGAGTTCCTAAAGTTGGTGCCAAAAGAAAAAGAAGTCTTAGCACAAAAGTTAGCTCAAGAATAATCAGAAGACCATCAGGAGCCTCTTTTTTGTGCTGGATTTAAAGAATCTAACGATGTACTCCATGTTGGAGCTGCTTGGGAAAGTGAATAAAAGAATATCACTCTGGCGATACAACATAGACAATTTTCTAAAGAAGCAGCCATGATAGACGGCGGTTCAGGAGTTAACCTGATTTCTACAAAGCTATGTACAAAATGGGGCCTTACAAAGATTAAGCCTGCTACTTTTGCTATTAAGCCAGCTAATCAAACGACGATTCGTCCACGAGGAATTGTGGAAGATATACCTGTCAGGATTGCAGGAGTACAGTTTGTCATTACTTTCATCGTGATGGACTTACCAGAATCACCAAATGTCTACCCAGTTCTCTAAGGACGTCCATGGTTACGAGTTGCGCAAGTAATTCATAACTGGGGTATCGGCAAAATCACTTTTGAAAATCGTAAACGTACAGTTAAAATTGATCCTACGACTTGGACTATCAAGCCAGTGGTTCAAAAAGCGGATGACGATTCATCAACAACGGATCACACTTGTGATCGACCAGAGAAAAAATTGGGAGTTCATTATGATTCTCAAATGGATACTGTCAATTGGAACAAAACTCTTGCAACAATTGATTGTACAGCAAGATATATGTGTCAACAAGATATTCAATCAGAGAGGAGCGAGATTTTCTTGTTAGATCAAACTTTGGATACGCCAATCACGTTTCCACTAAATGTGCTGAATGTAGCCTGGATATCAACGGAACCTATACCAGATCCAATTGAGAACGATCTCATACCAATGAGCCATGTCTTAACTTATGATGGCAATGCAGAACTTACGGATGAACAAATTCTACATCATATGGATCCGACCAGATTTGGAGTGCGTAATGTTCCTGATGAACCAACAATCAAATCGCCCAAAGTAGTTATATTGAAGGGAGACAGGATGACAGGTTCGATGACGAAAAAACAAACAAAAAAACATTATAATACGGTCCTGAAATGGGAAAATCCCCCTCAAAAGATTGATTTTAAGGAAGTGCCACCTCTATTGGATAAAGGCAAAGGAAAAGTCAAGAATGATTCTTCAAGTCAGATCTCTAGCAAGACATCATTGTCTAGGAAGTCTTCACCTATGAAGAAAGATTTATCATCCCGAAAGTCATCACCTCCATGATCAATTCCTGCTAAGAAGACTAAACGAAGAGCCAAGACAAGTCCTTTTGGAAAAGAACAAGCAAATGTAGTCCAGCATGATATGCCAGAGCATTTTAAACGTTACACACTAGATGATGTGGTTATCATGTTACCTAAAGCACATCGTGAACCTGAAGAACACATGTTGGAATCTAAAGAGGTTTACGATGGCCCAACTAGGATGCAGTCAATGAATCTTGCAGAACCAGGAGAACCGGAAAAGATTGTACAAGTGGGATCACAACTTACTCCTAAACAGTATCAATCACTTCGTTTGCTACTTAGTAAGTATCAAGATTGTTTTTCATGGACTTATCAAGATTTGAAGGGTATTCCGACATCAGTCATTGAACATACCATACCTTTAGTACCTAATGCAGTACCAAAGGTTACAAAGTTCTATCGCCATAATCCTAATGTGGCAGATCTGATAAAGAAAGAACTTCAGAGATTGCTTGACGTCGATTTCATTTATGAGATCGAACATACCGAATGGATTTCATCGATTGTCATTGTTCCTAAGAAGAATGGAAAATTGCGAATCTGCGTGAATCTCAAAGCATTGAATAAAGTGACACGGAAGAATCACTTTCCATTACCTTTTACTGAAAGCATTTTGGATCGCCTTGCTGGAGTGGAAGCTTATAGTTTCCTGGATGGATTTAGTGGTTACAACCAGGTTAAGATTGCACCTGTCGATCGTCACAAAACTGCTTTTGCAACAGAATGGGGCACCTATGCTTACAAAGTAATGTCGTTTGAACTCTGTAATGCACCAAGTTCATTCCAAAGAGTATTGCAATTTGCCTTTAGAGATTATCTGCAGAATTTTCTTGAAATTTACTTGGACGACTTGGGAGTTCATAGTACAGACACAGACAACCTGGATCGATTGGAGAAAGTCTTTGAAAAATGTCGCAAATATCAGATTTCTCTAAATCCAGAAAAATGCCAAATATGGGTTTCTCACGGAGTGGTGCTTGGACATGTGATATCAAGACATGGTATTGCCACCGATTACTCTAAGATCAAAGTTATTGTGGAATTGCCACCACCAGCAACAATTCGAGGAGTTTATGTGTTTATGGGTCATGCGAACTACTATTGAATTTTTATTATCTTCTTTGTGGATTTAGCACGGCCTATATACAAATTAACTATTGTTCCTATTTGGACAGTAGAGGCGTTAGAAGCCTTTGAAAAGTTAAAAAAAAGCATTATCTTCAGCACCAATACTACGTTCTCCAAATTGGACGTTAGAATTTCATGTTCATACGAATGCCTCAAAATATGCCATTGGATCAGTTTTGATGCAGCCAGGTGACTATAAGAAGGATTATCCTATATGATTTGCAAGCAGACATCTTATAGATCCAGAGAAGAATTATTCAACAACAGAATGTGTAGCGCTAGCCATGATTTTTTCTATTCGAAAATTTCGTCACTACCTCATGGAAACGCACTTTGCATTTTATACGGATCATCAACCGTTACTTTACTTGGTAAATAAGACATGTAATACTGGACGTATTGCAAGATGGTTATTATTATTGATTGAATTTGACTTTTGAATTGTGGTAAGAAAGGGGAAGCAACATTATCTAGCCGATCACGTTTCGCAAATTGAATCTGCACCAGTTAATACTGAAGTGGATGATGAACTGCTAGATGTTGCGTTGTTCTATGTTGAAGCAGTACCTGAGTGGGCGGCAGATATTGTTGAGTACCTGATGCTAGGACAATCGAATGACTCTTTGACAAAAGTACAGAAAAGACAATTAATTCATAAGGCTCAACTTATCAATTAATTGCAGGACAATTGTATCGTCATGGATCAGATAATATTTTACGAAGATGTGTTTTACCACATGAAGTACCAGATCTAATCATGTTTTCACATGATGACATGGGTGGAGGACACTTTTCTATAAATAGTACTGTTCGCAAACTTTTGCAATCCAGTTGTTGGTGGCCTACGCTTCATAAGGACACAAAAAATTTTATTCAGACATGTGATGTCTGCCAGCGAACACGATGACTTACTTGACAGAATTATGAACCCTTACATCCGGTTTTATCGCAAGCACCGTTTGAAAAATGGGGACTGGATTATGTTGGTCCTATTCATCCCGCTGCTGAAGGATCTCAGGCCCGCTACATTATCATCACAACTGATTATATGACCAAGTGAGTTGAAGCCAAAGCTATCAAAGTGGTTGATGCAAAATCTACGGCCAAGTTTCTATAATATTATAATCAGATTTGGATGTCTGATCAAAATTGTCAGTGATCGGGGTACACACTTTGTTTATCAAACAATGAAGTATTTACTGGAAGATTTTTTTGTTATACACAGATTTAGTACTCCCTATTATCCCAGAGGGAATGGCCAAGCTGAATCTTCCAATAAGATTATCTGCACCATTATTACAAAGACAGTTGAAGCGAGTCGCTCTGATTGAGAACATAAACTGTATGCAGCATTATGGGCATTCAGAACCGCTTACAAAAATAGTACAAATCAAACACCTTTTCAACTGGTTTATGGTCAAGATGTTGTTATGCCAATTGAATTTTTAATCTCATCTTTACGCATAGCAGCAACGGAATGATTAAATGATGATCATTCTTTACAACTTCGTTATGAAGCATTGCACAAATCATGTGAAACCCGATTGATGGAAGTGCATGCCTTAGCAGCAGAGAAAGCCCGCCGCAAGGCATGGCACGACCGTCGATTGCACAAGAAAGATCTGGAAGCAGGAGATCTTGCATTGATGTACAAAACCAAGCTGATCAAGGGTAAGTTGAAGTTTACTGGGGAAGGTCCATATAAAGTAAAGGAAATCCTGAACTATGGCGCAGTAATTCTTGAGCACTTGGATGGAAAACGATTTGATACTCCGGTAAATGGTAGCCAATTACGCAAGTTTCGGCAGCCTGCTCCACCAGTTCAGCAAGCCTGATCTCAATATATTTTTTATTTTATTTTTTTTTAATTTTTTGTTTTCAGTAATTAATTTGCTGATTTTTTTTTTTTTGGAAAAAGACAGTTAAAAAAAAAACAGAGAAAAACGAAAAAAAAATAAAATAAGAAAAAACTGATGAGCAAAAGCCAGGAAGTCATCAGCATAAAAGAAAGAAAACACAGTATTTTTATGGAAAATGACTTAGAAAACTACTGTTTTGGGCAGATTTGGCCAATACAGTATCAGAAACCTTCGTTGAGCTCTCAAACTGTACATCCACCCTTGAGTTATCTAAATTGAGGTGAACGAAGGTTTCTGACTAGAGAAATTCAATTTTTGAGTCAGGCGAATGTTCAGTGATATGCCATTTTAGGAACCTTTGCCGACCTGCTAGATGATCTTAAAATGTCAAAATTAGACTGTCCATAGGTTCAGATTGTGAAAAAAAACATTTATGACAGTACTTCGACGAAGGACCCTCTTGGGCGAAGGTTCATCCTCCGCCAGCCCTGAAAAACTACCACCAAAATCTTTGAAATGCCCCAGAGCCTAGCGCCTTTGAACTCCAATCCCCTGGAAGAGGATTCGAGCATATCCATGAAGCTACTGTTGGTGTCGAAGATGCCAGTCAGCAACCACCCACACAGGGTAGCCCAGCCACACTTCGAGTCGACACAGTTGTAAAGTCACCAAAGCAGTTTGACGCCACGGTGCCTGAAGGGTTTGAAGACGAGGATATTTTTGAATAAGAAAAGACCTTGGCACCTATTCCACGCCTACTAATGACAGTACCATCAGGGTCTCCTGCTGTTGCCACCTCCACAACTGTCGATTCTGGTGATGCTCTCAGGTTAGTTTCAAGCCTTGGGCAAGTGATCCAGTCTATGCTAGATAAGAAAAAGAAAATGGAGCAGAGGATCTATGATTTAGGATCTTAAAACACTCTGATCAGCCAGAAAATTGTCCAGCTGACGAGAGTTGAAGATAGCCAAGCAACATGAAAAAAAGGTTGAAAGCGAAAAGAAATTGGCCCAGCAACAAGCTGATCGCTTGGAAACCTATATCAGCTCCCTGCAAATAAGGCAGTGCAAGATGCCAAGCAACAGGTGCAGCTGCTGAAGGGGCAATTACAAATGGCCGAACAAGATCGCACACGAGTTCAAGGTGAATTGGATGCGATCACCCTTGAGTGTGATGCATATCTGCAAACACAAATACTCGATCATCTGGTCAGCGGCTGACGGAGATTGCATATTTGTTCAAGAAAGTGGAAACATACAAAGTGGCCCTTCAGGGATTCCAAGGCCGCTTTGATAGTTTCAAAGAAGCAGCTTCAACCGAGTTGGCAAAGGCAAAAGAGACCATCAACGCCTATGAAAAAGCCGCCGCTCAAGTGTTGGAAGCCGGACCACAAATCCCCGTCCCGGTCATGCCAAAATTCTCCCCTTCGTGCCAAGAAGCTGTATAGATGGATACAGGGGTTGATTCAAGCATGGACCAGGGGGAGCTCCAGATCTAGCAGATCAACCGCCAACTATACTGGCAGTACAAGCGGGTCCATCATCATCAAGGACAAGCCATTTATTCAGAAGGCCCATCAGCGTCGAGGACCAGATCCAAACCTTCTTAAAGCAGCATCCACATGAGTCCTCGCGTGGTGGATGGGTTCTCAAATTTAAGACCTCCGAGATTGAGGCCCACAAAGAATTGGACAAAATACCTGCACTAGGAGAGCAGCCGACATGGAGAATCACGGTTTTTGAGAAAACTTCGGAATCAATTAGGATTTACGTCGCCAGCCCTCGTCAGTTGTGGGTAGATCCTTATTACGTGCCAATGTTGCGAGGACAAAAATGGAAAGATTTGGGATTGGCTATGTATAAAATCACCATCCATATGCCCAATTGGCCAATCATCCACTAGTCTTACAACTGGAATATTTTAGTAGACTTCCACCGGGCCTTACAAGCATATCAGAGAGAGTATGTCCACTCTCCGGATCCAACGGTGCGACAATCAGCAATGTTTGCAAAAGATCTAGCTCTGTTGGCGTCAGTGGCAACCAAATGGGATGATTGCCTTCCTACCCTGGCATTCAATCCAAATAAGCCGATGGCCTCAGAGCAAATCAAAGATCAACTGCCGATTGCTCGACTGTATTTCCATGCGGCTATGATGGGAGGCTCTTGGGAATTCCGCTTCACCTCATGGACAACTTCCAAGTGGATTGCTGGAGCCCACCGTTGTTTCCTGTCGCATAATTTGGATTTCAATACTGCACGCCTTGACTTTATGGAGAAGGTGCAGTATCATTCAATCAAGATTCGGTGCGAAGCCAATAAAAGTCCCCAGTAACTGGATATTGCAGGTGTCGTGGGACCGCCACCAGTTTTGGTGGGGGATACAATTGGAGGGTTTGCGGATCCCAAGGCAACCCTAACCCTAGTTAATAAGTGAGAGGGATTTGGCACCTTGCGTGTGTAAGTCCAATCCGATGACCACATAGTTATTTGATTGATTAGTTAAAAGTCAATAAAAGGACTGTAGGCCTTTTTGCGGGACTTTTCATGTCGCGGGGCCTAATTGTCAAGTTAGTGAATAAAGTTGGGTTTCCCTCCAATTTTGATGGTTCCCACACTTTTTTAAATTTGAATAAAAAGAGAGGCAAGACTTTACCAATAGGATTCAGAGGCCAGGGTCCTCCTCTCTACTGTAAAAAGGGACCAACTCGAGTTGTTCCTGATGTTCATTTGCTCATTTCAATAAAGCAGATTGGTTCTCTTTAGAAATGGATTGATGAATGTCCTTGCTCTTCCTCTCTTTTCCTCCATTCTTCATGCTTTCTTTGAATTTTGCTAATTGTTGGATTTGATCATTATTGGGATTGCTATTTCTTATGCTTTTTGTGAGAGAGAAAGAGAGGGAGAGAAGAGTAAGTTTCTATCATTGTTGTGGATTTAGGGTTAATGGAAGTAGGATTAATGGATGTAGTGTTAATGCTTAGTGTTAATGGATGTTAGTGTTAGATCCTTCAATAATGTTGAAATCTGAACTATACTATCGCTCTCATGGGAATGAACCTACGCGTGACAACTAACTCCGTCTCTTTGATGCTAGATTGACTAGATTTTGGATTCAGGTTAGGCAAGGAAAGAAACTCACTACATGTAGTTTAGCTTTGTTTCTTGTTTTTGTCAAGTTATGCAAGGTAGCTCAGTGTTAATGTAGTGTAGGCTCTGATTACAGTCTGTTTTAAGTGTAGGTAGCTGTAGAAAACTACTGAACGTTCATTGGTTTGCATGTTGATCTGTGAATGAGCGTTCTAGGCTTGCATCCTATCTAGAATGTAAGTGCATTCAAGAGTGACGTCTCTGAGTAGTCCTCTGACAGACATGACATAAAGAAAATACTTAGATCATGAACACATTTGAAAGTGTGAGAAAGTTAGAAGGCAAGTTTGAGTAGATTCAAATTTGAATGTTCGGTATGTTGAAATATTGAAAAAATCTATCTAATGTTGTAAGTAGGGGTCCTAAAAATGCCAAAGATGAATTGAGCTCTTTTGCTTTAGTAAAGACTTATCTTAGAATAAAATATTCAAGGTAGGTAGAAGTAGAAACTCGAGCTACCATAGGAATTGCCATTTGTACTTTGCATGCCACATTTAATACATGAAATACTAGGTGGCACAATTAGACATATCAAGGTTGAATAAGTCTAGATAGCTTGAGAGGTGGATTCATAACTCCATTTCAACTCAAAGTAGGAGGAGAGTCCATGGATCTATATATATGTGATGTACTCTCATTGAGAAGATGATGATTTTTGTGTAATGCAAATTTGGAGACTAAGCTCTTTGTGCCCTCTCTCTCTACTCGAGTTTGTACTTTCATATTCTCTCTCTAGCCGAGTTGAGGCATTTATTGTACTTAATTTCACGTTTTGTTGACAGATCTTGCTTGTAACACAATAATATTTCTTGTATGATCAGCTTTCCTATTGTCAATCAATGCTAGTTTGATCTTTATGGTATTATTGGGCTTAGGAGATCAAAAGTACATGTGTAGGGCATCCCACACGTGTGAATTCAACAAGGTACTTTGAATCTAGACCCAAAAATAGTAGGGTTAGCATTTTGGAGGGAAAGCCAAGTGGCCAAATAGATTTTGGACCTATTATAAAAGGATGTAACTCGTGGAGAGACATATCTTCTCTCTTCTCTATCTCATTCCATGCTTATACATGGTTCTCTTGGGTTATACTATCCATTGGTGCACTATGCTTGTGATTGCATGCAATTTTATGTGTAGAATGATTTACATTTGTTATTTTTGGATCCACATGTGTGAAATATATTAGCTTGCTGGTTTTGTATGGAAAACAACAATACTTTATCATTTCATTCAAGTTTGATCAAGTTCTACCAGTGTTTGCATCTCATTTTGTGTGTAGATGTTAATTTTTCTACATTGTTGAGATTGGTAGTGTATTTTTCTTTCTAACCAAAGATCTTTCAAGTGGATTGGATCATAATGATCTCAAATCCTTCACATGGTATCAGAGCTTGTGTTTCAGGTTATGAAGGAGGAAATCAGATCTATCAATGATTTGGTGAAGATATCAAGGCTAGAGCATGCTAGAGAGGATTCTACACCAAAATGGAGGTCTTTGCTTTTGTAGATTATAGATCAAAACCCTATATAGGTTTTCAAACTTGATCAATTCCAATTTTCGATTTCACATAATAGATTTGGCCAATTTTTGGATTACTAAATCAGACTTAGTGGTGGCTAATAGATTGCATAATCAAAATTTCAGCATTTGCATGTAGTTTTTGGAAAAGTCAATCTTTTGTAATTTTGAAAAAACCCTAATTTTGATTGGATCTCTAAATAGTGAGGTTTCTGGACTGCATTTGAGTGTTTTTCAATCTTAGGAAGTGGCAAAAGTCATTAGATTGAGGATAGATCATAGGTTGATCAAGATTCTATGAGTCTATGTGTTGATTTGCTTGGTATAAGTGCTAGAAGAAAATTTTTGAGATAGTTTCAAATGTTGGTGAATTCTTTTGAAAGCATTTGTTGTTGCTCAAAGAAGTGCTTTGTGCATTGAAATAGGTTGAAAAAGAAGATCAGGTCATTGCTACAAGGCAACCTCAATTGGAGTCATGTTGGAAGCCAATGATAGGCTTACCTCAAGTAACTATTCATTGTGGAAAGTGAGGATGAGATCACTTCTTGAGATGAATGATGTTTTGGATATTGTTGTAGGTTTGGAGGAGAGACCAGCAACACAACAAAATCAAGTGAGGTATGACAAGAGGGCCAAGAAGGCTCTACACGTGATAAAGATGAATGTTACCAATGAGCTTCTCAAGGAAGTTGGTAAGTGTACATCATCTTTGGAAGCTTGGGATTCATTGAAGAAGCTTTATGAATCCAATTCTATTGTTAGAGTGTTGACTCTAAGAAGGCAAATCTTTTCTTGTTTGCAAAATAATGAAAAAAGTCCAAGTACTTTTGTTTTGAGGGTGAAAGCATTGATTGATGAGTTGGCTTGCATTGATGAAAGCATTAAGGAAGGAGAGCTTATTCAAGTGATTCTTAATGGCTCGTTGGATGCTCATGTTAACATTGTTCAAAGTATTTCTATTCAAAATACTTTGCCAATTTTGATGGATCTTCAAGAGATATTAATCAATAAAGAATATAGGCTTCAAGCAAGAGGTGGATCTACATCGACACTTCAAGAAGATGCTATGTTCACAAAGGGAAAATTCAAGGACAAAACCAAAAGTAACTGGTCTAAAGTGCAAGATCAAGTGGATGCTTCTTCAAGTGGCAAAAAGAAGGATAGATCCAAGCTCAAGTGCTTCTATTGTGGCATCAAAGGACACTTTGCAAGTGAGTGCTATAAGAAGAAGAGAGATCAAGGAGACAAGCAAGGTAGAATGGTTTGGATGTTCAAGATGCAAATGATGATGCTTTTGTGATGTCTTCATGTATGCTTGTTAATGATGAAAATCTAGATCCTTGGTGGATTGATAGTGGAGCAAGTTCACACATGACCTTTCACAAAGAGTACTTCACTTCTTTGTTGGCATATGGAGATGACAAGAGGGTGATCTACACGGCCAATGATGGTGAGTGTGCAATCAAAGAGATTGGCAAAATTCCTATTTCTCTCTCTACAAATAGGAATGTTCATTTGGAGGATGTCTTGTTTATTCCATCTATTACCAAGAATTTGCTTAGTGTGAGTCAAATGCTAAGTAAAGGCCTCAAGGTGGAGTTTGATGGAGATGCTTGCATGATCAAAAGGAAGGATGGCTTGATTGGAAAGGTAAAAGACAAGGAAAGCTGTTCAAACTAGATGCTTGTGTTATTGCTAACCAAGTTGGATGTGTTGCAAGGGAGCAAATACCTATTCAAGAGATTTGGCATAAAAGGATGAGACACCTCAACTTCAAGTCATTGGAGGTAATGGCTAGGAAGAAGATTGTGATAGGTCTTCCAAGTTCCTTAAGTGACATCAAACATGTTTGTGAGTCTTGTGCTTTGTCTAAGTCACATAGACTACCTTATACTAGATCTACAAAGCCTTTTCAACTTGTAGATTCGGATATTCATTGATTTACTACAATTAGCAA
Organism: Diphasiastrum complanatum; assembly: GCA_029204225.1. Classification (NCBI taxonomy): domain Eukaryota; kingdom Viridiplantae; phylum Streptophyta; class Lycopodiopsida; order Lycopodiales; family Lycopodiaceae; genus Diphasiastrum; species Diphasiastrum complanatum. Next base: position 50,227,026 of record CM055093.1, read on the forward strand.
TGGTGGAGCTAAGTAAGATGTATGTAACATTCATTGATGATTTTAGTAGATTTTGTTGGATATATCTACTAAAGAGCAAGGATGAAGTGTATGATGTCTTTATCAAGTTCAAGAATGCAAGGGAGAACCAATTTTCCACAAGGATCAAGTGCTTAAGGAGTGACAATGGTGGTGAGTACATATCCACCAAGTTCAAGGCCATTTGTAATGAGCATGGGATCAAGAGAGAGTATACAACATTTTGAAAGTGTGGGATAGTTAGAAGGCGAGTTTGAGTAGATTCCAATTTGAATGTTGGGTACTTTGAATCTAGGCCCAAAAATAGTAGGGTTAGCATTTTGGAGGGAAAGCCAAGTGGCCAAATAGGTTTTGGACCTGTTATAAAAGAATGTAACTCATGGAGAGACATATCTTCTCTCTTCTCTATCTCATTTCATGCTTATACATGGTTCTCTTGGGTTCTACTATCTATTGGTGCACTATTTGTGATTGCATGCAATTTTATGTGTAGGATGATCTATATTTGTTATTTTTGGATCCACATGTGGGAAATATAGTAGATTGCTGGTTTTGTATGGACATCAACAATACTTTATTATTTCATTCAAGTTTGATCAAGTTCTACTAGTGTTTGCATCTCATTTTGTGTGTAGATGCTGATTTTTCTATGTTGGTGAGATTGGTAGTGTATTTCTCTTTCTAACCAAAGATCTTTCGAGTGGATTGGATTACAATGATCTAAAATCCTTCACAATAAATACATATAAATCACATCATTGAAAGTAACTTTCACTAAGAGTTTACTTTACTCTAGTTTAAAGTGGCGATACGAATCTAGTCGCTTCATATTCCAGGCGTCGTTTCAGTTCTGGAGGTCTTGTCCTTTAGTGGAAGACAAGTCCTTAGCATTTATATTTCAAAAAATGATATAGGCGTGTTCATAATATATATTTGTCCAGCACGTGTCTTCATTTCCAAGTATGAATTTCCATATTTGAGCAAATATTCATTATTTAACAAATACATGGCATCACAAAAATCACTTGTACTAGTTTATTATCTTGGATCTTCTCTCCTATAGATCTCAATTCTTTGTTTAAAGACTTAATTCTTAGGACATACCCTTGTCCATTTTCTCCACTTCCCCTCATGATTTGCAAGATCAAAGTCCTTAGCATAAGCACTCTTGAAGTGTTGTTGGATTCATAAATGTGAATCCCAAGCCTCTTTTGATGAGGCACAAGAAGCCACCTCTTTCAAGAGGTCATTGCTTACATTCAACTTTAAGCAATGCAAGGCTAGTCTAGCCCTCTTCTTGTATTTTAATTGTTTTTGGGCAGCTTGAGTCTCAAGACCTCAACTCCTAAAACATTATCAAAGAGGTCATGGATCCCAAGTAGTGATTTCATGCTCACTTTCCAAATGGAATAGTTTGTGGAAGTTAGTTTCTCATTAGATTCTAACAAATATCCACCCATGGCCCGAAACGGAAATAAAACTAATTGGTTTTCTACTAGATTAATCTATCAATTATTAAGATGTCTAGATATCATCTCCATATTGATCTTCCCACATGCTCCACTGTCTAGAAAAAATCGGAAAGGATCCACCTTACCAACTCACCAAAGGATGGAAGACAGGAAACATTGTGATCTATGGGTTGATGGAAGTTTGTATCCAATCGATCCAAGCTCAATGCAACATCCAAATTTTAGATCGGTCACACAACTCATACTATTTTTGTGTGAAGGACACAATGGTCTATTGGGTTATTGTGAAAGATTGAAAAGTTATGGCATTAGTAATTCAATGAAAAAAGTTCCATTGTTTGGAAAATATGTTGAATGGTTTGCTTACTGACTAAAAGAGACTCTTTTTTTGCAAACAAAAGAAGAGAATGAAATCTTGAAGATAGATAATTCTCGTTTGCAAGATATTATATTAAACCTTAACCAAGAAACTGACAATATGAAACTAATTGTACAAACATTGCGTACCTCATATTGTCAAATAAATGTAGAAGAAAACACATTACGAAAGAAAATACTAAACAATAAGCAAAAAAGAGTTGTTTTAAAAAGTATTGATGAGCTTTCAACAAGTGGGGGTCAATGGAAAAAAAGAATATATGCTTTCAAGTCATATTATATTTTAAACTATTCATGTGTTTTGTTTCATCTAGCACTCAATGGTTGTGAATTGTTTTTTTTCTAAATCTTATTTTTATTTTGCAGATCAGCTTTAGTCGACAATGAAAATCTGAAAGACAAGGACATGATTGGAAAGTCTTGAGTGCAGTACTTACAACCAAGTCAACGACGAGTCTACCTGGAAATCAACGATATTCTCGAATCAAGTCCAAGATTGCAGAGGCCCTTATGGGCGAAGTCGGCAAGATCATTGACCAAAAACTGATACAAGGAGCATGTGATTATTCTGGTATTAGCAGGGATGCATATGACACAATGTTTAAAATTATCAAAGAGGCATTTGGACAAGTACATATTAAAAAATTTCCTATTTCCCGGCCCTTTCGAAACAAATTAGAGAGGGATGTGTTAAACATGGGTTTTCAAAACATCATTGGTATTCCTTACCATATAAATGAAATTTATAACTCAAAACATGGCACTTTGTCATGTGATTCTACCAAAATATGTTTGTAGATCTGAATCATTTACTGAAATTTATTGTAAAGTTTTATGGAATCACAAATGAAAGTGCTGAAAAATTGATATTAGTTCTCAAGTTAGATGAATCAGAAGTAATAAAGGGACAAAAGCTGGAAAGGGTTAGTGTTACACTTATGAATGGAGCATTAAGCAATACGATAAACTCGGAGAGTCTTGATTTTAGTGTGCAGTCCGAAAATAATATTTGATGGTTGGCAGCGTTCCAGGTTTAAATCTATTCTATTGAGTACTAGCAACTAATTCATTTCAAGAATTAATAGTTTTGTGTTTTAAGCTAATATTGTTTTGTTATTATAGGTCTGAGTTCAGTTCTCCTAACATAGTTCATGATTTTGTGTTTCAAACAGGTTTTTAAAGAAGATCATGACATTCTATTTTGGATGTTTAGTAAAACAGAATATCCAGAGATAATTAAGAATCATATGAGTGAGACACCACTAAATGTTCCTGGAATAGGTGATTTTAAGGTGGAATGGCATTTGGCTGAAGACCTGAAGTCATTGAAGTGCATGTTCAACGTCTCATATGGATAAAATTCAAAACATCCATGCCTCTATTGCATGAAAACTACATATGACATGTTGAAGAACACGAGAGTCTCAAGGGATATAGAAGATCCGACTTGGAAACCAGTATTACCGATTCCACTTAAAAATGTTCACATTTGTAACCTACATGGAGAGGTTAGAATTATCAAAAAATTGATATACCTTCATATTTGATTTGCTTGGAATACTAAGACAGAGTCATTAGCCAAAAAGGCAATAGCTCGATTGGAAGAAGTTTTATCAAAAGCGAGACTTCATAAAAAAACACATTAAAATACAAAAGGACGAGAAGCTTTCAGGGAAAACGGGAAACATCCCATGCAAACCAAGTATAGGAGGATCCAAAGCTCGTTGTTTCTTATGAAATCATTCCGGAAAACCAACTAAATTTCAGTACTCAATCTGGATAGATGTACTCAATGCCACAAAGGATTTTGAAGAAAAATGAACAACGAGGATTAAAAAAGTTGAAGTCTGGACAAAGCTTGACAACATGGTCAAATTGCTCAGAAAAGATAAACTATTTGATATTGATGTCCTACTAATTGAGAAATCAACAATTGAGTTTGTGGATGCAGTTAAAGACGCCTGGGGTGAAGATCAGATTACGCATTATATGGTAAATCTCTTTTCAATGTAACTAACTCCTGGATTTATAATCTCATTGCACATATGCTAAATTTAAAATGATTAATATGACAATATTTGTATCTCTGATATTGCAGCACATTTAATGACATCGTGCATTTGCAAAAGCTTACGGCAATATAAGTATTTGGTCATCACAAGGAATGGAAAAATCACATTGGCAAGCCAGAGCAGCATTTCATCAAAATACACAACACGTGGAACATCTCAAAAAAATAGTTACATCATCTAGCTATTTCAATGGTTCTACAGGCGTATTCAAATCCGATATAAAACTAGATCAGCAAATTATCAGAAATTCAGAAAGGCGTGCAAATTTATAAATCAAAAATAATATTGATAAAGACGGGAAATTCAAACCATTAACTAAATTATTACAACGCTTATCAGAAAGTGATCTTGTATTCACGTGTCCAAATCGACTATGCCACAGAACAGCACTGTCATTTACATTTTCATTAGAGATAGTAGCTAATGCAACTGAATTAGAGAGTACGTAAAGATTTCCGACTCTAGTGCATGTAGTCAGAGTAGTATCTTCCTCGAGTATTGTACACTACCCAGATGAGAAAGTAACAGTGTAGCCCTCATCAGTTATCTTAGATAACTGGGGAACGTGAAGGACTTTAGGAACACAAATGCACAGATCATTGTTGAAGTTGATCTTCACTGCTCCTTTTCCTTCCACTCGTATGGTGCTAGAATCTCCAATCTCTCTGGAACACTAATAGTAACAACTAGTTTGTTGCATGATTCAATTATTGTGCATCCATCTCACTTGGGTGGTGCTTTTGATGAGAAAACCCACAACCCACCTTGGGTGACTTATGAAGGTTGTTTGCTGCTTTGATTTACCTTTTCTATTTCCCAGCTACAGCAACTTTTTCAGCTCCACCATATTCCTGTGACCTCAATTTTCTAAATGGGTTGTTTTATTAGCAGATTGCCGTGAGGAATAGGAATAATATCTTGCCAAATCTTCTTGCAAGTTTGTTAGGTACCAGTAGTATGTGGGTACTGTGCACACTTTCCCAAAATATTGCTCTGAGCTCAAGCTTCAGCTGCTGAGCCTACAGTCTCTACTTATTGTCCTCTTGTACTTTTCTAGCCTTGGACCTTGTGCTCACTGCTCATGGCCTCATGCTCTCCAGGCCTTTGCTTGATCACCATCTTCCGGTTTCAAGTTTGCACCTTCTACTACATCCCAAAGATCTCTATCTATCAAACATCATTCTAAGTTTTAACTTCCAAATGTAGAAGTTAGAACCATTGGACTTGTCAATGACTCTAGCTTGCTACCTATATGAGACATGATAACAGTATACAAATAGAACAAACTTAATCTCTCGGTTTATTTGAACTAGGCTTTGATACCAATCTGATGGGACAAGAGAGATAGAAGAACATGAATGGAGAAGAGAGGAGGAATATTGCGGAACAGCAATCCAAAATTGACTTGGCAATCAAGTCTATGCCATCATGCATCTGGCTCCTTGTGGCAAGGAGTTCCTAGGCTCGATACGTAATCGTAGCCACAGACTACCTCACCAAATGGGTCAAAGCCAAGGCAGTAAGAGTAGCTGATGCTAGGACCACTGCCAAGTTCCTTTATGAAAATATCATTCTATGCTTCGGAAGCCCAGTATAGCTAGTCAGTGATCGCGAAAGCCATTTCATCAATGAGACCATCAAGGTCTTGTTGGAGGAATTCTTCATTCCACAGAACCAGTATGCCTTATTATCCTCGTGGTAATGGGCAAGCAGAATCATCCAATAAGATCATGTGTAGCGTGCTCACGAAAACAGTTGAAGCTAGCAGATCAGAATGGGAACATAAGTTGCATGCTGCACTGTGGGCATTCAGGATATCATATAAAGGAAGCATTGATCAAACACCCTTCCAATTGGTATGTGGTCAGAATGCTGTGATGCTAGTAGAATTTTTAGTTCCTTCATTAAGGATTGTCACCACGCAACGTCTTAGTGAGTCCAAATCTCTACAGCTACGCCACAAAGCTCTGCATAAACTCTTTGAAACACGCTTACTAGCTATGCATGCACTGGCAGCTAAAAAGGAAAGATGCAAAGCCTGGCATAATTGCAGGTTACAAAAGAAGGATCTTCATTTCGGAGATCTAGTCTTGATGTATAAAACCAAGGCGATCAAAGGGAAATTAAAATTCACAGGTGAAGGTCCCTATCGGATCAAGGAAATTTTTAATCATGGAGCCGTGAAATTAGAAAAGTTAGATGGGACACCATTCGATACACCCATCAACGGTAGCCGGTTGCACAAGTACTGGCCACCACAGTGAGATAGATCCAGATTGGTGGGGTACATAACGAAAAGATAATCTGCTAATCCACACCGCTAGATCTAAGAAGATCAAGCCAAATCAAGTCAAATCCATCAAGATTCAGCCAGATCTGGCAAGATCGGAGAAATCCATCAGAATCCAAGAAGGATCCAGATCTAGATAGGATCAAGAAGAAAGTAGATCATCAGATTGACTGAGGGATCTGTTACCAAGTATCCATCAGAACTTCCAGAGAATACCAACAGTCAGATCAAGCCTGGATGAGGCTAATTACCAGTTTACAAAAGTTAAAAATCAGAAAATCTCGAGATCTCGTTAAAAAACACTCTAAAAGAAACTTTTCATGATTTTTTGAGATCCCTTGGGAGATAGCTCTTGAAACCTGGACAGTCATCAGATCTAACCCATATGCATCCATGAAAATCTCTGCGAGAGTTTCTGATGGAGGAATCACCATTTTCTAGTGTGTGTGAGGGTTCCCATAAGTAGAATTTTCAGAACCCTCGCAGAGCATCAAGATCAACTTACCAACCAAGGTGCCTAAATAGGATCAGAGTAGTGAAATTAGCCTGCCTAATCTTGAAAATTCAATCACAAGAACAAGTTGTGCGAGAGATCACTTCCTGCGAGAGTTGAACCCTCACAGACAGCCTGAACCCTCACAGAACCTTCGCATAGCAGTCAAATCACCTTCTGAACTCTCGCAGACTTCCTTGAGGTCTTAGAATTTTGTGAAGAAGGTGCTTGCCAAAATTTGGGTGGAAATGAGCAAGGGAAAGTGGATTTCACCTAATACGCACTCTAAATTCTGCTATATAAGGGCTGAATTCGAGTCATTTGTCATCTTTGCTAGCGAAGCTCTGCCAAAATTTACACTGAAATTACCAAGTTCTCCGTTTGCGACCAAACTTTCTACAAGCTATCATCCAATCATATTGAATATCGATCTGCGCTCTGAACTACACTTCTTGTCATCCAACACTCGTTATTCATAGTTTTCTGCCATTTCCACACCTTTTTTCCATTCTCCACCGTTTTCCTACTTTTTCGACCCCTAACCATCACTGCTAACATGGCCTCCTCATCCTCTGAAGACTCTGGCACCAAATAGGTGATTCAACGTGACATCCCCGAGGCCACACAAATTTGGCCTCTACCCTCTGACGCTTTGATCCAACCATGGCTGCAGACAGCCGGCCCACTTCTAGAGGCAATGGGTCTTTACCCGGCGCTTTTCCATTTTGAGATTAACATGGGCCTCGCCCTTCACGCTTACGCCACCTAGGACAAGGAAAAGACTCGTTTCCACTTCCTGTACCAAGGTACCATGTACAAGGTCAGGATTAATGCCGACTCGATGGTTACCATTGACATTATGTCCGGTGATCGTTAGCCCATCTCCCATCGCAACGCCAAAACTCTGATCAAGCCTTTCATCACCCAAACTGCACCAAAATTTGAATTCAGACTAACAATGGTTACATGATAGATGCTATCACGAAACTCGTCATTCAGGCGGCTGCGCATATGTTGAATAACTTTTTGATTATTTCAATATTTCACAAGGACAGAATCCAGTCTAAGTTGCTGAGTCAGATAGTGGAATACTTTCTGGAATTTCCTAGCCCCTCCGCTGTGCCATACGACTGGCATAGCTTCCTTATTCGTGAACTAACCAACTCCATCAAACCCAACAACCGTGAGCGTATCGCAGCAGGCCCCTGTTGTGTAACTTTGTCTGTGCACTTCTCGAGGCGAAAGTGCGCGATTTTCAACGCTCATCTCTTTTGTCTACCCTCATGCCACATACTAACCTTTATCCGTCATCTCAAGCATCCACCTCCTCCCAACCTACAGTTATTAACACAACCGCCAACAAACGAATGCGTGCCGCTGCCTCTACATCCACATCTCCACCTGCTACCCGAAGACGCACCTCCACTACCGCACTAACCACCCCATCAACCACCGCCACTTCTTCTTCCGTGCAACTCCCCACTCCGATCTCTATTGTCGACAAAACAAATATAGAAACAACGAAAAGCCTCGAGTCATCTCAACACTTTCCAAAATCTCATGCAGCAAATGACCGCAACTGGCTCAGAAATACAAGACTCCGATTTAACTTATGCATCAACAATGTCCCACAATTCCTTGGCTAGTAGTATGACCTTCATTTTGAACTTCCAGAGTTGGTAGTTACTCCCATCGAGTTTATCGATTAGAGAAGAACTAGTAGATGGATCCATTCTTGTTGAGCAAGATTGTTGGTAGAGACAATGATTTCGTGATACTGTTGGCTGAACGATATCTTTATAAAAACAAGACTTGATAATCCGCAATAGAAATGTAGATCACTAAACAGACCGCTCTGATACCATGTCAAGAATCAGTGGGAATGTGTGGAAGCCGATGGGCGAGCTTGGTGTAGGATCGGAAGCACAACATACAACAGCATAATATTCAAATTAAATGATACAGACAAATGTACAATGAAACTATACAGTAGTGGGACTGAAAATTTGCACTTTGATTAATATCAAACAGTGAGTACAATGCTCGAAGTGATAACTTCAGCTTACATCGTTTAGAGTGATAACTTTGGTTACAGAAACTCAAATAATCAGAAAAAGTTTTCTGATGAAGACAATCGATATCCTACAAAATATCTACAACTACCTTTTGTTGCAGATATTACAACTGTCTCATTACAGTTAATGCATGTACAAAGTGGCGGACTATCAACGTGAAGTCATTGGGTCGGATTTTAGACTGACAATATCGAAATTTACAAGTATCAAAAATATACACTGGCTCGAAATATAATGACTTGAAATATATACTGACTCAAAAAATATAGATTTTTTTGAGTTGATCCGATATCGAAAAATTCTAGAAATTTCAATGTTGAATTTTTTGATCCTCTGCTCAGAAAATCGAGTCGTCTGTTTCTGGTTTTTCATGGTGCTCATTAATGAATGAATTTGAGGCTGAGCATCGAATTACAACACTTCCTTCTTTTTGTTGGTTTTTCAAGGATAGATATAAACAAGAAGTTTTCCATGATGCTCATTACCTAATGGAATTGGGCTTGAGCATGGAATTTCAATACTCTCCCTTAATGTGGATCCTGAAAAATTGCGATCTTCAGATTTAACATATTGTTAAATCTAAGATGGTGCTCCATGGCGAAGTAATATGCTGCCATAAACTCTGTCCTGCAGTAACCCAAAGAAATTACCCTTGTGCTTTAGTTGTCACAGTAGATGAACGTCAAATGTGGCTGAATAAAATCGATATCTACAAGCAGGTTCCTCAGCCAAATCGCCTCCTTGGTATCATTTGTGGTAGCTGTAAAATCCGATTCTGTGGAGGATAATACTATTGAGGTCTGGCTGTTACATGAGATTGGACCTTGATTGAACATAAAACCAAAAGTTGATTTCTGGTGTCGATACATTCTGTCCAATCTGCATCTGTGTAGCCTTTGAGAATATTGGCTGATGGATCAAATTTATGTTGACTGATGAAAATCAATCTATTGGGTCGGATTCAAAAAATATACTCCAATGCTAACATGCATTTTAGATTCTTCATCAAAATCAGATTGTTACTAAGAACTTATGTATCATCTACATAAAGATTGATGATAGTGGAATGATTTGATATAGACTTGAAGTAAATATTCGAGTCTGTCGAGTTTGGATAGAAACTATTCTTGTTTTGAATTGTAAGTTTGGTGTCCTCTTCCATCTTGCACTGGTTAGTATTATTATTTGACTCTGCCTCTGAAATAGTGTTAAGTTCCTGCACAAAGTAGCAGGCCAGATCATCCATGAATCGGGATGGAGATTGTCTGGATCGATTTGATCTTATGAGAAATTCGATCCTTTGATGTTGTTCGATACATGGAGGTTCTGACTCATTTTTTGAGTCAGTATAGGATTTTGGAATTTCGACCATTGGGTCAGATTTTGGTTGTTCAACCTTTGGGTTAGATTTTTTTGTAGCTTTTCCCTTGTGGTCAAAAAACTGATCTTCCACAAAAGTGACATCTCTGCTTCTGACTGTCTTCTAAGTGTCCAAATTGAAGAGCTTGTATGTCTGATGATCTGAGGAATAGCCAATAAAAATCGATCTACTTTCGACCCTTGGGTCGAATTTTGAATTTTTCAACCCTAGATTGGATTTTGACTATTCGATCCTTGGGTCTGATTTTCAGGAAATCAACAGAGATTTGATCGAAAGCAATACATCCAAACACTCTGATATTTGTGAGTGATGGCTTCGATCCTATCCACACCTCATAAGATGTCTTGCCATTCAGGGCCTCTAAAATGGATTGATTTTGAAGGTAGGTTGTTGTAGTAACAGCTTTTGCCCAAAACTTCTTTGGAAGAGATGCATGGGCCAGCATACTCCTTGCACTTTCAATGAGTGACTGAGTCTTCCATTTATCTACACCATTGGACTGAGGTGAGCTTGTTGTAAAATGCTATTGTATTCCAGTCGCCTTGTAGAAGTCTTTGAATTTGTTGGAGATAAATACTCCCCTCACATCAGAGCGTAGAGCTTTGATTCTTCTCTAGGTCAATTTTTTTTATGATGCTTTGAACCGCATGAAGAACTTGAGAGTATCAGATTTGTTCTTCAACAAATATGTTGCAGTCCTCCGAGAGAAGTCATCAATAATAGACAGCTCCCCCTGTAAAAATAGTATGCATAGGACCACAAATGTACAAGATCTAGCAAATTTATAGAAGTACATTTTGAATCTGAAATGAACTTCTAACATGCTTGCTAGAAATACAGCTTTTACATACAAAATTGAATTTGCTAATGGAAGAAAAATCTTGCATTAAATTTTGATTTGACATTTGCTAGATAAAATTGGAATTTAAATGGCCTAATCTGTAATGCCATAGCATATTATTTGATTCAAAAGATACAGAGCTTGACAAATAGAAAATAATTGGGTCAAAAAACGCTTGGGTCGGAAAAATTTGATCCTAAATTTTTTGATCTTCTGTATAGAAATTCGAGCCTTTTTCCTTCCTTCTTTTTGTTGGTTTTTCAAGGATAGATATAAACAAGAATTTTTCAAGGATGCTCATTACCTAATGGAGTTGGGCTTGAGCACAGAATTCCAACACAAGATTTCTTCATATGTGTTGATTTGCTAATTATAGTGCTAGAAGAAGAATGAGAGTTTCCATATCTTTGTGATTTTTTTTTGGAAACATTTGTTGTTATTTAAAAGAGTGCTTTGTGCATTGGAACAGGTTGAAAGAGAGGATCGGGTCACTTCAACATGGCTACAAATGGAGGCTTTATGTTGGAGAGCAACGATAGGCTTACCTCATCAAACTACTCTACATGGAAGGTGAGAATGGAATCACTTCTTGAGATGCATGTTGTAGGAGTGGAGGAAAGACCCTTGGCACAACAAGATCGATTGAGGTATGACAAGAGAGCTAAAAGAGCTCTACACATGATCAAGATGAATGTCACCAATGAGCTACTCAGGGAGATTGGTAAGTGCACATCATCTTTGGAGGCTTGGGAAGCTTTGAGGAACCTTTATAAATCCAAGTCTACACCTAGGGTACTAACCCTAAGAAGACAAACCTTTCAAAATTTGCAAAAGAAGGAAGAGAGTTCTCTTCCCTTTGTATTGAGAGTTAGATCACTTAATGATGAGATAGCATGCATTGATGATAGCATTAAGGAAGTAGAACTTGTGCAAGTTGTACTTAATGGATTGTTGGATGAGCATGCTAACCTTGTTCAAAGCTTTGCAATACAAAAGACTTTGCCAAGCATAGTGGATTTGCAAGAAGTGTTGGTGAATGAAGAGTATAGGCTTCAAGCAAGAGGTGGATCTACATCGGCATCTCATGATGGAGTAGAGGCTATGTTCATCAAAGGCAAATTCAAGGGCAAAGAGAAGAGCAAGTGGTCTAAAGGACAAGATCATGGTGAGTCTTCTTCTTTTGATAGGAATAAAGGTAGGTCTAAATTGAAGTGCTTTTATTGTGGCATCAAGGGGCATTTTGCTAGTGACTGCTACAAGAAGAAGAGAGATCAAGAAGAAAAGCAAGGCAATTTCACTTTCGATGGTATTGGTGATCAAAACTCAAATGATGATATGTTTTTGATGTCTTCTTGTTTGCTACCCAATGATGGAGATATTGATCCATGGTGGATCAATAGTGGTTCAAGCTTTGACACTATTCTCTATATCAATTATGAAAACTACTTTAGAACTTTAGAAAGGAAGAGGGAGTGTGAGAAATATCAACTAGTTTAGTCATGTTCTGGTTAATTGGCAATTTAGGCCAATTTGCATTTTAGACTTAGAGATAGAGATTTCAAAGTTACATTAGTCTAAATGTTTTTGAATTATCACTTTTGAAAAGTGAGGGAAAGTAAGTAGGCAAGTTTGGACCCATTCAAATTTGAACGATTGGTATATTGAATCTAGTCCATATTGTGAGTAGGGTTTTGGACCTAGAAGTTTCTATGGAGGAAAACCACATTCAAATTAGGGCATATACCTATTATAAATAGTGTACAAGCATGGAAGAACATGATTCTCTTTCTCTTATCTCATTTCATGCTTATACATGAGTTCTCTTGGGTTCATCTATCCATTGGTGCACTATAGTGATGATATCTTGTAATCTTGTGTAGAATGCAATTTTATCTTGTAATTTGGATCCACACATGTGAAATACAGTTTCTTACTATTATTGTATGGATAGCAACTTCATTATTTCATATATTTGATGTTTAATCGAGATCTTGTTGAGTTTGCATCTCTTTTTTCAAGTAGATGTTGATTTTCTACATTGCCAATGGTGCTAATTGTGTTGTCTTCCATAACCAAAGATCAAGATAGTGATTAACAAAATCTTCACAATCACAAGAGTTTGGTGTTTCTCCCAAGCTAGTTAAGTGATAAGGAAATCAAGGACATTGTATTGCAATCAAATCTTTCAAATCCGTTTCAAATTTAAAGAGATAGAGCTGTCTTTGGGGAGTCCAATAGGGGCTATTGGATATGATTTTGGTGTGATTTGATTCAAATTTTTTGTGCTTTCATCTTGGTGATCAAAGCAAGGCCTAATTTCTAATTGATGAGATTTTGGTGTGGTGTAATTCTAGAATTTGTGATCTAGATCTTGGGAGATCTTGCTAGTATTTTAAATTTTGCTCAAATATAGTTGTTTGGAGGTCACAAAGTAAGTATTATATTCCTTTCGCACATGTGTACTTTGTGTACATGAAAATTTGAAGTGTAGAATCGGCATTGATAGTATGAAGCTCAAATTGTTTATAGTCAAGCTTTCTTTGTGAGAGTATGTGTTGGAAAGAGGTGTATAAAAGATAGGTCGAATAGAATCGAATAAAAAAAATTCAAATAACAAGAAAGAAAACTTATCGTGCACATCGGAATATACTATCTTCCTCTTTCTCTATGCATGACTATGCCTATCAATTGTCAAACAAAACAATAGTGATAGAAATCACGTTCGATCTTATAGTAACTTTGAAATCATTAGTACTGCATTGATTATGTAACCAAATATTAAAGCATTGAATTATCAGACAAATTATCAGTCATGAAGAATTACAAAAATGGATATATTCTATGTGAAGTTGAACGCAATAAGAAGATAGTATTGATTCAGTATGAAAACAAAACATAAGTAAATGAGTACAAAAAGTTGCGGATCAAAGCTGCGTACTCTAAGCTATCTCTGAGCGACTTAATATAAGTCTGAATTAAGTGCAACTACTGATAAGCAGTAAGCGCAATAGCAATTTCTAATTAAATCTAAAAAAACTAAGCTAAAATACTCGAGTGTTCAAGCTCGCAGGCTTGAGAGAGAGAGAATGCTAACTATTTAATACTTGATGATTGATCTTCATGCTTCAATCTTGTGATGTAGGAATATGAACAAATATTTTTACTAAGCAATTAGGTTGTCAATTGCGTCATCCAGTTGGCTGTGATGTGTTGGCAGCATCCAATTAGGACTTCTTAGAAATTACTTGCTGATGAATTAATGCAAGTCGGTGGCTTTGGTCATAAACAGTCTATCTACAGATTTAAACGTAAACTGTAACTCTGCAGAAATGAATGTAAACTATCGAGCGAAAAAATGCAAAGGTCTTTGCCAATGTCATTTCCTTAACATTTGAGGCATCTGGCATTTTGCAAAAAAGTTGAAGTGAGAAAAAGTCCCAAAAATGTCCACACTGTGAGCCATTTCTGAGTAGTTATGTAGACTGTGTAAAAACACAAAGAAATCTGCAGGTCTAGATAAAAGTTGGATGAAGATTAAAATGTCGATTAGTCGATTAGTAGGAGAATAATCCAGTACTCCCCCTTAATCTGAATCCATGAATGACTTGACCTTTAAACTTAGTTATGCACAAAACTTTCTGTGTGCATCCAAGCTTACTACTTTGGTAAAAATATCTACTATCATATCTTGCGTTCGACAATACTGCAATCTGACCTCTTTGTTGAGAACTTTGCTTCTGACATAGTGATACTTGAGTTCAATGTGCTTACTCCCAGAATGAAATCTAGGGTTGGATGACAAGGCGATGGTACTTTGATTATCACAAAATAATAATGTCAAGGCATATTGGTTCAGACAACCAAATTGCTTCCTTTGTAGCTTGTGAGGCTGTTATGTACTCTGATTCTGTAGAAGATAGAGCTATCAAAGATTGCTTGCGACTGTTCCAGGACATGGGACCATTGTTGAGGAAGAATGTAAATCTAGAAGTAGATTTTATGAGTGTCTACATCTCCTGCCCAACTTGCATCTATGTAACCACTGAGTAAATTGAGTTTGTCATTGTCGACTGCTCCATAACAAATGCAAAAGTCAATAGTAGCTCGAAGATATCTCATGACTCTGATAAGAGCCTTCCAATGTGTCATATACTGACTTAAGGAGCTGAGTGCAAAAGCTATGTTTGGTTTGGTACAGATCATTGCCTACATAAGACATCCTATTATCGAATGATATGGATACTCATGCATCTGCTCCTTCCCTTCGATTGTTCGGAGACAGTAGTCCTTTGACAATTTGAGACCTAGTTCCATTGGTCAGAGATCTAACTTGCAGTTAACTAGATTATATCTGACTAACATATTGTAGATGTACCTCTACTGAGTAATGTAGATCAACTTTCGATTTCTGTCTCTGTGAATTTGAATACCAAGGCAAAAATGAGCTTTGCCCAGATCGGTCATGTCAAATTTGGAAGATAGCATTCTCTTGTCTTCTTTTATCAGATTGATACTGTTGCCGAAGGGCAATGTGTCGTCCACATATGAAGTGATAATGATAAAAGCCTGCTACACTATTTTAAAGTAAACATTTGAATATGAAGAGCTTGGTATATAGTCATGATCAATGAGAAAAGTATTGATCCTTTGAAACCATGCTCGAACATATTGCTTTAAGCCATAAAGTGCTTTACGGAGTTTACACACATGATTGTGTTTACCTTCGATAATATAACCTTAGGGTTGCACCATGTAAGATATGTTGTCTGTACATCCATTTAATGTATTTTTAAATCTATTGTTATGTAGCCAAATATTAAAGCATTGAATTATTAGAAAAATAATCAGTCGCGAAGAATTACAAAAATGCATATATTCTGAGATGAAGCTAAACGCAATAAGAAGATAGTATCGATTCAGTATGAAAACAAAATAGATGTGAATGAGTACAAAAGTTGCAGATCAAATCCACGTATTCTAAGTTATCTTTGAGCGGCTTAATATAAGTCTAAATTAAGCACAACTACTGATAAGTAGTAAGCGCAATAGCAATCTCTAATCAACTCTAAAGAACTGAGCTAGAATGCTCAAGAGTGTTTAAGCTCGTAGGCTTGAGAGAGAGAACGCTAACTATTCAATACTTGATAATTGATCTTCATGCTTCAATCTTGTGATGTAGGAATATAAACAGCTATTTATACTAAGCAATTAGGTCGTCAATTGTGTCATCCAGTTGGCTGTGAATAGTTGGCATCCATCCAAAAAACCAAACTTTAAGGGGAAAGAATCAACAACAAAGCACATTCATCCATCAGTGCTCAAATTTATGCATGAAAATTGAACATAGTTGGAAATGCAATGGAGAGATATTCAAATTTCAATTCAACAGCATTTCAATACAATATCACATGCTTGGAAACTCGTGGAGGAGGCCTTTATGTATATCCACGAGCTGGTGAATCCAATTCTAATATACTTTGTATTCCACCTCTTACAACTGAGTGAACCCCATTCTATAAAGATTTGGGTTCCAACTCTTATATGATGATAGGAGGCCTCTTTTTAAAAAACATAACTGAAGCTGAGAAAGTCTAGATCACTAGCTCCCACATGGTTTTCCATCTTTCGAGAACTACCATGGAGCTCACAATTTGTACATCTCAGTCTAGCACTAATAATTCTCGTGCTCTTAGACTCGGCTCTCAACTTCATCTCTGTTGAAAGTCCTTTTGAGTGGAGAGGTACTACATCAACACCTCGAGGCACGACATCAGCTAACAAGTTAATTTGATAACTTAGATTCCCTGGTTTTTTCCCATAGAAGGAAGTTTTTATGGGGGAGAGAATGTTATGTACCATAATGGTATGCCCTTCAGGGACGGCCTCGCAAGGGGCACGACGTAGGTCTGGCATTATCGACATGTTTACGTGCCACGTGTCACCATCCTAGGTGGTCACGTGTCATCGGCAGTCCGTGCTTGATGGGACCCACTATGCTATGCCTATAAAGTGATGAGGTTTCCCTCTTTCCATTCACTCAGTCTACCCGAGAGTTGGTGGATGGAGAGCATGTGCATGAGCCAGGATGTATCTCGAAGCTAGGAGATGTAGGGAGGGCCGAGGATGATGGCTGGTGGTATGGGATGCCAGTTATCACAGGAGGCTCAACTAGGCATGACTATGTCGATAGCTCCAATGCATGGGGGTGGGTCGGTTGTGACCCTATAGATGGGTGGATACGGTGCGTCATCACTAGTATGGGGTGTGGGGAACCTTCAAGGCAGTCGGAGATTCATGAGAGTTATAACAGAGAGCAAAGCTTCAAAATGTCTTGTATGTTCCTTCAATGTCTAGAAATCTGTTAAGTGTAAGTCAATTAATTGAAAATGGATGTAATGTCAAGTTTGATTGCAATAATTGCTTTATCATCAAGAAATTAAATGTCATTTCCAAAGGGATTACATATGGTGGGCTTTTCAAACTTGATGTTTTTGTGAGAACTAATCACAATTTGGATGCGATGGAAACCAAGGGAGAGCTTGTTTATCAAGAGAAGAAATTGGAGCATTTCAATCTCAAATCCATGGATGTTGGCTTTGATGAATGCCAAGAATGTTGTTTCAAGTGTGAATGGAAGTGCTTCTAATGTTGTTGGTGTCAAGGATCTTGCAAGGCTCAAGGAGGGGTCAAGTGAAGAAGAAGGTGTAGAGCATCAATCTCTACAACCATGCACACCAAGGGGATCATCAAGATCCAAAGAGGAGCCATCAAGGCTTGTTTGCATGAGCAAGTATATGCAAAGGGAAGGCACTATCTCATCCACTTCTAATACTTTCATGACATCTTTGATAGATAAATCAAGTTGCTTTGATGATGTGCCTAAATCTCAAAGTAGACTTGAGATGATTCCACATGACTATGATGCTTTGATGAGATTAAAAAAATGAGATAATTTGTGATTCTCTATTTGATAGCATGCCATTAGTTCATGTGTGGAATATCTATCTACTTTCTCTCAGATTTTATGCAAGTAGGATTTGCCAGTTCATCCATTTGTTGGATGATGGTGTTTTTACATGTAGTGAGACAATTTGTAAACACGATATGAGAATAAGTGATGGAATCCTCCAAGGAAACTTATATAATGCATAGTGATGTATTTAGCCTCATTAGATATGAGATTATCATGGAAAGCAAGCATAAAGAAATGATGCAAAATGATTGTTATTTTGGCATAGTGATGTATTTAGCCTCATTAGATATCAGATTATCATGGAAAGCAAGCATAAAGAAATGATGCAAAATAATTGTTATTTTAGCATGCATAGTCTTGCCAATCTTGATATGCCTAACTCTCAAGATCTTGGTAATTTGATGATGGATCTTTGTGATCCTTTTGAATCAAGGAGTCGTCTTGATTTTCTCATGCATTTGCAGCTATTTTCAAGGAGGAGAGGCTTTGGGATCAATCATGTTCTCCAAGGATGGAAGAAATCAATGGCAAAAGTGCTCAAATGGTGGAAAGCTCTTCTTGGTGCTTGGAAATGTTTTTCACTCAAGGAAGTCTTGTCATGGCTATTGATCATGCTGCAATCTCAGGCTCATTGGCTGGTTCTCTCAACAAATGCATGTCAAATGATCCACTTGAAAAGCTATTATTGGCTATTTAAGACTTGGAGAGAACTAGCACACTTATCAAGCTATATTTTGAGGAGGAATGTGAAAGTTATACAAAATTGAGCTTGATGTTTTTACATTTTGATGTACATATGTAAATCACACATGTGTTGTTATGCCCATGTCCTGTATAAGGGAATCGGAATAATCCTCGTCATTCCGGGCTTGGCCTGTAAAGTAATTAATAATCATATGAGGGCCCAGACCTATAATTGGACATAGGAGCACATGCATAGTGAATGACTGCTTTAATGCAAGAATAGGAGGTTAATAGCTCAATATAGGTTGGGGATCCTAGGGGGAATATTCTCTCTCTCATGAGGAGAATATGTCCATTGGAAACTCGCCCATCCTTGAATTGGAACTTCAGTTTCTTGAGCCTGTCTCTCCTCCTCTCTCTTAGGTTTTTCACTATGGCTTGGGGGCTAGGTCTAGGAGGAAACTCCTGGAGGGATCTAGGTTTGGATGGGTGGTTTTGCTCCACAAGTGTCCTTTTGGTTGTTTTGCAACAGGATCTAGTCAGATCTTCATTTGGTGATCCTTACAGTGGTATCAGAGCTATGGATTTGCATCAATCAGAAGGTGGAGCTACTTCTTGTATTTTCTCAGTTTTTGTGGATTTCTCCTTGCATGTTACTTCTGGATGGTGGAATTGATCTCCAAGTAGGTGGCTTCTCTGAATTTGGTGTACTTTCAGCCTAAAGATCATAATTATGGAGTTTCTACATAGTTTTTGGTGAAAATCTATGGATTTTTTATGATTTTAGTGAATTTTTCACCTAGAATTGAAGTTTTTTGCTTGAAATTGCTCAAAATACCAAAAATTAGTGTATTTTTGAGGATTTTTGAGCATGAATACCTCTCAATTGGGGGTCTGAACCTATTGGTTCTTGTTACGAGCTTAAAGATATGATGGATTGCGTCTTTTTTGAGCCATCATGCATCCAATTTGGATAGGTGAGCATTAGATACCATCACGTTGAAGTTTTGCTTGTTGAAGGAGGCCAAAAATGCATTTTTTGCATGATCTGAGCTTATGATTGCTTGCTAGACTTGTTAGAAGCTTCTATGCCTCTCTAATGAACCTTAGTAGAGTGCTTGTAACCTCTGATCCAAGGCTTTTTGGGTTGGGATGTGTTTTTTGAAGATTCCTCTCCATAAAAGTGCGTCCTCCTACCTGTTTTCATGCATTTATTGCTCGCACGTGTGAAGCCAGGGGTGTAGGGTGACATGGCAAGTGCTTGTAGACCCACTCTCCCTCCGTATGGTGCTTTACAACGACCAATTTGGTAACCTGTAGAGAAAGTTATGGCTGTCGAAAGTTTGGCAATTTTTGAACTAAAATTTGCAAAATTTTCGAAATGTTCTGATGCATGCATGCTTGTAACTCAATGTAGTGCTTGTCTGTTGATAAAAATTATGGATAGACCTGTATGCATGTTGCATGCGTAATCAGTAGTTTGATCAGAAGATTTCTTGCATGAAGCTATTTTTGGCAATTCCAGTTCAAAAAGCAGATTTCCTAGTGGCTAGGCTAATTACGGGATTAATTTTCATTTTTTCAATAAAATTAGAAAGTTTTGATATGTGACAGTGCCTGTGAACTTGATAAATCGATCATTTTAATCGATTTTCACAGTTGGTCTATTTCGAACTGATTTTGTGAATCCCAATGCTAATTTCCCACTTTCTTGGCAATTTACGTAAAAATTGATTTTTTTTTAAAATCACTACATGTCACGTACGATGCATGCTGGATGTTTCAAAATCCTTCCAATATGAGATGGTAACTATGAAACTGTCAAGTCGATGTTTGGTTGATTTTCACAGTTTAGGTCCATATTGAATGGAACATGAAAATCCCAGTTTACGTAAAATTTGAAGAAACCATGGACGTTTTCGATTTGTTTCCATTCTTTGGTAATTGATCAAATAAAAATGACTTATAAAGTGAATGATCTTACTGAGTTGAAATCAGTCGATTGCTAAGATCACTGTAACCTTCACTTTTAGTTGAAGATTTTGTGAATCTGACAAGTAAGGAGCATTTCTTGTTCTGGGGATCAATAAGGACCAAGAATAATGTAAATCTAGAAGAACAAAATTATGCTGGTCTATAAAGGGATTTGCTAGGGATTAAGTGCGGCACTTAATGAACAAATCAAAATTGTCAAGGTGATAGTGCTAAAGTTAGCGATACCAAATTAAACTTTTTTCTAGGACAAATTTGGGGTTTTGTTAACCTGAACCATTTTTGGAAGGGGGAAAAAGAGTGGAAGTTTGATATGTAAATGATTGTTGGTCTTAAGAATCCAATTATTTATTTTACATTCAATTCCTGAAGTATAACTAATTGCAAGGAGAATAAAATTATCCTCGCAGTGGTATCAGAGCATTCGATTCCCAAAGGCATTCTTCTTAAAATTGGGAATTATTTAAGAAGAATGCCTCTGGGAATATGGATTCTTTTTCCCCAGTGTGAATTAGAATTTCAAAAATTCGAGGATTCTAAGGAAAAAGCAGTGGCAAGACTTATAATCCATTTATGGAACCATCTCTGTTTTGCAATTGGATTCGGATCTTGCAAAGTAATGCAGATAGAAGGTGTTCCATACATGAATCTAGTAATTTGGATTCTTTTCAGTTATAGAGTATTTCTCTATAATGATAGTAACGACCAAGAGAGTTCTAACTTGTTAAAAGAATTAAAGTTCTTTTTACTGATTCTGGAATAGATATTGGATATCTAGGACAGTATGAAATTCGGTTTTGTTGAAATCTATGTTTCTTTTGGGCTAGTGATACATTCTATTGTATTGGGATGATACATTCTGTTTGTCCATGATGGATACAATATGAAATGGTATTCTTTGAGTAACACTAAAGAAGCATGAGAGATTTTAATTGTTAGGATTATCTCCTGGAATTGGTTGTGAATTTGATCCTATATCTGGATATAGGATAGCCAAATCGTCTTTTTTGACTTTTTGGGCAAAACAGATCTGGATGCAGAGAATTCTTGGAGGAAAAGCTGGTGGTATGGGACATCAGTGATTCTAAAAGGGATTTCTTGGGTAGAATGATCTTTAGACTGATGGTTAGTGATTGTTGTAACCTTCCAGTGTAGAACTCTGTTTTGAAGGACTGTTATAATTATATGAAATTGTACTTCCATATAAGATTTTTAAATATGGCTCGGAACTTAGGTTTCCTGAACCCTAACGTTAGTCTCTATTTGATAATTGATTATTGAGAGTTAATATTTTTATCATTCGGGATAAGATATTCTACGATTCCGAGGAAAATGTCCTATTTGTAATAGTATTGGATACTCATTATTGACTTTTTTGAATTTTTGATATCTTATACATTGTCTTCTGGAACTTTTAAATCGACATTATGAAGTTTCTTTTTTAAAGGGGGGGAAGAAAAAATAGGAATAAGTCTTTCGAGAAATCAGCCAGCTGCATTGATTTTGAAAAAAAAATCTTTTATTTGTGCAATGGTAGAACTATCCAGTTTGAAATAGACAAACTCTCTAAGTGATTATTTTGAGTAATCTGGAACTAGATGAGTTTTGGGATTATTGAGCTGTGAGATATTCATTAATATGTGAAGTATTGATAAAGATTAAAGTAAGATTCAAATATTGTAACCAAGTACCATTTTTTATATGGACTGGATCATTGGAATAAAGCTTTAATCTTAACTCTATTACAAAGATGTCTGTATGAGTTAGCCTAATCTTGGTTTGTACGCTAAGATCTGCAACATCACACGATACGACATTTTACCCGTTCAACCCCTGGATTATTCAACAGAAGAGAAGTCCTTATCAGACTTCTTATCCTTACCATCAAGGGGCACCCAACGCGGCACCAAGGTACAGTGCACCAAATCACCCAACCTGACAGCAGCGGAACCATAGATGCAAATGCCACCTCAACCTGAGCAGCAGCAATGGTACAGACCGGATGAACCATTTATGGATCCTGCCATAAATGAATATGTTGCAGCCTATGCAGCTCAAACTCAGCATCAAGGCGGAAGAAATTATGGCTGCTACGGATGCGGCGAAGGACACATAATTGCGGAATGTCCCTACAAGGGACAATATACATTTTTTTGCCGAGAATGTGGTTATGGACACTGTTTCAAGAAATGTCCATTTAAACCTGGAACCAGTGCACCTCTTAACTTCATTGCAATACAGCAATCAGCAGTTCCATTAGGGATGCCATCAGAAGGAAGCCGTGATGTTATCTTTGATGAATTCAAGATGTATGAAGACGAGGATGATGAGAAGATAGATACATCCAGTGGAAAAGATGGTATAGTGAGAATACCTCCTGATGATGATCCATTAATTGACCTTCCAAGTGATGAACATGAGGATACATCCCAAGATACTACTACTCAACCTCAACAGACAGGTTGGAGAGGTAGAGAGAGACAAACCTTTTGGTGCAAGAAGGATTGATGTTGCAGGTGACAAACGCAAGGAGAAGGATGTACCGTGGGATATATTTTCACCAGGAAGCCGATCACCTAACAGGAAGCTCCCTAAGTGGTTTGAGAGATTGTTGGAGAGCCGCGACATAGATGACTTTCCAAGATCATCTAGCCAGGGAGAGCTACGAAGATCAACAAGAGAGAAGACACAACCTGAAAGGTATGAAGCAAATTATGCTCTCTTATCTAGCATTATTCAAAGCAAAGAACCTTCGACTTATGGTGAAGCGAAGGATGATGACATTTGGGTCAAGGCCATGAGAGAGAGGATGGAGTCAATTGCTAAGCATATCACATGGGACTTAGTAGAACCACCAGTTGGCAAGAACCCATTGGTTGCAAATGGGTATACAGGACTAAGTACCATGCAGATGGAAGTATAGCAAAGCACAAGGCAAGATTGGTGATCAAAGGGTATGCACAAAGTAAAGGCATCGACTATGAGGAGACCTTTGTGCCAGTATGTAAGTGGAATACTCTATGCCTACTTGTTGCTTTAGCTTCACATTTTGGTTGGCCTTTGCATCATGTGAAATCTGCTTTTCTAAATGGTGAGTTAGAAGAAGAGGTGTTCATGGATCAACCTGAAGGCTTTGTAGCAAAGGGACAGGAAAATAAACTATGTCGCTTGAAGAAAGTGCTTTATGGTCCTAAACATGCACCATGTGCGTGGTATAGCAGGAGTGATGCCTACTTTCGTTCAAAGGGGATGGTGAGAACACATTCTGATCCAAATCTATATGTCTTATGCTTTGATGGTATGGTTGCTTTGATTTCTCTTTATGTTGATGACTTGATTATTACGGGAAATAATCAAGAAATGATAGATATGATCAAGAAAGACCTCATGGAACAATTTGAGATGACATATCTCAGGCTTATGCATTATTGCCTTGGAGTAGAGGTGTGGCAAAAAGGACACAAAGCGGGTTTAACACAGGTGAAGTATGTCAAAGAGTTGCTACACAGGTTTAGGTTGCAGGATTGCAAACCAGTGAATACTCCTATTGAACCAGGTAAAAAGCTTTCTAAGCTGGATGAGTCACAGTCATTTGATACTACGTTGTATAGGCAGTTAGTAGGGAGCTTGATTTACCTTACCACGACTAGACCGGATATATGCTATGTTGTTGGCATTGTAAGTCAGTTTATGGCAGCACCTACAAAAACGCATTGGAAGGCAGCTAAATGCATTTTGCGTTATGTGAAAGGCACTTCAGATTATGGCTTGATTTATAGGAAGCATGATGGTTTACCTGAGTTGTGTGGCTATGTGGATGCAGATTGGGGAGGTGACTATGATGATCGTAGATCCACCACAGGGTATGTATTCCAGTTTTGTGGTAGTTGCTTCTCCTGGTCTAGTAAGAAGAAAAGTACAATTGCTCTATCCACCACAGAAGCATAGTATAAGGCAA
This sequence comes from Diphasiastrum complanatum, assembly GCA_029204225.1. Classification (NCBI taxonomy): domain Eukaryota; kingdom Viridiplantae; phylum Streptophyta; class Lycopodiopsida; order Lycopodiales; family Lycopodiaceae; genus Diphasiastrum; species Diphasiastrum complanatum. The sequence goes on from CM055093.1 coordinate 50,251,653, forward strand.
TGTGTAGTGCAGCACATGAAGCTATATGGTTAGGAAAAATCTTGGAAGAAGTTGGCATGAAACAGAGAAATCCCACGACATTACATAGGGACAGTCATAGTGGCATTCAGCTAGCAAAGAATCCAGTGTTCCATGCGAGAACCAAACACATTGAGATTCAGTATCACTTTATACGTGAGAGGCTGCTGAGTCTTGAAATTCATGTTGTTCATTGTAGTACAAAAGAACAACTAGCTGATATTTTCACTAAGCCACTTGTTGGAGAAAAGTTTGATAAGTTTAGATCAAAGCTTTCTGTACTTAAAGTTTGTTGACTTTAAAGTTATGTATATGACTATATTAAAAAGTAGACTCTACTTTAAGAGAGAGAGTTAGAATTAAAGTAGAATCAATGTGTTACTGTACTGTGGGTCCTATCAGTTGATAAGGATCAGGTGGCCTCGCCACGAGGCAAGTCGACGGGACACGCGTCCCGCCAACGTCAACCTGGGTCATGTATGGGTTGTCTGAGTGAACAACTATCTGTACAATGTAGTTTCATTTTGAGAAATACAGTTGCTATGTGAGCTTGCTGTGGAGAGTGTTTTCTGTCTGTGTTACTGTGTAGCATGATCTGTGTTCCTGTTCGAAGCAGATTCTAAGTGTCCTTCGGTAGGTGTGCATGGCATTTCAGACATAATTACCATCCATGGCCTTGTTAACATTGACTTTGCTGATGTGAAGGCTATAATGTCAAATGCAAGCAGTGCCATGTTGGGCATCGGTGTTGGGCATGGCAAAAACAGGGCAAAAGAGGTTGCTCATTCAACCATCATGTCTCCTTTGCTCTATTTAGTGAGCAAGCCTATGGGGGGTGATCTTACTCTTCATGAAGTGAACATAGCAGTGGAAATCGTCTGCAGTATGGCCGATCCAAATGCCAATGTAATCTTTGGTGCTGTCATTGACGTCAACTTTCATGGCACCATTCATATGATTGTGATTGCTATTGGCATTCAAGACCCTATAACCAAAAGCATCAACAGAAAAGGTGATGACAAATGCAAGGGTAGGACCGTGAAGGATGATATTTTCTTATGGGAACAAAATTGGCATCAAGGATGGCTAAAAGTACCTCCATTTCTGCGAAAGCAATCCAGAAGAAATAGAAAGGGTATCATTTAGCACTGTGTGATTTTGGAGATTGCTTGTGTATGTGCAAGTTACTTTGAGTCTCATGTAGTTTTCCTTATGCAGATATATTACCTAGGCTATTGTGATAAAAAGTAGAGGTTACTAAACATTTTATATATTTGATCATCTCTTAATGTGCATTTGAGAGCTCTTCAAAAAAATATGTGAAAGCTTTTTTGCATAGCAATACTCCTATTATGCTACCCAAGGGAAAGCTAAAGCGTGACATCAACGAAGAGACAAATGGAGAAGTTAGAATGACAGGATACATTGAAAGGCTCATGGAGGGTGATCTAAAAGAGTGTTGAATTGAAGCGTGGTATTTCTTAAGGAATTTTCTTTTTTGAAGGTTTGTGTTCCTTGGAGGAATGAGCATAAAATAGCATGTGACTCATATTGCGGCTACCGTAGGAGTTCCTAGAAAGATGAAAGCTGCCAACAATTTTTCTCATACTATTAAACATGTTCTAACCTTTCTGAGAGTGGATTTGTGGTGCTTACAACTCTGAATTTGATGAAGAGTACCTTTTGCACTCGTATCTGGGAGTTGTCCTTGAAGTGGCCATACGACAAGGATGTAGATCAACCAGATTTGGAACAAAGATGTTTTTTTTGCCCGAGGTGTCATCTATTGTGTTGTGGACATCTGCTGTTGTACAAGATGATTCAGTTGTACATATGGAAGGTTCAAGCTTACCAATCGAGATTGACTGGTTTCGCGAGTTTTCTATAATTACATGAAACAAAAACATTGACAACATTTTGTAAACTTCTCTCTCTCTCTCTCTCTCTCTCTCTCTCTCTCTCTCTCTCTCTCTCTCTCTCTCTCTCTCTCTCTCTCTCTCTCTCTCTCTCTCTCTCTCTCTCTCTCTCTCTCTCTCTCTCTCTCTCTCTCTCTCTCTCTCTCTCTCCATTTACAAATATCTGGTCCATATTAACAGAATTCCGAGCAAATAGTATTCGTTCTTTTGCAAGATGTTCAGTGACAGAACCTCATTTTATTCTTTTTAGAATCTAGCATTGAAGATGATCAACTAATTTGTCAAGCTACTTTCGATTTATGAATTTGCCAATGGTCGGAATATTTGTTGATGGCATTGGTATGGTTTTTACAATACACTTATTAGCTTTTGGTTTATAGTCGATTTTTTTGGGCAGAGGAAGCAGAGAATCAGGGGCAGTGCCTTAAAATTGTTGATCAGATCAGTGCCACAAAATTCAACTCTTATGAAAAGGTTACGAACCCCAGTTTGGCACCTCACCATCTCAAAGGTCATGTTCAACAAGCCTCACCTCACTGTATTTGTGTATTCACAGTATTCGGCGAATTGTGCAAATTTGTTAACAAGTTGCTATGAGGTCGTGTTCTAATAAGGATGTATATATGTATATATATTTGTAAGGTCAAAATATGGAAGAAACTTATCTACTTGCCACACATTGCGTCATAGTCTAACTAATTACTGTAAGACAATCTTTGGTCGATTGCAATGTGTCATGTTGGTCTCTTTCGTTTCTCGATTGAGAACTAGGACCATCAGTAGCTACTGTATACGTTAGAGACAAAGATGCTTCTCATGGTCTGCTTTATGCTGCCTACAATTGCCTCAAGGCATAGACTTTTGTGCTTTGAAAGCATCTATTTTGTTACATAATCAACTTTCAAAACCCGTGCCAATGGAGGGATTACTATATCATGGTAGTTTTAATTTATGGTCTAAATTTTGTCAACAGACTTGCCAAGTTTCACCAGAAGTGTGTACAAAAGAGACCATGCGTTTATAACACCAGAGAGCCAAGTTTTTAACCCTCTACCAGGATGGTATGGACAATAGACATGTTCGCAAACTTTGCGTGAATTATGTATTACACCATACCAAGTTAAAGAAAATGGGAGATTTTCACGAGTTTTATTGGTGTCCTGTTTTATATACTTTGTGGTTGATTGACGTGGATTACCAACCCTACAACTTGACTATATCTCTTTCCAGGGTCAACACTCAAGATGCTTATCTAATCACTCAAGCAATGGGAGCACATTTTGTGATGTACATTGCCAAAATGGGAGGTATGCGATGTAAACTCATTCCCATAAAAACTCAAAACTCTTTTAGTCCTTTACAATGTATATGTGGTGGTTTTTGTGGCGGTTTTCGTGGGTGATGGTTTTTGCCTACTGGTGTGCCTTGGGAAATATGTTTGCACCCTTTTTGTGCTATCCATTTGGCGTAGTTTCATTGCGAAGTGCAAGATCAATGTTCTTTTGAAATGGTGGACTTTCATCCTAAAAACTTAAAACTAACCACTTTTGATACTTTTGTCTACAAGGAACTCTTCATCTGGCCTTTCACAGAATGAAGTTGAAAGGTGTTTCTTTGATGGAGCGTATCTTGCTTCTCCTCTACTTTTGTATCCTTAAATAGGATGTAGTGTTTTTGGAGTTTTTTGAAGCCTCTCAAGTTGATATTTTTTTTGCAGATAACATTCGAAGTTAATAGCTAAATAACATGCCCAATAGAGTGCATCATTTTAGTCAAAGAATGAATAGATTGTTGTACAATGTACTTCTTTCCAAATTTCCACTTATTAAGAACTTGAATAAAAGGAATTGTGCACTTTCTTTCCTGATCTACTACTTTAATGACACGTTCAAACTTGAGATGAAATCCATTTTGAGCATGGTAGATACATAGGGCAAGCTGTCGGAGAACTTTATTTAACTACTTTAATGACACGTTCAAACTTGAGATGAAATCCATTTTGAGCATGGTAGATACATAGGGCAAGCTGTCGGAGAACTTTATTTAACTGGGAGAATATAAAAGAGGATTGACTTTCGTTCTCACTAGATTAGTTCGGTTGAAGAAGAAACCCCTTGAACACTAGAGTTTCATGGGCCGCTCACGTTGCCTGTCAAGCCGGGCAGCGTGAGCGCTGCCCGGAACAACCCCCCCCTCTCGCGTTTTCCTAAAAGGAGGGGTGTGTGCCATGGCACCCCCAATCGGGCTAGCGGCCCGGGGGGTGGGAGAGCGTATGTGAGATATTCGAGATGCGAGATGTGCGAAGGCGCTCTCTCTCTCTCTCTCTCTCTCTCTCTCTCTCCGCATCACGCTCGCGCACACACACACACACATGCGTGCGCGTGCGCGACATCAACGGACACACTTCAGCCACGTACATACACACAAATACATCGACCACTCGTCAAAGACCATCAACTTTCTTCTTAAACCATCGGCTGTGGCCATTTCTTCTTAAACCATCGACTGTGGCCATTACCCAAATCGTGTTCCCCCACCCATCAACGAGAGGCACACTTCCCTAGTTACTACATAAAACAATTGAGCTCCAAACAGACATACACGGTCACACACTTCTCATTAGATTTGTTTTGTCAAAGCAAGTCAAAAATTAATTATTGCTTAGCTTTTGAAATTTTGAATGAGGTTCCAATTTTTAAATGATGTGAACTGAAAATGAAACAAATGAAAATTATTAATAAGTGTGTGTGTGTTTTGGGGTATTGTAGTAGACCTTGGAGAATGGTCCCTTGTGCTTCGAGCTGGTGTCCAATTTTTGGTACAATTCTTTATCTGCTTTATTTTCCATTTACTAACTTTAATCTTGCCGTAACGCACCTACGTTATATTACGGCAATTGCATTATTTCTCTGTACCTCCGAAGAAGTATTATTTGGGAAAAAAAAGGCAAAATTATTAAATTGTAAGCCAGGATTTTTACGGCGATTTTCTTTAAAGGTGCACGTAAACCGCGTTAATAGGTTTTGTTAACTAACTGCGGTTAACATTGATTGGAATGGTAATAGTACGGTCAGTTTTGGTTTGGGATGCATCCAATTAGAACCCATACAGCAATCTGTATTCCTGGACCAGTCGCAGAAGGCAGTACAATTTATGCTTTGGCACCAAGCAATCAATTTTCGCCACGTGGCGACACTTGACAGCGAAAACCTTGACCAGGATGCCGTAGAGACCTGTATCTTTTTGCGCCTGAGCTTTGATAGCCACCAATCAACTGTTGACACGTGCAATGAGATTTGAACATTGCTTAATCAGTCTGACCACGTGGCGAAACGTTAATCGTGAAAGCTTGAAGAATGCCAGATGACAAGTCCCCTCACTGGCAGGGCGTTCACGAATGAGTATGCTCCATGGAGAAAAGCACGTACACTAAAAGCATGGCCTGCATTTTGCATTTTGAAAGGCATATATGTTGAATTTTGAGAAAAGGTTAAAACCAAAAACCAGTACGTTATTAGCCATCAGTGATTTTACTTCATAAAAAGAGGAGGCTTTTTATGCACTTCCCTTCATGCTTAGTAGTGAGGCTGAAGGGCGCCCTTCATGCACCCTTCGTGACTGACTGATCCTTCTTTAAGACTCCTCTCATTCTTTTTTGTTTTTGGCTCTGTTTTTCTCTGGCTCTTTGTAGAGGTTGTTTTCTGGAATCGATCGATCTCTGCCATTACGATCTGCTTGAATGCCGTAGCATACAGATGATCATGCGGATTGAGAGCCTTACACTTCAGAGAATTCAGGAATCTGCGCTAGATCCTTACTCTCATTCCGTCCTACTCAGCGGTCTGATAGTGAGGCTAATGATAAATTACTACCGACCAACAACCATCTGGTGCACCTGATACAGGTAATCGTTGCAAGCGCATGTATGATAAGGAATAGCCGAGGCTGGACTTTCCTTATGCGAGTATCATCTTATATGATTTCGTGAAAATCACAATCGCAGAAAAGCAGCAAGATGCCCATACCGTTCCTTCCGACATTGAGCTAGCTGCCATAAAAAGGTCCAAAAGGCAATCCTCCGTAACTATAGTGCACGATCAGGTAGTATCAGACCGTCTTCCTGAAGCATCTCAGAGGAAGCGTAAGCCTTTGAAAGCTTGCTACATAATGTGAAATTGTGAATCCAGATCATCTTCAATCTTCAAACTCCAAAGAAATTTTCCGGGCTTCCTCTTCTACATTGAAGAGCATGAAGGCAATGAAGGAACAGAGTGGCTAATAACGCCACATTTAGGGCCCTGGGCGGCCCTAAATGAAATTGAGGCTCGCCCTCCCGGGTTCATCTAAATTCCATTTAGGCCCCCCCAGGGCCCTAAATGTAGTACGTATTTTTTGAGAGAAAGATTATATAACCGTATAAAAGTTTTTTTTTATTTAAGCATTTTTATTTTTGCAAAGCTTTAAGATATTAGCATATTTTTACAAATGTACCGGTACAAAGAGAGGCAACCCAAGGTCTAAGCTATGAAAAACCCGTAAAGGTGTGCTACACAACAAAAGAAAATAGGACTGTTTGCACACCACGCAGGGAGGCACTGCCAAAGGGGTGGAAAAATGCCAATGACGAAGAAGATGTTCCACCTCCAACTATAGATCCCAACAACAATGATAAAATAGGTGCTCAACAATTTTTTCCTTCGGCTGACAAACCGAACAAAGGTGATCACAAAGGAAGGGCCATTTGGCCAACAAAGAAAGGGATTTTGTTCGGATGCGATAAGATAGATATTTGAGTTTGACTATCGGAAGAGAACAAGCAGTGATGAATCTTTTGTGCCAAGTAGCATAGGAGTCATAGCAAGACTAACAGGTATTGAAAGTTTGGGAGAAGAGATCTTAGCCAATTTATAACATAGTGCATCGGCTGGGTGGATCACACTAGCTTTGCCTTCCTCATGGGTATGTTGTTCCTAACAAGCTTGTCCATGAAATACGCTACCATAGTGTTGCTAGTGAGAAATGAAAGATAACTGCTAAAAAATGAGGAGTCTAGCTAGTAGGAACGAACTTTCAGATCATCCGCCATAGATGGGGAAATATATCGACAAGCAAATCGGCAATCTGAACAGCCATTTGGAAAAAGGAAACCATCTTGGAGCATTGAAGCGGGTGTTGCTTGACATGTTGAAAAAGAATACTATAGGCACACTATATACAATAGTGGAGAAGTTGCATCGACTAGGGCTACATAGGCCTGCTTGAAGGAGAGCATCCCACATTTCTTTCTCGCTTGCCCTTCCACTTGAACTGTTGTTGTTGCTGAGGATGTAGTATAGGTGCCAGCTTTAGAGTGTGCACCATTTATGCCCTTGGTGGTCTCCACATAGATAAGAATCATGTTTTCTTCACATTGAATGCCTAATTCCTCTACCAAATTTTTTGACAGGTAGTTGTACGATGCTCCTAGATCTAGCTCATGACTTGTGACTACTCAATGGGCTCACCACATGTCAGAGGCTCAGTCCTTGACTTCCTAAGGTAAAAGGTTAAAATAACCTTAGATCATGAAATTTACAATAAAAACTAGCTCATTTTGAAGCATTAAAAATTTGCAGATCTAAAATGAAGCGATGAAAAGTGAAATCTAACATTTGGGCTATTCATATTTGTTAGTTTTTGCGAGCACTAATATTATAATCAACAAATGGTTGAATAACATGTTATTTAGTTTTAGGACTAGCCTTGCTACATTGCGTGATACTTTTGTTGTCAACGAATGAGAGTGTGCCACATTAGCACTTCTTTTTGCCAATGTTAATTAAAGATCCATCACTACAAACTCTATTTCACATTGAAGCTCTTTGTGTGCTTGTGAGACAGTGTTTGTAAATATGGTGATAAAATCTTTAAATAAGGCAACACTTGGGTGGTTTCTATCTGTCTATCTTTTATGAGCACATTGATGAGGAATCATTGTGCTATGTGCGAATTTCTTTTGAAAGGTTTGGTCATGAAAGGTTTGGAAAGGCTTCGAATGGAGTCCTTGTAGAAGGCTGCAATGTACATGCTCCTGACTAATGCTTGTAAAAAAGGTTCAAACTGGCTTCATAAAAAATTCCCAAGATTTTTATGAATTCGATAAAGAGCTAGAATAAAAACGTAATAAAAAAAAATAATGTGATTCTTGAAGTGAAATTTGTGCAGTTATCTTTTTATAGGCAATTTTTGTTTAGATGCACCTTTTGGGTGCTAGAATGTGCACGCAAGAAAAGGTACACACACGTGCAAAACAAAATTGTAGAAAAACAAGTAAAAAATGCTGGAAGGTGCTTCATTCACGTGCACCTTTTGCTATATATTGTTCCATTTTAAAAAAGTTTCATGGCAAAAAAAAAAAGTAATAAATGTTTTTACGAAGAGGAAGGTTCATCTCCTCGACCTTTCCGTCTGGTTGCCCTCAACTCGAAAAGGACGTCCGAGGGCCATAGTCTCCCCCTTAATATTTGAAATTATAACTAAAATCAATTGATTTTGAACCTTGCAAATGTTGAGAAGGTGCATGTAAAAGAAATTTACGACAACAAAAAAGAGAGAGAAAAAAAACAAGAGAATGTTTTCATGATAGGGTAGGTCCACCTACTTGGCCCTTCCACGTTGGGCTACCACCCACTTTCAAAGGTCCTTCCCCTCTGAAAGGCCTTGAAGAGTGACCACGATCCCCTTATTATTTGAGATTTATAAATAAAATTGCAAACATTTAAATAACCTGCAAATAAAAAATTGAAGCAATGAAAAGTGAGTCTTATGAATTGGCTTACCTTTTGAATTTTCTCTAAGGACTACAATCATTTCGATCTTGATCCAGAAACAAACAATTATAAATTACACATGTTAGGATAATCTACATCTAAATTCAGATAAAAAAAGGTAGGAAGTTTGCATATGGGACAAATAAAGAGAAGCTCATGAAGGGGGCACTCATAGGTGCGTTCGGGCTTGAACAAGTGTCTTTCGGACAATGCTTTGGAAACCTATGTTGAGTAATCCTAAAAAAACTCGCTTCTTAATTTTCGGAAGATTATTATTCATCGAAGGGGTTATATGCTTATACAAAAAATCTTTAAATATTATAGGATATATTTTGTAGATTTTCTTAAGCAGTGGGGTGAAGTAATGAAAGTGACTGAGCAGGGAAAGGAACCGGGGGTGGGGGGGTGGGGGGCAGGTTAAAGGGTGGCAGAGCAGCAGACGTCACCCACGGGCCACGGGGTCCACTGCCGGGCCCTGGGGGACTGTGGGTCGAGGGAGGCAGACCTCGTGATATGCACATGTATTCAACGCACAGATGCGGCAGCCGCACCCAGACGCAGAGCTACTCTTCTTTTGCTCTCTCTATTCCTTGCATTGCTTTTGCGTTCTTTGTGCTGTGTGCATGCAGCGAGCTCTTTTCCGAGGTTTCGGTGGATCGGCAATGCCAGGGGTGTCTTGCTTCTGCGCTGTAGGAATCGAGAGGATGTCGTGAAGATCGAGCTGATTGTTTCTTGATTTCGTTTATTTTGTAGGTGAGTATGATGGTTTTGTCAAGAGATTTGGCTGTTTTCTGAATGTGACAGTATGTGCTGGTTTCTTAATATCATTGACAAAGTGCTGACTTTCTTCTCCTACAGTGTATCGTTTATGTGCGTTATAAACACTTGAATTTATCTGGCAAAAAATGTTTTGCTCAATGGATCAATATGTCTACTCATTTTGCTACATATTGAAATAATGCTGTCTTCGCAGGTTTTCAGATTGCTACAGTAGCTTATGATTTTACTTCCAAGTAGCTACCTTACGGATTTCTCAGTTTCTGGGAATCTCTCACATCTTTTGAACTTTTCGTTTGTTGAAGTTTTAGATATCATCTCAAGATTAAGAACTTATTATCAACATTGCACGTTCTTTTTGGCTATTACTTCCTGACATTAATACTCATCCAAAAAGAGCTCTCCTTTCTCGTCACATCGTTTGGAGTAGTAACCTGCTTTCAATCTTGATAACTTAGACGGAACTGAGTAGACGCGTTCATCTTTCTTAATATCAGCTATTCTAATGTTTGAAAGCTACTTCAATGAATGAGTTCAAAGCTTTTCGCTTAATATGGTTCATTATGGACTGATCGATTGTCAGGTTACGTACCTTTACCATGTTAACATTCGAATCGATCTGGCAAATCGAAACTCAAAACTCAGGCCTAGTTCCTTCTGATGGTTTGTTCTCATGTAGGCAATCTTTTCCATTTGGCACGAGACCTTTGGAGTTAGTGTTAGCTAAATCATTTGAGAGACCCGAAAACTAAGAAAGATGGAGGGGATGGGTGACAGCTACAGTGAGTTGATGCAAAGGCTGCAGTCATCTCTGGGAACCTGCTCTGCATCCAAATCTAGCGGAAAATGTTCCACGTTCTCATTTGGAGGCATGGACTCACAAACCTTTTCCAATTCTGTCAGAGGCTTATCTCAGATCACAAGGTATTCTAAATCAAATTCGCAATCTATGCCACCCTCTTCCCATCCACAATCAGAGTGCTTGCCCGCAACAATCTCTCAGATCTCTACAAAGGATGGATCTCGCCAACGTCCGCCACCCAAATCACTACCGCCTTCAGCTTCCGCCCAAGCTTTGCCTACATTAGGCTCGCGTTCATTTTCACAATCTCCTGAATCTATGGCGCCTCAGATGTCCTCTCTGACTCAATCAATCCCTCAGCAACTTGGCCTTCCGATTTCAGGCCAAACTCAAACCACCCCCACCGCCTGCAGGGTCTCTTCTTTGGACGTTATGAAGAAAGAACCGTCTTCCTCTGTATCGGATCTTCCCAAGAACGGCACATCGTCTGTTGATGTCTCCATGGAGGATCAAGAAAGTTCTTTGGAACCTCTCAACGCTAATGGAGTGCAGCATTCATCTCCACCTTCCAACTCCTTGGCAAATGCGAGCTACAATCTGCGGACAGATTTGAATTTGATGATAAGTCAGCCTCCTAGAAGAAACGCTCACAGAAGATCTCACAGTGACGTATCTTTTAAGCTTGCATCTGGTTTTACGGATGCATGTGTTGCGAAGAAAGTAGTCGGGGATCTTGACAAAGAGATTGCGAGGGAGGTGATATTGGAGAGGGAGGGCAGGAGAAACGGTATTGAAGAAATGCGCAGCTCAGTGTGGGATGTGAACTCAGAGATGGGGAGGGATAAATCCGATAAAGATTCCTGGTGTACAGAACGAAAGGAGGATAAGGATGGTGAGAGTATTGGTGATGATAAGGAGTGTGAGACAGATGGAGGGGAAGATTTGTTTTCGATGTACATAAATATGGAGAAGATCGATAGTTTTGATGGAGCTGCTGAACATGACATGGATGTAGCTGGAGAGACTAGAGATGTGAAAGATGCGAGGGTACACGAAGCTGAAAACAAGCCCTTCAGAGCAAAAGAGGAAGAGGAAATTGGAGGCAATACGAAATCTCAAGAGCACTCTGAGAAGGGTGATATTCTGGAGACTATGGAGCTGAAGCTTGGAAAGGAGAAGCGTGAGCTTTATAGGAGTGGATTCGGAGGCAATTTAGAGAACAAGTTTGAATTGTCTTCTAGTGCAGATCTCAAAATAAGGATCCAGGACTTGCCAAGCTTGGATGCAGAAAAGAGAAGAATGCCGGGCCTCACTGGGGAGCATGTCGGTGATAGGAGAAAGGCATCATCTGAGAACGGAGGTTCTCATCATATTCGCAGCATCTCCATGGATGGTTTTCTTGGTAATCTGCAAAGCATGAAAGGAGATGGAGTGCAGTTAACCCCATTATCTGAGAATAGGAGGGTTAGGCATTTCCATAGCAGCTCAATGGATGGAAGCACAGATTTGAAAATGGAATTTGCTAAAGATGAGCCAGATGATTGGATGAAGAAAGTCATGGCAAATGATAAACTTGCAGAAATCGCCCTTGTCGATCCTAAAAGGGCTAAAAGGTATGTACAATTGCTGCTTTTAATAAACTTTTAAGTGCATTGAGGGGATTTGTGGGAGCAATGAGTTTGTGATGATGTTCTCATTACCATCACATACATGCTGTTGGCCAGGATATTAGCCAACAGGCAATCTGCAGCACGCTCTAAAGAAAGGAAGATGAGATACATCTCAGAACTTGAGCGCAAGGTGCAAACTCTGCAAACTGAAGCTACCACTCTATCTGCTCAGCTAACCATGTTGCAGGTGAGAGTCAATACATTATGCCACCTTAAAGATAAAAGAAACCATGCTTGTTCTTCTCTTTTCATGCATATTATTTGGTAAAGCTCTTCAGTGACCCAACATCACACCGTTTCAGAGAGACTCAACAGGACTCACTAATGAAAACAGTGAGCTAAAGCTAAGATTGCAGGCAATGGATCAGCAGGCACAGCTTCGTGATGGTAAGTTGACCCTTGACTAGCTTTATTTTGAAAATTTCAAGCTTAAAAAAATTATACAAAGATAATGAAAGTTGTGAGAACAATTGTGCATCATCCAACGTGGAGTTAGCTTAGTCAATGTCACCATTTACTGTCTTGTCTCGTAGGTTTTTATATATTTGTATTATTTTTTGTAAGCAGCAGGTGATAATTTTCTGCTCCCAAATGATGTTTGAACTGCGCTAGAACTCCAGGAAAACAAGAGCTCTAGGAACTGGCAATTCACTACTACAGCAGTAGTGAAGATGGAGATAGAGGAGCAGTATTTCTGGCTCTGAAACTGATTAGTGTATGCAACTAGTCAATGTTTAGGGTACGTTTTTGAAGCGTGCCTCGAAACAGCCTTTTTGGAAAGGAAAATGTGCTTAGAACAGGTGCCTACCTTTCCAAAACATCGAATTGTTTGTAGGGTTTATTTTGGGGTTTGTTTAATGCCTTACCTTCAATTATGGCAAAAATAGGTGTTTTTGTGCTGTTTTTGACTCAACTTTGAGGGAACTATGCACATTTGGAAAATCAAGGCTCGAGACTGTAATCAGCTGCCTCACGTGACCAGTCTGAATGTTGGAAGTTGAACCTATATCAGGTTATCAAATCTACGTTATAACTTACGTGATAATTTATTAATGAGCAAATTTGGAAATTAATATGTTGTTAGTTGATGTCACATTGAGTCTCATTACATAGACTAGCATTCTAGCAATTCTCTGAGCTTACGATTTAAGTTAGAACAAAAAGATTAAAGGGTAGTTCAGAACTTCCAGTCTCCAAAATCCAAATGTGGATTCACATGCAGTTCCAATTTCCAGAATCCAAGCTCCATCATCCATGACAGATCTTCATGAAATTCAAATGATAATTATTAATGACAAGCTACAATAAGTAGTAAAAACACAGGTCTCAGGGAGCCTGAAGCAAAAAATTTTAGATTTTCTGCTGAATTCGATTTGCCATTGCAAATCTAACCTTTCCAAAAAGGTCGTTTGAAATTCTGTTGGGCCTTGGAAACAGTGTGTCATGAAACATGGCAAGTAGCCATTGGTCAATTTGAACTACCATCTCATAATAAGGTTAGGTTTGTTTTCATGTGCCGTAGTAAGAACAGGCAAGCTATTTCCCTGAAAGCTTACGAGTCTGCTATACGCAATTCAGGAAGGGCGAGCTATATTAGCTAGTTAGTACATTAGTCCTTGGCTCAGAAACTGGTGGCAGATAGCACTCTGTGCTATCAGTGTTCATCATGAAACTGCCCAACCTGAAGTCACTTTTCTGCATTCATATTGAGTTGTCTAAGCTGATCTTGCCTAGGTGCTTGTATTTTGGCTTTCAAGACGTAGTTGCCAAATTTTGTAAAAATTCAAAAATAGGAACTCAAGGGACATTGGCAAATTAAATTGTTTGATTTTCAACTTGCAAAGATTTTATTTCTCCAAGCTCCCCATACTGCCCCTAAATAAAATCAATGAGTACATTAAGTGAACATATGATACGTAGCCAGAAAGAAAATAAGTCAACTTCGTTACTTACCAGGCAAAACTCTACATGGGCCCTCTCATCAATTCAATTGGCCATGAGCGACAGGATCTGGTATGCTTGTCACAAATGGATGCATCTTTGAAATATTTCATGAAAATGAGACCGGCAGTTTCTCATAACGTGAGAGAGTACGACTCAGAAACCTGGCAGAAACCTACAAGATTCACCTACTCGGTATCTTATTTTTGTGAGGCTGGTCAAGTGATTGGTTAGTTGTCATAAGTTGAGTTCTGTAATGATTTACCAATATAAGAGAAAGATGTATCATTTTTACTGTCAAATTAGTCCCGACATTTCAGAAAGTTACCATGCTGTTTGTCTTGACTCTTATTATGCCATCAAATATGGAGAATGGTACAAAATCAGGTAAGTGGCTCCTGCGTGCTGTAAGTGTTGGAGAACACGTTAATTGAATAAGTTGCAGCTAGAAGACAGCATAATCGAAGGCACTGTCAGTGCAAGAACCTAGCTCCAATTTATTGGATAGAAACGGTTCCTAAATTTTTGTATTACAATCAATACTCTATTTTAGAAAGTAGCCATGAGCTCCAGGGTAAGATGTGAATATTGATTGATGGAAGTGCTTGATAACAATGCTTCCAAGTGACGATGTTTCTCATATTTATTGTTTTCAGAACCTTTACCTTGACATAACACATGTTTATCGAATAATATTTCAGCACTTAATGAGGCTTTGAGGGAGGAGGTCCAACGATTGAAGCTAGCAGTAGGCCAGCTAAATGGAGTCGCCTTGGGGCAACAATTAACTGCAAATCAGCAACAGATGTTCCAGGTTCAGCAACTGCATCTTCAGCAACAGCAACAGAATCAAAGTTCCCTTGGAGTAAAACAACAGTCCATTCAGCAGACAACTCATGCCGAATATCTTTCGAGTGGTTTGGGTTCACTACAAGGGTTTGCAGGTGCATCATTTGGAGGATCTTTTGTAAAGTCAGAAGGACCAACAATTGCAGTTAGTCCTGGAAGCAATCTCTCATACTGATCTGCTGATGGTGGTGGTCAAGTTTTCTACTCTAGTTGTTTAAGGAAATGGTTATCTTCGTTCACTGGCCATTTGAAGAAGTGCATTCTCAGACGTATTCCTTCATCCATTCACTTGAAATATGTTGTTTAAGGGATTGGGTAGCAAGAATTATTTTGGGATGTTTCTGATAGCAACTTCACTTGATGTGGCAATTGTAAGCCTTCTTCGATCAACTATTATTACTGGGAAATTTCAGGAGCAACAGTACCATAATGTTCTGCTCCACAAGGACTCCCGGTGATCCGGTTTCCAGTGTCTGCTCACTTATAATTATGCTGATATATTACACAAAAAACAGATTTTGCTACTTCTGGGACAGAAAGGCTCTCAAGTGATTTTGCTACTTTTTATACCAAGGCTACACGAAATCATGAAGCGGCTGCAGCCTCTGACATGGATCCTGCTTTTGTCTGAAGATCTAATTACAAGATGTTGTGGATGACAGGATGGCTTTATCTTTGGGACATGCTTATCTGTGCTAATTTTATTTGGTAAAGTGGCTGCATAGCATGATCAACATCAAAGGAGTAGTAAGGGTCACAAGAATAGTAGAATGTGGAGAACAATTGGAATGTTAGCTTGGTACCTACCATTCACTATTGCCCATGTTAAGAACTTAAGATACACAAGCTCTTCAAATCTGTGGACTTTACATATCCCTAAAAATAATCCAAGCATTTTAGGAAGCTTCATATGCCACAAGGGACATCTACATCTTACTGTTATTAGCCTCTGGTATAATTAAGAAGTGCAAAGCTGTGATCAGCAGAAATCATTCTTGGTTCTCAGTTTAATCTCAAATAATTGGATGCTATTCAACGAAATAAATTGGATCAAAACTGTTGTGGAAGCTGGATGTAAGGTTTCTCAGGTTGACCTACTTCCACAAATTTGTGATCTTGGACAAATTCTTTTTGGCAGGCAATACACATGCCTTATGCTGTGGCGATATATTTATATGTTTAATTGAAATAGTTTTTTCAAGTCATTGACTTACATATCTTATTTGGCTGCAAGGACTTGGATTTTTTTGTTTGTGTTATATTGCTCGAAGATCTTTTGAAGTTCCAGTTTCACTTTTGGAAGTCTCAGCGCTTACAGTACTATTCACACCAACTGTACAAGTTGGATTTGTTAGTCTTGTGACTGTTTCAGACTTAAAATTTTCAGTCTATGTATTTACTTCAAACGTTCAGATACCTTGACATGTACACGAGATATAGCTGTGATGTGCCTCATCAGGCAGCACAACACTAACAAGTTCACTAGTGTTGCTGTGGGTGTCTCACAATTTTGCATGTTAATAAGAAAACATTGAGATTCACTACCCGTACCTCTTAAAATTGCATACATTTGATGAGGTTTCTGAGAAAGGTCTGTTACAATAGAGAACAAGACAATGTTAATAAAGAAGAGCAATACCACATTGCACATAACTGATCTGGGAAGAGGTGGATGCAACATGGGATCTTCAACCAATGACCATGAGCTTGTAACAATCTCACTGCTCGAAAGAATGTCTTTTTTTCAGCGTTTGACTGAATAATCTGAAGAGTAGAACACTGGACATTTATAAAAGAAATCTCTAACAATATGCTTTTAGTCATGCAACAACATAGAATAATACAAGTGGTAGGAATATGACTCTACCAACGATGTACTAGGTATCTATCTATCTTGAGGAAGGGTGCTCTCACAAGCCAAGCTGCGGGAGAGGCTTGTGAAAATTGATAAAAGTAGACCAGTTATTTTACTTGCTAGATGCCATTATGGGGTTAGATTTATGTTCACAACTTTTTACATATTTTCATGTTTATTTTGAAAAGTCAAAAGGCTTCCAACTAGAGTTCTAGTGAGATGGTGACAATTGTCACAAAATGTAGAGATTAATATTTTGCTAGTATGCATCCAAATTCACATCTCAATGTCTTATTATTTGGTCAATCGCGGTGTAGATCATGAGACCAATCATATCAAGATGTGTAAATCATCTGGCCCAATCATATTAAGAGCCACATCAGAGGATTTTTTCCTCTTTCACTGACTGACTACCTTGGTTCAACTAACCGTTAACATAAACTTTAGAGCAAGGTCTATAGGCTTAATGGTGTACCCAAATGTTCTACATCAAACAACAATTTATATCAATGTAATGGTAAATGCGGACTATTATTATCCTGGTACAATGAACCATTATCATAATGAGATCTTTAGAGGCTAAATTGTGTACCTACAATGGTTTAGAGGCAACATTATACGGGTGTGAATATATCCTGAATATATCCCCTTACGCAAATGCTTTTCGACTATGTGGCCAGAGCCGCAGTTCACAACAATAGCCAAAGCAATTCCATGGAGGCCTAATGACCACCTAAAAAAGTTTTATACTCAAAGTACCTCGTAAATGCCATAACATGTACACTTGCTAAAATTAAAACAAATTATTAAAAATAAAATTGTCAATAGAACATTAATGAATTTGTAAGGTTTCTATTAGCTTACCTATTCAAAATATGTTGTGATCATCCGCTCATGTGTGATGTGGTGGTAGAGAGCTTTGGGTGTGGGATTGATCACCCAAGTTTAAGCCTTGCTCACACATAGGTGGTGTTTGGAAATATATACACATATAATGTGATCATAGGTCCTTTGGACTATAAAACATTTTGTACTTCATATTTAAACAACATTTTTAGTCGACCAAAGGGTTGGGGAAGGCCATCTCCATTAGGCTTTTCATGTTTTGAGCTGTCGGAGTGCTAGATAAGGAATACACTTGGGAGATGGCCTTCACCTACACCTAATGACTCTTCTAAAGTGATTGTTATCAACCGGCTACAAGATGGCGGTTGGGAAACCTTCAATATTGACCTCATTTTCAATTTTGCCCTTCAATTTACATGGTTATATCGTGCCCTTCAACTTACTCCAAAATGAGGGAAACTTCAGACTAAATTATGCCTCTCCCACAAAAGCAGATTAACAGAGCAAATCATACAACAATTTATATCCATGTAGTTGGTGAATGTATAGTCTGGGCAAGCTTATATAGTGCATGAAATGTGGTGCAATGCAAAATGATTTTTTAACCTTATAATTATGAGCGATGAAAATTTTCATAACATTGTGAAGGGCAATGTTGGGTGACAAAACCAATAAGTGCATAGTCAACAACAATGGAATAGTACTATAGAAGGAGTATGTGAATATCATGTTTGTAATAATAGAACACCTATGATAGAATGCAAAAGATGGCCTTGATGTTGATTGAAGATGCAAGGCAAATTAAAATGTGAGAACAATGTATGCATATGAATCAAAGTTACATCATAACTCTTTGACTTTGCAAACAGTATCTATCTATAGCACACTTAGAGTTGGATGGATGATGAGGTGTCTAGTGATGAGTAAAAGTATTTCTATATAGACAGAGTAAACATAGATATTAATGGCAATAAGGTCATTGCATTCCCAATATAGGGAATGGAAAGGAATATTGCATACCATAAATGCCAGACAATTGGTATGCACCAACAAAAAATTGGGAATACAATAAGATACTCCTTAAGCACAACTTAATAGTTCAAGGGGGGGAGGAAGAGTACCATGAACCTCAATTTGTCACTTATGTAATAAATAGCCGAAAATTATGCACATGTTGTCGCTATCATATATAAAGCTCAATAGTCCAATAATGGCAAGCTAAACAATAAATTATATGTGATGCATAGAAAGGAAATTCATGACATGCGTAGAGTTCAAAAGTAATGAATAATAATCAACATAGAACATGCAAATAGTGTTCAAGGCAAACACAATGAGGTATGTAGCTATCATAGAAGAGAGCAGACAATCTAAAATTATTGTTGAACATACCCGTGGGCCCTAAGTTAAAAGCTAGCCAAATATACCATGAAGGTGAAGTGATGCACTAGAAACATAGATATGAAGGCTCCCATATAAACCACATAAGTTCATAAGAGTAACTAACATGTCCAAAACACCTATGGCTTACTAAGCATTCTATGAATATAATTGATATGAAGTAAAATCACTGAGTAATGGTTGCATAATTTCTAGAGTAGACCAATGCATACTGAATGACCTATAATAAAAGGAGTATTCGATGTAGTACTTAAATTACTCCTATGCAATTGTAGAGAATAGGATGTCTTAGAGAAGGAACGATTGCAAGAATAAATGACACCAAATTGGATTTGCATATAGGTAAGTGCTTGCAACGCTTCTCACCCACATATAATGTTTGCAAAGCTTGCATCACTAGATTCAAATCACAAGTAAAGATGACTACACAACCCTATAGTTTCATGTTTATTGCTTTGTTAGTCGATTATTTGACACAAATAATTGGACTAAATTGGACCATTGTCAGTCCATTTTAAAAATAAGGGATTGATCTTGCCAAAAAAAGTCTAGAGGTAAATGGCACCACCTTCTACTAGCACTCGTGCTGTATAAGAATAGGGCACTTCTAGAGTGGGGTCTATTAGTAAGATCTTGAGGGTGTTCTGCCTACTAAGCCGCACTCCATTATTGATGTGGGTTTTCAAGATTCTAAGAGGGATGGTCACAAGGAGGGTGTTTTCTTTTTTGCTAAATATCCGGCTCAAAATTTACAAAATTGAGAATCCTTAAAGCTATTTCTCACTTTCTTAAATCCTTATTTCTTAGAAATTTCTCAAATACTAGGCACTAGATTGACTTCATATGATTCTTTCCAGCATGAAGTTACTCTTCTGAAGGATTGTTATCATCTTGTGAATTACTACTTGTATGAATAAGGCTTGGAATTCAAGTAATTCAAGGGGGATTGTATTTCAAATTTTTAAACTCGGTTTGATCTCTTTTGCATTGTTGAAAGTACAGTACTAAGGACCATAAAGAACCTACAAAAGGCCCCAAGAGTGTTTGTTGATTGATACACCTATCCATTGCAAAACTAGTCACAAAATCTTGATCAAGAACAACAATATTGGATTTCACAATCAAGAGCAATTAGAAGCATTGATCAAACATTGAATTTCGACCCCACACGTGTGTGGTATAGCCTCCAGTAACCTATTATCATATATTAAGTATAATCAAGTTTAGATACCAAAGCGTTCACAAAAACTCAAGACAAATGTGTAGGAAACTCAAGATTGCGAATGTGCTCTCAAAAACTATCTCCTCACTATGGAATAATAGATTGTATGTATAATAGGGCACTTCTCCTCTCAAGTTAGGTGAAATTCCAACATGTAATAATGAGATTAATTGACCTTTCTTGCCCTAATATGTCAATCTTACCTAACCCTAGAGTTTTGCCAATTTGATGGTTAGGTTGATCAATTACCTCCATGATTTGAGGAGTTTGTTCCTACAATTTAAGAATCATGACCAAACAAACCTAACTAACCCTATGAATGAGATCTAACCTATCTAGGGAAGCCTTCACACATGGCAACATGGATTCACATGTGTGGGACCCACCTATGCACAAATTACATGGTTTAATCAAGCTAGATTTGCCAATTATGACAATTTCTCACACTCCTCTTAAAATTTAGCTTGATCTATCTACAACTATCTTTGCTTGATGAATGAATACTTTAGAAGTGTCTTAAAAAATCCAGCTACAAACAAGGAAATTTTGAGACTTCTATAGAAAATGATGTCCACGAAGGATCTTTCACCACCTCGTAAAGGATCTCTTACAAGATATTCCATTGATGTGTGTATATACATGTAGCATATAAGATACAATACAAAGCAAATGGCTCCCTTTTATTGGATCCGAGCTCGATGCAATATCCACAATTTCAATCCATCACACAACTCATAACATGGACAAAATAGTTTACTAGGTTACTGTGAAAGATTGAGGACTTATGGTGTGCAAACTTGGTTGAGAAAATCCAAATCTTAGAATGTACGTTGAATGGTTTGCTTGCTGACTATAGAGAAAAAGCGACCACATTATATTACAAACAAAAGAAGATAATGCACGTTTGCATGATATTATGTTAATATCAAATGAAAGTAATAATCAACTGCAAGAAGTTGTTCAGACATTACATATATCAAATGATTAGTTAAAAGAAGAAATTCGCATTCTAGATAAGAAATTAAAAAAAAATCGTGAAAAAGAATGTTGAAGGACATTGATGAGCTCTCACTAAATGGAGGCCAACGTGGAGAAAGGATTCAAGCATTCAAGTAAGCATTTTTTTTGAATTGTTTTGTTTTTGTTTTGTGTGAGTAGCATGACATTTATAATGTAAATTTTTGGGTTTGTTAATTTTCATCATCCTTTGCAGATCATCATTGGTTGCAAATGGGCATATGAAAGACAATGACATGATCGGAAAAATCGTTGAGTTCGGTATTGAAAAGCAAGTCCACAAAGTCTTTACAGGACAATAATCGATATTCTCGAATCAAGTCCAAGGTCACTGACGCCTTGATGAGCGAGGTCGGTAAGGTTATCGATTGAACGTTGATTTAGAAAGCAAGTGATTTCTCAGGTATTAGCAGGGAGGCATATGCTAGTATATTGAAAATTATTAGAAAGGCTTTTGGACAATTGCATGTTAGAAAAATCCCCATTCCTCGCCCTTTTCAGATTAAATTGGAGAGAGATTTATTGAATAAGGGTATGCAAAACGTCATTGGAATCTCTTTTCACATCAATGAGATTTATAATTCAAAATCTGGCAATTTGTCATATGATTCTACCAATAACTTGTTTGTGGATTTGAATCATTTATTGAGATTTATAGTGAAATTCTATAATGTTACAAGTGTTAGTACGAGCAAACTTATACTGGTGGTCAAGTTACATGAATCGGAAATTATAAAAGGACAAAAGCTGGAAAGAGTAAGTATTACACTCATGAATGACACTCAAGGGATCTCAACTTCAGTGTGCAATCAGAAAATGACATATGGTGGCTAGCATGTTTTCAGGTAAAAAATACTATTATTCATATGCCATTTCTTTTGGTAAAATAACTGTTTTGCATATATAAGAACTTATGGTTCCACATGTTGAACAAGTTATCAAAGAGGACCATGATGTTTTTTCTTGGATTATTAGCAGAACAAGCTATCCAGATATCATAAAGGATCATATGAATGGTACATCACTTAGTGTTCCGAAAGAGGTGATATTTTTGTGGAATGGCATTTAGCTGGAGACTTGAAGACCTTGAAATGTATGTTCAATGTATCTCATGGAGCAAAAATGAAACATCCATGTCTATATTATATTTTGTAAATATATCTGCAACCATGTCCTACGTTTGAGAGTACGTTAAGCTTACCTCCTTGTTGAGAATCTTGCCCCTGATATAGTGATATCGAATTTCAATGTGCTTACTCCTAGAGTGAAATCTAGGGTTGGCCGATAAGGCAATAACACTCTAATTATCACAGAATATGATTGTTGGGCTGTACTGATACAAACTAATGTCCATCAGTAAATTTCTCAATCAAAACACTTCTTTAATAGATTGAGAAGTAGCAATGTATTCTGTTTTTGTAGATGAAAGAGCGATAGAAGTTTGCTTACGACTGTTCCATGTGATAGGACCGCCGTTGAGGAAGAATGTAAATCCAGATGTGGAGTTACGATTATCTACATCTCCTCCCCAGCTTGCATTGGAATATCCACTGAGCTGATGAAGATTGTTGTTGTTGACTTCTCCATAGCAGATGCACTGGTCCATGGTAGCTCGCATATACCTCATGACTCTGATGAGAGCCTTCCAATGGGTAATGCCGGAATTAGCCATAAATTGGCTGAGTGAGCTTACTGCAAAAGAGATGTTAGGTCTTGTATAGACCATTGCGTACATGAGAGATCCAAGTATCGATCAATAAGGATACTCTCTCATCTGCTCCTCTTCCTACTTGGTCTGAGGACATTGGTCCTTTGACAATCGCAGGCCTGGATCCATCGGTGAGTGAGCTAATTTATAGTTAATCGGATTATATCTGACAAGAATGTTGTGAAGGTAATTTTGTTGAGTAATGTAGATCAGTCATCTCACTCTGTCTCTGTGGATCTGAATGCCCAAATGGAAGTGAGCTTCACCCAGATCAGTCATGTCGAACTCAAAAAACAACATCTGTTTAGCATCCTTAACCGAATTGGTATTGTTGCTAAGAAGCAACGTATCATCCACATATAATGTAATAATAATGAAGGATTGCTGCACTGACTTGAAATAAACGTTGCAATCGGCAGTGCTTGGTTAGAAGCCTTGTTGGATGAGGAATGTGTTGATCTTTTGAAACCAAGCTCTGGCAAATTGCTTCAAGCCGTAAAGTGCCTTATGGAGTTTACAGACATGATTCTTCATACCTTTTAGAGCATATCCTTCGGGTTGGATTATGTAGATGTCTTCTTCTATAACTCCATTTAGATGAACTGTTGCACATCAAGTTGATGCATTTCAAGGTTGGCTGCTGCAGCATACGATAGGAGGGCTCAGATTGATGAATGCTTGACTACCGGACTGAAAGTCTCATTGTAGTCAATGTTTGGGATCTGAGCAAATCCTCGTGCTACTAATCTTGCCTTCCTTCTATCAATCACTCCATTGGCATTGTACTCGATCTTAAAGATTTATTTGCAATCGATAAGAATGCAACCAGCAGGAGCTTTGACTAATGACCATGTCTGGTTCTTGATCAAAGATGAATATTCTCTATCCATGGCTTCTCTCTAGAGATCAGAGTCTGGTTGGCTAAGTGCCTCTTCAACTATCATCAGTCTTTGTATTAGAAGACAGGCATACTCAGGAGTATACCTTGTGGGATGTGTGCGCACTCGGCTTGATCTTCTTGGAGGAATTGTTGACTGATAATCCATTCTTAGGACTTGTTGCTGGGCAGTAGCAACATCTTCGTCCAACTCGCTGTCGAGTAGTGGATCGACGATGGACATGATTGAGCCTGAAGCTCAGATTGGCGTGTCAATGACAGACTTTGAAGGTTCTCTTGGAACAATGCCTTTGTCTTTGAAGTCGATGAACTGATCCTAGATAAAGACTGTATCCCGGCTGAACAAGATTGGGTATCAGGTTCGTACAACTTGTAGGTGTTGTCAGATGAAGTGTATCCAATCAGGATGGTTTTGAGGCCTTGGAAGTCAAATTTCTTCCTTGTCTCTTTCGAGATCTATGCGTAGGCAATGCATCTGAATACTCATAGGTTCTTCACAGAAGGCTTAGAGCCTATCCACACCTCATGGGGTGTTCTTCCTAAGAGGGCCTTTTCCATGGCCATATTCGGTTAAGGACCTAGAATAGTTTTAATATGGTAGACCGGCCCTCCGGTATTCGAGATTGTTGGTCATGCCATGATTTAATTCCATGTCAAGGCCAGTTTGTGACTTATAACCTTGAGAGGACCCAGACACTCTAATTGAGACATATGGAGTATTGCATGTCTGTGTGACAGATATAGGCAGAAAGACTACATGAAGAGATGTGATCTATTTACAGTTGACCTGCATGGGGGTTGCATGGTTTCATGCACAGAACTCTACTCTCTATATAATGAGGTAGGGATTCTCCCGTCGACATATTGGGTAATCCCAGTAAATAATTGCTTAATACCGGATATAAATTTCCTGGATTAAATTCATAACTTATATCTTTGTAACCATTGAGTTATCCGTAGTTTTGGATGTAGATTGTGATGTTAGAAGTAGAATCTAATACATGGATTACATGAAGCTTATCATTAACCAGAAAAAAATCAGAATGTAATATTGAACCATGTTATTTTTTTTTTTAGATCACAAGATCAGGTGTGGATTGTGGTATCGATCTGATAGTCATGCAAGTCATCCAAATAAATGGATTCTCCAGTGTTTGGGAACAAGAGATAGTATCCTATATGGATTATAGTATAGCTAGATGATCAGTGGATCTCTAGAATTTCATATAAGGCGGTTAAGGGTTTTTTGGAAGGAAAAGCTGATGGTATGAAAAATCAGTAATTTTGGAAAGGAAATTCTAGGACTATAAAGATCTGATTTTCAATGGTGTGTTTTAGTACCTAGTCGCGATATGGGAAAAATAAAACCGTTTGATCAAATGTGGGGTATTTTGGAAAATTTTGAGGTTTAATCTAGATTCCAATGTGGTATCTCATTATTTACAAAATCAGAAGCCTTTCTTAAACCTAGAATATCTCTTTTTGCATAAATGGATCTCAATAGAATGGTAGTTTCTATCACTCGAGTTGAAAATATTTGAAGGAAAAGTCCTATTTGTAATAGAGTGAATCCTTTACTGGAATGCACTTATTACTTACTTTTCTTGGATTTGGATATTTTCATATGTCATCTTTCCAGTTAACTTTTATAGAAACTGATAATTTTTTTAAAGGAGGGGTGAAGTGGTGGGATAAAATTCTATTTGGGAATATGTGGGTTGCATAGTTTTTGGAAGAGAACCAGTTGTGGTATATAAATGAGATTTGGTCTGAAAGTAATTTCGGATAGATTCAGAGTAAGATACCTAATTGGAACTTTTCAAATAAGAGGAATTCTCTAGGGATTGTGTGGACAATCTGGAACTAGAACAAGTTTGATATTTGAATCATTATCTATAAGGTGTTTTGAATCTCTCTACTCTAGTATTTTTTTGAGAACCTATGGATCTCACAGACATTATTTTATTTATCTAGTAGATTCTATTCTGCTACTATTTATGGTCTGCAGATGCTTGAGTACAATTCTTCATTTGATTGGATCTCCAGTTATCTTAGGAGACAAACAAGTCTATTAAGATGAATGAATGCTATTTTTTGTATTTGGTGCTAGAAACAGGAGGATTTAACTCAAAAGAAGAGTTGAACACATTAAAAAATCTAGAAGGATCTACACAAGATCTAGATCACAAATTTTGAATCACATCATGTTTCAACCTAGTCAATTGGAAACTAAATTTTTCTTTGATCACTAAGACAAGCACTCTATCAAATCAAAAAAATCAGATCCAAACACCCCTACTAGATTCAACAAATACCAATGACTCTTTCTTTTGAGAGTTGGAATGGATTTGAAAAGATTTGACACCTAGATTTTTCTTTTCACTTGACTAGTCACTCAACTTTTGAGATTCTTGAACAAAGACTTCTAACCCTTAGATGCTTCTAGTCTCAACCCTTTCACTTTTGAACACATCTAGAATGAAGGTACAATGGATTTTAATCACTCTCCTTGCCAATCACTCACTTATCCCATTTTTAGTGATAAAACACTTGAAACTCTTTATGGTTTCACTTGGAGATCTGAATCTATAGTGTCGTCTAGCAATTTAAAGCTTTTAGACTCTACCCTATCACCCTTGAACAAATCTAGAATGATGGATTTATAGATTATAGTCTCACACTTGCAAAATCACTCCTTAATCTATAG
This sequence comes from Diphasiastrum complanatum, assembly GCA_029204225.1. Taxonomy (NCBI): domain Eukaryota; kingdom Viridiplantae; phylum Streptophyta; class Lycopodiopsida; order Lycopodiales; family Lycopodiaceae; genus Diphasiastrum; species Diphasiastrum complanatum. The sequence goes on from CM055093.1 coordinate 50,278,089, forward strand.
TTTTTGGCAATATTTCTCTTTCAACTTCAATGCACACTCAAAACATCTGAGAATCATCTTTACTATACTTGAATCAAGCTTTAAGTCATCTATATCATTGATGTAGACCAAGAAAAGTCAAAGGAATAGAAACAATGCATTAGAAAGCTTGAAAAATGCACTAGATTGACTAGTTTTGGGTGTAGAAGCATTAAATGCACCAAACCAAATTTTACTGTCCAAAACAGGTTCTGTATGGCCACACACATGTGGAAAGTACACCTGCATCCTACAACAAGATTTGGTTCAAATATAGTGGTTCTAGCTATCCATTCAAATTCGGTACCTCAATATGAGCTAGTTTCCAAAAACTTGCCAATTTGGATATAGTTTAGACCAATGCCTTAAATGCTCTTATACTTGGCTCTGATACCATGTGAAAGTACAAAAAAAAGGCCGCTTCCAAATTTTTAAGTTGGCACATAGTTGAGGGTCGTATCCCGGGACGCCAGCGGTATGCGGTCGGGACCATTCGGTCCGTGGCACCAACGGTATGCTGTCGGGACCATTTGGTCCAGGAACTGGTTATTTCCATATCTGTCGCGGCTTGTGGTTCTGAGTGTTCCTTGCATGAACGTGAATGGGTTAAGCTCTTGGGAAACGGGCTCTAACTTGTCGGCTGAGTTGGATGGCTTGCTTGGGTGGAAGTTACCTGTTTATGGTTGTCCAGTCTGGCGTGGCACCTGGTTGGCTTCCAGCGCTCGTGACGAAGCTTTCAGTTGGTTAAGTCTGATGTAAGTCAGACCGCTTGCTTGGAATGGATGTTACTCATTTGTAATGAAGCTTTGAGTTGGTTAAGTTTGATGTATGTCGGGCGGCTTGCTTAGTGGGAAGTCACCCACATCGGGACCCCCGATCTGGCATGGCGCCAGGTTGGATCTCAATGTTGGTTTTCGGAACTTCAAGTTGGTTAAGTCTGATCGTTGTTGGCGAGTTGGCTTCTTGTATGTCAAGTGGGTTTGGATGGCAAGAGTTGAAGGCTGGGAAGCTAAGTCGTGGTTCCCTGCTCCCTTTGGATGCCTGCGCTACAGAATAGGATCCACACATGTCTAATGATGATAGGTACAAGTCATTATACTATTTACAAGATTCGATCAAGTTGCTTGTCCAATTTTAACAAACTAGAAGAAGAGTACATAGACATCATGAGAGATCCTTCTTTATAACTCCCTTCTATCTCTCTTTCACTTTCTTTAGCAAGATTGGCTTGCTTGAAAACCTCTTTCTTCTTGAAACAATTAGAAGCAAAATGCCCCTTCTTACCACAAAAGAAGCACTTTTTTTTGGATTTGCAACTTGTTGATGTTTGTGATGAGTACTCATCACTATCCTCCTTTGACTTGTCCTTTTTGAAATGTTGATGATGCTCTTTGCTCCTTCCTCTTGGCTTGTCCTTTGTGAAGTATGCCTTCACCTCTCCATCATTCTTTAAGGAAAGTTGATTGATCCTCATAAGCTTGTTCTCTTGCCTACAGTCCTCGGAAAAGAGAACTCCTTGTAGTGCCTCCAAGCTTGGAAGCTCCTCCTTGATTGCATAAGATTGGACAAGGTTGTCAAATTCTTCCTTCAATCCATAGAATCACTTGCACTAGCTCTCTTGGATTGAGTTGGTTTCCTATGCAAGCAAGCTCTCTATGAAGACCTTTGACTCTCAAAACATTATTTGAGGCACTCTCATCACTCCTTTGGAAGCTTTGAAATTTTTGATTCCTTAGTGTGAGCAACCTTGATGTGTTCCTAGCCTCATAGATGGATTGTAATGTGTCCCAAGCCTCCTTGGATGAGGTACATGAGCCAATCTCCCTCAACACTTCATTGGAAACATTCATCTTTATGATATGTAGGGCCATCCTAGCCCTCTTTTTGTGCTTTTGGACCTCTTGGAGCACTTGAGGCTCCTCCTCAAGTCCAAGCACAATCTCCATCACATCTTGGAGCACCAAAATGGACTCCATCCTCGCCTTCCAAATAGCATAATTGGAGGTGTTCAGTTTCTCACCATGATCCAACAAAGTGGAACCTAAGGAAGTCATTTTTCTTTGAGAAATTCACTTGTAATGGATCAAAGGTCTCTCTCTCTCTCTCTCTCTCTCTCTCTCTCTCTCTCTCTCTCTCTCTCTCTCTCTCTCTCTCTCTCTCTCTCTCTCTCTCTCTCTGTCTCTCTCTCTCTCTCTCTCTCTCTCTGTCTCTCTCTCTCTCAATAATGTATTCACAAAAGGTGTACTACCAACTCCATTATGAGATCTTGCAACTTGGTGTGAGACCTATCTCACTAGTTCTACCAATCTCTCTCAAACTAGATCAAACTCTCATCCCAAGATGAATCAAGGACAAAGTTTGGGGAAACTCGACTCAAGCACACAAAAGCACTCAAAATATCCACAAATGACTCAAATACAAATGGATTGCATGAAACTATGTGGCTATGACCTCAAAAAATTGTCTGGATCTCAAATAGACAAGATTGACAAGCTTTTTTCTAAGTTTTTGGATCAAACAAGCAAGATATGAGTCAAACTAAATGTGTCCAACCAGGTTGGGTGCCTTACCCACCTTGATTCAAGTGGCTATAACTTTTGATTGGCACATCCAATTGATGTGGAACCAATTGCAACACAATATTAACTCAAATAGCTTTCTAGCAAGCTATCTAGCATAAATAATGCTCTATCTTGGAAGAGAACCACTTGGTCAAAGTGGTTGTCCTTCGCATGTGTCTAAGCACTACATTCCGTATAGTGCCAGTCCAGGCCCAATCTTTATGATTATGACCCCTTTTGATCCTAAAATCACAAAGATAGTATGGGAGATGCAATCCTCTCTAGATCTTGATTTCAAGGCAAATTTTCACACATAAGATGATACATGCATGGATATCTTAGGTAAGTTCTAATACCATGCTGAATTTCACACGTGTGGGAGTGCCCAAAAGTGTAATTGTGATCTCCTAAGATGTGGTGATTGCACATAGATCATACATAGATTGAAAACCAAGATCTATTTCATCAATCTAAGGTAAGAGCACTAAAAATCATGCATATATCAATCATACAAATGCATTCACACGTGTGGATACTTGTGCAACAGAAAACTAAGTATGAAAAAGCCTTCCTCTCGAGTAGAGAGAGAATCCAACAAATTACACTCGGGTAGAGAGAGAAAATCAAGATTGCCAAAATAGTGTAGAAATCTCATTAACTCCAAAAACTTGCAATACAAATGGACTATTGCTTCTATATGTAGCTACTCGAGGTAGAAGGGAGTGAAACATGATTGGACCCCTTCTTTTCCTCCTCAAAACCCTATTGGTTGAGTGACATATGAGCTCTCTAACTTTATTTGACCAATTTGATGGATCTAGCTTTTGATTGGTCACTAAATCTCATGCCAGCAAATCTCAACTTTACAAGTGTAAGAAGCCTAACTTAGCTCAAGCTACATCACTTTCGACTTTTGGCCTAATCACGACTTGACATGTGTACAAGCCTATTTTGCCCTATCACCTACTTACACATGGATATATATATATATATATATATATATATATATATATATATATATATATATATATATATATATATATATATAACTTCAACTACCCCTAACTCAACATGACTAAGATATTTTTGCTTATTTTCCACACGTGGGAACATGCTCCACACGTGTGATATTTCCTCACATACAAGAATTTGTGAAATATCCATGCCATATTTTGCCAATTTTTCAAGTTAATGATTCGATAATTAAAACTAATATTAAAATGAAATGAACTTTAGTAGAAGTCTAGAAAATTATGATTAACATAACAATATATGAAGCACATGGCATTAATGATGAGCAAAACTATCCATGACAAGCATAGCAAGAAAGTTATTTGGCCACTATGAAAAGCAAGTTGAAAAAATTGTCGTATTTGGTTAGGCTCTGCATAGAATTTTTTGAATCAGGTCTCTTGTGCACATAGCGCTTTGATCTCCAGTTGCTTGACATCTCCAACTTTGGAGACTCTTAAATATTCTTTATGAAATAAACAAATCCTTTGTATTACCGTAATCTTCATCCTATAACCTTGGTCAATATTGTGGTCCCAGGCAGGCAGTTTAGCTTCATCCACTATTAGGCCAACAAACACAATGGCACTAACACTATGAAAACAAGAAACATGAAGATACTCTTGGGACAATTGTTTTTGGGCTTGTAAACTATGTATGCCCCCAAGCACAAAAAAATGGTAAGTATCCAAAATGGAAAAATCAAAATTTGCAAAACTGTTACATTGGCTATTCTTTTTTTTTTTTTGGATGAGGGGCAGTTGTAGTGCCCTCTACATCCTCAGGAGTTGGCTTTGGTGACTTGTACAATGGCGGAAGCTGGCTATGAGGTCCCATAGATACGTTGAACTTCGGGATGAATAGACCGGATCTTTGCCTTGAAATGGCAGCAAGCACCACCTTTAAGCAATGTTTCAAGATCTACACAGAAACAGAAAAAATAGCATTTAATGTTGCATAAGCACATGAATTTATATTAGCTATGTTGAGCATGGGAATACTCAATTTCAAACAGAGATTAAATATTAACAAACTGATCGAAATTTCATATTTAATAAAACCATGATAATAAGCATAGCATACTTCTCAACGGATGATAGTAAAAACATGTTTTAGAATGACATACTAGAGTAACAAGGGCTTTTTCAAAGTATGTCCTCACGACATCATCCCTACAAAGTTGAATTTTTATCATACTCTCGTTCAGAATGAAATAGAACGAAGGTTTTGTCAGTGTGCTCCTTCACAAACACACTGACAAAACCCTCCTCTTTCTCATCTAGTTGATCAACAAGAAGTTTTTTTTTAATGTGAAACTGTGAGTCCCCCCTGCCAGGCTTCTTAGCTATATGAATAAAAATCTCAAAGAGCTTTGTAGAGTTGACCCCTCTTGTGAGTAGTACATAAACTTCTTCTTGTCTTTCAAAGGGGTATGCTGAGCGAGAGATTTTGAAATAAATCTTTGACATTTCGAAATTTGTGACAAAGAGAGTATGATTTGTAGATGAGAAGATTGATAAGACATATTTCAAACATTACCTTACCAAAACTATGACAAAATTTCAAAAGATAAGCACTTTTTAATGAAGATTTCTAAGAAATACAAGAGAAAATGAGCAAATTTTTCATATTTAAATTGAAAATTATACTGGTTTCTGAGGCTTTGAAACTGTGGAGAAGCATATATGCTTGATAAAATGTAGTACAATTTTTTTTTTTGCCAGGTTGAGGCTTGCAAGAGAGGAACATTATGACATATGTTCTATGTTGAGCATAGCCTGTGAAACATGTTCTATAATATTGCTTGTATGATCAACTTTCCTATTGACAACCAATGCTAGTCTGATTTTTATGGTGTAAAAACATAAGACTAAGCATCATAAATGCCTCTACTCAACTAGAGAGAGAAAATAGCAAGTACAAAACTCATGGAGAGAGAGAGGGCACAAAGAGCTTGTCTCCAAATTTGCATTACACACAAATTTCATCTTTTTCTCAATGAGAGTACATCACATATATATAGATCCATGGACTCTTCTCCTACTTAGAGTTGAATTGGAGTTGTGAATCCACCTCTCAAGCTATCTAGACTTATCCAAGCCAACTCACTATGTCTAATTGTGCCACCTAGTCTTTTCATGCATTAAATGTGGCACGTAAAGTACAAATGGCAATTCCTATGGTAGCTCGAGTTTCTACTTCTACCTACCTTGAATATTTTATTCTAAGATGGGTCTTTACTAAGCCAAAAGAGCTCAATTCATCTTTGGCATTTTTAGGACCCCTACTCACAACATTAGATAGATTTTTCAATATTTTGACACCCAATGGCTTGCCCCCCTCCAAGCACAACTGCAAATTTATGAGACAGAAAATACTCATCTGAGAGCAGAGGTGCAAGCTTTATAGAATGAGAAGGCCGTGTGGTTAGCTCAACCGACACCTGATAATAGGCCGCTTACACAGGCAGAAATGAACCTATTTTGGCATTAATTGCAGGTTTATAGCCAGACACTGAATAGCTACCAGGCCGAGTTCGACAAATACCGCGCAAGTCCCAACCAAGAATTGGCCTAGGCCAAGCAAGCTCTCAAGGTCTGTCAGAGATTCATGGAGCAGAAACCACAACTAGCGCCGGTGGTTATTCAGTGCCACCTGTATTCGATGTTTCACAGGCTAGCTCCAGCCACAACAAAGGCAAACAAGTAGTGGGGGTGCTGGAAACTCGAAAAGAAACGAATATGAAAAAAAAAACGAACTCGAAAAAAAATGAACTTGAATGGAAAATGTTCATGCACAACAAAATAAGCTATCTCCCTCTTTTCTTAAGCATGACTACGCCTATCAATCTCTAACAGAACATTAGTGATAGAAATCATGTTTGATATGATTACGTAGCCAAACATTAAACATCAAAACATCAAACAAATAATTTGTCGTGAACAGCTAGACTAATAATCAGTCGCGAATTAGTTGCGAAGAGTAGACAGCCAGACTAAGGAATTAGAAAGTCAGACAAAACGTAGCCAGTGAGCACAAAACAATAGCGGACGTAACCGCATGCTTCACAAAGCTAATCATAATCTATAAAGGTAATGAACCGACAATCCATCTGGAAGAAAGAATCAATACGCAAAGACATCTACAATGTCTATCTCTGATTACAAGTGATGTTTCATTCGATCTTCTGTTATCTGTTCTTGTGTATGAATACGCAGATGGTATTCAATATATATATAGGTGTTCAGATGAAGAAGGTACAAAGGTGGTTGTGCTGTTTGTAGGAGATCGTGGGGGTTGTTGTTGTTGTTAAATCTGATTGCACAGTGCATGGAATGAGCATGAGGAGGCCGCGACATCAGGCTTCGCTAAAATTAACGCTGATGAAAATGCAAAAAACGTGACACTCTAGCAAATGCCTTAAAAAAAAATGATTTACAAAGTATCTTCACTTTTCTATAAGGGCACTTTTGGCATTTGTATGACACCTTCAACATTTGTAGGGCAGTGTCGTCTTTTTTCACCTTTTTTGCATTTTTTGCCTGTTCAAATTTGTTTGTATTTATGTAGATTGTTGTGAAAAATTGCCTACATTGGCAAATCTAGCCATGTATTGTACCTACCAAGCATGACTCTTGGATCTAGGCTAGGGTTTTCACTTTATGACAAGAGAGTTGAGTCTACTTTCTTATTACATGCTGGATTTTCACCTAATTTGTAAAGGAAGTGTCTTTTACTATGTATTTCCATTCTCCATAGTGAGGAGATAGAAACTTTTTGGAGCCTCAAGGAGAAACTCAGATTTTCTCTCTATGTATTGTGATTGTGATTGATTCCAATGAAATTCAACTTTGACACACTTCAAGCTCTGTCTACAGGCCGTACTACAGCCTGATTTTTACACGTGGAGACTTGAATTATAGTTTATGATCAAGTTTTTTGATTGTCTCTACTTGTTTTCTATCAAGCTGCTAAACTAGATCTTGTTTTCTATTGACTATATCTAATGGATTGTTCAACAAGCACACAATCAACCTTGTGGATCATTCAAAGATCCATTTATGGTCCTTAGTACTATACTTTCAACACGGTATCAGAGCCAAGTACAAGGTTATTGATTAGTGCTCAAAACTAATCCAGTTTCGCAGGGCGAGCTGGTATCCTGGAATTGGTGAGGGGATTGATAAATTTTACAGTTTTTAGGACAATAATGATTGTACTTTACAATCATAGAGAGTTATTGGTTGCTTAATCAATGGATCTATCAAATTCTACACATTAGATCTTGATCTAGATTCACTACACTTGAATTTAAGCAAGAGCAATGGATCAACACATCATAAATTAGTGAGAGCGGCCTCACACGTGTGGAGTACTGTCCACAGTACGACCTGCACCTGAAACAACAAGCACATTAATCCTAGATAGCAATCATTCATAGAAATCACAAGACAAATGACTAGAAACCTCACAAAAGTGTAGAATGCAAAAGTCTCATCAATCTTCTTAGCAAAATGATGATCCTTTTATGGATCAAGTACATCCACGAGTCTGGTACAGTCCAGTAGGTCTTCACACGTGTGAAGAGTGCCACATCACTCAGATCTATCCATTTGATCCATCCTTGATCCTTATCCAAAGTTGACCTTCTAGAATATGGCTAAAATCCAAAAAACTAGTCTCCTAGAATATAGGAATATTCCCTACAAAATAGGATCTAAAGAAAATAGTCAACTCTTATCTTCTAGTACTCTATACACATGTGTGAACATCCACTTGCCATGTGGGAGCATTTACTCATGCACATGCAAGGAAAAGCTAATTTCTAAGTGACTAATCAACTTGACTAAAAACTAGTCATATCATGTTCACACTAACTAGATTGATACAAAATCAATTTAGATATATACAAGTATGAAAAGTACATCCTTTCACAAGTGGAAACAGGCTCCACACATGTGAAATCAAATCATCAACATTATTCTAATGTTTGATCAATATTTACAATAACCAATGTCAAGTGAGAAGTGATAATTTTCAGCAGGGATTTGATCCCAAACTTCTTGTGGATCAAAATCCATACTGTTCCCATGTGTGGGCAACTCTGAACTAGCATTTAAACTCCTATATTCATTGGATCACTGTAATTTCAGCTGGTGTTAGTTTGATGTAATTTTTGATGCAAATCCTAGGATAAGCTACTCGAATCACTTGCCATTAATTAGTTTTGGATTTGATTTATGGTCACTAATTAATCTAGGCTGAATTTAGGTCTTAAAGTGGAAAATAGGTCTTGAAAGTACATCAAAGTGATAGAGAGAGATAGAGTCATTTTATTGTCCAAAAATAGCCAAGATTGGAAAGATTTGTTTAAGACTAGTTTTCAATTCATCTTATCTTCATTCCAACTTTTTGAGGGAGTGATAGAACTGTGATTACAAGTCCATCTATTGGATTAGAAATTAAATTTAATTGAAAAACTGCAAGTAAGAAACTTTTGTGAGTTTCAAGTTCAACCAAATCTATATCTTGTGTGTAGAATTTTACTAGTAAGATGGGATCAGTGGGAGCCTATCTTCTAGAAGCTAGTGAGAGGTTAAATTCTACCAATTATGCTATTTGGAAAGTGAGGATGGAGTCACTCATGGTGCTCTAGGACCTTTATGAGTTTCTAATAGATGATGAAGATGAACCTCTAGGTGCACATGAATTAGTGAGATACAAGAAGAGGTCTAGGCTTGCACTTCATTGTATTAAGATGAATGTAAGCAATGATCTTTTGAGGGAAGTATCATCATGTAGAAGGCTAAAGAGGCTATTTAAAATCAATTTAGGAGTCTAGTAACACTTCGAGGGTTCTCATGCTTAGGAATCAGAATTCTACAAAGCATGAAGAGGAGTGATGAGAGTGCACATGATTATGTGCTCAGAATCAAGTCTCTCAATAGGGAGTTAGCTTCCATTGGAGAGAAGATTCAAGATGGTGAGCTTTTTCAGATTGTCCTTAATGGTCTAGGGAGTGACTTTTCAAATTTGGTCCAAAGCTTTGCAATCCAAGACACTTTGCCCACTATAGAAAAGCTTCATAGTGTATTAGTGGCTGAAGAGTGTAGGATGATGCATACCAATGCAAGAATGAATGTTATCTCTCTGCAGGATGGTGATGAGAAAGCTGATTTCTCATTCAAAGGCAAGAAGAAGACCAATGGCAAGAAAAAGCACTTCAAGGAGACCAAGGAGGAGGATGAGGCTTCAAGCTCAAAGGGCAAGATCAAAGACAAGTCCAAGTACAAATGTTTTTTCTGTGGAAAAAAAGGACATTTTGCATCAGAATGTCTCAGCCAAAGGCTTTAAGCAAGGTAGATTGTTTAAGCTTGATGCTAATATTGCAGTGGAGAGTGTTAACTTGGCAAAGGTGGAGTTATCAAAGATGGAACTATGGCACAAAAGGTTGGGCCACCCCAATTTCAAAGCCATGGAATCTACGGTTGCAAAGGAGCCTGCAGTTGGACTCCCCAAGCATTTGTCAAAGTGTGGGAAGATATGTGAAGCATGCAGCCTCTTAAAGGCTCACAAACTACCCTTCTCAAGATCTACATCAAGATCAAGCTATGCTCTTGAACTCATCCATTCGGATGTTCACAGCTTTTCACATGAGTCTATTGGTGGTGCCAAATATTATGTAATCTTCCTTAATGACTATTCTAGATATTGTTGGATGTACCTCTTGTCTAGCAAAGTTATTGTGTTTGATTCTTTTGTAAAGTTCAAGACTTTGGTAGAAAATCAACTTAATACCAAGATTAAGGTATTAAGGAGTGATAATGGAGGTGAATATATCTCCAATAAGTTGATTGACTTTTGTAGTTCTAATGACATAAATAGGGAGTTGTCATGTCCATACACTCAACAAAATGGAGTGAGTGAGAGGAGAAATAGATCTCTTTGTGAGTGTGCTAAGGCCTTAAGGCTAGATGCTTCTCTATCCAAACCATTTTGGGGTGAGGCAATAACTTGTGCTAATTATTGGTGCAATATATTGCCTAACCAAGCCATTGGAGGAATCACACCATTTGAAGCTCTATTTGGAGAGAAGCCCAATCTCAAGGATCTCAAAATTTTTGGATCCACTTGCTATGTACACCAATCCTTGGATACAAGAAAGAAGGATGATGCAACCTCCATCAAAGACGTCTTTGTGGGATATGGTGAGAATAGCAAAGGATATAGAGTCTTCAATTCCATCACTAGCAAGGTGATAGTGAGTAGGGATGTTATTTTTGATGAAGGACATGCCTGTGATTTGGATGATAATGCTACTAATCAGCTTGATGCCAAGGATCATGCCATGATGGAGGAGGAGCTTCCAAGTGAAGAAGAACTTGAGGATCCACCTCAAGATGCAAGAACTCAAGAACTCCAAGAAGATCTACAAGGGCAAGGACCGAGCCATTGAGGCTCACCTATGATGGTCAAGGTGATCAAAGAGAAGGCTCATCATCTTTCACATCTTGCACCTTTCTTACTTCAATGTTAGATGAGCCAACATGCTATGAAGATGCTTGTAGATCTAAGAGTTGGATGGATGCTATGCAAGTAGAGTATGATGCTCTCATTGAGAATCATACTTGGGATCTTGTGAGTCTTCCTCAAGGGAAGAAATCACTTGATTGCAAGTGGGTGTTTAGATTGAAGTATAATCAAGATGGATCAATAAGTAAGCATAAAGCTAGGTTTGTAGCCAAAGGTTTTTCTCCAAACCAAAGGCATTGATTATGATGAGACTTTTGCTCCTGTGGCTAATTTTGTTACTATCAGGTTGATCATTAGTCTTGCTACAACCTTCAATTGGGAGCTATTCCAAATTGATTTCACAAATGCATTCCTCAGTGTTTATTTGGAGGAAGAGATCTACATGAGGCAACCCGAGGAATCATCAAGGAAAGGTGTATTTCTTGAAGAAGAGCATTTATGGGCTCAAACAAGGACCTAGAGCATGGTACTCTAGGCTCAACTCTTTTCTCATTTCCATCAATTTTGTAATGAGTGCTTATGATCCATCATTGTACATAAAATTTCATGATGGCAAGATCATTATTCCTGTTTTGTATGTAGATGACATTATCTTGAGAGGTAATGATCTAGATGGAATTAGAGATGTAAACATTGCTTTGGCAAAAGAGTTTAAGATGGTAGATCTCGACCTATTAAGTTTCATTCTTGGAATAGAGGTTATTAGAGGATGTGATTTTAGCTTTATTTGTCAATCTAAATATGATGCATCCATCCTACATAGATTTGGAATGAAGAATTGTAAAGGCATCGAGACACCAATGGAGCAACATACAAAAGCATCTATTGATGGTGATGAAGCATCCTTTGAGGACATCACATTATATAGAAGGCTTATTGGCTCCTTGATTTATTTAACTATAACTAGACTTGATCTTAGTTATAGTGCTGGAAAGTTAAGCCAATTCATGCAAAGTCCTCTAGTTTCACATTGGAAGATGGCCAAAAGAGTTCTTAGATACATTTCATCTACTAAGAATTTTGGCATTTTGTATAGAGGGACTAATCTTGGCTTAAGGTCCTATAGTGACTCGGATTTTGTAGGTGACAAAGTGGATAGAAGATCAACAAGTGCTTTTGCCACCTTTCTGAGTAGTATCATGGCTTTCCAAAAAGCAAAATACCATCTCCTTATCTTCCACAGAATCCAAGTACAAGGCCTTGATATCAACATGCCAGGAGGTCTTGTGGCTCAAAAGGCTATTGGTGGAGCTTTATGTCATGGAGGAGGAGATCCCTATCATCTATTGTGAACAACCCAATCACTTGCAACTAATCCTACATTCCATCCAAGGAGCAAACACATCGAGATTGCTCATCATTTCGTGAGGGAGAAAGTGCAACCCAAAGAGACCAAGCTCCAACATGTGTCATCATCAAGTTGCTTGGCTAATTTGTTTACTAAATCTTTACCTAAAGATTCATTTGTCAAGCTTAGATCTTCAATTGGAGTGATTGATAAAAGTATTATCGTTTCCAAGGCTAGATTTGAGGAGGAGTGTGAAAAATTGCCTACATTGGCAAATCTAGCCATGTAGAAAATTGTATATTTTGTCAATATTTTTTGTTAAACACTTGAATGGCCAAAGTGCCACTTGTCAATCCACACCTAATTTAGGTTACCATGAGTCAAGAGGAGTGATTGTGTCCATTTGGTAGTGATTCCTACTTTGTAGGATCTAGACCATGATTTATGATGAGATTTGTACCTACCATGCACCTACCAAGCATGACTCTTGGATCTAGGCTAGGGTTTTCACTTTAGGGAAAGAGAGTTGAGTCTACTTCCTTATTACACGCTGTATTTTCACCTAACTTTGCAAAGGAAGTGTCTTTTGCTATGTATTTCCATTTTCCATAGTGAGGAGATAGAAACTTTTTGGAGCTTCAAGGAGAAACTCGGATTTTCTCTCTATGTATTGTGATTGTGATTGATTCCAATGAAATCCAACTTTGGCACACTTCAAACTCTATCTACAAGCCGTACTACAGCCTGACTTTCACACGTGGGAACTTGGACTATAGTTTATGGTCAAGTTTTTTTATTGTCTCTACTTGTTTTCTATCAAGCTGCTATACTAGATCTTGTTTTCTGTTGATAGTATCTGATAGACAACAAGCACATAATCAACCTTGTGGTTCATTCAAAGTTGTTGGAGAAAGAGGTTGTGTGAGTGTGAGAAACTATAATAGCTCAAAAAGAAACGAACACGAAAAGAAACAAGCTCAAAACTCGAAAAAGAAATGAACTCAAACGGAAAGTGTTTGTGCACAGCGGAATGAGCTATCTCACTCTTTCCCTAAGCCTTGACTATGCCTATCAGACATGAACAGAATGTTAGTGATAGAAATCACGTTCGATTTGATTACGTAGCTAAACACACATAAAACAACAAAACATCAGAAAGATAATTTGTCGTGAACAACTAGACAAATTATCAGTCACGAATTATTTGCAAAGAGCTAGACTGAGCTCAAGTGATGATCAGTCGCGAATTAGTCACGAAAGACAAGACTAAATATTAGTCATGAACAACTATCTAATAATAATTCGCTAAGAACAGACTACCAGATTAAGCAATAAGAGAGTCAAACAGAATCTAGAAAAGCATAGCAATATTGACACATAATCTGCTTGCACAGTTGCATGGGATGAGCGTGAGAAGGCCGTGACGTCAGCCTTCGCTGAAATGAACGTTGGTGAAGATGCAAAAAATGTGATACTCTGAAAAATGCCTTCGCTTTTCCATTAGGGCACTTTGGCATTTGTAGGGCAGTGTTGCCTTTTTCGTCTGTCACAAATCACGTGTAGAAATATAGTGTTGTCTTTTTTGCCTTTTTCGCTTGTGGAAATTTACTTGTATTTATGTAGACAGTCGTGTTTTTTGTCTATCTTATTTAACATGTAAATATGCAAACTGTGTGACAACATGAGTAAAAATGCAGCAGCATGAATGGAGGCAGATTAACATAGGATTTAGGAGAGTAGAGGAGATAAATTCAACACCCCCCCTTAATCTGGATCTGTGAATGCCTTGATCTTAAGACTAAGCAATGCACAAAACTTGTTGTGTGCATTAACACTTAATGCCTTTGTGAATATATCCGCAATCATGTCCTACGTTCTATAGTACGTTAAGCTAACCTCCTTGTTGAGAACCTTTCCCCGAATATAGTGATATATGATTTCAATGTGCTTACTCCTACAGTGAAGTCTAGGGTTGGCCGATAAGGTAATAGCACTCTGATTATCACAGAATATGATTGTAGGGCTAAACTGATACAAACTAATGTCCGACAATAAATTTCTCAACTAAAACGCTTCTTCAATAGATTGAGAAGCATCAATGTATTATGTTTCTGTAGATGAAAGAGCGATAGAGGTTTGCTTATGACTGTTCCATGAGATAGGACCATCGTTGAAGAATAATGTAAATCCAGATGTGGACTTATGATTGTCTACATCTCCTCCCCAGCTTGCATCAGAGTATCCAACAAGTTGATGGAGATTGTTGTTGTTGACTTCTCTATAACAAATGCACTAGTCCATGGTAGCTCAAATATACCTCATGACTCTTATGAGAGCCTTCCAATGGGTAATGCCAGGATTAGCCATATATTGGCTGAGTGAGCTTACTGCAAAAAAAATGTCAGGTCTTGTACAAACTGACAAAATTTCAGTGTATTAGCATTAGCTTCAACACGAGTTAGAGAGAGAAAGATAGAGAGATAACAAGCAAAATAGTTTAGATCCAAAATGGCATGGGATAGCTATAAAACTTTGGTTCTTCATCATTGATTGTGAGGAGAGCTACACATATTTATGGAGTTTGAGGTAGCTCGAGGTAGAACCACATCTATCCATTCCAAAATGACAACTAAAGTGACATCTAGAGTCTATGTGACATTTGTCACTTGCCATGCATGAAATTCTACCAACTTTTTACAAGTGTGCTAGTTCTAACTAACAAAGTACAAATCATCATGCATGTGTCCAGTACACTTTGTGCATGCCTTGCATGTCACTATGGATCACTTACAATTAATGCATGTGAATTGTCACATGTAAGTCAATCGTCTCGCTCTGTCTTTGTGGATTTGAATGCCCAGACAGAAGTGAGCTTCACCTAGATCAGTCATGTCGAACTCAGAAAACAACATCTGTTTAGAATCCTTAACCAAATTGGTGTTGTTGTTGAAAAAACAATGTATCATCCACGTATAAGGTGATGATAATGAAGGATTGCTACACTGACTTGGAATAGACGTTGCAATCAGTAGTGCTTGGTTGCAAACCTTGTTCAATAAGAAATGTGTTGATCCTCTGAAACGAAGCTCTGGCAGACTGTTTTAAGCCGCAAAGTGTCTTATGGAGCTTACAGACATGATTCTTCATACCTTCTAGAATATAGCCTTCGGGCTGGATCATGTAGATGTCTTCTTGTATAACTCCATTTAGATAAGCTGTTTGCACACCAAGTTGATGCACTTCAAGGTCGGCAGCTGCAACATTTGATAGGAGGGCTCGGATCGATGAATGCTTGACTATAGGACTAAAACTCTCATTGTAGTCTACGTTGGAGATTTGAGTGAATCCTCGTGCAACCAATCTTGCGTTCCTTCAATCAATCGCTCCATTGGCATTGTACTTGATCTTAAAGATCCATTTGTAATCAATGATATTGCAGCCAATAGGAGCTTCGACTAATGACCATGTTTGGTTCTTGATCAGAGAGGAATACTCTCTGTCCATGGCTTCTCTCCATAGATTAGAGTTTGGTTGGCTAAGTGCCTCTTCGACTGTTGTCGGTTCCTGTATCAAGAGACATGCAGACTCAGGAGTATACCGTGTGGGCTGTGTGTGCACTCGACTTAATCTTCTAGGAGGAATTGATTGATGAACCACTCCTGAGACTTGTTGCTGGGTAGCAGCAACTTTCTTCGTCTGACTCACTGTCAAATAGTCGATCGAGGATGGACATGCTTTAGCCTGAAGGTCGTATTGTCATGTCAATGGCAGGTGATAAAGATTCTCCTGGAATAATATCTTTGCCTTTGATGTCGATGAACTGATCCTCGATAAAGATTGTATCTCGGTTGTACAAGATTTGTTGGGTATCGGGATCATACAGCTTGTATGTGTTATCAGATGAAGTATATCCAATCAAGATGGTCTTGAGGCCTTGGAAGTCAAATTTCTTCCTCGTGTCTTTTGGGATTTGCGCGTAGGCGACGCATCCAAACACTTGTAGGTGTTGGATTTATTTCCTCCACTCTCCTAAATCCCATTCTAATCTACATGTTGTATTTTTACCTACGTTGTCGTGCAGTATGCATATTTACATGTAAATTCTCACAGGTGAAGAAAAGGCGAAAGAATCGTGACATTGTGTTTTTACACGTGTTTTGGTGACAGACGAAAAAGGCAACACCGTCTTGTAAAATGCCAAAGGTGCCCCAGAAAGCAAAGGCACCCTGTAAATCAAATCCCATGGCATTTTGTCAAAGTGACACATTTTTCACATTTTCACCAACGATCATTTTAGTGAAGGCTGACGTCGCACCCCTTTTCATGCTCATCCATGCAGCTACGCTAACAGACTTAACAACGACTGCAGCCACCCACGATCTCCTACAGACAACACATCCACTTTGCACTTTCTTCATCTGCACACCTGTAATATTGTGTACATATATTGAATACCATTTGCATATTCAGGTTGATGATTGATAAAGAGATTAAGATAAGCGTGTATAAATCTAGCATCAGAAGCTTATCAGAGATAGACGAAGTAGATGCCTTGTGCATTGATTCTTTATTGTCAGTAGTAGGTTTCATTCCTTTACAAATTGAATCAACTTCGTAGAGCACGCGGTTTTGCCCGCTATTGTCTTGTGCTCTACCGCATTATTGACATGTATATTTGATATACTTAATCTAATAATAGCTCTTTGTTATGCGTTCAGATCTGTGTCAATATTGCTATGCTTATTTCTTATTTTGTCTGACTTTCTAGTTGCTCAATTTGGTAATCTAGATTTAGACGACTAATATTTAGTCTTGCCTTTCGCGAATCATTTGTGACTGATTATCAGTCGAGCTCAGTCTAGTTCTTTGCGAATCATTCGCGACACATAATTTGTCTAGCTGTTCACGACAAATTATTCTTCTGGTGCTTCATTAGTCAATGTTTGGCCACCTAATTAGAGCGACCACGATTTCCATTACTAGCGTTCTATTCATTCTAATAGGCGTAGTCATGCTTAGGGAAGAGTCATATAGCTCATTCCTCTGTGCACAAACACTTTTTGTTCAAGTTTTGCTTCTCTTCGTGTTCGTCTTTCTATTCGAGCTATTTTCGTTTCTCATACACGACTGACCCTCTTATCTCTCCCTCTTTCTTTCTCCCAACAGTAGGTTCTTCACAGAAGGCTTAGAGCCTGTCCACACCTCATGGGGTGTTTTGCCTGAGAGGGCCTTGGTTGAACATCTATTGTGGATGTAAGCTACAGTGGAGACAGCTTCGGCCCAGAAGCTCTTGGGCAGTGATGCATGCGCTAGCATACATTTAGCTAATTCAACCAGAGTACGGTTCTTCATCTCGGCTAAGCCATTTGATTGAGGACTATAAGGAGTGATGAATTGCTGCTCAATGCCTTGGCTCTGGCAGTATTCCTTAAATTCAGTAGAGATGGACTCTCCACCATTGTCAGACCTCAGGGCCTTGATCGTCCTTCTAGTCTCTTTTTCTGCATGCTCCTTGAAGATTTTGAAGCGATTGAAAGCTTCTGATTTCTTTTGGGTAAAATACCCCATAGTCCTTCTGGAGAATTCATCAATTAAAGTTATAAAATATTTTGCATCCTTCAAAAAAGAATTCTTCATCGGGCCACAAATGTATGAATGCACAACATCTTGTAGGGTCTTCGATCCGACGTAGTAATATCCTTTTCGCTTGTCAACAAGGGTTAGTTCACTGGATAAGCACCTAACTATGCATAGATGCTACTTTTAGTTAGTTTCTTACTTTTTATCTAACTCTACCTCCACTAACACTACTCACACTAATGCTACTTCCCTAAACTAACTTCATCATGATTGTTGGTGAAAGGGAAGGGTAGAATAGAAGAGAGAGAGAGAGAGAGAGAGAGAGAGAGAGAGAGAGAGAGAGAGAGAGAGAGAGAGAGAGAGAGAGAGAGAGAGAGAGAGAGAGAGAGTTGAGAGGGAGGTTAGCTCAAAAGCTCAAGATGCATGCTAATGGAGAAACCATAACTATTAAAACAACAACATAGAAATGGAAACAATTAGAAACACACAACAAAAAGCATTAGCATGAGTGCTTAGCAAATGAGGATGCTTGGCTCTCCAAATTGGTAGAGTTTCCTCCTTCTCATTAAGCATGAAAATAGAGTACAAATGGTACTTTTTTATAAAATGGGGAAGGCCCTTGCCCCAAAATCCTATTGGCTAATATTTACATTGATCCTATCCATTCATCTTGGACCCAAGTTGATCCAAGGGTCCAAAATTCCAAGATTTATTGAGTCCAAAATTGGACCCAACTCTAAAAATGTAAACTCTAAGTTTAAAATTGACTTTGGGCCTCAAGTTTTATTTTAAATACAAAGGCCCAAGTCTATTTTATTTTATTTACAACTTAAGCTTGCGTGCCCATTGGGCCATGGGCTTATACGCGTAGGATGCCATGCCCTCGCAACACATTTTATTGGTCGATTTTATTTATTTACAATTCATCGGGAATACCCCCAACAGGACCCACGACCTGAAGTAGTGCCGGTCCCTCGGCACTCTACCGGTTTAGTAAAGAGTCTTCTTGGCCCGCCTCTAGTGGATCAGGTAGCCCGTGACGTCTTCCCTGAAATTGATGCGGTCCAGTTTCTTCAAGTCCTTGGGCATGTGAATGGACTTGTGGACTCATGTCAGCCAGTCTTGGTCGACCCATGCTTGGAATCTGCATGTCCAAGGATCGCCAAGGAATGCAGCTCCGTAATAGACTCGAGCGACTGGCAGCTGATCTTTGACTTTGTCGGAGGCGAGCGCCTTATTAGGATCAAAGAATATGGGGGGAAAAAAATTGTCCCATTTGGTTTCAATCCCCATTAAATGCTCTTAGTCCCGGACATAAGTGACTACCACGCAGACTGTTGGATCAGGACAGTTGAAATATTTATTGGCAAATATGGTGAGAGCCCTTCGGGAGTCTACATTCGTATTCCAACCATGCTCTGAATGGATCCTTGGCCAATTTAAATTTTGAATGGTGTTCTTGTCCAGAGGGCTGTCACATTCCGCCCATTTGGATTGTCGTGTGCATGGCAGGAAGTGCGCGTTCACCTGTAGTTGTTGCGGATTTGTCACATAGGCCCTGATGGCCGCATGGTCTCTTTCAAAGCGCTATTGACGCCACTCTATTTATGGTTGGAGGGCGGGTAGTGCTTGCAACTCATTGCTCTTTATTGTCTGAGCTGAAAATGATATTTGCCAACCGTCTCTGGATGACTCGTGGGGATACTTAGCCAAGAATTCGTTTATTTTCTCCTCCACGGACTTTGGTCTACGGAAGGCTCGACTGACAGATATGGTGCGTGAACCTCTTGATGATGAGGCCTATCCTTCCTCTTGGCTTTGGCTCGGACCTGCATCTTGGCCTTGGTCTCGCGTGTCAGCACCCGTATCAGTTGGTCCTTGGTCTTGGCCTTCGAAGCCTTGATCTTGACCTAATCCCCTGGCTGCTTGCTGGCCTTGGTTCTGGCTCGTGCTTGCCTGTGCAGCATAAAAAACAGGTGGTGGTGGAATCACCACTGAGGTGGGTTGGGTCTTCTTCTCCATGTACTGTTGGCAAGCCTTTAGGGCTTGCTTGGCCTGGGCGAGCTCGTGAGTTGCACTGGCCCGATACTTGTCGAACTCTGCCTGGTAGTTGTTCAATGTTTGGCTATATATCTACACCTGACGTCTAAAGAGATTCATCTCTGCCTGAGAGAGTGGCCTTGAGTCTGGTGCAGGTTGAGCTAGCCAGACGAGTTTTTCACTTTGTAAGGCTTTTACTTCCACCCCCAGGCGTGTATTCTCTGCTTCATAAATTTGTAGTTGTGCCTGGAGGGGAGCAAGCCATTGGGACGCTTCGGATTGAAGCTCCCGCACCTGCGTGGAGGCCTCTGTCAGTGCTTTGGAGAGGCTTTGGATATATAGGTTGAGGCCATCCTCCTTCTCCTGCAGCTTGGCGATCTCCTGGTGCCCTTTTTGTTCATGTTGTTGAGTTATGAGAAGCTCTTGTTGCAGCTTCGTGGATTCGGCTCGCAGTTGGGTGTTGCTTGTCGCCAAGTGGAGTACTCGGCTGTCCAAAATGGCCCTAGTTGCTACCGCCTCCTGGGTGTATGTCCCCAAGGTTTGGTATGCCGTCGTTAAGTCTGTTGGAACAGCTGGTACGCTGGCACTGAGAGGGGCTTGTGTTGTTGCAGCCCCGACGACTTGTGGAGTGCCATCGTCGTTATCTTCACTCAGGTTCTCTAGGGACCTGTTGTCATCTAGGGCAGTGGGATCTGTCCGATCTGTCTATGGTATTACTGGAGTTCCAAGGCCCAAAAGGGCTGTCTAAGAAATGCCACGTAAGAGAGAGAAGATCGTCGAATTTTAAAACTTCAACCGAGTTTTTGGTCTGCCCGCTCAACTCCGATGACTTGACCTCACTAGTGACGTATGTAGTTAACTGAAAGTTGGGTAGCCACAACGCGTGGGGTCCATATTTCAAGATTCTATTTTCTACCATTAACTAACATAACTTATCATGTAAATGCAAATCGTATTGCACATCAAAGTTTTCTTTCCATCTACTCAAAGCGTTCACATCAATGAAAAACAGTCTTATCGATCTGAAAATCATGGTAAGAAACTTTGAATATTTTGGATCACAATGAGTGCCAACGTGAATCTAAATTTTTGCAATTCTGAAAATACGGAGTGTGTTGGATTAAATTGAGCGGTAAGGTTATTTCAAACTTTTGCAATTCAAAAATTTGTGATTTCAATACACATCTATTGAAAAAATATTTTTCTTATTTTGCTCATAACTGCGAAGCATTGATTTTGCATATCAGGCAAGAAACATGGAGTGTGATGGATAAAAAAGAGCGCCAAGGTCATTTCAAACTTTTCCAATTAATTTTTTTTAATTAAGACGAGTTTTAATAGCCTACAAGATATATAACAAGTTGATTTTCTACTAGATTAATCTATCGATTATTAGGCTGTCTAAATATCATCCCCATATTGATCTTCCCACAGAATATGCTCTACTGTCGAGAAAAAATATGAAAGGATCCACCTTACCAGCTCACCAAAGGACGGAAGACAGGAAACATTGTGATCTATGGGTTGATGGAAGTTTGTATCCAATCGATCCAAGCTCAATGCAATATCCAAATTTTAGATCGGTCACACAACTCATACTATTTTTGTGCGAAGGACACAATGGTCTATTGGATTATTGTGAAAGATTGAAAAGTTAAAAATCCATTGTTTGGAAAATATGTTGAATGGTTTGCTTACTGACTACCGAGAAAGAGAAACTATTTTTTTGCAAACAAAAGAAGAGAATAAAATCTTGAAGATAGATAATTCTCATTTGCAAGATATTATATTAAACCTCAACCAAGAAACTGACAATATGAAACAAATTGTACAAACATTGCGTACCTCATATTGTCAAATAAATGTAGAAGTAAACACATTACGGAAGAAAATACTGAACAATAAGCAAAAAAGAGTTATTTTAAAAAGTATTGACGAGCTTTCAACAAGTGGGGGTCAACGGAAAAAAAGATATTGACGAGCTTTCAACAAGTGGGGTCAATATGGCATGATATACTCGAAAATGAAGATATGAGCTGGTTAAGTATAAATCATGAAGAGGCCTAAGTCATTTTTTGGGAATATATCTCCTAAGTACTTGTCTTGTAATTAAGGGCAAGACCTTTAAAAGGAAAAGACATTGTCTTGGACAACCTTTACTAGGTCGTCCATATGAAAAGACACGATAAACTAGAGTAACTTTAACTCATAGTTAAGTATACCTCCTATGGTATAGTTGAACGTATTTTCAGTCTAATCGTTAACTAGACCCTTTCACGGGAGCGACGCACATGTTGTTTTAGAGGTGTGTTTGTTCGCCTCATAGAACATATATTGATCTCACACTTCAGTCTCGATCATCGAGAGAGAAGAGTTTATGTTTATGTAAGAGTTTGAAGAAGTGAATAGATTTCTGTGAGTTATTCTCTCTTGTCTCTGTTCTCCGCACTGCTGAGTGTGAGTGATCTTGAGTCTGCTAACAATCTCTAACACATTTCATGAATTACTCTCTGATCAGACAGTCACTCTAGTGCGTTTACAATCATTGTTGTATTTTCGTAAAGCATGCTCTAAAGAACTGTCTTTAAACCATCTTATTCGTCTGTCACAAATACTTTCTTTTTGGCACTCGAATAACGACTATCTTTAGTACAGTCTAGCATGATCATTGAATAAAGCTGTATGTATACATATGAGATGACAGTCCCTGTCTGAAGAATTGAGTCTCTGATCTGTTTTCCTGATTGGTAGTGACATAAGTTTCTAACGTATTCTAAAACTCTTCGTGTTCTTTAACCATTAAGTTGGGCTTTAGTTGTTGAGGACTCCTGTCTAGAAACCAATAGTTCGCGAACACGATAAATTAATTGTCTGCACAGTCGCAAATACATCGAACAATTCTCGATTCTCTGTTGACACCTTAATCAGCCAGAGTGTAGTACTACTGTACTACTCTGATAACATCTCATCTGTAGAACGCACTTCATTCGATTCGATAGAGGCCAGATTGTTGTTCTGAATATATTAACATTACCCATCCCAAACATAAGTAATGTTGGTTACTTTGTAATGTCTGTCAACAACCGGAATAACACTCGAAACCACTTGCCATAATTGTACCAAAATCATAACTTTCTAACGCTGTCCTTTGTGGGAACGACATTATTTACTATAAAAACTATATTAACCCTGTTGGTATAGTATGACATATACCAATTTTTGGGGCCGTTGCTGGGGATAGTTTAGGAAAGTTATAAGAAATCTAACAAATCCATCTTCATCTCTAGTGTATGTCAGATAGAGAATCCAGATTAGAATGATACCGTAAGCTTAGAGAGAAATTTTTATGAAGACAAAGTGAGGATACTAGTCAAAGAAATCTAGACGAAATCACTGCCTAGTTACTTGAACTCCTAATTAGCTTCGGTATGGAGGGTCCTGCTGCACGTTTCACTTCTATCTCTAAAATTAAATACGATTATTTTAAAGAGACTTCTTCTGATGATGCAGATAGCTATGTCTCACAATTTGAGTCAATTGCTAATGTGAATAACGAGGGAACTGACCTAGAAAAACTACAAATTTTCCTTGGTCTGCTAAGAAAGCAGACGCGCATATGGTACAGTCAAGTTGGACCAAGTTGTGTAGGAACCTGGTACTTCTTGAAAGATGTGTTTCTGAACTAGTTCAGAGAGATAAGTTACAAATCTAGAATTCTTGGACATCTAAACAATGTTCAGAAGAAGAGTAAAGAATCCCTTCACAAATATACACGAAAGGTTAAAATCTCATAGGAAAACTAATCGGTGTATATCCCATAGATATGCAGATCGAATGGTTTTTGGCTGGTTTACCACCAAAGATTGATCGGTATTGCAGACAAGGGGACATGACCTTTTTAGTAGTAGTAATAGCTAGTGCCGAAAATTTCGAGACCTCGAAACTAGCACGAAAGCGACGATCGACGAAGAAATCTCGAAAGTCGAAGACTAATTCTAGTGACAACGATGAAGATTTAGATTCTGATTCAAGTACCAGTTCTTCAAGCTCGGAATCTGAAAACAGCAATTCATCAGAATCAGAAGCTGACAAAGGAGAGAGAAAGAATAAACGCCGAACTAAACGAAAGGACGGCATGAAAGTTGTCGAGGATAAGTCGTCAACTTCTAAAGTTGAAAAGCTTTGGAAGAGTAATATGGCTGACCTTACTAAAAAGTTTAATGAATTGAAAGTGCAGATATCTGAAGTTGCAGATAAAAGACCAAAAGCGTCTTCTTCCAACTCAGGAATGTGGTGTACGAAATGTGGAACTTCTGGACACACTAAGGAAGACTGCACTACTGTGAATGTCAAATACATTGAAGATCCTGCCCAGGAGGTACTTTTTATTTTTCAGAATGATGCAACTATTAATTATGTACAGGGTACTGCAGCATCAGCCCAGAAGGACAGACCCAAGTTCGCACCAAGAAGACATAATCCTCCTGAATTTGTTGGACCAGCGAAGTCTCAAACCACGACTAAACCAGTTTCGGGCAACTGCTACAATTGTGAAGAGCCGGGACATTTTTCTCCTGACTGTCCTCAACCGCGAAAGCCGATTTGTTATGTACCATTATGTTCGAATTGCAGAGAGCTTGGCCACAAGTATCCTGATTGTCCTCAGCCGCAGAAGCCGTGACCCAAATATCAGTATGTAGCAAGGGCCAATTGTTGCAGACACGAAAGCGAAAGCTGTGAGGCTGTTGTGCAGAGAATTGACGTTATTGAAGAAAAATTGGCAAAGACAGAAGATATGTCCTGGCCATGTGACGTGGAGAAATTATTCAAAGTCACAACAAGAAGCAAAAGCTCCTCGAAACCTGATCAGAAATCTTCGACAAAGCGCAGAAAATCCTTGAAGAATAAATCCTCTAGCAAAACAACGAACAAATCTACGACAAAGGAAGATCTCAAAGATGACCCTGACTATGACCAAAATGCTGCGAAGTTATTTGCAAAAGATATCTCGGCAGAAGCAAAAAAAATCATCAACGCTGAACTTCAGACAGCTGCTGCAGAAAAGGTGGTCACTTTCGAGGAAGAGGACGAAGAAATTGCGAAGACGAAATTGTCTAGTTTTGTTATCGATAAACCAACCTCGAAATCGAAGACAAAAGAATATGACATCATTACTGATATTGGATCCCTTCGTCTGAATATTACTTCTGAACAACTGTTGGCAGATAACACTTATTACAGAAAGCAACTGAAAGGCCTTTCTGTGTCCAAAAAAAAAAAAAAAATTTCTCTGCCAGATGCTGGTGTCTTGTCTATTGATTTAGATGATCTCGGTGCACCTGAGATTGATATTACCACTGCAGGATGTCTGATCAAAAAAGTGCCAATCGACTCTGGTTCCAGTGTGAATATAATAACAGAAGACACAGCTCATGCTCTGGGGCTGACTGACATTCAACCGACACAACGAAACATCAAGTTAGCTGATTCGACACGACGAAAACCTATTGAAGGGCTGAAGGATGTCACTGTCTACATTCAAGCCAAGCCATTCACAATGAATTTCATTGTTATCAAACCACTCGGTTTGTCATCCTATTCTGTGCTGGTTGGACGACCTTGGCTTTATCAATCAAACGCAAGTGTACATTGGAAATTCAGAGAGCTGAGATTTTAGACTGGTGAGACCAATAACCGAGGTAAGCCAGCAGAACAAATCATAATCTGGAGTCGTGACAAATATGAAGGTGAAACTCCTTTGTCTGACACCAACTTTACATCAGAAGAATCTTCGTATGTCTTGAATATTTTTCCCAATGGATCTGATATTGAAGTACAATACTTTGACTGTTATGAGAATGCCGATGATGAAGAATTCTTCAATGCCTGCGACATTGAAGCGGATGTTTCATATGAAGAAATTAACGTTGCAGACACGAACTCAAAAGAGTCTGACGATTCGAGCGATGAATCTAAACACAAATTTGGTAACAAAAACTAGGTTGACGACAAGAAAATATCTGTGGAGTCAAACATGTGTGCAATTCATGGCCATACCAAGGCCAGTATGATAGAAGGTATCATTTTACCAGACTCTACTGAACTGATTGAACTTGCACCTGGCAGATTTGTGCATGTTTCAAAGTCACTTGGAGAATTGGAGTTAGTGGAATTCACTGAACTATTGAAGGAGTATCAAGACGTTTTTGCCCGGTCGCTCGACGATTTGAAGGGTATATCTGCAGAATTTGGAGAGCACCGAATTGATCTTAAGGAAGATGTTGTACCTATTCAACAGAGACAGTATCGTCTTAATCCTATTTTCACCCATTGTTGTCGTCCCAAAGAAGAAGACCGGCAAAATACGAATATGCCAAGATTTCCGCAAACTCAATGCTGCCACAAGGAAGGACCATCATCCTCTGCCTTTCACTGATTCCATCCTAGATCAGGTTGATGGTCAAGAGCGTTACAGTTTCTGTGATGACTTTTCTGGATATAATCAGCTTGGAGTGCGAAAGGAGGATCGTTCAAAGACTACATTCACTACGGATTGGGGCACTTATGCCTACAACAAAATGCCCTTTGGTCTTTGTAACGCTCTAGCAATTTTTCAGCAAATTATGATGTTAATTTTTGCTGTCTTCCTGAGAACTTTTCTCGAAATATTTATTGATGATTTCTGTGTATACAGTGATATAAAGACACACCTGCAGAAGCTGAAATTAACATTGCAACGGTGTCGAAATACTTGTTTATCTCTTCATCTAGAGAAATATTTTTTTGGTATGAAAGAATGAATATTGCTCAGACACGGAATATCTAACAGAGGAATAGAAGTCGACAAAGATAAAGTCGAGCTTATAAAGAATCTCCAGATACCAACCAATTTACATGAACTAAGAGCTTTTAGGACATGTTGGCTATTACAGGAGATTTATTCAAAATCATGCTTCTATTGCTGCCTCTCTTACACATCTACTGTGGGGTCAAATATCTCTTGTAGTATAGCCCTTCCGCCTGTCAACAGAGGTTAGTTCACTGGATAGGTGCCTAACTATGCATAGATGCTCCTTTTAGTTAATTTCCTACTTTCTCCCTTGACTCTACTCACCACTATACTACTCATCTTTAACTCTACTCCTCTACACTAACATTCATCATAGTTTGGTTGAAAGGAAGGAATGGAGAAGAAGAGATTGAGAAGAGAAGAGAAAGAGAGAAAAAGAGAGTGAGGGTGGAGGTTAGCTCAAATGCTCCTTATGCTTGCTAATGGAAAAACATTCACTATTGGCAAACAATGAAAGCAAGAGAAAACACAACCAAGAGCAATAGCAAGTAGTGAATAGCAAATGAGGATGTTTCTCTTCCAAAAATGGTAGAGTTTCCTCCTTCTCATTAAGCATGGAAATAGTGTACAAATGGTGTCTTTTTATAAAATGGGGAAGGCCCTTGCCCCTCAATCTTATTGGCTAATATTCACAATGATCCTAACCATTCATCTTGGACCCAACTTGATCCAAGGGTCCACAAAAAGTACATTAGAAATCACAAGATTCATGTGAGTCCCAATTTGGACCCAACTCTAAAAAGTCATCTCTAAGTTTAAAAATGACATTGGGCCTCTAGTTTTATTTTTATTACAAGGCCCAAGTCAAGTTTATTTTATTTACAACTTCAATTGTGTGCTCATTGGGCCATGGGCTTATACACGCAGGATGCCATGCCCTCGCAACACATTTTATTGGAGGATTTTATTTATTTACCCTTTGTTGGGAATACCCCCAACAAGCTTGTGCACTCTGATGTTCATTTCTCATCAAGTAAGAGCAAAGGAGGAGCAAATTGCTTTGTCTCTCTTGTAGATGATTATACAAGATATTCTTGGATCTATATGTTGTCTTCTAAAGCCATGGTCTATGATGGTTTTCTTACTTTCAAAGCTTATGTAGAAAAGCAGTTTCCTTTCAAGTTGAAAGCTTTGAGAAGTGATAGTGGAGGAGAATACACCTCCAATAAGTTTAAAGACTTTTTTGAGAGAGAGGGTATTCAAAGAGAGTTTTCTTGTTCATATACTCCTCAGCAAAATGGAGTTGCTAAGAGAAAAAATAGAACTTTGTGTGAATGTGCAAAAGCCATTAGGCTAGAAGCTTCTCTACCTAAAGAATTTTGGGGAGAGGCAATTGCATGTGCAAACTATCTTTGTAATAGGCTTCCAAATCTTGCAATAAGAGGAAAGACACCATTTGAGATGTTGTATAAGAAAAAGCCTAAGGTAGATCATCTTAGGATTTTTGGTTGTGTATGCTTTGTGCATGTGCCTCTAGAAACTAGGAAGAAGGAAGATCCTAGTGCAGTAAAAGGAATTTTTGTAGGATATGCATCTACCAAAAAAGCATACAAAGTTTATTTACCCTCTACTGACAAGAATGTTGTTAGTAGAGATGTGATCTTCCATGAAGATCAGAAGTTTAACTTGGATGATGCACATATCAAGGAGACTCATGCAAGATCTACAATTATCAATTTTGATGCTGCTCAAGAAGAGGTGAGACTGAGGCTTGAGGAGGAGCAAATTCAAGCTACCACACCTAGAAGATCTACAAGAGCAAGATCTGAACAAAGGAGGCTCACATATGATGAAGGAGGAAGGCAAGTGAAAGGTGAAACTTCCTATCATGCTCTCTTCATATCAGATGAAGAGCCTAAAGATGTCCAAGAAGCTCTTCAATCCAAGGAATGGGTTGAAGCAATGACCCAAGAGTGTGAAGCCTTGATGTCAAACAACACATGGGAGCTTGTGGAGCCACCAAACAACATGCATGTGATTGGATGTAAGTGGGTATTCAGAATCAAGTATAATCATGATGGATCTATCAATAAGTATAAAACAAGACTTTTGCCAAAGGCTACTCACAAATCAAAGGTCTTGACTATGAAGACACCTTTGCACTAGTTGCAAAGATGGTAACAATTCGAATAATCATATCTCTTACATGTTTTCACAAATGGAGTATGTTCTAGCTTGATCTTTCTAATGTATTTCTCAATGGTTACCTTGAGGAGGAGATTTATATGGAGCAACCTCTAGGTTTTGTGATGGAAGGTGATGAATCAAAAATTTGTCTTTTGTTCAAAAGTTTGTATGGACTGAAACAGACACCAAGGTCTTGGTATGCAAGGCTCAACTCCTATCTCATATCACTCGAATTTTGTCTAAGTAAATATGACCCTTCACTGTATTATAAGTTTATAGATAACTTTGTAATTATTCTTCTCATCTATGTAGATGATATCATTCTTTGTGAAAATAATGAGAAGTTAGTTGAAGAAACTAAGCATGCACTTGGTACTGAGTTTAAGATGCAGGACTTAGGAGTTCTTCACTATATTCTAGGCCTTGAAATAGATTTTTGGAAAGGTCATGCATTTATAAGCCAAAGTAGATATGCACTTTCCATGCTCAGGAAATTCCATATGGAAAATTTTAAAGGCATAGATACACCTATGGAGCACACTGTAAAAGTTCCTATGAAAGATGATGAAAAATCCTTTGTGGAGGTCACTCTTTATAGAAGTCTTATTGGCTCACTTATATGGTTAACAGTGACTAGGCCTGATCTAAGCTTTTGTGTTCATAAGCTAAGTCAACACATGCAGGATCCAAATTTATATCATTGGAAGTTGGCTAAAAGAGTCCTGAGGTATATATCTTCTACCTTGGATTATGGATTATTCTACAAAGGAGAAGATATGACTTTGATTGCTTTTTCAGATTCAAATTTTGCAGGAGACAGGTTGGATAGGAAATCCACAAGTGCTTACACTATACTTCTTGGAGGGAACTTGGTTTCTTGGCTATCAAAGAAGCAGACAACTATTTCCTTATCATCTTGTGAAGCTGAATACAAATCTCTTACAACCACAACAAAGGAGGTTTTATGGATCACAAGGCTACTTTTGGAGCTAAAGTGTTATGCAGATGAAGATCTTCCAATTATCAAGAATGATAACATTTCTGCTCAGGCTCTTGCAAATAATCCAGTGTTTCATGCAAGGAGAAAACATATCAAAGTGGCTAATCATTTTGTAAGAGAAAAAGTCATTGGGAGAGAGATCTCATTGGAACATATTGCATCTTCAGATTGTGTTGCAGATCTTCTCACCAAGCCTCTACTCAAGAATGTCTTTATGAAGATGAGGTCTGCCCTTGGCCTAATTTCAAAGTCTATGCTGATAGGAACATAAATTGTAAGGAGGAGTGTGAAGTTTATTAAAATAATATCTTCCTATCTCGAGTTTGGGGCCATGTCCATGGTGATTTCCACTAAATTTCATGTTGTACATAAAAGTTATGTGAATTGAGCACATAACCTTCTAGTATAGGTCGGATTTGATCTAGATAGATTCAATTTTGATGACATGCAGAAGTTTAGATAGCATGCAATGTCATACTGTATGCATGCAAGCCACATGCAATCAGTGCATACAACATGCAAAGTGGTTTCTGTGATCTACACATGTCTAGGTAGTTTTATGAGTTGACATGCAGTACATGCCACATCCATGCATGCAGTTACAGATGTGGATCTCTAGTAGGTGAATTAATTCAGTTAAGTGGACTTTCCATGCAACGCCACTGTAGGAATTTGAGTCTCTCTCATGTAGGGAAAGCTTGGCAACAGCTTGTTTCACTGGAGTACCGTGTATCCAAGACTAGGAGTATACTGTATCCTATGTACTAGTCATGGACATAACAATAGCTACAATGGATGTTGATATTCACAACCACGAGGCGAATGACACGCCAGTTCCGATGAAAGACAAGAAGGACAAATCCACCAATATGACAAAAAAGAGCAAAAAGAAGATGTTGGATTCCTTGAAGTCAATCAAGATGGACTCAAATACAGCATCATCCTCTACTCAGATGACAGAGAATCAAAAGATGACCAGTTGGGCCAAGACCAATATGCTGAAGAAGGAATCTCGACGAGCACCAGTTCACAAAATGGCTGAAACCTTCAAGAATTATATCTTGGACGACGTGGTAATTATGATGCCTCAAGCCCAGCGAGAACTTGATCAAAATCAGGCACCAGCAGAACAAGTCTTCGAGGGACCTGCACAAACACAGCCAATGAACCTTGCCGAGCCAGGTGAAGAAGAAAAGATAGTACATGTGAGAGAGCAGTTAACGCCCACACAATTCAAGAGACTACAATCATTGTTGGTGGAGTATAAAGACTGTTTTTCTTGGAATTACAGTGATCTGAAGGGCATTCCACCAACAGTAGTCCAACACACCATACCCTTGGTGGATGGAGCAGTCCCCAAGGTGATCGTTACTACGGCTGCAACCCAAACTATACGAAGCTGATCAAGCAGGAGTTGTAGAAGCTGTTAGATGCAGATTTCATTTATGAAATTGAGCACACAGAATGGGTATCGTCAATAGTTATAGTACCCAAGAAGAATGAAAAAATGCGAATCTGTGTGAATGCAGTCAGCAAAAAAGATCATTTTTCTTTACCATTTATGGAAAGTGTCCTTAACGGAGTAGCTGGGGCTGAAGCCTACAGTTTCTTAGATGGCTTTAGCGGTTACAATCAGGTGAAGATAGCACCCCAAGACCAACATAAGGTAGCATTCGCCACGGAATGAGGAACTTATGCCTATAAGGTGATGTCGTTTGGACTTTGCAATGCCCCAAGCACCTTCCAACGTACTATGCAGACGGCATTCAAAGAGTATTTGCAAAAAAAATTGAAATTTTTTTTGGATGATCTATGCGTGCATGGACTAGACTTGGAACACTTATCCAATTTGGAGAAGGTGCTACAAAGAGTGCGTATTAGGTGAAATCCGCTTTTCCTGGCTCAGTTCCACCCAATTTTTGGCAGGGACCTTCTTCACAAAATTCTAAGACCTCAGAGAAGTCTGCGAGAGTTCAGAAGGTGATTTGACTGTCCTGCAAGGGTTTAGACTGTCTGCGAGGGTTCAACTCTCGCAGGAGGTGATCTCTTGCACACAACTTGTTCCTATGGTTGGATTTTCAAGATCAAACCATGTAGGCAGGCTAATTTCACTGCTCTGATTCCATTTATGCACCTTACGAAGGTTGGTAGGATGTTTTTGATGCTCTGCAAAGGTTCTGAAGATTCAGCTTCTAGGAACCCTCACATACACTCAAGAATGATGATTTCTCCATCAGGAACTCTTGTAGAGATTTTCATGGATGCATCTGGGTCAGATCTAGTGACTGTCCAAGTTTCAAGAGCTATCTCCCAAGGAATCTCCAAAAATAATGAAAAAAATACTCTTTTAGAGTGTTTTTTGACGAGATCTTGAGATTCTCTGATTTTTTACTTTTGCAAATTGGTTGTGAAGTTTTTAGCACGTGTGAACTTCACCACACACCCTACAAGATCTTATTGAGGTGTTGTGATTGCACAAGATTGATCAAAGAACAATATACTTGAAAAATATATGACAAGAGCACAATGGCATACATCTGATGAAAAAGTCTAACTCCTCACTATGAGAATTGAATGTTAGAAATAATTCTAAGTGTTCAGTATGGGAAAAACAGCCTGCTATCAAGTAGAGAGAGAAAATCAATGATGGGAAACTCGGGTAGAGAGAGAATGAGTCCAAAACACCAAAATCTCAATATTCACAATATGGCAAAACATCATACTGGACGTGACCCGAAAGTAACTAATATCCTTGAGAGGCCCAGAACACACTAAGTGGAGTTTAGACAAGGTAATGAGACAGTGTATGCATGTGTAGAGTTATCAATAACAATTCTATGAATAGTTGGTCCATGCATAACAATTCTATGAATAGTTGGTCCATGACTCTATTCTAGGTGAATCTGAGTATAGAGAACATAGGGCTATGCATGGCTATGTGCCCAGGATGCATTAGGCTCTATATAAGAGATCCAAACTTGCCCTACTCCTCATCATGGTTCTTGATTCATTGCCAGGCTCTTACTCTACATTCATGCTTCTTGTTCCTTGGCTTGGGGGTGAGGCTTCTAGAGATTGATTGGATGCTTCAACTTGGTTGGGTGGTTTCTCCACAGTGTGTTATTCTTTTGTGTTTAGGATTTGTAAGCAGGATCTAAGGAGCTTCTCTTATAGTGATATCAGAGCAAGACTTACAAGCTTGGAGAGGTGGTGCTTTTCATTGGAGCTTGGTGGTATTCAACTAGTATTCTCATCCAAGGAGAGGAGCAAGGTTGCAATTTGGTGGATCTTCCCAAATTCACATCAATTGAAGCTGGGAAAAGATAAATCATAGTCTTTTGAAGCTGTCCTAGAAGTTAGAGCCAAGAATTCCAGCAATTGGGTTTGTAGGAAGTCAAAGAGTGTCAAAAATTGACCAATTTTGGTGAATTTTGGGAGATGGAATTCTCTAAATCCATAAGGGGATGATTCTGGATTTTTTCTAGCATGATTTGTATTCCTTTTTACCTCTCCAGCAAGCTATCAGACCTGTAAATTAATGGGTAGAGGTTTATGTTTCAATTCCATCAAGTTTGTAGCAATTTTGACTTCTAGAAACCAAGAATTCATGGTTCTCAGTCCATACTGCTTCATAGGATCTGTATGAAGGCCTCACGGAACTCTTAGAGACCATTTAAGACTGTTTGGATCATCACTTAGGCTTGGTTGAGTGTTTGCATGTTTTTTGACAAATTGGTCTTGAAAAAGTGTGCCCTCCTATAGCTTAATTGGCTGTCCTGAAATCACACATGTGAGTCCTAGGTGGTAGGCTGACGTGGCAAGTGTCTTTTTCACTAAGTCTCCCTCTGTACTGAGCTTTACAGCACCCAATTTGGTGTCCTGTAGCCAAAGATATGAGCATCTGAAGTTTTGCAATTTTGTGAGCAAAATTGGTAAAATTTCCAATTATTCTGATTGCATGCATGACAATTTCCTATTTTGAGGTACTGTGCTTGCATGGAATGTCTGCATGTGGTTTCTCTGAATGATTCTGACATGCATGAGTTGGTTAGATCTGTTTTGAGTGGTCATACTCTGACGGTTAGATATAAAACTAGATTTTATAGCTGACAATTTTCGTAGAACTGAATTTTTACGTAAAAATCCATAAAGTAAAAAATTAGTCTAATGTCGCATGCCCTGCATGCCTGATGGACATTAATGAAGTAAAATTAAGAATTGAATAGTGAAACGAATTTTCAATTTTGATTGCATAATAATTGACTGTGATTTTTATGATTTTTTAGAAAACGTAAAATTTAAAAAAAAAAATTAAAAGTGTGAAAACTTGAAATTTTTAGTTTTTTCCAGTTTCTTGTAATGTCTATGAAACTGACTAAAAATAGTGATTTGACCATACTGGAGTCAATTCCAGTCAGTTTTTGGTCAACAATACTTCACTATGAGTTAATCAGATATTAACTAAATTTAGTAATTTCCAGGATAGATATTAATAGATGGCCGAAGAAACTTCAAATCAAGCTGCAAATCTAGGTGCACCATCTTATATGGTGATTTGTCAGCAGTTGAGTACGGCACTTAATGACATGAATAATCGTAATCAGATGAGAGATCAACAAATGGAGGTTCTTTTAAATCAAGTCAAATTGATGTCTTCACCCAATCCAGTTTTCAACCGGAGGTTTATTCGGACAAGAAGAAGGAGAAGAAACCTGAGGTCGTCGAGGACTGGCTGGCCAAGTGGAGTACTTACTTCAATCTGCACAGTGTTCCTGATGAGAAGAAAATTGAAAGTGTCGTGCTTTTCTTATACATCAAAGCATCATCGTGGTGGCGAGATTTACCGGTGAAGCCAACTACTTGGGATGCGTTTGCAGAAGTTTTCAAAAAAACTTTCGTAGTTGCTGATGACGTGGACTACTACCTAAAGTTCGTGAACTACAAGATGGGTACAAAGAGTTTAGACTCTTATCTCCAAAAATTCATGGACCTATGGAATAGGGTTCCATCATTCGATGTGAAGTTGGCATTATGGCAGTTTGTCCTCGGTTTACCAACCGACTATCAGAACGAATGCAGACGAAATGTGCTTTAAAGCCTCGAGGATGCGTTTTGGATTGCGAAAGCATATGATTCCACAATGGTGGCATCCAAGAAGCAATTTGCGCAAATTCCAACCACTTTGAAAACCAAGAAGGTTAAGAAGCGCGGTCCAAACCAAGCAAAATATTTTGATGAATTAGATCAAGCAGCATCGAAACCCAGGAAGCCGAAGAGAAAGAGATTCAAAAAATCTATGTCCCAGGAAAAGGCTAAAAGAGAGAACTTATGTTTTGTCTGTAAGAAGCCTGGACATATGATGAAATTTTGTCCATAAAGGAAGAAAGGGTCTGCTCACATGATTGAAATCCCAGGAGGCAATGATAAGACTTTGGAAATTAACCGGATGGATTGTGAGTGTGAATGTTCTTTTAGTACTACTTCTTTCTTGTCTAATGAACTTTTCCATTTAATTGGCACAGTTAAAGATCAAGAAGTGAGTATTTTATTGGACAGTGGTTCAACTCATAATTTTATTAATGCTTGTCTTGTGCAGAAACTCAGCTTGAAAACTAAAGCTAGCAATTATAGATATAAAGTTTATCTAGCTTCAGGAGCAGAGTTGGAGACTTGGAACGTAAAAGTCTCGAAGCTCCCAGTTTTGGTACAAGGACACACAAAATTAGTTAATTTTCATGTTTTAGACCTAGCTCGTACTGATTTAATTTTAGGTTACAAATGGTTATTTAGTAAATCGCCTTCTCTGTTAATTGATTTTGAGAAGCATGTTCTCACTTTCAAGGAGGGTGATAAAGTAGTTACATTATTTGGTAGTAATTTTGTATGTCTGTTGGATCAGATTTCTACAGTTAATAAAATGGAAGCATTGGATTATACTGAGTTGTGGATGTTCCTGAAATGAATCCAAATGGTTGTGAATTCTCAATTAATTTAGATCATGAACAAGTAGTGAAAGAAAAGATCATAAATGAATTTAGGGATGCTTTTCCATCTGAATTACCTCATGGTTGACCACCATCTAGGTCAATAGACCACATGATTGAGTTAATTCCAAGAAGTCAACCTGTCTCTAGACAACCTTATAGGTTCTCTCAGAAGGAGGAGACAGAGATTTCAAATCAAATAGAAAACTATCTGACGATGGGACATATACAACCTAGTAAATCACCATGGGGCGCTCATGTTCTTCTCAAAGCGAAGAAAGATGGAGGTTTCTGGATGTGTGTGGATTACGGCCTTAATAAATTGACTATAAAAAATAAATATCCATTACCCAGGATGGATGACCTTGTAGATCACTTGGGTGAAGCACGGTATTTCACCAAGATAGATCTCAGGATAGGGTACCATCAAATAAGAATTAAGTCAGAAGATGTCTCCAAGATAAGCAGCAACAGATTACCCCCCTGGACCGGCCAATAGCGTCCTATGCCGACCCAAAAGGGTTCCAATCAGCATCAGATCTTCATGAAGAACAACATCTCAGGTCCTGCATACAAGGCTTGATAATACTGTCACCACAATTAGCAACTTAGTTTCTTTTCAATCACCATCTAAAGTTCTAGTGCCTTATCCATTGGGCTATGGAGTCCGGTCACAAATCATAGGGCAAACTTTCTTTCAGGGTTTCAAATTTTCTCATATCATATGGAGTTCAGAAGCGCCAGGTGCTAAATTTGCAAAACCAACACGAGTGTTGGTTACCTCACGTTGTGGAATTACTGGTTGGGTAAAGTAGTAAGCTATACTACTGGTCAGATTCAGGGTTAGTCACTTTCTTTTAATCCTAGAGGCGGGATGAACTCCTAGGTCAAGACTTTTGTTTTGCTCTTGGCTTCCACTTCCAATTGTCTCTAACTTGGGTATTAGTATTCAACGCTGCCATAACAGGATCTTTAAGTGTCACACCATGGGCTTGACTCCTACTACACTGAGAGTCATCAACTAACATATCCACCCTCTCGTCTGGGTTTGACACATCATGTAATAGGGGTAATATGCGACACACATAATGCGTAGATAAACCGGTGTCAATTACAACTTTCTCATAATGCTCTGCCACTAAGATTGCATCGTTCTGGCTTATATGAATTTGTACATCAGGCAGTAATCCACTTACGAAAGCATCCATTATCAGTTCAATCGGCATTTTATACGGGGTTATGTGCTTCTGCACAAACCAACTATGTCTATGAGGATATCTACTCACAAACTCATTATCATACCGCCTCATGGTTACCAACTGGTAACAGGCAACAATTACATTCATCGTGGGTGAAAATTCATCCAAAAATACCTTTGCTAGGGTGTCCCATGAGTCTAGATAATTATTTTAAAAATTTTCAATATTGTCGAACCAATTTCTAGCATGACCAGTCAAGTATAATGGAAACAAGAGCTTCCATTCACTGGGCTGTGAAAAGCCATCAAGGAAAGAGAGGTTCACAAATTTTCGTATAAAGATATCAGCTTCATCACCTCTTTCTCCATCATAATGATCTATCTTCAATAGGTAAATGGGCTTTGGTCTAACACAGAGGGAGTCGCCAGCAACTAATGAAGGTTGCAAAGTATTACAATCAGGTTTAGCTCCTGATTTTCCAACATCATACTCCAACTCATCAAAGTTGGGAACACTTTCAGCGTGATCAAGACGTTCATTAGGGGATCGATGGCCCAATTCTAATACATCTTTGACAAGATTTTGATCGTCCATTTTAAGACTTTGGGTAGAACTGTCCACCATATCAATGAGTGTATTGACACTCACATCCTTGGTAATGGATCATTCTTGATTGCCATTTGATACAATACCAAATCTTGCTAGGATTTCATCAACTTCAAGAATTGGGTTTTGAATCACAATCAGACTATGGTTAATAGTCACAAAATAATTGATTTGAAATATCGCATTCTCTTTAACTTCATAAGTGAAGTCTCCCCCGTGTTCTACGCAGATCGGATCACATTGATTTGAATCATCTGTTTTAGGATCGGTATGAAAGGGTGATATTTCAAAATATTCTTCACTCAAATTTTCAAGAATGTCACATACCACTAAATCCTATTTTTCTTCATGAAGAAATAGTAGATTTTTCGTGGATTCCACTTATAACTCTGATTCATCAATTGAATCATTAAATTTTATATAGTCATTGGAAATTTCACCTATGGGTGATTCTCCAAGAAATAAATTTCTATACAGATTTTCTATGGCCTGAGAATCATTCTCATCATAGAATAAAAATCCTCGTTGCACTAGGCGCGTGTTGTAAAGCTACCTTTACAAGCTTTACTTGCGGCGCCATCGGCGCCAGCTATGTCCCCGGCGCCAGCAGCGCCCCTGCTGCTCCCGGCGCCAACGGCGCCGGCGCCGCTCCCGGCGCCACTGTGACCAGAATCCAGCCGGCGCCAAGTTCCTATGGCTGAAAATCTTTGATCGGTTCTAGCGAAGTTCAGAGAGCTCAGATCGATGTGCAATCACCTCACACGATCTAGGCATGATTAAAGGAAGCCTGGGGATCAATAAAATCTAGAGAGAGAAAATGACTTTCTAGAAAGAGAAAATCCTAGAGAGAGAAAAACGTGCTTTACCAGCTTGGGTAGAGTGCTTGGTATGAGGGGGGGTGCCGAATCACACCAATACTATAGGGGAGTGCGGGTTGCGACTCAGGGCGAGCTCCAACCAAGTCTCAGCCTCCCTTGCTGGAATGTTGTCATGGCTCTCGCCTTGGCATGCTAGCGCCCCGGAGACTAGGGTCGGTCACACACTTGAAATGTAACCTTCTCAGATTTATCAATAAAGCGGGATTTTCCTCAAACTGACTCTGATTACCTTCTGGGTTTCAGTGTTCGGTAAAAGCGCCAGTTGTAAGGCCGCTTTCCAAATTTTTTAATTTGGCACATAGCTGAGGGTCGTATCCCGGGACGCCAGCGGTATGCCGTCGGGACCATTCGGTCCGTGGCGCCAGCGGTATGCTGTCGGGACCATTTGGTCCAAGAACTGGTTGTTTCCATATCTATCGCGGCTTGTGGTTCTGAGTGTTCCTTGCATGAACGTGAATGGGTTAAGCTCTTGGGGAACGGGCTCTAACCTGTCGGCTGAGTTGGATGGCTTGCTTGGGTGGATGTTACCTGTTTATGGCTGTCCAGTCTGGCGTGGCGCCAGGTTGGCTTCCAGCGCTCGTGACGAAGCTTTCAGTTGGTTAAGTCTGATGTAAGTCAGACCGCTTGCTTGGAACGGATGTTACTCGTTTGTAACGAAGCTTCGAGTTGGTTAAGTTTGATGTATGTCGGGCGGCTTGCTTGGAGGGAAGTCACCCACGTCGGGACCCCCGATCTGGCATGGCGCCAGGTTGGATCTCAATGTTGGTTTTCGGAACTTCAAGTTGGTTAAGTCTGATCGTTGTTGGCGAGTTGGCTGCTTGTATGTCAAGTGGGTTCGGATGGCAAGAGTTGAAGGCTGGGAAGCTAAGTCGTGGTTCCCGGCTCCCTTTGGGATGCCTGCGCTACATGTGGTATCAGAGCCGACTGGCCGGTCAGCTATGCGGATCTCACGGAAATGGCCACGATTTGGGGTTCATCAAGACAACTGTTGTGCAAGGTGCTGCCCACAGTGTAAGCACGGGTGCGTCCACGGTCGGGGTGGTTGGCAGGACGGGGGCTTGATGAGTCAAAGTGCTGCCCTTGAGGTGTAAGCACGGTCAGTTTCCGCGGTTCGGGCCTGGCGCCGTCTGCACGTAGGACAGATGAGGCAATGTGCTGCCATTAGGATGGTGTAAGCACGGTCTGTGCCTTGTGGGGTGCGGGGTGACATATTCACGATGACCACCGTTCGTTTAGCTATAAGGGCTATCGACCAAATTTGGTGGGGGCGTTACTGAGGCAATGTGCTGCCTAACGGTGAAAGCACGGGTGCGTCCACGATTTGGGTGGTATGCTGCCGATCGTTTAGCTATAAGGGCTATCAACTAAATTTGGTGGGGGCGTTACTGAGGCAATGTGCTGCCTAACGGTGAAAGCACGGGTGCGTCCACGGGGGTGGTATATTCAAGGATAGCTGCCATTCGTTTAGCTATAAGGGCTATCGACCAAATTTTGTGGGGGCGTTACTGAGGCAATGTGCTGCCTAACGGTGAAAGCACGGGTGCGTCCACGATTGGGGGGTACGCTGCCGATCGTTTAGCTATAAGGGCTATCGACTAGATTTGGTGGGGGCGTTACTGAGGCAATGTGCTGCCTGACGGTGAAAGCACGGGTGCGTCCACGGGGGTGGTATATTCAAGGATAGCTGCCGATCGTTTAGCTATAAGGGCTATCGACCAAAAAGTGGTGGGGCGTGACTGAGGCAATGTGCTGCTTAATGGTGAAAGCACGGATGGTTGGAGGGGTGTCCTATGTGGGCTGATTCTGTGATCGATTTGTATGGGCGCGGCCAGGCAAAGGTCCGTTGGCAGGACCATCTCAAAGGGGGACCTTGTCTTTGTTACTTGTTAGTAAACCTGCCTGAGTGTCTTACTTGTATGTATTCGTGGTGAGTCTTAGTACTCGTGCTTTTCCTGGTTTGCATGATTGCTTGTGATACAAGGAGCTGATGGCTCGAGAAGGAACCTTTTCTTTTGAAGGCTGATACCATCAAACAAAGAGGACTACAGAATCTGTGGGGCGGATTTGCAGTTCAAGTACTCACACGTGAACGACAACGAAACGACTCAATGTTTGCAAAGGATGGATGGCTAGCCTATTTCTTGGGTTAGTTTCATTTGCGACAACGCCCACCAGACGCAAGCAGGAAGTCAAAAGTTGGAAAGGGCAATTTCAGGGGAGATCTTCTATGGAGCAGTTGGTCTTCATTTTGGGACGGCCACCTTCGGAACTGAAACTCACTGAGTATGGGTGATATCCAGTATCAGTTGGGTTTTTCCTCAAAGGGGAAAAGACTAGGATCCTCTTCAGAGATTGGCAACAAGTTGGATCGAGCCATAATCCTAGCAGATGGGAAGCAAAGTGTTGGAAAGGCTTTTTGTCCGAAGAACTCTACTCTAAAGTCCGATCAGCTGATCTATTAAGTGGAGGGGAACTATCACACACACCTCTCTCTTGGGGCAAATTTTGAATTAAAGTTGATCAAAATGGGGGCAAATTCAAGGTGACCTAGCCATACTCACACGAGGAGACTGGCGAACTTTGGACCTAATAAGTTGACAAGTTTTTGTTGTGGAAAGGAAAGTTTGTTATAGGCTTTCTCTAGACCAGCAATGATGAGGAAACATATGAGTACGCTGGCTTGTGTTACGTGTAAGGCAGCTGATCAATGAAGGAACTGAGAAAGTTGAGTCTTGCATGAGAGACTTGGTATTTCGAACGAACGCTAAGGGACAGTTCGCGTTGAGATCGGACTAGTGCAAACTCTGGGTGCATGTGTCTGATTCAAAGAGAGCTACTTGAAGCCAAGCTCGATGTACACTTCTTGTTTTGACTGTGAGGCAACTGACCAGTGATGGAATTGTGAAAGTCAAGTTTTGCGCGACGGACATGGTGCTTCAAACAAACGCGAAGAGATAGTTCGGATGCGGATCAAACTGGTGCGACACTTTGGCTTTCCACGAGGTCAATGGTTACATTTGGGCTGATTCAAAGAGCTACTTCAAGCTAAGTGAGAGGTGCATTGCGGAGTACTCAATCTTTGCCTACCTTAAAGAGCCAAGATGGAAAAGTATCAAGATCAGGCTTGGACAAGGAGAGAAATCAAGGTGCAGAAGCAACAAGGCACGGAGTGGACCATAAAGTGGGCAATCAAACGATAAATCCTTCGGCTCAGGGAGCCTTGATACCTGTGCGGAACTGAACAAACCTGGAGCTCAGGGAGCTCAACACAAAGTGCATCAAGGACAAATCAGGAGCTCAAAGGAGTTCCAAAGTCGAAAGTCAGAAGCGACAGGGGCGAACATTTCAAAGAAAGGCCTCTGTCACCAATTAATAAGGTTCTCGGGTTTTACGAAAGCGATATCAAATCTACGCTTTTCCCAGACAAAGATATATTTTCAAGTTATGTAATTTTTCAGTACAAAGAGCTGAGCCTCCGACTTGTGGTGTGCCAGCTTCAATGTTAATAAAAAGTGGCCAGTAAATTGAGTACTGTGCCTAGTAGCTTAAATGTATAGTCATTTTAATTGGGAGACACCTTTACTTTAATCTGACATCTGATGAGGACATCAGATTTTATAAAGGTGGGGTGGATGTTGTAAAGCTACCTTTACAAGCTTTACTTGCGGCGCCATCGGCGCCAGCTATGTCCCCGGCGCCAGCAGCGCCCCTGCTGCTCCCGGCGCCAACGGCGCCGGCGCCGCTCCCGGCGCCACTGTGACCAGAATCCAGCCGGCGCCAAGTTCCTATGGCTGAAAATCTTTGATCGGTTCTAGCGAAGTTCAGAGAGCTCAGATCGATGTGCAATCACCTCACACGATCTAGGCATGATTAAAGGAAGCCTGGGGATCAATAAAATCTAGAGAGAGAAAATGACTTTCTAGAAAGAGAAAATCCTAGAGAGAGAAAAACGTGCTTTACCAGCTTGGGTAGAGTGCTTGGTATGAGGGGGGGTGCCGAATCACACCAATACTATAGGGGAGTGCGGGTTGCGACTCAGGGCGAGCTCCAACCAAGTCTCAGCCTCCCTTGCTGGAATGTTGTCATGGCTCTCGCCTTGGCATGCTAGCGCCCCGGAGACTAGGGTCGGTCACACACTTGAAATGTAACCTTCTCAGATTTATCAATAAAGCGGGATTTTCCTCAAACTGACTCTGATTACCTTCTGGGTTTCAGTGTTCGGTAAAAGCGCCAGTTGTAAGGCCGCTTTCCAAATTTTTTAATTTGGCACATAGCTGAGGGTCGTATCCCGGGACGCCAGCGGTATGCCGTCGGGACCATTCGGTCCGTGGCGCCAGCGGTATGCTGTCGGGACCATTTGGTCCAAGAACTGGTTGTTTCCATATCTATCGCGGCTTGTGGTTCTGAGTGTTCCTTGCATGAACGTGAATGGGTTAAGCTCTTGGGGAACGGGCTCTAACCTGTCGGCTGAGTTGGATGGCTTGCTTGGGTGGATGTTACCTGTTTATGGCTGTCCAGTCTGGCGTGGCGCCAGGTTGGCTTCCAGCGCTCGTGACGAAGCTTTCAGTTGGTTAAGTCTGATGTAAGTCAGACCGCTTGCTTGGAACGGATGTTACTCGTTTGTAACGAAGCTTCGAGTTGGTTAAGTTTGATGTATGTCGGGCGGCTTGCTTGGAGGGAAGTCACCCACGTCGGGACCCCCGATCTGGCATGGCGCCAGGTTGGATCTCAATGTTGGTTTTCGGAACTTCAAGTTGGTTAAGTCTGATCGTTGTTGGCGAGTTGGCTGCTTGTATGTCAAGTGGGTTCGGATGGCAAGAGTTGAAGGCTGGGAAGCTAAGTCGTGGTTCCCGGCTCCCTTTGGGATGCCTGCGCTACAGCGCGTGGGAATCATGATTATAATTTTTTCAATCAATCAATTTTTTTTTATAAAGGAACTTCCAACATGTCTAGTATTGGTCTAGTTCTTAGTACAACGCCCAATGACCCTACTTGCACAAACCACTGCTCCAAACAAACCTCACAATTTTCGGTGCTCAAGCCTTATCCAAAAAGACCTCGAGAGTCACTCATAAAATTGATACAACAGAGGTTCCAATTGCCTCAAGGCATTCAAACCTTCACAAACAATGTGGATCAAACGAGCTTTTGGTTGTGCAAGTTAATGGCCAATTCAAC
Source organism: Diphasiastrum complanatum (assembly GCA_029204225.1). NCBI lineage: Eukaryota > Viridiplantae > Streptophyta > Lycopodiopsida > Lycopodiales > Lycopodiaceae > Diphasiastrum > Diphasiastrum complanatum. The sequence goes on from CM055093.1 coordinate 50,321,942, forward strand.
AAAACCGTTTAAAAACACTTTTAAACAGCAAACAAGAATTCGAAAGGAGCTCATGCTCTTCTCGGCAGACGCACCATTGAAGGATTATAACACGACCCCCAAATAGACTGCCAATCTAAGGAAATGCTAACGGGAGTCGTTCTATACCACAATTACAGCTCAAGCTCCATTGGGTATGCAGTCGAAAATAAGGCCGTTCATGATCACAGGCACTTTCAATGGCAACCGACAAGGAAAATTCTTAATGGTCTACTGACAATTTTCAGATAGCCTAAGGAGCTCTGAAATGGTCAAGAACCATCCCGCAATAGAAAGCCATGGCTTTCAGACAGCTAAATGGGCTACAAAATGGCTATTAGGATTTCCCCCAATCAATAGGCTTTTAGCTCGTTCGTTAGAAGTTCTTCATAGCCGAAGCGAGTGTTTACAAAGTTCTTGTTCAACAATTAGATAACAATATAGTTCTTTATAGATTTTAAACATCACCTTCCACTATTGCATGTTCATTTATAAACGAAGTGAATAAGTAGTGATTATTAGAGCAATGCAAGAAGGGATACATGTTTAGTGTTTTCCTTGGCGACAATGCAACTGGCCTTGTAGATTCCTCTGCTTTCCTTGGAATAGTTAAACTGAACAGGTTTCGCATAGACTTATGACAGTTTAAGAAACAGGCAGTTCAAGCACCATTGGGCATGGAGTAAAAAAAATAAGGCATGCAACATCACCCTGTATGAATCCAATTTGGGGCAAATGGTCCAAGCTACCAGTTTTACCGTGCCCTTTAATTCAACTCAAGGCTCCACATTCCATTTAGGGTTTTAACATAGAAAAGTGATAGAGTGTGGAACACATATTTTCAATAGTCTTTCAAGATTGATGTTTAATGACAAGGTACAATCTATATTAGGTCAAATGAGGAGAGACTTTGAAATGCTAACGAATGGCTTGTAATGGACAAACATCCAAAATGCTTTTAAAAGATAATGACGCTCACTGCTTATTAGTGTTTAGCAGGGACTCAAACGGCCTACAAGCAATTTCCAACCAATCAAGACAAGGATGGGAAGAAAGCAAATTGTTAAATGGTTGTAGGCTATGACAATATCACAGGTAGGTTGAGTACAGAGGCTAGGCCCACAGGCAGGCAGATCGTAGATCGAAGGAGGGAGTGAGCCACTGATAGCGCAGATTCAGGGACCAGGGCTTGAGTGTCCAGGCAAGGAGAAGAGGTAGGTAAGCTGTGAGATGGGCACAAGGTAAATCTGGCCACAAGCAGAACAAAGAATAAAAGGTAGGGCAACAAAACCCACACAAAGCCTCAAGACAGAGGTTAGGCAAGGCAGCGAGCCACAGGACTGGATTGGATCAGCCAACGAGCTAGGCTGCAGGCAGGTTTGGAATGGGTCATAGGCTTTCCAGCAGGGTCGTAGGCAAAGAGCAGACCTCAGGCAAAAACAGCCCGCAGGCAGGGTCACGACAGCAGGGATGGCAGATGGGTGATGGTTGTTAGCATGGAGTGAACCGCAGGTGGGCAGGAGATGGAAGAGTCCGAAATGATAGGGAAGGGGATGGCCACTCAGACAGACGGTACAAACCGCAGGCAAGCAGGAAGATAGGTCACAGGTCAAAGTGCGACCAGGCAGGGACCGGAGGCAAAAGATGACCGTAGATTAGGTAGTTGCAAATATCAAGTATGCAGAACTAGCCGTAGCAACCCACTGGCACAGAAAATGGCCTCTAAAGCTGCGATCTACAACTATCAAGATCTCGTAGAAGGGAGAAGCAAGGCCACAGGCAACCGTTGGGTAGGGTGATTTCAGGTGAGGGGAAGAGGCCAAGAGAGGCCACGGGCAGACAGCCTTGTCGCTTATTGGCTGCTTTCAGAATTCACCTTTTGGACTCTGGATAGCTTGTTATGTTGTTGGCTCTTCAGTGAAGCTACAGTATTCAAACTCTATTTTTTTGCTCCATTGAAGGTTGTCAGTGTATCGTTTTGGAGGTCTTCTTTGTCTTGTCGACCTTCTGGGTTCGATTCGTCGTTGTTCAAATGTTTCTTCTTCGTCGGGTTGATCTTCGGCTTCCTGCTGCTCCGGGGTATGGGGCTCGACATTTTGATTTGATGTTTGCCCTTGATCACCCTCTTGAATCAGCAGTATTGTTAAGGTCTTTCAATCCATTGAATGTGGACTCGTCAAACTTCACATCTGTTGAAATATTGGAAAAATCTATCTAATGCTGTAAGTAGGGGTCCTAAAAATGCCAAAGATGAATTGAGCTCTTTTGGCTTAGTAAAGACCCATCTTAGAATAAAATATTCAAGGTACTTAAAGTAGAAGTAGAAACTCGAGCTACCATAGGAATTGCCATTTGTACTTTGCATGCCACATTTAATGCATGAAAATATACTAGGTGGCACAATTAAACATATTGAGGTGGCTTGAATAAGTCTAGATACTTGAGAGGTGGATTCATAACTCCAATTCAACTCAAAGTAGGAGGAGAGTCCATGGATCTATATATATGTGATGTACTCTCATTGAGAAGATGATGATTTTTGTGTGTAATGCAGATTTGGAGACTAAGCTCTTTGTGCCCTCTCTCTCTACTCGAGTTTGTACTTTCATATTTTCTCTTTAGCCAAGTTGAGGCATTTATTGTACTTAGTTTCATGTTTTTTTGATAGATCTTGCTTGTAACACAATAATATTTCTTGTATGACCAGCTTTCCTATTGTCAATCAATGCTAGTTTGATCTTTATGGTATTATTGGGCTTAGGAGATCAAAAGTACATGTGTAGGGCGTTCCACACGTGTGAATTCAACATGCTATCAGAGTCTACCTAATATTTACAAGCAAATCTAATCAAAAAGTTTGCAAATTTGATCAGATTTCAAGCTAGGAATTGTCTAAATTCTACTTTCTAGCTAGTTTGCAGTTTTTTGGTGATTTGGAGCTTCAAACCACTTTGAATGGTCCAGATCAGGTACTGTACGGAATTTCAGGTGCAGGCATGTGTGAAATCCGCCCATTTTCAGTTTGGTGGTTCTCTCTCACCTTAGATCCAAATTCATGCAATTTGGCCCACTAGAAAGCTAGAAATGTGTAGAATTTGATGCAATTTGAATCATGATAGTTGGATAAGCCAATCAAAAGTTATAAGCTTTTGAATAGTCGTAGGTAGGAAACCTAGACCTGTGGCAAATCGTGAGTACATGTCATTTATTGCTTGAATGATCACAGAAATCATCCAAAAGTTGACCAATCTCATCTATATGTGATTTAGGCAAAATTTAGAGGATCTAGGCAAATTGTTTCAGACAAATAGATTGTATTTGAGTCAATTTGACATTTTTGGAGTATTTCACACATGTGAAATTCAGAGAACCATAACTTTTGCCATACTTCATCTTTTTTGATGATTCAAATCTTGTTTTAGAGAGATTGTCAAACTAGTGAGATCTATCTCACAGTTTTTTGCTTAGTCTTACATAGGATTTGGTTTTTTTACCCTTGATTGGTTCCTATAGTGAGAAGATAAGCAAATTTTTCATCCATCTTTTTTGATTTCCAACATTCTTTATGACTTCAATGGGTGTCTTTCTATTAAAAGCAAGTGAAAGATTGTCAACCTCCAATTACTCAATTTGGAAGGTTAGGATGGAATCTGTCTTAATTCAACAAGATGTGATGGATATTGTACTTGGTATTGAAGAAGAACCACAAATTCCTCAAGAAATTCCAAAGTACAAAAAGAGAGCTAGGATGGCTCTGCATTATATTAAAATGAATGTCTCAAATGACATCTTAAGAGAAATTGGTGGTTGTACTAATGCCAAAGATGTTAGATATTATTCACATTGATATTAAATAGTTGCAATATCGAGGTAGAACTACAAAAGATCTAGCTGATAGTGGAATCTTTTTTTATGAATCAATGTACAATCTAGATACAAAAGAAAATTTTGGACAAATAATATTAATTCCATTACCTAGTTTTGAAAGTGATGAATGGATTGCACCAGCTGCTACAGTTTCAGAATCATTTCGTTGCAAGATATATAATGATGTAAAAAATTCATTAAAAATGAGCACGGGATCAAAAACAGTTAGATTGACTTGGTTTATTTCCTTGAATATATTTGTGGATTTCTTTTCAAGTGTCAATATTCACAAAACCCCAACGATGTTTGTATGCAAAAATTTATCAGATAGTTTATTATCTGAACTTATGGATGAAGGCTCAAAATTGGCTTCTTTCGCCTTTACCGCTCCCATGAAAAATGGACTAACTACAAAAACTATACCATGGGAATCAAAACTAATACTATTCTGCAAAAATGAAACATCGGCCTCTACTATTGCATTTGAAATTTCTGAGGTCTTATCTTTAAGCTCGGCACAAAATTCAGGACCTAATCTAAAGTTTCTACGTGTATCTGAAAAAAAAAATCAAAAAAGATGTCGAGAAGATCAATTTTGTTAGCTAGGTAGGCCTCGTATTGATTATAATGGTCAGAATAAAAAAAAACCTGGGCTGGATCGTATGGAATTCTCACAAAAAGATTATGTACAAGAGAGGTAGAAAGAGAAGTGGAAACAATATTTATAGATTTCTCTGATATTTTTTCTAGCTCCTCTTGGGTAATCAACAATTTTGGTGATGAAACCTGTTGAGGAGTTGGACGAATAACAGGAGGAGGACTAGGTGAAGATTCTCGATCTGAGTCAGATTCTCCAGCATCTATCTGACTCAGAGCTCAGGATGACACAGGGTCTTTTGGCGAGGATACTTCTAGGAGAAAAAAAAGTAGCTGGCCTTCGAGATCCAGCCTTCTTGGGGACAGTCTGCTTTTTCTTCCTCCTAGAGGTAGTAGGCACGTCGGTTCTATCCAGAGGCAGGTTTCTGAAGGTGCTGGCATTATCTACATGCAGACTAGAATATTTGTCCCAAAGCCTTTTGAGAATGACAAAATCCTTTGGCATGATGGTGACACGCTTACCATGCACTGCCAAAAGACAAGTATCCTCAAAAAACTGGGACAGAAAATCTTTTGCAGCACCTTGCAAGGCCTGCATGGCTGTCACGGCAAAACGAACATCAAGCCCAAGTGATAGAGTGACATTTCGGATAGATCGACTGAAAGGAGCTCTAGGGATCAACAATTCAGTTGATCTCTAGAGTTTTCTGATCTTCGTAAGCCATACCTACTTCATGCCATGCCTACGGCCAGTACCAGGGGGAACATGGGAATGGGATGGCTGTACAGTGGTGATGGCACGGGTGGTGGATTTAGTCCTGGCCATCATTCTCAGAAGAAGAAAATTAACAAAAAGAAGTTTGAAATAAACAAAAGTTTATCAAAAAAAAAAAAATTGTGACTAAAGGGCGCTTGAGATCGATTCCAGCACTAAATATCGGTTTTGAACGCAAGATCTACAGAGATTATATGCAGAAAAGAGATGTGCGCTCGAAAGCGATATTGCACAGCAGGCGGTATCGGACTCAAGCGCACTGTGAGAGAGCGAAAGTTTGATAGATGAAAGAGCGCACTTGAGAGTGATATCGGGAGCTAAAAGCGAGAATTTTGTGAAAAAAATGAAAATTTCGAGGGCTTATATATACAAAATTTTTGCACGTTTGAAAAGACGGCCGAGACACGTGTCGTCAGATGATTAGACCACGTGGAATGTCTATACTGATTATGATATACCAATTATGAGGACACATGGGCTGAGACACGTGCGCGAATCCCTGATCGACGCGTGTCATTCTTGCACGTGATAGATGTCAGAACCATTCTTTTAGGTATGACACATTTATTTTGGCCAATCAAAAGTCGACACGTGTTCCTTCGTCACTTTTCCACACGTGCAAAATAATTTTTATAAATAGATTTTTTTGGGCACGGATTCTCATGCAAATTCACGATTGCTTTGTCGGATATCGATTTCAAGCGCGCCGCTTGCTCTCATTACAACTCGTTGGCTATTATGCGCCTGGATCCGATACTGCATCGTCCGGTATCGCATTAAAGCACGTCTCACGTACCTTTTCTTTTCTAGTCGTTCTTCTTGCGCTCGGATCCGATCCAACTTCAAAACTCTCTCTCGAGCGCTCGTTGATTGGACGTGCTTGTCGGACCAGGGGTTTGCGTCTGAGAGCGATATCTTTGTTTAAAATGTCTAATTTTGAATCCAGTTTGGTTTTTTTTTTTAATGAATTTTTGAGACACATGTCGTCTGATGATTAGTCCACGTGGAATGTCCATACTGTCAATGATGACCAAATCTTAAGGACATGTGGGCTGTAACATGTGCGCGAATCCCTTGACGACGCGTGTCATTCTCGCATGTGACAGATGTCAGATCAATCATTCAAGGTACGATGCATTTATTTGGTCCAATCACATGTCGACATGTGTTCCTTCACCACTTCTCCACACGTGCAAATTTTTTTATATAAATAGGTATGTTTCGGCTCGGATTTTCATGCAAATTTACGATTGCTTTGCCGGATATCGATTTCAAGTGCGCCGCTTGCTCTCATTATGTCTCGTTGACTATTATGCGCCTAGATCCGATACTGCATCCTTCGGTATTGCAATCAAGCGCGTTTCGTATACCTTTTCTTTTCTGCTCGTTGTTCTTGCGCTCGGATCCGATACTCCAACTTCCAATATCTCTTTCGAGCGCACGTTGCTTGGACTTGCTTGTTTGACCTGGTGTTTGCGCCTGAGAGCGATATTTGGAACTTCAGTTCTGTTATTTTTGTTTAAAATGTCTAATTTTAAATCCAGTTTGGTTTCTTTTTTTAGTGAATTTCGTATTACTGATAGGTTGGACTATTTCAAATCTCTTTTTTCTCCTTTTCTTTTTATTCTACCTTCTATAACTGAGGACCCTGGTGTGGAGGCATTTTTTGAGATATATCTCAGATTTAAGTCCCTGCACAGTACTCCGTTATTCAGGTCTCAGAATAAAGACATGATTCATTATCAAGACTTGGTGGCACTCGACAACCATATCTATAAAGCTAAGCTTGACAGAATGTTTACCAAGTTACGTAATGATTTTAAGTCTGTAGATGAGTGCCCAATTCATAATAAAAAATGTAGATTTGTTGATTTTCAGTCTGTTTTTGTTTTTTTTCTTTTGTTAAATATTTCTGACGATTCGGACTCTGTGCCCTCCACTTCTAAAGCAGCTTTTTCTAGTGGTACAAAGTCTGAATAGTCAAAGATTGTACATATAGAAATCGTTTTTATTGATACGAATGTTAATTTAGATGATTATTTTGATTTTGATCCTGCTCGAAATAAGTCTACCTTTATAGGCCCTAGAAGACCCACCACCCTTTCTCCTTCTGATAAATGTTTGATCACTTTGCCTACCTATAATATAGATAATAATTCCTTTTTGACAATATCAGATATATCGGATTTTTTTGACTTCACTGAAGCTGAGACTCTTTGCATTTTGAACAAAGAGCTTGATGAATTTTCGGATATTATTGATTTTGATGCTGACGATCTTCTCCCTGGTGTTGACAATGCACATAATGATAAATTTTATTCAGGGAAAGATTGCTTGAAAATGGTTGTGGAGAAAATGCGCAACACAGAAGATGATCTGCCTTCTGAGGAGGAATTTCTTAGAATCCAAAGTCAACTTGGATTTCCACAGCCAACTGTCTATTCACCAACAATATTGACATCAAAAGGTGGACATAATATTGATGGTGAGACAGTAATTAAAGAAGACAAAGCCGAATGTGTAAGTTTTTGTCTCTTATCAAGTACTAGTAGATTTTTTATGTCATATTATATACTGGAGCTTACTTTGTTTTTTATCATTTCAGAAAACGATTTTCCTTGATGATTTCGCAATTCGTCGAGGAGGACAAAGACCTTCTGCGGGAGATTTTTCAAGAGATCATGCACTCGGGCACTATCTAAAGTCCTTCAAGAATAATGAGATAAGTGTTGCCCATTCAAAGTTTCATCAACATGGTGAAACTATGATTATGGCAATCAAGGCACTCTCTCATTTTTTTGGAGGACATAATTTTAATAAGGTGCATAAAATAATTTTTGTAAAGAAAACTATTGCGGTTAAAATTTTAGGATATGGACCAGTGAATTCCATGTTCAGATCATCTCATTTTGCAGTGTATGCTGCTTACGTTGATCTTAGTAAGCATGAAAACTATGAGCTATTGGATCCATACGAAAGAAAAAAATTGTTGCATGATTATAAGTTGCAACTTCCACTGGAAAAAATATCGGAAGCAGATTAGATGCTGCTGAATTGTACTTTGTAAATATTTTTATCTAATATACAAAATTTTATTGTGTGTCTATAGCCTACTGGCTTGTATAAATTTGCATGCTTTTTGAAATTTTTTATAATCCGTCAATTTTGTATTATGACAAATTTGGATTATTCTTTAAAACCATTGGAAAAGTTGCAGTAAATAGTTGTTTTTTGTGCTAGTCCCGCCATGTTGTGTACTTTTATGAAATGCCGCTCTTGCTTGCCAATGAGATTTTTCCATTCCTTGCGATGACCATATGCTAAGACTTCCACTATTTCTTGCAAAGAATGTCGAATGATGTCGTAATATGTGCTGCATGTCATAAAAACACAATCTAAATCAGTACCAAAAGTATCTAATTTAATTGCACATATTTGTCTATGGTAGTGTAAAATCAAAATCTTACCATATAATGTGTTATATGATCAACACCCCATGCACTCTAAACTACATCCACAAATTCATTGGTTGTTTTATGTATCATTTGGACATCAATATTTGAAAATTTATCTTTTCTCAAGTATTTCACTATGTTGTCTAACTTTTTCCAAACTTCTACTTTGTGTATACGAGTAGAACCTTCTTCTTCGAAATCTTGAGTTGCTGCAATAATTTCTTTCCAAACTGTGTATTGAACCTTAGATTGTTTGCCAGAATAATTCTTTGAGCTTTAGATCCTCCAATGCTCGGCTTGCATGGAATATTTCCTGTTTTACCTGGTAACTTGTCATCTTTTTTTATTTTAATGTGGCCTTTATGTAAGCCTGCTTTGGACAACACCTCCTCTAATCTGGAAATAGCTTCATTTGCAAAGGCCTCTGGCTCGGAATTCCATGCAAACAAGATGTGAAGATATATTATTTTTTCTATAATACGCACCTCCGCATGCAATGTACAGATATGAACATTTCGTAGAGAAATCGGTAGTACAAGTTTTCAATTAGGATCTTCTCGATATCTTGATATTTATGTACTCCTTGTCATGTGTTTTGCTATTTTCATGCAATACAAACAAGGGTGTTTAGAGTTGGCATCATGAAATATATTGAACATACATTTTAATGTCTTTAGATCTCCTGCTAAATGCCATTCAATCTTGAAAGTGCCAATTCCAGGAATATTGAGTGGAATTCCCTCCACGTGATTTTTTATGGTGGAAGGATATGATGTTCTATTAAATATCCATGAGAGAATGTTATGGTCTTCTTTCAACACCTATAAGTGAATACAAAAACGTGATTAGCATCATAATATCAACACAGAGAAGATTTTAGATATGAAATCCATATTCAAATGGTTATCCCTATTTATTATGGGAAGGAACTGCTATACCTGAAATGCTGCCAACCACCAGATATCATTTTCTGATTGAACACTGAAATTGAGGCCTTCTGAATCCTCTGAATTTGAAAGTGCTCCATTCATGATTGTGAGACTGACTCTTTCCATTTTTTGTCCTTTTATAATTTCAGACTCATCTAACTTGAGAACAACTATCAACTTATTATTGGCATTCTCATTTGTAATACCGTAAAAAATTATGATGAATGTTAACAACTGATTAATGTCAATAAATAAATTGTTGGAATTGTTATATGCTAGACTTTCTCCTTTCGAGCAATACACTTCATTGCTATGAGATAGATTACCAACTATTGTCTGCATACCATGATTTAACATGTCCCTTTTTTTTTTTAAAGATGAAATGGTCGTGGGATTGGAAACTTTTTAATATTTACCTGTGCAAATGCCTCCTTTATCATCTTAAACATTGTTGCATATGCTTCCCTACTGATGCTAGAAAAGTCACATGCCCCCTGAAGCAATGTAGTGTCTAATATTTTTTCAACTTCATCCATAATGCTATCAGTAACTGAAGCCTTAATCTTTTTCATTTTGTTATTATTTAACATTGATTTCATAGATTTAGAAGTCAAGATAGAGCCTAGTGAGTTTCCAATTGAAATCTCATCGGCCAAATGGTCTTCAACAACCAATGCTGATCTGCATTGCAAACATAATGTTCATGAAAATGTCAGCAGAAATTAGGAGACTCATAGTATTCACAACAGTATATAATAAGCAAATCAACAGAAAGTTGAAATGAATAAATAACAAAATTAGTGATTATGAATAAATCAAAAACTTCAAGCAATTTTCAGTACCAAATAAGCTATAACTTACTTGAATGTACGGATTTGTCTTTTTCTATGACCTCCTCTGGATGATAGATCACATATATCCTTGTTTACCAGTCTTTTCCTCTTGTTGCTTCGGACCTTTTTGTTGAGCACATCCATAACTTTAACAAGAGACAAATATGAGATACGCATGGATTGAAATGCAATTTTTATCTCATTATTACTAGTTGTATAATGATGCAAAGAAGATTTCAACCTTTGGATCTCCTCTTTGAGCATCTCATTTTCATCCAAACAAGTTTTTATCTTTGTAGATTTTTCTTCGCACTCCTTTGATATTTTCCTTGATTCCTCTTCCAAATAATGTATTCTTTGCATTGAATGTGCATTCCCATAGAGCATCAAATTCTCACAGTAACCCAAAAGGCCATTTTTACCATGACACATAGAGATTATTAACTGACTCACCGAATGAAAATTTGGATGTTGCAATGAACATGGATCAATAGGATACAATGTTCCTGATGACCATAAATCTACATGTTTTAGCTTTTTCTCCTTGTATCGGACCATATCAGAAGTTGACAATTTGGGTTGCTTTGAATTACTTGTCCTGAGCGGAGCCTATTCTGGTGACAGATCCACATGAAGATGATAAAGCTTTGTCATCAGTACAGTAGTATAGTAACAAACAACACAATGACAATAACAAATCTGGAGATGGCGCTAACGACTCTGCTGGAGATAGAGATGGCGTAGGCTTTCTTCAGAAATGTCACTCCTAATTCAAATTTTTGAGTGTTCCCAACTATTGGGAGAGAATATTTCAGCATTTAAAAAAATTATATCTTAACTCTGGTTAAACACTAGTGAAGTTTGATCTGACCAAACTAAGGTGCATTCATTTACATGGAAAGTAGTGCGTAAAGAAGTTGGAAAATAATATTATAATTACTTTATAGTTATTTTTCTCTCTCCTACATGGCATTTTTTATAGGGCCCTCTTTGGGCCCATATTTTCTCTAATGTCAACATTTTTTTTTCCTACGTGGCATTTCTTAGACGACCCTTTTGATGTTTGTAACTCCTCTAATGCTACCAAGGAGGTGGTTTGGCTGACAAACCTGCTTGCAGATATTGAATTTTTCCAGATAAATCCGACGTTCATCTACTGTGACAACCAGAGCATAAGGATAATCTCTTTGATTTAACGTAGGACAGAGTTTATGGTAGCAGATTACTTCACCAAGGAGCACCATCTCAGATTTAACAATAAGCTAAATCTGAAGATCAAAATTTTTCAGGATCCACAATAAGAAGGAGTGTTGGAATTCTATGCTGAAGCCCAATTCCATTTGATAATGAGCACCTTGAAAAATTTGTTTATACTTATTCTTGAAAAACTATGAGGTGTGGATAGGATCGAAGCCATCACTCAACCATATCAGAGTGTTTTTTGCTTTCAGCAATATGTGATGCACTTTTCGCATCGTCATCACCAACGGTCACTTCAGCAATGACTGACGTCGCACCCTTTTCACGCTCACCCCATGCAGCTGCGCTAAACAGATTGGACAACGACTACAGCCACCCACAATCTCTTACATACAGCACATCCACTCTGTACTTTCTACATCTTCACACCTATAATATTATGTATATATATTGGATACCATTTGTGTATTCAGCTGATGAATGAGACAATGAAGAAAACGACGAGAAGATGAAGTGTATGTAAATTAGCTTCAGAAGCTTATCAGCGTGATAGATGAAGTAGATGCCTTGCGCATTGATTCTTGATTGTCAGCAATAAGGTTTTATTCCTTTACAGATTGTATAAACTTCGTAGGGCATGTGGTTTCATCCGCTATTGTCTTGTGCTCTATCGCATTATTGACATGTATACATGATATACTTAATCTGATACAGTTCTTTGTTCTGCGATCAGATCTATATTAATATTGCTATGTTTATCATTCATTATGTCTGATCCTTCTAGTTGTTCTTTCTGGTAATAGACGACTAACATTTAGTCTTGTCTTTCGCGAATCTATCGTGACTAATTATCAGTCGAGCACAGTCTAACTTGTCGTTAATAATTCGCGACATATAATTTGTCTTGCTATTCGCGACTAACTATGCTTCTGGTGCTTCATTCATTTACTAATGTTTGCATAATCTAGAATGACCATGATTTCCATCACTAAAGTTCTGTTCATTCTGATAGGCGTAGTCATGCTTACGGAGAGAGTCATATAGCTCGTTCCGTTGCGCATGAACACTTTCTTGTTTTTTCTTGTTTCTAACATACAACACCTTTCTCAACTTGTTCATCTCCCTCTCTCCAACAGAATGATCTATATTTGCTATTTTTGGATCCACACGTGTGAAATATAGTAGCTTGCTGGTTTTGTACAGACAACAACAGTATTCTATCATTTCATTCAAGTTTGATCAAGTTCTATGAGTGTTTGCATCTCATTTTGTGTGTAGATGTTGATTTTTCTACATTGGTGAGATTGGTAGTGTATTTCTCTTTCTAACCAAAGATCTTTCAAGTTGATTGGATGTTATTGATTTGAAAACTTTCACAAATAACAACCGATAATATGTGTAGACACATGTAGTTCCCACAATAGTGTCCTTGTTCTAACACAGTGTTGTTATGGATGCGATATAGGTGAGAATATTCTCCTCAACTAGGAGCTTTTGCTGGTTGTTAGGTTTAATCAATATGATATCTTTGACTATGATGACTCTATACGAATTTGATTTACATTGAAATTCGTATGCTTGGTATTGTGGTGATAATGTACAATTTTGTTTAGATTTGTTAGGTATACACACACACACGCGCGCGCGCGCATGCACATATTGTTATTTGGATAAATCCCAAGCCCCAATCCTTAATTGTATCAGTTCTCATGCTTGAACTTTAGTTCACTAGAGATGATAGAGAGTAAAATTAATTCATCTTGAAATCAAAAAAAAAAAATTCAATCTTACTAAGACAATGTTCATATCTTATTACAAACAAACATTATTCAAGATTTTTAAGTAGATGACATATTGCTTGTGTGGACAAAATCTTCATAGCCTTGTACATTTTTGCAAATGCAAATGTGCACAAACCTCTATTTTGAAGATGTCTATTGAGTTTCGTACAAACATGTGTGTGGAACAATTGTGTTAATATTCTCAATGTTGTGTTTTGAAAACATTCACCACTCTAATGATCTCAAAACTACTCACAAAACCTTTAAAGGGCATAAATATTCACAAATGCAATTTTTCACAATGTTTTTTTTATTTATCCTTATCTATCGCATCTCATTAATACGAACTTGTACGAATCATAAAAATAGAAGATAAGATGGTTTCTCTCCAACAATATATTGATGGCCTAGAAAAGGTGATAATTATCTAAATGACTCGTAGTTTTCTGAAAGGATATAAAAATCATAAAATAGATTAGTCATCAAAAGAAAATAATCTCTATCCTTATACAACCATCAAAAGGATAAGTGATATAATGCGGACGTAGCTTAGAGGAAACCATTATTCTTCATAGAATCAATATCAAAAACACTCTCCACATCCATCTTTAGAATCACCATGTCCATCTTAGATCAGATTTGTATACACCATCCATTTGATCCATTGCATCCATATTCACATCTACCACCACATATATTCATCCATATAATCATCTATCTAAATCACACATACACACAATTTCCATCTTATATGTAGTTGCATCTACCATCACATATCACCATCTCATCATTCATAATAGATTTCAAGTACTATGATACCAAATGTGTTTAAAATCATCTACTTTACACTGTAATCAGTCAAATATGACAAGATCAATTGAGATTTTCCATTTCTAATAATTTGGACACTTGGTGTACTATTGAGTTTTGTGAAACTGAGGCGAATAATTTTTATATAGGCAATATATTCAATACCATTTTAGGCCCTACATTTTCACAAATAGGTAATGCCTTTTATTTTGGTGGCAAATCTATCACTACTTCTGAAACGAAATAATCTATATTTATTGCTTTTGACTTAACTAGCTTTCTTACAATCGATATTTCAACTTAGTAAGTCTTTATCAAATATTATATTGGTTTTCACATACAATTCTTATGGATATAACTTTCTATGAAAGCTATAGCCAAACCATAGTTGCAGCGAATCTCGATTCGCTGGGTATGCGATTCGCAGGTCGCGATTCTACGAATCGCGATTCGCGACCCAGAATCGCGAATTTTTTTTTTTTTTTGGAAAAATAGCTTATTGCTGAAATTTTTTTAGGGGATCAATGGTCAAACCAGCGTTTTGCCTCTCAGAAGTGCAGTAGATGAGGCACAAACGGATCTTATTTTCAGTAGCTATCTGGTTGTCATTTGCTCTGGTTTTCAGTAAATGTTAATGCTACAGTTTGGACTATCAACTGTATGGATGATGATCACTTTTGCAATTGGTTCACTGGATATGTGAGTGCAATGTACATACAATTGGGGGTATAAATATTGGGCCCTTCTTGGCGCGTATTTGGACCCCATTTTTATCTAAGGGGGGCGGTGGCATTTGTATCTACAGTGTCTATATAGCAAGAAGCTCTAGGGGGTTCGGGGGACAGTAGCCCCCCCGGGAAACGGGGGGTTCGGGGGGCGGTAGCCCCCTGGTGGGGGGTTTGGGGGCAACGCCCCCCAACGGCGGGGTCCGGGGTCCGGGGTCCCGATGGTAAGGCCTCTTCATGATTTGGCCTTCCAACTCCTCGAGTGAAAACACACTTTTTGGTGTTTCGCACCCGGAAAAAAAAAATCGATTCTACACGATTCTGGGAAAATCCCGAATTGCGAATCGGAATCGCAATTCGGGAATCGCATTGCAACTATGAGCCAAACCAAAAGCATTCCTTGCTCCCACAAGTGCTAGGTAATGAAAGTGCAGGTCGTTGTCCACTATTTCAACTAATGGTAGACCCTATTAGTAGGAAATTTGAACTTGCTATAAACTCTGTCTACCATGTACATCCCAATATACCTCCAATTTCTTTTATTTATTCTTTAACAAATATGAAAAGCTTTTGTTGCCTCATTGTTTCTAAGTACCTTCTAGAGTCTTTCCTATTGCAAATTCCCTAGATTAATGGAAAAATGACATAATATAATTGTTAAAAATGCTAGTATGTCATGCTTACAAGCCTTGTACTGTTCTTTGTGATAATTTTTAGTTTGATCTTGCTTTTTGATAATCTACATGTCATGACATAATTAGTCAATAAAAATATATCCAACTTGAGGTTAGAATATGATAATTTTTAAGTTGAGCCCATTGATGAGGCTTGCACTAACTTCTCAATGGTAGTGAGGACCATTTGATCAGAATTAACACTTTTAAGTCCATTGAGGTGTTGTTATGTGTAACTATAAGAGGCTCTATGTAGCTTCGCAATTGACCTTTACCATTGATAAAGGTCACAAAAGAACCACTTCTTCATACATAACGAAATCTTACAAGACATGTGAATTAAGGTTAATCAAATATCTTGCACATTTGTTTCCACATCTCCTGACACCCAGGATAACTGTACCTTTGAGGCTACAAAAGTTTAACCAGAACAGGCTTTTTTGTATGCGGCGGAATATGTCTAAGATTTCATAGTAACCTGTGACAAAGGCAGGATTCATGAAATAGGACAGTAGGAAAATTCCTTGAGCTTAACAAACCAGTATCATTATCATGTGTCTAATTTTAGTTGATTCAACTACCTAAACTGGCTGCTAGCTGCTTCAATATTCATGATGCTCACATATATTGTCTTATCAACAGCAGTCATTTCAAAAACAGATCAATGCTTAAAGAACTAAGTTAAAATTAATATAGCGCCATCATAGAAAGTTACTGACTAGATCTGCATATTTCTTCAAAAGCAGTAACATGGTAGAAGTCGTTCTAGAGATCCCTTTGATGAGCCAGACTACTGTCTTCAAGGTTACTCTTATAGGCAAGTTTTTGATACTCGTTGCTGATTGTGTTCAGAAAGTCAGAGCTAACAGACATAGGAAAAGTCACCAATAGCAATTATTCCATCACGAGACATGTATCGTGTAATTTTATATCTTGCTATAGATCTAGTTTATTTCAATGGCTAATTATGCATTTCACATAGGACGATCATCATATACCGTTCAGCCGATACGATCACTTGTGTACTTGATCCAGAACATAATTAGTGCTTCTCATGCGTTGATTATAAACTACAGCATGTGCTTTACTAATTCTTGTTCCATTGACGGAATTGCAAACGAGAAAATCCCACGCAATATCTGTTCAAGTAAGTGCCAAGAAACTCTGTGGCCTTAAAATATACCGATTAAAAGATATGCGAACAAGTTATAGAAAGGAATGTGAGTACTGCTTTGAGAAAAACCTATCAAAACGTCAGAATTGTCACAAATAGATGATGATCAAGCTAAGTAAGCAACAACGTAGAAGCATCCTTTACATCTGGCCTATCTATGTTGGATAATGGTCAGAAAACGTATTAATAATCGGGACTCTCACTAACTTTGAGATTAGTGTATGATTAATTAGAGTTACTTCTTTTTTATTGATATATGTAGTAGTCATAAACTGGTAAACTAGGCACACAAAACAGGCTACTTTGTCAAAGAGTATGCATGATAAACCTAGAAGTGGATAATGAATATGGCAGAGGAGCTACCAAGTATAGCTATAATTTCCGCACGTCATGCGTGCACACATATGCATGCATACCATCCAGAATGCAATACTCCAGGCTATGCTGAAATATGGTGGATAGCTGAGCAGAAGTACCAGCCAAAGACTCAACTGCATCTGCCGCCAGGATAATTCAACCGGTACCTCGATAACGTTGTTCATTGTAGGTCACTTGTGATCCTTTAACCGAATAAGGGAGCGTTCACCGTTTACGGGGAGTCGTTGCTGGATGATCTTCGTGCACATCAAAATAAATCACGGTATCTTGGTCCATATTTTATTTGTCAAATCCCGCAAAGAGAACAAAATCGAAAATGTTCTGAAGAAAATAAAAAAGCATGCAAGAATTTTGAAACCACTCACTAAGTCGTACTCAAAAAATTGCCACGTCGAACTTTATGGCAACCTGAATGAATATCTATAGAGCTCTGAAAAGTTATATGCGATTCCAATTAAAGGAGCTCCCTTCAATCCAAGGGAGGTCGGTGAGCGGGTTAAACCAGCTGCCGGGTCATGCAATTGACTACCGTGTCTGCTGCTCACTTACAAACAGGGTAAGCAGATGCATGATTCGGCATCGGGTTAAACCTACTACTGACCTCAGTTGAATTGAAGGAAGCTCCTTTTTATGGATATGTTCCAACAACTAAATTGAAGCCAAAGACAAACAATATGAGAGTCAAATAAACTAATTTGTAATTTCACTACAAGATTCTACGAAGATTTCTCTGCTAGTATGGGAGGAATACGGCGTTCCGGCAGTAATTATAGGGGTAAAACCCGTCTCGTAACAGCGACAACGAAAGCGTGAACAACGCCCACATGCCACTTCAAAACGTTACTACTAACGCCAGGAAGCCACAAATTTCTTTTATGATCATTTCGATCCTACTTCATCTGAACGATTCACATCTGACCATATTTGATGTCTGTAGCAATTAGCTGAGTTAATATTTGTCAAAAAGCAAAAAATCCCAATTCATTTTTACAAAGCAAAACATTCACATAAAAATCATCTAGTACACGCATTCTTCAGATGCTTATTCAGATGAAAAAAAGCCCATGAAGCAAGCTAACAACTCGTCAAGAACGGAAGAATGCATTTTCATAGCTCCTCTTTAATCTAGGAAGATAACTACGCCCGCTACGCCATAGTTTTGCATTGCCAAACAAGAAAATAGAAACAGGATATCAAGTATGTCACCTAAGAAAAAGATGTCCTTTGTTGGTAGAGGACTAATTGATCATGACACGCCGAGTAAAGTGTGGCTACCTTCAGCAAACAAATCATACCCTGTATTGGTACCAAAGTATCATGACACATCCTAACTGAAACAAGCTTCGAGACATCTCCCAACCACAGAGCTTTATCTCATGGAGCAAGCATCGAGACATCTCCCAACCACAGATCAAAGCTTGATGTTATGGAACAAGCACCGAGACATCTCCCAACCACGGATCAAAGCTTATGAATCTCAGAATAATACCGAACCCCCGCCACATTTTGCACCAGTCTGAGGGATGTATTTTGAGAACGACAATACAAGATTCGCTTTACCGCTTCCAGTTAACTCATAATCTGATCAACATTGAAATATACTCCGAGTTGTCGGCTTTTAATTTCATTATATAGAGCATTGAGAGAATTTGGTACAGGGCAGGTTCATCGAATGCCTGCAATTTTTTGTTATAGAATTGACTGGTTCTCTGCTTGATCCATGAACCATGCTACAGCGTCATCCAGACTCCAGGTTACATCAGATCAACTAGGCGACTTCAAAGGAACCTGCATGAAACCAGCTCCCGTGAACAAATAAAACATAATAATACATCATAGAATATTAGAGCACAAAACGAGCAAGTAAGCTTAAGCAGAAGCGCGTCAGAGGCCCATCTGGGCCAGCGCATCCAGGCTACAATTAGAAGGATCGCTGAGCGCTATGCGATCCACGAAGTGTGTGTGCGCGTGTGTTGAACATTGTTTTTAGTTGTTGATTGGGTGACGACGTGCACCACGAAACTGGGCTGTGCATGATAAAAATGGCCACCCCATTCCAGAACTGCAAATACTACTATTAGCAGCCTCTTGCTTGCTTGTCGCTTCACCCATGCCCCCGGAAGTTGTTGTATATCAATCTCTTCCAATTTTATGGTGGGGGAAGTTGTTGTCTATTACTCTCTTCCAATTTCATCATGGGTTACATGGTATATTGTTCAACCCCCTCCCAACAGAAACACACACACACACACACACACACACACACACACACACACACACACACGCAAGCACTCACTCACATTTAAGAAAAAACAGTTTTATAATAAAAAACACCTACTCGAATATTTTGCCCATGTTGACGCCTGTGATTTTGTCCCATAGGTATTTTATAGTTCTTTTACATATAAAAAAAAACTTATATATGTGTGGGACTACAGGCATATGAAAATTTTGGGACTTGGGCATTGCGAGTGCGTGCAACTGTGGAGGCTTGTGAAAATTTTGAGACCCGTTGCGCGCTGAAAAAAAAAATCAAAATTTAAAATGGGAATTCTACTTCCTCGCCCATGCCACATGGCACATAGACATTGCATTGGGACTAAACTGACTGATATATATATATATATATGAGAGAGAGAGAGAGAGAGAGAGAGAGAGAGAGAGAGAGAGAGAGAGAGAGAGAGAGAGAGAGAGAGAGAGAGAGAGAGAGAGAGAGAGAGAGAGAGAGGTGGGGGCATCAAAGTCAACTCCATGAATCACAAATTTCTTGGGGGCTTGGCAAAAGAGTAACAAAATTTCACCAAAATGTAAGCCACACCCTCACTTGTACTATATGTAAGGATTGGCATTTCATGAAAACGTTTGTCAGACTTCCAACTAAACTTGGAGAGAGAGAGAGAGAGAGAGAGAGAGAGAGAGAGAGAGAGAGAGAGAGAGAGAGAGAGAGAGAGAGAGAGAGAGAGAGAGGAGGTAGGAGAGAATATTTTTAGAATATTCCCTCTTGCCTCGCTCTTGCCTTTGAAGGTCGGCTTTGCTTCCGAAGGTGAAAAAGTCAACCTTCGAAAGCAGGCCAGCCTCTGGCAATTGGCAGAAGCATGCCCAATCAAATGATGACGCATAAGTCGGAGGTAGCACTCTACCTCCGACTTGTGGCCTGCATTTAGTTGGTAAACAGACTAGGAAACCATTTAGATCAAGCCATCAGCATACTGCTAGAGGATTGAGAGAGAGAGAGAGAGAGAGAGAGAGAGAGAGAGAGAGAGAGAGAGAGAGAGAGAGAGAGAGAGAGAGAGAGAGAGAGAGAGAGAGTGGGCATCAAAGTCAACTCCTTGAATCACTCATTTTTTTGCCCGTTGGAAACCCAACACAATTTTGTCAGAATACACATTGGTAGAGGTCTAATGGAAACCAACTCATTGAGATTCGGTGCCTCAAGTTTTTGGTAAGTGGCTATCTCCACCATCAGGACCAATACTGTGGGTTGAACCCTAGCAATTTAAAAGGCTATTGAATAATTGTATAATGTTTGTTGTCAACAATGATTGAATTCTACGAATATACTTTTGAATATAGTGATTTCCGACACGCTTGTGGTTGTTGACAGTGATTGAATTCTACGGATATACTTTTAAATAATATAGTGATTTCTAGCACACGTGTGGTTAGTCACCCACAAATACTTTGGCATTGAAAAGTTTTGTTCAAATTGGGTGTGTGCCTTTTAGAATACCTTGGGTTTGTGACATTGTTCATATTGTGAGAATAATTTCTAATTTTATGCAACATATATTCAAATCTTTGTACGCTGATTGTGCTTACTATGGTTGTAATATGCTTTTGGTACATTGATTCTACTATAGTGAATGCAAGCTTAATTTTGTACACCCCTTATGTTATATTGATTTCTACTTTTTGCATTAGCTCGCTACATGTCTTTACTTTGAACATTTCACAATGCACAACAGTGGCATGCCAAAGATATAGAAAATTAGTAGTAGCTAGTTTTACTCGTGAGAGAGAACACCTCTCTTGCGCCGACGTTGATCTGGGAAACAAAAAATGCTTATA
The DNA here is from genome assembly GCA_029204225.1 of Diphasiastrum complanatum. Lineage (NCBI taxonomy): Eukaryota > Viridiplantae > Streptophyta > Lycopodiopsida > Lycopodiales > Lycopodiaceae > Diphasiastrum > Diphasiastrum complanatum. Next base: position 50,343,226 of record CM055093.1, read on the forward strand.
GACTATTGTTGTATACTTGATTTTGATGATATAGACATGTTACAACACTCTGCCTATTGTGTGCATAGTCTGTGAATGAATTGTGATGTCTGCTAGAAGTAGATAAATCTTCCATTGTTTTTCAATCATTATATGCTGATTAAAAATTATCTGCTACTTACAAGATTAGAATCGGATCTGCAGTAGCAGTCTGTAGTTCGGAGGATGATTGATTGCGGTATGAAGCAGTAGCTTCGCCCACCTAGATCGACTCCATCTGAGCTTCAACCGGAATCATCGTTTTACATCCCACAAAATGTCATTAGATTTCATCAGTGGTATCAGAGCAGGTTCGACAACCTCACAAGTTGATCATAACCTCAAAGCCAAGTTACTAAAGCTATGGCTTCAATTAGCAGCATCCAATCTAAGATATGCACAGTACTTGAAGCAGACGGGTCGAATTTCTTGGCCTGGAAAGTAAAGACTTCATTCATATTGAGAGGAGAAGCGTTGTGGCCCTGGGTGGACGTCAGCCAACAGTGGCAAAGAACTTCGAGAGTGGAAGGAGAAGAACGACAAAGTAGTAGTTGTCATCTCCTCTTCCATTGAAGACATTATAGCTCTTGACCTCATGACATCATAACTCTTGACCTCAAGACATCTTGCTAGAGAGATGTGGGATACACTCATCAGCAGATTTCAGACCTAGTCATGCAATCAAATTATGCATCTAGAAGATTAGCTTACCTATCTAAGATGGGATGGTAAAGATCTCACCAACTTCATCAGAAAGATGAAGAACCTGTTCCTGTCACTACACAATGCTGGAATGGAGCACATAGTCTCACAAGAGAAGTAGCTCAGCTACCTGCTATGTTCCCTACCAAGATTGTTCCAGACTATGCGGACCCTACTGGCAAAAGATCTTGCTATGACCTTCGACAAGGCCATAATCGACATCAAGGAAGAAGTCGAAACTCGGGAGCACTATTACGACAAGAACAAGTCTGATCAGGCTCTCTACAACAACAAAGATCAATCGAAGAAGAAGGCTCATTCTAAGAGGGAGTCAACAAGAAGGCAGGACCAAAATCAGCAAACAGAGGGAAATCGGAAAGAAAGATGGAAAGGTAGGAGCAAGAACAGTAAGCAAGATAGTAAAAAGAAGACATGCGTCAGATGCAAGCATGAAGGCCACACTATGGATAAATGTTGGCTGAATTTCAAAATTGAGTGTGCACATTGTCACAAGAAGGGTCATGAAGCCATGGATTGCTATCAGAATCCATGGAACAAAAGGACAGAAGACAGAAAGGAAAGCTCTAACAGCACGTCATACGTAGAGGAACCAGAATCCTCAAAGATGGCTGAAGAACAAGCTAACCAAAACTCAACTGCCTATCTATGCACAGATGTATGTGCTACTTCAGAAGCTGACGTTCAAGAAGTTGTTTTTGATTCGCATTTTGTGATAGCCAGACATATGATAGCTAACTTTCGGTAGACTGATTCCTCCAGGTTTATAATCCTAGGAGATGGAGTGAGCGGGACTGGCGCACTATGGCTAAACACAAATGGTAGAGACAAGAGATTAGATGATGTCATGTACATGCCTACATTGTAGAGAGATCTACTATCAATCACAAGGATAGCAGATGCAGGCATGCGTATGACATTCACCAATGAAGCATGCAACGTAGTTGATGCCAGCATCGGTACTCTCATCACTCAAGAGAGACATAAAGGCAACTTGTATCACTTGAAGGTACACCTACTGACAGAGCAGGCTCATCAAGTCCATGGGTCGATCGACGTTCTATGGCATAGGAGACTATGTCACATGAACCCGATGGCACTGTACAATGCAAGACAACATGGTACACAAGGGAGTAAGCATTAAATATACAAGTTTGACATCCTGTGAGTATGTAACAAAGGCAAGATGCCGCGTACACCCTTCACCAGGGATTCCTTCAGAGCGACAGAGCTCTTGAAATTGATACACTCTGACATCTACAGACCTTTTGATGTGCTCTCTATAGGAGGATCGAGATATTATATCACCTTCAGATTTTAGTAAGTTTGTTGTCGTCTACTTCATCCACAACAAGTCTGAAGCTCTTGATAAGTTTACAGAGTTTGTAAACTGGTTGAGAAGTGGACAAAGAAGAAAGTCAAGTAGATCAAAACCGACAGAGGTGGAGAATACATCTGCAACTGCTTTGCTGATGTTTGTAGCAGTCGTGGAATCCTTCATAAGAAGACTACAACATATACACCATAACACAATGGTGTGGCTGAGAGGAAGAACATGACTCTCATGGAAGCTGCAAGGTGCATGATGGCCTATTCAAAGGCATCAAGATCACTATGGACTGAATCCAGTAGCTACAGTCGCCTACCTGTAGGAATAGGACGGGCAAATCAGACATTCCTCACACTACTCCACATGAGGTGTGGTGGGGTAACAAGGCTAATCTAGCTCATGTACGTGTCTTTCAATGTGTAGCATATGCACACATTCTTGACAAGATCTACAAGAAGCTAGATGAAAAGTGGAGCAAGGATTCATGGTAGGCTACAATGTACATTCTTCATATTATAGAATCTACATGCCTGAGACCAACGAAGTAAAAACTATCAGAGACTTCAAGTTTGACAAAGCAAGAACGATGGCTAACAAAGATCCAGTTGGCTACACGACTAGACATTGCTTACCCAATGTTTAGAATGAGCCAATCAAACATTAGTCCAGGTCCTACGCACTAGAAAGTTGCCAAGAGAATCTTGCAGTACCTGCAACAAATAAAAGACTATGGTCTTTGCCTTTCTCGTGATGCAGAATTTCAGGTGAAGTCCTATAGCGATGCAAGTTGGGCATCTATCAAAGATGACTCCCAAAGCGTTTTAGGAAGTTGTACCATCGCAACAAATGTAGCTATTATTTGGGTCAACAAGAAGCAAACAATTACTGCCCAATCATCTTGTGAGGCAGAGTACGTTGCTCCAGCCAAGATGGCTAATGAGCTGACATGGCTAGGAGCTCTACATTATAAAGATTTAGTATTTTCTATCTTTCCTTACATTTCTTTTCGAGCTGCTGCATTTTTACACTAAGTTTCGCACAGTTCGCACTCTTTTGTATTTTTTGAGAAAATGCAAAACTAAGTCTAAAATGACTTAGAATATTTTTCTAGCCCTTTGTCGGGTTTTTTGCATTACCCCGAAAAATGTGACACTTAATCTAAAAGACTTTAAACATGTTCTTCAGGCTTGCCTTCATCCTTTTTGCACTTTTCAAAAAGGACCAGACAACTAGTAACTTCACGCTCCTTCGCAAAATGAATCTCGGACATGAAGACATAGAGGCGGCTGACGAAAATGATTGGCAACTAGGACCAGCTGTAATTAGTGCAATGCTATCTTTTGATTAGTATAGATTAGATTAATCTTGTCTCCTCATTCCTATATATAGGATCATTGTGAGAGACAATATATACACATGAGATGTAGACAAAGCACTATGCACAAATGCACAGCAGTGGCGTGCCAAAGATATAGAAAATTAGCAGTAGCTAGTTTTACTCGTGAGAGAGAACACCTCTCTTGCGCCGACACGCTGATCTGGAAAACAGACAACGCTCATAGATTGTTGTTGTATACTTGATTTTGATAATATAGACAAGTTGCAGCACCTTGCCTATTGTGTGCATAATTTGTGAATGAATTGTGATGTCTGCTAGCAGTCGATAAATCTTCCACTATTTCTCAATTATTATATGTTGATTAAACATTATTTTTTGTTTACAAAATCCATCTAAGCTTCAACCGGAATCTTCATTCGACATCCCAACAGTGGCCTCAGAGCGTCATTAGATTCCATCATGTCAGACCACCGATATCAAATCATTACGTGTTTCTTAGATGTGAGGCTTAAATCCCATGGGTGCCATCTTTGGTTTTCATGAACTCTAAGATTGAATTGAAGTTTTTTTAATATTTAGTCACATTGTTATCACATCGTTTCATGTATTTTTTATTATTAACTTAATAAAGAGCATTTAACAACCACTTCAAAGCTCGAGCGTAGCCTGGCACCCCAGGGAGGCAAGTGGATGGCGGACCCTATAACTGTGAAGGGGTGAGACGGGGGACTTGGTTGTGAGAGGTGTTAATGAAAAAACGGAACGTCGAAGGGCGCATAGTGGCTTTGCCCGGGCAGTTCAAGCGGGGAGGTGCCTAAACATATGGTCAAATGTATTTCTTTGAATGCTTACTTTCACTCATCACGTTATCCGAAAAGATATGAATGATCAGTTGCATCGTCATGAAGAACCCTTCAAGATGACTGAACCAGAAGCGCCGCAAACAGAACTGCTCATGAATATTTTGTCTAGTAAGATCAATATTTCATTGGGAGAGTTCCTGAAGTTGGTGCCAAAAGCAAAAGAAGTCTTAGCTCAAAAGTCAGCTCAAGTAGAACCAGAAGTCCATCAGGAGCCACTTCTTTGTGTTAGATTTGAAGAATCTAATGAAGTACTCTATGTTGGAGCCGCTTGAGAAAGTGAACAAAAGAATATCACTTTGCCGATATAGCATAGACAATTTCCTAAGGAAGCAGCTATAATAGATGGCGGTTCAGGAGTTAACCTGATTTCTACAAAGCTATGTGCAAAATGGAGTCTTACAAAGATGAAGCCTCCAAATTTTGCCATTAAGCTAGCTGATCAAACAACAGTTCGTCCGCGTGGAATGGTTGAAGATATACATGTTAGAATTGCGGGAGTACAATTCGTCATTACTTTCGTAGTAATGGACTTACCATAAGCGCTAAATGTCTACCGGGTTCTATTGGGACGTCCATGGTTACGAGTTGTGCAAGTAATTCATAACTGGGGTACCGGGTTGAAAATTGTGAACATGCAGTTAAAGTTGATCCTACAACTTGGACTATTAAACCAGAGGTTCAAAAAGAAGATGACAATTTGTCAACAACGGATCATACTTGTGACCAACTAGAAAAAAATTTGGGAGTTCATTACGATTCTCAAACGGATACTGTCAACTAGAATGAAGCTCTTGCAACGATTGAAAGTACAACAAGATATATGTGTCAACAAGATAATCAATCAGATTTGAGCGAGATTTCCTTATTAGATCGAACTTTGGATACACCAATCACGTTTTCATTGAATGTGCTGAATGTAGCCTGGATATCAACAGAACCTATACCAGATCCGATTGAAGAGGATCTTATACCTGTGAGCCATGCCTTGACTTATGATGGCAATGCAGACATACGGATGAGCAGATTCTAAATCATATGGATCCAGATTTGGAGTGCGTAATGTTCCTAATGAACCAACAATAAAATTGCGTAAAGCAGTTATATTGAAAGAAGATAAGATCATAGGATCAATGACGAAGAAACAAGCTAAGCAAATTATAATACGGTCCTGAAATGAGAAAATCCTCCTCAAAAGATTGATTCAGCAAATGTGCTACCCTTACTGGATAAAGGCAAAGGAAAAGTCGAGGATGATTCTACAAGTCAGAATTCTAGCAAGACATCATCGTCTCGGAAGTCATCACCTCCACGATCAATTCCTACTAAGAAGGCTAAGCGAAGATCCAAGACAAGTACTTTCGAAAAGGAACAAGCAGATGTAGTCCAGCATGATATGCTCTGAGCATTTTAAACATTATACATTGGATGATGTGGTTATCATGTTACCTAAAGCACATCGTGAACCTGAAGAACACGTGCCAGACTCAAAAGATTTCTTGGAGGTTGCAATGGTGAAGAATGAACTTCAGTTGTTGCTTTAACAACTTCAAGCTCCTCTTCTTCTTGCAGATGTTTGATCCACTGTCTCATATTCTGATATCTTCTTTTTTTTGCATGAAGATTTGGATAGACTCCCGATGTTGTTGGTATATTGTTCAATGGTATAGAATCAGTAGGTACTGGATCCACTACTGGTTCTTTCTGCTTCTGTGCTCTGGTGATCACCATCAAGGGTACACTTGATTTATTTTGAGCTATTGGTCTTCGCTTGATTGTTATCAAATTTACAGGAGCTTTAGCTAGTGGTGGCTTCAATCTTGCTGGACAATTTTTATAGCAATGCCCATAATCACAGTCACGATAGAGTGGTACAAATTTTCTTTTATTTGGACATTCTGCAACTCTGTGATTCTCTCCACATGCAAAGCATCCAAGTGGTGCTCTGGTCCAGTTTCTAGAGGCTTGTTGTTGCGCAGTAGCATAAATAGCATACTGTTCGGGAGATCCACCTGAAGATCCACTTGCTTGATCAATACCATAGTTCCATTGCTCGGTACTTATGTACGGTTCTGGTTCCATGAAATTGGCAGGAGGAGCGGAGTGCTTTGGTGCGACAGGTAAGGCTAAACCTTCCGGATATCCAAGAGAAGGTTGTCGAGGTCTAGCTGCTGGATTTCCTCCATACTGTAGTTCTCAATATCCCGTTTGGGCATATCGTTGCTGAATTATCCGAGGATTGAAGTTGCAAAAAGTAGTCTCATGATCAGGCAAATTACACAAATGGCATACACTGATTTCCATTCGTTTTTTCAATTGAGGACACTCATTCACTGTGTGATTTCCTGTGCAGATAGAACACTAGACATTTTCCCTAGTAGGAAAAGTCTTCGCAAACTTTTTAGGTTCCTTGTTCGCTTTTCCGTGAAAATCTTCCAAAGCTTTGATCTTCTCATCAAATTGCAACTGCAACTTTTCCATATGTTTCTGCTGGTTCTTCTCAAGTTTCTCGAACTCATTGAGCATCATTTCTACAGTAGCATTGGCATTCGTTGATGCAATAGTGGTGGATATCATAGTAGTCTGCCCTATTGTATAAGGCAACATACTGATATTTGGCTCATCATCTGAATCTTCATTCTCCTCCCGAATTGCATCGTCCATAGCATTTTGCAAGAGTGCATACTCATTATGGCGTTTCAACTCATGTCTGATTCGTTTAGGTAAACTTGACAAAAACCACATAATCATGGCATTTTTGTTAATCAGCTCAGGTTCGCACTTAGATCTGAGGCGTTTCACCCATTCAATGTAATCTCAAACCATTTGCCGCTTTCCCATTTTAATTTTACTTAAAATTAGGAAAGGGTCTTCCATAAACTTCCGTGGTTTGAACCGTGTGATAAGGGCTCTTTTAACAATCTCCCAATCTGTACGCTCAGTTTCATCTTGATTATAGTACCAATCTTGTGCTGCGCCTGTTAAGGCCATAGGAAAGAGCTTAAGTTTATCTTGAGGGAAAATTTCGCCATAGACTTCACAGGATTCAACATAGATCTGAAGAAATCTAACTGAATCTGTTAACCCATTGTATTTGGGTAGATCCAAATGGGGTGCTCTTCTAATAATAATAGGATTGACTTCTTGAGGAGCACCTCTAGGGGCAGCCTTCATCGCAAATTCAAATCAAACAGACAATGAGATTGGATCTAGATTTTTCAGTCATAAACTATCTCAGATCAGATCTGCTAGATCTATTTCACTTTTCAAGAATCTGATTCTATATTGTGAAAAAAAAATTGAAATTCAATCAATCGATACTTCCAAAGATGAAAAATTTCTCAGAATCCAAATCTGAATATATCAGATTTGACCCAAATTTTGACAGAGACTTGATCTGGAAAATTAGAACCTAAAAATAGGATTGGCTAGGCGAAGGTTGGCTCGGCAAAAACTCAATAGTGCTATTTTGAGAAAAAAAAACTCTCTGATCAATTTTTCTGACAATTTCTCGGGTAATAACCTTCGCCGAACTCTTAGATGCAAGATCTAACATAGATAAAACTATGGAAAATCGGACGAAGGTTTCTGACACAAGAAAATACAGTTCATGAAGTTTGGCGAGGGTAAAAATCAAGATTTTCTATGATATGGACAAGAAGAATCTTCGCCGAACTCAAAAATAGTATTTTACTATAAATAAAATCTTTTAGAAACTCGGCGAAGGTTTTGGCGAAGGATCAAGAGTAATACTGGTATTTTTGCAAAAAAGTGACTTTTTTGATAGAAATATGGCAATATGACAACCGATCTTCTAAAAACCCTTCTATTTTTGGTATTATTCTTCGTCGACTTGGTAGTAGATAGATTTGAATCACACCTATGTACAGTAAATCGGGTGAAGGTTCTTTTTCTGTATTTATAGGGTTTTGGTGATTTTTTGGTGTTTTTGACGATTTTGTTGATGTTTCTAAAAATTTGCTGGGAATTAATCTTTGCCCTTCAAACTGAAGGTTTGGTGATCAAAACCAAAGGTGTCTGCAACTCGGCGAAGGTTTCCTAATAGAGGGTAAAAAGTTATCAGTTCTGATGATGTTTTTGTCTCTTTTTGACCAAAATCTGGCAGATTTGACCGATTTTTGTTATTTTCTTTGATATCTCATATCCAAATGGATCTTAAGATTGGTGATCTGAATAGCTTTACCTGTTCTACAATTATAGTAGATTTCAAACAAGCAAATCCACTCAAATCAAGCAAAATCAATCCCAAACTAACCTTAAATTGCAGATCTAACACTATTTATGCCACGACAAGATGCCTAATGCAAGCTAACCATCCAACAATCATGCTGCAAACTGAAAAATTGGCGTAGCTCCCCGGCAACGACGCCAAAATTGTAGTGGGTTTCTTTCCTTGCCTAACCTGAATCCAAGATCTAGTCAATCTAGAGAGACGAAGTTAATTGTCACGCGTAGGTTCGTTCCTATGAGAGCGATAGTATAGTTCAGATTTCAACATGAATGGAGGATCCAAATCTAACTCTAACATCCATTAACCCTAACCATTAACACTACACATCCATTAACACTACGCATCCACAACAAAGATAGCTTACTCTTTCTTTCTCTCCCTTTCTCTCTCATAAAAAGTATAATAAGATACAATCCCAATAACATTCAGATCCAACAATTAGCAAAAACCAAAGAAAGCATGAGAGATGGAGGAAAAGTGATAGAGAGCAAGGACATTCATTAATCCATTCCTGAAGAGAACCAATCTGCTTTATTGAAATGAGAAAATGAACATGTGTAGGAACTCGAGTTGGTCTCTTTTTATAGTATAGAGGAGGACCCTAGCCTCTGAATCCTATTGGTCCATTTCTGCATCCCGAATTATTCAAATTTAAAAAAGAGTGGGAACCATCCAAATTGGAGGGAAACCCAACTTTATTCACTAACTTGACATTTAGGCCCTGCGACATTAAAAGTCCCGCAAAAAGGCTTAAAGTCCTTTTATTGACTTTCTAATTAATCAAATCTCTATGTGATCATCGGGTTGGACTTACAAACGCAGGGTGCCAAATCCCTCTCACTTATTAACTAGGGTTAGGATTGCCTTGGGATCCGTAAACCCTCCAATATGCATGCACAATATAAAAAGCCCTAGATGACACATGGTGCATTCGTAAGCATAGAAAAGCATCTCTATTACACTTGCGTATAATCAAACATTTCTTTTGTTCAGTGTCATCTTTGGATGTGCTTTATACACACACAAAAAAACTTGTCATGGCCATGGTTATCATTGTTATTCCCAAAACATGGGCATGTTTTAAAATGGCCCAAAAAACAACTTCACTTTATCTTTTCCACAGGCTTTGGAATAGCCTCTCTACATATATTCATCCTCGTCAAAAAGTTCTTAGAAACATCTTGGTAGCATTGATCAAGCCTCACAACAAAACTTTATTTTACAATCTCCCCAAATATATTTTTTTCTAGAGAAGAGGCATCTCTAACTTTGGGTACAATAGCAGGTCCAAACCCTGTGGTATTGGAAAATTGGGATTGAACCAATCCTTTGCCACCCTTGGTTTGTTCAAGGCACCTATCACCCTACAAAACCACATTTTTAAATACTTGGCATAAAACCCAACTAGCCTAATGTAGTCATGAGGTGATCCTTTTGATTGTCTCGAAAACGTGGTGAGAGCCTCACAAGCTGTAGTGAATCTTGAAAAATTCCCTTCAATCAATGGCCACCTAAACAGAGGATTCTCATTTCTTGAAGTAGATGCTTTTTTGCGATAGACAATGTTGTTGATTGGCAACAACAAGGGTGGCACATACAGAACTCTATTATTATAATCATCCAAAATCTGACCATCTTGTATAATAGCAATCGTGGAGATGGTCGACAAAGTCAGTAGATGACCTTTCACAATTTGAAAAGTCTCTTTCTCTCGTTCTTCCATGTGTTTATGCATAATTTTAATTTCTTCCTCTTGTTGTTGTAACATCAACTTTTTTTTGTGCAGTTCTTGATGAGCTCTATGGTAGTTACCTTTGTAGATATCTTTAAGTGAGTTTAGGTCATGAAGTTCTTGACGCATAAACTCTAGCCCCCTTAGTGTGACTTCCAGTTGAATGGTCTCTTGATTTCTTCTTCATGGTTTGGGCAATATGGTTGATAGTGAATGGCCTATAGAAACATTGTTCCCATTAGTCCAAGCATAGTCATCATTCTTGTGTCAAGAAATACAAATATCTTAATTTCTGATGTACCTTTCCAGCCTCCATCAATGCTTGGTCTTCAAGATTCAGGCTCCTCCAATCATCAAAACTTAGTGCATCTACAAATTGCATAGTTTTAATAAGAAACTATCAACTGCTTGTCATCTGCAATTTAAAAATATGTAAATCAATCTTACAATACTCATTAACACCCAACACTAGCGTTAAATTACCTCTACTATGTAGCCAGTATGCAAGTTGTGACACTTCTTTTGGAATCAAATGAAATCAATAATTGGCTTGGTCAGCGAGGCTAGTCATTGCAAAAAAGTAGCTCGTTGCATAGATGCACTTGAAAGTTTTATAGGATCTCTATATGAAAAGCGGTCTTGCTCACAAGCATCCACAACTAGTGGGTGTAGATGCATGAACAAGATATCTTTCTTAGAACCTGGATGATGGTTCTCATGGATATCATACAATTGAATCCATGCATCTCCATCAACATCATGGTGATTTTCTTCTCCATTAAAATCCACTGGAGTGGTTGCTATCAGTAGAAAGAGACACCCCACTCTGCAAGTTTTTCTTTTGCGATCTCCTCCTCTCTTCAAAACTGGTCGTGGCTCTCCCCTATGGCAAATGTACTCTCTAGCATGCAACCTGTGTGGCCCACCCACAAAATAAGATCTTCTCATTACTAGTGACACCCTATGTTGGATAACAATTTCTTCAATTCGTGTGTGTAAGTCCCTTAATGGTAGTAGGTAGTCCTGGGTGAAATAAGGATTGTCTCTCGGGGCTCGTGGAACACTAGATTTTGGGGAGCACATTTGTTGACACAAATGTTTACAGATCCCCTGATCTAGAGGATCTGTTTACTACGGTTCTTTTACTTGCTTCTTCTTCAGAATTGTTTCTGCCTATTACCAGGCTTCAGGACATTCGTTATGTGTGCTCTTGGTATTACGATGCCAAACCAGGCAGAAGGGATAGATTGTCATTGTAGTATATTTTTTTGTCTTGCCTGTCAGAGGACTGCCAAGGGTCGAATTCTCTTGAACGCACTTACATTCTAACAGAGATGAACGCTCATTCACATATCAGAGTGCAGCCCAAATGAACATTCTGAAGATTCTACAGCCATTTACTCCTAAAAACGAATTGAATCAGAGCCTAAACTTTACTAAGCTGAGCCACACTTGCATGAATTGACAAACCAAGAAACAAGAAACTAATCTACAGCATGTTAGAAGTCCAAGAATCAAGAAACCAACCAGTCTATTGATTCTTGGACATCCCAAGAACATCAAGAACTGGATTGTAAAGAGATATGCAAGAATTACACCACAGATAAAGCCTATTTAGTTTACTGAATGTTGGTTCCTACATCCACAAACAAGAAAAGAAGCTAATCCACTATACAAAAGCAGCAAATTTAATCCACTCTACAGTCCACAACCACACACATAAGGATCATTAGCAAACTACTATCATGCACAAGGAGGGAGTTGGAAGAGAAGAGGAAGAAGAGAGGAGAATGGAGGGAGAGAGGGAGTGGAGGAAGAAGAGTAGAAGGAGATGGGGAGGGAAAGAGGAGAAGGATATGGGAAAAGGAGAGAAAGGAGAGGGGGGGGAAGAGAGAAAGAGAAGGATATGGGAAAGAAGAGAGAGAGAGAGAGAGAGAGAGAGAGAGAGAGAGAGAGAGAGAGAGAGAGAGAGAGAGAGAGAGAGAGAGAGAGAGAGAGAGAGAGAGAGAATGCGTAGAGTTCTATTAACCTTCGAATGATGGAAATACAAGAAAAAGTTCTATTAACCTTCGAATGATGGAAATACAAGAAAAATGGTCTCTTTTTATAAGAGTGAGAGTGGAACCTACTAAAGTTCCATCAATCTTGACCATCCGAATCACTTTGTGTTTCTTGGGTACAAGTTGTGTTTCTTAACTTAGGAACTTGCAAAAGCTAAGTTTAAAATATTTATTTAAATATTAGAGCACATGGCACTTTCTACCCTAAAGCCCAATGTTGGACTTATATGCGCAAAATGCCAACTGGTTGCCTGATCCTAGCACTTTTAACTCTCTACCACATTCATGTAATGTTTGGGTTTACTATAGGAGCTTTTAGAATATTCCATGTCATTCCCAGAATCGGGCAACATTCTCCCACGACCAAACAGGTGCTAGTCCCATGGCACTACTTGTGACGGATCTTTGGGATCGTAGCGTTTGTTGATCATGAGTCCATGGCGTTGTCACAATTGTAGAGAGCATAGATGTATATTTTTGTTTTGCCCCAGAAAAAGCGTAGATAAGTGTTCGCTTACGTAAAACTTGATGCTTTATTGATGGATGGTGTCGCAAGAACCCGGACTTGCCCAATTTTAAATAATAGTCTGATAACCTTGTTCCTCAACCAATGGATAGCTATCGTCATTGAAAACCGGGTCCCAAGATAACACTTGTTGGCATAGATCTTCGTAGAATGGTGCAACTGTTATCAGTGGTATTGTCGAAGGTTCACTCAATTGGTATGGTAGATAGGATAGGGTTGATTAACTGCTTAGTTGATCCAAGTGTTCATGATATTCTTGAACTTGAAGACTTTCTTTGGCAGTCAATAGTACCGCTTGAGTATAAGGTTTTGATATTTAAAGTGTTGGTGCTTGTTGGATGGGTGGCCGTTTCGGGCTTGGATTCCTTGGATTTGGCCCTTTGATCGTTGATGTAACCGGATTTGGCATTGTGGTGGTCGGCTTGTTGGTGGAACACGTTGGCTTCAGGGGTTGACTACTCGTTGTTGATTTCTGCAATGGGTTGTGATCAATTGCCTTGGCCTTGCCTCTGTCATTGTTCTCCGTAGGAGTCTTCATGAAAGCAAATTTGACTTGTGAATCATAAGGCTTAGAATTTGTGAGTTCAGTTGGTGTCACAATGTCCAAGGATCGTTGAATCGCCTATTGGACAATTTCTGGTAGTTTCATCATAAGATCAGTTGTCGCTTGTTGCTTGATTGTCTCTACCAATTATGTCATGTCAGAAGGTACTTCAACTCTTTTGACAGATGTTTCGACACATTTGGCAACCTTTGCAATATCCCTCAATTCAGCAACCATTTCAAAGCCTGGTGGAATTATGATCTTGCATTTGTAGCGATGGGTAACTGAATTTGCCTTTTCGCGACTCACATGCATTGCAAAGATGGATTCTACCATAGTCGATTGTAACCGCAACGGACAATCTAGGCAAGGATGTCCAATGCCACAATTTGAACATAATGTCATGAAGGTTGTTGGGTTACCTTGGTGTGGGCATCCTGATTTTCCGCCACATCCATAGCATCGTATCATTGGCGAAATGCCATCGCCTCGGAGCTGGATTGCATAAACTGGTATACACTCTTTTCTAGGTCCTTCCACATAATATAGTGGAGAACTGTCGTGGGTTTCAGCTCCCGTAGATCTTGGCGATGCACATGGCGCCAATCTTTCACCTATTGTCTTCAAAATGGGCCCATCTCTTAAGATGAACTTCTTGGGTGCGCCATCTGTTCAACTTGCTTGCTTGTTGTTAAGGGTGGATCTTGGAACTTTTGATGCTTTTCTACTACTGTTGGTTTTGCAATACAAAACTTCTTAGCTAGGCAATTGCAATGTGATGGTTCTCAAAGCAATATGAACATTTCCCTCTTTGAAGCAACATTACATTACAAGCAACGACGCATGCCTTTGGATCATGTTCCAGATCTTGATCTTGATCAGTTAAATCATTTTGGTCATCATCTCTTCTTGGTGAAACTTGTTCTTCCCTTGGAGTCTTTGTTATTTTGCATTAGCGTTGCCAAAATTCTTGAACCTCTTATTGATGGTAATCTTGATATTTCATCCAGTTCAGATTCAGAGTCAGTATCTTGAAATGCCAACAATGTGGATTCAATCTTCTGGCATCAACAAGAACTAATGTAGTGTAAGAGGTGAGGTTCTTCATTTGATAGTGAATGTCACTCCTCAGACCTTGGATAAAGTTCTTGATGATCACCGATGGTGAGATTGGTGGATGACAGTCCTTTGTTATGTGATAGATTCGATAAAGGTATGCACAAATTGTCTCCTGACGTTGCATGCTATTGTTTGATAGCTGAGTAGTCGACATAGCTTTTGTGGATGGGTGAATGGATGGATTCCTATAACATGGTTTTTTTTTTTTTTTCGAAAACAAATGGAGAAGTGAACAGATAACAAACTAAGGTAGAATAAACAAAAGGGAGTCTATAGGGGAACTTGGAATTTTTGGGATTTTGGGATTCGGGAAACTGGGGGTTTTTGGGGATTCAAGAAAACAGGGGGTTTTGGAGATTCGGGAAACTGGGGGTTTTGGGGATTCAAGCAACTGGGGGTTCGGGATTTGGGGATTCAAGAAAACTGGGGGTTTTGGGGATTAGGGAAACTGGGGGTTTGTGGGGATTCAAGAAACAGGGGGTTTTGGGGATTCGGGAAACTGGGGGTTTTGGGGATTCAAAAAACTGGGGGTTTTGGGGATTTAAAAAACTGGGGATTCGGGAAACTTGGGGTTTTGGGGATTCAAGAAAACTGGGAGTTTTGGGGATTTGGGAAACTGGGGATTTTTTTTTGGGATTCAGGAAACTTGGGATTTTGGGGATTTTGGGAAGGCAGATTTTGGGAGAGCAAAAGATGGGAGAGCAAGGTGTGGGGAAAGCAAAATGCTAGAAAAGCAAAATTTTGTGGGAAAGTAAGATCTTGGAGAGCAAAAAGTTGAGAAAGTGGATAATTTGGGAAAGTATAAAAATTTGGGAAAGTGAAAAGTGGCAGAGTTAAAAAAAAAACTAGGGAATGTACAAGTTGGGGAATATGGAAAATTTGGAGCAAGTGCCAGTGTTCAAAATGCAATAACGTTTTGAGCTGCAATGATCTAGGTTTGCCCCTTGGATTTGTGATAGAGCAAGATTAGGAGAGTCCTCAGTGAAGAGGGCGAACTAAGATGGCATCTATGGAAGTGTAGGGAAATCTCCAAAGTTATGCACAAAAACTGGCAAGAAATTGCCACAAACAGTAACTCTGCAAAAAAAAAGGTGCCAGTATTCACAATGCAATAACTTTTCGATCTGCTATGATCTAGGTCCGCGCCTTGGATATTGATATAGCAATATTACGAGAGTCTTCAGTGAAGAGGGCGAACTACAATGGCATCTCAGGAAGTGTAGGGAAATCAAAGTTATGCACAAAAACTGACAAGAAATTGTCAGAGACAATAACTCTGCAAATTAGTTTAAGTTCCAGTATTCAAAATGCAATAACTTTTTGATCTGTAATGACCTAGGTTCGCTTCTTGGATATGTAATAGAGCAATATTAGGAGAGTCCTCAGTGAAGAGGGTGAACTAAGATGACATCTCTGGAAGTGTAGGGAAATTTCCAAAGCTATGCACAGAAACTGGCAAGAAATTGTCACAGACAGTAACTCTGCAAATTAGTTTAAGTGCCAGTATTCAAAATGCAATAACTTTTTGATCTGTTATGATCTAGGTTCTCCCCTTGGATATGTGATAGAGCAAAATTAGGAGAGTCTTTAGTGAAGAGGGCAAACTAAGATGGCATGTATGGAAGTGTAGGGAAATTTCCAAAGGTATGCACAAAAATTGGCAAGAAATTGTCACAAACAGTAACTCTGCAAATTCGTTTAAGTGCCAGTTTTCAAAATGCAATAACTTTTTTATCTGTTATCATCTAGGTTTGCCCCTTGAATTTGTGATAGAGCAAGATTAGGAGAGTCTTAAGTGAAGAGGGCGAACTAAGATGGCATTTATGGAGGTGTAAGAAAATTTCCAAAGTTATGCACAGGGACAGACTGGCGGACAGCAAAAAGTCAACAATAGTGAGCAGAAAATGGAGAGTAGAGAAATGCCCAAAAAGCTAGAATAGTGAGAGGAAGAGCTATTTGGCTCCCCGGCAATGACGCCAATGCCTACTTCCTCCGAAAGGAAGTGGCTTGGTGTCGTGTGTAGTACAATGGCGAGTCAAGCCCGATCCAACTAGGAGCCTTGGAGATGGCTTCCTACATCAGACTAGCATTCTAGAAACTCGTACAAAGCTTGCAAAAAACACCAAGAAATCTTAAACACATTCACACATCATTAGCAAACTACTATCATGCACAAGGAGGAGTTGGAAGAGAATGAAGAGAGGAGAATGGAGGGAGAGAGGGGGAAGAGAGGGAGTGGAGGAAGAAGAGTACAAGGAGATGGGGAGAGAAAGAGGAGAAGGATATGGGGAAAGGAGAGAGAAAGAGAAGGATATGGGAAAAGAAGAGAAAGGAGAAAGAGAGAGAGATGGAGGGATGAGAGAGAGAGAGAGAGAGAGAGAGAGAGAGAGAGAGAGAGAGAGAGAGAATGAGCAAAGTTCTATTAACCTTCGAATGATGGAAATACAAGGAAAATGGTCTCTTTTTATAAGAGTGAGAGTGGAACCTCCTCCTCATCCATTGGCTACTGAAGTTCCATCAAGATCATGTTGGGTTGAAAGAGGGTGTGAGAGTGTGAGAAACTAAAATAGCTTGAAAAGAAACGAACACGAAAAGAAGCAAACTCGACACTCGAACGAGAAACGAATCAAAAACTATTCGTGCGCAGCAAAATGAGCTATATTACTCTTTCCCTAAGCATGACTACGCCTATCAGAAACGAACAGAACGTTACTGATAGAAATCACGGTCGATCTGATTACGTAGCCAAACATTAAGCAACAAAACATCAGAAGAATAATTTGTCGCGAACAGCTAGACAAATTATTTGTCGCGAATGATTTGCGAAGAGCTAGACTGAGCTCGACTGATAATCAGTCGCGAATTAGTCGTGAAAGACAAGACTAAATATTAGTCGCAAACAACTAGACTAATAATAATTGGTTAAGAACAGATTACCAGATTGAGCAATAAGAGAGTCAGACAGAATGTAGAAAAGCATAGCAATATTGACACAAATCTAAACGCAAAACAAGACAGAGCTGTTATCAGATTAAGTGTAGCAAAATATACATGTCAATAATGCTATTGAGCACAAGACAATAGCGGACGAAACCGCGTGCTCTACAAAGCTAATCCAATCTGTAAAAGGAATGAACATGTTACTAACATTACAAAAGAATTAATGCGCATGGGCATCTACTTCGTCTATCTTTGATAAGCTTCTAATGCTATTATTTTCACACACATTGTTATCTCACATATTGTCATATATATACACAATTTTACAGGTGTGTAGATGAAGAAAGTACAAAGTGGATGTGTTGTCTGTAGGAGATCGTGGGTGGCTGTTGTCATTGTCAAATCTGTTAGCACAGTTGCATGGGATGAGCGTGAGAAGGCTGCGACGTCAGCCTTTGCTGAAATGAATGTTGGTGAAGATGTGAAACATGCGACACTCTGACAAATGCCTTAGGATTTGATTTATAGGGTGCCTTCACTTTTCCTAGGGCACCTTCGGCATTTTGTAAGGCAGTGTCATCTTTTTTGCCTGTCACAAATCATGTGCATTTTTTGTCTTTTTCACCTATGGAAATTTACTTGTATTTATGCAGACAGTTGAGTTTTTCGCCTGTCTTATTTACATGTAAATATGCAGATTGTGCGACAACATGAGTAAAAATGCATCATGAATGGAGGCAGATTAAAATAGGATTTAGGAGAGTAGAGGAGATGAATCCAACACCCCCCCCCCCCCCCCCCCCCCCCCTAATCTGGATCCGTGAATGCCTTGATCTTCAAACTAAGCAATGCACAACATCTGTTGTGTGCATTAACACTTAATGCTTTCATGAATATATTTGCAACCATGTCCTACGTTCTATAGTACGTTAAGCTCACCTCCTTGTTGAGAACCTTGCCTCTGATGTAGTGATATCTGATTTCAATGTGCTTACTCCTAGAGTGAAACCTAGGGTTGGCCGATAAGGCAATAGCACTCTCATTATCGCAGAGTAAAATTGTGGGGTTGTACAAATACAAATTAATGTCTGATAGTAAATTTCTCAACCAAAATGCTTCCTTAATAGATTGAGAAGCAGCAATGTATTTTGCTTCTGTAAAAGAAAGTGTGATAGAGGTTTGCTTACGACTGTTCCATGAGATAGGTCCGCCGTTGAAGAAGAATGTAAATCCAGATGTGGACTTACGATTGTCTACATCTCCTCCCTAGCTTGCATCAAAATATCCACTGAGCTGATGAAGATTGTCGTTGTTGACATCTCCATAGCAGATGCACTGGTCCATGGTAGCTCGAATATATCTCATGATGCTTATGCGAGCCTTCCAATGGGGAATGCCAGAATTAGCCATATATTGGCTGAGTGACCTTATTGCAAAAGAGATATCTGGTCTTGTACAGACCATTGTGTACATGAGAGATCCAAGTATCGATCGATAAGGATACTCTCTCATCTGCTCCTCTTCCTGCTTGGTCTGGGGACATTGGTCCTTTGACAAATGCAAGCCTGGATTCATCGGTGAGTGAGCTAATTTACAATTCATTAGATTGTATCTGTTAAGAACATTGTGAAGATACCTTTGTTGAGTGATGTAAATTAGTCATCTCACTCTGTTTCTGTGGATCTGAATGCCTAGACAGAAGTGAGCTCTGTCCAGATTAGTCATGTCGAACTCTAAAAACAACATTAGATGTTGCAATCAGTAGTGATTGGTTTAAATCCTTGTTTGATGAGGAATGTGTTGATCCTCTGAAATCAAGCTCTGGCAGACTGTTTCAAGCCGTAAAATGCTTTGTGGAGTTTACAGACATGATTCTTTATACCTTCTAGAACGTATCCTTTGGGATGGATCATGTAGATGTCTTCTTGTATAACTCCATTCAGATAAGCTGTTTGTACATCAAGTTGATGTACCTCGAGGTCGACAGCTGTAGCATAAGACATGAGATCTCGGATCGACGAATGCTTGACTACTGGACTGAAAGTCTCGCTGTAGTTGACGTTTGGAATCTGAGTGAATCCTCGTGCTACCAGTCTTGTCTTCCTTCGATCAATTGCTCCATTGGCATTGTATTTGATCTTAAAGATCCTTTGCAATCAATGATATTGCAGCCAATAGGAGATTCGACTAGTGACCACGTCTGGTTCTTGATCAGAGAGGAATACTCTCTGTCCATAGCTTCTCTCCAGAGATCAGAGTCTGGGTGGCTGAGTGCCTCTTCAACTGTCATCAGTTCTTGTATCAAGAGACATGCAGACTCATGAGTATACCTTGTGGGCTGTGTGCGCATTCGGCTTGATATTCTGGGACTTTGAATCCTTTCGGTTGGAAGGTGTACAGCTCCTCTTCGACATTGCCATTGAGAAATGCTATCTTGACATCCATTCGGTGCATTTCAAGATCTTCCGCAGCTGCTAATGCAATCAGAGTCATGATTGACTGGATCTTGATGACATGACTGAAAATTTCTTGTTAATCCACTCCTTGGACTTGAGTGAATCCTTTAGCCACCAACCGTGCTTTCCATTTGGCAATGGAATCATCAGAGTTGATTTTCTTCTTGAAGATCCACGTATTGTCGATAACTCTCTTGTGAGTGGAAAAGTTGACCAGTGTCCAGGTCTGATTCGTCAAAAGTGAGTTGTACTCGTTTTCTATAGCTTCTTGCCACTTCACAACATTCTTGGAGTTAATTGCTTCGGCTAGGCTCTCTGGTCCTTCTGATGAAGTCCAGAACGATTGAGGTGCATACCTCTCAGGAACTGTCCGAGTCCGTGAGGATCTGCGGACGTTTGATTGACCAGAATGCGATGATGTTTTTTCTTGAATTTCTCGAGCTAGCTTGGTCTGGTCTGATGATAGGTATTGTCGGCTGCTCGGCTTCTGTAGCTTTAGTTGCAGGTTCCTGTAGAAGGAACATTAACGTTGGAAGAATCCATGCTACGTAAAATAGGATGAAATGACATAACATCGTTTATCGATGGTTGTTTAAAATCATAGTATGTATGTTCCTGAAATATTACATCCCTAGAGGCAAATAGTACATTGGTGAATGGATCATAAACTTTATAAGCTTTATATTCATCAGGATAGCCAATGAAAATACATTTATTTGTCCTACGATCCAGCTTCTTCCTAAGCTGTTTAGGAATGTGAACAAAACATATACAACCAAAGATTTTTTAAATGGCTGACACTAGGCTTGTGCCCATGCCAAACTTCATAAGGAGTTTTGATGTTGACGACTTTGGTGCTGGATCTGTTCTGCACGTAATAGGCTGTGGTAGTAGCTTTTGCCCAGAACTTCGCAGGTAGGTGTGCTTGATGTAGCATGGATCTGGCTGAGTTGAGAAGACTCGATTCTTCCTTTTTGTTGTCCCGTTCTGTTGAGGTGAATAGGAAGTGGTGAACTGTCTTCTAATATCATGTTCAGCCAGGTAGTCGGATAGCTCGTTAGAGATGTATTCACCACCACCATCAGTTCGAAGTGCCTTCACTTTTGTAGACATTTGTGTCTCAGCCATGGCCTTGAATCTCTTGAAGCATTCAAAGGCTTCAGATTTGTGCTTAATGAACATGACTGTAGACCATCTAGAATAATCATCTATGAAAGTGATAAAATAGATTGCATCTCCTAAGGACGGAGTTGGCATTGGACCACAAAGATCGCTATGTACAAGATCCAATACATGCTTTGTTTTGATGGAATGTGATTTTGGAAAATTGCTTCTAGAGTGCTTCCCATAGATGCATGATTCACAAAAGGAAGATTTACTATCTAATGAAGAAGAGAAATTCAGTCCATCAACTAAATTATTACAACGCATGTAAGAAAGTGATCTTGTATTCACGTGTCCAAATCGACTATGCCACAAAACAGCACTCTTCCGACTCTAGTGCACGTAGTCAGAGTGGTATCTTCCTCGAGTATTGTACATTGCTCAGATGAGAAAGTAACAGTGTAGCCCTCATTAATTATCTTAGAGACTGATAATAGGTTCTTTGATAATTGAGAAACATGAAGGACATTAGGAACACAAATAGATAGATCATTGTTGAAGGTGATCTTCACTGTTCCTTTGCCTTCCATGCGTATGGTGCTTGAATCTCCGAGGTAGATGAATTGATCTCTACTTAAGCTACATACTCGATAAAGCATTCCTTGTAAGAGGTCATGTGTTGGGTAGCGCCGTTGTCCAGGTACCAACTATCACAGTCTTCGTTGCTCCTGTTGTAAGCCATTAACAAATGTGTGTCTTGCTCCTTGCGCGTTGGAGGAGTCTGGCTGTTGTTGTTGTTGCTTCTTTGCCTCGTTGTAGATCTGGATGCGACACTCCTGAATGTCGTGATTGGCTCTCTTGCAATATCTACAGAAAAGCTTCTTGCGCAATCCACCATGCTCACCTTGAGTGTGAGGTTTCTGTTGTTGCAGCTGCACTTTATTCTTGCCTTTGGAATAGTCTTTCTTCTTGGTGTATAGAGCCATGGAGCAAGAATATTGCGGAACAACTCTCCCGTTCTAATCCGTTGCTAGATGCAAAAACAGTCTACAACTTATGCTAAATGTAATCACAGCTTTAAGTGTTCTAATTGCCCAACAGAATCTTAAAAATTAATTCATACTCTCAAAAACAAAAGTACAGTCCACCGAAGAGATTAGAAATGGTTTGTGTGGTATATCACTGAAAATCAGATTCAATGTGAAGTACGGTTCTGAAATAAATGAAAGAGCAGTATGATATCGCGAGACAGCCATAGTCTGATCAGAAACTGAGGAGTCGTAGACATCCGTGTTCTGATCAGAGTGAGTAAACAAGCGCGATCAAACAACGATAGAGTGTATTCAATCACAACAAGCATTCATCTACGTTATACACAGATAGAAAAACTGCTGCTGCTATATTACACTGAAGCACAATGCAAATAGCAATTACAACCAAAAAATGATGGCGTAACTGGGAGGCTCAAAATGATACGTCTCATGGACGGAGCAACCAATAATCTATGTTTGGATGACCTATTTATAGATTTCATCTGTGTATTAATTACATTGAATGTTTGTCACCTAATTAGGAAAGCCGTTGTACTTGGAAGTATATGACTTTTGTGACAACTGTACATAGTATATATACGGTCAACAAATCAATATCGTTGGCGCGGACGAGGATGTCACAAAATCTCTCACTTCGTATTTTACGTGAAGTGGTTTTCTCTCACTTCGCAAATTTTGGGAAGTGGCTGGAAACGTTCCTCCTTCAAAATAGATAACCATCAGCATTTTTCTCTGCTTTCGGAATTTCTGAGAAAAAGCCGAAGGTGCCTTTAAACAAATTTTAAGGTGCCCTAAAAAAGATGAAGATGTCTTTAGCAGTTCAACTTTCTCGCACTTTTTGGAAGAACTGAAAGTGCTCTTAAAACAAGTTTAAGTTGCCCTTAAAAAGTTGGCGAAGGTGTCTTTAACAGTTCAACCCTAAAAATAGAGGACCTTCTGGAATTTTCTCTCTCTTCGCACTTTTCGGAAAAGGCGAAGGTGTTGAAAATAGTTAAACTGTTGAACTATGAACAAGTTGACTTCTTCAAAAATAATTGAATGGAAGAAGTCGAAGGTAAGTGTCGCAGTTTTCGAAAAGTGCAAAAAAATGCGAATTGTGATACTTAGTGTATTTCTGCAGACTGTTCAAAAAGTAATGTAAATCTGTAGACTTGTTCTAAATGCATGTTTTGTGGAAGTCCTTGAAGATGGCCAAGTCTTCAATGGCTTCAAGTTATTAAACTTAACATCTGAACTTGAAACTATGATGGGATTGGTTACCCTTTGCTGGAGATTAGCCTGAAGTCCGTTGTAGATGTCCTTCAAATAAATTGGCTGTCTAAGTTATGATTCCAAGGAGGCAACTGTGGGCTTAATTTCCAACAATAATAAGCCAATAAGTTTATTTGCCTTTAAGAACTTAGGACAGGCCTTCACCTTCGAGTTCACACGTACTACTATTGTATTGGACTTCATGCCCACCTCATTGTATGGTTATTCCAAAGGCTACTTTGTAAAATCTGAACTGGACATTGCTTTTTTGTATACTAGTAGGGTCTTCAATGGAGGCCCAAAATACCTGAGGAGTGTATATCTCAAGTGGTATATAGTCATGTGCTGATATTTTTACTTGTGGCTTGATTTCAACTCCTAGATCCAGTTTATTTCAGAAGGATTGCTGAATCAATTTTCAATAGGCTGATTCAGATTAATGGAAGTTTGAGATGGCTCTGAGCTGCTACTAGAGGGTTGCTCAAGACAAATTGAAATTGTCTTCTTGAAGATCATTGTTGGCGAGTGGAAACTCATTTTTAATGGAATCGGCATCAAAATATTTTTTCCATTAGCATCATGTTGGACAATAAGCAGTATCGATGTGTAATTAGCGTTAGATAAGTGCAAGGGCACTAGCACCCTATGTGTGTAATTCCATTCCAATGAGCACATAGTTGTTCAAGTTCTTAACTTAGAAATAAAGCGATTTGGGCCATAGGAATAAATTAAGTTGGTTGAAGGTCCAAAGTCAAGATAAAAGACTATATGTTTGGAAACTGGATGAGGGGCATGAAACATATGAAGGCCTCTTTTGCCATTTTGGTATCACATAAATCATGTGAGTGCTCCTTGCTAATCTAGCACCATCAGATTTATTTGAAAGGCTTGGGTTAAAATCCTTCCCAATTAGGATATTAAAATTCATTTAATAGTCAAGCACCAAGTAGTCGATCTTTTCTAAATGAGCAATCAATCCATACAATAAATACAAAATGTGCATTTGAAAGCATGATGGGAAAAATGTAATTTTGTATATAGTAAAGCATTGGACATAGCGTAAAGTCTGAAACCCTGGTCATATGAATTTTTGCCATACACCCTCCCAAATGTAGCTTGATTTGGTCATCCAATAATTGGTGGGTTGGTAAAGGATTCCTTGGCTCTACTTGAGATCAAGAGTCTGATTTTAATCAGCCTACAAAATGAGGACATAAAAGAGAAATATCTATATGTATTGATTTTAAGCATTTATGTCAAATGCAATTTGAAAATTAAAAGATGTGAAAGGTATTTTATTCACTTTCAAAGAGGTGGATTAGAACGATGTTCCATTTGTATGTCATTTATTTCTCAAATTTGAGCACCTACAACATTTTCAGTTAAACACACACACCTTCACCAAAGAAAAAAAATGTAACAACTAGAATAAATTAATGAAATAATATACAAAAAGGAAGGCAATTATCCATGCATACACAAATCTTCTTACCAAAAGACTCTCCACCACCACCTAGTGTTTAGGCTTGATTCACCACCATTGGGGGATGGCGTCCAAACGTGATTTTTCTTTTTCACTTTTTTGAGACTCTTATTTTTCTATAGATTTTTTTACATGCACTTTTTTGGTTGAAAGGTGCGTAAAAAAACGGTAACTAATTTTTTCGTGCACCTTTTGGTCCTTGAAAGATGCATGCAAACAAGAATTGATTTCAAAAAAAATTCAAAGGGATTGATGTTGGTGAGGTGGTAGCAATCTTGTAAAAAATAGATAAAGCTGATTTTACGACATTGAAAGCACCTAGGTCTAAGACCCGTGCATTATGAAATGGCTTTTCCATCTTTAATTCTTGAACCATTTGAAAGCTCTTTAGCATTGAGATAGTATATATATATGTTTCTTTCTTATATGTCCTTGTTCTTGTGATTGGATAGGAGTCGACACAAGCACCTGTGTCGAAAGGACAATATACACATATTTGAGACGATTAAAAGGGCTTTTGACACTTGATAACACTCTCAAGGTGGACAAACTTACCCGGACTGGGGCCGGGGGGGGGGGGGGGGGGGGGGGGGGGGGAGCAAGGTCAAAGGCCACATTATCCATTTATAAAATCATTTTCAGGCATTGACAAAGACATGCAATATGAGAGCATCCAAGAACGTCCATTGGCCAATGGTCCCTCCCACATTTTTTGGACCTCCACGTGGCTCCATGGCTTGTTTTCCAGCCTATCCTAATCCATCCCCAGGTCTGACGTTACCAGATCTCACATCTTAACGCACGGAGAATTTAAAACTCGCCACCGTTGGATTTTATCGTGTTCGTTCACATTGTGCCACGTTTTCACGAGCAAATATTAAAACACTTAAAATACACGTGGCACAAATCTAAGTGGCCGGGAGTGACATAGGCAGCGCCACTAAGCCCTCATCGTTCGTGTTTTTTATTGCTTGATAAGGACATCGGACACCTCCACAATGCATTTTACGCCTCACGGACTGGATTTTGCCACGTGTCATACCAGCAATCTGGACTATTTTTAAATGGTCAGTTGTAGCATGACGTGGCAAAATCTGAACGTCCTAGATGAAATCCAACGGTGGAAGCATCTAAATGTGTCATTAAGATACGAGGCTTTCCACTCCCCTCATCTGGATCGCAATTTTGCGATCCATGTGGGAATTTTCTTGTTTCATTGCGAAGGAGAGAAGACGATCGACGATACAGATTATGATTGATGTTATGGAGCTCTCTGTCTGGGCAAATGAGGTTCAGGAAATGGCGAGATGATGAACATTTGTTGATGATATGAGTGCTCATTTTTGGTGGATCTGTAAGAATGTCGCATCAGCTGGGGTTGCGGTTGTTGAATGTAAAAGTGACAGCAGTAGCAGCTTCTGGTGCTGGGGTTCCTTGCCATGCCAGCCTCAATGGACGAGTATTGTTTGTAGGCTTGCGGCGCTTGCATGGCCTGAAGAAGGTGAGTTTTGCAGAGCAGGAGTGGCGTTCCCATGGTCGAGCTGCCATGGCAGGGGAGGGTTCGATTGATTATTCTCGGACCGAGAATGATGGCAGCAATGTCTCGGCAACCAATTCAAGGTTAGGTTTCACTTTTTTGTGCGTGGATTTTGCGTTGACATGGCATGAAATGCTAGCGCATTCGCCTCTTAGCGATATTGTGAAAAATTTGTCACGGAAAAGAGTTGGAATCAAGTTCTTCACTATCACCAGAGAAAAACGCAATTCGTGTGTGTTGACATTTTCGAAGGAAATATTTCACACAAGAAGAAACGCTGCTATGGCTTTTCTGATTTCTGGATCGTCCGAGTCGCGAGATAGCTGTCTCTTTTTATTTACAGCATTCTATGACATTTTTCTTCTTAAAAAACAATCCATCAAAAATTATTTCCAGACGTAATTGACGTTCGATGCACGAACTCGCGTCTCATCATCTTCATAAATTCTCGAAAGCATGGATATAAGGTCATGGGATTTGATTTACTGAACATCAAATTGTTCTGCTGAAATTCTATGGACTTATAGTTAAGCTTTTGTCCATGTAGTAAGTTTAAGTGCATCGCAGTTTTAAGAAATGGCATTGCAGTGAATATGTATATTATGAGGCACTTTAGTAACAAGTTATCTTGGAAAACACTGTTTTTGCTTCTATTTCAATGATACAGCGAATTAGTTTTAATGCCTTGTATGTAGAGTGATGTCTACAGAGCAGATGAGAGCAGCTCTTCAAATGAAAGCGGCTTCTGTATCATCGAGGGGCCTGAAATGGTGCAAGATTCTGCTCCAATGGAGCTACAAGAGATTCGGGATAACATCAAAAGTCGGCGAAGTAAAATTTTTCTTCTCATGGAAGAGGTTTGTATTTTAACCATACGTGGCCTGTTACGAGAGAAGTTTACTGCCTAAGCTGTCTCTGCGTGCTTGGGAAGTTCAGCAGCTTGCTTCTTGCTTTTTATGTATAGGAATAAAAATGGAGTGTATTAGTGGGGCCAAATAGATAATTTTGAGATTTTGAGCTCTTTTATCTGATGCCATTATTCGGCTTTAGTCAATATTGATATCGGTCTTTTGGAAGATTGAAGGATATTAAATGAGGTTTTCTTGTTAATTCTTTGGGCAATCCATAATGTCCTAACTCTGACTCTATAATTGCCTTTTGTCTTGGTATGTTATACATACAAGCATGTTCAAGTACATATGAAAAATGTTTATATGAGTTATTTTTTGAGACTGACCCACGCCACTAATGTTATTCACTTAAATATATGAGAAGGGATGAAACGTTTGTAGCATGAAAGAGACTGAATCTTTTTGTGCTTCATTATTCTGAGAGAGGAAGCTTCCTGCTATGATAGGGTTCTAAAAGATGCATTTTACATCCCTTCAGTCTTGTTTTTCTCAATTCTACTGTGATTTTCCCACTATGCACCACTATTGTTGTAAAAAAAAAAAATACCCTCTCTTTCTCTCAAAACCTGTGTAGAAAATTGAGATGCACGTGACATAACCGAGTCTTATCTTTTACACAGTACTACAATAGCTGCCAAGTATGATGTTTTCAAAGGAGATATTAACAGACTATGGAAGTTCTTTGAATTCAGAAAGTCAGTTCTTGTTTCATCAAGGAATGTAAAGAATCTCTGCTAAGATCAAACGGAGTGGGGATGGTCCTTTTAAGAGGTTAACATGAGCCAAAAATTTTCAGCTACGGGCAAAGGATCAACAAAATATTAGAAAGGTGGCAAAATGATATGCGATACTTTTAGTTGATAAGCCTAAGGCCATCAAAACAGCAAGCAACTTTAATTATGATTCGATTCTATGGAGTAGAGGAGAATATCTTTGATTCTTTATTCAATTTTGAAAATAGTGGTTTATGAAAAAAGAAAATGAAGAAGATCTTTCCATTTGCCCAATGGTAAAGCTAAGATGTTGAAGAGATTCAAGATACACGTGGAAAGTCGGAAAATGAGCAAGGTTGTTCAAACTTCATGGATCGATCCTTGAGAGACGGTTTTTTTGAATAAGTGGTTAAAAAGCATTATCTTTCCTTTGTGCATGATAGGATATAATTACAATCTCGCTAACTATTGGCCTATTATATAGGCCACACTTTGGCATTTCCCTAATTTGTTAGGTTCTTGCAAGGTTCCATTATGGTTCTGTAGATTGGTATAAACATAGTAGTTGTTGTGGTCCATACTATCTGTTTTTTTTGGTCTACTTGTAAGAGACTCATTGGTCTTCCTTGCATGGGATCGACCGTTGGTTGTATTTGATGTTGTTTTAGTATTCTTAGTTGGAGGATGCGATTGGTTTTATCTTTTATGGTCCATCGTTAACAAGTGACACAATATTTTTTATTTTGTGAGCATAACTTGGTATCAGAGCACTTTCTTGAACTTTCCCAGGTCATTTTTTTGACATGTTTCTCCATTTGCTCCATTGTTGTCTTTTCATGGTCCAGTACTCTTCTTAGATAAGGATTCACCTCCTTGGTTTCTTTTTCAACATTTTTTGAAGCCTTGTTATAGATCAGGTTGGTTTCTTTTTCTCTTTTGCTGGTCCTTTCTTAGTTTTATTGGGGGTACCTTTACATTTCTACTTTCCAACTCTTATGGTAGTCTATTAGTGTTTTTTTTTTGTAGCTTTCTATTTTTTGTCCATTCTTTTTCTTATTTCCATACTTTCCGTTTTGTGATTCCTGTAGATTTAATGAACTTATTTGTGGTGATGACACCAGTCCGCTCCTTTAGATCTATTGTTCATTTTTTCTCCTGAGATCAATCACGTTTTGCTTGATGGCCTCTCTTGACCATACATCTTGTGAGCCACCTTAGGATCCTATGAAAGGGCTTATTCAGAGGGCTCTTGACTGTGCTATTGCTCCATATCTTTCATGTCTAGATGATGTTTCCATTCGCATTGCTACTCTTCAGTCTTAGGTTGATACTTCTCTTCTTTCTCATGGTCCTGGCAAGGCCCCTATGCAGCCTCCTTTCTGTTAACAGCCCTTTTGATGATCCCGCCTGTCCTCCCACTCCAACTCCTGGTTTTTATCCTTCTGTGTGTTTTTGAGCTTCCTTTCGTGAGTGAGGTTCATTCTCATTCTGAGGGTGAGTTACTTGAGATGATCATTGATGTACTTAGATTTGAACCTTCATCCTTAAGCAATAACTTTCTCCTCAGTGTTGTACTCCCATAAAGGCTCACCACCATTGTTGTGCGAGTAGTGTCAACTGCCTAGAAGATGTGAATGGTGATATGCATAGGTTACCACTTCATTTATAAAATTTATGCCGAGGGGCTGTATCAATTCCACCCCCAGACATCCAAAGATCGAAAGAAGCGCAGCTATGACACATTCTTTGAAGGAGGGCAGAACAGATTGTTCAATTGTCGTCTTCTTAAACATGGTTCTTCAAAAGTGCCGCGTGATGGAAACACTATTCTAAGGCATCGTCTGTACACAGGTCCCTTCAACCACGTATTTTCTACAGTGGAGAGAGCTCTGTTGCCCTTTGCCGCATACAACAAAATATCCTTCAAAAACAAGCTCGTCTTGTGGCTTGCAAGGATTGGTACTACCAAAAAACCCTTAAAACAGTTGGCATTAGTCCAGATTGCTTCTTGAGGGCTGACGACACCCTTGACTTGATTCAGCTTCTTACTCCTTTCGATTTGCTGGAGTTTGCAGGAAAGCCTGACTGATGACTTTATCCTCAAAGTTTACGTGTTTTCCCATGGTACTAAAACCACTTTTCATGTTCTAGGTTACTCTGTCCTTTCTGCTATGAGTCCTTGCTACACGTCTTGCCTAAACGCAGAATGACAGTGCGTACGATGGATGGCTTGAGCTTTAAAAATGTCCACTGCAGCCCCACTGTTGACAACAATGAATGTCCAACTAAATGATTTTTAATTGGAAGGTCTCCAAAGCGTATGCTGCTACTGCAGTCATTGAAGCTGTGTCTCTAATACAGAGGGTGGTGCACGTCAGTCATCAATCGAGGCCATAGCCCTGGAGCAGCACTATTGTTCTCTTTCTTTCCATCAATACTACATATAAGGTGTGAGTAGCATCCTCAAAACAATCATCATTGACAGTGTCACCCAGATATGGGTTTCTGTACTGTAAAGAGAAAGTTCCAGGGTTAAGTAATGTGCTAGAGAAATGAACAAGTGCAGGAGCAACATCTTCATATCCTAAGCTTTGTTACAGAGGGTTTCTGGAAGTACTTCCTGCAGATGCGCAAATTCAGAAAACCCTAAAACCACTAATGATCCACACCCATTGCTACTTATCAAGCTACAGATCTACTAGTGGTGGCTCGTATGGACATAAATGGACCCTTATAGTCTTGGTGGTGGCATCAAGGAGCCATCTTCCTCATTATCTTGCTGCTCACTGGTCATCTTGATCAGCTATCTGCTGTTGAAGCCTAGGTTCAGCAAGCGCAGATGTGCAAAAATGAAAGATCGTGGTTTTCTTGAATGGCCCTTGGAAGGCTGGATGTGTCTAGGCAAATTTTCCCGAAGATTGAGGTATCTATATCGACAGCCATATTATATAGGCGTTTTTAGGTATTGGAAAATATTGATATGAAATGGGGATTCGAATTTCATCACCCACGATACTCTATTATAGATACCCTGATCGATT
The DNA here is from genome assembly GCA_029204225.1 of Diphasiastrum complanatum. Lineage (NCBI taxonomy): Eukaryota > Viridiplantae > Streptophyta > Lycopodiopsida > Lycopodiales > Lycopodiaceae > Diphasiastrum > Diphasiastrum complanatum. The sequence continues at coordinate 50,374,214 of CM055093.1, forward strand.
CCCAGTTTGAACTAGACAAATTTAAGGTGTGTACAGTATTGTCAATATTCAATACACATCTCTAGCCTTGTCTCTCGCTGGACTGAGGCTATTATATTGTCCAGGCTTAGCAGTTCACAAAGTTTTATTATAAGATGAATAGAGTATAGGACCACTGGTGATTTATGCTCATCAAATTGCAGGTTCTTATACCTAAGATTGATTTTAGGTTAATCTTTTTGCCTCTCTTTGTTTGAACAGTGCTGGTGCATGCCAGCCACCTGGCTCTGTAGTTTCTGGTGTTCATATTCTGATTGCTTGTTTGCTGCTTTTCCTGATTTAAGTTCATTTTATCTTTGACATGCTGGGTAGGTTTGGTATTAGAGGTCACACCAGACAGAACCTTTTATTGGCATCTTCTAGAGACATGTAGTTTTTTTATTTTGATCTTGTTTAGGTTTATATTCCTAATTAATGTTCAAATCCATGAAGTTGATTGCATGCTGTCTAGTATACATTCTTCCTGAAATCTGAAGTATTCTCTCTCTCTCTCTCTCTCTCTCTCTCTCTCTCTCTCTCTCTATGGTGGCACCCTCCTCTCTCACGATGATGGCTCCCCCTTGCTGATCCTCCACCCTGCTGTCCATCGCTGCACCTTCTGCATGGCGCCTAAGAAAAGGGGGGTGCCCCTATGCCCCCTTCTCTATTAACTTCTTCTCCCCCTCCATCGCTGTTGGAAGGTAAGTCTCCTCCATCATCTGCGATGGAGGGGGATGCTATTTGACTTTCACCTACAGCGATGGAGGGAAAGCTCCCTCCACCGCTGGCTGCACTAGAAGGGCCCTCCATCGCTGGTGCATCCTCCATTTTCGCCGACAAGCTCTTTGCTGCCACAGAAACACCTGCAAATCCAATAAATCAGCAGTTTATGGTCGATTATACTCCCAAACCTATTGAGAGTCTCTATGCTTATGACATCAGTTTCATCCAAAACGAAATCCTCGGCATTAAGAAACAACTGCACTTCTTTGAAATTGAGAATGGCAAGCTGGTTATGGATCTCGTTGGTGTCAAAGAACGAATGGAGCAAACATCATGCTTGGAAAAGCAAGTTGAGGCGACAAAAACATGGGCAGCACTCTTCAAACCGGAGGATATGGGCAACAAACTCTTATCTCTTGAAAAACAGGTTGAAGAGATGGCATCCATCCTCAAGCAAGGTAATCATCCTCATATTTCAGCCTCTACGATGGATAATAGTCTGGAAACAATTTTGGATGAGCAAGCTAAAAGGGCTAAAAAAGCCTTTAATATTAGAGTAAGAGGTATTGCAAACAGAGGAAAACCAATATGTAGGCTGATATTCCAAGGAATATTCTAGTCATTCTGCGGAACATCTTAAAAAATACAACCAGGATAGGATTTAAACGTAGAACTTGTCCAGCAAGTTTAGGCTTTTACGGTATCCGTACTGGCTTAAGTTATTTAGTTCTAAGTTTAAATTGCCATGGGCACTGCACATAGATATGTAATTTCAAGTTATGTAAAAGTTAGTCACAAAGGCCTATTGGGGGTTTGTGTGATTCAAAGTTAAGTTAGTCTATGTGGCTTACTTGTCCCATAGTGCATTTCTGTAAGTTACCGCCACTCCAAGTATAAATAGGAGTGGAAAAGTCCATTTTCGAGAAGAACCTCATTTGCAATACATGCCTATCTTTCTCTCTGAGTGTTCTCCCTTGTGTGGTTTCATGTACTGTGTTATTTCACATTGTATTGTATATTATTCATCTAGCAACAAGTTAAGTTAATCTAGGACCTCCATTCTCTAGTAGGGTAAGCCTTAGAGGAGGAGATTTTAGGTTAAGCCGTCATTGAATTAGGTTAAGCTGTCATTTGAGTCAGTTCCTAAGTAGAGAAACGAGAGAAGAGCGGATTTTACCCTCAGAATACTCATCCTATGCTCATAATGCTCTTCCCATCCTCTTGCTCAAGCTAGTTGGAGAAGCCATAGCGTAGACTAGTTGGGAGACTGCCATAGTCATGCTAGATGGAGCCATAGCCGACAGAGGATGCTGAAGATCCAACATTGGCGCCGTTGCCGCTCTTTTTTTCGCTTTCTCTACTTTTGTAGCTACTCTTCCTTGATTTTTTAAGCCATTTCTTGCTTCTTGTTTTTTGCGTGTTGCTTGCTGCTTTTTGCTTTCTTTTTTTCGAACACCTTCTTTGCTTGTCTCCTACTTTACAAGGACTCACCCTAAGGGTTTTGCTCATTGAGGGTTTTTGAGCAAAGACGGCTCGGCTCCTCGAAGGTTTTGTGAATGAGTACACCCATTGAGGGTTTTGTGCAATACTCATGGAGGGTTTGGAGCAAAGCGGGCTCTCAAAGGTTTTTGCCATCATAGAGGGTTTATGAAGCCTTCTGTCACGTTACATTCCATCCATCTGTTACATTCCATCCATTTTGGAAAGAGCGCACTTCAGCAACGTAGGATTAGCTTGGAGCACGATCCAAGTTTGCTTATTTTCCAGCTGCACAAGTACACTTCCTTTCATTAGCACGATGAAGCAACTTGAATAACTCGGATCAACGATGATGGTCTTGCTAGCAGCAGTGATATCAGTGATGGTTATACACTCTTCTCAGGACTTCACGTCTTCATAAAATCTTATAGTGAATCCCTCCAGTGAAGCTACTTCTGAGTGCTGTCTTGTTAGGCAACAATAAGTCCTTCCTTTGGCATACTCCAGTTTTCAGCAAGGAAGCTTTTGCATTGATATCTCTCCAAGGTTCATGTAGATTTTTGCTCATCAACAGAAACAACCTGTGTACATAAACACATTTTGCAGTTTTGGATCTCTATTCTCACAAAGAAGGTTCAAAGTCATCTCAACTTAACTCAAGCTTACACTCCACTCATCGGAAGTGATATTGATCCTAAACATTCCTCTCATTCTTGTCTCGGACGTCGTCACTCCATTCTTGGAGAGCATTCAATGGCCTTCTTCCTAACCTATTTCACGGCTTTTTGCCTGGCTAATCGCAGTACCTGCCATCAATTTCTGGTCTATTCCGGTCCTCTTGGCTAATCTCAGTAGATGCCATTCCTCACCCTTCAGCCAGGTGTGCGAGTCATTTCAAGCTATTTTTTTACCTTCTTCTGATCTGTGAGCGAGTCCCTCGATCTGTGAGCGAGTCCCTCAACCTTCAATCAGTTGTGCGAGTCATTTCAAGGTGTTTTTTGCCGTCTTCAGTTCTGTGAGCGAGTACCTCTACACTTCAAAGTTTGTTGTGCGAGTCTTCACACGAGGTGTTGTGCGAGTCATTTCTGAGTCATTACCTCTACAATTGTCTGTTGTGCGAGTCATTTTTGAGGTGTTCGAGTCATTCTTGTCAAATTCTGTGTCATTACCTCTACACTTCAAGGTTTGTTGTGCGAGTCTTCACTAGAGGTGTTGTGCGAGTCATTTCCGAGTCATTACCTCTACAATTGTCTGTTGTGCGAGTCATTTTTGAGGTGTGCGAGTCATTCTTGTCAAATTCTGTGTCATTACCTCTACATTTCAAGGTTTGTTGTGCGAGTCTTCACAAGAGGTGTTGTGCGAGTCATTTCTGAGTCGTTACCTCTACACTTCACGATTTGTTGTGCGAATTACTCAACCTTCAGTCAGGTGTGCGAGTCATTTTTGACTTGTTTTTTGCATCGTTCCCTTGTGCGAGTCATTTTTAGCTCTTTTGGAAACCTTTCAAACTTGTGCGAGTCATTTCTGAGCTTCTTATGCGAGTCATTTTAAGCCTGTGCGGGTACTGAACGTCTTATGCGAGTCATTTTTGCCTGTGCGGGTACCGACCTTTTTATGCGAGTCATTTTAGCCTCTTCTTCAAAGCTTCATCTCCTATGGAGCAGCGCTTACAAAAAGTTCCACATCTACAAGCTGCACCAACTTTGACTCCTCCAGCACCATAAGGAGCGGGGTCTTAACATTGCACTTGGCGTGGGACCGCCAAGTTCTTAACGGAGGGGATAATGTAGGCTGATATTCCAAGGAATATTCTAGCCATCCTGCGGAACATCTTCAAAAATACAAGTAGGATAGGATTTAAACGTAGAACTTGCCCAGCAAGTTTAGGCTTTTACGGTATCCGTACTGGCTTAAGTTATTTAGTTCTAAATTTAAATTGCCATGGGCACTGCACATAGATATGTAATTTCAAGTTATGTAAAAGCTAGTCACAAAGGCCTATTGGGGGTTTGTCCCATGGCACCAGTGTGATTCAAAGTTAAGTTAGTCTATGTGGCTTACTGTCTCACAGTGCATTTCTGTAAGTGACCACCACTCCAAGTATAAATAGGAGTGGAAGAGTCCATTTTCGAGAAGAACCTAGATCTTCCCTTTGTTCACCTTTGTCAACATAGGTGAGCCTTGAGGGCTCGACCTTCCTTCTTGTAGATCTCCTTGGAGTCCTCGGATCTTGAGATGGATCTTCAAGATCTTGATCACATATAGGCTCCTCCTCAAACCTTATAAGATCCTTGACATAAGATGGATTAGAAGCTTTCACATCCAACTTGTAGTACTTACCTTCATCAAAAGTAACATCTCTACTCACTAAAATCTTCTTAGTGATTGGATTATAGACTCTATATCCCTTGCTATTTTCAGCATAACCAACAAAGAGTCCAATGGGCTTACATGGCAATCTATTACACAAATAAGTTGCACAAATAATAGCCTCTCCCCAAAAGGAATTAGGTAGAGATGCATCTATCCTTAAAGCCTTAGCACACTCACATAGTGTTCTATTCATCCTCTCGGCTATACCATTTTGTTGAGGACTATAAGTACATGTAAGCTCTCTCTTAATGCCATTGGATTTACAAAACCCTATCATCTTGGTGGAGATATACTCTCCACCATTATCACTTCTCAATACTTTGATTCTAGCATCAAGTTGATTTTCAACTAGAGTTTTGAACTTAACAAAAGCTTCAAACACTTTACTTTTGGAATCCAAAAGTTCAATCCAAGTGTATCTAGAGTAATCATCAAGAAAAGATACATACATAGATGCACCTCCATTAGATTCTTGAGAAAAAGAGTGCACATCACTATGAATAAGATCTAATGCTTTTGTAGATCTAGTGGAAGAGATATCAAAAGGTAGCTTGTGTGCCTTTGAGAGGCTACAGGCTTCACAACTTTTTTCACACTTTGAGAGTGTCTTTGGAAGGCCAAGAGCAAGATCCTTGGTGCATAGCATCTCCATAGATTTGAAGTTGGGGTGGCCCAACCTCTTATGCCAAAGCTCCACTTGATTGAGCTCCTCCTTCACCATGTTCACACTTCCAAGAAAAACATTAGCATCAAGCTTAAAAAGCCTTCCTTGCTTGAATCCCTTTACAATGCAAGTATTATTCATCATTATGGAGCAAACACCTTGCTTAAAATGGACATCTAAGCCATCATCCATCAATTGTCCTACACTTAACAAATTCTTAGTGAGTGTAAATACATGCCTATCTTTTTCTCTGAGTGTTCTCCCTTGTGTGGTTTCATGTACTGTGTTACTTCACATTGTATTGTATATTATTCATCTGGCAACAAGTTAAGTTAATCTAGGCCCTCCATTCTCTAGTAGGGTAAGCCTTAGAGGAGGAGATTTTAGGTTAAGCCGTCATTGAATTAGGTTAAGCCGTCATTTGAGTCAGTTCCTAAGTAGAGAAACGAGAGAAGAGCGGATCTTACCCTCAGAATACTCATCCTATGCTCATAATGCTCTTCCCATCCTCTTGCTCAAGCTAGTTGGAGAAGCCATAGCGTAGACTAGTTGGGAGACTGCCATAGTCATGCTAGATGGAACCATAGCCGACGGAGGATGCTGAAGATCCAACACAATAGAAGAAGCTAAAGAATCACTCGTTTCCAAGCTGTCTCATGTTGCGGATGGTTTAGATACGGCATGGCGCAGAAAGTTTGATGACAAAATTCTATTTATCAAATTTAGCTTTCTTCAACAACGCAATGCAGCCCTTCGGCTTAGGACAAAGCTTAAAGGTACCTTTATCTATATGGATGACGATTTGACAAACACCCAATGGTTGGCAAGAAAAAAGATTAGTCAAGAAGCAAAAGAAAAAGGACAAAGAGTTGTTTTTATTGATCGCAAGCCGAGATATTTCGACGTCCCTTCACAATAGGAACTCGGGGCTCCCGGGCATAGGAGCAGCCCAAGATCCCCTACCATTTTGCGACTTGGCTTTTGGAATTGTAATGGTTTTTTATCATCATCACTTGTAGGAGATTTTGGTGATTTTATCGGCAAATGCGACATTTTATTGCTGGCTGAAACTCACGAGTCCCTATACCATCCTCTTCCACATATACATGATTATTCTTGGCATTCAGTTTTTCGCCCATTTATGAGAGGAAAAACTTGTCGAGGATCTGGAGGAGTGGCTTCTCTATACAGGGGCACCGCAATTAAGATGGTCAAGCAAGATCCATATGCTCTCTACATCTGGCTTCACATTGTGGGGGCATCCTTGGGGCTACTTTAGGACTTTTATATGGCTGTGTTATTTCGCCCCACAGACATTGGCGTTTGCTGATTTTGGTGGAGACCCCTTTCAGGCACTCTCAGATGATATTGCTATCTTCTCTCAGCAGGGTTACATTTTGCTAGTAGGGGATTTCAACGCCCGCACAAGCTCCAGACAGACGGATTTTCATGCAGATACAAATTTTCTCCGACTCCAACCTCTGGATATAGGACTAGACCGACTATCACAGGATGCAAATATTCCAGCTACTTCTTTTGGGGAGCAGCTTATTACTCTTGCAGAGACTCACTCTCTTGCCATCCTAAATGGCCTCACACAGTGGCCTTCTTCTTCATCATTTACATGTCATCCTCATGGTGGAGGTCATAGTGCAGTTGACTACTTTATTGGATCATCTGCCTTGATCCCTCATATCTGATTTCTCCATTACCCCTCCTACTATTTCTGATCATTTACTCTTATGCCTCTCACTTGGTCATATTACCCCATCCTTTGATGCTCCATGCTCTTCCACACGTAAACGTGTCCCGTTCACTCACACTGAGCTTCCAAATTACACTACAACCCTGTCCAATTTACTTACTAACTTCCCTTTCATGGAATCAGTCGAACAACAAGCCACTATTCTCTCTAATCCCTTTTAACTGCTGCTTCCTCCTCTTTCCCTACAAAAACGGTACCATCCCATAGACGTGTTCACAATCGATGGTATGAATGTCGTTCTCTTCACAAACAAGTGGCTTATGCCAGACTACACTCCCCTGCTGTACTCAAACAACGCCAGAAAGAGTTTCATAAAACTACCAGAAAAAAGAAGATAACGTACCTATGATCACTTTGCCAAAGGTTGATCTATTCTTTAGATTCTCCTTCTTCCTCCTTTTTCTAGAATCACTTCACCAGACACTCCTCGACATGAGCCCCCATAGCAATCGAATCCTAGATTGAATATGCCACGAAACTTTATACCATGGACTCTCCTCCTATCTTACTCTCACCATGACCTGCCCACTGCTCTCTTTTTACTCCACACATGGTTGAAAATGCCATTAAACATGCCAAACTTCATAAAGCTAATAACTATGATTCTCTGAATGTAGACTTCCTAAAGCCTGTAGCACACATTGTTTCTCCCTACATTGCTCACACTTTTAACACTGCTGTGACTTCCGGTTTCCCCACGTCATGGTGTACTAATATCCTCCATCCCATCCTCAAGGCAGGTGATCCCATGAATGTAGAAAACTATCGCACCATCATGATTGGTCACACTTTGGTTAAGATCTATGGTTCTATATTACAGTCGGTTGCTGGATCCTTTGTTGAGACTGAGGATTTACACGCTTTGGGCCAAGCTGGGTTCAGGCTAGGATACTCTACCTCAGATCGGATCTTCATTTTGAGATGCATTATTGAGGAGGCACGACATAGGAGGCAGAGAGTTTATTGCTGCTTGTGGACCTTCGCAAAGCTTTTGACTCTGTTCCTATGCATCTCCTTTTTCAGAGGTTAGCTTTACAGAGGAGACTATTGCTGCCATCATTACTTTATATGAGCGGGTTTTGTTTTCTGTTTTTCTCTATAGTTCCTCCGACTACTAGCGCTTATTCTCTGATTGACAGATTCTAGCCAGCTATCAGCCGACAAGGTCTGCCTGCTTCTAACTTCTATGATCTGCAGTATAATGGTAATGCAATGGTGATGTACCCGCATGTCAATTAGTATATCTACGACCTGATCTCGATCCTACTGAAATGGATGCTCAACTTCGATCTGGATCTATCGGAATTCGGATACCTACGTTCTACAGTCTGTTCTAAATGTTTCTTGAGTTCTTACAGATTGTAGATTATTGCTACACTAATCTAAGTAAGAATAGGGAATGAAATTGAAACTACACCTATTGAAAACACCAGAATCAACAAAACTGAAACAACTAAGATTTGCAATCCTACAAAGTGTACAATTATCACTCAACAATTGTAGCAAGAACTCTTCAGGGAGTCAAGCACAAAGCAGCATCAGATCAGAATGGTATTGATCTACCACAAGGCCCTGCACATCTACCTGATCTTAATCACAAAAGGGGACGAATCAACAACAAAACACATTCATACATCAGTACTCGAACTTAATGCATGAAAATGGAGCATAGATGGAAATGCAAGTAGGAAGATCTTCAATTAACAATGCAACAACATTTCAGTACAATATCTAGTGCTCTGAAGCTCGTGGAGGAGGCCTCTATATATACCCACGAGCTGGTGAATCCAATTTTACAATACTTTGGATTCCACCTCTTACAACTGAGTGAACCCCATTCTATAAAGATTTGGGTTCCACATCTTACATGATAATAGGAGGCCTCTTTATAAAAAATATAACTTAAGTTGAGAGAGTCTAAGGTACTAGCTCCCACATGGTTTTCCATCTTTTGGGAATTACCATGGGGCTCACAGAATATACATTTTTAGCCTAGCACTAATGATTCTCGTGCTCTCAAACTCGGCTCTCAACTTCATCTCTGCTAGAAGCCCTTTTGAGTAGTGGAGAGGTTTTGCATGAACACCTCGGGGCATGGGCATCAGCTAACATTATCCTCCCCTATGGTATTGCAGGTCCCACTGCATTATTGCTTCAGCTTTGACGCATTGTCCTTGGAAAGGTATGGATTATCACTTGCCTACGTAAAACCAAGGACTTATTGGCTTCGTCATTGCGTGTCTCGGCAAATCTTCAAGCTTCAATAACTTTATAGGACAGCCCTGCATAGTTGAGAGTCTCTTGGTTTTCCTTGTCAGCTTTTCTTTTATCAAGATTTTTCTCGTAGCCGACCTTTCTTCGGATGGCTTCAAATGTGATGAACCTCGTCTTTGCACCCAACGGAATAGGTCTTAGGTACGACTTCATTCCGGGTATGAACTTATTTCCATACCACTTCTCGATCATCTGCACGTATTGACTGGAAGTAAAGGCAGCTCGGAAAAAGTCTCGCCATCATTAGATGTGCATCTTCCGTTTGTAAAGGCTGGTTGACATCCAACCTGATGGGTGGCAGGCCTTTATCCCAGTAGCACTCCAATGTCACAAGAAAGGCTATAGATAAACAATAGTTAGCGCTTTCTTGGACTACGGTATCCGCACTTCCCCTATAGGTATATCCAAACTTTAGGAGCGCGTCTTGATACTTTACAAAGGTTGAGCTGGGGTCAATCCCTGGAATGATAGGCCAATTGACTTGTCGCTCGGCTGGCTTTGATTTCTCCCAAGGATCCCTTCTTTTGATCGGCACATAGTAGGGATCAGTCCTTTTTCATCTCGGTGCTCTTAGGTATTCTTGTAGCTGCTCGTTGTTATTCAGCAGCATTACAATCCTCCAGGAGGGCTGTGGTCGTAGGGCGTTCACAAGGTTACTGAGCTTTGGATACTCTTCAACCGTTATTTTCTTTGCCCCCCCTCGCTTTCCCTTCTTGTAGGTCTTCTGAAACTCATCAGACTCCTTGCGATCATCATAGCGTCTTTTGATCTTTTCTATAGATTTCTCCGGCAGCTTCCTTGAGGGTCTTGCCAGATAACCATCCAGTGCGGTGGCACTCTTGGTATCAGGAACTTTTGAAGTAGAACCCTCGGGCTTTGATCCAGCTAAGGTTTCGCTCTTACTCCTCGAAGGAGATGGAGAAAGGCCCATAGAAGGCTGCACCGTCTCATCAAGTGGATCTTGATCGAAAGAATTGAAGTCAGGCGGTGAAGGAGGTGAGAATGGTTTACGAGAAGAGGGTGGTGGGTTAGTTATGAGGTTATACTGAGCTGTTAGCGAAATAAATTGTTTTAAAAAATGGTCATCGGATTTTAGAGAGGATGTGGTGGGTATGGTGTCAGAAGTGAATGCGGAGGTGGTCGAATGAGTAAATGGAGAAAATCATGGTTGGTAAGATAAAAATGGATCGGAAAAATAAGAAGAGGAGTGAGGCAACTGAGTGTAAGTAGAGGAATCTACGGCTTTGTGGAGAGAGCTTGCAGTGGATCCTTGATACGGCATGCCAAGACCAACACCTTGTTGGTTGATGGATCGGCTTTGCTCAGGTGCTCTGGCATCATCATTATGGTCATCTTTTTTCTGCATTGATACGCCTGCGTTGAGTTTATAGGACGTATTCCATATGAGGTCCATTTGTTGCTTTGACAGGAGAAGTTCCTCTTGGACTTTATTGACGCTTTCCCGAAGTGCTGACAGCTTCTTATTGTTTTCTTCTTCTAAGATCTGCTAGTTCCTCTTCAGGGCTTTGTGCTTTTGAATCAAGGAGACATACTTCTCCATTTTTATTGTCGCTCCTAAAGACGGAACTGGTACGTTAATATCCTCTGGCCTTATTGGTTGCTTAATCGTCGTCATTGCATGGGTTAGTCTCTTATTTTCCTGAGTCAGGAGATCTAACCGGCGCTCAAACTGGTCTTGCACCTCTTGATGGGACTGGAGCTGATTTGAAAACTGATTTTGCTCCTCCGGTCTCTTGGCCCTTTCACTTTGCAATTCTTCTAAGGTTGTCAGCAACTCCGCGTCTTTCAGCTTCAGATCCTGCTTTGCCGTCCTGAGCTCAGCTGTCTGTTGTGCAAGCTGGTGCACCAACCAATGCAGATGGTATGAGGTCTCGGTATGCCACTTCAAGGTTTCCCTGGCTTTCTCGGGCAAACTGTCATAGGCTGGAAGAGATGGGAATTCGGAAGGAAGGCGATGGTAGGTAGGAAAAGAAAACTGAGAGGTCGTGGGGTGAGTTGGAAGTGGAACAGTTAGTTGTGTCTTTATATTAGTAGCAACGGAGGTGGTAGTGGTAAGTGAAACGGTGATGGAGGCGGTATCAACAATGGTGGTGGTGGTTAGTGGTGGGACTAGTGCAACTGCCTCTAGAACGATCTCCACCTCCTCTTCTACAAGATCACCTTCATCGAAGTATTCAAGTGCGTCTACATCGATGAAGCCGTCTTGCTTCAGAGCAGCGGAGTCTTCTGCTTTCTCTTCGGCCCTTGGGCTTTCTTGGACTTCCACTGAAATTTGTGCTGCCTGACCTTGATCTTGATCTTCTCTTGTTTCTTGGTCAGGATTGGCTGCATCAGTCTCTTCAGCTTTATCGTCATGAGTGGGGTTAGCTGCATCGTGTGTTCTGCTTGTGTGGTTGCAGGCATCTCCCTTTCTCCCTCCCCTATTGCCTGCGTCTGCTGGGCATGAGGGGGTGAGGTAACAATTGGAACGGATCCTGATGGTGATTGGGATCGGGTGCTTGTATCCGGTGATTGCACCAGTGTCTTCTGGGTGATTCGGATCTGGTGCTGAGGTGAATGAGGTAGCCGGTGAGGTTCGGCGTTGTCGAGTACGTCTGGTTTGGAGTCTGCCCTCCTCTTCATCCTCGTTGTCTTCGCTACTTGACGGGACGTCTTCGTACCCTGCCATCAACTTGGTCTGCTTCCTGGGAGTTAGCTTGGTAGTCCTGGGTTGTGGGGTATTTGATTCCATCTCTGATTCAGGGGGCGGCTTGCGGGCAGTCATCTTATTCCTTGACTTCTTGGGTGGTGGTGTGGTCTCAACAGGTGGTGATGACCGATCATGTTTCCTCTTGACGCGGCGTTCATGGAACATGGCCGCCTGTTGAGAAGGTGAGGCAGAAGCTTGTGATGGAATATAGCCTCGGCTAGCAGCAGCATCCCTTGGAGCTAAGGCAAGCTTCAAGTCAATAGTGGATTGATTCCGAGCTAAGTCAAAAAAGATATACCCCAAGGAGGTGTCTGGAGCTCTCTTCTACAGTGCGACAATAAGTTGTCAGGAGATGAATCTGGCCCAATTGTACATATTTTGGCGGCCTTCGTAGGATTCTCCCAACATGGCAAATATCTGGAGGGGAATCCTCAGCAGATGTGCCTTTCGTGTATAGGTGTACCTTGTGAGATAAGCACATGTAGTTGCCAGTTCCTTGCACTTGATGGCCTCGAGGAGAATGCCATCCTTGTTCTTCCATTTGTCAAGAGTGTCAACCCAAGGGGGTTGGCTCAACTGGTTAGCTTGGCATCCAAAGTTTCTTTGGTCCCAGGTTCGAGCCTCCCCTTGGAAACCAAGAAGCATTTGTCAAGAGTGTCAAGGAACCTGGCATAAGGCTGCTGCAACATGTTGGTCAACTTGACTGGTTTCTCCTTATGGCCACTAGGGAAGACAAGGGTGGTGAGATTGCTGCCAGCCAAGTAGATAATCGATTGAAAACTTTGAAGATGAAATTCAAGTGTCTTAAACACTTGTTCAGCCTATGTATACCACTGATTCATCATGTCATCTTCACACAACACGAGTTTGAGTGTCTTAGGCATATCAGGAATCTCTTCACGATGGTCTGAATCCGAATCGGCCATTTTTTTGGAAATTTTTATTTTTTTGGAGGTTCTCTGGATTGTTGGCGGATGGGATTTGGCGGCTACAGTGGCAGATGCAATTGTCGGGGACAGTGGCGGATGCAATGGCAGATGCAACGTCGGATGCAATGGTGGATGCAAAAATGAAAGTGATTGGCGGATGCAAACTCAGAAAGTGATTGGAAGAACTGGCGGATGCAAAAAAAAAAAAAAAAGACAAACTGTAAGGTGGAATATGGCAAATCGTGGAGGCAAAACTTTGGAAATGAAAAGGCAAAGAGTTTATAAAACAAACAAAAAGTTAAAGTGTGTAATGTTTGTGAGGTGGAAAAGGTGGTAGGGTTTCCAAAAGTGGAGAGGAATGTGTATGTGTGGAGAATGGATCAAACAAAAGAGGACGTGATAGCGGTTAGGATATAAGCAACAACGGTTGAATCAGATTAGAAAAAACAGGAAGATCGCCTGAAATTTGCTAGACAGACTCGCCTGAAAATTGTGTGAAGTAAGAATGAATAGGGTGGCTGGGGTATTTATACCAAAAAACTTTTTTTTAGGTCTAGCATCGGATGCAAATTTCATCGGATGCAAATGGGCTCGTCGGACGCAAATGAGTCTGGCGGTTGGCGGATGCAACTGTCGGATGCAAACTATCGGATGCATCTTGTCGGATGAAAAAATATTTTTTTTGTTTTAAATAAGTGTAAAAGCAATGGTTTTTCAGCAATTGTGGAAAAGAGATATATTTATAGAAGGAAAAAAAAAACAGAAAAGTATGAGGTAAAATATCATAGAAAGATATTGCTACACAGGAATTACTGAAAAATTATCCTCATAGTACCTCCGTAGTCGGCTACCATTGACTAATGTATATACCTTCTAGGGTTTCTGATTGGACTGCACCATTGGTGAAAATTTTCTTGACAACATAGGGGCCTTGGCTACGGAATTTCAATTTCCCGGGATGGACCTTGGAAGATGTATAAAGTAAAACTTTATCACCATCATGGATATCCTTAGTCCTGACATGACGATCATGCCAAGCCTTCTGTCGTCGTTTATGAACTAACTGTGCATGATAAGAGATAAGACGTGTTTCACACAATTTCATCAAAGTCAAGAGTCGATTCTGAACTTGGTGTTGACAAGCACTGTCTTCACACAAGTCAGTGGCATATGCTGTCGCGTAGAGAAGGAATTAAAAACTCTTCTGGCATAACAGCCTCTTGGCCATATACCAGCTCAAATGGTGTTTTCCAACACCGTGGCTCGCTTTGGCGTTGTTTGATATGCCCAAATAGCAGAAAATAATTTCCTTTCCCAGTCTGATCAACTTGTTTCTACTATTTTGGTCAAGACTTTACAAATCATTTTATTCGTAGACTCCGCTAGTCCATTACATCTAGGATAGTACGGGGTGCTCTTTCGGTGTATAACGAAGTAACGAGTAAGTAAACTGTTGATTACTTCATCAAGGAAGTGAGAACCTTGATCACTAACAAGCTCAATCGGACAGCCAAATCTAGTGATAATGTTTTCATAGAGGAAGCGTGCTATAGATTTTGCATCTGCTTTGCGCGTTGCTCTAGCCTCTATCTATTTGCTTGCATAATCAGTGGCAGTCAAGACATATCGTGATTGGGTGCCACGTGTTGCTGGACTAATAGGTCCAACAAAATCGATATCCCATTTGTGGAATGCTACGCTTTCAAGTATTGAGATTGTGGTTGGCTTTCTTGGTATTCTTTGCACGTTGGCAAACGTCGCAAACTTTTATATAAGCGTAAGTGTCTTTGAAAAGGGTGGGCCACCAAAATCCAGCCAGAAGAATTGCCCTAGCAGTAGCATTGGAGGAGAAATGTCCACCCCCAATACCCTCGTGTGTCAAGGCAATAAAGTTATGAATGGAGCGACAGCTGATCTAGAGCTAAGCTATGAAAGCATCACATAAGCAAGACTTAAGCTATGAAAGCAGCACATAAGCAAGACTTAGCCCTAGAAAGCAAGAAAGAGAGAGATTAAGGAGACTAAAGAGAGAGATCAATATCATCAGCTGAATAACAAATGACACAGATTCCCTACTTATAGCCTAGACGAAGTCCTAAAAGGAAGCTTCTGGTGGCTAGGGCCCAACTGGGAGGGATAATAGTGCGCCCTCCAAGAAGGCCCCCACTCTCCAGTAATATGTCCAAATGGCCCAATAATGAATAATAAGGCCAAAGGCCAACCATACAGTCTAAGTGTCAATAATGAATAAAAAAGGGCCCAAGGCTTGCTTATGCGTAAAGTAAAGTAAATGTAAATGGACGTGGCGAATGTAATGAGCCATGTCCATAACTCTCCCCGACACAAAAAAAAGACCCAACTGCCGAAAAGAAACTGGATCAAGCAGCAAGAAGCCCTGGTGCATCAACAACTAGAACAACATCTGACGTAGAGGAATCAACAAGTGCAGCAAGAGCATGAGCCTGATCCGCAAGTGATAGTGTATGATAAAAGACATCAATAGGCTCCCATATGGCTTCCTCAATAGGACGACCATCCCACTAAACCAAAAACTCAATCTGCCGGCAGCGTTGACTATGGTATAGACGAACCTGTAATATAGCAGCAGGTAAAAATGGAAACAACTCGGGAGCAATAGGAAACTCAGCATCACAAGGAGCGTCATCCTCAATAGCAGCACATAATAAACTGACATGGAATACATCATAGGCTCGTGTGGAAGCAGGAAGCTGTAAGTGATATGTAACTGGACTAAGAACCTCCAAAATGCCATATAACGTGGTGCAAACTTCTCAGTAGAAGCATGGCCCTGGACAAAATGATGATGTGCAAACCGTAGGCGTAGATAAACCATATCTCCAAGCTGAAACTCAACATGACGGCGGTGACGATCAACTGAGGTCTGATAACGCTGCTGAACATGCTGTAAGTGAGAACTGGCCCGAGTAATAAACTCTCGAGAACTTGATAGAAAGGATGCAAGTGTGACAGGTGTATCCTCAGGAGGAAGAGGAATGCCAGGTAAAAGAGGTGCATATCCATGAGATAAAATGGTGAGACACCTGTGCTGGTACTAACAGAGCTATTATAGCTATACTCTGCTAAACATAAATGCTGATCCCAATCCTTTCCAAAAGGAGTAACAAAATGGCGTAAATAATCCTCAAGGATCCTGTTAAGGACCTCAGACTGCCCATCAAAAGTAGAGTGATAAGCAGAACCCATAAAAAGCTTTACATCCAAGATACGCATAATCTCTGTCTAGAATATGGATGTAAACTTACTATCCCAATCAGAAAGGATAGTATGAGGAAATCCATGCAGGCAAAAAATCTCTGATAGGAACAAACGTGCACACTGCTCTGTTGTGATAGTACTGCGAACTGATATAAAATGTGCCTGTTTTGAGAACCTATCAACTACCACCATATATGAATCGTGACCACGCTGGGTACGGGGAAGGCCAAGGATAAAGTCCATAGATATATCAGTCCACTGGCGATGAGGAATAGCCAACTCTGGAGCAAACCAGCAGACTTAGCAGGGGAGTACTTATTATGAAGACAAAAAGGGCAGGTACAAATAAGTACAACAAGCTCAGATCGAAGAGAGGGCCTATAGAACTGGTCTTTGAGACGAGCATAAGACTTCTGAAAACCAAAGTGACCCCCAACAGGGGACGAATGAGCATTCGACAACAATTGGGAACGAATACCCAAGGAACTAGGAATACAAAGAGAACCATAATGATAAAGACGATTGTCAACAATGGAGTAAATCTGATGAGGATGGGACGAAACAGGTGGAGCAGAACTATAAACATCACGAAAATTGGAACATGTAAGGTATGCGGTAGGTAGATCATCAAACCATGCAGGAATAGTAGCAACGAGTGTATTCAACAAAGCTAGAAGACGAGACAATGCATCAGCAGCAGTGTTAGTTAAAATAGCAATGATCGACTTATACAGTGCTTTCCTATTTCGACGGCACCATGTGTGCTTAGTTCTAGAGTTATCGGGCCATCTTTCTTTTACGAGCCCTTTGAGTGTTTTTAAGGAACTCATCTTTGTACTTACTAGTAGTTCTTGAATATACAGTCTGTTGCACTTGACGTTGTGCTGTGGTGATTGATCCGGTCGGGTGCTTTCAATTGTGTTTTCTTAACTTGGTATCAGAGCCCTTGGTGGCTGGAATCACCAGACAAGAACAAAGAGCTGCGAATTCACGACGGTTTGTTGGCTAGGAAGCACAAAACCGAGTCTGTGGAGATTCATGGAACGGCTCAAAATTGTAAAAGGTATTCAGAGACAGGGAATTGTTGGTTGAATAAAAAAGCAAGCAAGTTTGAAGCTGAAAAATTCTTCTGGATGGTTGCTTGGCGTTTGTGATTGGTTTGAATCCAATCGAATACCGTTTGAAGAGCGGTTTGGAGCAGAAGATAACCTACAGTAGGGCAACCTCAGTCAGCTAGGAGCTGCAAAGGAAAGCTCAGGGAAAGCCTGAGTAAAGCTCAGTATATTCTTCTCTTCAAAATTGCTAGGGTTTCAAGAGACAAAATCAGAGATATCTCCTTGTAGGAGGACGTTTTCAAAGCTGTGAGAGGCTGTGAATGGGCACCCGGGTAGCGCGATTCTGCGGTAGGAAGGCCACGACTGGCCGTGGAGGAGGAAGGCAGCTAGTGCGATTAATGAGGAGCTGCCATAGCCCGTGAAGGAGTGAGAAAACTCCATCGTTGGTAGAGAGAGGAGGAGGAGAGGTCGCGGGAGCTGTCGCGCGCTCAGTCGTGATCACCAGCTAGCGGCCCGAAGTGTTCAGTACTTTGAGGGCCTTTGATCAAAGCACAAACGCGTTGACAGCCGTCTGATCTTGATTCATACAGGTCAACGATGGTCATTTCACAATGGGTGGGTCGTTGGATCTAAAGGATCCGTTGGATTGAAGTGAAAGAGTCTGAAGGGGTCTGAAGTGCAAAGTGCATTGCAACTTCATTAAAAATCTTCAAACTGAAAAAATTGTTGGGTCCCAAGTCTTTGAAGGGTGAAGTTTCTTCACACTGAAGAAACAGTTTAAAAACCCAAATTGCCCTTATTTTCACCTCCTTTAGCCTATTTTGACCAAACGAAAGGCTATAGCCTCCAAACGAAGGGCACCCTGACTGTACCTGCAAGTACGGTAGACCAAAACAGAGTGATTGCCGTGGAGAAAGTGTTCGAAGTGCGCCAGAAGTGATTTCACCATTCTACTGGGCAGGAAGCTGGGAGTTGGTGCGTGAAGCATTTTGGAAAACGACGCCAGTTTGGCTTTCAATTTGGCGAAAGAGCGGCGGGTGGCCTGGTAAGCTAAAAATTGCAGGTCATTATTATCGATTTCTGACATCACGGTTGGCTCTAGCATACACTTTATAGCCTACAGGTGAAGTTTTAAGCAGTTCGGAGATGGCAAACATCAATGAGGCAATTTTGGGCGATGCAAGCAAACTTGATGGGGCTTCTAACTACAACAAATTCAAAATGAAGAGCATTTTGATGGAAAAAGAGTTGTGGGAAATCGTGGCAGGTATTGAAGTCAGACCAAATACCACTCCAGGTGACATAAGGGCCTTTGATAAAAAGGCACAAAGAGCATTATCCTTGATCAATCTTTCAGTGAAAGACCATGTGATCACTCACATAAGTGATGCCACGACGGCTAGGGGAGCTTGGGAAGCTCTTAGAATGCAATTTCAAACTTGCAATCCAGCTCGAGCCATGTTCTTGAAGTCGAGATTGAACACAGTAAGGATGGAAGAAAATGAATCAGTGGGATCCTTCTTCACCAGGATAAAGGAGCTGAGAAATCAACTTGTGGCAATTGGAGAACCAATCAGAGATATTGAATTGGTACATACCACAATGAGCGGTGTCTCGGAAGGGCTACAGATGTTTGTGAGCGGCATTGCTTCGAGGGAGAGGTTGAGAAGGCGTCGGTCGAGATCGAACAAGAGGCGTCGGTCGAGATTTGACGAGAGGCGTCGGTCGAGATCTGACGAGAGGCGTCCATCGAGATCTGACGAGAAACCCGTCGGTCGAGATTTCAGAGAAATCCGTCGGTCGAGATTTCTGAGAAAACCCGTCGGTCGAGATTTGATCGATTGGCATCGATTGAAATTAACTCAGGACTTTACAGGATATTGAGAGTAGGTTCTGTCGAGAGTGAATGTGTAGTTTCAATAGGTGAATGAAACAAGGTTTGCATTGTATGGTTGTGCAGGTGGTCACTAGATAATGCGTCAAACTGCGTCTCCATGGGTAGGCTCGCTAATGAGACCTACACCCACATCTTTTGGACACCTTGTGCTGCACACTGCCTGGACTTGTTGGTCGAGGATGTGGCCAAGATTCCATGGATTGCGGAGGTGGTGCATACTGCACAGTTCTTGGTGAGATTTGTCACCAAGAAGCCTAGGGTCCCAGCCATGTTCAGGAGACAGTCCACCTTGGATGTCTTGAGACCTGCCCCCACCAGGTATGCAAGTTGCAAGTTGCAACTCAAATTTGAATGCGCTTTTGTAGGCTGTTGGTAAGTATTTATTGTTTAGTTAGTAGTGGTAAATATTTCATGCATGTGCCATGTATTGTGTTGTCAAAAGTTAGAACTTAGAACTTGTCACTTGTGCCCTGTGCAGGTTTGCATTTATGTTCCTCGTCCTGAAACGACTGCTGAAAGTTTATCAGGGCTTGAGGCAGATGGTTGTTGTCGTTGATTGAGCGCAATGGGGGCCATCACAGGAGCCCAAGAGTAAGAGATTCGAGCGGACCGTTATGTATTCACCATTTTGGGATGAGGCTCGATCCATTGTGGTGGGCCTACAGCCCATCTACATCGTTCTGCGCCTTACAGATCGAGAGGGCTGCA
The DNA here is from genome assembly GCA_029204225.1 of Diphasiastrum complanatum. Classification (NCBI taxonomy): domain Eukaryota; kingdom Viridiplantae; phylum Streptophyta; class Lycopodiopsida; order Lycopodiales; family Lycopodiaceae; genus Diphasiastrum; species Diphasiastrum complanatum. The sequence goes on from CM055093.1 coordinate 50,394,046, forward strand.
CATTGGGCCTCTTGTACGAGTTCATGGACAGGCTGGGCGAGCAATTGAGCCTTTGCACGACCATTAGCCCAGAGAGGTATATCAAGATTCAAATTTCAAATGTAGTATGTACTGTCATGTACTATATAGTATAATTATTAATGTGTCTTCAATCTTGATTCTTGCAGGCTTGCGGAGGTCCGGCTCCTTTGGTTGAGCAGGTGGGAGTGGTTTCATAAGCCCCTGCATGCCATGGCCCACATACTCCATCCACTTTGGAGGAACGAGGAGCAGTTCATAGATAGGGAGCTCAGGGATGGCTGGAATGCCTATATCTCCCGAGTTTATCCTGATGTACGCGAGCAGGATAACCTGCTGGATGAGCTTCAGATTTTCAGGCAGGAGACCTTGGAGTTCACCACTGGCCCGGCGCTTTTGAGAGAGGGTAATAAACTGACCATGGTCTATCACAGTTTAAACTTGTTACTTCACATTCTACTGCAGAATTAGTCAATCATATTGTAACTTGGTTGCAACTTGCTAGTAGTAAGTACTAACTGCCCCTTGAGCTGTGATTTAGGCCAGCTACATCCCGTGTCATGGTGGTCGAAGTTTGGGGTTGATGTCCCCAAATTGCGTCGCCTTGCCATCCGGATTGTCTCACAAGACTGCACTGCAGTCGCTTGTGAGAGAAACTGGAGTGTCCATTCCATGATTCACACGAAGAAGAGGAATCGACACTCATCTGCATAGTTGGAGAGGTTGGTGTACGTACACACCAACCTGAGACTTTTGGGTAGACTCCAAACCACCGCAGAGCCTATCCAGGTAACTTGTAAGCCATAAATTATAATTTCTAAATTCTAACATGTGATCCATCATCCCAGGACCCAGTTAGTACTAAGTAGATACTAAATAGATCATACTACATAGTAGATACTAGACTGTAGCTAAATTTTAACTTTTGTCGGGACTCGGCCCTCCAAATTTTGTCTTGATTTCAATGTGCATTGTGACATGTGCATAGGTTAATCCCGATCTAATCGATGTGGCAAAGGTTCCAAAGTTGTGTTAGCAGATTCCAGAGAATCCCTGGATGCCGAGCCAAGTTGAAGACACAGAGTATCTCTCACCCATGACCGAGAAGGTCTCAGAAGGAGGAGAGCAGAAGAAGCTGAGAGCCGAGCATGAGAGCGAGAAATTACTAGCTAGGATGACAGTGAATTATCTATGTGAGCCTACATGGTGTATCCCAGAGAAGGAACGACCATGTAGGAGCTAGTAATATTTCCTAGGCATTGTAAATAAATGTAGACCCCCCTTAAATAATTTAGAGTGAGCCACCTTTTGATGGTGACCTCTAGTGGAAGGGCAATTTCCACATGTAATTTCTAATTTGGTGGAATTGCCACTTGGGCTCCACATGGGTAGCCCTCTTGCTTATTTAAGGGCCCCCCTCTCTTGTGAGGGAGCTTTGAATGTATTGTCAAGTTCTCTTGAGGGAATAAAGAAGATCTTCCACGAGTTCTTGATGGTTGCTAAGCTCCTTGTTCATGGCAATGTTCTTGAGTGAAATTCCTATGAGCATGTTTTGATTTCCTTTGTGTTTGTGGATTAACTAGATTTCTTGCTTACTCTCTTGCTTTTAGTTGTGGATTAGATTTCATTTCTTGTTTGTGGATTAATGTAGGAATCAGCATTCAAGTAAACTAAATAGGCTGGATTTGTGGTGTAGATCTTGCATATTCTTTTACATTCCAGTTCTTGATTGTTCTTGGGCATTCCAAGCATCAAGAAATGAGTGTTTCTTGATCCTTGGGCTGCTAGAGTGCTGTTAGGAATCTAGTTTTCTTGTTTCTTGTTTTCTTGATCGAGTAGCTTAATCTTGTCTTTGTGGTAGATAAATTGTAGAATGCTCCTTGTTTCAGAACGCTGATCTAAACCGAGCTAGGACTGGTTGCATGGCTTGTTTATGCATGTAGCTGAGTGACGAATCTGTCTCTCCCCACTGACAGGCGGGGGAATACTCGTTGTAATCTGAGAAAAGGCTTCTGCTTGGAAACCGTTTTAATAAGAAGATCAAACTGTAAAGAACCGTAACCTACAGAAGTAACAAAAAGAAGAAAGAACAAGAAGAAACCGTGTTCACAGATTCAGTGGAATTTGTGAACATTTGGTGCCATTCCCACAGCTACGCAGACACTAAACTAAGCCAAACCTTTCCGATCTGAGCTGCAAATCACCGCTCTGAAGTCTCCCACACGTCACATTACCAGCTCGTCACTTTCATTTCGACCGACGCACAGCTCCATTCTCAATCGAGGCTTCACGCTCCTTTCCTAGCCGAGCTCCATGACTCACGTCTGGACCGGACGATGTGCATGACTTTGGAATTCCGAATTCAAGTGCTCAGTGGCAACCGTTTAGTGAACCATAATCCATTGTTATAATTGATCGCCATTGAACAATGAACATTCAACATTGACATTTACAAATTACCATTTAACATTATAGAAAATTGTAATAAGTATAATATATATACTTGTATAACGTGCTCCTGAATGGCAGACTGCCTCCCATGAGGTGTCGATGGATCTGAGAAACATCGTCCCCATGCACGAAGACACCAGGATATTCAATATGTGGCACCTCCTCGTATTGCTCCAACCATCAGATATGATGGTAGTTGAAAGTTCACAGGTGACAAGTCACGACTCACATTGCACTGTTGCACAACTTACAAGTGACAAGACAAGATGATAGATCCGAGATCGTAAATTGTAATTCAAATTTCATGGCAAATTTCAATGATATATGATCATTTGAATATTGACAAATTACAATCATGATTCATGATTCATGATCAAACATAAATAGCTAGCTGCAATTAACAAGTAATAAGTATGCATTTTGGCACGTGCAATGCCACCACATGGCACAATGTATGAAAACTTAATGTACAAATTACAATGTACATACTACATAATACATATCAATGATCTCAGATCAATCATCATAAACTCTTTAAAGTTTACAATGCATAGATTTAAAAGGATAGTAGTACGTACTGGGCCGATACCTTCCTAAGAGGCTCTAGCTTCTGGTCAACAGAAGCCCGCTCATCAAGAAGTCTCTTCGTCCTCAGGTGCTCACAAGATGGCCCCGGCCACACCTGCCCAATGGCACTCACTGCACTCATCGCCCTCCTCCATGCCGGGGTCCTAGCCTGATGAAATGGCAGATCGCAGGTGTAGAACAACTGTCGAACGACAACCTATGCCTCTACCATGGCTCTGGGAGCGAAGCTGGACACATAGTACTCCCTACCCCCCATCTGTGTAGTGCGGCCCCGTCTACCTCTCCCTCTCTCAGGTGGATGATGGGGTGCCGGTATGGTCATGGCTGGAGGTGGTGTCATCCTGCACCAGAAGGCGGTCAGGCCGAGTACTAGGCCCTGCCTCATCTGCAGCTCTGTCCTCTGAGCCATGGGAAGCGAGGGGTGAGTGGATGGATGGCAACTGGGGGGCGTGATGTGGTGGCCTCTGGCTGTGTCGCCGTGACTGCATCTCGATCTACCAAAAAAGACAAATTATAATACAATTTAGAAATTAGATGATCAATGATCATTGAACTTGAAACTTGCAACTTCAGACTTGATGTATCATGTGAGACTTGAGTTAAAACTTAAAGCTTGATCAATGTTTGAAGTGTAAGAGTCTTAGAGTTGAATGTTTACCTCGGTCTGGGATGCGTGTGGGCCCTCCAGTGTAAGACTGGTGACAGTATTTGCAAGTCCATCTCTTCGTGCCCGATGTGCCATAGGCCGCAGCGATGGTGACGTGATCCCACAAGGGATCCCTATCCCTCAGCATGGTGGCTCTCTCTCTCTCTCTCTCTCTCAGTTATGATTAAAATCTCAAGTGTTGAATCAATGAAGCATAAAAGACAGCAATAGACTAAAGCCCTACAAGCAATAGACAAGACAATAGGTTCTCCCACGAAGAGCCCAAGCAATACCAATCAATAATCTGAAAAATGAGTGTACAAATGCCCCTATAAATACCCTACCAATGAATCCTAAAATAGGAATTCAAAAGTAAAGGGAGGCAAAATGTGGAGGGAAAATAGTGCGTCCTCCTACGGGCAGGGCAGTCCACATATAACCATATAATAAGGGCCCAAGGCCAGTCAATGTCATAAAAAAGGACCCAGTGCAGGTCATAAGCATATAAAAAGGCCTGTACATGACTAATATAAAATGTGTAACTAGAAATATACATAACCAATAGTAAATGTAAAGAGGCCTGCGGAATATATGCAGAGTAGCCCAGTAGGCATGTATCCTGTAGTCCGTAACTCTCCCTGGCTATAAAGAACACTGCCCCCAATGTAGGCAAAATAAGATAAGAACCAGTGCCAGAGAAAAATACTGCATCAAGATATCCCATCTGAGAAAGGAACATCAAGAGAAGCTGGAGCATCTCGAGAAGCAATGGTAGCTGCAAGTGATCGAGCCTGATCAGCCATGATAGGGGTATGATAAAAAACATCAATGGGCTCCCAAGTAGCCTCCTCAATAGGACGACCATCCCACTAGACCAAAAACTGAACCTGCCGATGGCGACAACTACGCAATAAGCGCACCTGTAAAATAGCAGCTGGCAGGAATGGAAAAAGCTCTGGATCTGTAGGACATGAGGAATCTCAAGGAGCATCATCCTCAATAGCAGCACGTAATAAACTGACATGAAAGATATCACAAGCCCGAGTAGCAGCAGGTAACTCGAGACGATATGTAACTGGACTGAGGCGCTCAAGAATCTGAAAAGGCCCATAATAGCGCCGCGCAAGCTTCTCAGTAGAAGCAAGACCCTGTACAAAACGATGGTGAGCAAAGCGTAACCGGAGAAAAACAGTATCTCCCTCTGCAAACTCAACATGGCGCCGATGACGATCAACAATGGTCCTGTACCGCTGCTGAATATGCTGTAAATGAGTAGCAGCTCTAGTAATAATCTCCCGAGCACTCGAAAGATAAGATGAAATAGTAACAGGTGCATCATCTGGAGGAGCAGGTATACCGGGTAGAACTGGTGAGTATCCATGAGCAAGCAGGAAAGGAGAAACACTTGTGCTGGAACTAACAGAACTGTTATAACTATACTCAGCCAAACATAAATGCTGATCCCAATCACGACCAGAAGGAGAAACATAATATCGTAAATAATCCTCCAATACCTGGTTAATAACCTCAGACTGACCATCCGCAGAAGAATGATAAGCAGTGCCCATAAGTATCCTAACATCCAAGATACGCATAAGCTCTGTCCAGAAACCTGATGTAAACTTGGTATCCCGATCAGTAAGTATAGATCGTGGGAGACCATGTAAGTGGAAAATCTCATAAATAAATATACGACCACACTGCTCTGCTGTAATAGCAGGTCTGACTGGTATGAAATGAGCTTGTTTAGAAAACCTATCAACTACCACCAAACAAGAGTCATGACCACGCTGAGTACGGGGAAGACCTAAAATGAAGTCCATAGATATATCAGTCCGCTGGCGGGAAGGAATAGGCCAACTTTGAAGGAGACCGCCAGGTTTTTCACGGGAATACTTGTTACGAAGACAAAAATCACAAGTATGAATAAGGTGGGAAAGCTCACGCTTCATGGAAGGCCAATAAAAATGTTCTTTCAAACGGAACAAGGACTTCTGAAAACCAAAATGGCCACCAACAGGAGAGGAATGGACATCAAGAAGGAGCTGTGGACGTATGTCGAGAGTGCTGGGAATACATAACGAACCATAGTGAAACAAACGATGATTAACAATGGAATAAACCTGGTGAGGGTGAGAGGAAGGACGAGAGGCAGACGACATAACATCAGGAAAGTCTGGACATGTGGCATAAGCCTGAGGAAGATCATCATACCAAGAGTGGGGAGACGTAACAAGACTGTAAGTAAGAGCAGGTAAACGAGACAAAGCATCAGCAGCAGCGTTACTTTTGCCAGGCTTATAATGAATATCAAAATGAAAGGACTGTAAAAACTGAAGCCAACGGTACTGACGATCACTAAGATCCTTTTGTGTATACAAATAACGAAGTGACTGGTGATCAGTAAAAACATCAAACGGAACACGATACAGATAATGACGCCACTTCTTTAAAGCAAAAATGATAGCAAGCAACTCTTTTTCATGAGTGGAATAGCGCTGCTCGTACGAACGAAGACGACGTGATTCATATGCAGTAACACACTGATGCTGACGTAACAAAGCACCTAATCCTGTGGAACTAGCATCAGTCTCAACAACAAAACGCTGGGAAAAATCTGGAAGACATAAAACAGGGGCAGTGGTAAGCTTAACCTTCAAAGTATCAAAAGCTGACTGACATGCGGGAGTCCAAGCAAACGAAGTTTCCTTATTCAACAGAGCATGCAAAGGAGATGCAAGAGTGGCAAAATGAGCAACTGGTTTACGAAGATGGATAGCAAGACCAAGAAACATACGAACATCATGAACATCAGCAGGCACAAGCCATGAAAGAATAGAACGGACCTTACGAGGGTCGAGACGAACAGTACCATTAGTAACAGAGATGCCCAAAAACTCGATTTGTACAACAACAAAAGAACATTTAGAACGTTTAGCATACAGATGATGAGTAACTAAAAAAACAAAAACAGAACGAACGTGCTGAACATGAAGAGAGAGAGTGGTGCTATAAATGAGGATATCGTCAAAATAAACAATGACACACTTTCCAAGCAGAGGATGAAAGATGTTATTCATGACATTCTAAAAAGTGGGCGGGCCATTGGTAACACCAAAAGGAAGGACACGAAACTCATACAGACCAGAGTGGGTACGGAAAGCTGTCTTGTGCTCATCAGGAGGATGCATACGAATCTGGTGATAACCGAAACGGAGTTCAAGTTTAGAAAAGATCTTGGCTTGGCCTAATTGGTCAAACAGGTCATCCATATGAGGGATAGGGTACTGATTACGGATAGTAAGTTTATTTAAAGCACGATAATCAATACATAGACGTTTAGTACCATCCTTCTTATCAACAAGTAAAACAGGAGCACCGAAAGGACTGTGGCTAGGAACAATAAGGCCTTGACGTAATAAATCAGACACCTGACGCTGGACTTCCTCGCGCTCAACAATAGACATACGAAAAGGAGGACAAGAAGGAGGTGATGCAGAGGAAACAAGGTCTATATGGTGGTTGACATCTCGTAAAGGTGGTAACTGAGTCGGCTCTCTAAAAACATGCTTAAATTCACGCAACGGTTCAGAAAATACCTGTGGCAAAGGTGGTGCATCTGCAATAGGCTGAACTGGCTGAACAGAAAGAATAGCCGCACAGTGGGCCTTCGGGAGGCTCCGTATGAATTGCTTCCCGGAAATAAGCTGATACTCCTGCCGAGAATCAATACCAGAAAATATTTGCTGAGTACCATCATGAGAGAATGTCAATGTCTGCTGCTGGAGGTCTACTGTAACCGCACCAAGGGATGCAAACCAATCAGCACCAAGGATAAGATCGTACCGTGTAAGTGGAATAATATGAAAATCTGCCTGACCAAGGAAGTCTCCAATCCGATATGAACGCTGCTGATACATCTGTGTGCTAGGAAAAGAGTGTGCGCTGGCAACCTCAACATGTAGGGGATGAGGCGTAGTGACTGGCATAGCACGAATGCGTGTAGTAATATGACTGCTGAGAAACGAGTGAGTGCTACCCGTGTCAACAAGGGCAATAAACTCACGACCAATCATACGTACGCGAAGACAGATATGGCGTGGACCCGGCTTACCGGCCCAAGTAGCATAAGCAAGGTGAGCATGGCATACAGCTAGATCAGGGGGATCAGGAACAGGCTCGGTGGGTGTGGCAAACTGATCAACAGGTGGGTCATCATCAAGAATATGAAGGCATATGGCAGAATGAGGACTATCATCAGGTGTGTCAGCATCATGGAAATAGACGGCAGTAGCAGTGGTAGGCTGTCGGCAATCACGGGCGATATGATCATGACTCTTACAGTTGAAACATAAGCGCTTCTCACGGATCTCAGACATCTCAGGCTGTGAGTAGCGACGAACAAAAATAGGACGAGGAGAAAAAGGAGGACGTGGTGTAGACGGAAGAGTGGACGAAGGTGAACTGACAGATGTGGGACTAGCAGAGGATGGAGAGGAAAAAATAGGACGTGTGAAAGGACGCGAAGGACGAGAAACAGAGGAAGAGATGGGAGAGTACTTGTGCTGCAGTGCGGTAGCAAGGGAGATGGCGTGAGAAAGAGTGAGTGGAAAAAAAGAAGAAACATCATACATGAGTGTGCCTCGTAGACCAGCAACGTAGCGAGAGATGAGCTCCAATGTAGAAATATCTGGGAATAGATAGGAAAGCTCTGTAAACCGTGTCGTATAAGCAGCCAAGTCACCAGTGTGAGATAAACTGTGAAAGATGTCGCGCTGTCGAATAAGCCATTGAGGATCAGTCATCGCTAGGCGGAGTGCTGTCATAAACTCTGTCCAACTAGCAAGGCCAGGGTGTGAAGCCGTCTGGCGAAACATGCGCCACCAAGTAGCAGCACGGCCCTCCAAATGTAAAGCAGCCAAATGTATTCGCTGAATGTCAGTCTTAGGAAACATAAGGAAGTAGGTCTCAAGCTTAGAATACCAATTCGCGAGTTCATTCCCATCGGATGACCCAGAATACACAGTAAGCTGAACCTTATCCTTAAAGTCTCGTGGCAAAGGACCAGAAGATGAAGGAGTCTCGGGTGGTGGAAATGTACGTTGTGGGGGAACAGGTGGAGATAGTGGAGAAACACTGGACTGTAATGATAGTGTAGCAATCTGGGCAGAAAGAGCAGTGAACGTCTCTCGTAACTCCTGGCGTAAATCAGTGCTTACATCACTCATGGCTTCCCTAAGATGATCTCGGAATTCATGCCGTACTTCGTCAAGGTAAGTGGAAGACGGTATGCGAGGCTCAGAAGATGTAGGGGAAGTATCCATGGTCAAGAAATGCAGGAAATGAAGAGAGTGTAAGAAAAGCTTAATATCGGAGGGAGCGGACTTTTGTCGTCACCCCAAATACGCTTTAGGTACACAAACGACACTAAGAGCAAGAAAGGAAATCACAAATGTCAAGAAAAGGTGTGGAAAGCAAGGAAAAATCAGCAAAGATACCTCTCGATAGAGCTCCAAGCGTGTGCGAAGAGCTGGCTGGAAAATGTGACCACAAGGAGAATGAAAGTGGGCGCTGGACAGCCTCCAATCAATGCTGAAAATATGGCTGGAAATCTGTGGAAAACGTGATGAAATAGGGCGATGGACAGCCTCCAATCAAAACTGAAACTCTGCTGGAACAATGGCTGAAAAATGTGATGAAGTAGGGCGCTGGACAGCCTCCAATCAATGCTGAAAAGATGGCTGGGAATCCTCTCCCTGAATCAAATGGAGGATTCAAAAAAAGAGGGCAAAGGATTTGGAACTTGGGCGCCGGAAATAATCTGCCCAAAAAAATATATATATATATATATATATATATATATATATATATATATATATATTTTTTACGGCCGCCAAATTTAGCGGAAGTACTTCCGCTAACTATCTGCTAAAGCTCCGCCAAGGAAAATGCTCTGATGGGAGTTGGTCCTTGTAATAGATCCTAACACCACAGTAGGGCAAACACTAACTGATCCACCCAACCTTGCCTACTCCCTGATATAGAGTAAGCCCCTCCTAGCCCAGTTTGAGGACTGGTAGCATGCAACTGCCAAGTGTCGGCCACGTGGCACTGACGTGGCCGACTGCACGTCGGGACCCAACTGGGGGCCCTATCTTGCTGACAGGGTCCCTAGGCTGTGTTAGTCCCGCCATGGCTATGGACCGTGCTGGGGCACACTACTCACACTGTCTTGCCCTGTTGGTCATGTACGCTGGACACGACCCTGACTGTGGTATCTGACCTATCTGTGTTCTCTAGGGTTCGGCACTGGTTACGAGCTCGTAACACTCCCTCCCCCTTAAGAACCGTCTTGGTCCTCTAAGACAAAATCTGGAAAAATCTTGCGAAGGACGCTGCCTCTTTCCCAAGTGGCATTCTCAACAGGCTGATCATTCCACTTAACCAGATATTCTCGGTATAGAGTATGACGAGTCTGCGTCTCTCTACTATCAAGAATTTCCTCTGGTTCATGTGGAGGTTGTTGAGGATCCAATGGGAGAACTAGAACACTGTCCCCTACCAGATTATCTGATCTGGTTAAGGCTTTTCGTAACTGACTTACATGAAAAACTGGAAAAACCTTACTGCTGTGTGGGAGTTCTAGTTCATAGGTGACCTCGCCTAGTCTCCTACTGATGGTAAAGGGACCACAATACCTTGGAGACAACTTAGCACACACTCCTGATTTGAGGGTTTTAGAGTCAACTGGGACTCTCAAGTAGACTTTCTCACCAGTGGAGAACTGCACATCCCGTCTGTGTGGATCTGCATAATGCCTGGCTCGATCCTGGGATTGTCTAATGCTACGCTTAGCATGTTCTATCATCTGGTTTAGGTCTTCTAAAAAGTTTCTGGCTGCTTCAACTTTTTCTTGTTTAAACCCTACAGCTGTGGGTGAGCGTGGCTGAAAACCGTACATCAGCATAAATGGGCTGTATCCCGTAGCTGAATGTTTGGTACTGTTGTAAGCAAACTCTAATATCGAGAGATACTCCTCCCAATTAGTCTGCCTCTTGCTGACGTATGCACGAAGCATATCCTCCAGCACTTGATTTACCCTTTCTGTTTGACCGTCCGTCTGTGGATGGTCGGTGGTACTCATATTAAGTTTAGTATGGAGATGATGGAATACTGCCTTCCAAAAATTTCCAGTAAACTTACTGTCCCGGTCGCTGACTATGCCGGAAGGTAGACCGTACAATTTAAATAGCCCGTCTACAAACAACCTCGCTAACTCTGGAGCTCTAACGGTTGTTTTGGTCGGAATAAAATGAGCCATTTTGGTCAGACGGTCAACTGTGACCCATATAGCGTCATTACCCTTTTGGGTTTTAGGCAGGCCTACTATAAAATCCATGGAGATACTCTCCCATTTACCAGCTGGTATTTCTAAGGGATGCAACAACCCTCCTGCCTTTAAACGCTCTGCTTTATTTACTTGACATTTCTGGCAACTGGTTACATACTGGTGGACGTCCTTTTTCATACTGGGCCAGAAAAATTGCCTACGAAGAAGCTCATAGGTCTTCTGTATGCCTGGGTGTCCCGCGCTAGGATTGTCATGACATTCATATAGGACCTGCTGCCTATAATCCTCTGAATTGGGGACACATACTCTATCTCTATAGAGCAAGTACTCATCCTGAATGGAATACTGTTTCCATTTGAATCCTTGAGTCAACTGACCCTCAACCACTGGGGTTTGCTTGGGTAATACAGGCTCAGAATCCTCAACGTCATCTGACGACGTATACTCGGACTCATTATCATCCTCAACGGAAGCTGCCGTATTCTTGGATGAACTGGCACCAGCCCCGGGAACTGGTTCTGGAGTCTGTAACTGTCTGTTCTGGACTGAGTTCCAGATAATAGAGAAGAATGCATCATGCTGGCATTTCCCTCTCAAGGACTCGAGTAACTCATTACGAATCTGAGTAAAACTCAGCTCGTTTATCATAGGCATTCTGCTAAGGGCATCTGCTACTGTATTGAATTTTCCACGCCTATATCTGATAGACATGTCAAACTCTTGCATCAACTCTGCCCAACGAGCTTTCCGACCTCTAAGCTCAGGTTGATTGCAAAGGTATCTGAGACTCTCATGGTCTGTCAGGACCTCAAAGTTGGCACCATACAAATAATGCCTCCAAGTCTTAAGGGCATGGACTATAGAAAAGAGTTCCTTTTCATAGGCACTATACCTAGTCTGTGCTGGCTCGAGTTTTTTACTCTCGAAGGCAACTGGTCGTCCACCCTGAGTTAGCACAGCACCTACTGCAAAGTCGCTAGCATCTGTTTCGACCACAAATGGCTGATTGGGGTCGACGACCTTTAAAACTGGTGCTGTAGCTAAGGCTGTTTTGAGAGCATCAAAGCTCTCTTGTTGTGCGGACTCCCAAATGAACTCCTTTCCCTTCCCCTTAAGGAGATTTGTCATAGGGATTGCTATCTGAGCATATTCCTTGACAAATCGTCTGTAATATCCCGCCAGACCAAGAAAGATTTGAAGTTCCAAAATATTCTGAGGTCTCAGCCAACTGAGTATGGCTTTAACCTTATTTGGGTCCATCTTAATCCCATCTGAAGAGATAATGTGACCCAAATATGCTACTTCTTCAACGAAGAATTCACACTTGGATTGTTTAGCATAAAGCTTATGCTTTCTGAGCAGTCGAAACACCTTTCTAAGGTGTTTTAGATGCTCCTTCCTGGTTTTGCTGTAAACGAGGATGTCATCTAAAAATACGACTACAAATTTACCCAAGTATGGTCTGAGGACACTGTTCATCAAGGTCATAAAGGTAGCTGGAGCATTTGTGAGCCCAAATGGCATCACCTTAAACTCATAATGACCGTGACGAGTCCTAAAAGCTGTTTTCGAGACATCTTCCGATTTTATACGGACTTGATGATATCCCGATCTGAGGTCTATTTTGCTGAAAAACTTAGCCCCGTCGAGTTGATCAAACAACTCGTCTGCCCGAGGCATAGGGTATTTATTCTTAATTGTGACTTTATTGAGGGCTCTGTAATCTACGCAAAGACGCATAGACCCCTCCTTCTTTTTCACCAATAGGACTGGTGAGGCCCATGGTGAACTACTGGTCTGAATTTGGCCTTTCCCAAGATAGTCTGTTAACTGCCTAGTTATTTCTTCATCCTCTGTTCGGCTGACCCGATACGGAGGTTTAGAAACAGGTGCTGTACCTGGTACTAGGTTTATTACATGATCTACCTCTCTGCTAGGTGGTAAACCATGTGGCAAATCTTCAGGAAAAACATCTTTAAATTTAGACAATAAAGTTTCTAATTTACTGATTTTCTGCTGAATAGAACTGGAAATAGAAACTTCAGGAATAAACTGAAAGTCACATAAGAATACCTGATGGTCTTCGTCTCCGATTAGCTGACAGAGCTCTGAACTGCAGACCATAGGGCTGTTGGGAACATCATGCTCCCCATGCAACTGGATCTCTCGGCCTTTATACTGAAAGCTGAGGGTGTTCTCCTGATAGTTTCTGTGGAGGGAAGGTCCTAAACTGTAGAGCCAATCTCTCCCGAGAACAATGTTTGTTCGATCCAGGTGCATTATCTGAAAGTTTATTTGATCTTGGTACCCCTGAATACCAAGATTTAACTTACTTACCATAGTTTCCCATATTTTTTTATCTTCACCCTTAGCTAATGAAACTATGTACCTATGCTGACTAGGTACTTCTGGTAGTTTAAGCTTTTTAACCAGGGTGTGGTTGATGAAATTATGGGTTGCCCCATCATCAACCATGACTCTTACTGACTGGTTACCAACTTTCCCATGCATACGTACTAGGTCATGCGGCCCAAAGCTGAAGGGTCTCGCTAGCATTGCAGAGGTCAGCTGGCAACAGTGTTCATGATCTTCATGATACACTTTGATCTCGGAAGCTGCCGAGTCACTGGGGAAACATACAGTCTGAACAAGATGAACTTGTTTTTTATCTTTCTTATCTTTTTTAGTGAAAGGCCCCTTGGGACACTGTCTGACTGTGGGTCCCTTGCCCATACACACAAAGCACAAACGTTCTTGTTTGGCTTTCTCAAAATCATCTGGTTTTAAGGGCTGTATGAGTGAAGGGCGTTTCTGAGGAGCTTCACCTTTAAATTTATCTTCTTTCTTTCTTTTTAAAAATTTCTTTTTAAATTGAAAGTCTTTCTGAGGAAGCTGCTCAGAAAGTGGTTGTTGTCTCGCTCTCTTCCTACCCACTGAATCATCATAGATTTGAGCATATCTGAGAGCTTGCTCAAGGGTAGTAGGCGAGTTTCTCTGGACCTCTACTTTATATTCATCTTTGAGGCCACGGACAAATCCCCTGATTTTTTGATAGTCATCCATATTTTTAATCTTTAAAATTGCCTCTCGATACTGCGAGATATATTGGATGAGGGACTTGTCCATTACTGTTCTTTCCCAGGCTTCCCAGGCTCTATCAAGTTCATTCTCTGGTAGAAATTCTCTTAGGAAAGCTTCTTCAAAAGCTTTCCATGACCGGGGAGTCTGCCCAGTCTCCTGGAGATTTAACCACCACTTATAGGCCATAGGCCCTAAAGAAAGACTGGCCTCAATTGCTTGCAAATGGTCAGGGGTCTGTTTAAGAGCATGAATGTTCTTCCATTTGCTGAGGAAGGTTTGTAGAATATCTGCATTTCTATCCTTCTCTTCCCCATTAAAAGTAGGAGGCTTTAAATCTTTAAAAACACTGGGGTGAGACCGTAAAGTCTCACCCGAAACTGATGGAAGTGGAGAAGGGGATAACTGAGAAGTGGAGGGAAGGCTTCCTTTCGCGGAACTCAAAATCAAGTTTTTGAGTTCAGCGAACGAGTCGTCCACACTGGACTTGAAATTGGCTAATGCCAGCTTCAGTTCATCCACCTCTGTTACCAATTGGAGGAACTGCTCCTTGGTAACCAGTTCGTCGAGTTCTTCGGCGAACTGTTCCTGTTCTTCTACTTCCATAGGTTCCTTCCCTTTTCTGTAAGCCAAGGCTTCTGTTTCAAGTTCGTCGAAGCCTCTCTCCTGGGGTTGATCAGGTCCCTGAGGAGTGGTCATCTTCGAAACTGAAAGAGAGCTACCTTAACTTCTGAAGGAAAAAAGTCTAAAAGACTAATTTACAACTGTACAAGGGAAAGGAAAGATGACTTAGCTGTTTCTGAGGACTGTACTTCCAAAGAAAGAATGAAGAGGAACCCTTTCAGCTCTTTTCCCCAAGATTTCAGACCTGCTGTTCCGAAAAATGCCAGTTTGAGGCTTCAAAACGGTACTAAATTTCCCGGTTTTTTGAGGATAGTAGCTCGCTGGTCTGATTGCAATCCAACTTGTCCACAAAAAGGCAAATCTGAAGTCCAAAAACCCTTCTGAGTTCTGAAATTTCAGAAGTCTCCTACTCGCTGATCTGGTAGGAATCCTCTTGCTCCAAATCTCTGACGTTGGGGCCCAAAAACTTGTTGAAAAACCAGATTTTCAGAAGCACTGGCAGCGCTGGCCCTGCTCCTCTTTTTTGGCTTCCAACTCGCTGAGAACCAGTAACTTTTTCCCTGGAAATCGGATGTAGGTCTCTGACTGTACAGCGATGGAGGTGCTGGCTTCTTCCTACTCTAATTTCGCTGGGAAAACTATAGAGAATCCTCTGAACTCAGTGAGAAACAGCTGTTTTTTCAGCGAGTTACCTACACTTGGAATCTAACTCCTTGCTACTGTGATTTCTCAGTGGAAATCAGAAGTTTGAAGGCTGCTCCTACAGCGATCCTCCTCCTCTATTCCTCTCTGAGAATCTGAGAAACACTTCCTATCTTCTGATAGCTTTCTCTACTGCTGTCCTAAACTCCCTAGGATGGAGATGGCTCTGATACCAGTGTAATAGATCCTAACACCACAGTAGGGCAAACACTAACTGATCCACCCAACCTTGCCTACTCCCTGATATAGAGTAAGCCCCTCCTAGCCCAGTGTGAGGACTGGTAGCATGCAACTGCCAAGTGTCGGCCACGTGGCACTGACGTGGCCGACTGCACGTCGGGACCCAACTGGGGGCCCTATCCTGCTGACAGGGTCCCTAGGCTGTGTTAGTCCCGCCATGGCTATGGACCGTGCTGGGGCACACTACTCACACTGTCTTGCCCTGTTGGTCATGTACGCTGGACACGACCCTGACTGTGGTATCTGACCTATCTGTGTTCTCTAGGGTTCGGCACTGGTTACGAGCTCGTAACAGTCCTCCTCCAAACTGTGCTGAATGTTGCTGAAGCAAAGAGACGAAAGCCCTCAGCAAAGAGAGAAAAATCAGCAAGGAAAATGGGCACCCAATCAGAAAATCAGATCTAAAATTCAGCAATTAGGAAAGTGCTCTGATACCAAGTTATGATCAAAATCTCAGGTGTTGAATCAATGAAGCATAAAAGACAGCAATAGACTAAAGCCCTACAAGCAATAGACAAGACAATAGGTTCTCCCACGAAGAGCCCAAGCAATACCAATCAATAATCTGAAAAATGAGTGTACAAATGCCCCTATAAGTACCCTACCAATGAACCCTAAAATAGGAATTCAAAAGTAAAGGGAGGTAAAATGTGGAGGGAAAATAGTGCGCCCTCCTACGGGCCCCCACTCCACATATAACTATATAATAAGGGCCCAAGGCCAGTCAATGTCATAAAAAAGGACCCAGTGCGGGTCATAAGCATATAAAAAGGCCTGTACATGACTAATATAAAATGCGTAACCAGAAATATACATAACCAGCAGTAAATGTAAAGAGGCCTGCGGAATATATGCAGAGTAGCCCAGTAGGCCTGTATCATGTACTCTCTCTCTCTCTCTCTCTCTCTCTCTCTCTCTCTCTCTCTCTCTCAGGAGTCAGTTCTCTCTCTCAACTCTCAAGTGACGAGTCTGAGGTCTCTAATATCTATGTAGTACACCGGGTACTCTAAATTCTAAATTCTAATCTAGTTTCTAACCCTAACCGCTAACTTCTAACTCCTAAGTTCTAACTAGACTCTAGTAACTACTAACTCGGATTGACTCCTAAGTTCTAACTTCTAACTAAGTAGCTACCCAGGTCCCACACCCCTCTCATAATGCCCAGGCCCCACATTGAACCCCATCAAGATTCAACACACACACAAAATATCACACACAGTGCACACACACATAATAGAATACCACATCCCTCATATGCTATCAATTGGTATTGAACACCATAATCTTGGGCTTCTTAGTATTAACCGTCAATCCCCATCCATACCCCAGATGTGTAGGTCTTTTGTTGAGAGAGGTGTATACTCTGTGAGCTTCACTTGTACTTACGCACTTCAATATGGGGTTTGGCAAGTAAATCATCTGCGAGTTTTGCGAGTTTAGTGTTTTTAAATTACGTCAAATTGATAGCACATGGCATGCTACATTGTTTTTAGGTTTTTAAAATTTATTCTACTTCGCTTTTGGGGGTGAAATCTATTTGTATACTTCATTATCATGTTGTTTATTTTCTTACTAGCTAAAAGATATGTCTGCACATCATGTTGTCTACAAATTGTACATAGTATGCTATATCATTGAGAACGCAGAAAACTTAATCACGTGAATTTTACATTTATCAAGCTAAAACATTTTTGTCTACTGCTAAGGATTGATGTACGACCATACATTAAAAGACATGATGGTATGTGGCCAAGCCTATGATAGGTATCATAAAATCAACATTGGTAAAAGAAGAACATTTTTATTGTATGTTCTAGATGGAAGCTGTAACTTAACTATTAAGCTTATGTTGAGATGATGAAATAAGAAAATATTATCATTTTTTTTTTATCAAATTTGATTAAAGCAATATATTTTACATGAAAAATGGAGCATTTTTGCTTTTTAGATCATCTCAATCCGAGCAATATTAAGAAAGTTATCGCCCTTCAAAGTTTTTTAAGCTAATTTTTTTTTTTCTTGGAGCTTGAAAGGGGTAGCACACCGGCGTGCTACCAATTTAAGCTTTTAGTCTTTAACTCAAATTGATAGCACGCCTACGTGCTACCCCTTTTACGTTCCAAGGGGAAAATGTTTTCTAGTCTAAAAAACGTTGAACTGTCATAACTTTCTTTATATTGCTCAGATTGAGATGGTCCAAAAAGCAAAAGTGCTCCATTTTTCATGTAGAATACATTGGTATAATCAAAGTTAGTTTTTATCTAATAGAAAATGAGTATATATAAAGCCTATATATCTGAAAGCATACCATGTGCCATAAAATTTTAGAAATCATTTGTAAATAAAACTCGCAAAGAATTTACTCGCAGATTGTCAAAA
The DNA here is from genome assembly GCA_029204225.1 of Diphasiastrum complanatum. Classification (NCBI taxonomy): domain Eukaryota; kingdom Viridiplantae; phylum Streptophyta; class Lycopodiopsida; order Lycopodiales; family Lycopodiaceae; genus Diphasiastrum; species Diphasiastrum complanatum. The sequence continues at coordinate 50,412,123 of CM055093.1, forward strand.
CCCCTTAAATATGGATCACAGTGAGGCTCATATAACCCAGTTCTTCCAGAAGCGAGACAGAGAGGATATTTCAGTTGAGGATTTGAGGTTCCTGCTCGAAGATCGAAGACACAGAGAATCTTGTTAAAGAATTGAGAATAGAAATAGAAAAGGATCTTTCTATCGAGGTTTACCAACCTAGGAATCCTCGATGGTCTTCTACAACTCAAAATAGATCAAAACCACTAACATGCATTCGACATGCAAGCGATTATGGCAACATGCAAGCAATCTGGAAAAATCAAAAGACATGCATGTAACATGCATGGACTAATACTTGCACATGCAAAAGTAAATTGCCTAGCAAATTGTAAATTTGTCGACAAACTTTTGAAGTGATCGGATCTGCTGGCTATGGAGGACAGCGAGCAAGATGAAGAGAATGTGAGCAGAAAATCACATGAAACTCATGAAAGAAACTTGCTTCCTTATCCAGAAAGATAGAGTATGCTGTAGGGATTCTAGCATCATTAATCCTTGATTTTGCTCCTTCAATTTGGCCAATTGGATCTGGAATGCTTGTTGTCCACAAATTTCTAGCATGAAGGACGTATACAAAGCAAGAAATCAGATCCAAAAAAACACCAATCTAGGACAACATTATACTAGCATTAATAAGCAAGAGATTCTATCACACGAGAGCAAAACACATTAGCATATGAGAGAAAGATTTCTCCATCCAAAAAGTGCGCCCACTAGGAGGAGGAGGTCTCTTTTATAGATTTAGAGCAAACGATTTTGTGATGTACATGGCTTCCAAGTGTCAAAGTAGGTGTCCCACATGCTAAGCATGCACTTTCTCTCTTCATGCAATGATACTTGGCATGATCTGCCTTGGTCCACAAGTTTCCTAACTAGGAAAAATGCGCCCTCCTGCAACATGAAAAAAAATTATATAGTTCCAACATATAGTTGGTAGCATGTGAAATTGCCCCTAGGGCCCCATGTACAACTTATGGGCTTACTCAAGGTTAGAAACCTTTACAATAAATCATTTCGTTATGTTTTTACAAACTTGGAAAGCCTATTTGTACTTTGAGAGAATACAATGTTGCGCGACGCAAAGTTGCATGGCGCCAAAATACATGGTGAAATTGATCCAAACTTAAATCATAACAAATCTCACATGCGTCGGTTCGATCCAGTACTACGAGTTCTTCACATGCTTCTCGCCAGCATGCAAGCGCGCTCCACTTCTACCATCACTCGTTATTTTCAGTTAGCTAGTAGCTAATCTCCTCAGCAGAGCAAGTGGTTAAGCTCTTGCATTGTACCCTCACAAGCTGGTGGTCAAGCTTTGTTACCTCTTTCTTACAGATAGAGAGATAGATATACTAGTTTTTGTTTTTCTTTCTTTCTTTAGTCAATAAGTCCGTAAGCGGACAATGCTCCTTACGTTTGTACTCTCTTTTTGTCTTATGTACCTTTGGGTACCCAAAAGACGTTAATAATAATAATTATTATAATAATTCTCTCTCTCTCTCTCTCTCTCTCTCTCTCTCTCTCTCTCTCTCTCTCTCACCCACCCACCCACAACACAGACCAAAAAGTTGAACATCAAATTCTTACATGAAACAGGTGAGACGACTTCGTATCCAGCAACGAATCAAGAGTGCTGAGCAAGGATCACATGATGAAAAAGAAGATGAGGAGATCCCTGAATATCCATCATCAATCCCATTTCTTCCACCGATTGTAAGTTCATGATAATGTTTCCTTACCCCAATTATATTTATTTCATGCTAATTGTTCATTGATCAAGCACATTGTTCAGTTCCAACTTTCAAGTAGACTGCTTCATCAGTGTCTAGCATCTTCTTCTAGCATAAGACTAGATAGATTAGAGATGTGCAGCATCATCTTACAGCATACGGAAGACGTTTCGCCGAACTCGGGGCAGAAAGGATTGAGCAAAGTAAGACAATGAAATTTGAATGTGTGGACGTACTCAATAGTCTCATTTGTAAAGAAAGCATGCTTTTCTTGGTTCTGATTGGGTATGCTGATGATAATGCTTCCATTGCTCTGGCAAAGATTCTAAGCCACGATGCCAGTATGTAGCTGAAATTACAGATGTCTGATACCCTCTCACTTGTCTTGCAGACAACTGAAACATTGAAGCAATACTATGCAATTTACTTTGGTTTGATTGCTGGAATTATGCTCTTTGGCGGCCTGCTCGCACCCACGGTAAGCACTCTTTGTCCCAAGTTAAGATCCAGTTCTTTGCTGATAACTGCTGGTTTGTTCCTCTCCTTTTCTGTTCCTCTTTGACCTCAAGCTGTTTGGCTTTTCTCGTAAAGGCCTCTCTTACTGGCTCTTTCTAATGTAGGCTGAGTTCTTCAACTAATCAAAGGCATCAGCTGGAATTTTCCGACATAACCTAGTGTTTAGTTCTTCAGTTCACATGCATTACAACTTTTAAAGTGTTGGTTTGGCTCTGCATAACTTCAATCTTACTCTTGTACATCAAAGCTTCGCTTTCAATCTAAGTGTGCCACAATATGCAGATTTCATATCCTTGTTTTCTTGGTGTATGGGAACAATTACGGCTGTAGTAGCATGGCTCTCAACCAAATTTGTGTTAAGTATATTGTATTTTTGTTATACGGCTAGTGATAATTATTTCTTTTGACCACAACATACTTCAGCACAAATCTTAATGCTTTACTTATTTTCTATTTGTTTCTAAGTTTCTATGTGATGTTTTCCATCATCTTGCTTTATAGTGTTTATGTGTAAACTGTTTATGTGAGTGACTATATGTGATAGCTATGGTGAATTTGTTTAGCTGGAGTTGAAGCTGGGGCTTGGAGGTTCATCCTACAAGGACTTCATTGAAAGTATGGGGTTACCGCTGCAACTCAGGTTTCTCTCTCTCTCTCTCTCTCTCTCTCTCTCTCTCTCTCTCTCTCTCTCTCTCTCTCTCTCTCATGCATGCAAACACTTAGGGATGTATGACTAGGACTATAGTAGCAACCAAATGCGTTTGGTTGCTGAACCTAATGTGTTTGAAACATGCTACGTTCCAAATCGGTTTGAAATGTGGCGGTTACAAAGTTTAAAATTCCTCCAAGAATAGCAATTTTTAGCGGCTTTTGCCTTTTCTTTCAAGCATTAAAAGCATTTGTTGATAAAAGAAGACGTTGTTGGTCTCCAACTTGGGCCCTGATGGTCTACAAGGGCCCTGAGACAGAGCAGCATACATCTTGGTACATTTTTTCTACAAACTTTTTTTTGCCACCATCGCTACTGTTGCCTCCATCACCCTCTTCCCTCTTGCTTGTCCATGGAACTTCTGTGTCGGTGCCCCTGGGATCGAATGGACTTGCAAGTAAGAGTCTTGGACCATTCCAAAGATGCAAGCATCAAAATGAAGAAAAACTTGTCCACTTGCAAGTTATCTATGTTTGCTCAAATCAGATTTGTCTAATTAGAACTTCTTGGGATTTTGCGAGCTAGCTTGGAAGACTATGACACCCTAATTTCCATAGGCATTTTCTTGCTTTGCTATTGCTTTGATTGAGTGTGTAGGCTTGAACCTAACTTTTCAACTTTTTTGGTGACTTTTTTGCATGGCTCATGATGCCGAGGCCTAGGTTAGATCTATGGCAACACATACTTGTTTTGGGAGTCGCTGATCGGGGTTTGGGAAGTTCAGGAATGAAAAGAGTTCAATGAAATATTGTGAAGAATAATCTTCAATTTGTTGAGTGAGTGTGGCAAGGTTTTGAAAGGTTGCATAGTAGTCATTAATCTTGCAAGGCAAGTTGAGGCATGTGGATGGCTTCCAGGAAAGGAAAGGGGAAGGGGAAGGGGAGGCAAAAATGGAGGAATGGCTAAGCCACAGACATAGTTACAATGAGGAAGATCAAGCAAGAGGGTACAGGCAGGTTTTGGGTTGGTAAAGAGGGCTAAGTTTAGAGATGCATGGAGGAGGTTCTTTGTTGAAGCAATCCCCTTCAATATTATAAGAAATACGTATTTTGCAAATATGATAGGTGGGGTAGGCGAGGTAGGGTGTAGTTGTAAGCCAATGTCATATAAAACACTGAAAGTGATAGACTTGAGGGAGGATGCAACATTGGTGCCCAAAGAGTTGTAGGTGTTTCGTGATAAATGGGTCAAGTATGGCTGAAACAGTGTTTTTGATCATTGGTTTGACACAGGTGGTCGACCATTTATTAATTTTTTGGCTGCTAGTGTTTATGTAGTCTGGATGCAAGTGCAGTTATGGACTACTGGGTCCATGGATTGCATGGATTATATAGCCTATATTCAGTTATTGGCCAGGAGCCCTTTTATTCATTTACAGGCATGGCAAGGGCCCAACTTTTATGAGTTAATCACCTGGATTGGGGGTACTTGAGGAGGACCTAATGAAAAACCTCTCCTCCAGACTTTGTGATGGTGTCAGTTCAGAATTCCTTAAGTGTTATGAGTAGAGTCACATGAAAATTTCATAGGTTGAACTTCCTATTAGATCATGTCTCTCTTCTCACACCTTTTGAGACAACGGATGCTTGCCCAAGGATCCCCTTCCTCTTGATGTTCTATTTTCATACATCCTCAAATTTTAAAGCTGGAGACCCACTATATGAAGTATCGGCAAACATGTTCTTACTCTTGCAGCTGACGTTTTAAACTTGAACTAGTTTGTCCATTGATAAGTTTTCCCACTAGTGCATCAAATTGGTTGACGATCCTTGATAGTCTGGCAAGAACTCAATGTTAAAATTGACTCTATGATAGAAAGCCAACAAGTCGCTACTTCATGCTTCAAGAAAGAATATTTTCTAGAAGACTGCAAAGCCTTCGTAATGCTGACTTTTGTATACGTATTGTCACAGCCAGGTAGATCCAATAGTGGCATCATTCTCTGGTGGTGCAGTTGGTGTAGTCTCAGCATTAATGGTGGTTGAGATGAACAATGTAAAGCAGCACGAGCACAAACGCTGCAAATACTGTCATGGCACTGGTAACATGTTTGCAAGGCTTCAGTTGTGACCGTCAGTACCCAGTTCACTTATGTGTTAAACTTGATACCTGTTTGGTTATTGCAGGTTATTTGGCTTGTGCTCGTTGTTCAGGGACAGGTTCTCTTGTGGTCGTACAACAATCAGCACGCGTAGACCACACAAAGGGACCTTTACTACCACCAACCACCCAAAGATGTCCAAACTGTTCTGGTGCTGCAAAGGTTGTTTTCCCCCTCGTTCATATTTTAAGGAGATCTTCAATACTTCTAGTATGTATTGAATGATGGCAGTGGGCAGTAACTGCCAAATAGCAAGTGACAGACTACATTTTTTTGCAAGTTTTATGTGGAAGTGTTTATAGATTTTATTTTTGTCATGTGTCTATTGATAATTGAAGTGGAGCTAGTTTTTGTCTTTGTTAGTCTTGGAATTAATATTACAATCTTTTTCAAATGTTACACATTCTGTTAGCTATTGATTGCAGGTCATGTGTCCAACATGCTTGTGCACTGGAATGGCATTGGCAAGTGAACATGACCCTCGTATTGATCCATTTGACTGACTATTGAGGAGATGTTTATTAACTTGCGAGAATTCTCTCGTGTATGAAGTATGATGTGAAATGGAGGTGTGAGATGTTTGAACAGCTACTGCTTTTGTGTTAAAGTTTTGCAAGTTTCTGCAATCCCATCAATTTTTACTTTCTCGTGGGGATATAAATGGTATCTACAATCAGTGGTGTGGTGGGTTGACTATGCGAAATGGTTATGTGAGATTCGTGACCTCCAAAAAGCAACTATTCCTGTACATGACGTGTTGTGTTGCAGAGTGAAATTGCATTTAATATTTTCTGAGAAGAAGCCAGTCAATAAACTGCAATGGAGCTGATTAACTTTGAGAGAAAAAAAAGAGAGCTCTCTGGGCTCTGGGCAATGCATGATATTAAAGGCTAGCGAAGAGGATAAGCTTGTATTCTCCATCTATTGAAGTTCAAAGAGAGGCTATTGGATGCTTGTTTAGGACTTCAAAGTACCTTAATAAGGATAGTAGGCCAACAAGGGCCCAAATACATCTAATAAGACTTAACAAGGGCTAACTATCTTTCAAGATAGTTATGTTTAGTTAAGTTAGATGAGTAGTCAAGAGACACCATTTGAAAGGATCTTTTGGCTCATTTGCACAAGAGAGACTCTATCCAATGCCATGTAATCATTTCCTCATTCTTAATGTAATTCCATGGAGATCTTCTTTTTTCTAGCTTCTTATGGATATGATATCTTGAATGCTTTGTACTTTTCTTGCTTCTTGCTTAATTCCTTTTGTTATTGCTATTAGCTTGGATTTGGCACATTACACTATAGTAATGCAGTGATAAATTTTCTGAATAGTTTTACCATGTGCAAAAGTTGGTCTAACCTCTTTCTTCATTTATGGAGCTTTTTAATTTCGAACCATGCACTATGTCATCTACCTACATCTAAAGTAAAATTCTGCTTAGGTAGATTATTCATGTATATTTTTTTCATTGATGTTATATATTAACAAGTGCCAAGATTTCCATGGGTTGAAGATGAGTTGAATTTTTCGATGCATTGGTGAAAAATTGTCAGCTTCCAGCTTTTTCCTTTCTCGAATCAAGTTGTATCATATGATCTAAAAAAAATTTGGGACAAGGGAATTTGAGCGAACAAGGATTGGTTCTTGGTTTTGAGATACCAAAAACAATACTTAAGGTAAGACACAAATTATAATACTTTTGTTTTTCAATAGAAGCATGTAATATCAAGACATGTAAATAATTTAGGTAAAACTTTAATTTGCCACTTGCTAAGCAGCATTAAGTCCATATTAATTTAAACTTAACCAAATGACAACTAGAGATTTTGTATCGAGTTGCAGCATTAATCATCATTTTTTTATGAAACTGATAACCAAAGTTAGCACAAAGACATCATGAAATGATGATTGATAGTAGATTCTAATGTTAAGTTTTAGTATTGAGTGTAATCTTTTGAATTGTTGATCTATGAACTTAATTGTTATGCACATAGATATATTCTTGAAGAACGTGATATTGCTACATGGTACCTCATATTAAATTGGAAGTACTTGAAACAATTGAAGCTTATGGTCTCCACACATGTTATAAAAGTTTGATCAAATTTGAAGGGATAAGCACGTACAATACAATTTAAAGCTAGATAATATTGTTCCAAAGATTCCTTAGAGCTTAAAGTTTGATAATGAGAACATTACAGAATATATGACAAAGTATAAAATGCAATTTAAAGCAAAGCACTAGTAAGAGTATATAGTTCAAACTCAATAACCATTTGTTATATGGATTACTCCTTTGATTTAACTACACACAATTTTCATCTTTGTTCATTGCATTGATCTCCAACAATTTATCTTGGTGTCACCATAACACTCAATAAGCAAAACGAGTTATTCATTTTGCCTGGAACGCAGAGTACACAGTGTGTCCATGATGTCATGAAATAGAGGTCCTACCCCCAAACTAATATGTAAGTTTGTTATTTGTTTTGGGTTTGTAGTAAAATTTTCTTTGAACAAAATTTGATGTACCTATTAGTTGCATGGTTACATTTGAGGAACTTGAGAAGCAATATATGGTCTGAGGGAAAAATCTAGTTATACGTGCTCTCTTGAAATTAAGACTCAGATTACCAACACAAGCAACAATATAATCATGGCAAACTAAATGATGTATTGATTTATAAATTTGAAAATCGAGGAGTCAAAATAGTTCAATAGCTCCTAAAATATAAGAAATCTTAAACATAGGACCGAAACTTTTTTTTTGCACCAAATACAAGTCCAATATACCCTAAACACATGATTTTGAGCTTTGTTGAACCTATATGATGTGTTTTATCTTCTCTGTCCTCATTTGTTTGGGGAATTGGAGTAGAACCCCTCACCTCATGCTATATTTTCAAATAATGTGGAAACTGATATGCATTAGATATTGAACGTCTAGGCTTTGTTTGCAAATTGACCTCTTCCCAGTTACATTAGTTTATTCTATTGTTCTTGAAGCTCTTTTTGTTTGGTCATTGAGTTTCTTTCATCGTTAGAATAAATAGTAAGTAGGAAGTAGGATTTAAAGTAATTTTTTGTCTTCTATGAGTTTTTTAGTTTTTGAAATTTTTATTTCAAATTGTAGAACGGATGCACAATAAGACTCAAAACAGAACAATGACTATAAAAAACTAAAATTGCATGGCATATTGGCCATCACTACTAAAAATTCAAACGATTTCAAATCACATTCATATAAGAAGGGGCATAAAAAGCCACGTGCTCAGAACAGACAAAAAAGAAGGCACAACAACAAAAAAGGCACAAACACATGAGATGAGAGAATCTAAAGTAAGCGAAATGTATTATGGAATGAGTCGCAAATGACATTATGCTCCATAAAGAGTCATAGGCAAGGCTACTCCTATGACTCTTTATTGGGCAAAATGTCATCTACCCGGCTCATTCCATTGCGTAAAGGATAGTGGCTCCTTTTTCACATGAACATTATGAGTAGAATCTGCATTTGAGAAACTGCATTTGAGAAACGTAACTAGTGTTTTAAAATCTGAGCTTTTTTCATAGGACCATTATAAAGCAAAATTTGCATCTGCAAAACATAATCTCCCTCGAAAACTAACTTTCATTCTGCTTTTTAAGCAGTCTGAAACATGGTTATAAAATGTAGCAACTATCCTTTAAGATCATAGAATCACTACCTAAAGTTTAAGTATATATCATAAAGGAATGAATCTCGTCTGAGGGACAGTACTGTAATCAGGAACATAGAAAGCTTTATCAGTTAAAAAAGACTGTGAGCATACAATAAGATGGTGGAGGCATAGAAACGGTGATATCGAAGTAAGAGTCTAAGACGGTGTTCTAGTATTGGTAGGCCACGACAGACAACAGATGCCGGAGGGTTAGCAGCTTAGGGAATTTCTCAGCCTGCAGTAGCTAGCGATCTAGTCTTTTATCCATAGTGTTTTTGTATAGTACTGTACTTTGAATATAGATCAAAGATGTTGAATGAAAAGTATATTGTACACATATCTGTGCGCCAATAATCAGAGTATCGTTATTGTGCATCTGTGATACTGATTCGAGTTTAGTCTAATCAGTATGCTGCGATGTGTGTATTGATCTCTTTTCTCGTTAGCAGAATCTCTAAGAAGAATTCATTAATGCAGGAGAACTTATTGTTCACGAGGCCGTGGAAAGAGTTTAAATTTCTGTTCTTATAAAACAAAAGTTAAGCTCCATACTACGGACGCATTCAAGCGCCTTATCTTCCATTTGATTTGGCTATCGAAAGGTTCGGTAATAGAATTTATTGAATTTATCACAAGCTATTTGGTTGGGGTTAGAAATCGTCAAGGACACTTAGGTCCCCCTTTACTGTTCTTCAATTCGTTATAGCACGGACATTCTTCCTTGTTCCCTGACGTCCCACTTGGAACACACTTGCAATTTCCACAGCATATGTTGCAATACTTTATACATCGTTTATGAAGTGACGCTTTGGAGCATCTGTAATTACAGGCTGACGCGCAGTCTGCACGTTCCCAAAGGCACCAATTAGTCTCGCGTTCTTGAATTAGTAAAGGTTGAAGTTGGAGTATTCCAAAGAGGTCATTCAAACTTTTAACTACGTCTTTAAAAGTGCGTTGAATCAACATTGGTGAACATACTGAGTGAACAAAAGATACTCAGAGAGGCGAATGCCAGGTGTATTTATCCTACCGATATTATTGATTGAATTAGGTTCCCGTAGAAGATTCCGCAGAACTCCATTTCGACTCTGGGACATGGCAAATCATATCATAGCATGCCGTAAGCTACTACTTTCATGTAACTTGTTTTAACCGTGCTTTTAATGAGTTTTGATCTCTAGGTACTATCGTAAAGCACGCGGGTGGTTATCAAAGTAGTTTCAGGGAGTTGGAAACGTTATGAAACTTGTGATGCTTGCGTCTAATACTTTAGTTGTAATTGCAAGTTGTTACATCTTATTTGCAGAGCCTGATAACAGAGCCTTTGCCTTGCCCATCCTGAAAGCGATATTGCTAATAAATGAGCGAATTAGCTTTCTGGCAAAATGCTACCGATGATCATTGGTACCATAAATAACATTCTTACACGAGAATGTTTAGCTTGAAAAATTATCATTGCAATTCTCGCATATGCTTTGGTTATTTTCCCTCCATATGACACAATGCCTATCTTGAGTAAATTGATACAAGCAAGAAACTCATAGAAAAAAGATACCAGATAATTGAAACTGCGTCCCATTATTATCCTAATGCTAGAAGGGACATGCACAGCATTAGAATACATGGCACCTTCAATTAACCAGGTTGATTTATGGTTGCTCAAACTCAAGTACAACACCACATGAATCCCTTTTCACTTACATTTGGAAATGAATCTTTGTCTGCTTGACTTTCCTGCACAGAAGGAGAGAATTTGTCTGTGAAATTTGCCATACCTTAAGGAGCACAAGTGGATGAGAAAACTAGGATCATCTATTGTCAAAATAATCATTAATCATGAAAATCTTGGACGTTCAGTAGTAAAACAAGATACGGCCTTCCATACGCAGAACCATTACCTACCATATCATCGAAAGGACAGTTATACACCTCTTGAGATTTGTAACTGAAAAAGCTTCAAGATACCTGCAAATATGCCAGTAATAGCACAGCACAAAGCGAGGAATTGATCATCATAACCAACAGTGAACGAGCCATTTCAAGATAATGTGGTGTTGATATTCTGTTGCTCCTACGATCCCAAGCTTGTCGCTTACTTTCTCGAGTTCTTGAAGTTCCTTCAAAATCGAGGGTCAAAATAACAAGCAACTAAATTATCGGTTGTTTGGATTATACCGCAACTATATAATGGCAATTACTGTTGCCACGGTGGTAGTCTCAAGGGCCGCAATGTCAGTGTTGAGGTTTGCTTTGAATTTGAAGGCACCTCCATGAGCATAATATCCATCCACCTTTATCTCTCCTTCGGAATCTGTCATTCTCCCTCTACAATGTGCATTATCTTTCCACATAATGTGTGTTCTATCTCCTCTCTCTACGGAATGTGCGTTATCTCATTACGAAATGTACGTTATCTCTCTACAGAATGTGCGTTCTCTCTACCTTCTCACCTGGCATTACGTCGTGGAAGGACCTTTGGTCTTCCTTGCAGGTCCGAGGCCTTGCCCTCGGGCAATGGGCCCTCCCTGCTAGGAAGGCCCTCGGTCAGGGCATTCCACCATACATTACTCTGCTCAAGGAGTTGACAACGTATGCAAGATCGGGCCTGGTGGAGATCATTGTATACATCAGAGAGATCCAATATCTAATAATGGATTGATATGGATACCCCTTCATTTCGCCGTTCTCCTCATTGGCTTGAGGACATTGCTCATTTGATAACTTCAAACCTGGATCCATGGGATTATGTACAAGCTTACAATTCATTAAATTGAATTTCGACAATAAATTATGGAAGTACTTCTACTGAGTGATATAGAGAATCCTTTTGTTCCTATATCTATGGATTTGGATCCCAAGACAATAATGTGCTTCTCCTAGATCTGTCATCTCAAACTCTTGGGATAACATCCTCTTAGAGTCATTTGTCAGCGTGATATTGTTGCCAAAAAACAACGTATCATCCACATATAGCGTGATGATGACAAAGAATTGTCAAACAGCCTTGAAATAAACATTACAGTCTGCAGAGCTTTGTGTGAATCCATGATCAATCAAGCATGTGTTGATTCAATGGAATTAGAATCTCCTTCAGACCATACAAGGCTTTATTGAGTTTTTATACCGATCTTCTTGACCATTGAGGATCGAACAGGCTGAGTTTGAATCCTTGTTGATCTCTTGATTGATGCTTTTGGCTACGAATTTCAACTTTATGTTGGCTGTGTCGGCTACTCCTGAGTTGCAACTTTCTATCTTCTTCTAAATCTAACTATACAAGCTGATTACTTGAAAGAATCGAAATAGTATTTCGATATACATCAATTGTTGGGGCAGAGTCAATACACTGGATCTAGTTCTTACCCTTTAGATCAATAAACTGATCTTCAATGAAAGTCACATTCCTGCTAGTAAAAACTTTACAAGCTTCAATATTGTATAGTGAATACATTCCATCAGAAGAACAATAGCCAACAAAGATAGTCTTGAAAGAATGCCCATCTAATTTCTTTCTTGTGTCCTTTGGGACATGAGCATAGGCAGTGCATCTGGAGATTCTTAAATGTTTTAATGAAGGTTTGGATCTAGTCCAAACTTCATGAGGAGTCTTGCTGTCAGGTAGGCCTTTATTTATACATCGATTTTGCATGTATGCTGATATCGACACATCATGTTGCCAGAATGATTTGGGCAATGAAGCATGAGTGATCATGATTTGGGCAATGAAGCATGAGTGATCATGCATTTGGCAGACTCGACTAAGGTCCCGTTCTTCCTTTCGGCCAGTCCATTCCACTGTGGAGAATAGGAAGTAACAAATTGTTGTTTGATACCAGTTGCTGAACAGTAATCCTTGAATGCATTTGAATTGTATTCACCGCCATCATTGTCGCTCCTGAGAGCTTTGATTCTTTTGTCTGTCTGCAACTTTGCTTGCTCTTTGTATTTTTTGAAGAATTGGAAAGCTTCAGATTAGTGTTTCATAAAATATGCAACAGTTCTTTTAAAATAATTATCAATAAATGTAATAAAGAATTTTGCACCAAGCAATGCTGGTGTCTGCATTGGATCAAATATATCAGTGTAAACTAGGTCCATCAAATTTTTAGATATGTGTTCTTGATTCGGCTTAAATGGTCTTCTAGTCTGTTTTCCTATTATACAACTTTGGCAGATAGGAGGGTCGACAGTTTGATAGTCAAAATCAAGAACTGAAGAATGATTAGACATGTTAGCAATCCATATATGATTAATGTGGCCAAGTCTATACTGCCAAATCAATTCTCTATTCATAGATGCTAAAATGCTTAAAGCATGATCAGTCGCAGAGTAACAATGAGTAAGCCTATAGAGATAACATTGTCTCTTTTCGAGTGCAAGGACTCTCCTACATTTATCAAAAATCTTACATGAATCTATCTCAAACTCAACCTTATGTCCTAAATCACTAATTTGACTGACCGCCGACAATAGATTTGTCATCAAATTCGGGACATACAATACATTTGGTATGAGTTTCAACAGTCCATGTTGAAAACTCAACCTAATAGTACCTTTACCTTCGATCATGTTTGAGCTGGTGAACGAATTTCTTAGTGTTGTAGGCCGAATAAACCATTCTTGATGGCTTGTCATGTATTGCGTCGCTCTAGAATTGAGAAACCATTCTTTAGTTTGTTTGACATGTTGATGATTCACCATAAAGACATTTTGCTCATCATCATCTTTAACATTATGCTTCGAATCGATAGTTGCGTTGGCTTGTTGGTCCATATGTTTCTTCTTCTTGTTGTTGAACTTCAAGATTCAACAATCCTAGATCTCGTGTTTCGTCCTTTTGCAATATTTGCAAAACATTCTTTTCTTGTTTTGAGTAGATTGCTGATTTTGGTTTGGACCTTGCTTTTGTGACTACTTCTAACTACTGTCAAATTGTCTGAGAACATTTTTATTTTGTTGTTTTTTTGAATTCTTCTTGGAGAATATAGCTTGCGAGTCGTTGATGGAGGAAATAAATGTTCCGTTCCTTCGAGTTTCCTCCTACATCAGCATTGTTATGACTCTGGACAAGGTTATATCTGAGTGAGTGGAAATCATCATTCCCCAATTTTCATAAGAGGATGGCAAGCTAGACAATAAGGTCATTACATCATCCGAATCTTTGATCACTGAACCTATTGCTATCATATGCTCCAACAAAGTCTTGAATTGATATATGTGATTTTGAATAGAATCACCTTCTGACATTCTAAGTGAGAAGAACTTTCTCCTAGATGCAGCTTCAAAGTGACATCTCTCACTTTGTAAAGAGTACTCAATATATCCTAAGCTTCTCTCGAGGATTGGGCTTGTCTGATATAGCCAATGTGTGTGTCGGAGATGTTAAGGGTGATTAAGGTGAAAGCCTTACCATCTTTGAGCTTTCATTTGGAAATGGCCTGCTCATCAACACTAGGAATTAGTTCAGTTTTAGCAACTATTTCCCATAATTCCTTGGCCATTAACTTGACCTTCATCTTGAATTTCCATAAGTAGTAATACTAACCATCAAGTTTGTCTACCATTAGAGGAAACTGTGATTGTGAATCCATTAGGAAGTTCGAGATGAGTGTATGCAGATAGTAAACTATATGACTATCAAACAAATTAATAAGTGTACTCTATATTGAAACAATTGTTCTGATATTGTATGCTCTATTTGACTGATTGTTCAACAACTAAGCTTTAATACCATGTCGGCATCAGATTAAGAGATCAGATAATATGAATTTCAGCTCTGATACCATATTGGTATCAAATTAAGGGATAAGATAATATGAATTAAAGCTCTGATACCATGCTGAGATTTCAAGAAAAATCCGATAATCCTTGGTGCATGAATCTGCGTCTATCGAATTCAAAACACCTTCGATAATTCGAAGATCGCTCTATTTGATCCTAGCTTTGAAGTCGCGGGATCGAAACAATCGATTCCATATACATGCATTAATTAAATAGATTTAGATTTAATTTGCAAAAGTGAAATAGAACAGATCATAGAGCATTACAATGGACACAAATTATCTGTCACATGAATAATTAATCTATGAATCGATTTATATGCACATCACAAATCAAACGAAACAAAATACATGCATTTGACTCAATACAACATGACTTAGATGACTGGAACAAATGTATTTAGTCAAAAGGGTACACAAGTCTAAATGCAAGCAGAGTCATGATCTTCTTGAGAAAATACTCTTTAGTAACAAAGAGAAAGATCGAATAGTTGTGCTCGGAATCGACAACTAGGTAACTTTGTAACTAGGTAACTTCTTTACATGGAATGTTATTAGTTATATTCACATGACTATCTGATTAAAATAATGTTTAATATGTATTTTTCAAATAGGATTAAGGCACTACGTGCTATTAGCAGTCCTGTCGGACAGAATCTAATTCTGTTAGAGATTCTCCCCTAGTGTGATAGTGTGAACTACCGAATAGTCGAGAGTCGATGGTGACTACTCGATAGTTTGATAATGGCTGAATAGTTGATGATGATTGTCGTATAGATGATGATGTTTTGATCGATAGTTTGGCCGTGTCAATAGAAACACTGTCATCAAATCCTTTGTATTTTTGCAGACTATCAGAAAATTAGTGCATTTTTGCAGAGTATGTGACTGTACATGTATTTACACATAACAAATGAATGGATCTATATTAGTAGTGAGATAAGAGATGGAGAGGATAGAAATCCAACAATGGTATATCCCATGAAGTAAACCACAATCAAGAAACTCCAAATGAGAACTAGCTCTAGTCCGACAAACAATAGAAAAAACTATTAGATTTACTAAAAATGGGCAACAAAGACACTCAATATATGTGCATTAAACAAAATATATTTTTGTAATAATTTTTTTTTCAAGCAATATAGGTAGCAATTTTATGTAGAACTACATAGGAGAGTGGTATTCTATGTTCTAAAAAACCATTGATTCATGTATAGCAAGATGTGCCACATCATCACAACTCTTCATGAACAACAAACAAGTTAGGAATATCTATCCCATCACCACATTAAGGGAAAAAGGAAAAAGAGTTGTAAAAGAGAAGTTTTTTTTTTTATAAGACTAAAACAGAACCTTCTTCATGTGGTAAACTATGACAACTTCAATTTTTTTAGATTTGTCAGTATCTCATGGGGAGATTCATAGGATCTCTGATGTATGCCATGTTGTGCACCGGACCAGATCTCACATACACTATCGGCACATTAAGTCAATTCATGTCTAATCCCAGGATCTTACATTGGAAAGCATTAAAGAGAGTGATGAAATATATACAAGGCAATATAGATCAAATATTGTGCTATGGTGGAAATGTTATTGACCCAATAGTTCTTTGAGGGTACTCCGACTCAGATTGGGGAGGAAATGTCTCTACCAAAAAATCTACCTGCGAGTTTTGTTTTTTTTCTGGCAGGGAGACTAGTTTCGTGGAATTTAAGAAAGCAGAAATTGGTGGTGCTATCTTCGACCGAGACAGAGTATATCGTAGCATGTCAAGCTTCAAAAGAAGCTATTTGGATCTCTTGTAATTATAGATTAGTTAAGCAATTCTTGTAATCACAAGGATGTTGTATATATATACATCAAGCTCGCATTCACCTGGTGGTGCAACAAAGCAAAAGATTGAGCATCTGAATTTACACCACATTTAGGCTGTAATCACTTATGTTGTTCATGCTCCATATTGAGCAAATGCTCTCATGTTAAGCATTCAGTATAAAATATCAACAACACCTTCTACCATCCGTGTCTAATCTCGATCTGTGTGTGTTGAAATTGATTATACTTTCTCAATTGCTTTTCTCATCTCGTTCACTCAGTTTAATCGAATCATGGACGTCTTCGACTTCTTAGAATTCAATCAGAGAATGGTTGTCTTTGACGCATGAGGAACAAACACTATCTTTCTACATTGCCACATTGCATTCTGATTTGAACTTCACTTTCAAACTGATCAATAGTAATTCCACACACTATTTATCCTCTTCAGCAAACTGTACTCCGATCAGAAAATTTGTTTGAGTACAAAACTATTTCAGCGTTCCTTAATGCACGAACTGTAATCCTATTCGACATTTCCTATCTCTTCCTCTTTGTCGAGATCACGTCATACGTGAGAGGCTATTGAGTAGAGAAATAAATGTTGTTCATTGTAGTATAAATGAGCAACTAGATGATATTTTCACTAAGTCACTCATTACAAAAAAAGTTTGATAAGTTTAGATCAAACATTTCTATATTTAAAGTCTGTCAACTTTGATGCTATATTTAAATGTGGATGAAAAGTCAGAGTCTACTTTTAGGGAGTTGCAGTGTCGAGCTTTGACCACCATTTACTTGGTGAGGAGCTCACTTTGTCCTGTAGGCCCACTTGTGAGAAACTAAAATAGCTCGAAAAGAAAACGAACACGAAAAGAAGCGAACTCGAAACTCGAACGAGAAACAAACTCGAACGGAAAGTGTTCGTGCGCAACGGAATGAGCTATATTAATCTTTCTCTAAGCATGACTATGCCTATAAAAAACAAACAGAACGTTAGTGATAGAAATCACAATCGATCTGATTAAGTAGCCAAACATTAAGCAATAAAACATCAGAAGGATAATTTGTTGCGAACAGCTAGACAAATTATTAGTTGTGAATTCAATCTCTACAAAGCTAATTCATGTGCTGAGTGGCTCCAGAATCCAGAAACCAAGAACTGTCGCCGGATTCTCCTTGACGGCTGCTCATGAAGGCATCATGGTCCGCTTCTTGAATAGGCTATGGAACTTCTGTAGCTACATTTGCCACTTGATTCGACTGTCCCTTGCTGTTGTTCTTTGGTTGTAGTATCCGACAGTCTTGAATTTCGTGGTTGTTTCGCTTGCAGTATCTACAGAACAGCTTCTTCGCCTACGAAGTTGACTGTTCTTTGTGTTGTGCTGGTTTTCGGTTTGGCTTTGATTGCTTCAGGCCTTTCTTCTTCTTCTGCTTATTCATGCTCTTGTTGGTGTATGAAGCATGAGAATCATCTGAGGAACTTGAGGCTTCATTCATCCGCATGTCTTCCTCCAACAACATAGTAATGACTCTCGAAAGAGTCAGTTCTGGATGTGTCATGATGATCATCACCCAGCTATCGTATAAGCTTGGCAAGCTTGTAAGCAGTTGCATCACTGCATCTTGATCGTCTATGATAGATCCGACAGCGGCCATTTGCCTTAGCAGGTTCTTGAATTGATTGATGTGATTCTGCAGGGAATCACCATTTGCCATCTTGAGGGAGTAAAATATCTTCCTGAGATGTAGCTTGGAAGCTATATCTCGCACTTCGTATAGTGTGCTCAAGATGTCCCAGACTTCTTTTGATGTTTGGGCCTCGGATACATGGCCGATCTGGGTATCCGTAATGTTGAGGATGATCAGAGTGAAAGCCTTTCCATCCTTCAGCTTCCATCTGGCAATTGCTGCGTCGTCTGCTTCAGGTTCTTCTTCTATACCTGTAACAACATCATACAATTCTTTAGCCATTAGTACAGTTTTTATCTTAAATTTCCAAAGATGGTAATTGGCTCCATCAAGCTTGTCCATGATAGGACTAGCTTTCCCTTGGGAATCCATGTGGAAGATTAGTCTAAGTGATAGGAAAAACTATCAATGACTTAAGTATGAAAATTTGGTGCTGAATTACAGAACAAGAAGACAATTACTCTATCGGCTGGTAGAGTCTTGCATTGTGGAAGCTTATCAGGCTATGAAATTAGCTTTGATACCATGTTGGGAAATGAAAGAGGGTGTGTGAGTGTGAGAAACTAAAATAGCTCGAGACGAAAACAAACACAAAAAGAAACGACTCGAAACTCGAACGAGAAACGAACTTGAACGGAAAGTGTTCGTGCATAGCAGAATGAGCTATATTACTCTTTTCCTAAGCATGACTACGCCTATCAGAAATGAACAGAATTTTAGTGATAGAAATCACAGTCGATATGATTACGTAGCCAAACATTAAGCAACAAAACATCAGAAGGATAAATTGTCGCGAACAACTAGACAAATTATTAGGCCAAATGATTCGCGAAGACCTAGACTGAGCTCGACTGATAATTAGTCACGAAAGGCAAGACTAAATATCGGTCACGAACAGCTAGATAATAATAATTCGCTAAGAACAGATTACCAGATTGAGCAGTAAGAGAGTCAGGCAGAATGTAAAAAAGCATAGCAATATTGACACAAATCTGAACGTAGAACGAGACAAAGCTGTTATCAGATTAAGTATAGCAAAATATACATGTCAATAATGTTGTGGAACACAAGACAATAGTGGATGAAACCGCGTGCTCTACAAAGCTAATTCAATCGGTAAAAGGAATGAACCTGTTACTGACAATACAAAAGAATCAATGTGCAAGGCATCTACTTCGTCTATCTCTCATAAGCTTCTGATGCTATTATTTTCACAAACACTATTGAATACGCAAATGATATTCAATATATATACACAATTTTACAGGTGTGCAGATGAAGAAAGTACATAGTGGATGTGCTGTCTGTAGGAGATCGTGGGTGGCATGCTGTCGTTGTCAAATCTATTAGCACAATTGCATGAGATGAGTGTGAGAAGGCCGCGACGTCAGCCTTTGCTGAAATGAACGTTGGTGAAGATGCAAAAAATGCGACACTCTGACAAATGCCTTAGGATTTGATTTACAGGGTGCCTCCGCTTTTCCTAAGACATCTTCAGCATTTTGTAAGGCAGTGTCATCTTTTTCGTCTGTCATAGATCACGTGTAAAAACACAGTGTCGCATTTTTCGCCTTTTTCACCTATGGAAAATTAATTGTAATTATGCAAACAGTCGAGTTTTTCGCCTGTCTTATTTTACATGTAAATATGTAGACTGTGCGACAACATGAGTAAAAATGCAGCATGAATGGAGGAGATTAAAATAGGATTTAGGAGAGTAGAGGAGATAAATCCAACATTTCTCCTTAATCTGGAACCGTGAATGCCTTGATCTTCAGACTAAGCAATGCACAAAATTTGTTGTGTGCATTAACACTTAATGTCTTCGTGAATATATCTACAACCATGTCCTGTGTTCTACAGTACGTTAAGCTTACCTCCTTGTTAAGAACCTTGCCTCTAATGTAGTGATATCTGATTTCAATGTGCTTACTCCTAGAGTGAAATCTAGGACTGGCCGATAAGGCAATGGCACTCTGATTATCACAGAATACAATTGTGGAGTTGTACTGATACAAATATGTCTAACAATAAATCTCTCAACCAAAATGCTTTCTTAATAGATTGAGAAGCAGCAATGCATTCTGCTTTTGTAGAAGAAAATGCGATAGAGGTTTGCTTATGACTATTCCACGAGATAGGACTGGCATTGAAGAAAAATGTAAATCCAGATGTGGACTTACGATTGTCTACATATCCTCCCCAACTTGCATCAGAATACCCACTGAGCTGATGAAGATTGTTGTTGCTGACATCTCCAAAGCAGATGCACTAGTCCATGGTAGCTCGAATGTATCTCATGACTCTTATGAGAGCCTTCCAATGGGTAATGCCAGGATTACCCATATATTGGCTGAGTGAGCTTACTGCAAAAGGGATCTCTGGTCTTGTACAGACTATTGTGTACATGAGAGATCTAATTATTAATCGATAAGAATACTCTCTCATCTGCTCCTCTTCCTGCTTGGTCTGGGGACATTGGTCCTTTGACAAATGCAGGCCTGGATCCATCGGTGAATGAGCTAATTTACAATTCATTAGATTGTATTTGTTAAGAATATTGTGAAGATACCTTTGTTGAGTGATGTCAATCAGTCATCTCGTTCTGTCTCTCTGGATCTGAATGCCCAGACAGAAGTGAGCTTCGTCTAGATCAGCCATGTCAAACTTTGAAAACAACATCTGCTTAGAATCCTTGACCAAATTGGTATTGTTGTTGAAGAGTAACTTATCATCCACGTATAAGGTGATGATAATAAAGGATTGCTGCATAGACTTGGAATAGACGTTCCAATTAGCAGTGCTTGGTTTGAATCCTTGTTCGATGAGGAATGTGTTGATCCTCTGAAACCAAGCTCTGACAGACTGTTTCAAGCCGTAAAGTGCTTTGTGGAGTTTACAGACATGAATCTTTATATCTTCCAGAACATATCCTTCGAGTGGGATCATGTAGATGTCCTCTTGTATAACTCCATTCAAATAAGTTGTTTGTACATCAAGCTGATGTACTTCAAGGTCGGCAGCTGCAACATAAGACAAGAGTGCTTGGATCGACAAATGCTTGACTACTAGACTGAAAGTCTCACTATAGTCGACGTTGGGGATCTGAGTGAATCCTCGTGCTACCAGTCTTGCCTTCCTTTGGTCAATTGCTCCATTGGCATTGTATTTGATCTTGAAGATCCATTTGCAATCAATGATATTGCAGCCAATAGGAGCTTCGACTAGTGACCACGTCTGGTTCTTGATCAAAGAGGATTACTCTCTGTCCATATCTTCTTCCAGAGATCAGAGTCTGGTTGGCTGAGTGACTCTTTGACTGTCGTCGGTTCCTGTATCAAGAGACATGCAAACTCAGGAGTATACCTTGTGGGCTATGTGCGCACTCAGCTTGATCATTTGGGAGGATTTGACTGATGAACCACTCTTGGGACTTGTTGTTGGGTAGCAGCAACGTCTTCATCTGATTCGCTATCAAAAAGTGGGTCAACAATGGATACGCCTGAGCCAGAAGCTCAGACAGTCGTGTCAATGGCAGGTGATGAATGTTCTCCTGGAGCAATATCCTTGACTTTGATGTCGACGAACTGATCCTCGATAAAGACTGTATCCCGGCTATACAAGATTTGCTGGGTATCAAGATCATACAGCTTGTATGTATTATCAGATGAAGTATATCCAATCAGGATGGTCTTGAGACCTTAGAAGTCCAAATTCTTCCTCGTGTCTTTTGGGATCTATGCGTAGGCAACACATCCAAACAATCTTAGGTTATTCATAGAAGGCTTAGAGCCTGTCCACACCTCGTGGGGTGTCTTGCTTGAGAGGGCCTTGTCGAACATCTGTTCTGGATGTAAGATGCAGTGGAGACAGTTTTGGCCCAGAATCTCTTAGGCAGCAATGCATGCACTAGCATACAATTGACTGATTCAACCAGGGTGCGGTTCTTCCTCTCGACTAAGCCATTAGACTGAGGATTGTAAGGAGTGGTGAATTGCGGCTCAATGCCTTGGCTTTGGCAGTACTCCTTAAACTTGATAGAGATATATTCTCCACCATTGTTTGACCTTAAGGCCTTGATCGTCCTTTCAGTCTCCTTCTCTGCACGCTCCTTGAAGATTCTGAAGCAGTTGAAGGCTTCTGATTTCTTCTTTATAAAGTACACCATAGTCCTTCTAGAAAATTCATCAATAAAAGTTATAAAGTACTTTGCATCCTTCAGCGAAGGATTTTTCATCGGGCCACAAATGTCTGAATGTACAATGGAAAACAATCCTCTAGCAATATGCTGATGGCTTGATTTACATGGTTTTCTTGTCTGTTTACCAACTAGATAGTCTTGACAGACAGGTAACTCGACTTTATCACGAGGATAGTCGAGATCAAGAACAATAGATTGTCTAGACATTTATTGTACAACAACATGATTCAAGTGACCAATTCTATGATGCCAAAGTAAACTTTTATTTGCATGAATAGAAGTACTGAGCACCTGACTAGTGGCAAAAAAACAATGACTTCATTTATACAAGTATCCATGCCTCTTTCCGAGTGCTAGGATCTTGCCTGTCCTATCAACTACTTTGCACTGATCACATTCAAATTCTACTCTATGTCCTAGATCTGTGATTCTACTTACAGAGAGCAAATTTGTAAATAAATTTGGTACATACAGGACTTTAGAAAGCAGCTTAGACTGATCATTTGCAAAGCTTAATGTTATAGTACCTTCACCTTTAATAGGTTGTGTGCTATTGTTGTCAAGGTGAACATATTTCTTGGTATTGTAAGATGTATAGGACTCGAAACAGCCAATGAGGCTGGTCATGTGCTGAGTGGCTCCAGAATCCAGGAACCAAGAATCGTCCCGGATGCTCCTTGATGGCTGGTCATGAAGGCATCATGATCCGCTTCTTGAATAGGCTGTGGAGCTTCTGTAGCTACATTTGCCACTTGATTCGACTCTCCCTTCTGTTGTTCTTTGCTTGTAGTATCCGGCAGTCTTGAAGTTCGTGGTTGTTTCGCTTGTAGTATCTACAAAACAGCTTCTTCTTCGCCTGCGGATTTGACTGTTCTTTGTGTTGTGCTGGTTTTCGGTCTGGCTTTGATTGCTTCGGGCCTTTCTTCTTTTTCTGCTTACTCGATCATCACCCAGCTGTCGTATGAGCTTGGCAAGCTTGTAAGCAGTTGCATCACTGCATCTTGATCGTCTATGATAGATCCGACAGTAGCCATTTGCCTTAGCAGGTTCTTGAATTGATTGATGTGATCTTGTAGGGAATCACCATTTGCCATCTTGAGGGAGTAAAATTTCTTCCTGAGATGTAGCTTGGAAGCTATATTTCGCACTTCGTATAGTGTGCTCAAGATTTTCCAGACTTCTTTCGATGCCTGGGCCTCGGATACATGGCCGATCTGGGTATCCATAATGTTGAGGATGACCAGCACAAAAGCCTTTCCATCCTTCAGCTTCCATCTGGCGATTGTTGTGTCGTCTGCTTCAAGTTTTCCTTCTATACCTGTAACAACGTCATACAATTCTTTAGCCATTAGTACAGTTTTCATCTTAAATTTCCACAGATGGTAATTGGCTCCATCAAGCTTGTCCATAATAGGACTGGCTTTCCCTTGGGAATCCATGTAGAAGATTGGTCTAAGTGATAGGAAAAACTATCAATGACTTAAGTATGAAAAATTGGTGCTGAATTACAGAACAAGAAGACAATTACTCTATCGACTGGTAGAGTCTTGTATTGTGGAAGTTTATCAGGCTATGAAAATAGCTGTGATACCATGTTGGAAAATGAAAGAGGGTGTGTGAGTGTGAGAAACTAAAATAGCTCGAAACGAAAACAAACACAAAAAGAAACGACTCGAAACTCGAACGAGAAATGAACTTGAACGAAAAGTGTTCGTGCATAGCAGAATGAGCTATATTACTCTTTTCCTAAGCATGACTACGCCTATAAAAAATGAACAGAATTTTAGTGATATAAATCACAGTCGATCTGATTATGTAGCCAAACATTAAGCAACAAAACATCAGAAGGATAAATTGTCGCGAACAACTAGACAAATTATTAGGCCAAATGATCCGCGAAGAGCTAGACTGATGTCGACTGATAATCAGTCGCGAATTAGTCGCGAAAAGACAAGACTAAATATCGGTCACGAATAGTTAGATAATAATAATTTGCTAAGAACAGATTACCAAATGAGCAATAAGAGAGTCAGACAGAATGTAGAAAAGCATAGCAATATTGACACAAATCTGAACGCAAAACAAGACAGAGCTGTTATCAGATTAAGTATAGCAAAATATACATGTCAATAATGTTGTGGAGCACAAGACAATAGCGGACAAAACCGCGTGCTCTACAAAGCTAATTCAATCTGTAAAAGGAACAAACCTGTTATTGACAATACAAAATACGTAAGGTATCTACTTCATCTATCTCAGATAAGCTTCTGATGCTATTATTTTCACACACACAAATGGTATTCAATATATATACACAATTTTACAGGTGTGCAGATGAAGAAAGTACAAAGTGGATGTGCTATCTGTAGGAGATCGTGGGTGGCATGTTGTCGTTGTCAAATCTGTTAGCACAGTTGCATGGGATGAGCGTGAGAAGGTCGCGACGTTAGCCTTTGCTGAAATGAACGTTGGTGAAGATGCGAAAAATGCGACACTCTGACAAATGCATTAGGATTTGATTTACAAGGTGTTTCCGCTTTTCCTAGGGCATTTTCGGCATTTTGTAAGACAATGTCATCTTTTTCGCCTGTCACAAATCACGTGTAAAGACACAGTGTCGCATTTTTTGCCTTTTTTGCATGTGAAAAATTACTTGTATTTATGCAGACAGTCGAGTTTTTTGCCCGGTCTTATTTTACATGTAAATATGCAGACTGTGCAACAACATGAGTAAAAATGCAACATGAATGGAGGCAGATTAAAATAGGATTTAGGAGAGTAGAGGAGATAAATCCAACACCACTATCATCTTCATTTTTTCCTTTTAATTCGAAGGTAGATCCATTACTCTTTGAGACTCGACCAAGATCTTGCCTTGCTTCTCAATCTTTCCTTTTGTATTGGCCTTTTCAGACTCCCTCTCCTTGATCAGTTGCACATATTTTTCCATTCTAATAGCAAGTACTTGAGGGGGGTGGACTTGGATCTCTTGGCTCTTTCTCTTTATTTCTTTATTATCTCTTCTAAGGTCTGGAGGCAGGTATGTGGGATACCCATGGGTTTCTCCTGTTCTCCTACGTGATGTAATTGGTACTTATCTTATCATGAATTATAATTTATGAAGAGATCAGCCATGCTTGGTAAATTGAATTATCTACAGTCTTTCAATAATACTTTTCAATACATAGATGATATATGTTTTATTAATAATCGGGACACTTTGTTGTTTCTTGACAAGGAGCAACCATGTACCAATGATAACCCTATCTGGATTTATCCGCTTGAATACTTAACTATAAAAAATGACAGTATTAAAGAAAATATTGTGAATTTTCAAAATATTACTACTACCTTTGATCCTATTCCTAGGACTTTTCATATGAAAAAGTATGATATTAGAAAAGAGCTTCCATTTACATACCTCCAATTTATATATCTTTCATCCAATAGGCCTTTTTTCAGCTCTTATAAGATGATCATCTTACAGGTTATTGCTACTATGTATTGTTGTAGTGACCAAGATACCTTCATTAAGGAGATTCAAGACATTGTTACGACTTTTCAAAAGAATGGTTTCATGAAAGAGAAGCTTACTGAAATCACTAGTAGCATCCTCAATCACAACGTGTTTCCTGGACTTACGTATGAATTATCAGACAATGTTGATTTCCTCTTGGTGGGCAGTTAGCATTCCCTCTTAGGGTGCTAACTGCCCCCCTGAGATACCTTGCTAACTACGGGACGGTTGGTGGATTCTCTCTCTCTCTCTCTCTCTCTCTCTCTCTCTCTCTCTCTCTCTCTCTCTCTCTCTCTCTCTCTCTCTCTCTCTCTCTCTCTCTCTCTCTCTCTCTCTCTCTCTCTCTCTCTCTCTCTCTCTCTCTCTCTCTCTCTCTCTCTCTCACACACACACACACACACACACACATGGACTCTACCAGATCCATATTGTGAAGATTATTAAAATATTATCTTCCTATCTCGAGTTTGGGGCCATGTCCATGGTTATTTCCACTATATTTCATGTTGTACACAATAGATATGTGAATTGAGCACATAACCTTATAGAATAGGTCTAGTTTGGGTTAGCTAGATTCAATTTTGATGACATGCAACTATTTAGATAGCATGCAATATCTTTCTGTATGCATGCAAGCCACATGCTTGAATAAGTCTAGATAGCTTGAGAGGTGGATTCATAACTCCAATTCAACTCAAAGTAGGAGGAGAGTCCATGGATCTATATATATGTGATGTACTCTCATTGAGAAGATGATGAAATTTGTGTGTAATGCAAATTTGGAGACTAAGCTCTTTGTGCCCTCTCTCTCTACTCGAGTTTTGTACTTTCATATTCTCTTTCTAGCCGAGTTGAGGCATTTATTGTACTTAGTTTCATGTTTTGTTGACAGATCTTGCCTGTAACACAATAATATTTCTTGTATGATCAGCTTTCCTATTGTGAATCAATGCTAGTTCGATCTTTATGGTATTATTGGGCTTAGGAGATCAAAAGTACATGTGTAGGGCGTCCCACACATGTGAATTCAACAAAATTCACGCCGGTTTTTGCTTCACCTAGTTATATGTGGTCCCAAACCCTCTTCTACCTTATACATTTTAAGGGGCCTTTTCGAAATTCATGAAGACTTGCTCAACAAGTTTTCTATATATGGTGGAGATTGCTACACCTTTTAGGTATGAGATCTAATGATGTGCAATATTGTTGACTTAGTGCTCAAAGATAACCTCATTAAACTATCATAAAGGTGATAAGAACACCATTGTTCCATCCTTCCTCTTGAAATCTCTTGCTCTCTCTTCTCTTCTCTCTCTCTCTACTACAACTGGATCCTGCTACGGTTTGATGTATTGGGGAGGGACTTTTGCTTATGGAAGGATAGCACACATTTGCAACAACTCTTGCAACTGCTATAGGTAAATTTGTGGATGGACAATGAACTACTGCTGTTTTTTGAATGTTGCATCATGATAAAGAGTTTTGCTTTCCTTTGTAGGGTTGAGTGATCGGCTAACCAATGTTGTGATGATGTGTCTAAAGAAGCAAAATGTTTCTAACTACAAAGCCTTGCTAGCTTTCAGCCCTCCGCCTGACACAAAACACGAAGACGAATGATTTGCGAACACAAAAGTCAAAGGAGACGAACACAAACGGTTCGCGAACACGAAAGATTCACGAACGAGAATCTTTTGTGGTCTGGCACAAGAATCCTTTGCGGTCTAGTACGAGAGAAGGCGGACGACCAAAATGAAACCAACGATGGAAATGGAACCAACAATGGAAACGAAACCAACGACGGGAACGAAACCAACATCGTGAAACCTTCTCCTGCCCTTCATGCTCCAAAGAGTACCAGCGAGATCATGCAAGTACCCAGAAGTACAGATGTCTGATCTGATGACATGATGTCAAAAGATACACTTTAGGTCGTGGCTAATCTACCACTCTTGTAATTTTCTGACTCTAATCTAGAAGCTACATAGAACGACTATATACTTGCTAGATGATATTTGACATATAGATGATAGAATACACATACAGTGTAATGAAGTAGTCTGATGCTAGTAAGCAATCAAGATGAAATTACAGAATACATGTTTGCCTGCGTGCGAAGACAATTCTGTCTAGGATCTGAAGATCCAATTGTTCGCTAGTAAAGTGAGATGATTATTCATGAGAGAACCATGTTTCTCCCATGCCAGCGCACTATGTGGATTTGCATGCAGTGCTTGAAGAATTAGAGAAAGATCAATATAGATGATTTTCTTGTCGTGTCTGATCTCGAATGCAAATGTGTCTGCTGTTATTCATGTGTCCAGGTTTTCTTGTTCATTTTAATTCCACACCTTGGTTGAGACTATATTGGATGCTGCATTAATTTTATCAACGTAGATCAGTAGTGCTTGACTACAATCTGGAGGATTGTAGGAGTGATTCAGCAGGCAGTGTCCAGCGATCGCATCTGAACTCCATCTGAATCGCAAGAGAGTCGCGGTTGCTTCGCCTTCGCGACAGTTTCGTGAACGATCCGTGAAAATCGTTTCTCATCAATGGTATCAGAGCCGTGCATATCTTGTCGTAATCTGACATAGTCGAAAAGCTATTAGATCTAGGAGGCCAAGCATTCAGACAAACAACCATCAACAGGGTAACAGACTTCAGAAGCAATGGCTTCAATCAGCAGCATGCAGAGCAAGATCTACACAATTCTTGATTCCTCAAGATCTAACTTTCTAGCTTGAAAAGTTAAGACATCATTGATACTCAAGGACGAAGGACTCTCCCCTGGGTGGATGGCACAGAAGAGATGCCTACGACATCAGGCAAGGAGCTACGCGAATGGAGAGAGAAAAATGACAAGGCAGTAGTCTTGCTATCATCTTCCATCGAAGATAGTCTCACACTTGACCTGGCTACACTCTCCAAAGCTAAGGAGATGTGGGATGCATTGCTCACCACATTTCAGACAAAGTCAAGAAGTCAAATCATGATGCTGGAAGATCAGCTGACGAATCTACAGTGGGATGGAAAAGACCTCACTTATTTCATAAGAAAGATGAAGGATCTGTTTCTATCACTACATAACTCTGGTGCAGAGAACGCAGTGTCAGCTGAGAAGCAGCTCACGTACTTGTTGAGAGCCTTACCCAGATCATTCCAGACGACAAGAACCCTGCTCGCAAAAGATCCTACCATGAACCTCGAAAAGGCGATTGTCGAGATTCGAGAGGAAGTCGAGGCCAGAGAACACCTTGATCACAAGGATGGTTCTGACCAGGCCCTCTACAACAACAAAGAAACATCCAAGAAACAATTTAAGCCTAAGAGGGAGTCGAATCAGAGGTAAGATCATGATTAGCAAGCAGAGGGAACAAGTAAAGGCAACTGGAAGAGCAAAGGGAGGTCGAAACAACAATGATTAGATGTGTATTCTCCTATCAAGCTCTAATACCATGAGAACTTTTCACACGTGTGAACCAGCTGCAAGTACAAAGGACCAAGAGAATGAATGATTTCACACTAAACTAGCTTCTATTCCAAAAACAATGAGATGGAAAACATTGGCAAGCTAGTTAGCATGAAGGCAAGAGCATTCATCACAATCTAACTATCATTACACCTCAAATGGATCAAATGGAAGCTTTACTTGAAAAAGTGTATTCTTGTGGTACAAAGCCACCTTATTTATAATACAAGAGGCCTTCTAAAACTCGTGGAGAGAGAGAACAATCTAGATGCCACATTGTCTCTACCTCTCTACTAGATGACAAAAAGAGAGATGGATAAGACTTGAGAATCTCTCTTTTTGAGAATCCTTTGACCTACAAGAGTAGCCTCAAATGCTTCTTGATAGGTTCTAGACCTACACATCACTATGAAGACAAAAAACTAACTTGACTCTAATTGGAAAGTTACCAGACTAGTCTACCTCAAGTTTGGACAAACCCCAAAACTTGAATCTCTAAGTTTAATATTATTTTAATTTTACAATATTTTCACAAATACTTTATGTTTGGCTACGTAATCACTTAGTATCTAGCGAAAGTTAGTTGCTAAGGATTGAACGTGATTTCCATCACTACTGCTTTGTTCAATTTTTTATAGGCGTAGTCATGCATTGGAAGTAGGAAGTTTCCGCATTCTCCCCAGTAGCTACTTGAAGCACACCGCTGCCATGAGAAGCAAACAACCCTTTCTCCTCTGTTGGACAAGATCCAACAGGGAAGTCCAACCACCAGGGATTGTTGGCAACTTCCTACTCACTTAACTCATCTTTTCTCTTCCAATA
The DNA here is from genome assembly GCA_029204225.1 of Diphasiastrum complanatum. NCBI lineage: Eukaryota > Viridiplantae > Streptophyta > Lycopodiopsida > Lycopodiales > Lycopodiaceae > Diphasiastrum > Diphasiastrum complanatum. The sequence continues at coordinate 50,442,198 of CM055093.1, forward strand.
GCATCTTCCCAACCTCACAAGAAGAAGCAACATTTTTCATGTACCTTTATGCATACAAAACATAACAAACATAAAGAGCATGAAACTCAATATTGTGATAGATGTATTATCTACTGAGAAACAATCATACTTAATCCAACAATACAAATTGCAGGCAAAAAAGAAAGCACATGTGTGCCCACCTAAAAATTATCTGCTTTGCACTTATTACTATCTCATATTGATCTTTCTCGATTTTTTTGTTGCATCCATGACAAATTCCATGCAAAAAAATATCTATTTCAGTATTCCACAATTTACAAACTATGAAATAACCCTTGCAGACATTGTATACCAAAACATACATGTAGCATCTCATATTCGCTCAAGAAATACTCAACAAAACATACATGTAGCATCCCATATTCTCTCAAGAAATACTCAACAAAATATAGCAAAATAATATACTATGCGCACCATATTTTTACACTTATTGAATCAACAAATAATGCAACCATGTCCCCTTCACAACCCAAATGCAATAGTCTTGGTCAGTGGTTGGAATTGCAAATTGCAGTTGCATGGATCCCAAACTCATGTCCAACCACCTGTTACGAACAACGGTTTTCCATTCTACCGCATCTCAATGAGTGTAATTTTTCCAATCCAAATGAGAATGTGGACTTAATTTAGTCACCTTTTCAAACCATTCTGCAACCAATGATGGATTGACCACCCCCATCACATTTTATAGCCCCATTTAATATGGATAGTTGATTCGGCCTCCGTGAGTGTATTATACTTCTTATCTACAACTGCTACGAATTTTGTTTTTACATCCTTCAATCTTTTATTTATGTCATTCTACCACACACAAAAAAAATAGATCTCAACATTAAAAAAACCACGACAAAAATGTAACTAAATATTATTACCTGAAATAGAACCCTCACCAACATATAGCAAGTAAGGGGATACGAACATTGGCCCTTTTTAGTTCTTGAGTTCTAAATTTCTTTTCCACCTCCTTTAACTCCAATATGAATCTTGTAGAGAAATACTCGAAATTGCATTCATAAACTCTATGAACACTGTATAGTTGGTTTTTTAAATCTGATTGCACCACTCCCACCTCATTCAGCCTACATTAGAAATCACTATTTATTTATGCCATACAAACAGAACAAACCAATTAGTTATTATAGAAGAAAAAGAGTTGGCTTATTGATTAATTTGATTCATAGACAAAAAAATTGGATTTCTCCCTCCCTCATAGCTTGAATGAATGAGGCCCTTAGACACACATGATCCCGCCAATCGTATAGAAAATCTTCATGTATTGCCTCCATCCACCCAACCAATCGGTGATTCTCATCCCAACATACAAACATACAACCTAATAGGTCGGTCCTCCACTTCTTCATTAAAATCAAAATCTCATCCAAAGTAAATTTTAATGGTCTTTAACCACTATAGGATTGCCCAAGGAAGGTGTTAACAAGATAACAAAGTCTCCCTTCTCCTGCACATAACTCTTAATCTTATATATGTGCTTAAGTTTTAGTCGCTCACTGCCAACTATATGTCTTGTTGCATTAGTAAAAATTCAACATAAGGGGTTCAAAGGTGGTGGTGTGGGTTTTGTTCCATGGATTTAGATAACATATCCATGTGAAAGGAGATTGCACCGATTTTATCTTCAACTAACTTTTTTGAGTCTAGGTTTCTTGGCACTGTATTCACTCTCAATCTATAAATCTTGGTACTATATTCTTCGACGACTTCAATTTGCACTTCATCATCAATACTTGCATCAGGTTGGATGTTAGGTACTATTTCCACTACAGTATCCACATCTTCATGCCCTGCATTATGAATAGCTTCATCTTGAACAACCTACAAAGACATCAAACTCCCCATTATTCTCAACAATGATTATTAAACAACCCAAATTGGAATTGAAAAAATTGATTATCACCAATAAGTTGGAGTTGTATTCATTGTCCTCTACCAAAATAGAATCATTTGGTTGTTCCATGTCTTGCAAATCTCCCATGATTCCAAATTTACTACTTGTCACTAACTCACCACACAAAATCACACAGGCTAGCACAATGAGTAAGACAAGTGTCAAAATTAAATGTGAGTTGTTATCCATGTACAAGGCAAGCTCTACCACAAAAACAACATTTCTACTATCAATTCTTAACTACCGAAGTGCTAACATTCAATGGAATTCCATAACAATACTCTTATCAATACCATAGACTTTTGTATAAACTATCAACGCCAATTGATTAGCATTGTGCTTCAAAGCAAAAATCAAATAGAACAATGGTTGTGCAGCTTTGCATAATTCTACCTTTTTGTGGATTTCCTAATAATAAATCTTTTATCTTTTTTATTTTTATGCAAATGTATATTATTGTACATCTAAATTTACTAGAAATGTGATATTGACATTGGAATGAGGCTCTTTAAAAACTTCCCTATTATAGGCAAATGGTTAGTACCGAGTTTGGCTATATTGTTTCAGTCAACATAGGCTAGGTGTGCATCAATACAACATTGCTTTAAGTAGTAGAAGATATCAATGAAGAAGACCTAGGATAATTGGCAAACTTTATAACAAGGTTCTTCAACAAATTGGAACCTCGACAACCCACAAGCTAATTTTAGCATATCTACAATAGTCAATACAACATTGCTTTTCATTGATGAAGTACACAACCTTGCTTTAAGTTGAAGAACATATGTCAATGAAAATGACCTAGAATAGAAAGCAAACTCTACTAAGATGGATTCTAAGGCTCTTCAACAAATCGGAACCTTGGTAGCCCACAAGCTAATTCTAAGACATCTACAATAGTCAATACATCATTGCTTTTTTTATGTATCTTAGCATCTTTATCACATTTCACAATGGACCTAACTACGTTAAAGTCAACCTTGTTCAATCATTGAGCTTATATCTTGAAGATGGTCCTTCCCTCCTCACAATCAAATCATCTACAAGGAGTCTTTGCTAGTTGAGAAGGACCTTAACTTTAATAATGATTCTTTGACGATAGCATGACGCAACTTCATTCTTAAGGTTGTCCATTACAAGGATATTAACATCTCCAAAAACCTAGAACTTTGAGCCAAATTGGACCATTGCTCTACCCAACCAAATAATTATTCAAACTTGCAACACCTCTTGCCTTGAGGAGCCTACAATATCAAACCACACAAAAGAGTCAATAAAATTCAGAATCACCCCATTGGGACAATACAAGAGAGGGAGCAAACCATTTCTAAAAGTGAAATAAGTCTTCTCATAGAAGATACAACTACCCAATCGTTCCTTCAAAGATGAACAATCTTAGTTCTTGACATTTTCTTGACCCTACAAAAGACAATTTACCATGTGAATCAAGAATTGCACTGGTTCATGGAGTGAAAACGAGAGAAAAAATGGTTGACCAAAACACTAGCCAAAATGTCCCTACAAAATCACTCCGAGAAAAACTTCACATGGAGCGTGCACAATAATTACACAACACTCAAAATATCTACTTCATGGAATCAATTTATCAAGCAACCAATATGAGAAGGATATTGGTTGACTAGAATTAAGGACTAATGTTTCCCTAGGTGGTTCTTCAAAGACTTTCTAAAAATCAAAAAATTAAAAGAAAAGAATTAGCCAAATTGAAATGTACACTGGAGTAACAAATTACTCATGTGGTTATTGACATTTCTTTTAAGTGCAACATGAAAATATGTCAACTAGCTAGAGGCTCCAAAAAGACATGTTGGCCATTGTGATTAAGAAGAAGAATGATGTGAAGAGATTAAACACAATAAACACATAAAGCCCTCATTGATAAGCAACTTGGGAGGTCAAAAACAAATTTGACAATCATTTAAGCGGCTTAATCTTTGTTTTGAATGCCAAACATTGTACATGAAATAGTTTTGTGAAAGCTATATATTGCCCACGTTATGGCTTTATTGAAGGTTTATGATGTATTACGCTGCCTATACATCTAATCACATTGTAGAATAGAAATTATCTCGTAAACAGTGACTGTTGTCCTAAAATATACTGAGCTTTCTATGAGCCAGAAGATAGGAGATTTGTACAAAGAGAACTGGCATTGAATTACACCAACAATAAAGAGAAGTGTTTGACTTTTAACTTGATTTTTCTCAGGTTAAGTACAGCAACAAAATAAAGATTCAGACAGAGATGAACAAGCCACATAATTTCAGAAGAGCACTTCCTTTTTCTGTCTCTGAACCATGCAACTCTGCCACAAGAGGTCCAAACTTTAGTCATGCTAAAGATGTCTTTCATAAAGCAAATTTCCACAAAAGGTGCCGAGTCTAGACTTCAATGAAAACCAGTATTATGTGGCAGATTGCTGCACTACCTGTTATAGAATGCCATTGATGTAGACAAGTAAGATTTGACGCTTAAAAGGCTCTCCAATGAGTGAAAGAGATAACACTTACAGATAGTCCAAAATTCAAAATCGGCTTCATCCATCCATCAAAAAACTAATTCTGCGATGAAAAAGCAGAGACAGTCTTATGCAAAACAAGAAATTTGTACTTCAATGAAAAGTGCTTTCAATTCATCTATACTTCCTACAAGTCTGGGAAGACAGGAGTATATTGCATATTAGCTAGAGTACACGTTCATGTAAAATCACTACAAACTTGTGTTTCTATTATTACATATGAGATGCCTTTGTGAGTATCCCTGTAGAATTTGAAGCCACCTGTGTGTGTGCGTGTGTTTGGGGGGGGGGGGGAGGGCAGAGAGAGCATTGCTTCATCCAAAACTCAAGTTCATTGTCCACTGCTGCTGTGATGTAACTGCCATGCCACTGTCAGGTGTCAGAGGTATTGGACCGATCCATGCAAGTGCTCTTGCCAAGGCAACAGGTCATTTCCCAATGCAACAAATCGTAGTTGTCATCCCTTGAGTACAAAATTAGTATTCTTGAAAATATTAAGAACGTACTCAAGTTCCTTTTGTGCTGAAGGACTTTAATCAGTTCCAATGCAGCTCACTATTCCAAAGTAAACTAAGCAGATCAAAGCACTTTCTCCAGTGCACACGATCTTTCATCTCTTTGGCTTTATAAGCCAGAAAAATAAGAATGTCTCTAAAGTTCATGTCTCTGTGGACACTTCCAAGCCAAGGCATTAATCATAATTTTAAAATCTGTCACGTCTTGATGGACGAAAAAAATACAAAATAACAGCCAATTTTAATTTTACAATTTACAGCTAACATAAATGCAATTGGGCTGATGTCAATAACCTGAACAACACCAATGTAGAACTGAAGTATCACATAGAAGGCAAACCTCATCATCCAGAATGCTTAATGCACATTTAATAAGACACACTATCTACAGAATAACACTTAAACTGATTATTACCAATTGACCAAGGAAAATGCCTGCTATCCTTTAGAAGAATGACCAGGAACAATCTCTTATTGTTGAATAGAACAAGGAGTCCTCAACACTTACCATAACTTTGTGTAAGTGTGTTGTTGATTTTGAGCTTACCGAAAACAAGAAAATAGGTATAGGAAATAAGCCATAAATTTCTGTATGACAAAGAAACTCAAAATCTCTGAGAACTGCGGTCTCAGTTTTATCTTCATCCTATAAAGCATCTAAAAAATATGTTTGTACGCCGAGAGGGATATTGCCATGTGCTGAAGCTGATATCTTCTTTCGTAAAATCTTCAAATTGTTCTAACCTCTTCACAATTTCCCAGAAATCAGGCCTTTTGTCAGGGTTGGCGAACCAGCATTGCTTCATAATATTGCTCAAGACATGAGGACAATCTGGGGGTATAACTGGTCTTGCATGCTACACATTGCAACATCAGAAGACATCGTTCAATCATTCAGTTGAAAGTAAGCCTACTAAACATTCTGCATAGATGTAACAATAAATATGATAGAGCACATGGCTATGGAAACAAAGCATTTCAATCTCCAGTCTGCAATTCAGCACATACATGATTTGATTTTATCCTCATTCACTTGACCAATATGGTTCCTTCCAGAACCACAAGCAGATTATAATAATTCACCTTCATAAGTAGGAAATAATCAAACACTTTGCTCCTAGCTGATCTTTGTAAGTGCTAATAATATCTCGTTATCTGATCTCTAATCCCCATGACACCAGAAGTCATTTTGAACAATAGTAACACAACACAAGACCAACATGGCTTTCCCACATTCATGGGTCCAGGAGTGCCCATGGTGTGTCAGGACCAAGACGATTGGGAACATGGGAACGCGCCAGGATTGTGATAATTGTGAGCAGGAGAATGCATGTCTCCACATTTACAACGTTCAAGCTATCTAAACAGACGAGAACAAACCAACAGGGGGAAACCAAAAACATCTATTGGTACTCGATGTATATTGCATATATAAAGGAGTGACCCCTACATGAATGACGCAATCGCCCATTATTTTGTCTACACAGTCTAAAATTAATATCAAATATCTACCAAATTGAGTTTTTTAAATATATGTATATGTGTTTCTTAAACACCATTATGCCGAGGTGCTCCCATATCTATCAAATTGAGCTTTATATATATGTATATATGTTTCTTAAGAACTATGATGCCGAGGTGCTCCCATTCTTGTTCCCATTTTCTTGGGGACACTTTTTTTCCCAGTCCTTGATTCAATGATTTGACATCCTGTGAGATAGATTACCCAAATATTTCCTAGCACATGAAAAAATTTCACGTTCTCTAGTTGGTTCTATCACCTTGAATCAAGTATGCTTAGATATGCCATTTCATTAGCCGTAAGCTCGCATGCTCTTGTTCCATATGCTATCAATGATCTATAAGATCAATATGATAGTGCTTTTTCCATAGATACAAATCGACCACATCTTGCACAGAAGGTGCTGCTTCATAGGTCAGTATAATGAGCCATTTACATATGTAGCTCACACTTGACTGGCTCCTCTTGTCCTAACTATGAACCTAGTAGAGGCATGTGTTGCTCATTCGTTGCAACAGTTAGTATTGAGATGCAAGTTCCTTAAGTGGTTAGAACACTCTCAGTATTACGATGCAAGTTCCTTAAAGTGGTTAGAACACTCTCAAGTGTTCTGAAAGTTTTGCAACGACTGGATTGTTATGATGATCTCAAACACAACATTTCTATTACATATGATATAGGTTATCATGCAGCCTTCTCAAGTGTTCTTCTTGCTACTATCTCTTGAACATATGCGAACTTAGTTGGTGCTATGTGGTCTATTCACAACTAGCCTGGGATGCAGCTTCCTGTTTCTGCTTATCAACACGTGTGGCCCTTATAAACTGCTTGAGATCTTGATGAACCTTCAAATCCATTTGTAGCTACTCTTACTTGGCACTCCTAGTTGATCTGCCACCAGCTTGCATTGCAATTTTCTGGTTCTTGATGAGACTATTTGGTATGCTTGATCCTTTCAACTAGATTGACGTTGCACCTGTAGATCCATTTCTCCTTGTTGATGTGGCATGTGCTCCATACATTTATTAGAGCATGAAATTGCATCGATTCGTGCTTTGATCGATTGGCATTCATAGTCCTTACAGATCACTTGGAATGTCCTTGGTAGTATATGCATTGTCCTCTGGCACTCTTGCTTTCTCAAAAAGGATAGTGGGAGCATGGTTGTCCTCCATTTCTTAGTAGCAAAAGCTACTTATAAAACTCAAGCCGAAACAGGCAAAATTAATGGTCATTACTTGAATGTTGAGATGACTCTAGAAAAAGATATCTGATCAGAAGCTGGTGCAAAAAATCAACCCAGTGGCCTTTGGAACATTTATTCTGCGCCGCTCACTGCAATTTGAAAATTTCATTTCAAGATGCTCATTCTTGGTCTATTTCACTAGCTTGGGATGCATTAGCTTCAACTCATGGTGTGCAGCACTCTTGTTAGTCACTGAATGTTTGATGCCTCGACGTTTGGAATGATGCATCATTCTTGGGCCATAGAAAGTGCTTGTTTATACTTGTTCGTAGCAACATTGCCCATGACACTCATTATTATTCCTACTTTGGGATTCCTAGACCATCCAAGGAACTTGGCAAAGCTCACAACATCCTTGAGCAGTGATACGATTGGCGTGCTACATACTTCTCTATGGTAGCTTCTTTGTCAGACAGATCCATTCATATAGCCTGACAAAGGTCATTCAACAATTATTTTATGACATGGTCGAAATACCATCTCTAGCACCACAAGACACTAAGCCCTAAAAATTTGTAATACTACGTTTACTCCACCCTTCTTATCATACTTAAAAACAATCAAACAGTTTAAGCAATGGCAAACATGCTAACGGATATCCATGATCCTGTTCGAAAGAGGGACAATCAACTTGCATCCATCATTCACACGATCATACTTGTTAACAGTCATGCTTGCCAGAATATAAAGATTGATACGTTTTTCGTGATGCTCAGACGAGAAGCTGTCACCTGCAGAAATCACAAAAAAAATTGCTACAAGTACTCCTTCAACCCAAACTTGGTAAAAATATGGCAAAGCAAGAACTCGTACCTTGTCAACAACAGCAAAAGCAGCCTGTACAGCAGACATTTCTTCAAAAGGGGTCAGGCCTGTATATAGCTCCCAAAGGACTATACCAAAGCTATATACGTCAACCTTCTTTGTATAATGTTTATGACTAATCATTTCAGGCGCCATCCAACGATAAGTTCCGGTATCTTTGGTTAGATTATCACATTCTGTGTAATGGCATGAGACTCCAAAATCGGTGATCTTGACTCGAAGGTCATCATCTAAGCAAAGATTCTCTGATTTTAGATCTCGATGAATTATCCCTTGCGAATGCAAATACTCCATCCCCCGAGCAATATCCAAGGCCATTTCTACAATCACTTTCAGTGATAAGGACCCTGGCCCACTTCTATGTAGGAACGATCTTAATGAACCCTTTGACAGATACTCTGTGATAACACAATACACGGGCGGTTTCCTGCATGCTGCCACAAACTGCACGTCGAATGAACACAAGTCTCAAACGAATGAAACCGTAAAATAGTAATTCAGAAGGGCAGACCACAACACTGTTTACAAACTTCAATCTTCGATGTACGAAATTGTTGATGCTAGTGAGAATTGTATCGAAAATGAAAAGCAATGGTTATGACAGAATACTCAATTCATTAGCTTGCAAACCTAAGTAGCTCACAAACAGAAATTGCAGTCAAACGATTGCTTGCAGTTACTCCTTAGGGATAAACAGAAGTGAATAGGAAAGAGAATTGTGGAAAAGAGGACATTACTTACTTGCACTACGTTTTGATGATGAAGGCTAGAGAGCAGCGAGACTTCATGATGAAATTGTCTTTCCAGCCTCCCTGCAACCTCCTCATCCTCATCAGGCGGCCTCATCATCTTCACAGCCACTTCCTTTTCCTCATAAAATCCATGATACAAACGACTATATGTCCCCGTTGCAAATTTTTGCCCCAAAAATAGCTGCGACATGTCAACCATCCAATGTTTTGGTGCCTCCACAGCCTTGTCTCCGCCAGAGCCATCAAAATACTGCGACCACGAAACTGCACGCTTGACAACATTTCCTCTGCCTTCTTCAATCGGCTCATCAGAGCTTTCTGTACTACTATTAAAAGAAAGATAGGACGACGAGTTGTTAAGACTAGGGGAAGAGGAGCCGTAGCTTCTATCACTTGAACGAAACGAGAGAGGTCCAGAGGGGGACTTCCTGGATAGTTTTGGACGCAAAACAGGCGAAGCAGGGCAAGATCTATTAACGTAGACTGCTGTGACTTCAGCGTTTGCATCCACAGAACGCTGTGTCCTCTCAACACCTGTAAGAAAAGGAGTGACTCGCGTTTGTAAGCGGTGGCAGATTGAGCGAGAAAAACGATATCGTCCGATCCAAGCAGATTCAAAATCCTTCAAGTCCAAAACACCTACTTCTTTGGCTACGGCAACACATTTACGACGCTCAGCCATGGCTAACAAGCCCCGTTGCTTGGATCAACCACCGCAGATACAACAATATCTCACGCTATAAAGGCAGCGCAAGCCCGCCAAAAGCAAGGGTTAGAGAATCACATCATATTTCGCATCCATCATAAGTTTATCAACAAAAGAATGATCATACATGAAACTCATCTGCTCTACGACACCACACCACAAGAAGTGGCATCAAAACAGATGGATCGCAAAAGACTGGAAACATCCAAGAGTTGAATCTTCATCTGAACCTTTCAAATCTGTATTCCGAAGACAAAGCTTGTGAATCTGAAACAGAACCAGATCGAGCGCTCTTCATTGCAAACAAACCAGATCCACCAAATTCCGCCAACTCAAAACATAAATTCCCAGCAATTTTCCAGCATTCTGGAGCGATCCAAGCTTTTCAGATTCTAACAAAAAATTTGTCATCACAGACACATTCTCTCATCCAGCATTCATAATCCTTTCCTTCCATCTTCCTCTCTCTCTCTCTCTCTCTCTCTCTCTCTCTCTCGTGTATCTACCGCACGCTATGATTTACATGCGCAGGTCCCCACAACCGTCGGATCTAGTCGAGGAATGACGCTCGCCCTTCTGCCACGTTTCTACAATCGGCCATCCAAAGCACTGGTGGCAGTATGACACGTGTCAAACATCCAGGCGTTAGTACGTAAGATTTAGCGTTCCAACGATCGCGGTCGGGAAGGCGACGGATGGCACGCTAAATTTTACGTACGTTTACTTTTTTGTTCTGTCACGTGGCATACTTGCGACGTGGAGTGCTTCTAACGGCTGATCGAAAAACGTGTCAAGATCTGAGCGTAAATGAGCAGATCCAACGGTGGGAGATTATAGATCCTTGCCGTTAAAATACGATCTCGAGAAGCTTCCCGCAGGCGTTAATCAGGCCCGCTTTATAATTTTTATTATTTTTTAATAATAACGAGAGCGGCATAATCGGTTAGAAACGGGTAATAACTGAAAAAAAATAACCTAAAAATGTTCATATTCAAAAATTAGACTTTAAATTTGCAAGTGCGACTTTAAATTCAAATCCCTAGTAAATTAGTCTTCTCTTCTCTTTTGTTTTCTTTTTTAAAAAAGCACATTATTTGTAAGCTTATTAATATTTTAATATAAACAATGAAAATAAAATTTGTGAATAGGGTAGGTATTCCTACCAGCCATCTAACAATGGAAAATCCAATGCTTTGATAGATGAGGATACAACATTTCAATCATTCTACATCATTGGAGGTGAGTGGAACCCTTCTTACCTCCTCATGCACTAATAACTATTATTCTCAAAACTTGACAAACTTGAATGGGGCTATTTTGCCTTTGAGATCATTTGTATGGTGGAGGGCCCGACCAAGGGGCTTCCTTGCAGGGAGGGCCCTTGCCCGAGGGCAGGGCCTTGACCTACAAGGAAGGCCCAAGATCCTCGGCCCTCCACGACATAATGCCAGGTGAAAAGGTACAGAGAGAAGGCACATTTTGTAGAGAGAGAACGTACATTTTGTAGAGAGAGAATGCACATTCTTTAAAGAGAGAATAGGAATAATGTCCTTCATTGATTACTTGCGGCATATGAGTCTAAAGTTTCCGGAATACAGAGACCACAATGTTGCATGCATGGTTAAAAACACAAAACTTCTTGAGTATCTTACCAAACAAAAGAACTTGTCAGTGTAAGAAGCTTTTTGGATGCTCATGGAGGTGCTTTCAAAATACAAAGGAAACTTGAGCACCTGACATTATAGCCAAGGAAGTATTGATTTCCCATCCTAAAAACATTTTGTATACATAAAGCATACCTTGTGACCATTATGTCCATTTTTTAAACAAATTAAAAAGCAGAATATATATGTACTTTTTTTCAACGCTTTTCTATTGTATCGTTTAAATAAGTGGCCCTTATACAACATTTTGTCCCAATTTTCATATATATATTTCGCACATGCGATCAAGGCTGATTAAGTTGTAGCGTTTGTCACTTGTTTGTGTCTTAGCAATGACCGGAACGACGTTGGGGATTCTAACATTTGGTATCAGAGCCACCAATCATTGTGTATAAGGTGCAATCATTTTTACTTAAGTTTTGGCTGGTTTAAACTTCTGGTTGCTGCTTTTGGAAAGCTTAGTTTTCATCGTTGAATTGATGTAAAAAACTTTTCTTTTCAGTTCGATCGATTCCGATGTCGTTTGGATATGTTTTGGGCCTTATATGCTAAAGGGCTTATTTTTTTACGAGTTTTATGATTTTTTGCTTGTTGTTTGGGTTGCAGAACTTTTTGAACCGTGTTTTGAAATCCTGAATGTCGGAATTCGTATGGAAAAACCATCAGAAAATCCTTGTTTTCTAACAGTTGCAAAAACCAAGTCCATAAGGACTATTTCCTCGCCTTTGTAGAGCCATAAAACAAAAAAAAACTTCTAGTTTTGGTTCTGCTCTTTTTCTTGGGTTGAAATCTAAAAAAAAAATATTGCGGGCCTCATGCGCAGCAGGCGCGCCCGAGGCTCTGCACGCTCGGATTCCGAGGCAAGCATGCTGTCTTAATCTCTTCCCACTCTAAATAGCCGCAGGTTGTTGTAGGTACTAGGAGGAGTACTTTACCTTTTGTGCAAAGTACCTTTTTCAAAACGTACTTCCTTTGTAAAGCTTTGAAGCCATAATAATAAATGTTTATTAACTTTAAAACATATGTTCTTGAAACTTACACATATGATTTTAAGTTTGCTAAGTTTTTTAAAACTTTGAAAACCTAAAAAGTTTATTACACTAAAGTTTTAATATTTCTGAACTTTGCAAATGTTAAAGTTTATGATACAAGTTTATATTTACATATGTTTTGAAACTTGAAGATAGTTTAAAAGAAAAAGGCTAAGCCTTGTTTCAAAGATTTGGGATGGGAGGGGGGGGGGGTGTTTGTGGGGGAAATGCTTGGAGAAAGTACATAGCTTGTACTTGCAGGATGTACCTACAATAAGTACAGGCCTCTGTGGATTTGTTCTCCATCTCCCCTTGCTCTCCTCCTCGGCTTTTCTCATCCTCCTTGCAATTTTCCACCTACACACATAAAAAAATTGCAACTAAAGCATTTTCACCACTTTTTTGAAGGAAAAATGAACTTTTTTCCTCCACCTCAATGGTCTATGTTGGGATCTGAATTGATTAACCGGATTATAGGGGCACTTGAAAGATTCATGACCTGATCTGTTACAGTTTTCACATCGAGATGGATTTTGCGTTGGTCCCTTATTTGGACATTTATTACCAGTGTGATTTCCTCTACAAATAGAACACCATACACCTTCACGTCTGGGGTATGTATTTCGGGGTTTGAAGATCCTTTAAGGCTTTTTGAATCTCATCTAATTGATTTTTAACTTCTTCGTTCTTTCGAATTTTCTTGGCAATTATCAAAATGATGATCCTCATCATCTGACTCTTCGTCTTCTTCTCTTATCGCATCTAATATGGCTTGCTTTAGTTGACGATAATGATCAACAAGTTTCAGCTCACGTCAAATCCTTTTTGTAAGACCAACTATGAACCAAGTGACTAACATTCTTTTGGTTAATCCTTCTTGACATTGGCCACGAAGACATTTAAATCGTTCAATATAATCCTTCACTTTTTCTTTTTCTCTCATTTTGATTTGGCTTATTCGCATGAAAGGACTATCTGATAACCTATCAAGTTTGAATTGTTTTATGAAAGCTTCTTTCAAGACTTCCCATTCATTACGTTCATCTCGGTCGAGATTAAAAAACCAATCTCGAGCGCCTCTCCTAGCAAGGTCATAGAGAAGAGTTGGGCCATGCTTTCATGTGAAGAATCTCCATAAACTTCACAAGCATTCTCAAAGATTCAGATAAACCGATGAGAGTCCATTCTACCGTCAAATTTGGGTAGATCCAATTTGGGAGTCCTTCATTCAAATGCAGGTGATCTTTATCTAGGAGATAATCTAATGGGTCCATCATCATATCTTCCTGCATATTGATTACCTCTATTTCGTAGATCATGTATGACATATCTTAATTGTGGTCTTGGCCGTTGACTTGATTCAAGCTGTTCGTTTAGAAGGTGCGGATCAAGGAGATACCGTTCTTCTAAATTGTCAACATCCATGATAAGTACGGAGTAGTATGATGATACTACTTGCCTACCCTCCCCTCAGAGAGAGTATGTGGGAATAAGGTAGTGGTGGAAAATGGTGGATAAAAATGGTCGGCTAGGGTGGGTTGTGAAAGGTGGAGTGTGAAAGTATTGGGTCGTGAAAGGGGTCGGTTAATCGAAAAAAATGTGCTGCATAGACAAAAAATGATTAGAATGGAAAGCAAAAGAAATGTGATGATGTAAACAGATGAAGCAAATCGGCAACGGTGCCAAATGTTGCCTCAAATACACTTCCACTCAGTATCTAACCAACTGTCGATTACAGAGCAGTGGTGTTTCCATAGGTTAATCCAAATCTTGAAATAACCAAATACTCTATTCAATCACAAGCTTATGCTTAGAATCAACAATTCCAAATCAAATTTTGACTCACACAACTGAAAGAATAACTAATCCTAACACTCATGACATCAATTGCATCTCCATAAAGCATGGAACATGGCAAACATAATTCATAACTCATTCTAAACATCCAACTTTGTATTTTTGACCTGTCATCACAAGTAACTCAGATGAGTTCTACCTGCTTGATGTTCATCAATGTATTACTACAATTGCAAGCAACAGATCTATAGTTTCAATACTATAAAATTCTAATAACTCAATTGTGATTCTATCTGATTACTCTCAGGAGTTCATAATCATTCACCACAATTACAAACAACAATTGGTGCATAGTTCTGACAAGAAGTATTCCAAAGGTTCTTTCCAATGACAATAGTTCTTACATTCCTATGCAACATGCACATCACAACAATACTACGCTCAACACTAGTCTAACACTAGTCTAACACTAGTCTAATTATCAACATAACCAATCGGCTATCCTTCTCTGAATCGCCTGATATGGTTTTTGACGATTCTCTAGCTCTGCACACTCTCTACACTGCTCTCTCCTTCACGACCTCTCTCCTTTCTCTCAACAGCAGAGGTGCCTTCTTCTTCTTTCGTTTCTCTTCTATCTTCTTTCTTGTCTTTTTTGCTCGCCATTCAGTTTCTTGGATGTCGCTTTCAACTGAATGTGGTTTTCTCAACTCCCCACTAACATGTCATATTCAAATAACTCTCAAGTACCTAACTAATTTGTCCTCAACTCATGGTCTTACACGACAAGATGCCATGGTTGGGTCATTAAGTTACAAGTCTGGTTACTTAATAAGAACATAAAAAAAATGTAGGACAACCGGCAGTCGGTTAATCTTGATATTGGTAGAGAATCTACCAACAACCATGGTCGAGCATATTGCTTCAAGCCATAAAGTGTTTTATGGAGTTTACACACATGATTGTGTTTATCTTCGATATTATAACCTTTAGATTGCACCATGTAAATGTTCTCTTCAATAACTCCATTAAGATATGTTGTATGTACATCCATTTGATGTATTTCCAAATCTGCTGTAGTAGCAAATGACAATAGAAGTCGAATAGAAGAATGTTTAACTACTGGACTGAAGGTGTTAGTGTGGTCGACATTCTGTACTTGAGAGAATCCTTTGGCTACAAGTCGAGCCTTTCTTCGATCAATAATTCCATCTGCCTTGTACTTGATTTTGAATAACCATTTGCAATCCACTACATTTTTGCTAGCAAGTAATTCGACGATTGTCCAAGTCTGGTTCTTGATAAGAGATGAATACTCTTTATCCATAGCTTCTTTTTAGAGATCAGAATCGGGCTAACTGAGTGCCTCTTCGACAGTCGTCGGCTCTTGAACTAGGCAAGCTGTAGACTAATAGTGGTTCATGTGGACTACATAAGTTCCCTTACTTTGCATTCAATGCTAACTCATATCGTTTGATGCATCAGAGCATATCAAATAGTACATTTACAAAATACGAGGAAATCATGTGTGCAGACCCCTCATTTAAGGCTCTTACAAAAAGTTGATTGGAAAGAAGAATGAGGCATATGATGTTCAATGCAAATGGAGGGATATACAAGTGAAACTTGATGTCTGTCTTGCATCTGATGGTATAGGTAGGCTTTTCTTAGCAAGATTATCCCCTTTGTGGAAGAATGGAACCATATTTTCAATGTTCGCCATGTCAAAGGGGACGAGAAGAGACACCAGTCTATAAGGCAAACCATGATGGCCATCAATTAATGTTGGATTACTAGAAGCAAAAGGTATGGCATACGAGAGGATTTTATTAATGCATGCTACAGATCATGCCCAATGTTGTTGGTTGATTTTGACGAATCCCCAACATACTCGGACAGAGTAACTCAAGAGCACCTCTCACCTTAGACCGAGGAGGTCTCTGAGAAGACGATACTAATGAGGACTAAGAGCCGAGTATGAGAGCCGAGGAGTACTAGTTAGTAATGACAAGCAAGAACTGTGTAAGCTTCATGGTGAATCCTGGAAGATGGAATGACCATGTAGGAACTAGTATTTCTAAGCAAATGTAATAAATGCAAGTAGACCCCTCTTAAAGAAAGTAGAGTGAGCCACCTTTTGATGGTGACCTCTAGTGGAGAGCATTATTCCACTTGCAATTTGTGAGATGTGGAAATTCAACCGAAGCCAATCATTCAGATCTCGACCGACGAGTTGTCTGAATCTCAACCGACGCTATCAATCAGATCTCAACCGACGTCCATCAGTCAAATCTCAATCGACGCCATCAGTCAGACCTCGACCGACGCTATCAGTCAGATCTTGACTGACGCCATCAGTTAGATCTCGATCGACACCATCAGTTAGATCTCGACCGACGAGTTGCCTGAATCTAGACCGACGCACTCAGTTAGATCTCAACCGACGACCTCAGTAAAATCTCAACCAAGGGGATCCGCTTACAATCTCAACCAACGATCTCATGTTAGATCTCGACCGACGCTTTGCGTTAGATCTCAATTGACGTCCTCGCATCAGAACTCGACCGACACCCTCGCATCAGATATCAACCGATGACCTCATGTCAGATCTCGACCGACGCCCTCGCGTCAGTTCTCAACCGACGGATGATCTTAGATCTCAACCGACCCTTGAACCATTGAGACCATAATCAAACACACTACAGTCATTGCAACCACCTTCCAACCGTAACAATCGCATTCACCATAGTGACCGCTCTGCACCGTGAGAACTGCATTGAGATGTAGGGAATACATTCAACAAAACCCCCATTGCTTTACTCTTTGCACCATAGCCACCGAACAGACGCCGTATTCACTTGCCATTTCCGTCCACCATCCTACCCGCCCTCAACCATAGTCCCCTTGCTTTTCAACTGCACTACACACATTACAACCGCATCAAGCTGACTCACAGTTGTAGCGACTCCCTTGAGTCGTAGCCATCGCACACAACTACGTTACACCGTAGTGGTCGTCGTGAGCCGCAACCATCGTCAACAACAGCACAACAGCTATCGTAACAACCGCAAATCACCTCAACACTCCCCAATCCACTCATCTCTGTTCTCGACTCGTAGAAATCGCAAGCCATCTATTCTTCAACCGTAGCAGCCTCATTCCCCTACAACCCGAGCATATCCAGCACACGCACACATCAATCTATACTGATTACCTTGACCCGTAGATCCTAACTAACCAGCATCACTGCAATAGATCCCAAGTGACCACGATACACCAGCCCATAACTAACCACAACTGATTGCAATCCAGCAGACCGCCTTCCATCACCACAGCTATACACCGTATTAGGTCGCAATCCACTGCAATTCGACCTAGAACAATCACCTTGTAGTCAACCGTCACCAACGTAGTCACCGCTAAGCCATAGTGCCCAACCCCATCCAACCGCACTTATTCGCCCTACGACTACCATCGACAAAATTGACCGCAACAGACCGCTAATCGCAACCACCGCTGCAACTGCACTCGCCTGAATGTATTTAAGATTTCTTGGTGTTTTTTGCAAGCTTTGTACGAGTTTCTAAATGCTAGTTTAATGCAGGAAGCCATCTCCAAGGCTCCTAGTTGGATCGGACCCGACTCGCCATTGACACACGACACCAAGCCACTTCCTTTTGGAGGAAGTAGGCATAACACCAGTGGACTGCTAGAGTTTGCAAGATCAAGCTTGCGCGGTGGAACTTTTGACAAGTTTGGAGGTGACAAGTTGTTAACACTTCACGACAGAAGTGTGGTGGAGCTCATGCTACAAAGGCTAGGTGGCATGTACTTTGTGGGAAACACAACTTCAGGTAAGTGACAAAGTTTTTCTGAAGGTTGCTAGCATGGCGTAGTCCAATGCTTGAGATGTAGGTCAGGAATAATTCATGTGGACATCAGCCAGAGCTTGAATGTGAGATGCCAATATATCTTTGAGCCAATAGGTGAATTAGACATGGTGCTTATAGCAATGAAAAAGTAAGATACCTTGGAAGCCAATTCTAGGATAAAGAACTGATGGTGTTGATGCATTATGGAGGCATTATGGTTGATGAAGATCTATTATAGATGGATGGATGGTGAATGAACCTACTTTAGTGGAACCATATTTTGCATTGTTAAGAGAGATTAGTCTCTATGATCTACTGGAGGCATATTGTTGAAGTGGCATGGACTTCATGATGCGCACGTGATGTGTGCATGGTCGGCAATGCAACAGAGGTCAATACTTGGATTGATATCAATGGAGTATTGCTATCTACCATCAGGACCATTGGTAAGGCATCTCTTTGGGTTGTATTTGCAAGTGTGTAGGCTTGGAATTGGATGCTTGAACCTGGACGGTTCGTGATCTTTTGGAGTGAGATCAAGGAAGCCTAGTCAAAGTCACGTGAAGCCATTTTATCTCAATAAGATCAAGGTTGATGAGAAATAACTCTCAGGATCTATGAGAGCAGATTCGTAGATCATGAGACAGGATGTAACAGGAAGCAACAAGCATGATACATATGGTGCTATGGAGTCTAGAATCCCAAGGCAAGACAATGCAAAGTGGAATGGATGGTTTTGGATGAGACACTTGGATAGGGATGTATTTTTGAGAGATACATAGTGCACCAAGGACATCTCAGGGCAGATGCATGGAGCTATGGATGCATGGTTGTTGTAGCAGTGAATCTACCTATGACAAAGGTGTATGGTACAAGAGGAAATCTTCTTCTGCAAGTAGTGATCATCAGTTGATATGTTTATCATTCATGTTGGTTGCGTGAATGTGATTTCTTGCATGTGACTTTGTCATGAGAGCCTTTGTGACTAGACGTAGATTAGAGTTGGAATTTGATTGGTTATGCATTTCCTACTGAAAGAAAAACAAAGTACTCATTTATATGCTCATTGTAACTTGTTGACATGTCTACTAGCTGATTTTCCGGTGAGGGTATAATCTTAGTGGCAGTAAGATTTTCTTCTCATTGTTATCAGTGTTATGAGTTTGTGTTGTAAGCATCTGATAGGATGTCAACCTAGTAAGATGGAGGATGATAATCTCATGGTGGCAATGAGGTTTCCTCAATGTGACTCTTGTGTCTCAACGGTCTGCTCGTGTTTCAAGTTGGATGGTAAGCAAGTCAAGTTAAGAGTGTGGTAGATATGCTCGCACGAATTGGTCAAAAGATAGGTGGTGGTCGTATTGAAACATTTGAGATTGAGTTATTAGAATGAAACTCTTGCAGTCTATACAGTCTTCCTACCTCCCACGAAGGACCTAGATCAAGACGAAGTAAAAGTAATAATGTCTTTCATTGAGTATGTTCGATATATGAGTTAAAAGTTTTCAGAATACAGAGATCGAAATGATGCATGTGTCGTCGAAACTACAAATCTTCTTGAATATCTTTCTAAACAGAAGAACTTGTTGGCATCAACATACACAGAATGAGCTTTTTGGTTGCAATCGTTGCCGAACAGCTTTGAACCTACTGGATCCACTCTCTTAGTGGCAGAAAATGAGTGCAAAATGGATGTAGAACTTCTGCCTCGACGGTTCTGTGGGCGAAAAGGTGATGCACCATTATCTGAGTTCACACCTAATAGGGAGGTTGCAGTGGACAATTTTGTTGCAGTTCGGCCTGTGGATGATGCTCCAATTTGGGTGGCTAGGGTCATCGCAGTTGAGAATGGCGCTGAAGGTATGGTCACGAAGTTCAAAACACTATGGTATGAACCTAAGTCCAGTCGAAAACGTGAAAAGAATCCGGTCAACAACAAAGTGTTGTACAAAGGCTGCCTATCGAAAGAATGGGTTCCAAACAACGACGGACCAGAAGATGTAGAAGCTGATGCTATGATCTTTGCATGGAAATCAAAGGCAAAGAAGATGACAAAAAAAAAGGAATCATTGTGGAGAAAGCAATATCTATCCTAGAAATAGCTGTAGCACACATCAAGGACCATTTTTTCAAAGCAACTGAAGAATGTGCAGCTGATATTGATTTAGAGTAGGAAGCAGATCCAATTCTGAGACTCTAAGAGTCCTGGTTACAATTGTTAGTAACCATGATTCTTTAATAGGACTTGTAATCATGTACTTGATACATACTTTTGTAATATTTTGTAACTATTACAATGACCGTCATGATGCTTTTGATCCAAAAAGCAATCTTCATCAATGTACAAATGCGCGTTCAATTTAATAAAGTATATATAATAATGTTCCAGTTTCATTCTATGTTGTTGTCAGATTATTCAAAGTTTGGTTGTGATCTAAATAATTATTGTAGTGGTTGAGGCATATCTTATCGCAATGTGAAGTTTATGTATTTTTGCAATATCATTTGGATTTATTATATTGATTGTATGTTATCTCAACAAATCACTATCAGGTTTTTTAAGGCATTTTTTAGAATGTTTCTCTTGTAATTTAAAATTTTATTTAAAAGCTCACTAGTGAAGTCTGGCCGCTGACGGCGTGCGGCCAATGGTGTGTGTGTGTGTGTGTGTGTGTGTGTGTGTGTGTGCAGAGAGAGAGAGAGAGAGAGAGAGAGAGAGAGAGAGAGAGAGAGAGAGAGAGAGAGAGAGAGAGAGAGAGAGAGAGAGAGAGAGAGAGAGAGAGAGAGAGAGAGAGAGAGAGAGAGAGCCGTAGGGGGGGCGGGGGTGGGGGAAACTTTTTTTATGCATTTCAGACTCTTGTTGAGAGCATGGTGTTTGGTTGATACTTCGTGAGGTTAGGTGCTTTGACTGTGGAATTGAGTGTGAGTTGAGTACAAGTAGCAGGAAAAATTCATATGATCTCTACAGACACAACAAGACATTGCTACACATTTTTATTATGATACTCTTATCACATTTGAGCTTGGGTTTGATCTAATTTAGTTATGTAAGCTTCAAATGTGATACTCTAATAAGTGTACAAGGCAATTTTTACATTATGGCATAGCTTTGGACAAGCTTAGCAAAATCACTACTTAAGCCATTCAAAACAACTCACATAAGCTCACTCTCCTTGATAGGTTCACCAATATAGGCAAGTTCCTTGTTCAAATCTTTCACTCTCAAAACAAATTGATGTCCACTCTCACTCTTCCCTTGGAAGCATTGAAGAACTTGATTCTTGAGGAAAAATAATCTTGAGGTGTTCTTGGACTCATAGATCTTTTGAAGAGTCTCCCAAGCCTCTTGGCATGAGGTACATGCTCCTACTTCCTTGAGAGAATCATTTGAAACAATCATTTTAATACAATGGAGTGCAATCTCTTCTTGTATTTAGTTGCCTCTTGTGGATGGATTGGCTCATCTTCCTCTCCATTAACAATATCCATCAAATCTTGAAAAAAAAGGATGGGTTCCATCATTTACTTCCAAATTGAATGATTGGAAGAGTTCAATCTATCATTAGAATCCAAAAGATAAGCACTCATTGATGCCATCTTCTACAAGAAAGAAATAGATTCTAGAAATCAAGATAGATTGTACAAGATTTGATCATAACTAGCTATCCCACTCTCTTAGGAACTTGAGAAGTATCAAAATTTGCTTTTTTCAACAAGATCTAAGATGATCTTGAGCTTGATTAATCTTCTAGTTCCAAACTCAGCTCAATTTACTATAGATTTGATCAAAACTAGTCTCCTTCTCGATCTCAACTTCACAAGAAGGGTGAATCCACCTATATTGAACCAAAAGCACTATAGAGAACACAAATGCCTAAAAAATAAAGCCCTTCAGGCAGTGGGCCCTCCCAAGGCAGTACGCCCTCGAGGGCGGTCCTTCCCACATGGTAGATTATAGATAAGATGCCGAGGGATAAAAGAATGTGGCCTTGTCCATAACGTCATGAAATGCATTTGGGCAAAACAGCTCAATCCCGGATCATGTGGCGACGACTCGAGCTAGAGAGGCTCTCCTTCAAAGGCTTCTTTGAAAACTAATAACTAGCTATGGCGTATATTGCATCTCGTACTCACACAATTACGCATTCACCCTCTGCTCTTCTTCGTCTCCGGCCTCCCTCCACCAGCACTTGCTTGCAGCATGCACCACCCGACTCCGTAGGACTGCGTAATTGTGGCCATGGAGCTGCGCAATGTAGAGCAGAATCTAAGGTGGCGGAGACAGCGCTTGAGCGACAAACTGTGTTGCAGAATGCAGATGACCGGCTTCAGATATGCCGGGTCATCAATGGGATGTGGCAGACTAGTGGCGGATGGGGAAGCATCGATCGTGATCAGGCTGTAGATGCTATGATTCGTCACTTAGACGCGGGATTCACCACCTTCGATATGGCAGATCACTGTAGGCGTCCCTTTTTGTTTCAATTGAATTCTCATTAGAATGCCTTATCTTTGAGAGAGAGAGAGAGAGAGAGAGAGAATGATCACATGGAATTCCAAAGAAGCTTTGGTGTAGCAATGTAAAGACCAAAAACTCAAAAGAAAAATAAGCAAATATGTAAAAACCTGGTCAAAGTTTTATAATTCATTTTTGAGGGCATAATCGTCCCTGCTTTTCCTTTATACGTAATGCCAGGTCTTCAATTTTTCTTTGTGTTTTTGATGCACCTCTAGAGTTGGAATTTGCTTGTCAGGTGGAATCTGCTTGCATCGATCCGGAATTCTCATCCTGCAGTAAAGGCATCATCAATTCTGTCCAGAATCTATCAGACGGGCTCACGCCCTCGGGCAAGGGCCCTCCTAGCACGGAAGGCCCTCGGGGCAGGGCCTTCCCCCCCACGACAAAGCGCATGGGGTTTTCTATGAAAGGTGTTATGCCATGGATTTTAATGTCAAGAGCATTATGCCCATAAAGCCCATGGGCTTCTCCTTACAACTGGCGTTATTTTTGTATGATTCTTGTGATAATTGTGACTACTATATTGAAGGGGGGTAAACGCGGAACCTTCTTACCTTTGTCAAGAATGATGACAACAGAATTTGACTACATTTTTAGCCCAGTCTTGTTGGGATGGACTCGGGTTTCCTGTATCTTGGTCTTGTGGCATGGGTTGTTTGTTAAACTCTTGACTTTGTTTTGCACTTAAAGTGATTTTAGGTGTAAAAGAATGATGTGACTATGGTAACATATCAGTGATGCATGTGGGGCATCATATGGACATAACACTCTTATCCTAGTTTATCAAAAGACCCGACTTTGTACCTTGTGCTCATTTCCCTAAGTGCATTAAATGTTGTCGCAAGCCATGGAAGGTGTTGGCTAGGAGTACTAGTAAATCAAAAGTTTAATGACAATTTGTTAGCTTACATCCTCCTTTTTTGAGGCCACTCTTGGAGTCTATCTATGTATATGCTGAAAAGAGTAAGGGAAAGAGGGCAATGCTGTTTGAATCCTACGTATGTTCCTCCACAAGGACTTTAGGGGTCCTTACTCTTGCCACCACCTTCAAGTAGAGATGCCCAACCACTCTTTGAAGCTCACTTGGGACATTGTGTGTCCATGTGCTCTCATAAGTTTTTCTTGGCACCCTATCAAAGGCTTAGTGAAAGTCTATGAAGTAGTAATACAGGTTTTGCTTATTTTTTTGATTTCTTTTGATGATCGCTCTCAGTATGACTAGATTATCCACTATAGAAATTCTACTTGGAAAACCTGTTTGTTCCTTTCCTCTTAAGGCCTATAGTTCTAGCCAACTACTAAGTTTCTTTTCCACGATGATGCCTCAAAGTTTTGGGGTTCTATGGTTTGCCATGATGGTGTGGTAATTGGCGGGTTACAACAATGATGCCTTGTGTAAACCACTTGTCGGGACAAGATTTTTCCAAGAATTGATCAAACGAATCTTAAATGTATGGAGCTATGACGTCCTTGCCCATCTTGAAAAGTTCCGCTTGTATGTCGTCAATATCTTAGACTTTTATATTGGCAATGTTTCTTTAACCCCTCTACAATATCCTTTTCAATAAACCACCTTTTCTCCTTAATGATATAAAGTGATGGCTCCAATTTTCCTCCCCTAGCTTGTATAGTTGTTTGGCATAATGAAACCATGTACTCTTCTTGGTGTTATTTAAGAGTGCTATTGGCTTATCAAAGAGAGCTTTCCAAAAGCGTCCTGGATCCTTACACCACATTATTGTCTGTTTATCTTGTTGCTGCTTTATATATAGTTGCTTCTTGTTTTTCATGATCTTTCTATAACCCTGAGTGTGAATATTTTTTCTCACTTCTAACCACTTTATAGCTTCCTTACATCTGATATCATACCATAGACTACGTCAAAATCATTATTCTTTGCTTTCCTTTTGCTGAAATGAAAGGACCTTACTTTGTGTAAGGGTTTGTGTAAAACCTCCATATTTAGTATGTAGTGTCGAACCACGTTGTAGTACCTTCAAATGTTTGATGAATTCTTCTTGTGTATGTGGAGCAAAATTGAGTTTTTTGGGTGAATCGACCCTCATAAGATGAGAATGACTCACCATGTCTAATGCCAATATAAAAGGCGATGGCCAGATACTATGTGATCTCTTCTTGGCCCATAGATGCATGTCCCTATTTTGTATTTCACAACTCTTTCCAAATAGCCTTTCCTGCTGTTAGTGCTGCCCACTTAACCCTTTGCTTCCATTGTTTAATGCTTTCCCTTTCCTTCCTAGATTTCGCTTGTAGAGTTCAAGCAGTTGAAGGTCCTTGTCGATGAAGATTTGGTCTCTTGGAATCAAACTTTTGTGTCTAGTTATCATAAAACATAACCAACGATATGTAGGTTTTATGTGTTGTTTGCTTTCCCAACCTATATGATTGTTTGATCTCCTCTTTTGCTATACTTTACTTTTCTTTTAGTAATTTGCGATCAAACTCCACTCTTTGGGATCCCCCCTTAAATTTGGTTACAATGTCTACTTGATTATATGCACATTATTCAAGTTACAAGTAGGACCTACATTGTGACAACCAAAGTTGTATTCAACTTGCAAGAAATCCAGTTTACCATGCAAGGATGAAGTATATGGAGGTGAAACAACACTTTGTACGTGCGAATGTGCATAGTGTTGAGATTGAGCTAGCATACCACGACACAAACTATAAGATTTCGGATATTTAGTAAAGACAAATTTGAGAAGTTTAGAACATTGTTAGGTGTTAGCTTGGATGTAAGAAAGTTAGTGCAAGTGGCTCACTTCGCCAAGTAGCTCACTCACATGGATGCCACCTGTACTTTCCATGCATGTACTTGAGATGTTGACCTCATAGAGGATTAGGAGGACTGTTAGTTTATGTAAATGGAAATGATGTATTACCATAGGTTACTTTGACCCAAAAGGTCGAGAGTTGTGTAACCATGGTTTATTCACCTCCATTAGGCCTATTAAACTTTGAGTTAGCTAAGTATGTTTTTACATAGTAGGGACTCATGGTTCCACTAGGCCTAATTATGACATTATGTACCCCAACTTGACATTTGGGGGTACCTTATTTTTTTGAAAGTAACTTGTAGGAGAAGTTAGATAGTCATCTACAAGAAGTTAGATAGTCATTTGGAAGGGTATATATATGTGTGCATTTCCTTTGTATTTTACAATTGTAAGCATCTCTTGGAATTCCACGAGTGTTTACAAGAGGGCGACCAACCATCTCTCTCTTTCGCTTTGGATTGCTTTGTGTAATTGAATAGTTAAGATCCTAGATCAAAGCCACGTTAGGTATTCAGATTGCTTACAGGAGGGCGCTCTACAAGAAGCTATCATCTTCTCTTTCGGTAACAGAAAATCAGCAAGTGGCTAATTTTTGCAAGTGAAGATCTGTTCGTATTCTAGTAGCTTTTTTTGCAGGAAGGAGAGCTACCCCCCTACTTTGAGGGTTTGCCGTAGGGCTCCCATGCTCAAGCCATTTGCATTTGTCTTTTGATTCTAGTACATGCTGAAATTTTCAGATCCACTTGTTTGTAGGAGGGCATTCATCTACAAAAGCTATACGTGCATGTATTGTGCACTCATTTTCGGCCACAAATCTGGTTTTGGTGTTGGCTTCATTCGAAGTTTACCTATTTGTGTGCAGAAAATATCCACCTATTTCATTATTCTTTGAGCAAATTGCATGTGGAGTATTGCAATCAATTGTGCTCATATTTTCAGCTTTGTGGTTGTTGCCCATTAAGTAGATTTTGTCTTGGAAAGTCTTTTTTCCTATCTACTACAAGATGATTTTTCTGTTTTATCTATGGCTAAAGAATCGGAGTCAATCGGTTCTTTATTTAATGAAGGTAGGTTGGATGGCACAAACTATTCTTTGTGGTGCTACATGATTAAGAACCTTCTTATTACAAAAGGTTTATGGAAAGTAGTTAATGGTGACGAAGAGAGGCCACCTACCTACTACACCGACTAGGGCAACTACTTCATCACCAACGGTTGTGTCTTCCGATGAGCAAAAGAAGTGGGATCGAGGAGATGCACAAGCACATTCTTTCATTGCATTATCGATGAAGAGATCTATCCTTCCACATATTAGGTCTTGCAAGACTTCCCAAAAGTGCTTGGGAGACTCTTGCCAAGATGTTTCAAGTAAAGAATGCAGCAAAAGTAGTCTATCTTCGAAATCAACTTTCTATCTTGAAGATGCAAGAAGGTGATTTGCTCACGAACCACTTGACGAAGATCAAGGATCTTCAAGAGGAGCTTCTCAACGTCGATGAGGTGATTCCTCACAATTTGTATCTATTACTCTCAACTCTCTTCCTAATTCTTACCTTCCATTTGTGTCATCATTAAGTATTTCTCTTAGGGGACAACAAATCTCCTTTAACGAACTTGTTGGCTTGCATCTTCAAGAGGAGCAAACAAGGATCAACTTTGGTGGTGGTGAGCAACAAGATCAAGCTTTCTTTGTGAAAGGCAAAGGTAAAGGCAAGTGGAAAGGGAAGCCTTCTTCCAACCCCAACACTTCCAAAGGTGATCAAAAACCTAAGGAAGCTCAAGATCAGGACAAGGCTCCAAGAAGAAGGGTAAGTGCCACTATTGCAAGAAGTTTGGGCATCACATCAAAGAATTTAAGAAGAGGCTTGCAAAGGAAAAAGAAAGAGGTAACGATACAAATGCAGCAATCATTACTTTGGAGCAACAATTTGAAGAAAAGGACGATCTTTTAACAATGATTATGCTTTTGTCACTTATACTCTCATCTCTCCTCAAGATGAGGCTTCTACCACTTCATCTCTTGCTGGTTTTTCAGCCAAGAAAAACACGTTTTCAGCTTTACAAGTTGCTGTTTTTTCATCTTTTGAATGAGTGATTGATAGCGGTGCCACACGTCATATGACTTATCGCAAAGAGGTCTTCACAAAGCTTGTGAAAGTGCATGATGGAAGCAAAGTTCAAGGTGTTGATAACACCTCTTATCCTATCGAGTGATCGCCATTATCTTACCCAATGGTGAGGAGAAGTACATTCGCAATGTACTTTATGTTCCAAGAATCAAGAAGAATCTCATTTTGGTCTCTACTATTATGAACCAAGGCTTGGTTATGGAGTTCAAAGAAGACAAATGTCTTATCAAAGACCCAAAGAGATCTCTCATGATCATTGCTTTGGGAACATTGCGTGGTGGATTGTTCCTTATGGATACCTATGAGCGAAGGGCTTCATCATCTTGTCTTGTTGCATCAAGTTCACATTCTTTGGAGTTGGCTGAATTATGGCATGCTAGGTATGGACATCTCAACTTTGTTAGCTTGAAGATGTTGAAGAGATTCAATATGGTTGAAGACATTCCTAATATTGAGCATCCCGAAGGACATGTATGCGAAGGATGCATACTTGGAAATGAAGGCAAAATATGAAGTATTTCAACACTTTTAAGGATTTTCTAAGATTGATTATGAAGAGACTTTTGCTCCTACCGTTCGAATGACTACCGTAAGGATAGTCATCACCTCGGCTGCCCATCATGGTTGGCATATGCACCAACTTGACATAAAGACGACGTTCCTCAATGGTGATCTAAATGAGGAAGTTTACCTTCAACAACTTGCTGGTTTTTTTATTGCAGGTCAAGAAGACAAAGTGTGTCTTCTCAAGAAGGCTCTCTATGGACTTAAGCAAGCTCCAAGGATGTGGCATCAAGATACACACACTCTTTATGTTATGCATACTTCGGTTTTCAGATTTAGGCTTGTTGCAGTTTTACCTTGGTCTTGAATTTTTGCAAGGAGGGGTTGGAATCTTTATCTCTCAACAACGATACATTGGGCAGGTTTTGAAGCGGTTTAAGATGGAAGATTGCAAGCCGGTTGCTACACCATTGGAGATGGTCCTGAAATTGAGTAATCAAGATAATGGTAAACCATTTGATACTACCTTGTATTGTCAAGTGGTTGGATGTCTCATTTACCTATGCAACTCAAGACCGGACATTTCTTTTTGTGTTTCCCTCATAAGTCAATTTATGCATGCTCCTTTGACATCACATTGGAAAGCTTTGAAGAGGATCTTTTGATGTCTTCAAGGAACTAGGGCACTTGGACTGTTTTATCCTTCTTGTGATGATGCATGCCTGGTTGGTTTTAGTGACTCGGATTGGGGTGGAGATCAAGACACGACCTCTACTAGTGGGTATTGTTTTTTCTTTGGAAATTCTACAATTTCTTGGTTAACTAAAAAGCAGCCCACCATTGCGACGTTTTCATGTGAAGCAAAATATAGAGCTACATTTTCAGCCACTACGGAGTGTTTATGGCTGAGACAATTACTTGTCGATATGAAGTATGGCCAGCCCTTGACTACTCTCCTTTTCATCGATAGTCAAAGTGCTATAGCTATTGCACGAAATCCAGTTGTTCATGCAAGGACAAAGCATATCGAGGTCCACTATCACTTTGTTCAGGAGAAGCTTCATAATGGCGATATTACACTTGAATATTGTCCCACGGAGGATAATATTGCGGATGTGTTCACTAAGGCATTACCTAGAGTTAAATTTGGAGCTTTTTGTCATGCTTTAAATTTAAGACTACTTGCTGATTTTTCTACTTAGTGAATACATGTCATTTTCATTTAAGGAGGGTGTTAGTTTATGTAAATGGAAATGATGTATTACCATAGGTTACTCTGACCCAAAAGGTCGAGAGTTGTGTAACCATGGTTTATTCACCTCCATTAGGCCTATTAAACTTAGAGTTAAGTAAGTTAGTATGTTTTTGCATAGTACGGACTCGTGGTTCCACTAGGCCTAATAATGACATTATGTACCCCAACTTAACATTTGGGGGTACCCTATTTTTTTGAAAGTAACTTGTAGGAGAAGTTAGATAGTCATGATTCATCTACAGGAAGTTATAGTCATTTGGAAGGGTATATATATGTGTGCATTTCCTTTGTATTTTACAATTGTAAGCATTATAACTATTCTCTTGGAATTCCATGAGTGTTTACAAGAGGGCGAGCAGCCATCTCTCTCTTTCTCTTTGGAATGCTTTGTATAAGTGAATAGTTAAGATTCTGGATCCTTTGGTTTCTATTTCCTACAAGGACCCATGCCTTGCCCTTCCTCCTCTCTCAAGCAATTCATTCTCTCTTCTAAGTTTTGGTGTTGTAAGGTGCTTAAGCAATTTCTCTTGTATTTGGTGTCTTTCCATAATTAAGTTTCTCAAGCTTTCATGGTTGGTCTAGTTTTGCAGTTAAAGTACTCCATAGCTAGGTCTTGCATTTCAACTCATTTTTCCTGCAAATGACATCTTATAATGTTTTGACTCATGTGCCATACCTAAATTCAAAGATATCACACAATTTGAGGTTCACGTTGGGATAGCTATGGGTGTCATTACACCGGCTTCGAGTTGAGAATGATATATTCTATGAGAAACCTTTAAAGATAGAATTTGTCCAATATGTTTCATGGGAGAAGTTGGAATAGAAGAGCATTTTATCTTCCGTTGTCCACTGCATTATGAGATCAGGTAAGTATTATTGTCTATTTTGGAAATAGCTTGTCTCATTGCAATTCTTGATAGAGTATGAGGATTAGAGATGTGCTGCTTTGATATTACGTGAGATGTTTGGATTTCGAAAGGCTATTGTTTAGGTTCCTAGCATGTCGTAGAGACAAATTACATCAATTTTCTCTAGACATTGAGATAGAGTTGTAAATGTAGACTGAGCCAATGACTGCCTCATCCATTTTAGACATCGTGCTCAATGTCAAAGGGTGCCATGCCAACTTGCTATTTGTCAATGATCCTCACACACCTCTAGGCACATCATACCAGCTCCAGTACTAGTATTGTTCACTTTGGTTTACAACCTATTTTATGGCTAAGCACTACCATATAGAGAGAGAATATCCATATCCTCAGCTTATATGAGCATGTGGTTTACATTTTTTTAGATGGTTATAGTTAAGCTGTTCTCATTACACAACCTTCTTTGTAAGTAACTTGAAGGTCCTAGTCGATAATATAATAAAATTAGCTAGTTTACCTTTTCTATCTTATTTTTTTATGTTGGTTACTTGAAACAAGTTGCTCAGCTTGGAGGTGAAGCAGATAAAAAATGCACTTTGTACGAGTTGTCACCTGTATGGTCTTGCAATGAACAGATGGCCCAGCGGAGGACCTTTATGGCTTGCTTATTAATAGGATTAGGCGAGAGCGTGGGGAGAACGTTGCTGCTGATTTGAAAGGGTACTCGCTTTGTCTCATTGCATCCACGATTTGCATTTGCTGACTATAGTTTTGAATTATTGTATAATTCTCATGTTTGTTTGTGTAAACTAAAAGCTAGTTGTATATTAGTGCAAAAGTAGTGCTTTAGCAAATTTACCTCATTAGTTGTCCTGTTATTGATCATTGATTATTGATTATTTCAAGAAGTACATAGAGATTGACTTGTTGGTTTGCTGGTTAAGTTGAATCATATTATAATGCAAGTCATTTCAAGTATTATAACCTTAATATGACGTGCTTTAATCGTGTACCCTTTCAGATCATATCAAGTAATTGAGTCACAAAATGCTTTGGGGGCCAAAATTTTGACTTCTGGCCATAACTTTTTCAAGAGCCTCAATTTCAAGTTTTGTTTGTTGCATCAAAAGGTGCTCAAGGGAGATAAATTCTTTCAAGCTGGCATGTAGAAGTTGGTCACACAAAAACCCCTAATTTTCACTATTGGTCAACATCATTATTTTTGTACTTTTTGGTGATATTCCATGTAGTGGAGTGCTAAAATGGGGTGCCCATATTGCACCAAGGAGCACATAAATCAGAATATCCTGGGTCAAAAGGTGGATGTGTGCAGTTTTATGTTCAAAATATGATTGGATTCACTTTTTTTTCTACTCTCATACGATCATGACCTTCTAGAAGTTTGGAGTTTACAAATTAAAAGTTCTGTCAAAATAGAAATATGCTATTTTTTTTGTAGCAAAATGTTGTTCAGGTGCTTTGTGGATCTTCGCATTTCTTACTCTGAGACAAGTTTACGACACTTTACAGCTCTTCAATTGGAGTTGTCTTCCTCAACTTATTCCAAATTCAAGTTTTTGATCAAAAGAGGGATGCCCATTATTTTGGTGTTGCTGAGTTCAAATTTAGAGTGGATCTTCTAATCTATTGCACAAATCTGAGACATTGTGTCAAAAGGAAAAACAGAGATTGGCACTAACAGTACTACATGTATATTCCTTTATGCGATTCTTACAATTCCTCCCTACAACTACTTATACGAGTTTATATTACAAAGTCAAAATTTTGTATTGTTAATTTTTGAATATCATCAATACATGGATACTTGATACTTCTTTTGTGCTCCATCATGGTTGGAATCTTTCACTATAAACAAATTTTTGTTGCTAGTACAATGTCCTATGGAATTAATCCTAGCCTCTTTGGTGACTATAATCTTTACAGTTGCTATCACCTCTATTGGCACTATTAACATTGCTCATATGGCAGTTGTTTCTATCATTCAAGATACTTGTTATCGGGCGCTTCGCTTAAAGCTTATTGGGCTGATGGGAAACAGAGACAACTGCGAAATTGAGGGGACTGGCTAGTGTGGGAGCAAGGAGGTCAACAACATGGGTTAGGAGTTTGGATTCGAGGTCTTCGATATCTCTCACCTTATGGGACTTCATCTCTCTTGATGGCTGCAAGTACCATGTCAAAGGTGAAGAAGGTGAACTCGGAAGGTCGTGGAGAGATAGAGATGGGTGCGTCAATGGGTATGGTATATAGGTTGGTAGCATGGTCGGCCCCTAACCAAATAGGAACTAGGGCCTGTTTTGGGTTAAGGGCTACCCTACGATATAGGCCAGGCCTATTACCAACTATACACATTCAGGGACATAACAAGGCACCGTAAACACATGCAAATTGCAACTTTCTAGCACCATAATTCAGCTCCTAGAACAACACAAAACCAACCCTCACCCCCTTTAGCCCCCTCCCTCAAAATAAAAATTAGGTTGTGTTGAAAAAAATCGCTGAAATTTAGAGCTTTCTAGAATGCTTTGCATAAAAACACATTGCATGGGTTTAAGGCCCAACTAACTTCCTTGAATATGTTGTAGTTAGTCACTTCAAGTCCTTTAAGATCTCATAATATCCACTATGCATCAGTGTTCACCTTTCCCTAGAAGATGAGAAAAAGACTTGATCACATGCATATGAAAAGATGGAGATATAGTGATCAATTGCAAGATCTAGCTATGCAATATCTTAACTGCAATACTAGATCAACCATGAAAGATTGAGAAAGTTAGCTATGGAAAACATCAAACACAAGGGAAATTGCTTAAGCACCACAACACACCAAAAGTAAGAATACAGAATGAATTGCTGGAGAGAGGGAGGAGGGCGTGGGTCCTCCAAGTCCTCCAATGAGGCAAGCACCTCATGTACATTCATGGAATGTGTAGGTGTCAACCAAATGAGTGAGCTACTTGACCAAGTGGGCCACTTGCACTAACTTAGTTAACTTATAAGTAGGTGGCCCCATGTATTTGATAAATATAATGCCCCATGAGTAATGTACAACTTATAATAACCTTAGTGCTTAGCCAAAGTGTAAAATAAGCATTACTCCAACAATTAGGATATTACACATCGGACGACTACACCCATCGCTCACGTTTATCGCTATATCTAGCTCATGGCTATATCTAGCTCATGGCTATATTGCTTGATATCTTATCTAACAATTGTGGTTATAATTTGAAGAGTCTTAGAAACCTATCAATGTGGTGCCATCACTATGAGGAGGGTATGCTCTAATATATTTGTAGTTGTTGTATCAGGCATGAACAAAGTTATAGGCTCTTCCAAAGTTTGCAAAGAAGCAATGGACTTGTACCCTCCTTTGCTTTGCATCCTCTTTGAATGGCCTCAAAGTGAAATTTCATGTGGGGTAGAGTATTGTAGTTTGAAATCTATCTAGCATAGTGGATGAAGACTTGTTGTTTAGCATGACCCCCATAAGGTTTTGTGCAAGTTGTTGAAGTTTTAGAGGATAGACGATATTTGTTTGATTTCAACAATTTTGTAGCCTTGTGAATAGGGTGAAGGAGTTTAGTGCAATAGGATGATGGGAAGCCATGGCAAATGATAATGTTAAAAAGGACTTTGAGGATGGGAGAAAGTACTTTACAAGCATGGGTAGAGAGCTCGACTTTGGAAGGCTTTGAGATCTTCGATATCACGTGAACAATGTGCCTTGAGATTTTTGATAGTGTCTAGAATGAGTTGTGTATTAACAAGGGTGAAGGTAGATGGTGTGAGAGATATGGTGGTGGGCATAGCAAATATGTCATATGTAGTTAGTGGGCATAGTCAATCCAAATGTTGATATTAGTGAAATCATAGATGGTGTGTGGGGAAGGAACTCTCTAGAATCTTTAGAGGAGAAGAATAAAATAGGCAAAAAGTAACATTTATTGAGACAAATTCATTTGTTGATGATGGAACTTTCAATCACTCAGATTTTATTGATGAAAAAACTATTGGCGTCAACGTAGTTCATTGAATTCCTATCAACTTGCTTGTATTTGACGAGTGATAAAAAGATAAAGTGGACATATGTTTGTGCATATGACTTGCACCTACTCTAGGGTACGGACAACAATGTGAGTAGGGGTGTTGTACATTTTGGTCCATGCTATGCATGATGAAGTTGATGGTGTGAGACTTTATGGTTGGACTCCACAGGGAAGAAGATTGCACATTTCTTTTGTTGTCAAGTATTATCCAAAACATAACAACTATATATTGCTCCATGTCAACCTCCCCACTCTTACAAAGAAGCCAAAGTTGATGCTCCCTCTCCAATCTTGCTGTTTCAATCCTAAACCATGAGTATTGACTCTCAAAATGGCCAATCTTTTTTCCATATAATATAGAAATACTTCTTTTATCACCACATTGAACCAATATTGGCAATATTGCATCTTTTGTTTTTAAGGTAATTTCTAGACCTCATTTGTGAACTTGATTTTAGGAAAGATAGTGCGATTTACTAGCCTTGGGCCATTCAACTTGTTGGATTTCACTTTAAAAAAAAGATTTCTCTACCTCAATCCACTATCCATGCTTGAACCTTTGAGATTACTTACAAATATTGTTACCATCGATTTGGTAGCCTCCAGAGAGAGAGAGAGAGAGAGAGAGAGAGAGAGAGAGAGAGAGAGCTTATGCTGATTTCATTGTGCCTTTCTTTGTAGATTAACTAAATGGGTTCCGCCACCTGTGAAGATGACGAGGTCATTTGTCGAGCAAAATATTGACCAATCTCGTAAGCGGATGGATGTACCAACACTTGACATGCTACAGTTCCATTGGTATGTTTGAATGCTATTTGTTGTTGGCATCACATTTGATTGTTAGGACTATTGTGACATTCTCATGTGACATGGCCTAAAACCCTTTCAAGACACATTACTTTGAAAATGACATTAACCACATTCCCACCCTTGGTGTACAATAAAAATTCAATAAAATCACGCATCACCTTGTCGACATTGAGATCTCTTTCATCATTTATTGTGTGGTTGTGGATCTTAAAATGCTTAGAATTGTGTTGTAATTGAACGACATCATTAGATACATGTACCACATTGTGAATTTTGGAGGTGTTGCTTGTTGGATAGGTGGGATTACTCGAATAATGGGTACTTGGATGCCCTTAAACACATGACTGACCTTAAAGAAGAAGGTAAGTGAAGTTACAAATCCTCCATATTGCATCATACAATGGCTTTATTTGTAGGCTTGCTCAAAACAATGCATTGAAATGTCGTACGTGAAAATAACCTACAAAGTGATAAGGATACTATTCTTCCTCTTGTGATCTTGGTGGCAAGTCTAGAACCCTTTCGATCTCATCGGGATTAACCTACGAAAATTGAAATTAAACCAAGATTTCGATTCTCAGTAGTAAGTACTAGTAAACGATTTAAAAAAAAATAGCAAATTTAAACGTTGAAACTTGAATCCTGAAGGTTCTTAGTGTAGACTCTATTATCTAAACAAATCATGGTAGATACTAGACTCTATAGAATTCAGATTAATCATTCCCTGGTCTCTCTTGGCTTCTTTAGAAGCCATAGGTTGGCATGCACATACACCAACCTCTCCAGCTGCGCAGTAGAAAGTCTGTTCCTCCTCTTCGTATGAATCTTCCTCCTCTTCGTATGAATCGGAGAGAACACAATCCAATATCTCTTACGTGCAACTGCGGTGCAATCTTGTGAGGGAACGCAGATGGCAAGTTTTTGCAACTTGGGAACATCATTCCCATAGTTCATCCACCATGAAACAGGGCGCAATTGCCAAAATAGTAAATACTAAATGCTTACTACTATTAACTAGCTTAGACTTCAGTACATACTACATAGATGAAATTTGAATCATGATTCATGATGGCACCAAGTTCCAACTTCCAACTGGCAAATAATAAGTTATAACTACCAACAAGTACTTAGTACTTACTACTAGCTAGTAGGCTGTAGCTTGTAATTACAATTTACTAATTACATACCTAAATAAATTCAAGTCATCATCCATGAGTGCATCTTTATCCCTGGGATCAGGATAGACAAAGGAGACGTAGGAATGCCATCTTTGCCTGAGCTCTCGATCATGGAATTGATCTTCCTTCCTTCATAGTAGATGAAGCAAGCAAGCCACGACATGCAGAGGTTGATGGAACCACTGCCACCTTCTAGAAATAGGCCCCTTACTTCTTCCAACCTACAAACAATGAGGAGTGAAGTTTGAGCATTCAAGTCTCAAGAACCCTGATTCCGATTATGAATATCAAATTTGCAAATACTCATTACAATTTACTATTAAGTTTTAACTAAATTCTAAGCATGAAGTCAATGAAGAATCAACTTTGAAACTTTCAACTCAGTAATATACTTGTCAGGAGCTATGCTGGTGCAAGTCTGAAGCTGCTCTCCCAGCCTATCCATAAACTCATAGAGAAGGCCTAAGACGCAACATACTATAGATAGGCTGCATGGATATGACAATGGCGCGTGCATCATCCCAAAATGGAGTCCCCACGATCGCCTCAAATCTCTTGGCCCTGGCCTCTCGTGATGGGCCCCACTTCGCCCAATGGTTCGAAACCACTGTTTGCCTCAGGCTTGCATGCACTTTTATGAGCCGCTCCAAAATAAGGAACATATAGACAAACCTAGGATGAAAATCATGAAATAAGATTGGTAATTGGTCATAGGCAGCAAGCTATAGCGAAATTTAAATTCTATGAGCATTGAAATTTGAAGCTAAAACAAAATTGTAATTTGCAAATCAAAAAATTGGAACAAGTTGTTAGGTTGGAAGTTGGAACTTGGTTACTTAGTGGGGGCAGGCCTCAAGAGATCCAAGCTGGAATAGGACCTGAACATGCTCAAGACCCTCTGTCTCTTGGTGACAAATCTCACCAAGAATTGTGCCATGTCTATCTACAACCTCCTTGACCCAAGGTAATCTCCCAATGTCTTCAACCAGGAGGTCAAGGCAATGTACAGCACATGGACTCCAGAAAATCCAAGGGTACCTCTCATTCACGAGCTTCCCCATGGCAACACAATTGGACGTGTTGTCCGTGACAACCTGCATTGGAATTCCAACAAAGGGCGAATCATAACCCATGAATATTTCCCCATTGAGCATTCTGGAATCAAATGCAAATGCAAATTGCAACGTTCAAAACAATAATCACGATTCACAAAATGTAACTAACTACAAAAGCTCAATGTCGAAAGTTGAAACTTGAAAGTGACAAGTGCATACCTGGACAACATTCTCTTTTCCGACCTCCTCAATGGCCTGTGAGATGTACTCAAACAATCTCCTGCCATCCAATGCCATGCCTGGCTCCGACGCATCAATGAATCTCAAAAACATGGTGCTCATGCAAGAAGACGCCAATATATTCACAAGATGGCGCCTCCTTGCATCGGTCCAACCATTTGATAGTATGGTGCATCTATACCTAGAACATTCGACAACAGTTTCAACTATCAAGTAACTTGCAGGCCTCAAGCTACCAAGTTACGAGCTAGAGCAGTGAGCACTCAACATTGAACACCAAAGACTCAAATAAAGTTGAAATTTGAAAGTTGACTCCTTTTAACTAACTTGCAAATTTGGAGATTGAAAGTTCAAAGTTAGAAACTTGAAAGTACTAAAGTAGTAAGTGCAAAGGTTTTGAAGATGTAAGTACAGGTATACCTCGCCCATGACTTCCTAATGGGCTGGGCCTGAGTGCAAACAACGATCTTGTATCCTTGAAGACGTAAAAGATGCGCCCTTATTTGAACGGGGCCACCTCCATAAGTGTTCCCGCAATACTTGCAAGTCCACTTCTTCGTGCCTGATGTGCCATAACCTGAATTAAGCGTGACATGATCCCATAAAGGATCCCGTTGTCTGGGCATAACTAATAGCTATCTAGTGTCAACAAAACAATAGTATTAAATTCAAACTTCAAACTAAAAACGAATCCTTATTTCTAAAATGGTAAACCTAAGCTCTAACCTCACTCTAGCTCACACACACACACACACCCCTCCCTCTCTTTCTAAATTCTCACAGACACACACACACTCTCTCTCTCTTTCACACACACGTCACACACACACGTCACACTCTCCCTCTCCTCTCTCTCTCTCTCACACACTCACACACTCCCTCTACTTCAAAGTTCACACACACACACACACTCTCCCTCTACTTCACACACACACACACACACAAAAAAAAAAACACTCCCTCTCTTTTACACACACATATATCAATAATCACACACACTCTACCTCTCCTCTCTCTCTCTCAACACAATCACAACACAATCTATTATGATCTCTCTCTCTCTCTCTCTCTCTCTCTCTCTCTCTCTCTCTCTCGTGGGCTTCTCTATCGCGCCAAAAGGTGTGAAGAGACAGCCCTCGGGACCGCGCTGTTTCGTAAAAGAAATTGCTTTTCTTTAAGAGTCGTTTCGAACACTGAAACACCGTTTCGAAATTGGGTCATTTCGGACGACCCGTTTCGAACGCGTTTCAGCGTTTGAAACGTGTTTCGAGGAAACATTGGACGACTCACTTCATTTGTGTGGAATACTTTGCAAGGATATGTTTTTCTCGCTTAGCTTTGCTCAACGTTTTGGTTATCTTCTACAATTTTTCCCCCCTACTCCTATTGTATTATCATTATTACAGGATGTTGATGATACTTTTACTTGGGGATTTGGGTCAATTTTTGGGAGTGGATTCTTTTGACACATGCAAAGGTCAGTTTTCCAAGAGACATATATCACATTATGCTTTCTGAGGTGGTGCTTGTCTTATATCTACGGCTTCCATTTCTAGGAGGTTGGGACCTTGTTGCCTCTACACTAGATCCTAAGTTTTGATAGGGTAGCTAGTCTCTTCTTGTTGATTCAGTGGCTCACGTGGAAAAAAGAAGTTGCGCATTTCAACAACATCTAAGGTGTCAAGCCCAAGCAAGGGCGGGTGTGTCACAAGTAGCAACTTGGTGAGCTTGCCTAAGAAGCAACCAAGTTTGTGGGCTGAGTATGGTCGTCATGGACCTAGCGGTAAATGCTAGAGTTACCAATATGTGATGAGAGGCTAGTTGGCAAGTTGAAGAAGCAATGTGCCATGTTGAGCACAATGGTGGTGGTTTCTAGTCTCTACACCATGTTGGACAAGGTCAATTGACATGAAGATTCGATTAGGGGCTCGATTTACGCATAGATGCCTGTGTGACCTAGGTATTCCAATGACAAGTAGGGGACATAAACGATGGTGGTTCATATGGGGGACTCAAGAGGAGCTTTATTGTCATCACCAACCAATTTGGTTCTCGAGAGAGACAACTAATGAAATTCTCCTTCTACATGGTATTAGAGAAAGAGATGACATAAATGGGGAAAATACACAAAAAATGATCCAAAAGCTTTATTTTTTTAATTGCGAAGGATCAAGCAAGACGAAAAAAATAACTGAAACGAACGCTAGGAAAGCATATTTGTGTGCTTTTTTTTTTTAATTGGTCATAGAAATGGAATCAAAATCACAGATTAAAGGAAATGAAATAAAATGATGAGCTAGGATG
This sequence comes from Diphasiastrum complanatum, assembly GCA_029204225.1. NCBI lineage: Eukaryota > Viridiplantae > Streptophyta > Lycopodiopsida > Lycopodiales > Lycopodiaceae > Diphasiastrum > Diphasiastrum complanatum. Next base: position 50,482,352 of record CM055093.1, read on the forward strand.
CAAAATGAAATTATATAGAAATAAAATGTATTGGAAAGGTGTATCATTGAATGCTTCTTGGTTTCCAGGAGAGGCTCGAGCCTGGGACCAAAGAAACTTTGGATGCCTAGCTAACCAGCTGAGCCAAGCCCGTTGGGTAAATGTCAAAATAAAAACGAATGTAAATCTGGGCAGGTAGATTGCAGGTCTGCGTAGATCAGAAAGTTGATGATAACGCACGTAGGCTATGTCTACCTCAGCGTTGGGGTAGGCTGGCTGTAGGCGCATGTAGAAAGGAGCCCACAGTTAGATCGCAGCAGGTCAGTAGGTTGGGCAGATCAGGTCGGGCAGGCACTGGTGCACATGCAGAAGCCCAAAGGATCAAGGGGCAAGTAGGTGCTAGAGGGCTAGGAAAGGAGTAGCAAGGGTTGGATCTAAACACTTCAGGCTGAAATCGTAGATAGCAGGCAGGGCAGGCGGCGTGGAGATAAGAGAGTGTGTTGGCAACATGGAGGTGCCTGTAGAAATGTGCCCTTCATGCCTTGCAGAAATAGTACCTGTCTATGTGGGCTAGATCAGCGATTATCTCAGGCAGGGCAGCGATGGACCAGTGTGGGGAAATAGGACATGTGCCGGCTGCTGTAGGCAACTACTTCAAGCCAAAAAACAGATTGTAGCAGCTGGAAGAAGGTAGGGCAGTAAGGGTCCTCGCATCTAAGGAGCACGGTGGCCTTTGGCCCTGGTGTGTCCTCAACCACACGGTTTTTTTTCTTTTTTTTTGAAACTGGCTGCCGAGGCACCACATGTCCGAGCAGCCAAAACAATATCCCATAAGCATTCTTATGGGATTCCTCAGGAGACATATATAGGCAAACCTGCCTGTGCTCTCATATGTGTACGTGCCCAGGCGGGGCTCCTGCCGCACGACGCCACCGCCTGCCCGGCACCACCTGCCTGCCCAGCTCCCTCCTGGGAACTGCCCGGCGCCCACCTGGGAGCGCGGCGGGGCGCCTGACCGCCCCTGCCTGCGAAAATTGGCCGTCCCCTGTTTTGACGGTTCCTGCCCGTCCGGGCACCGGGGCCACGTGGCACCCAGCCACTAGGCCGGGGCCAAACGCCAAACACGTGTGGCCCCGTGCTCTAAAGTGCCAACGAATAAGGGTCTGTAGAAATGCACGCAATAGCAAGTGGAGCGATGGAATGAAGAGAGAGAGCAGGGAAGAATGTGGGCAAAAGGCGCCTATGAGAGAACACAATCAGGGAAACGCTCGAGAGGGGAGGGCGTTGGAGAGATGGAAGAAGAGAGTGCTGGAAGTGTAGGTAGATGGGCAATTGAAGAATCAGCAAGAGAGATGGAGTGCTGGCTGGCTAGATAGATCAGGAAGAGAGAAGAGAAGAGAAATGGATGTACTCCCTTCAAGGAAAATCCTGCAACTTGCAAAGAAAAAGCAGAACAGGAAATTCGAAGATCCAAACAACCTGAAAAGAAACCAAAAAGTAAAAAAACACTTTCCAATAGCTCAGGAAAGTGCTCTGCTACCAAGTTATGAATAGATTCACAAATATTAGTATCAATGAAACATAAAGATCAGATATGAGACAACATAGACAAATCGTTACAAAGAAATGAATACAATGACAGCCCTACATATACTATCCAAAGGCCTTAGTGGAACTTTCTAGAGATTAGGTCAACTTAGGGTTTCTGAGTCCCATAAGGACGAGGGCACCTAAGGGTATACTAGTTAGAGTCTATTCCCAATACCTAACTCTAAGGAGGTTGAAACGTGAGCCAAGGTGCTGGGTAGGACTGAGGAGGAATCAACAAGTGGTTAGGTAGAATCAGCATGGGGCTAACGATCACGGAGCTAGAGCTGACGTGCATGCAACGAGGGAGAAGGGAAAACAAAAGGAAAATGGAGGGGACATCAGGTAGAAGAAAAGACATGGGAAAGGGGTGTGGAAGGTTGAGGATGGGTTGTGTAAATGATGTGATGGGGGAAAAGATTCAGTGGGGGTGAGGTGGGAAAAGACAAGCATGACTATCTTAGGTAGAACTTTGTGGAGGTTTGTGCAGTCAACAAGTACCCAACAAGTAGGAAAAATGGAGATGTAGGAAGTTGGCCAGGGTGAATATATGGCAACAAGAGACAAACATGAGGATGGGGAAGAGAGCATTGGGGGATCAACAAAGGTGGTGTTCATTTGACATGTGGTAAGAGAGAGAAAATGGGAAAGCTTTATTAGTGTCTTTGAAGTACCAAAAGGTACATAAGACTCAAAGTATATTTCAAGTGTGTTAATCAATAGCGAGCATAAATATGATTCCAAGATACAAATACAAAAAGAAACAAGTATATAAATCAAATGTAAATGCCATAACAACTATATAAGTGCTCATCATCATCATGATATCTGATGAGGAGGGAGAGATAATTGGGATTCTGTAAGTGGTGCCGCTGCGTATCTAATCATGTAGTCCAACAAGTCCCTCTACTGGCTATAGGTCTCTGCATCAAACATTGTCTTTGATGTCGATGCTAGCCTTGTATATCTATATAACCAGCTGGAAGATGCCTCAATTTGCAATGGAAGCACTGTAGACTTGGCAAAGATGATCTGAGAGAGAGAAAACGAAGAAAGAAAACTTCATAAAAGGCTTTTATATGCCAAAAGACATATAAGATGAAAAGGTACATGTCAAGGATGTGGTATGAATAAGATCATAAGAGACGTCTTCGAAACAATAAAGAAAATTTTGCATACACTAGCAGAGGATGGAGAGAAAAAAATAGGACGTGTGAAAGGACGCGAAGGACGAGAAATAGAGGAAGAGATGGGAGAGTACTTGTGCTGCAGTGCGGTAGCAAGGGAGATGGCGTGAGAAAGAGTGAGTGGAAAAAAAGAAGAAACATCATACTTGAGTGCACCTCGTAGACCAGCAACGTAGCGAGAGATGAGCTCCAATGTAGAAATATATGGGAATAGATAGGAAAGCTCTGTAGATCGTGTCGTATAAGCAGCCAAGTCACCAGTGTGAGATAAACTGCGAAAGATGTTGCGTTGTCGAATAAGCCACTGAGGATCAATCATCGCTAGGCGGAGTGCTATCATAAACTCTGTCCAGCTAGCAAGGCCAGGGTGTGAAGCCGTCTGGCGAAACATGCGCCACCAAGTAGCAGCACGGCCCTGCAAATGTAAAGCAGCCAAATGTATCCGCTGAATGTCAGTCTTAGGAAACATAAGGAAGTAGGTCTCAAGCTTAGAATACCAATTCTCGAGTTCATTCCCATCGATGACCCAGAATACACAGTAAGCTGAACCTTATCCTTAAAGTCTTGTGGCAAAGGACCAGAAGATGAAGGAGTCTCGGGTGGTGGAAATGTACGCTGTGGGGGAATAGGCTGAGATAGTGGAGAAACACTGGACTGTAGTGATAGTGTAGCAATCTGGGCAGAAAGAGCAGTGAACGTCTCTCGTAACCCCTAGCGTAAATCAGTGCGTACATCACTCATGGCTTCCCTAAGATGATCTCGGAATTCATGCCGTACTTCGTCAAGGTAAGTGGAAGACGGTATGCGAGGCTCAGAAGATGTAGGGGAAGTATCCATGGTCAAGGAATGCAAGAAGTGAAGAGAGTGTAAGAAAAGCTTAATATTGGAGGGAGCGGACTTTTGTCGTCACCCCAAATACGCTTTAGGTACACAAACGACACTAAGAGCACGAAAGGAAATGACAAATGTCAAGAAAAGGTGTGGAATGCAAGGAAAAACCAGCAAAGATACCTCTCGATAGAGCTCCAAGCGTGTGCGAAGAGTTGGCTAGAAAATGTGACCACAAGGAGAATGAAAGTGGGCGCTGGGCAGCCTCCAATCAATGCTGAAAATATGGCTGGAAATCTGTGGAAAACGTGATGAAATAGGGCGATGGACAGCCTCCAATTAAAACTGAAATATGGCTGAAACTCTGCTGGAACAATGGCTGAAAAATGTGATGAAGTAGGGCGCTGGACAGCCTCCAATCAATGCTGAAAAGATGGCTGGGAATCCTTTCCCTGGGAATTGGTCCTCCTCCAAACTGTGCTGAATGTTGCTGAAGCAAAGAGACGAAAGCCCTCAGCAAAGAGAGAAAAATCAGCAAGGAAAATGGGCACCCAATCAGAAAATCAGATCTGAAATTCAGCAATCAGGAAAGTGCTCTGATACCAAGTTATGATCAAAATCTCAGGTGTTGAATCAATGAAGCATAAAAGACAGCAATAGGCTAAAGCCCTACAAGCAATAGACAAGACAATAGGTTTTCCCACGAAGAGCCCAAGCAATACCAATCAATAATCTGAAAAATGAGTGTACAAATGCCCCTATAAATACCCCACCAATGAACCCTAAAATAGGAATTCAAAAGTAAAGGGAGGCAAAATGTGGAGGGAAATAGTGCGCCCTCCTACGGGCCCCCACTCCACATATAACCATATAATAAGGGCCCAAGGCCAGTCAATGTCATAAAAAAGGACCCAGTGCGGGTCATAAGGAATATAAAAAGGCTATGGGGCCTGTACATGACTAATATAAAATGCGTAACCAGAAATATACATAACCAACAGTAAATGTAAAGAGGCCTGCGGAATATATGCAGAGTAGCCCAGTAGGCATGTATCCTGTAGACCATAACTTAAACTGTTGAGGATCTATTGCAAAAGGATAGCAGTAATGAAATCTTGAGAAACAAGCTTAGAGTAGCTAAAAGTGATGCAAGAAAGTGTCATGCACAAAAAAGGTAGATCTAGCCACAAAGAAAGCTAGAAAGAAGTGAGAGTTGCATGGAGATGGAAGCAGTGAGGAGATGATGGTTGTGTGGAGATGGAGATGGAGATGGTGATGGAGATGGAAGCGTGGAGGTGGATAGGGAGATGGAGGTGGAGAGAGAGAGAGAGAGAGAGAGAGAGAGAGAGAGAGAGAGAGAGAGAGAGAGAGAGAGTTATGTTCAATTATGAGGATTTGGAATAATCCTTGATATGGGTATGTCTCTGTCATTGGCCTAGGGCATCGGCTGGGGAAGAAAGTAATATGTGGTTGTACGTGATAGCTAGTACTTGTGCCAGTCTCATAGTGCTTCGTTGTCTCTACTTCCCATGGAACACAGCCGGTGAAACAACTTCTTTGGGGGTGCCTTGGAAACAATCCACCTGATGTGAAGATACTCTAGACTATGCTAAGGTAAAATGGAAATTGTATGAGGATCCTATGTCCAAATCATAGATGCATCGAATCACGATTCGCTGGGTCTGCGATTCGCGAGTCGCTATTTTTTTGGAAAAATAGTTTATGGCTGAGATTTTTTTAAGGGATCAATGGTCAAGCGTTTTGCCTCTCAGAAGTGCAGTAGATGAGGCACAAACCTCCTCGAGTGAAAACACACTTTTTGGTGTTTCGCACCCGAAATAGTCGGCAAACTACACAATCATAATCCCCTCGATCAGAGCTTTCATCTGATACCCATATTGCCTAAAAAATTTTAAAAAAAAAAAAATCGATTCTACACGATTCAAGGAAAATCCCGAATCGCGAATCGGGATCGCAATTCTGAATCGCGCTGCAACTATGGTCCAAATATCATGGTAGGATAATAGCTCTATCCGGACCAAACTCCAATAAATTCATCTAAAAGGGACCACAGTAGGATCTCTCAACATATGATATGCCAATAACTCACCAAATTTATGCATGAGTCCCCTCCATGAGAGAGTATAGAGATGATGATTGAGTCCAATAATCAAGATACCCTTACTAATGAAGTTCTTTTGGAAGATGTAAATGCTATGCACAGATATTTGCCTCTGCTATCATTCTCATCCCCGAACTCCATTTTGCTTTGTATGTAGATAATCAATATGAAAATAACCTCCATATGCGAGGGGAGCATGGCAAAATTTGCTAGTATAATCTGATGGGGGACAGATGGCCTGCCAAGTATCATACGTGACAACATAGTGACTTGAAGACATGAGAACTAGCCCAATTAGATCCTGTAAGTCTTATGCACCATGCCTCCACTGCATACTTACATGTAGGAGATACCTCCATGCGAAATAGTCAACAATTACTCACCGAGTCCCAAATATGCCTCTTGAAATAGAAACATTCTAGACTGACTAGGGATGAGTGTCCCTTCCCTAGCCAATGTGTCTCATGCTAAAGATAGAACCCATGAGAAGTACTCCCACGTATGTGTATGACAAGAAAGTATGTCATTGCACAAAAGAAGGAGATGTGTTGAAGACCATAATCATGGTCTTCTCAAAGATAACCTTCAAGCCTCTATCCCTCCGTGTAATGCATCAATGTGCCGCTGTAAGCCCTCACTTGAAAAAGGCAAATATCAAAGTGGAAATCGTAATATCTCCTAAATGATAGCTTGCACGTCGTGATTCTTTGATCATGTCCTGTAGCTTATCACCAAGAGAAAAGTATAGGTAAAAGTGGATAGTCTTGCTTAACACCCTCTCATATAAACCCATCACTGTTGAAACTATCTTTGACGAGTATTGAAGGTCTCTCAATCTTTGGATGAACATATGTTGAGTCAAAGGCCCTTGTGAAATCCACAAAGTAACAAGACACTCTCTCCTTTATATGCCATACCTTCTCAATGATTTCCCTTAGTGCAAAGACATGCTTTGTAGTGGAATGATATGCCCATGCCCTGAAACTAGCTTGTCCCAAAGCATGTAGGTGTCATGTCTCAGCTTCTCTACTCACTATACTCTCTAGGATAATACCAAATAACTTGGCCATAATATGCCCAATTATGGTGCAATCATAACTTGGTATCATGGGATCATCGGCTTTGTGAATGGAATGCATTACATAAGTGCAGTATGATAAAGAGAAGCCCGACTACTGTATAAATATTGGCCAGTATTGGGGATAGAATGTCAGTAGCATATGCCAGGAGCTCAGCCTCAAGGTCATTGATGTCTTGCATGGTCATGTTTCTAGTGACCTATGGCTTCCTTTATCATGTGGATGGTAAAGAGGAAGAACTTAGAAGGCTTGGGTAAGATGGAAATAGGAATGGCTGTGGGGACTGTATAATGCCGTGGCATATTGGGTCCATGCATAGAGGTCTGTCAAGAGAAGGGGAGTGTCACGAGGGAAAAATTCCTTTCAAAAGGCTCATGAGGATGTGTTGTATAGGTCTATGAGCTGTTCATTTTTTACCTCAATGTAAGGTGTTTCTCTGCATTTCAAATAAGCAGTGTATTCATGTCTGGTATCTCAAAGAAGTGGGAGAGTGAAGGGATGTACCTAGATGACACGTACTTGGAAATGACAACATTCCTCATCATTCCAAGTGTTGTGTGTTTGATGTTTGGCTTATGCTTTTGCTTTTGGAATAAAAAAGTGAGAGATGAGCTGTGTGAGAGGCATGTGAGAGAAAATTCGCTTGTCTATCAGGACAACTATCATATGGCACATGACTAAGAAGTGACTAGAGGGCCTCTTGATATGACGGCATCTGAGTCCTGTTGAATGTATACTATGGAGCACGATTATGTGGAGGGCAGTTACAGAGAGATGATTGAGTAGTCATTGAGTCCATGTGAAAAGAGAGAAAAGAGTGATTTGATAAAGTGGTGGGGTTAATGACTAAAATTGAGACGTGGGATGAAGGCCAGTGGCCTCATGAGATAGTCCAATATGTGAACTCTGTATGCTCTGTTTTGCAAACTTCAACATTTGCTGTTGATCTTGCAAAGAATTAGAAACTTCTTTGACCTTAATATTTTTAAGGCCCACCATCCGTGGTGATCTGCTTTGATATCCATACATCAACATGTAAGGACTAAACTCTGTTGAAGAATTTTTAGCATTGCTATTACTGATCTCTAATCTTCTTCTCCCTTGAATCGACATTAAATTCACTAAGCTGATTTTTCTCATCTTGGGCCCTGATCTGCATTTTGTGCCATATATATGGCGAAAGAACACTTCAGAAAGACACAGGACTCTTAGGGAGTTATACGGATTAGATTGGCTCTTCGCAAAGTTATTTGATTCACTTTCCCAATATGACTAAGTTCATCAGTCACCTTAATAGTGGAACCCCTTTTGTAACAAATAATAAAGTCAAATTCTTGCATGAGTTCCAACCATCAGCTTTCCCAGAAGTACTTCAATTTTAAATCGTCAGTAGGAAGAGAAAACTACATAATTGCATCAATTGGCATTATTTATATTAAATAAAAAGCTACATAGAATCTTCAAAGTTAAGGCTTTAAGCAATATTGTGCTGTTTGTAAGGATGCAACTAAAAGAACTTCATTTGGCAAGCCAATAATGGATGAGAGAATCTAAAGAACAATGCTTGGGATGGCCGTTTTAGCCATATTGTATCATTTAGATTTTTACATGTAGTCAACACATTTTTTATATTTTACTGCAGGAAAGATCAAAACTTTGGCCTTGACCAATTTTGACACAAAGAGGTTGCAAGTTATTTTGGATAGTGGTATCCCGATTGTGAGCAACCAAGTACGTAGCTTCTCATCTCATTTTGATGCTCACCAAAACATATTGTATGGCCTAAGAGTTTGTTATGGGCTTCAAGCTTATCTTAGGCTAGAATGAGTATGCATCTAACAACATTCATATAATACACAATGAACGTGCATGATTAATGCCTTATAAAAATGAACGATGGTCATTAAATTTGTGTCATAAAGTCTTAGTTTCAGCTTTGGGACTTTTTGGATTTTTACCTTGTTCCAGGTGCAACATTCTTTGGTTGATATGCGACCTCAAACCCTGATGGCAGAGTTGTGCCAAGTAGCAGGAGTGAAGCTGATTACGTGATCTCTCTCTCTCTCTCTCTCTCTCAAATGATGACATACTATCACACTTGTTTATGTTATACTGGGTCTTTGTATAGATCTACATGACACATCATATATGTTACTTAGATAGAGCTAGCACTGGATAGAACTTTTGAGTTACTCTATTTTTCCAATGGATTGATGTGGGGATATAATCCCTCTCTCAGGGTGATGACAGTGCCATTTCATCGACATAAAAGAATGGATGTTAGTATCTCCCCAGGGCAATGACCATCTCCACAACTCTAACATATAATCTCTAGCCTATTTGCGTAATGCCCAAATATTGTTGTTGATGACATAGATCATCAAATGGAACCACTGTATTGGTCCCACTCAAGGGTTCAAATTAACAGTGCTCCTGAAGTTTAGACCAAGAGAAAACACTTTCTTTCTATGCTGTGCCTTCTTAATGATGGCTTGCAAGATGAAAACATAGTTTGATGCTGTATGCCCTTGCTCTTAACGTGCCTACACAATGCTTGCAAATGTCGTGCTTTTGCTTCTTTTATGAATTCAGATTCCATAAATATCCTAGACATGGGTAGCTTGATTGTGTGCTAGTTTTCGATCTTCATGGGATCAACGGCTGTACAAAGGTGATGGATCATATTCCTACACCAAGAAGCTTGGAATCCATGATAGATTATGGATTTAAGAAGATAGTAAGTGTGAGTAACGTAATCTTGAAGGCATAATAAGGAGCTCAACTTGAAGGTCATTGATATCATTGGCATGCTGAATATTTAGCTTCTTGGATCATCTTTGGGGTGAAAGGCAAGAAGTTCGGTGGTCGATGTGTGTGTAGTATAAAGCTAGTTTGTAAATGTCATCCTTGTATGGAGGTTTGTCAATATTGGGTGAATAATTCACACCATAATGTAGCCAATCTTAGCAAAACTAGATATTTTACTATTTGTATCTACATTAATGCTCTACAAAAAAAACTAGAAAAAAACAAAAAAAGTTGCTTTTTCTCATCATTTATCCATAAAGGTCCGTTCATCATGCATGATGGCTCTATGGAGAGTGCATGGGATGTATGAAACCAACAAAACATCTGTAGCATAATTAGATATCTGATTGCCAAAGTTTTAAGGTGCATATGTGAAGAAAATCAGATCACAAAGACCTAATTATGCCCTTTAATCTTTGGCCAAAATGGAAAGCACATAAACTCAACAAGAACTTGTCAAACTCCCTTATGTAAGTTAATTTACTGTTCCAGTCCGTACAACAGGCGTACTACAACAGTACTCACACGTGGGAACATATATATAGAAGAAAAATAGCATTCTATATACAAGAATCCACTATATCATCACCAAAATGCAAAAATGTTTGTAGAAAAGAGATATCTTTCATAAGAATGAATGAGAGAAGAATGAGAGAGATGAATTCCTCCCACACTTGTATGCCTATTTATAGCAGCCTCTTGCGCTATTTGGATCATCTTGCCCAAGCTTATCAACTTATGGAACTTTCTAAAAAGCTAGATAACTTGACTAGATTCAATGTAACTCTTCTAACCAATTAGATTAGGTCCAAATTCGACCTTATCAACATGCCTAAGTTGCCAAAAATAGCAAATCCACTATTCTTAGGCCTTATTAACTCTATAAATTCTATCTCTAAGTTGAAAATGCATATTGGCCTCAAAATTGTCAATTAAACTTGATATTAAAATGTAAGTTAATATATTGTTCCAGTCTGTACAACAGCCGTACTACAACAGTACTCACACGTGGGAACTCATATACATAATAAAAATAGCATATACACAAGAATCCACTATATCATCACCAAAATGCAAAAATGGTTGTAGAACCCCAAAGAGATCTTGGAACATTTGTCGTGCAGAAGGATAGATGCATATCTGATCAAATTGCTCAGAAGTCACAGCTTGTGATGCCTTTGTTTCCTCTTTCAATTTGCGAAACAGCTATCATAGAATTCGAGTTTGTTAATCATGGTGATAGAGTGGAATGGCAAAGAGCTAGCAGTATATTTTGGAGAAATTGAATGTTATGAATCAACAAAATGGAAATCGTGTACCTCTTCAGCCTCTGAAATCTCCTGTAGCACCATGTCAATCTTTTGTTTTCAAACAAAAATACAAAATTGCAAACACATGCTTTACATACAATGCACCGAAAATAAATACTAGTAGCAAATGCAGTAAATACATATATTGTTGGATTTATGTCCTCTACTCTCCTAAATCCCATGTTAATCTAGTTCCATTCATATCATTGTAATTTTACATGCATTGTCGCACAGCCTATAGAAATACTCTATTACTGAAGACAGGCAAGAGAATGGCACCCGACTTGTCGGAGTTGGCAGACTATCGGGGAAGCCCGACTTGGTCGACTTATCAGGGGAGTCCGACTTATCAACTCAACCGACATATCGGGACAACCTAACTTGTCCGACATACCGTGGAAGTTCGACTTATCGACCCCAACTTAATTGGCCATGGCAGCGACTCAATCGACTCCGAATAGTCGAAGCCTTCTCACGCCCACTTCATGTACCGTGCAACGACTTGGACAACGACAACAACAGCCATGATCTCCTCCAAATGGCACACGCCATCTTCTTTGTACACTCATTTGCACAGATGTAAATTGTATATAGATGACCATTGTAATCTAATTAAGTAAGTGGAAGGATAGTAAATTGGAGAGATAGACGATGTAGATGCTTTCATGCATCAATTCTTTCTTCCAAACTGATTGTCAGTAATAAGCTCATAGCTTTTACATAGTGGAGTTAGCTTCTTGAGCACGCTGTTTCGTCCGCTATTGTCTTGTGATCATAGCATCAATCTACTTGTATTTCTATACATTAATCTGAATCAATCACTGTCTTTTATTGCGTTCAGAGTTCGTCTTCCTGTCTGACCTTCTTATTGCTTTGTCTAATTGTCTGCTCTTCCGCTTTCGCAAACAACTGCGCAATTAAGCTCTACTTTACTTTTGTGTTCGCCTACTGTAGTAGTAGTGCACGCACTAAGGAAATTAGTTGACCACTGCCTTCGTGCAGTAGTAGGATCATTCCGATCTGATTGTTCGACACGTCCGAATCTTCGGACCATTTTTCCGACATGGAATCAGAGCGCATCTAATCCCTTACTTTGATACTTACATCGTATCAGAAGTAGTTTTTTTTCAAAGCTATTTTTATAGCTTGATAAGCTTCTCACATAACTTGATTTTATCAGCCGATAGAATAATTGTCTTCTTGTTCTGTAAATAGCCTTAGATTTTCATTCTTAAATCACTGATAGTTACTGTCAGTTAGACTAACTTCCACATGGATTCCTAAGGGAAATCAGTCCCATCATGGACAAGCTCGATGGAGCAAATTACCATATGTGGAAATTTAGGATGAAAACAATGGCTAAGGAGTTGTATGATGTTGTCATAAGTGCAGAGGCAAGACCCGAAGCCGACGATGCTGCAATCTCTCGATGGAAGCTGAAGGATAGAAAGGCTTTCGCGTTAATCATTCTCAACATATCAAACACGCAAATCGGCCATGTGTCTGAAGCTTAGACCTTCAAGAAAGTCTGGGACATCTTGACCACCCTATACGAAGTGCACGACGTAGCTTCCAAGCTACATCTCAGGAGAAAATTCTTCTCTTTCAAGATGACAAATGGTGATTCCCTACAAAATCACATCAACCAGTTCAAGAACCTGCTGAAGCAAATGGCCACTGAGAGATGAATTCCTCCCACACTTGTATGCCTCTTTATAGCAGCCTCTTGCCCTATTTGGATCATCTTGCCCAAGCTTATCAACTTATGGAAGTTTTAGATAACTTGACTAGATTCAATGTACCTCTTCTAACTTTGAAAAGTCAAACTCTAAGTCTAATATGAAAATTGGCCTCAAAGTTGCCAATTAAACTCAACTTGACTAAACTAAACTAGTTGATATTTTTCACACATAATGACTTCTATCTATTTTTTTTGAAACTTGACCATCACACTAATCGAAATCTACATGCGATGCATCATATGGCTCAGGTAACTCGTCCTAAAGCTTATGTAGGTCGTTTTGACATTGGCAAGGGTCAGACATGAACATGCGAGTGTTCCCATGAGTCTGTAGAGAGAGAGAATGAGTATTCTAGCTTATACACATGAAATTTGCATCATTGTCCATGTATAGCTAGTCTTTAGGACTAGTCAGTTTTGAGCAAAAAACACCAATAATGAGCAAACAACAATGAAAAAAGCTTGAGTTTTCTAAACAAACCTACTAGGTTCTGTCCCACCACCCAATCAATTGCAAGTTGCTAACAATAACAGCGAGTTGGTGCTCATAAGTTGCATCTAGAAGGATAGGATCCATGATGGTTAGAAGAAATTTTGCTTCCCACTAGCCCAAATTGTCAATTTTAGACCCCTATTACTCCCCGCACATGTTGCATGGCCTCTGAAACTCATCATGATTGAGGTCAACCTCCTATCAGCTGCATACGATGTTGTTTTCTTTTTTTGGTTAGAAACGATGCACGATCACTTCTATACCAGTGAACCGAATTTTTTTGGTAGTTAACATCCCTAGAATCATGCATGCAGCCTTCGCGACACCGTTTGATAGAGACGAGTTACAGAAAAAATTTCTTTGTTTTATTACACTCAAAATCTGGAAATTGAATAAAATCAACTAAGAACATGACATGCAAACTTTCCGTCATTGTTTTGAGCATTACAATGACTTTAAGATCCAGAAATGAATCTTGTACAACCCTCATGTGATAGTTTATCCACTATTCCCATGTTTCAAGCTCACAAAATGACGAAATTGCTGAAAACATAGTTTAATATGGTATGCACTAGCCAATAACTCCCGATGGCATCTATCTTTTAGCATTAAACATCATCGGAATCACAATTTCATGCATGCAACATATTTCAAGAATAAGAAGCATACAAGTAATTCGACTTGTGTTCGAAGAAGAGAACAGTGACCCACACTTCTCAGATGTTGTAATCCTTCCAAGTTAGCCGAATGATTCATGTAGCTTGTTGAACATACAACCCAATCTCCCACTCTAATACCACTGTAAAGTCTCCTTAGGACAAACTAGATATTAACAACGCAATAGAGTTCAGACGATAGGACAATCCGACCCAACCAACTTAGAGATGTAGGCATACTCAATGCAGCTCACCCCCAAGCTAATGGGAATCATAATACCAACTGCTATTAGGCTCCTAGTTGTGGCATCCCATATCGCCACAACCACTTAGGAGAGGAGTAGCACAAGGACTAGAAGTAGTAAAAAAGGATCCACGATACCTTAGCACATGATGGAATGATTGGAATGGAAAGGCTTTCGGCCTTTATTTAAGCACTTTCCATGCCTTCTAAGCCCTAGTAACAATAGTAGCTCCCACCTCCTATGCCCAAGTAGAGGTAGTCACCTCCAAAAACTGTAACCTCAGCTTCCAAGTTTATATTAGACATTAGGACCCTTAGCTATCAATTGGGGTATTCCCAGCAGCCATGGCCAAGGCCTGGTTAGTTAAGGTTAACCAGGGACGTAACACTCTGACTCTACCTTTGTCTCAACATGACATCTATGTTTGGAGAAGAGAGAAATAAGACAAGGCTATGTCATGCTAAGGTTTGTGCTACGCATATTACTTCTCAATTGGAAGATCACAATGATACCTCCCTCCAATCTCATAATATAGAAGACACCTACAAATAACATGCTCCTCTATCTCGACCTCGACCTCGCCTAGAGTACACATGTGACAAATCCTATCTTCCCAAGAAGTGCCCTAGAAATGACCAGCTTCCATATGTAATTGATGTGAGAAAACCTTGAACTATGACAAAGTGAACTTGAGGCTATGTGATAATCCCAAGTCTAAGCATAGTATCAAGATTGGGGTTTGACAAACATCTCTCATTAAAATGTGGGTCCTGTAGAAGACAAGTTTGACCTTCAATGGCCTCGACTTCACTCCTTATATATGTGCACACTATAAAAAATTGTTGGATATAATCATGTGTCCCCTCAAGAAGGTGAGATATGGATATATTAAGTGTGGTCAATGAATGTGAGGCTCGAGAATGCCAAGATGAGTGACAATCCTATTCAGAGGTCCCATGAGACAATCCTATCCATAGGTCCCATGATGTGTCTGCTGAGCATGGATATCTCCTATCTTTGATAGCTACATCTACAAAATCCAATACTCTTTGTAGATAAATAATCACTTGGAAGATAGCCTCCACCAGAATAGGAGGTGCGACGAACTCAGCTAGGATAATTTATTGTGATACTAAGGGCTTGGCTTGTATCATCCATGAAAGCATGGAGATATGAACTTGTGATAGACTTGCCCAATCAGGTAAAGTAAGTCTAGTGCACATTGTTCTCTTGTGCATACATTATTGTGGATCTGAGTAAGGTGTAAAAAAGACGATCCTTATTCTCAATTTTATGTATATGTCTCTTGAGACAAAACCTCTCTACGTTGACTAAGGAATAAGGTCCTTTCCTTGATCAACTCACAACTACTTTTTTCATACAATAGATAGGACCTATGAGTAGTACCTCCAATTCTGTATATCGTCAGACTATCTCAAAGGATGACATCCACTGTAAAGGTATATCTTTACATTAAATATCTAGAGGTGTTGCAAACCATGATCTTTGTCTTCTTGGCATTGACCTCCAACCTCCAAGCAGCACAAAAAGGTTGCAAAGTATCAAGGTGAAGATGTAATCCCTCTCTAGTTCGGGAGACTGGCATTGCATCATCAACATATAGTAGAATAGAGACTATACATCAACTTGCAATCATGTTTGCCATCTTGATGAATAACCTGCTCTAGCTCATCAATGTAAGGACCGAAGAGGGTAGAGAGAGAGAGAGAGAGAGAAAGAGAGAGAGAGAGAGAGAGAGAGAGAGAGAGAGAGAGAGAGAGAGAGAGAGAGAGAGAGAGAGAGAGAGAGAGAGAATGCTCATGAACTTCTGGAAAATATTGGGATGTCAGAGTGTAAACCAATTTGAACATCATATGATTGTGGATGCAAGCTTACAAAAGTTGAGGAAGATCAAGATGTAGATGAATCGTTATATAGACAACTTGTTGGAAGTTTGATCTATCTATCTATTATACGAACATATATTGCTTATGCTATAAGTATGGTTAGTCAATGTATGGCTTAGCCAAACCAGTTTCATTGGAAAGTTGTGACGCGAATACTCAGGTATATCAAAGCTAATATACGGTTTGATATCTACTATGGAAGTCAAGACATTTTGCAATTACAAGGATATGTAGATGCAAATTGGGCTGGAGGTACGAAAGATTGGAGATTGACTACTAGATATGTCTTTAATCTTGGATCAGGTTCGATATCTTGGAGTTCCAAAAAACAGCCTACCATTGCGTTATTATCTATAGAGGTAGAGTATTGAGCTACTATTAGTGTAGCATGTGAGGCAATTTGGTTACAAGGATTCTACGGACCTTCATATGATACAGGAATTGCCTATAGTACTTAAGTGCCATAACCTGAGTTGCATCAAGTTGGCAAAGAGTCCGGTTTTTCACAGCAGGATGGAAGTACAACATTCAACTAGAGACAAACTTCAAAATCTTGAAGTTGAGCTTATCTATTGTCCTACAGAAGAGCAAGTTGTGAATATTTTTACTAAGGGACAAAGTAAACATTAAGGGGAAGTGTTGGAAAATGATTAGTTTATTCTGTACCCCTAATGTATCTAGGCCATGCTTATGTGCTATTTTAAGGGCCTATACTATTTCACATGGTCAAAGTCCAAGTTCTTAGTCTAGTCAACATTCTATGCATGTAGTAGGGCATAAAAGGCTACTACTGGGCTCTGTTTTTAATCTTAGTAATTGGTAAGGATTGTTACCTGATATAGACAGTATTTTTGGACATTTGTTTTGCTTTATCATAGCTTTTACTTTAGATAGGTTTAGGAGAAATTATATAAAGAGGACCAGTGCCCACCTCCATGGAATCGTAGCAAGTTTTGACTCTTCTTATCATTAATCTAAGACACAGAAATCTCTCATATTGTTCTTGATTGGTGTGTGTGAGTGCTAGTATGATTAGTACACTCCTAACTAGGAATTGAGCATCAAATTTCATCACATATTTGTAATGCTTTTTAACTTCTAATGTGATTAGCATGTCCTAAAACTCACCAATAATGGTTAAGCAAGTTTTTACATAGTTACTAATAGTAATTCAGCCCATTCCTTTTCAAACATGCCTATTTAAGTAGTGGGGAGTTTTTAGGTTTGCTGCTTTAAGTGTATCTTTGAATATGGCATAAAAAGTGAGGCCTTTTATTGTTGTGAATTGTTTGTGATTACTTACACCCATTTTCTATGGTACACAGGTATGGAACTGTGATGGGTGGGCTTCTCTCTGAGAAGTTTCTTGATGCAAACATATCTATCCCATTTGTTGGTCCTTCACTTGACACACCTTCTCTTAAGAAATACAAACAGGTCAGGGCTTGTCATACAACAATGATACTTTTATCTTGTATATGCTTCTAGAATGATGGCATATTATGTTCAAATATATGGAAAATTAAGAATAATAGTATGCTGATGGTTTAATGCCTAGTTTTTACGCAAAAATTGCATAAATATGACCATTAACTTCTCCTGTATTGCGGACTCTAGTCAATGACAAGCTCAAGGCTTGTGTTATCAGATAAATATCTGGTCTTAGTCAGGGATAATTAGGGGTAGCATTGCATGGCAAAAGAGTGGTTTCATCATCAAGTCTTGAAATGCAACCACGTCACTGTGCTCCTGGAATTTTTTCAAGTCCTGATGCCACAAAGAGGCATTACGTATGATCTGAAGGGCAAGTGCAAGGGTCCAAGTATTATGCTAAAAAAGGAGCTCTTTGTCCTGACATTCAGTGGTTACTGTGGTCGATTTTCAGATGGTAGATGCTTGGGGAGGTTGGAGTTTGTTCCAAGAGCTGTTGAAAACTTGCAAGAGGGTTGCAAACAAGCATGGAGTCTCTATCCCCGCTGTTGCAGTTAGATATATTCTTGAACAGGTTTCCATAAACACTGAAACCTAAGGCATGTTTGCTTTTATTAGATATCGGGTAAATAGTTGTTTGCATGTTATGTCTTAGTGAGCATGCTTACTCATCATAGTTAGTAAAAGTTTATCAAACTGCAAAGCAATCTAAACAGTAGTTTATCAAACTGCACAAATCCTGCTCTAAGTAGCTGCACAAAAGATTATTTCAATATTTGGTTTGCTGAATATCTTTTGCAGCCTTCTGTGGCAGGATCTATGATAGGAGTGAGGCTGGGTCTTTCAGAGCACCTTAAAGATTCCCAGGCTATTTTCTCCCTTAAGCTGGATGATGAGGATAAACAAGCCATTGAGGCAATCACAACAAAGGGTCGTGATCTTTTTGCAGTCATCGGTGACTGTGGAGATGAGTATAGAAGAGTCTAGGTTGATTATAAGGTAATTGTTATTGTTCATCCTCTTTGATAGTTGACATGAATAGCATGATATTCCTGAAATGGGGGATCTATTTCAAACCAGAATTTTTCTGGCCTTCAGAACTTATCATCATAATGTAAACTAAGTATGGCACAAAAAGTGCTCATGAGTCGTGTGACTTCAACAATATCAGTTTTTGTGTTGTGTGCTTTTGTGCGCTCATGCACGTGTTTGAAGTATTGATGAAATGTATGCAATAACTCATACTTTTGATGTGAGATGCTTGATTTGCCTGCAAGGTTCCTCTTTGGCTTACACTTTGGGACTTCTGGACCAAACAGCCGTGACCTATTGGTTCCTCTATGGCTTATGCTTTGGGATTTTCAGATCGAAGAGCTGTAGGTTATTGCCTTCCACCAAATATATATACATAGGAAAAAGTTAGGTTGCCCTAGAGCATCCAAAGAAATCACCTGATTCTGCTCTCTATGCTTGAAAATCTAGAAATAAATCTGAAATTTCTACTTGTATCCTGGCCACAGTTTTCTAAGTATACGTCTATAGCTATTTTCCAGTAATTCTGGCAGTCATAAAATCAAGTCAATTGCAGCTGATCTATATTATAACCCCAGTAGATTTTCTTAATGCAACCGCTGAAAGATATATAATTCTTTCTGGTTTAAGAAATATGTGGATGGAACAAAAGCTAATTTTGAAGCAGTGCTTTCAAAGTTCAACTCATCATTTTCCACGTTAATCCAAACATAGTTGCACAGCATTCTGAACATATACAGAACAAGCATTGCATAAGGCTTGAAATTCTTTGAGTGTTTCTTATATAAAACTGAGTTAAATTGAACAAAACCAAAGAAGTAACTACTACCAATTATACTGCAATGAAATTGACACTGGAAACGACCTCCACAAATAGATGAAACTCAGAACTGAACACCATATAAACCAAGGGCTTACATTGATCAAAAAGTAACTTCAATAATGATAGCCTAAGTCCGTATGAAGCACTACAAAAATAATGTATCTACTAATTCTCTGCTTTTGAAGAAATAAAGTCACTCTTTGTTGAAGAGAAAGCAAAGATAAAGCCTTCACTCTCAATCTTTGAAGAGGAAATGCTCTTGCTCATCAGTTCTGATTTCTTCTATGCTGTTCTCTAACGTTCTCTCAAAAGGCATGGCTGAAATAAGGACTAAAAAATAATTTGATATTGTTTTTATGCATTCCTTACTACATCCTGCAATAGGAAACACATTCTCATTTGAGAACAATCATTCCAGAACATGCTACGAAGAAACTTACATCCCAAATAATTCATCTTCACAAGATCTCAATCTGACCATCTTATCATGTTTAAGGTGCTATTCTTGAAGCTTTCTAATTCGAGATTGTGAGCTTCTTCCTAGGGATAACTCAAAGAGGCATTGTTTCTTCATCATAGGAGGGCTTTCAAGGCAGTCTGTTGTCATCTGTTCTTAATATATTTGTAGGAGAATCGTTATCATCTGGCAGGTGGTATTCCGTTGTTGTAGCTTTCATTTACTTTAGTAGAAAATAGAAGTAAATAAAATTACAGTGCCAAGCTTGTTGCTTAGAGCCACATTTGGCCATAATCATAGTGAGACACCAATCTTGGTTTTGGAAGCAATTTTGAGTGATTCTCTCCATTTGTTTACATTTGTTTTGATTGTTTTGAGGTTCTATCAATGTGTCCTTGATTTTCAGGTTGGAATGTCCAACCTGAAAATGTTGTACTTGATAGGGTTAATGTGTACTTTGGTTGGAATGTCAACAATGGTACAATGGATATCAATCTCTCACCTTGCATATCACTCCTTAATCTAAAGTGCTACTCACTTTAGATTAAGGAGTGATATGCGTAGCACTTTAGATTAAGGAGTGATATGCAAGGTGAGAGGTTGAAATCCATTGCACCATCACTCTAGGTTTGTTCAAGAGTGATAGGGTCAAGTTTAGAAGCATCAATTTGTTAGAAAACATCCTTGGATATGTCCTCCAAGTGAAACCTTTGAGAGTTTCTAGTGCATATAGAGCATCTATGCAAATCTTTTGTAGAAATTGACATAGATTGGCTTCAATTGAAAGTTCTAGAAAAGAGATTGAGATCCAAGTCACATTATTCAATCCTACTCAATTTGTTTGAGTGTTTGTGAGGTTTGAAAAGAGTCATTAAGGTGTCTATGGAAAATGTGTAGAGAGAGATCCAATTTTCTAAGAGTTCCTTCCTTGTAGAAGGCAAGATCTAGAAGCTCATTTTGTGTTGTTATTGGTGGAGAATTTGTATTCTCCTAGGTGATCAAATCTTTCTAAGTGGCATTAGCTCTTTGAAGCACAATATCTTAGTGAGAAAAATCATAACTTTTGACTTTGAATTTCATTCCAAGTCTTAAGAGGTAGAGTAATTGGTGGAATTCAATAGGGGTGATTGAATCAATTTATTGAGCAAAAATTGACATAGTATGTATAAAACTCAAATTAGTTCTATTCAACTTTATTTGAGAGTGTGAGGGTCAATTTGAGATCCCATTGGATGTCTAGAATGAGGAGTCCATATTTGAGTATTCATGCATGGTTGAGATCTTTGTGAATCTATAATTGTCTAATTTTTTAAGCTTTGTGAAAAATTGGTGGTATAGTTTGTTGTCAAATCAAATCAAATTCATTCTAAATCTCAAGTGTGAGATTATTTGGGTCAAGCGTGAGTCCAAAAGAAGTGATTAAGTTTGATTTTCATGTATTTGAAACAAAACCCATCTTTTGTTCAAGAATCTCAAGTGTTGAGAGAACTAGTCAAGTGAAAAGGAAAATCTAGGTGTCAAATCTTTTTCATATCCATTTCAACTTTCAAAAGAAAGAGTCATTGGTATTTGATGAGTCCAATAGGAGATTGGATCTGATTTCTTTAGTGATTTAATTCAAAGATTGTGTGCTTTTGTCTTAGTGATCAAAGCAAAGTTTCCAAGTGACTAGTCATTATTGTGAAGATTGATTCTTAGGTTTGTGAGCTAGATCTTTTGTAGATCCTTCTAGATTATTGAAGATATTCAAATCTAGTCTCTTGAAAGTCACAAATTACATTTCTAGAATCATATCACAGGTTTTTATTCACATGGCATCAATAGGTGGCATCCTATTGAAGGAAAGAAAGGATCCTGAGTGCAACCTTTGTGGCAAGGGAGGATATTTTTCTCAAGATGCTACAAAAAGAAGACCAATCCATCCAAGGAGAACCAAAGCAAGGGGGCCGAGGTGAAGGATGGAGCTTCAAGTTCAAAATGCAAATACAAGAAGGACAAGTCCAAGGAAAGATGTTTCCTTTGTGGAAAGGTGAATGAGGCTTGGAGTCTCACAAGGACTTGCAAGATTTGTCTTCAAGAGTCCATCACAACACATGCCAAATCTTTTGAAATTTTTCATTTGGAAGTGCATTGTTTGGTTCAAGATGCAAAGATAGATGTCACTTTCATGAAAGTAACTTGGATTTATTTTATGTCCTTGGAAAGTATTTTGCTTGGAACTTTGGACAAGTTCAAACTTATTGTTATTATCCAAGAGAAATCAATCAAGAATAAGGAGCAATCACAAAATGAAAATAGTTTCATTGATGCTCTCATGTCAACTTATGAAGAATCATTTTGCTTTGAAGAGATTTTTGTATCTCAAAGGTGGATTAAGGCAATACTAGTTGAGTGTGATGCCTTAAAAGATAGCAAAATATGTTTTCCTTGTAAGCTTACATTAGTTATGAAGTCAAGGAAATGGAAATATCTTCATAATGTAGGATCTTTTGATTTCAATAAGATCATGAATGATTTGTTCATTCATAAAGATGAAAATTGTAAGTTTTCAATCTTAAAGGCAAGTTGTAAACTTTTTATGAGAATAAGTGAAGCATTCAAAGTGGACACTTATATCCATAAGCAAGTAGTTAGCCTTACTAAGATGGACATACCTTGTGATTTCAATATTGGAAAAATCATGCCAAGTTGTGGTGATTTTTGAACTTATGTTTCTAGCATAAGTAATCTTGATAATCATAGGAAGTGCATATTGAATGGTCATACTTGTTGTGATCATTATGAGGCATGGAGGTCTCGGATTTCCATCAAGAAGGAGCATCATTAAAAAGATCTTAAAGAGTCATCTCAAGGTTCAAGTGTGCCAAGGATTGAAGAGGAGAGTCTTCTCAAGGTTCAAGTGTGCCAAGGGTTGAGGAGGAGAGACCTTCTCAAATTGTGATTCCAAAAAGAAACTCAAGAAATATGGGTGAGTCCATGTGGCTCACATTTCAAGGGAAAGAGGAGCATATCTCATGTGGTATACATCTCATATTTACTTCTCTTATGTCATTTGATAGATCAATTTGCTTTAGTGAGATCATTGCATCTCAAAATTGGAGTAAAGCCATACTAGTTGAGTATGAAGTCTCTCTTGAGAACATAGATGATGTTCTTAAAAGATTGAAATTGATTTTAAATCAATTAGAAAGCAAATGGTTATTTCATCAAATGTATGCTCTTGAGTCATGCAAGAGCAAAAGTAATTTGTTCACTCATAGTTTGAAAATTTGTATTGAGGCAAATTGTAAACTCTTTATGAGAGTAAGTGAATCATCTTCTAAAGACACTTATCTCCATAATGAAGTATTTAGCCTCATTGGATTTGAGATTAGCATGGTAAACAAGCATGAAGATATGATGCAAACACTTTGTTATTATAGCATGCATAGTCTTGCCAATTTGGATGAGTCTAATTCTCTAGATCGTGCTAACATGATGTTAGATCTTTGTGATCCTAATAAATCAAGAATAAATCTTTATTTTCTCATGAAGGATCATGCACATGAAGAAGGAGCAAGCATCAAGGTCAAACATCTACATGAAAATTGGAAGGAATCAATTTTGGAGGTGCTAAGATGGTGCAAAGCTCTCAAGCTCATCAAAGATGTTAACATCAAAAAAGCACTATCATAGATATGGTGATTTCAGATCAACATCAAGCTCATTGGCTGATCTTCACACCTTTTGAACCAGCAAAGACCAATTCAGCACATGGAGCCAAGTTCAAGATCATCATGTTTTCCATCAAGCTAGATCTACCAAGCTAGATTTTTGAGGAGTTTGAAAAATGCAAAAATAAGCTTGGTAGAGGCCAAAAATCATGTATATAGGATGATTACACATGTGTGGAACCTGTTCCCACGTGTGAAAATAGTGTACTTGTCATGTACCATAATCATATAGGTTGTACATATGATTTAATTATTGTTCTAGTGGCTAAAAAGGCCAAAAACTAGTTTTCTAGACATATGACACATAACATCAATCTATTGATTGCATGAGCCACATCCTTTGGTTAGGTGTCATATCACATGTGTAGAGGACAGCTCACATGTGTGGAATAATCTGAAGTAGGAAAATTTTGACTTCTAGAAGGTTTCCAAGTAGATCTCCATATAGAAGGAAAATGGACCAAAAGTGCTCAAAATAGAAGGTTTTGTCCAAGTGTCAGTTTTGCATGATGAATCATCATATGACAAAGCACCTTCACACATGTGAGATTAGAGGGATAATCAGTACCACGAGCTCCCACTTATTGTATATATAGAGCCACATTTGGCCATAATCATAGTGAGACACCAATCTTGGTTTTGGAATCAATTTTGAGTGATTCTCTCCATTTGTCTACGTTTGTTTTGATTGTTTTGAGGTTCTATCAATGTGTAGTTGATGTTCAGGTTAGAGTCCATACTCAGACAGTGTTTCACACATGTGAAACCAAAAAGTACACCTACTTCAATTAATGATTGTTTTTGTTAGGATTTTGTGTCTAGAATTGATCTAGATTGATCTTAATCTCAAGTAGATTGATAGATCAAGTAATCTGACAACCAATCCCTCTTGAGGGTCAGACTAGGATCCACTCTTGGTCCTTTTTGTACTTTTTTCACATGATACGCTCACGGTTATTGGGTTTGATGGAGTTGGTTAGTTCACGAATAAGGAAGCTATGCCAGTCGTATGGCACAAGGAAGGGGCTAGGGAATTCCAGAAAGGATTCCACTATCTGACTCAGCAACTTAGATTGGTTTCTATACTTGCAAAATGTTGAAATAACCAGAAAGTTATTCAACAAATGCGCAGCCGCCTGAATGACGGGTTCCATGATAGCATCTATTAGGTAACCATTGTTAGTCTGAATTGGGATTTTTGATGCAGTTTGGGTGACGAAAGGCTTGATCAGACTTTTGGTATTGCGATGGGAGATGGGCTGACGATCACCAGACATAATGCCAATGGTGACCATCGAGTCGGCGTTAATCTTGACCTTGTACGTGGTACCTTGGTACATGAAGTGAAAACGAGTCTTTTCCTCGTCCCAGGTGGCGTAAGCATGAAGGGCGAGGCCCATGTTAATCTCAGAATGGAAAAGCGCCGAGTAAAAACTCATTGCCTCTAAAAGTGGGCCGGCTGTCTGCAGCCATGGTTGGATCAAAGCGTTAGAGGGTAGAGGCCAAATCTGTGTGGCCTTGGGGATGTCACGCTGGATCACTTCTTCGGTGCCAGAGTCTTCAGAGGATGAGGAGGCCATGTTAGTGATGGTTAGAGGTCGAAAAGGTAGGAAAAATGGTGGATAATGGAAAAAGGTGTGGAAATGGCAGACAACTGTGAATAACGAGTGTTGGATGACAAGAAGTGTAGTTCAGAGCGCAGATCGGTATTCAGTATGAACGGATGATAGCTAGTAGGAAGTTTGGTCGCAAACGGAGAACTTTGTAATTTCAGTGTAAATTTTGGCAGAGCTTCACTAGCAAAGGTGACAAATGTTTCGAATTCAGCCCTTATATAGCAAAATTTAGAGCGCGTATTAGGTGAAATCCACTTTACCTTGTTCAGTTCCACCCAAATTTTGGCAGGCACCTTCTTCACAAAATTATAAGACCTCAAGGAAGTCTGCAAGAGTTCAAAAGGTGATTTGACTGCTATGCGAAGGTTCTGTGAGGGTTCTGGTTGTCTGCGAGGGTTCAACTCTTGCAGGAAGTGATCTCTCGCACAACTTGTCCCCGTGATTGGATTTTCAAGATCAGACCACGTAGGCAGGCTAATTTCACTGCTCTGAGTCCATTTAGACACTTGCAAGGGTTGGTAAGTTGATCTTGATGCTCTGCGAGGGTTCTGAAAATTCTGCTTCTGGGAACCATCACACACACTAGAAAATGGTGATTCCTCCATCAGGAACTCTCGCAGAGATTTTCATGGATGCATCTGGATCAAATCTGGTGACTGTCCAAGTTTCAAGAGCTATCTCCCAGGGGATCTCAAAAAATCATGAAAAGTTGCTCTTTAAGAGTGTTTTTTGATGAGATCTCGAGGTTGTCTGATTTTTAACTTTTGTAAACTGGTAATCAGCCTCATCCAGGCTTGATCTGACTATTGGTAGTTCTCTGAAAGTTTTGATGGATACTTGGTAATAGATCTCTCTGTCAATCTGATGATCTGCTTCCTTCTTGGTCCTATCTAGATCTGGATCCTTCTTGGATTCTGATGGATTTCCCCGATCTTGCCAGATCTGGCTGAATCTTGATGGATTTAGCTTGCATGCCCCACCAATCTGGATCTATCTCACTGTGGTGGCCAGTACTTCTACAACCGACTACCGTTGATGGATGTGTCGAATGGTGTCCCATCTAACTTTTCTAAATTTACGACTCCATGATTAAGAATTTCCTTGATCCGATAGGGACCTTCACCTGTGAATTTGAATTTTCCTTTGATCGCCTTGGTTTTATACATCAGGACCAGATCTCCGGAACAAAGATCCTTCTTTTGTAACCTGCGATCATGCCATGCTTTGTGTCTTTCCTTTTCAGCTGGTAGTGCATTAGATATTCAACAATGTCAGCAGCCCATTCTGGTACTATGTCCATGTAAAATAAGGCAACATCTGCCAGCTCATCGTTGGGTTGGGTTGCAATCTCCTTCCCCTTGATTCGTGATACATAATCGACCATGTAATGTTGTTTTCCCTTGCGAACTACTATCCGAAAATCAAATTCCAACAACAAAAGTAGCCATCTGGTGATTCTCCCGATGTTGCAAGTTTTATTAACGAGATAGAGCAAGGGTTGAGGGTCCGTATAAAAAACAAAATATGTGGCCATCAGGTAATGTCGAAATTTCTTAACCGCATAAATCATTGCTAGTGCTTCCCGCTCTGTGGTTGAATAATTCATTTCGGTATCACTAAGTTGTCGGCTTGCAAATCGGATTGGAAAATCCTTTTTGTGTTCACCTGGCTGGATTAAGACTGCTCCAACTGCATACTTCGATGCGTCCGTATGCACGTGAAACTCAATGGACCAAATGGGTGGGCGTAAGATTGGTGCTGAAACCAATGCATCCTTAAGCTTCTGGAAAGCCTTTAGGGCTTGCTCGTTCCAATGTGGATCCGTTATGAGTTTGTAAATTGGTCGGGCTAACTTCGCAAAATCAAGAATGAAGATCCTATGATAGTTAGCATCACCCATGAAGATATAGACTTCACGGATCGTCCCCGGTGGGGGTAGATCAATAATGATCCTGATCTTTGATAGATCTAAGGCGATCCCATTTCTTGACACTATATGGCCGAGAATCAAGCCATGTGTTACCCAAAATTGACATTTTTCTGGATTCAGGGAGATTTGGTAGTCGCAGCATTTTTGTAACACCTTCTCCAGGTTGGATAAGTGTTCTGAGTCTGGTCCATGCACGCACAAATTGTCCAAGAAAATTTTCAAAAAGTTTTGCAGATAATCTTTGAATGCTGTCTGCATGACTCGTTGGAAGGTGCTTGGGGCATTGCAAAGTCCGAATGGCATTACTTTATAGGCATAGATTCCCCATTCTGTGGCAAATGTTGTCTTGTGCTGGTCCTGGGGGGCTATCTTCACCTGGTTGTAGCCGCTGAAGCCGTCTAGAAAACTGTAGGTCTCGGCGCTGGCTACTCTGTCGAGGACACTTTTTGTAAATGGTAAAGGAAAATGATCTTTTTTGGTGACTGCATTTAGCGCCTTCAGATTCACACAAATCCGTATTTTGCCATTCTTCTTGGGTACTATAACTATTGGTGATACCCATTCTGTGTGCTCGATTTCATAGATAAAATCTGCATCCATCAGTTTCTGAAACTCCTGCTTGATTAGCTCAATATAATTCAGGTTGCAACGGTAATAACAACTTACCTTGGGGACTGCTCCATCCACCAAGGGTATTGTGTGTTGGACTACTGTTGGTGGAATGCCCTTCAGGTCACTATAACTCCAGGCAAAACAGTCTTTATATTCCACCAACAACGATCGTAGTCTCTTGAACTGTGTGGGTGTTAATTGCCCTCCCACATGCACTATCTTTTCTTCTTCACCTGGCTCGGCAAGATTCATTGGTTGTGTTCACACAGGTCCCTCAAAGACTTGTTCCGCTGGTGCCTAACTTTGATCAGGTTCTCTCTGGGCTTGCGGCATCATGATTACCACGTCGTCCAAAGTGTAATTCTTGAAAGTCTCAGGCATCTCGTGAACTGACGCTCGTCGAGATTTCTCCTTCAGCATATTGATCTTAGTCCGACTGGTCATTTTTTGATTTTTTGTCACCTTTGTGAAGATGATGTTGTATCTGAGTCTATCTTGATTGACTTCAAGGAATCCAACACTTTTTTTTTACTCTTTTTTGTCATTTTGGTGAATTCATCCTTGTTGTCTTTCACCGGGACTGGCGCGACATTCGCCTCATGGTTGCAAATATCAACATCCACAGTAGCTATCGCCTCTTTGGGTAGATCACTCCATCGGATCACCTGGTTGTAGCGTTGCTTCAATTGATTCTTCTTATTTGC
Organism: Diphasiastrum complanatum; assembly: GCA_029204225.1. Lineage (NCBI taxonomy): Eukaryota > Viridiplantae > Streptophyta > Lycopodiopsida > Lycopodiales > Lycopodiaceae > Diphasiastrum > Diphasiastrum complanatum. Next base: position 50,510,612 of record CM055093.1, read on the forward strand.
AGTTGCCTTGGGTGGATCGATCCTTGAGACTTTCGCCATGGCAGACTTTTGTGGTGGTTGAGCTGATACTTTTTTGGTCCCGTAACGATCTGGGTCCATGTGATGTAGGACCTGTTCATCAGTCAGCTCAATCTCCTTATTATAAGTTAGAGCATTTTGCCAAGGGACTAGATCAACGTCCATTGGGTTCTCAATAGGCTTTGCTGACAGCCATGCTATGTTTATCATATTCACCCCAAATGTGATTGGTGTGTCCATGGTGTAACATTTGGGTGAAGATGTACTAGGTTCTGGATCTTATTCATATTGACATGTCTGGCAGTCAATAGTTGCTAATGCATCTGTCCATATCACGACATCTATCTCTGAATCATAGTGACCTCCCTTGGCTGGTCTTGGGCGATCAATCATGTGATCTGTTCTCGAAGGTGAGTTTTCCCGTACCCCAGTTGTGTACTATTGCGCAGTCCTCAATCATGGTCTTCCCAGTAAGACACGGTATGCAGATGGAGATTTGGGTATATCCATGACTACAAAAGTAATCACAAACTGCATGTCTGCTATCTTTACATGGATATCGGCAACTACACCTTTTGGTTTCACACAGGATTGATCTGCCAGCTTGATGGCGAATCTTGCTGGCTTCAACCCTTGTAAACCCCATTTTTCATATAAAGTAGTGGAGATCAAATTGACACCTGATCTTCCATCTACCACTGTTGCCTCGTCCTCGTATCTCTTGTGTTTGATGGGAAAAGTGCTGGGGATAGTTTGTCCAAACGAGAGAATGGGTGGGACAGAGATGAACTGGAGTGTAGTGTGGAGTACAGAAGGCGAAGGCAGAGCGGAAATAGTCTGGCGTGGTGGGGAAAAGTTGATGACTTGCATCCATGCCAGAGTGTCCGGAGACAACTGAGAGTTAGAAGGGTTGAACTGGAGAGGGAGGGCGGTGGGAACAGGAGTAATGGAGGATGCGATAGTAATGGAAGGGGTGGTGGAAGATGGAACAAAGAGAGAAGTAGTGTCAACAGAGGAGGCGAGAATGGAAACAGAAGCAATCGATGTGGGTGGGACAGAAAGAAAAAGAGCAATAATAGAAACAGGAGGAGGGGGCTGTACAAAAGAGAAAGTGGCGGTGGTAGATGGAGTTGTGACTGTTGTGGTGGTGGTACGACTTTTAGTGGTAGGTGGAGATGAGGAGGAAGGGGCAGTGCCACGCATTTTTTTGTTGGCCATTGTATCAGTAACTGCAGGTTAGGAGGATGTGGATGCAGCAGATGGCGGATAGAGGTTAGTGTGTAGCACAATGGAAGATAGAAGGTTGGAGTGACGAAAACCGCGCACTTTCACCTCAAGAAGTGCGCAGGCAAAATTACACAACATGGGGCCTGCTGCGATATGCTCACGGATGTTGGCTTTGATGGAGATGGTTAGTTCATGGATGAGGAAGGCATGCCAGTCATATGGCACAACCGTGGAGCCAGAGAATCCCAGGAAGGACTCCACTATCTGATTCAACAACATGGACTGGATTCTGTCCTTGCGAAATGTTGAAACAACCATAAAGTTGCTCAACATATGTACAATCGCCTGTATGACTGGTTTCGTGATAGCCTCTATCAAGTAACCGTTGTTAGTTTAAATCGGAATCTCTGGTGCAGTTTGGGAAACAAAGGGTTTGATCAGGGCTTTTTCCTGACGATGGGAGATGGGCTGACGGTCACTAGATATAATGCCGACGATGACCATGGAGTCCATGTTAATCCATACCTTGTACGTGTGGTACCCTGGTACAAGAAGTGGAAATGTGCTTTCGGCGCTTCCCAGGTGGCTTAAGCATGAAGGGCGAGGTCCATATTAATGTTAGAATTGAAAAGCGCTGGGCAAAATCCCATTGCCCCAAGACTGTAGAAGAACAATACCGATCAAAGAGATCGAAATTTAGTATTTGACTTTTCCGAGTTGGAGATCATAGAGAGAGAGTAAAAGAATTTTGAATTATATCAATTACTTGTTTCCGTAAGTAGGATTGTGCACTCAACTGTCTTGTGATCTGATCGTTGTTACTACAACATTTATTATACAGATTCGTTATTTTTCTGTAATGTTGCATAGGTGTTGAATGATTAATTACCTCTCACTCTTCTTTCTCTATTGTCATGAATATCAACAACAAAGAATTGCATGGCTGTCACATATGTCTAATCGTTTCGCATTTCTTTATGGTTGTCTACGACACCTACGCTGATTTTCATTAGCAACACAAATCAAAAAGCGCTCTATTCTTCGAGTCTCTAAGTAATCCAGATTCAAAAATTTGTTGTCATTGGTTTTTTTGGGTGGGATGGTGACCTCCTACTCCGCTACGGCCTGAGAAACCCTGTGTCATTCCCAACAGAGTGGTATTAGAGCAGGTTTGGATACATTAGAGTCTTAAGATTAAATGAACCTAAATAGGTTCATATTTTTATAGCTAGTTTATAATTGATCTGTGTACAATCTCTGTGCTTTGATCTTCATGGAAGGATCAACCTCAAAAATTCGATTGATCAACAAGTTCAACGGAGATGATTTCCACATGTGAAAATTCAAGATGAGAATGATACTGATTGAAAAAGAGCTATGGGGATATATGTTAATGGTTCAATAGCTAGATTGGTTGAACCAGAACTGCTATCCATATGGGAAGCAAAGGATGGTAAAGCACTTGCCATTGTATTCTTAAATTTGAAAGATACTCAGATGGCTCATGTATCAAATTGTTCCACTTCGAAAGAAGAATGAGATATTTTGACAACAAGCATTTATCAAACATCAAATGTATCGACTCGTCTCTTTTTGAGAAAGAAAGTCCTTGCCCTCAAAATGAGCAAAGGTATCTCAGTTAGTGATCATCTGAATGAGTTCAAACAATTGTTGAATCAATCAGCTGCAATAGGATCACTGTCTTGAATCATGATTATGCACTTTCTGTGAGTAATTCAGATGCTCATGTATGGCATCAAAGATTAGGGCACTTAAACATGAAGTCTATCTTGTATATGCATCATAATAGTATGGTCAAGGATATGAGAATTAATGTTGTATCCACAAGAAGTCAAACTATTTGTGAAATGTGCTTACTAGAAAAACAACCTAGTTCGAGATTTCCTAAAGGACAAGCCAAAAGGGCCAAGTCTATTCTTGAATTAATCCATAGTGATTTATGTGGTCCTATGAGTGTGTCCTCTTTGGGTCTGGCTTTATATTTCATCACGTTTATTGATTACCTCTCCAGATTCACCAAAATTATGTTCATCAATAACAAGTCTAAGGCATTCAACTGTTTCAAAGATTTTAAATAGTTTCCTGAGACTCAAACTGGTCACAAGAACAAGACTTTGTACCATCAGTTCACTGCCATCTACACTCCACAACAGAACCGAGTAGTTGAAAGAAAGAATTGAACACTTCTGGGTGCAACATGATCCATGATGTCCAATGCTCAATTACCCAAGAAATTTTGGGTTGAAGCAACATCTACAGCCTGCTATCTGCAAAACTATTCCAGTACAAAGGCAATTGACTCTAAAACTTCGTTTGAAGTCTACTATGGTACAAACCAAGTCTGAAACACCTTCGTGTGTTTGGATGTCTCTACTATTCACAAATACTGTCTGATCTGAGGAAAAAACTAGACCTAGTCAACTCTTGCAAGAACATTTTCATTGGTTACTCAACATCATATAAAGCATATCACATCTATGATGTTGAAACTAGTCAGATATCAATCAGCCATGATATTGTCTTCCTTGAAGACAAGTTCTATGATTTTAAGTAGAAGCAACAAATGCAAGAGTTTGTCCCAACAACTCCATTCACCACAACCTGAAGACATCCATGTCATACACCCAGAAGAGTCATCTACTCAGGAACCTACAACTCGAAGATCTACTCGACAATGACAACAACTTGATCAATTCCTCCCTCAAGCGTTTATCAATCATGATGAACCTGCCTCTATTGCAGAAGCATTGTCAATGTCAGATGCAGACAAATGGAAAGTTGCCATGGACGTTGAGTATAACTCATTGATGAAGAACAAGACCTAGATTTTTGTTGATCCTCCTGAAGGTACAAAATTGATTATCCAAACTATTAAAAGACATGTGCCCCATAATTGATGCAGAACAAAAAGAGATGTGAAGATACCCTTATCAGTCGATAATCGGATCAACAATATATTCTATGATCTGCACTCGACCTCATCTTGCATATACGATAAGCACACTATCAGAATACAAGTCCAATCCATGCTTACAACATTGGAAGGCTCTTTAAAGAGTATTGAAGTACATTCAAGCTACAAAGTTTGAATGTGAATTTCCTTCATAGATGTAACTTAGTAGTTACATCTCTCACGTCATATAGTGAGTTCAAAATGTCCCAAACATCTCTTGACGTTTTAGCTTCAGCTATGTGTCCAATCTGTGTATCTGATGTATTGAGGATAATAAGCGTGAAAGCTTTACCGTCCTTCGATTTCCACTTTGAGTCGTTGTCTTCAGGTTTTACTTCTATACCTGTAACAACATCCCATAATTCGTTGGCAATTAACAAGGTCTTCATTTTAAATTTTCACAAATGATAATTGGATCCATTCAGATTGTCTGCAATGAGACCGGCTTTACTTTGAGAATCCATCTGGAACTTAGTCTATTGATTGTATCGATGACGATAAGATGTAGTAATGCCAACAATAGGATATTGAAAGGTTGAAAAGAATTGAAGAGTATGATATTAATTTGATATCGCGAAAGATATCAAGTATTACAGCTTTTGCTCTGGTATCATGTTGGAATCAGATAAAGAAGTAGTGAAAATTGCTCTAATACCATGTCGAAAAGTGGTGTTGTGAGGATAGGTCTAGCTCGAAAAGAAATGAATGTCTAGAAAGAAATCTTTTCAAGCAATAGCAATATCTAAAACAACTCTAAGAAGTGAGCTAGAATGCTTAGGAGTCTTCAACCTCGCAGGCCTGAGAGAGAGAGAGCTAACTATTCAAAAACTTCTTCTGATAACTTTTAACTTTTGATAATCTGATAATGCATGAATATGAACAGCTATTTATACTAAGAAATTAGGTCCTCAATTGCGATCGCCAGTTGGCTGGTGATCCACTAACATCCATTTGGTCCTTGTCATTGATTGCTGATAAGTGGTATAATTGGCTGTTTTTGCGAAAAAGGCGAAAAAGGCAAAGGTGCCCTTAAATCTCATTTAGGGTTGTCCCACACTTTGCCAGAGTCATTTCCTTAACATTTGAGGCTCTTTGGAAAAAGTGAAAAATGTGACACTGTGATTTTACATGAGCTTTCTGTCAGGCGAAAAATGTGAAAAAGGCGACACTGCATTTTTTCAACGGGATTCTTGACAGGCAAAAAAGGCGACATTGTTGTCAACTCCGTGTATTTCTGCAGATTTAGTAGAAATACTTGTAAATCTCCAGACTATGTAAAGACATGGAAAAATCCGCAGAACTGGATAAACAATGAATGAAGATTAAAACTGATTAGACGATCGGTAAGAAATAGCAATAGCATTGCCTTTGATTGCTACAAGTGGTGAAATGGCCATTACTGGTGGAAGGTAGCTGTTAGAAGGAAGCAGATAGCAGCAAATGGAAGAGAGCGATCTAGAGCTAGAGAGCGCGAGCAACAATTGGTGAGAGTCAGTTTAGAACTATGTCGATTGTTCAAGAGGTTGCAACTTTGGAACGATAGTTTCAAGATTTTTCTAGAGCAAATAGCATGGAATCAAGATAGCATAAGCACAATAGGTATCAGATAAAACATCTTTTGGAAGTCAAAAAAGAAAGCTGAGAGAAGAGTCAAAGCGACAAGTGAAAAAGAAGCTCCCTATTAAGGAATTAGCCGCAACAATTTTTCCAAGAAGCGGACAGGGGCAGACGTTTGTAGGTGGCTTTTCTTTTAATCTGTGAACGTTTGTAGTTGCGCACTGTCCCGGCCTCCCAATCGTTGTTGTGGCTGTGGGTTTGAGCCCCCAGCAAATGATTTGCCGAATCAATTGTTGCCCAAGCAGCCACTTTATAGGATTTCAAAGAGCAAAATGAAGGAAGAACAGGGGTCCAAAATTTTAGGATTTTAGAAGGGCGCCTCATCACTCAATTGGACACACCATCCATAAGTCACATCATTAGTCAAACATAAGACAAATCTTAGAACCATAGAAGAAGATCATGCATGCAATTTTCAGCAGGTTCTACTTAAAACAACAACATTTCAAGGGATCAGTTTAGAGGTGCTTTGCATGCAAGTGCACAGTTTTGTGCCACAGTTGCATATACGGAAACTCCTCACTCAGGCTGTTGGACAACAAAAATTTTAGGTTGAGGAGCCATATCTATTGCTTTCTAAGAGGACATATTCTCGGGAGTCTATACTATCAAGTCCATTTCATGATTCAGAAGTTTAGACATGCATAGAAGCGGTTGTTCTTATTGTCTATTGGCAATATCAGAATGCAACGATCTAGAAATTTTTGGAGCTCTTTAATCTCAACTTTACATGAGATTATTTTCTGGTCTGAGGCCTCAAAAACTTGCTATCAATTCATATTGTGTTCGAATTGAGATTGACCCGTCATCATTAGCCTACAACAAATCTGGAAGCAATAGTGGAGTGCTTTTCTAAATAATACAAATATTCCGGTCACTTTTTTTTTGGAGATTTTGAAGACATTATAAGGGAAATCAATCTTATTTTCAATGGGTGATTGCAATGCGGGCGTTCATATTATGGATCAAAATGCAATTCAACCCAAAATGAGTGCAAATCAACACAAAAAGAGACCTGCTTCACCATCCCCCAATCTAATCATCCTCGCCATCAATCACCCTTTCCTTCGCCTGCATCATATAGTCCCCCACATATTCGTTCTTCTATTTCTTCTTCTCCTTCGTCATCCTCGTAGAATCCTATACCTCCACCCTCCCATGTACCTTGTCCAGGATGCGGTTGTGTTTTGCTTGGACAAGGTGGTGAATTTTCTTGGGCTGCACATGCTCTTGCTCCAACAATTTCAGCAGCGCCTTCTTCTACAACTATTCAGGCATTGGAACAACTTCATCCCCATGCAAGTGCTACTCTTCTTTTATTTGTGGAAGACTTTTAGCCTGACTCCGATCTTCAACTTGCAGAAGCTCATTTTATGAAAGCTTTTCTGCGTAGTCCTCACCTCTCAGCCGGTGGACCTTCAGGAATGGTTTTTGAACATCTACGTGATTGTTTTTCACCAAAAGATTCTACTAGTGGCTTTGATCTTCTCTTCAAGGTGTGCCCTTTCATTGCATCTGGGCAAATCCCACCTTCAATTCCTCATTTTTTAGGTGTTGCTCGTCTTTTAGCATTGGATAAAACTTCTGGTGGTGTGCGTCCAATTTAAGTGGGGGAATGTTTATACAGGTTGGTGGCAAGGGCACTCTGTTTCCAGTTTCAAGAAGCATTTCATGCTCATCTTTTTCCATTTCAATTTGGGTGTGCTACTCCTGGCGGTTGTGAGACAGTCATTCATGCTATACGCGCTATTTTGGATATTCATCCTGACTGGGTAGTATTGCAAATTGATGTTGCTAATGCTTTTAACTCAGTTTCTCGGGCGGCTATCTTTCAAGAACTTCGTGGTGCTCAAGATACACTTGCCATGCTCATTCCTTTTGTGCGGAGCTTCTATTCAAAAAGTTCTCCCTTATACTTTAGTCATGCTTCTCGTGCTGGTGATGTTACCGTCATTTCTTCTACTGAAGGAACTCATCAAGGAGATCCTTCCTCTCTTTGCTTTGGCACATTATCGCGCATTGCGTGCTACAGCTTCAGCTTTTCAGTCCTGTCTATTCCCCTCAATGCGGATGATACTCATATTGTGGGGCCTGCAAGTGAAGTTGTCCCTGCTTTTTTGCATTTCTCAGTTCAACTTTCTTCTATTGGGCTTACAGTGAACAAGGATAAGTGCGTTGCTTGGTGCCCAAAAGGCCTTCGAGCAGATATCTTCTTACCTAAAGATTTCATTACTCCTGAGCTTGGGATTAAGGCTTTGGATGTTGCCATTGGTTCTTCTGGATATGTCAATTCATTTATGCGGGAAGCTCTGGATGGATTTGCTCGACATTCTGATTTGTTGCCAAAGCTTGGAAATTCTCAGGTTGCATTTGGAATTCTCACTCAGTGCTTTGCTGAACGTCCTAGCTATCTTCTACGTTGAGTATCTCCTTCACCTGATATAATAGCCTTATTTCGAAATTTTGATGATACTTTATTGGGCGTATTTGGTCGTGTTTTGGGGCCAGGAACCTTTGACACTTGTGAAGTTCAGTTTTTCAAGCGACAAATTTATCTTCCGGCTTCCTCTGGTGGTGTTGGCCTTGCATCTTCTGCTTGCATTGCACCAGCTGCTTTTCTCGGAAGTTGGGCTCTTGTTACCTCTGCACCAGTCTCCAGGTTTCAGTAGGGTAACCAGTCTCTTTTTCTTGATACGATAGCTCATGTGGAGACTGGCGATTTTGCTTTTCAACAAGCTCTACGCACTGCCCTCGATATTTACTTCCACCACTTGTATAGCCTTTTGTGCCTCCCTTTGAATCTTTGGTGACAAATCAGCAACGAGATTTTCATAAGACTATTATGGAGCATCTTCACTCTTATTCCTTCGGTCAACTTATCAAAGATTCACCTTCTGATGCAGTTCGAGCTCGTCTTCTATCTTGTGCTGGTCCAGGTGCTGGGGCTTGGTTGGTTGCACATCCAGTTCTTCCACTATTGAGACTCAATAATGACTTATTTATAACTGCACTTCGAACCAGATTGGGACTTCCACATCCAATGTTAATTGCTATCTCTAAGTGTTCATGTGGGCATGTAATGGATTCCTTGGGTACTCATCTTATCCGTTGTCCATCATGTGGAGAACGTATTGTTTCACATGATTCCATTCGTGATGCCCTGGATGCTATTGCTCATGATAGTGGCTTTCATGTTGTTCGAGAACAAACACACATTTTACCAGGGCCTTCATCGCAATCTACCCAACGACGAGTTGACCTTGTTCACTCGCGTGAAGGAATTCGTACTCTGGGAGATGTTGTAATTGCTGATCCCTCTCGTTAGGACCTTCTTCGTCGTTCTTCCACCACGCAAGGGGCCGCTACATCTCAAGCAGCTCAAGAAAAGGAACGAGATTATAATGATCGTGCACCCGATGAAGATTTCATCCCCTTTGCCTTGGAAACTTATGGTTGGAAATTTAATAATTTTTTTATCTTTATGTGCGGAGCTTATGGTGAAACGCCAAAGACAAAGCATTACCTTACCTTCCGTCATTATTTCTTTCTACCGCCAGCGTATTTCTATAGCATTACAACGTTCACATGCGATTTTAATTATTCGACGAGCTCAGTTTGCAGGAGCGGTTGCTTCAAAGCTTCCTGCATTACCTATTACTGGATCTATTTTAGTTAGTGATTTACATCAGGCAATTGGTTTTGAGTAATTAGTTTTATATTTTATTTCTGACTTACATTAGCCAGTTGGTTTTAAGTAATTAGCTTACTATTTTAAGGTTAACTTAGCTTTTAGGTAGCTTAATTCGTTTCTGCCGTTCTACGGTATTTTATTTTAAATACTTTAATCTTCTTGTTTGATCATGGGTTTTCCCATCATTTTTAATAAAATCAGGGATAATTATTATTATTACTTTGCAAGGTAATGCCCAAGAGAGACAATACTAAAAGAAGTCCACCCAACTGCACAGACTTTAGATCAAGAAATCCACAACGAGTTGCATGGTAAACTTGTTTAATGCCTCCATAATGAGTTGGGTGAGATGTCTTTAAATATGATATCATGAGTGAGATTGTCTTTAAAATATGACATCATGTGGGGTAACAAGTTTAAGGCAAGCAATTTCATAAATCATGAAAAAAAACAAGGTACTAAAACGATCGAGCCATGCACGATGAAAAATGAAGAAAATAAAGAAGCATTGCATTAAATAATGATTTTAACATCAATTTTCAACTCACACTCACCTAGAAGATAAGATACTCATCAACCTCTTTTAAAAATCATGATCTAGATGATAAGGTCAACTTTGAGACAATTCTCTCTATAGCTTAGAGCTATTGTGTCAACGCTAAAAACTTAATAAAACAACCAACTGATTATTAAACTAATATAATAACAACATGTGCTTGCAATTTGTGGTTTTGCCATCGCTATGTGGAAGGTTGCTTTGAATTGACAGCCCATTTACAAGTAGATTAATAGTACGACAGATCACAGATGTCTGCAGAATGGGCATATGCCATAGGCTAATACTTTATATAATACAGCACTTTAGCACGTATGTTATCGTACTTGACTTACCATTGAATCTGATATCTGGATCGCAAAAAAACTCAAAAAATAAAATGTATGAACATGAATCACGGAGGGTTGGATTGACTAAAGAGTGGGGTTCAAGTTTGTGTTGCAATAAGTGAAAACAAGAAAAAACTTCGAATCACTGCTACATTAAGTTTTAACAATGTGAAATTACTTGCAACTGAAACATCCCCAAACGAATTTTTTTGCTAGATTCTGGTTTTCTCAGATCTTGGTAATTGCAGACTTCTCCTTGAATGTATGGCTAATTGCTATTTTGAGAGGTCAATTCTCATGCGATCAAACTTAGCTTTGGCGATTAAAGTTATGATGCTATCCTCAAGCTTTTTTCTGTGCAATTAGCAACAAACGAATTTTCATCCTCTATGATATTGCCTGCAATCTCACAAGAGAGCTCTTTACGAAGATTATTTCGTATACTGGAAGTGAAATCGAACCTGAACTCCCCGTCCTGTCCCGTTTACTATATTGCAGAAGAAACAGATACCAAAGCAAAAAACCCAACACGAGCAAAATAAGGAAGATATGGTTTATTAACGATAAGACATATCCTTCTATTGAAGAATACATACTTTGCATGTGAAGCGTCCGCCGTCTGGACAACTAGCCCTAGAGACGGTTTTAATATGCACCAAGATTTTCTATGCAGTGCTTAACTTGTTCACTTCCAACTTCCTTTAGAAAATAAGAAGTAGCGAGGTGAACAATCTGAATTAAAGTACGTGCTTCATAGCTAACAAGTGGCTACCGGTATAACCATCATCGGGAAGCTAAACTCATTAGAAGCTACTAGTCCTCCATAAGTCCTTTTGGTTCCCATCTCAATCAGGGCATTCATGTAGGCTCTTCGAAGCTTTTTAAACCAGAGGTAGGTAGAAAACCAAGCACTTCTCACCCGGGAAACGCACAACCTCCACCTTGGTTTCCGAACATCAGACCCAAGCTTCAAGAGCTTTGGTTTCCGAAGCCTTCTCATCCTGATGCGACTGAAAGTTGTTATGAGATGGTGCTCATGGCCAACCCTTTGGTATGGCAGGTCTCGGTAGCTTAAGCCAGTAGACTTCACGCCCAGAGCTGTCTTCCTCATTGTGTCCATTAGAGGTACCTTAAGGAGAGTACCTTCAGACCTTCACAAAACAGCAAATCGGATCTAAGCTTTGCAGTAAGCAGGAATCAGTATTCACGATATCAACACTGTGTCCATAAACCACAATTCCACAAATCCGAAATACTTCAAATTTCATACGAACTAGTGAGCGACGGGTATCCTTTCCGCAACATGAATAGCAAATTCCAGTAACAGGAGCTTTATTCAAGACCAATACCAGCAATAGATAACAACAGGAGCTTTATTGACGATCCATATTCATCATCCATTTCAGCAATGGATAATAACAGGAGCTTTATTGAAGACCCATATCAGCAATAGATAATAACATGAGTAGCTTTACTGAAGACTCACATCAGCAATTAAGTAGCTTTATCAACAGGAGCTTTATTGAAGACTCATATCAGCAATAGATAATAACAGTAGCTTTATTGAAGATCAACCAGGAATAGATAACAACAAGAGCTTCGTTGAAGATCCATACCTCCAATAGATACTAGCAGGAGCTTTATTGAGTATTGCAACCTCTCACAGGTCGTGATAGTACTGTTACTGTCACTAGTCTTCTCGCCTCCCTCCAGATTCAAAGCTGGTAAATTTCCATCATCGTAGCTGAAGCATCCATATCCTGTTTTGTTATCCACATGGACTTGCCCAAGAGTAACCACGACTTTCAACAACTACCAGGAATTCTTTACTGACCCCACATTCTTGCTACAAGGAGTAAGGATCATGAATCATTGCTCCTATGGCCATCGAAGTCGCTTATTGGGGCCGGGGGGGGTGGTAATGCCCGCTCCAGTGCCTGTGCGACACGTGGAGTGGGCTGCCCGACCCATTTTTTCTAGGTCCGGCGGGCTCAGAGTGCTCATTGAAAACGAATTTCGGCGAGCACACTGCATGTGGCGTCGGGCAGGATCCGCAGGTGGCGCCGGGCAGTCTCGGGCCCTGGCACGTAGGAACTGGTGGGCGCTGGGCAGCCGCAGGGTGGCGCTGGGCAGTCTCGGGCGCTGGTGCCGGGCAGGCATGGGCAGGAGGAGCTGGCGCTGGGCAGGGGTGGCGCCGGGCAGCGGGTGCGGTGGCACCGGGTACCAGCACGCACAGGTACACACATGTATGCCTCTGGGAGACATTGGGTATATATGGCCTTTGAAAAATCCCTTAAGAAAACTTATGGGATAAACTCTGGTTGCCCGGACACGTGGCACCCGGGCAACCAAAATTTAAAAAAAAAAAAAACGGGCAGGAGCGGATTACGCCTGGGACACGTGGGAATCAATGCACGGTGCCAGGCGTAATCCCCTCCATCCCAGTAAGAGACGAGGTATGGCCATGACGAGGAGGCAGGTGAACAATGGGTGATTCTAAATAGATACCTCCTACCTACTATGCAGCTTTTAGGCTGTTTGAAGTACATCTTTCTTCTTCACAAAAAGAGTGTGAGGAATGTTTACAAGCATCTGATCTCATGTAGGCCTCTACATTTCAACAAATCATATTCTTAGGACCCACCCCTAGCAAAAAACATAGGTCTAGCGGCCCCTTGACCGAAGGACAGGGATTGCATATCTATTCCTCACCACCACTGCAAGGGTGAGGAGGGTGGGATGCATCCTAGTGGGTGGGATGAACTCCCACCATTTCACCCTTGGATCAGCTCTTCACCATGATTGGCATGTTAATCATGGTGAGTAATACGCTCCTCCCTTCTTTTGTGTCTTGGTGTCAAGATTTTGCGGCTTGTTAAAAGACTTTTCTAATATAAAATATCATTTAAACTTAAAGATGGGCCATGGGTCCCATATTAAATAGTTATCCATTGTGAGGCATGAAAGCCCATTTAATAAGCATGAGACTCACTTTAAGACTAGGTTCTTCTCAAGGCCCCTATTAAGGGTTTTTCACTTAAAAGGTCACCTATTGTGCCTTTTGAGTACTCAACCCTTTGGAGAGACTATGTACTCTCTTTGTACACACAATGTTTTATCTTTCCGATACAAGCTCTCTCTCTCTCTCTCTCTCTCTCTCTCTCTCTCTCTCTCTCACACACACACACACACACACACACACACACACACACACACACACACAAACAACGCAAAATCTTTTGAAACAAGAAGTGGGGGAGGACCTTTTTTTTTTAAGCCTTTAGAAGTTTTTAAAGTTCTCGTAGTTTTTGAACCTCCAAATAGAAGAAATTTTTTTTATTTGTAAGATGCTACATTTCGCAAAAATTTAAAATTTAGACTAAGTGTTGCAAGATATTTTTAAAATTTTGGATGCAATTTGTTAAAAAAATTATAAACATTAGTTGTCATCAATTTGTTATTGTGAAAAATAAATGTTCAATTAAGTGAATTCGAAATTTTAGAACATTATAGGTTTTTATTTTTCTTAGAAATGCAATATCAAACATATTGATGTGATTTTGAAAGGTTGTCATTCAGAATAATGATTCAAATGCAAAATTGAAAAGTATTTGTTTCACTAACTAATATGAATAATTAGTAAATTTAAATAACACAAAGGCGTTTAAAAAACAACAAATTCCAAAAATAACCATCCTTAGTAAAAATATTGATCATCTTTTCAAAAAGATTTCACTCTATAAGAAATTGTGATAAATGTTTGTACACTGTAGTAAATTTTTTATTATCAAATCGTTTGGGTCAAGACTAGCAACCCTTCCAAGATTTGAATCTACTTGAGCAGTAGACTGGTCCTGAGTAACAACATCCACTATAACATTATAAGATTGTTCAACCACCTCTGCTAGATCGCCTTCATCACTTGCAATACCACTAGCAGACGGTTGGGGCTCTTTACAAAGTGGAGCAATATTGTCTTCCACTTCTTGAAACTCGTCTGGCAAAACTGAAATTCCTATTAATTTCATTTTAATAAAACTTACTAAACTCTCATCTAGCTCTATTGCCGTCACATGTATGTCCTTTTGGACAGCACATGCACTCCCACTACCACTAAATAAATCCAAAATCTAGTTAGTCGGATGAGAAAACATGTCAATTAATTTATCTACAAGTTGATGTGGCTTTTGGTATAGAGAAGACACAGAACCAGTGATGGGATTTTTCAGCTTTTTTTGTCATTGCTAAAAATTCGAAATGATTGCCAAGATCAATTCTTCCAGCAGTGTTGTAATGCAACATTGACCTCTTGCTGCCATCAATTGAAAAATAGTCGATAGAGATATTCAATCTCATTACAAAGTCGAGAACCACCAGAATTTCTTACATTTGGCTTGAACCTACAATTATTAAGAAAAAATGATTAGAAAATGGTCAATCCAGTTGACAAAAAATGTTTAGAACAAAGGTCAATCGGTTTTGTACCTTCAGGAGGATCAATAAAACTCCAGGTCTTGTTCTTCATCAATGAGTTATACTCAACGTCCATGGCAGCTTTCCATTTGTCTGCATCTGACATTGACAATGCTTCTGCAATAGAGGCAGGTTTATCATGACTGATAAATGCCTGAGGGATGAATCGATCAGGTTGTTGTCATTGTCGAGTAGATCTTTGCGCTACAGGTTCCTGAGTAGATGACTTTCCTGGGTGTATGACAGGGATGTCTTCAGGTTGTGGTTGATGAACAATCGTAGGTCCAGGCCTATCGATGGTGAATGGAGTTGTTGGGACAAACTCCAGCATTTGTTGCTTTTGCTTAATTTAATAGGAAGAATTGAGTCTTTGATCTGTTTTCCTGATTGTCACTGACTTAAGTTTCTAACGTGCTTTGAAACCATTCGTGTTCTTTAACCATTAATTTGGACTTTAGTTGTTGAGGACTTCTGTCTAGAAACAAACAATTCACGAACGCGATTAATTAATTGTCTGTACAATTGCGAATACATCGAACATTTCTTGACTCTCTGTTGACACCTTTATCAGCCAGAGTGTAGTATTGTTGTACTACTCTGACAACATCTCATCTGTAGAACGCGTTTCATTCAATTTGATAGAGGCCAGATTGTTGTTTTGAAAATTATCAACACCACACCCCCAAATATAAGTAATATTGGTTACTTTTTAATGTCTGTCGACAACCAGAATAACACTCGACACCACTTGTCATAAATTGTACCAAAAACATAACTTTCTAATGATGTCCTCTTTGGGAACGACACTATTTGCTACAAAATCTGTATTAACCTTGTTGGTATAGTACGACATATACCAATTTTTGGCGTCGTTGTCGGGATAGTTTAGGAAAGTTATAAGAAATCTGACAAATCCATCTCCATCTCTAGTGCATGTCAGATAGAGAATCTAAATTAGAGCGATACCATAAGCTTAAAGAGGAATTTTTACGAAGACAAAGTGAGAGTACTAGTCGAGAAAATCTAGACAAAATCACTGCCCAGTTACTTGAACTCCTAATTAGCTCCGGTATGGAGGGTCATGCTGCACGTTTCACTTCTATATCAAAAATTAAATACGATTATTGTAAAGGGACTTCTTTTGACGATGCAGATAGCTATGTCTCAAAATTTGAGTCAATAGCTAATGCAAATAATGAAGGTACTGATGTAGACAAACTACGGATCTTCCCTAGTATGCTAAGAAAGCAGGCGCGCATCTGGTACAATCAAGTTGAACCAGGCCGTGTAGGAACCTGGTACCTGCTGAAAGATGCGTTTCTGAACCAGTTCAAAGAAATCGGTTACAAATCGAGAATTCTCGGATGTCTGATCAATGTTCAGAAGAAGAGTAAAGAATCCCTTCGCAAATATACACGAAAGGTTAAAAATCTCATAGGAAAACTAACCGGTGTATATCCCGTTGATATGCAAATCGAATGGTTTTTGGTTGGTTTACCACCAAAGATTTATCGGTATTGCAGACAAGGGGACATGACCTCCTTAGCAGAAGTAATAGCTAGTGCCAAAAATTTTGAGACTTTGAAACTAGCACGAAAGCGATGATCAACTAAGAAATCTTGAAAGTCGAAGATTGATTTTAGTGACAATGAAGATGATTCAGATTCTGATTCAAGTACCAGTTTTTCAAGTTCGGAATCTGAAAGCAGCAATTCACCAGAATCAGAAGCTGACAAAGGAGAGAGAAAGAATAAATGACGAAGTAAACGAAAGTACGACACGAGTCGAGGATAAGTCGTCAACTACTATAGTTGAAAAGCTTTGGAAGAGTAATATGGCTGACCTCAATAAAAAGTTTAATGATTTGAAAGTGTAGATCTCTGAAGTTGCAGATAAAAGACCGAAAGCGTCTTCTTCCAACACAAGAATGTGGTGTACAAAATGTGGAACTTCAGGACACACTAAGGAAGACTGCACCACTGTGAATGCAAATATGTTGAAGATCCTGCCCAGGAAGTACTTTTTATTTTTCAAAATGATGTGACTACTAACTATGTTCAGGGTACTGCAGCATCAGCCCAGCACTGTCGCTGGATGCTCCTTGATGGCTGGTCATGAAGGCATCATGATCCGCTTCTTGAATAGGTTGTGGAGCTTCTGCAACTACATTTGCCACTTGATTCGACTGCCCTTTGCTGTTGTTCTTTGCTTGTAGTATCCGGCAGTCTTGAATTTCGTGGTTGTTTCGCTTGTAGTATCTACAGAATAGCTTCTTCTTCGTCTGTGGATTCGATTGTTCTTTGTGCTGTGCTGGTTTCTGGTCTGGTTTTGATTGCTTCGGGCCATTCTTCTTCTTCTACTTAGTCGTGCTCTTGTTGGTGTATAAAGCGTGAAAATCAATTGAGGAACTTGAGGCTTCGTTCCTCCGCGTGTCTTCCTGCAACAACATAGTAATGACTCTCAAAAGAGTCAGTTCTGGATGAGTCGTGATGATCATCACCCAGCTATTGTATGAGCTTGGCAAGCTTGTAAGCAGTTGCATCACTGCGTCTTGATCGTCTATGACAGATCCGACAGCGGCCATTTGCCTTAGCAGGTTCTTGAATTGATTGATGTGATTCTGCAGGGAATCACCATTTGTCATCTTGAGAGAGTAAAATTTCTTCCTGAGATGTAGTTTGGAAGCTATATCTCGCACTTCGTATAGTGTGCTCAAGATGTCCCATACTTCTTTCGATGTCTGAGCCTCATATACATGGTCGATTTGGGTATCTGTAATGTTGAGGATGATCAACGTGAAAGCCTTTCCATCCTTTAGCTTCCATTTGGCGATTGTTGCGTCGTCTGCTTCAAATTTTCCTTCTGCGCCTGTAACAACGTCGTATAATTCTTTAGCCATTAGTACAGTTTTCATCTTAAATTTTCACAGATGGTAATTGGCTCCATCAAGCTTGTCCATGATGGGACTGGCTTTCCCTTGGGAATCCATGTGGAAGATTAGTCTAAGTGATAGGAAAAACTATCAGTGACTTAATTATGAAAATCTGGTACAGAATTACAGAACAAGAAGACAATTACTCTATCGGCTAGTAGAGTCTTGTACTATGGAAGCTTATCAGGCTACAAAAATGGCTCTGATACCATGTTGGAGAAAGAGGGGATGTCGTGTGTGAGAAACAAAAAATAATTCGAAAAGAAATTGAACACGGAAAAAAAGTGAACTCAAAAATCGAACATAAAGTGTTCGTGTGCAGCGGTGGAATGAGCTATATTTCTCTTTCTCTAAGCATGACTACGCCTATCATAAACAAACAGAACGTTAGTGATAGAAACACGGTCGTCCTGATTACGTAGCCAAACATTAACGAAGCACCAAAAAAATAATTAGTTGCGGATATTCGTGAAGAGCTAGACTGAGCTCGACTGATAATCAGTCACAAATTATTCGCGAAAGGCAAGACTAAATATTAGTCGTCAACAGCTAGACTAATAATAACTCGCTAAGAACAGATTACCAGATTGAGCAACAAGAAAGTCAGACAGAATGGAGATAAGCATAGCAACATGACACAAATCTGAGCGCAGAACTAAAGAGCAGATTAAGTATAGCAAAATATACATGTCAATAATGCAGTAGAGCACAAGACAATAGCGGGTGAAACCGCGTGCTCTACAAAGCTAATCTAATCTGTAAGAGGAGTGAACCTGTTACTGACAATAAAGAATCAGTGCACAAGGCATCTACTTCGTCTATCTCTGATAAGCTTCTGATGCTGTTATTTTACACACACTTTTCATTCATCAGATCCTGAATATGTAAATATATATAAATGGCAGATTAAAATGGGATTTAGGAGAGTAGAGGAGATAAATCCAACAGACTCGTGGTAATATTGATAGGAGAAAGACATGCCAAGGGGATTTTAAAAAGACCCAACATCGAAACATTCATTCCATTAGTCAAGCACTCTTCTATTCGATTGTTACTATCATATGTTGATGCAGCCAACCTTGAGGTACACCAATTGGATGTACAAACAACGTTCCTCAATGGAGTTATCAAAGAGGACATCTATATGATCCAATTAGAAGGCTTGTCCTCAATGGTCAAGAAGATAGAGTATGCAAGCTCCATATAGCCTTGTACAGTCTAAAACAATCATCAAGAGCCTGGTTTCATTGAATCAGCACCTTCCTTGTCAATTATGGATTTAAACCAAGTTCTGCAGACTATGATGTTTATTTCAAGACTATTCGACAATCTTTTATCATCATCACACTATATGTGGATGATACGGTGTTGTTCAGCAACAATATTAAACTAATACAAGAAAGCAAGAGGATGCTATCTCAGCAGTTCGAGATGATAGATCTACGGAAAGCACTTTACTATCTCGGGATTCAAATTCACAAAGACAAACAAAAGGCTCTTCCATGTTATTTAGTAGAGGTACTTCTCTAACATGCTTTCCAAATTCAATTTAATGAACTGCAAGCTTGTACGTTCTCCATGGATCTAGGCCTTAAACTGTCAAAAGAGCAATGTCCTCAAACCAAACAAGAGAAGGACGAAATGAAGGAATATTTATATCAGTCGTTTATTGGATCCCTTATGTATGCAATGATCTCCACCAAGCCCAATCTTTCATATGCAGTCAGCTTTTTGACCCAATATATGGGTAATCTTGGAATGATCCACTATAAGGCTCTATTAAGAGTCATCAAATATGTATGAGTCACTATCAATATATGCATCTATTATGGAGAGATTGATCCATCTGATATCCATACACTGCATGGATACACAGATGCAAATTGGGCAGGTGATGCTTACCCCCAAAAATCCACATCTGGATTTGTCTTCCTACTCAATAATGGTCCAATATTTTGGAACAATCAAAAGCATACCTCCATTGCAATGTCCTTGACAAAATCATAGTACATTGCAACCTCTCAAGCTACAAAAGAGAAAATTTGGATGAGAAATTTATTGTCTGACATTGGTTTCAGACAATCTGCTCCAACTATTATTTAGTGCGACAATCAAACTGCTATTGCATTATCAATCAATCCTAGATTTCATTCTAGGAGCAAGCACATTGAAATTAAGTAGCACTATATCAGGAGCAAAATACTCACCAAGGAGGTGAGTCTAAAGTTTTGTAGAACACAATATATGGCAGGTGACATATTCAAAAAGGGATTAAATCAACAGGCACACAAGAATTTTTGTGCAATCTTGAATCTAACAATCAAGGCATTCAAAGATCTAGATTAAGGAGGGGTGTTGGATTTCTATTATCTCTCTCCCTAATCCTACAGCTAATCTAGATCCTTTTATTTGTTGTATGTAAATAAATATCTCTATTTTCACACAATCTATAGAAATATATGAAAATCACTGTCTGTTCGACAATATCCCAAATTGACAACTATAGAGAGAGAGACTATTGTATCAAATGCAAATATCAAAGACAATTGCCAAAGACAATTGTCAAATCTATTGTTAAAGATAATTGTTGAAGTCATTGTTAACTATGTCGAACCTGTCAAAATATCGAACCAACTATGGAAGGGAATTGTCGCAGTACTATTGATTCGACCATCAACTATCGATCTAATGACTGTCAAATCAAGTATCTATTTTCATGACCCCATGATTTCCATAGAATCTGTAACAGAATTAGATTCTCATACAATCACTTTGTAAATGCTTATCAAAGTACATCAAGATTTGTTTAGGGTTTGTCCCCAACCATTTCAGATCTAAACCTAACATCAATAACCTAGCCTGACCAATCAGCCCTAAATTTGACCTTCATCTGGGAGAGATTCCTTCAATAGGCAAAGTTTACTATTTTTAGCTCCTATATTCTCTCTAATCTAAAATCGCCATCGGTACTTATATGAAATGATGCCTCAAGACCTCACATGAGCAATATACATTAATCCACATTATCTAAGCATTTATCCATGTGTCAATGCCACCTCATCATGCTAAAAGACAAAAATAACATCAAACTAGTCAAGCTAGAATTGTGAAATTTCATCATAAATATCTAACTGTTAGGTACACATCATCATTCAAAACATGATTAAAAAGATGAAACTATTTTTTGACAGAAGATGACTCAGACATTGCTTCGATATTCACATCATACAAAAATATATAAAGAGCTTTGTTGCAAGCGGGCTCATAGCCCATCAAATCTTGATGGCCTTGTAAACAAAAAATCCAAAATTTGGAAGAGGTTGAACACTACGCTTTGGAGATGATGCAACACCCCGCATGCTTGATGTAGAGGTCTCTCCATGGCTATAAAGGATCATAATTATCAAATAAAATATAAGTGTGACCAATCTCCAAATGCATGCAACCTCTTGAATCATGCAATTTGCAAGGTGCAATAACTTTGAATTTGTTATGGAGTTTGATGTACAACATAATAATCTTTGTTTAAAAAGAAAAATCTAGTTGGACCAAATTGTGAAAATGGACAAATTGTATCTTTCTATCAAAAAACAAAGGTGTAGAGATACATTGCAAGCAACTAGCATATAGTTGCATAAAAGTGTCTTCCTTGTGTTTAATAATGAGAAGTATGCCTAGAAAAGGTGAAAACAATGATTTATGATAATCAATATTTTCAATGATATCACATTGAGCCAAAAATATGACACTTAGCCAAGAAATGCAATATTGAATCATATAAATTTACCATTGAAAAAAAATATCACATAAATTAAGATATTCAAACAACTTAATCAAAAAATTGGTTGTACAATGTTGAAGGTGTGCGAGGGCAAAATAGATTATGCACACCAAAGCAATATATAAAAGTGTGTGACAGAGGATAAATGAGCTTTAATAAATGGCCTTGCCCTCGTGCACCAACATCATCGTGTTGGAAGCATGCACAAGAGGCTTTTGAACATAGGTGAGGTGAGCCAGAACAAAAAATTGCAATAATTTTTGAAAAATGGAATTGTGAGTTTCCAGGGTATTCATAGATATTGTATAACAAACTCAAATGTCCATGTGTTTCTAATGACCATCCAATCTCCCTAGCCAACTATATTTAAAACCCAAATGTATCAAATATTCAACCATTATTTGCTAATTAAGGACTATGAAAAAAGATATCAAATATCTATGGATAGTCAATTGTGAGTTTTATTCTTCTAGTTGCATACATTTTCTATATCTTACAAACATGCAATTTTTTGTACTATATGCATGTCCTTGACTCGTTAGAAATTTGTCAATGTTAGTTCAAAATTTGAGATTTGTCACATGGAATATTTGTTTACTTGAAATTCTAGTAATTCTACATAAGTCTCTTTCATAGAGCGAATGTAGTTTCTAAAATTCTCAATTCTTATCACTTCTATATAATTTTCATGGAATATGTATCATCTAGCACACATTAGACACAATGCTGCAATTTGCATCCATGTTTTATACTCACCGAGAAATGCACTTGCATACCACAACTGCATGGTTTCGAGATCAAGGGCATAACACATGTGTGCACACTGCGCGCGCGCACACACACTCACACACACAAGTTAAGAAACTTTTCCTTAAGTTTTGTAAATCTTGTATTGACTTTTAACTTGACTAGCCTCTAATGTGATCACACATGGACAGGAGGAGAGCAGCTGACACCAGACAAGACAACATATTTACTTTCAAGTAGACACGGATCGATTTTGTCTACACTAGTTGATATAGCTTATTTAGAACAAGGTTTTTGCTTGTAGTAAACTTATGATGTCCCTGATCAGCTTGTCAATTGTTGTACTTATTTAGAAAATTAATACAAGAGAAAGGACAGAGAAGATTAACCACCAAATTAATCCTCCTTGAGTAAGCTTAGCTTAGCTTTTTGCATGCAGCAAAAGAAGACAATCAATCTGAGTCCTTGAAATGATTCTACATGGACTAATTGGGCTTCACATCAAGAAAAGTGGATGAGTACTTTCTCCCTACACATACAAGGCCAACAAAGTCAATTTACATGCTTGGTAGCTATTATAGTGCGGAATGTATAGGGGAGGGCCTTCCCCATTTTAAGGCCTTGGGCCCGAGGGCCCAAGGCCTTAAAATGGGGAAGGCCCGAGGGCAGGGGCCTTCCCCTACGTAAAGCAAATTAAAAAAAAAAATTCACCTTCTAGAAACTTCTTGCGTTATCCCGCCCCTCTCATTTTTTACTCTGGAAAATTCTGGAGTTATCACGCCGCGCACTCAAACTTTACAATCTTTGAAGTTGATAATGAAGATGCTTTATCCTTATAATGGTTGAAGCATACTTTCTATGTAACATCTACAACATATGATTATGAAGTTCATTCCAAACAAGTGAAATCTGCAACGTGTGATAATGTTGTTCATTCCAAATGAGCGAAATCACCACAGACAGCTAGTATTCAAGATGCTGTAACTTTCACATGATTACTACAAGTCTCAAAAATGGACATGAAAACAGCCTTGTTCATTACTTCCTTTGAATCTAAAGCTTGCTTCTAGACTTTCCAAGTTTTGTCGATTCCTTTTTTCGAGAAAGTGCAAGTTTCTGTACAGCTTCCTTGGATATAAAACGTGGGGTATAAAACCAAGTGCCTCGATCAATAACAAGTATTGCGCCATTAAGAAATCTCCCTGTAGAATCATAGGAATCTGTTAACATTTGCAGCCGAAGAAGTAAAAGAGAAACTCTGCGAAATGTGTTAAACAAAAACAAAATTTTGAATTAGATGATTGTCTTATAGTTTATCTGAGGCTGCTACCTGTCACAAATCTAATTTTGGGCCATAAAGTGATTCTTTGTCCAACATCTCTATTTCTGTATTATGTGAAATGAAATCACATGGAACCATATTCAACAACAGAAAACCGACAACAATTATGAACCATAAGCACCCATCTCAAAGCTTGTGACAAAAATGCGAGTCAACTCAACGTGCTCAACAAAATACGAGTATATTATAAAGTGCCAAGAGTATCTCTATTTATAATTAACTGGATCAATATGGCTCTAGCCTCTACGCAATGTTCTTTTTGCCTCTTTTCAGTTTATCAATACGTTGTTCTTCTGATGCGTTCATTGATGATTTCTGAGTTCATTTAACACTAACTAAACTTTCTAAAAAAAAAATTAGAGCAATTAGTCTTTTTTCCAAAAAAAAAAAGAAATTAAAAAAAATTATTGCAATCCGGGTCGCAGATCGTTGACATTCCGGAACGATTTTGCAGATCGCAATTCTCTGCAACATTGGACCAAATGCTCTTGTGAAAAAGTAGGAAAATTTTTATATTTCATCACGTTGGTGGGCACGATAAAAAGAATTGGCACAAACAAAATGGCTACAACTTGGAAAGATTTCAAATCAGAACTCCATGTCTGCTAATAGGTAAAAACATGTATCAATCGTGTCTAGGATAGTATTCGGCATAACAAAGGGGATGTGGAATTGAAGTCCATCCATAAAATTTCATAACATCAACTCCATCGTCACCTATGTCTCAATCACTTGTCTAAGTGTGAAGGGCAGAATCAATCATTACGTAATGCTAGCGCTAAAAAGTTCATTGAAATGAAGTCCCTATTTCCTCATAGAGAAATAAGAAAATTTTGCATTTCATCACTCCAGCTTGCTCAAAACCTACCTAAAAAGCATGGCTAGTGAGCAATTGATTCTATGTTTTTTGTGCTTCTACCCCTTGGCCAGAATTCAGATATACAATGGAGCAAAGATGCAGGCCACGTTCCGGATCGCGTTCTGGAACATGATCCAGGATTTTACATTAAGGTTTCCCGGAACACATGTTATGTTTTTTTTGTGGGTGCCAATATGGGTATAAAATCAAAGGTGTTTTCAAGAGCCAGTCACTAATCTAGTTTGCATTAACTGATTCTTTATCAAACATCTCTATTTCTGTGTTATGTGAAATGAAATCACATGGAACTGTATTGAGCGACAGCAAACCGACAACAATGCATCTCAGAGCTTGTGACAAAAACGTGAGTTAACTCAAAGTGCTCAACAAAATACAAGTACATTATATAGTGCCAACAGTATCTCTATCTATAATTGACCGGATCAATATGGCTCTAGCCTCTATGCAATGTTATTTTTGCCTCTTTCCAGTTTATGAATACGTTGTTCTACTGATGCACTCATTGATGATTTCCGAGTTCATTTAACACTAACTAAACTATCAAAAAACAAAAATTGGCTGTTAGCCTTTTTTTCACTATATTATATATATATATATATATATATATATATATATATATATATATATATATATATATATATATATATATATATATATATATATATATATATATATATATATATATATATATATATATATATATATATATATATATATATATATATATATATATATATCATAGTACCCCGTGGTACTGCTGGTATGGTACCGCCGGTACCATATCAGTGGTACCGCCGGTACGGTACCGCCCTGGGATCCACGGTACCAGAATGGTACCATAATATAAAAAAAAAATAATTCCCGTGTTATTTTCGCAAAAAAAAAAAAAAAAAATTTTGGTACGGCCGACCGATATGGTACCGCGGGACCATACTGGTACCGCGGTACCATGATGGTACCGCGGTACCACAATATAATAATATATTTATTATTTAATATTTTTTTTAATTTTTTTTCACCTAAACCTACCCACCCCCCTCGCATTTCCTCTGAAATTTTTTTGCGCCCTCTCCGCCCTGCCATCGCTGCTGGTTTTTCTTGCCTGCCTTTGATTCCTTGCGTCGCCCATCGCCCACGCAACGGCCTGCCTTGCATCTGATTTCCTTTGCCCTGCATTCGCCCATTTTCAGCGTCTCTCCAACAGTGAACCCTGCTGTTTTTTTTCCAGCAATCCATCCCTCATTTCATCTGCAATGGTGCAATCCGAACTTTCTGGTCTGTGGGACGAGGTAGACATTGTCAGGCGGGTTGCCGACAAGGCCAACAAGACCGGTCAGAAGATCGTGCGCTGCCGATACTGTCTCGTCGAGTTTGCTGCATCCCTCACTCGCCTTAAAGGCCATCTGCTCGGTGCACGCGCCAAAAATGGTGCCACCTTGAATGCTGCCCCTTGTGGCAGCATGACCGTCCCCGACAGGCAGCGACTACTGGACACTTACGGGCCGCGGCTCGTGGCAGGGGAGAACACCATTTTGGAGGGCGTTCTCCGATTTTGCACCGCTCCTTATGTGACTAACCCAGAGTTGCTGCCTGCTTGGCTGGCACGCACGAGGAGAGGGAGTGCATCCTCCTCCGGTCCCTTTGCCCCTCAGACAGTTCTGCCTCATGCACCCCCATCTGCTCAGATTCCGGTGGATCCCGTCCCATCGCGTCCGACAGTTGCCACTACGGTTCCACCACCACCCACTGTTGCTCGCACTCCACCAGTCTACGACTTTCTCATGGACTCTCCGCCACCCGAGCAGGCCCAGGATGGTATTGGGCGGGCCTTCGAGGATGTGGAAGAGATCTCTTCTTCCTTCCCTTCCCATCCGGATGACCTCCTCAGCCAGTAGTTTTCGTACCCCATGCCAGATGTTGCCCCTCCACCAGTGCACCCCACCTATGCTGCTGCACCCATCCCTGCCAGTGCATCCCACTCTCCCCATTCCACGTCTACAGCCGATGCATCCACCAGCGCCCAGTCTGTCGCGTCATCGTCCATTCCCGTCACGGTTGGTGCACCGTGCTGGAGGTCCACCACCCGTCGTCCACCAGGGAGAGCCCTCGTGCAGCAGACCATTTGCGGCGCGCATCAGCCGCACATGGACAGAGAGGCCACACAGGCCGTGGCCAGTCTGGTTTACGAGCTGAACCTGCCCTTTGCCATCACCGACTCTGAGCCCTTCAGAAGGGCCTTCCGCCTTGCACAGTCTGTCAGCCCTAGCTGGAGAGTCCCTAGTTCAGAGGTTGTCCGCACACACATGCTGAGGGATAGGGTCGAGTCCTTGTCTAGAGAGATGGAGCCTCTGCGTCGGCACTGGGCCACTTACGGTTGCAGCACCATGTCCGATGGCTGGACTGATGTCAGGAGGAGGCCGATCCTCAACATACTGGTCTCCACCTACATGGGCACACAGTTTTTGAGGGCAGTGGATTGCAGCAGGGGGGGGAGAGTCATATCTGCAGAGTTCATGTTTGATGTCATCAGGTCTTCCATCCTAGCCATAGGCCCACAGCATCTCGTCACGGTGGTGACGGACAATGCCACGAACTGCATTCAGATGGGTGTACTGCTAGAGGCCGAGTTCCCTCATATTGTTCATACCCCCTGTGCAGCCCACGGCATAGACCTTCTGATGGGGGACATTGGAGCACTTCCCTGGGTTAGAGCCATCGTCCGGGAGGCCCTCTTCCTGGTGACTTTTGTCACCAGAAAGAGGCGTGTTCTTGCCATGTTCCGGGTGTTCAGCCATCTGGACCTCCGTAAGCCAGGCCCCACGCGCTTTGCATTCGACTTGGTGGTCATCGACCGTTTGATCAGGTGCAGGGCCCAGCTTCTACAGATGGTTGCCAGTGATCTTTGGGGTGCCAGTACATTTCCGCACACTGAGGATGGGGAGCACTTTTCTTCCACGGTGAGGGGAGACCAGTTCTGGAGGGATGCACAGACATTGTCAGGACTGCTTCGACCACTCTACATTGTGCTCCGCATGGCTGACAGCGAGGGGTCGACACTTGGACTGGTGTATGAGCTCATGGACCGGATTGGACAGTTCCTGCAGCTACCCATCTTGCAGCCAGAGAGGTAAGCGGTACAGTGTTGCAATTGACCTTTATCTTTTTAGTACTTGCTAGTTTGTTTTTCTGTCAGTGTTAAGCTTTTTCGTAATGCCCTAAACCACATGCCCCTCACCTGCAGGATGACAGAGCTGAAGTTCATATGGGAGACACGCTGGAACTACTTCCACAGGAGTATCCACAGCGTTGCACACATGCTGCATCCCCTCTTCCTCTCTCCGACACAGATCGCAGACAGAGAGCTCGAGGCCGATTGGCTTCAGTACATTCACAGGGTGGGTCCACACATAGGTTTGGATCCTATCAGGCTCATGGAGGAGCTCGCTGCATTTCGTTTCGGCATGGGCTCATTCGGCCACCCGGCTGCCCAGGACCCAGAGAGGAGGCATCTACCCATTACCTGGTGGACCATGTTCGGTAGCACATACCCATCTATACAGCGTCTTGCACTGCGTGTCCTTTCTCAGGTATGCATCTCATTTTATCCTCCATTTTTTGTGTTTCGTTGAAGTTTCACCTCTGCCACAATGTGCTGAAGTATTTCAATGCACGCACCACAGGACTGTGCTGCCTCCGTGTGTGAGCGTAATTGGAGCACATGGGCACTGATTCACACGAGGAGAAGGAACCGCTTGTCAGTGAGTCAGTTGGAGCGGTTGGTGTTCTGTAGCACCAACGCACGTCTCGCCAGGAGGCTTCCGACCATTACGAGCGCATTGCAGGTGATAAGCTAACCTTTCATAGCATGTTGGTTGACTCCTGGTATGTTGGTTTCATTTCTTGATAGAGTTGTTTCTCTGACATGCCAATTTTAAACCTTGCAGACGAAGATATCCGATTTGGAGCGCCAGGTTGACTTGCCTACGGACAGCACCCATCCCATGCCTGCAGATGACCTGGGCACACAGTTGATGGCAGAGAGAGAGAGGGAGCTTGCCGAGATGAGAGAGAGAGAGCTTGGGCTTGAGCACAGAGAGCCCCCATTGTATGAGGCAAATGAGCCAGTGTCAGAGGATGAGCATGATAAGGATGAGCCCATTCAGGTTGTGTTTGCCAGACCAGAGAGGGATGAGGCAGATTATACAGGTGCAGGGCACACGCCACGGGCAGGGGTCACAGGTGCATCACGTGGCAGAGGTGGGACACATGGCACATGTTATACTGGCAGACAGGCAGGGCACACAGGGGGGGGCAGTGGCATACCTACCTATGTCGACATGATGGAGGAGGCTCTTGATAGAGGGCAGAGTGGTTTAGATGCCGGTCCCGCAGATGTTTGGATGCGTGCAGCACAGAGTCATGGCCGTTACTACGACAGCACACCAGAGGAGGCACCTGATGACTTTCATTGCACAGATTGGGAGGCCATGCAGGGTCTACATGGTGCACATGATGAGGCACAGGATGAGGCTTGGGTTGATTCAGGGGTTGGTGCACAGGATGATTCAGAGGTTGGTGCACAGGATGATTTAGAGGCCGGTGCACAGGATGAGTCCCAGAGCCCAGAGCATTTGTATTCGGATGCCCAGCTGGCCGACTTGGTTGCCACATTGGATTTAGAGGCCCAGCAGATGCCGAGTGTCAGGGCGCCCCCATCATCTCTTGCCAGCATGCCACACACAGTCCCAGCCAGAGCAGCCGCATGAGGTGCTTACAGTTCCTCCAGCTCCTTAGAGGGTGTATGTGCGTCGCACAGCTCCTCCAGTGCCACCGATGCCATTTAGGCCTGCAGCCCCTCCATCGCCGTCCACTTCTGCAGCACCAGGTCTCCATGGCAGGCCACCATCTGTGCCCAGGTTTTCTCTTGCAGCGCCCACATCCACAGTGGCTCCTCCAGTGGCAGCACCCACGTCACATCCTCCTCCTTTGGCAACACCTAGAATGTACCAGTACCGGCCACCACAGCGCCCCTTTCAGTACATATCGCCACTGTACTCGCCTCCTGCACAGCCAGTTCCTCCACCTGCAGCAACCCCACGGGCACACACTCCACGAGCTCATCCTCCTCGCTCAGTTGCACAGGGAGTTCCCTCTTTTGCTTCCCTATCCCAGCCGGCCTCAGCTTGGGCCCAGCCTAGCCAGCCAGGTGATTTGCATGGGGGTGACGAGGCATCGACAGCTCCTCTTGTCCGCAAGAGACCAGGCAGGCCCAAGGGTGCACCGAACAAGAAAGGCAAGGCACAAAAACTGCCAAGGAGGAGAGGACGACCACGCAGGGCTCTAGGTACAGGTAGAGGTGCAGTATCACAGCCAATTGGAGCAGGTGTTGTTGGTTTGGCCTGCTTGGGGGCTGATGCGGAGGCTGATTGGGAGGATGAGGATGACGAGTCTTCCCCCTCGGATACACAGCCCATGCCAGTTCCAGACAGGCAGAGATATCGGCTGCGAGAGTCAGCTCGGGGCCCTGAGTTGTTTCCAGAGCATTCGTCTGAGTCAAAGCCAGAGCATTGATTGTGGCTCTGTTGTTTTAGTTTCAGTAGTTTGTCTCTAGCAGACGGTCTACCATTGTACTCAGATGATTTTTCACATTATATACAGTGTTTGGCCTACATTATTTGCTGCACATTGTGCGTATGTCGCTCTGTACATGTGATGCTTTATTTTATGTTGAAGAATTCTATGTGCGTGTCTGAATCCTATTTTCATTTAATTTCGTTTGAAGTGAATGCTAGCTTCACATATATGCACCTACATCATGAGCACAGCAATCACCCCTACACCCCAAACGACATTTCATAAACACATGTAATACATCTGCATTTAAAAAAATTACAGACATTGCATCTTACATGACCAGGCTCGCGTTGCACAAAAAACAACTGTGTATATATTCAACCGTTGTATCAGGATAACATCACATATACTGTCATTTTTTTAAGCAGCCATCTAGTTATTTGCTGCACCATAAACTGCCGAAAACTACATAGCAACAGTCCGCCACATACGGGTGGACCTCATCTATTCTAAACATCCCTCACTGATCCTCCACCGACTCCTCGCCCTCGTCTGGTGCATTGTTTTGTCGCTCTTGCTCTGCCTCCCGGTTAGCCCGAGCTGCCTCCTGGTTAGCCCGACGTCTGGCCGCCCTTTCCCTGACCATGATGAGTTGTCGTCGTGTGAAATTCATTCCGATCTGCTCATCCAGATCCAGCTCGACAGCGGGGACAGGATCCACAGCGGGGGTGGGTGGCTCCGGTTCCGGATTTCTCTGTCGAGTCTGTCGCAGCATCTCTTGGATATCTGCCTCTTGCTTCCGATGCCTCTCGTTGTGCCTTCGGATATCTTCCTCAAGCTTTCTCCTGGCTTCGCCCTCGGGCTTCGGTGGTATGCGCTCAGCCATCTCAATCGACCTTCTCCTCATAGCACCCTGATCCTTGAACACCCTCTCACAGCACCCTGGCTCTCAAACAGCCTCTCACAGCCTGTCACCGGCTCTCGCTTGCTCTCTCACTGTCTATCACTAGCCCTCTCACAGCCTCTGAAAATGCCGACCACAATGGCATTGTGAGTGCCTATTTATCCCCACAGCCTGATCGGCCATGTGGATCCCCATCATCCCTCCATGTGCCTCCGTACCTGCCCCCATGTGATGCTCCCCCCTGTGTTGGTCTCCCATTGGGCCCATGGTCTGCTCACCCACAATGCCCATGTGCCTCTGTACTTGCCCCCATGTGATGCTACCCCCCTGTGTTGGTCTCCCATTGGCCCCTCAGTCTGCTCACTCGTAGTGCCCATGTGCCATTGCAACAGTCCCCTGCATCATGTACTGTACCCACTTTTTTTACACCCAGAACCCCCTTTTTTTACTTTTTTTTGTCCTTTTTTGGTAGTTAATATGCAAAAAAAAATTACTAAAAATATATTAAAAAATAAAAAAAAATATTAAAAATGGTACCGCCCTGGTACCGCGGATCCCAGGGCGGTACTGTACCGGCGGTACCACTGATATGGTACCGTCGGTACCATACCAGCAGTACCAGAGGGTACTATGATATATATATATATATATATATATATATATATATATATATATATATATCATTCCAGAACATGCGCTCCAGAACGATTTTGCAGCAGATCGCAATCCGCTGCAACTCAGCAATGGAGTACCCAACCATGATCATTCAGGCTACTAATTTTAACCCAGGCAATATGAAAGCAAAAATAGTGTTTCCTACTGTGAAGCTATATTAGACTTGAGCCCAGCTATTTCCCCATCATTATATGTTGTTTTGGACACCTTTGATGACTCAAATCTTTCAACACTTTCAAATCTACTGGCAACTTTGCTTATGTTTTGGCTGTACCCATTGTTGCTTATGTTTTGACTGTACCCATTGCAAAAGGAAACGGACAAAGGAGAATCATAACATTGTAGGCCAATTGTTAACCAAGTACAGCCCAAACCACTTTGGTTGAAATTTTTCTTGCACAGATAAGTTGTGTTTGTCTTTGTGTTACTCCGACCTGCATCAGAAACAAGGTATATTGCAGCCATTGCTATGTCCCACTTCTGTCCCAGTCCTTGAAATTTTCCCTCTGGGTCAAGCTTGCTCATGCCAGGTGTATCTGCAATAGGCCCAGGAGCGATCCCATTCACTCGCACTCCATAGTCAGTACCCCACTCTAGTGCCAGTGACCTTGTCATACTATCAACAGCAGCCTGCAAAGAAAGAGGCACATCAACTATTACAAGCTTCATAAGCACAAGCCAATAATAAGCAAAGATAGCATGCAATAACCTTTATTGGACCATTTACAGCAAGACAGCTTTTGTATTCTTGAAGAGAGACAACTTGGTAGTCAACCAAATTCAACAAGTACACCTTAGGCAATTTTGTGGCAACAATCTGCACCAACCTTTGCGCCAAATGTAGCTGATACCAGGCAGCTGAGTACTGCAATGTTGCACTTATATTTAATATGACACTGCCTTCACAAGAACCTTTTCCTTCACCGTTGGTCTTTAAATATTTCAAAGCAGCATGGCACATCGTAAACGTGCCTACCGCGTCTATATCCAAGACTGCTTCCACATGTATCCAAACAAGAACACCTTCAATAAGTAACATGCAACCTAAGAAGCAGAAATAAGAGATATTGATAAGAGGGATATCATTGGCAATTTTTTGAAGTGAAGTAAAATCAAGAATGGAAGGGCTGTATAAAGTATAAAAACTCCGACTTGGGTCCAAAGTGCAATAATGTGTCTACATGTTGTACTGAATCTAAGCTGGTCGATTTGCTAGGTTGATTCAGGACCGAGCATTAGCCAAATTTGCTGCTAGAAGATCAGAGCAGTCATATTTGAGAACTTAGTTGCCCGTTCCGGAACGATGCCCAAAAAAAAAATACGTTTTTTTAACAAAGGATTTAATTAAGATAAATAATCAAAATTATTAAATGTATATCAATATCGTTCCGACGAGGAACGTTCCGGAACGTTCCGAACGGAACGTTCTGACCCATTTTGGTCGGAACGGGCTTCTAAGTTTGAGACTACGTAATATCCAGCTTTTAGAACGAAGCCAAGACAGCAAAGACGCTAGCTGCTTCAGTTGTAACAACCTAAGTCATTTTTTTACACATTCTTGGGCAATGCACAGTTTCCACACGTGAGAGCAACGAAAAGCTTCATTGAGAAAGGTATATTCATACAACCAAGGATATCTATATCTGCTATGAAAACAAGACAAATGAAGACAATGTTCTCAAAGGCTACACAGATGCAGATACCAGAAGATCAACTTGTGGGTATTTTTTTTATGTTCAACAATGGGCCTATCTCCTAGAATAGCACGAAGCAAATGTCAGTTGCTTTGGCATCAAATTAAAGCAGACTATCTTGTAGCTACACAAGTAGCAAACGAAGTAATATGGTTGGGGCAGTCAGTGCCAGAGGTCAATCTAGTACAGAGATATCCTACAGTTTTCTTTTGTAATAATATGAGTTACATAGCATTGACCCCAAGGTTTCACTCCAGAATCAAGTATCATCATGTCAAAGACAAAGTGCAGAACAAGGAGATCAGGTTGATATATTGCAGCAAAATTCATGACAGCTAATGGACATACCAAATTCAACTCTCAGTTGAATCTTAAAATTCAAATTTGATCCCGTTGTCCTAGCAAAAGTCACAAAATTCGTTAGAAGTATATTCTCCACCACATATGGGTAGGACCCGTGGCTGACCCGTGGCTGGCATTTACCTCTTCCAGAGCACTTTTTTAATTAACGCTATCAGTCACCCTAGTCTGTAGATGCAGCCAAGCTACTGGTTGGGCACATTTGACCTATCCATTTCCCACCTCCCCAAGGGCTCCCATGACTATATCTGCCAATTTATTTATAAAGCATATGTTCGACATATCTGGTTCAACTCACTGGGGGGCAAGCTAGACATTTTCTAGATTTAGATGCAGCCGGTCTTCTTACACTTCTGGCCTTCCTGGACCAGATTCACTCATAGCCTCCAATACATCTATAGCTTCCAAGAAGTAAGGAATTGGGGTGCCCTTCATCAGTTATGATTTGCATTCACGATACATTTGGTTCGGCATCAATGGACATAGCATTGGTTCAAGTAAGGACACCTTTGTTGTTGCTTGTTATTTCTCTCCAGTGTCCTCTTCCTTTGTGGAGGTTGTTGGCTTACCTTACATTGATCTTTCTACTGATATTATCAGATGAGCAAAGCGAGGTTACATCTTTCTCACTGGTGACTTTAATGCCAGGACACCTTCATGGTAGACAAACTTCTATGATCTTACTGACCGACTTCATGTGCGTGCCCTTGATGGAGATGACTTGAGAGTTACTAGGACTTCAGAGCATGGGCCCTATCACCAATTATGGAGAGTATTTATTGCAGCTGGGAGAAGCTCATGAGTTGGCCAATTTTAATGGTCTAGCTTCCTGGCCTAACTCAGATATATATACTTGTCATCCTCATAGTGGCGGACAGTGTGTCGTTGACTATCTCATGGGATCACCGTCCTCCATCTCACTCATACATGACTTTTGTGTTGGAATTTTAATTCCACTTCAACCATTTGATCTAGTTGCCACTATATTAGCCACTAGCTATTTCTTTCAAGTATCCACGACAGAGTCCTAGACCTGGGTATTGACACGAGAACCTGCTACGGTTGAAGAACTTGCAAATTTACACACATGTTTGAAGACAAGGGTTCATGACATTATTGCAAAGTCAACCGAAAGGCAAAGAGTCTTCGACAGTCCGACTATCCCTCGACTTGAATCCATCGATAGTTCGACAATGTCCTTCAACTCGACAGTCACTCGACTCGACACTTTGTCGACAATCAACACTCATCGAAACTTCACACCCACTTTACAACACGTATAGCCCAAGGCTAAAATATGATAGAGTAACTACTTTCGTGTACATATATAGAGTTAGATGCACTTATTCGATAGATGTTCTTAGTAGAATGAATTTCAGTATGTTATCAAATAATTGGACTTCATGTACTATCTGATCTGGACTTTTGAGCCAGCGACATTCTTGCTGCTTTAAGCCTAGCTTTATCATTCAACTCTAAGTTGCTCTTCTCGACTTGTAAACTAATAAGTAGATTTCTTTCACAACACCTCCATGTACATTCGCGCATCCTAATTATACACTGTGTTCTTCAATTCGGTGTATAATGTGTGAATGATTACTGTTGTTTCTACTTTTCTGTTTGTGAATCAAATGCTCGTTAGATCTCCTTATGTTTCGTATTGAATGAGTCGAAGAGCAAAATCACGACTGTCCTTGACGCCTTCGATGGCTGTCTTCAACACCTATTGACTCATCACATGGATCCTCGATCCTGCCACAACAAGATGTTGACCTCATAGCCAAATGGAAATCCAAAGATGGCAAAGCTCTTGCATTAATATCCATGAATCTCAAGGATTCACAAATCTCACAAATCAGTAGCTGTGAAACATTGAAACAATCTCATAAGTCTCTATGAGACCCAAGATGTCACCATTCGTCTATTCTTGGGAAGGAAATTCTTCTCTCGATAGATGTTAGAATCGACTTCAATCAGTGACCATGTTAATCACATTAGATCATTAATTGATCAACTTGTGTAGTCGGATCACCCAACAATGCAGTCATGACAATGTCGAAGTTACTTCAATTCTTCTGCAAGAAGAACTTTGAAAGAAGTTGAATGATGCTTCAACATCCGACAAATCAATCGCACTCTACTCAAAGAAGAAGCAACACTCGAAAAGTCTGCTAACACTACTTCAAAGTTAGATACACAGCACCCGACACAACAGGAAAAGTCAAAACATCAACATGCCAAGCTCTTCAGCAAGTGTTGCAAGAAGGAAGGGCATGATATAAAGGACTGCAGAATCCTAGCGGGGAAGAACCAACAGGCTCTGAGCTCACACTACAGTTACTGATGCTTCAGAAGACAAATGCAATCAAAAGTTGTTCATGGCCGAATCGAACAATAGTTTAGATTCAAGCTACTTGTATCTCAACTCAGGTGTGACACAACATATGACATCCTGACGAGAGTGGTTTACAAACTTTTCTTCAACACATCACGACAACAACATATATCCTGGAGATTCTAGCTCTCTAAAGACTGAAGGCAAAGGAACAATTACCACCAAATTCGAAGATGGTTCATCTCGACTTATTGAGAATGTTTTATATGTTCCAAACTTTATCGGGGTATTTTGGATCTCATTCATTGCAATCTTTGTGGCCGATGCAGACCCCGTCATGTGATGAAGCAATATACTTCATTACATTTATTGATGATTATTCCCGAGAACAAATCAAATGCATGCCTGTGTTTTCAACAATTCAAATGACTATCTGAGAATCAGACAGGAAGGAAGATCAAAGCTCTACGCACAGTTGGAGGGGGAGAGTTCATTTCCAATGCAATGAACGACATTTTGAACCAATTAGGCATCCAGAGACAGTACTCTTCGAGCTATACTCCACAACAGAATGGTGTAGCCGAAATAAATAATCGAACTCTTGTCGAGTTTGCAAGATCCATGTTATTTGTTGCTAATCTCCCAAACAAGTTCAAGGCAGAAGCAATCGCAACAGCCTATTACATTCAGAATCGTTGCAGTAACAAGGCTGTCAACAACGGAACCCCTGAGGAGGTCTGGTCAGGTACAAAGCCATCCATAGACCACCTACGAGTCTTTGGATGTGTATGCTACGCTCAAGTACCTTCTGATTTATAGAAGAAATTCGACCGAACCAGTACCAAGGCCATGTTTCTTCGATATCCAATAGATCATAAGGCCTATAAAGTCTTCGATCTTGAATTTGGTAAGGCACTTATTAGTAGAGATGTAGTCTTCCTAGAGGACAAATTTCATGATTTCAAACTGAAGAGACATGAATTTATTTCCGGTTCAAATATCAAACTATCGACTGCCAATGTTGAAGATAATCCTGTCTCCATTCCTTCCACCTATGCACCATGTCATTCTTCCTCTGAGTCGGATCATGATGAACATCCAAATGTTCGAAGATCTACTTGAATGATGCATCCACCAGAAAGGTATACACCTCAAGCTTTCTGGGCAGCAGTCGAGGAGCCAATCACTATTCATGATGCACTATCGAATGCAAATTCTGACAAGTGGAAAGCAGCAATGGACAGTGAATACAATTCACTAATCAAGAACTAGACTTGAACTCTTGTCGACCACCGATCAAAAGAAAGATCATTGATTGTAAATGGATCTTCAAAAGAAAATAGAATTTTGACCACTCTGTTTCGAAATGGAAGGCAAGACTTGTAGCCAAAGTGTAAGGGAAAGACCCTCAAGATCCTGCTTACAAGACAAACCAGTAGAGAACACACTATGGAGAAACCATCCAACCAAATAGAAGCAACCAATCAATCTCTAGAAGCTTCACCCCCAAGCCAAGGCTTAGGAAGCATGAGAGGACCTGGCAATGAATCAACCAAATGATGCTGGAGCAGGGCGAGTTTGTCCTCCTTATACAGGCCTAAGACCCTCCTATGCATATAGTAATGCAAGGTCCCAACACCCTATAGATAGATTCATTTGCTATTGATACTCTACACATGCATTGATTGTCCCAAACCTTGTACTAGCTCCAATTAGTGTGTCTGGGCCTCACAAGGTCATTAATTACATTGCGGGTCACATCCAGTATGACGTGGAATAACTAATGAACTTGATTCACTGGAGTACCATGTATCCAAGACTAGGAGTATACTGAATCCCATATTCTGGTCATGGACATAACATTCTTCCCCCCTTGAACTGCTCCCGTCCTCAGAAGCGGAACTTAAGGAAATTCTTCTTTATGCTATCAACTCTCATCATCCTCGGTCCATTTTCCATCGAATTAAGCACTCAGAGATAGAACGATTTCTCAATTGTTTATCTCTGGTTCTGAGCACTTTCTCAGGTTCCAAAGGTACACTAAGCGATAAATCTTCTAAATGGGATAAATCCTCATCAGATCCAACTGTATCACCTTCACGTAAACTTAATTTTAAGCGACTCACATGAAATACTGGGTGTACAGTAGATTTTCCTTGAAGATCTAGTTCATAAGCTAAAGAATCAATTTTCCGTACTATCCTGAATGGCCCACAATATCGGGTAGACAGTTTATAATGCTTTCCGGTACGTAATGTCTTAGAATCTTTTGGAATCCTAAGATATATCCAGTCATCAACTTTAAAATCTCTAGGGATATTTTAAGATCGGCGTAGTGCTTAGCTCTATCCTGAGCACTTTGGATACTATCCTTAGCCACTTGCAACATTTCTTGCATATCATGCAGACAATCAGCAACTTTTTGGATCTTAACAGATTTCATCTCCACATTAACCGGAGATCTAGGTTGAAAACCGTACATAAGCATAAAAGGATTGTAACCTGTAGCAGAATGCTTTCACTCAATCAGAGGAATGTACTCTTCCCAATGAGATTGCCTATGAGAAACATATGTCCTCAACATATCTTCCATAGTCTTATTAGTCCTTTCTGTTTGGCCATCTGATTTGGGATGATCAGAAGAACTAAAACTATCCAGGTTATGGAATACTACTGACCAGAGTGACCTGTGAACTTAGGATCTCTATCACTAACAATGTCAGTCGACAGACCATACAACCGAAATAATCTTTCAACAAAAATTTGGGCTAAATCATAAGCCTTCATAGTTGACTTAACAAGTATGAAAGTAGCTAACTTAGTTAACCGATCCACCACAACCCAAATAGAATCATTTTGCCGTTGGGTCTTCGGAAGTCCAACTACAAAATCCATCGATATTGTTTCCCATCTCTTATCAGGGATAACTAACGGATGCAACAAACCACCAGCCTTAAGGTGTTCGACCTTTGCTAGTTGACAGGGCTTGCATTTAATCACATATGACTCTTGAGTTTTGGCCAATAAAACTCTCTCTTCTAACATGTCTTGCACAAGGTATGTCATGACATTCAAACAAACTCTTGCGTTTGAGCTCATCATCACTAGGCACACAAACCTTCCCATTCCGAAATAGCAATCCATCTCGAATGGTATATTGTTCCACAATCTTCTTATCTTTCTTGGTTAGTTGAGTCCCCTGTGAACCCGAGTCAACATTGTCCTCATTTCTTCCGGTCCAAACAATGTTCCAAATACGACCAAAATGGGAATCAGTTTCATATTTTCCTCTCATCGAAAGATATAGATCCGTAGAAATCTGGGTGAATGACAACTCGTTCAGTTCACCGATCCAACTAAGAGCATCCGCAACTTGATTCCAGCTGCCTCTTATGTAACGGATTTCATGATCGAATTCTTGCATCAATTCAACCCATTGTGCTTTCCTCCCCCGAAGATCATGCTGATTGCAAAAGTACTTAAGAGGCTGGTGATCGCTCTGGGAACTGCTAGGGGTGCCAGCAACAAATCGTATCTGGCCATCTCGATATGTAACCCATCTACCAGTCTCTCGAGCCACCTAAAAGGCTTTACACCTCTCCTGGATGTAGGTAAGATCGTCATCCATATATATGGTAGTGACACGTAACTGGGCTCTACAGCGTAAAGCCTCTCTGCGACTGTCTAGGGATGTGAAACGAACGATCAATGTAGCTACATCTCTGGTGGTCCTCCAAGCTGTATCTAGCCCATCTGTCACATGTCCTAAAGTGGTCTCGAGAAATCTCGTAGCCTCGGCAATGGCATCCTGTGTGTCCGGTATGCCACGAACCCTAATGTTATATGCCTTTTGCTCCCTTAACTGCTCTTCCGAAATGGTGGCTGAGATGACCGAGGAGATGGGAGCGCTAGGCTTGGGGCCTTTCTTCAATACTGTTGCCCATGAGAGAATTTTTTCTTTATGTTGTTCCATCTTATTTTCAAGTTCCCGTATCATGGTGGTAGCCGATTCCGAGGCCGCAACTTGTTTAGTACTGATCGTTTGTTCCAATTTGG
Organism: Diphasiastrum complanatum; assembly: GCA_029204225.1. Classification (NCBI taxonomy): domain Eukaryota; kingdom Viridiplantae; phylum Streptophyta; class Lycopodiopsida; order Lycopodiales; family Lycopodiaceae; genus Diphasiastrum; species Diphasiastrum complanatum. Next base: position 50,550,777 of record CM055093.1, read on the forward strand.
ATTGCAACAAGTTCTTTTCTTTGAGTAAGGTGACCACTATTCCCTTCAATTGTGAAAATTCCTGTTTCAAAAGCTAGAAATCCGCTTTCATTTGGTCAGCTTCTCAGGAGGAAAATAGTTCAATTGATTTGGAGGGAGTGTATGGGATAGGTACTGTAGATGGGGGAATTGTGGATTTGTGGGAAATAGGAATAGGAAGGAGGAGGCCGGTAGGAATGGCCAGATTGATAGGATTGGAGATCAATGAAGATGCAGAAGTGTTGGAAGAAGAAGAAGATGAGAGAGGGGAAGGAAGAGCAGAGGCAAGGGGGGGTGCTGCATCAATGGGCATGTCAACATCGGTTAGCAGCAGACAGCGAGGGCAAGGGGGGGTGCTGCATCAATGGGCACGTCAACATTGGTTAGCAGCAGACAGCGAGGGCAGGGGGGGTGGACAGGCAACAAAGGCAGGGTCTGGACAAGCAGGGGGTGGGTAGGCAGCGAGTGCAGGGGGTGGACAGGCAACAAAGGCAGGGTCTGGACAAGCAGCGGGGGCGGGGGGTGGGTGGACATCGAGGTGGGGGTTGGTTCCAGCGAGGGCAAGGGGTGGGCAGGCAGGGAATGCAGGGGGGGGACATGCAGCGATGGCAGGGTCTGCACCAACCGTGAGGGCAGGTGGTGGGCGGATAGCTAGGGGGGGGGGGTGTTCCAGCCAGGACAGGGGGTGGGCGGACAGCGAGGGGGAGGTTGATTTCAGCGAGGAAAAGATGGCAGCGGCCACCGAGGAGGAGATGGCAGCGGTAGGGGTAGGGGAGCGGGAGGAGCTACATGTGGAGCGAGGGGGGGCTGAGCCACGAAGGGGAGCCATAGCTGAGCAGAGAGAGAGAGAGAGAGAAAGAAAGAAAGAAAGCTTTATGAATGTCTTTTCAATGCCAAAAGGCATATAAGACTAGTAAATGTACATGTCAAGTATGTGGTAACCGTAGGAGCGCATGAAACGTCTCCAAGACTATAACAGAAATATAAATCTAACTGCTATGATCTGAAACTGAAAGCTGAAACTGAAAAAGGATGCGATGATATATGAAACATGTGGGAGCATATATACTGCTAATTGTCATGAATACGGTATGACACTATCATCCAACCCTGTCTCATTGATGCTATAAAAGGATGTAATACGGGATGCAGCATGAAGGACTGCTGGTGGTCGATGACGTTGTCTAGGAAGATGAGGTCTCCTCATGATAAGTCGGGTAGCTCATGCAGCAACATGAGTATGAGTAGAACACTGTCTCTAATCTCGGTGGGCATATAAGTCTCCATCATCCTCATCCTCATCAGAAACTAAATCTCATCCTCTTCTCCTGGGGAAGAAAGAAGTGATTTGCGGCTGAGAAATATGACTCCGCTGGGCTGTCTGACAGGCCCTGTCGTAGAATAAACATCTCTCGTATCATGAGAGCGGCGCATCAAGAGTCCTCATAGGCTAGGAGGAATCGTAAGGTGACAGGCGAATCACGAAACAGACAGTGATATCTCCCTCTGATCTCGTAATACACCGGGCATCTAAAGATAAAGTGCTCCTCTGACTCCACCTCATCTAGGGAACAAAACTGACAAATCCGCTCTATCCGTGGAGAAACCAAGATCCCGAAGTCTCTGAATGAGTAGGGAGCGTGGTACAGAATCAAAGGCTTTCTTGAAATCCACAAAATAGCAGTAAACCCTTTCTTTCCTGTGCTTAGCTTCCTCAATCAAAGCTCTAAGTGTGAAAATATGGTCAGTGGTAGAGTAATAAGCCCGGAAACCTGCCTGTCCCAATGCATGTAATCTCCTCGATTCCGCCTCTGAGCTTACTGCAGACTGGAGTATGGTACCATAAAGCTTAGTGAGGACATGTCCGATCATGATAGTGCGGTAGTTACCAGGAATCATGGGATCACCATTTTTATACACATGGCATGCGTGGCAAACATCCGCGAAATGAAAAAATTGGGGGTCCCGACTCTATTTGCATTTCGGCTGATCTCCAACAAAGGGTAACCAATCCTGTCATAATTTCAAGTTCAGATGTTAAGTTCAATTACTTGAAGTCATTGAAGACTTGCATCTTCAAGGACTTCCAAGAACTAGCATTTAGAACAAGTCTACAGATTTACATTACTTTTTCAATAGTCTGCAGAAATACACTAAGTGTTGCAACAATCTGCAGAAATACTCTAAGTGTCACTACAATCTGTAGAAATGAACTATCTTTTACATAGTGTCGGCTTTTCTCGAAAGGAGTTCAGACTCAAGGTCTTCAATGTCTCTTGCTTTATGGGATTTCATTTTCTTGATGGCCGCAAGTACCATGTCAGCGGTGAAGAAGGTGAACTCAGAGGGACGAGGGGAGATAGAGATAGTTGCGTCAGTAGGTATGGTATATAGACTGATAGCGTAGTCGGTCCATATGCGAAGGTCTTCCAGGAGAGGTGGTGGAGTACGAGGGATAAACTCACGCCAAAAGGCGCCTGAAGAAGAACTGAAGAGAAGGTCAACGAGGCGTTTTCCTTCAGAGTCATCATAAGCATGCTTTTTCCGATGGAATGTGCGATGGTAAGAACATCGAGCAGAGCGAAGGAGGTGAGGTTCATGACTGCGTGCATGGGTGACAAGATGATGAAGAGAGTGACACTCGATATCATACCATGGAGGGTGTGGAGGGCGTAGCGACGAGGGACGTGTGTGTTTGCCTTTATGGGCCTTAGATGGAAAAGCTAGAGAAGCAGCAGCATGAAGAGAGGTGCTAAGGAAAGTTGCTTGAGTCTCGAGTGTACTGTCGTGCGGAAACGAATGGAGTAGGGAGGTAAGAATTTCCTGATAGACTGGTGCGTATAAAGAGCTGAATGTATACATGGGTGCCCGGGTAAGCAAGGGATGTGAGGATAACTGAGGGGGTGGGAGGCGGCCGATAGCGAAGGAGAGAAAGGAGTGATCAGAGAGAGTGGTGGGGGAGATGTGAAAATCAGAGATGAGAGGTATGGAGGATGGTGATCCCATGAGATAGTCCACAACACTATGTCCGCCACTATGAGGATGACAAGTATAACTGCCGGAATCTGGCCAGCAAGTTAGACCATTGTAAATGGCTAACTCATGTGCCTCTCCAAACTGCAACAAATGCTCACCATAGGGGGTAATATGTCCCAAGATGTCCTCTGAAACCTTGGTAACTCCCACCTCGTCGTCGTCAAGAGCATGAATGCGGAGCTGGTCGGTGATGTCATAAAACTCGGACTGTCGTGAGGAGGTTCGAGCATTAAAATTCCCAGTGAGGAAAATATGCCCTCGCTCTGCAAATATGATAATATCAGGTGACAAATCAAGGTATGGTGAACCTGTGCCCTCTGCAAAGGATGAAGACTCTGGAGGAAAGTAGCAAGCCGCCACAAAGAGGTCCCTGTCCAAACCAATGTCCTGTCCAACAATACGAATCCAGATATAGCGTGCATGCTCGTCATGTCTGATGAACTTGATGCTCGAGTGAAGAGACTCTCTATATAGGCATGCAACCCCTCCGGATCCTCGACCATTAGCGGATCTAGTCTCAGGCCTGAATACGGAATCCCATCTGTATCCTGGAAAAATAGGTAATCCTCTCTCATGACTCTCGTGAGTCTCCATAAAAAACAATAGATCGCCAGCTATGGAAGATGAGTGTATACCATCGCAGTTCCATACTCCAATCCGGAGATGGTGTGGATGGGGCCCCGGGGCACTCCCGAACCTGGGGACCCCAAATACCTAGCACTAGGAGCTGCTAGGAGCGCTATCAAAAAAGCGCACTCGTCCATCGCGGTAAATGACTCGTCTGCCAGACTCACGGGCTACCTGAAAGGCCTTACGCCTCTCCTCCACCTGGATATATGTAAGGTCATCGTCCATATAGATAGTGGTACCACGTAACTTAGCTCTGCATCGCAAAGCATCTTGACGACCCTCTAGAGAGGTGAAACGGATAATGAGTGTGACTGCATCTCGAGTGGTCCTCCATGCGGTATCTAGTCCATCTGTCCTGTGCCCGAGAGTGGTGTCGAGAAAGCGTTTGGCTTCAGCCAAGGCATCCTGTGTATCCGGAATCCCGCGAACTCTAATGTTGTGGCCTTTTTGGTGTCGAGATTTCTCTTCCGACATGGTGGCTAAGATAACCGAGGAGATAGGCGCGCTTGGTTTGGTGCCCTTTTTCAAAACGGATGCCCAAGAGAGGGTCTCTTCTTGCTGTTTCTCAATCTTGGTTTCTCAATATTGGTGGTGGACTCCGAAACTGCAGCTTGCTTGGTTCCGATGGATTGTTCTAGTGATGCAACTTTAGATTGCAACATATTCTTGTCGTTGAGCAGAGAGGCAACGGTTCCTTTCAGCTGTGAGATTTCTTGCCACAAAATCTGAAAATCTGTCTTGATTTGGTCAATTGGCCAGGAGGAAAAAAGTTCAGTGGATTTAGAGGGCGTATATGGGATGTTTGTTGTGGGTAGTGGTGCCTTGAGGAGTGAGGAGCTGATCGGTGTGGGGAGGATGGGCTCAGAGAAAGAGCCGACATGGAGCGCAGGAGCAGCTACCGCCACAGATTCAGCCGCAGGTACAGTTGCAGGTACATCCGGTACAACAGCTGTAGGTACAGCAGGTACGGCTGCCACACAGGCAATAGACGCAGCAAGGTCCGCATCAGCTGCCATCTCAGCAGGGGACGTGGCAAGGGAGGGTGCCACTTCAGCAGGGGAGGACGCCAAGTCAGCAGGAGGCCCATTAGGCCGTGGAGGGCTGGCCCGTGGAGAGGTGGAGCGAGGGCTGGCCTTCTTCCGTGAGGGCGCCATTTCCAGAGAGAGATGATTGGTGATTAAAATCTCAAAGCCCAACAACCAGTGAGTCTGCGGACTGCTAACTGAATTTTGCTACAGATAGACGTTGACTTCAGGTGAATGGAGGAAATCAAGAGAGGGAGGCAGTCACAGCAGCCATCGCAGGGAGGGAGACCATCGCAGGGAGAGAGAGGGAGAGAGAGGGGGGGGGGCACCCTGGAGCGAGAGAGAGAGAGAGAGAGAGAGGGGGGGGCGCCCTGGATCAATGGAGCACCCTGGAGCAACGAGATGGAGCACCCTCACGTTGAGTTATGAGCTGGGTTGCAACTAGCTCTCACATCAAAAATTATAGGTCTATCAATCCAAGAAAATTTCAAATGGGTTCCTTCCGGATATACCTTAGTGTTGGTTCAGAAGGTCATGCTCGGTAGAAAGGGAGGCTCAGTCACTGCTCTGATGCTCAAGTCTCGCCACTTCTCTGGCCCTAAACTGATCTGCAGGAGCTCGCTACCTTTCATAGATCAAAATGGGCGGAGGGCATTAGTCGTTAGAGGTAAAACTTGGTGACTGGAGGCCCGATCAAAGAGGAACCTCTATTAATACTGATGCAATCTGGCGCGTGAATCCTTATTGGAGATGCTTGCGACTGTCCACCCTTACACATTTGTAGAGCTCATTGGTGGAAACTAAGAGAGGGGGGCAGAAGCAGTAGCCATCGCTGGGAGGGAGACCATCGCTGGGTTCCTAGGCCCTCACCATCACCATCATCGTTGGAGAGGAGCCATCATCAACATCCACTGAATGAAGACCTAGTCCCTATACAAATATAAGCAGGACAACAAGTTACCAAAAACCTGCTATTTACATTTCAATAGAAACACCGCAGGCCGCTGTGAGCCATTTTAATATTTACAATTTTACAATTTACAAGTCTGACGTGTTCACACTGAGGCAGAAATATATAAGTACATAACAGAACGAATGCAAAAGAAATGTGCTTCAGAACCTCGAGGATGCTTGTCGGATAGCGAAGGCCTATGATTCCATAGTGGTGGCATCCAAGAAGCAATTTCAACAAATCTCAGCACCTGTGAAAACCAAGAAGGGGAAGAAGCATCCCGAATGACCTTCGAAATATTTTGACGAATTGGATCAATTAGCATTGGAACTACCGAAGAAAAAGAAGAAAATGAAGAAGTCTATGTCCCAGATGAAGGCTCCCAAAGTAAATGTGCTTCATTTGCAATAAGCCTGGGCATATGATGAAGTTTTGTCCTAAATGAAAGAAACCTGTGGCGCAAATGATCAAAATCCCTGGAGGTAAAGGTAAAACTTTGAAAATTGACCTGTCTGATTGTGAGTGTGAATGTCCTTTTAGTACTGCTTCTTTCTTGCCTAGTGAACTATTTTGATTAACATGCACAATTGATAATCAAGAAGTCAGTATTTTAATTGACAGTGGGTCTACTCATAATTTTGTTAATTCTCGTCTTGTGCAGAAACTCAGCCTGACAACTGAAGCCAGCAATCATAGATACAGAGTTATCTAGCTTCAGGAGTAGAGTTGGAGACTTCGAACATGAAAGTGCTGAATCTCCCAGTGACAATTCAAGATTATAGAGAATTAGTTAATTTTCATGTTTTAGACCTAGCCCTACAGATTTAATTTATGGTTATGAATGGTTATTTAGAAAATCGCCTTCTCTGGCTATTGATTTTGAGAAGCATGTTCTCACTTTCAAGGAGGGTGATAAGGTAGTTACTTTATTTGGCAATAATTTTGTACATCCGACGAATGGAATTTTTACAGTTAATATAATGGAGACATTTGATTATTCACAATATGAAGTTTTTTCAGTTTTTGCTATTCCTGTTATGGACGTTTCTGAAGTGCATCTAAATGGTTGTGAATTCTAAGCAATTCTTACCTCAGTAGATTTAGATCACGAACAAGCAATGAAAAATCAGATCGTAAGTGAATTTAAAGATGTTTTTTCATCAGAATTACCTCATGGTTTACCATCGTCTAGGTCAGTAGACCACAGGATAGAGTTAATTCCGGGAAGTCAACTTATCTCTAGAAAACCTTAAAGTTTTCTCAGAAAGAGGAGATAGAGATTTCTAATCAAATAGAAAACTATCTGAAGATGGGACATATCTAGCCCTAAAAATCACCACGGGGCGCTCCTATTCTTCTGAAAGCAAAGAAGGATGAAGGTTTCCGAATGTGTGTGAATGAAGTGACTATTAAGAACAAGTCTCCATTGCCAAGGATGGATGACCTGGTAGATCGCTTAGGTGGGGCTAAATACTTTGAACTAAGATAGATCTCAGGACTGGGTACCATCAAATAAGAATTAAGTCGGAAGATGTCCAAAAGATTGGATTTTGTACTAGATTTGGTCATTATGAGTTCTTAGTGTTGCCTTTTGGGTTAACAAATGCTCCAGCAACATTCCAGCAAATGTTGACCGATCTACTTTGTCCATATTTGGGGAAATTTGTGGTGGTGTTTTTGGATGATATTCTCGTCTATAGTAAGACCTTTGAGGAACACATAGAACACATCAAAACTGTCTTGATGAAGCTCTGGAAGGAGTTACTCTATGCTAAGGAATCCAAGTGTGAGTTCTTTAAGCATGAGCTGATTTATCTCGGTCATAAGATCGCTACTTATGGGATCAAGATTGACAAGGATAAAATTAGGATAGTTGTTGATGAGCCGATCCCAGAAACGGTTAGACAAGTTATATCGTTTTTGGGATTTACTGTTTTCTTTCAGAGACTTATTGAGGATTATGCTCAAGTAGCAACACTGCTCAATAATCTGACAAAAGGCATTGTTAACAAAAAGAAAAAGAGGAATCAACCTAGTCCGCCTATTGTATGGAACGATGAATTGAATGGGAGTTTTGAGAAACTTAAGACTTTGATTGTTTTAGCTCCCATGTTACAAATTGCAGATTTTGCCATATGTCGAGTCATATGTGGTTAAATGCAAGCCCTGTCAACTAGCTAAGGTTGAACGCCTTAAGGTTAGTAGTTTGTTGCATCCATTGGATATCCATGATTAAAGATGGGAAAGTATATCTATGGACTTTGTAGTTGGACTTCCAAGGACCCAACGGCAAAATGATTCTATTTGGGTTGTTGTAAACAGGTTAACTAAGTTAGCTACGTTCATACCAGTTAAGTCAACTATTAAGGCTTCTGAATTAGCCCAAATCTTTGTTCAAAGTTTATTTTGGTTGTATGGATGGATCCTAAGTTTACAGGTCACTTCTGGTTAGCAATTTTCCATAAACTAGAAACTTCGCTTAGTTTTAGTTCTTCTGATCATCTTGAATCAGATGGCCAGATGGAAAGGACTAATCAGACTATGGAAGATATGTTGAGGACATATGTTTCTCACAGGATATCTCATTGGGAAGATTACATTCCTTTGATTGAGTTTGCATACAATAGTAGAAAGCATTCTGCTACAGGTTACAGTCCTTTTATGCTTATATACGGTTTTCAACCTAGATCTCCGGTTAATGTGGAGACAAAATTTGCTAAGATCCAAAAGGTTGCGGATTTCTTGCATGATATGCAAGAAATGTTGCAAGTGGCAAAGGATAGCATCCGTAGTGCTCAGGATAGAGCTAAGCACCATGTCGATCTTGTGTTTGTCTTGTAAGTAGGTCTTGAGGAGCTTTCCCTCATATCTTGTATGGATAAAACACTATTCCTGTCACCAAGCATGGCATTCATAGGTGGGTGATCGGTCCACTTGGCACTCATGCTACCTATGACCCATGAATACTAAGTGACTCGTATGGTACCACCCCCATGTCCCGCCATGGACCTATGACTTAGTTGGTCGCCCTGGCTGCTTGTCGACTAGAGTCTCATCAATGACAACTAGGATCCTGACGGTCACGATTCACCGCTTCTCTAACAGCTTGTCAAATGGTCAAATACGATCACAACTTGTCTTATCCCAAATATCCATTTCGTTAATTGGTCTTCACAACCCTTGGCCTTAGGCACTCTTGCATGAATTGTGCCGAGGTTTGGGGACTGGGCTCTAACACTTGGTTCAGCTTGCTCCAAGAAAAAACCAAAACAGTAAATGATATTGGCCTATCAAATAGCTTAAACAAAGTGCATCCAAGAATAACCACAAGCACAACAAACAATAAATTTAGTTGAGCATTGATCAATTCTACAGCTTTTTGAATGAGTACGAAGCCGAGAATTCTCTAGTCATACACAGTAAAAGGTATGACCTTGAGTACAAGGCAATCACATGCACAATTACTAGTTTAGTAGGAAGTTGGTGTTATAGAAAATTGCCAGCTAGACAAGTTCTTCCAGAAAGCTTATTTTGCATATCAAAATCACAAATACTCATCCACAAGAAATTCAACTAGATGTTGGGTCCACCAAGGACAAAAGGAAAAACTCCTACTTGCAGTTGATACTTATCGCTATCAAATTCATGCCAGCTATGCTACACCAAGAGATAGTGAAGGATTGTCTTGTGCATAATATAAACATTAACGTGAGAATAAGCAACAGAAAAGATGTCACTTTTGTAGACACCTTGTACTGTAGATACGTCCTCACATTATGTGATGCTTCTGGATTTTCTCCACATCAAGCAATATTGTACAAGGATTAGACACTATTTGTATCAGAAAGAAGCTACAAATTTTACTAGAACTTCATAAATGATATTCAATTGAGCAATTTGCTACAAGCATGAAACTTGCACAAATATTCAACAAGATAAACCTGTCCAAAAACCGTTTTGAGATAGGTGCTCTGCAGGTACCATAAAATTTCCAGCTGCACCATTTACGAAGATATCAAGTTTTCCAAATTGTGCAACTGTACATTCCACGACACGAATAGCATCTTCAGTTTTACGAACATCACCATCAAAACCCACAACCTGGGATGATTCATGCAAATGTAAATCAAGCGTTGTAGATAAATAACAAAAAAGACGTACAATATGTAAGAAGGCTGTGCCACAACTTTTATCTAAGATGAGAAGTCCACACTAGCCACAAACAAGGAACTAAGAAAATCCACAATAGAAAATGTGATTGCATTAATGGAACATTACAAAAGCATCCAACTAGTGGATGTCTAAATCATTAGAAAGTCCAAATTCTAATTTAAAGACTCAAATTGAGTACAATATGTATCCGTAGTATAAAAAATCCAATATTATCCCTTTCATAGTTATACATTATCAATTCCGACCGAAGCAATCTCTAACTTTCAAAATTTGATGCCCTAACTAAGCTTCTTTTTGGACCTTTTAAACAAGTACAAATGTGGTTCAAATTCACTCAGATATTGATCCATTTATGAAAAAAGTGGAAATTAAGTTTCAACCTCAGAGATTGGCAAGGACAAACTATGATATTTACGTTATTATCAACTTCAAGTCTGCCTATTTCACAGCATAAAGAGGTCAACATTAATAGCTTCTAAAGGATACATAAATATTGGAGCTATTGAGGGGAAATCGTTAGGATCACCAGATTATCCCATCAACAAAAAAGTTCTCTCCCAACTCATCTCAAAGCAAGATTTTTGCAAATGGAATTTGGAGACTATTGGGGGGGTTGCTAGGTCATGCAATGTCTATTAACACAAAAATGTACATAGTAAGAGTGCAAGCACGTAAGGGCCCAATAGAAGTCAAAATAAAGTAGAGGCTAGGTTAAACTTCCAAAGTATCTCAATTTTCCCACTTCACATGGCACAATATCTGCAATATTAAAGGGTGAACCTACAAACTTCACTTTTTTCCATCATCAAGGTAAGGACGTTCTTATCTGGAAAAGCAACAACTACTTTAAGCTTTTAGACTGATTCAGTCGCCTTTCCTACTTTGCATGTATCAATTTGGCTAGTAATCAAGTGTTCACAAAATGGACCATTTGGCATAAAGCTGGTGAGCCACACGGAGACAAAAAAAGGCAGTCAAATGAAAAACATGCTCAAACATACTAATGTTGTAAACAAGGATTTCATCAAGATAAACAAGAAAGCCGAGGCCAAGAGGCGAAGGTGACTACAACAAGGTAGTCTTATATTTATCAAAAGGATACATACAAATCTAATGGTAGCCAAAATGGAGATCAATCTTGGAGAGAATTTTGGTTTTACTAAATTGGTAAAAACAGTCATCCATATGAGAATAATAAGCTTATTAAGGATAGACTAATCAATACAAAGACGATCGGACGCATCGTTTTTGTCAATAGGAGCACCAAAATGGCTATGATTGAAAACAATCAAGCCTTGATGTAAAAGGTCATGGATTTGACAATGGACTTCATCACGTTCGAATTTAGACATGCAATAGGGGGCACGAGGAGAAGGAGAACTAGGGAGAAGGTCAATGTGGTGGTTGACATCATGCACAGGTGGCAGTTGGTAGGCTCATCAAGAACATGCTTGAACTGTTGTAAAAGGTCAAAAACTATCTGACGTAGCAGTGTGGCTAAAGAAATAGCTGGTAGAGCTAGTGTTAAAACTTTCACTTCCTGTCCCGATTATTTACTATTTTATGTATAGATGTACATTTTGTAAATACAGAAACGGCTAAGTCACTGGCCTGTGGTGACCTTTGTAACAAAAATGTAAATAAAACTCTTAATTAAGTTTCTGAGCCTCTGAGTCGCATGTTGCTTTGGTGTAGGGTACTAGGTCATTAATTAGAAGTGGCTGGACTGACCTCCTAAAAAGCAGGAGAGTTGACTAGTTAACATGACACATGTCATATGCTAACTGGGACACTTGGTCCAGTGGAGTGACCGGTCAAACATGACACGTGTCACATGCTCACTAGTACTGCCAAGTGGCAAGTGTTGACTGTGCATGGAGTTGGCCATGTGTCGAGATTAAGGGGGCTTGAAGATTGTGCATAAGTGAGCCTAGAGAGAGGCATTCCTCGTCATAATTTATGCAGCAAAGGTTGGGAGGAGACAAGGCGGCCAGCTCCACCATGTTTCATGCTTTCTGATGTTTGTACATGCAGGAAAATCAATAGGGATCGAGGTTTCAGATTCCTACGCATAGGATATGCTAGGCTTAGCAATACCAAATCAAGCATCTGCTAAAATAAGTATACATAGGATGTATTCATACTCTCTTGAGGAACCCTAAAAGTGGGATTCAAAATCAAGGGAGGCAGACTTTTGAAGGGAAAATAGTGCACACTCCTAAAGGGCCCCCACTCCACATAATCAATAAATTAAAGTTGGGATCTTGGCCAATCCTTAATATAAATTAATGAAAAGGCCGTCTAAGCTTGAAAATATAAGTAAGTGTCTAATGTGTGGATAAAAAACGAATACAGCCACTGAGTATTTGTAAATGAATACAAGGCCAACAGTCCATGTCATAAACGTGCCAGGTAGGCCAATAGTCCAGTAGTCCATGACTTTCCCTGGCTCATAGAAACATTGCCCCCAATGTAGGCAAAAACTAATACAGCATTAAGGGGAAACAACGAGAATAGGAACATGTATATGAGTAGGAGCAACCTGAGAAGAAATAGTAGCTGCAACCAAGTGTGCCTGATCTGCAAGGAGAGCAGTATGGTAAGAAAAATCAATAGGCTCCCATGTAGCCCCCTCAATCACCCCACTAGACCAAAAACTAAACTTTCCATCAACAAAGACTATGCAGTAATTTGACCTATAAAACAGCAGTAGGTAAGAATGGAAAAAGCTCTAGATCATCAGGAAAAATGGAATCCTAAGGAGCATCATCCTCAATAGCAACACGTACTAGACTAACATAAAATATATCACATGCCCGAGTGGTAGGAAGTAACTCAAGGCGATATATTATAGGGTTGACCCGCTTGAAAATAAAAAAAAGGTCCATAATAACATGGTGCAAGATTCTCAATGAAAGCCTGGCCCCCTACAAAGCTATGTCTAGCAAATCGTAAAAAACAGTCATCAAGTGAAACTCGACACGCCAGCGATGGCAATCACTAGAGATGTTCATAAAAGGCCAGTAGAGATGTTCTTTGAGGCAAGCAAAAGACTTCTAGAATCTAAAATGGCTACCAACTACGGAAGAATGAGCATCAAAAATGAGTTGAGGATGGACAACAAGAGTACTTGGAATAAATAAAGACCCCTAATTGAACAAACATTTATCGACAATGGCCTAATGAGGACGAGAGGAAGGAAGCAGGGTCACGGGCCATACATGGATAGAGAATCCTGTTGGGGTATTGTTACGAGCTCGTAACCAGTGCCGAACCCTAGAGAACACAGATAGGTCAGATACCACAATCAGGGTCGTGTTCAGCATACACGACTAACAGAGCAAGACAGTGTGAGTAGTGCGCCCCAGCATGGTCCATAGCCATGGCGGGCCTAACACAGTCTAGGGACCCTGTCAGCAGGACAGGCCCCCAGTTGGGTCCCGACGTGCAGTTGGCCACGTCAGTGCCACGAGGCCGACACTTGGCAGTTGCATGCTACCAGTCCTCACACTGGGCTAGGAGGGGCTTACTCTATATCAGGGAGTAGGCAAGGTTGGGTGGATCAGTTAGTGTTTGCCCTACTGTGGTGTTAGGATCTATTACACTGGTATCAGAGCCATCTCCATCTTTGGGAGCTTAGTAGGAGTAGAAAAAGCTATCAGAGGATAGGAAAAATCTCTCAGTTTCTCAGAAAGAATTCAGAATCGTTGTAGGTGCAGCCTTCAAACTTCTGAATTTCACTGAGAATTTACAATTGTAGGAAGTAGAATTCCTTGTGGAAGAAACTCGCTGGAAAAGCAGATGTTCTACACTGATTTCAGAGAGTTTTGTATAGATTTCCCAACGGAATTAGAGTAGGAATAAGCAAGCACCTCCATCGCTTAAATTCAGAGACTTGCATCGGGTTTCCAGGGGAAAATTCAGCAGTTCTCAGCGATTTTGAAGCCAAAAGGGAAGAGCATGGTCAGCGCTGCCAGTACTTCTGAAAATTCAGATTTTAGATAAAGTTTTGGGCCCCATCTTCAAAGATTTGGAGCGATAATATTTCTGCCAGATCAGCGAGCAGGGGGTTTCTGAAATTTCAGAGTTCAGAAGTGCCTTTGGACTTCAAATTTGGCTTTTTGTGGACAAATTGAGGTGTTGTCAGATCAACAAGGGGGGATAGCAAAAGATTTCAGATCTTTTTGCATTTTTTCCACCTATTCAAAATTCTCAGAGGCACAGGTCTGAAAGCAGTTGAGGAAGAGCTGAGAGGGCTTTTCTTGATTCTCTCTGTGGAAGTACAGTTCTCAGAAAGAGCTAAGTTTCCTTTCCTTTCGCTTGTACAGTTGTAAAGTAGTCTTTCTAACTTTTTTTTAATCAGAAGTTAAGGTACCTCTCTTTCAGTTCTGAAAATGACCACTCCTCAGGGACCTGATCAACCTTCGGAGAGAGGTATCGACGAGCTTGAAACAGAAGCCCTGGCTTACAGTAAAGGGAAAGAACCTATGGAAATGGAAGAACAAGAACAGTTTGCCGAAGAACTCTACGAATTGGTTACCAAGGAGCAGTTTCTCCACTTGGTAACAGAATTGGATAAACTGAAGTTGGCAATAGCCAATTTCAAGTCCAATGTGGACGACTCGTTCGCTGAACTCAAAGGTTTGATTTTGAGTTCCGCGAATTCCCTCCACTTCTCAGTTGTCCCCTTCTCCACTTCCATCAGTTTCGGGTGAGACTCTACGGTCTCACCCCAGTGTCTTGAAAGATTTAAAGCCTCCTACTTTTATTGGGGAAGAGAAGGATAGAAACACAGATATTCTACAAACCTTCCTCAGCAAATGAAAGAATATTCATGCTCTTAAACAGACCCCTGACCATTTGCAAGCAATTGAGGCCAGTCTTTCCTTAGGGCCCATGGCCTATAAGTGGTGGTTAAATCTCCAGGAGACTGGGCAGACTCCCCGGTCATGGAAAGCCTTTGAAGAAGCTTTCCTAAGAGAATTCCTATCAGAGAATGAACTTGATAGAGCCTGGGAACCCTGGGAAAGAACAGTAATGGACAAGTCCCTCATCCAATATATCTCGCAGTACCGAGAAGCAATTTTGAAAATTAAAAATATGGATGATTATCAGAAAATCAGAGGGTTTGTCCGAGGCCTCAAAGATGAATATAAAGTAGAGGTCCAGAGAAACTCGCCTACTACCCTTGAGCAAGCTCTCAGATATGCTCAAATCTATGATGATTCAGAGGGTAGGAAGAGGGCGAGACAGCAGCCCCTTTCTGAGCAGCCTCCTCAGAAAGACTTTCAATTTAGAAAGAAATTTTTAAAAAGAAAGAAAGAAGATAAATTTAAAGGTGAAGCTCCTCAGAAACGCCTTTCACTCATACAGCCCTTAAAACTAGAAGATTTTGAGAAAGCCAAACAAGAACGTTTGTGCTTTGTGTGTATGGGCAAGGGACACACAATCAGACAGTGTCCCAAGGGGCCTTTCACTAAAAAAGATAAAAAAGATAAGAAGCAAGTTCATTGTGTTCAGACTGAAAGTTTCCCCAGTGACTCGGCAGCTTCCAAGATCAAAGTGTATCATGAAGATCATGAACACTTTTGCTAGCTGACCTCTGCAATGCTAGCAAGACCCTTCAGCTTTGGGCCGCATGACCTAGTACGTATGCATGGGAAAGTTGGTAACCAATCAGTAAGAGTTATGGTTGATGATGGGGCAACCCATAATTTCATCAACTACACCCTGGTTAAAAAACTTAAACTACCAGAAGTACCTAGTCAGCATAGGTACATAGTTTCACTAGCTAACGGGGAAGATAAGAAAATCTGGGAAACTATGGTAAGTAACTTGAATCCTCGTATTCAAGTGTACCAAGATGAAATAAACTTTCAGATAATGCACCTGGATCGCACAGACATTGTTCTCGGGAGAGATTGGCTCTACAGTTTAGGACCTTCCCTCCACAGAAATTATCAGGAGAACACCCTCAGCTTTCAGCATAAAGGCCGAGAGATCCAGTTGCATGGGGAGCATGATGTTCCCAAAAGCCCTATGGTCTGCAGTTCAGAGCTCTGTCAGCTAATCGGAGACGACGACCATCAGGTATTCTTATGTGACTTTCAGTTTATTCCTGCAGTTTCTATTTCTAGTTCTATACAACAGAAAATCAGTAAATTAGAAACTTTATTGTCTAAATTTAAAGATGTTCTGAAAATTTGCCACATGGTTTGCCACCTAGCAGAGAGGTAGATCATGTAATAAACTAAGTACCAGGTACAGCACCTGTTTCTAAACCTCCGTATCAGGTCAGCCGAACAGAGGATGAAGAAATAACTAGGCAGTTAACAGATTATCTTGGGAAAGGCCAAATTCAGACCAGTAGTTCACCATGGGCCTCACCAGTCCTTTTGGTGAAAAAGAAAGAGGGGTCTATTCGTCTTTGCGTAGATTACAGAGCCCTCAATAAAGTCACAATTGAGAATAAATATCCTAGGCCTCGGGCAGACGAGTTGTTTGATCAACTCGACGGGGCTAAATTTTCCAGTAAAATATACCTTAGATCGGGATATCATCAAGTCCGTATAAAGTCGGAAGATGTCTCGAAAACAGCTTTTAGGACTCGTCACGGTCATTATGAGTTTAAGGTGATGCCATTTGGGCTCACAAATGCTCCAGCTACCTTTATGACCTTGATGAACAGTGTCCTCAGACCATACTTGGGTAAGTTTGTAGTCGTATTTTTAGATGACATCCTCATCTACAGCAAAACAAGGAAGGAGCATCTAAAACACCTCAGAAAGGTGTTTCGACTGCTCAAAAGCATAAGCTTTATGCTAAACAATCCAAGTGTGAATTCTTCGTAGAAGAAGTAGCATATTTGGGTCACATTATCTCGTCAGATGGGATTGAAAGGGACCCAAATAAGGTTAAATCCATACTCAGTTGGCTAAGGCCTCAGAATATTTTAGAACTTCAGATCTTTCTTGGTTTGGCGGGATATTACAGACGATTTGTCAAGGAATATGCTCAGATAGCAGTTCCCATGACAAATCTTCTTAAGGGGAAGGGAAAGGAGTTCATTTGGGAGTCCGCACAACAGGAGAGCTTTGATGCTCTCAAAACAGCCTTAGCTACAACACCACTTTTAAAAGTCGTCGACCCCAATCAGCCATTTGTGGTCGAAACAGATGCTAGCGACTTTGCAGTCGGTGCTGTACTAACTCAGGGTGGACGACCAGTTGCGTTCAAGAGTAAAAAGCTCGAGCCAGCTCAGACTAGGTACAGTGCCTATGAAAAGGAACTCTTTTCTATAGTCCATGCCCTTAAGACTTGGAGGCATTATTTGTATGGTGCCAACTTTGAGGTCCTAACAGACCATGAAAGTCTCAGATACCTTTGCAATCAACCTGAGCTCAGAGGTCGGAAAGCTCGTTGGGCAGAGTTGATGCAAGAGTTTGATATGTCTATTAGGTATAGACGGGGGAAATTCAATACAATAGCAGATGCCCTTAGCAGAATGCCTATGACAAACGAGCTGAGTTTTACTCAGATTCATAATGAGTTACTCGAGTCCTTGAGAGGGAAGTGCCAGCATGATGCATTCTTCTCTACTATCTGGAACTCAGTCCAGAGCAGACAGCTGGTGCCAGTTCATCCAAGAATACGGCAGCTTCCGTTGAAGATGATGATGAGTCTGACTGAGTATACGTCGTCAGATGACGTTGAGGATTCTGAGCCTGTATTACCCAAGCAAACCCCAGAGGTTGAGAGTCAATTGACTCAAGGATTCAAATGGAAACAGTATTCCATTCAGGATGAGTACTTGCTCTATAGAGATAGAGTATGTGTCAGTTATGGACTCGGCTCATTACATTTGTCGCGTCCATTTACATTTACTTTACTTTATGCATAAGCAGGCCTTGGGCCCTTTTTTATTCATTAGTGACACTTAGAATATATGGTTGGCCTTTGGCCTTATTATTCATTATTAGGCCATTTGGACATATTACTAGAGAGTGGGGGCCTTCTTGGAGGGCGCACTATTTTCCCTCCCAGTTGGGCCCTAGCCACCGGAAGCTTCCTTTTAGGGCTTCCTCTTGGCTATAAGTAGGGAAACTGTGTCATTTGTTATTCAGCTGATGATATTGATCTCTCTCTTTAGTCTCCTTAATCTCTCTTTCCTGCTTTCTAGGGCTAAATCTTGCTTATGTGCTGCTTTCATAGCTTAAGTCTTGCTTATGTGATGCTTTCATAGCTTAGCTCTAGATCAGTTGTGGCTCTATTTGTAACTTGGTATCAGAGCACTTTTCTGTGCACTACTTTTTCAGATTTAGTAGAGGCCAGCACCCTACTAACCCATCACTTTTGTCGATTTTTTCATCAGATTTCCATCGTTTTTCCAGATTTGGTAGAGGCTGGCCAGCACCCTACTACCTTGTCACTTTCGCCGATTCTCTCCACCGATTTGCTGCCCATTTCGTGGCTTGATTGGAGGCTGTCCAGCGCCCTACTTCATCATATATGGTTGGCCTTTGGCCTTATTATTCATTATTAGGCCATTTGGACATATTACTGGAGAGTGGGGGCCTTCTTGGAGGGCGCACTATTTTCCCTCCCAGTTGGACCCTAGCCACCGGAAGCTTCCTTTTAGGGCTTCCTCTTGGCTATAAGTAGGGAAACTGTGTCATTTGTTAATCAGCTGATGATATTGATCTCTCTCTTTAGTCTCCTTAATCTCTCTTTCCTGCTTTCTAGGGCTAAGTCTTGCTTATGTGCTGCTTTCATAGCTTAAGTCTTGCTTATGTGATGCTTTCATAGCTTAGCTCTAGATCAACTATGGCTCTATTCGTAACTGTGTCCCCAATTCAGAGGATTATAGGCAGCAGGTCCTATATGAATGTCATGACAATCCTAGTGCGGGACACCCAGGCATACAAAAGACCTATGAGCTTCTTCGTAGGCAATTTTTCTAGCCCAGTATGAAAAAGGACGTCCAACAATATGTAACCAGTTGCCAGAAATGTCAAGTAAACAAAGCAGAGCATTTAAAGGCAGGAGGGTTCTTGCAGCCCTTAGAAATACCAGCTGGTAAATGGGAGAGTATCTCCATGGATTTTATAGTAGGCCTGCCTAAAACCCAAAAGGGTAATGATGCTATATGGGTCACAGTTGACCGTCTGACCAAAATGGCTCATTTTATTCCGACCAAAACAACCGTTAGAGCTCCAGAGTTAGCAAGGTTGTTTGTAGACGGGCTATTCAAATTGTACGGTCTACCTTCCGGCATAGTCAGCGACCGGGACAATAAGTTTATTGGAAATTTTTGGAGGGCAGTATTCCATCATCTCCATACTAAACTTAATATGAGTACCACCGACCATCCACAAACAGACAGTCAAACAGAGAGGGTAAATCAGGTGCTGGAGGATATGCTTCATGCATACGTCAGCAAGAAGCAGACTAATTGGGAGGAGTATCTCTCGATATTAGAGTTCGCTTACAACAGTACCAAACATTCAGCTACGGGATACAGCCCATTTATGCTGATGTACGGCTTTCAGCCACGCTCACCCACAGCTGTAGGGTTTAAACAAGAAAAAGTTGAAGCAACTAGAAAATTTTTAGAGGACCTAAACCAGATGATAGAACATGCTAAGCGTAGCATTAGGCAGTCCCAGGATCGAGCCAGGCATTATGCAGATCCACGCAGACGGGATGTGCAGTTCTCCGCTGGTAAGAAAGTCTACTTGAGAGTTCCAGTTGACTCTAAAACCCTCAAATCAGGAGTGTGTGCTAAGTTGTCTCCTAGGTATTGTGGTCCCTTTACCATTAGTAGGAAACTAGGCGAGGTCACCTATGAACTAGAACTCCCACACAGTTGTATGGTTTTTCCAGTCTTTCATGTAAGTCAGTTACGAAAAGCCTTAACCAGATCAGAAAGTCTGGTAGGGGACAGTGTTCTAGTTCTCCCATTGGATTCTCAGCAACCTCCACATGAACCAAAGGAGATTCTTGATAGTAGAGAGACGCAAACTCGTCATACTCTATACCGAGAATATCTGGTCAAGTGGAATGATCAGCCTGTTGAGAATGCCACTTGGGAAAGAGGCAGCGTCCTTCGCAAGATTTTTCCAAACTTTGTCTTAGAGGACCAAGACGGTTCTTAAGGGGGAGGGAGTGTTACGAGCTCGTAACCAGTGCCGAACCCTAGAGAACAGAGATAGGTCAGATACCATAGTCAGGGTCGTGTCCAGTGTACACGACCAACAGGGCAAGACAGTGTGAGTAGTGTGCCCCAGCACGGTCCATAGCCATGGCGGGCCTAACACAGTCTAGGGACCCTGTCAGTAGGACAGGGCCCCCAGTTGGGTCTCGACGTGCAGTCGGCCACGTCAGTGCCACGTGGCCGACACTTGGCAGTTGCATGCTACCAGTCCTCACACTGGGCTAGGCGGGGCTTACTCTATATCAGGGAGTAGGCAAGGTTGGGTGGATGAGTTAGTGTTTGCCCTACTGTGGTGTTAGGATCTATTACAGGTATCACCTTCATGTGAACTTAATTTCGGTCAGCTTACATGAAATATTGGATGAGCAGTAAACTTATCTTGAAGATCAAGTTCATAAGCTAAAGATCCAATTTTGTTTATAATCTGAAACAGTCCACAATATCCGCTGGTAGACAAGTTATAACGCTTTCCAATATGCATAGACCTAGAATCTTTTGAAATTCTAAAATACGCTCAGTCATCAACTTTAAAATCTTTGGGAGATCTCTTTAGATCAGCATAGTGAAGTCAAAATGGAGTACTTGAGTACAAAAACTCCAACATGATTAAGGGTCTTTATAGACTTGCCATTGGCATAGCCCCTAGATCTAAGCAGCTGGCCTACATTAGTCCGTAGACTATGCTCTTGCCGTTGTGGCATGAGGTGCACTCCCTCTTTGACCACAGGGGTAACTCAAGTGCATATCTTGTGCCTGCGCACATTGCTTGTGAGTTCAGTTGCCACTAGTAGCTTAAAGCCAATGGGCCAAATCAAAAGCAACTTGTAAGAAAATGAACATAGATTATGGTTATGTTGCACTTACCAAGCAACTTGCTATGAGATTTCAAAGGAGGATCTTTACCCAAATGGGGGTTAAAATAAAGGGGCTAGGGAAATTGGTATACAGCTAAAATTGTCATTAAAGTTAAAACTTGTAAATGGTTGATGATGTTGGCCTAAGGGGCCTGCCCCACTTACAAGTCAACTAATTGCCAGTTATGTTAGTGCTAACTTGTAATCGTATACTAACTGGTATTTTAGCTGTCCCGCCTACAGTTATCTGCCTCTGTTACGCTTGTTGTAATTGAGGTGCTGCCCGACCTACAAGTTAGCCATTTACAAGTTAGTAACTAAGGAGCAGCTATGGAGGAGAAGAGAGGTGCAGCACAAGGAGGTAAAGATGCTAGAACACTGGACTGTGGCAGTTGGAGGAGAAGAGATGAAGGCAACTGGAGGACTGTGGGAGTTGGATTCAACTCTAATTGAATAGAGTGTAGAAACGTGCTTGAGGAATTTGTTGATATCTTTATATCTGCAAGTCAACATCCCAAACACTGCATTTTTTTCAGCCCACAAACAGCGCAATATAATCGAGGGATAAAAAAAAAGTAAGTTGATCTTGATCTTCTTTGGTGATCTTTTTAAGTGCAATCTTGGTGAAATAAGAACTCTTGATAATCGCTTGTGATTCATCCCATGGACAATTTAGCCCACAATGGATATAGTCAAAATTCTCTCCATCTCTCCCTCTCTCTCAGCACAAGTAATAGATCCAGCTAAAGAGAAACCTGAATGCTTTGAGCAGTAAGAGATGCAATAGCCTCATCAAGGACTTTTCTGCGGCGTCCCATGATTGCCACCTGAGCGACATGCCTCCCAAACTGAGTAGCGATCTCCAACCCAATTCCAGAGCCTCCGCCTGTGATCAGCGCTACCTTCCCTTCCAGAATTGAGTTGTTAAACGGAGAAGATGGCTCCATCGCTCTACTCCCTCACCTGCCCACCTTTCAGCTCAGCTCAGCTCGATGGCTCACCAGTCCTGCCGGCGACTGTTGTACTACTGTAGCTCAAATTGTTCTGTAGCTTCTTATACTCAAAAAAAAACTGCATTTTATTAAAATTCTCAATTTTTTTAAGACTTTTACTCATAAAAAAGTTTATATGCTTTGTATAAAAAAAAGTCAAGTATTTTATGATATCGTTTTTTAAAAAAACTTGTTGATTTCATTTTTATACTTCCCCGATTTTCCCGAGCACTGCTTCATAGTATGCATCTTGGTTTTCAAAGGGCACTTAAACTTGGGATCACATAAACTTCGCATGCAACTCTTTATAATGTGAGGGGAGCATAGTTTAAAGCACCACTCGAGTGAGAGCAGTGGGTAATGAGACTCATGCTTTCAAAAGACCTAAGGATGGAGAGATACGCTACCATCTTGGAGAAAAGATGGTATCACACACTCTCATCATTAAATGGTTGGCGGTTATGGTGCGAAATATGTTCATCACATAGTGTGTGTCACCTTAAATCTTGCATAAATGAATGCCATTCATTACCCAAATTAGGTCTAGGTGTGTATCAACTTTAGTTAGGGCTGTGCAAAAAGTACAAGAAGGACCAAGAGTGGATCCTAATCTGATCCTCAAGAGGGATTGGTTGTCAGATTACTTGATCTATCAATCTACTTCAGATTAAGATCAATCTAGATCAATTCTAGACACAAAATCCTAACAAGAACAATCATTAATTGAAGGTAAGTGTACTTTATGGTTTCACACGTGTGAAACATTGTCTGAGTAGGACTCCAACCTCAAAATCAAGTACACATTGATAGAACCTCAAAACAATCAAAACAAATGTAGACAAATGGAGAGAATCACTCAAAATTGCTTCCAAAACCAAGATTGGTGTCTCATAATGATTATGGCCAAATGTGGCTCTATATATACAATAAGTGGGAGCTCGTGGTACTGATCATCCCTCTGATCCCACATGTGTGAAGGTGCTTTGTCATATGATGATTCATCATGCAAAACTGACACTTGGACAAAACCTTCTATTTTGAGCACTTTTGGTCCATTTTCCTTATAGATGGAGATCTACTTGGAAATCTTCTAGAAGTCAAGATTCGCCTACTTCAGCTTATTCCACACATGTGAGTTGTCCTCTACACATGTGATATGCAACCTAACCAAAGGATGTGGCTCATGCAATCAATAGATTGATGCCATGTGTCATATGTCTAGAAAACTAGTTTTTGGCCTTTTTAGCCACTAGAACTTGAATTAAATCATATGTACAACCTATATGATTATGGTACATGACAAGTACACTATTTTTAAACGTAAGAATGGGCTCCACACATGTGTGTTTATCTATATACAAGATGTTTGGCCTCTACCAAGCTTATTTTTGCATTTTTTACACTCCTCCTCAAAAATCTAGCTTGGTAAATCTAGCTTGATGGAAAACATGATGATCTTGAACTTGACTCCATGGGCTGAATTGGTCTTTGCTGGTTCAAAAGGTGTGAAGATCAGCCAATGAGCTTGATGTTGATCTGAAATCACCATATCCATGATAGTGCTTCTTTGATGTTGACATCTTTGATGAGCTTGAGAGCTTTGCACCATCCTAGCACCTCCAAAATTGATTCCTTCCAATTTTCATGTAGATGCTTGACTTTGAGGCTTGCTCCTTTTTCATGTGCATGCTCCTCTTTGATGGAAATCCGAGACCTCCATGTCTCATAATGATCACAACAAGTATGACCATTCAATATGCACTTCCTATGATTATCAAGATTACTTATGCTAGAAACATAAGTCCAAAAATCAACACAACTTGGCATGATTTTTCCTATATTGAAATCGAAAGGTATTTCCATCTCAATAAGGCTAACTACTTGCTTATGGATATAAGTGTCCACTTTGGATGCTTCACTTATTCTCATAAGAAGTTTACAACTTGCCTTTAAGATTGAAAACTTACAATTTTCATCTTTATGAATGAACACATCATTTATGATCTTATTGAAACTAAAAGATCTTACATTATAAAGATATTTCCATTTCCTTGACTTCATAACTAATGTAAGCTTACAAGGAAAACATATTTTGCTATCTTTTAAGGCATCACACTCAACTAGTATTGCCTTAATCCACCTTTGAGATACAAAAATCTCTTCAAAGCAAAATGATTTTTTATAAGTTGACATGAGAGCATAAATGAAACTATTTTCATTTTGTGATTGCTCCTTATTCTTGATTGATTTCTCTTGGATAATAACAATAAGTTTGAACTTGTCTAAAGTTCCAAGCAAGATACTTTCCAAGGACATAAAATAAATCCAAGTTACTGTCATGAAAGTGACATCTATCTTTGCATCTTGAACCAAACAATGCACTTCCAAATAAAAAATTTCAAAAGATTTGACATGTGTTGTGATGGACTCTTAAAGACAAATCTTGCAAGTCCTTGTGAGACTCCAAGCCTCATTCACATTTCCACAAAGAAAACACCTTTCCTTGGACTTGTCCTTCTTGTATTTGCATTTTGAACTTGAAACTCCATCATTCACCTCGACCCCCTTTCTTTGATTCTCCTTGGATGGATTGGTCTTCTTTTTGTAGCATCTTGAAAAAATATATCCTCCCTTGCCACAAAGGTTGCACTTAGGATCCTTTCTTTCCTTCAATAGGATGTCACCTATTTATACTATGTGAATAAAAACCTGTGATATGATTCTACAAATGTAATTTGTGACTCTCAAGAGACTAGATTTGAACATCTTCAACAATCTAGAAGGATCTACAAAAGATCTAGCTCACAAACCTAAGAATCAATCTTCACACTAATGACTAGTCACTTGGAAACTTTGCTTTGATCACTAAGACAAAAGCACACAATATTTGAATCAAATCACAAAAGAAATCAGATCCAATCTCCTATTGGACTCATCAAATACCAATGACTCTTTCTTTTGAAAATTGAAATGGATATGAAAAGATTTGACACCTAGATTTTCCTTTTCACTTGACTAGTTCTCTCAACACTTGAGATTCTTGAACAAAAGATGGGTTTTGTTTCAAATACATGAAAATCAGCAAGATGTTGTTTCTCTGTTCGCTCTCCAAGGTGCCCCCTACATTGAGTACTTCATTTGATTCTTCAAATCCAGTACAATATAGTGATTCTCGTTGGAATTTTGGTTCAGTCTTGGTCAATCTTTCAGCTAATACTTCTTTGGCTTGAGGCACCAACTTTAAGAATTCTCCCAATGTGACAGAATATTCACGATCAACTCTATTTGCGCGCCTCTGGTTCTATCATTTTAGATTGTTCTTCACGATGATGCAATTTGGTATTAACATCAGAACGTTGATGAGATCTATGCAAAGAATCTGGTAAATCCATTGATGGCACAATTATAGAATGAACTTCTGTTGTAGCTCTAGCATTTTCCAAGGTTTCTTCTTCTTATAAGTCTTTAATCCACTACCGCATATTGTAGTATTTCTTCTTCTCACAGTTGAGATTTGGATAGAACCCATATATGGTAGATAGATCAATAACTGGTACAGATTCTGTATGTGTTGGTTCAGCAGCAACTTTTTTCTAATTTTGAGCTCTTCATTATTAGTTCGTTCATGTTGTGATTTCCAGCACAAATCACACACCAAACGTTTTCTCTTCTAGGAAACATTTTACCCATCTTCTCACCTCCTTTGTCAATCTTAGCATGCTGCTCTTCCATAGCTTTCAGCTTCACATCAAATTGTGATTGCATCTTATCCAACTGCAACTACTACTTCTGGCCAAGTTTTTAAAAACTCGTCCATCATCAACTCGACTGTTGCATTGATGTTTGTGGATGCAATAATTGTGGATGTTGTGGTCATTTGCCTAGCTGTGTATGACAACATTCCCACATTTGGTTCATCATCTAAATCCTCATCTTCTTCGCGAATAGCTTCATCCATTGCCTGTTGCAATCCCATGTACTGTTCACGACGTTTAAGCTCACGTATGATTCGTTTTGGTAACCCGACCAAAAACCACATAATCAGAGCCTCATCGTTTAAAAGATTGGGTTTAGATTTTGAACGGAGATGTTTATTTCATTCAATATAATCACCACCATCTATTTCTTTCTATTTTAATTTTATCTAATAGTAGGAAAGGATCATCCAAGAATTTTTTGAGTTTAAACCTCGTAATGAGTGCAGCATTAACCACTTCTTAATCAAATTGTTCTATCAAGTCTTGATTATAAAACCAATCTTCAATAGCACCAATCAAAGTCATTGAAAACAGTTTAAGTTTGTCTTCTGGATTAAGTTCACCATAGACTTCACAAGATTCAATAAAGATTTTAAGAAATCTGACTAGATCTGATAATCCATTATACCTAGGCAACTCTAAACGAGGACGTCTTCTAATAAGGTCTCCAAAGTCAACCGTTTTTTAAGAATTTCTCAAAAAAAATTGGAACTATATAAGGTAATCCTTGCAGTTGTGATCAAATCTAGATTTGGTTAGATGAGATTGGATCTAGATTTTTTAGAGATTGGATCTAGATTTTTTAATTAAATCTTATTTTCTAATCTGATCTGTAACAACTTGATCACTTGATGATAATCAGATTCTAGATTTGAAAAAAAGGATCTTGATCAAACGATTAAATTCTAAAAATAAAAATTTCTAAGAATCAATATCAATTCAACCCAAAATCTTTCACAAATTTGTCAATAACTAGATCAGATAGATCAAAACTCAAAAATGGTACTGGCAAAGGTTAATCAGTGAGAATTTTTTCAATACTATTTTGTAATAAAAAATCACTTAATTGGCTAGTTCTGACAGATATGAAAAAACTAGGGTAGAACTAGCGAAGGTTTTTTTTGGCAAACAATAATTTTTTTTGCGGCTTGGCGAGAGTTTTTTTTACAGTAGGTAGATCTGAGAGAAATAAAACTAGTGTAGAACTAGCGAAGGCTTTTTTGGCAAACAATAATTTTTTTTGCAGCTTGGTGAGGGTTAAAATGTACTTTTTGAACAATTTTGATAGAACTCTAAAAAATGATGGATCACTAAATCTGGAAACCTTAGAGAAGTCGACAAACGTTCAGGCAAAGGTTGAAGAGTGATACTATTATTTTTGCAAAACATATTAGTTTTTTGAAAAAATAGCTCAATATCACAAATAACCCCGACTTAACGTTCGCCCACCTTATTGATTAACAAAAATAACAAGATGGACTAACTGTGACTCTGGAAAAGGTTTACGCAAAGGTTTCTCTCAGAAAATTGATATTCTTGCATAAAGGTGTAAAACTTTCTACAAAAGGTTACCAACAATTTTGGACTAGGGCTATGAGAAGCATAATTGACTGAAATCAGAACTTGTAGTGTTTCATGTAATTGATTTACAGGAATTTAGATCTGATTGCACTCATTTGTGGATTTGATCCACAAATTTTGGTCAAAAAACATGGTTTTTTAATGGTTTTTGGACAAATTTTGAGGTTTTTCATAAAATTCATGGCCAATAATTTGCATGCACGTTTTCAAAGATGTAATGAATCTTTCCTAAGGCTTTCATGAAGTTTGGTTAGGATTGGACACCATTAAGGGTCTCAAAAAGTCAAAAATTAGTGTATTTTTGGGGACTTTTGAGCATAAATAACTCTCAATTGGTGGTCTGAACCTATTGGATCTTGTTACAGGTCTAAAGATATGATGGATTTCCTCTGATTTGAGCCATCATTCATCCAATTTGGTTGTGTGAGACTTAGGCACCATTATGTTGAAGTTTTGCTTGTTGAAGGAGTCCAAAAATGCATTTTTTGCATGATCTGAGCTTATGATTGCTTGCTGGACCTAATAGAAGCCTCTATGCCTCTCTAATGAACCTTAGAAGAGTTCTTGTAACCTCTTATTGGATGCTTATTGGCCTATAGATGGATTTTTGATGAATCAACCTTGAAAAAGTGCGCCCCTGAAGTTTGATCAGTTATAGATCGCATGTGTGAAGCCTAGGTGGCAAGGTGATGTGGCAAGTGTCTTGTAGACCTACTCTCCCTCCGTACTGTGCTTTACAGCGACCAATTTGGTGTCCTATAGAGAAAGTTATGGCTATCAAAAGTTTGACAATTTTTGAACTAAAATTTGAAAAAAAATCGTAATGTTCTGATGTATGCATACGTGTAACTCAGTGTAGTATTCTTTTGTTGTTGAAAATGTATGGATAGACCTGTATGCATGTTTGGATGCATGGTACATGATGGGTGTTCAGAGATTGATTAGAGAAATTTCATGCATGAAGCTATTTTGCTAGTTCAAAAAGCTGATTTCCCAGTTACTAGAAATGCATGCCAGATGTTTCAAAATATGATGGTAACTATGAAACTGCCAAGTTGATGTTTTAGATCAATTTTCACAATTTAGGTCCATATCAAACGGAATTTGAAAATCCCAGTTTACGTAAAATTGAAGTAACCATTGGATTTGTTCAAAATTTGTTGGTTGTTGATCAAACAGAAATTGTTTGAAAAGTAAATGACCTTATTGAGTTGAAATCAGTCAGTTCTATAAGGTCACTATACCTTTCAGTTTTAGTGAAGATTTTGGAATTTGTCAACTAATGGGAGCATTTCTTGTTTTTTGGGATCAATAAAGACCAAGAATAGCACAAATCTTATTGGAACAGTTCTATGCTGATCCATAAGAGGATTTGCCAATAAAATTGATCTTTTCCTATTACAAATTTGGGGCTTTCAGTTTGAACCATTTTTGGAAGGGAGGAGAGATAAAGCTTCAGGAGTAGATGATTGGTTGTCTTAGCGATCCAGTTATTTTATTTACTTTCAATTCCTGAAGTATAAGTGATAGCAAGTGAGAATAACAATTGGGATAATTAAGAAAACTGCCTCTGTAAATTTAGATTTTTTTTCCCCAGTGTTAATTAGAATTTTGTGAAATCGAAGATTCTAAGGGAAAAGAAAGTGGCAAGTCAGATAATCCATTGATGGAATCATCTCTATTTTGCAATGGGATTTGGATCTTGCAAGTAAAAACAGATGGAAGGTGTTCTATACAGGAATCTAGTAATTTGGATTTTTTTTTTGTTTTGTGACATTATAGAGTGTTTGTGGTGACTAAGACAACCAAGATAAATTCTAACCTGTAAAAGAATTAAGTTCTTTTTCACCAATTTTTTCACCAATTCTGAAATAGATATTGGATATCTGGAACGGTATGGTATTCGATTTTGTTGACATCCATGTTCCTTTTGGGTTAGTGAACAATCATGAGGCATTTCAGACAGTATTGTGTGATATTGTTCACTAGGTGTTTTGTGGATCGGTATTATTTGAGTAACGCTTAAGAGGCATGAGGGATTAATGGTCAGAAGTATCTATTGAAATTGGATGTGATTCTGATCCTATATCTGGGTATAGGATAGCCAAATACTCTTTTTGACTTTTTGGGTAAACAGATCTAGATGTAGAGAATTCTTGGAGAAAAGCTAGTGGTATGGGACATCAGTGATTCCAAAGGGAATTTCTTGGGTAAGATTGATCTATAGACCAATGGTTAGTGATTACTGTAATGGTAATACTAACAGAGAAATCCATTGGTTATTTGTTTAGGGTATTTTGGAAAATTTTGAGATATAGATCTAGATCCCAAACTGGTATCTCATTATTTATAAAATTTGGAGGCCCTTAAATCTATTTCTCTTTTAATTCAAACCTCTACTTTTTAGAAATTTCTTAAATACGAGACAATTGGATTGAGATTCATATAATTTTTTCCAATGTAGAACTATGTTCTGAAGGACTGTTATAGTTATATGAAATTGTACTTCTATACAAGATTTGTGAATATGGCTTAAAATCTGTTGATGTTTTCAATTGATTTGGAGAATTTAGACTTTCTAAATGCAAATGATATCTCTATTTGATAGATGAATTTGAGATGTAATATTTCTATCATTCGGGATGAGATATTTGATGATTTTGGAGAAAGTGTGGTTTGTAATAGTATTGTATACTCATTACTGACTTTTTCAAATCTTTGATATCTTATACGTTGTCTCCTGCGAACTTTTTAATTGAAATTATGAAATTTCTTTTAAAAGGGGGAGAAGAAAAGATAGGAATAAGACTTTCGATGAATCAGCCAGTTGCATAGGTTTTTGAAAAAAAAATCCAGTGTTTGTGCAAAGGTAGAACTATTTAGTTGAAATAGAAGAACTATCTATGTGATTGTTTTTGATAATTTGGAACTAGCGTAGATTTGGGAGTAATGAGTTGTGAGATATTCGTGGTGGTAAAGACTAAATTAAGGTTCCACTGATTGTTTTGCCAAGTTTTATTATGGATTAGATCAGAGGGAATAAAGTTGTAATCTTAATCTTATGTCCAAAAATATTTGTATAAGTCAGTCTAATCATAATTTGGTGGAAATTAATTGGTTGAATAAGCAGTGTAAAGAGAATTCACCAGGAACTGTTTATTTTTATCTATATTGCTTATAAGACACATGATTTGTGAGTCATCGGGATTCATCTATGGGAGTTGTGTGCATAGAATATAGAAGATACTTAATATAGAACATTTATTGAATGAGAAATATATCCCAAGTTATTGACTGTATCCCAAAGAGCTCATATTGGATGACATAGTCTAACTAATATCAAGGATAACCACTGAATTCAGTTGAAATTTAGCAGAATTTTGTAATTTCTAGATGTTGTTGTAGGTGATTGTCTGAAGTTTATGATTGTTAAAGATGGGTGCTAAAATGGTCTTTAATTACTTAATTGATTATAGAATTTGGAACTCATAATTTGATTAAGAATCGGGTTGGAAGAATATTATTGAAATCTTTTGATTTTTTTTGAGGAAAAGATTTTAGAATAATTCTTATATTTTATGAGTAGTATGTTATACATATACTCCAGTATCTTTCAATGATGAAGTATGGTTTTGGAATCCTATAAATTATGATTGACGAATCATAAGATTCTAAATATTTATGATTGACGAATCATAAATGGATACTTAAAGGTCATTAAAAGATTATAAGAAAATGTGATGATTCTTAAGAGATGAGTAATTCTCGATTAAATGAATGAATCAAGGATTTAGATTAGTTATTTGAACTCTAAATTTGTTTACTCTAGCACATACTTGAGATTGTGGATCTCGTAGGCATTTTCATTAAGTAATTATTTACTTATGAGGGATCTGCTTACCTTAGTGGATGAAATTATACTACAGATTATAGTCAAGGAATGTTTGTGTATTATTTTCAGTTTAAATCTCTGGTTAGTTAGGAGATAGATAAATCTTTTAAGATGGTATGGTTGCTAATTTTTTGTATGTGATGCTAAAAATAGAGCATTTAACTCAAGAGAGTATATGGGGTACTTCGAGCTGAGTTAAAGTCATTTTAATCTTGATGGATAGCCTAAGAGATTTTGGTAGGATGAAGCGGTTAGGGTATTGACTAGCCATTTCTTGTTGGTTGGGTGGTTTTTCTCCATAGGTGTCCTTTTGGTTGTATGCAACAGGATCTAGTTGGATCTTCACTAGGCGATCATTACACTTGCAAGTGGGCAAAGGTTGGTTGTACGAGAACAGAAAGTTATCAATGTCTGATGAAGATTTTGTCTCTTTTGTCACCAACATTGCAAAAAATGACCGATTTTTGTGGTTTCTCTTATTGAGTCATTGGGGAACTGGATGACGTGGCCCAAATAGACTGTAGAGGTGTCCAGTGAGGTGTCACAGTGCATTACTAGTGGTGCATGGGCCTTGGAGGGTATAAGTATACCTATTGGACTCTCACTAGTGTATGCTTGATAATATGACTGGTGGCAGGATGCAACTGGCGTGATGCCACATTTCTCTTTGTGACTGATCCTTAGCTTGGGGGCTAGATCCATTCGATCTAGGTTTGGTTGGGTTGGTTTGTCCACCATCAGGTTCCCTTGTGTTGCTTGTGATTGGCATGCTTAGAGTAGGATCCTTGGATTGAGGACTTTACATTCGCAGCATATACCCTGTTTTCAAGCTATAATAGAATGCCTGCATATCTAAATCTGTAAGATAGCTTGCTTATGCATATATGATTGTAAAGCAACAGTAAAAATGCCTCATTGGAATCTAAATCTGCAATAACAGCATAAGGAATGCATGAATAGCTTTAAGCATATGGAAAAAGCTAGATGATGCTTTATTTTTTGGAAAACAAAATGGCAAGGGAGTCTTCAAATCCACGCTAGTAAGAACCCTCCAGTGCATCCTCGGATCAACAACGTGCCTGCTCAATCAATACTGTGAATAGCGTGATGGAAGTAAGCCTGGCAAGCCCTCCATCAGCCGCCATCTCTCGGGTCTCTGTCTCTCTCGGGCCCCTTCTCGCGACTTCAAGGAGCCCAAACCCTCTTCTTTTTGAGGGAAAGGTGAGGTGGGAGGGGGGGGGGGGAGGGGGGGGGGGGGTAGGTTTAAACAATTAGTTAACTTAAGATTTAAATTATTGAATGTGTTGAGTTGGAGGCATGGTTCGTAGGGAGGAGGGGTGGGTCTGGAGATCTTATTCCAAACTTTTTGTTTTTCCATTTTTTTTCATTTTTTACTGATTCCACGGGTTTGTTTTAGTCAACTTGGACTACGTAAATGCAAATGCAGTTAATGTGCTTGGGGAATCGTAATGGCTTAAGTAGTGATGTTAAATGGATTTTCGATGCATTGACGAGTTTTTTTGAATTTTTGTTGCTTAAGATCTATTTTGCAATGCTCATTGCTATAAATCCTATAAGCACGTTATGGTCCGGTAAAAACTCTGTTTTTTGGACATTGCTCCATTAGGAAAATTATACCCGTAATGAGTTCAACCAAATGAATATTTTTTCATTTTTGGTTTTCTTATGCAAATAGATGGAGTGAAATTCTAGTGAGGGGTGGCAAATGAAAATTCGTCTGACATCACTCGACAGTGATGACCCTTTAAAATATTTAACACATGGTTGCAAATTTTGGACCATGGTGTGTTCGAATGTCATCTAGGCAATAAACAGAAAAAACCAAACGCAAATCTATTAAACCGATAATTAGCCATTATGATTTACAGCTTGGGCTAACAACCAGAAATTTTTTCGGCGATTGAAAGCCCCAAAGTTGTCAATGACTGGATAAACTGTTGGTCATTACACAATGTGACCAAGGTGTCATTTTTCTGGAAACGGAGACAGCCAAAAATGGCCCAAAAGCCTAAGATGGAAAGACTTAAATGGAACAAAAAACTTGTTTTCTTGATGTGCTTGAAGCTGGGGCGTACTATCACGTTTTGTCATTGGAACAAATGTTAGCAACTGTACTAACACAGAGAAAATAAAAAAAAAATAAATAAATAAAACGTCGTGGCATGTGTTTTGTAAGACCACGTATGAGTATCTGTCAATAAACTTCAGCCGTGGCATGTGTTTTGTAAGTCCATGAGTAGAAGCTTAAATAATAATAAAATAGCTTAAACTTAGATTTAGAACTTAGACTTAGAAAACTTAAGATTAGAAATATTTTATCTTGAGTTTTCCTAAGTTAAGAAATTTGAAGTTCTAAATCCTAAGTTAGAAGTTCTAGAAAGGCTAGAAACATATTAGTCTCATAAGTTAGTAGACACTTATGGAAGACCCTCTTTGCCATAAAAGGAGAGGTATTTGCATTGTAAACAACACTTTTGAGATTAAGCTATCTTGCTCTCTATTTTGGAGAATTATCATTCTATTTCATTTGTGTTCCCCTATTGTGGAATGTTCATCATTGCTTATTTGCTTAGTATTAGCTGCAAACTCATTTTATTACCCTTTTGGTGTTAATCTAGGATTTAGTTTTACAACCTTGCTAGTTGGGTAAGCCTTAGTAAGGTTTTGCATTTTGTCATCTTAGTTAATTTCATTTCTATTTCGAGCACTAGTTGGGTAAGCCTTAGTGCTTCATCATTGTTTTAGTTTTGCACTCCGTCTAAAGTTTGGTAAAAAAACTTAGAAAGCGGACGATCCTCTCTATACTACACCACATCGTGAGTAGATCTAGCCAAACATTGACAAACCATATTTACTTCCAACATTGGCGTCGTTGCCGCTTTTCAAGTAATTTTTTTTACCTAGCTTCCGTGTTGTATGTTTGCTTGTGTGCATGTCTCTATCTACCAACAAATAGCATGCGTCATCTCTCCAGGTCCTACACGAGCTGCGGAGCAACTTCTTCAACCGGGGGGCAGCAACAAAAGAGTCAACTTGGGCATTTTCTTCAAAAGAAGTGACCCAAGTGACCTTTTTCACAACCAAAAAGGTATATCAGAATTTGCCAGCATGTCTGCAGTCCTAACATACCCTGATCTTTCATTTTATCACCTCCACGAATTTTGATCACAATTAGATTTTGAGAAAACAGCCTAATATACTGTCAAAATCCCTTATTTCTCACCCAAATCTTTGTCCTAGAATTCGTCGGCTTCATTAAGGCTAAATCTCATCAAGATCAGTCCTCCAGCAGCTCCGCGAATTCTATCTCAGAGATTTTGCTTGTTTACTGTCAGAATATCACATTTTTTTTTATATTTTCTATCTATCAGTCAAACCTCTTTGTTAGAATTTGCCATCCAGCCTAAGAATTCGTTTTCAAAGAGCATGATTTCCCTGTACTACCCGCGAATTCTGAAACTCCAATTTTTTCCCAGAAAATCTAAAAAAATCACTATTCTGACATTCAGAACACTTTGTCAGAATTCGCGAGTATTACAGTTAGAATTATCTGCCTCTCCACAATTTCTCAGCCTGTCCGCGAAATCTATCACGTCCAGAAAGACTAGTTTTTGTCCTACACTATCCATTCTGCAAGCAAACTGCCCTTTTGCCAAGTATAGTACTGTCCTGCTCATCTATATTCTGCATCATGTCTCGTGACTGTGCTGAATCTTCTAATCCGACTCCTCCACAACTAGAACGAAGAATTCCACGTATTGATGTACCAAAGTACGATGGCAAATCTAACCCAGTTCGATTTCTCCAAGACTTTGATAATGCATGCCGTTTTTATGGAGGTACCTCTAAAACTGAAAAGCTTCGCCTATTTCCCATGGTACTCTATGGCACCACCAAGGAGTGGTACTTGAATCTCGAAGCTCCTAATCTTGCTTCTTGGACCACCCTCAAGGACGCTCTCATCAAGCATTTCAAACCATCCAAACTGACTCAGAGCCTGTTCATTCAAATTACTCATATCAAAATGCGTCGCGAAGAGTCTGTCCGAAACTACATTGAGTGTTTTAAACGTCTCAAAGTAGAATGTGTTGATGAAAATATCACCGAACAAATGGCCATAAACTATTCTTAGTTGGATTGCCTAAAAACATTCGCCGTGAACTCAAACCAGTTGACCTTTATGATCAACTTAAAGATGTGATGACCGATGCTATACGTGAGGAAGACGAAGGTTCTGATGATGACTTTGACCCTCGTGAAAAGAAATCTAAAGATCCAGACCGTCCTAATCACTCGAAGCCTGATAATATTGCTCAGTCTTCTAAACTTCTACATCAAATGAAAACCTGGCAAAAAGCTCAACAATCTCATATGGATAAACTCACTGCCGATTTCCAAACCGCCATGAAACAGATTGCTGAGAAATCCTTTCTAACAAGGAAAAATGTCTGGTGTCCAATCTACTTACAACATCACACTGTTTGGAGAGATTTACTACAAGCCAATGTCACTCTTCACTTCCATATACTCTGGAAGCATGCTGGCCAGTGGAAACAACAGATCCAATCCAATACCACCACCACAATTGACGAGTTGTCTGAAATGACCTTACATCTAACTAATCCACTTAGCGAATGAGGCGACATCAAATCCCAGCTACCCATCATCAATCCCATGAAGTTTTAGCGATACTCGATGGAGGTTTCGGGGTTAAAATCATTTCCACATCCCTCATGATGGAATGGAATCTGAACAACAAGCTTGTCAGCTTCGGATGGCTGATCAAAGTGTGGTCCGACCTACCGGTTTCCTTCCACACATGCTGATCAAACTAGGAGGTCTCAAATTTTCTGTTGATCTTATAGTGCTTGATATTCCTAATAATGCCTATTCTTATGAATTACTACTTGGTCGTCCGTGGCTCACCAATGCACGAGTAATTTTTGACTGGAGCAAAGGCTGAGTCACTTTTGGAAATCATGACAGTTCTGTCACCATTGACTCAATGGGTAAAATCAAACCTAACGCATCCATGATAAGGGATCCTCAACCACCAACTTAGTATTTGAGCCATACCAGTCCAGCCACAGAAAAGGTCATTATGTTAAATCTACTGATATCATAAACTGGAGTCACAATCTAGCTACCATTGATTGTGTGAATGACGATTATTGTGCCCAGCATCAGGATAATTGTACCTCTCCACTCCCGATCGATCACGACCAATTAGCTGATCTGGATACACCTATCATCAATCACACCATGATGAACTGCTAAATGTTGCATGGCTACCTACTAATGAATCAGACAATTTATTCATTAATGACGAGAACATTTTACGAATTCAAAATTGCCCAGAAGATATGGACATTTCTGATATTCATTTCCTCAACTATATGGAAGCACTCCCACCTAGGACCTATCCGCAACATGCTTCCAAGGTGGAACCAGTTGCCAAGATTGCAATTGAAAAACCTGAGACGAAATTCTACCATCCCAAACGCCCACACTATCCATGGGATCTCTGTGAGGAAGAGACTATCTTTCAAATTGATGATGAGATCCTCCATGACATACCAACTGTCCCTCATCCACACACATCTCTACCACAGAAACCTCAACCATGTGGTCATACTATGAAAGAGAAAATGAAAAAACCACTTCAAATTCAACCGTCGGGGGACCTCACCATTGTTTGGGAAGTTCCTAAGATTGTCTCTAGTCCTACACCAGTCCCCGAAAAATTCCAAGCACCATCTCGGCAAGAGAAAGACAAGGCTCCCCTCGAACCTCCAGCCCAGGATGTTCCTGCATACTTTAAGGACTATACAATCGAGGATGTCACAATCCAATTACCCCAAGCTCAACGTGAGCCAACTGGTAATTCACCCTACGAAGGCCCTGCACAAACAATAACCCTTTTCCTGAGTGAGCCAAATGGAACCAACGAATATCTTGTCCATGTCGGAGCTCATCTCAATTGCGAACAACACAGACGGCTTGAAAAGCTCCTGCAAAAATATCGACATGTCTTTGCCTGGACCTATAAAGACATAAAAGACATCTCACCCGAAGTAGTTGTGCATTGTATCCCGCTTAAACCGGGTGCGAGACCCATTGCGAGTTGTCCATACAGATGCAATCCCATCTATAAGGCCAAGATCAAAGAAGAATTACAACGCCTCTTAGATGCGGGATTTATCTATGAAATTGAGCATACTGAGTGGGTCTCCCCAATTGTCATCATCTCCAAGAAAAATGGAAAACTCTTTATCTGTGTCGATTTTAAGAAACTTAACGCCGTCACTGAACGTGATCATTTTCCATTACCTTTCGGAGAATCCATCTTAGAAAATCTAGCAGGAGATGAGGCTTACTCCTTCTTAGATGGCTTTAGCGGATACAATATGATCCAAATCATTGAAGAATATCAACACAAAACCGCGTTTGCCACAGAATGGAAAACCTTCTGCTGAAAAGTCATGCCCTTTGGTCTCTGCAATGCTCCTAGCACCTTCCAATGTGTTATGCAAACGGCCTTTTCTCAACAGATGCGCGATACCTTAGAAGTTTACTTGGACGATTTAGGAGCACATTCCAAAGTACATCTGTCTGTGCTCGAAAAAAAATTTATCCAATGTCAACACTTCGACGTCTCTCTTAATCCTGAAAAATGCCAGATTTGGATAACCCATGGTATTGTGTTAGGACATATTATCTCACGAAATGGCATTGCCACTGACCCTGAAAAGATTCTTATCATTCAAAATCTACCGGAACCGCGTATGATATGTGAAGTTTACTCCTTCCTTTGTCGGTGCTTTATTTTCAATTTTGCTAACAAAGCATGCTTAATCTACAAAGTAGTTGTAGTTCCCAAATTTTCGGATGAACAATGCGTCGCCTTTAATCAACTCAAGGAAGCCCTTACCAATGCACCCATCCTCCGGGTTCCTGATTATTCTAGAAAATTCCATGTGCATACCGATGCATCCAAGTATGTCGTTGGAGCAATGCTCACCCAACCAGGAGAATTCAAAAAGGACTACCCAATTCGTTTTCTTAGTCGACAATTGCTACCTGCTGAAGTCAATTATTCCACTACCAAACGTGAAGCTTTGGCAATGGTATATGCGGTTCAAAAGTTTCGCCATTATCTTCTAGGAAAAGTCTTTGCGTTTTTCACTGATCATCAAACACTGTTGTATCTCATCAACAAGACTTGCACCACATGTCGTATTACTAGATGGATTCTATTATTGCGAGAATTTGAGTTTAGGATCGTGATTTATAAGGGAGTTCAACACTTTTTAGCAGACCATCTATCCCAAATCCCTTACCTTCCTACCCTTGATCAAGGCGTCAATGATGATTTACCAGATGCAATCCTTTTCCAAGTTGACTCTACACCTGTATGGGCTAAGGAAATTACCAAATATCTAACTTCAGGGCAGATGGATCCTTCCTTCTCTAAACCTGAACAACGTGCGTTGGTCCTCAAAACTAAACCTTATAGGTTAATTGCAGGACAACTCTACAGGCAAGGGTTAGATGGAATTATTTGACGATGTCTTACTGAAGGAAAAATACCCTCTGTAATTTTCCTCACTCACGAAGGTATTGGTGTCGGCCATTTCTCTTCTGAAACAACTGCTAAGAAAATCCTCTTGGCCAGTTTTTGGTGGCCAACACTCTTCAAGGATATGCACAATTACACTAAGGCTTGTGATGTCTGCCAACACACAAAACGCTTTCAAAAAATAGACTACATGCCTTTACACCCCGTAACCACTGATCAAGCTTTCCAGAAATGGGAAATTAATTATGTCGGACCTATTAGTCCTGCTGCTCGACACACACAATCTCGTTACATCATAGTAGCTATGGACTATTGCACCAAATGGGCTGAAGCAAGAGTTGTTCGCAATGCTGACGCTTGTTCTACCGCCAAATTTCTCTATGAACAGGTTATAGTTCGATTCGGATGTCCTCTAGAGCTTATCAGTGATAGAGATACACATTTTCTTAACTCTGTCATAGCAGATCTTCTTTCCAAATTTTTTGTGGTACATCGCAAAAGTTCCCCATACTATCCATGCTGCAACGGCCAGGCAGAATCCACCAATAAAATCCTATGTGGAATTCTCACCAAACCCGTCGAATCCAGCCAATCTGATTGGGAACTCAAACTCCATGCTGCTCTCTGGGCTTATTGCACCACCCCTACCACCAAGGTCAAGAACAGAATCTTTTGGCCTAAGCTCATAGGCGTGGATACCGGCAACTTAGCCAAAGACATGGTCACCAATTGCCGAGTATTCTACCAGAAGCACCATGGCAATCCTAATCGCGACGTCAGATATTTTGCGGATAATTGCGGCCTGGTGGCATTTTTGACAGAATTCAGAGGTTTTTGGGATCTAGGGTTACCCCCAATTGCCCTTGATATCAATAAACCCTTGCAAACGCAAGATGACCATATCAACGTTCCAAGGCTCTATTATCACGCTGCACTCACTTCCGCCCTGCACGTTGATGTGGTGGAGCTATGGAAAACCCATAACTTTCTCGAGGGTATGCTCCATTATTACAAACCCATTCCCTTCCTGAACAAATTACAATGGCAAATGATGGAGGGCATCGGCACGACAATCTACCACTCCCAATAGCAACAGTCTCGCCTCCAAGAAGCACAAAAGATCAAAGACGAAAAGGCGTCGATTGGTGTGGGACCACCAATCCAATAAGGAGGGGGATAATGTTAGCAACTGTGCTAACACAGTGAAAAAAAATAAAAAAATAAAACTCTGTGGCATGTGTTTTGTAAGACCACGTATGAGTATCTGTCAATAAACTTCAGCCATGACATGTGTTTTGTAAGTCCATGAGTAGAAGCTTAAATAATAATAAAATAGCTTAAACCTAGATTTAGAACTTAGACTTAGGAAACTTAAGATTAGAAATATTTTATCTTAAATTCTCCTAAGTTAAGAAATTTGAAGTTCTAAATCCTAAGTTAGAAGTTCTAGAAAGGCTAGAAACATATTAGTCTCATAAGTTAGTAGACACTTATGGAAGACCCTCCTTGCCATAAAAGGAGAGGTATTTGCATTGTAAACAACACTTTTGAGATTAAGCTATCTTGCTCTCTATTTTGGAGAATTATCATTCTATTTCATTTGTGTTCCCCTTGGAAAGGATCATAGCTTGAGGGAAGGTGCTCGGGCCTCCTCTTGTCTCATTTTCATCGGTTTTATTGTGGAATGTTCATTACTGCTTATTTGCTTAGTATTAGCCGCAAACTCATTTTATTACCCTTTTGGTGTTAATCTAGGATTTAGTTTAATCACCTTGCTAGTTGGGTAAGCCTTAGTAAGGTTTTGTATTTTGTCATCTTAGTCAATTTCATTTCTATTTCGAGCACTAGTTGGGTAAGCCTTAGTGCTTCATCATTGTTTTATTTTTGCACTCCGTCTAAAGCTTGGTAAAAAAACTTAGAAAGTGGACGATCCTCTCTATACTACACCACATCGTGAGTAGATCTAGCCAAACATTGACAAACCAGATTTACTTCCAACAAAAAATTAAAAGCCGACTCATTCTTCCCCATTTCTATAATATGTCACTCATGCATGTTAGGAAGATACTGTTATCTTTTCAGTGACCATAAAGATTATGAAAAGGGACAAAAGAATGTATGTTTTGAAATTGTTTTATGAAGTTGGAATTTGTAAATAATTCCCAAGAACTTTATATACTTTTCTTATTTTTTTTGACATTTTGATAAGGAAGTGGAGGGCCTTCATGGAGGAAGAACTTGTGGTATGGGACGCAGGCGATTCCAAAATGAAGATCTGAAACTAACTGGATCAGTTGACCGTAGTAAGGTCGTAAATCTAAGTGATGCCAAAAATTGTCGCTCAT
The DNA here is from genome assembly GCA_029204225.1 of Diphasiastrum complanatum. Classification (NCBI taxonomy): domain Eukaryota; kingdom Viridiplantae; phylum Streptophyta; class Lycopodiopsida; order Lycopodiales; family Lycopodiaceae; genus Diphasiastrum; species Diphasiastrum complanatum. The sequence goes on from CM055093.1 coordinate 50,591,846, forward strand.
AAAACAAGTGTTTTGTCGGAAATTTGAGATATTGGTCATGACCCCTTTTTGGATATCTCAAATTTACAAACTGGAAAACCCATTAAGCTATTTCTTTAAATAAGATATATTGGTGAATTTCTTAACTCATTAATTAACCCTATTTTTTGTGATTCCTTGGAAGGTGATTTTGATTACCAATTGACCTTGGACAATGTCACATAAATGGTTAATGGAACTGTTTTCTAAAAATTGTTTTCTCTACTTGAATCTTCAAGAAATCCTTTTCTGATTTACAAGTCAATTCTCAAGGTTGGTAATAAATAAGATCTTTTGTCAAGTCACGGTGTTGGGACATCATTGGTATTTGTTTACAATGATGCAACACTTCTTTGGCTTTCAAGATTTTCTTAGATCTTTTCTTTGAAACTTCTCCCAGGGCAAATCTAGATGGATATGCACCCCTTGGAAAGTCATGTCGTTTCCTCTTAAAGGGGGAAAAGTAAGTAGAACAGAGAGTTATCAATGGGAAACATCTATATTAAGATTCCAGGAGGAGTCTGTTATAGGGTCTGTTTTAAGAATAAAAAATGATAGGATATTTTGATATAACAACAATCCTTTAAGAATTATAGTAGATATCTGGTTTAATGATTTGGGGGGGGATTAGAAAGCACTCTTGCAGTAAAAAAGTGGCTGGTAACAAGTCCGATTGATTTGTGTCAGAACTAGGAAGTTCTATTGCAAGATGGGGGTGTGTTGAAACCAGTTCCTTTCTAGAAGCAGTCAACTTGATCTTAGTGTGGAGTGAGATTCGTGGGTTGATGCAGGGAAGGAAATTCATGCTAACAATATATTCTTTTGAGTAAATCTCCGGTTGAGATTTTGGATGTGAAATAGCACTCTTTGAGAAATATTCTCTCTTAGAGGATAACCAAGTTACAGGATTCTTGGTTATGGAAGTGTTGTGTACAGATCAGGAGTTATCTGTAGTGATATGCTATGTAGTGAATCTTTGTGGGATCATTAAACTTGTTGTACAAACTATTAATACTGTGGATCTACAAAGTATTCCATAAACTAAGTTCTTCATATGCATAAATTAGTTGTTGATACATAGACATATTGATGAGAATTGCGTTTGAGACAATTTCTCACTGGATTATAGTAATTTCTTAGTAAGAATAGCTTAATGACCTAGAATTGATTTAGAATTAGATTAAATGTGCTATTTTGGTACCACCCCTAGACATTTAAATATTTTCTGAATCCGATATAGCTAACTGAGTCAAAAGTGCTACTTCTGAGTTAGTTGTTGTAAATCAACAATATAATCCTACTTATGGATGTTATTGTTGAGATGTATTGCTTATAAGTCACAACGTCTATGAGTCATTTTAGATTCATCTACTGATGTGTGTGCATAGAATACATGGGAGCTTTTGGGCCTAATCTTTTCCCGCTAAAAATGGATGGAATGCTATCTCGGAAGACTCCAGAGAGTTGGATAGTTGTTTGCCAAAAGTTAGAACTTCTCGTAATGAGATTTTGATAAATCTTAAGTTATTCTAGATTAGAACTTAAGTGGAAATTCTAGACATATTCTAGATTGGGACCCTAACTTTGGAATGACAGGTTGTGACATGACTAAAGTAAGGGCATTCTTGGGATTATAATCCTTTTATAGGCACCGTATGTGAGTTGGAAAGGTCTATAATGTTCCCGATGGAGCAACTCATGTGTCTTTTAAAAATTGTAACACACTCTTATGATATGGTATGGTCTCGGGAATCTGGAGAGCTGGGATTGGTGCATCATAACTTAGATTCCAAGGTATATCTAATCCATAGGAGAGGATAGTGTTCATACCCCAGATGAATAAATAGGTTAGTGAAATTTTGGTACGACTGATCACCTTATCAAATCGAATATGTTTATTTGGGTGTATACCAAGTAGTTAGAGAGTGTCTGTTTAGGCTTTACGGATTACTAAAGTAACATTTGCGATTCGAAGTTCACTGGTCGCTTTTGGTTTCCTTTGGTCGACCGTATTTGCTAAACTAGAGATGACTCTAAGCTTAAAAGTTCTTCTGATTATTGATAGTTGCCTATGTGAGATTATCACGTTCTTTTATTGAGTATAGGACAAGAATACGATGAATTATGATTGGCAAATCATAGTTCAGATTCTAGTTATGCTTGATCGGTTAAAAAAAAAGATTATCTATGTGATCAGAAGATCGGTTAAGATATGTATTCATATATTCATAGCAATCTCCTTGGACAGGAAGTTATCCTTGATGGAGATTGAGTTATAGTAAGCATTTGGCTACCGGTTATAGCTCGTGTGTGCTTACGTATAGTTTTAAACCTATACCACCCATTGCGGTAGCAACTCGGGCGTTCAAGTTTCAGAAAGTAGTGGATTTCCTACATGATATGCAGGAAATGCTATAGATTGCACATGAGAATGTCTAGTGTACCCAGGATGGGGACCAACATTATGCAAGCCTGAAAAGATCACCGAGAGACTTCCAAGTGAGGGGTTGGGTATTTTTTGAGAATCTCGATAGATTCAAGTGTAATGCGTACCGCCTAGCATTACTAATCGTCCCCTAGATATAGAGGATTGTATAAGATCTTGAAAAAGATCGGATCCTTAGCTTACCAATCAGAACTCTCGGATGGATCTCAAGTGCATCCCGTATTTCATGTAAGCCGTCTCTGAAAGAGTCTACGTTAAGGAGAGCATCTTGGATCTGGAGATCAATTGGACCTGTTGGGTGAATCATCGGGTGTATCTCGACTTGAACCCAAAAAGATTTTAGATGGAAGAACTAAACAATTGAGGAATCGTATAGTTACTGAGTATCTGGTTCGATGGAAGAGATGTATAGACGATGATGGTTCCTGGGAATAGGAAGGAAGCATATGGAGGAATTTTTCCAATTTTAAGTTCTGAGGATAGAACTTGAATAAGCGGGGAAGAATGTCATGCCCATGATTGGTCTCAGGTAGCATGTCCACGCTAGGGACTAGTAGACCAACAACCCATATGTTAATTGTGACTATAAGGGAATTGGGGCCCTTATGTATACATGGTCAAATTAATGGTTGTAGGTCTAAACACTTGATGGTGGATTTGTATGGTCTATCAGTGATTCATTGGAAAACTGGATGACATGGCCCAGATAGGCTACGGAGATGTCCAATGAGGTGTCACCATGCACTACTAGTCGTGCATGGGCCTTGGAGGATATAAGTATACCTATTGGGCTCTCACTAGTATATGCTTGATAGCATGACCTGTGGCAGGATGCTGCTGGAGTGATGCCACATTCCTCTTTGTGATTGATCCATAGCTTGGGGGCTAGATCCGCTCGATCTAGGTTTGGTTGGGTTGGTTTGTCCACCATCAAGCTCCCTTGTGTTGCTTGTGATTGACATGATTAGAATAGAATCCTTGGATTGAGGACTTTACACTCTCTGTTATTATAGAGTATTGATTCAGGCTAAACATGAGTATGTCTACATTCAGACTGTATTTTCTTCACTTCAAAGCTACATCTGAGGAGAAAGTTCTTCACACTTAGAATTACAGAAGGTGATTATGTTCAGAATCAAATTAATCAATATAAGACTCTGTTTTTGGAGCAAATGGCGGCAATAGGTTCAATGATCGAAGACTCTGACACTATAATGACCTTATTGTCCAGTTTGCCATCCTCATACGAAGACTGGGTGATGATGATTTTCACACACTCAGAAATTACATTGTCCTGAGGCATAATCATGCTGACATAGGGACAAGAAGGAATGGAGCATCCTCGTCCTCCATCAATGACTCGCAAGCATAATTCTCAAAGAAGTACACAAGGAAGCAACAGAAGAAGAGAGTTGTCCGACAAATCGACGGCAATCAGAAGTGGTCACAGAAGACCCAGATGTAGCAACTTGCTCAGAACAAGAAAAGGCTCTTCTGCAAGTACTACAAGAATGTCGGATCTTGAAGTTCAACAACAACAAGAACAAACAAACAAATCAGCAAGCCCATGTAGCAAACACAAAGTAGAAGATCCAAGAAGATGAAGACGACGAGCAGGAAGTCTTCATGGTGAACCATCACAATGTTGAACAATCAAAGGAGTGGTTTCTCGATTTTGGAGCCATGCAATATATGACAAGCCATCAAGAATGGTTCATCGACTATTCGGCCTACAGCACAAAGAATTTCGTTCACCTTGGAGATAGCAGCTCACTCAGAATTGAAGGTGAAGGTACTGTAAGATTGAATTTTCAGAATGGATTATCGAAGCCCATACCAAATGTATTGTATGTCCCAAACCTGACGAAAAATTTGTTGTTGATCAATCGAATTACAAACTTAGGACATAAGGTAGAGTTTCAGGTTGATTCCTATCGGATTCTTGATAAAAGCAAGAGGATTCTTGCACTCGAAAAGAGACAAGGATATCTTTATAGGCTTAGTCATTATAACTCTGTAATTGATTGTGATTTAAGCAGTTCAACATCCTAATAAAGGATTTATTTGGCATCATAGACTTAGTCACCTTAATCATGTATCGATACGTAACATGTCTAGACGTTCTTCAGTTCATGAATTAGACTATCTTCGACCCTCCTATCTGCCAAAGTTGTATCATAGAGAAGCAGGCAAGAAGGCCATTTAAGTCAAATCAAGAACACATATCTAAAGATTTGCTAGATACTGATATATGTGACACAATGCAAACACCATCACTGCTTGGTACTAAATTCTTTATTACATTTATAGATGACTATTCCAAAAGAACTAATGTATATTTTCTGAAGCACAAATCTGAAGCTTTCCAATTCTTCAAGAAATACAAAAAAAACGCTGAGTTGCAGACAAGCAAGAAGATCAAAGCTCTTAGGAGCGACAACAATGGTGTATATATCTCAAACGAGTTCAAAGACTATTGCTCAGCAAATGGCATCGAGCAACAATTTGTTGCTTCCTATTTTCCACAATTGAATGGACTGGCAGAAAGGAAGAATAGGACCTTAGTCGAGTATGTCAAATGCATGATAACTCATGTTTTGTTGCCCAAATCAATGCCAGCAATGCAATTGATAGCAGCTAGAGATGAACTGATAGCAGTTGGAGTGTTTGGAGTGTTTGATGTGGCCTAGTTAGGCTTTTGAGGTGTCCCAGTGAGGTGTCACAGTTCACTCATAGTTGCAGGATCCAAACCTTCATTGAAACATTTGAGAGTATTTGGATGTACTACCTGTGCTCATGTTCAAAGAACAATAAAAAAAACTAGATGAGCATTCATTCAAGACTATTTTTGTTGGCTATTGTACTTTTAATGGAATGTATAGACTGTACAATATAGACAGCTATAAAGTTTTTACTAACAAGGATGTGACTTTTATTGAAGATTAGTTATTGATTTGAAGGGCAAGGACCAGATGCAGTCTACAATTTCTGCCCCGACAACTGATACTATTGAAAGACCATTCGATTTCTTCTAGTAATCACTCTGTATAGTCAACCTAGAAGAAGAAGAAGAAGCTGCAACTCAAGAGTAGCCAACACAACCGGCACAAAATCGAATCTCGCAGCCAAAGACTTCAACCAGAAGATCAACAAGAACCTGAATTCAGCCTATCCGATATGCTGATGAGTTCGCTCACTATTCTATTCAGGAGCCAACCACAGTTGAGGAAGCTATGTCACAGGCCGCTTCAGATCTCTGAAAAGAAGCAATGGACAAAGAGTACAGCTCATTGTTGAGGTACAATAAATGCACTGTCACCAAGCTGCTAGCAAAAAGAAAGACAAATGACTATAAATGGATCTTTAAGATCAAATACAGAGCAGACGACAGTATTGACTGAAGGAAAGCTTGACTCGTGGCAAGAGGATTTTCACAAATTTCCAATATTGACTAATTCATTCGACTGCTCCAGCCAGAAGGCTACATCCTCAATGGTCGAGAAGATCAGGTATGCAAACTCCATAAAGCTTTGTATGGTCTGACAATCATCCAGAGCATGGTTTCATTGAATCAACACATTCTTGATCGATCATGGATTTGAACCAAGCTCTACATATTGTAATGTATATTTCTCTGGATTATTTCTTGTTTGCAAATAAACTTATTCATAGATTAAGGTGTATTCATATGACTGATAGCATATGTCAATTTGTCGTTCTAGTCTTCGCATCTAATACTCTTCCACAAATCTAAATCTAAAATCAAAATAGTTCATGCATGACTATGGAATCGACTGTGTCGATCCAATGACTTCAAAGCTATGATCAAGTAGGGCAGATTTTGATTTGTTGAAGTCGGTCTGATCCGATATACATAGTTTCATACACCGAGGATTTCGCGCACATCTAGTCGCTCTTTCGCTACGCCGCGTTGTCGCGATATCCCAACATCATGTAGACTTGGACTCATTAACCTTCTTTAAAGATTTCCAAGCCTTTCTAGACGTAGTGCACTTACCAACTTCCTTGATAAGTTCATTAGTCACATTCATCTTGATCATATGAAGAGCTTCTTTGCCCTCCTATCATACCTCAATTGTTCTTGAGGTGCCAAAGGTCTTTCTTGTTGAATATTTGCTTGAGATAAGCTTATCATTGCTCTCCAACATGAAGCCTCCATTTGTAGCCATGTTGCAATGATTTGATCTTCTCTTTCAACCTATTCCAATGCACTTAGCACTCTCTTGAAAGTCAACAAATGAATTCAAGAAGTAATCACAAAGATATGGAACCTCTCAAATCTCTTTCTTGCATAAAAAGACTAGCAAATCCAACACATAGAATTGATGACACTTGATCAACAAATGATCAACCTACAATATCATGAAATTTTGCACTCTCTAAGATTGAAACACTCTTGAAAAGTCCAACAACTTCAAACATAGGATATTCTATCAATTTTAGGGTTTCCACAAAAGTACACAAATTGAATCATTCACATTTTACATGCAAAAGCTAGAAATTTGATATAGAATCTTGAAGAATGGTCTAAAACCTTTCTTATGCATCAGATCTCACCACGATCCAACAATTAGAGAGTAAAATCGGCCTAATACAAGTATCTTGACCTAAATTGAGCTTTGGATCACAAAAATCCCCATTCTACACCTGAAAATGTTTGATTTTGACAAGGAATCACTCTAGCACACTCTAGAATTGGTGACACCTCCAAATCACTCATGAGAAATGGCTTCTTCTCCACTTATAGCCTGCAACAAAGCTCTGATACCATGTTAAAAAAATAGACCACAAAGATCCATTTATGCCCTTTGATCTTTGGCTAATATGGAGAGCACATCTAGCATCATTAACAATGTAGAATCTTGCATCTACTACACATAGAAGATGTAAACTACGCATATGTGTAGGTTATAAGATATTGAATTAGCACACAAGGAAAGATTAATAGTGACTCGTTATCATTCATCGATCAAGTGCTAGAGGAACTATTCGGAAGAGAAAATGTACTCCTTCATGGATTGCTTCGCAAGATACAACCAAATAGCCATCATTGAGAATGACAAGTTAAAAGCTACTTTTACCACCACATTCAAAACTTTTGCTTACCATGTCATGCTATTTGGGCTGACAAATGCACCTACACCATATCAACGCTTTGTGAACCAGCACTTCGAAGATATTTTAGATGCCAAGCTAAAAATCTTTGATGACCTCTGTGGGACATCGTCCATTTGAAAACACCTCGTTGTACTAGAAAATTGCTTTAAGGAATGCGCAACAATGTGTGTAGTGCTTATTTGGCATCTCGTATGAGGTTCTATTAGTACAAGTGATTAGTCGATAAGGGATGGCCACTGACCCTGAGAAATTGCAATGTTATTAGATATCATGACACCTACCACTATAGCACAACTATAGTCATTTCTCGGATTCTCTAGATACTACAAACGATATGTGATGGCATATACATCACACATCTATCCCATGACATGCTTACTACATGAAGATACAAAGTGTGATTGGACCAACGTGTTTTGCACAAAATCTTGTGTGTGCATCCAAGCTTGGCACCTTAGTATGTCTACAGTAATGTCTTGCTTTCGACAGTACTGCATTGAGCTTACCTCTTTGTCGAGGACTTTCCTTCTGACATAGTGATACTTAATTTCAATGTGTTTACTCTGAGATTGGCTGATAAAGCAATAGCACTTTGATTATTACAGAATAAAAGGAGCATGCTATTTCAGAAAAATGTCAAAAAGTGAATTTCTCAATCACACTGCTTCCTTTGTAGCTTGAGAGGCTACAATATACTTTGATTTGATAGATGACAGAGCTATCGAAGTCTACTTGCGACTGTTCCATGAGATTGGACCACCATTGAGGGAAAATGAAAATCTACTAGTGGATCTATGAGTGTCTATATCTCCTTGCCAACTTGCATCTGAATAACTATTAAGTATATTGAGTTTGTCGTTGTCTACTACTCCATAACAAATGCGTATATATAATGCCAAGATTAGTCTTAAACTAACTTAAGGAATTGATAGCAAAAGCTATGTTTGGTCCGATACAGATCATCGCGTACATAAGAGAACCAATTATCAAATGATAATGGTACTCATGCATCTGGTCCTTCTCGGCTATCATCCGAGGGCACTAGCAGTAGAAATATTCAAGAAGAATGATTCATACAGAATTGCACAAATGAACAATATAGTAGTGAGACAAAAATTGCACTCTGATTAATATTAACATTGAGTACAATGGATTGAAGTAATAACTTCAGCTTGTTGAGCGTGATAACGCTGGCTACAGATAACTCTAATCGTGATAAAACGTAACACTTTGATTAACACCTTCATAGCTTGATTCAACTAGTATATATGTTTACAAGTGTCTTCGAAAATATCTTACGCGCATTGAATGCTATTTATGCCAGTCTTTATATATGTACAAAGTTGGTAACTGCCCTTGGGATATTTGGTTGTCCAGCTATTTTTAGGGTTGATGATAAGTTGGTGACGTTGTGTCGCCTTTTTCGCGAAAGCGTGAAAAATGCGAAAAAGATGAAGGTGCCTTAAAATGATTAACGCACAAAATCCCCAAGGGCGAAAAAGACGAAAAAGGTGATACTGCCTTAAAACGAAAACGTTTTAAGGAAAAACAAAATTTCGGAAAAATGTGAAGGTCTGAAATATGTTGTTGGCCTTCTGTTGTTTTCAGAATGCTCATTATGTCAAAAATGGTGAACTCCTGCAACTTTGTCGCAGCACGAACAAGACACGAAAGTCAAACGAGAACAATTCGCGACAGTCAACGTGTCTTTGACTCGAAGCACGAACGATTCACGAATCAATCATGAATTGTAAACACACCTCTAGGACCACGAAACAAAAAGAACGAAACAAGCGAAGAGAAATCCTTCGCGCTGCCAGCTAGCAGCTCAACGGGCTTCAAGTCCAGCTGAAATGAATAGCAACGACGGAGACTAACTAACTAGTTGATTAGTGTTAACTAGTCTTTAGTGAATAGAGTAAGAAGACAAATATATCATAGTTGTGCATGAAAGTCTGCCAACGAGTAGAACACAGCAAAAGAGCAGAGAGTCAATCCGCCAACGAGCGAGACACTGAAGATCTCGCTCTAAAACCAAAACTGACAATATAATCGCTCTATTTTGTGTATCTCTTGATCTTGTGCTGTGTCTCTTGATTGCTAGAATAAAATATGGTCTGTGATGCATAGTCGAGTGTCTGGGATCCCATAAGAGCTTCTGCACGAAAAGTAAAATCAAAGATAGAAAATTGTTCGCGAATAAAAAAAAAGAGGACAAACATGAAACGTAAGAAATAAAAAGCTTCTGCGACACATTAGTTGAACGATTTGTTAAGGCTGAGCATAAGAAATCTAACACTCCCCCTTAATGTGGATTCTGAAAAACCTTGATCTTCAGATTCAGCATATCGTTAAATCTGAGATGTTGCTCCTTTGATAGAGCCTTTGTAAAGTAATTTGCTGCCATGTAGTTTGTTCTGTAGAAAACCAATGCTACTTCTTTGCTATGCACTTTCTCTCTAAGGTAGTGATATCTGATTTCAATATGTTTGCTTCAAGAGTGAAATCTCAGATTGAGGGATAACGTTGTTGTGCTTTGATTGTCACAATAGATTGTTGTAGGAAGTGTGTGTGCAAGGTTGATGTCTGCAAGCAGTTGCCTTAGCCCGTCTCTTCGGTTGCATTTGTGGTAGTTATATATTCGGATTCCGTTGATGATAATGCAATCGAGGTCTGTTTTTTGTTGTTCCATGAGATTGGACTCTGGTTGATTTTCTGGTATCGACATCTCCTGCCCAATCCGCATCTGTGTAGGCTTCAAGGATGTTGGTAGTTGGGCTGCCTCCGTAGTGAATGCTGAGAAATTCTGTTGCTTGGATGTACTTCATGACCTTTGTTAGCGCTTTCTACTGAGTTAAGCCTAGATTTGATAGGAATTGGCTAAGTGTACTGCTCAAATATGCAAGGTCTGGTCATGTGCAGATCATTGCATACATCAGTGAGCTGATGATGGATTAAAATGGGTAGCGCTTTATCTCCTCTTTTTTTGACTCAGTTTGAGGAGACTGTTCCTTTGATAAATTTGGTCCAGAGTCGAGTGGAAAGTGACTTGGTTTGCAGTTGGCCATACCATACTTTTCCAGCACATTGTTGAGATATCGTTGCTGACTAATAAAAATCAGTCTGCTGGGTCAATCTCGATGGATTTGAATTCCAAGACAATAGTGCGCTTGGACCCATGTCAGTCATCTTGTACTCCTAGGCCAGCATGCATTTTGTATCCTTCATCAGATTCAGATTATTACTGAATAAGAGTGTGTCATCTACATAGAGAGCGATGATGATGAAGTAATATGATACAGACTTGAAGTAGACATTCAAGTCTACTGAATTTGGAATAAAACCATTCTCTATCAAAAATACATCGATCTTTTGGAACCAGGATTTGGGTGACTATTTCAACCCGGAGTGCCTTGTGAATTTTGCATACAAGGTGTTGTTTCTTGCCGTTGAGTTCATATCCCTCTGGCTACATCATATATATTTTCTCTTCGATGGTTCCATTGATGAAAGCGGTTTGAACATCCATCTGGTGGACTTCAAAATCTGCTGCAGTTGCAAAGGAGATGAGTAGGCGGATTGAAGCATGTTTGTCCGTTCAGCTATACCATTGGACTGAGGTGAATAGCTGGTTGTAAATTGCTGATGTATTCCGCTGGCCTTGTAGAACTCCTTGAATTCTGTGGAGATATACTCTCTCTCTCTCAGGATCGGGGATGACTCTCCTGCTACTAGTTCAGCCACAGGTGATTCTTGTTTGATGATTGATTAAAGCTAAAACTTCAAAGTTCAGTCTATAATTGGATTACTAATGAGTAATTAGTGACTATAATTTATTAGCTAACACCATTATTGTTATAGGTGCGGCAGAGCGCCGAGATTCCCCATCACAGCCGTCACTTGAGCCGGTCTTCTTTTGGAGAGACTCCTATAGTGCCAGTAGGTGGGGTAGGCAGTAGTGCTATTGGTAGGGCTGGAGGTGTTAGGGGACGGGGTCGAGGACACGTGAGAGACAGGGATGTTTATTTGGCAGCCTTCCAGCAGTCGCATAGGGATGCACACATAGGGATGCAACTACTATTGCTATTAGGAGGTGCTTTTACTTGTGCGACCTCCCCTTTCATGTGGCTATGGAGGGATATGATGCGAGCAGTATCTCGTATGGGTGTTGAGTGGGAGGGCCCGACCATGGAGTACGACCATGGAGTAGTTGAGGACGAGAGAGCTACAAAGATTAGGAAATAGAAAGCTCTCCTTGTGGAAGCAGTCTGCATCGGGCCACATGTGTCGCTGTGTACAAGGTCAAGCAAGCCCTTGGATGTATGAGCTGATTTTGAAATGAAAGAGCTTTTAACATGCTTGTTGATAATACAGTTTTCGCATGGAGAAGTTGGCTTCCTAACAGAAGGCAGATCTTGTACTAGACTCTAAGCATACATTTGTTGAATACTATTAAAATAAAGATGGCCAAGTTTTGAATGCCACAGCATATCAGTTGATTCGAAAGTGGCTGTGTGAAGAGCTTGACTGTTAGAAGAGTAGCAATGGTTGAGTTTGTAAAGATAGTTGCTTCTTCTTCTGTAGGCTAGAACCTTCCGGGATTTGTCAAGGATTGTGCAGTCTTTTGGCTCAAATTTGACCCTTAGACCTAAATCGATGATTCTGCTAACTGAGACCAGATTCTTGGTCAAATTTGGAATGGGGAGAACGTTGGACAACAACTTGAATTCACTTCTTTTGAGTTCAACTCTGACTGATCCTTCACCGTTGATTGAATGTGATGAGTTGTCTCCAAGTTGCACAACTCGAGAGTGGGTGAATGACTTATAGTCTTTGAAACAGTCGCAATGGTGAGTCATGTGTTGAGTTGCTCCGGACTAGATACCAGGATTCGATATCCTGTTGTTCTCTGACTTTGGTCACGAAAGCTACTTCATCTTCTTCTTGTTGCTGATTTGAGTGACTGGTTGTAGCACTATGTGCTTGTTGTTGGAACTACTTCTTCTTTTCATTGTTGTACTTCAAAGTTCAAGAGTCCTTGATTTCGTGGCCAGTCCTCTTACAGTTTCTGCAAGAATAGCTTCTGCACTGGTTGGAATGATGAAGAGCTTGAATTGATCCTGAACCGAAATTTGGTCTAGACTACATGTTGCTCTTCTTGTCAGTATATCCTGACTTTGTAGATCTCTTGGATCTAAACTTTTGATTTTTTGAATATAGAGCTTGAGGATCCGATCCTGAGCCTGAGCAGGATGCTGACCTTCTGATCTCCTCTTGTAGGAACAACGAAATTACTCTTGACAGTGTGAGGTGCTCCTGGATAGAAATTGTCGTTACCCATTTTTCGTAGGCTTCAAGTAGACTCGATAATAGAGTCATGAGTGTGCTCCATAAGGTTTTTGAACATGTTGAGATGACTTGAAACATTTTCTGCATCAGAGACCCTCAGGGTGAAGAATTTCTTTCTCAAGTGTAACTTAGAAGTAATATCCCTGATATCGTAGAGAGTTGCTAGGATGTCCCATGCATCCTTAGCAGTCTAAGCAGTACATATGTGGCTGATCTGAGTATCCTTAATGTTGAGAGTGATTATGGCAAATGCTTTGTCATCTCTCAGTCTCCATTTGGTGATATTGGCTGCATCTCCTTCTAGTTTGAGCTCTGTGCCATCAACAATGTCCCACAGTTCTTTGGATGGAAGTATAACCTTCATCTTGAATTTCCAGAGATGGTAGTTATCTCCATCGAGTTTGTCAATGAGAGATGAACTAGAAGATGGATTCATTCTGGTTGAACGAGATCATTGGTAGAAACAACGATTGTCGGAATACTATTGGCTATGCGTTTGCTAGAGAGATGTCTTGGTAGAAACAAGACTGATAAGCCGCACAGTAGAAATGCAGATTACTGAAATGCCCACTCTGATACCATGTCATACAACATGGGGATGGCCGACAGTGGAAGCTTGAAGCTTTGAGCGTAGGCATGTAGGAACGGAAACGCAACAGTTAGCAGCAAAAATATTCAAGAAGAATGATTCATACAGAATTGTGCAAATGAACAATACAGTAGCGAGACAAAAATTGCACTCTGATTAATATCAACATTGAGTACAATGGCTTGAAGTAATAACTTCAGCTTGCTGAGGGTGATAACACTGGCTACAGATAATTCTAATCGTGATAAAACTTAACACTTTGATTAACACCTTCATAGCTTGATTCAGTTAGTATATATATTTACAAGTGTCATAAAAAATATCTTACGAGCATTGAATGCTATTTATGCCAATCTTCGTATATGTACAATGTTGGTAACCGCCCTTGAAATATTTGTTGTCTAGATGTTTGTCGGGTTGATGATAAGTTGGCGACGTCGGTCCGCCACTATTCAAAAACTCGAAAAACTTGAAGGTGCCTTTAAATTGTTTAAGACAGGTCCAAAATGAAATTTGGTCATTGTATCGCCTTTTTCGCGAAAGTCAAATGCGAAAAAGACGAAGGTGTCTCAAAATGATTAAAGCGCAAAAATTCCTAAGGTGTGAAAAAGACGACAGTGTCTTAAAACGAAAATGGTTTTTAAAGAAAAACAAAGTTTTCGAAAAATGCGAAGGTCCAAAATATGTTGTCGGTCTGCTATTTTCAGGATGCTCATTACTTGAACGATTTGTTAAGATTGAGCATAAGAAATCTAACACTCCCCCTTAATGTGGATCTTGAAAATCCTTGATCTTCATATTTAGCATATCGTTAAATCTGAGATGTTGCTCCTTTGAGGAACCTTTGTAAAGTAATCTGTTGCCATGTAGTTTGTTCTACAGAAAACCAATGTTACTTCCTTGCTATGCACTTTCTCTCTAAGGTAGTGATACCTGATTTCAATATGTTTGCTTCAAGAGTGAAATCTCGGATTGAGAGATAACGATGTTGTGCTTTGATTGTCACAATAGATTGTTGTAGGAAGTGGTTGTGCAAGGTTGATGTCTGCAAGCAGTTGCCTTAGCCAGATCGCCTCTTTGGTTGCATTGGTGACAACTATGTATTTGGATTCTGTTGATGATAATGCAACTGAGATCTGCTTTTGGTTGTTTCATCCTTGATTGCATAAAAATACAAATCCAGAAGTTGATTTTCTGGTATCAACATCTCCTGTCCAATCCGCATTTGTGTAGGCTTCAAGGATGTTGGCAGGTTGGTTGTCTTCGTAGCAAATGCTGAGAGTTTTCATTGCTTGGATGTACTTCATGACCTTTGTTAACGCCTTCTAGTGAGTTAAGTTGGATTTGATAGAAACTGGCTAAGTGTACTGATCGAATATGCAAGGTCTGGTCATGTGCAGATCATTGCGTACATCAGTGAGCCGATGATGGATTGAAACAGCTAGCACCTCATTTCCTCCTTTTCTGTCTCAATTTGAGGTGACTGTTCCTTTGATAACTTTAGTCCAGGGTCGAGTGGAAAGTGACTTGGATTGCAGTTGGCCATACCATACTTTTCCAGCACGTTGTTGAGATATCGTTGTTGACCATCTTGTACTCCTGGGCCAGCATGCATTTTGTATCCTTTATTAGATTCAGATTGTTACTGAATAAGAGTGTATCATCTACATAGAGAGTGATGATGATGAAGTAATTCCACACGTGTGGAGCCTGTTCCCACATGTGAAGCATAGGCATAGGCATAGGTTGACTCA
This sequence comes from Diphasiastrum complanatum, assembly GCA_029204225.1. NCBI lineage: Eukaryota > Viridiplantae > Streptophyta > Lycopodiopsida > Lycopodiales > Lycopodiaceae > Diphasiastrum > Diphasiastrum complanatum. The sequence goes on from CM055093.1 coordinate 50,607,141, forward strand.
TAGTTAATATCAAGAGCTATGTAGGTGAATAGTCAAATTTTCGAAGACAAATTGCATGTTTGCCAATTTCTAGGTTTTTGTAGTGGTGCAATTTCATTGGTTGAGCAAGGGCAAAGATGAGGACTTATGAGTGGCAAAAATACAAGTTTTGGCACAGCCCCACACTTGTGAAATAGGCCAGCTCAGGTCGAATTTAGTCCATCATCTATATTAACCACTTCGTAGCTCATTTGCGTGTGGATCAATGAAGATAAAAAGTGAGATTTGCACATTTTTCTCTCAATTTTCATGCATTTCTTGTGAGTTATTTCTTGACCTTCAAACACTTGAAAATTGATTGTTCTCGCATGCTTTTTGAGTGTAGATCAATTCTAGCTTGTATTAGGTGATATAATTGATAGTAGCATTGCATCCAATCACTCTTGTGGATCAAGTACATCCATTTATGGTCCTTTTTGTCATAATTTTCACATAGGGGACACTTTGCGGGACAATTGGTTGCTCAAAAGTTCCTCAGAGTTTTACTAATGGCCTACTGTATTTTGAGATGCACACTTATATGCATGAAATTGTGATACCTATCAAAGAATTGACCCACACACAAACATAATCCTCTCGTTAGTGCCAGTCCAAGCAACATTACCATTTGAAAAAAGGACAATAGATTTCATGGGACCTATTGATCTCGCATCCTCGAGTCGAAAACATTATATAATTGTTGCTACAAATTACTTCACCTAGAATGGGCGGAAGCTGGAGCTGTAGCAAAAGAAAATGCCAAAAAAAACCACGTGGTTCTTATTGGAACAAGTAATAGGCCGATTCGGGGCATCCAAGGAGCTGGTATCTGATAGAGGAATCCATTTTCTTAACAAGACCATTAAAGCCTTAACTGATCAATTGTCAGAAAAGTACACCATATCATCCACAAGCCAATGGGCGTTGAGCAGAAAGCACCAACAAACAATTGCTAGTTGTCCTAAAAAAGACTATAGCTGAAAGTAGGAGGGACTGGGACCAAAAACTATATGCCGCATTATGGGCGTACAATACGACTTAGGAGTTTTATTCTTCTAGTTGCATACATTTTCTATATCTTACAGACATGCAATTTTTTGTACTATATGCATGTCCTTGACTCGTTAGAAATTTGTCAATGTTAGTTTAGAATTTGAGATTTGTCACATGGAATATGTGTTTACTTGAAATTCTAGTAATTCTACATAAGTCTCTTTCATAGAGCAAATGTAGGATCTGAAATCTATTGTTTCAAATTCTCGTTACATTTTAAAATTCTCAATTCTTATCACTAATTTTCATGGAATATGTATCATCTAGCACACATTAGACACAATGCTACAATTTGCATCCATGTTTTATTCTCACCAAGAAATGCACTTGCATACCACAACTGCATGATTGCGAGATCAAGGGCGTATCTTTCTACATCTGAGGGCGTGGGTGCAGTTGCCAATTAGGAAAAAGGGTGGTGTTTTGTTTTGCAGGGATGAAGGTATCCTAATTATAGAAGACCCAAAGGCATGCTGATAGTTGATCAACAAGGAACCTGGTTAGCATCACTCCACCAAAGGGTGCTAATCCCGAAGTTGTAGCTACATGAATTATGGCATACCATCAACAACCACAATATGGAGCCAGAAGTTTTAGGTCCGCCATATGAGGACCATACTATCCAGTGAAGTCGCCAATGTTAGCTGACAACGATTTTCACAATTTTGTAAAAACCGACACGTAAAACCCGATGATTCGTGATAAAATCGACATAAAGTTGCCTATAGATAGGGGTCCTAGATGAGCTCAGATGTTTACACATTCAACAATTGTCTGAAATATTTAATTTTGACAGTTAGTCCACATATGATTGGGGAAGGGCCCAGTTAAGGTGGACAGCATCAATAAGGTGATCTTTCACCATGCAAAGTACATCCAGTTCTTGGCATACTCAGCCAGCATGAATTGATCTGGAACAACACTTGTTCCAAATACATGTTAAAATCACTACGGACAATCAATATTCCATCATTATCACTATGTGGAAGATAAACCCAAAAATCTATTATATTAACAAAACAACAAACATAAATATCAACAGTAGTACAAGTCAAATTGAGCTTTAAGAATTTTGACTAGAACCGACCTTCAAGCTGGATCTGCTTCTGACAAGGCAAAGCTTAGCTTAGCTTTTTGCATGCAGCAAAGAAAGACACTCAATCTCAGTCCTTGAAATGATTCTACATGGACTAATTTTAACCCTTTGAAAGGGCTTCAGATCAAGAAAAGTGGATGAGTACTTTCTCCCTGCACATACAAGGCCAACAAAGTCAATTTACATGCTTGGTAGCTATTATAGTGCAGAACGCTTCAGTAATTAGGGCCTGCAGACTGAGGAAAGAACTCTGCTGCTGGAGGGAATTCTGGGGCGAAATAGATTATATAAATAAAGAAAATATGCAAAGAGAAAAAGAACCATGAAAGCCGAGTTCGAGGTGCCCAGTGAAGATTAACAACTTCCACCAAGAAAGAGGAATCAAAACACAGTGTTACTTCAAAGTAGATATGGAGGAACAGGTCAACTACAGGGGTATGAAATGTTCAGCTTGCTTAATCGACTGAATGACTTGAAAGTCTAGAGCCCTAAGAATTGTCCTATTGGAACCAAGGCAATATATATCCTAGTTTTACCCTCAACAGTGGATCTACAGTTACGAATTTTAAGGATGAATGGACAGTGTAAACAATTGAAGGTGGCTGAAGGCAACTGAAGTCAGGGAACAAATTGTCCAAAGTTGATATGAAAGCAAATCATCTATCCTCACAACCATTGTGGATGTTGTGGCAACAGTTAATGCCCTGAGACGGGGGAAAACCCTCTTCATCAGAGCAAATGCTTTGCTAGAAGTTAGCAGACTTGGAGCTAAAGGGATGGAGAAAAATGCTTCAATTACTGTAACTGGGAAGTTATTCGAGGTGTTTTTGATGCAGTGTACATGCATGTAGGCAAAGAGGCTTTGGACATGTTATTAAGAAATCTCCGGATAAAGAGGACAAATTACTTAACCCAACTTTTTTTATGTTTGACAGAGGGAAAAGGGTCATCATGAGGACTTTCCCCGCTGCATGGCGACCTAGACCCTACACTGAGAGAGGTAGAATTTGGAGAAAATGTACACAACAGATCCATGCAAGAGCCTCCAGGGGAGCTGCCGCAATTGGGACAGCAAGATGGGAAGGGGCCACTGTAGGGATCAGGGGGAGCATAGATGCAACCCATCAATGCCAGGCGATATAGAAGACTACATCGATATCAATATGATTAACTAAAGGAGATTCATTATCTACTGCCACTATTGTCCAGCTCTTATAACTTGTACATTACGTAGTCTTATATACTAAAACTAAAACTCAAACTTTACAATCTTTGAAGTTGAGAATGATTTATCCTTATAATGGTTGAAGCATACTTTCTGTGTAACATCTACATCATATGATTATGAAATTCATTCCAAACGAGTGAAATCTCTAACGTGTGACAATGAAGTTCATTCCAAATGAGCAAAATCACCAGACAGCTAGTATTCAAGATGCTGTAACTTTCAGTGATAGGTAAAAAAAAAATCTGCTAATACGAGCACATGATTACTACAAGTCTCAAACAATGGACATGAAAACAGCCTTCATTACTTGCTTAAAAGCCCTTCCAGTATGCGCACAGATTTCCAACACAATTGATTACCATGGAGTTTCAAACTGAATTGCATGAATCCATCCTACTAGAAGACTACCCAATAACTATGCTTATGCTCTTTGTCATAGGCTAACATAGGGAACTTTATCCCGTAGTAACCGAAGTGAAATCATATATTGGAATTATTTGTGTCTTAGAAAGCAAGCCTAGAATGTTATAGTTTCTATCAAAGAAATCTTGATAATGACAAAATTGAATCTAAAGCTTGCTTCTAGATTTTCCAAGTTTTGTCGATTGCTTTTTTTGAGAAAGTGCAAGTTTCTGTACAGCTTCCTTGGATATATAACGTGGGCGATAAAACCAAGTGCCTCGATCAACAACAAGTATTGTGCCATTAAGAAATCTCCCTGTAGAATCATAGCAATCTGTTAACATTCGCAGCCAAAGAAGCAAAAGAGAAACTCTGCAAAATGTGTTAAACAAAAACAAAATTTTCATTAGATAACTGTCATATTGTTTATCTTAGGCTGCCTCCTGTCACAAATCTAAGTGTGGACCATGCTTATGATGGGAACCACTCGTACTATATATATAGAGGTGGGAGATCCCTATATCATTCATTCAGTCTACCCGGAGAGTTGATGGATGGTATGAACAACAGGATGTATCTTTAGTGCCTGTGAGAGCTGAGTGCGATGACCAGTGGTAAGGCAAGCAATATCTATCACTGCATTGTTGTATTGCTATTGCATGTCCATTATGCTATATCAATAATATCTCATATCTCTAGTATAAGATAAGAAAGGGGCAGCCTAACTAGAATACAATGCAAATTTTGATAATAATAGTCATACACCAATAGGAAAGCTAAACATGTGTACTGCTGCTAATTGAGTTGTTAGAGCTAAACTCTACTAAGTTTTGGTGTCTATCCCCATCTCAACCAATGGTGCAACATAGTGTTTTAAATAGTCCTCCAAAATAAGATTCAATACCTTTGTCCATCTACCTCAAATTGGTCTGTTGACTTCATTAGCACGAGTATAAAGAGCATGCATAAACTCTATCCAAAACTCAAATGTGAATCTCATGTCTCTACATTAAGAATAGAAAGTCATGTATACTTGGCAAAAAATATCAAACATGAATAGCTATGCACACTGCTCAAACGTAATAATAGTTTAAATTGGAACATAATGTGGTTGCTTAGAAAACAAAAGTTGTCATTTGTGTACAATATCAGTAGGTGATATGCTGCTACCTATGATCAAAATTAGCTATAGCTTTATTAAGTGCAATGTAAGCCACAATTCAGCTTTCGTTAATATACTTGTCATTATTCAAGTGTCCTTGCAACTTTCAACATCACGAAACAAATAGGTCCGTGTGCCTCATGTAATTTAAGTGATGAAGTTCGGTCCTTCTTAGGTGTAAAAGGATTTGAGACTTGTGGACTAGATGTGAGTAGACATCAAATCTCCTCCCTCTCTCATAGTTCATCGATTTCATTGGGTAAATTGTCATTTACGCAATAATAGAGTTTGTGCTTTTCTCTCTTCATGAGAGCATTTATCTTTTCACAAAATGATTGATTGTTGATTGCAAAGATGATGGTAGAAGGATCTAGTTATATGCTGGGACTAGCCCCTATCTAGTATACCCTTAGGTATTGGGCCATTACCATTAAGGGCAAGTCCTTATGGGACCCAATTACCCTAGGTTGCCGTAGTCTCTAGAAGGTTCCACTATGGGCCTCTAGATAGCATATAAAGGGCTGTTTGCTCATTAGATAGCCTATGATATTGATCTCTCTCTTCTCTTAGTCCTCATTGGTCTCTCCTTTCATTGCTTGTAGGGTTAGGGCATGATCTTATGTGATGTTTCTTAGCTATTCTTGTAGGGATTAGCTTATGCTACTCATCTTATGATCTTTATGCTTCATTGATGCTAAAATCTATGATTCAGTTCATAACTTGGTATCAGAGCACTTTCCTTGGTGGAATTGTTCGTTTTCTCCACACTTGGTGGATCTCCATTTTTTTTTGCGGATCTTTAGCGAAAGCACTTCTACTAAACTTGGTGACGGATGGGCAGTTATTTCCGGCAACTAATTTTTTAGCAGCCATTTTTGGCAGATTTTCTGAGCAATACCTATTGCACTTTCTAGCACCTTATCTGGAGGAGGTTTCAGAAATTTTTTATAAGCACTTGTTTGCTGGTTTTTAGAGTTTTGGTGGCTCCATTATCATCTTTTTTAGAGCACTGTTCTCCAGGAGGGCGCCCATTGGCTGCCATGAAAGTATATACTTGCTAACTAAATCTTAAAGAATCACTCTTTGGATACATCCAAGAAAGCGTCTCTAGCTTAGCTAATTAATTCTGCAGCTCATTCCGATCAGGATGGACCAGAACAGACTACAAGCTGCACTTTATCCTTGAAGTCCCATACAGAAGTCATCACAAAAATCTTGGAAGTTAAACTACAGAAGAGACAGATCAGTATGAAACACTAGCAAGTAAAGTACAGTATAAGCTAGAGCAATTGTAGGTGATATATGAGTCTCTAATGTGCAGTATCGTGTTGTTTCTGATGATAGCCACTAAAGGATCTATCTAATTTCCTTAGAAAAACATTGAATTTTATCTTGCTGCTTCCAAATATCAATCATATTGTACCAAGATAGTGCATAATAGTGTACTACATCCTTGAGATCATGTACACTAACTCTCAAATGCTCACTCTCAGTGCTAGCTAAAGCTCAAGGAGCCACCATAATAGAAATATGCTATGATGAGTTTGTATATTGATGAAAACCAGTCAGTATTAGCCTATAAAAGCACTATGTATTGTCCCTCCATGCTAAGCACACAAGAAACTCAACTTGTAAATTGTGGATTTATAATGTTAAATAATATTAATGGAAATGTTAATTAATTTCCTTTAGGTCACTTTGACCCAAAAGGTCGAGATTGGATAATTGATGGTTATCTATTTGGTCATTTACTTTAGCCGTGGGCCCTCTAATCAGAAGTTCAGTGGTCCATGGCCTTTAATGAAAGACCCAATAATTTATGGGTCCATGATCTATACTTTAGTTGCTTGTAGGAAAAGTTAGGTTTTGAGCTATTTGTGGCACTGTGGGTTTTCTATGTATTCATGCATTTCCTCTGTCATTTTATGCAAGCATCAAGAGAGTTTGGAGTCCAGTGATGATGTAATAGAGTGACCTACCTCTTTCTTCTCTTTTCTATCTATCTCCTTTATGGTGAATGCTCTCTTTCTGACTTAAGATTCCAACGTTTGGTATTAGAGCCAAATAGTTCAGAACTTGGAAGGCTGTCCAGCGCCTTTTCTCATGCTATCATCGCACTTCAGTGAGGGAGAAATCATTTGCAATCTTATGCTTGCATTATAGGAGGGTGCCTACGGCACAATTGTTGCATTGTAGGAGGACGCTACAGATCTATCTCTTTAGTTGAGGGTAGAGACAAAGTTTTTTGTTGTAATCTGAGATTTTTGTGCAGACTTTGACAAGAGTTGATCTGGTTTATAGCCTTCTGACTTTTTGTAATTTCTCAACCTTCATTTTCAGATCGGTGAGCAAAAAATTAGCAACTGGCAAGTAATCTATTTTTGTAGGGAATTTTCCTCATCCACCTTCAAACCCTATTTCTTGATCAAGTAATGGCAATGCAAATAGGATAGGAAATGGATTCTCCTTTTTTCTTGATCAAGCAATGGCAATGCAAATAGGATAGGTCATGTGGTCGTTCGTTCCCAAGGGAGTAGTGTCTATTCAGAAAATGTTAGGCAAGCTCATAGTGAAACTGTTAGAGTCTTTACTCCCTCTCCTGGTTATTTATAGTTTTCATAGATAGGTGCACAATTTGTAATTATTGTGATTACTAAAATGGCGAAGTCACCAGCTTGTGGTGGCCTTTGTAAATAAATTGTAAATAAACTGTAATTAGTGGGCATTGGACCTCAAAGAGTCGTGTTTAGCTTTGGCATGGGACACTGGGTCATTTATTAGAAGTGGCTGGACTAACTTCCTAAAAACACACGTCATATGCTGTAATAGATCCTAACACCACAGTAGGGCAAACACTAACTGATCCACCCAACCTTGCCTACTCCCTGATATAGAGTAAGCCCCTCCTAGCCCAGTGTGAGGACTGGTAGCATGCAACTGCCAAGTGTCGGCCACGTGGCACTGACGTGGCCGACTGCACGTCGGGACCCAACTGGGGGCCCTATCCTGCTGACAGGGTCCCTAGGCTGTGTTAGGCCCGCCATAGCTATGGACCGTGCTGGGGCACACTACTCACACTGTCTTTCCCTGTTGGTCATGTACGCTGGACACGACCCTGACTGTGGTATCTGACCTATCTGTGTTCTCTAGGGTTTGGCACTGGTTACGAGCTCGTAACACTCCCTCCCCCTTAAGAACCGTCTTGGTCCTCTAAGACAAAGTCTGGAAAAATCTTGCGAAGGACGCTGCCTCTTTCCCAAGTGGCATTCTCAACAGGCTGATCATTCCACTTAACTAGATATTCTCGGTATAGAGTATGACGACTCTGCGTCTCTCTACTATCAAGAATTTCCTCTGGTTCATGTGGAGGTTGTTGAGGATCCAATGGGAGAACTAGAACACTGTCCCCTACCAGATTATCTGATCTGGTTAAGGCTTTTCGTAACTGACTTACATGAAAAACTGGAAAAACCTTACTGCTGTGTGGGAGTTCTAGTTCATAGGTGACCTCGCCTAGTCTCCTACTGATGGTAAAGGGACCACAATACCTTGGAGACAACTTAGCACACACTCCTGATTTGAGGGTTTTAGAGTCAACTGGGACTCTCAAGTAGACTTTCTCACCAGTGGAGAACTGCACATCCCGTCTGTGTGGATCTGCATAATGCCTGGCTCGATCCTGGGATTGTCTAATGCTACGCTTAGCATGTTCTATCATCTGGTTTAGGTCTTCTAAAAAGTTTCTGGCTGCTTCAACTTTTTCTTGTTTAAACCCTACAGCTGTGGGTGAGCGTGGCTGAAAACCGTACATCAGCATAAATGGGCTGTATCCCGTAGCTGAATGTTTGGTACTGTTGTAAGCAAACTCTAATATCGAGAGATACTCCTCCCAATTAGTCTGCCTCTTGCTGACGTATGCACGAAGCATATCCTCCAGCACTTGATTTACCCTTTCTGTTTGACCGTCCGTCTGTGGATGGTCGGTGGTACTCATATTAAGTTTAGTATGGAGATGATGGAATACTGCCTTCCAAAAATTTCCAGTAAACTTACTGTCCCGGTCGCTGACTATGCCGGAAGGTAGACCGTACAATTTAAATAGCCCGTCTACAAACAACCTCGCTAACTCTGGAGCTCTAACGGTTGTTTTGGTCGGAATAAAATGAGCCATTTTGGTCAAAGGTCAACTGTGACCCATATAGCGTCATTACCCTTTTGGGTTTTAGGCAGGCCTACTATAAAATCCATGGAGATACTCTCCCATTTACCAGCTGGTATTTCTAAGGGATGCAACAACCCTCCTGCCTTTAAACGCTCTGCTTTATTTACTTGACATTTCTGGCAACTGGTTACATACTGGTGGACGTCCTTTTTCATACTGGGCCAGAAAAATTGCCTACGAAGAAGCTCATAGGTCTTCTGTATGCCTGGGTGTCCCGCGCTAGGATTGTCATGACATTCATATAGGACCTGCTGCCTATAATCCTCTGAATTGGGGACACATACTCTATCTCTATAGAGCAAGTACTCATCCTGAATGGAATACTGTTTCCATTTGAATCCTTGAGTCAACTGACCCTCAACCACTGGGGTTTGCTTGGGTAATACAGGCTCAGAATCCTCAACGTCATCTGACGACGTATACTCGGACTCATTATCATCCTCAACGGAAGCTGCCGTATTCTTGGATGAACTGGCACCAGCCCCGGGAACTGGTTCTGGAGTCTGTAACTGTCTGTTCTGGACTGAGTTCCAGATAATAGAGAAGAATGCATCATGCTGGCATTTCCCTCTCAAGGACTCGAGTAACTCATTACGAATCTGAGTAAAACTCAGCTCGTTTATCATAGGCATTCTGCTAAGGGCATCTGCTACTGTATTGAATTTTCCACGCCTATATCTGATAGACATGTCAAACTCTTGCATCAACTCTGCCCAACGAGCTTTCCGACCTCTAAGCTCAGGTTGATTGCAAAGGTATCTGAGACTCTCATGGTCTGTCAGGACCTCAAAGTTGGCACCATACAAATAATGCCTCCAAGTCTTAAGGGCATGGACTATAGAAAAGAGTTCCTTTTCATAGGCACTATACCTAGTCTGTGCTGGCTCGAGTTTTTTACTCTCAAAGGCAACTGGTCGTCCACCCTGAGTTAGCACAGCACCTACTGCAAAGTCGCTAGCATCTGTTTCGACCACAAATGGCTGATTGGGGTCGACGACCTTTAAAACTGGTGCTGTAGCTAAGGCTGTTTTGAGAGCATCAAAGCTCTCTTGTTGTGCGGACTCCCAAATGAACTCCTTTCCCTTCCCCTTAAGGAGATTTGTCATAGGGACTGCTATCTGAGCATATTCCTTGACAAATCGTCTGTAATATCCCGCCAGACCAAGAAAGATTTGAAGTTCCAAAATATTCTGAGGTCTCAGCCAACTGAGTATGGCTTTAACCTTATTTGGGTCCATCTTAATCCCATCTGAAGAGATAATGTGACCCAAATATGCTACTTCTTCAACGAAGAATTCACACTTGGATTGTTTAGCATAAAGCTTATGCTTTCTGAGCAGTCGAAACACCTTTCTGAGGTGTTTTAGATGCTCCTTCCTGGTTTTGCTGTAAACGAGGATGTCATCTAAAAATACGACTACAAATTTACCCAAGTATGGTCTGAGGACACTGTTCATCAAGGTCATAAAGGTAGCTGGAGCATTTGTGAGCCCAAATGGCATCACCTTAAACTCATAATGACCGTGACGAGTCCTAAAAGCTGTTTTCGAGACATCTTCCGATTTTATACGGACTTGATGATATCCCGATCTGAGGTCTATTTTGCTGAAAAACTTAGCCCCGTCGAGTTGATCAAACAACTCGTCTGCCCGAGGCATAGGGTATTTATTCTTAATTGTGACTTTATTGAGGGCTCTGTAATCTATGCAAAGACGCATAGACCCCTCCTTCTTTTTCACCAATAGGACTGGTGAGGCCCATGGTGAACTACTGGTCTGAATTTGGCCTTTCCCAAGATAGTCTGTTAACTGCCTAGTTATTTCTTCATCCTCTGTTCGGCTGACCCGATACGGAGGTTTAGAAACAGGTGCTGTACCTGGTACTAGGTTTATTACATGATCTACCTCTCTGCTAGGTGGTAAACCATGTGGCAAATCTTCAGGAAAAACATCTTTAAATTTAGACAATAAAGTTTCTAATTTACTGATTTTCTGCTGAATAGAACTGGAAATAGAAACTTCAGGAATAAACTGAAAGTCACATAAGAATACCTGATGGTCTTCGTCTCCGATTAGCTGACAGAGCTCTGAACTGCAGACCATAGGGCTGTTGGGAACATCATGCTCCCCATGCAACTGGATCTCTCGGCCTTTATACTGAAAGCTGAGGGTGTTCTCCTGATAGTTTCTGTGGAGGGAAGGTCCTAAACTGTAGAGCCAATCTCTCCCGAGAACAATGTCTGTTCGATCCAGGTGCATTATCTGAAAGTTTATTTGATCTTGGTACCCCTGAATACCAAGATTTAACTTACTTACCATAGTTTCCCATATTTTTTTATCTTCACCCTTAGCTAATGAAACTATGTACCTATGCTGACTAGGTACTTCTGGTAGTTTAAGCTTTTTAACCAGGGTGTGGTTGATGAAATTATGGGTTGCCCCATCATCAACCATGACTCTTACTGACTGGTTACCAACTTTCCCATGCATACGTACTAGGTCATGCGGCCCAAAGCTGAAGGGTCTCGCTAGCATTGCAGAGGTCAGCTGGCAACAGTGTTCATGATCTTCATGATACACTTTGATCTCGGAAGCTGCCGAGTCACTGGGGAAACATACAGTCTGAACAAGATGAACTTGTTTTTTATCTTTCTTATCTTTTTTAGTGAAAGGCCCCTTGGGACACTGTCTGATTGTGTGTCCCTTGCCCATACACACAAAGCACAAACGTTCTTGTTTGGCTTTCTCAAAATCATCTGGTTTTAAGGGCTGTATGAGTGAAGGGCGTTTCTGAGGAGCTTCACCTTTAAATTTATCTTCTTTCTTTCTTTTTAAAAATTTCTTTTTAAATTGAAAGTCTTTCTGAGGAAGCTGCTCAGAAAGTGGTTGCTGTCTCGCTCTCTTCCTACCCACTGAATCATCATAGATTTGAGCATATCTGAGAGCTTGCTCAAGGGTAGTAGGCGAGTTTCTCTGGACCTCTACTTTATATTCATCTTTGAGGCCACGGACAAATCCCCTGATTTTTTGATAGTCATCCATATTTTTAATCTTTAAAATTGCCTCTCGATACTGCGAGATATATTGGATGAGGGACTTGTCCATTACTGTTCTTTCCCAGGCTTCCCAGGCTCTATCAAGTTCATTCTCTGGTAGAAATTCTCTTAGGAAAGCTTCTTCAAAAGCTTTCCATGACCGGGGAGTCTGCCCAGTCTCCTGGAGATTTAACCACCACTTATAGGCCATAGGCCCTAAAGAAAGACTGGCCTCAATTGCTTGCAAATGGTCAGGGGTCTGTTTAAGAGCATGAATGTTCTTCCATTTGCTGAGGAAGGTTTGTAGAATATCTGCATTTCTATCCTTCTCTTCCCCATTAAAAGTAGGAGGCTTTAAATCTTTAAAAACACTGGGGTGAGACCGTAAAGTCTCACCCGAAACTGATGGAAGTGGAGAAGGGGATAACTGAGAAGTGGAGGGAAGGCTTCCTTTCGCGGAACTCAAAATCAAGTTTTTGAGTTCAGCGAACGAGTCGTCCACACTGGACTTGAAATTGGCTAATGCCAGCTTCAGTTCATCCACCTCTGTTACCAATTGGAGGAACTGCTCCTTGGTAACCAGTTCGTCGAGTTCTTCGGCGAACTGTTCCTGTTCTTCTACTTCCATAGGTTCCTTCCCTTTTCTGTAAGCCAAGGCTTCTGTTTCAAGTTCGTCGAAGCCTCTCTCCTGGGGTTGATCAGGTCCCTGAGGAGTGGTCATCTTCGAAACTGAAAGAGAGCTACCTTAACTTCTGAAGGAAAAAAGTCTAAAAGACTAATTTACAACTGTACAAGGGAAAGGAAAGATGACTTAGCTGTTTCTGAGGACTGTACTTCCAAAGAAAGAATGAAGAGGAACCCTTTCAGCTCTTTTCCCCAAGATTTCAGACCTGCTGTTCCGAAAAATGCCAGTTTGAGGCTTCAAAACGGTACTAAATTTCCCGGTTTTTTGAGGATAGTAGCTCGCTGGTCTGATTGCAATCCAACTTGTCCACAAAAAGGCAAATCTGAAGTCCAAAAACCCTTCTGAGTTCTGAAATTTCAGAAGTCTCCTACTCGCTGATCTGGTAGGAATCCTCTTGCTCCAAATCTCTGACGTTGGGGCCCAAAAACTTGTTGAAAAACCAGATTTTCAGAAGCACTGGCAGCGCTGGCCCTGCTCCTCTTTTTTGGCTTCCAACTCGCTGAGAACCAGTGACTTTTTCCCTGGAAATCGGATGTAGGACTCTGACTGTACAACGATGGAGGTGCTGGCTTCTTCCTACTCTAATTTCGCTGGGAAAACTATAGAGAATCCTCTGAACTCAGTGAGAAACAGCTGTTTTTTCAGCGAGTTACCTACACTTGGAATCTAACTCCTTGCTACTGTGATTTCTCAGTGGAAATCAGAAGTTTGAAGGCTGCTCCTACAGCGATCCTCCTCCTCTATTCCTCTCTGAGAATCTGAGAAACACTTCCTATCTTCTGATAGCTTTCTCTACTGCTGTCCTAAACTCCCTAGGATGGAGATGGCTCTGATACCAGTGTAATAGATCCTAACACCACAGTAGGGCAAACACTAACTGATCCACCCAACCTTGCCTACTCCCTGATATAGAGTAAGCCCCTCCTAGCCCAGTGTGAGGACTGGTAGCATGCAACTGCCAAGTGTCGGCCATGTGGCACTGACGTGGCCGACTGCACGTCGGGACCCAACTGGGGGCCCTATCCTGCTGACAGGGTCCCTAGGCTGTGTTAGGCCCGCCATAGCTATGGACCGTGCTGGGGCACACTACTCACACTGTCTTGCCCTGTTGGTCATGTACGCTGGACACGACCCTGACTGTGGTATCTGACCTATCTGTGTTCTCTAGGGTTTGGCACTGGTTACGAGCTCGTAACATATGCTCAGTGGGACACTTGGTCCAGTGCATCAGTGCCACATCTATGGTGTTAGGGTTGACCGGCCAAACGTGACACGTGTCATATGCTCACTGGGACACTTGGTCCAGTGCATGAGTGAAACATGTCAGCCTACTCACGTGCCTATGTGTTGGGTACTGCCAATTGGCAAGTGTCGATGTGCATGGAGTTTGCCATGTGTCAACAATAGGGTGTGTTACAGCTTTTACTCCCTGTCCCGGTTGTTTACTGTTTTTACTTATAGATGTACTTGTAAATACAGAAATGGCTAAGTCACCGGCCTGTGGTGACCTCTGTAATAGAAATGTAAAGAGTCGCATGTTGATTGGGTATAGGGTTCGGAGTGGCTGGACTGACTTCATAAAAAGTAGGAGAGTTGACTAGTCAACATGACACATGCATAGAATCGAGTTAATTCCTGGATCATCTCCTGTTAATAGACCACCACCTTATAGAATGAGTCTGAAAGAGGAGGAAGAGGTCATAAGCATGATTGAGGACTATTTTGCAAGGGGCAAGTAAGACCTAGCTTCTCCCCCTTTGCCTCTCCGATCATTCTGGTAAAAAAGAAGGATGGGTCTTGGAGAATGTGTGTGGACTATCGAGGCTTAAACAAGATTACTGTTAAGAATCGATATCCTATGCCACGTATAGATGATCTTTTGGATGCCCTCCATGGTGCTACAGTGTTTAGCAAAATTGACCTAAAGAGTGGTTACCACCAGGTGAGAGTTCGAGAAGAGGATGTGTATAAAACTGCCTTCCGAACTCGTTTTGGACACTATGAATTTTTAGTTATGCCCTTTGGATTGACTAACGCCCCTACAACATATATGATGTTAATGAATGATGTGCTTAGACCGTTTATGGGCAAGTTTGTGGTTAATTTTGTTGATGACATACTTGTTTACAGTTGTGGTGATGCTATGCATGTTAATCACCTAAGAACTGTGCTATCAACTTTGAGGGAAAATACATTGTTCGCTAATGATAAAAAAAGTGAATTGTTTAAAAAAGAAATAACATATTTGAGTTTTATAGTGTCAGCAGATGGAATAAAACCGGATCCGCACAAAGTTGCAATTCTTCTTGCCTGGCCTGTTCCTACAGACTTGACGGCACTAAGAAGCTTTCTAGGGTTGGTTGTGTTTTATCGTAAAGGTGTGAAGAATTATTTACACGTAGCTGCACCATTGACCAATATGTTACAGAAAAATAAATGGAAAGAGTGGACAGAAGTTCAGCAGCGAAGTTTCGATGCTTTGAAACAAGCTATGGCTGACTTTGTCACTTTAAAAATTGTTGACCCTCAAAAACCATTTGTCGTAGAAATGGATGCAAGTGACATCGCCGTTGCCGCAGTTCTGATGCAAGAGGGTAGGCCTGTGGCCTTTGAAAGCAAGAAGCTCAACCCTGCACAGAAGAATTATCCAACTCATGAGAAAGAGTTGTTTGCCATTATCCACGCTTTGAAGGCATGGAGGCATTATTTGTATGGTGCGGAATTCTATGTGTACACCGACCATAGCACTTTGAGATATTTCTACAACCAGCCGGACCTAAGAGGGCGGCAAGCTAGGTGGGCTGAGTTGATGCAAGAATTTCACATGGAAATTCGGTACAAGAAAGGTGCCGAATATCGTGTGGCTGATGCATTATCTCGGATATTGTATCAAATGTCTTTTGTGGTCATAGAAAATGACCTAATTGCTGAGATTAGACAGGCTCAACAAGAGGATCCTCATTGTCAAGGAATTGTGAGGGAGGCAAATCTTGCGCAAGTAGAATCTCAGGATGAGAGTTTTGGTCTCTTGACTCACACTTACCTTAAATATACTATAGAAGATGGTATGATCAGGAGAAATGGAAAACTTCTCAATCCAGCTTGTGAGGAGCTACGTAGGAAGATTGTCCATTTGTGTCATGATAGCCCTAGTGCAGGTCCACCTATGAGTTGATCTTACGTACTTCTCGTGGCCTAAGCTTAAAAAAGATGTTTACCATTACGTGACGCACTGTTTGAAGTGCCAAGTCATTAAAGCTGAAAGGATTAAACCTCGTGGAGTTTTACACCCACTACCTGTGCCAGAAGGAAGATGGGAGAGTATCTCCATGGATTTTGTCACCAACTTGCCTCGCACGTAGTTGCAGCATGATTCTATCTTGGTCGTAGTTGACAGACTCACGAAAATGGCTCATTTTATTCCAACGCGTAAAAAGATTGATGCAGCTGGAGTAGCTAATTTGTTTATCGAGCATGTGTTCAGACTTCATGGATTACCGTTATCCATAGTGTCTGACAGGGATACTCGATTCACTAGAAACTTTTGGACTGCAATTATGGCCAAACTTGAAGTCCAATTGAGAATGAGCAGCACGGAGCATCCTGAAACGGATGGCCAAACTGAGAGAGTCAACCAGAGCTTAGAGGTTATGCTTAGGGCATTTGTTGGGGATAAGCAAACTTAGTGGGTGCCACTGTTGGAGTTTGCTTACAATGACAAGAAAAATGTGAGTACTAAGATGAGTCCTTTCGAGCTTAACTATGGATTTAGGCCAGCTAGCCCTGTTACGGTAGGAATTCCTCAGAGAGTGCCTAGTGCGGCCAATTTTCTAACTCAAATGAATGAAATGCTTGAGTTAGCGAAGGTTAATATTAGGCAAGCGATGGATCGAGCAAAGTCATATGCTGATCAGCATCGCACGCCTAGAGAGTTTGCGGTAGGAGACATGGTGTTTCTCCAAGTACCCAAGGACTCTAAGACCCTTAAGACGGGCAAATGTTACAAGTTGTCCCCGCGTTATTGTGGACCCTGGAAAATTGTTAAAAGAATCAGTGATGTTTCTTATAAGTTAGATTTTCCTAAAACTTGTAAAGTGCATCCTGTATTTCATGTTTCTAGATTGAAACGGGTTTTACATAACGGTGATAACTTGTTGTCTGATGGTTTGTTTGCATTCCAGGAGCAGGGAGAAGTAAGCCATGGGCCAGCAAGGGTATTGGATAGGCGGGAGAGGCGTTTACGCAACCGTCTGATCCGTGAGTACTTGGTCGCTTGGCATGGCAAGCCTCTTTCTGATGCTACCTGAGCAACCGCGCACAGCCTGTGTGCACAGTACCCTAGCTTTGCCATCGCGGACGATGTTACCTGAGGGGGGAAGGGATGTTACAACTTTTACTCCATGTCCCGGTTGTTTACTGTTTTTACTTATAGATATACTTATAAATACAGAAATGGCTAAGTCACCGGCTTGTGGTGACCTTTGTAATAAAAATGTAAATAAAGTTGTTAATGATGTTTCTGAGCCTCGGAGTCGCATGTTACTCGGGTATAGGGTACTGGGTCATTAATTCGAAGTGGCTGGAATGACCTCTTACAAAGTAGGAGAGTTCACTAGTCAACGCGACACATGTCATATGCTCACTGGGACACTTGGTCCAATGAATGAGTGACACATGTCAGGGTTGACCGGTCAAACATGACACGTGTCACATGCCCACTGGGACATTTGGTCCAATGGATGAGTGACACATGTCAGCCTACTCACTTGCCTATGTGTCAGGGTATTGCCAAGTGGCAAGTGTCGACTGTGCATGGAGTTGGCCATGTGTCGAGATTTAAAAAGGGTCAGGGTTAAGGGGTGCTTGAGAATTTTGGATAAGTGAGCCTAGAGAGAGGCATTCCTCATCATAATCTAGGCAGCAAAGGCTGGGAGGAGACAAGGCAGCCAGCTCCATCTTGTGTTAGAAGTAATTTGATGCTTGTATGTGCAAGAAATTAGCAAGGTTCGAAGAGAAGATCAGAGAGGGAGTCTGACAATGTGTCAAGTGAGGGGTGCTTGAGCATAAGTGAGCCTAGAGAGAGGCATTCCTCATCATAATCTATGCAGCAAAGGTTGGGAGGAGACAAGGCAGCCAGCTCCACCATGTTTCATGCTTTCTGATGTTTGTACATGCAGGGAAATCAATAGGAATTGAAGTTTCAGATTGCTATGCACAGGATATGCTAGGTTTTGAGTGAAGTTTCAGATTAGGAGTCTGACATTTGGTATTAAAGCAAAGGTTTGTGTTTAGAAGAGGGCTGCAAACTTTTTAGAAACACCCTAAATAGACCATCGCTGATCAGAAGCATCAAAAGGGCATGAAATTTTGCAAAAATTGGAGCCAACGGAGGAGGATAGTCCATCACTAAAGGATAGCAAGAAATAGGGCAATTTCTGAGCCAGAAAACAGATCAAACGAAGACTGGAAATTCTGATTTTTGGGCTGCAGGTCCAGTGCTGACAGAGGAGAGACTGAAATCCGTGACTTTGACCCCAAATCTTCGTCGATATCACTCAAAAAACTTGTGGTTGGCTGTGTACTATTGTGGCTTAGTGCGGAAGGGCCTTATCTTTGCTGATTTGGACAATTGGACAGCTAGGAAAGGACCATGGTACGCTGTACCAACCAAGACAGATTTGGTGCGTTTGATTGGAGATGGTTTCGTGAGTCAGAAACACCTTTTTGACACATTTTAGACTTGTCCCATCTGAAAACAGCCATCTACAGTTGTGTGGAACCCTACTATTGAATACGAAAAATGAAGTACATTGTGCCACTATTTATAGTGGAGAGTGGGCATTTGGCCCTATTGGCTATTGGTCAAATTCTATCTCCCTAATCATTTAAATTTCAAAATAGATGGGAAACACCGTTTCTTGGACGCCTTCGATCAATTGGGTTTTTGTCCAAGTAACAGATTTATTCTCCCCCGACCTGCCGATCATTGCTGCTTTGTAGTACAGCCTTGCTACTTGGTCTGACACTTCCCAAGATTTGATTGGCAAATTGGGATCGAATGCTAGATCTGGAAAATAGTCTTCCCATTTAGTCTTGATTGCTGCCAAGAATGCCAAATCTTGAGCAAGGTAATGGACAGAATCCTAATACAACTTTGCAAAACCTGGGAGCATGCATACGAAATCCATGGAAATGGTCCAATTATATAGTTGCCCTTATTACTTATGGAATAGTCTCTTAATATCTTGTCCCAAGGAGATATCTTGGGATCCTGCATCCCAAGCTCAATACTAGCTCTAGAATTACCTACCAGGACGTCTAGCCAAATTTGACCTGAATATACTTCAACGCTTTATGGTCGGTTACAATACTCTTTATTTGAATATGATGATATGCTGATCTCAAAATCAATTTTGGTGAAGTACTTTGCACCATGTAATCGATCAACCAATTCATCCATTTCAGGTAAGGGGTAGCTTTTTTTATGGTTAAACTAATTAACTTTCTATATTCTACACTAAAACAACAGCCCCCAAGGGCACTTGCTAGGCCTAACATGGCCCATCTTAAGATAGTTTTGCAGTTGTATATGAGCTTCATCTTCCTCAGTAGTGCTCATCTTGTAAGGATATAACGATATAGGCGAGCTACTGGAAATAAGTTTAATGCCATGCTCAATTCCCCTAGAGGGGGGAAGACCCTCAGATAGAGATTGCAGCCATAAAATCTAATCTTGGTTTAGTTTTTGAGATGTTAGATTCAGACTTGCTACAATTCTATCTTGGTCTTGAATTCATGCAAGCAAAATTTCGGATTTTCGTCTATCAACAAAGATATATGAAACAAAATTTGAGTGTTTTGACATGAAGGATTGTAAGCCAGTCACTACTGTTGTTGAGACAGGAAAGAAGCTTAGTACTCTTGGTGTTGGTGATCCATTTGATTCTATTTTGTTAAGTCAAGTTGTTGTTTGCCTGACTTATCTACGTAATTCAAGACCAGATATTTCATATCTTGTGTCACTTTTGATTCAGTTTATGCATAACCCATTTACTTCACATTGGAAGAGAATGAAGCGAATTTTTAGATATCTCCAAGGTTATTAGATGCTTGAACTTTTCTATCCTTCAAATGGTGATGCCTTCTTGTCTGGGTACAACGACTCAGGTTGGGGAGGTGATTTTGACACTCGATGCACTATTAGCAGTAATTGTTTCTTCTTTGGTGATTCTGCAGTCTCTTGGCTAAATATAATACAGCCCACTGTTGCTACTTCATCTTGTGAAGCTGGTTTTTACAGCCACTACATAATGTTTATGGCTAACAAGATTACTTGATGGCATGAAGTTTGGGCAGCAAACTGCAACTCCTCTCTTTTCCGATAGTCAAAGTGCTATTCTGATTGCCAACAAGCGAGGACAGAGAACATTGAGATCCACTCACATTATGTCAGAGAGAAACTTCATGGTGGAGACATCAACCTTGTATATTTATTTAAAACGGACAATGCAACGGTCACTTCGGAGCCTTCAGATATGTCGGTCACTTCGGCTGAGTCGCGAAAAATGCGAAGAATGAGAAGGTCTTCACAAAACTGATGCTAAGATGACAAACAGTTCAAATATGCAGAATGTGCAAAATCTAGTTCAAAATATGCAGCAGTCTTAAATGCAAGGAAAAATACTAAGGCTTTAAAATAGAAACTTAAGGTTTCTTCACATTTTATGCAAGCATCAAAAGAGTTTGGAATCTAGTGAAGGTGTAGTAGGGTAACCTACCTCTTTCTCCTCTTTTGTCTATCTCCTTTGTGTTGAATGATCTTTTTTTGACTTCACATTCCAACAATAATGAATGGAATCTCACTCAGCCACCAACAGTCCTGGGAGGTGGATCATTGCAAGAAAGGGGCATAGAAGCAAATTATTGGCAAACAATAGGTTAAATTTACCTCCTCCAACTCGTAGAAGCTGAAATACCCATCGCTTCCCTTGATCAATTGTTGGATACTTATGAACAGATGGAGATGGAATAGCTCTTACTATCATTCGTAGAAGGAAAATGGAGTTTGGTGGTAGATTGTTGGTGGTAATGGACCCAAATAGGTTGATCGTTTGAAGATATTGACAGATAATGAAGTAGAGGTATTTCCTAAACTTTTCTAAATGTTTGAATAGTCTGTGATGGAGCAAGTAGCCATCCAGTGCATTGTTGATATTCTCAAACTAATCGATGATGGGCCATTGGTAGCTACTAGAGGTAGATCAATGGAAGAGACAAATCCACAATATGGGAGGAGAAGAATCGCTGAAGTTGGCACTATCTCGTTAGAGAAAACTTCCCTTGGTTTGGAAAGTGCTTTAATATCATATTGAAATCAAACACAAATTTGGCCTAGAAAGGCCATCATATGAATATCAAGGACTATCGATAGTTGATCACTTGTAAGGAAGAGCTGAGGAGTCTCCTACAAAACCAACTTGCTAGAACTTGGATGAAGATCTCCAATGAGAACTACATGTCCACTAATATGATACAAGATTATATCAACGTATGTCTAGGATAACACCCACATGATGAGGGAGATGTGCAATGTTAATGGAATCACATGGAACCATACTGAGCAATAGCAAACCGACAACAATTATGAAGCATAAGCACCCATCTCAGAGCTTGAGACAAAAATGTGAGTCAACTCAACGTGCTCAACAAAATACGAGTACATTATAAAGTGCCAACATTATCTCTATCTATAATTACCTGGATCAATATGGCTCTAGCCTCTATGCAATGTTATTTTTGCCTCTTTTCAGTTTATCAATATTCATTGATGATTTCCGAGTTCATTCAACACTAACTAACCTATCTAAAAAAGAAATTAGCGCAATTAGTCTTTTTTACACCAAAAATAAATAAAAATAATTGGCGATCTGGGTTGCAGATCGTTGACGTTCTGGAACGATTTTGCAGTGGATTGCAACCTGCTGCAACATTGGACCAAATGCACACTCACTTTGTTAGTGCCCAAAAGTAGGTGCATGGGTAAACTATATCACAATGAGGGATAGCACTAAAGTGCAGCAATAAAGAGAAAAGCCAATCAATTGGCGTCCATAATCTTGTGAAAATAAAAGATTTATATTTCATCACTTCAACTTGCTAACTCTAAAAGCATAGTTGGTGGGCCAAATGCACAACTAACGATAAAAAGAATTGGCACAAACAAGATGGCTACAACTTGGAAAGATTTCAAATCAGAACTCCATGTCTGCTAATAGGGAAAAATATGTATCAATCATGTCTAGGATAGTATTTGGCATAACAAAGGGGATGTGTAATCTTGAAGTCCATCCATAAAATTTCATAACATCAACTCCATGATGCATGGTGCAGGCCTAATGCTACAAGATCCCTATTCACTTTGTCAATCCACAATAGGTCTCATACGTTTGTACAAAGACCAACATATTATGTCTCAATCAATTGTCTAAGTGTGAAGGGCAGAATCAATCATTATGTAATGCTAGCGCTAAAAAGTTCAATGAAATGAAGTCCCTATTTCCTCATAGAGAAATAAGAAAATTTTGCATTTCATCACTCCAGCTTGCTCAAAACCTACCTAAAAAGCATGGCTAGTGAGCAATTGATTCTATGTTCATTGTGCTTCTACTTCTTGGCCAGAATTCAGATTTACAATGGAGCAAAGATGCAGGCCACGTTCAAGAACGCGACCTGGATCGCGTTCCGGAACATGAACGAGGATTTTACATTAAGGTGTCTTGGAACGCATTTTTTTTGTGGGTGCCAATATGGGTATCAAATTAAAGGTGTTTTCAAGAGCAACTCACTTACCTAAGTTCGCCCGGAGTTCCAAGAGGAGTATGGTCCAATTTTGGGCCATAATGCATTCATTGATGATTTCCGCGTTCATTTTAACACTAACTAAACTATCAAAAAACAAAAATTGGCCATTAGCCTTTCTTCCACAATATATATATATATATATATATATATATATATATGCGTTCCGGGTCGTGGATCACTGACGTTCCAGAACATGCATTCCGGAACGATTTTGCAGCGGATTGTGATCCGCTGCAACTAGCCATGGAGTACGCAACCATGATCATTCAGGCTACAGGTAATATGAAAGCAAAAATCGTGTTTCCTACTGTGAAGTTATATCAGACTTGAGCCCAAGCTATTTTCCCATCATTATATGTGGTTTTGCATACCCTTTTTATGACTCAAATTCTCAGCACTTTCAAATCTACTGGCAACTTTGCTTATGTTTTGGTTGTACCCATTGCAAAAGGAAACGGACAAAGGAGAATCATAACATTCTACGCAACTTGTTAACCAAGTACAGCCCAAACCACTTTGGTTGAAATTTTCCTTGCACAGATAAGTTGTGTTTCTCTTTGTGATATTCCAACCTGCATCAGAAACAAGGTATATCGCTGCCATTGCTATGTCCCACTTCTGTCCCAGTCCTTTTTGAAATTTTCCCTCTGGGTCAAGCTTGCTCAGGCCGAGTGTATCTGCAATAGGCCCAGGAGCGATCCCATTCACTCGCACTCCATAGTCAGTACCCCACTCCAGTGCCAGTGACCTTGTCATACTATCAACAGCAGCCTGCAAACAAAGAGGCACATCAACTATTACAAGCTTCATAAGCACCAGCCAATAATAAGCAAAGATAGCATGCAATAACCTTTATTGGACCGTTTAAAGCAAGACAGTTTTTGTATTCTTGAAGAGAAACAACTTGGTAGTCAATCAAATTCAACAAGTACACCTTAGGCAAATTTATGGCAATAATCTGCACCAACCTTTGCTGCAGCCACATGGAGCTGATACCAGGCAGCTGAGTACTGCAATGTTGCACTTATATTTAATATGACACTGCCTTCAAAAGGACCTTTTCCTTCACCGTTGGTCTTTAAATATTTTAAAGCAGCATGGCACATCGTAAACGTGCCTACCACGTCTATATCCAAGACTGCTTCCACATGTATCCAAACAAGAATTCAGTCAGTTTCACAATTGTTCCAAGTTGTAATGGTTGGACAGATCTTGCTAATGTTGACAATCAAAATTTAAAGTGCCAACACCTTCAATAAGTAAGATGCGATCTAAGAAGCAGAAATAAGAGATGTTGATAAGAAGGATATCATCGGTAATTTTTTGAAGTAAAGTAAAATCAAGAATGGAAGGCCTGTATAAAGTATAAAAACTGTAACTCGGGTCCAAAATGCAATAATGTGTCTACATTTGTACTGAATCTAAGCTGGTCGATTTGCTAGGTTGATTCAGGACTGAGCACTAGCCAAATTTGCTGCTAGAAGATCAGAGCAGTCATATTTGAGATTACGTAATATCCAGCTTTTAGAACAAAGCGAGGAGAACAAAGACACTAGCTGCTTCAGTTGTAACAACATAAGTCATTTTCTTACACATTCTTGGGCAATGCACAGTTTCCACACGTGAGAGCAACGAGCAGCTTTATTGCGAAAGGTATATTCATACAACCAAGGATATCTATATCTGCTATGAAAACAAGACAAACAAAGACAATGTTCTCAAAGGCTACACACATGCAGATTGGGCCAGTGATGCAGATACCAAAAGATCAACTTGTGGGTATTTTTTTTATGTTCAACAATGGACCTATCTCCTAGAATAGCACGAAGCAAATGTCAGTTGCTTTGGCATCAAATAAAGCAGACTATATTGTAGCCAAACAAGTAGCAAATGAAGTAATATGGTTGGGGCATACAAGAGATCAATCTAGTACAGAGATATCCTACAGTTTTCTTTTGTAATAATATGAGTTACATAGCATTGACCCCAAGGTTTCACTCCAGAATCAAGTATCATCATGTCAAAGACAAAGTGCAGAACAAGGAGATCAAGTTGATTTATTGCAGCAAAATTCATGACAGCTAATGGACATACCAAATTCAACTCTCAGTTGAATCTTAAAATTCAAATTTGATCCCTTTGTCCTAGCAAAAGTCACAAAATTCATTAGAAGTATATTCTCCACCACATATGGGTAGGACCCGTGGCTGACCCGTGGCTGGCATTTACCTCTTCCAGAGCACTTTTTAAGTAAGGCTATCTGGCACCCTAGTTTGCAGATGCAGCCAAGCTACTGCTTGGGCACATTTGACCTATCCATTTCCCACCTCCCCAAGGGCTCCCATGACTATATCTGCCAATTTATTTATAAAGCATATGTTCGACATACCTGGTTTAACTCACTAGGGGGCAAGCTAGATAGGACTCAGTCTATTGTCATGAGATGAGATCCACTAGTGGTAGAGGTTCAGGAGTGGTTGCTTGCTTATACAGGGAGACATTACACCCTATCTTTGAGTTCATCAGTTATGATGAGCATTCATGATACATTTGGTTCCACATCAATGGACAGAGCATTGGTTCAGACAAGGACATCTTTGTTGTTGCTTGTTATTTCTTTCCAGTGTCCTCTTCCTTTGTGGAGGTTGTTGGCGTACCATACATTGATCTTTCTACCGATATTATCAGATGTGCAAAGCGAGGTTACATCTTTCTCACTAGTGACTTTAATGCCAAGACACCTTCATGGTAGACAAACTTCTATGATCTTACTGACCAACTTCATGTGCGTGCCCTTGATGGAGATGACTTGAGAGTTACTAGGACTTGAGAGCATGTTTTGGGCCCTATCACTAGTTATGGAGAGTATTTATTGCAGCTGGGAGAAGCTCCTGAGTTGGCCAATTTTAATGATCTAGCTTCCTGGCCTGAATAAGATATATATACTGTCATCCTCGTAGTGGCGGACATAGTGTCGTTGACTATCTCATGGGATCACCGTCCTCCATCTCACTCATACATGACCTTCGTGTTGGAATTTTAATTCCACTTCAACCATTTGATCCAGTTGCCACTACATTAGCTATCATCTATTTCTTTCAGGTATCCACGACAAAGTCCCAGACCCGGTTATTTAGACAAGAATTTACTGTCTCGATCGAATTTAAGTTCAATTCAATCTTACTCTCTGCCATTGACTCAAAGCTTGGGTCCACAAGAAATTCAACTAGATGCTGGGTCTACCAAGCACAAAAGGAAAACCTCCTACTTGCAGTTGATGCTAAATTCATGCCAGCTATGCTACACCAAGTGATAGTGAAGGATTGTCTTGTGCATAATATAAACATTAACGTGAGAATAAGCACCAGATAAGATGTGTCACTTTTGTAGACACCTTGTATTGTAGATACGGCCTCACATTATGTGATGCTTGTGGATTTTCTCCACATCAAACAATGTTGTACAAGGATTAGACACTATTTGTATCAGAAAGAAGTCACAAATTTTACTAGAACTTCAGAAATGATATTCGATTGAGCAATTTGCTACAAGCATGAAACTTGCACAAACAAGATAAACCTGTCCGAAAACCGTTTTGAGATAGGTGCTCTGCAGGTACCATAAAATTTCCAGCTGCACCATTTACCAAGATATCAAGTTTTCCAAATTGTGCAACTGTACATTCCACGACATGAATAGCATCTTCTTTTTTACGAACATCGCCATCAAAACCCACAACCTGGAATGATTCATGAAAATGTAAATCAATCAAAGCTAGATCAATAACAAAAAAGACGTACAATATGTAAGAGGGCTGCACCACAACTTTGTCACACCACAATATCTAAGATGAGAAGTCCAAACTAGCCACAAATAAGGAACTAAGAAAATCCACAATAGAAAATGTGGTTGCATTAATGGAACATTACAAAAGCATCCAACGATTGGATGTCTAAATCAGATTAAAAAGTCCAAAATCTTAATTTAAAGGCTCAAATTGAGTACAATATGTATCCATAGTATAAAAAATCTAATATTATCTCTTTCATAGTAATACATTATTAATTCCAACTCTAGGCAATCTCTAATTTTCAAAATCTGATGCCCTAATTAAGCTTTTTTTTGGACCCCTTTTAAACAAAAGTACAAAGGTGATTGGAATCCACTCAAATATTGATCCATTTATGAAAAAATTGGAAATTGAGTTTCAAGCTCAAAGATTGGCAAGGACAAACTATGATATTTACGTTATTATCAACTTCAAGTCTGCCTACTTCAAAGCATAAAGAGGTCAACATTAATAGCTTCTAAAGGATACATAAATATGGGAGCTATTGAGGGGAAATTGTTAGGTTCACCAGATTATCCCATCAACAAAAAAGTTCTCTCCCAACTCATCTCAAAGCAAGATTTTTGCGCATGGAATTTGGAGACTATTGGGGGGGTTGCTAGCATGTCGTGCAATGTCTATCACTATAACACAAAAATGTACATAGTAGGAAAGAAAGCACGTAAGGGCCCAATAGAGGTCAAAATAAAATAGAGGCTAGGTTAAACCTCCAAAGTATCTCAATTTTCCCACTTGACATGGCACAATATCTACAATATTGGAAGGGGCCAATGAAAAACCTCATCATAGCAACAAAACATAATGATAATTGAAGTGAGGTCAAACTTGAAAGGGTGAACCTAAAAACTTCACTTTTTTCCATCATCAAGGTAAGGACGTCCTTATCTACAAATGCAACAACTACTTTAAGCTTTTAGATTGATTTAGTCGCCTTTCATATTTTGCATGAGTGTTCAACAAAATGGACCATTTGGCATAACTGGTGGCCACACGAAGACAAAAGAAGACAGTCAAATGGAAAACATGCTCAGACAGACTAATGTTGTAAACAAGGATTTCATCAAGATAAACAAGAAAGTCGAGGCCAGGAAGGGGATGCATGATATTATTCAAGACCTGAAAGGTAGGCGAGCCATTAGTGACACAAAAGGTAAGACTTTGAATTATAAAGGTGAAGGTGATTACAAAAAGGTAGTCTTATATTTATCAAAAGGATACATACAAATCTAATGGTAGACAAAATGGATATCAATTTTGGAGAGAATTTTGGTTTTACTAAATTGGTCAAAACAGTCATCCATATGAGGGATAGGGTATAGATTATGAACAATAAGCTTATTAAGGGCAGACTAATCGATACAAAGACGCTTGGACACATCTTTTTTGTCACTAGGTAAAACAGGAGCACCGAAATGGCTATGACTGAAAACAATCAAGCCTTGATGTAAAAGGTTATGGATTTGACGATGGACTTCATCACGTTCGGATTTAGACATACAATAGGAAGCACGAGAGAAGGAGAACTAGGGAGAAGGTCAATGTGGTGGCTGCCATCATGCAAAGGTGGCAGTTGGTAGGCTCATCAACAACATGCTTGAACTGCTGTAAAAGGTCAAAAACTACCTGACGTAGAGGTGTGGCTAAAGAAGTAGCTGGTAGAGCTATAGTGTTACAACTTTCACTCCCTGTCCCGGTTATTTACTCTTTTATGTACAAATGTACATTTTGTAAATGCAGAAACAGCTAAGTCACCAACCTGTGGTGACCTTTGTAACAAAAATGTAAATAAAACAGTTAATTAAGTTTCTGAGCCTCTGAGTCACATGTTGCTTTGGTGTAGAGTACTAGGTCATTAATTAGGAGTGGCTGACTGACCTCCTAAAAGGTAGGAGTTGACTACTCAACATGACACATGTCATAAGCTCACGGGGAGACTTGGTCCAGTGAATGAGTGACACATGTCAGGGCTGACCGGTCAAAAATGACATGTGTCACATTCTCACTGGGACATTTGGCAATGTATGAGTGACATATGTCAGTGCACTCACTTTCCTACGTGTCAAGGTACTGCCAAGTGGAAAGTATCGACTGTGCATGGAGTTGGCCATGTGTCGAGATTTAGGAAGGGTCAGGGCTAAGGGGGGCTTGAAGATTGTGCATAAGTGAGCCTAGAGAGAGGCATTCCTTCTCATAATCTATGCAGCAAAGGTTGGGAGGAGACAAGGCAGCCAGCTCCACCACGTTTCATGCTTTCTGATGTTTGTACATGCAGGAAAATCAATAGGGATTGAGGTTTTAGATTGTTGCACACACGATACCAAATCAAGCATCTACCAAAATAAGCATACATAGGATGTATTCATACTCTCTTGAGGAACCCTAAAAGTGGGATTCGAAATCAAGGGAGGCAGACTTTTGAAGGGAAAATACTGCACACTCCTAAAGGGCCCCCACTCCACATAATCAATAATTAAAGTGCAAACTCCTATAGGGGCCGGGCCCTCACTCCAGTTAATCAATAAATCAAAGTAGGGACCTTGGCCAATCCTTGATAAATTAATGCAAAGGCCGTCTAAGCTTGTACATATAATTAAGTGTCTAATGTGTGACTAAAAAACGAATATAGCCACTGAGTATTTGTAAATGAATACAAGGCCAACAATCCATATTAGAAATGTGAGGCCAATAGTCCAGTACTCCATGACTTTCCCTGGCTTATAGAAACATTACCCCCAATGTAGGTAAAAACCAATACAACATTAAGGGGAAACAACTAGAATAGGAACATGTATATGATTAGGAGCAGACAGAGAAGAAATAGTAGCTGCAACCAAGTGTGCCTGATCTGCAAGGAGAGCAGTATGGTAAGAAATTTCAATGGGCTCTCATGTAGCCCCCTCAATAAGATGACCACCCCACTAGACCAAAAACTGAACTTGCCATCAACGAAGACTATGCAATAATTTGACCTATAAAATAGCAGTAGGTAAGAATAGAAAAAGCTCTAGATCATGAGGAAAACTGGAATCCTAAGGAGCATCATCCTCAATAGCAGCACGTAGTAGATTGACATAAAATATATTACATGCCCGAGTGGTAGGAAGTAACTCGAGGTGATATATAATAGGGTTGAGCTGCTCGAAAATAAGAAAAGGTCCATAATAACATGGTGCAAGCTTCTCAATGACAGCCTGGCCCCTCTACAAACCGATGTCTAGCAAAGCGTAAAACAAAGTCATCAAGTAAAACTCAACATGTCAGCGATGGCAATCAATAGACTTATACCTTAGCTAAATTTGTTGCAAGTGAGTAGCAACATAGCAAATAATCTCATGAGCTGCAAAAAGATAAGAGGAGATAGTAACAGGGGAATCATCAAGTGAAACAAGTATATCTGGTAGAACTGACGAATATCCATGAGCTAGCAAAAAAGGAGGTGCACCTATGCTGGAGCTAACAAAATTGCTATAACTATACTCAGCAAAAATAAATTTTGATCCCAACCTCAACCAATAGGAGAAACATAATGACGTAATTAATCCTCCAATACTCGACTAATGACCTCAAATTGACCATTAGCAGACAAATGGTAAGTACTACCCATAAGTATCTTGACATCTAAGATACGCATCAACCGTTTCCAAAAACTAGAAGTAAACCTAGTATTCTGATTAGTGAGAATCAATTGTGGAACATCATATAAACAAAATCTCCCCATCACAAAAAGACAACCACATTGCTCTACAAAAATAGTACTTTTGACGAGTATTTCTTAGAGAATCTATCAACTACCACCAAATAGGAGTCATGGCCACATGTAATATGGGTAAGCCACGGATAAAGTCCATAGAGATCTATGTCCACTGGTGAGAAGGAATAGGCCAACAGTAGAGACGTTCTTTGACGCAAGCAAAAGACTTCTAGAATCTGAAATGTCTACCAACTAGGGAAGAATAAGAGCTACTACCAACAAGCTGCAAAAAGCAAAAAGCATCTTCACCTTTTGATTGATGCAAGTCTGAGGCTCTGATACCATTGTAGAGATCGCCAAGTATAGATCCTTAAGATCATGCTGCAAACATCAAAAGGAGAACTGTGGAGCCAAACCACCCAACCAAAGAGAAACTAAAGATCAAACCTCAATCAGCTTCACCCCCGAGCGATAGTGATTGATTATAAGAGAGGAGAAGATTTTGGCAACTGAATACCAAAATTTTGAAGTAGAGTAAGGCGAGTTTTTGTAGATATATATAGACCCCAAGAGCCTAGGAATATTCCCCCAGACCCCTAATCCTTTACTAAACTCAAATTCAGTTACTATTGATACTCCTTTACATGCATATAGTCCTCATACACCATGCACCGCTCTACATGTCCAAATTGAAGTGCCTAGGCCCTCACAAGGTTATTAATTACATTTTCTGGCCTAGATCAAAATGTTGAGGCGTAACTAATAAACTCATACACTACTAGAGCGCTGATTATCCACTTTAAGAACTATTCCAAATCCTCTGTATTGGACATGGATGTAATAGTATAAATCTGTTGATTTGTTGATAATATATCTTTGTTGCTCTTGTTAAGCTTGCTGAATGGGTTAATCTTTAAGGGAGCTCAAGATTATACTAAGTTGTAATCTTGAGCTCTCTTGGGTGGTAAATTTGTACACTTCTTCATAGTTGAGAAAAAAATTGAAATAGACTTGATCATTTGACTAATGTAGAAAGCTATCACTTTTGATTTTATATAAGATGCAAAATAGTAAACAAAAGTCAAAACGGAGTACTTGAGTACATTAGTCCGTAGACTACGCTCTTGCCATTGTGGCATGAGGTGCACTCCCTCTTTGACCACAGGGGTAACTCAAGTGCATATCTTGTGCCCACGCACATTGCTTGTGAGTTCAGTTGCAACTAGTAGCTTAAAGCCAATGGGCCAAATCAAAAGCAACTTGTAAGAAAATGAACATAGATTATGGTTCTGTTGCACTTACCAAGCAACTTGCTAAGAAATTTCAAAGGAGGATCTTCTGTGTACATCCTAGTTTATTTATCATGTTACCTAAATGGGGGTTAAAATGAAGGGGCTAGGGAAATTGGTATACACCTAATTTTTAAGATTGTCATTAAAGTTAAAACTTGTAAATGGTTGATGATGTTGGCCTAAGGGGCCTGCCCCACTTACAAGTTAGCTAATTGCCAGTTATGTTAGTGATAACTTGTAATCGTTAACTAACTGGTATTTTTGCTGCCCCACCTACAAGTTATGTTAGTGATAACTTGTAATCGTTAACTAACTGGTATTTTCGCTGCCCCACCTACAGTTATCTGCCTCTGTTACATTTGTTGTAACTGAGGTGCTGCCCCACTTACAAATTAGCCATTTACAAGTTAGTAACTAAGGAGCAGCTATGGAGGAGAAGAGAGGTGCAGCACAAGGAGGTAAAGATGTTAGAACACTGGACTGTGGCAGTTGGAGGAGAAGAGATGAAGGCAACTGGAGGACTATGAGAGTTGGATTCAACACTAATTGAAACACTAATTGAAGCACAAGTTAGCTTAAGGAACCTGTTTCACATCAATCAGTGAAGAGCACAAAATCGTCTAGTCCAAGTTGATGCTAACTGAATCCGTTAACTAACTTGTGTGGGCTAGTTAGAAATGAAATGTTCATATAGAGTGTAGAAACATGCTTGAGGAATTTGTTGATATCTTTATATCTGCAAGTCAACATCCCAAACACTGCATTTTTTTCTGCCCACAAACAGCGCTTCTAATATAATCAAGGGATAAAATAAAAGTAAGTTGATCTTGATCTTCTTTGGTGATCTTTTTAAGTGCAATCCTGGTGAATAAGAACTCTTGACAATCGCTTGTGATTCATCCCATGGACAATTTGGCCCACAATGGATATAATCAAAAAATTCTCTCCATCTCTCCCTCTCTCTCTCTCTCTCAGCACAAGCAATAGATCCAGCTACAGAGAAACCTGAATGCTTTGAGCAGTAAGAGATGCAGTAGCCACATCAAGGACTTTTCTGCGGCGTCCCATAATTGCCACCCGAGCCCCATGCCTCCCAAACTGAGTAGCTATCTCCAACCCAATTCCAGAGCCTCCGCCTGTGATCAGCGCTACCTTCCCTTCCAAAATTGACTTGTTAAACGGAGAAGATGGCTCCATCGCTCTCCTTCCTCAACTGCTCACCTTTGAGCTCAGCTCAGCTGAGCAGCTCGATGGCTCACCAGTCCTCCAGCCACTGTTGTACTGTAGCTCAAATTGTTCTGTAGCTTCTATTGATACTAGATTCGGATTCTCTCCTACACACGTGCTCCTTAATCCCCACTCAGCTCTTAATCCCCACACGTACTCCATAATCCCCACGCAGCTCTTAATCCTGATCACTCGTGCTCCTTAATCCCCACTCACGTCTTTTAACTATTCATATTGACATTGCTCTCAAACTTTAACTCTTCATATTGACATGGCTCAGAAACCTCTTTTGAGTTATCCTAAAATTGAAATTTTTAATTTTTTTAAAGACTTTTACTCAAAAAAGGTTTATATGCTTTGTATAAAAAAAACGTTAAGTATTTTATGATATTGATCTCTAAGAAAACTTGTCGGTTTCATTCTTATACTTTGCCGATTTTCTTGAGCACTGCTTTATAATATGCATTTTGGTTTTCAAAGGGCACTTAAACTTGGGATCATATAAACTTTGCATGCAACTCTTTATAATGTGAGGGGAGCATAGTTTAAAGCACCACTCGAGTGAGAGCATTGGGTAGTGAGACTCATGCTTTCAAAAGACCTAAGGATGGAGAGATACGCAACAATCTTGGAGAAAGGATGGTATCACACACTCTCATCATTAAATGGTTGGCCGTTATGGTGCGAAATATGTTCATCACATAGTGTGTGTCACCTCAAAATCTTGCATAAATGAATGTCATTCATTATTCAAATTAAGTTTGGGTGTGTATCAACTTTAGGTAGGGCATAAACTTCATTTTCCTACAAATCTAACATCAAACAAACGCATTAACTGAGGTGGGACAAGTGTCGGTTGTACCACCCATTGGTTAAGATACAATAAGGTACTGTACTATTTCGTACAACAGCAGTAGTCATACATCATTCACACATGTGGATTCAAGTACAACAAGAAAAATTACATTCTACACATTAGAATTGAAGAAATCAAGAGAAATATGCAAGAGATAGATATAAAATTAACGAAGGTAGGTTCTCCATATGAAATGAGTTTAGCAAGATCTAGTTCAGAAGAAATGGCTTAACCACAATCTAGCATGCTAAGCATCAGATTATGAAAGCAAAAAATCAAAGAATAAACAAAATTACAAGATTTCGGTGTATAAGCATTAGTTTCAACACGAGTTAGAGAGAGAAAGCTAGAGAGATAACAAGCAAAATAGTTTAGATCCCAAATGGCATGAGGTAGCTACAAAACTTTGGTTCTTCATCATTAATTGTGAGGAGAGCTACACATATATTTATGGAGTTTGAGGTAGCTCGAGGTAGAACCATATCTATCCATTCCAAAATGACAACTAAAGTGACATCTAGAGTCTATGTGACATTTGTCACTTGCCATGCATGAAATTCTACCAACTTTTTACGATTCTATGTCTACAGACTATATGCAAGTTGTATTCTTCAATCTAGACTTTACATAATCATGTAGCTCGAGTTCTATGTAGGCCAAACTTGGCATTTTGCATTTATGAGCTACATACTTGCATGGTACAACATTTGTTGGTAGCCAAGAAATCAATATGGATTTGTTTAACAATATTGGCTACCAATTTTTTTTTTTGAAAACTTGCAATGGGTCCTCCATAGTTGGCCAAGGAAGATAAGAGCAGAAAACCTACGCCCATGGAGGTGCAAGCTTGAGTCCTAATGAGTGCAACATTGATGTTGCACCCCAGTTAATAAACTCTAAATTAAATTTGACTAAAAAGAGACCATCACCACACATGGTAACTTATCTAATAAGTATCTAATTTTACTTCTTTTTTCTCTTTTTTTCTCTTGAAAGCTTAACCATAAATTAAGAACTTTATACAAAAGTACATCAAACATGAAAAAACTCAAAGAGTAGAGAGTTTGTCTGCCTCTTTATTAAAAGTAGAGGGGAGATGATATAATCGCCATTCCCAAATTCTTTACATTTTCTATTTAACCAGATGTTTTGAAGAGAGACAGCTCTAAGATTTGCCAATAAAAATCAATAAAAGAGTTAGAAAAAATAAATATCATCAACTAGCAGGTTGAGGTAATTGAATCTTTAAAATCTAATATGAAAACATGGAATAAAGAGGTTAGCAAGAAATCTTCATAGAGGGAAGTGACATAGAAAGAAGTTGAATCGCATCCTCATCTAGAGCTTTGCATCTATAGCAGACATGTGAGACGTTACTTCTATATTTTGCAAGGACGAGAAGGAAGTATTGAAGAATTTAAAGGGGGAAGATTTTGAGTTTCTCTAGTCTACTGATCTTACTGGTGCAAAGAAATCTAGCTTTCCAATAGGAGGGCAAATTAGCAAAATTCCATTTGGAGTTAAACTAGGAAAAGGTAAAGTCGGGCTTTTTGGAAGTAGAGAAGATAGAGTAATAGGAAATTTTTTCAGATTTCTCATAGGCTTTTATTATCCTTATCTCTCTATAATCCTATTATTAACTTGCATCCATTCATGTATCCAGTTTTTGAATATTTACTCGCATTATCTCACAGTCTGCAGAAATACCCAAGAAAAGTCAATAGGTGGGTCAACAACGACAACGACAAATAATTATCGAGAGACTATCAAAAGGGTCGAAAAATATTTGTCAAGCATTAACAAATCATGTTACCACTTGTTTTGAAGCTAACTACTTGCTTTAACCATTGTTAGCAAGTAAGCTGCAATATAGATAAGTGCCAATTGCGATCTATAGCACTATATAGCTAGGGGCCAATTTGTAGAAGCCCGTGCAACATCCCTAACTAGTATAAATAACTGATCATTTCTCAAGCTATAAAAAACCAAGAGTCAATTTTATTGATGATTGATCAAAGAATATTGTTGAAGTGCTGGTAATTAGCAAAGTGTATCAAACATAGACAATCAATCCAAGTATATGTGGTTGTCCATCCTATGATGCATGTTATCAGGTATTGTAAATCATTTCTTGTTACTTTTGAACAATGAATTCCAATTTGCAAGGAGATAATCATGGAGATGACATATAGACAACTTTGCAATATAATATGAAAATGTAAAACAATGTCTAATCATAATACTACAATAGACAATTATAACATGCATTTTGTAGACTACTCATACATCATACATTATGATGTACTAGAGGTTTTCACCAAGAAGTTTTTTAGTGCAAGATTTGAAATGCAAATCGTGCTTGTTCAATTAATAGATAAATTTCAAGTTTATTAAATAATTTTCGCATGAAACATCTTCTCTTTCTTGACAGCATGCAACAATATAGATTTTTGAGTTCCTATTATTTAAGATGGATGTCACATTATTCGGAGGGGATGTTAGTTAAAATTATCAAAGCAACCATGAACATAGTATCTCAAAGTTTGAACCTTACTCGCTTAACCAATTATTGTTAACTACACATGTAACAAATATGGTTAGTTAAATTTGTGAATTGATCAAAGAAGACTGCTAGTTTAAAACATCGGGTGAATTTTTTTTCTCCTTAAAGGGCACTTCCAGATTATATCTATTCTTTTGAAAAGATCTATGTGTTTTGAAAGATTTTTGTGCATTAAAAGAAAAGGGCAAAAGAAAACATGTCAAAGGAATCTCTCTTCTATATTAATGAAAGTTTGATTTAGATGATTCATTTGCTCTGCGGTTCTGGAGTGAAAAGGAAAGAGATGAGGTCAAAGGAATAAACCTCAAGGTATGGATAATCCTAAGACAACCTCAAGATATGGGTTATCCTAAGACGAATTAACACTTTCTCTAAGAGAAAAAAATTCACTTTCATAATTCTAGAGTAATGAATAACGGTTGGAATTGTATAAGCAAGAGAAGATAGAGAGGGCCTTGACTACAATAGGTGTAGGAGTCAAATTGCAACCTCACACGATGTTGAGTCCTTGCCTACTAACCAATGCACTATAAAATGGATGAATGACACTCTAAGATGCAGAGAAAGGAACAAACATTATCTAACATACAATGAGAAATTATAATTGATTATTATTTTTATTTGTGATTAACACGTGACAATATCACGTGTATAGTACAATATGGGAATATGGTCCATAGTCATGTCAATTAACCAATATGAAACAAGACACATAGGATTATGGTGTGATGTTGTCTTTCCATTAAGTAAGTTGGAGTTAGTGCATGAACAAAAATTCAACTTATACAAATCTTGAGTTTGTAACAGTTATCCAAATTATATGTGCAATGTGGTTTGGTGAACATGGTAGAAATTTTTGTTTCTGATTTGAAATTCCTTAAAATCAGTTGTAAAGGCCCAAATGCAACTGAGATATTGTAGTGGAGTTTTTGCTATGGATCCAACACGGTTCAACAATTACCAAAATAAAACTTGGGCCTAAACACTCTAGAGTTTCATCTTGCATATATTTATTGTTCACATTGCTTGTATTATGTAAAAGTATTATAAATAAGTCTTATTTTTTACGTATGTCAAAAATGAAAGACTACGACTTGTATGAGCATGTCAAGGATTTGTACTTCATGGTACTTGCATGATCTTCCTGATTCTTTGGAGCGTGAAGGTCAAAAAGTGTTGTGAAGATTTTCGTGTCGCTTCGAGTCGTTTGACTTTCACGTCATCTGACTTTCTCCTGTTGTATCATGAACATTTTTTCTTTCGCGAACATTTTCGCTTCATGTCTTTTTGTTAGGTTGGAAGTTGAAAGCTAGCAAAGCTTTGGTAATAGAAACACTTTGTTTCTTCAGCTCTCTCTCAAAGTGTGGTAGCTTGATGACTCCAAGACTGCTCCTCTATTTCTCAAACAGACCTTTGTCTCAGGCCTTTGTGAAAATGTTAGCAACCATCTACTTCGTTCCAATGAAAGTAGTCTGCAGCATCTTCTTCCCGATCAGATCCCTGATCAAGTGGCACTTGATTGCAATGTGTTTCGTCATTGAGTGAAACATAGGATCCTTTGTCAGATGTATTGCGGATGTATTGTCCATCTGCAAGACCAGAGGTTCATTCCTTGTTTCGCCCAATTCATCAAGGAACTGTTGGAGCCAAATGATTTCATTGGCCATCTTTGCTGCTACTACATATTTTGCTTCATAGGAGGACTGAGCTACAATGGTCTGCTTTTTGCTGACCCAAAAAATTGCTGCTCCTGACGCGATGGTGCATCCTCCTGAGGCACTTTTGCAGTCGTCCTTGAGAGATGCCCAGCTAGCATCACTGTAGGAAAGCATCTAGAACCCTACATCACGAGAATAACACAAACCAAAATCCTTCGTTAATTGAAGGTATTGCAAAATTCGTTTTGCAATCTTCCAATGAGTTGAGCCTGGATTCATATAGAATTGCAGATGTCTGAATGTACAAGCTCCAGAATCTTTGTAGTTTTGTAGGAGTCTTTGACAAAAGGGGTACGTGACATCTTACCCTTCATACATGCATCATAGGTCATCGAACTGGTTGCATTCGAGATGCTCACCCATGTGATTGCTCCATGATGGCTTGCTTGATATAGTGCCATTGAATTCATATGGCATAGTCTCTTGTGCCATAGAATATCTAACGAATCATCATGGGTCTGATTCTACGTTATAGATTAATATAGTATTCAAGAAAATTGAACCAGTGTGAGGAATTGATAAAAGGTGAATGAGATACACGAGCAATACCAGACAGTAATTTGTTCAAGATCATCAAATATTAAGAGTGATTGCCACTAGTTTACGGTTTGTGTTATATATTAATTTATGTTTCATGCTTTTGTTCTCAAAGATTAACGTTTCATGGTAATTAGCTTTAAGTATGATGCCATTAGTTTATGTTTCATGCTTACTATTTCATTGTTATATCTTCATTTGTGTTTCATGCCTGAGAGAGAGAGAGAGAGAGAGAGAGAGAGAGAGAGAGAGAGAGAGAGAGAGAGAGAGAGAGAGAGAGAGAGAGAGAGAGAGAGAGAGAGAGAGAGAGAGAGAGAGAGAGAGAGAGAGAGAGAGAGAGAGAGAGAGAGAGAAAGAGAAACTGATACATCTAACATTATCAACTTTTGCAGAAGAAAGAACATAAGTTGGTTTCAAGGAAAAGAGTTGCAAGAGAGATCGAGAATATTATTGATAGGATAAATCACATGAATATTGATTTTGGATCATCATTGGCCTTAGATAATGCTCTTGTTCATGATGACCCCTTGCATGATATAATTAGTTCATCAATGCCTTGTGATTCAATCTGTGTCTCCAAATCTCCAAAACGTTCTTACCACCCAACCACACCTATCCCAGACGTTGCACATGAGTCCTCCACGATACTCCACATGGATTCCACAAACTTGATCTGGCCACCCTTTATTGACAAATTTGATTTTGAAGAATGCACCAATGGAATAGAAGAATATTTTACTAAAAATGTAAAGGGCACTTATGTAATGGTCTGTGCCACTAGATCTATCAGGGTTGGGAAGGAATTGTTCATCAAGTATAGTTTCAACCATCCTCTACCCAAATGTTTGCAAAAGACAATAAGTCAAACATGAAGACTTAAATTTTGTTGATACGCAAAGATGTATAATCCATGCATCTTGATTGTATTCGGTTTGTGTCATTAAATATGTTAAATGTTAGGAGCATTATTCGTCATTTGCCTAAATTTTGCATAAGATAATAAGTGAAAGCTAATGAATGTGAAAAATATGTAGAAGCATGCAATTCTTTGAGCTCATTGAATGCTAACAAGTTGAAAAGAAGAATGGTCTAATAGATATACTGGTATGTTCATACTTTTTATACAAAGAGGTAATTTATATTCATATGCAACATTTAGATCTATCAAGTATTGGGAGGAAATGTATCAAGCATTGTTTCAACCTACTTCTTGTTATTTTGGTATATAGGATTCTTCATCCTCATTTAACGTTGGAGACAATAATCCTCGTAATGGTCAACGTAGACGACGAATGTCATAAAACGGTCCTCATATAAAGCAATTACCTCGTCGTCTACGTCAAGGCTTAAAAGAGATGATGGAAATTGATGAGCGCATTAATCAAGAGACTAATGCATCTAAAATCTAGCTCATCTAGACCTACCTCTTCACAAACAAGTTCCAACGATGAAAATGAGCTTCCAATGAATGAAGAATTTGAAGCCATGGGAGACATGTTGGATGATATGTACGAGAATAATAGTGCAATTAGACACAATGAACAACATGAGGAGGCACTTTTGTGTAAAGAAGAAAAGAACTTGCGAGCAGAATCAAAGACAACATTGTATCCTGGAGCAAAGACATCTCGTTTGGCGACTTCTCTACTTCTATTAAATCTTCAATTTGACGAGTGTGGAAGGGGATAAAAGCATATGACATTTTGCATCCCTTACATGAGAGGGAGTTTACATTACATGCCATTGTAATGTGGACAATGCATGACTATCCAGGATTAAGTGAATGCTCAGGTAATCATTCAAACAATGTCTATCTTGTGCATAGAAGTTTGTTTACAGTTACATACAACTAGTTTAGGGCATTTACATGATATACTACAATGGCTGGAATTATTCTTTGACATATACTTTTTTTAATAGTGATTGATAGTATCCATTTATTGGGCAGGCTTTCAAGCAGCTGAAAAAAATGCTTGTTTTTTGTGCGGGCCAAATCCCGTGGGAAGATACTCTTATAGTCTCAAAAAAGTTGTTTATGAAAATTATCATAATTACTTGCATGAAGTCCATCCATTCAGAGACACTCATAGAAGAGGTTTTAGAGGAAGAGTTGAGAGAGAGATGCCTCCAAAGAGGATGTCAATGGAAGATTGGCAAAAACTATGGGGGGAATCTCAAGCAAAGCCAATCGATGGTATGAAAAGATTATCTATATTTCATCATTTGGAATATTGGAATAATCTTTTGATTAATCACCTACTTGATCCCATGTACATCTTTAAAAATGTGGGTGAATCTATATGGAAACACTTGATTAGTGAAAAAGATACCATTGTTGCAAGGCACGATCTAAAAGAATCAAACACCAAAAAAGAATATTGGATAAAGGATGGTGAAGAGTTTCCTTGGGGATATGCACCTGACATTTGGCCTAATCCGCTCGCAATCCACGACGCACAGCCAATTGTGGTCCCGTTTCGTCCGCACCGTTGCAGAAACCCATCGAAAGATTCGCGATGCTGATGATGCGAAGGGCAAGCAGCTTGAAAGGCTTTCTGAAACATATCTCCACACTTGGTTTCTCCCTTAAAAAGAAAGAAAGAAAAAAACAAGAAGTACCAACTAACTCACCTTCTTTTTCTTGTTTTTCACATTAATTCATTTTCTCTTTCTTATTTTCATATGTTCTTTTCTCTATTTATTTATTTTTTCCCTTATCTATCCATACATACACCCTCTCTGTTTCCCCCAGCCCTCTACCGCTCAATTTTGTTGCCAAAATTTTTTCTCATATTTTTTGCCGAGTCTCCTCCCCCTCTTGTCTATACCCCTTTTTCACCTTCTTTCGCAACGGTCTCACATTCCCACGCACGCCAACGCCAAAGACATTTGCAGGTGCCAAGGGACTGTCACCAAAATTGCAATGGAGGCAAGTTATAAGATTTTGGTGAAGATTCTTCTAATAGATTCCAGATGCCGAAAGAGCCTAACAGATTCCAGATGCCGAAAGAGCCTAACAGATATCAAGTGAAGGAATCAAACAACCAAACTACACTATGGAGCGTCGACAATTAACCAAGAAGGAGTTCCAAAATCTAGATTTATCGGGAACGCCAATATCAGAAGGTCGACAAGTGGCAGACCGACCAATGAGCGGAACCAACATATTTTACGACGATGGGAAGTAAAGCATGGCCGAGTTGGCATAAAGATTCAAATCTATTCGTAATATAACATCAGACACCCTTGAAAGGTGCGCTGTACTCGTAAGCAAAAGGCGCGAAAAGTTGAAATGGATCTAAAACTCCAATGGGCCAAAAATAAAGAAGGACCCAAGTAGTTTTAAATGCATTTTTGGTTATAACTTTTTAGGATAGTCAAGTTGTTATGGCACATGGTTTTTGGGTGAACCAAAAACCCTAACCTTAGCTTTGTCTATAAGTAGGGATGTGACACCATTTTGTAATCACTTTCCATTGTGAAGAATAGAGATTGAGAGAGAGAAGCTAAGCCTTCTTTGTGAAAGATTTCAGATCCTTAAGATCCAATCTACTTGAATGATCTTTGGTTAGAAAGAGAAATACACTACCAATTTCACCAATGTAGAAAAATCAGCATCTACACATGATTTGAGATGCAAACACTAATAGAACTTGATCAAACTTGAATGAAATGATTATGTACTGTTGTTGTCCATACAAAACCAGCAAGCTACTGTATTTCACACGTCAAAAATAGCAAATATAGATCATTCTACACATAGAATTGCAAGCAATCACCAAGATAGTGCACCAATGGATAGTAGAACCCAAGAGAACCATGTATAAGCATGAAATGAGATAGAGAAGAGAGAAGATGACTCTCTCCACGAGTTACATCCTTTTATAGCAGGTCCAAACCCTATTTGGCCAATTGGCTTTCCCACCAAAATGCTAACCCTACCAATTTTGGGTCTAGATTCAATGTACCCAACTTATTCAAATTGAATCTACTCAAACTCGCATTCTATCTTTCCCACACTTTCAAAAAGTGTTTATTCAAATGAAATTTAGACTAATGAACTTTGAAAAGTCAACCTCTAAGTCTAAAACAAGTTTTGGCCTCAATATGCCAAATATGAAAATATTGCAAAATGTGATGAAACTAGTTGAATCTTTCACATTCTCCACCTTTTCTTACTTTGTGAAGCCCTCCTTTTTTGCACTTGTATGATTGATTGTGGATGTATGAATGCTTGAATGTTGTTATCTAATCAGCTCAAGCTTTCATCCACAACATCACACAATAGTAAAATAGGTGTTAGAAACACATTTGGAGTGATCAATAAGATCCATTAGGTAGGTTTGCTTTCATTGCTCCCCTCCCTTGAGAAGATAAGCCTCAAGAGGAGAAGATCTAGAGCTCAAGAAGCCTAGATTTTCAAGTAAGCCAAAATCCAAGAAGAGGATCTTCACAAAACCAAAACCCAAAAAGAGCCAAGAAGATAGTCAAGCAACTCACCCCTCATCTAAGCCATTCCACATCTAAATCTTATGTCAAGATTGACACCCTTGGTAGGCTTAG
Source organism: Diphasiastrum complanatum (assembly GCA_029204225.1). Classification (NCBI taxonomy): domain Eukaryota; kingdom Viridiplantae; phylum Streptophyta; class Lycopodiopsida; order Lycopodiales; family Lycopodiaceae; genus Diphasiastrum; species Diphasiastrum complanatum. The sequence continues at coordinate 50,650,199 of CM055093.1, forward strand.
ATCCCGTTTAGATCCGTAGCTTAACCCCCTCCCCATTGGATCAAAGCCCGTACTACATGACAACTCATCCGGCTGTAGATCCGAACCCCGACTTTGCCCTCTTGATCGCGACGATTAGGGAGGCACAGAAAGGGTCCAACAACTTGCCCTCAGGTTGAACCCTTGCGCAAGGCTCCTCAAACCCATAACTTAATCCTTGGGGCCAAAAGCTTTAGCTTACACATGTAACTTGCTAATGACAAATGTTCGTTCATGATAAGTGAAAAGCATTAATTTTATTGGCACTTTATCTTTATGTTACATTTTTATAGGAGAGGTGGATCTAAGAAGACCATACTTGATTAACTTGCTTTTGGCTTGGTCTTGTGAGGGAATATTACATGTTGAATAGGACATCCATGTCAAAGGACATAGTTTATTTTGTTTTGTAACTAAACTTCTAGTATGTATTTTTACTAGCAAGTGAAATTTGTTTCTTGTCCAACAATATTCATTACGTACAACCACATTTTTAAACCAAGCGAATTTTGGAGTGCACAAGTTTCATGGAGTCATTGTTCCACACGCACACCATCAATCAAGCATGTGTTTACACTGCCATATGTAATACACTTATCCATCTTGCCTATAGTGGGGGACAACACATGAGAGTTGACTCAATGGTTTACTTTTTTATTATTCTTTGCTTCAAATGGCCACAACATTATTGATGATCAAGGCTACCAATTGCACACTATCTATAAAAATTTACAATAGAAGTCGATAATGACATAGTCAATAGGCTGAAGCTAGAAGATCTTATGGTTTGTATTTACACATGTGGACCAAGATTCAATCCTAACCCTCCATTTTCATAGGTAACAATTTTATCCAACTAGACCATGGTGGGAGACATAATGGTTTATTTTAAAATTGTTACACAAAGTGCAGTTTTTGGGAGCAACATATTCTGACCTGCCATTGTTGTGGCAGTGCTGGGTCCCTTCCATCCAATGATGGAAGGGCAAGGAGATATGGCAGAGCAGAGGGGGAGGTGGTGCCCACCACCACCCTTGGATTGTGTGCCTCTTTGCAGTGACAATATGAATGAAGGTCCTTTTAAATACCAAAACTCAATTAGACAATTAAACAATGATTTTTAATTGTTGGAGTATTAATATGAAATATATGTATTCACCCTACATGCACACGAGGCTAAGCCAAGTTTGGAGCATGAGGATGTCATAACTAGGACTCCAACATGCAACAACTTCTCTTGTCCAACTTGTCTACCATGGTGGATATTTTTTGAAATTATGCTTCCTCCAAGTACACTCATCAACTCCAAGGGCCTCAACATATAATATGACATAAATGATCATTCATGTTAATGTCCAAGGCACAACATAAACATACTTACGCATTTGCATAGAGGACCATAAGTGATATACTATTCACTATATTCCTAGAAGCTACATTTGATGCAAAGGTCCTCCAAATAAGTGGCATGTTGGTGAAAGCCTTCCTTACTCTCCTTGAGGTATGGAGTTCTACTCCAATCCCCAACGAGGATATAAAAGAGAGAAAAAGCTTTGACCAACATCACAAAGTTCATTGATCAAGTTGAACACTTTCTAAAAAGGTATGCGTTTGGAAGGCACACCCTAGTTTCTATTGAAGGGCTTATTCACTTTTGACTATGTATGAAGGTTCTAACCTTTTTATAGATAATCTTGGAGCTTGTTTTATTTAGAGCTAAGAATCACATCTTTGACCCTAAAATTTAGATTGACTTTTGGGATTTGAATTTCAAACGATAGGGTAAAATCAAATACAACTTTTGTACCCTTTTGTGATCAATTTGGATAAAAGTTTCACTTTGTTAGAAGAGGAGACACATCTAGAATCTTGGTCTAGGTGTGGAAACAAAAAGTTTTGATCATAAAATCAAATTCGGCTTTTCGTATATTAAGATTTACTTTGGTCCCCCATCTTGGTAAGTGAGTTGGATAAGAGAGTTACTTGCGACAATGTAAAAAAGCTCTAAATCCGATGTCCATGTGAAAAAAGGAACTAGAATTAATTATGACTTTTCCAAGAAAAGAGAAACTTTAAGCTTAACCTTTTGTCACATATTGTAACCCAGTTGGAAAAAGGTTGTGCAATGGAGATCCATGCTCTAATTTCGATATGTGTGTGCGAAAAAGGACATCGAGGAGCCCACCATAGCTCCAAAATGACATAGTAGACAACGTACATAATGAATCTATTGCTAGCAAAGTAATATAATTGCAAAATATAAAAGCCTTTGACTCTAAATTTGTGTGTGCGAAAAAGCATCGGGGAGCCCACCATAGCTCCAAAATTGCATAGCAAACAACGTACATAATAACACTACCCTAGCAAAGTAATACAATTACAATACATAGAAAACTTTGACTCTCAATTTGTTGAATTTTATTGAAAAGACAAATATGACAAAGTTTGCCAACTTACAATCCAAGCAAAGTCCACAAAACAAAAAAAAACCAATAATTTTCTCGATCTAAAAGCCCTCCTTTGTGAGGGTAGCCCAGCAAGGGCAGCTTGCACAGTCAACCTAGGGAAGGAATCACGCCCACGATACTTAGGCAGCCTCTGCTGGGGGTAGGGCATTAATAGCCAGCCTGAGGCATGGAAGAATGCCCATAATGCCCAAGGAGCTTACTCGAGCAAGGCAAGGCAATCTCAAGAAGAATTCCAAAAGTGTCAAGGCTTTATGTTGAGTAAAGCTCCCGAGCAAGGCTTTAGGCCGCTTTGGCCCTCGGGCAAATGCTCAGAGGAGAATGGAGATGTGAAGTTACCCTATTCAAATATTACGAGAGTGAGGTGTGTCCTATGTGCACTCAAACCTTTTGCCAGCCTCGAGTAGGTGTCCCATGAGGTCCAAAAGAAAACATTCCTTTTCTTTCGTTCTGTTGCGTTTGCTTTCCTTCCTTCTTTCTCTGTGCTTTCCCCTGCGATGGCGTTAGGGTTGACGAAGCGGACGGGGGCTTCTCCCAGGAGTGCGCGTGGCGATCCATAAGCCAGCCGAAGATGACAGGAAGCTGCATCGCTGGGGATGGATAAGGCTGACGCCGAATGGATCGGACGGGCTGCTTCAGGGTGAGAAATTAGAATATAAAACCCTCGATGCCTTTTGCTCTCATTGTTTCTAGTGCAAATTGGCAGCAGCAGAAGTTTTTGAGGGGTTTTTTGGGAGGATCGATAGATAGAAAGATTGGTGGATCTTCATGGAGTCGACTGATGAGGCAGGGCTTGGTTTCTTTCCCATAGGGCCTTCCACTGTGTTGGGAAGAGCGGTTGCCCTTAGGGTTCTGTTCTGCAGATCCGCTAGGGAAGTTGCGTTGGTGTTTTTGTTAAAAGCGGCAGAGTATTTGAGGAAGGGGAAATGGGTGGCGATGATGGTGGTGAGATGGCTGTTGTTGGGGTTGAATCCCCGACGGCCAACTGCGTTGCTGGTTGGAGTTGTAGCCATGGGATTAATTCTCAGACGTGCAAGGCATGGATCCGCGAAGGCAGAACACGCTTTTCGTCAGAAATTTTGGAAGGACATGATGATGACAGCATTGACTTACGAAGAATGGGCGCACGCTGCAATTATGATCGAGAAACAGCACCACAGGAATGACTCAAAGTTGTATGATGAAGAGCTGGTGAGGGCCAAGCTGAATGAGCTCAGGTTACGCAGGTTGAAAGGTGGAGTTGAAGATATCCTCTTCTGCATTCGTGCTGATCTGGTCCGCAGCTTGGGGAACATGTGCAACCCTGAGCTGCACAAGGAGCGCCTTCAAACGCCGCGGCTCATACAAGAATATATTAACGAGGTGACATACCATCTCAGGGAAGTCTGCGAGACGGATTCTGAAGAATTAAGTCTTGAGGAGAAGATATCTTTCGTTCATGAGACAAGGCATGCATTTGGGAGGACAGCCCTCTTGCTCAGTGGTGGCGCGGCGTTGGGCTCTTTTCACTTGGGGGTTGTTAGAACCCTAATTGAGCATCGGCTTCTCCCTCGTGTTGTTGCGGGCGCAAGTGTGGGTTCTATCCTCTGCTCCTTTGCAGCCACACGAACGTGGCCGGAGCTCCAAAGCTTCTTTGATGATCCATCACCTCCCGTTCACTTCTTTGACACCATGGGTAGCATTTTTGCCACTGTACAACGTCTGCTTTCGAGGGGTGCAGTTCATGATATCGGTCTTTTGCAAAGGAAAATGCGGCAGCTTATCGGTGATCTGACCTTTCAGGAAGCATATGACTTGTCAGGCAGAGTGCTTGGCATATCTGTATGTTCTCCAAGGCGTCATGAGCCACCAAGGTTACTCAATTATTTGACATCTCCACATGTTGTCATATGGAGTGCTGTCACTGCTTCTTGTGCATTCCCATTTCTGTTTGAGGCCCAAGAGCTCATGGCCAAGGACAGACAAGGGCAGCTAGTTCCATACCACACATTGCCACAGGTGGGTCCAGAGGAGCCTAGTACCAATAAGAGGCGATGGCGGGATGGAAGTTTGGAAAGTGACCTACCTATGTTGCAACTGAAGGAGCTGTTTAACGTGAATCATTATATTGTGAGTCAGGCCAATCCACACATTGCACCACTGTTGCGATTGAAGGAGGCCGTTCGAGCATATGGAGGGGATTTTGCAGGCAAGGTGATATGCATCCCATGGTTTAAATATTGTGAAACACTTTGGTTAGGTAGTGTAGGCTTAGCATCTAGGATAATGGTTTTATATGAATATGGGGGTTTTCCAGTTGCATCTATATTTTGTTCTAAGCATAGATACCCATTTCGAACCTTCTGGTTCGGTACGTTCGGAACGGATCATGTTCCGTACGTACGGAACGAGATACGTTTTTTTTTAATAGTTTTGAGTCTGCTATGCACTCCTGCAGAAAATTGATCTGCTAATTCAGAATCTGCCTGAGATCCCACCTCTCAGAACTTGCCTATGAATTTGTGAATCTGTGAAATCCTACGCCTGCAATCCCACAATTTCTAAGAATCATTTGCCTCACTGATCAGCGAGTGTGATAAAAGATTGTGAACTGGCAATTAATTAATTTGCCAACCCAACCCATCAACTGCTGTCATGATTATGAATATGATTGGCGATGACTCTGAATCATCATAGCGCTGATTTTTAGAATTGGCTTTGGTTCTGTGGAGCTATTCTACCTCATATCCATCCTCGAGAAGAAATTCAAGCAATTAGGAGGATGGCTGCCTTTGCTCTTTTCAGCAATTTTTCTAGCAATCATGCTCATTTGGCACAATGGAAGTATCAATATATACAAGTACAAGGTGCCCGTGGATAGGGTGCTAGAGCTTCATACCGTGGAGAGGGTGTTTGGCCTCATTTGTCACTATTTTTAAAAAAAATTGCAAAAAAAAAAAACCTGTACATCTACGTTCGGAAACCAAAATTTTTTTTGGTCACGTTCCGTTTCGAAACGCGTTCGGAATGACTGTTTCGTACACGTTTCGAAACGGAACGGGCATCTATGGCTCTAAGCATCACCAGTGACTCGTTGAATTTGTGAATCTGGATATATTCCAATTTTACAAAGATATGTATTAGCACCTGGAATGTTGTCTCAACAAGATTACCTTTTTCCAGACACTCAGTGGTTATGATATATTTGGATGTAAGTGAGACCATTTGTCCTATGAAGATCTTACACCTGCTCCACTTATCTAATGATAGAAGGGAATGATACTTGAGATATAATTTGCTTGTGTACTTGATTTTCTTGCAGTTGGCGCACCTTGCAGAAATGGAAGTGAAACATAGGTGCAGTCAGATGCTGGAAATGGGCTTCAGTATGTTTGGTTTGGCAAAACTTTTTGCACAAGAGTGGGAGGGTGATGTAACGATTGTTATGCCAGCTACATTTGCACAGGTTTGGACTTTTTGTTCATGCATATCTTCATTTTAGTTGGTTGAACAGCAATTGTGTTGTGATGGCTTCATATTTTTAAGGATCATTTATTTATTCGTGCTCGCAATCGTCACAATCATTCTTTACGCATATTATTTCTGTTTATTGCAGTTTGCAAAGTTGATACAGAATCCGAATTCTTCAGATGTACGAAAGGCAGTAATGCAAGGAAGGCGCTGCACATGGGAAAAGCTATCGGCTATTCAGGCCAATTGTGGTATAGAGCTGATGCTGGATGAGTGTGTCGCTGAACTCAACAATCGGCGCAAAGCTCAAAGCAATGCTGAGAAGAGTACAGCACACACCTCAACAACATTGGGCCATTTATCATTCAGAAAGCGTATCCCATCGTGGAATTGCTTGGCTCGGGAGAACTCATGGGGATCACTTGATGAAGAGATCATCGACGGTGCTTTAAAAGCAGGAGGTCCATGGGGTGGTCCATCTCTTCGAAAGCTGAGGCCTCATATTAATCTCGAGGGTAGTGACAATGAAGTTGATAGTTTGGAGCTTACTAATCTTTCTTGGACAAAAGCTGGCGGGCCTTTGATGAGAACAGCCTCTGCTGCCAAGTTTATCTTATACTATGAGAGTCATATAGATAGTGCAAAAGAGCCAGCAAAATCTGAGCCTCAGAGCCCCCTCAGTGCAGAAGATGCTGAGGGGTTCAAGTTGCAAAAGGAAAGGCTGTTAAGAAGAGCCAAGAGCTGGGATAGGAATAGTATGAAGAACACCAACAAGATTCGGGACACAGCAGTTGTGGGTGTACAATCAGGCAGAACAAGATATAACAGAGGGGAGGACATCAAGGGGGATGAAGGTGAGTTCTCCTTTGATTTGCAATCAACCGTAGCAAAGGTTGCTGGCAATATCATGGAAAGTTCTTCAACTAAATTGGTTGAAGGTGAGCTTCATCATTCTTCTGTAAATGGTAAATACCTAAACAACAATCTGAAATTGTTTGGATATGGGGCTTCTTATGATTGCTGTGAGTCACCTACGGCATGTTCTCTACCTGAAAAGAATGTGGATGTAGTAATATAGCACAGCACATTTGTGGAGATGGACGCATGAAATCCACAGAAAGGCCAATGGACTGTGCGAGTGTTTATACATCATCTTTGAGCTGGTGGTGTTTGTTGTGTACTTGCTGCTTGCGGATGCAAATCATGTAGAGTGAGTTACGGAGTTGAAGTAATCGAAGGGCGATCTAAATAGCCCTTCAATCATAAAGGTGGGTTACTGACATTAACTGAATTTTTTGTTTACTGGGAAACAAAATTGATATCCATTCTTTGTGGCCTGAAATGTATAACAGGTCATGTCAAATTCTTTTTATGATTTGTATCATGGCATTGCTTCTCACTTCAACCGATTCTGCTTGTTTTTCAAGCTCTGAAAATTTTCTAACAGCAACTTAGAAGCTAACAGTGTGAAGTGCATTGAGCAGGCTACACGATCACCAAGTAAATCTGAAGTACCAAATCTGAAGTACCATATGTAAGACATACTTCTGTGACATGGTGACATGCTTAAGTGTACGCCATTTAACACATTTGTTAACCATATCGATTGAAGATTGATGCAATCCTGCTATGTCGTTGTCTGCTTTTGTCAATTTTTGTTGTCTGATTTCCAAAATGGGGCAGTTCTGGAATATTGGCTGCGTCGTCCATTCACTTTCAAGTTGTTACTAAGACTTGATGAAATCTCCTAATAACTAACTAATTAACTCTCTCTCTCTCTCTCTCTCTCTCTCTCTCTCTCTCTCTCTCTCTCTCTCTCTCTCTCTCTCTCTATATATATATATATATATATATATATATATACATCAGACATGAGGGTCCGGGCCGTTTTGCCTGCGTCCGGACCCAGACGTGGGGTCGGACGCGTCTATTTTTTTATTTTTTTTTAAACTTTGTTTTTTTTTGAAAAAAAAAAAACAGATGCGTCCGCGTCCGCCATCCGCTTCCTTATATATATATATATATATATATATATATATATATATATATATATCTCAAAGTTCTCCACTTTGGTTTTTTCACTAAAGAATGACAAAAAAAAATTATAAAAGAAAAAAAATAGGTGCCGTGGAACCTGTACGACACCCGTGCCATACCAGGTGCCGTATCAAGACACCTGGAAATTTGATACATATATATATATATATATATATATATATATATATATATATAATATCAAGGATGCGTGTCCGGGGGCTTTTGACCATTTTTGCGCCCGTGTCGGCACCCGGGCGCGTCCATTTTTCAACAAAAAATACATTAGAAAAACTAAAAAGAAAATGCTCGCCCGGGGTCCCCTACCTTAGAGATATATATATATATCAAAGGAAGCGGCCGGGCGCGAACGCGCGTCCGGACGCGAACACGCGTTTGGGTGCGCACGCTCGTCCGGGCGCGCACGACCTCCCCTTGCGCAAATTTTGTTTTTTCAAAAAAAAAAACATACCGGCCCCTCCTAGCTCGCTCCCACATGTCCAAAAACAATTAAAAGTAATTTTTTTAACCCTACCCCCCCCCCCCTCGGAATTAATTATCAGGGGGTGGATGATGACTGCCTGTCCCCTCCAGTTAAAAAAAATGAAAACAGTGCCAAATTTTTTTGCAAAAAATCTACTCACTGCCCATGCCTCCCATAATTGAATGGGCTTGAAAGAGCAAACGGTTTAAACAAGCAGACTATCCCTCGCTCTGTCGCTATCTCTCTTTGGCAAGAAGAGCTTCCTTGGATTTGTACTACGACAGAGTCTTGGCAGATATTTGCTTGTGCTCAGGTCCATCTCGTAGTGGACGTCAGACATGAATGCTCACTACAAAACGTCCATTATAAATTGTGTATTGCCTTATCACCAACCTTGTACTACAGAGTGGGGGCTACAATTCCGTCTTACGTTTGGATTTAAGCAATCTTTGGGGAAAGTCTCCCAGCAGTCCACTATCATCTTTGGAATGGATGTATCACATGGCTCCCCATGATCCGATTCATCTTCTATTGCAGTTGTAAGTGCCTTGGTGCCTTTCAACTTGTTTCCTCGTCAACCTAGCCGCTTTTAAGGTTTAGGGTTTTCCAGTACAAAGTTGCTTTAGCGATTTATCCAGTTATTTTATCTATAGCATGTATGCCACCAGTGTTTAAGTTCAACTACCGGCAAAAGTTCAACCACAACTAAATATCTAAAAATAATGATTGAGACTTAGCATACTCTAGGGTTTGTGAAAGTCAGTTTGAGTTTTGCAAATAGAACACAGTTTGAAAGGCAGTTTTATGGGCTTCATACTGGTTTAGGGTTTGGGGTTTGGCTTCACTGTCCATTTCCTGAACTCGGACACCCAAGGAAGCAGCATTCTTTTTGGGGCAATGATCAATACCCTTTCATTTGGATATTTGGCCAGAAAACTTTGCAAGAAAGCAATGGTCATTAAGGTCCTTCCAGTGCATGGAGATGATAAGGAGAGATTTTACCACGTCATTAATTGCTCCTTCTTCAAATCCACGTCAAAGGTTTTTGGTGAGCTTTCAGAGACAACATCCTTTGGTTTCCAATCAGTGGATTTTCCTGCCGAGGAAAAGAAGGTCTTGGAGCACCAAGAAAAAGCAAAGCTAGACCATGCAGCTGAGAAATATGTTGAGACCCACCGTAGTGTGTTCAAGGATGCTGAAGAGCGCCTTAAAAAGGCAGAGGAGGATACAAACTTGAAGATCAAGCTATGCAAGCTGCTCAAGCGATGCTTGACCACATAAGTTTTCGAAGTAGCCTCTTTGCCCAGTCGAAACATCTTGTCCGCCCACTCTTTCAGTCAGCGAGAATAGTCTGCCATCGCCATCGCTAGCTCCTCACCTCTTAGCTTGCTGCCCTCGAACGCCAACCTTGTTATCTCCTGGTTGGTTTCTTCTTCAAAGGCCCTAGCGTCTCCTCACGCTCTCTTTGGCGCCGTAGTCTTTGCCCTATTGTTTGTTGGCTTGCGCGGTTGCTGGGAGAGGGCGTTGGCGATGATCCATGGCTCTCTCTCTCTCTTTGCTCAAAAAATCTCCCATATAGTATTGGTACTCTCTACGTAGTTAAAAACTGCAAAAGAAAAATGTATAGGGCCTCAAAATATAAACCCTAAACTCAAAATAAGGCATAATGGTCCATTTCTTTTTTTTGGGATTTTAGGGCATTTTCCACATTTTTTTTTTCTTTTGCGGTTAGGGGCCCTATACAATTTTTTTTTTTTTTTGCAGTTTTTAACTACATAAAGGATATCAATAAAATATGGGAAATTGTTTGAGCAAAAAAAAAATTTCAATTTCTTCTTGGCAAATCACAAATCGCGATTCGATAATTCAAATTGCGGCTCGAGAATCGTGACTGCAACTATGACACACACACACACACACACATATATAATATCAGACATGAGAGTCCGGGCCGAACATTCCGCGTCCGCATCCGGCGTCCGGACTCGGACGCGTCGGACCCCCGGACGGTCGGTCGGACGCGTCCAATTTTTTTTATATTTTTTTGGCTAAATAACTTAAAAAAAAAAAAACAGATGCGTCCGGGGACCCAGACGCACCCTTGGAAGATCAATGTTAGAAGTAACATAGAGATACTTGGTGACTTCATAATTATGAGCTGCGTAATGTAAGTCCACCCTCTCTAGCAATTTCGTTCTATAGTATTTGTAGCTTCCACAATATTTAGAATACTTCTCAAAGTTGAACGCATCATAGCAGACTTGTGCAAACTCTCTCCATATTTGATAAGCTCTTCTCTTAGAATTGGATCAATGGGGTCAAAGAGCCTTTGCCAGTTGTTTGCTCCTTGAATATACCTTTATCATCCACATGATCCTGCACTATTTCGCTCCTCTTGGCAGATGCAACAATGTGGCCCGGCTTAGTCCACCGAAGATGGCCCCGCTCTTCATGTTTTTTCAATCGAATAGTTTTAGTTGGAAGGAAAGAAGTTGCCCAGAAAGCAGTATGTTCAGTGCTGTTTGCTTGATTCTCAAGGCTTGTGGATATATTTACCGCAGGAGCAAAGCTACATAAGTGTGCATATTTCTCCAGCATGGGAGAGCAAATGTGTAGCATCCCAATATAGGATAAATCCTAACATCACACGTATGTATCTCTATTCTACTTCAACTAAAAGATCTTGCTTTTTGGTTGTTACGTATTCCAATAAGTGGCATTGACAATAACCAGAAAGAAATTAACAATTGTTGTTCTTTAATGCTTCGGACGTAATTCCTTCGGACCCACCCGTCGGACATAACTCCTTCGGACCCACCCGTCTGATCCACTTTGGACCCCTCCGTCGGACGTAACTCCTTCGGACCCACCCGTTGGACGTAAAGCCTTTTGTACCCAATCACTCGGACGTAAGTAATCCTAGTCGGACGTAAACAGTGCCTTCGATTGTCGAACGTAAGCTCCTTGACCAAAACCCTCGACAAAAAGTCCCACTCGGACGTAGTCCCCTCAAATGTAATCCAAGTTCGAGGGTTTACGTTTCGACTATTTATGTCCCGACAGCTTACGTCTAACGGTTTACGTCCGATGTTTTTCGTTCGCCTTTCACATTTGAGGGTTTACGTCCTGATGGCTTACGACTTAGAATCAGCACTTGCATCTGACGACCTAGAACCGACAGTGCATCCGACGAGCTAGATCCGACAGTATAGAACGGTGCATACGAGATCAGACGACAAATTACATCTGACAGTCTAGAATCAGCAGTTGCATCCGATGTCTAGATCCGACGACGTAGAACTTGCAGTTACATCTGACGGTCTAGGTTCGACGAGCTAGATTCGATGGTGCATCGGACGATCTAGATCCGACGAGCTAGATACGATAATCTAGAATCAACAGTTGCATCCGATACTGCTATTGATTATAAGTAATTTTCATCCGACAGTTACATCCAACGGACATCTCAGTTACATCTAATAGTCAAATCCGGTGGACAACTCATTTCGCCTTTGAATTTGCATCTGACGAGTCCATATGCCGAGTCCATCTATTTCTGACAAGTCCATCCGCCGAGTCCGTCTGTATCCGACGAGTCCATCCGCCAAGTCCATTAGCCGATGCTATATCCGATGGTTGTTAAACTATTAGAACCGACGATAGATTCGATACTTAGATCTGATGATCAGACTTGAAGATTACATCCGACAGTCTAGAACTGGCAGTTGCATCTGACATCTAGATCCGACGATCTAGAACCGACAATTGTATTCGACGAGCTAGAACCGACGGTGCATCCGCGAGCTAGATCCAACATTGTAGAACGGTGCATCCGACGAGCTAGACCCGACGGTCTAGAATCGGCAGTTGCATCCGACGAACTAGATCCGGTACTGCTACTGATTTGCATCCGACAGTTACATCCGATGGACATCTTAGTTACATCCGATGGACATCTCAATTACATCTGACGAGTTATTGAATCACATCTGACGAGTTATTGAATCACATCCGACGAGTTACATCCGACGAGTTATTGAATCATATCCGATGAGTTACATCCACGAGTTATTGAATCTAGATCCGACACTATAACTAAAGCTACATCCGACAAATCATCACTTATCACAGACATTCGGCTGATCACTTATCTCAACATTCGACTGATCACTTACCTCAAACATTCGATTGATAACTTACCTCAAACATTCGGCTGATCACTTACCTCAAATATCCGGCTGATCACTTACCACAGATATTTGGCTGATCACTTACCACAGACATTCGGCTGATCACTTACCTCAAACATTCGACTGATCAATTACCACAAACATTCGGCTAATCAATTACCATATCTGATCACTTACCTCAAACATGCGGCTGATCACTTACCTCAAACATTCGGCTGATCACTTACCTCAAACATTCAGCTGATCACTTATCTCAAATATTCAGCTGATCAAACCACAAATATTCGGTTGATCAAACCTCAAAAATTCGGTTGATCAAACCACCAATATTCGGCTGATCAAACCTCAAACCTTCGGCTGATCTCTTATCTCAAACATTCGGCTGATCACTTAAGATATCCGGCTGATCACTTACCACATACATTCGACTGATCAAATATTCTGCTGATCAAACCACAAATATTCGGCTGATCAAACTTTAAACATTCGGTTGATCACTCACCTCAAACATTCAACTGATCACTTACCTCAAACATTCGGCTGATCACTTACCACGGAGATCTAGTTGATCACTTACCACAGACATTCGGCTGATCAAACCACAAATATTTGACTGATCAAACCTCAAACATTTGGCTGATCACTTACCTCAAACATTCGACTGATATGCTTACCTCAAACATCGGTTGATCACTTACCTCAGATATTCTGCTGATCACTTACCTCAGACATTCGGCATACCCACGTGGAGGGTCTCTCTCTCTCTCTCTCTCTCTCTCTCTCTCTCTCTCTCTCTCTCTCTCTCTCTCTCTCTCTCTCTCTCTCTCTCTCTCTCTCTCTCTCTCTCTCTCTCTCTCTCTCTCTCTCTCTACGCATCATGCGAGCACACACAATCACACCCCATCGGCCACCCGCCATCAGCGGGCACACTTCGACCACGTATATACACACACATACATCGGCCACTCGTCAACGACGATCGACTTTCCTCCTAAACCATCGGCCGCCATCCAAATCATCGGCCGTCACCCAGATTGCCGCCGTCGCCCACCCATCAAAGATGAGCTTACATACTCGTATATATATATATATATATATATATATATATATATCAACTTACATACACTTTTCTATGCATGGGTGAGGCGCCCCATGCATCCTCCTCCCCTCACCCATGCATACACTTTTTTGAACTAGAAGGATAGGGAGGAGGATGCATGTATGGGGAAAAGCATGCATGGCCCTCCTCCCCATGCATGCATGCATATTTCTAAGCCTTTATTAGCCACCTTTTCATTAATTACTAATGGGCCACTTCTCTCTCTCTCTCTCTCATGGACTCTTCTTTACCAGAAGTTACCATCCTTGGTCAAGCTATAAACAAACATATGTGATTTGATGGTCCTAGCCTTTGTTGCCAACCCAACCATGTATGACACTTTTCAAAAAGTAATTTCCCACCAATTTTGGCTAAAAGGGAGCTTCCACGATACTTCCTACAGAACCACTATATATAATCTGTTCTCGAATGAGTTTTCCCTACTATACGGTGAGAAGAAGGTTGGAAGATATGCTCACGGTAGAGATTACGCCCTACCTAGATTGAAGTCATCTGCTTCTACTTTATGGTATGTGGTTATGCTCATTTCATATCATTGCTTTCATCTCATTGCTACATACGAATGGTATCCAGCTTTCTGGGTGATAAACGTGATGGTATGGATCCGCTGTCCAGCGATGGATCAGCTGTCCAACGATGGATCAGCAAGGGTTCATACATATATTTGTATGGCGTTTTTTCATAAATACTATCCGCTGTCCAGCGATGGACCAGCGATGAAGCATGCTTAACATTGTAGAAGTTTTTGGAAGATATGTGAGTTGCTGTCCAGCGATGGACCTGCAACGTTTTTTCTTGAGTTATTTACTCAAAAAATGGATATATATGGTAAGCTGTCCAGCGATGGACCAACGATGAACCAATGCTTCCTTCCACATACTTTTTAAGCATGATAAAAATAGGTATGTATCACATATTGTGGGTTGAGACAAAAGCTTATTAATGACCAGTGATGAAACACTTCTTACGTTGTGAATAGTTGTATGTATTCAAACTCCTTATCATAGATATGAAAGGATGAAAGGTTGGTTTGATAATTACAGTATACAATAGGCATTTCTATCCTTCAAAGGACAATATGAATGTTTGGTTTTCCATAAGTAACGAAAGGTTACATACATAGTCCAGAGACGAAGCCATTGTAGTATCATGCTATTATACAAAAGATACAACTTAGATACTGGCACGTTCTGATTATGATTAGTATATCTCATGCTTTAACCTGTTTGCTATCATACTTTTGAATGGTTGCCATTTCAAAGGGAATTCTATTGTGTCTAAGCACTAACAAATAAAACTTGCGCTCTTTGTAGCATCGAATATTACTACTATCTTCGTTTTCGATAAGGTTCGGTTTTGAACCATAAAGCTATAAGCGTTTGCACAAGTATGCACATTAAACCATTCGCTTCGGACTTATACAAGCAATGAGTAGTAGGCTTTCCTTGACATGCTTAGTATCGTTTTCACAATATCTGACAATAACGTTATGAATGGTGTGAGTCTAAAGAAGACAAGAGCACTCGAGGGACTAACATGGCATCTTCACAAGAAGTCACTTCTATGATCATCCAGGTATGAGTTTTTCGAATAGTTTTCAGACTTTGCAAGCACCAGCTATGCTCGAAAGGGAAGGTGTCTCTTTACAAATATATTCCATTCTCGATGACTAATAATGATCCTAAATACAGAAATTAATTGGTTTTTACTCAGTTCGACTATATTACTTCATAAATAATATAACTACTCTGCGTATAATAACACCCACGTTGTCTTGAAACAAGGGTTCTCTTCAAATTATCTTAGACAACATGGATTTGCGTAAGATAAACGGTTCTTACAAAAGGATTAGAATGGCATGGATCTGCCCTAATACCTTGTAAAAACCACAGAAACCTCACCAATAAGATGAGGGCTATCCAATACAAGGTCTTAAAAAATCACATATCAGATTATGGTGAGACTGAAAAGCTTGGATATGCTTAGGAGTATAGACAGTACTGCATGACGTTTCTTAAGTCACCAGGGTTAGAATAGCATGGATTTGCTCTAACACCAGCACACGTGTTCACACTATTTCTTTTAGCGATAAGCATAATATACGGTGAAAACTATTCATAATTATGCTTTAAACGAAATGAACTGATATGGACCAATGCCCAAAAACTGATCAGCATGGCGCTCGTTCTGATACAATACGGAGGGGCTTGGCCTATCGCTAAAAAATTGTCTTTGCGTTTGGGAAGACTGGACTATGATTTAAAATAATATTTATGCTGATCAGTAGTATAACTTCTTTTGGACATGGATAACAGCTAACGCTGAACTATGACACCTGTCTTCCCCATTGTACTAACTCATGCGGTTTTGTGTTGTGGGATGGTGGCAAGTATCAGCTGGACGTTTTAAGAGTGGTTATGCTATATGGTGCTTCACTGTAGTGTATTTTTACTTTTCAGCTTTACTGTACCTTGTTGGTTTATGAATAAAGGCTTCAAAGAGTTTGGTCTTGCTTTGTCAAGAGGAACTATGTGAAATTGTGTATCTCTCTCTCTGCATCCTTGTGGTGTAACTCCGACTTTTCCTTGGTTGGGATAGTACTAAACCCTTACCTTTTATCCGGTTCATAAGCTAACAAAGGTCTGTTTTCACATTTTAGTCGGTGGTTTCAAGATGCTGCTCTTTTGGGTTATGGGGAACCCCTACTTCCACCTAACCATTTTATTCAGACGCTTATCTGTTGTATGAAAAAGACCGTAATGATGCATTCTTTTATTATTGACACTGATAGGGCTACTTGTTCTTTTGTTGGACCTGAGGATAAGGTTTTATGTTTGACTGATCTGTTGGGGACTTTGGACTAGGTTAAGATCTATCTGGAGTCTGTTAAAAAGAAGGATACTTTGAGTCTGGCAGAAGATCTGTATGGCCAGCTCAATGAATTTGTCGAAAGTTTTGAAGAAGATGAAAGATTTTTTAATCTACATATTAGGAAAGTCTTTGCGTGCCTTGAGAATGAGAATGGTAATTCCTCTATTGATGTGCCACATACTTCCTCTGATGCATCGCTTTCACCACACCCTTTGGTCTTTTTAGATGAGCTTCATGAGGACAGTGCTTCCTAGCCTGAGTTGTTTTCTCAAGATATCTGTGATATTGGTGATCAATCTTCATACGACTTATGCCAATCCAAAAACTGTCAAATTCCTTTTGTACCTAGCAGAACTATTGAGTTCAAATCTATCTTTACTGCCTATAAGCTTTGGAGCCTACCTATTGTCAATTTTCTTGCCCCTGTGCCTATTGACCATTGGAACTTGATGTCACATCTTATTGAAAAAGAAATAGAAGTTTGTAAGTCCGCTGCTTTACACAAAAATCCTTCTCTTGAAGCTCCTGTAGCCTTTGATACTGTTATTCGCATGAACAAATTTGAGCCTTCTCGTTGCCCTTCTGAGCAAACCAGGGCCAAATCAGAGGACACTTTGAGATTGGCTTTAATAGGATGAACCTTCACCAAGCAAGAATCTGGAACTGGAAGTGACCTTTTTTTAAATGTAGATGTGGTGATAAATGCAAAAACAATTCATCCATTATCTAGTTTGGCCACACCATTTGGTATATGATGAACAACCTAGGCAAGTTCTTCCCTGGTGCTTCTCTCCAAAACCAAATGAATGCTTTCTTTCTATGGCTACATAAGCCCGCCAGATGTGCTTAAGGCACACCTTACCTTTCTTTTTATTCGACAGTACATGGTTGATGCGTCTATTGAGCTTGCCAAAGATTCTTCTGTCAAACTCTTATCACACCTCGACGATGCTGAAAACATACGAGAGATATAATGCCTCCTTAAACGACCAAGCTTTTCCACTCTCCAAGATAAATACTTTCAAAACACAAGCAAAAGAACGGGTAATTTTAATCTCAACAATCCAAACTTTGTGGTATCTGCATCAGGGACAGGAAAGAGAAGACGGTTTACTGGAAAGGAAGGGCAAAGTAGCACAAAGAGCGACCTACCTATCAAAATGCTGAATTTCTACCGGGATTAATCGGTGTGCAAGATGGGAAAATGACAGAAAGGAGAGAAGTCAGTATCTCAGCGACATGACATCTTCAGTTGACCACTAGCAGTGATTCATGGAGCTCTTTTTTACATCTATGTTACCGCAATAGAGTATTTGAAGCAATCCACGTGAAGACTTTTTACGCTCATGTTTTATTCAGACTATTCGCTGTTGTAGATGAACACTTTCATGATATTACGTTTGGTTGGACTTACCTACCAAGTGTCAAAAGTGATTGGTATTTTTCCTTTGAAGTTTTCTGTGATTTTGACATAGAAAACTTACATTCGTGTGAATGCTTCTCTCTTAATAGATTCAAGAACTTTGTTGCAAAAAAAATTGGGCATGCTATTTCTATGGATAGCAATATTGTTAAAAGCCCGATTTTACGTAAATATTTAGAGAGGTCTCAATCATATTACCTTGAAAAAGAATAATGTGAATGAGGTGGCTTCTGAAATTTATGATGGATGGTTCAAATTAATCAAGCTCTTGGCTACGCATGAACATTTGAATGAAGAAACAATAAGGGAGCATGCGACTTTTTGTAAAAGCATTGCCATGGAAATTATAAAAAAAGAACCTGGCTATATGGTAATAAGGACACAACTTAAAAAATACAAACTGTTAAAAATGAAAGACAACGGCTCACAAATTTGCTCTACATCAATGACATACAATCTCAGTTTCATATGTAAATTCCTTGTACGGAAGCTTGCCCTAGATAGACTTAACAATCCTGACGTCAGCCCCTTTCCTAATGATAAAAAACACTCAGTTACGGAAACTATCACATATGTCATGGAAAAGCTAATTGGGTTTTTACCCAACATCTTCTTGGGGAACGACTCTTTGCCGTATCTACTATGTACGTACAAAGCCCACAAGGAATCTTTTAGATGGATTACCAATATGCATCACTGTTGCTTTACTAAACTCGCAAAATTCCTAATAGGAGCTCTTGGTATGCTGTCACCATTCCTCAAGGAGGGTGCAGACTAAGGCAAAAACATACAAGGGTATCCTAAATGTGGATACATGCTTATTTTGGCAGTGTGAGTCCTTGATTGATTTTCATCTCAATCTACCATCAAAGATTACCAATGTATGGGTTGCAGATATTTCTAAATGCTATGAAAACATACATTTAGATGGCACTGATGGGTTGAAAACTATGAATAAATCCATTGCTTATGCTTTCAAACATTCTAATAAGATGCTTCTGAGTTTCAAGTGGGAACAAGAAAGGGACGCCTTTAAATGGTCATGGGCAAATACAAAGTCGGAAGGGTGGTACAATATTGATAAAAATCTCTTATGCTTGTGGAATGTCTTCCTAATAGACAATTGTATTGTCAGATTAGGAAACAAAACCTGTAGACAGATTCGTGGTATACCGATGGGTTTTTCATGCTCACCTACATGGTGTAACTGGTATCTTGTGTTCTTTGAAGCTCAATTTATTAAGAGACTAGCCAAGTTAGGTCTCAGAAAAGATATGAATGATTTTTGTCACTCGTTTAGATATATTGATGACATTTGCTTCATTAATAATCCCAATATTGATGTGTTTATGGATAAGAATCAGATTAGAAAACCAAAAAACCCTTTATGGATTTATCCTCTAGAATTTCTTGAAATTGAAAAAAAGTCTTGTGAAACATACACCACCAGTTTGCTGAACATTTTGATTACTTTTAATCCTAGAATCGGTGTTTATCAGCTCTCAAAGTTTGATAAAAGAAGAGACTCACCTTTTCTTAGAGTACATACATATGGCTTCCAATAGGCTAGTCTACAACTCATACAAAGTAATTATCTCCCAGGTTATTTTTGCTATGTATTGCTGCAACAATCACGATACTTTTATAAAAGAGGTAGCAATCTTGCTAGACACTTTTCAGAAAAATGGTTTTATGAGAGAAAAACTGTGTCTTATCATTAACAAATTGCTTTTGACTAATACTTTTCCGGGTTTGTCCTATGATCTACCACAATGTATTAAAGGTCTGATGGTGGGCAGTTAAGCTATCCCTTACGGGGAGCTAACTACCCCCTAAGGGATTCACTAGCTGCGAGTCGTTGGTGGGTTCTCTCTCTCTCTCTCTCTCTCTCTCTCTCTCTCTCTCTCTCTCTCTCTCTCTCTCTCTCTCTCTCTCTCTCTCTCTCTCTCTCTCTCTCATGGACTTTTCTTTATTAGAAGTTACCACCCTTGGTCAAGCTATAAAGAAGCATATGTGATTTGATGGTCCTAGCCTTTGTTGCCAACCCAACCATGTATGACACTTTTCAAAAAGTAATTTCCCACCAATTTTGGCTGAAAGGGAGCTTCCACGATACTTCCTACAGAACCACTATATATAACCTGTTCTCGAATGAGTTTTCTCTACTATACGGTGAGAAGAAGGTTGGAAGATATGCTCACGATAGAGATTGTGCCCTACCTGGATTGAAGTCATCTGCTTATACTTTATGGTATGTGGTTCTGCTCATTTCATATCATTGCTTTCATTTCTTTGCTACATACGAATGGTATCCAGCTTTCTGGGTGATAAACGTGATGGTATGGATCCGCTGTCCAGTGATGGATCATCGAGGGTTCATACATATTTTTGTATGCCATTGTCCATAAAAACTATCCGCTGTCCCAGCGATGGACCAGCGATGAAGCATGCTCAACATTGTAGAAGTTTTTTGGAGATATGTGACTTGTTGTCCAGCGATGGACCTGCAATGGTGAGTTATGTACTCAAAAGATGGATATATATGCGATGAACCAATGCTTCCTTCCACATACTTTTTAAGCATGATAATGATAGGTATGCATCACATATTGTGGGTTGAGACAAAAGCTTCTTAATGACCAGCGATGAAGCACTTCTTATGTTATGAATGGTTGTGTGTATTCAAACTCCTTATCATAGATATGAAAGGATGAAAGGTTGGTTTGATAACTACAATATACAATAGGCATTACTATCCTTCAAAGGACAGTATGAATGTTTGGTTGTTCCATAAGTAACGAAAGGTTACATACATAGTCCAGAGACAAAGCCATTGTAGTATCATGCTATTATACAAAAGATACAACTAAGATACTGTCACGTTCTGATTATGATTAGTATATCTCATGCTTTAACCTGTTTGCTATCATACTTTTGAATGGTTGCCATTTCAAAGGGAATACTATTGTGTCTAAGCACTAACAAATAAAACTTGCGCTCTTTGTAGCATCGAATATTACTACTATCTTCATTTTCGATTAGGTTCGATTTTGAACCATAAAGCTATCAACGTTTGCGCAGGTATGCACATTAAACCATTCGCTTCGGACTTATATAAGCAATGAGTAGTAGGCTTTCCTTAAAATGCTTAGTATCGTTTTCACAATACCTGACAATAACGTTATGAATGGTGTGAGTCTAAAAACGACAAGAGCCCTCGAGGGACTAACATGGCATCCTCACAAGAAGTCACTTCTACGATCATCCATGTATGAGTTCTCCGAACAGTTTTCAGACTTTGCAAGCACCACCTATGCTCGAAAGGGAAGGTGTCTCTTTATAGATATATTCCATTCTTGGTGACTAATAATGATCCTAAATACAGATTTAGTTAGTTTTTACTCAGTTCGACTATATTACTTCATAAATAATGTAACTACTCTGCGTATAATGACACCCACGCTGTCTTGAAACAAGGGTTCTCTTCAAATTATCTTGGACAACATGGATTTGCGTAAGATAAATGGTTCTTACAAAAGGACTAGAATGGCATGGATCTGCCCTAATACCTTGTAAAAACCACAGAAACCTCACCAATAAGATGAAGCCTATCCAATACAAGGTCTTAAAAAACCACGGGTTGGATATGAAGTTACGATAAATGTAAGTTCATTCGTAACTACACTATTCAACCATGGCTTTTACAAATTTATTACCCATTCAGTAGTCATATCAGATTATGGTGAGATACAACTGGAAAGCATGGATATGCTCAGGAGTATGGACAGTAGTGCGTGACGTTTCTTAAGTCACCAGGGTTAGAATAGCATGGATTTGCTTTGACACTGGCACAAGTGTTCACACCATTTCTTTTAGCAATAAGCAATATATACTGTGAAAACTATTCATATTTATGCTTAAATGAAAAAAATTGATATGGACCAATGTCCAAAAACTGATCAGCATGGCACTCGCCCTAATACGACGAAGGGGCTTTGCCTATCGCTAAAAAGTCGTCTTTGCATTTGGGAAGACTGGACTATGATTTAAAATGCTATTTATACTGATAAGTAGTATAACTTCTTTTGGACATAGATAACAACTAACGCTCAGCTATGACCCCTGTCTTTCCCACTGTATCAACTCGTGCGGTTTTGTGTTGTGAGATGGTGGCAGGTATCAGCTGGACGTTTTGAGAGTGGTTATGCTATATGGTGCTTTACTATAGTGTATTTTAATTTTCAGCTTTACTGTACCTTGTTGGTTTATGAATAAAGGCTTCAAAGGGTTTGGTCTTGTTTTGTCAAGAGGAGCTATGTGAAATTGTATCTCTCTCTCTCTCTCTCTCTCTCTCTCTCTCTCTCTCTCTCTCTCTCTCTCTCTCTCTCTCTCTCTCTCTCTCTCTCTCTCTCTCTCTCTCTCTCTCTCTCTCTCTCTCTCTCTCTCTCTCTCTCTCTCTCTCCCTCTCAATCGTGAGTAAAGTATGCTCTCTTGTGTAACTTGCATTTTGATACTTTGTGAGAAATAGAATCTGTTCCACAGCTCTTATTTTGAAATTTCTACTGAAATCAAGTATTTGCCTCTCAAATTGAGCTTATGCTTACTTGTAGACACATATTATCATTTTTTTAGAGCAAAAATTGTTAACAAATTGTAGGTTTGGGGTTGTGTTGAATCAAATTGCACTTGAAGCTTAGCTTTGATCCGAAGCAGGGTTAACAGCCATGTATGGTAGACAAAATTTTGATCCACGACCTAGTCTCTATCCCCCTATTTATGGTGAAGCTCTTCCCCCTCCCCAGACCATGGTACCCGATCCATATGATCTTTACCATATCTTGCCGAAATCTGTGGCTGATGAGCCTTTTGCATACAGAAGACATCCATCGTCTGGAGCCAGACATCCACACCCATCTGTGCCACCATGGTTAGATGAGAACCAGGGTATGGCATTCCATACCCGCCTCCGCCTCCGCATTCAAAGTACGAGTGGCATTCACCTCATCATCACGGCCACCATGAGAGCTTTAATGCGCAAGTTGAGTACCCTCCTCCTCCTACTTATGGGCATTTCTCTTCTCAAAGGGTTGACCATCCTCATGAAAGAGGTTCTCATGAAGAAAGCCATGCACATGAACGCCATCATTTTCATGACAGAAGCCATGACAGCTCGGACCACAACCATTATCATCCTTCTCATTTCCGTCCTACATTTTCACGTAGTGCTCATTACACACACACACACACATTCACAGATTGCGCTGTCATTGTGTGTGCTTCTCTCTCTCTCTCTCTCTCTCTCTCTCTCTCTCTCTCTCTCTCTCTCTCTCTCTCTCTCTCACACACACACACACACACACACACACACACACACACACACACACACACACAAAAGCAAATTGCATAATTTGTCTCTCTCTCTCTCTCTCTCTCTCTCTCTCACACACACACACACACACACACACACACACACACACACACACACACACACACACACAAACACACACACACACACACACACACACACACACACACTCTTCTCTCTCACACACACATAAATGCAGATTCTCTCTCTCTCTCTCTCTCTCTCTCTCTCTCTCTCTCTCTCTCTCTCTCTCTCTCTCTCTCTCTCTCTCTCTCTCTCTCTCTCTCTCTCTCTCAATGACCTACATTCACCTACACAACATTGGCTTGCTAGATTGATAGTCGGTGTGATCACTGACGCCAAACAAACTGCCGCAAATTTAATAGTCCTGTTTCCCATCACTCATCTTGAATTGGAGTTGTGGATCCACCTCTCAAGCTATCTAGACTTATCCAAGCCACCTCACTATGTCTAATTGTGCCACATAGTCTTTTCATGCATTAAATGTGGCATGTAAAGTACAAATGGCAATTCCTATGGTAGCTCGAGTTTCTACTTCTACCTACCTTGAATATTTTATTCTAAGATGGGTCTTTACTAAGCCAAAAGAGCTCAATTTATCTTTGGCATTCTTAGGACCCATTCTCACAACATTAGATAGATTTTTCAATATTTTGACACTTGTTCTTCTCTTGGACCAGAGGCTAAGGTTTTATGCTTGTTTGACCATGCCATTTGGTATATGATGAACAACTTAGGCAAGTTCTTTCCTGAATGCTTTTTTTATGTGACTACATAAACTCACTAGAGATGTGGTCAAAGCACACCTTACCTTTCTCTTATCCGACAATACATGATCGATGCCTCCATTGAACTTGCCAAACATGGAGATGCCAAAAATATCTATGAAATAGAACAACACCTAAAAAAGACCAAGCTCCTCCACTGTCCAAGATAAATACGTCCATAACACAAGCAAAATGACGAGCAACTTCAATCTGAACAATCCGAATTCAATCGTCTCAGAGTCAGGAATGAGAAAGAAAAGAAGGTTTCCAGGCTTCAAAGGAAAGGAAGGACATAGTAGTAGCACAAAAAATGAACTACCTGTCAAAAGATTAAATTTTTACAGAGATTGACATATGTGCAAGATGACGAAAGGATAGAAAGAAGAGAAATTACCACGTCGGCAACTGGACGTCCTTAGTTTACTAGCAACGATTCCTTGTGGATCCACCATCCAACAAGCATGTGATTGGTTGAAAGTGGGTATTTCGGATCAAGTGCAATCATGATGGCACCATCAACAAGTTCAAGGCAAGATTATGTTCCAAAGGATTTGCTCAAATTTATGGCCTTGATTGTGAGGAGACCTTTGCACCTGTTGCAAAGATGGTGACAATAAGAATTCTTATTTATCTTGCTTGTTTTTTCAAATGGAAGGTGTTCCAATTAGATGTATCCAATGCTTTCTTCAATGGTTATCTTGAGGAGGAGATTTATATGGAAAAACCTCAAGGCTTCATCAAGGATGAGTCCAAAGTGTGCTTGCTCTTCAAAAGATTTTATGGACTAAAGCAAGCACCAAGATCATGGTATTCAAGACTCAACACTTTTCTTATGTCATGTGCCAAATCCCAAACTAATAGCAATACCAATGAAGTAAAGCTAGAAGCAAGAAGATAACAAGACAATCATGATAGCATATCAATAGAAAGCTAGAAACATGGAGATCACCATAGAATCACATTAGTAATGAAAGAAAGAGTACAAGATATAAACATGAGCATTGATTCATGTGGATAGGGCACATGATACCTAGCAATGGAGATCCCTATGGCGCACATTCACAAGGAAGCTAGAAGCTCTCACTTGCAAATGAGCCAAAAGATTCACAAATTGATGTCTCTTCCCTAGTTATAGACAATGCTCTCACTTTACTTTACTTAATTATCTTGAGAGATAGTTAGCCCTTGTTAAGTATTATTTAAACTATATTGGGCCCCTATTGGCCTATTATCCTTATTAATTACTTTGGAGGGCCTAAAGAGAGAACCGCCTTGTTAATAAGGCTAAGAGCTCCTTTTGGGCCTACAAAGCTTACAATGGATATTATATTTCCTTGAAAAGCACTGATGTACTAAAAGTACATGATAGTCCCCTACTTAAAACATTTTTGTCCTCAAAATAAAGATGCTTGTCTGATCATTTTGATCGCCTTGGTAAAGTAGTCATGATTGAGGATGTGTTGCCTCATTACAGATCCAAAGCTGTCGAATTGAATCCATTTTGCTAGCTTCAGATTGTAATAAAATGATGGTCGAAGAAGAGATGGATTAAACACCATATTGCTTTTTGACATCCAAATCACAATATCCTCTTTTGCCTGCTTCTTCGGCATCATGACAAACCAATTCTTTTAGGATCGTACTTTGTCATTGCATCTGGCTATGCTGGCCTGAAGATTTTGTCATGTTGTTTGGTAGTCACTTTGTTGTTCAATCCAAATGCTTCGATGATAACCATGGGCATTGCATTTGAATTGTTAAGATCCCACATGAAGGAATTATTGGCATAATCAATTTTCAATATAGGAACCAATATGTTTGGATGGATCATCTCTGGAAATAACAATTGATATCCTGAATGGACATTCATTTCCAAGAATATTGAGTGAATGAGATGCTTGCAAAGAGTGATGATATCTCTTTCACTCAAAGTCTCTACGAAAAATCTTTCGTAGATTAGATCATCATGTTCAAAAATATTGATATTTCCAATATTTTGAACTACAAACTGGAAACTTTGATATAATGGACCTTGGATTGTTTGTCCCATCTCATAGCTAGGACAATTTCCAGCTTGTATATTTCAAGTTTCATCACATTCCATTGTACGCTCTATACTGAATGTGAAACATTCATATAGATCAGTTTTATCCTTGTCTATTACTTCTATTTTGCAAGAAGTCTTAGACAAGTCTTTTGGTTGAACGTGCTGCAACAATATTTGTGATCTCAAGGAAGATGAGGTCCTTGAGTGATTTGCCTCATTGACAACTTCATTGTCTGAACTGGCCTTTGTACTGCTCAATTGAAAATCAATATTGAAAACAAGAATATTGTCCTCATAATCCTCCACATCGTGTTCATTGTCCTCAGTTGATTTTCAGTGTCCTTGCATTGACATTGTGCTCACATTTGGAATTGTCTTACTTGGTTCAAATCGAAAATTACATTTATGTTGTTGATCTTGCGTACACTCCATAGCACTGCATAAATGTTGATCGACCATTTCTTGTGAATCCAATGGAAAATCAAAAACTGCTGACGAAGTCGGCTGGTCTATTTGGTGAACAAGCTTTCCCATTGTTGATAGTTTTACTTCTTCGTCATGTTGCACTTCCACTTTATTCGCTGATGATGTTGATGAAGAATTATCTTTATCATCGTTTCGTACTTCCAATTAATTCTCTGATGATGTTGATGATGATTCACCACAATCATTTGGCCTATCTTTTTTCTCGATTCTTGGATTAACAGTTTTTCCCACTTGAACCCTAGGCATTTTGTCCTGATCCCTCATATTTTGTAACTGTCCCATCACTTTGTTGAAAGCTAATGTCCCGTATATGTCCAAAGTGTATATCAGTGGTGTTAAATATTCTGTAGTAGCTTCACGTTGACCCTTGTTTAATTCATATTCTCTGGTGTGAGCATGAGATCTTATGTCAGATAGTGACATTATTCAAGTTTCATGATGTATATCCCTAGATAAACAAGCTCTTATCTCAGGCTTTAAGCCTCAAATAAAGTGCATTGTATTAAATTCCTCCACCGAATAACCATATATGTCCATTATCTAATGAAAGTCATTGAAATAGATCTCCATAGTAGACATCTGTTGGGTAGAATGCCATAGTTGGCAGTTTGTACATGTAAATTCTTTGATGCACTTTTGTACAAAGGTTGGCCATTTATCAGTGGTAACATGAGGTTCTTCACATTGTATCCATATATGCAGATCCATCAAGGTATGTTCTTGCAAATTGGATCTTGTCATGGTCACTGCTTGGATGTGATTGAAAATACCTGTGAAATTTTTCTAACCATACTCTCACATCCATATGAGCAATTCTACCATCAAACTTGTGAAAGATATATTGTCTCTGTACCATCGTTGTTTCCACCATATCCTGGGAAGATTGGTCCATGTAAGAATATTGGTAATGATGACGTTCTAATTGACGTGAATTCATCTGTGAAGAAACAAAACGTTTCTAATTACAATGCTTTGCTAGCTTTCAGCCCTCTACCTGACGAAGATGTTTGCGAACACAAAATTCAAGAGACACGAAGCACAAAAGTTTTGCGAACACCTGACGAAAAGACACAAACACGAAAGATTTGCGAACGAGTATATTTTGCGGTCAAACACCAGAAAGTCAGACGACGGAGACAAAATCAACGACGCGACACAAAAAACATCGCGAAAGACTTTCTGCCCTCACGCTCTAAAGAGTACCAGCAAAGATCATGCAAGTACCCAGAAGTACAGATACCATTCATTTCAATTCCGCACATTGGTTGAATTTGTTGAGTGCTGCATTAATCTATAAACGTAGATCAGTAGTGCCTGACTACATTCTGGAGGACTGTAGGAGTGATTCAGCTGGCAGTGTCCAACGACCATATCTGAACTCCATCCGAATTGCATTGAGTTGTGGTTGCTTCGCCTTTTGTATTGTTTCGCGATTGTTTTGTGACCGCGAACCATTCTCCAACCCCTTCTCTTCAATAATATCAGAGCAGTGCCTATCTTGTCATAATCTGACATAGCCAAGAAGCTATCAGATCCAGGAGGCCAAGCATTCAGACAAACAACCATCAAGGAGGGAACAGACTTCAAAAGCAATGGCTTCAATCAGCAGCATGCAGAGCAAGATTTGCACAATTCTTTATTCTTTAGGATCTAACTTTCTAACCTGGAAAGTTAAGAGATCACTCATACTCAAGGGCGAAGGATTATTCCCCCGGGTGGATGGCACAGAAGAGATGCCTACGACATCAGACAAGGAGCTATGCGAGTGGAAGGAGAAAAACGACAAGGCAGTAGCCTTGCTATCATCTTTCATCGAAGATAGTCTCACACTTGACCTGGCTACACTCTCCAAAGCTAAGGAGATGTGGGATGCATTGCTCACTAGATTGCAAACGAAATCAAGAAGTCAAATCATGATGCTCGAAGATCAGTTGACAAATCTACAGTGGGATGGAAAGGACCTTACCTCTTTCGTAAGAAAGATGAAGGATTTGTTTCTATCACTTCACAGCTCTGGAGCAGAGAACACTGTGTTAGCTGAGAAGCAGCTCACGTACCTGTTGAGAGCCCTGTCTAGATCATTCTAGACAACGAGAACTCTGCTCGCAAAAGATCCTACCATGAACCTCGAAAAGGCGATTGTCGAGATTCGAGAGGAAGTTGAGGCCAGAGAAAATCTTGATCACAAAGATGGTTTTGACCAGGCCCTCTGCAACAATAAAGAAAAATCGAAGAAACAATTTAAGCCTAAGAGAGAGTCGAATCAGAGGCATGATTGTGACCAACAAGTAGAGGGACCAGCAAAAGCAACTGGAAGAGTAGAGGGAGGTCGAAGCAGCAAGGTGCAAACAAGAAGACTTGCGTGAGATGCAAAAGAGACGGACATACAGTTGATACATGCTGGCTCAATCCCAAGATCGAGAGTATTCACTGCCACAAGAAGGGTCACGCAACTGTGGATTGCCCTCAGAACCCGAGAAGCAAATCAACACAGAACAGACAGGAGAACAACAACAATTCATCCTATGTCGAGGATCCCGAGAGCTCGAAGATGGGCGAAGAAAGAACGAACATAAATTGTTCAACCACCTACATCTGTGAAGACACAGCATCAACTTTTGACACACATGAGGTGATCCTAGATTCAGGAGCCACCTCACACTTCGTGACATCAAGACGAATAATGTCTGATTTCAAAAGTGCAGATCCTTCAAGATATATAGTTCTTGGAGATGGATCTAAACATCAAGTGAACGGTATTGGTTCACTATGGCTCAACACCAACGATAGAGACAGACGACTCGAAGACGTTCTGTTTGTGCCTACTATGCAACAAGACTTGCTTTCCATAGCAAGAATAGCAGATGCAGGGATGCGTGTGACATTTTTTGATGAAGCATGCAATGTGATTGACGCTAGTACCAGTACATTGATTGCTCAAGGCAGAAGGAAAGGAAACCTATATCATTTGAAGGTACGCCTACCTGCAGATCAGATGCATCAGACTCATGATGACTCGTCAGACACTTTGTGGCATAGAAGACTCTGTCACATGAATTCAATGGCACTTTATCAAGAAAGCCATCATGGAGTGATAACAGGGGTCAGCATCTCGAATGCAACCAGTTCGACCACCTGTGATGCATGTTTGAAAGGCAAGATGTCACGCACTCCAGTCATTAAAGACTCCTACAGAATGACTAAGATTCTAGAGTCAGTGCATTCTGATATCTGTGGACCTTTCATTGTGATCTTAGTAGGAGGTTCAAAGTATTATATAACCTTCATTGATGACTATAGCAAATTTGCCAGAGTGTATTTTATTCAGAATAAATCTAAAGCACTTGACAAATTCACAAAATATGTGAATTGGACTGAGAGATGTACAGGCAACAAGGTTAAGTAGATCAGGATAGATCGAGGTGGCGAATACATCTCGAATTGCTTCACTGACTTCTGTAATGATCGTGGCATCATTCATAGAAGGACTGCAGCCTACACGCCGCAAAACAATGGTGTTGCAAAAAGAAAGAATGAAATCCTGATGGAAGCAGCCAGATGTATGATGGCCTCCTCGAAGGCTCCAAGGGTACTGTGGGCTGAAGCAATAACTACAGCCACATACATCCAGAACATAACATGTAAGTCTAGTGTTCCTCACACGACACCACATGAGCTATGGTGGGGTAGAAAGCCCAACCTGTCTCACGTCAGAATCTTTGGCTGTGCATCTTATGCACATATTACTAATAAGCTTCGTAAGAAGATTGATGAGAAAGCCAGACAAGGATTTCTGGTAGGGTATGACAACAATTTGTCATACTACAGAGTCTACATGACAGACACGAACACTGTGAAAATAGTGAGAGATGTCAGATTTGATGAGAGCAGGACAATGGCCAATGACAATCCTGTCAGCTACGAAGTTTTGGAGAGACAGTACTATGACCTGTCGCCAATGAACGAGGGAGCAGAGGACGAACACGAAAACGAAGATTTTTGAGTCGTCTCCCATTCGAACGACGAATCTAAAGAAGAAATATCCGAGAAGCAGCCTACTGCCACAGTTCCTGTAAACCAAGATGGTTCCGGACCAAGCAGAGCAGACAAAGACAGAGGCATTGCTGTCCTAGGAGGATCTCCTAGAAGGTCGACAAGACCACAAAGAGCGCCAACAAGATATGTGCCAGGCAGCTCAGGTTTCACATCAGAAGAGTTCTACGGATTCAGTGGCAAACCACAGATTTTTGAAGAAGCGATCGATAGTCCAGAAAAGGACAAATGGATCCAAGCCATGAACGAAGAGATGGAGTCCATGAGGAAGAACTAGGTATGGACGTTGGAGCCATTACCACATAAGCGCAAGACTGTCAAATGCAAATGGTCTTCAAGCTCAAATACGGACCAGATGGAAACATCACGAAATACAAGACAAGACTGGTAGCGAAGGGATTTTCTCAAAGATATGATATTGACTACTCTGAAACCTTCTCTCTTGTCATCAAACATTCGTCCCTACATTTGTTATTTGCATATGCAGCAGCTTATGACCTCAGGGATCCACATTGTGGATGAGAAGATGACCTTCTTGCATGGCGAACTAGACGAAGAGGTCTATATGGATCAACCCCCAAGATTCGTCTCAAATTCACTTCCTGACTATGCATGTAGAATGCATAGAAGCATCTACGGTCTGAAACAATCAGCCCGACAATGGTACAAGAAGAAAGATCACGTCCTGAAATCATTAGGATTCAAGGTTCACATCCATATGGATCTCTCTTTTCTTGATTCAATTCTCCTCTTCTTTTTCTTCTTCCACTTCACAAAAAAAAAAAAGTTGGAACACCAGAGTCATTGAGCAAACCTTGAAGCAATTCACCAACTAGCTACTTTGCGACATTCTAGTGCTGAACTATGGAGATTGCCCTTGTAGGATTATCGAAATTAAAAAAGTTCCATGCTGAAACAATCCGAGACTACACCTATCAGATCTATCATCTAGTGAAGGACTGTGATCCCCCGATTCCCCAACAAATCATCATGGCAAAATACTATGCCGGACTGTCCAAAAGGATCAGATCTGGTATGGAAGAGTTAGCATCCTATGCGTCGCTTGCACAACTTTGTAAGGATGCTGCCTTGATGGACATCTCACTCGGGAAGAAGGATTTTTCCTATCCAGATAGGGAATCAGAGGAACAAAGGTCGACAATGAGCAATGATCCAACAAGAATGAAATCCCATGCAAGGCAACAAAATGCAGCAAGGTCAAGCAGATCAAGTGCAGCGGAAGACCCAGAACCTTGCAGTTCAAGCTGTCAACAGCTTATGCTCGCTCTATTAAGCTTCTTGAAAAGGATGAATGTACCTTCTGCTTTGGAGATCATCCAAGTACCAGGTGTCCAATCAAGAATCCGCGCTTGTTAAAAGGACAAAATACAGAGCAACAGACTTGTCGACAACAATATCCAGTGGTTCAATGGTCAGAAGTAGAATCAAGCCAACAAGGAGCTCACCAGAAGGATGGATGTCAGATTGATCCATCTAAATCACGAGTTTCTTCAACAAACAGTGGCAAGGTAGAAGTTTTGGTTATATCCTCTTGCATGTCACCAAATTCAATGGAGGACCATAACAGTCTACCAGTCTACTTTGTGGAAGATCCTAAGGGAAATCTATTACCAGTGTATGCCTATCAGCTTAGAGGCAATGGTGTATTGCACTCGGTAAGATGCTATGGATGCGGAGGAAAACACCGCCATGCTGAATGTCTACATCGAGGGAATCCATCAACATTTGATCCCTCATGTTCAAAATGTGGAGTTAATCATCCATGCCGAGATTGCCTGATGAGAAATCCACAAATAGCCAGGAGGCATTTGGCCTATGTAGATCGACATGCACCTGTGGTGACCCTTCCACCTCGAACGCACTACAAAAGAAAAATCTTAGTGCCACCGGGCTATGAAGCGAGTGATGAAGAAGACAATCTGGCAAAAGTCCCAAAGTACGCAAAGATACCCTCGGGCAAACAAGTAAAACCATTACAGAAGACAGAGATGGTAGAATCCATCACACCAATGGTAACTGAGGAAGTCAAGAAATTGGCATCAGACGAAGTCCAACGGATTTTACCAAGTCTCTTGGCGCAATCACTACAAAGAATTCTTAGTGATGAATTACAAAGGGGACTAGCGTCAACAGAACAACTTGAAGGCAATTCAACACAAGATCCAAGGAAAAGTGCAGTCACGCAACCTTCAACGGGGAAATGCAATGACCAAGGGAAGACTAAAGTTGATGATTGCCCCTCAACAAGCAAGATTCAACCAAAGTCTAATTGTTCCACAATTCAACAAACCCCCAAATCAACGCCAATTCGGGGTATATCCATTCTTCAAAGGTCAAATCCAGGGAATCCAGGCCCAAATAGGCCTCCAGTACAGCAAGAACCAGCACCTACAATGACAAGCCTTGTCCTAAATCTATGATATTGACTGCTGAGGAAAGTCATCAGGTTGATGCATACTTCGAATACCTGTACAGACAAGAGCATCAAGCAAGCACGTCATATCCACATTATGATTTGGGGGAGTCCATGACATTGGGACCAGTTGCGCCGATCTATGAGGATCCATTATATCAGCAAGAATTATCTTGGGATCCTTTGATGGCATACCTCGACTACCCAATTGTCAATGAACAAGGTTATTTGGAATGGCCACCAGACCCTTATGGGTATTATTGAAAATCTGGCAAGTCCAAGTTCTTGCCTGATCGCCATCATCCAATAAAGCCTCAGGTTTTACGTAAGCGAATTTTATCCACGCTTAACCTGAAGCACCCATGTAGGGCCCAACTTAAAACTCACATGAATCATATGAGTGCCCTTGTGCTTTCTTAGCACCGATCCATTTTATTTGTGTTTGTTTTAAAGGCTTGGATTAGAATCCTTGCCCCAATGAAGTGGCCAATGAGAGTGAAGGAGGCTCACCTCTAGAATCTATAAGAGGGAGCCATTTTCTTTTGGTGTAGCCAGCTTCATGCATGTGGACTTTGCAAACCCAGGATCGACATCAGGCATGGAGGTGGCACATTGGCATAGTAGCAGATTGGTGGAATATTTTTCAAAGGCATTTGGATAAGATTTCTGTCAAAGAGATCTTATCATGGTTATGGTAAGGGTGCTGCTATGATGGATTCTTTGTTCATGTTCAATTCAAATTCAAAGCAAAGGATCCACACAAAAAGTTTCTTCATCAACCGTTTGACCAACTTGAAGGATTCCAAGCTCAAGTGGTCAAGCCAAGTTGATAACTTT
This sequence comes from Diphasiastrum complanatum, assembly GCA_029204225.1. Taxonomy (NCBI): domain Eukaryota; kingdom Viridiplantae; phylum Streptophyta; class Lycopodiopsida; order Lycopodiales; family Lycopodiaceae; genus Diphasiastrum; species Diphasiastrum complanatum. The sequence continues at coordinate 50,684,264 of CM055093.1, forward strand.
TTAGGAGGAGTGTGAAGAATAAAAAGCTATCCAACTTGTCTATAGGGGTTGATGAGGAAAATCATCTTGCTTGTGTATTTACAAGTTGTAAATATCATTCTCTAGCATGTACAAACTCGAGCTACATGACATGCACAATGTCTAGATGGTCATATTTCACTCTGTTCCAATGTATATATCAAAGGTATGTGAATTGAGCACATGAACTTATAGATTAGGGAGAGTTTGAGTTAGGTAGATCTAGTTTTGATGACATGCATAAAACTAGATGACATGCAAAATCAGTTATAGTGCATGCAACATGCAATCACTGCATGCAACATGCAAGTCAGTATACATGTTCTACACATGTCCAAGTCATCTAGGGAAGTCTCATGCAAGACATGCAAACAATATTGGACACATGCATGTAGTTTTGTACATATCTAGTTGAGAAATTGACATTTGGACAAAGTAGATAGGAGTTAGGTGCAATTTCAGCATGCAAGCTGTTAGGTGTCAATATGGTAATAGTTTACACTTGATTAAGTGTAGGGAATGCATTGAATGCAAGGAGTACTATCATGCCCATGACTAGTCTCGGGTAGCATGTCCACGCTAGGGATCAGTAGACCAACAACCCATAAGTTAATTGTGACTATAAGGGAATTGGGGCCCTTATGTGTACATGGTCATAATTATTGGTTATAGGCCTAAACACTTGTATGGGTCTATCAGTGAGTCATTGGGAACGTAGATGACGTGGGCCAGATAGGCTGTAGAGGTGTCTAGTGAGGTGTCACAGTGCACTACTAGTGGTGCATGGGCCTTGGAGGGTATAAGTATACCTGCTAGGCTCTCACTAGTGTATGCTTGATAACATGACCAGTGGCAGGATGCTGCTGGTGTGATGCCATACTCCTCTTTATGATTGACCCATAGCTTGGGGGCTAGATCCGTTTGATCTAGATTTGGTTGGGTTGGTTTGTCCACCATCAGGTTTCCTTGTGTTGCTTGTGATTGGCATGCTTAGAATAGGATTCTTGGATTGAGGACTTTAGAGCCAATTCTGAGCACGTTTTTGCCATTGATTTGTGTCAGAACTTGGAATTCTATTGCAAGATGGAGGTTTGTTGAAACCTGTTCCTTGCTAAATAGAGTCAACTTGATCTTAGTTTGGACTGAGATCCGTGGGTTGATGCAAGGAAGGAAATTCATGCCAGCAATATATTCTTTACAGTTTAGCATGCCCAGATTACATTATAGTTGAGAAACAGGGTAGATGCTGCCCAATTTCTCCCTGAACTAAGAATTTGCAGGTCTGTCCATTCTTTACATAGAATAGGCTTCACAATGACCCAAACCAGCTCAATAATGGCCTTACTGGCTCATTAACCTGCAAACCATCGTTAGTTTGTTGAGAAACACATTAAAACCCTGCAACTCCGTAAAGAATCATCATGCAAAATCTGTAAATAATCCACCAACACTTACAACAAGTGATTAGTCCATTTTTGCTTCAAATCTGTGGTTAGTGAAGTAAGGTTCAATTTTTTGGATCCACATATGTTACCGGTTGCTTCATTAGGAACACTTTTCTGTTAGCAACGGGATCAATTAAAGGTAATGATGTTTTTTTTTTTCGGTTTTTCGGTTCTTATATAACTGCGGTTTTAGGATTTGTTTGCTGTTTTTTGTTGTTTGTGGATTTGGTTTTGCTTTAAAATCGGCAAGAGAGACAAGAATTGAAGCAAAAATGGACTAACCACTTGCTATGAGTGTTGGTGGATTATTTACAGATTTTGCATGATGATTTTTTATGGAGCTACAAGGTTTTATTGTGTTTCTCAACAAACTAACGATGGTTTGCAGGTTACTGAGCCAGTAAGGCCATTATTGAGATGGTTTGGGCCATTGTGAAGCCTATTATGTGTAAAGAATGGACAGACCTGCAAATTCTTAGTTCAGGAAGAAATTGGCTAGCATCTACCCTGTTTCTCAGCTATAATGTAATTTGGACATGCTAAACTGTAAAGAATATATTGTTGGCATGAATTTCCTTCCTTGCATCAACCCACGGATCTCGGTCCAAACTAAGATCAAGTTGACTCTATCCAGCAAGGAATAGGTTTCAACAAACCTCCAGCTTGCAATAGAATTCCAAGTTCTGACACAAATCAATCGGACTTGTTATCAGACTTTTCTACCGCAAGAGTACTTTCTAAATTTTTTTCCTTTAAATCTTCAAACCAGATATCAACAATAATCCCTAAAGGATTTCTGTAATATCTAAATATCCTATCGTTTCTGATTCATAAAACAGGTCCATCCTTGAATCTTTGACCGATGTTTTTCCTTGATAATTCTCTTTTCTTCCTACTTCTCGCCCTTTTTAACAGGAAACGCCACGAGTTTCCAAGGGGTACTAATCATTTAAGATTTTCCTAGGAGACGAGTCTAAGAAGAGATCCAAGAAAATCTTGAAAGCCAAAAGAAGTGTTGCATCAGTGTAAGTAAATACCAATGATGTCCCAACACGGCAACTAAACCAAAGATTTTCTTGGTTACCAAGCTTGAGAATTAACCTATAAATCATAAGAAGATTTCTTGAAGATTCAAGTAGAGAAAATAAGTTTAGAAAACGGTTTCATTAACCATTTCTTTGACATCGTCCATGGGCAACGGGTAATCAGTATTACCTTTCAAGGAATCACAAATTTTCGGGTTAACAAATGTGTTAAGAAATTCACCAATATATCATTGATTAAGAAATAGCTTGCTGGGTTTCCGGTTTTGTAAATTTGAGATATCCAAAAATGGGTCATGACCAATATCACAAATTTCCGACAAAACACCCGTTTTATGACCGATAGTATTTGGCATCACTAAGATTTACAGCCATACTATGGTCAAGTAATCCAGTTAGTTTCAGATCTTCATTTTGGAATCGCCTGCGTCCCATACCACAGGTTCTTCCTCCAGGAAGGCCCTCCACTTCCCGATCAAAGTGTCAAGAAAATAGTACAATTATATAAAGTTGTCAAAAATTCATAATAAATTCCAACTTCACTCAAACAAACATTCTTTCGCCCCTTTTCACAATCTTTACGATCATCGTAAGGTTCACAGTGACAGATTTAAAAATGGGGAAGAATGAACCGGATTTTTCTTGTTCTTAACAACAAATAGTGTTGGTACACCCACGACTTCAAGCACATCAAAAAACAACTTTTTTGTTCCATTTCTGTTTCCATCTTAGGCTTCTGGGCCCTTTCTGGCCGTGCATGATTTTGAAAAACCGACACCTTGGCCAAAAAAATCCAAGAATTTTTGGACATAAGAGTCCAATTCTTGGTTGCTCAAAAAACAGTTAATAAAGCAAATTTTCAATCGGAATCAAGAATTGTGACTAAAGCTTTACGAAATTCTACTAGGAATCCAACTTAAGTCATCGGTTTCACAGGTAGAACCTACTAACATGAAGAAGTCACTACCGAGAAACAACAATACTAACAATATCTGCTTTTTTTCTCCTGGGACGCTGAGTAAGCTAGAAATAGCTCTCTCCAACAATTTATCCAGTCTTCTACAACTTCTAGGCTTTTAACTTTTTATGACCGAAAACAAATTTCCGATTAGCCCCCCAAGTTGTAAGAGTTACCAACTTATACTTGGTTAAAAGAGATTTTGCATTTGTTTATTACACTGTTACTGTCCAGATGAAGTTCAGAAAACCGCTTTGCACGAAGTTTGTAAAAGCTTGTTAAAACTGAGGGTGTCATCACTAACGAGTGATGTCGGGTGACTTTTGGGTTCACCCCCACCCGAACTTCATCTCTGTCCATTTGCTTGAAAAACTAAAATTTTACGTTCAGTTAACCCATTTATAATAGGTATAAAACATTGTCTAAAAAAAACACTGTTTCAATAGACTTACGTGCTTTTGTTTACCCATTATACCAATGAATTTTCAAATATTTTAAGCAATAACAGTCCTTAAATAGAGTCAACTTGATCTTAGTTTGGACTGAGATCCGTGGGTTGATGCAAGGAAGGAAATTCATGCCAGCAATATATTCTTTTAAGTAGTCTCTGGTTGAGATTTTGGATGTGAAATAACAATCTTTGAGAAATATTCTCTCTTAGAGGATAACCAAGAGACAGGATTCTCGGTTATGAAAGTGTTGTGTACAGATCAGGAGTCATCTGTAGAGATATGCTATGTAGTGAATCTTTGTAGGATCAATAAAACCTTTTGTACAAACTACTAATCCTGTGGATCCACAAAGTATTCTGTAAACTAAGTTTATTTGCATGCATAAACTAGTTGTTGATACATAGGCATATTGATGAGAATTGTGTTTAAGACAATTTCTCGCTGGGTTAGTGATTCTCATTGAGAATTGCTTATTGACCTAGAAGTGATTTAGAATCAGATTAAATGTGGACCACACCGAGACATTTAAATATTTTCTAAATCCGATACAATTAACCGAGACAGGAGTGTTACTTTTGAGTTAGTTGTGGAAGATCAAGAATAGTATTCTTACTTATGGATATTATTGTTGAAAGGTATTGCTTATAAGTCACATCATTTTTGAGTCATTTTGGATTCATTTACTGATGGGTGTGCATAGAATACATGAGAACTTTTGGGCCTTATCTTTTCCCATTTGGAATAGATGGATTGTTATCCTGGAAGATTCAGGAGAGTTGGATAGTTGTTTTCCAAAAGTTAAAACTTCATGTAATGAGGTTTCAATGAATCTTAAGTTATCCTAGATTAGAACTTAAGAGGAAAATCTAGACGTATTCTAGATTGGGACCCTAACTTTGGAATGACAATTTGTGCCGTGTCTAAAGTAAGGGCATTTTTTAGATTACAATCCTTATATTGGCACCGTGTGTGAGTTGTAGAGTCTGGAACTTTCCAGATGGAAAGGACTTTGTGTACAGCTCATGTGTCTTTTAAGAATTGTATTGCACTCTTATGATATGGTATGGTCTCAGGAATATGGAGAGTTGAGATTGGTGAATCATAACTCAGATTCTAAGATATACCTAATCCATAGGAGGAGATTGTGTTCACGGTAGATTACCCTGGATGAATTAACAAGATAGTGGAATTTTGGTAATGATTGGCCATCTTACCAAATCGTCTATGTTTATTTGGGTAAAGACCAAGTAATTATTAGAGTACCTGTTTTGGCTTTATGGAACACCAAAGTGGCATTATATGAACATTCGCGATTCGAAATTCATTGGTCACTTTTGGTCGGCCGTATTTGCTAAAATAGAGATGACTCTGAACCTAAACTTCTTCTAATCATTGGTAGTTGTCTTCTTTTATTGAATATAGGATAAGAATCCGATGAATTATGCTTAATGAATCATAGTTCAGATTCTAGTTATACTTGATCTGATAAATTTTACAGTTTTTAGGACAATAATGATTGTACTTTACAATCATAGAGAGTTATTGGTTGCTTAATCAATGAATCTATCAAGTTCTACACATTAGATCTTGATCTAGATTCACTACACTTGGATTTAAGCAAGAGCAATGGATCAACACATCATTTTTTAGTGAGAGCGGCTTCACACGTGTGGAGTACTGTCCACTGTACGGACTGCACCTGAAACAACAAGTACAATGATACTAGATAGCAATCATGCATAAAAATCACAAGACAAATGACTAGAAATCTCACAAAAGTGTAGAGTGCAAAAGTCTCATCAATTTTCTTAGCAAAATGATGATCCTTTTATGGATCAAGTACATCCATGAGTCTGGTACAGTCCAGCAGGCCTTCACACGTGTGAAGAGTGCCACATCACTCATATCTATCCATTTGATCCATCCTTGATCCTTATCCAATAGTTGACCTTCTAGAATATGACTAAAATCCAAAAAGCTAGTCTCCTAGAATATAGGAATATTCCCTACAAAATAGGATCTAAGGAAAATGGTCAACTCTTATCTTCTAGTACTCTATACACACATGTGAACATCCACTTGCCATGTGGGAGCATTTACTCATGCACATGCAAGGAAAAGCTAATTTGTAGGTGACTAGTCAACTTGACTAAAAACTAGTCATTTCATGTTCACACTAACTAGAATGATACAAAATCAATTTGGATATATACAAACATGAAAAGTACATCCTTTCACACATGGGAACATGCTCCACACGTGTGAAATCATATCATCAACATATTCTAATGTTTGATCAATATTTACATGAACCAATGTCAAGTGAGAAGTGACAATTTTCAACACTCCTCCTCACTTCTAACTTGGCAAATCTAGTGTACATCTATCTACAATTCCAAGAGCATATCTTAACTTAAAAAATGGATCTTTGGACAATGGTTTGGTTAAGATATCAGCTATGCATTCGGATGATGGTACATGATGTAGTTGCACTTCCTTGGATTGTACCTTCTCCCTCACAAAGTGGTGAGCTATCTCAATATGCTTTGTTCTAGCATGGAAGATAGGATTTGAAGCAATTTGTTGAGAAGCTTGATTGTCACAAAATATGTAAGGGATCTCCTCGGCCTCTAGCACATGTAGTTCCATCAAGAGTCTTCTTAGCCATAAGAGCTCTTTGGTTGTTGAAGTCAATGCCTTGTACTCGGCTTCACAAGAAGATAGTGAGATTGTATCTTGCTTTTTGGAAAGCCAAGATATCACTCCTCCACAAAGAAATGTTGCAAATGCACTAATGGACTTCCTATCCATCTTGTCACCTGCAAAATCTGAATCCGAGTAGGCTCTCAAGTGCAAGTTAGATCCTTCATAAAGTATACCAAAAAATCTAGTACTAGAAACATATCTAAGTACTCTCTTGGCACTTTTCCAATGATGAATTAAAGGAGCTTGCATACTTTGACTCAACTTGCTTACACAAAAACTTAAGTCAGGTCTAGTGATGGTTAAATAGATTAGAGAGCCTATAAGCTTCCTAAAGAGAGTGATGTCCTCAAAGGATGCTTCATCACCTTCATTAGTTGCTTTCACAACATGCTCCATAGGGGTGTCAATCCCCTTACAATCTTTCATACCAAATCTTTCAAGAATGGAAGTAGCATACTTAGATTGACTTATGAAAGTACAATTGCTACTTCTAGACACTTCTATCCCAAGTATAAACTTTAGGAAGCCTAGATCTACCATCTTGAACTCACTAGATAAGTCAACTTTTACTTTGCCTATGCCATCATCATCATTTCCTGTCATAATGATGTCATCAACATAAAGAACCAAAATGATGATCTTTCCTTCATTACATTTGAAATATAAAGAAGGTTCATAAGCACTTAGTACAAAGCCAAGGGAATAGAGAAAATCATGCAACCTAGAGTACCAAGCTCTAGGTGCTTGCTTCAAGTCATATAGGCTCTTCCTTAAGTAGCACACCTTTTGCTCCTCACCAATCTTGATGAAGCCCTCGGGTTGCATCATGTAGATTTCCTCTTCTAAGAAGCCATTCAAGAAGGCATTTGTCACATCCATTTGGTAGAGATCCCATTTGAACAAAGTAGCAATGCAAATGATTAATCTAATAGTTACAAGCTTAGCTACAGGTGCAAATGTTTCTTCATAATCCAATCCTTTTATTTGAAGAAATCCCTTAGCAACAAGCCTAGCTTTGTATTTACTAATAGATCCATCTTGATTGTACTTAATTCTATAAATCCACTTACATGCAAGTGGTTTCTTTCCTCTTGGAAGATTTACAAGATTCCAAGTATGATTTTCTTCTAATGCATCATACTCTACTTGCATTGCATCTCTCCAAACTTTAGATTTACATGCTTCTTCAAAAGATGATGGTTCTTCAATCAATGTAGCTAAAAAAGAGTAAGAGGTAGAAGATGTAGAGCCTTCCTTTTGCTTTCCCTTGTCCACATAGGTAAGCCTTGAGGGCTCGGCCTTGCTCCTTGATGATCTTCTTGGCCCCTTTTGACTTGGATCCAAATCTCCATCCTCGGGTTTGTCATGATCCTCCTCGGGTTTGTCAAGATCCTCCTCGGATTTGTCAAGATCTTCAATGCACAATGGGTTAGATCCATTTGACAAGCTCTTAGCAAATTGTGACTCATCAAAAAGTACATCCTTGCTTACCTTTACTTTCTTGGATGTAGGATCATATATCCTATATCCCTTGCTATTTTCTCCATAGCCAACAAAGATTCCTTTGAAGGAGGTAGCATCTTCTTTCCTTCTAGTCTCCAAAGGAATGTGTACATAACAAGTACATCCAAAGATCTTAAAATATTTTACATTGGGTTTCTTATCAAACAAGGCTTGATAAGGTGAGATCCCATCTATAGCACTACTAGGAAGTCTATTACACAAATAATTAGCACATGTTATGGCTTCTCCCCAAAATGAGATGGGAAGTGATGCATCAAGCCTCAAGGACTTTGCACACTCACATAGACTCCTATTTTTCCTCTCGGCCACCCCATTTTGTTGAGGGGTGTAGGAACAAGTGTATTGTAACTTAATACCATTGATCTCACAAAAGTCTTTCATTTTATTGGAGGTGTACTCTCCTCCATTATCACATCTTAGTGCTTTGATAGAAGTACTAAGTTGTTTCTCTACTAGAGACTTGAACTTAATGAAAGCTTCATAAACAAGATTTTTCTTTGATAGTAACTCAATCCATGTGAATCTAGTACAATCATCTATAAAAGTTACATACATCAAGGCACCTCCATTACTTGCATGTGAAAAACTATGTACATCAGAATGTATGAGATCCAAGGGAGAGAGAGATCTTGATGAAGATTTCTTGTAAGAAGATTTGTGTGACTTTGCAAGGCCACATGCCTCACACATTTTTCCACACTTCTTGAAAGCTCTTGGTAGGCCGAGAGCTAGTTCCTTGCTTGCCATTGACTCCATAGATTGAAGATTAGGATGGCCTAATCTCTTATGCCAAAGCTCCACTTGAGTTAGCTCCTCCCTAGCCAAGTTCACACTTTCACTTGCAACATTAGCATCCAACTTGAAAAGTCTACCTTGCTTAATGCCACTAGCTATGCACTTATCATTTTTCAAGATGGAACAAACTCCATTCTTGAAATGTACATCTAGTCCATTGTCCATTAATTGTCCTACACTAAGCAAGTTTCTTGAAATGGTAGGAACATACAAAACATTATCTAGATCTATCCTTTTAGATGTGCCTAAACAAAGAGGTATAGATCCTATGCCATCTATCTTGCATGCTTGATCACTAGCAGTGTATATTGACTTCTTAGAGTCATTACAAGATAGAAGAGTAGAAAAATAATGCTTGTTAAAGGACATGTGGGAACTAGCCCCACTATCTATCCACCATGTGTCTTGACTTGAAGTTGGTGTAGATGCAACCATTAAGGATGTGTTGAATCCATCCTCATATTCTTCCTCTTGAGCAATGTTCCCTTGATCTCCTTTGGCTTGTTGATTCTTCTTCAAGTAGCATTCTGAGGCAAAGTGTCCTTTCTTTCCACAAAAGAAACACTTTAGTTTTGCCTTGTTCTTCACTTTGCCTTTGGAGGTAGATCCTCCATTCTTCATCTCGGCCTCCTTGCCTTGATTTTTCTTGAATGGATTTTGCTTTTTCTTGCCTTTAGATGTAAAGTTAGCTTTCTCCTCTCCTCCATTAAGTGACATGCTATCCATTCTTGTCTTGAGGTGTAGAAGCCTACTCTCCTCGGCCACAAGAACATTGTGCAACTTTTCAATGGATGGAAGAGAGTCTTGAATGGCAAATGATTGGACTAAGTTGGTAAACTCATCACTTAGACCATTCAAAATGATTTGTACTAGTTCTTGATCTTGGATCTTCTCTCCTATTGCACTTAACTCCTTGTTAAGAGATTTGATCCTAAGAACATACTCTTGTCCACTCTCTCCACTTCCTTTCATGCTTTGGAAAACTTGATTTCTTAGCATGAGGATTCTTGAAGTATTGTTGGATTCATAAATGCTCTTTAATGAATCCCAAGCCTCTTTGGATGAGGTACAAGAAGACACCTCTTTCAAGAGGTCATTGCATACATTTAACTTTATGCAATGTAGAGCTAATCTTGCTCTCTTCTTGTATTTGGCTTGTTCTTGGGGAGTTTGAGGCTCTTCCTCTACTCCTTGAACTATGTCATATAGATCATGGATCACTAGGAGTGATTCCATTCTCACTTTCCAAATGGAATAATTTGTGGAAGTGAGTCTTGTGAAAAATTGTCAACTAGTAGTATTTTCCTAACTTGAGATTTTGTAGGCCTATGGCCAAATAAAAGTTAGAGATAGGTTCATACATGTATGTAGAGGCCCAAAGTATGTGTACACTACTTTTGAGGTCACATTAATTAGAGGAGGTCGAGTGTGGAGCTCTTCTATTGGCTCATAATTTGGTGCATTCCTATTTGACCAAATTTCTAGGTATATGGGTGAATCCTATTGGACCCCAATTTTAGCCTATCATAAGACAAGTGGCCAAGAGGCACTATGGCTGCTATAAATAGCCATCTCCACGAGTATGTACACATCTCATTTTCATTCTATTGAATGAATGTTATGCTCTTTGAAGGTCCATCTTCTTCTCTCTCACTTTTTTGTTCATATCTTGCATTCTAGCCACTAGAATTGTGATTTCTTTGTTGCTATGGCTTCACACGTGTGAAATGCAGGTTGTAGGCTCTGAAGTACGGACAGGGACAGCAAGTTTCTGTTTGTGGAAGCTTATGATCAGATTTTGATGTTTAGTTGATGTTTAGTATGCTTAACATCACAATTTCTATCATTTTTTCAATCTAGATGTGCATAACTTCCATGGCCAAGATCTTTATGAAACTTTAGCATCTTTTGGATCTGAGTTTTTCACATGGTATCAGAGCATTAGGCGGCCAAATGTGCAGGTTTTGCCAGATTTAGAAGAGATTTGTGGGCGAGTTTGCTTTTGTAGCATTCCAATCAAGTTTCTAGCTAAAAATCTTGTTGATTTATGTGTAGAAATTGGATCTTTGTGATCAAAACATCATTTGTATGCATTTCAATTGAAGTAGGGCGAATTCCCTCTGTACTTATCAGAATAAGGAGACAAAAATTGTTTTGGAAAGAGGGAGATGCAAGATCCAACAAGATCCTATTAGTTTTCCATTCTAGCATATAGTTTTTTGATTCAATTTCTTGCTTCTTCATGTCAAAAACTTCAAAATTGATGTAACCCTCTGATTTTCAGTTTGCTGAATGATTCAAGAGTGTATTTCAATCTTAGGAGTGAGGGAAAAGCAAGTATATTGAGGTTTGGTCTTGGTTTGATCAAGAAATCATAAAACTAGTGGCTAAAATTAAGGAAAAAGTGAGGAAAAGAGAGAAAAAGTAAGGTTTTAGGTTCCAAATCTTTGTGATTTCTTCTTGTGTTTCATTTGTTGATTCAAGAGAGTGCTTAGTGCATTGGAACAGGTCAAAGATCAGAGATCAATCATTGCAACATGGCTACAAATGGAGGCTACATGTTGGAAAGCAATGATAGGCTTACCTCCCTCAACTATTCTACTTGGAAAGTAAGGATGGAGTCTTTGCTTGAGATGAATGAGTTGATGGATATTGTTGTAGGTGTGGAGGAGAGACCTTTGGCACCTCAAGAACAATTGAGGTATGACAAGAGGGCAAAGAAAGCCCTTCACATGATCAAGATGAATGTGACAAATGAGCTTATCAAAGAGGTTGGTAAGTGCACATCATCTAGTGAAGCTTGGGAAGCCTTGAAGAAGGTTTATGAATCCAAGTCTACTTCTAGAGTGTTGACTTTAAGAAGGCAAATCTTTTCTTGTATGCAAAAGAAGAGTGAGAATGGACATGCTTTTGTTTTGAGAGTTAAAGCATTGAATGATGAGTTAGCATGCATTAATGATGGCATAAATAATGAGGAGCTTGTTCAAGTGATTCTCAATGGCTTGTTGGATGATCATGCTAATCTTGTTCAAAGTTATGCTATCCAAAAATGTTTACCAAGTGTTGGAGACTTGCAAGAGGTCTTGTTGGCTGAAGAATTCAGGTTGCAAGCAAGAGTGGGAGCATCTTCTACATCTCAAGGAGGAGAAGAGGAGGCAATGTTCTCTAAAGGCAAGTTCAAGGGCAAAGGTAAAAGCAATTGGTCTAAAGGGCAAGACCAAGGTGAGCACTCTACTTTTGGCAAAAAGAAGGATAGATCTAAGCTAAAATGTTTCTATTGTGGAGTCAAAGGGCATTTTGCTAGTGATTGTTTTAAGAAAAAGAGGGATCAAGGGGAAAAGCAAACCAATCTAACTATTGATGAGGGTGGGGATGAGCTTCTTTCAAATGATGCTTTTGTTATGTCATCTTGCTTGTTGGCTAATCATGGAGACATTGATCCTTGGTGGATTGATAGTGGAGCCACTTCTCATATGACATATCATAAAGAGTATTTTTCATCTTTAATGGCATTTGATGGTGATAGGAAGGTAATCTATACCGCAAATGATGGTGAGTGTGCAATCAAGGGGATTGGCACAATTCCTATTTCACTTTCTACAAATAGGAATATAGAATTGAAAGATGTTTTGCTCATTCCATCCATTACCAAGAACTTACTTAGTGTAAGCCAAATGCTTGACAAAGGATTCAAAGTTGAGTTTGATGGTGATGCTTGCTTGATCAAAAAGGGGTGTAGTATCATTGCAAAAGGGAAAAGGCAAGGGAAATTGTTCAAGCTTGATGCATGTGTTGTTGCTAACCAAGTTGGATGCATGGCAAATGAACAAATGTCAATTCAAGAGGTATGGCATAAAAGGATGGGACATCTCAACTACAAGGCCTTGGAGGTAATAGCCAAAAAGGAGGTAGTAAGGGGACTTCCCAAGTCTCTTACTTGCTTGAATCATGTTTGTGAAGAATGTGCTTTGTCTAAATCACATAGATTGCCATATACTAGATCTATATCTAGATCTAAGATGCCTTTTTCTCTCTTGCATTCGGATATTCATGGTGTTACTACAATTAGCAATGGAGGTGCTAAGATGTATGTAACTTTCATTGATGATTTTAGTAGATTTTGTTGGGTTTATCTACTAAAGAGCAAGGATGAGGTGTTTGATGTGTTTGTCAAGTTCAAAGTTGCTATTGAGACTCAATTTACAACCAAAATCAAATGCTTGAGGAGCGACAATGGTGGTGAATACATTTCTAACAAATTCAAAGCCTTTTGCGATGAGCATGGGATCAAGAGGGAGTACACATGTCCAAGAACACCACAACAAAATGGAGTGGCCGAGAGGAAGAATAGAACCTTGTGTGAGAGTGCAAAGGCAATGAGATTGAATGCTAATCTTCCTAAACCTTTTTGGAGTGATGCTTTGTTGTGTGCAAATTTCCTATGCAATAGATGGCCAAGTGTTGTATTGGAAGGAAAAACCCCTTTTGAAGCTTTGTTTGGTACGAAGCCTAATGTCAAGTTTCTAAGAACTTTTGGATGCATTTGCTACTTCAACATTACTCTTGATGATAGAACTAAGGAGGATCCATCTTCAAGAAAGGGCATTTTTGTTGGTTATAGTGAAGTAAGCAAAGCATATAGGATTTATGTTCCTTCAATCAAGAAAGTGTTCACAAGTAGGGATGTCATTTTTGATGAAGGTAACATTCCAAAAGTTGTTTCAAGTGATGATGGTGTTGTTGCAACTAATGTGCTTGATGACAATGGAGTTGATGACACATTGGATGTGGATGTTGAAGAAGCCTCTTCAAGTCAAATTCCAAGGAGAACTCCAAGGCATAAAGTGAAACCCTCAAGGCTCACTTATGATGGCAAAGGTAAGCAAGTGGTGGATGGATCCAACTATGCTTTCCTAACTTCTTTTGATGTACCTTCATGTGTAGATGAAGCAAGGCAAGAAGAGGAATGGATCCAAGCAATGGATCTTGAGTTTGAAGCACTTATGAAGAACAACACATGGAGATTGGTGGAGCTTCCAAAGGGCAAAAGTGCAATTGGATGCAAATGGATCTTCAAGGTAAAGACAAATCAAGATGGATCTATCAACAAGTTGAAGGCAAGGTTGGTGGCTAAAGGTTATGCTCAAGAGCATGGCATTGACTATGAGGAAACCTTTGCACCCGTGGCAAAGATGGTGAGCATAAGAGTAATCATTTCCCTTGCAACTCTTTATGGATGGGATCTTTGGCAATTAGACATTTCTAATGCTTTCTTGAATGGTGATCTTGAAGAGGAAGTCTACATGGAGCAACCCGAGAGCTATGTTTCTCATAGCAAGCCTAATCATGTGTGTTTTCTACAAAAAAGTTTGTATGGTCTTAAGCAAGCACCAAGGAGTTGGTATGCTAGGCTTAACTCTTTTCTACTTTCTCAAAACTTCACTATGAGTGAGTATGATCATTCACTTTACTTTAGAATTAGTGCTAATGATGTTACAATCCTTCTAATTTATGTGGATGACATTATTTTAAGTGGAGGGAACAAGGAAGATATAGAAGATATCAAGAAAGCACTAAAAAAGGAATTTGAAGTGCATGATCTTGGTCTTTTGAGCTATATCTTAGGAATAGAAGTAATTAGAACTTCTCAAATCACTTTTATTTCACAAGAGAAGTATGCTATTTCTATTCTCAATAGATTTCATATGGTAGATGCAAATCCTATTGATACACCTATGGAATCACATGTAAAGCTAACTATAAGAGGTAATGAAAGATCCTTCGAGGACATTACTCTCTATAGGAAGCTAATAGGTTCTCTTATATATCTAACCATCACAAGACCTGATTTATCTTATTGTGTTGGTAGATTAAGCCAATTCATGCAAGATCCTAGCATAGAACATTGGAAACTAGGAAAGAGGATCTTGAGATACATCTCGGGAACAAAAGATTTTGGCATTGTTTATAGAGGCTCATCACCTAACTTATTTGGTTTTTCAGATTCAGATTTTGCAGGAGACCTTATGGATAGAAAATCCATAAATGCACATGCTATTTTCATAGGTGATGGAGCTATCTCATGGATGTCGAAGAAACAAGCAACTATATCACTTTCTTCTAGTGAGGCCGAGTACAAAGCTTTGACATCATGCACAAAGGAGATGGTGTGGATCAAGAGGATGATTATGGAGCTTCATTTGCTGGATTTTTCAGAGAGTCCAATCATCTTTTGTGACAACCTTTCAGCCCAAAGTCTAGCAAGCAATCCGGTTTTCCATGCAAGGAGCAAACATATCGAGGTGGCTTACCATTTTGTGAGAGAACAAGTGTTGGCAAAAGAGATCAAGCTTGAACATGTCCCATCAAAGGAATGTGTGGCTGATATCTTTACCAAAGCATTGGGAAAGGACTTATTTTTCAAGCATAGAACAAGTCTTGGTGTACTTTCTAAATCTATGCTAAAACTAGTTGAAGAGGGAGTGTGAAAAATTGTCAACTAGTAGTATTTTCCTAACTTGAGATTTTGTAGGCCTATGGCCAAATAAAAGTTAGAGATAGGTTCATACATGTATGTAGAGGCCCAAAGTATGTGTACACTACTTTTGAGTTCACATTAATTAGAGGAGGTCGAGTGTGGAGCTCTTCTATTGGCTCATAATTTGGTGCATTCCTATTTGACCAAATTTCTAGGTATATGGGTGAATCCTATTGGACCCCAATTTTAGCCTATCATAAGACAAGTGGCCAAGAGGCACTATGGCTGCTATAAATAGCCATCTCCACGAGTATGTACACATCTCATTTTCATTCTATTGAATGAATGTTATGCTCTTTGAAGGTCCATCTTCTTCTCTCTCACTTTTTTGTTCATATCTTGCATTCTAGCCACTAGAATTGTGATTTCTTTGTTGCTATGGCTTCACACGTGTGAAATGCAGGTTGTAGGCTCTGAAGTACGGACAGGGACAGCAAGTTTCTGTTTGTGGAAGCTTATGATCAGATTTTGATGTTTAGTTGATGTTTAGTATGCTTAACATCACAATTTCTATCATTTTTTCAATCTAGATGTGCATAACTTCCATGGCCAAGATCTTTATGAAACTTTAGCATCTTTTGGATCTGAGTTTTTCACAAGTCTCTCACTTGGTTCCATCAAATATCCACCCATGGATGACATTTTAGAATGAATGCTCTTTTTAAAAATCACAAAGATTTTTGAATTTTAAAAGATCTATGAAGTGGCCTAAAGCTTACTAGAATGCCTATAGGCTTGTCTCTATCAAACTAACACACAAGCTTGAATGATACTCAAAGATCTTACCAAAAATTTCTAGCTTTCACTCTCACAAAAAAATTGCTTTACACTTTTCTTAGAGATTTCACTTCAACTAAGGATCTGAACAAATCAGCCTCTTAGATCTGATCTTAGACTCTAAAAAGAAATGCTTCAATGATCCAAAACACTATTTGGTCATAGGCATTAGTTAGAATGAATCTAGATCAATACTATGCTTCAAAAAGCACCAAAAATGAACTAGTATTGTGATTTTGGGACCAAAAAACACAAAGTAACTTGAATTGAAAGTTGCTGTACGGTTTCACACGTGTGAAAAGTACATACACAGCCTCCAAGTCGTTTTGATCCAAATGATTACAAGCTATCACTCTAGAAGAACTCGCCCTCACTAGTATTGGCCAAAAAACAAATTTTGCCAATGATCTTTACAAGATTTATGATTCAATGATCACTCTCTTACTTAGCTCTGATACCATGATAAATTTTACAGTTTTTAGGACAATAATGATTGTACTTTACAATCATAGAGAGTTATTGGTTGCTTAATCAATGAATCTATCAAGTTCTACACATTAGATCTTGATCTAGATTCACTACACTTGGATTTAAGCAAGAGCAATGGATCAACACATCATTTTTTAGTGAGAGCGGCTTCACACGTGTGGAGTACTGTCCACTGTACGGACTGCACCTGAAACAACAAGTACAATGATACTAGATAGCAATCATGCATAAAAATCACAAGACAAATGACTAGAAATCTCACAAAAGTGTAGAGTGCAAAAGTCTCATCAATTTTCTTAGCAAAATGATGATCCTTTTATGGATCAAGTACATCCATGAGTCTGGTACAGTCCAGCAGGCCTTCACACGTGTGAAGAGTGCCACATCACTCATATCTATCCATTTGATCCATCCTTGATCCTTATCCAATAGTTGACCTTCTAGAATATGACTAAAATCCAAAAAGCTAGTCTCCTAGAATATAGGAATATTCCCTACAAAATAGGATCTAAGGAAAATGGTCAACTCTTATCTTCTAGTACTCTATACACACATGTGAACATCCACTTGCCATGTGGGAGCATTTACTCATGCACATGCAAGGAAAAGCTAATTTGTAGGTGACTAGTCAACTTGACTAAAAACTAGTCATTTCATGTTCACACTAACTAGAATGATACAAAATCAATTTGGATATATACAAACATGAAAAGTACATCCTTTCACACATGGGAACATGCTCCACACGTGTGAAATCATATCATCAACATATTCTAATGTTTGATCAATATTTACATGAACCAATGTCAAGTGAGAAGTGACAATTTTCAACAGATCAGTTGAAAGAAGAATTACCTACATGATCAAAAAATTAGTTAAGCTATGTATTCATATTTTCTTAACAATTCCCTCGGAAAGGAAGGTATCCTTGATGGAGATTGAGTTATAGTAAGCATTTGGCTATCAGTTATAGCTTGTGCATGCTTACGTATAGTTTTAAACCTATATGACCCATTGTGGTAGAGACTCGGGCGTTCAAGTTTCAGAAAGTAGCAGATTTCCTACATGATATGCAGGAAATGTTACGGATTGCACGTGAGAATGTTTGGGGTACCTAGGATGGGGACCGACATTATGCAAGTATGAAAAGATCACTGAGAGACTTTAAGTGGGGGATCGGGTACCGGCAAGCATTATTAATTGTCCCCTAAAATTTAGAGGACCGTATTAGATCTTAAAAAAGATTGGGTCCTTAGCTCACCAATTGGAACTCCCGGATGGATCTTAAGAGCATCCTATATTTCACGTAAGTCGTCTCTGAAAGAGTCTACGTGAAGGAGAGCATCTTGGATCTGGAGATCGATTGGACCTATTGGATGAATCATCGGGTGTGTCTCCGCTTGAACCCGGAAAGATCTTGGATACAAGAACTAAACAATTGTAAAATCGTATAGTTACCAAGCATCTGGTTCGATGGAAGGGATGTGCAGATGATGACGATTCTTGTTAATTGGAAGGAAGCTTAAGGAGGAACTTTTTCAGTTTTAAGTTCTGAGGACAAAACTTGAATAAGGGGGGAAGAATGTCATGCCCATGACTGGTCTCGGGTAGCATGTCCACGCTAGGGATCAGTAGACCAACAACCCTTAAGTTAATTGTAACTATAAGGGAATTGGGGCCCTTATGTGTACATGGTCATAATTAATGGTTGTAGGCCTAAACACTTGATGGTGGATTTGTATGGGTCTATCAGTGAGTCATTGGAAAACTGGATGACGTGGCCCAGATAGGTTGCAGAGGTGTCCAGTGAGGTGTCACAGTGCACCACTAGTGGTGCATGGGCCTTGGAGGGTATAAGTATACCTGCTGGGCTCTCACTAGTGAATGCTTGATAGCATGACCAGTGGCAGGATGTTGCTGGTGTGATGCCATACTCCTCTTTGTGATTGATCCATAGCTTGGGGGCTAGATCCGTTCGATCTAGGTTTGGTTGGATTGGTTTGTCCACCATTAGGTTCCCTTGTGTTGCTTGTGATTGGCATGCTTAGAATAGGATCCTTGGATTGAGGACTTTATAAGTACCATTTTCCAAAATACTAAATACAAATTGTTCGATGAAATCTTGAAGTCATTTGAGACTTCTTTGTATTTCTTTTTTTTGAAATGTACATTGTTGTTACACGTCTATCATCCCAATGTTTATGCGGTTTTGACAATTTCTATGCTTCTATTTAAGTCCTTGCACTGTATGCAACTTTCTTGTCTTGGTCTTACCTATACATCAAAAAAACTTGTTAAACAATATCAACATTGAGATTATTTTGAATGAAATATTGTCGTACCGAAAACATTGAAATATGTCTAAATAGAATCATTGAAAGTCATTTCAAATGTGTACTGAAATAAACACACATACACCTACCAAACTCTCATTGACTCGAAAACAGAAGTGTTTAGGAATATCATATTGCAGCAAGGTAAGCTTTGATCGAATGTGATCGAGTGTCCAATCTTCTCCCACCTCATTTGTTCTAATAGTAGAATTATTTTGCTTCACTTGGATTTCTATTTGATCTTGATGATTCACTGTAAAATCCTGATCCAATGCTTTCCATTCATTGCCAACTTTGGACCACCTTCTATAATAAAATGTTAAAGAAAGCACTTGTTTTTCTATAAGATATCTTTATTTCATTGATGATCTATTAACTATGCACTCGATATTGCCATTACTCTTTTTATCCCAATGATCATCGAGGAGGCTTGATAACATATCATCTGTTAAAACACTACAAATAAACATTGTCACTATTATATGAATATTACATTCAGCAAAAAAATCTACAAATATTGCAAAAAGCAGAAACCAGTGCAATCTATTGTTTTTTGAGCTTGTGCTACATTTCATACAATTTTGAATATCCATAAAAAACCTTGATCGGAAGCTCTCTACTATGGTGGAATCCGGAGGAATCCATTCTTCGCTTGAGAAAGAGAGTAATGATATCGCCTCTAATTTTCCACCTAAACTGGATGGTGTGTACAATGAATCATAGAAGAAAATACAAGAATCCAAAAGTGATCTCATGGAGCGGTTCTTGTATTGCAGCACACCAATATCAGAATGAATAACGTCCATGATGCCGACAAGGGATTATATAGGTTGCCATTCAATTATGCTTGATGGATACAAATCTGCACAAACCCATAAAACTTTGTCATTTAAATACTTAGATACACGTCTAAATGATTTATGCAAAGCTCAAAGCAAAAAAGTCTCCAAAACTTACAATTGCATTTGAGTCTGTCAATTGAACTTATGCCTTCCACTCTAATTTCCTTATGCATGTAGACATATGTTGAACCAAGACCTCTAAAATGGATCGACCACCAGGTGAAACTTTGAAGTCCAAAATTCTACCTTTCCAAAAACTCCTATAGTCCATATTTGATTTTCTCTTTTTACCAAAAACCTCTTGATGAGAGATGCATGAGAACCCCTGAAATTTTCTATAGATACGTGTGGTATCCAAGAGCCATCAGAGTTTTTTTCATTACAAACAGAAACTAAGACAATATTGCTTCGTGGTCTACAGCTTCCGGAAGCCATTGCAAAGCTAAAATAAGAAAGATGAACAACAGAGTCTGAAACAAAATGTAGATGAATCAGTATGAAAATAAAAAACCAAATATGTAATAAATGTTGGCAATTTTTCGTAAATCGTATATGTTACTCTAACTGTGGTTAGATAAAAATAGACTTACTTTAATCACAACTGTTAGGTCCCGGACACTCAGGAAACTCACGGGTAGCAAATATGGTCCAATCACAAGTCAGGACTTTGCCCGACGGAAGTTTTGAATTGTATAAAAATATGATCGGAAAGTTCCAAAAAAAAATCGACCAGCAAACAACGTTACGGTCTTTCACAGGTATAAATATATAACTGGGCCAAGTGTACTCGAATAGTTGAAAAGTCAAAAATAGCATCTTGACAAAAGGCCCTTTTGGTGTTCGAAACTCCTCTAATGATCGGAACAAGAAGTTTTCTAAGCTTAAGACAATAAACAAGAAGGCTTTTGACAAAGTCTATAACGAAGGCTCATAAGAGTCTATAAAGAAGGTTTATTACTAAGTCTATAATGAAGACTCAAAGGAGTCTATAAAGAACAGGATAAGGCCTAGGGTCTGATCACTCTAGTGACCTTTTGCACCATGATTGAGGATGGGCAACCTCTAGAAAATAAGTGCCAATGACCATGATTGAGGATGGGTAACCTCTATAAAAAAGGGCCTAGGAATTGATGGACATTATGCAAAACAAGATGGACATATACCTTGACTCTTCCTTAGGAAGATTGCACTTGGGTGAATTCCCAAGTTGTAACCATGAAAAACTATATGTAATTAAAAGTCAAGATTAAACCTTGTACCACCTACCTCCCACCTACTTTGCCACATGCATTCTAGGCTATTTGACACCTAGAATGGAACGCCCTCCTACACTCTCACTTCATATGCCAAATCATCATAATCCTTAGAGGAGTTCTCAATATCAAAAAGACCCTTTAAGGAATGCCATGTAGGATATAGAAAAATATCAAAATAAAAAAAACAATATTGTTTATTTGCTTGCCCACACCACTTCCAAGGCCTCCCCAACCCCCAATGATCTAACCACTGTCTATAGTCATAGTTAAGAACTGTTAACAGTTCATAGTCTAACTTGACTAAATTCAAAAATATTCCCTGGCATTGGTCACGAAAAGGACAATATTTTCATTGGATCTAGAATATGACCGCCATCCCCAAATTCTTTTTTTTTTTTCAAAAATTGCAAAATGTTTACATATGCATTCCTTCGACGAGAATGGAAATATGAGCGCCACCTACCTATTGGAATGAAAAAATGAGTGGCATTTCCAAATTTGAATCAAGCATACAAGCATGGAGATTGGATTGATCGTACATAGTATATAATATAATCAAAGATGAGTATTTTGTTTTGCTTCATAGAATCTGGTCATAGTACTTTGATGCAACTGATTACTCTATTATTTTTTTGATGATGACATTGTATCATCTACATGTGGATATCCCTATTGATTTGGCACCTTTGCAGAGAAGAGGAGGCAAAGGAATTCAAATATATGCTGAGGATCATTCTCGTTATAGGGTAGAAGGAAAAAAAAACTTGGATTTGTGGATAGATGGAACATTATATCCACAAGATCCAAGCACTTTGACACATCCCACATTCTCTTCAATAACTCATTTAGTTACATGGATATGCAATGGGCATAGTGAATTACTAGGATATTGTGAAAGATTGCGGAACCATGGAAAACAACTTTATATGAATAAAGTTCACTATTTAGAAGGTGAGTTAATTCGGATATCTCTTATTGTCAGAATAGAGATTGTCATCTCCAAAAGACGTTAGAAGAAAATGAACAACTTAAAAAAAATAATGAATCATTACAGAAGATATCAATCAATATCAAATCAGAACTAGAGCAAATGCAATCAGTCTTATAGTCTATTCGTATTGAAAACTTACAATTATTGAAGGATGTGGATTTGGCAAAGAAGGAGGCTAAAAGTAAGAAGCGACAGCGACAAAGTTGCAAGGATATTCAAACGCTTTCAAATGGAGGTTATCAAATTAGAAGGATCCGTGCATTTGACCTCGTCTTCACGATAGTAAAAAAATTTACATAAATCAGCAGTAGTAAATATACATCATCATTAATATAATATACAAGCAAATTGAAAAGACATTTCGACTCCTCTATAGGGTTGGATTCATCATCAGATGTATTTTGGCCAATAAAAGAATCCCGAAGAACATCAGTATTTACATCAATAAAGTCACTTTCCTTATCAAGAGTGTCGATAAGGAAGTGACTGATATCCTTAATAGCTGTTTGAACAGAGAATGATGCAAAATGAGGGTCAGCAACAAAAACTTCCTCATCATCTGGGATCTGAACTAATAGAAAAAGTACAAAACCACTCTGATATTCAACCAATCGACATTTCTTGTTGCAATACAGACACATTGAACTGCTTTTGAAAAGATCAAACAATTTGGTGAACATTCTATCCAGTCTATGTCTGAAAGCTGGGAAGAAATGAACATGATCAGTATAATACATGTATTGGAGTGGACCTATGGAGAAAACAGGCTTACTAAGTATATCTCTGAATCTAACATAATGTTCATAAAATATGTCAAAATTTAGTTGTGCAGTCCTGAAAACATGTAGATATGGCCTGAATAGGTTGTGGAAGTAGTTTAGGTTTTCAGTAATCCCAAATTCACTAAGAAATGAACTCAAGCCTAAATCTCGTGAGGATCCTGAGGAAGAGGCCATGGCAGTAATGTGAATATCGCACTTGTGCGCGAGGGAGAACTGAAACAAAACTAACTATCAAGATGGCCCACAAGAGGGATATATACGGCAGGCAAATATCGAATATCGCACTTGTGCGTAGGTGTCGTTACAAGCAAACAGACAACAATGCGCGCGCACAAGAGCGATATGCCGCGAATTTCGAGAATGGAGAAAAATAAAAAATTAATCAGTTTTTGTGCCATTTATACTAAATTTTTGCACGTGTGGTCAACGGACAAAGGTCACTTGTCTACTTTCAATTGGACTACAGGCACTGGCACGTGTGAGGTGACACCTGGACACGTGTGAAATGACACCTAGACACATGTCACGTGTTCATTCATTTGCTCGACAACACGTGTTACTCTCGCATTTGCTCATACAAATCCCACACGTGTAATGTGATAGGATGACATGTGTCACTCTCACATTTGTCCGTACAACTCCCACACGTGTGACAAAACGTTCTTTCGCACGTGCAAACCGCGATATAAAATCACAAACTGCAATGAATTTTTGTCACTTTTTTTTTTTCGTAAGTCAGTTTTGCTCTTGTCTTTTGTCAAAAGTTGCCCTTTGATGATGGATGCAGCAATACCCATGAGTTCTTCGTATATTTTCTTGGCTTCCAGTTATCAGCTTCATCTTTCTCATTGTAAAGAATCACAGACTCGATTGTAGATTTGGGTCTCCTTGCCATTGCTATTTTCAAAGCTTGGGCGCCAAAAATTTCTCTAATATGATACTTAATTTCAATTTTTTGCATCACATTTAATCTAATGTTAATGCCAACATAGTCACAGTTACTGCGTATACCATATTATGTAACTGTACATACTATATTTCTATAACTGTAACTAGTATAGTTAGAAATTTTCATTATACTAACCAGCAAAGTCAAGTAAATTTAACTTGAGGTATTGACATCGGGTAGATTAGCACGTGTGGGACAGGAAGACCATGTTGCTCGGACACAAATTTCAAAGTTTTCTATATTGCATTTTTATTTTTTAGTTAATTTGAACTATGTTAGGTAGATTTCAAATCTGTGCATTTTGATTGGGCCTGGTGATGGTCGAAACTAAAGAAAAAAAGTAAGAGTATCTTTACAAAGGGTCTTTTTGATATTAAGAACTCCTCTAATAATACACATCACCCATCACTCCCTCTAATCAATACACCTCACCCCCTCACTCTACTTACCCCTTACACCTCTCACACTTGTACTAACACCTCATCCACTTCCCCAAGCCCCCCCTTCCTATAAGAGGAGAAACTCGCGCCCCCCCCTCCAAGGCTAATGATCATTCATTCATTTTGGATTTTCTTTTGCTCTTGCTTCTTTGTGTGTAGGTGCTTGGAGAAGGAGTTTTGGAGCTATGGCATAGGAATGCTATGTCAAATTTGAATTCGAAAGCTATTTGAAATCTCCAACTCTCTCTCTCTCTCTCTCTCTCTCTCTCTCTCTCTCTCTCTCTCTCTCTCTCTCTCTCTCTCTCTCTCTCTCTCTCTCTCTCTCTCTCTCTCTCTCTCTCTCTCTCTCTCTCTCTCTCTCTCTCTCTCTCTCTACTGAAACCACGGTATGATCTTGAATCTGATATCCATATGTAAGAATGGTTGATTAGTACCATTGCATGTCATGCCATCTGTGGCCTAATGTCCATGTATGTCAATTCAGACCATTGCATGTCATGCCATCTGTGGCCTAATGTCCATGCATGTCAGTTCAGACCATTGCATGTCATGCCATCTGTGCCCTAATGTCCATGCATGTCAGATCAGACCATTGCATGTCATGCCATCTGTGGCCTAATGCATGCATGTCAGTTTAGACTCTTGCATGTCATGCCATCTATGGCCTAATGTCCATGCATGTCAGTTTAAACTCTTGCATGTCATGCCATCTGTGGCCTATTGTCCATGCATGTCAGATCTAAAGCTTGCATGTCACACCATCCATTTCCTAATGACCATGCATGTCAGTTCAGACCATTGCATGTCAAGAATCTATGATCCATCATGATTCATGTTAAGAATCTAGGATACAATATGATTGCATGTCAAGAATCTATGATCCATCATGATTGCATGTCAAGTATCTAAGATCCTTCATGATTGCATGATGGAAGAAATAAGATTTATGAAAATATTTCTATGCTTCTGACAAGCTAGATATGGAATTAAGATTATTGAAAGGAAGTAAGTCGATGTTCCTATTTTGAGACCCTTATTGGAATCCATTGTATATGTAATTGACATAAGCCTATTGGTTTTGCATAATGACAAAAAACATTCTCCGGGGGGGGGGGGGGGTCCCCATCTTGACCTCTAGGTGCTTCCGCTGAATGTGAATGAATTTATGCGATTCATGGTTTTTGAGTTTTGATTTTAAAAGTTTTATTTAATTTTCAAGTCTACTCTGATTTCATTTAAGTTGATTCAAGACTAGCTTTATGTGAATGATAAGTCAATAAATCTATTGGCCTTCTAAGACTTTTAGGATAGGTCTTCTTCACCTTTGAATTCACAGTTTGATATCAGAGCTCTGGTTTAATATTTCATGAACTTGATGTGAAGACCCTGTATGTTCATGCATGCAGAAGAACATAAAGCTTCATCCACTGTTTAAGAGGCCTTGTGCTTCAAAAAGCAAGAAGTGCGTGGAAAGAATCAAGAAGACAAAGACTCCTGCTCGGCATGACGAAGAACCTGATGACAATGAAACATTGGATGCCTACTGTCAAATTTCAGAGTTTAAGGACTGAAATTGATCTACAAATGATCACAAAGAGTGATTGGTAGCTTGGGATCTTGATCTATATCAAGACTAGCTTTCAAATCTAGCTTCTACTTGACAATCTTTGTGATTCCAAGCAAGAACAATAAAAAATGATGATCCACAGCTTCACACATGTGCAGTACAGCTACTGTATGGCCGAATAATAGAGAAATAGTTAACTTATCATTTACTAAGCATTCATCCACAAAGAAAGTGCTTAAGAGAGTCAAAACACAAAGAGTGCTTCACAAACCAAGATTTCTCATCATTAGCTCAACAATGGATCCATCATGGATCAAGTACCAAATCACCATAATCTCTCTCTAAGCTGCATGCAGCACATGTGGGACAGCTCATTGTACTCATCCATATCCACTTTCGATAAGATCTATCAAGTTTGCCACATCATCCATTGGTGGTTTGTGTTGACCTTCTAGATTCCTACAATCTAGGACCTAATTCCTATAGTTTAGAAGATGTCATATTAGACTCAAATGAAAGCTAATCAAAATGGATTTGAATATTACAAGTGTCATTTCACACGTGTGGATCCACATGGATGTCAAAATACATCAAAAACCATGTGAAAATTGCTTAATTCTAACACTCCTCCTCAGTTTTTACATGATACAACTATAGTACATCTATCTACAACTCCTAAGGCTGATCTTAACTTGATAAATGAAGCCTTTGGCGATCATCAAGGCAATCTGAAGAAGACACATGATGTATCCAGCAACCTCTCACATGTGTGAGAAGTACATTTGAAATTTACACACTAATCTGAACCTCAACATCACAAGTAAACTATTAAAAAAGGTCACCCTCCTTCAAAGTGAATCTAGCACCAATGCTTTCACCAAAATGAAGATTTTTGGATCATCAACTAAGCTCTTTGACTTGGCTATGATACCATGTCAAATTTCAGAGTTTAAGGACTGAAATTGATCTACAAATGATCACAAAGAGTGACTGGTATCTAGGGATCTTGATCTATATCAAGACTAGCTTCCAAATCTAGCTTCTACTTGACAATCTTTGTGATTCCAAGTAAGAACAATAAAAAATGATGATCCACGGCTTCACATGTGTGAAGTACAACTATTGTACGACTTGATAATAGAGAAATAGTTTACTTATCATTTACTAAGCATTCATCCACAAAGAAAGTGCTTAAGAGAGTCAAAACACAAAGATTGCTTCACAAACCAAGATTTCTCATCATTAGCTCAACAATGGATCCATCATGGATCAAGTACCAAATCACCATAATGTCTCTCTAAGCTGCATCCAGCACGTGTGGGACAGCTCATTGTACTCATCCATATCCACTTTCGATAAGATCTATCAAGTTTGCCACATCATTCATTGGTGGTTTGTG
Organism: Diphasiastrum complanatum; assembly: GCA_029204225.1. Lineage (NCBI taxonomy): Eukaryota > Viridiplantae > Streptophyta > Lycopodiopsida > Lycopodiales > Lycopodiaceae > Diphasiastrum > Diphasiastrum complanatum. Next base: position 50,711,568 of record CM055093.1, read on the forward strand.
TTGACCTTCTAGATTCCTACAATCTAGGACCTGATTCCTATAGTTTAGAAGATGTCATATTAGACTCAAATGAAAGCTAATCAAAATGGATTTGAATATTACAAGTGTCATTTCACACGTGTGGATCCACATGGATGTCAAAATACATCAAAAACCATGTGAAAATTGCTTAATTCTAACACCTACTTGCGGAGAACTAGAAGGACATGTATATCAGGAACATGCAACCCGAAACTAGTTACGACCATAAAATCATTGAAGGCCATACTAGTGAAACAAGGAAAGAATTTCCTGAACCATAATTATTGTCCCTTAGGACCACAAGAATGTTTCAAATGTAGATCTCGAAATGCTTTAAGGAAAAACATCAAATAGGATGGTAAATCCTAATTTGATTCCAAGAGTGATTTTGATTCCAATACTATCAAATACTTTTTTTTTTTCCTTTGAATGTTTCAATCATGCATGTTATGTGATCTAAGCTTTTAGTAGCTTAATGCATGCAAGTATTGTTGATTTAAGCATGCATGTCATGTAATATTAGTTTACACTTGTTTGCATACTTTATGCAAAACTAAACTATGATGAAATGTTGAATTCAATCGACCCTACATGAGAAAGAACTTCTAGTGTCTATCCTTAGAGTATAGAAGCATTGCTTCTTAGAAACAATTTCTTGATTAAGATGGACCCAGATTTCAAACACCTTTTGAAATCATGTATCCCACAACTTGCTAAGACCTTATATAAAAAAATGATTAATATGCTAATATACTAAGGATGAATGGGGATTGAAAATTCCAAGACCACTTCACCCTTTACCCATTTCTGAATCCCGAAGAAACCTTTTGCTATGAATTTTGTTTTTGGGCTATCTTAAACCCAGAATGGAAATGAAATATTTTGGATTATCCCAGATAGATTCATAAAGAAAGCTAATTTAATTTCATAGCTCAAGGGATCTGAAGTAGATCAAGGAATCGAAGAGATTCTTCAACCAAAGCAAATCTTAATGAATAAGACCAAATTTAAAAGTAAGAGAATAGGATAAGCACTATATCTCCTCAAGTTAAGGATCATCTAACTATGGATGCAAGATGAATGGAAGAAAACTTCTTCCAAGAATATCCAAGATTTAAGACTCCTATTTGAGAAATTTTTGTTGAGGACAACGCTTTATGCGTTGGAGGGGTGTAATTTGTACAGACAAATTGCCCCTAAGTAATAAAGACTTTCCCAGCTTCAAAGCCCCAGATAGACTTTGATGATATAGAATTATCAATGATCAATATTCTTTTAGGATATTGTATGAATTTATTACTTTATTGAATTGAGTAACAGACATTGATATATGTAGAACTAAGAAAACTATGTTTGATGGTATTATGAACACTGACCTTTTTTTGAAGGGATGTGCAAGTATTCATGAACATACCTGAAGAATCAGAACAAGAATAAGAAGCCCTTTGGGCTTAAGGACTGACCTCTCTTTGAGGATATGTGCAGGTACTTAGTTTGGCAAACACGCAACCAATAGTAGTTTGACAATTGTTGTTTCTACCAATGATCTCATTCAACCAGAATGGATCCATCATCTAGTTCATCTCTCATTGACAAGCTCGATGGAGATAGCTACCATCTCTGAAAATTCAAGATGAAGGTTATACTTCTAGCCAAAGAACTATGGGACATAGTTGATGGCACAGAGCTCAAACCAAAAAGGTGATGTAGCCAGCATCACCAAGTGGAGACTGAGAGATGACAATGCATTTGCCATGATCACCAGTAGTAACTCAGCATACAAAGCTTTCACTCAGAAAACTCAATGTTTGTTAGCTTGAGATTATGACAGGCCATTTGCTCCTTGCCATCTAAACGCTCTTAACATACCATTGAACAATTTATGAGAAAAGCAGCTGTCTCAAGCAAACTTGTTACAAAACAAGCGCTCTCTATGTCGAGAATTTGTGTGAAAAACATACTCGCCCACTGATAAAAGTTATCGAGTTTGATTAGGAGAGATTTAAAATGTGGTGGGCGAGTAGCTTATGTCACTAGTTTGGACGAATTTAGGATATTTTTTTTTAAATATTGTACCGTTTGGTCTCAAGTACATCAACTTACCACACATCGATTTTTCGGAAGGTTGATGAACTCACACAAGGTTGAACGGTTCCCAAAAAAAGTAGAAAATGACTCGCACAGAGGAATAAAATGACTCGCACAGGTTTGAAAGGTTTTCAAAAGAACTAGAAATGACTCACGCAAGGGAAAATACTACTCGCACAGGCATGTATACTGCAAAAAATGACTCGCATAAGAAGGTTGGTACCTGCACAGGCAAAAATGACTCGCATAAGACGTTCAGTACCCGCACAAGCTAAAATGACTCACGCAAAAAGGTCGGTACCCGCACAGGCAAAAATGACTCACATAAGACGTTTAGTACCCGCACAGGCTAAAATGACTCGCACAAAAACAAAAGTAACCAACGAGTGATTCTCCCTGTGTTGCAAGTTTTATTAACAAGATAAAGCAAGGCCTGATGGTCCATATAAAAATCAAAATGTGTGGCCATCAAATAATGCCAAATTTTTTTAACCACATAAATCATAGCCAGTGCCTCTCGCTCTATTGTCGAATAATTTATCTCTGAATCACTGAGTTGTCAGCTAGCAAATCGGATTGGAAAATCCTTTTTGTGATCACTAGGCTAGGTTTAGTCTACTCCCACTACATACTTCGATGCATCCATATGCACACACTTTTCATAAATGGTAAGGGAATATAATTCTTCTTGGTGACTGCATTTAACGCTTCTAGGTTCACATAGATTCGCATTTTGCCATTCTTCTTGGGTACTATGACTATCGACGACACCCATTCAGTGTGTTCAATTTCATAAATGAAATCAACATCTCCTGCTTGATCAGTTATGTATAGCTCGGGTTGCATCAATAGTAACGGCTCACCTTGGGGACTGCTCCATCCAGGAAAGGTATGGTGTGCTGGACTACAATTGGTGGCATACCCTTCAGATCACCATAATTCCAAGCAAAACAATCTTTGTATTCCACCAATAAGGAGCGTAGTCTTTTGATGTTAACTGTTCTCCCACATGAACGATCTATTCTTCTTCACGTAGTTCAGCTAGATTCATAGATTGTGTCCATATAGGTCCTTCGAAGACTTGTTCCGTTGGTTCTTGATTTTGATCAGGTTCTCTTTGTGCTTGCGACATCATGATTACTACGTCATCTAAGGTATAGTTCTTGAAGGTTTCTGGCATCTCGTGAACTGGCATTCGGCGGGATTTCTTTTTCAACATAGTGATCTTAGCTCGACTTGTAACCTTTGGGTTATCAATCATCTGTGAGGATGATGACGCTACATCTGGGTCCATTTAGATCGACTTCAAGGAGTCTAACACTTTCTTTTTTCTTTTCTTCCCATGTAGTTGGGTTCATCCTTGTTGTCTTTCTTAGGAACTGGTGTGATATTTATTTCATGATTGCAAATATCAACATCCACAATAGCTATGGCCTCTTCTGGTAGATCGCTCTATTGGATCACCTGGTTATAACGTTGTCTCAGCTGGTTCTTTTTGTTGGCAGGTGCCTTGGGTGGATCTATCTTGGAAACTTTAGCCATTGCGGATTTCTGTGGTGGCTGAGCTGGTACTTTCGTCATTCGATAGCGATCTGGATCCATATGTTGCAAGACCTGCTCATCAGTCAACTCAGTCTCCTTGTTGTAGGTAAAAGCATGTTTCCAAGGGGACTAAATCGTCGTCCACAAGGTTCTTAGTAGCTTATGCTGACAACCATGTTACATTGATCATATTCACCCCAAAAGTGATTAGTGTGTCCAATGTATAGCACTTGGGTGAAGATGTGCTGGATTCTGGATCTGAATCTGGTTGACAAGCATGCCCAACCATACAGTCAACATTTCCAATGCATCCGTCCATCTCACAATATTCGTTTCAGAGTCATAATGACCTCCCTTGGCTTGCCTTGGGTGTTCAATTGTGTGATCAGTGGTGGATGATCCGTCATCAGCTTTTGGTGTAATTGGTTTCACCGCCCATGTTGTTGGATCAACCTTTACAGCCTGCTCTGTTTTTGAAAGTGAGTTTTCCGGTTTCCCAGTTGGGAATCACTTGTGCGGTTCTCAAACAAGGTCTTCCTAGTAAAACACGGTAGGCAAAAGGGGACGCTGGAATGTCCATCACTACAAAAGTGATTACAAATTGCATTCTCGCTATTTTCATCGGGATGTCGTCAATCACACCTTTTGGCTTTACACAGGATTGATCTTCTAGCTTGATGGCAAATTTTGCTGGCAAGTTCAATCCTTGCAGACCCCATTTCTAATACAAAGTAGTGGAAATCAAATTTACACCTGATCCTCCATCTACCATTGTTGCCTCGTCCTCGAATCTCTTGTGCTATGATTGGTAGGGCGATATTGTGTTCTTCGCTTTCCCATGCTGCCCCAATGTGGAGGACGTTGCTCGTTTCCTCATAGCCCACACAGTATAGGGGATCTTGTGTTACTAGTTCTGCTTCCGCTTTGGCCCATTCAACTAGGAGGCTCTTGGCTTGCAACGCAATCCGCAGTAACTCTCGAAAGAATAAGTTAACATGGCTTGCTAGCAAACTTGTGAGTATCTCAATATGCAGATCCTCGGGCTCCACCATGTGGAAAGGTGGTTCATGATGATGCAACTGATCATTTTGATCAGTTCGCAATGGCGAGTCTGTTTGTTGCACTGGTTCTTCTTTGGCAGGAGGTTTTGCAGGCACTTCTCTTGCTTGTGTCTTTTTCTCTGCTTGTGCTTTCTATACCCAGTGGCGTATCTTGTGATATTGTCTTTCTTCTTTCCTCACATTCGGATATGGTCCTACCGCTAAGGGTTGATCATCTGATATTGACGAGGGTGGTGAGGGTGCCACTTCCTTCCATTTTTGCGCTCGCATGACTACTAGCACTGGAGCATGAAGGTGTTGTTTTCCTAGTGGTGTCCTTCCTGGAACTGCTGTAGGGTATACTGAGATTAAATTCAATGGTACACTCATTCCAGGTTTTAATGGACAATTCTTGTAACAGTGTCCATATTCGCATTCTTGATAGAAGGATGTGTATTGTCCCTTGTAAGGACATTTTGCAATTCCATGGCCTTCGCCGCATCTATAGCAGCAGCCATAATTTCTAACACCTTGACGTTGAGGCTGAGTCGCATAGGTTGCATAATACTCATTAATGACTAGATCTACAAATATCTTTTCCGGCCCGTACCATTGCTGCTGCTTAGGTTGAGGTGATGCTGGTGCTTCATGCTCCGCCGCTGCTAAATTCACATGAGCCACTTGGTTGTTAGTTGGCCCTGGTGGTGCAGGTAAGGCCATGCGTTTCTGATTGTTCAGCGCACCATACCTCGGTGCCGCATTGGGTGCCCCTGATAAAAATAAGAGGTCTGATATGGATTCCTCTTTTGTCGTATGATCTGGGGGTTAAATGGACAAAATGCCATCTCGTGCGATGATGCGTTGCACGGATGGCAAAATATCTGTGTCAATATCAATATGAGGTTTTGCTTTAATACCAGTCACTCATTGGCTGTATGGTTCTAAGTGCAAACTGAGCACCATACATTTTCTCGACGAGGGCAACTAACTCTATTCCGGTGGATTTGGAATTGGTGCTACAGCTCCTTGCAAGGCCTTCAGTTTCTGATCAAACTGCACCGCCAGTTGTTCCATATGTTGCTTGTGTAACTTCGTCATTTGTTCCACCAGTAGATCGGTTGATATACTGGATGCGTTGGATGATGATGCTACCGAAGGAGTTGAATTATGGGTGGTCAGATATGATTCATCATCTAAACCCTCATCCTTTTTCCTAATGGCATCTTCCATTGCTTCATGTAATGTAGCATACTGCTCCCGTCTTTTAAGTTCTCTTTTGATACTACGTGGAAACCCCGCAAGGAACCACATAATAATCGCATGATCAGGAGTGAGGGCTGCATTGCACTCGGATCTTAAATGTTTGACCCGTTCTATATAGTCCTTGAACCTTTTTCTTTTTTCCACACAAGTGGTTTTTTTTTTCTTCCGATAGGTTGAAGAACCAATCTTGCGCTACTGCTACCAAAGACATCGAAAACAACATCAATTTCTCTGTCGGTGTCCGTTTGCCGTAAATTTTGCATGCTTGCTTGTAGATCTGTAGGAATCTGATAGGATCTGACAGCCCATCATATTTAGGTATTTCCATACGCGGTGCCCTCCGGACTGCTTACAATGGTGCGACAGGTACAGGTTGACCCATAGGATTCATTGGTGCTGGTTCTGGTTTTGCCTCGATTTGCGCAGCTGCATGTGAACTCGAAGGTGAAGGCATGTCCTAAAATTCTTAGAAGGCCAATAGATTTATTAACTTATCATTCACATAAAGCTAGCCTTGAATCAACTTAAATGAAATCAGAGTAGACTTGAAAATTAAATAAAACTTTTAACATCAAAACTCGAAGACCATGAATTACATAAATTCATTCACATTCAGTGGAAGTCCCAGTTTTTGCCAAGAGTTCCGCTTGTCACAGATACCGATAGTAATCTAGCATCCATTGTTTGTTGTAGAAGGCTGGATAGAATTCTAGCTATTTCTGCTATTGCAATATGCTTGATGGATTCTACCAGTTCCGTCTTTTGTGATGTTGTAGTCGTTTGAATCTGAGATAACCCTATAAACTTTTTGGATTTGGGAGGATTGTCGTGTAATCCACTTGTCTCAAAAATTGGTGGCACTAAAATTTTCTATTTGTAGTGCATCTTGAGTGGATTTGTTTGATAATATGGTACATGCTGGTCCCTGTAAGAAAATGTCATCTTAGCTTTTTGTAATTGCCTCAATAGACAATCTAGACATGGATGGTTGATGTCGCATTGTGAACACCAAGGTAAAAATATTGTTGGATCACCTTGATGTGGGCATTCTGATCGAAAATGTTTTCTACCACATTCAAAACATCGTACCATGCACTAAATATCGACCCCTCAGAGGTGATAAGCATACATAGATAACAAATGTCCCCACATAGTAGAATGGTAAGCTATTATGGTCTTCAATTGAACTCGGGGACATGCCTGACGATATTACCAAGACTTCCACTCACCATTTTCAGTTGAGGACTGTTCTTATATGCTCGGGACAAAATCCTGACATCCGTTGAATGAGTCTCTTGTTGGCTCGTCATCAAGTTTGACCTTTCTTGATTATGACCTCCAACCTTATGGTCTGCATTATGCCCTTGATTTTTCAACCGAGGGATTCGTACTGGACATTCAGTGCATGCATGATCTCCATAACAATATCCACACTGGTCCGATTGAAGAATTTTCATTTTGCAAGCCTTAGTCTCATGTTGGTCATATTTTTGTTGGTCTTGGTCAACTTTGTGATATGTGGTGCTTGGTTCTGCCTCTTGACTCTACTGTGAGGCCATGTCTTTGTCTCTTGCATGATTGGCCAACGTTGTGGATTTTGGTTTCTATGATGTCCCATTCGATGATGCAGCAATAGAATAGAGATGATCCACCTCCTCCATCGAGATATTTGCTTCCATAAGGGCAACATCTTGACAAATTTGTACAAATGAAGTACAGGATGCCAAGTCTGCCATGCCATATCTGTTCTCATTAAGCAGTCTGACATAGTAGTTCATCATTATGATTTCTGCTAGTAGAGGTGGATCACAAGTCTTCATGATGTTGTAGATTTTATAAGTGTATTTTTGAATTGTTTCATCAGGGAACATCTGTACTTGAGACAACCGTGCAAGTGGAGTCACCATAGCTAGACATTAGAGTGTAGTAGAGATAGTTGGGTGTTGAATTGCTTCAGTGTCAATAACATGGTGTTGTTCCAATTTTTTTTAATTTTAAAACTAATTAAGTCTATATTATATAAAATTTTAGTGCTTGAACGTGAGTACTCACACTACCCGCTCACACGTGACGGGCAGCGTGAGCGCTGCCTGGAAGCGTCAAGTCCATTTACTTCCATTTGCTACGCATCACGTCCATTTGTCATTTTCATAGACTCTCAGTTCATAGTACTGGAACCTCTGATTGAGCTGCGCATCTTGTCTTTGTTGTAGCATCCATATGAGCTATATACTAGATCGGAACAGAATTTTAGAGTGCTTGTGCTCATGAGCGTCACTTCACGTACATATTGTTTCTCTGTGATGTTATATGTTGCGATCGAGGACAGGTTATTTTTGCTAGAGGAAACCATGAGGGCAAGTTGCTCTTCAACTGTTTAAACATATTGTTGAGTGTGTACAGAGAGCGTTACACATCATTTGCTGACCTGACCTATGGAGTAATTTGCTGGTAAGTGTTTTATTGTTTTGGTGAAACCCCACTTCTTGCATCATGTATATTCCTTGCATCAGAAGAGGGTAGATCTGACTTTGTGCTATATGCTTGCTCTCTCTCCACCTGCTGCTAACTTCCAAGTTCTCTTTTTGCCATTCAGTAACCTTGTAGTTACCCCAAGACACGTGAATGTTGTATTTTTTGAAAAATAAGGAGCATTTGTACATATGAGGAGAAGACATAGCCAAAGAGTAGTCATTGCACCCTACGAACACTTGTAACAAAAGCATGCAAGGATTGGCAAAGTAGGTTGGAAAATGCATGGATACTGTATAAAGAAAACATTAATTTGCAAAATATATTGAGATGGAAGGCCATGGAACATGTAATTTGATGTCTACCTCCAATTCTACTCGATGGTAGAACATTGCTCTATTTCAAACTGAATAATACTTTTCAAAAATCATAAATAACTATCAATGAAACAAATGTCAAGCCAAGTGGATTCAATGAGACCACAAGAACTTATGAGGATAAATGGATTAAACATGCTTCTTGGCCCAAAAAGAAATTCAAAATCTAAAAGAGGGCCATTGAGGAGCACCATTGTTATAATAGAGTGGACCATTACTAATGTAATAGATTCGATGTTCAAGAGCTATGGAGAGCAACTAGGTAGAATCAATAGTCTGATTTTTGCATTTGTGAATTGCTTTGTCTGGGATTTAACTTCGATTCTAAACTCAAATAACCACAAATACACGCATGCCCAAGGAAGATCAAGGAGTGGCCTTTGTATCCTAGTCACTTAAGATTGGATAAGAGTTTCAATTCACTCTCATTAGCTCTTGAGAATCATGTTCATACAAAATACAAGCCTTATGTCTTGTTTGGAGCTTGAACTAAATACAAGGTAATTGGTATCTGAAATGGTCCTTGTAGGTATTTGATACTTTTTTGCAGCCTGCTGATCCATCAATGGGCTACTAAATACTTTTATCAACTAGCTAAATATTAATTGAAAATGACTTGATCATCTTTGGATTCTTGTTTATCTTGCTTATGTACATTTAGTCCATATCTAGCAGTAACTTAACATTTTGCAATATATATATATATATATATATATCATAGTTCCCTGTGGTACCGCCGATACCATAATGGTTGTACCGCGGTTATGGTGCCGCCCTAAAATCCGCGTTACCAGGGCGACACCATTTTCTAATAATTTTTTTTAAATTTAAAAAAAAAATTAGTGGGCAATATGGGTATCAGCTTGAAGCTCTTGACGAGAGTAGTGCATTTATGCAGGCTGCCGGTGCTTTCGCTACAAAATGTGTTAGACAACTAAATAATGCACCTCTTAGTTTAGTAGTCACTAGTTAACCGTGAACTCAGATCTGTAAGGCCCCCGTTATGAGGAGAAGTCATTATTGAGCACGGTTGTTAGTATAGGGTCTACTGTGAGACCATGATGGTTATGAGATGGCTAGATTATAGTTATAGCAGCAAGTCCTGGGGGGCTCGGGGGGCGGTAGCCCCTTGAGAAACGAGGGGTTAAGGGGGGTTTGGGGGCGGTAGCCCCCCCGAGAAACAGGGGGTTTGAGGCATTTGGGGGGCAGAGCCCCCCAACGGCCTCTTCATGATTTGGCCTTCCGACTCCCTGAGCGAAAACACACTTTTTGGTGTTTTGCATCCCCTTGGTCCTTTGACTGTTTACTCTCGTAAGAATCGACAACCTGCATAAATGCACTACTCTCGTCAACATCTTCAAGCTGATACCCATATTGCCTACTAGATTATTATTATTATTTTAAAAAAAATTCAAAAAAAAAATTATATATTATGGTACCGTGGATCATCATGGATCCGCGGATCTTGCTACTATTGGATAATATATATACATATATATGTAGATATATACATAATACACATACATCAGATTGCAATACACAAGGCACGCATTGCAAAAAAAACACACCATACATTAATTCATCATATATATCAAAATTACAATACGTATTTCCGCCTCATACGGCTGGGGCTGTTCTTTAAACTATGCTTGATGAACATTACATAACAACAGTCAGCCACATACGGCTAGACCCCATCTATGCTAAACATTCCTATGGATCCTCCACTGACTCCTCGCCCTCGTCAGGTGCATTTTTATGTCGCTCTCGCTCTGCCTCCCGGTTAGCCCGAGCTGCCTCCTGGTCAGCCCGACGGTTGGCAGCCCTTTCCCTGACCATGATGAGTTGTTGTCGTGTGAAATTCATTCTGATCTGCTCATCCATATCCAGCTCGACAGTGGGGGTGGGGGCCATAGCGGGGGCGGGGATCTGCAGCTCTGGGTGTCTCTGTCAAGTCTCTGGCAACATCTCTACAATGTCTGCCTCTTGCTTCCGATGCCTTTCGTTGTGCCTTCGGACATCTTCCTTGAGCTTCCTCCTGGCTTCGCCCTCAGGCCTCGGTGGTATGCGCTTTGCTATCTCACGACACCCTGTTGCTCGGAATGACCCTCACAGCCTCTCACAACCTCTCAATGGCTCTCACTGGCTCTCTCACAGCCTCTCACTCAGTCTGTGACACAGCCTCTCACAATGCCTCTCTCTCACAGCCTCTCACTGGCTCTCTCTCACAATGCCTCTCACTGGCTCTCTCACTGTCTCGTGAGTGCCTATTTAACCCCACAGCCTGTTTCCCAATTTGCTTTTGTTGATGATCCCATGTGCTACTGTACCTCTCCCATGTATTGCTCCCCCACATGCTGCAGTCCGATTGGGTCTATGGTCTGCTCCTCCACAATGCCCATGTGACGGTGTACCTGTCAGGATGTATTGCTTGCCCACATGTTGCACTCCGATTGGGTCCATGGTCTGCTCCTCCACAGTGCCCATGTGAGGGTGTACCTGTCCGGATGTATTGCTCCCCCACATGCTGCACTCCGATTGGGTCCATGGTCTGCTCCCCCACAGTGCCCATGTGACGGTGTACCTGTCCGGATTTGCTGCCCCCCCATGCTGCACTCCCATTGACCACCAGGTCTGCTCTCCCACAGTGCCCCTTGTATAGTAACATCTTTTTTCTAAACTGTAGCCCTTTTTTCTCCTGAATTTTTTACCTAGTTTTAGCCTGTTAAAATGGTGTTTTTTTTTAAATAATAATAAAAAATATTATTTTTGTGGCGCCGCCTTGGTACCGCTGGTCTGAGGGCGGCACCATAACCGGGGTACCACCATTATGGTACCGCGGTACCATAATGGTGGTACCATAGGGAACTATGGTATATATCTACATATAGATATATATATATATGTAGATATATATCTACATATATATATATATATATATATATATATATATATATATATATATATATATATATATATATATATATATATATATATATATATATATATAAATATATTTTAGAGAGAGTGTGTGAGGGTTGCCGTCAGAAAATTAACCTTGTGCCGCCAAAAATGTCACGCGCTGTCCGCATAAAAAATCACACACACATACAAAATCACACACATGTAAAAAAAAATCACGCCACTCCATCCTCTCACGTTTAAATTTTTTTTTCTCGCGCGCGCGCACTTGGTGTGCCCTCCTCAGCCACTTGCTGCCCTCCATCGCTACCAAGGTTCTTGCTCCTTCCATCGCTACTGGCTGGTGCGCCCCTCCATTGCCCCTCCATCTCCATCGCTGCTGGCTGGTGTGCCCCTCATTAAGTCTCTTGTGTGAGGGCAACACATGAGCAATGAGAGGAGTTGTCGAGTTTAAAAAAATGTAGGAAAGATAAGATGCATGTTACCGGACAGTTTTTCCTATCCCTTCTGCTCATGTGGTTAGCTTCATTGATCTAGGAGATAAATCAAGGGAGAAACGATTTGTGGACTGTTGTAGTAGGTGCCTTATTCTTTGAAGGGACCAATCGATTATTATCAATAGTCATCAGTGGCCGTCCAAAGCTTCTACCTGGTCTTTCCAACAGCTTGCATGCGCTCTTTATCAATACAATCGTTTCGCTGTTACATTCATATTTATCTCTCAGAATTCTTTATGTGCAGATAGTTTTGAATTAAAGTATCTCATTGTTTTGAATATTTCTTTTGAATGTTCCTTCCTTATATCTTGCTCCATGAATTTTGAAATCTTTAACAGAGCAATCTCATTTTCAGATTCACACTTGCCATTCACAATTAACAGAGCAATTCACATTTTCAGATTCATTTTGGAAGAGTAAAACCGCTGCCATTATCTGCTTTGCTCTTTTCGTATCTGCATCAACACATTTCTTTCTTTCTTTGAGCAGCAACGTGTGACAAAGCGAGCAGTAGCAAGATGATTTGTGCGATTTGGCTGGAGTTTTTGTCGAAGAATTTGTGTGTGTAGTCACTCCACTCCTTCCTTCTAGAAGGATAACACAAATTCATGTCTTCAAGAGGAAATGACTAGGTATTCAGGTAGTAGCTATGAGAGTAAAGAAGCCAACAAGGTGGCCGAGATGTTTTGTATTGCAAATGGTTCAGCATTAGCTCTAGAAACTTCAGAAATCAAAGAGGTAATTGGGAAGTTGCAAACAAAAAGAAAGCTCCGTAAAAAGCCTCAATGTAGCCCTTTGCAAGAGCACATACATTATCAATCTGAGAAATTAGTCCCTTGCCTTTGATGCGGCAGTCTTTTCACATAGTTCTGGTACAACAACAATTACAATCTCAACGAGCCTCACCACTTTTGCAAGAACTGTCAAAGGTACTGGACAGCAGGAGGAATACTCCGACATGTGCCAACGGGTGTTGAATGTGGAAGAAAAAGGCACAGGTCTACGTAGTAGAGAAATTCATTTCCTGGCAACCTTAGTGTTAGAGTCGAGGGAGTGTTGACAGCACATAATTTACTCCCTTGTGATTTAACTTACACTGCAAGCTCACCTGCAGCAACTAGCAGTATCACTAATTTGAATGAGCTCTGTGTAAGTGTAGTGCCAAAACTCAATTTGAACAGCTTCAAATAGGAATCAGATGAGAAAGGTAGTGATGGATCCTTAGAGGAATCACCAATTTCCACTTTGATGAGTTATGACGGGCAGTGGAGCATTAAGCCCCAAAATGCTACACAGATTGCGCCATCATCGGGTATGTTTTGTGAGAAAGTGTGAGGAAAGCCCTAAAAGAAGTATGACATTAAATTCGTAGAGGTAAAGGCCAGTGCTAGATCTGTTGCACAACTGTTCTCGCTCCTGTAGAAAAGCATGTTCTAGAGCCATGGTAAGGACTCAGGAGCATCTTTAAAGCCTTTGGTAGCCTCGATTGCAACTGGTGTAATAATATGGTTTGTCCCTGTGCCTGCAGGAATGACAAGGAACGCTTTGCAGCTATTGGTCGTTTTCTTAGCCACCATAGTAGGCATCATCACACAGCCGCTTCCTTTAGGTGTTGTAGCTTTGATGGGTTTAGGTGCTTTTGTGCTCACCAAAACCCTACCATTGTTCGGTGCTTTTAGTGCTTTTGGAGATCCGATTCCCTAGATTCCCTAGCTCATCGCCCTTGCTTTTTTGGTGAGAAAGACATAAGAAATTTTCACCTTAAATATTTGCGTCATCAAATTGGATTGGTAAGCCAGGAGCCTACCCTATTTGCAAGAAGCATATGGGAAAACATTGCTTATGGCAAGGATAATTCCACAGTTGAAGAGATTATTGGAGTGGCCCAAACTGACAATGCATGTGATTTTATAAGGTGAAAATATTGGTCATATTTTTTGTTGGTAGTTAGCACATTGAAATTGATTGAAAAGATTGGTACTATGGCATGTCTAGGATATATTTTTCTCTTTTGTTAGTTTCACAGGTTTGAATGATATCTTACTTATCTTGAAATCTCCAAACTTGCAACTTTTGTGGGGTCAAATCTGGCTTTCATGTTTGAAATGAAGAATTTATCGGTATGTAAGAGTTGATGTCTTGATCGTTATATGATCACATTCACATCAATATTTGCTAACTCTATTTTTTTTATTGTACAATACGTTTGGTATTCACAAAATAGAAAGTTTTATTTTGAGATATGTCTTTTTCTCACTACCTTAGATATAACATTTGTTGTTGAAATAATGATTTGAGTGCAATAATGCACTCAGTATACATGCCAAATTTATGCTTTTGTTTTCCATTACTTTGTTTTATCTCCCTTCGATGCTACTATTAAAACCAGGTCATGAAAATCAAGAACCAGATTCTTGATCCTACACTGATGAACCTTTTCGCCACTGATTTCAACAATGCCATTCTAATTCATGATTGGGCTTCATGTCCAGCTCATTGCCAAATGGTTACTCAACACAAGTTGGGGAGTGGGTACTTCACTTTTATGGTGGCCAGAAGTAGAGGATTTGTATAGCTCGGACAATTCTGAAAACCCCAACAATTCTACTGATCGATGAAGCGACAAGTGCACAGGATTCCCAATCAGAGCGTATTGTCCAGGATACTCTCAACCAGATTATGATAGTGCCCACAAACTCTCTATAGTTCAAAATGCAGACATGATAGCAGTGCTTCAAGATGGTGGCATAGTAGAACAATGCACCCACATAGAGCTCTATGCCAAAGGAGGAGGGGCTTATTACTAAAATCCATAAAAATCAGAAAAAAAAAGCTCAAAATCTGTTTGAGACAAAAAGAGAGGCAAAATCTCATCAGATTTTGATTTCTCAAAAACTAGTGGGCATGAACCTTTGCATAGAAGCCTGCAAGGGTTAGTTCCCATCAGATTTTGAAAAAACAGAGAAAAACCCAAAAAAATTCAAAAATCCTTTGTAAAAATCAGAAAAAATTTCAAAACTCAAAACTAACCTTCACAGAGCTCTCTGAAGTTCCATCTCACAGAGACAAAGACACAGAGAAGTCCGCGAGAGTTAGATGCCAAAAAAAAGTGCCCATGTGGAGGTTCCCAAGAGCAAAAAGTGGCCCATAACCTTCTCAGATAGCAAATTTTTGAGTTTCCCTGGGAAGTAACTCTTGCAGCTTGGTAAGCAAGTGGATCTGACTCAGATACAAGCACATACTAGCCTACAAAGATTAGTTTCCAAAAAATCTCAAAATTTGGCCAAAAACCCCAAAAAAATGCAGTTTTTCAATTTTTTTTGAGTTCCCTAGAGAAGTAACTCTTGAAGCTTAGTGAGCAGCTGAATCTAACTAAGATACAAGTGCATACCATTTTGCAAGAGTTTTTCCCCTGAAAATCTTAAACTTTTGCCAAAAAAAACCCCAAAAAATTGCACTTTTTCCATGATTTTTTAAGATCCGCTGGCATGTAACCTTTGAAAAGAGTTTTATAGATAGATCTAAGCTAGATCTAGCTACTGTGATAGTTTTGTAAAGATCCAATGGTTATATTTTAAAATATCCAAGACAAAATGCCAAAAAGTGCCAAAAAATTGAGTTTTTTCTAGATCCTGACAAATCTGTCCATCAAGAACCCTTGCAGAACTCACATTGTCTAGAAATGGTCCAGATAGAGCTACTATAGGAAGGTTGAAGGTTAGATTCACTCATATTTGAAGAAATCTCAAAGAAAAAAAAACAAGAAAAAGGGCTAAAATCACACTATTAGCCAACTGAAACTGATCAGATCTTGTCAAATCTAGGTTGCAGTCACATTATCCATCAAGATCCAACATCCCTGGACTGAATCAAGTGAATGAACCTCAGGGCAAGCCGATCAGTTCCCTCCACATCAACCACTATCCATCCATCATTCTTCCGTCCCATCTCTATTCCATCTTCTGTCTCCATCTCTGCTAGATAAATCTATTTCTGTCTCTATTCTCATCCATACTAATCCACCGTTTACTGATTCTCTTCTCTTTTTCTTCTTCTCCATCTCCCAAAAAAAAAAGAGGCTGGAACACCAGAGTCATTGAGCAAACCTTGAAGCAATTCACCAACTAGCTACTTTGCGACATTCTAGTGCTGAACTATGGAGACCGCCCTTGTAGAATTATCGAAATTAAAAAAGTTCCCTGTTGAAACAATCCGAGACTACACCTATCGGATCTATCATCTAGTGAAGGACTGTGATCTCCCGATTCCCCAACAGGTCATCATGGCAAAATACTATGTCGGACTGCCCAAAAGGATCAGATATGGTATGAAAGAGTTAGCATCCTATGCGTCGCTTGCACAACTTTGTAAGGATGCTGCCTTGATGGAAATCTCACTCGAGAAGAAGGATTTTTCCTATCTAGATGGGGAATCAGAGGAACAAAGGTCGACAACGAGCAATGATCCAACAAGAATGGAACTCCATGCAAGGCAACAAAGTGTAGCAAGGTCAAGCAGATCAAGTGCAGCGGAAGACCAAGAACCTTGCAGTTCAAGCTATCAGCAAGCTTATGCTCGCTCTATTAAGTTTCTTGAGAAGGATGAATGTACCTTCTACTTTGGAGATCATCCAAGTACCAGGTGTCCAATCAAAAATCCGCGCTTGTTAAAAGGACAAAATATAGAGCAACAGTCTTGTCAACAACAAGATCCAGTGGTTCAATGGTCAAAGCAGAATCAAGCCAACAAGGAGCTCACCAGAAGGATGGATGTCAGATTGATCCATCTAAATCACGAGTTTCTTCAACAAACAATGGCAAGGTAGAAGTTTTGGTTATATCCTCTTGCATGTCACCGCATTGAATGGAGGACCATAACAGCCTACCAGTCTATTTTGTGAAAGAACCTAAAGGGAATCTATTACCGGTGTATGCCTATCAACTTAGAGGTGATGACATACTGCACTCAGTTAGGTGCTATGGATGCAGAGGAAAACAGCGCCAGGCTGAATGTCCACACCAAGGGGATCCGACAACATTTGATCCCTCATGTTCACAATGCGGAGTTAATCATCCATGCCGAGATTGCCCGATGAGAAATTCACAAATAGCCAGGAGGCATTTGGCCTATGTAGACCGACATGCACATGGGGTAACCCTTCCACCTCGAACGTACTACAAAAGAAAAATCTTAGTGCCACCAGGTTATGAAACTAGTGACGAAGAGGACAATCAGGCAAAAGTCCCAAAGTACGCAAAGATACCCTCGGACAAACAAGTAAAACCATCACAGAAGAGAGATGGTAGAATCCATCACGCCAATGGTAACTGAGGAAGTCAAGAAACTGGCATCCAACGAAGTCCAACAGATTTTACCAAGTCTCTTGGCGCAATCACTACAAATAATTCTTAGTGATGAATTACAAAGGGGACTAGCGTCAACAGAGCAACTTGAAGGCAATTCAACACAAGATCCAAGGAACAGTGTCATGCAGCCTTCAACGGGGAAGTGCAATGACCAAGAGAAGACTAAAGTTGATGATTGCCTCTCAACAAGCAAGATTCAACCAAAGTCTAATTGTTCCACAATTCAACAGACCCCCAAATCAATGCCAATTTGGGGTATATCCATTCTTCAAAGGCCAAATCTAGGGAGTCCAAGTTCAAAACGGCCAATTGTACAGCAAGAACCAGCACCTACAATGACAAAGCCTTGTCCTAAATCTATGACATTGACTGCCGAGGAAAGTCGTTAGGTTGATGCATACTTTGAATACCTGGACAAACAAGAGCATCAAGCAAGCACGTCATATCCACATTATGATTTGGGGGAGTCCATGACATTGGGACCAGTTGCGCCGATCTACGAGGATCCATTATATCAACGAGATTTATCTTGGGATCCTCTGATGGCATACCTCGACTACCCAATTGTCAATGAACAAGGTTATCCGGAATGGCCACCAGACTCTTATGGGTATTATTGAAAATCTGGCAAGTCCAAGTTCTTGCCTGATCGCCATCATCCAATAAAGCCTCAGGTTTTACGTGAGCGAATTTTATCCACGCTTTTCCTGAAGCACCCATGTCCCAGCAATAAAAGAACCAACAACAGTGCCCCTTCACGACAGTTGTAGCTTAGTGCCGAGGGACCGACACTACTTTGGGTCATGGACCCTGTTGTGGATATTTCCTGCACAGTAATAAACAAGTGGGTCCCACCACTTAAAATACTGTTGGCCAAGCCTTACCTAGTGGGCCCTGCCATAGTACGTTGTAAGTAGGCTAATAAGTGCGAAGGCACTGGCATCTTGCGTGTGTAAGCCCAACCCAGCACAAGTAGCAAGTTGTAATTCCTAGGAATAAGAGACTAGGGGCTTAAAACTCTAAAATGACATTAGAGGCCCTAAGTCAAGTTGCAAATAAAAAAGCTAAAAGGGTCCAACTTAAAACTCACATGAATCATGTGAGTGCCCTTGTGCTTTCTTAGCACCAATAGATTTAAGTTGTGTTTATTTTAAAGGCTTGGATTAGAATCCTTGCCCCAATAAAGTGGCCAATGAGAGTGAAGGAGGCTCACCTCTAAAATCTATAAGAGGGAGCCATTTCCTTTGTATTGTATAATCTTCCATTCTCATTCTAATAAAACTCTCTTGGTTTCTCCATCTCCATCTCTCTCTCTCTCTCTCTTCTCCCTCTCTCTCTCTCTCTCTCTCTCTCTCTCTCTCTCTCTCTCTCTCTCTCTCTCTCTCTCTCTCTCTCTCTCTCTCTCTCTCTCTCTCTCTCTCTCTCTCTCTCTCTCTCTCTCTCTCTCTCTCTCTCTCCCTACGTTGGGATAGAATAGCTTTGGGTAGGCGCTCGAGCCCCCAAAGCCTTTCTCAACCTAGGCGTTCTCTCTCTCCCTCTCTCCACTCTCTTTTTCCTCTCTCTCCTCTCCCTCTCTCTTCTTGCTATGCAGGTGAAGGCGAGGTTGCCGCTCCCAACGACGGACCCCTATGCTACATTGACGACACAACACAATCTAAATCCTCATTCTTTCTATAATGTTCTAAAATTCCATGATATCTGAATAATCATGATGTTTTTTTTCTTGGCCTTCACACACACACACACACAAATCACACACACACACACACATGTAGATTTCAAAAAAAAATTTGTCCTCCAGTGCTCTCTCTCTCTCTCTCTCTCTCTCTCTCTCTCTCTCTCTCTCTCTCTCTCTCTCTCTCTCTCTCTCTCTCTCTCTCTCTCTCTCTCTCTCTCTCTCTCTCTCTCTCTCTCTCTCTCTCTCTCTCTCTCTCTCTCTTCCTCGATGGCTGGTGCCTTATTGTTGTTGCTGATTGCGATGACTGGTGTTGATTACTTTCTACTGGGCAAGCTTGGGTGGAAAGGCAAGGTGGATGATAGAGGAGACAAATAGAGATTCTAGAAGCGAGGTACTATTGATGCCCTACTTCATGTAAGAGGGCTTCAGAGCTTTTGCAAGTAATATTTGTATATATTGGAGAGATTGTATATGAAGCATTAATGGCTTATGTTTCCAGCATGCTTCTTATCTTTGTGTCATTGATTGGAGCGTGGGAGATCTATCAACACACTTCAAGAAAGTGCCAAAATCCCCATTGCAAGAGATTGCGTAAAGCTGTGAAATTTGATATTCAGCTGGAGACTAACTACAGAATCCATCCGAGTTGCTTCCATGGAATAGGGGAGCGGAGCTCACTCAGGATCAGAAGGAGCTTGAGGCAGAACTCAAAAGGATGGCTCCACCCAATGACAGATCAGCGGTGTTGATTTATCGAGCTCCTTGTAGATGTCCTACTGTTTGATTCGAGGTCTGACCTAAGAATTTTTGGAACGACTCAAATTTTCTGAACGATTCAAAATTTTCCAATGACTCAAATTTTTAAATAACTTGAATTTTTCCAGTGACTCGAATTTTTCCAATAGATCAAATTTTTTCAGAATATCGAATTTTTTCGATGACTTGAATTTTTTCAATGATTCAAATTTTTCTTAAGACTCGAATTTTTTCAAAGTGTCAAATTTTTTTTAAGACTTGAAATTTTTCAGAGACTCTCGAATTTTTGGAAAGACTCGAATTTTTTCAATGACTCGATTTTTTTTCCAAAGGATCAAATTTTTCCAAATACTCGAATTATTCGAAAGACTCAATTTTTTTTTAAGGATCGAAGGACTCTTTGTATTGTCAAGTCGAATTTTTCAGAAGACTCGAATTTTTCTGAAGACACAAATTTTTCTAGAGACTCGATTTTTTAAAAGACTCGATGTTTTTTCCAAAGACTCAAATTTTTCTGAAGACTAGAATTTTTCTGAAAACTAGAATTTTTCCGAAGGCTCGAATTTTTCCAAAGACTCAAATTTTTTTAAAGACTCGATTGTTAGATATTCGAGATGCGAGATGTGCGAGATTGGCCATCATCTAAATCATCGGCCGCCACCTAGATAGGCCTCCATTGCATGTCAACGACAGGCACTCACAACTAGTATATATATATATATGTATATATATGTGTGTGTGTGTGTGTGTGTGTATGTGTATATGTGTGTGTGTGTGTGTGTGTGTGTGTGTGTGTGTGTGTGTGTGTGTGTGTGTGTGTGTGTGTGTGTGTGTGTGTATATACATATATGTATACATATATACATATATGTATATATATATATATATATATATATATATATATATATATATATATATATATCTACATCTACATATATATGTATATATCTAACTATATATACATATAATATATGTGTGTGTGTGTATATATATATACCTACACATGTGTATATATACATATACATGTGTGTATATATATATATATATATCTACATATATGTATGTGTGTGTGTGTGTGTGTGTGTGTGTGTGTGTGTGTGTGTGTGTGTGTGTGTGTGTGTGTGTGTGTGTGTGTGTGTGTGTGTGTGTGTGTGTGTGTGTGTGTGTGTGTGTGTGTGTGTATATATCATAGATCCAGCGGTACCGGGATCCGTCGGTACTGCGGATCCACTGTGATACCGCGGATCCATACCGATTCGCGGTACCACAATATATAGTATTTTTTAATATATAATATTTTTTAATATTCAGTATACTAATATATTTTTTTTTAACCTAATCTCCTCCCCTCGCTTCATCTCTCTCCCTACCCATCGCCCTACTATTCGCGCCCTCCCTGCTGTCTTTACATTGCACTGATCGCGTCCGTCCCTGCTATTGCTATTTCGGCCATTATTGTGGTTTTTTCAAGCCTTCCAACTCCTATCACAGTCACAGAGATCTCTATCTTCTTTCCCCAATTCCTTCTTCATAGATGGTGCATTCCAACCTTGCCAATCTGTGGGACGAGGTGGACATTGTCAGGCAGGTTCCCGACAAGTCCAACAAGTCCGATGCAAAGATCGTGCATTGTCGATATTGCCTAGTCGAGTTCGTTGCCACCCTCACTCGTCTTAAAGGCCACCTACTCGGCGCACACGCCAAAGATGGTGGCACACTGAATGTTGTCCCCTATGCCAACATGTCTGTTCCTGTCAGGCAACGACTTCTAGATACCTACGGGCCACGTCTTGTGCTGGGGGAAAACACCATTTTGGAGGGTGTTCTTCGGTTTTGCACCGCTCCTTACGTGGTTGACCCCCAGTTGCTGCCTGCTTGGC
Source organism: Diphasiastrum complanatum (assembly GCA_029204225.1). NCBI lineage: Eukaryota > Viridiplantae > Streptophyta > Lycopodiopsida > Lycopodiales > Lycopodiaceae > Diphasiastrum > Diphasiastrum complanatum. The sequence continues at coordinate 50,733,470 of CM055093.1, forward strand.
TTGCACACACAAGGAGAGGGAGTGCATCCTCGTCCAGTCCCTTTGCTCCTCATCCCCCTCAGACAGTTCTGCCTCACGCACCCCCATCTGCACCCATTCCGGTGGATCCTGTCCCACCATGTCCACCAGTTGCCACTGCGGTTCCACTAGCACCTACTGTTGCTCGCACTCCCCCAGTTTACGACTTTCTCAAGGACTCTCCGCCACCCGAGCAAGAGCAGGCTTCGGATGCCAGTGACGAGGCCTTCCAGGATGTTGAGGAGATCCCTTCCTCCCTCCCTTCACATCCGGATGGCCTCTCTTGCCAGCAGTTTTCGTATCCCATGCTAGATGTCCACCCTCCACCAGTGTACCCCACTTACGCTGCTACACCCATCCCAATCAGTGCATCCCACTCTCCCCATTCCACGTCTACAATTGATGCATCCACTAGTGCCTAGCCTGTCGTGTCATCATCCATTCCCATCACATTTGGTGCACCGTGCTGGAGGTCTACTACCCGTCGCCTAGCTAGGAGAGTTCTTAGGTAGTAGAGCATTCGTGGCATGCATCAACCGCACATGGATATAGAGGGGACGCAGGCCGTGGCCAGCCTGATTTATGAGATGAACCTTCCATTTGCCATCACCAACTCTGAGCCTTCTGAAGGGCCTTCCGCCTTGCACAATCTGTCAGCCCTAGTTGGAGAGTCCCTAGTTCAGAGGTTGTCTGTACACACATGCTGAGGGATAGGGTCGAGTCATTGTCTAGAGAGATGGAGCCTCTACGTCGCCACTGGGCCACTTACGATTGCAGCATCATATCCGCTGGCTGGACTGATGTCAGGAGGAGAGACATAAGTGCACTTCCCTGGGTTAGAGCCATCGTCCGTGAGGCACACACACACACACCCTCCCCTCCCCTCCCTTCTCTCTTTGGTCTGGCCAGCATCTTTTCTCTCTCTCTCTCTCTCTCTCTCTCTCTCTCTCTCTCTCTCTCTCTCTCTCTCTCTCTCTCTCTCTCTCTCTCTCTCTCTCTCTCTCTCTCTCTCTCTCTCTCTCTCTCTCTCTCTCTTGCCAGCACGTTTTTCACGGTTTCCCCTCCCTTCGGCCCTCATGGTACTCATGGTCACCTCTCCCTTCGGTTCTCACGATTACTCCTCCCTTCGACCCTCCCCGAAAAATGCAACCCTTAGGTTGTTTGCGGTTAACCATCGTTATAATAATAAAAATGTTATTATGTTATAGCATCCAGCGTTAGAAACATCCATCATTGAACCATCGTTATAACACGAAATTGTTATCACCGCCTCTTTCTGCCTCATCTCCAGCTCCTGCTTCTATGACACTCCTAGGCGATCTATGCGATACATGCAGTGCGCCATCTCTTTCTGGTCTGATGTCTCTCATAACTAGTATGCACACGGATCTGTTGGCTCTACAAGAACGAGTAACTACACTTGAAACGGAAAATGCAAGCCTCAAAGCTCAAATGGATGCATTTAGCAAAGCTCCAGAAGTGAACCCTGATCAGGTCAAGGCACTGGAGGAGAAAATTCAGACCTCGACAAAAAGTTGGGCCAACATGCTCAAAAATACCGAAGCAAAAAGTAATCAGATGGTTTCACAGGCGATGGAAGAACAAGCCAAACGAGAATACAAATCTCAAAATGTCCGTGTTAGAGGTCTTTCCGAAACTGACCCCCTGCTTGCAGCCAAAGAACTTCTGGCCTCACTTTCCTATGAGGAAGAGGAAGGCACCGTGAAAGCAGCTTGGCACAGTAAGTTCGACCCTTCAGTTGTCTTCATCCGTTTCAAATACACTGATTATCATAATGAAGTTCTTAAGCATCGCGGATGTCTTAAAGGCAGTAACGTTTTCGTTTATGAGGATCTAATTGCCTTATAGTGGAAAGAACAGAAGCAACTCCTTGAGGAAGCAAATGCAATAGGAAAAGGGTTATTTTTCGGGATGGTCGACATTTTCTAGTCCCCCATCCGGAACTCATCACTCAATGATGCCTCCTACGTGAGAGCTTTTAGTCAACATAGAATTTTCAAACTGTATTTAAAGTTGCCTCCTGCATGAGAACCTTTCATTGAAGCTTATTATTTGGAGTTAGGTTGAGAGTTAGAGCATTGAAGAGATTTTTCTCTTCTTAGTTAGTTTGGTTTTACTTTTGTTGTTTTGACGGCATTGTTCCATCTTGGTGCCATCCATTTTGATGTACTTGTTTCGTCTTATATGCCTTTGGGCATGAAAAAAGACGTTAATAAAGATTTCTCTCTCTCTCTCTCTCTCTCTCTCTCTCTCTCTCTCTCTCTCTCTCTCTCTCTCTCTCTCACGGTTCTCACGATGCTCTCTCTCTCTCTCTCTCTCTCTCTCTCTCTCTCTCTCTCTCTCTCTCTCTCTCTCTCTCTCTCTCTCTCTCTCTCTCTCTCTCTTGGATGCTCTCCCTCTCTCTCTCTCACTCACGGTTCTCACGATGCTCTCTCTCTCTCTCTCTCTCTCTCTCTCTCTCTCACGGTTCTCATGATGCTCATGAGAACCGTGAGTGAGAGAGAGAGAGTAACCATGAGTGAGAGAGGAACCGTGAGAACCATGACTGAGAGAGAGAGAGAGAGAGAGAGATGGAGAGCATCTGAGAGAGAGAGAGAGAGCATCGTGAGAACTGTGAGCGAGAGAGAGAGAGAGAGGAATCGTGAGAACCGTTGAGAGAGAGGAACCGTTGTTATAGCATCGTTGAACCATTGTTTCTCTCTCTCAACGGTTCTCACGGTTATCTCTCTCTCTCTCTCTCTCTCTCTCTCTCTCTCTCTCTCTCTCTCTTTCTCTCTCTCTCTCTCTCGCATTATCTACACATTGCATGAAGCACACTGCTTCAAGAAGCAATCTGAACAATCCATGAAGATTATGCACCTGGATGAGTCCACAGATCGTCCATCGATCAGATCAGATTAATGAATAACAAGCAGGATGGTTGGACCGCTCTCTCTCTCTCTCTCTCTCTCTCTCTCTCTCTCTCTCTCTCTCTCTCTCTCTCTCTCTCTCTCTCTCAATATCTACACATTGCACGAAGCACACTGCTTGAAAAAGCTACAATCCATGAAGATTATGCACCTGGATGAGTCCACAGATCGCCCATCGATCAGATCAGATTAATGAATAACAAGCTGGATGGCTGGACCGCTCTCTATCTCTCTCTCAGATTTTGCTGGATCTCTCTCTCTCTCTTAGGATTTGTATGTTGGTCCACTGGGTACTGTTGCATCTTTTGGTGTTGGGTATGAGTTTCTGGTGTTGAGTTTCTGGTATTTTTGGAGTGTTTGAGTTTTTTTTTGGGTGTTTTTGGATTTTTGGTGTTTATTGGATTTTTTGGATTTTTTAGGGTGTTTAAAGAAGTGAAGGAGAGACTGAGTATGAAAAGGGCTTTCTAATGGTATGGGTTTTATATTTTGATATATATATATATATATATATATATATATATATATTTCAGCCTCGAAGGTGTTGGGAAGATGGTGGTTTGGTCGAAATGGCAATCAGAGGTCTTGTTTGAAAGTTATGTGCTCTTGTGTGAATTTGGTCCAGTCGAGATGGGAGTTACTTGCTCCGGTCGAGAATTGACCTAAATGCCTCGGTCAAGAATTGATCGCTTCCTTCGGTCGAGATTTGATCGCTGCCTTCGGTCGAGATTTGATCGGGAGCTTCGATCGAGATTTCAGCGGGAGCTTCGGTCGAGATTTGACGCAGAGCTTCGGTCGAGATTTTAGCGGAGCTTCGGTCGAGATTTGATGTGGAGGTTCGGTCGAGATTTCCGCCGTCGCTTCAGTCGAGATTCCAGAGAAATGCTTCGGTCGAAATTCCAGAGAAACACTCGGGTCGAGATTCCAGAGAAAAGCTCCGGTGGAAATTTCAGCGAGCGCTTCGGTGACTCTGAGATTGTAATTGCCGACGAACAGGAGATGGTTCAGGTGAACTCATTTTTTCAATCGATTTAGCTAGAGTTCGACCGGCAAGGATATCAGCAATACGAGGATTTGGAGGAGGTTGCATAGCAAACTCTTTCTGAGTGATTTTGTTCATCATGGGGAAATAAGGCCTCGTAGTAGGAGGAATAAACTGAGCTTGAATTGGTGAAAAGAAGATAAATTTTGTTCGGTGAATGCATCATCAAAATCATCATCGGTAGAGTCATCTTCATTGTTGTCAGCAAGAGCAGGTTCATTTTCTGCAGAATCTTCCTGGACAGGTTCTTTTCCTGGTCTATGAGATCTGTAAGGTCTAGCACCAGGACTAATCATATTAAGTGGATAAACAGAGTTAGAACCACATGCAATAGTGTTAAAAACAGAGGTAACAGGAAGCAGATGCACTGAGGAGTCTGATTCAGAGAAATCAGAGGAATGAGGAGATAAATCAGACATCCAATCAACAGAAATAGTATCAGAATTGGCAGAACTGGTGAATGCATACTCAAACTGTTCTTCGAGCTGAATGCTATTGAATTGTTTTCTTTTTGTTTTGTCAGGACAATTTTTTGCCCAATGACAGGGTTTCTGACAAATAAAACAATTTTTTGGATTTTTTGCAGGAATGCATTTTAAGAACCGCCGTGTAGGACGTATTTGAGTACGAAAAGAAGATTGCTTATGAACAGGACGAAACTTTGATTTGGACGAACATTTACAAACTTTACGAACGGAACGAGAACAACCAAAATCCTGTGTAGAAAAATTTGATTTACAAAAGAAAACTGAAGGTTTAATACGAGAAATAGCTTTACTAGCGGATTTGAGAGTGCAAAGATCAGTAATGCATTGCAAAATTGTTTGAGTAATAAAACCCAACATGGCTTCAGCTAGATCAATATGCTTATCTTCGAGTTTCTGTAAAACAAGAGAACATAATGAAGGGAGAAGTTTATGTATAAAAGACAATTTTACGGCTTTGTCATGATTACCTTGAAATCGGTAGATCAGATGAATGCAATAATCCATAAATTCGTGAATCCCATTAATATCACATAGTTGAGTGCGATTAAATGATTCTTGAACTTTAACCGATTCATCTGTAAGACTACCTACGAATTCTGCATATACAGCTTCGATGAGACGAGAAGCAGGATTAGCAGCTTGATAGATTTGAATGTCCACAAGTATGATTAATCTTGATTAAGCTTTGTGATTAGCACAGTAACCTGATTCTAGATTGTTTAGCAAGATCTAGTTTAGAAGAAATGGCTTAACCACAATCTAGCATGCTAAGCATCACAATATGATATCAATTAGAATCAAAGAATGAACAAAAGTACAAGATTTTAGTGTATTAGCATTAGCTTAAACACGAGTTAGAGAGAGAAAGCTAGAGAAATAACAAGCAAAATAGTTTAGATCCAAAATGGCATGAGATAGCTACAAAACTTTGGTTCTTCATCATTGATTGTGAGGAGAGCTACACATATTTATGGAGTTTGAGGTAGCTCGAGGTAGAACCACATCTATCCATTCCAATATGACAACTAAAGTGACATCTAGAGTCTATGTGACATTTGTCACTTGCCATGCATGAAATTCTACCAACTTTTAGTTAGAATTAAAGTTAGAATCACTGTGTTACTGTACTGTGAGTCCTATCAGTGGATAAGGATCAGTTGGCCTCGCCACGAGGCAAGTCGCCGGGACACGCGTCCCGCCAACGGCAACCTGGATTGCCTGAGTGAACAACTATATCTACAGTGTAATTTCATTTTGAGAAATACAGTTGCTATGTGAGCTTGCTGAGGAGAGTGATTTTCTGTCTGTGTTACTGTGTAGCATGATCTATGTTCCTGTGCAAAGCAAATTCTAAGCTGGTATCAGAGCCGTACAGGGAGTGTACACAGTACAGTGTCGCCGTTGAAGAGAGCTTCGGGAGAACTGTCTTCTGAGAGTTCGGGGTTTTACGGCGGGTTGAAGACAGAAAGAGAAGCACTGGTGCACGGTTTCTAATTTATAGAGGCTTGCTAAGCTCAGCAGAGGAATTATTAGCCTGTGCATAGCATCAGACAGGGAAAAATTTGGTAAAAAATTGACAATTTCGAAGCCAGCTGAAAATTGAAACCGGACTTGGGGTTACGATTTTTATACATTACTGGTGATTTCTTCGTTGTTTGTGCACCGTTTTGGATGTCGTAAGGACAGGAAGGAAGCTAATCACACTGTCAATCAACCATGGAGAGATTCTGAGGTTTATGTCAGAGATTTGTCTCCAGACAATTAACCTAGCAGATTTGCGGTAAAAAGGTGAAAAAGCCACTTTGTCAAGTTGAGCTAAAATCACCGTTTCTCCACGGAATTTCCTGACTGAACACTCTACAATCATGGATTCAGTAGGGCGACCCTGCTCTAGGCCTCAGATCGTGCTCAAAACAATCCACAAGAGAGCTTGATCTGATAGTTTTCAGAGAAGGGAGGCGCGGCCGCAGGCAGGGAAGTCGGGGGTTGTTCGTGCGCCCAACGCGATGAACAACTCAATGTACCGAAGATCATAGCGTCTGCAGGAGTTTGGTTCGATGCCCAGATGTACTTTGAACTTTTAGATGAGGTGTCAAATGAATCAACGGTCCAGAATCTGTGATGGGAGAGAAATTTGAACCACAAGATTTGGTTCATTCATTGGATGAGCTTTGAACAGCGCCCTGAAGAATTGAAGTGCATTCTGGCCTTCAACCTCATTAAAAATTTTCATAGTGAAAGTTGAGTTGGGTCCCTTCACAAGTGAAGAGTGAAGTTTCTTCAAAGTGAAGAAACAGTTCAAAAGCTAGAAAAGTCCCTATTTTTGGGTCCTTTGCCCATTTTGACCCAAACGAAAGGCTATAACCTCCAAACGAAGGGCACCCAGACTGTACCTGCAAGTACGGTACAACAAAACAGAGTGGTTGCAGCGGATAAAGTGTTCGGAGTACGCCAGAAGTAGTTTTACCATTCCACTGGGCACGTTGTTGGGAGTTGACGATTGAGTGCATTTCGGAAGGCGACGCCGATTTGGCTTTCAAATTGGTGGAAAAGCGGCGAGTGGACTGGTAAGAAAAAAAGTGCAGGTCATTATTTTCAACTTCTGACATCACTGTTGGCCTCGACACACTGTTATTAGCCAAAGGCAGAAGTTTTAAGCAGTTTTGCGATGGCAAACATGGAAGAGTCCATTTTGAGTGAAAGTAGCAAATTGGACGGGATTTCCAACTATGCAGTGTGGAAATTCAAAATGAAAAACATACTGATGGAGAAAGATGTGTGGAAAGTCGTCACGGGTGATGAGAGAAGGCTGCCAAATGAAGCAGACATCAAAGTGTTAGACAAAAAGATGAGGAAAGCTTTGACCTTCATTAACTTGTCAGTGAAGGATCACATCATTACCCACATTTGTGATGCTATTACATCCATACAGGCATGGGATGTGCTAAAGGAGCAGTTCGAAACGTCAAATCCGTCAAGAATCATGTTTCTGAAGTCAAAGTTGAATAGTGCCCGCATGGAACAAGGAGAGCACATTCAGACGTACATGACCAAAATCAAGACAATGAGAGATGAACTACATTCTATTGGAGAGCGCATACGTGATGTGGAGCTGGTGCATAATGCATTATGCGGCATTGTAGAACCCTATCAGATGATTGTGAGTGGAATAGCATCAAGAGAAAAATTGCCAACCTTTGACGAGCTCATAGGAATCTTGATGCAGGAAGAGCAACGACAAGAAATGGTGAAAGCTAGACATCAAAATACTGATGATCAGGCACTTGTGACACGCCAAAAACAAGGCAAGGGCAAGGGCAAGAAGAAGACTAAGCAACAATTTGCCAAGTCTTAGGAGGATGAGGGATCTTCCAGCAAAACTAAGAAGAAAGACAAGTGCTTCCAGTGTGGTAAAAAGGGCCATTGGAAGAGTGAATGTCGCAAATTCCTGGCGGAACAAGGCAAGGGGAAACCAAAACAAGCAGGTAACCTTGTCGATGAGGGTGAGATTGAAGACTCTAGCATCTTCATATCTGCATTGTCATCTAATCAAGACGATCAAGCATAGTATATTGACTCAGGAGCCACAAGACACATGACAGGTAACAAGAACTGGTTCAGTAGTTTGAAGGCGTTGGATAATGGAACATCTGTTTCACAAGCAAATGGTGAAGTGTGCATGATCAAGGGGATAGGCACAGTTTCAATCCAACTCCCTGATGGCAAAAGCAGGATGATCAGGGAGGTACTTTACGTACCAGGTTTGAAGAAAAATCTACTTTCTGTTGGAGTCATTACTGATCAAAAGTTGAAAGTAGAATTCGCCCATGATCGTTGCTTTGTGAAGGATGCGAACCAAAAGTTCAAAGTTATTGTGAATGGAGTAAGAGAGCCCAATACAAAATTGTACAGGTTGAATGCTACAATCAAGGGGCAACATGGACTTGTATCATCCGTTCCTTCGCAAACTGAGTTGTGGCACAAGAGGCTTGGTTACTTGAACTTGGGAAGACTCAGTTTGATGAGAAAATTGGAGATGGTAACAGGACGGCCTACCATAGAAGATCACTTGAAATCGATGTGCGAATCTTGTATATATGGGAAGCAGCATCGAGAGAAGTTCAATAAAGGGGGTGTTGCAAGAGCAAAGAGCATCCTGGATTTAATCCACACAGATTTATGTAGGCCTATGAGGACCATGTCCTTAGGAAAAGCCTTCTTGAAAGGTGATGAAGAAAAACAAGACACCATAAGTGATCTTTCTCCATCACTTGCAACAGAATCTTCTTCAATCTCTTTGGAGAGATTAGCTTGCTTGAGTTGGTTTTTCTTCTTGAAGCAATTAGAGGCATAGTGCCCCTTCTTGCCATAGAAGAAACACTTCATTTTCTTCTTCTTGGTCTTTGAGTTAGAAGGATGCGATGTATCATCCTCTTCACCATCTTTGTCTCGATCTTTGGCTTTGTCTTTGTTGGATGCTTGAGCGAACTGATTCTTACTCCTTCCTTTCTGCTTGCCTTTGACAAAGAGGGCTTTGTCACTTCCACCATGCTCGAGTTTGTTCATCCTGGAGAATTTATAGCTTTGTCTAGATTCTTCAGAAATAAGAATTCCTTGGAGAGTTTCTAGATTAGGCAACTCCTTTTTAATAGCAAAAGACTGAACAAGATTATCATAGTCATCTCTCAAGCCATTCAGTATGATTTGAACTAGCTCATCTTGGTTAATAGTAACACCAACATAGGAAAGCTCTCTATGTAAATCTTTAACTCTCAGAACATAGTTAGATGCACTCTCTTCACTTCTTTGAAAACTTTGAAAAATCTGATTCCTAAGAGTGAGTATTCTAGAAGTATTCTTTGCTTCATAGATGGTCTTTAGTGCATCCCAAGCTTCTTTGGCTGTAGTGCAAGATCCTATCTCTCTCAAAATTTCATTAGATACATTCATCTTAATGAAATGTAGAGCCATTCTAGCTCTCTTCTTATATCTAGGAATTTCAACCTGTGCTTGAGGCTCTTCCTCAACACCAAGCACAATATCCATAACATCCTGGAGTATCAAAACAGACTCCATTTTTAACTTCCAAATTGAGTAACTAGAAGTGTTTAGTCTTTTATGGGCTTCTAGAAGATATCCTCCCTGAGATGCCATTATAATGAAGACTTCTTAGTTATTGGATTGAGATATGTTTGAGCTTGTTCCTATCAGACTTAGAATTGCTGCTCTCTTTCACTATAGGTATTTTTAAGGTTGAACTACCTTTGTATGTGAAACACTTGCAACTATATTTGAGATGAATCTCAAATATTCCACAACACAAGTTTTCTAGATCAGACACAAAAAGTGGTTTGAGACACTTTGGCTAGTTTGAATTCTACTTTTGGCACGTGTGCAATGCTTCAAAAGAAAACACAAATGACTCTTAGAAGGCTCAAAAGTTGTTCATTACTTCAAACTCAGTCTTGATCTTCAGTTTCTTGTGTAGGATGCTCAAAACAATGGATTTAGAACAAAGCAAGATTGAATCAAATCAAAATGCTATCACTCGGATTTTGGACCTATTCCTATCCTCTTTAAGAGCCTATAACTCTTGCTAGACACATCAGATTGATTTGGTTTCAGTTTCTATGGGAAGTACAGATCATAAACTTTCCATTAAGCTATAAGACTGCTATCTTTGGATCTATTAGCAAGGAGAACAAAAGGATAAAAATCTCTGATTTTCACACGTGCGGAATTTCAGAATTCTGTGCTACCACTTTTCAGGTCTGAAAATTCAGTTCCAATCTGATTTGGTCCAAATACACTTCAGAGAAAGGTGAGAAAAAGTGCAAAACTACTTTTTTGCTTGACTTAGCTCTCCGTTTCTTGTACAATCAGAGATGTTAGCAGGCAAAGCTTAATTTGGCTCTGATACCATGACAAAATTTCCAGAATTCACACGTGTGGGAAATGTCCACAAGTATGATTAATCTTGATTAAGCTTTGTCATTAGCACAATAACCTAATTCTAGATTGTTTAGCAAGATCTAGTTTAAAAGACATGGCTTAACCACAATCTAGCATGCTAAGCATCAGAATATGATAGCAATGAATCAAAGAATGAACAAAAGTACAAGATTTCAATGTATTAGCATTAGCTTCAACACGAGTTAGAGAGAGAAAGCTAGAGAGATAACAAGCAAAATAGTTTAGATCCGAAATGGCATGAGGTAGCTACAAAACTTTGGTTCTTCATCATTGATTGTGAGGAGAGCTACACATATTTATGGAGTTTGAGGTAGCTCGAGGTAGAACCACATATATCCATTCCAAAATGACAACTTAAGTGACACCTAGAGTCTTGTGACATTTGTCACTTGCCATGCATGAAATTTTACCAACTTTTTACAAGTGTACTAGTTCTAACTAACAAAGTACAAATCATCATGCATGTGTCCATTATACTTTGTGCATGTCTTGCATGTCACTATGGATCACTTACAATTAATGCATGTGAATTTCCACGAGTTTCTACAAGCATGAATTTTCCAATTCTATGTCTACAAACTATATGCAAGTTGTATTCTTCAATCTAGACATTACATAACCATGTAGCTCGAGTTCTATGTAGGCCAAACTTGGCATTTTGCATTTATAAGCTACATACTTGCATGGTACAACATTTTTAGCAAGCCAAGAAATCAATATGATTTGTTTTTCCAATTTTAACAGTCAGAATACCTGCAAAGACTCATACAGACACAAAAGACGCCAAGGGAGGTTGCCCGCATAGTCGAAGTTGTCGCAGAGCAGTCACATTGCAGAAGCTATTCTCCCTTCACTCTGTCCCATGGCAATGTCTTCCTTCAAGAAAGTCTATCGTTCACTTGCTAATGTTATACTTACCATAGAAGAAGCTGATGCTCAGCCTCAGTGGAGTTTACCCAGGTTCTCCCCTTCTTAGATCTATCAGCATCAAAGTTTCTTTAAGTTACGTGCTTCAACTTTCTTTCTGGATAATAGATCTTTTGCTAAGCTCCCTATCGACTCTTCTGATCACTTTCTACGTTTAACAGAAATTTGGGATGAAGGCCGTAAAATAGCCATAGCCCAAAATTATCACTTTGTACATCTAGGTTTGGTTCAGATAGGTATCAACCCATTGTTTTGTAAAAGTCTACCAGTCTCGTGCATGATAGCTTTATTAGACACCAGACATATAACTTTTGAGGATCAATTCATAGGCTGCGAAGGAAACCTAGCCAATGGCCCTCTTTATCTAGAGATTAAGCCAAATTACTATATTAGCCTGACCGATCCATACTTTCATGAGATCCTTACTCTATATGTCAAAGTTTTAGGTTTGGATCTTAAACACCAGTCAGACAATCTAGAGGTTGCCTTCTCACTCTTAGGACGTGCAATCAACATTGGGATGCCGACGGTATATGAGGGTTTAACTAAAGGATAGTCAAAAGGACAAGATATATTAATCAAAACAGATAAGGAGAATCAAGTCCTTAGATGTGAACAAATATCTTGGTCCGATGTCAAGTTGCCAGAGAGTTGGCATATTGACATCACACCTACCTTAGCCAACGAGATAGTACCCCCAGGAAAGACTAGGATCATACCAAAACACTATCTAGTATCCCAGTCTGAAAATCATGTGCCAAGATTACAAAAACAAGTATCACAACGCATAAGAGCAAAGCATTGTATACATGAATCTGCATTTAATACACCTCACATTTGCAGACATTGTAATCAAATGCATAAAGAAAGAATAGAAAAGGCAAACTAAGTAAAAACACATATAGAGATATTAGATCGCATGATACGATGGATACCAAAGATAGTATATAAAGAAAACCAGATTGGCTACAAAAGATAAAAGAACTGAATAGATCTTTAAGCTCTAGCTTCTCTAAAGAAAGAATAGAAAAAGAAAACTAAGTAAAAACACATATAGAAAAATTAGATCACAGGATACGATGGATACCAAAGATAGTATATAAAGAAAACCAGATTGGCTACAAAAGATAAAAGAACTGAATAGATTTTTAAGCTCTATCTTCTTGACTTCTTCATAATATTGCTTCTTCTACCTCTGCCTCTAACTGAGCGAGGTGAGTTTCTTATATAGGATTCCTGGGTTTCATTTACCAGGTCCATTTCAATATTTTAATAGCGCATTAATTAGTGGTGCATTTACAAGTAATAGTTGCTGGGATAGCTTGTCCCCACTTAATAATATTTGCCAGGTGTTATGCACTGACTATAAGAATATTCACATTTTTACATAGTGGGTGTGATATCAACTGGTATGATGCTTGCGAGTTGATGTCATCAAGTGTGTGAGCTGGCCAACTTTTGACCAACTCTTCTGACCGCTTTCAAGGTGGTTTAGGTGCGGGATACAACCGGCTTAGGAAGTCGGCAATATTATTTTGAATTCCAAGAATATGCTATTTCTAAAAATCGAAATGGTCAAACCATAATGACCATCGAATTAAATGAGCATTTCCAATGGCTTCGACATTCTTGCTTTGCAGAAACAATTTGAAATTGTAAAGGTCTGTTCTTAAGATAAACTGTTTCTGTATCAAGAAAAATCTGAAAGCTGTGAAAGCATTCTTTGCAGCTAATATTTCTCGGTGAGGAGACGAATATCTACTCTGTGTAGGTGTGAAGCTGCCGGATGAAAATCTGCATACTGCCAATGTTGAATCTGGCTGTTCTTCTATTAAAATAGCACCCCAATCAACTATCCATTGGCTGGGAGTTGTAGAGGTGGTAGGTTGGAACAATAGTGTTTGATCAAGTCAATACTTTGTTGATGCTGATGTGTCCACTACTGTCAAGGCTCCTTTTGTTTGAGCAGATGTCTGAGTGGTTGACTGTGCATTGCAATATTTGGAATGCTCCAATTGATCCAATTTAGACAACCAAAAAACTTTTGAATATCTGTAATGGATTCAAAGTTTGTGGTGTCTATGATCTTATGCAATACGTGTGGCTGGAGTTTAATCTTCCCATTGCAAAGTGTTACACCTAGAAAATCGATTTTTGGTTTGAAAAACTGTACTTTTTTATGTGACAGTACTATATCATGCTTGCTGATGCAATTATAAAATCGTTCTAGATGCTCTAGATGCTGACTGAATGATTTACTAAAATGAGTAAATCGTCAATGTATGCAATCATAAATTCTGCTAGCTCTGAAAAGATATCTATCCTTTTTTGGAATTCTGATGGGGCTGTCTTCAAATCGAATGGCATTACAATCCATTGGTATTGCCCTTGAGGAACTTTGAACGCTATCTTATGCTGGACTTCTGGATGGATTTTGAATTGCCAGAAGCCTGACTTGAGATCAAATTTTGAAAATATACCCGTGCCTTGTATCCGATGTAGTAGATCATCTTTCAATGGCATGGAATATTTGAAGTCTTTTAGATATTTGTTGAGGGGCTGATAGTTGATCACTAGTCTCTTTTTCCCTCGAACTTGCTCGGCACAGTTGTTGACATAGAAGGCTCTGCAGCTCCAATTGTTGTGACTAGGCTTAATGATTCCTTGCTTGAGTAGCTGCTTGATTTCTTCATTGCATAAACTCCTGTCTGATGTAGACATGTAGGAATAGGATGCTTTTGTGGGGTTGCTATGTGGAACTTCAGGCAATCTGACGAAATATTGTTCCTTTTTCCAAAACTGAAGAGGATTGTCATTAGCATACTGCATGATCTTTTGAGAAATAGCTTCAATCTGATTATGATACTACAATAGCTGAGATTGAAACCAAGTGAGGTATCTTACTAAACAATAATTCATTTGGACTAGAGAAAGGTTGTTGCATTGTACAACTACAGGATTAACAAGGGAAAGGTTGTACTTGAATTGATCGTACGTAATCGTCAAACTTTCTCTTTTGAAAGAAAAGAGACTGAGTCTTTGTAGAACATCAAAACCAATAATAAAGTCTATAGAATGATGGTTAAGACCTTTTAAACTGATATTCAGTTCTAATGAACCAAATCAAACTGGAATACTAACACTTTGATATAACAATCCAGGTTTACTATTGGAATAGGTCACCTTAACTGGGTTTTCTTCTTTCTGAATCATGGAAGACAGGAATAGCTTAAGATTAGCACAAGAGATGGATGCACCTATATCTACCATGGCTACGAAGAAAGGTGATTGTCTGGGATTGATGACACACTGAATGTTGATATGTGGGACATAAGAAATAGATCTCTCTATTGTGTTAACAGTGTCTGACTGATGATCTGGGAAATCATAAAACCATTCTTCAAAGGATTTATTCAAAGTAGTCAGAAGAATACTAATGGGTTCGAGAGGAGGGATGTCTTCTTCAAAAGAGGTGGAGGAGTCTATTGAAGTAGGGTTAGTGTTAGAGAGTAAGTTTTGAGCTTAAAGTAATCGAATCTTCGCTTTCTGAATGAATAGAATTTTAGCAATAGCTTCGTCTTTCTATATATGATAAATAGTCCTAGATTTGTTGAATAGATGGATAACAATGGTCTAAGGACTAGAGTATGCTTGAAGTAACGACAAAAGATTATGAGTCAACTGAAGTTTATGAATTGTCTAAGCATGACAATAATAACCTTCAGGAGGCTGAATATAAATTCTTGTATTGATGGTATACGTTTCCTTTCCAGTGATAGGAATGTTGGCTCTGGCTTTGATCACATGATGATTTGTAGTGGTCTTGATTTTCCAAAGCGGATTATTTGCAACGAACACTGCAACGTCTAGTAAAGCTTGATTTGTTGCATGAAAACATGCATCTTTGTCAAATTGGGTAGGATTGTAAGTGGGGGTTCTTGCTGAAGGATGATTGAAAACGGAGGGTCTTCGGAGATTGTTTTTGAAGATAGGGATAGGTGTCTCTGGTACATTTGGTGAGTAGATTAGCATGGGAGTTTCAGCTTTATAGATTGGGTTAGAGGGTGTGTATGGAGTGTTTTTGGGCGCTGACTCGTTCTGGGAGATGAACGCTTTGGTGGTTCGAGTTTAGAGTGAGGTGATGGTGTGGGAACTGGGAATTGCCAAGGCATTCTTCTCATTGATGCATGTACTGGGTGAGATTTTCTGAAATCTCTGAATGGAATTTGAGGTTGGAAATATCTGGGTTGACAATTGGTAGGGGTTTGTTCTGGCAAACTCATCTCTTGGATATTTTTAGCTGGAGTTCGCCCGGCTAGTATATCTAATATTCTTGGACTAGGGGGCTATTGAGCAAGGGCTTGCTCCTGGGTGAGCTTATCAGCCATGGGGAAGAAGGGTTTCCTGGAGGGGGAGTGAACTGCTTTGGAAAATGGGAAAATGACAAGGATTGTTTTTGAGTGTAGGCATCATCAAGAGTGATGTCATCATCATCTTCATCATCTGGATCTTGTGCAAAGTTGAAATCTTCATCACATGTAACATCGTCTTCTTCAAGATTATCTGAATCTCTTGCTGGTTCTTTGCCTAGACGATGATGTATCATGTTGAGCTGGTGTACTTGCTCAATCTTCATGGCATTGAATGGCAAGAGTTCTTCGGAAAAAATTTTATCTGAACTTACGTATCCTAAACTCCATTCGATTGATACTGCATCTAATGTTTGCTCGTCCCTGATCTCATAGTTGATATTTTCCTCCAGTTGTAAGTTGTTGATGTTGGGGTTTGCTCTTTCTTTTAGAACAATCTTTTGCCCAGTGACCTATTTTTCTACAAATAAAACATCTCGTTGGATTAGATGCAGGTCTTTTTTTTTAAAAAAGACTCTACTTCTGTAAATTTTTCTAGTAGATGGAGCAGGCTTCTTGATGAGTCAAGGAGATCTACGAGTGATTCTGGCAAGGTTTCTCTTGGGATAGGAACAAGAGTTGTACGCATGATAACAACCAAAATCTTTTGTAAGATAATTGGATTTGTAGTATGATGTCGATGGCCTGCTTTTAGAAATAGCCTTGCTAGTTGATCTAAAAGTGCATAGATTAGCGATGCATTGGGAAATGAGTTGTTGAATCAATCCTAACATAACGTTTTTCCCTTCTAGCTTTTTATCAGCTATCTTTTGAAGAACTAATGAAGACAATGACTGAGGAAGTTTGTGGATGAATGCTAATTTGATCACTTGATCGTGATGTCCTTGAAATTTATAAATCAATTGCTTAGAATTATGAATGAATTTAGAAATCAGATTTATGTCACACAGTTGAACTCGATTGAATGCTTCTTTGGCTTCAGCGACGTCATCTGTTTTTCTACCTACGAATTTTGCATAAATAGCTTCTATGAATCACGTAGATGGAAAGATTTGGGAAGTTACCAATTCATTTGGTAGGTGTTCCCACCAATATTTAAGATTTCCAGTGAACCCGTTGGCAACTAAAGTAACAGCTTGAGATGTTGTAAGACTTTTAAAATCAATCATAAATTGCAACCATGTGGTTAAGTACTTAAGCGTCTGTATGATTTCTGGCACTGAAACACTATCCATATTGTAAATCAGTAATTCTCCTATCTTGGTTACTGTCGATGCAGTCGACTGGTCAAGGTCACCAGATCTTCTTCGTTTTTGTGGTGGTGATGAGGTTTCTGGGGTAGTTTCTACCATATTCAGTGGAAAGTACGAATTAGGTATTGGATTGAATGGTACAGAGAATGTAAAGATTGGTTTTGTGATCATCAAGTCATTTACTAACGTTTGGGAATCGGGTGTACAGAGAGCTGTCAAGTATTCCAAATTTTCTGCGATATCATATAGTGCTCTAGATTGAAAATTGAGAATTTTTTGTTCTGAAGAAAAAGCACTATTGGCTGGCATCTGATATGGCTGACATTCGTATGATATTTTGCTATCTTCAATGTGACACGTTCTAGGCCATGCTTCATTCTCTAGAATCTCTAGAATGTTGAGAAAATAATTAGATGTAGAAGTCTCTTGGTCAGAGTTTAGCATTTGATTACAATGTCTGCAAATGTGAGGTGTATTAAATGCAGATTCATGTATACAATGCTTGCTCTTATGCGTTGTGGTACTTGTTTTTGTAATCTTGGCAGAGGCTTTTCAGACCGGGATACTAGATAGTATTTTGGTATGATCCTAGTCTTTCCTGTGGATGGGGGTACTATCTCATTGGCTAAGGTAGGTGTGATGTCAATATGTCGACTCTCTGGCAACTTGACATCAGACCAAGATATTTGTTCACATGTAAGGACTTGATTTTCCTTCATCTAGTCCCAAGAAATTTCAAGGGAAGAAAAGGATTATTGTTTAGATCATATATTGGTTGCATCAACGTTAAGATTCAACAATTTTTCCGAATCCATCATGACCAAGATTCTGCCAAATTAAGAGGAAAGGTACTCATGTGTTGACCATATTCAATAGAATCCAAATGAACTAGCCCCTTGGTATCAATGCACAAATGTTTTTAAGCCTATGATTCTTCTACTATTGCTTAATTTTGATTACTTTAAAAAGTTTTTAGCAAGTAAATGAGTGGTCTACCTTTGGATGTATTTATTTGATAAATTAAAAAAAAAAATTGACTTGTTTTGCAACAAAAGTTGACCATTGTTTTCAAGTATTGTCTTTCATAAAGAGAATCCTGAAAAATGTTAATTGGAAGTATGATGGATCTAACTAATTCTAGTCTTTGGAGGACTCACTAAAATCTACACAAATATTTGACTATACTCATTTCAACAGAATGAAAAAGTCATCCAGCGTGTAATCTTCTCAATACATGAAGGTTGGCAATTCATTTGGAAAAGGAACATTAACTTTGTTGTGGTAGAAGTTCATATTTCTCTCTGAAAGTACTGTTTGTGCAAGCAATTGTTTCAACGTGGCTTTTGTAGGCCGCTAAATTTTTGATATTAGTTGTCACTCAAATTTTGCCCATAAAGTTAGAAGAATATAACACTACGTATAATAAGAATAAAAAACATGCTAATATGGTGTTGACTCACTTCAATCATGTCTTTACATCATTCTCTAGATTGTTCTTTTGTCCTTTGAAGATCATGGAATAGCATTGCTACCAGAAGTGATTTGGGCATAGCTCCTGGTCAAAGTGACAACTAGATGATGGATCAGCGAGCTACTAAATTTTATAGCAGGCCTCTACCTCTGTACACAAAGAATCCTCACTACGTAGCATGAGAATAAGAAAATCCAAATATCATGTTGATTCACTTCAATTATGTGTTTACATCATCCTCCTAATTCTTTTGTCCTTTGAGGATCATGGAAGAGCATTGCTAGCAGATTTTATTTGTGTACAACTCCTGGATAAAGTGGCAACTAGATGATGGATCATGTCCAGCTCAAGGCATTTTCTTTCGGCTTTCGTAAAGGAAAACACTAAGCGTTTGGAGAGCCTTTTGGGCGTTCTAAAAAAGTATGGAAACCAATGCTTGGAAGGGAGAAAATCTACCTTTTTCCTTTTTAAATAAAACCAAGAGCACATATTTCAAATCTTATCTACAAAAAGATTTGGTGCAACTCGTTGTTCTAGCAGCTCAGCGAGTTGCAAAAAACATTTGCAACTCGTTGGTTGTGCACGCCGAGCTGCAAATTTTTTTTTGAAGCAAGTCGCTGGTGGAGAGAGAGAGAGAGAGAGAGAGAGAGAGAGAGAGAGAGAGAGAGAGAGAGAGAGAGAGAGAGAGAGAGAGAGAGAGAGAGAGAG
The DNA here is from genome assembly GCA_029204225.1 of Diphasiastrum complanatum. Lineage (NCBI taxonomy): Eukaryota > Viridiplantae > Streptophyta > Lycopodiopsida > Lycopodiales > Lycopodiaceae > Diphasiastrum > Diphasiastrum complanatum. The sequence continues at coordinate 50,752,647 of CM055093.1, forward strand.
AGAGAGAGAGAGAGAGAGAGAGAGAGAGAGAGAGAGAGAGAGAGGTGTTGGATGCTTATGCGAGATGCAATTTGACATTCTGTGAGTAAAGTTTTTGCAAGTTTTGCAAGTTCTTCCACCCATGCTCCAACAAAATGGTAGCACATGGTGTGCTACTCTTTTTATTCCACTACATGATTTTTTAAGAACAATAATTGTGCTTTGATGCATAGTTAAAAATTTGACTATCCATCAAATTCTAAATAGGTCCATCACAAAATACTTTGTTACTCTATAAATACAGGTTTTCTTTTATTTTTAAAAAACTATTATTGAAGTTGTAAAAGTTAGCATGCTGGCGTGCTAGCTTGCAAATTTTTTATTTCAAAAAAAATGAAGCATTTTTTAAGAACTATTTGAAAAATAAATTTCTTTTTGGAGTTGATTCGGCTAGCATGCCGGTGTGCTAGCCGAGTAAATTATAAAATATAAAAGTTATTTTGACTTGAGAACCAAATTATGAGGAAAAATATTATTTCAAAATATTTATTTCAACCTCCAAACATAGTAAGCTGACGTGCTAATTAAAATAACTAAAAAAATAATTACAGCCTTTAAAGATAGCACATCGACGTGCTATATGAAATGAGAACTATCTTGGTTGGCTGCAAAAAAAAAAAAAAGATTTAATTTAAATTGTTTTTTTTACTTAGTGGGATTTTTAACTTTGTACCAAACCACATTCTTAATAATAAATATAGTAGTAGCATAAAAAGAGTGGCACACCATGTGCTATCTTTTTGTTGAATGATGGCAAGAAAGAAACTCGCAAAACTCACAAAATGCCAAGGCCCATGCAGGATAATCTGCTTCTAAGTGTTGTTTCATTTTTCTTATTTCATTGTGTATGTGATATTTCAAATAAGATGCACCCATCTCATTCACTTTGGGATTCACAGAATGATGTATGGTATGTAGGAAGATTTCTTTGAGTGTTCATAATATTAAAAAATTACCTTTGTGCTCTTAGGTTTAAAGTGATGCTTTAGGTGAAATGCTCTAAATTTTGTAGTTGTAAGGTCCTCTATCTATCCATCCAAACCTAATATGTTAGAGGTTAAGGCAAAGGAATGAAATGAGCTCAAGATTTTGCTCTATACTTGTCCCATTTCATCTTTACCTCTATCTCTTCACTTCTTGCACAATATGATATTCGTTATGTTTTTGGGGATTAAAGTTAGGATCCAATAGGTAGTTATGCTTTTCATTTTGATTGGAAAAAGCTCAATGAGCCATTGTGTGAGCCATTTCATAGATCGATTGAATGGAGCGAAGTACTTTCACAAAAATTGATCTTCTTACGGGATATCATCAGATCACGATACATACAGATAATGTATCTAAGACTGGTTTTAGGACGAGATTTGGCCATTCCAAGTTTCTAGTCGTACTTTTTGGGTTGACTAATGCTCTGGCAACTTTCCAGCAAATGATGAACTTGTTTAGTCCATATTTGGGAAGTTCGTAGTAGTGTTTTTAGATGATAGTTTGATCTACAATAAAACACTCAAAGAGCATGCTAAGCATCTCTGTACTGTCTTACGTATCTTAAGACAAGAGAAGCTTTGTGCTAAAGAATCAAAGTGTGAATTCTTTAAAAAGGAACTTCTTTACCTTGGTCATAAGATCACCTCTATTGGTATCAAGATTGACGATGAAAAGGTAAAGACAGAGGCCAATTCCTCAGACGGTCCATGAGCTCAAGTGATTTTTGGGGTTCACTGTATTTTCCCGTAAGTTTGTAGAGGACTATTGTAAGATTGCCACACCTCTCAACAATTTGTTGAGGGGGTGAAAAGTCATAAAGGAAGGCCAAGCCCTCCCATTAAATGGAATGAGAAATTGGATGAGAGTTTTCAGAAACTCAAGCTTCTAATTGTCTCAGCTCCCATTTTTAGAATAGCAGATCCAAATATTTTGTTCGTCATTAACACTGACAGGTGTGATATGACTACTGGAGCTGTTTTCTTACAGGAGGGCCAGCCCGTTACTTTTGAGAGCAAGAAATTAATAGGTGCATTAGTCAAGTATACAACGCAAGAAAGAGAGCTTTTTGCGGTGATCCATTCATTGAAATCGTGAAGACATTACATGTATGGTAACAAGTTCGTGGTTAACACGGATCACCAATATCTAAAATATCTTTGCAATCAGAATGATCTGAGAGGTTGTAAGGCCCGATGGGCAAAACTCATGCACGAATTCAACTTTGAAGTACGGTATATCAAAGGCACCACTAATTGGGTGGCCGATGCACTTAGTTGAATTGGTGAAGTGAGCTTTCCTTCACATAGATCAACACATATTTTTATCTCTTCCTGAGAGGTCTTTATTATTAGGACCAGCATTTTGACGGATTGTGTTCCAGCTCATCACCCAGATCTTTCAGCGGATTAAACTCAACACAAGTAAGACGTAAGAGACCCATAAGGCTTTCTCTTACGAGGCATGATGATCGTTGCCGATAAGGAACTCGTAAAGAGCCTATAAAAAACTTGTAATGGATTCTTTGTGCTGATTACGCCCAATTTTTGGGCTTTTTAAAAAGCATAAAATGCCACTAGATTTTTTTTAAAAAATTTCAAAATTCTGAAGCACATTCCAAACGTGCGTCAGATTGCGCGTTAGTCTGCGTAAGACTGTGCACGTCAAACTGCCACATGGCAGTTTCTCATTGGTCCAAAAAAAACCCACACTGTTGATTATGCTTTGTAAATGGCATGTGAAAAAGTCAAAGACTCCATTACGCAATGGAAGGAGCCGGGCACAGACCATTCTGCCCAGTAAGGATTTCCAAAAAAAATTGGGCGAGGCCCGGAGGAGGAGCCGAGCCTAAATTTTTTGGAAATCCTTACCGGGCAAAATGGCATGTGCCCGGCTCCTTCCATAATACGTAAATAGTTCATAAGAAAACTTGTCACAAAGGCACCACGACTACTGCCCATAGCTAGCACATAAGAAATCCCTCTATGAGGCATTACTAACATATTATGGCCTACAAGCAACCACCCAAAGACATCATCTCTAACGAAGATCCTACGGACAACTTGGCAGACATTTACGGGCAACTGCAACAAGGCTTATGACTTGCATTAGGAACTAATTCATTCTTTTGATCACTTCTTGTAATACCTGTCTATAAAAGACACATGAGGCCAATTATGCAAGTACATGTCTATAAAAGACACATGAGGCCAATTATGCAAAAGATGCAATTTTTGATGTAGGCTCATGTAGCGCACTTCAATGCAGCACATCTTGCTCAGTTCTAGATAGAGAGTAAGCTTAAAGCCACCATATGATCTTCGAATCATCCTGGCAACTGTAAATCATATTAGTTTTGGGCACGCAATTATCACTTCTATTGTCTTGTCTAGTCATCATCATTATTTTCATATAAGTTGATTTGTATATGTTACTTTCTGGATCAGAATAATGTCAACTATGAAGTCCATAAAGGTTCATTAGAGATCAATAGAAGCTTCTATCAGGTCTTCTATCAGGTCCAGCAATAATCAATAGGCTCAAACCACCAACTCTTTGAAGGGCTGGTCATTGTCATCTCTACAAGTGAGAGATATAAGAGACTAGATTTTGTGACTCCTCTCTCTCCAAATCTTCTAAAGATGTCGAGTAACCGACAAGATGCACACTATTTGAGCATAGCTTTCTGCTTCTGGAGGTTTCTTGTTACAAGAATCCTCTATACAACTACCTACACTAGTCTCAGAAGCCTTCAGTTTTGGGTCATGAGCAAACTAATAAGAGGGTATAAGAGAGCCAGGACAGAGCTCTACTAGTGTGAAGATGGTTCAAACATATTTAAACACTACCAGTTTTTGGACCGAGGCCAATATCATTCAAAAATTTGTTACTAAAAAGCCAGACTTGTATTGTTTTAAAATAGAAACTTATTTTAAAAGACAATAGAGTAGTTGACTAGGACAAAAACTCATCCCTTCTACAGCTCTAGCGTTAACAAGCCATCCCTTCTACAGCTCTGGTGTTAACAAACCATCTCGAGCATTCTTTTCAATCTTTTTACGTGCATGAAGAGCAAATGTCATCAAGATATCACCCTATTTAAAACTTTGCAATACCCTTAAAGTTCAATCCTTCCCTGATAATTATCTCCTTCAAGGTGAAATCTGTTCTAGAGCAATTATTGTAGAAATGAATTTTGCATGAGGTGAACCCGTTTGATTATTATCTCGTTCAAGATGGAAGTGTTCTAGAGCAATTAGTCTAGAAATAAATTCTGCATGAGGTGATCCCGCTTCTTCAGCATATCCATGAAACATTTCCGTCTAGTGCTTTAATATCGGTGGGCTGCATTTTCACCTTCCTTGGATTCTGCAAACAACCACATTACTATGCACCCTTATCAGTCAAGTCTAGATCAGAGAAAACCCACAAAAGTAAACTGCAGAATCTTTGGATCAGAAAGATTAGAGTCATTACGCTGGTGGGAATACTGGAGGGTAGCTGAGGAAAAGTTCCCTAAAGACTGAGAATATCAAATGCATGTTGTTGAAGATGTATGTTTGAAACTGTGTCAGCTTTCCCACTTGTATGAAATAGTGAACGGCAACGATCTGATCATGCCTCCTCACAAAGTTCACACTTATAACAAATGTCAGGATAGCGTCTTCTAGTATCTTGGAGTCGCCCAAGCTGGCGGCTTTCAAAGCATTGTCCAGAGTTTCATCCGAAAGATAACGGATAAGCTGATACTCACAGATACGATACAGACACTGGAAATCATATCTTACTCCGCATGTGAACAGAGCCACTATGTGAAGATTCAAGTCATTTACGGTCATTTCAGTTGTCTGAAGATATTCAACCAAAGTAAGTATGGCATCATAAGAGAAATCTGATGCGTCAATCACGTTATTTTCGCCTTCCTCTCGGTTCATCATTCGCTGTCTGACTTCGGCTCTCAAAATCGTTGATCGTGGAAACTGGAAGGATCAAGGGTCAGATGAATATCGTGATTACAATTGCTACGTAAGTGCAGTCCGCAATAAGTGGCGCATTGGTAAAGGCCTCCTTTCCTCTCTTAGAGGTCAGGGGTTACAATCCAATCAGCCACATAACGGACCGCTTGCAAAACAGAACTAAGATCACTACATCAAGCAACGAAATGGTAAACTCTTAATTGGCCAACTACTAGATACGATATCTTAATAACAATGTAACCTGCCATAGTACGTAGATACAGCCTGAAGACAGAACTAAATAGAAAAAGAAAAGAAAACCCACCACAGCTTGTCCATCTGCTCTGACAACCCTATTGTCATTGCATCTGAAGAACACATCCTGTGGCAGTTCCCGATCCATTGTACTCAGGTTTCACAGAACGTTTCCCAAGTCTGGCACCTGCAGCCGATATACTGAGTTGTCAGTTAGATGATAAGGAATCACTGAGAGTCTGAGACTTTTTGATACTGGTGAGTGTATGCAGTAGCTGCTATGTAGAGACTTCCTATGTTCACACAACTCCAGAAAATATCTTAGTTGACTTATCTTGTGTATAGAACAGTGCACTGCAGTTAAGAACAACTAGCAAGCAAGAAAAGATCAGGAGAAAACGAACGAAAGTGCATGTGCTCCAATTGCTGGCTTGGTGGGCAATGATATCCTGCGCTCAGTGGCTTTCGATTCTTCTTCTATGCATTTTTTCTGTTCGTCTTCTACTTTCTTTTGTTTTTGTTGTCCTCTCACTTCTCCTGCTTTTCCTTGGAGTCCCTTGGGTTTCACCTTCTGAACTACCACGTATTATGGAAGGAGCCGGGTAGAAGCCATTTTGCCTGGTAAGGATTTTCGAAAAGATTTGCGCTCCGAGCCGAGCCCAATTTTTTTTGAAAATCCTTACCGGGCAAAATGGCTTCTGCCCGGCTCCTTCCATTGCATAATGGATACCTCAAATTTTTTTACAAGCACATTACGAAGCATAATAGGCAGGTTTGACTTTGACTGACCAACACAAATGTGCCACATGGCAGCTGTACGGAATCCGTACGGACGGGCAGAGACAGGCAGAAAAAAAAGAAAGCAAAATCTGCCTTTGAAAAAAACGCATGCATTTTTTGCTTTTTAATTTATTTGAAAATGGGCATAATATGCCACAGGTATCCATTACGTGCCCAAAAAATATCTCCTTAAAAAGGGGTTACTATAATACTTGTTGCAAAAGACATTGATAAAAGGAGATTGATGTATCTTTTTTGAAATTTTCTTCTTCAGAATCTTTTCCCAATGCATTTTAGATTTCCACTACATCATTCAGCTATGATCAATTTTCTTTGTGTATTAGATGCATTTCAGCTTTGCCATTACATCATTAAGCTATGGCGATAATTCTCTCAAAGGTGAAATCTTAACGCAAGTTTAAGTTCGAAAATGTGTGCTTATCTATTTCATTTTTAAGGTGCAAGACAAAACTCCTCACGATCTAAATTTAGGATCACCTAATTGCATACAATCCAAACATCTCCCTTATTAATGTTTCAACTTGGGCCATTAACCTAGTTACAGAATAGATTATTATAGTAATAATTGGGACATTATGCCTAATTGTAATGCCATGATATGTCCCATAAAGCACTTTCAATTTTCAAGGCCCATTACAATATTTGAAGGAATGGGAGGATCACAATCCGTCATCATGAGATTCAAGCAAAAATTGAAAAAAAAACCGTCATAAACTGGCTTCAATCAACAATAACCCATATTACTATGGAGAAAGCCAATATCTGATGGATCTTCGCAATATGCAAGAGGAAATACTGAGAGAGCACCCACTTGGAATATTTTTCTCCACTAGGAAGAAAAAATTGGATTGATCTCTACGATAGAGTTAACGAAAAGCTTCACAGCTTCAATTCCTTTGATCTTCATAAGCCTTGCTCTGATACTACTATAAGGAGAAGCACCTCCAAGATACTGCTTACAACGCACACACAAAGGAATGATAGTGGAGCCAAACTTCCCAACCAATGAAAAGCTATTGATCAATCTCCAATAGCTTCACCCATATGCCATAACTCGCCCAGAGTTATGTCCATCTTACTTGAAAGGATATTCACAATAAGCTCTGTTTGAGAGATTTCTAGTTATGGGATATAGAGAGAGAACCCTACCAATGGAATCACATAACTGGAATGGGAGTAGGGCGAGTTTATCCTAGAGGAAATAGCCCCCACTTTATCTATGCATGTGCCCATGCAAGCATACAGTATTTCCATACATGCAAATCATTAATATTGATACTCTTAGACCTTGTCGCCAATAGTCATCCTTACCCCACATGCCATAAGATGTGTGACTGGGTCCTCACAAGGTTATCAATTACATTCCTGGAATTGTTCGAAACGTAACTAATAATCTCGAGTATTGGAGTGTCATTCTTGTTCTTGGGCATTCTAAGCATCAAGAAATGAGTGTTTCTTGATTCTTGGACTATCTAATGTTGTTAGGAATCTAGTTTCTTGTTTCTTGTTCAGTAATTAATCTTGTTCTTGATTGATTTCTGATTCAATAGATAGTGGTATATCTGCTCCTTGTTCCAAAACGTTGATCCTCTTGAGCTAAAGGTGGTTACATGGCTGGTTTTTGCATGTAGCTGAGCATCGGAATTGTGTCTCCCAATAACAAGCTGGGAAATCCATGTTGAAATCGGAGTAACGCTTCTGCTTGTAACTGTTCTAATAAGAAGAACCATAAAGAACCATAACTAAAGAAGAGGTAAAGAAAACCCAAGAACATTTGGCGCCATCCCACAACTACAAACGTTAAACCAAGCCATATCTCTTTCATTTGTGTTGCAAAACAATCGCCTTGATATCTCTTACACATTCATTACAGAGCCCCCCACTTCGGTCCTAACCGATGTGCCGCTCATTTCTCAACCGGGGTCTCACGATCTTTACCAAGTAGAGCTCCATGACTCAAGTCTGGACCGAACCGCTACCTACTACCTCTTGACCGAGCCACTACTTCAATATCCTGACATGTCCTGAGTTTCACCTCAACCGATGTTCATCGTTCAAATCTCGACCGGAGCCATACGTCCAAATTTCAACCAAAGACCTCTTTGCTATCTCGACCGAAGGAAATCTTCAAATCTCAACCGGACCCGTCAGTCTTGATCTCAGCCGAAGCGTTCATTCGCATCTTGACCAAAGTCTTCAGTTAGATCTCGACCGGACCCTTCAGTCCTAATCTCAACCGGAGGCCACAGTCAGATCTCAACCAACGCCTTCTATTGACATCTCGACCGACACCCTCTGTCCCACTCTCGACCGACGCTCTAGAGACAGATCTTGACCGACAACCTCATGTCAGATCTCGACCGACAGCCTCCGTCCCAATCTCAACCGACGACCTTGCGGCAGAACTCAACCGATGACCTCGCGTCAAATCTCGACCAATGCCCTCGCGTCAGTTCTCGACCGACGGATAATCTCAATCTCAACCGATCCTTAGACCGTCTAGTCCATATACAAATTTTGCACCGTGGGAACCGCATCCAACCATAGAGGATACATTCACCAATTTACACAATCCTACGATACTCTACAATTTGTTATGGATCGCCCTTACAATCCGAATTCTACAAAGGACTATCCACCAGAGATGGTCTCCCCATCCACCGAACAAGCTCGATTTAACAGAAATTCCCGGATGAAATCCCAAGTCCAAGAGCTATCCACCAACCCATTCGACAGATGGGAACCCATGCGTTATGAAGCTCCATATGAACGACCACATTTTCATGCTACCGAATCTTCACATGCACGAGCTCACTTAAACGGAGCTTTTGCGAATAATGTTCCACGTACTGAAAAACGTATTCCAAAGCTAGATTTCCACCTAAGTAAGATGGTAACACTGATCCTCAAATATTTCTTCAAGTCTTTGAGAACGCATGTGACGTCTATGGAGAGACATCACCGGACGCCATGGTACAGCTCTTTTCGATGACCATGATCGATCGCGCACATGAGTGGTTTTTTAACCTTGATCATGAAGATAAATGTGACTGGTCACTCTTGAAGGAGGCCTTTATCAAACGCTTCAAGCCATTTTGCTTGATAGAAAGTCCTTTTGTCAAGCTAAGTAACATCAAAATGACAAAAGACGAGAAAGTACGTGACTATATTGAACGATTTAAAAGATTAAAAAGTCAGGTATAAGAACAACCCACTGAGTCTATGCTCATAATTTGGTTCCTTGTTGGACTCCCACGATGGATAAGACGTGAACTTCATTCCAATGATGAATATACATCATTGAAACAAGCCATGTATGACGCCATTCGAGAGGAAGACGAGGGCTCTGATGTCGATGAACCACGTGAACGAAGAGCACATCGTGTTGTCCAAGAAGCTCGACCAAAGGACGAAACTAGAGAACAGTTGTGGAAAACACAGATGGAGTTGCTTAACCAGCAACACCAACAATAGATGGAGAAACTCACAAAAGAGTTTCAAAACACTCAACTCTATCCAGAGTTCGATGACGGGTCAGTTACCCACTGGCCAATCCATCATAGATGAGAGAACACATGGTGCCCTCACTGTCGAGGTGCACACACTGGCAATGAGTGCACTCTATACCAACCGGTCCCAGATACTTCCTTGATCAAATGTGAGATCTGTGACTTTATGGGGCATACCTCTCTTTATTGCTATTATAACCCGAGGAACCAGCCTCACAACCAGTTAGGAGAACATACTCAACCTCCTCGACAACCGTTTGTTTCACACAGCCAACACACGCACTACCAACCACGAAACAACCAAGTCCATATACAAGAGTTGCCCAGACAACCTCGACATGAACCCCAACAACAATTGGCACTCTTAGGACCACCTCCAAGAGGACAACCAGATCTAGGACCACAAAAACATAGAAATCCTCGAGAGTCTACACAAACACATCTTGTTGAAAACTCCTACGATCAGTCCTATCATCAAGATACAACACTTCCATCTGCTAGTTCTCAACATTATCAAACCGACAATAACACCACCAAAAAATCCGGCACAACTAGCCATCCAAGATGGTTATGCTATTGCCATAGGCCCAATGAGCAACCACTGCTTTATTTGTGGTGAAACGGGACATTTCATGGCTGACTGTAAAGTAAAAAATCAATACCATGCGGAATGTCTCAACTGTGTCCGTAAACACAGTTTCAAGGATTGTCCTAAACAACCTAACAGGATCCTTCCAGCACGTCATATCTCATCCGAACCTGTTAGAGTTCTCACTAGAGCACAACGCCAACAACAAGAACAGCAGCAAAATAATGTCAAATTAGCTGACCCCCAGGGAAGCAACTTGACGGCTTCCACATTACCAAAAGATTACCTAGACCCAAAGGTGGAACAACAGCAATACAATGAATTTCAAGATGAGTTTTTGCGAGAGGAAGAACATACAAAAAGTCTATTCTCAGCTCATATCCCCGAAAAGGAGCAATCCCTACAAGGACTTGAAGTATTTTCTGACCTCCTGCAAGCTCAACTCAACATGCCATTTCATACCGTAATAAAGTCCTTCACTGGGTTTCAACGTTATATCCATCGAAATTTTTAGTTGCCTACTATTCTTGATGAACAACGAGAAACAAAAGAGATTCCTGAAATTCTCCAAATTCCTATGAATCTGTTGAATATAGGTGTTGCTAAGGGGACTAGCATCACCCTACCTTTGTCCTATAAAGACTATCTCGCAATATTTGCTATCCTAGATAGCGGATCAGGTGTTAATATCATGGCTTTGTCATTAGCAAAGTCATGGGGCTTTCATACCCTCGATCAACCACGATACAAACTTCGCATGGCTGATCAACAAGTTACTGACCCTACTGGTCATTTATCAAATATAAAAGTTCGCATAGCAGGTGTCAAATTTGTGCTAGATTGTGTCATGTTAGATTTACCAGAAGATAACAATACATATAAACTCCTTCTTGGTACACCCTATCTCCAAATGGTAGGTGTTGTCCAAGATTGGAAGCATAGCAAAATTACCTTTGGTAACCACGATAAACAAGTCACAGTTGACTCAACAGGCCATGTCAAGCCCGCCAAGGTATACGATGATTGGTCATCCACAACATTTGACGAATCAGATAGCGTCCCGATCCAAAAAAGGTCACTATACGAGATCCACGGACATAATCAATTGGGGTCACGCACTAGCCACTGTGGACTGTACTGATTCCAATCGATGTCGTATCGAAACTGCTGCAACAGATGTGGATATTCTCCCATCTTCTATAGACATTGACACACCCATCATCCCACTTATGGTGATTGACCCGATTCCTATAGCGTGGTGCCCAGGAGAACCTAGTGTCTCTACCGCCCATGTTTCAGAAGAAGGTATCCTTTCCATGGATGATGTAGACATGACGGATGAACATGTACTCCTATATCTAGATGCACAATCTTATCCGCCAGAAACAATTCCTACGGAGATAACGACACCAAGACCGTTGGCTCACGTCCAACTGACATCCAAGGTACCCAACACCCCAACATACAAGACCAAACCCAAAGTATATACATGGGATGTGTATCCAGATGAAGTCTGGGATACAATCGACGACGACCTGCTAAGTGAGGCACCAACATCACCCACTCAAAAACAACAAAAACCTCGGTTACAAAAAACTAAAATTATTGATACAAAATTAACTGAACTTTAAAAACAGATGCGTGAGAAGCTTAAATAGCCGATCAAGCCCTTGTCCAAAGGGACAGAAACTAAACTTCTGACCAAGCTTCCATGTCCGGTAGTGAATCAACTCAGATGATTCCCAAAGTCCCAGAAAATTTTGTGGACCCACCGTTTGATCTTCCACAGAAGTTCAAAGACTTTACACTGGATGACTTTGTTATCCAATTACCACAGCCACATCGGGAGCCTACACTAAATTCCAACTCCTTTGAAGGACCTGCTAAGACCATTCCACTAAACCTTAAAGATTGTGACGAGGAGATAGATCAAATAGTTCATGTTGGTGCACATTTGTCATCAACCCAACTTGCTGATCTAGAAATATTACTTTGCAAATACATGATTGTATTTGCATGGAATTATACAGAAATGAAAGGAATGCCACCTGAAATAGTCGTCCATAGGATTCCTTTAGAAGACAATGTTAATCCTATTAGGGCTAAACGCTATCGATCTAACTCTATCTATCGTGAGAGGATCGATGAGGATATTAAGAAATTGCTGGATGCTGGCTTCATTTATGAAGTTCAACATACTGATTGGGTATCGCCCATTGTGGGTGTGCCCAAGAAAAACAGCAAGCTTCGTCTTTGTGTCGACCTCAAGAATCTTAATGCGATTAAGAAGAAAGACCATTTTCCCTTGTCTTTAACGACCCAAATATTAGAGGAAATGGCAGGAGCTGAAGCTTTCAGCTTCTTGGATGGATTCAGCGATTATTTTCTTGTTCAAATAGCCCGTGAAGATAAACATAAAACGGCCTTTGCCACAGAGAACGAGGTTTACGCTTATCCTTTTGGCTTATGCAATGCCCCTTCAACGTTCCAAAGGGTCATGCAACTGGCCTTTCAAGATCTGTTACATCGGATCGTGGAGATTTATCTCAATGATTTAGGTGTACATTCCTCCGCAGCTACACACCTTGACGCCCTAGAGAAAATCTTCATTCGTTGTCGTAGATTTGAATCTCACTAAACCCTGATAAATGCCAAATATGGGTCACCCATGGGGATGTACTCGGGCATATAATTTCAAAGAACGGTATTTCTACCGACCCATCAAAAATCAAGGTTATAGTGGACCTGCCCTTATCTGCAACAGTGAAGGAAGTATATGTCTTCCTCGGTCATACCAATTATTATCGCATCTTTATAATCGACTATGTCGGCAAGGCACGCCTCGGTTATTTAGTTGTGTAGATCCTCGCTGGACCAAAGAACAAATTAACGTCTTTGAGGAGTTGAAAACAGCCCTCACCATGGCTCCCATTCTTCGCTCACCAGATTACACGAAAGAGTTCCATGTGCATACTGACGCAAGTAAGTATGTCATTGGAGGTCTTCTTGCGCAACCGGACGAGTATGGCAAAGACTTTCCCATACATTTCTTGAGCAGGCAACTGGTGCCTGCTGAAGTAAACTATACAACCACCGAGAGAGAAGCATTGGCGATGGTCTTTGCGGTACAACAATTACGACATTATTTATTAGGCCAAACATTTGCATTCTACACAGACCATCAAGCACTTCTATATATTGTTAATAAGTCCTGTAAGATGGGACGAATAGCTCGATGGCTGCTGATTTTGGAGGAATTTAATTTCCGTGTAGTCATTCGGAAAGGGACCCAACATTTCTTGGCGAACCACCTTTCCAGACTACCAAGTGCTGAAAAAGCAACTGCACCAATCAACGATGATCTTTCTGATGCATGCCTTTTTCAGATCGATGCTACACCCTTATGGGCTGAGGAGATCACTCAGTTCCTCACAACAGGCAGACTTAAAGGAGGCTTGAGTACAACGAAAAAAAAATTCTACTAAAAGCAGCACCCTTTCAGTTAATAGTGGGACAACTTTACAAAAGGGGCATTGACGGCATTATTCGATGATGTGCTTATGAATCTGAGATACGACCGATAATATCTCAAGCTCATGAGGGCATTGGGGGTGGCCACTTTTTTGCTAAAGCCACAACGAAGATTATCCTTCAAGCAGGATTCTGGTGGCCATCTTTGTTTAAAGACACGTTTGTTGTCATTAAAGCGTGTGATGTCTGTCAATGAACAAAGAAAAATACCAAAGCAGACTTCACGCCACTGACTCCCATTATAGGAGATGAAGCCATCCATAAGTGGGGAATTGACTTTGTTGGACCAATCAGTCCAGCAGCAAAACACACCCAAGCTCGCTACATCCTCATAGCCATAGATTACGCCACTAAGTGGGCTGAGGCTCAAGCAACGAAGGATGCCAATGCAAAAACAGTCGCACGTTTTCTTTACGAAAATATTATTACACGTTTTGGCTATCCTATAGAGCTAGTTAGTGATCGTCGCACGCATTTTTTAAATGCTATCGTTAATAACCTCCTACGCCATTACCTTGTCGTTCACAGAAAAAGTACACCGTACTACCCTAGATGTAATGGCCAAGTTGAATCAACTAACAAGACGATATGTAAAATTTTGACTAAGATAGTTGAAACCAGTCATTCTGATTGGGAAACAAAACTTTTCTCAGCTGATTGGGCTAACCACGCTACCCCGAAGAAAGCCACTGGGTGGGTTACCCCTTTCCACTTAGTATATGGTCAAGAGGCGGTAATGCCAATAGAATTCTTAGTCCCATCATTATGAGTCATGGAAGTTTTTTCAACAGATCTCTATGAAAAAGCTGCAATCGAACAACAACTCAAAACCAGGCTATTTACGTTAGCCCAGTTATGCGAGACGTGACTAATATCTTATCATGCACAACTAGTTAACAAACGATGCCAAAAGGCCTGGCATGACCGTCACCTATGCAATAAAGGTTTACACTTAGGTGACCATGTGCTTCTTTATACATCAAAAAAGCACCTCGACAAATTGAAGTTCAGAAGTGAGGGGCCACACGTTATCAATAAAATCTTGCAGTCCAATACACTTGACGGGATACTCCTAGACACTGTCGTAAACGGTGGTGGTCTGCGGCGGTATTACGAAGAGTTGTTCTTTGTTGACCCAATTTAGCATCTTTTTCCTGGTATATATTTCTCTTTATTTTATTATTTTTATTTTTATTGTATTTTATTTCCTTGCTTGTAATTCTTGTTTTGCATGCCTATTTTTTACCTACTTCCTTCTTCATACTTCATACTATTACTTTGGTACTTTCTATGCATTCTCTTTTTCCTATACATATTTGTGGGTCATGGATGTTCTAGATCAACAAAGGATAGGCAACACCATAGGAAATAATTTTCACACCTAAGCCACCTCATCTCTGTCTAACTGGTATCTCAGGTATACAAACATCCCTGGGGCTACACTCCTTTCATAAGAACTTCTACTCTGGGCCACAATCATATTTTTTCCCTTGAAGTTCTTCACTTGCATACAACAGATCCATTCCTTCATATTGAGGTTTTGAGAAATCTCAACCGACGGGATCCGCTTCAATATCAACCGACGGGAGCCACTTCAATCTCAACCGATGGGATCCACTTCAATCTCAACCGACGGGATCTGCTTGAATCTCAACCGATGGGATCCACTTCAAATCTCAACCGACGAGATCTGCTTCAAATCTCAACCGACGGATTTTCATAAGATCTCGACCGATGTGACTTCATTAAAATCCCAACCGATGCTATAGACACGTCCCATCGCGCCTGTGCCCACCCAAAGGCATCCATAAATGCCATCACTTTGTCCACATTCGCACCTCAGCGAAGTGCGAACTCTGGAGCTCCCTGGCGACGATCCTCTGGCGATTTTCATACTCTCCTACACGATCCTAGCGCTCTCTCATCCGCTGCATCCGTCATTGCTTCTACACCATCTCCACCCAGTTTCAGTCATCCTCGTGTGTTTCTCGTTGAGAGCGCCATCACAAACCGAAGCCAAATCTAATATTGCTAGTGGAGAACAAAGCATTTGAAACATTTCGCATGCTGAGGGGTAGTGTCACGCAAGCATTCAAAATGCTTCTGTTACACTATTGAGCATCAACTTTTACTCTTACACACCTTCCTTTCACCCGTCTTAACCAAAAGCTACTTTCTTTACATCTCTTCATCCCTTCCACTTAGTCACAACCATATACCAACGTCTTCTTTTCCGGAACTTCTACCTTCCATTGTTCACACCATACTTCGTTTGTCGACGCCCTCCCCTCCATTCCATCTCAGCGGACACCCTCAATTCCATCTCAGCCGACGCCCTCCATTTCATCTCAGCCGACGCCCTCTATTCCATCTCAGCCGACGCCCTCCATTCCATCTCAGTCGACGCCCTCCATTTCATCTCAGCCGACGCCCTCCACTTCCATCTCAGCCGACACCTTTTCCGCTTCCATCTCAACTGACGCCTGATAACCCTGTCTGACATCTCAACTGACACCCTTTTTCCAGATTTTGTTTTTCCAGTTTCTTCATCATGTCTACCAACCCTGCATCCAGCTCTGATGACCCCGAAGCCAATAAGCTCGACATCCAATTGTCCAAATTGGATATCACAGAAATGCAACACTGGTACCAACATGCAGTAGCTTTCTTTCAAGCAATTGAGTTCCAGATGCATGTCCTAACGGGGTATCAATGCCCCTATCTCGTGCATATGATCTACGCCAACTACAATGCTACAGCAAGATCATGCCAACTAATAGTTCCTCCTGTGAGGAACTATGTTTACAACCTATCATTTGCACCGACCGACTTGCAACCTTTTGGGTTCCCAAGAGGACCCAATGCTGTCACGAGGACACTTAAAAAAATTGAGCAAACAACGTATTTCAAATTCATTGACCCATCCGTGGCCAAGTGGAAAAACAAGGACGGGTATCGAGTCGATGCAATCAATGAAGAATAAGTTTTGCGGACAATAAGCACCTGGTTTTACGGAAGCGAACAAAGATCCACACTTTTCCAAGTGCCAAGCGGAAGACATCACCGGTTTTGCAATGGGTCCTGCAACAGATTAGGGGTGGATAATGTAATAGCACTTGAAAGTCTTTGGATGCACTTGCTATGTGCATGAACATTTGGAGACAAGGACAAAGAGGATCCATTATTAACAAAGGGGATCATGCTCAGGTATGGCAACTCAAGCAAGGGATACAAGGTATATCTTCCATCCTTGGATAGGTTTGTGGTGTCTAGAGATGTAATCTTTGATGAATACAAGATGCACAAGCTTTTTCAACCATCTCAACAATCAAGAGGATAGTGGTTGAAAATCAAGATGATCTTGATTTTGAGGAGGAGCCTAATCATGGAGCTTGAACCAAGTCAACCTATCACACCTAGAAGATCATCAAGGGCAAGGATGGAGTCAACAAGGCTCACATATCCAAGCAAGGGGTAGCAAGCTGAGGTTAATCCATCCACTTCCTTCTCTCTTATGTCAAGTTTTGATGAACCTTCAAGAGTATAAGAAGTTTTGAGCTCAAAAGAATGGTACCAAGCTATGCTAGATGAGTATAATGCTTTGATGGATAATGGCACTTGGATCCTTGTTGCATTCGAGGAGTTCTAAAATTAAAAAAGACCCTTTGTAAATCTTCTCTTTATATGTTTTCTCAAAAAAAAATTTACACATGGACCAGTCAAAACACTCAAATTTGAAATCTACGTAACATAAATTTTTGAGTCCACATTAAAAATGGCATAACTTTTTAGTGGTAAGTCTTGGTGCGTTGGAAAGCGCTTTAATGAGCGCTTTCTAATGATATCTTACATGACATACTTCTGAGCTAAGATTAAAAAGTTATGGCAAGTCAAACGTATTAGTTGAAAATAGTGTTTTTATATTTTAATAATACAAAAGAGATGTCTGCACAAATTCTTATAAGGTCCTTTTGGAGCTCAAAACTCCCCTAATGATAGACCTTCTAAGAATGTAATCGGATGTAAATGGGTGTTCAAACTCAAGCTAATTCAGATGGAAGCATAAGCAAACACAAGGCAAGGTTAGTTTCCAAAGGATATGCTCAAGTGGAGGGCATAGATTATGTGGAGACCTTTGCACCCGTGGCCAAGATGGTCACAATAAGGTTAATTCTTGCTCTTGCCTCTCATTTTGGATGGATGCTTTGTCAAATGGATGTGTCAAATGCATTTATTAATGGCTTCTTGGAAGAAGACATCTTTATGGAGCATCCCCAAGGATTCATCAAGCTCGGGTTGGAGGACAAGGTTTGTCATCTACAACGGAGCATCTATGGCTTGAAGCAAAGTCTTGGAATTCAAGACTACATGACTATCTTATTTCACTTGGTTTCTCTCAAAGTGCATATGATCCTAGCTTATATCTTAGGTTTGATGATCATGGTATTGTACTCTTGTTAATCTATGTTGATGACATCATTCTTACTGGTGATACTATTGTTGGAATCAAGAAAGTCAAGATAGATCTTTCACTAGAGTTCAAGATGGTAGTTCAAGGTCATTTCCATTATATATTGGGCATATAAGTCATTAGAGAGTCTAATTTTATCTTCGTTTGTCAAAAAAACTATGCTCAAAGTTTGTTAAAGAAGTTTAAGATGCAAGATTGCAAGTATGTGGAAACTCCCATGCAGCAAGATGTAAAAGTGTCTAAAGAAGATTATGAAAGATCCTTCATGGACATCACTTTGTATAGACAACTTATAGGCTCCTAATGTGGATAGCTATTGCTAGGCCTGATCTTACCTTTAGTGTATATAGATTGTGCTAGAAAACAATGATAAACTTAGTACTGTTTATGATTTACTGTTGACAGTTGTTACCAGATGTAAGTAGTTGTAGGCTAGTCTATAGTCAACTACTAGTTTCTCTAGCCATATTCAAGGTTTAGTATACTCTTCATTATTCAGTGTGATTGTGATGTTGTGTTCTTGTGATGTTGTGTTCTTCCTCTTCCTTATGGTGAATGCTTGACAGTGCTTATCTGATTATTGACATGGTATCAGAGCCCGATAGTCATGCGTGCTTGATCAATGGATACAGCTTGTCACAGGCATAGGAGGTGAAAGCTTGGAGAGGCAAAAGTTGAAAGAAATCCTTCCTTGGTGCAGTTTGCAAGTTTGGAGTTCATAATCATCAATGGGGAATGAAGACACACTCCCAGAGGCATCAGAAAGGCCAGGGTAGAATCAAACGGATTAAAAATCTGTTGAGTTGGGGGATTTTTACAATACTTCCAAGTTTTGTGTCAAAAGTGCCATTTGTGAGAGAGTTTTGCCAAGAAATCTCTCATTTGTTTGTTTGGGGAGCTGCAAATCACACTAGACTATGTCTAGTACTGCCATTCACAGTCATGAGGCATTTAGGCACTGAAAAATTGTGATTTCATTGAGTTTTAGCCTACTTTTGTGATTTTGTGTGAAACTTGTGCAAGCAAGTAGGATAGGTCTGAAAAACTCAGTATGCTCCATCATTTTCAGTGAGAGTAGTGTTGGGAGATAGCCATCTGCAAGGAGAGTTGGATTAGTAGCTCATTCCATCAAAAATCGTTGATTTTGGTGAAGATTTGAGTGAGAAACAACATTTTTTGGCTAGAAAACAGTGTTTTGCAGATTTGCTGGCCGTATTCTCTTGCTAGAAAGGTACAAGACAGGTTTGAAATGTAGTACACAGGCTCGAAACGCCGTGAAACAGTCCCAAAATGCCACCAAAAGGCCTGAAATGTGTAAAGACTACCTCAAAATGTCTCTTCAGTGACTCGAAACGCCGAAGAATGGGCTCGAAATGCGTCCAAAACGTGGCCCTCCCTCGCGAAACGCCTCCCTTGCGCGTCTAGTCCGTTTAAAAATCTCAGTGTATAAAAGTGCCTTCAAACAGTTGAGCATTGAAAGCACACCAGTCTGAATCAGCCACGTGTCAGTAAGGAAAAGTCAAATCAATCTAGACCGTCCCATGAGCCCAGTTCAACGACTCGGTTCAACTGAAAAACCTTCTCTTCAAATTTCATTTCAGATTGAAGGTCTCACAGGTGCCCCTAATCTTTGGGACTGGCCCATTCTTTCTAAGGGCTCTGTCCACTATGTGTTTTTGCAGGTAAGCAAAAAACATAGTGATAATTTGACCTAACTGGAGAGACTGTTTTTGGGATCTGATTAGATAAGAGCCATGCTGGTACAAAGGGCTACACGCTGATATAAAAATATCTGAAATCAGAGATCTGTGTGCGACGGAGGAAATTTTCAAAAATGGAAGTTTGGTAATAATTTCCATTTTTCAAGCTCAGTTGTGAGCCATTTTAAGGCCAAAATCTCCAATTTGCATAAATTTCAGTCCGTAGCTCGGATTGGAAAGTGGTCCAAGATGTCGTTTGTCAATTTAATAGCAAATTTTCCATGTTTGCATTCATTTTTGCTATCCAGACTCATCTAAGTGTTAAAATTAAAAAAACAATCCATATTGATTTCTTGGCTTGCTACAAATGTTGTACCATGCAAGTATGTAACCCATTAATGCAAAATGCCAAGTTTGGCCTACACAGAACTCGAGCTACATGGTTATGTATTATCTAGTTTGATAAATGCAACTTGCATATAGTTTGCAGACATAGAATTAGCATGATTCTGCTTGTAGAAACTCGTGGCAATTCACATGCATTAATTGTAAGTGATCCATAGTGACATGCAAGGCATGCACAAAGTGTAATGGACACATGCATGATGATTTGGACATTTCTAGTTAGAACTAGTACACTTGTAAAAAGTTGCATAGAATTTCATGCATGACAAGTGACAAATGTCACGTAGACCGTAGATGTCACTTTAGATGTCATTTTGAAATGGATGGATGTGGTTCTACCTCAAGCTACCTCAATCTCCATAAATATGTGTAGCTCTGAGCCACACAATCAATGATGAAGAGCCATCAAACCAGCCAAAGTGTCTCAAACCACTTTTTGTGTCTGATCTAGAAATCTTGTCTTGTGGAATATTTGAGATTCATCTCAAATATAGTTGCAAGTGTTTCACATAGGAAGGTAGTTCGACCTTGAAAATACCTATAGTGAAAGAGAGCAACAACTCTAAGTCTGATAGGAACAAGCTCAAACATATCTCAATCCAATAACTAAGAAGTCTTCATTATAATGGCATCTCAGGGAGGATATCTTCTAGAAGCCAGTGAAAGACTAAACACTTCTAGTTACTCAATTTGGAAGTTAAAAATGGAGTATGTTTTGATACTCCAGTATGTTATGGATATTGTGCTTGGTGTTGAGGAGGAGCCTCAAGCACAGGTTGAAATTTCTAAATATAAGAAGAGAGCTAGAATGGCTCTACATTTCATTAAAATATATCTCCAACAAGTTTCATAATTATTGTAAAGGTGAAGGAATAAAGAGAGAATTTTCTTGTGCCTATTCTCCATCCCAAAATGGAGTAGCTGAAAGGAAAAACAGATTTTTATGTGAATGTGCTCAAGCAATTCGAGTAGCAGCTTCTTTGCTATTGAATATTGGGGTGAAGCTATAAATTGTGCAAACTATTTGTGCAATAGATTACCTCACAATGCTCTTGCTGGAAAAACACCTTTTGAAGTCTTGTTTTAGAATAAACCTAAGGTAGATCACCTTAGAGTTTTTAGTTGTACTTGCTTTGTTAATATGCCCTTGGAAACAAGGAAAATAGATTATCCTAATTCTGTTAAAGAGATCATGGTTGGATATGCATCCAACAAGAAAGCTTACAGAATCTATGTTCCCTCTACCTCAACTACAATTGAGAGTAGAGATGTGATATTCCATGAAGATCAGAAATACATTCTTGAAGATCCTTCAATACTGCTCCACAATAGAAATGGTCGCAGACATCTTCACCAAAGGACTTCCCAGGATCAAGCACCAGAAGTTCTTCAATATGTTGAACTTGACAAAGATACCAAGGCACCAACCGTGACCTTAATCTCTCGGTTTATTTGAGCTACGCTCTGATACCAATCTGGTGGGACAAGTTAGATAGGAAGAACGAGAATGGAGAAGAGAGCAGGAATATTGCGGAACAACTCTCCCATTCTAATCAACTGCTAGGTGCAAAGACAGTCTAATAGACAACTTATGCTGAAGATGATCACAGCTTAATGCATTCTGATTGTCCAACAATTATTGACATTTCATTGATTTAGATATTTTCATATATCCTCTTTCCAATTATCTTTTATAGAAATTGATAATTTCTTTAAAAGGAGGGGTGAAGTGATGGGATAAAATTCTATCTAGGGATCTTTTGGTTGTATAGTTTCGGAAGAGAACTAGTTGTGGTATCGAAATGAGATTGTTTTGAAAATAATTTCAGATACATTCAGAGTAAGATACCAAATTAGAACTTTTCAAATAAGATAGACAATGTGTGAAACTATCTGGAACTAGAACGGGTTTGAAATTTGAACCATTATTAATAAGTAGTATAGTGAAAGGTCAAAGGTTACTAATTTCATTTTAATTGGAATAGGAGTAAGTTTGATCAGAATTTAAGTTTGGAATGTATGTATTAAATCAACCTAATCTTAGCTGAGTACTAGGATCAGGGAAGGGTTAATTGAGTGGAAGAAATTATGTTATTAGAGATAAGTTGGATTGGAAAATTGCTGAGTGAATGCTATTCATCTCAAAGATTTTTCGGATATGTTATTTACTCGTGAGAAATAGAAATTCTTTAGTAGCTGAGTTACAAGATTCTCAGTGAGATATGTGAGTAACATATGTGGACTCTGGAGGAATCTGTCGGATAAGAATGTGTTTATGTATTGGGTCATAGTGAGATTTATTCACATATGTGCATGATTAATCTTGTATGAATCTACTACGTATTCCTGGTTACTAGGGTTATTTGGGGCACTTAACCTAGTCGATGAACATAAACATATGATCAAGTATTGTTGAGATGGATACTTGCAGAGTTAACGGATCTTTCTGTGAAAGATTTATGGGTTAATTTATAAATGATTTGGATTGGATAAGGATCTAAATGTGGTGTTATTTACTAGTATAATTGAATCATTAGCAATTAACTTGAGTAGTTGGTTATTCCTGAATGAAGTTAGTTGGTAAAATGATCAGTGTGATAAGGATTCACCAAAAATTGATTATTTTAAATTATATTGCTTGTAAGATGCATGACTTGTGAATCATCATGATTCATCAGTAAATTATGTGCATTGGATATACATTGTTTTTGGTATAGAGTATTCCTTAGTTAAGCAATAGACTCAGATCATTAGTGATTGTATCCCAAAGAGCTTAATTGGATAGCAGATCATAATGATTCTGAGAATAACAATTGAATCTGTATTCAACAGTACTTTGGGTATCTAGATTTGATTCTAGATGGTAATCTAAAGTTTTTGTGATTGAAGATGATTGTCATTATCATTTTGGTATGCTTTTTGTCTTTAATTACCAGTGGCATATAGAACTTGAATATCTTGCACTTCTGTTAAAGTTTCTCCAATAGAGTGTTCTCTATTGTTTTGTCTTGTAAGCAGGATCTTGAGGAGGTGTCTCTTACAGTCCTCCATACCTTCAGGAACGTATCCCTCATGTTGTACGATGTAGACATCTTCTTCAATAACTCTGTTCAGGTTAGTTGTCCGTACATCGGGTTGATGTATTTCTAGGTCGGCCGCAGTAGCATATGATAGGAGAGCTCGAATCGAAGAATGCTTGACTACTGGGCTAAAAGTCTCGTTGTAGTCAATGTTTGGGATCTGAGAAAATCTCCTAGCTACCAGTCAGGCCTTCCTTCGATCAATACACCCATCAGCTTTTTATTTGATCTTAAAGACCCATTTGCAATTGATAAGATTGTTGCCGACAAGTAGTTTCACTAATGACAATGTCTGGTTTTTTTATTAGAGAGGAATACTCTTTGTCCATCGCTTCTCTCCAGAGATCGGAGTCCGGTTGGCTGAGTGCTTCTTCGACTGTAGTCAGTTCTTGAATTAAAAGGCAGGCAGATGTGAAGAATTGCCAAAAATTGGCAAATCTAGCTTGATCAAAAGCCATGTAGAACATTGTAAATATTGTTTATAATTGGGTTCCACACATGTAAGGCCAAGATGCCGCGTGGCAACCCACTCCTAATGTAGGTTAGGTCAAGTCAAGAGAGTTGGTCATGTCTATTTGGTAGTCATCCCTACTTTATAGGACCTACACGCAAGTTTAAGGTAAAAATTTGACCAACTAGCTACCTACCAAGCATAACTCTAGGATCTAGGCTAGGGTTTCATTTTAGGGCAACAAGAGTGAGCTAACTTCCTTATTACATGCTAGAAATCCACCTAACTTCAAGAAGGAAGTCGAATTTGCTATGTATTCCAAGCTCCCATAGTGAGAAGATAGAAAATTTTTGGAGCTCATTGGCAATCTCAAGCTAGTTCACTATGTACTTGAGTTTTTGTGATCCAAATGAAACCAAATCAATTTGTACTTGTTTCTCAAGTTGAAGGCCATACTACAGCTTGTAGTACACACGTGTGGGCTCGGATTTCAATGTTGATCAAATCTTTTGATTGTTAATGCTTGTTGTTTGTCAAATTGCCAAACTAGATCAGTTTTTTTGTGTCTAGTTTTTTGATAGATTGTTAAGCAAGCATCCAATCACTCTTGTGGATCTTTGTAGATCCATTTATGGTCCTAAAGTACAGTACTTTCACAGCAGACTCATGAATATACCTTGTGGGTTGTGTGTACATTCGGTTCGATCTTCTTGGAGGTGGTGTCTACTTATGATCCAATCCTTGGTTATGTTGCCCTTGAATAGTAGCAACATCTTTTTCTGATTCGATGTCGATGAATAGTTGATCGTCGACTGTCGGCACGCTTAAACCAGAGGCTCGAATTGTCGTGTCGTAGGCAGGGGTTGTTGAAGGTTCGCATAGAACTTTGCTCATCTTTAAAGTCGATGAACTGATCTTCGATAAAGATAGTATCCATGCTGAATAAATTCTACTGGGTATTGGGGTTGTACAGCTTGTAAGTGTTGTCAGAGAAAGTATAGCCAACAAGGATGGTTTTGAGACTTTGGAAGTCGAATTTCTTGTCTCCTTCGAGATCTGCGCGTCGGCGATGCATCTGAACACTCGTAGGTTCTTCACTGAAGGCTTAGATCATATCCAAACCGCATGGGGTGTTTTACTTGAGAGGGCTTTGGTCAAACATCTATTCTGGATGTAAGCTATAGTGGAGACAGCTTCAGCCCAAAAACCCTTTGGTAATGATGCATGAGCCAGCATGTATTTGGCTGACTCGACCAGTGTACAATTTTTCCTTTCGGCTAAGATGTTGGACTGAGGCGAATAGGTTGTAATGAACTGGTGTTAACTGATGTTCGGTGCCTTGGCTTTGGCAATACTCCTTGAATTCAGTAGAGATATACTCTCCATCGTTATTGGACCTCAGAGCTTTGATCTTTTTACCAGTTTCTTTCTCTGCATGCTCTTTGAAAGTCTTAAAGAAGCTGAAGGCCTCTGACTTCTTCTTGATGAAATATACCATTGTCCTTATAAAAAATTCATCAATAAAAGTAATAAATTACTTTGCATCCTTCAATGAAAGATTCTGCATTGGGCCACGTATGTCTATATGTACAATATCTAACAGTTCTCTAGCAACATGCTGATGGCTTGATCTAAAAGGTTTCCTAGCCTGTTTATCGACTATACAGTCTTGACAGACAGGTAATTTGACTTTCCTGTCTGGATAGTCGAGATCAAGTACAATAGACTGCTTAGACATGTGCAATACACAAGCATGGTTCAAATGACCAAGTCTATAATGCCAAAGTCAAACTGAATTTGGGATAAGGCTCAACTAATTACAAGTTGTCATGTCCACAAATTGGTTGAACTTGGATCTACATCCCATAAGGAGATTAGTGGCACTAGCTCAACCCGAATATTAATTGTGATTGTTGGGGCTTGGTAGTACACCGTAATTCATACCATGTAAACAAATCCATTTATCGATATAGACTAATTCAATAAGTATGAGAAATTTGGCACCCTGCATGTGTAAATCCAGCCTAGTGATTTCATTGTTATTTCATTAAATAAATAATAATAAAAAAGACTTTTAAGCTATTTGCGAGAATTAAATTAATTAGACTTAAAAGTCAAATTCCCACCATTTTTCAAATTCAAATAATAAGGGATGTAAAAATTGACCAATAACCATTGAGACCAAGTGCCCATTCTCCACTATAAATAGTAATGCCATGTACTTCATTTTTATATTCAATAAAAAGAAAGTGGAATCTTTTGGCAATTGGATATCCTTCTCTCTCCTCCATTTCTCTCATGTTTATTGTTATATAAATGGTTGCTTTTGCTATTAGTTGGATTTGAATGTTGTGGCATGTAGGCAGGGGTGTGTGTGTGTGTGTGTGAAAAAATAGTAAATTTTTTCATGGAAAATTAAGATTAATGGACGTTAGGGTTAGAGTATCATCATAGCTCGCATAACAATTTGGAATTAGGCTTTCATTTCGTTACAATTTGCACACTTTTGAGGCACATACGTAACAATGTAACGTTTAAAAAAAGTCCACACTTTCTTATTTTATGAAGCCACACTTTACAATAATGTGACCAAAAAGCCACATCATGAAACGATGCTAAATTTTGATAGGCCTTGTCCTCTTCCATTCTGGCAATCACCACTGTTCTTAGATGAATACAACATCTATCACATGAGCCATGCTCTTCCACGGCATAAATGGACAGAGAATACTTGAGGTTAAGCGAGCCACACATGGTAAGAATTGAACAAGCTTCCTTAATTTCAGATTCCTGAATTTCACCTGATACTAAGTTTCAAGACTATTGAGTCTCCTGATAAAGCAACTTCCCAACATTTTAAAATAGTAGCCTATATTAAAGAGGTAATCCCAAACCTATTTTACAAAAGCTGAGATCTTTCATTTAAGGAGAGGACATGCATCACAGTGAGGTAACATACCCAGAAAAATCATTCACATTAGCATCCCTCTAGTTTCATGATTTCAGCATCATGAATTAAACGAAATTTCTGGTGTGAGCCTCTGCAAGAGAGAGAGTCATTGCTAAAATCATTTGCTCTTCAAAAGTTTCAGGAACAATATTTAGAGCACCTACTTGAGCTAAATCCATCCCTACATCCAAAGGAGGATTATTCAAAGACGACTCTGAAATTGTAAACTTCATATCTGAAGTTGAAACAAGCATATGTGAGAACCTTGAATCGACATCTGCCACATTACAGTTAGAGACGAGTACTTCCTGAGACATCGATGACAAGTGATCGTGGTTCGGATCCTGATATTGGACAGCTTTTCCCATTAAGTTGCCACTATTAGCCCGTGCTGCACTACAATTCTCAGAATTGTGGACTTGGAGTGTACTTCTAGAAATTAAATTTCTCTGAGTCAAATCTTCATCTTCAATGTATGAAGGACTTTGACACTGCACCTGTCTCATGTTCACAGCCTGAGGTTCTTCCTGCCAACAAGTATCAGTGACATCAAGAGCCTGTTGAAATTCCTGATGGTCATTGTAGTGATGATCTAACAGGTGAGATGCAACCATCTGTTGTGCTTGACATTCGAGTGGGTTAGCTCCAGAAAGGGCTCGCCGTTCTGCTAGCTTAGCAATTGCTACAGCCAGACCGCCTGTGACAAAATTGCTCCTATTTGATAAGTCTCTTATGCCTGTTAACTTCGACCTATTGTAGCCTGATTCCTCATTTCTGAAAGCTTTGCAAAGGTCAAGCAAAGAAGTACTGATAGGGCCAATCATATAGGAATCAGATTTAAAGAGCTTGTTTGGTCCTTGCTCCTGCACCCAGAAACAACAACAATTGACTGTGATCGCAATATGATTGCATCTAGCAATGAAAGGATGATGGCCAGAATGAGACATTTCAAAACAGCTTTGGTCAGTATAAGCAATATAAGGAAAAAATCTAAAGGTAACTATGCTACCAGCCAAAGAGTACAGCATCTGAAATAAGTATCTACAATTGCTCATTACACGGTTAGGCACCTGAATTGATTGCCAGATGGCCTCCATCACCATGATATCTTCCAAATCCAGCAGAAAGTCTTCATCTCTGAGTTGAAATAGCATGCAGATTTCATAAATCCTTTCACCATTACTAACTTTCATTGTTGTCGACATGCTAAAAGAGTACAGTAAAAGGGCACTGGCATTCCAGTCAAAGAGAACTCATAAAAAATCAAGTTCTTGATTTGCACCCAGCACTTGCCACAGTGATTTCAAGAAATATGTTGCAATTGGTAGACAAAGATCCTTGGGAAACAAGCAACAGAATTTGAAACAGTAAGCAGGGAACAGGGAGAACCCATACCATCAGAAAGTAAGGAGAGGGCTTTTATTTAAAATAATGCATGTCAAGAGATGGTACAGATCGAGGGAAAAAACATACACTAAAATGTTACTATAGTATGGGTCAAGGATGAAATACCAACCAAAAAGTCAAGTTGTGTATAAAACGGGTCCGCATCGATGAACCAGGGGAAGTAATTCCCCATGTTCGCAGGGAAATCACGATTCACCAAAACATTTCCGGGAAAGGTTTTCTAGCCATTTCCCAAGGCTGAGAAATGTGTTTTCCACCAAAGTCACAGAAATATATCATGCATAAATATGAGTGACCAACATATGAATTTTGGGCTGCAAATGAGCTTATACATGGAAGTAAACGAAAGAAGAATGCAGGACATGCACCCGAAGAATAATTATAGCAGACAATCACTCATCCAAATATGTGCATTTGAACTCTATTTTTTTCAAGGACTGATTCATATATATCTGTGGAAAGTCTAGGATAGAACCTGAACATAACACAAAAAAGACATGCAAGCTTCAACACTATGTGGTCCACCCACAGAGTATCAGACCATCCACTTTCTGGCAATGGCATTCCTACTTGCATAATCAGCACACAAGGAGGTGCAGGTCACATATATAAAGATATGTCCATGTTAGCTCCCATACACAAAAACCAATGTGCTCAATTTCCAAAACTGAAAGGTGTCTCAGCCATAATGAAGGCTAGCTAGCTCTAAAGAGCAAAGCCAACCAAATGAAGTCACTCTTTCCTCATAAAAACATAAGGGCTAACACATCATCACTTTAACTTGCTCAAACATGAACCAACCTAGAAAATGTAGCGGGTGCAAAGTGCATATCTAAGGATAGAGAATATTAGCAATTTAGCACAAAGTGCAAACCAAGGGATTAATCTCCAAATCTGACAGCAGATTCAACATTTGTGCAAACCAAATATTCCTGTATTTAACTCTGCAACATCCACTCATCAGTCTTCTTATGTACTTAAAATTGAAGCTTGCCCTACCTTCTAGAGCGTGGATAGGCTGGAACTGCTATTTCTGCCTCATGAGCTGACAACACAGCACTGCTGCTAGAAGATCCATCTACACCAGTATACGAGGAAGAGTTCCTTAATGATGCTAAAACATTCGAAACTAGAACCAAACTTGGGCAATAAGCTCCATGTCCATGTCCAATAGGGCTCCCTTGTTCACTGTCATCAGTGGACCCAATCACTTCCTGCTGTGTTTGCTGATACCCTCTAACTGTTAGAGTCCCATCGCTTGAACAAGTACTTGTTACTGATTCTGGCAAATTAACCAACGGAAGACCACATGATAAGGTAAGTGGAACAACACCAGAAGGCCTTTCAACTAGGGCCCTGGGGCACCGCTCCTCTTCTGAATACTCTACTCGTTGCATTTCAGCTTGAAGCTCCTGTTGCTGAATTTTTATTTTTGCTTCAATAACCTTTTGTTCTTCCTGGAAAGAGAAATGTCTCAAACATCCATAGAACCTTCCAGGTAAAAAGGAGGGCAGTGACAACTTCATAAAGTTGAGCTTGAAAACATGGAACAAGGGTAGTCAATAAAGTTTAAGAGTAATGAGCTTGAAACATTGGTGCTAAGCAGACACAGCAATGCCAAATTGAGCTTCTCATGATACAAATAATACATGCTCCAATCCAAGCATTGACCAATACTTACAATTTGCTCTAAATCCTTCTCTTCTATAGTTCTGGTGCCTCGATACTCGACGGCGTAATTTGCTGTTTTGCAGAAAGGACACCTGGTGTACACAGGCATTTCTCAGAAAAAAAATATGATTCTTTTAGCTGCACCTAACAATAGATGGCCCAAGAAGTGCTAAATGTTCAATGTTAAAGCCAAAACCCCAACATAAAAACCAATTGAAAGGGTAAAAGTATAAATAGGCATAGGGCTAAAACCTGCATATGTGACCTGTTTAGCAGTGACCACATACGCATTGAAATGTAGTGCAGGTATAGAAACCAAGCATCAAGTTAGCAAATACGTACATGTGGACAAACAACGTTTTGTGACAGAATGTAGGAGTACGATTTCCTCTTTCTACATTTACATTCTATCCATGAGAGCATGGAAACACTACTGAAGAAGAAAGGAAGTAGAGATATCTTTGAGCCAAATAAGTCTATAAGAATGTTCGAAGAAAAAGAGTTGGTCATGATAGTTAGCATACGAACAGAAAATTGAAAAGCAGGAAAACTAGTGAATATGAGAACCAGCCAGAGAATGTCAAAACTGGAAGAAGAATAACATAGTTCAACTTAACATCACATCTCAACATAACAACATACTGTGTGGGCCGAGTCGCATGGGGTGATTTCATTTGCAGAAAACACTCTGCAACACAAAACCTTGTTAATGATCAATCGAATTTTTCATGAAAATTATCATTCACTAGAACTGCTGCATGCTCACGCAAACGTCACAAAACTGACACGGGCACATTCTTGCCTGATCTTATAGCAGTTTTTACTACCTGTGCAGATGCCTTTGAAGCAACATTTGGAGCTGTTCAGGCTCGGATAGTACTGCAAAAATGGCCCAAATTGGCACAAATGCAATAAAACCATGAGTCCATAAACAATAAAGTACAAAAATCAATCTCTCTCTCTCTCTCTCTCTCTCTCTCTCTCTCTCTCTCTCACACACACACACACACACACACACACACATCCAAAATAATCTGATGTTCTTTTTCAATTTCAAACACAAAAGCTTTCCCTTGCCTGTATGTTTCCCTCCATCCCCCAGGTGCACCTTCTATGTACAAACTCCTGAATTACTTTAGAGGGAGGAGGGAGGAGGATGTTGCTCGGAATGAAATGGCCCACTATTTGGGCTAGCCTTCTTTATGTTTGCAAGAGTAGTGCTTCTACCCGATTTTGAATCAGATGGAATCATGGTCGAATCGAATCTGCTTTCCCACTATTTGGGCTAGTCTTCTGTATGTATGCATGCAACAGCTTAGAAAACTGTTTTTAAACAACTCAGAACCAACGAATCAAACGGAATCCCAATTCCATCCAATGATTATTCACAATAGGATTAGGGCAATTCCATGCCATTCCAATCCCTATGAATGCGATTATTCTTGCACAAGTCCATGTGCTTTTTAAGAGTATTTAGGTCGTAAACCCTAACTTATTACCCAACATATGCATATGTTCAAAAAGAGTTAAAGCCAAAAACGTTCTTTGGTTTTACGGGCTTACTGTTTGAAGTATATGATTTGGTTTATGTTAACTCACCTTCCCTATATCTGTACGTAGGCTTTATTCACCTTTATATACAATCTTCTACATACCATTCCCATTCATATATTACGAAACCACATTATTCTTTGGGAATATGCAACCAAAATACGTTTAGAGCCCAAACCTGAACAGTCGTCGTAAGGGATTCTTGCGATGAAGTCATGATTTATCCAGAACGTACGCTGCTTCTTACAGTACACAACGTGTGACAAATCCAGGTCTACGTTACGAAACGAGTTTAAACAAGCCCTACAAGAGTGTTAAAAATTGCACCATCGAATAGCATTACCTTTCGAATTCTATTTGTAGTTAAGAACAGTTTATGATAACTTAGAAGCATAGCATTCCATATTGCTTTCCTTAGTATACATAAAGAAGCCTATGCCTCCTGTAATCATACATGAATTCACCAATATCGAGACTCGTTTCAAGCATAGGAAGTAAAGTCGACGCTTCAAATGTCAAGAATGAGACAAAGCAGTAGCTGTAGAGGACGTATATCTATTTATCAGTTGTTATGCAGAGGCACACTCCAGTTATGGATATGCATTGTTGAGGACATTCGTAGATCAAAATGTGAGTGAAATAATGGTGGTTCATCGCTGCCCCACCATTGATGGACTACAATAAAGCATATGTAATAGCAAAAATCAGAAATGCTTGATGATAGGATGCGGTCCAGCGCATTCCTATAGAGGTGTCCATCGCTGTTCAAATTTCATGCCTACAAACTTGGCATATATGCATACAAATCCGTTTACAGCATAACCAAAAAGAGTTCTATGCAAAAGCATTTACTTTTCACCGTTTCACCTCCCCTAATGTGCACATCTGACAAAGTCTGCTCATATGAGGCATGCCCTGAGCTTGAGAGGGCCATCAACAAAGTATGCTCATATGAGGCATACGAGGGGGCCTGTACTATTAGCAAAAGTCGAAGACTCCGATATGGAAAATAGCAAACTGCCAGATACAATCCCTATCAAGCCCAATACTCCGACCAAGAAATCGAAGCCACATATAGCATGCATGCTCATCCTATCAAACCAGATCAATGACAGGCAGTAATGAGTCCCTATATAAGCATGCAACTCCTCCAGAACCTCTGCCCCTGACAAATCTAGTCTTTGATCGAAAAACCAAAAACCATCTGAATCCGTGCAACTCCAATAGTCCTCGAAACTGACTCTCATGAGTCTCAGTGAAAAGAAGGATGCCCGCCTGTGCTATGAAGTCTGCTAAATTTCCTGCAGCTGCTGAAGTAGATGATGTGGGTGATGTGGATGGGGTCTTGGGCTGCTCCTACGCCCGAGAGCCCCAACTTCCTAGGCACTAGAGGTAGATGGACAACGATCCAATATCAAACCTGACCATCCCGATAAATAGCAAAACGCCCTGATGCTTTAGCCTCCTGAAAGATTTTCTTGCGTTCCTGAACTTGGATATAAGTAAGATCCTCATCCAAGAAAATCTCTGTGCCCTTTAATTTAGGCTTGAGTCTCAATACTTTGGTTCTTTGTTCTTTTGTTTTGAAGCAAATAACGAGAGTTGAATTGTCTTTTGTGGTATGCCAAGCATTATCCGCAATAATGTTGGGGCTAGTGTTGGAGATGTTCCCAGCAATGGAGGCATCGCTGGAGGCAGAGGCAGCAATGGGCAGCGCTGGAGGCCAGCGCAGGAGGAGATGGCAGCACTGGAGCGGGAGGTCTACTGTTGTAAAGCTACCTTTACAAGCTTTACTTCCGGCGCCATCGGCGCCAGCTATGTCCCCGGCGCCAGCAGCGCCCCTACTGCTCCCGGCGCCACTGTGACCAGAATCCAGCCGGCGCCAAGTTCCTATGGCTGAAAATCTTTGATCGGTTCTAGTGGAGTCCAAAGAGCTCAGATCGATGTGCAATCACCTCACACGATCTAGGCATGATTAAAGGAAGTCTGGGGATCAATAAAATCTAGAGAGAGAAAATGACTTTCTAGAAAGAGAAAATCCTAGAGAGAGAAAAACGTGCTTTACCAGCTTGGGTAGAGTGCTTGGTATGAGGGGGGGTGCCGAATCACACCAATACTATAGGGGAGTGCGGGTTGTGACTCAGGGCGAGCTCCAACCAAGTCTCAGCCTCCCTTGCTGGAATGTTGTCATGGCTCTCGCCTTGGCATGCTAGCACCCCGGAGACTAGGGTCGGTCACACACTTGAAATGTAACCTTCTCAGATTTATCAATAAAGTGGGATTTTCCTCAAACTGACTCTGATTACCTTCTGGGTTTCAGTGTTCGGTAAAAGCGCCAGTTGTAAGGCCGCTTTCAAAATTTTTAACTTGGCACATAGCTGAGGGTCGTATCCCGAGACGCCAGCGATATGCCGTCGGGACCATTCAGTCCGTGGCGCCAGCGGTATGCTGTCGGGACCATTTGGTCCAGAAACTGGTTGTCTCCATATCTGTCGCGGCTTGTGGTTCTGAGTGTTCCTTGCATGAACGTGAATGGGTTTAGCTCTTGGGGAACAGGCTCTAACCTGTCGGCTGAGTTGGATGGCTTGCTTGGGTGGAAGTTACCTGTTTATGACTGTCCAGTCTGGCGTGGTGCCAGGATCGTTTAGCTATAAGGGCTATCGACCAAAAAGTGGTAGGGCGTGACTGAGGCAACATGCTACTTAATGGTGAAAGCACGGATAGTTGGAGGGGTGTCCTATGTGGGCTGATTCTGTGATCGATTTGTATGGGCGCGGCCAGGCAAAGGTCCGTTGGCAGGACCATCTCGAAGGGGGACCTTGTCTTTGTTACTTGTTAGTAAACCTGCCTGAGTGTCTTACGTGTATGTATTCGTGGTGAGTCTTAGTACTCGTGCTTTGACTGGTTTGCATGATTGCTTGTGATATAAGGAGCTGATGGCTCGAGAAGGAACCTTTTCTTTTGAAGGCTGATACCATCAAACAAAGAGGACTACAGAATCTGTGAGGCGGATTTGCAGTTCAAGTACTCGCACGTGAACGGCAACGAAACGACTCAATGTTTGCAAAGGATGGATGGCTAGCCTGTTTCTTGGGTTAGTTTCATTTGCGACAACGCCCACCAGACGCAAGCAGGAAGTCAAAAGTTGGAAAGGGCAATTTCAGGGGAGATCTTCTATGGAGCAGTTGGTCTTCATTTTGGGACGGCCACCTTCGGAACTGAAACTCACTGAGCATGGGTGATATCCAGTATCAGTTGGGTTTTTCCTCAAAGGGGAAAGACTAGGATCCTCATCAGAGATTGGCAACAAGTTGGATCGAGCCATAATCCTAGCAGATGGGAAGCAAAGTGTTGGAAAGGCTTTTTGTCCGAAGAACTCTACTCTAAGTCCGATCAGCTGATTTTATAAGTGGAGGAGAACTATCACACACACCTCTCTCTTGGGACAAATTTTGAATGAAAGTTGATCAAAACGGGGGCAAATTCAAGGTGACCTAGCCATACTCACACGAGGAGAGTGGCGAACTTTGGACCTAATAAGTTGACAAGTTTTTGTTGTGGAAAGGAAAGTTTGTTATAGGCTTTCTCTGGACTAGCAATGATGAG
The DNA here is from genome assembly GCA_029204225.1 of Diphasiastrum complanatum. Lineage (NCBI taxonomy): Eukaryota > Viridiplantae > Streptophyta > Lycopodiopsida > Lycopodiales > Lycopodiaceae > Diphasiastrum > Diphasiastrum complanatum. The sequence goes on from CM055093.1 coordinate 50,787,603, forward strand.
GAAACATATGAGTACGTTGGCTTGTGTTACGTGTAAGGCAGCTGATCAATGAAGGAACTGTGAAAGTTGAGTCTTGCATGAGAGACTTGGTATTTCGAACGGACGCTAAGGGACAGTTCGCGTTGAGATCGGACTAGTGCAAACTCTGGGTGCATGCGTCTGATTCAAAGTGAGCTACTTGAAGCTAAGCTTGATGTACACTTCTTGTTTTGACTGTGAGACAACTGACCAGTGATGGAATTGTGAAAGTCAAGTTTTGCGCGACGGACATGGTGCTTCAAACAAACGCGAAGAGATAGTTCGGATGCGGATCAAACTGGTGCGACCCTTTGGCTTTCCACGAGGTCAATGGTTACATTTGGGCTGATTCAAAGAGCTACTTCAAGCTAAGTGAGAGGTGCATTGCGGAGTACTCAATCTTTGCCTACCTTAAAGAGCCAAGATGGAAAAGTATCAAGATCAAGCTGGGACAAGGAGAGAAATCAAGGTGCAGAAGCAACAAGGCACGGAGTGGACCATAAAGTGGGCAATCAAACGATAAATCCTTTGGCTCAGGGAGCCTTGATACCTGTGCGGAACTGAACAAATCTGGAGCTCAGGGAGCTCAACACATAGTGCATCAAGGACAAATCAGGGACTCAAAGGAGTTCCAAAGTCGAAAGTCAGAAGTGACAAGGGCGAACATTTCAAAGAAAGGCCTCTGTCACCAGTTAATAGGTTCTCGGGTTTTACGAAAGCGATATCAAATCTACGCTTTTCCCAGACAAAGATATATTTTCAAGTTATGTAATTTTTCAGTACAAAGAGCTGAGCTTTCGACTTGTGGTGTGCCAGCTTCAATGTTAATAAAAAGTGGCCAGTAAATTGAGTACTGTGCCAAGTAGCTTAAATGTATAGTTATTTTAATTGGGAGACACCTTTACTTTAATCTGACATCCGATGAGGACATCAGATTTTATAAAGGTGGGCTGGATGTTGTAAAGCTACCTTTACAAGCTTTACTTCCGGCGCCATCGGCGCCAGCTATGTCCCTGGCGCCAACAGCGCCCCTGCTGCTCCCGGCGCCACTGTGACCAAAATCCAGCCGGCGCCAAGTTTCTATGGCTGAAAATCTTTGATCGGTTCTAGTGGAGTCCAGAGAGCTCAGATCGATGTGCAATCACCTCACACGATCTAGGCATGATTAAAGGAAGTCTGGGGATCAATAAAATCTAGAGAGAGAAAATGACTTTCTAGAAAGAGAAAATCCTAGAGAGAGAAAAACGTGCTTTACCAGCTTGGGTAGAGTGCTTGGTATGAGGGGGGGGTGCCGAATCACACCAATACTATAGGGGAGTGCAGGTTGTGACTCAGGGCGAGCTCCAACCAAGTCTCAGCCTCCCTTGCTGGAATGTTGTCATGGCTCTCGCCTTGGCATGCTAGCACCCCGTAGACTAGGGTCGGTCACACACTTGAAATGTAACCTTCTCAGATTTATCAATAAAGTGGGATTTTCCTCAAACTGACTCTGATTACCTTCTGGGTTTCAGTGTTCGGTAAAAGCGCCAGTTGTAAGGCCGCTTTCAAAATTTTTAACTTGGCACATAGCTGAGGGTCGTATCCCGGGACGCCAGCGGTATGCCGTCGGGACCATTCAGTCCGTGGCGCCAGCGGTATGCTGTCGAGACCATTTGGTCCAGGAACTGGTTGTCTCCATATCTGTCGCGGCTTGTGGTTCTGAGTGTTCCTTGCATGAACGTGAATGAGTTTAGCTCTTGGGGAACGAGCTCTAACCTGTCGGCTGAGTTGGATGGCTTGCTTGGGTGGAAGTTACCTGTTTATGGCTGTCCAGTCTGGCGTGGCGCCAGGTTGGCTTCCAGTGCTCGTGACGAAGCTTTCAGTTGATTAAGTCTGATGTAAGTCAGACCGCTTGCTTGGAATGGATGTTACTCGTTTGTAACGAAGCTTCGAGTTGGTTAGGTTTGATGTATGTCGGGCGGCTTGCTTGGAGGGAAGTCACCCATATCGGGACCCCCGATCTGGCATGGCGCCAGGTTGGATCTTAATGTTGGTTTTCGGACTTCAAGTTGGTTAAGTCTGATCGTTGTTGGCGAGTTGGCTGCTTGTATGTCAAGTGGGTTTGGATGGCAAAAGTTGAAGGCTGGGAAGCTAAGTGGTGGTTCCCGGCTCCCTTTGGGATGCCTGCGCTACATCTACCAACGATGGAATCAGTAGCAATGGAGGTGTTGGTACAATCAACGCTACAGCTACTTCCGAGATGAGGTGGATAGCTGGTGGATTTACTTCCCCCACGCTTACGTGGAGCCATGAAAGCGATGAGGATGGAGCTGGAGCTGGAGCGTTGAGAGTTAGGCACCATGGAGCAGAGAGAGAGAGAGAGAGAGAGAGAGAGAGAGAGAGAGAGAGAGAGAGAGAGAGAGAGAGAGTGCATGTGCATTTGCCATTGGAGATAGCATTGGGGACATGGTTTCATTGAGGATTTAGGGTTAGTAGACAATGTACATTGTGTTGTATGTTTTGTGCAATCAGCAATGTGCATTAATCATTAATCATTCAACATTGATAACTTGATTTTATATGTGAGATCATAGATGGTAGATCTTGATTGATAGGGTTGAGTCTTGATCTTGACAATGGGCATTGTGAGTGGGGTGTGGGTACCCCCCATGAAACCTAATAACTATCGTACCATTATAATTGGGCTTTGTATATTGATGAGCTTGAGAAAGCCATCAATCAAGATGGTGGTATTGGTTGCAAGCTTGGTGATACTCATTTCCATTTTACTTTATGGTGATGATGTGGCATTGTTTTTTCTTCTAGTGAGGGGTTGCAAAGGCGTTTAGACGCATTATAGGTTTTAGGAAACTTATTTGGTTTACTGTGCATACCAAGAAAGCTCAAATCATGATTTTTAATACCTCAAGGACCTTTACGCAGCAGCAAGTGTTCACTCTAGGGGGACAACCACTCGAGGTGGTATCCTCTTACACCTTTTTGGGGACTTCCTTCACTGGTTGCTGCCACAGCTAGACTACGTAAGGTTCATGCTTCGTTGGTTAGTCTCGAGCGGTTTTGCTTCATAAAGTACATTCGGGATGCCCTGAGTAAGTGTAACTTGTTTGACACTATTGTTACACCCACAACTATGTATGCTTGGTGCACTGGGATTCCTGAGTCAGAGTGGACTAGTATTTCTCATCTACAAATCAATATGCTTGCACATATGATCTTAGACAAGCCTGATCTACCAAAGATTTCCCATCAGTATTTCAAGCAGGTTATTTACCGTGCATATTCTTGAGCGACATGGCAAGGGCCCCCTGGGGTCAAACCGGACTTCTATCGCTTCAGTCTCCTAGAGATTACCTCGTTACTTGGATAGTGGACTCTCAGATTGCCTCCGATTTACACTGAGATAGTTCCAAGTTTCCTCACACCAGTTATATTTGGAGACAGGGCATTTCCAAGGCACCCCTCATATGAGTAAACTTTGTCAAATGTACACTTTAGGGGAGGTGGAGTCAGAGGAGCATTTTCTATTCAGATGCCCTGTTTACTATGAGATCCGAGGACGCTATCATTGTCTTTTCCGTAATTCTCCAGTCACACTACATTCACTCATTTCATATGTAGACCCTCGGTGTGTGGCATTGATGCTACACGAGATGCTCTTGCTCCGTAGAGATATTTGTTAGAGAGACCAATATGGACACTATGACTCCCAACAGACTCAGATCACCTCCCTTTTCTCTAGGAGATGTTCTAGAGCAGACATTGAGGCTGGTATTTTGTCAGAGGATGAGTCATGTATCCCTTCTCGAGATCTTCACCATGATTGCCGACAATGTATTGCTTCCAAACCACACATTATGGCTACCAAGAGACTTCGCAGATCTAGAGCTCACGCGCGCAGGCCCATTGTTTCCTCTTTAGTACTTGCATCTTCATCTATCCTTGCTTTGTTCAGAAGTGGTCCTTTTGTGACATGATCTATCATACAGTTTTCATGGTTATTGTACAGCTTCAGCTACACGACAACCCAACGATGTCTTGAGAGGAGAGTAGAGATTTGTCTAGTCTTGATAGGCTAATCATTTTATCTACTAGTTGTTTGTTTATGGAGACATTTATATGCTCCATACTTGAGATGTACTTGTCTTATATGGCTTTTGGCATTAAAAGACGTTAATAAAGCGCTCTCGCTCGCTCGCTCGCTCTATCTCTCTCTCTCTCTCTCTCTCTCTCAAAGACACACTCCATTGCGCTCTCACAAGGAAGAAGAACAAAAAAAAAAAAACAGGGCCCTTCGTAATTGGGTCCCGTGAGGGAAAAAAATTCAAGGGAGTCCGATTCGGAGATTCGAATCGGCCGAATTGGATTCGAATCTGAATTGCGGTTCGATCAGCCTCAAATCATGATGTAGTGAAACTATACATAGGACAGACTCCATCCACTAAGAAATACGTCCCAAACCAAGAAGCTGAGAACAGAACAATAATTGGAGGGGTACATTGATGATTTGATCCCAAGTTAGGAATAAATCCCAAGTTCACCAGGAATGTCAAATAGCTGAGAAAAGAACAATACTTGCAGGTGTAGATTCTTCCCACATCATCTGAAGGGACTGTGAATGCCAAGCACTGTCAGATTGAACTAACTCAAATGCATTCGAAGGTAATTGTATGGCCCGAAAAGTCGTAGAATAGGAAGCCAAAGAGGTCCTAAAGGTTTAGAAAGAGGTGCCAAGCTATCTAAAGGGACCATAAAGGAGGATCATGACATTCTTCAAGTAATTTTTGCATTAAGCTTTCCCAAATACAAATTTGCGTCTTAATGAACTTGGACTAAGCAGTCATGAAAGTATTCCTTTGGGCAAAAGTGTCACAATATAAACAATATGCTTCCACATAATTGCCAAATGTCCAATGGATTGAAATGAGCAATGAAGAATTTATCAACCTCGGAGCCACTACATAGCTGTATATCACGTTTCCGAGCAGGATACAACATAAATAACATTAACTTTATATTATATACAGGGTAAGACGCCCAAGCGAGGGATTTATGCCTTGTGAGAGCAGCCGCTCGAGGATGGATCCCAAGGGCAGGTGCCTGAAGTGCCATAAAGCCTTGCCCAGGGGTTTTACCTGGCGTAAGCTCTCTATGGCTTTGTCTTTATTATGCTCGCCCAGGCTTTTGAGGGCACAATGCCCTGCCTGGGCTCTGATGGAGTATAACGCCCTGCATTTTTCAAGAGCCTCACAATGCAGAGGGGTCTACGACTGAGTGTAAAACATCCTAGTAAAACAAAAAAGTTGCAGGTGTTAAACATTTACAATGTGCCTGTTCTCGTAAGATGGCCAACCAAACCACACACCAGAAAACAAATGAGGCACTCTTCCAGATCTTCTTGGGAATCATCGGCCCCAGGATAGCAGGGAGCAAGCTTGGCATCAAGTATTAGACGGCGGAGCTTCTTGTAATCCACATCTCGGTGCTGGTACAGCCCATGCGGCCGAGTGTATCGTTCCTCAACTGCCGCACGCTTTCTGCTGATCCTATTCCCCATCACAAAAGCACCCTAAAATGCTGCAGCGAAGACCCTCATTCTTGTACTATCCTCAGCCCTTCCAACTCCCTCCCTGCCTGCCTGCCTTTCTCTTCGATCTGGCTGTGGCTGCTGCACTCAAACTTCCATCGCCACTACTTATTACGCTGCTGCAGCACAGCATTATCTGCAGTTGTGCAATGACGAGACTATGCCGATCACAACGCTCTCTCTCTCTCTCTCTCTCTCTCTCTCTCTCTCTCTGGCACGCTCTCGCTCTCGGATGGAGATTTTGTGGGGGGGGGGGGGGGGGGTTTTGAAAGGAACTGGGTACCAAAGGCTGGTGAGGGTGGTTTCACATGGGGGGCATTTTAGAAACATGGACACAACAACTTTCTTGTCCTATCCAACACACTTCTCTCTCTCTCACTCACACACAGACACACACACATTTTTAGAAGTCTTTCACCAAGTGTCGGTTGCTTGGAGTCAAGTGTGCTTAACGAGAATTTAAAAAAAATACTAGGCTCCAAGCCCTCTTTTTTCGATAGGCTGCAATCACGTTTAGACACTTCCCTACTTGCAACAAATTGTTGACTTTTCACATTGAATCTTTGTAATCAGTGGCACTCAACTCTCTAATTCATATTTGAACAAGGTTGTGAGATCTTTCGTGTGACATATGCAAAAAAATTTGACCCTCATCCACTGTAACTCATACTTGCTAGCTAATGCATTTTCTAGCTACTCCACGACAGTGCTAGTCAATCCTAGCTTTTACAATGGTGAATTCTTAACACACAAAGAGAAACCGGCCGTCCTTCTCTATCTCTCAAGAGTTTCAAGGCAACAAACATGGTACTCTTATCTTTCCCATGTAGGTTGTCTCATAATGACCACTTGATCCAACTTAGTGCTCAAAGTATGATGCCAGTTGATTCGTTATCTTTTAAAATAAGTTGACAACAGGTTATAGGTGGATTAATTAGTGCTATAAACTAACTCTTAATGTAGCACAAAGAACTAATCTATGCAGAAACCCAAGCCATACTAATTGTTAAGATTTTTCAGCAAATAAAATCCTACAAAATCTTGTATTTCCAAAAAAAAGGGAAATGCATGCCTGGATTTGAGCGATATTAACCATGGTTGGCTTTGATATTATGTGACAGATCAAAGCATGTTATTCAAGTCATAGCGAGAGAGAGAGAGAGAGAGAGAGAGAGAGAGAGAGAGAGAGAGAGAGAGAGAGAGAGAGAGAGAGAGAGAGAGAGAGAGAGAGAGAGAGAGAACACCATAGCTCTAATTAGAGAGAATGCACAATAGAAGAGAATTCACAAAAATGAGATAAATGCGCAAGAGAAAGGAGAGGAGTAACCTCCTAATTTTTCCATGAGCTCATTTGAAGGACACAGTCCTTTTACATGCACATAAGAACTGGGTCCTTTTGACAATTAAATTTCATTAGCATATAGGCATCTTAGCAATTTATGCATCAAAAATGCTAAATGACCAACATACATTGTACTATAATTAGTTAAATATATGTGGTAACCTATCATACATGTTTAACTACTAAATATAATATCCTAGCTAACTACTAAAGTGGCGCCCTAGTGGTATTGTGTATGATCTCGATGTCGCCAAGTATGGTTGTGTGGATCATATTTCCAAGACTACATTAACATCTTGATGTTGGAATTCAACATTCAAGATCAACATGTAATGAGAGATGATGCTACATGAATTGTAGAATTAAGAAATCACATTATCAAGAAGATTACTTTGAATTTACCTTTGTATCAAAAACCAATACAGCAATTAACACAATTTTTTACAACCTTTAAGAAAACAAATAATTCAAAAATAATGTTTAGATATCAATATGACAAAAAGCTTGTGAAAAATAGTCTATTAATCTTTGTTAGATGTGTCCAATGGATTTATTGATTGATCTTGGTAACAACCTGAATGTTAGCATATAAGTAGCTAAGATCTACTCTTTGTAAATTGATCTATTTGGAAACAAATCAAGGAGTGCAAAAATTATCTGTGTTGGTGTAAATTATGCTCAAAGGTCATGAGTCAAGTCTTTGTTAGATCTAGAATATTCTACACAGACATCTAGCCAAATGTGGCCAAAGTACTCCTCGGTTCAACAAAGATCTCGAAGTAAAAGATACAAATCAGATTTAAATCTCAAAAAATGTAAATGATTAACTTCTCCAATTCGACTCAAGGCATTGGCTACATAGTTTGATCTACCTTTACGATACTTAATGTCAAACTGAAGCTCTTGAATGAGTTCTAACCACCTGGCCTTAGGGTCTTATCGTAAATCTGGCACCATATAAATAATTCCTCCAGATTTTTAATGTGTGATTGACTACAAAAACTTCCTTCTCAGTATTTTGCTTTCAAAAGCAACTAGTCCACCATCTTGATAGACCGCTCCTACATCATAGTCGCTTGCATCTGTTTCTACCGGAAATGATTTTTTAGGATCGACTATTGGAGCCGTAGAAACACAATGCTTGAAAGTTTCAAAAGTCTATTTCATTTTATTAGCCCAAACCATAGGTGGACTTTTTCTACAACAACACTTTTTCTTCACCCCCCTTAAGAACATTCGTTAAAGGGCAATGATATAATAGCATAGTCCAAAATTATTCTCCAACCTTTTTGTTTATGGTGTGTCAGGGGAGTTTACAAGCATAGAAGTGCAATGGAAGCAAAAGGTGAAGGTCAAAAAGTGAGGAGAGAGGAGACTCCTCCCTTTTGTACTTATAAAAAGTACAGAGGGGGAGGAGTACATTCATCTCCTCCTCCTCAAAGAATTAGTCTATGTTTCTTTCTTTTAATGTTAACACAATTATTTTATGCATAAGAGCCAATTTTAACATAATACAAAAGATTTGTTATGCACAAACCATATGTAACTTTTATGCATAAGTTACATATTTGTAAGATTTAAGTAAACTTTTGCTTGAAATTGAACAGTACAAAGGAATATCTACAAAGTCCTTTGTACATACATATTGGACTTTTCATATTCAAAAGAGTATTATAATTTTATGAATCTTTTGCAAAGTCTTTTGAGGTTATTATGCCACGGCTGCAAGCATAAAGTCTAGACCTATAGGCTTGTTGTACGTCTACACACAAGTGCGTGAGCCCAAGCCCAAAGTGTTCTTTTTTTTACAGCTCTTCTAAAACTCATCAAATAGTCAAGTTGGATTGTTTTGAAAAACAGCCAAAAAAGTATGAATTTTTGATAGTTTTGTGTGCCTAAGCCAACTGACAAAAAACTTCTATGGCTTTTGCATATTATGTAGTAGAAAAGACGACTATTAAAAACTAGAAAACCATCCAAAAATCATTCTCGTAACTAGTATACAAGGCTAGTTCTCTATCCAAGCGACATCGGAATTGAACAAAAGAAAAAGCAAAAAATTCTATAGTGAACCCACCATGAAAGATATGCTTTCCAAGTACACATACATGAAAGTTTAACTAATAAAAAATAAGTTAGAATGATTGCACCTTTACATAATGAACGGTGGCTCTGATACCAATTATTAGAAACCTCATCATCAAAGCCAACCAAAGTCAAAACATAATCAGGTGACGACGCTCCACAACCACCCATCCATAAAGATACTACATCTCACCCCCATGCATTGGAGCTATAAACCACCATCAAGAATTTTTAAGCCTCCACCAAGCTACAATGTCCCATACTGCCACACCTTAGCATCGTCCTTCACATACCTACATCTTGAGGCAAGATAATGTCCTAGACTAACCATGTGGGAGAGCTCTTTATTCTCTCGATGAGAATGAATACCAAGCTCATGGAAATCTAGCTCTATATACATATTACAAGTGGGTTCACCTCTGCCAACATGGTCACATCATAATCATGGACAAGCACGTGTCATTGTGAGTCAATAATTTTGGGTTACATGCCAATGCAATATTGACACGTGGCACCCAATTGACCTATAGCTTCAAACCAATGTCATGTCTTATATAACAAGATGGTCACATCAAGTAATTTGTTTGCGTGCCCTTATGGATACGTAACAACAAGATCTTAGGTCGGATATTAAAATCATGATAGACAAGCGTTGAGTTAACAATGTTTGACTCAAAGGTATACAATTCTTCACCATAGGGTCCATCCACCATTGAACCGCAACAGGCCGCATTTTATCGCAAACGGACCACCTTCCACCTCCATCTGCCATTGAACCGCAACAGCCGCATTCCATCGCAAACGAACCACCTTCCACCTCCATTTGCCATTGAACCGCAACAGCCGCATTCCATCGCAAACGGACCACCTTCCACCGCCATCCGACATTGAACCACAACAAGCCGCATTCCATCGCAAATGGACCACCTTCCACCTCCATCCGCCATTGAACCGCAACAAGCTGCATTCCATCGCAATCGACTACATTCACCCATCGTGACCGCATTCCATCACAACTGACCGCATTCACCCGTTGCGACCGCATTCAACCGTAACCCTACATTCCACTGCAAACAGGCCACATCCGCCCTTGAACCGTAACCTCATATTCAACCGCAAACAGACCACATCCGACCTTGAACCGTAACCCCACATTCCACCGCACACAGACCACATTCAGACCACATTCCACCCTTGAACCGTAGCGACCGCCCTCCCTCCTTGCAAGAGTTGACCCTCGCATGACCTTTAGAACCTTTGCATGGCAAGAAAAACAACTTCTGAACTCTTGTCAGCTCTGAGCTGTGGAAAGTGTACTTCTAATACACACTCTAATTTTTCTCTATATAAGCAAGAAATTTGGGTCATTTGTCATGCGATCTCTAGTGATCTCCATACCAAGTAGGTAATGAACTGGCCCTAAATCAATCATTGAAATTCTTGTGAGAGTAGAGACTTTATCTCATGCAATAACTGAGTTGAGTTGCTGATGATTAAAGAATCATCGACATATAAAGCTATTATCACATAGCTTGAGCCTTGTTCTTGAGGTACACATTTGAGTCTGCAAAGCATAAATTAAAATCATGTTGCAACAAGAAGTGATTGATTTGTTCATACCAGGCCCTAGGAGCTTGCTTGAGGCCATAAAGTGCCTTCTGCAATTTACATATCAAATGCTCTTGGCCTTGAAGGACATAACCATCTGGTTGATAAATGAAAAATTTCTTCTTGAATATATCCCTGAAGGAATGTTGTCTGGACCTCCATCTGATGAATGTCCAGATCATCTACAACAGCTATAGCCAATAAGGTTCTAATAGATTGATGCTTTACCATTGAACTGAAGGTATCAGTGTAATCTATTCCATAAATTTGTTCATAACCTTTAACCACTAAACGAGCTTTCCATTTGGATATTGATCCATCTGGCTTGAGATTTAGTCTGAAATCCACTTGATGTCAATAGGTTTTCTACCTGTAGGAGGATTAACAAGACTCCAAGTCTTGTTCTTTATTAATGAATGTACTGAGCATCCATAGCAACTTTCCATTTGTCTACATCTGATAGTGACAAAGCTTCTGTTACAGAGGCAGGTTTGTTGTGGCTTATAAAAGTCTGATGCATGAAGAGATCATGTTGCTGTCGTTGCCGTGCAGACCTTCAAACTGCAGGTTCTTAAGTAGACATCTCTCTTGGATGAATGACAGAGGTATCTTCAGCTTGTAGTTGAACGATCGTAGGTCTGGGCCTATCAATGGTGAATGGAGTAGTTGGGACAAACTTCTACATTTGCTGCTTCTGCTTGAAATCATAAAATTTGTCTTCAGGAAGACAACATCCCAATTGATTGAGATATGACTTGTATCAGTATCATAAATGCGATATGCCTTATGTGATGTTGAATAGCCAATGAAAATGTACTTACAACTTACAAGATCAAGTTTCTTCCTCAGATCAGACAGTATTTGTGTGTAGCAGAGACATCCAAACACACGTAGGCATTTCAAACTTGGTTTGTACACGTAGTAGGCTTCAAACGGAGTTTTGGAGTCAACTGCTTTCGTACTAAAGTAGTTTTGCACATAGCAAGTTGTGGATATTGCTTCAGTCCAAAATTTCATGGGTAGTTGAGCATTCGACATCATGGATCAAGTAGCTTCCAACAAGATTTGATTCTTTCATTCTGCTACTCTGTTCTGTTGTGGAGTATAGCTTGTAGTGAATTGATGGTGCACGTTGCATGAAGTTAAGTAGTTTGCCATTTCATCAGACATAAATTCTCCCCTTGAATCAGACCGCAAGATCTTGATCTTCTGACCAATTTGAGTCTCAGTGGAACTATTTGAATTTCTTAAAACAATTAAAGGCCTCATACTTGTTCTTTATAAAAAATAGCTATGGTAGATTGAGAGAAGTCATCAATAAATGTGATAAAATATAAGGCTTTTGGCCCAAAGAGGGCATGCTCATAGGACCACATAGATCGCTATGGATTAATCCAAGAATGGACTTAGCTCTTTTGGCTTGTCCCTTGGAAAATTTTGTTCTAGGTTGTTTTTCTAATAAGCAATTTTCACAGACAATCTAATTTCTACTAGAGACAACAGTAATATTCATATCTTTGACCAAGCTATTGTGATGCATATACAAGACTGACCTCATGTTTAAATGATTTAATCTTTGATGCCAAATATGAGCATCAGAATTACTCACAGAAGTAGTAAATACATATTCATGACTCAAGATATATAGTTTTTTTTTATCACTATTCATATCCAACATGGTACATTGTTATGAATTGAACAAGACTCTACAGCCCTGATCAATAAGCTTGCTGATTGACAGTTAATTCTTTGTCAATTTGGGTACATACAGTACATCCTTAAGCAAGGTTAATTCACCATTTGGTAGGTAGAGGCGTATTGATATTTTGCCTTCAATCTGCAGTGCACTTGAGTCACCGAAGTAAACATACTTCGAATGTGTTGGTGTGAGATCTTCGAATAGGAATTTACATGGTGTCATGTGCTGAGAAGCACCGAAATCGAGATACCAATCCATGGCATCTCTAATGGATTCATCTTGTACCATCATAGCCTTTTCATCTTCTTGGAAATTTCTAACAAAGTCAGAGGCTCCTTCTTGGTGCCGTTGCATCTTCTTCCTCACTTCATTGTGTTTGAGGATCCGACAGTCCTTGATGTCGTGGTTAGTTCTCTTGCCGTATCGGTAGAAGAGATTAGTCTTGGCAAGTTATTGTTGTTGACTATTCTGTGGTTGTTGTGGTTGCATTGAATCTGGCTACTCCGCCTTGTATTCTTTGTTGAAATGGGTAACGTGAACGAAGGAAGAGAGAAGGAAATAGTTGCAGAACAACTCTCCTGTTCTTATCGGCTGCTACTAGCAAACAACATTCTAAAACGATTGTAGTTGCAAAAATAGACTCAAGCTCAAGCGTTCTCATTTACAAAATCTTAAAAGTCAATTCATGCTCAAATGGATGAATGAGTACAGTTCCTAAAAGAGATTAGAAGAGTTGTGATATTACTTTAAATCAAATTCAGATTGAAGTTCAGTTTAGAATGTAAAATGATAGTGCTATGTGATAATTCAAGTTCCTCAAGCGTCAAAGACAACCATCGTCTAATCAAATACTAAGGAGTTGTAGACATCTGTGATCTGATCAGAGGGACTGATATAGCATGAACATGTAGTAAGAGTGTAATCAAATCACAATATCATACATCTACGTTAAGCACAGATGATAGAAAGTGTTGCTTCTATATTACAATGAAAGCTTCAACGGGTTACAGCCAGATGGAGACGTAATTTGGATGTTCGATATCATTCACTCTGTTGGCCCATCATGAAGAATGCGTAAGGAAGAGGTATTTATACACTGCATCCGTGTATCTAATTACAATAAATGTTTGTCATTTAACTAAGTACTTTGTTGTACTCAGGGAGTAGTCGAACTACTATGACAGAATGACAGTTATACAATAAATACATGGTCAGACAACTCAGGATTGTTGACACGGACAAGAACATCGCATATTTTCTCTCACTTTGCATAATTCTTGAAGAGGTTGGAGACGTTTCTCATTGAAATAGAAAACCTTCGTATTTTTTTCTCTCACCGCATTTTTTGAGAAAAATCCGAAGGCGTTAAAAAACAGTTCATTTGTTGAAGTGGTTGTTTTGTCACATTTTTGGAAAAATGCGAATAATCTGAAGGTGTCAGAAAAAACCTGAAGGTGTTGAAAAAACAGTTCATTTGTTGAAGTGACTATTTTGTTGCATTTTTGGAAAAATGCAAAAAAGCCGACAAAGAGTTTACTTCTTTGAAATAGTCGAAAAGAAGTTACTGTCGGCAAACAGTGACTTTCGTTAAGTTGTTGCTGAGCTTGTGCGTTTCGGATACTTTGGACACTTCAGACACTTTAGTCAGAAAGTCGAACACTTCGGATAGAAGCAATTGAGTGAACCAATGGTCGAAGTCGTCAAAGATGGCCAGGCCTTCGATGTTCTTCGAATAGCTTGACATTCGAATGTAGAAACAGACGTGAATGGATACCCTTTGTTATGATGTAGATTAGTCTAAAAGTCGCTGAAGTCAACTTCGAGTGATTCGGTCATGATTCCTGTAGGTATCAGATGAGTAGACATAGAGCCAAAGTAGATTGCATCTGACCCTAGATGAACGATCAATAAACGTGCAGAAAGAATCTTGAAATAGAAATCAGTATTCGCCAAGGAGAGAAATGTGGACTTAATTTCCAATAGTCCCCATTAAAGTCACGGTTGGTGCCTTGATATCTTCGTCAGGTTCAACGTGTTAAAAAACTTTTGATGCTTGATATTGGGAAGCGCTTTGGTGAAAATGTTTGCAACCATTTCTGTTGTGGAGCAGTACTGAAGAGTCACTTGCCTTGAGAAAACTTTTTCTGAATGCAATGATACTGGATTTCTATGTGCTTAGACTTGCCATGAAATCTGGGATTCAGTGACAGTGAAATACAGCTCAAATTGTCACACAGAATAGTAGTAGCATTATATTGAGTGTGATGCAAATCGTGAAGTAATAACATAATTCATATAGCTTCTTTTGAAGCTTGCCACGATGTACTCTGCCTCGGTTGAAAAAAGCGCAACTGATTTTATGCTTTCTTGAATTCCACAAAATCAGTCCCCCTACCAAATAGAAATAGAACCCGAAGGTAGATTTTCTGGTAGAGACTATTCCTCCCCAATCTAAGTCGGAGTAGCCTCGTAGGATGAGTGGGTCGATAGCATTTTCATCATAACACAAAATGTGATCTAAACTTTCCTGAATGTATCTCATCACTCTCTTTAGTGCTTTTTAATGAGAGATCCTAGGATTAGACATGAATTGACTTAACATGCTAACAGTGTATGCTAGATCTGGTCTAGTCCATAGCATGACATACATCAAAGATCCGATTAGTGAATGGTAAGGGTACTTTGCTAAGTTGAGTACTTCATTGTCGGTCTCCGCACAAGAAGGTTTAGTCAGTACTATACTTGGATTCATTGGTGTATCAATGGGTTTGCAATCAGACATGTGAAATTTTTCTAAAATGCCTTTTAGATACAACTGTTGGCTAAGATAGATCTTCTTTTGCAATCTATTTCTAGTAATGTGAATTCCTAACAAAGAATGAGCAGCGTCTAGATCAGTCATGTCAAATTCCTTTGACATATCACTCTTAGTAGTGTGTAGTAGGAAAGTGTCGTTAGACAAAATAAATGCATCATCTACGTAAAGAGCTATATGGACTGAATTGACACTTATATGCTTGGAATAAACATTATAGTCAGCTGAATTGTTTGCAAAACCCAATTGAATAAAATAAGAGTTGATTCTTTCGAACCATGCCCTTGCAACCTGTTTTAGACCATAGATTGCTTTGTGCAGCTTGCACACTTTGTGCTCTTAGCCTTTGACTTTGAATCCCTACAATTGGAAGGTATACAGCTCCTCTTCGATGTAGCCATTAAGAAATGATGTCATGATCAGCTTTCCTATTGTCAATCAATGCTAGTTTGGTCTTTATGGTATTATTGGGCTTAGGAGATCAAAAGTACATGTGTAGGGCATCCCACACGTGTGAATTCAACATTTGAGCTTCAAACAAGTTGTGTAGAGTAAAACTAGTGATGTGCTTGTGAAAAACCATTGTTTCCATTATAGATTGTGAAGATTATTAAAATATTATCTTCCTATCTCGAGTAAATTTTTGGGAAGTCCTAACGGGATGGATGATAGCGCATTACGACTAACTGCCAATTGTGATCTACGACCTGATTAGCTATCCTACCAGATGAGCTTAAACTACTTTAGTATAAATAATTGATCGTTAAAGACATCTATAGTCTCTAGAAAGTTTTTTAGAGCTCTATTAGAGTATTGCTATTAGTGCTTACTGCTTACTGCTTACTAGCGAAAGTGCATCAGACAGAGTTTCAACTACTCAAAGATAGCTTAGAGTACACAACTTCCTCTGCTATTGCAATGTGCTTTCATCATTTGATTTGTACATGTTACTTACTAAATCAATCTATCTTCTTATTGTGCTCATTATCATGTCAGAATGTATGCTTCTCTATAGTGATTTGTAGCTAGTAAATCTCTTATTGTTTTGTCTGATATGTTGAATACTTCAATGCTGCAATATTATATACATCACTTCGCACTCTAAAATGTTTGGCTACAAAATCACTTTAGTACTAATGATTTCAAAGTTAGTTGCTAAAAGATTGAACGTGACTTTCGTCATTATAGCTTTGTTCAACTATTGATAGGCGTAGTCATGCTCTAGGAAAGAAGGCTCATTCCGCTACGCTCAATAGTTCATTCATAGACTTTGAATTATCAAATCGTCATTCCTTCTTCCAACATGGTATCATAGTGCTTCTATTACATACCCTTCCTGGTAACAGAGCTCTACTATTAGATACCCTGCATGGTATCCGAGCGATATCATTATATACTTTTCATAGTATCAAATTCTTATCATAGGACACTTGCTCTTAATCTTCAATTTGTGGTATCAAATTTCAGTATCAGATAATTGCTTTCCAATTGTAGTATTGTATGCTATCATTCTTAAAGTCATCGACTTATCTACAGACCAAGTTCCAGATGGATTATCAAAGTAAAGTCGGTCTCGTCGCAGACAAGCTGAATGGGTCCAACTACTTTTTGTGAAAATTTAAGATGAAGACCTTGCTAATCGCCAACAAGTGTGGGATGTTGTCATTGGTATTGAAGTAAAGCTTAAAGACGACACAACCAACTCAAAGTGGAAATCGAAAGATGGTAAAGCTTTCACGCTTATTATTCTCAATATATCAGACACTCAGATTAACCACATATTTGAAGCTCAAACTTCAAAAGAAGTATGTGACATCCTGAGCTCAATATATGATGTGGGACACGACTTCCAAGTTGCATCTCAGAAGAAAATTCTTCACACTCAAGATGTCAAATGGTGAACTAGTTTAAGATTCTCTTACAATAGATGGCAGTTGTCGGATTGATCATCAATGATCAAGACGCAATCATGAAATTGATTTCAAGCTTGTCTTCTAAATAGGAAAACTGGGTGATGATCATATCAACACGTTCATATTTAACTCTCACTAGAATTATCACTATGTTGTTGTCAAGACACCTCTTTGACTTCATCATCTCATGCCCTATATGTCAACAAAGGCTCAAACAAAGCAAAAAGAAATGCTCTAAGCAGTTCACATCAAATCATAAGTGGACACAAAGTCAAGGGCAATTATCAAATCCACAGTCGAAGAAGAAGATTTTCTATAAGTATTGCAAACACACTAATCATGAGATCCAGAATTGTAGGGTATTAAAAAGCAAAGAATGACAACTAGAAACCAAATCAATATGCGAATGCAGTCGCAGTATCTTCTCTATCTCCCAAAGTCGACACGGATGAAGGAGAGTTTATGGTCAAAGACCAAAAGGTGTGATTCGATAATTCTTGGTTTCTAGATTGTTGAGATACTCAACATATGACCAATCATCGTGAGAGTTTTCACTCCTACACACCTTACAGTACAGAGAAATTTGCTCATCTTGGTGATGATAGTACACACACTATCGAGGGTGAAGGCTATAAGATTGATTTTCGAGAATGATCAATTCAAACTACTATCAAATGTTTTGCATGTACCTAAACTCTCTACGAATCTGTTATGAGTACTAAGTAAAATTACTGTTTTAGGTCACAGGGTAGAGTTTGAGTCTGATCAATGCCGAATTATCGATAGGACGAATAAGATCCTTGCACACAGCAAGAGGCATGGATACTTATATAGACTGGTGCATTGTTATTCTGACACTAGCCAAGCCATGAAAACCTCTGTTCTTGTTAATAAAGCATTACTTTGGCACTATAGATCAGGACACTTGAATCATACATCTGTGTCAGACAATCCCTAGCACTTACCTCGACTATCCAGCTAACAAAGTTGACCTCCCTATTTGTCAAAGTTACATCCTTGGAAAATAGGTTAGGATTCCTTTTAGATCGAGTCATATGCATGGAGCAAAAGATGCTCTACATGTTGCTCATTCAGATATATGTGGTCCAAGGCAAACTCCGTCGTTTCTTGATGAAAAGTATTTCATTACCTTTATTGACGAATATTCAAGAAGAACGTCCGTTTATAAAGCAGAAGTCAGAGGCTTTCAAAATCTTTCGACAATTCAAAGAGCGTGCAAAAATAGAAACTGGTAAGAGAATTAAAGAACTGAGGTTCGACAACGGGGGAGAGTACATCTCTATCGAATTCAAGGAGTATTGTCTTAACAATGACATTGAACAACAATTTATTACCTCCTATTCACCTCAGTCGAATGGACTTGTTGAGAGAAAGAACAGAACCAGGATCTCGTATGTATGCGATGATCTATACCAAACCAGACATAGCTTTTGCAGTCAATTCCTTAAGTTAGGTTATGACTAATCAACCTGGTATTACACATTGGAAGGCTCTTATTAGAGTTTTGAGATATATTCGAGCTACTGTGCACTTATGCATTTGTTATGAAACAGTTGACAACGACAAACTCAATATTCTCAGTGGTTATTCAGATGCAAGTTGGACAGGAGATGTATACACTCATAAATCCACTTCTAGATTGACATTCTTTCTAAAAAACGGTCCTATTTCATGGAACAATTGCAACAAAACTTTGATAGCTCTATCTTCTACTGAATCAGAGTATATCGTAGCCTCTCAAGCTACAAAGGAAGCAATATGGTTGAGAAACGTACTTTCATATGTTTTTTTGAACAGTATGCTCTGACAACTTTATTTTGTGATAGTCAAAGTGTTATTGCTTTATCAGCCAATCCTAGATTTCATTCTAGGGCTAAGCACATTGAAATTAACTATCACTATGTCAGAAGCAAAGTTCTCTACAAAGAGGTACACTTGTAGTACTGTCGAACATAAGATATGATAGTTGATGGTTTTACTAGGGCACTAAGCTTGGATGCACACAGAAAGTTTTGTGCAGAACTAAGTTTGAAGGTCAAGGCATTCATGGATTCAAATTAAGGGGGAGTGTTAGATTATTCTACTATTGGGAGTGATTCATCCGAATAATTGATCTCTAATCTACATCCATTCATTATCTAGTTCTACAGTTTTATTTGTGATTCTACACAATCTGTAGAAATATCGGGAATCACTCAACAGGTGGCTCTAACATCGGAAACTTTCGAAAGATCGGTTGACTCTGATGAAAGTCAAAGGAGTCAAACATGTCAAAGGATGACAATTACTGTTCCGCCTGATATGAAGCTAAAGACTTGCCTTAACTACTTTGCAAGTAAAATTTTGAGAAGTCCTAACTGGATGGATGATAGCGTATTATGGCTAACTGCCGATTGCAATCTATGACCTGATTAGTTGTCCTACCAGATGATTTTTTTATTTAGCTTTGGTATAAATAGCTGATTATTAAAGACATCTATAGTCTCTAGAAAGTTTTTTAGAGCTCTATTATACTATTGCTATTAGCGCTTACTACTTACGAGCGAAAGTGCATCAGATAAAGTTTTCAGTTACTCAGAGATAGCTTAGAGTATGCAATTTCATCTGCTATTTCTTTGTGCTCTAATCATTTGATTTGTACATGCTACTTATTGAATCTATCTATCTTCTTATTGTATTCAGTATCATGTCAAAATGTATGCTTCTCTGTATACATTTGTAATCGATAAATCTCTTATTGTTTCGTCTGATATGTTGAATACTTCAACGCTGCAATATTATATACATCACTTCGCACTCTGAAATGTTTGGCTATGAAATCACTTTAGTACTAATGATTTCAAAGTTAGCTGCTAAAAGATTCAGCGTGACTTCTGTCATTATAGCTTTGTTCAATTATTGATAGGCGTAGTCATGCTCTAGGAAAGAAGGCTCATTCCGCTGCGCTCAATAGTTCGTTCATAGACTTTGAATTTTGGAATCGTCATTCTTTCTTCCAACATACTCCTTCTATAGGGAAAGCCAAATATTTTCTTTCGTTTATTGATAATTTTTCTAGAAAGACAGTCGCATATTTCTTGAAGTTCAGATCAGAAACATTCAATTTTTTCAAATATTTAAAAGAATATGCTAAAATTTAAACTTTTAAGAATATCAAGGCTTTATGATCTGATGCTGGAAGCCAATTTATTTCTATTGAGTTCAAAGTACTACAAGTTCAATGGAATCAACCAACAGTATGTGAAGAATTGTAAAACATATCTATCTTATGTATGTTGATTTTGGGGGTTCTATCCATGTAAATTGATTGTACATATTCAAGTGTGTGAATTGAGCACATATCTTTGTAGAATAGGGCGAGTTTGAGTTAGGTAGATCAAGTTCCAATGACATGCATGCAACAATGTCTATATTGACATGCATGTAGATCTACACATGGAAATGGTCTAATATGACCTTGTAGAAACTCGAGCCATCATAAATGCATTGTGTCCTAAGTTTCCATTGTGACATGCAAGGCATGCAAATATAAATAATGGACACATGCATGTAGTTTTGTATTTGTCTTGTTGAGAAATTGACATTTGGATAAAGTAGGTAGAAGTTAGGTGCAATCTTTGCATGCAAGCTGTTAGGTGTCAATATGGTGGTACTTTACACTTGAATAGGTGTAGGGAATGCATTGAATGCTAGTAGTACCACGAATTTTGGCTCTCCTATATATGTACATATGCTTCTCATTCATTTCTAATGATGAATCAAGCTTTGGTAAGGTCATAATGTCAAAATTGGATCTCATTCTATTTTGTTTGTAATTGTATTCTCTCTCTAACTCGAGATTGGTGTCTTCTTCATACATTATTTTGCCTGTGTACTTTCCCTATTTGTGAGCAATTGATCTGCAGCATTCTAGATTGTGTTCTAGCCTCAAATCTGTTGGTAGATTGTAGTATTACTCTATAGGTGATCTGTGTGCTATCACAAAGCATGGTAAAGATCATTCACACTTTTGTTGTGGTTTCCCATGCATGTGAAGTTGCTAAAAATGCAGACAAAAGAACAAGCTACTGAAGATCAACACACTTTCAAAGAAGGATGGTGATTATGGCAAAGCTCACTTTGCCAAGGACAAGTCAAGAGGGAGGAGCAAGAACAAATACTCAACCAAGGACAAATCAAAGGACAAAGCAAAGGACAAAGATCAAGGAGGAGTAGAAGATGATTCAACTCATTCTTCTATCTTCAAGAAGAAGACTCAAGAAGATCAAGCCAATTATACCATAGAAGATTCACATGCAAGTTATGGAGAAACATCTCTCATGATGTCGAGTTTCTCCTCTTTACCCTTTAATGATGTATCTTGGTATATTGATAGTGGAGCCACAACTCACATGAGTTGCTCCAAGAGTTCTTTTATTTCTATTGAATCTTATCAAGAACTTCAAGAATCAATATACACTGCTGTTGGTGATGCATGTTCAATTGAAGGAGTTGGAATTTGTTTCTTGAATCTTGCATCTTCTATGAGTTTATTACTTTCCAATGTGCTTTATGTTTCGAATCTCACAAAGAATGTGATTAGTGTTGTAAAGTTATTTGATGATGGTTTTGAAGTGGAATTCAATGTCAATAATTGTTTTATAAAGAAAGGTGATGATATCCTAGCAAGTGGATCTAGATATGGAGGCATTTTCAAGTTAGATGTGCATGAGATTTCAAGTACATGTGATGTTGCATTGATGACTTGTGTTTCCAAGAAGGAAGTATGGCATAGGAGGTTGCATGTTTCCAATTTCAGATCTACGTCTTCAATAGTCAAGGAGATCAAGCCAAGAGTGGCTTATTCTATGGCAAAATCACATATGCATCCATATTTGATGTCTTCTACCAAGAAAAAACATCCTATGGAGTTGGAACACTCGGATGTGGACCTTTCTTCATCAACAAGCAAGGAAGTTGCCTCTTGCTTTTCTACTCTTATTGATGGTTTCACAAGTAACCAATGGCTATGTCTTGTCTCTTCAAGATTTATGGCGCATGTGTATTTCCATCATGCAAAGCTTTTTGGAGTTACGGAACTATTGGAAGGAGTGCACTATATGGAGTCTTGTTCAACTATAAGCCTAAGGTTGTGTACCTTAGTGTTCTTGAAGGTTATTGCTTTGCATGTGGTTTCTTGGAAGGAAAGAAGGATGGATCTCTGATGACTTGATTATGTTTCCAAAACATCTAGAAAGCAAGATATTGTATCATCATTTGTATGCTCTTAAATTGAGTAAGAGCAAAAATGAGTTTAGTACTCATAGTTTGAAAAAAGGAGTTTTTTCATGTTTTGAAACATGTTGTGAACTTCTTTTGAGAGTAAGTGAAACATCCAATGAGGACACTTACATCCTTAAGAAAGTATTTAGCCTCAATTTGATCAAGTTAGAGTATGGGTTCAAGATTAGATCCATTTTCGATAGCGCTCATAGAGTTTGGACTAATAAAGCTAGTGTGCTTAATCTTGAATATTGCTCATGGTATGATCTTGATCTATATGATCTTTGTGATCATGATGAGGCATGGAGGCCTCAGATTTTTTAGATTCTTATGCAGCATCTTCATGCATGTGGAGTTCTCAAATCCGAGATCAGGATCAAGCATGGAGGAGGCATATCGACATAGTGGCAGATTGGTGGAATATTTTTCAAAGGCATTTGAAAAATATTTCTATCAAAGAGATCTTATCGTGGATTTGGTAAGCATGCTGCTATGATGGATTCTTTGGATCTTCACCTCAAATACAAACAAAGAATCCACATACAAAGGATCTTCATCAACATCAGATAGATATAGTTTAAGGAGGAGTGTGAAGAATTGTAAAACATATCTATCTTATGTATGTTGATTTTGGGGGTTCTACCCATGTAAATTGATTGCACATATTCAAGGTGTGTGAATTGAGCACATATCCTTGTAGAAGAGGGCGAGTTTGAGTTAGGTAGATCAAGTTCCAATGACATGCATGCAACAATGCTCACAATGTCTAGATTGACATGCATGTAGATTTACACATGGAAATGGTCTAATATGACCTTGCAGAAAGTTGAGCCATCATTAATGCATTGTGTCCTAAGTTTCCATCGTGACATGCAAGGCATTCAAATATAGTAATGGACACATGCATGTAGTTTTGTATTTGTCTAGTTGAGAAATTGACATTTGGAAAAAGTAGGTAGAAGTTAGGTGCAATCTTTGCATGCAAGCTGTTAGGTGTCAATATGGTAGTAGTTTACACTTGAGCAGATGTAGAGAATGCATTGAATGCTAGTAGTACCACAAATTTTGGCTCTCCTATATATGTACATATGGTTCTCATTCATTTCTAATGATGAATCAAGCTTTGATAAGGTCATAATGTCAAAATTGGATCTCATTTTCTTATGTTTTCCTACTTTGTCATGTTAGGTTTTCTTTTGAATCTTCTCTTTAGCTAGTGCATGTAAGACAATCATTGGTGTCTCTCATAGGTTTACTATTAAGATTGGTCATCTAGTGAGAAAATTACTGGTATCCGGTTGATCTTGAATCTTGACACAATCTCATAATCACAAACTCAACGAGCACGACTGCCTCTTATATGAATCATCGATAATAATTGACATGGCCAATGAATGTGTACATTTTTCTAATAGTGCTTGGTAATAGTAGTGATATGATTACCCTTATTTTTTCAAATCAGTAGCCCATCTTTTGTACAAGAAAATATGGCCCAAAACTACTCCATATGTATAACCCATATCTAACATTTAGCTAGTTTTCAAAAAAAAAAAAAAATTCTACATTAAATCAAAGCTTTTTGATTTTTTTAAAGTGTATTGAGCATGATAACTGCACACAATCAAAAAATATCTCTAAAAAATCAAGAATATATTCCTTAGATGCATGTTGCATATCAAATTAAAAAGTGATTGGGGCATTGCACAATCTAAAGCGACATAACTTTCTTTGTAAGCTACTTTTCAATTAGTATTAAAAATGATATTAGATTGGCTTTCTAGTGTGATTTGCGCTTATTATACCCACTAAAGTCATCCAAAAACTTATAAGCTTTGCCAGCAAGTCAATAGCTCATGGAATAACCTGATTTCACAAAGAAAATTTAGATACCATTGAATCAAAACAATCATGTGTACTCATAATTAAAAAAGATCTAGATTCAAATGTATTTCATAAAAAAATAAATGTGTGTGTGTGTGTGTGTGTGTGTGTGTGTGTGTGTGTGTGTGTGTGTGAGAGAGAGAGAGAGAGAGAGAGAGAGAGAGAGAGAGAGAGAGAGAGAGAGAGAGAGAGAGAGAGAGAGAGAGAGAGAGAGAGAGAGAAGCTATGCATAGGACGTGATGGATGGCCTACAAAATTGGCCACTTGGCGATACACATGGCACTATGCATGCCTTTCCATGTGCCAACTTGACAGTACACATGCTTTGCACACATTCACCGCTACTCGCCATGTCGTCTCTATGTTGAGCTTGTATTGGCCAATTTACATTTTCTCAAAATGTTGCAAAAAAATGTTAAATTATAACTTAATAGAATGCATGTGTTTATGTGATGAAAAAATCTAGCATATTGTCACTTGCAAGAGAGTCTACCATTGCAACTAGAATTATATGTATCAAACAAACTACATATATAAGAGAGTGTTATATTCACAACAAAGGTGTAGAATGTGTCTCAAAAAATATCTATTATTAAGGAAGGGAGTAAGCAAAGCATCAAAAAGGAAAATAAATCACTAAAACAAATAAATGAACATATGGCACATAAGAAAATACTCACCATAACATTTAATAAACTATGATCTAGTTAATGTATTTGTATGACAAGAAATGCATAGTACTTTTAAGATTGTAGTGTACAATAGAAGTTATACTATTAGTTTGAATTTCAACTATATATCTAAATGTATGCACAAAATACACAAAGTGTATAAATCCACAATATAAAACGCACATATGAGCATTTAGTCATAAATGCAATTTGATGATCGTACAATATTAAACACTGACAATCCACAATATAAAATAATCATAGGGATAGTTAAGAAACCAAGCAACAATATGTTATCAATGGAATGGTATAGTCGATGCCTTCATTCTCTAGTGCCCTTTGTCACCTACTAGCTAAATGGGTAGTGTTGCCTTTTGACCTTGGGTTAGCCCCAAAGGAGCTAACAATGATGACAGCAATATTAAGGCCTTGTCTTTTTTCTAAGTACATTCATATGAACATATGTTGCACTCTAAAGAGTATTACTTGTACATATGACTCAAGCAATGAATGACGCAACTATTACAAAAGAGCAATTTCAAAATAAACAATGTTACAAATCTTAATTCATTTAATATATTACATTATATACCTAGATTCTCGATAAAAGAGACTTATTTGAACTCCATAGAATGTAGGACTCCTCGATATCAAAGTAAGCTAGTTCCCACAACAAAATATCAATGCATTGAAAGAAAACCATTTTTCATGACTCGTCAAAGATGTCAAACTATAATTAAAAATAATATAAAGATATGATTTTTTTACATGTATTTTGATGTTTTTCCTTTGTAAAAACGGTGCATTAATTCTAGGTTGATTTAAAAATTGTACCATTTAAATCTAGTAGCCCAACTGTTTAAACAAGAAATATAAACAAT
Source organism: Diphasiastrum complanatum (assembly GCA_029204225.1). NCBI lineage: Eukaryota > Viridiplantae > Streptophyta > Lycopodiopsida > Lycopodiales > Lycopodiaceae > Diphasiastrum > Diphasiastrum complanatum. The sequence goes on from CM055093.1 coordinate 50,813,383, forward strand.
ATGCTATTCTTTCTAAACTAGTGAAAGCAAAATTCATTTAGATCCAATAGTATTGCTAGGCAACAATCGCCAAGATTTGGCTTTAAGCTTGAATTTAAAGTTCAAGTTATACTAATATATCTTCAAATTAAGAATAGTAAATTTTTTGTAGAAAAATGTGTGAACCTCCTACCTATTCATTTTTAATAATGTCCAAATCAGTCCAATACTCATTATTATATTCAAAATTGAACTAAAGTTCTGTTGGCTTTACGTAATAAATAGTTTCTCACTCTCATATATATAAAATTGGATATAGAAATTAATTTACTTGGAACTACTTAGTTTAGATTCGCTTTTAACTTGAAAGGAAACTGCTTCTCTACATAAGCTTTGAGAGTAAGAAAAACATCATAGACCATGGCTTTTGAAGACAACATATAGATCCAAGAATATCTTGTATAATCATCTACAAAAGAGACAAAGCAGTTGGCTCCTCCTTTGCTCTTAGTTGATGAGAAATGAACATCAGAGTGTACAAGTTCAAATGGCTGCTTTGTCTTGATACTTGATCTAGGAAAAGGCCTTATGTGTGACTTTGCCAGCACACAAGCTTCACAAGGTAGAAGCTCCTTTGACAGTGTCTTTGGTAGACCAACAACTTTTCCTTCTTTGACCATAAATTGCTTGGCTTTGAAATCGGGATGACCCAATCTCTTGTGCCACAGATCCTCCTGTAGAACCTTGGTCTCATTAGCAATATCTGAAATGTTAGCACTCTCCCTAGAATCTAGTTTGTACAACTTACCAATTCTAGATCCTCTAGCAATAACTTCATTTTCTCTTGAGATTATACACTTGTCAACTTGAAACTTGACATCCAATCCACTATCAACAACTGTCCTACACCAATGAGATTCTTGGTCGATCTAGGTACATACAATACATCAAGTAAGCAAAAAGATTTTGATGATGATGCATGCAATAGAATACCACCTATTCCTTCAATTCTACACTCTACATCATTAGCAGTATAGATTGATCTTTTTGCACCTAGATATGGCATGAGATTAGTGAAAGAGTTCCTAGAACTAGACATATGGGAACTAGCCCCACTATCTATCCACCAGACTTCTTCATTCTTAAAAGGAAAAGATGAAAAAGTAGATATCATTAATGAATCCTCTCTTTCACTCTCTACACCCTCACACTCATCCTCATTAGTAAGGTTAGCTTGCTTAGATTTGCTCTTCTTCTTGAAACAGTTTGATGCATAGTGTCCTTTCTTGCCACAGAAAAAACACTTGATCTTTGACAGCTTCTTCTTGCCACTGGATGTTGCAGCTTGTGAGGACTGATCCTCACCACCTTCTTTGGCTTTGTCCTTCTTGAAGTGTTGTTGTCCTTTGCCCTTGCCTCTTGACTTGTCTCTGATGAAGAGTGCTTTGTCATCTCCACCATCTTTCAATGAAAGTCTGTTGATCCTTAGCATCTTGTTCTCTTGCCTGCTTTCTTCAGCAATGAGAACACCTTGCAGTGTCTCCAAGGATGGAAGATCCTCTCTAACAGCATAAGTCTACACAATATTGTCATAGTTAGCATCTCTAAGTCCATTTAGGACTGCTTGAACAAGTTCAGTGTTCTTAAGAGCATCACTAATACCAGCTAACTCTTGATGAAGATCCTTAACTCTCATGACATATGATGAAGTACTCTCATCTACTCTCTGATAACTTAGAAATATTTGGTTTCTAAGTGTAAGCAATCTAGAAGTATTTTTGATTTCATAGATTGTTTTTAGAGTATCCCAAGCTTCCTTGGCAGTGGTGCATGTACTGATCTCTCTTAACACTTCATTAGTAATATTCATTTTTATAAAATGAAGGGCAATTCTGGTTCTTTTGTAGTATGTTGCAGCTTCATTAGGTGTAGCAGGTTCTTCTTCAGTTCCACTCACAATATCCATTACATCCTGATTCCATTTTGATCTTCAACATTGCATAATTGGAAGATGTTAATCTCTCACTATGCTCTAAGAAATGTGAACCAGATGAAGACATCTTCTTGGTGAGAAATTCTAGTAATGATAAAAAAATGGAGTTGAAAGGATGTTGCTTGCTATCTCAATCTAGGATCTAACACAGATGTTAACCCTAAACCCTATGAAATCTAGCAACAAATGTGAGAACAAATTCTCAATACAAAAAATCAATCTACCTTGAATTTGGATCTTGCTTCAGTCACAAAAGAAGAAACACATGCAAGCAAGAAGTCTATCTCTCCCACAAGTTTCAAAGTACTGATAAACTCTCTAGGAACTTACTTTCAATTCAAACACAGTAATATGTGTGAAATGAAAAGTCTAAGACCTCAGAACACTTACTTCTATCCAATTCTACTTGATTGACAGTGAAAATTGATGAAAATGGTGAAAAAGACAGATGTGTGCTTACTTTGGCATATCCCACGAGTTGAGTACCCTCTCAAACTCTCTAATTGTCTAAAACTCTTCTAGAAACAAATCAAATTGATTTAGAAACAAGAGCAACACATTCTACTCTTCAATTTCTATCCAACAAGCTATGGAACATCAAATATAGATCATTCCTTGAGAAGTAGCACTCATTGGCTGATTTCACACGTGTGAGCTCTATGTCCGTACAAAGCTCCACTGGATTATATCAGCCTTAATTTGATCCACTTATGATCCACAGAGTGCTTGTTTCTCAGCGAGTTTGAATCCCTCTCCAAAATCCGAGTTCCTACAAGCAAAAACACTAATGATCTGATGTATACACCCTCACCTCTTCAAAGCATGAAGCTCTGATACCATGTGAAGTTTTTAGCACGTGTGAACTTCACCATACACCGTACAAGATCTTACTGAGGTGTTCTGATTGCACAAGATTAATCAAAGAATAGTATGCTTGAAAAATCTAAGGCAAGAACACAATGGCATACATTTGATGACAAAATCTAACTCTTTACTATGAGAAATGAATGTCAGAAATAATTCTAAGTGTTTAGTATGGGAAAAAGAGGCTGCTCTTGGGTAGATAGAGAAAATAAAGCATAGAAAACTCGAGTAGAGAGAGAATGAGTCCAAAACACCAAAATCTCAATATTCACAATGTGGCAAGACATGCCCAGCTTTTCCTACATGAGAGAGACTCCTACAGTGGAGTTGCATGGAAAGTCCACTTAACTGAACTAATTCACCTACCATAGATCCACATGTGTAACTGCATGCATGTATGTTGCATATACTGCATGTCAACTCATAAAACTGTCTAGACATGTGTAGATCACTGAAACTACTTTGCATGTTGCATGCACTGATTGCATGTGGCTTGCATGCATACAATAAAACTTTGCATGCTATCTAAACATCTTCATGTCATCATAATTGAACCTATCTAACTCAAATCCAAGCTACAAAAGAGGGATATGTTCTCAGTTCACACTCCTTTTATGTACAATATGAGTTTTAGTGGAAATCACCATGGACATGACCCCAAACTCGAGATATGAAGATAATATTTTAATAATCTTTACACCAGCCGCCTCTTGATGACTCGTGGGGATACTTTGATAGGAATTCATCTATTTTCTCCTCCACGGACTTTGGTCTTTGGAAGGCCCGGCTGGCAGATATCGTGTGCGAACCTCTGGATGATGTGGCTTGGCTTTGGTTGGTATCTACACCTTGGCCTTGGTCTCGCGTCTCAGCATCCGTATTCGTTTATCCTTGGTCTTGGCCTTTAGACCCTTCTCACTTCTCCGTACACTTTGAAAAATTTGGTTTCTTAGTGTTAGAAGTCTAGAAGTATTTTTTGCCTCATAGATAGACTTGAGAGTATCCCAAGCATCTTTGGCATTAGTACAAGCACCAATTTCTCTTAAGATGTCATTTGAGACATTCATCTTGATATAATGCAGAGCCATCCTGGCTCTCTTTTTGTACTTTGGAATTTCTTGAGGAATTTGTGGTTCTTCTTCAATGCCAAGTACAATATCCATCACATCTTGTAGCATTAAGATAGATTCCATTCTAACCTTCCAAATTGAGTAACTGGAGCTTGACAATCTTTCACTTGCTTCTAATAGAAAGACACCCATTGAAGTCATAAAGAATGATGGAAATAAAAAAAGATGGATGAAAGAATTGCTTATCTTCTCACTATAGGAACCAATCAAGGGTACAGAACCAAATCCTATGTAAGACTTAGCCAAAAAACTGTGAGATAGATCTCACTAGCTTGACAATCTCTCAAACAAGATTTGAATCATCAAAAAAGATGAAGTATGGCAAAAGTTATGGTTCTCTGAATTTCACACATGTGAAATATTCCAAGAATGTCAAATTGACTCAAATACAATCTATTTGTATGAAACAATTTGCCTAGGACCTATAAGTTTTGTCTAAATCACATATAGATGAGATTGTGTAGCTTCTGGATGATTTTTGTGATCATTCAAGCAATAAATGACATGTACACACGATTTGCCACAGGTCTAGGCGCCCTACCTATGACTCTTCAAAAGCTTATAACTTTTGATTGGCTTATCCAACTGTCATGATTCAAATTGCATCAGATTCTACACATTTTTAACTTTCTAGTGGGCTAGTTTGCTTGAAATTTGGATCTGAGGTGAGAGAGAACCACCAATCTAAAAATGGACAGATTTCAAACTTTCCAGCACCTGAAATTCCGTACAGTACCTGATCTGGCCCATTCAATGTGGTTTGTAGCTCGGAATTACAAGAAAACTGCAAACTAGCTAGAAGGTAGAATCTAGACAATTCCTAGCTTGAAATCTGATCAGATCTGCAAACTTTTTTATTAGATTTGCTTGTAAAACTTAGGTAGGCTCTGATACCATGCTGAATTCACATGTGTGGAATGCCCTACACATGTGTTTTTTATCTCCTAAGCACAATAACACCATAAAGATCAGACTAGCATTGGTTGTCAATAGGAAAGCTGATCATACAAGCAATATTATTGTGTTACAAGCAAGATCTGTCAACAAAACATAAGACAAAGCATCATAAATGCCTCTACTCGGTTAGAGAGAGAAAATAGAAAGTACAAAACTTGTGGAGAGAGAGAGGGCACAAAGAGCTTGTCTCCAAATTTGCATTACACACAAATTTCATCATATTCTCAATGAGAATACATCACATATATATAGATACATGGACTCTTCTCCTACTTGAAGTTGAATTGGTGTTGTGGATCCACCTCTCAAGCTATCTGGACTTATCCAAGCCACCTCACTATGTCTAATTGTGCCACATAGTCTTTTCATGCATTAAATGTGGCATGTAAAGTTCAAATGGCAATTCCTATGGTAGCTCGAGTTTCTACTTCTACCTACCTTGAATATTTTATTCTAAGATGGGTCTTTACTAAGCCAAAAAGAGCTCAATTCATCTTTGGCATTTTTAGAACCCATACTCACAACATTAGATAGATTTTTCAATATTTTGACACTCCTCCTAAAAATGTATCTAATGTGGATCAAGCATTGATCTTGAGATAAGACCAAGATTAGATCTATGCTTTGAGAAGGCACTTTTGCAAAGTGGCTTTGTGAGAAGATCAACAATACACGAAGGTGTGTTGAAATGTTCTAAGTTGATTTCACCTCCAATGAGCTTTTCCCTTACAAAATGGTGTGCCACTTCTATATGCTTGCTTCTTGCATGAAAAATAGGATTGTTTGCAAGAGCTTGTGCCGATATGTTGTCACATTTGATCAAGGGAAGATCATCCTCTTTGATGCACTTTAGCTCCATGATTAACCTCTTGATCCAAAGCACCTCTTTAGTTGTTGTAGTGAGTGCTTTGTACGCGGCCTCTCAAGATGATAGAGATATGGTATCCTGCTTCTTTCAAAGCCAAGACACAAGATTGCCTCCAAGAAAGATAGTATATGCATTAATGGACTTTCGATCCATTTTATCACTTGCAAAATCGGAATCTGAATAGCCAACAACGGTTAGATCTTCATTCTTGTACAATAAACCATAATCTTGAGTAGAAGATACATATGTTAGAGCTCTCTTGGCCATCTTCCAATGTTGGATCTTAGGATCTTGCATAAATTGACTCAATTTGTGCACACAATAGCTCAAATCGGGTCTAGTGATAGTAAGCCAAATTAAGGAGCCTATAAGACTCCTATAAAGTGTGATGTCCTCGAAGGATCTTTCATCACCTTTAATAGGATCTTTTACGTGTTGCTCCATGGGAGTATCTATGCCTTTACAACTTTGCATATTGAATTTTCTCAGAATAGAAAAGACATATCTAGATTGACAAATAAAAGCATACTCTTCATGAAAATCAATCTCAAGGCCCAAATGTAATGGATCTCTCCTAGATCTTGCATTTTAAATTCTTTTCCTAATGCATCTTTGGTTTCTTGAACTGGCATCAAACAACTTCCACTAAGAATAATGTCATCTACATAGATTAGGAGAATGACAATATTACTACCATCAAATTTTAAGTACATAGAAGGATCATAGTCACTAAGCACAAATCCTAATGAAAGTAGAAAGTTGTTGAGTCTTGCATACCATGATCTAGGTGATTGCTTTAAGCCATAAAGACTTCTAAATAGCAAATAGACCTTAGATTTATCCTTGATAAATCCTTGAGGCTGTTCCATGTATATCTCCTCCTCAAGATAGCCATTCAAAAAAGCGTTGGAGACATCAAGTTGAAACAGTTTCCACTTAAAATATAAGGCAAGAGAGATTATGATTCTTATTGTCACCATCTTTGCTACAGGAGCAAAGGTTTCTTCATAGTCAAGGCCATATATTTGTGCAAAGCCTTTAGCACATAATCTTGCCTTGTACTTGTTGATGGAGCCATCCTGATTGTACTTGATCTTGAACACCCACTTGCATCCAATGATATGCATGTAAGGTGGTGGATCCACTAGCTCCCATGTGTGGTTGGTGATCAAGGCATCATATTCAATCTTCATGGCCTCATACCACTCCTTGGTATCGAGGGCTTCTTGAACATCTTTGGGCTCCTCATGAGAAACAAAATAAGCATAAGTGGAATCAAGATCCACTTGTTTTCCTTTGTCATCATAAGTGAGCCTCTTGGGCTCGGATCTCTCCCTCATGGATCTTCTAGGAGTGAAAATCCGAGGACTTCCATCTTCAAATCTTGACTCCTCCATATGTTGATTGTCTTCAATAACAATAGGTGATAGATTTTAAGGTTGCTTGATCATGGCCCCACCAAGATTGGACTTTTCTTCTTCATAAAAACTACATCTCTACTATCAATTACTTTAGAGGTAGAGAGCATGTAGATTCGATAGGCTTTCTTGTTGGATGAGTATCCAACCATTACTCCTTTGCTTGCACAAGGATCATCCTTCTTTCTCGTTTCCAATGGGACAAAGCATATGCATCCAAATACTCTAAGGTGTTCAACCTTAGGTTTCTTCAAATAGAATGCTTCATATGGTGACTTTCCTCCAAGTGCAACATGAGGGAGTCTATTGCAAAGATAGTTTGAACAATTGATAGCCTCACCCCAAAAGTCTTTTGGCAAAGATGCCTCAATTCTGATGGTTTTGGCACATTCACACAGTGTTCTATTCTTTCATTCGACCACCCCATTTTGAGATGGTGTATATGCACAAGAAAACTCCCTTTTAATGCCTTCAACCTCACAATAATCATGAAATTTATTGGAAGTGTACTCACCACCTCCATCACTTCTAAGAATCTTGATTTTGTAAGAAAATTGCTTTTCAACTAGAGCTTTGAACTTTAGAAAATAGTCAAACACCATAGATTTTGAAGCTAGAAGATATACCCAAGTAAATCTAGTGAAATCATCAATGAAAGTTACAAAGCAAGTAGCACCACCCTTGCTCTTTGAAGATGAGAAGTGCACATACGAGTGTATGAGCTCCAATGGATGTGTAGTCTTGATAGATGACTTTGAAAAAGGCTTCTTATGAGACTTAGATATGGCAAAAGCCTCATATGGCTTGAAATTCTTGGAGATAAGCTTAGGCAAGCCAATAGCTTTGGATTTTTTGACCATGGACACCATAGAACTATAGTTAGGATGTCCCAACCTTCTATGCCATAGTTCCTCCAAAGACATATGAGTAGCAAAAGCACTATCACAAGAGTTAGCATACTCTTTGGAATCAAGCTTGTAGATTCCACCATATCTAGACCCAAATGCAAGGATTTCATCATGCTTCTTGATTGTACATGTATCAACATTAAAATTCACATCTAGTCCACTATCAAACAATTGCCCAACATTAATGAGATTTTTTGTTAGCTTGGGAACAAAAAGTACATTAGACAGAGAAAGAACTTTTGATGAAGAAAGCTTTAAGGGAATGGTCCCTATGTCTTCAATAGCACACTCATGATCATTTGCTGTGTAGATGGACTTCTTGGCTCCTTCATAAGGTGACATGGATGAAAAAGAATACTTGGAGCTACACATATGTGAGGAAGCTCCACTGTTGATATACCACAAACCATCTTTCTTGAAAGGTGATGAAGAAAAACTCGAGACCATAAGAGATCCCTCTTCATCACTTGCATGAGCATCTTCCTTCTCCTCATTAGAAATGTTGGCTTGCTTGAATTGACTCTTCTTCTTGAAGCAATTGGTGGCATAATGCCCCTTCTTGCCACAAAAGAAACACTTGTTCTTCTTGGATGTGGAAGCTTGAGAGGACTCATCCTCATCTCCTTTCTCCTTGGAAATAAGATTGTCCTTGCTTGAAGAGAATTGGTGTTGATTCTTACTTCTTGTCTTGTGCTTGTCTTTGGTAAAGAGAGCTTTACCATCAATGTTGAGAGACAGTCTCTCCATTTTCAAGAGTTTATACTCTTGTCTTGATTCTTCAGAAATGAGAACACTTTGGAGTGCTTCCAAATTGGTAGCTCCTCCTTAATGGCATAACTCTGAACAAGGTTGTCATATTCCTACTTTAACCCATTAAGTATGACTTCAACAAGTTCATTTGGGTTGATGGAGTCTCCTATGCATGACAATTCTCTATGGAGGTCTTTAACTCTCACTACATAAGCTGAAGCACATTCATCACTTCTCTGTACACTTTGAAAATTTTGGTTTCTTAGTGTTAGAAGTCTAGAAGTATTTTTTGCCTCATAGATAGACTTGAGAGTATCCCAAGCATCTTTGGCATTAGTACAAGCACCAATTTCTCTTAAGATGTCATTTGAGACATTCATCTTCATATAATGCAGAGCCATCTTGGCTCTCTTTTTGTACTTTGGAATTTCTTGAGGAATTTGTGGTTCTTCTTCAATGCCAAGTACAATATCCATCACATCTTGTAGCATTAAGACAGATTCCATTCTAACCTTCCAAATTGAGTAACTGGAGCTTGACAATCTTTCACTTGCTTCTAATAGAAAGACACCCATTGAAGTCATAAAGAATGATGGAAATAAAAAAAGATGGATGAAAGAATTGCTTATCTTCTCACTATAGGGACCAATCAAGGGTACAAAACCAAATCCTATGTAAGACTTAGCAAAAAACTGTGAGATAGATCTCACTAGCTTGACAATCTCTCAAACAAGATTTGAATCATCAAAAAAGATGAAGTATGGCAAAAGTTATGGTTCTCTGAATTTCACACGTGTGAAATATTCCAAGAATGTCAAATTGACTCAAATACAATCTATTTGTATGAAACAATTTGCCTAGAACCTATAAGTTTTGTCTAAATCACATATAGATGAGATTGTGTAGCTTCTGGATGATTTTTGTGATCATTCAAGCAATAAATGACATGTACACACGATTTGCCACAGGTCTAGGTGCCCTACCTATGACTCTTCAAAAGCTTATAACTTCTGATTGGCTTATCCAACTATCATGATTCAAATTGCATCAAATTTTACACATTTCTAGCTTTCTAGTGAGCTAATTTGCTTGAAATTTGGATTTGAGGTGAGAGAGAACCACCAATCTGAAAATGGGAGGATTTCACACATGCCAACACCTAAAATTCCGTACAGTACCTGATCTGGCCCATTCAATGTGGTTTGTAGCTCAAAATTACAAGAAAACTGCAAACTAGCTAGAAGGTAGAATCTAGACAATTCCTAGCTTGAAATCTGATCAGATCTGCAAACTTTTTTATTAGATTTGCTTGTAAAACTTAGGTAGGCTCTGATACCATGCTGAATTCACATGTGTGGGATGCCCTACACATGTGTTTTTTATCTCCTAAGCACAATAACGCCATGAAGATCAAACTAGCATTGGTTGTCAATAGGAAAGCTGATCATACAAGCAGTATTATTGTGTTACAAGAAAGATCTGTCAACAAAACATAAGACAAAGCATCATAAATGCCTCTACTCGACTAGAGAGAGAAAATAGAAAGTACAAAACTCGTGGAGAGAGAGAGTGCACAAAGAGCTTGTCTCCAAATTTGCATTACACACAAATTTCATCATATTCTCAATGAGAGTACATCACCTATATATAGATCCATGAACTCTTCTCCGACTTGAAGTTGAATTGGAGCTGTGGATCCACCTCTCAAGCTATCTAGACTTATCCAAGCCACCTCACCATGTCTAATTGTGCCACATAGTCTTTTCATGCATTAAATGTGGCATGTAAAGTTCAAATGGCAATTCCTATGGTAGCTCGAGTTTCTACATCTACCTACCTTGAGTATTTTATTCTAAGATGGGTCTTTACTAAGCCAAAAAGAGCTCAATTCATCTTTGGCATTTTTAGGACCCATACTCACAACATTAGATAGATTTTTCAATATTTTGACAAACTAGAGGTTCTGTGGGATGGTCCTTTTTTGGCTCTTTTTCCTCCGCTTGTGCTTTTTGTACCCAGTGTCTTATTTTCTGGTACTATCTTCTTTCTTCGCTCACATTTGGGTATGGCACTGAAGTTGAGGGTTGGTCGTCAGTGACTGATGGTGGTGGTGAGGGAGCCACGTCCTTCCTCTTCTGTGCTCACGTAACAACTTACACAGGAGCATACAATTGGTGTATATCCGATGGCATCCCTACTAGAACTGTTGGTTGTTGTATTGCAATGAAGCTAAGAGGTGCACTAGTTCCACGTTTAAATGGACAATTCTTGTAACAGTGTCCATAACCGCATTCTCGACAGAAGGATGTATATTTTTCCTTGTAGGGACATTCTGCAATTCTGTGTTCTTCGTCACATCTATAGTAGTCCTAATTTCTTCCGCCTTGATGCTGAGTTTGAGTTGCATAGGTCGCAACATATTCATTTATGGCAGGATCCATAAATGGTTCATCTGTTCCATACCATTGTTGCTACTCAGGTTGAGGTGGCATTTGCATCTCTGGTTCCGCTGCTATCAGGTTTACATGGGCCACTTGTTGATTTGCTGGCCCTTGTGGTGCAGGTAAGGCCATACGCTGTTGTTGATTACGTGCGCCGTACCTTGTGCCACGTTGGGTGCCCCTTGTTGATATGGATAAGAAGTCTGATATGGACTTCTCTTCTATTGAACAATCCGGGGGTTAAACGGGCAAAATGTCATATTGTGCGATGTTGCATTGCACAGATGGCAGAATCTATGTGTCAGTAGGACTGGACACTCGTTCATCGTATGGTTTTGCATGCACACTTAACACCATACATTCTCTTATCGAGGATATTGCAGCTGGTTTGGTTCTGGTTGATGTGGTGTTACTAATACGTCTCCCTGTAAGGCTTTCAGTTTCTAGTCAAACTACGTTGTAAGTTACTCCATCTGCTGTTTGTGTAATTTTGTCATTTGCTCCGACAATAGTTCTATGGATAGAGCAGATGCATTTGATGATGATGATGTGATCGAGAAAGTAGGAGTATCGGTGGATGGATATTCATCGTCAGATCTCTCATCCTCTTCCCTGATGGCATCTTCCATAGCTTCTTGTAGAGTAGCATACTGCTCCCATCGTTTCAGTTCTATTTTGATGCTTCGTGATAGTCTGGCTAGGAACCACATGATCACCGCATGATCGGGAGTTAGGGCTGCACTACACTCGGATTGTAGGTGTTTGACCCGTTCAATATAGTCCCTGACCCTTTCTCGTTTTCCCATCTTGACTTTGCTCAACAGGAGAAACAGGTCGTCTTCAAGGAACTTTCTTGGTTTAGAGCACGTAATGAGAGCCGCTTTAACCGCTTCCCAGGTGGACTTTTCTTCCTATGACAGGTTGAAAAACCAATCTTGAGCTTCTGCCAATAGGGACATGGGGAACAACATCAACTTTTCCGTAGGTGTCCGTTCGCCGCAGATTTCACAAGTTTGCTCATAAATCTGGAGGAATCGGATGGGATCTAATGATCCGTTGTACTTTGGTATTTCCATCTGTGGTGCTCTCCAGACTTCTTGCAAGGGAGCGATAGGTATGTTGAAATATTGGAAAGTCTATCTAATGTTGTAAGTAGGGGTCCTAAAAATGCCAAAGATGAATTGAGCTCTTTTGGCTTAGTAAAGACCCATCTTAGAATAAAATACTCAAGGTAGGTAGAAGTAGAAACTCGAGCTACCATAGGAATTGCCATTTGTACTTTGCATGCCACATTTAATGCATGAAAATACTAGGTGGCACAATTAGACATATTGGGGTGGCTTGAATAAGTCTAGATAGCTTGAGAGGTGGATTCATAACTCCAATTCAGCTCAAAGTAGGAGGAGAGTCCATGGATCTATATATATGTGATGTACTCTTCTTAAAAAATAAAAAATAAAGAAATTTGTGTGTAATGCAAATTTGGAGACTAAGCTCTTTGTGCCCTCTCTCTCTACTCGAGTTTGTACTTTCATATTCTCTCTCTAGTCGAGTTGAGACATTTATTGCACTTAGTTTCATATTTTGTTGACAGATCTTGCTTGTAACACAATAATATTTCTTGTATGATCAGCTTTCCTATTGTCAATCAATGCTAGTCTGATCTTTATGGTATTATTGGGCTTAGGAAATCAAAAGTACACGTGTAGGGCGTCCCACACATGTGAATTCAACAAGGTACGGGTTGGCCCATTGGATCCATTGGTGCCGGTTCTGGTTCTGTCTCTTGTTGCGCAACTGCTAATCTGGGAAGGTGTGGTGTTTGATTTGCTATCCTTTGTGCTATTGATCATCCCGATCTCAGATTCATCTGATGGTGGGTACCAAAGTGACTGGATCTTGCTTATACAGTAGATGTTGTCTAGATCTTTAAGGATCTGATCAATTTGACCGGCCAGGAATGAATTTTAGGCCTTTTACGGTGGTTTTTCCTTGATAACTTTTTACTCCTTATATTGATTGACCTGATATTTTTACAGTAGCTGGATCTGATGCAGATCTTTCCACTGATCTAGTCTGCGAGAGTTCTCTTCTACGAGGGTTGGCTGTGCAAGGGTTTTTTTAGCTATTTTTGCAGATAAAAAACATTGTATCTCTCATATCTTTGAGAAGTAACTCTTGCAAGGCTCATAGTAGCTGAATCTGGGTCAGATCTCACTATAGAATTTTCTACGAGAGTTAACTCTCACAACAAGTGAAAATTTCACTGTCTGCAAGGGTTCAAAACCACTTTCTTGGCTTGATCTTCACCAAATCTTAAAACTAACTCTCGCAGGCTTCATCACTAATGGAAATTATCATTCTGAATTGATTGAGAGGGTCTGCGAGAGTTCTTACTAAAAAGATTTGCTAGATCTTCACTTTTTGGTGATTTTTTAGCACTTAAATCCAATTTTCTGCTCACTGGAATCAAACTAACTCTCGCAAGCTCTTCTGTGTCCTGGTCTCACTGAGATGGAACTTCAAAATCCTTTGCGAGAGTTCCTGCTTACTAGAACTGAAAATCTTGGTGTCTGCAAGGGTTCACTGGTAATTTTCCCGTCTTTTTCATTGGGACCTGTCGCACAGACACTTAGACATCAAACTAACTCTCGCAAGCTCTTTTGTGTCCTAGTCTCAATGAGATGGAACTTCAGAGGGCTCTACAAGAGTTCTTATGAATATTTGATTTTTTTTGGATTTTTTCAAGGGTTTTTTGAATTCTTTATGATTTTTCTCTGATTTTTGCAATCTGCTTGGAACTAACTCTCGCAGGCTTCTATGCAGGTTTGGGACAATACCTTGGAGCTGCTGCCAGTCATGCAAAAGTTAATTCTGACTGGTTTTGGAGATATTAAAATCTGATGAGATTTTAGGCTCTTTTTCCCTCCAAAAATGCAGATTGGTGTGTTTTTTTTTAGGTTTTTTGACTGGTTGGTTTGGGTTTCAAGCCCTTAGAGGCTGTTCAAGGCCTCTTCTATCCTCTCACACCTCCTCCGCTAGCTGTGAATAGTCCAAACACAAAAAAAAAAAAAAAAAATAGAAAAGTAACTCTAAACTCCCAAAAATCTACCTAAAACTACTCTAAAAAGCAAGAAAATAGCTAAAATGCAGCTAAACTAGTTAGTAGAAACCTATCCCCAACAACGACACCACTGTAGGGTCAAAGATCTTGCGTAGTATAGCCCTCCTGCCTGTCCACAAGGGTTAGATCACTGGATAGGTACCTAACTATGCATAGATGCTAATTTTAGTTAGTTTCCTACTTTGCATCTAACTCTACCTCCACTAACACTACCCTCCTTTAACTCTACTCCTCTACACTAACATTCATCATGATTTTGGGTGAAGGGAAAGGATAGAAAAGAAGAGGAAGAGAGAAGAGAAGAGAAAAAGAGAGAGAGATGAGATGGAGATTAGCTCAAATGTTGTCATTGCTTATGGAGAAACCTTAACTAATCACAAACAAAAAGCAAGGAAGAAATGGAAATAACAAGCAGTCACAACAATAGCATAAGCAAGAGTGATTATTAGCAAATGAGGATGCTTGAGCTCTCAAAATGATAGAGTCTCCTCCTCTCTATTAACCATGAAATAGTGTACAGATGGTGCCTTTTTATAAAATGGGGAAGGCCCTTGCCCCTCAATCCTATTGGCTAATATTCACATTGATCCTATCCATTCATCTTGAACCCAACTTGATCCAAGGTTCCACAAAAAGTACATTGGAAATCACAAGATTCATTTGAGTCCAAAATTGGACCCAACTCTAAAAAAGTAAACTCTAAGTTTGAAATTGACTTTGGGCCTCAAGTTTTATTTTCATTACAAAGGGCCCAAGTCTATTATTTTATTTACAACTTAACTTGCGTGCTCATTGGGCCATGGGCTTATACACGTAGGATGCCATGCCCTCGCAACACATTTTATTAGTCGAATTTATTTATTTACACTTTGTTGGAAATAACCCCAACATGCTAGATCATGTAGATATCCTCTTCGATAAATCCATTGAGGAATGTTGTTTGTACATCCATCTGGTATACTTCAAGGTTGACTGCAACAACATATGATAGTGGTAGTCAAATAGAGTCATGCTTGACCACCGGGCTAAAAGTTTTGAAGAAGTCGACAATAGGAGTTTGTGAAAATTCTCTTTCCATGAGTTGAATTTTTCTTCTATCGATATTATCGCTTTATATTTGATCTTAAAGACCCATTTGCAGTCAATGACTATTCTGTCTACATGCAGCTTGTTGAAAGTCCAAGTGTTGTTCTTCAGCAACGAGTTGTACTCCTTGTCCATAGCTTCCTCCAGAGATCTGAATCGGCCTGTGACATTGTTTCTTCAACTATGGTCGGATCTTGTATAGAATAGCGAGCAAAGTCATTAGTGTATTGAACAGGCTGAGTTCAATTCTTGTTGATCTTCTGGTTGGAGCTTCTGGTTGCAAAATTTGACCTTGTGTCGGGTGCTCCTGGGTTGCAGCCTCCTTATCTTTTTGTAAATATGACTGTACATGTTGGCTACTTGAAGGAATCAAAATGGTATTTCGATATGCATCAGTTTTCAAGGCAGAGTCGATAGATTGAATCTAATTCTTGCCCTTTAGATCAATAAACTGATCTTCAATGAAAGTCACATTCCTGCTGGTAAAAACTTTACAGGTTGCAATATTGTATAGTCGATACATGTGCCATTCGAAGAAGAATAGCCAACAAAAACATTTTTGATTGAATGCTCATCTAATTTCTTTCTTATTTCCTTCATGACATGAGCATAGGCAGTGCATCCAAATATTCTTAAATGCTTTAATGAAGGTTTGGATCCAGTCCAAACTTCATAAGGAGTCTTGTTGTTAGGTAGGCCTTTAGTTATACATCGATTTTGCACTTATGTTGCCACTAACATAGCATGTTGCCACAATGATTTGGGTAACAAATCATGAGTGATTATGCATTTGGCAGACTTGACTAAGGCCCTTGTTCTTCCTTTCTGCCAGTCCGTTTGACTGTGGAGAATAGGAAGCAACAAATTGATGTTCGATACCAGTCACCAAAAACAGAAGTCCTTGAATGTATTTGAGATGTATTCATTGCCATTGTTGTTTCTAAGAGCTTTAATTCTCTTGCTTTTCTGCAACTCTGCATGCTCTTTGTACTTTTTAAAGAATTGGAAAGCTTCATATTTGTGTTTTATGAAATATACAACAGTGCTTTTAGAATAGTCTTCAATGAGTGTAATATATAATTTTTTTACCAAGCAGTGATGGTGTTTGCATCAGACCACATATATCAGTATGAACTATGTCTAGCAAATATCTAGATATGTGTTCTTGATTCAACTTAAATGGCCTTCTAGTCTACTTTCCTACGATACAACTTTGGTAGACAGGAGGGTCGACAGTTCGATAGTCAAAATCAAGAATTGAAGAACGCTTAGACATGTTAGCAATTGATATATGATTAAGGTGGACAAGTCGATAATGCCAAATCAATTCTTTATTCATAGGTTCTGAAATGCTTAGAGCACGATTAGTTGCAGAGGAACAATGAGTAAGCCTATAGAGATATCCTTGCCTCTTTTTGAGTGTAAGAATTCTCTTACATTAATAAAAAATCTTACATGTGTCTATTTCAAACTCTAACTTATGTCCTAGATCAATAATTCGACTGACCAATAGTAGATTTGTCATCATATTAAGGACATACAATACATTTGGTATGAGCCTCGATAGTCCATGCTGAAAATTCAGTCTGATAGTACTTTCACCTTTGATCATGTGTGAGTTGTTGTCTCCGAGGTGAACAAATTTCTTAGTGTTGTAGGGCAAATTATCGATAAACCATTCTTGATGGCTTGTCATGTGTTGCATCGCTACAGAATCGAGGAACCAATACTCAGCCTATTTGACATGGTGATAATTCACCATGAAAGCATTCTGCTCATTGTCATCTTCGGCATTATGCTTCAAGTTGATGGCTGAATTGGCTTGTTGGTCCAGTTGTTTCTTCTTGTTATTGTTGAACATCAAGATTGAACATTCTTGGATTTCATGATTCATCCTTTTGTAGTATTTGCAGAACATTCTTTTCTTGTTCTGAGTAGATTGCTAATTCTGGTTTAGACCTTGCTTATGTGACTGTTTCTAATTGTTGTTGAATTGTCTGACAATCTTCTTCTTCTGCTGCGTCTTCAAATTCTTCTTGGAGAATAGAGCTTGCGAGTCATTGATGGAGGACCGAGATGCTCCATTCCTTTGAGTTTCCTCCTGTAGCAGCATTGTTATGACTTTGGACAAAGTTATATATCTAAGTGAGTTTAAACCATCATCACCTAGTTTCATAAGAGGATGGCAAGCTAGATACTAAGGTCATAACAACGTCTGAATATTCGATTGATGAACCTATTGCTACCCTATAATCCAACAAAGTCTTGAATTGATTGACATGATTATGAACAGAATCACCTTCTGACATTTTGAGTGAGAAGAACTTTCTTCTTAGATGTAGCTTCAAAAATCTCTCACTTCGTAAAGTGTGCTCAATATATCCAAAGCTTCTTTTGAAGATTGAGCTTGTCTGATATGGCCAATCTATGTGTCGGAGATGTTAAGGGTAATTAAGGCGAAAGCCTTACTATCTTTGAGCTTCCACTTGAAAATGGCTTGAATTGGAGGAAGTTGGGCGAAGGTTCTTAGAGAAAACTGATGTTTTGTAGAAAAGCTTGTGGATTCTCTTCCAAAGCTTATCACAAACTAAAAAACCTTCACTTTTATTTCTAGCATGAATCACTGATTCTCTGATCATATAGGAAAAAAATTATTTAGTGAAGTTGGCGAAGGTTCTTCTCTGAGAACTGATATCTCTATAGAAAAGTATAAACTTTCCTACAAAAGCTTATCAGAAACTTAAAGAGCCTTCGATTCGCCTCTTTTTAAGGAAGTTATTTTATCCTGGATCACTAACTTCCAGATATAGTATAAAGAATTATTAGTGAAGTTAACTAAGGTTCTTCTCCGAGAACTGATATTTCTATAGAAAAGTATAAACTTTTCAACAAAAGCTTATCAAAAACTTAAAGAACCTTCAATTGGCCTTCTATTTTTTTCTAAATTTTAAAAATTCTTTTGAATTTTCTTTTTATATATTTGATCTTTTTGTAAATATATTTGATGGGTTCTCTTTCACTTTGGCTATTATGCATTCTGGTTCATGACAAGTTTATAGAATTTTTTTTGGCAACTTAAAAAATTTGTAACTTGCTCATAACTTAATAAAATGTAGAAAAAATTATATTTTCAAAAATCCCTTTCAATGCTCTACAATCTTGTCTACTGAGATCAAATTAAGAAAAAAAAAAAAAGTCAAAAAAAAGGGATCAATCAAGGTAGAGAAAAAAAATCTGGATTATGACAAGTTTACATAATTTTGTTGCCGACTTCAAAAATGTGTATCTCCAAAAAGCCCTTTCAATGCTCTACAATGCTACGTATTTAGATTGAATTACAGAGAATAGAAGGTCATGCAAAAAATGAATAAAAAAGGGCAAAATTTTCTAAAAACAAAAAAAAATACAATCCCCACTCATGAACGTTTTTGGAAATAACTCTCACAAATCCTAGCATGCCAAAACCAAGATGCCTCAATGAAACAACTATTCTTCTCCAAAATTTATCGATAAAAGTAATAAAGTACCTTAAACCAACCAAACTAGATAAAGTTTGCATTGGGCCACATATATCTAAATAAACAACATCTAGAACATCTTTTGCTGCGTACTTATGACTTGATCCAAATGGAATCCTACTCTGCTTTCCCACAATGCAACTATGACAGATAGGAATATCGATTTTCTTGTCTAGATAATCGCAATCAAATACTAAAGACTGTCTAAACATGTTTGATACATATGTATGATTCACGTGACCTAGTCTATAATGCCAAAGTAGTATTTTATTAACTAGAATAGAAGTATTCAAGGCTTGACTTTTGTTAGAATAACAATAAATCAGTTTATATAGGTATCCATGCCTCTTTTCGAGTGCAAGAACTTTATTCCTCCTATTCAAAAGTCTGCATTGATTGATCGGATTCAAATTCTACCTTATAACCTAAATCAGAAATTTTTCTGTTTACTGATAACATGTTTGTCAAAAGTTTAGGTACATACATAACATTAGATAGTAAGTTGAATTGATCATGTTGAAAGCTTAATCTTATAGTGCCTTCAATAGTGTATATACTATTGTTGCCAAGATAAACAAACTTCTTTGTATTTTAGGGAGTACAGAACTGGAAATGTTCACAATGGTTGGTCATATGTTGAATGGCTCCAGAATTGAGAAACCAAGAATTTCCACACTTTTTGATCATTGATTATAAATGCTTTTTCATCCATATCTTAAATAGGGGATTATGATGTCTCTTTCATCCATGTCTTGAATAGGACTTTATGATGTCTATGCAACTGCATTCGCTTGTGGTCCGATTTCTTGTTGTTGACATTCTTCACTTTTAATATCCTTTGATTTTGAATCTCATAATTGATACGTTTGCAATACTTACAGAACATCTTCTTCTTCAACTATGGGTTCGATAATTGCTCTTGATTCTGTGTTGGTTTCTGATTTGATACAAATTGTTTAGAGCCTTTCTTCTTCTAACATTTAGAGCCTTTGTTTACTGTAGGGTCGTAGATCTCGCGTAGTATAGCCCTCTCGCCTGTCAACAAGAGTTAGTTCACTGGATAGGCACCTAACTATGCATAGATGCTATTTTTTATTAGTTTCCTACTTTGCATCTAACTCTACCTCCACTAAACTACTCACACTAACTCTACTCTTCCTAAACTAACTTCATCATGATTTTGGATAAAGAGAGAGGATAGAGTAGAAGAGGGAGAAGAAGGAGAAGAGAGAAAGAGAGAGAGATGAGATGCAGGTTAGCTCAAATGCTCAATTTCATTGCTTATGGAAAAAACCTTAACTAGCATAAACCAAGAATCATGGGAAATGAAATTACAACAATAGCATAAGCAAGACTGATTAGCAATTGAGGATGCTTGAGCTCTCAAAATGATAGAGTCTCCTCCTCTCTATTAAGCACGAAAATAGTGTACAATTGGTGCCTTTTTATAAAATGGGGAAGGCCCTTGCCCCAAAATCCTATTGGCTACATTGATCCTATCCATTCATCTTGTCTAGAGGGGTGCTGCATTCCGTCCATTTGGATTGTCATGTATATGGCAAGAAGTGCGCGTTCACTCGTAATTGTTGCAGACTTGTCACATAGGCCCTGATGGCCGAAGAGTCTCTTTCAAACAACTGCTGGCGCCACTCTGGTTGTGGTTGGAGGGCGGGTAATGCTTGCAGCTCTTTGCCCTTTATTGTTTGAGCTGAAAAAAATATCTGCCATCTGCCTCTTAATGACTCGTGGGGATACTTTGATAGGAATTCATTTATTTTCTCCTCCACGGACTTTGGTCTTCGGAAGGCCCGGCTGGCAGATATGGTGCACGCACCTCTGGATGATGTGACTCGTCCTTCCTCTTGGCTTTGGCTGGTACCTGCACCTTGGCCTTGGTCTCGCGTCTCAGCACTCGTGTCTGTTGGTCTTTGGTCTTGACTAAATCCCCCTACTGCTTGTTGGCTTTGGTCCTGGCTTGTACTGGCCTGTGCATCATCATAATAGGTGGCAGTGGAATCACCACAGGGGTGGGCTGGGCCTTCTTCTCCATGAACTGTTGGCAAGCCTTGAGGGCTTCTTTGGCCTGGGCGAACTCGTGAGTTGCACTTGTCCAATATTTATTGAACTCTCCTTGGTAGCTGTTTAAGGTTTGGTTATAGACCTGCACCTGACGAAAAAAGAGATTCATCTTTGATTCAGATAGCGGCCTTGAGTCTAGTGCAGGTTGAGCTAACCAGACGAGCTTTTCACTTTGTAGGGCCTTGACTTCCGCCCCCAGTCTCTACTTCCAATATTTGTAATTGCGCCTGGATGGGAGCAAGCCGTTGGGACGCTTCGGATTGAAGCTCTCGCACCTTCGTGGAGGCCTCTATTAGCGCTTTGGAGAGGCTTTGGATATATAGATTGATGCCCTCCTCCTTCTGCTACAGCTTGGCAATCTCCTGGTGCCCTTCTTGTTGATGTTGGTGCGTAGGATCAGCTCGTGCTACAGCTTGGTGAGTTTCGCTCGCAACTGTGTGTTGCTTGTGGTCAGGTGTAGTACCCTGCTTTTCAAAATTTGCTTTGGCTGCTACCACCTCTAGGATGTATTTGCCTAGAGTCTGGTACATCGTCGTTAGGTCGGTGGGAGTAGACGGTACACTGGCACTAGTACGGGCTTGTGTTGTATCGGCCCCGATGACTTGTGGAGTTCCGTCATCATCATCTTCAATCAGGTTCTCGTTGGACCTGATGCCATCTGGGGCAGTGGGATCAGCCTGATCTGGCGATGGTATAAAAACTATTTGAACAAATGCGTCATCAGAAAATGGTTGGTTGCCTTTGGCAAGCTTTGATGGCGAAGCAGGTGGGGTTTGAGAAGCAACTGTGGAAATGGGGGTGAGGACGGTTTGTCCAAACGAGAGGATGGGAGGAACAGAGGAGAATTGAAGGGTGATGTAGAGTATGGAAGAAGGCGAGGATGGAGCAGAAAGGGTCTGACGTGGGGGTGAAAAATTGATGACTTGCATCCACGTCAAAGTGTCGGGAGACAACTAAGAATTGGAGGGATTAAACATGAGGGGAGCAACGGTGGCGGCAGGAGTCATGGAGGAGGATGCGATGGATGGACGGATTAGTGGATAATGGAACAGAAATGGAAGTGGTATCAACACATAAAATGAGAATTGAAACAGAAACGGTTGTGGATGAAACAGAAAGAGGGGTAGTAACAACAGAGACAAGAGTGGAGGGTTGCACGGAAGAAAAAGTGGCGGTGGTGGTGGTGCATGTTCAGGTAGTAGGTGGAGATGAAGATGTAGAGGCAGCGCCACGCATTTATTTGCTGGCCGTTGTGTCAGTAACTATAGGTTGGGAGGAGGTGGATGCTTGAGATGGCGGATAGAGGTTAGTGTGTGGCATGGGCTCCAAGGAAACAAAAATTTTGTCGATAGTTTTAAGGTTTTTTTTGCAGTTCTTTAATTTTCAGTGGTCAAATGTTTCATGGAATCCAAAAGAAATTTAAAATTCAATTTTTGAATCTCCTATAGGGCCTATTCTTAAGATATTTTAATTTTTTATTTTCTCTTTAATTTTTAATTAAAGCCTTTGTAACTTTTTCTATTTGATTTTGTGCACTTTTGCCTCGAGAAGTGTGCAGACAAAGTTACACAACAAGGGGCCTGTTGCGATACGGTCATGGTTGTTGGGTTTGATAGAGGTGGTTAGTTCATGAATGAGAAAGCTATGCTGGTCGTATGGCACAAAAGTGACCAAGGAATTCCAAAAAGGATTCCACTACATGACTCAGCAGCTTGGGGTAGATTTTGTCCTTGCAAAATGTTGGAATAAAAAGAAAGTTATTCAACAGATGCACGACCGCCTGAATGACGGGTTCTGTGATAGCATCTATCAGGTAACCATTGTTAGTCTGGATTGGGATTTCTGGGGCAGTTTGGGTGACAAAAGGTTTGATCAGAATTTTGGCTTGGCGATGGGAGATGGACTGATGATCACAGGACATAATGACAATGGTGACCATCGAGTCTGTGTTAATCTTGACCTTGTACATGGTACCTCGGTACATGAAGTGGAAGTGTGCCTTTGGCGCGTCCCATGTGGCGTAAGCATGAAGGGCGAGGCCCATGTTAATCTCAGAATGAAAAAGCACCGGGTAAAAATCCATTGCCTCTAGAAGTGGATCGGCTGTCTGTAGCCATGGTTGGATCAGAGCGTTAGAGGGTAAGGGCCAAATCTGTGTGGCCTCAAGGATTTCACGCTTGATCACCTGCTTGGTGCCAGAGTCTTCAGAGGATGAGGAGGCCATGTTAAAAGTGATGATTAAAGGATGAAAAAGTAGGAAAAACGGTGGAAAAGGTAAAAACGTGTGGAAAAGGTAAAAGGTGTGGAAACGACAAAAACTATCCTGGATGGAGGTTATAGATCCTTCTTTCGTAGAAGTGATTCTTTCCTGCAAGGAACCCATTTCTGTGCCAAGAGTTGGCTGATAACCCACAGCGGAAGGCATTCTACCCGATGAAGCAGAAACTTCGGATCCCGCTTGAACAAATTACGAGTGTTGAATGGCAAGAATTATATTTCAGAGTGCAGATCTTGGTTTAGTATGAGAAGATGATAGCTTGTAGAAAATTTGGTCGCAAACAGAGAACTTGGTAATTTCAGTGTAAATTTCAGCAAAGCTTCGCTAGCAAAGGTGACAAATGACTCGAATTCAACCCTTATATAGCGGAATTTAGAGTGCATATCAGGTGAAATCCACTTTCCCTTGTTTAATTACACCCAAATTTTGACAGGGACCTTCTTCACAAAATAAGACCTCAGGGAAGTCTACGAGAGTTCAGAAGGTGATTTGATTGCCCTACGAAGGTTCTGCGAGGGTTCTGACTATCAGCGAGGGTTCAACTCTCGCAGGAAGTGATCTCTCGTTGAACATGTTTTTGTGATTGGATTTTCAAGATCAGACCATCTAGACAAGCTAATTTCACTGCACTGATTTCATTTAGGCACCTTGCGAGAATTGGTAAGATGATCTTGATGCTCTGCGAGGATTCTGAAGATTCAGCTTTTGGGAACCCTCGCACACACTAAAAAATGATGATTCCTCCATCAGAAACTCTCATAGAGATTTTTATAAATTCATCTGGGTCAAATCTAGTGACTATCCAAGTTTCAAGAGCTATCTCCCAGGGGATCTCCAAAAATCATGAAAAAAGTACTCTTTTAGAGTGTTTTTTTGACGAGATCTTGAGATTTTCTGATTTTTAACTTTTGCAAACTGGTAATCAACTTCATCCATGCCTGATCTGACTGTTGGTAGTTCTCTGAAAGTTTTGATGGACAATTGGTAGCAGATCCACCAGTTCTAGTTGAATTTTGTCCTTAATTGGCATAATCTGATGATCTGCTTCCTCCTTGATCCCATCTGGATCTGGATCCTTCTTGGATTCTGATGGATTTTTCCGATCTTGCTAGATCTGGCCAAATCTTGATGGATCTAGCTTGATATGGCTTGATCTTTCTAGATCTAGCGGTGGTGGTTTAGCAGAATAGCTTTTCGTATTGTGCCACCACCAATCTGGATCTATCTTACTGTGGTGGCCAGTACTTGTGCAGCTGGCTACAATTGATGGGTGTGTCGAATGGTGCCCCATCTAGCTTCTCTAAATTCACGGCTCCATGATTAAGAATTTCCTTGATCCGATAAGGACCTTCATTTGTGAATTTTAATTTTCCCTTGATCGCCTTGGTTTTATACATCAGGACCAGATCTCCAGAACGAAGATCCTTCTTTTGTAACCCGCGATCGTGCCATGCTTTGCGTCTTTTCTTTTCAGCTGCCAGTGCATGCACAACTAGTAAGTGTGTTTCACAGAGTTTATGCAGAGCTTCATGGTGTAGTTGTAGAGATTTGGATTCATTAAGGTGTTGCGTTGTGGCAATCCTTAATGAAGGGACTAAAAACTCTACTAGCATTACAACATCCTGACCATATACCAATTGGAAAGGTGTTTGATCAGTGCTTCCCTTATATCCTATGTAGAATGCCCACAGAGCAGCATGTCACTTATGTTCCCAATCTGATCTTCTAGATTCAACTATTTTCGTGAGCACGCTACATAGGATCTTATTGGATGATTTTGCTTGCCCATTAGCGCGAGGATAATAAGACGTACTGGTCCTGTGGATCACGCAAAATTGGTGAAATGACTTCCGCGATCGTTGACTAGCTCCACTGGGCATCCAAAGCGCACAATGATATTTTCATAAAGGAACTTGGCAGTGGTCCTAGCATCAGCTACACTTACTGCCTTGGCTTCGACCCACTTGGTGAGATAGTCTGTGGCTACGATTATGTATTGAGCCTGGGTACTCCTTGCTGTAGGGTGAATTGGATCGATGTAATCCAATCTCCACTTTTCGAATGGTGCTTGGGCTAGGACCGGGTGCAGTAGGTCATAATTCAATCTCGTTGGTCTTCTCACCCTTTGGGACACATCACACTTTCTCAGGTATTTCTCCATATCCTTATGAATTGTTGGCCACCAACATCCTGATTGTAGGATCTTGCAAACTGTAATGTCGGATGCAAAATGGCCTCCACCCATGCCTTCATGTGAAAGCGAAATGATATGGGTGGCCTCATGAGGGAGAATACATCGTCAAAGAATTCCATCTAGTCCTCTTCGATACAACTGGCCGGCAATCAGCTGATAAGGTCTAGCCTTCAAGATCAATTTCCGCTAATCCGCCCTTGGTAGTGACTTGTCTAGTTGGCCCTGCATTAGATATTCAACAATGTCGACAACCCATTCTAGTACTATGTCTATGTAAAACAAGATAACATCGGCCAGCTCATCATCGGGTTGGGTTGCAATCTCCTTTCCCTTGATTCGAGACACATGATCTGCCATGTAGTGTGTTTTCCCTTGTGAACTACTATTCGAAAATCAAATTCCAATAACAGAAGTAGCCATCTGGTGATTCCCCCGGTGTTGCAAGTTTTATTAATGAGATAGAGCAAGAGTTGATGGTCCATATAAAAAAAAAAGTGTGGCCATCAGGTAGAGTCGAAATTTCTTAGCTGCATAGTTCATTGCCAATGCTTCTCGCTCTGTGGTTGAATAATTCATTTCTGTATCACTAAGCTATCAGATTGGAAAATCCTTTTTGTGTTCACCTGGCTGGGTTAAGACTATCCCAACCACATACTTTGATGCGTCTGTATGCACATGAAACTCAATGGACCAATTGGGTGGGCGTAAGATTGGTGCTGAAACCAATGCATCCTTAAGCTTCTGGAAAGCCTTTAGGGCTTCCTTGTTCCAATGTGGATCCATTGTGAGCTTGTAAATTGTTCGGGCTAACTCCGCAAAATCAAGAATGAAGATCCTATAATAGTTAGCATGACCATGAAGATGTATACTTCGCGGATCGTCCCCAGTGGTGGTAGATCAACAATGATCCTGATCTTTTATAGGTCTATGGCAATCCCGTGTCTTGACACTATATGGCCGAGAATCAAGCCATGTGTCACCCAAAATTGACATTTTTCTAGATTCAAGGAGATCTGGAAGTCGCGACATTTTTGTAGCACTTTCTCCAAATTGGATAAGCGTTTTGAGTTCGGTTCATGCACGCACAGATCGTCCAAGAATATGTTTAGAAATTTTTGCAAATAATCTTTGAATGTCACCTACATGACTCGCTGGAAAGTGCTTGGGGCATTGTAAAGTCCGAATGGCATCACCTTATAAGCATAGGTACTCCATTCCGTGGCGAATGTTGTTTTGTGTTGGTCTTGAAGGGCTATCTTCACCTGGTTGTAGCCGCTGAAGCCGTCTAGAAAATTGTAGGCTTCGGCACCATCTACTCTATCGAGGACACTTTCCGTAAATGGTAAAGAAAAATGATCCTTTTTTGTGACTGCATTGAGTGCCTTTAGATTCACACAAATCCGCATTTTGTCGTTTTTCTTGGGTACTATAACTATCAACGATACCCATTCCGTGTGCTTGATTTCTTAAATGAAATTTGCATCCATCAGCTTATGCAACTCCTGCTTGATCAGCTTTGTATAATTCGGGTTGCAGCGGTAGTAACGGCTTACCTTGGGGACTGCTCCATCCATGAAGGATATGGTGTGTTGGACTATTGTTGGAGGAAATCCCTTAAGATCACTATAGCTCTAGGCAAAACAGTCTCTATACTCCACCAATAATCATCGTAAACTCTTGAACTGTGGGTGAAGATGTACTGGGTTCAGGGTCTGATTCATATTGACATGTCCGGTAGTCAATAGTTGCTAATGCATCCGTCCATCTCACGACATCCGTCTCTGAATGATAGTGACCTCCCTTGGCTGGCCTTGGGCCATCAATCGTGGATGATCCGTCATCAGCTTTGGGTGCAATAGGTTTCACCGCCCATGTAGTTGGATCAAACTTTACAGCCTGTTCTCTGTTCTCAAAGGTGTACGCAACCTCAATTGAAGTCATGTTGGAAGCCAATGATAGGCTTACCTCAAGTAACTATTGATTGTGGAAAGTGAGGATGGAGTCACTTATTGAGATGAATGATGTTTTGGATATTGTTGTAGGTTTGGAGGAGAGACCAGCAACACAACAAGATCAATTGAGGTATGACTACAAGAAGAAGAGAGATCAAGGGGACAAGCAAGGTAATCTTACTCTTGATGAGGATGGTTTGGATGTTCAAGATGCAAATGATGATGCTTTTGTGATGTCTTAATCTATGCTTGCTAATGATGGAGATCTAGATCCTTGGTGGATTGATAGTGGAGCAAGTTCACACATGACCTTTCACAAAGAGTATTTCACTTCTTTGTTGGCATATGGAGATGACAAGAGGGTGATCTACACAGCCAATGATGGTGAGTGTGCAATCAAAGGGATTGACACAGTTCCTATCTCTCTCTCTCTCTACAAATAGGAATCTTCATTTGGAGGATGTCTTGTTTATTCCATCTATTACCAAGAATTTACTTAGTGTGAGTCAAATGCTAAGTAAAGGCCTCAAGGTGGAGTTTGATGGAGATGCTTGTTTGATCAAAAGGAAGGATGTCTTGATTGGAAAAGGTAAAAGGCAAGGGAAGTTGTTCAAACTTGATGCTTGTGTTACTGCTAACCAAGTTGGATGTGTTGCAAGGGAGCAAATTTTTATTCAAGAGTTTTGGCACAAAAGGATGGGACACCTCAACTTCAAGTCATTGGAGGTAATGGCAAGGAAGAAGGTTGTGATTGGTCTTCCAAGTTCCTTAAGTAATGTCAAGCATGTTTGTGAGTCTTGTGCTTTGTCTAAGTCACATAGACTACCTTATACTAGATCTATTTCTAGATCTACAAAGCCTTCTCAACTTGTACATTCAGATATTCATGGATTTATTACAATTAGCAATAGTGGAGCTAAGATGTATGTAACATTCATTGATGATTTTAGTAGATTTTGTTGGATCTATCTACTAAAGAGCAAGGATGAAGTGTATGATGTCTTTGTCAAGTTCAAGAATGCAAGGTAGAACCAAATTTCCACAAAGATCAAGTGCTTGAGAGGTGACAATGGTGGTGAGTACATATCTAGCAAGTTCAAGGCCTTTTGTGATGAGCATGGGATCAAGAGGGAGTATACAACATCAAGGACCCCACAACAAAATGGAGTGGTTGAAAGGAAAAGTAGGAATTTATGTGAAAGTGCTAAAGCTATGAGGTTAAGTGCTAATCTTGACAAACCATTTTGGGATCAAGCTTTGTTGTGTGCCAATTTGTTGTGCAATAGGTGGCCGAGTGCTTCTGGATGGAAGGACACCTTTTGAGATGCTATTCAAGAGGAGGCCGAGTGTCAACCTTCTAAGAACCTTTGGATGCACATGCTATGTCAACATTACTCTTGATGATAGAACCAAGGAGGATCCATCTTCAAGAAGAGGTATTTTTGTTGGATATAGTGAGGTGAGTAAAGCCTACAAGGTTTACATTCCTTCTACTAACAAAGTGATTGTTGGTAGAGATGTCATTTTTTATGAGGGGAACATTCCAAAGGTGTCTTCAAGCATGATTGATGGTAGAGTGGATGGATCTAACATTCTTGATATTGATGAGAAGGATTCTACTTTGGATGGTGGTGATGATGGACCTTCATCAAGTCAAAAGCCAAGGAGACCATCAAGAGAAAGACAAGTACCTTCAAGGCTCACATATGATCAAAAGGTAAGCAAGTAGTTTCTGGAAATTATGTTGCTTTCCTAACCTCTTTGGATGAGCCTACAAGTGCAGATCAAGCAAGGAAAGAAGCGGAGTGGATCCAAGCAATGGATCTTGAGTATCGATCTCTTATGAAGAGTGGAACATCTTTTGGAGGATCTTCTTGTGTACATGGAGCTATGCAAGTGGATGGATGTTATCTTGCTGTAAAATCAAGTAATGGATCTAGAAAACAAAGTTTTATTAATGACTTTGATGGTCAAGTTGAAGATCAAGAGGTTGATCTCAAAGCGCTTCAACTAGTCAAAAGGGAAGTTGGCAATTTGGAGCTAGTCAAGAGCATCAAAGGAGAGTTAATTGACAAAGGTGTTATGGATCTGTTTTTACAGCAAATTGAAGACTCGAGTAAGGTCAAAGATCCAATCTACTTGAATGATCTTTGGTTAGAAAGAGAAATACACTACCAATCTCACCAATGTAGAAAAATCAATATCTACACACAAAATGAGATGCAAACACCAATAGAACTTGATCAAACTTGAATGAAATGAAAAAGTATTGTTGCTGTCCATACAAAACCAGCAAGCTACTGTATTTCACACGTTAGGATCCAAAAATAACAAATATAGATCATTCTACACAGAATTGCAAGCAATCACCAAGAAAGTGCACCAATGGATAGTAGAACCCAAGAGAACCATGTATAAGCATGAAATGAGATAGAGAAGAGAGAAGATTGCTCTCTCCATGAGTTTCATCCTTTTATAACAGGTCCAAACCCTATTGGCCACTTGGCTTTCCCACCAAAATGCTAACCCTACTAATTTTGGGTCTAGATTCAATGTGCCCAACTATTCAAATTGAATCTACTCAAACTCGCATTCTAACTTTTCCACCCTTTCAAAAAGTGTCTATTCAAATGAAATTTAGGCTAATGAGCTTTGAAAAGTCAACCTCTAAGTCTAAAACAAGTTTTGGCCTCAATATGCCAAATATGGAAATATTGCAAAATGTGAGAAAACTAGTTGAATCTTTCACACTCCCTCTTCAACTAGTTTTAGCATAGACTTTGATAATACTCCAAGTGAAGTCCTATGCTTCATGAACAAGTCTTTTCCCAATGCTTTGGTGAAGATATCAGGTACACATTCCCTTGAAGACACATGTTGAAGCTGCACCTCCTTTGCAATGACTCGCTCCCTCACAAAATGATATTGTATCTCAATATGCTTGCTCCTAGCATAGTTTTTGACAATAGAACTTTGATCCATCATAAGAATGATCTTCCTCCTGAGAATAGACCTCCTTTCAATGATCATATAATTCTCAAAATAGAAACAACCATAATTGATATAGAGAATAGTGTCCACTTGGGATGCTTCACTATTTCTTACATCAATTTTACATATCAAGATGTAACTAGAACATGAAGAATCAAATAGAATGTAAATGAAATGATTTCACTATGCTTAAAACTCAGAATTCTCTGGAAAAATATAGCAAACAAACAATAAATGTGAGTGATCGACTTTTGCTTGCATGTCTCCTCCTCCTTTGTCCTTTGTTGCCTTGTATCCACCATGATACTCCATGAATGAGCCTCCATCTCCATCATTTCCATCAGCAATACCAGCCAAGAATGCTAGTACAAATCCAACATCAAAACAATGCTCACCAATGTAGCTAGTTTTACCATATCTTGACAATTTGCACACATCCACATGAAATTGCTCAAACATGAGATACAACACTAAAGTAAACTTGAACACCACTTCCTTGATGCTCCTTTGACCTTACTTGATTCTTAAATATGCTGTAAAAACAGATCCATAACACCTTTGCCAATTACCTCTCCTTTGATGCTCTTGACTAGCCCCAAATTGCCAAGTTCCCCTTTGACTAGTTGAAGCGCTTTGAGATCAACCTCGTGATCTTCAACTTGACCATCAAAGTCACTGATCAAACTTTGTTTTCTAGATCCATTACTTGACTTTACAGCAAGATAACATCCATCCACTTGCATAGCTCCATGTACACAAGAAGATCCTCCAAAAGATGTTCCACTCTTCATAAGAGATCAATACTCAAGATCCATTGCTTGGATCCACTCCTCTTCTTTCCTTGCTTGATCTACACTTGTAGGCTCATCCAAAGAGGTTAGTGAAGCAACATAATTTCCAATATCTACTTGCTTACCCTTCTGATCATATGTGAGCCTTGAAGGTACTTGTCTTTCTCTTGATGTTCTCCTTGGCTTTTGACTTGATGAAGGTCCATCATCACCACCATCCAAAGTAAGATCCTTCTCATCAACATCAAGAATGTTAGATCCATCCACTCTACCATCAATCATGCTTGAAGACACCTTTGGAATGTTCCCCTCATCAAAAATGACATCTCTACCAACAATCACTTTGTTAGTAGAAGGAATGTAAACCTTGTAGGCTTTACTCACCTCACTATATCCAACAAAAATACCTCTTCTTGAAGATGAATCCTCCTTGGTCCTATCATCAAGAGTAATGTTGACATAGCGTGCGCATCCAAAGGTTATTATAAAGTTGACACTCGGCCTCCTCTTGAATAGCATCTCAAAAGGTGTCCTTCCATCCAAAATAGCACTCGGCCACCTATTGCACACAAAATTGGCACACAACAAAGCTTGATCCCAAAATGGTTTGTCAAGATTAGCACTTAACCTCATAGCTTTAGCACTTTCACATAAAGTCCTATTCTTCCTTTCAGCCACTCCATTTTGTTGTGGGGTCCTTGATGTTGTATACTCCCTCTTGATCCCATGCTCATCACAAAAGGCCTTGAGCTTGTTAAATATGTACTCACCACCATTGTCACCTCTCAAGCACTTGATCTTTGTGGAAAATTGGTTCTCCCTTGCATTCTTGAACTTGACAAAGACATCATACACTTCATCCTTGCTCTTTAGTAGATAGATCAAACAAAATCTACTAGAATCATCAATGAATGTTACATACATCTTAGCTCCACTATTTCTAATTGTAGTAAATCCATGAATATCCGAATGTACAAGTTGAAAAGTCTTTGTAGATCTAGAAATAGATCTAGTATAAGGTAGTCTATGTGTGTGGTGGCCTAGTCGTTATAGATTTCCACAAAAATGATGAATTATGTAGTATAAAAGGTTTGATCATTCCCCAAGAGAGAGAATAATGTAAGGATTACTTTATCTTTCAGGCTCTTCAAGCATCAAGGAAACAGTCAGAACTGACAGCAACTAGCAATTAGATTCAGTAAGCAGAATCACATTAGCTAAGGATTCTTCTTAATCAAACACAGAGAATTAGTCTTTATCGCAGAAAGCAAACAAAACAGAGCCTCAATGAAAGAAGGTCTGCTATGAAATGATGCTTAACATCTTCGGCTAATACCTTGCACACATTAGTCAGAATTGTTACTTGCTGGTGTTGTCTGAAAATCCATGTTAGACTAACTGAAATTCAGTATAATATAAGAAATGTGTGTGACGCAAATAGAACAGTATCACAATCATCCACAGATCATACAGAGTGTGTTTGCACATATGATAAGAAGTAATTCTGTGAAGGATAGCAGAAGGAAAAGAATGCTCAAGCTATAGGAACTTGATCTTCTCTCTATTGATACTTAGCTCTGCGTAGAAATGCGTCAATACAATGGCACAAAGTGTCGACCTTATAGGAGCGATCATCGGTCTCAATGTCATTTACGAATCGTTAAATGTCGGTTCTGGACTTCTATTGCGTCTCTTTAGAATGTCGCAACTTCTACTTAAGATATGAATTTACAAAGTGCGAAATAGGCCTTTACATGTATTTAGGCACTATAGCACATTTTACGTATATGGAAATTGAAAATTTTTACAATATATGACATAACTCGTATAATGCAAAATCATAAGTCTCCACATATCCCCTTCCTCAACTGTGCAGCGGCTCGCCAACAATCTGATTTACATCCTTCTTTGTCGCTTTCGGCTAGCTGGCTTGCTGTGGAAAATCGCCTTGGTCGGGCTTCATTCTCTTCGTTTTCCTGCTCCAATGTCAGCCCTTTTGTTGCTAGAAAATAGTTATTTTTCTGGTTATAGTCTTCTTAAAATGATAAATTTGGATAACCACCCATTCCTTGATTGCCGATTGGTGCAAGGGGGTTATCAATTAATGTATTATTTACAAGATGTGTATACCAACTATCCTCGGTCAGGATTTCAGACATCTCGACAGAAGGGACAGTTAGTGAAAGTGCAGCATATGTATATTCGGGAAATTTCGTTTTAATATACAGTTGAACAGATAGGAGGGCATAAGAAATGAGCGAAGCAATATTTACATGGTTGTAAGTGTAGTATGGTCTAGTTATTGTGTTAGTGGAGCGAAGTATTTTATTTGTTTTTACTTCCTCCAAATAATGAGAGTAGTTAGCTTCCCAATCTGTGTGGATTTCCCACAGATCAGGGAATAGTAATTGGTAAGTAGCCATCAAGAAGAAACAGATTTAGAGCTAGTAAGAACTTCTTTCACATAAAAAATGTTAATTGATTCTAACTTATTTAGGTACTCATTCAATGCTGAAAGAATATTATTCTCAAATGTCCTTAAGTATTCTAAGATGTATATATACAAGGATTCCGCGATCACATGAATATAGCTAGTTTGCACATTGAACTTGTTTTGAACAATGGCAAGGGCGAGAACTCTTTTTTGATGTACAGTTAGTCTAGACCATAAAGTATTTATGTTAGAAAAGGTCCAAGGGTTTTTCCATTGTTCCTTTGTGTAACCAAAAAGTTTAGGTAAAAAAAGGTAATCCATCCTCCGTTGGAGTTCTGGACTACAAAAAGGTGAAATAAGAAATGTTAGTTCTTGATGAAATGTCTGAAATTTTGACCTTAGTAGTGAGTAGACAATCTTGTTTTTCTTCATAACTACTGCACTTGGTGACGCCTAGGCTTGGTATGGAATGACCCTTAATGCCCCAGGTTGGTCTTCAGTAGCTTGTACCTCTACAGCTTCCACGATTTCAGTCTGTGTTTCTTGATCAACAATGTTCTCTGCCTCTTTATTCACGTCCTTATTTCCTTCTGGGCTGGTCAATGGTATATACTAGGACGATGGCGAAGACATCCTCACCGAGCTCGCTTGACTTGATGATGATGTTGTGGCTGCTGTGGTGGTTGCCTTTGATGTCTGCATTTGGGATTCCGTCTCAATTGATGGCGCCAGCCTTGGTAATACTGGTGCAATTTTGATATCTTCCTGCACTGTCAGCACACCTGCGTGCATGCATAAGATGCCCATCTGCTGACCCAGTCTAGAGAACTGATTTACTTTTATTAATATACAAAATTGCTTAAAAGCAATCTGCTCTCCATTTAAGGCTCTCAGCAGGTATCCCATATTGGTATTTGAAATTGTGTACTCTTGCTCTGATAGAAAGATAGAAGCAAGAGTAAATCGAACGAAGCTCTTGAGATTGGGGTCTCTAATGTAAGAGAGTTTGTATCCCCATTTCTCAAGATAAGCTCCTTCTTGGAAAACTCCGCTCTCCGCAATGAAATCTGGTTTGGTAACCGACATATTGTCGTCCATAGGCAATCTTAAGGCACGACAGTGAAACCCCTCTATGGTTATAATCTCTTGATTGTGGACAGTTGTGAAAATATGTCCTTCCTCTGTTTCGTCCAAATTGCGGATCAGCTCATAACAAAGATCATTAAGAATAACTGATGGATTGAATTGAAAAAGACCTTCAATTCGCGTGCGAACAGCTAGTGGTTGTAAGATGATAACACTGGCTTTGGGTGTGTCTTGAATACGATCACCATAGTGCATGCAAATGTAAACGAGCGATGGCAGACAAGAGCTTGATTGCAACAATTCGCAATTTTGGAGAGCAAGAGTGATGGAAAATGGTAGCGACAACAACTGAAGTGTTTGAGGTTCTAGGCGTATTGATGATATTTCGGCGGATTGGACTACTAATAAATGGAAGCGTGTCCTTCATTTTGAAGGTACATACTAAATAATAAAGTGTCTGGTCCAAAAAACAAAAATAAATAAATAAACAAAATGCAGGAATGCTTCGCTTGGTAAGCTTATTTCTTCCTTTGTTAAAATGTGAAAAATGCGAAGGTGTCAGAAGGTAAAATCCCAAAAAATACGAAGGTAAGTGTCGCAATTTCCGTATTGGTGAACTCACTAAATACACCATATTCCAATATCGTGTCGGGTTTTTCACAAAATATAAATGTAGCGAAGGTCTCGGCTTTTTCGCAATACAAACAATTGCAGCATGCTTCGGCATTTTCGCAAAAAATGTAAACTTCAGTAAAAATAAAAATAAAATAAATAAAATAATAATAATTGGACAAAAAATGACGGCCTTAAAAAACTGATGTATTGGAGATTAGTCAAAGTAGCACTTCACCCTTGAACCACTTACTCGAGTGTCAAGTAAATGTCCTTGGAGATCAGCTAACTGAAGTGATCCATTATTGAAAATTTCTATAACTTTATACGGTCCCATCCATCTGGTATGTAATTTTTCAGGAAACAACATGTGTCTGTTATCATACAGAAGCACGTAGTCCCCTTGTTTAATTTTTATTTTCTTAATGGATTGGTCAAAAATTTCTTTTCTTTTACTTTGAACTCGTTCAGTCTCGATTAATGAAAGACGACAATCCTCTTCTAGTTGCGTCAAAGAAATCATCCGCTCTCGGAGACTATCGTGTTCATCCATTCGCTCTTCATTACTAATGCGAAACGTCGGAACTTCGAATTCTATCGATAGTATGGGATGCATTCCATACACAAGATAGTATGGAGTCTACCTAGTTGTAATCTTTTCAACAGATCTATATGCCCATAAGACAGATGATAACTTCTGATTCCAATCAGAAGAATGTGTTTTCGTTACTTTATTTAGAATTTTACATAGAATTCCATTTGCTCACTCTATAAGCCCATTTGCTTTTGGATTACATGGAGTGGTTTGGCGATGTGTCATAGAAAAATATGACAACATGGCTTCAATGGTCTGATTAAGGAAATGGGTTCCCCTATCGCTAACGAGTTCTAAGGGACAACGATATCGCATGATAATATTTTGGAATAAAAACTTTGCTACAGTCTTAGCATCATTCTTAATTGTGGCTTCGGCCTCTACCATCTTGGTAGCATAGTCCGTGGCAACGAGTATGTAACGACGACGAGTTTTATGCATGGTCGGTTTGATAGGTCCTACAAAATCTATCCCCCACTTCTCAAAAGGTGCTAAGGGGATAATTGGAGTAAGTGGCCAATGTGTTGCAAAGCTGGGTTTCCCCATCCTCTGGCATGCATCACATTTTTTGATGAAAATTTTAACATCTCTATAGACGGTAGGCCACCAATATTTAGTATTAAAAATCTTTTTTGCAGTGTTTTTAAGAGCATAATGACCCCCCGAATCTTCCTCATGTAATGCACTTATTACAGCAGTCGTCTCGGTTGGTTCTAAACATCGGCGGAGACTATCATCAGCTCCTAATATATACAATATACTATTTACAATCGTGTAAGGTCCTACCTTAGAAAGAAAAACAATTTTTTGCTGTTTATTAAAATGTTCAGGATATATCTGGTCCTGTAAAAAACTAATAATGTCCCTATAAATTGATGTTTCTGATTGAATACTCATTATATGTTCATTTGGAAATTCATCAAAAATAGGTTCTAATTGGTTTTTTGTTTGGAGGCGAGATATGTAATCAACATTTTGATGATCCTTGTCTCTTCTTAATTCCACTTCATAATTAAACTCATCTAATAATAATACCCATCTAGCTATTCTACCCGAAAGATCAGGTTTATTCACTAAATGTTTTAATGTGTAGTGATCTACATAAAAAACAAAGGGTATCCTAAAAGGTAATGTCTAAATTTCAATACTGAATAAATCATCTCTAATGCTTCTCGCTCTGTAGCGGAATAATTCTTTTCTGATGCAGCAAGTTGCCTTCCCGCATAGTAAATTGGATAATCTATATTTTGGTCATCTTTCTGACTAAGAACCACACCTATCGCAAACGATGATGTGTCTACATATACATGGAACTTTTTAGCCTAATTTGGAGGTCTAATCCCAGTGGCTTCTGCTAATGATTGTTTCAATTGATCAAAAGCTTTCTGATGGTCTTGTATCCAATGGTACTCAACAGATTTTTTTTAATAAACTTGTTAAGGAGTTACTATTATAGCATAATCTTTAATTATCCTCTGATAGTAACCTACATGACCTAGAAAACCTCTAAGCTCTCTTAAATTGGTTGGTTCTAATAATTCTAAAATCATTTTTATTTTTTTGATGTCAGCTTGTATACCATCCTTCGAAATTTTATGTCCTAAAAGGATTCTTTCCCTCATCCCAAAGTAGCACATAGCTGGATGCAGTTTAAGAGATGTCTCTTGACATCTTCTCAATGTTTTCTCTAATGCATCTAAATGGTGTTTAGTTGATAAATAGACACAAAAGTCATCCATAAAAATTTCTAAAAACTTTCTTAAAAATTTTTGAAAAATATTTCTCATCATACGTTGGAATGTGGCAGGTGCATTACAAAGACCAAAGGGCATTCGCGTATATGCGTATGTCCCCCAATCAGTGGTGAAAGTTGTTTTGGATCTATCTTCCTCTTTTATAAAAACTTGGTTATAACCTGAGAATCCATCTAAAAAACTATAATGTTCATGACCAGCTACTTGGTCAAGAATGGTATCTGTATACGGCAGAGGATGATAATCCTTTGTTGTAACAGCATTTAGTTTTCTAAAATATTGACAAACTCTAATCTTGTCCATCTTCTTCTTAGGTACTATAACTATTGGTGATACCCACTCACTGCTTAGAATAGGATATATAATACCCGCTCTAAGACATCTATCTAATTTGTCTTTTACTAATAAGGAGTACTTTGGATTCAATCTATATTGACGCTGTCTAACAGGTATTGTTCCCTGAATGAGATCTATTCTATGTTCGCCCCATTTAACTGGTATTCCTATTAAATCATTCATCGACCAAGCAAACACGTTTTGGTATTTTTGAAGAAGCAATATATACTCTTCACATTCTTGGTCCGATTGGTGTTTATATAGATTCAAAGTCTTACCTTTATTAATTTCTATTTCTACATAATCTGTTTTATCTACCATCCCCTCGGTCATACTTGCTCTGGTTCCACCCAGAACTTCTCTTGATTCGGATGTTATCAGTATTTCTTCTTCCTCATCAATCTCATAGCATTCTATGAAATTGATCCATGATTCAGCAAGTCTAGCTAACTGCTCACCCCATCTCAAAAGGTGACCCCCTATTGGACTGGTTGTGAGAATGTTTGAAAAAAATATCTGTTTGGTAGACAAATTTATAATAGCATCTGCTTGATATGGTCTTCCAAATAATATCGAATAAGGTGGTGTATCTATTGGATCTATGACAAGGAAATTCATAACAAACGTCTCTGTCTCTATAATTACACCCTCCTGAGACTTGGCAAGTTGTTGTTTAGTCTTCTTCTTGCCCTTGCCCTTGCCTTGTTTTTGGCGTGTCGCAAGTGCCTGATCATCAGTATTTTGACGTCTAGCTTTCACCATTTCTCGTCGTTGCTCTTCCTGCATCAAGATTCCTGTGAGCTCGTCAAAGGTTGGCAATCTTTCTCTTGATGCTATTTCGCTCACAAACATCTGATAGGGTTCTGCAATGCCGCATAATGCATTATGCACCAGCTCCACATCACGTATGCATTCTCCAATAGAATGCAATTCATCTCTCATTGTCTTGATTCTGGTCATGTACGTCTGAATGTGCTCTCCTTGCTCCATGCGGGCACTATTCAACTTTGACTTCAGAAACATGATTCTTGACGGATTTGATGTCTCGAACTGCTCCTTTAGCACATCCCATGCCTGTCTGGGTGTAATAGCATCACAAATGTGGGTAATGATGTGATCCTTCACTGACAAGTTAATGAAGGTCAAAGCTTTCCTCATCTTTTTGTCGAACACTTTGATGTCTGCTTCATTTGGCGGCCTTCTCTCATCACCTGTGACAACTTCCCACACATCTTTCTCCATCAGTATGTTTTTCATTTTGAATTTCCACACTGCATAGTTGGAAATCCCGTCCAATTTGCTACTTTCACTCAAAATGGACTCTCCCATGTTTGCCATCGCAAAATTGCTTAAAACTTCTGCCTTAGGCTAAGAACAGTATGTCGAGGCCAACAGTGATGTCAGAAGTTGAAAATGATGAACTGCACTTTTTTTCCTACCAGGCCACTCGCCGCTTTTCCAGCAATTTGAAAGCCAAATCGACGTCGCCTTCCGAAATGCACTCAGTCGTCAATTCCCAACAACGTGCCCAGTGGAATGGTGAAACTACTTCTGGCGTAGTCCGAACACTTTCTCCGCTGCAACCGTTCTGATACCAACTTAGAATTTGCTTTGCACAGGAACACAGATCATGCTATACAGTAACACAGACAGAAAATCACTCTCTTCAGAAAGCTCACATAGCAACTGTCTTTCTCAAAATGAAATTGCATTGTACATATAGTTGTTCACTCAGGCAACCCATGCATGACCCAGGTTGCCGTTGGCGGGACGCGTGTCCCGTCGACTTGCCTCGTGGCGAGGCCAACTGATCCTTATCCACTGATAGGACCCACAGTACAGTAACACAGTAATTCTAACTCACATATCATGCTGATCTCCTGGGTTTAGGACAATCAGGCGAATAGTGACCCGGGGGTCCGCAATTGTAGCACAAACCCCTTACTCTGGTCGGTGGAGTGGAATCTCGTGTTCCACCCCTTCGCAAAATAGTGTACTGTTGACTAGTACGTTGTTTCGGTATCATATTTTTTTGGTTAGTAGGAGTTGCAGTATAAGCTACCTCCTCGATTATTGATCGG
The DNA here is from genome assembly GCA_029204225.1 of Diphasiastrum complanatum. NCBI lineage: Eukaryota > Viridiplantae > Streptophyta > Lycopodiopsida > Lycopodiales > Lycopodiaceae > Diphasiastrum > Diphasiastrum complanatum. Next base: position 50,853,602 of record CM055093.1, read on the forward strand.
ATAGAGGAATAGTTCCTCTTCTAAATAATTAGTCTGTAAACTGGGACAGTTGGTCTTGGAATGACCTTTCTTCCCACAAGTGGTACACCAAACATTGGCGTTAGGCTTCGTTTTCTTTCGCTTGGCTTTAACATCAGATATCTGGACTTTCAAGTCACTCATTTCTCTTGTTAACAGCTCAACACTTTTCCTTAATGGATCTATCTTTTCGGATTTCTCCATTCTTTTCTTTCTATCTGAATTCCTATTTTTGGATTTCTTATAAGAAAATTCTTCTTTTGATGAAGAAGAATAAGATGAATACTCAGAGGATTCTTTGCCATCCACTAAATCAGATTCTGATTCAGACTCAGTAGATGTTTCAGATTCTTCTATTCGTTTAAATTTGTGTTTTTTTCTACTTTTTCTTTCATTTCTCCGTCTGCGAGAAATTCGAGAAATTTCATAATTCTCAGCAGAGGCAATGACATCTTCCAAAGAAGTCATCAAACCATGTCGACAATATCGATCCATTTTCTTAGGCAAACCACCCAAGAACCATTCATTTCGCATAGGAGCTGGATATTGGGCTCCTAACTTTCCTATTAAATTCTTAACCCTACGAGTATATTTCCTAAGTGATTCCTTTGGCTTTTTCTCAACAGAGTTAAGCCGAGCCAACAATCTAGTGGAATACCCTATCTCCCTAAACTGTTTAAGGAATGTTGCTTTTAAAGCGTTCCAAGTATTAATTGTTTCCGGTACTAATTGACTGTACCAAATCCTAGCTTGCTTCCGCAGAAGACCTGGCAAAATTCTAGCTTTATCCTCATCTGTATGCTCTTTATTTGCTATGGTAATGGATTCAAATTGCGACAAATAACTATCCGCATCTTCAGAAGATGATCCCTTGAAGAAATCGTATCTGATTTTTGTAGATGTGGGTGGCACTGGATTAGCCATATTAATAGATGTTGGTGAACTAGATGAACTTGGAGGATCTGAATCTAAACTTTGCTCAGACAAAGATTCTAAACTTGGTTCGAAAGTAGATTTAGACAAATCCGATTCAAGTGAATCTGTAGAACTTGGTGTTTCAACGGATCTTTCCTCAAATGAATCTACAAATGTTGTAGTAGCGTGTAGAAGATCATTAAACAGTTCAGGTGTTAAGCATCATGTTAAATTGTGTGAAAGTTGGAGGAAAGCAACAAGCAGAGAGATAGAAATTTTGGAGCACAGGAAAAGTGAGGACAATTCATGTAATTTTGCAGCAACAATGTTCAACATACATGGAATCCCTCTCGAAGCATTCAAGCAATACCTGGAATGGCTCCAGGCACTTGGCCCATAGCCATTGGTACCCACATAACAAATGAGGAGGTTGAGAATCTCAATTTGGTATTTGAAAACTGAAATAGAGGTTCCAACGACGTTGCCTCATAACCAGGAAGACACTCAAAATGGGCGCTATAGGTCACATGTATCAAGGGAGTCATTTAACCTGAATCTTACATATAGAATTGTACTGCAATAGTGTGGAAAGAAACATATTTGAGAGCTTCTCTATATGAGAAATATATCATCTTTTTTGGATGTGTCCATGTTTACATTAATTTTTGTATTTACCACAGTGATAGAAAATGTTTGTTTTAATTTTTTACCTGAATGCTACACATAGAATTGTATTGCAATAGTGTGGCAGGAAATGAATTCGGTAGCCACTATGTATGATAGGTATCTATCATTTTTTATAGCCACTGTAAGGTATCTATCATCTTTTATAGCCATTGTTAAATTTTTTACCTGAATCTTACACATAGAATTGTATTGCAACAGTGTGGAAAGAAATCGAATTCAGAGCCACTCTATATGAGAATATATCATCATTCTTGGATGTGTCCATGTTCGGAATAATTTTTGTATTTACCATTCTGGTAGTATTTTGGTATATTGATAGATTTTCACAGTGATAGAAAATGTTTGTTTTATTGTTTTTACCTAAATGCTATGGATGGTGGCCTTGGCATTCATCAATAGTGTGGCAGAGAAACAATTCGGTAGCCACTATGTATGATAGGTATCTATCATCTTTTATGAGTGTCTCCATGTTGACATAAATTTCTGTTTTTACCATTCTGGTATTATTGTACAATATTGCATCACATAAGAGTCACATGTACTTAAAAACTTTTATCAAGGCTAGCTCACACTTGGATTATCCTACATAGTGCTCACTTTTCCATGTGCTCGAATGGATACTTGCTCGCTTTTTCATGATCACCAAAAATCTATATTCAGAGTATTAGAGATCAACAACATATAGAAACTTTTGGATTATTATCCTTATAATCTAATCTTTAAGATACATCCATTCATCTATCCAATTTTTGTATGTTTACTTGTGTTGTCGCACAGTTTAAAGAAATACACAAGAATCGCTAACAAGTGGTGTTATGTCCATGACTAGTAAGTAGGATTCAGTATACTCCTAGTCTTGGATACACGTTACTCTAGTAAATCAAGCTGTTAGTTATGCCACGTCATACTAGATGTGACCCGAAAGTAAGTAATATCCTTGTGAGGCCCAGAACACACTAAATGGAGTTTAGACAAGGTATGAGACAGTGTATGCATGTGTAGAATTATCAATAGCAATTCTATGAATATTTGGTCCATGCATAGGACTCTATTCTAGGTGAATCTATGTATAGGAAACTTAGGGCTATGCATGGCTATGTGCCCAGGATGCTTATGGCTCTACAAGAAGAGGCCAAACTCGCCCTGCTCCTCATTGTGATCATGGATTCATTGCCAGGGTTTCACTCTACAATCATGCTTCTTGTTCCTTGGCTTGGGGGTGAGGCTTCTAGAGTTGATTGGTTGCTTCTACTTGGTTGGGTGGTTGCTCCATGGTGTGTTTTCCATTGTGTGTTATCTTGTAAGCAGGATCTTAGGGAGCTTCCCTTATATTGGTATCAGAGCCAGGCTTACGAAGATTGGAGAACATGGAGAAGGGCTACCTTTCGTCGAAATTTTGGATTGGATCCATAAGAATTCTCTTCCAAGGTGGATAGCAAGGGGTGCAAGTGGGTGTACTATCCCAGTTTCAATTTGCATATTGCTAAGATCCATTACTCTTGGGATTCTTTGTGGTTTTATGGAGAATTGTCCTTGAAGGCCAATTTGTGATGCTTTTTTGGAGCTTTTTCTTGTGTAGATCAAATCTTTGGTAAATCTAAATTTTCCAGCAAGTGTACTTTTGTTTTAGGGTTCATTAATGATGCATGCCGGTTCTCTCCAATGATTTATAATTCTAGGTTATGTTTTGGTCAAAATTGCTTGGTTTTTCATGCTTTTTGGCACAAAATAGATAGTAAGAACCAAAATCCAGCAAGATTGGATCAATTAAATGGTTTTAATTCTGTAAATTGGTTTGCATGTGTTAGAGAAAGAGTTGTGTGTCATGAATTTCCACTTTATGGTGATGAAAAAATCGGAAAATAGCCAAAAATCATCATTTTTTGCTTGTTTTTTCATGAAGTTGGATAGTAGGTGGCTGTAAAACACCATGTAGATCTTGTATAATGGTGGACCAAAGTCTTTGAAGCTGTCCCTGAAGTTAGAGCCAAGAATTCCAGCAATTGGACTTGTAGGAAGTCAAAAAAGTTCAAAAAATGACCATTTTTGGTGATTTTGGGGGGATGGAACTCTCCAAATCCATAAGGAGATCATTCTAAAATTAATTACAACATGATAAGCATTCCTTTTTACCTTCCCAGCAAGCTATCAGACCTGTGAATTGATGGCTGGTGGCTTATGCACCATCTCCATCAAGTTTGCCTATATTGCATCTTAGGATCAGTATGAATGCTTCATGGAAGTCTAATTGATGGTTTAAGACTGTTGGTAGCATCAATTTTGAGCTTGGGGAGGTGTTTGCACGTTTTTGCATGATTCCTTCTTGTGGAAGTGCGCCCTACTACAGATTTTTGGCAGCTCTGATCTCGCATGTGAAAAGCTTAGGTGGTAGGCTGACATGGCAAGCATCTTGTTCACTTGGTCTCCCTTTGTACTGAGCTTTACAGCACCCAATTTGGTGTCCTACAGCCAAAGTTATGATCATCTGAAGTTTTGTAGTTTTGTGAGTACAATTTGCAAAATTTGAAATTGTTTTGATTGCATGCCAGTCATTTCCCTAATTTGTAACACTATGTTTGCATGGATTAGTTGCATGTTGATTCTCAGAGTGATTCTGACATGCATGAGGGATTTACAATCGATTTGAGTGGTTATATGCATGTGCTCTGACAATTGGGTCACAAATCTGTGTTAATGGCTAACAAATTCCGTAACACTGAAGTTTACGTAAAACATTCCCTAATGACATTTGTGACTGATGTAGTGTGCTTTGCATGCTAGTTTGACATTGGGTTAGTAACATTAGGAATCGGACAGTGTTTCGATTTTTTCGATTCCGATTGCCTATTGGCTGATTTTGACGAATCCCCAAGATACTCAGACAGAGCAACTCAAGAGCACCTCTCACCTTAGACCGAGGAGGTCTCTGAGAAGACGAGACTAATGAAGACTGAGAGTCGAGTATGAGAGCCAAGAAATACTAGTTAGGAAAGACATGCAAGAACTGTGTAAGCTTCATGGTGAATCCCAGAAGATGGAATGACCATATAGGAACTAGTATTTCTAAGCAAATCATAATCAATGCAAGTAGACCCCTCTTAAAGAAAGTAGAGTGAGCCACCTTTTGATGGTGACCTCTAGTGGAGAGCATTATTCCACTTGTAATTTGTGAAATGTGGAAATTCCACTAAGATGCCACCTAAGGAGCTCTCTTGCTTATTTAAGAGACTCCCTCTTTGTGAAGAGGAGCTTTTTTGTGAATTGTATCAACTCCATGCTGAAATGAGAAGAGCCTTCACGAGTTTGGTGCATCCATTGAGCTCCTTGATCATGCTTGTTTCTTGAGTGATGCATTTATGATCTTGCCCTTCCCTCCTTTTGTGTGTGGTTGTGGACTGTAGAGCGGATTAGATTTGCTGCTTTCGTAGAGTGGATTAGTCTCTTTTCTTGTTTGTGGATTAATGTAGAAACCAGCATTCAGGTAAACTAAATAGGCTGGATCTGTGGTATAAATCATGCATATTCTCTGACTCATTTGCTGGATCTTTCACCACCTTGTTAGGTTGAGAAACTATCGAGTCTTGGAACCCCATTCCCACCAAACAAAACTGATGTTCTTGGGATGTCCAAGAATCAAAAGACTGGTGGTTTCTTGATTCTTGGACTTCTAACATGCTGTAGATTAGTTCTTGTTTCTTGTTTTGTCAATTTATGCAAGTGCAGCTCAGTTTAGTAATGCTTAGGCTCTGATTCAGTTCGTTTTTAGGAGTAGATTGCTGTAGAATCTGTTGAATGTTCATTTGGCTGCACTCTGATCTGTGAATGAGTGTTCTTGGCTTGCATTTATGTATGAATGTAAGTGCGTTCAAGAGAGTTCGACCCTGAGTAGTCCTCTGACAAACAGGACAAAAAACTATACTACAATGACAATCTGTCCCTTTTGCCTGGTTTGGCATTGTAAGACCAAGAGCACACATAACGAATGCCCTGAAGTCTGGTAATAGGCAGAATACCAAGCCGTAGAAGCTGTAAGCAAGAAGAAAAAGAAGCGTAGTAAACAAATCCTCTGGATATGTAAACATTGTCTTTAAAACTAACAGTATTTTCTTCAAAATTTTTGAATTACGTAAAATAAAGCAAATTTCGAGTTTTTAGGAAAAAAATCAAAATTTCGGTCATTTTTTCGTTATCTATGGAATCAGTTTAGATTAGTGAATTGATTAAATTGAGTTTATCAGTCAGAAATTGATCACAGTGTTTTCACTAAGTCTAAGTTATTTCCCGGTGATAGATAAGTTAAAACTGATAGAAGAAACCGCAATGAATTGCTAACAGTTTTTACCGTGTTGTCATTTTTTAACTTTGCAATTGGGAACTCCTAGATTGAAAGTTAAAATTTGATTATTATTTTTTTTGGTTGAATTTCCATTTGATAATTGAAAATCAGTTACTTGTCTGATAATTTTCTAATCAATATTGGTCGATAGAAATCAGTCAAGTAAACGTTTGTGCAAGATACTCGTTAAATTTGATTAAAATAGTCAAACAATATAAAATAACCAGGTTGAATGAGTAGCAATAGTATTCTTTTCTAGTCAGTAAATCTAACAAGATACGGTTGAAGAATTACTGAAATCCTATTGGTGAAATTTCCATTCATTTAATTTCATATTCTACGTTTGGATAGGTTTTGTCAATATTAACAGAGTAATGCCAAACCAGTCAATAAAAAGAAAAAAACAGTCCAACTTTATTGAAAAATTTGTAAAAATAGGAATTACAGAACTGATTTCATTTCCAATAAAATTCTATGGTGAATTATATTTAGCCCAAGCATAGGACAGAAATGTTTTTGTTTTGGACTTTTTCCTATAGTAACTAATTTTTTTAAACATTTACTAATGTTGTTACATCTTCTTGGTACCTTAGCTGAAGATTTTCAGGGAACTGAAAAGTCTAAGGAGGAAAGAAGAGTGGACATCAGAGGTAGTAACTGTGATCGAGAAATGTATTTCGCAGTTAGGATTTTGGTAATCCCTGTAAATAATTGCTTAATAATGGTTATTAAATTTCTTGGTTAGATGAATGTGCTTCAACTTATGTAATGAGAATTAAGGACCTCCATAGAGAATTGTCATGCATAGGAGACTCCATCAACCAAAATGAACTTGTTCAAGTCATACTTAATGGGTTAAAGGAGCAATATGACAGAGTTATGCCATTAAGGAGGAGCTACCAAGTTTGGAAGCACTCCAAAGTGTGCTCATTTCTGAAGAATCAAGACAAGAGTATAAACTCTTGAAAATGGAAAGACTGTCTCTCAACATTGATGGTAAAGCCCTCTTTACCAAAGACAAGCACAAGACAAGAAGTAAGAATGAACACCAATCCTCTTCAAGGAAGAACAATCTTATTTCCAAGGAGAAAGGAGAAGAGGATGAGTCCTCTCAAGCTTTCACATCCAAGAAGAAGAAGACAAACATCAAGTGTTTCTTTTGTGGCAAGAAGGGGCATTATGCCACCAATTGCTTCAAGAAGAAGAGTCAATTCAAGCAAGCCAACATTTCCTATGAAGAGAAGGAAGATGCTCATGCAAATGATGGAGAGGGATCTCTTATGGTCTTGAGTTTTTCTTCATCACCTTTCCAAGAGGATGGTTCGTGGTACATCGACAGTGGAGCTTCCTCACATATGTGTAGCTCCAAGCATTCTTTTTCATCCATGACACCTTATGAAGGAGCCAAGAAGTCCATCTACACAGCAAATGATGAGTGTGCTATTGAAGGCATAGGGACCATTCCCTTAAAGCTTTCATCATCAAAAGTTCTTTCTCTGTCTAAAGTACTTTTTGTTCCTAAGCTAACAAAAAAACTTATTAGTGTTGGGCAATTGTTTGATAGTGGACTAGATGTGAATTTTAATGTTGATACATGTACAATCAAGAAGCATGATGAGATCCTTGCATTTGGGTCTAGATATGGTGGAATCTACAAGCTTGATCCCAAAGAGTATGCTAACTCTTGTGATGGTGCTTTTGCTTCTCATATTTCTTTGGAGGAACTATGGCATAGAATTATGTGACTAATCTATTTCTAGCCTTTCTTTTTCCAAAAAAAAAATCTTTTTTTTTTTTCATAATGATCAACCTATTTCATCTCTTTGGTATTATAAATAAACTATTGCTCCAATTATTATAACTTATGAGATTTTTATGTTCATTGACTATCTCCCTAGCGAAGATCTATTGCCTTCCAACCAAAAAGCAAGTGTCCACATTTTTCTTTAAAATATTTTTCCATCTTAAGAGTCAATTAGTGGTAAGTCAGAGTGAGGCTACATCAGAAAACAAGCATGTCTTTCAAATACAATATTGGAAGATTTTTGTTAAACTTTTTCTCCCAAACCTCATAATATTTCAACTATTAATTGAAGGGTATATTCATACTTTGGTGATGGAAAGTGTTAATATGGCTATCCCTATTGTTTTTAGTACTTGGAATTTTCAAATATCATTCAATACTGCCAAGAAATGTAGAAATAATACAACTGATGCTAAGATGCATCTATGAAACTACTTGGAAACTAGACATTCAAGCACTAACAAAAATAAAAGAAAAACTAGTACAAAACAACCTTAGGTACAATCAACAAAAAATTCTGGCTTTTTTTCAATTTTGGTTCATTGATACTAACACATTAGAAGCTACTATCTACTACCATTTACAAGTATGAGAAAGGCTATGCCATTCAAGCATTCTAATACAACTACACCAGTAATTTGAATATTAGTAATTTTGTAAGATCCTAACTTGTGAATTTTAATTTCCTTTCAACACCTTTCTTTTGTAGAGAAGTACTAGATTTATTGCTTTGATATTCTAATGTTTTTCTACTTTGTCATGTTAGGCTTTCTTTTGAATCTTCTCTTTAGCTAGTGCATGTAAGACAATCATTCGTGTCTCTCATAGCTTTACTATTAAGATTGGTCATCTACTGAGAAAATTATTGGTATCCGGTTGACCTTGAATCTTGACACAATCTCATAATTTGCACAAACTCAACGAGCACGACTGCCTCTTTTATGAATCATCGATAATAATTGACATGGCCAACGAATGTGTAAATTTTTCTAATAGTGCTTGGTAATAGTAGTGATATGATTATCTTTATTTTTCCGAATCAATAGCCCATCTTTTGTACAAGAAAATATGGCCCAAAACTACTCCATATGTATAACCCATATCTAACATTTAGCTAGTTTTCAAAAAGAAATTATATTTTCTACATTAAATCAAAAAAAATTGATTGTTTTAAAGTGTATTGAGCATGATAAGTGCACACATAGATAATCAAAAAAATATCTCTAAAAAGTCAAGAAAATATTCCTTAGATGCATGTTACATAACAGATTAAAAGGTGCTTGAGGCATTGCACAATCTGAAACGACGTAACTTTGTAAGCTACTTTTCAAGCTTTCTAATGTGATTTCCACTTTATGATACCCACTAGAGCCATCCAAGAAACTAGAAGCTTTGCCACCAAGTCAATAGCTCTTTAAATAACCTAATTTCACAAAGAAAATTTAGACACCATCGAATCAAAACAATGTGTACTCATGATTAAAAAACATCTAGATTCAAATGTATTTCATAAAAAAATAAATGTGTGTGTGTGTGTGTGTGTGTGTGTGTGTGTGTGTGTGTGTGAGAGAGAGAGAGAGAGAGAGAGAGAGAGAGAGAGAGAGAGAGAGAGAGAGAGAGAGAGAGAGAGAGAGAAGCTATGCATAGGACGTGGTGGATGGCCTACAAAATTGGCCCCTTGGTGTTACACATGGCACTATGCATGCTTTGCATACATTCCCCGCTACTTGCCATGTCGTTTGTGCTGAGCTTGTATTGGCCAATTTACATTTTCTCAAAACGTTGCAAAAAAATGTTAAAATATAACTTAATAGAATGCATATGTATTTATGTGACAAAAAAATCTAGCATATTGTCACTTGCAAGAGAGTCTACCATTGTAACTAAAATTATATGTATCAAACAAACTGCATATATAAGAGTGTTACATTCACAACAAAGGTATAGAATGTGTCTCAAAAAAAATCTATTATTAAGGAAGGGAGTAAGCAAAGCATCAAAAATGAAAATAAATCACTAAAACCAAAAAATGAACATATGGCGCATAAGAAAATACTCACCATAGCATTTAATAAGCTATGATCTAATTAATGTATTGATATGACAAAAAATACATAGTACTTTTAAGATTGTAGTGTACGATAGAAGTTATACCATTAGTTTGAATTTCAGCTATATATCTAAATGTATGCACAAAATACACAATGTATAAATCCACAATATAAAAAGCACATATGAGCATTTAGTCATGAATGCAATTTGATGATCGTACAATATCAAACATTGACAAGTAAATATCGTACTAAAGGAAATACGCAATGCATATGAATCCACAATATAAAATATTCTATAGAAACGAATGATGTGGCATCAAGGATGAAGCAATTCTTAAACATTGATATCACGCCTATTACATCCAACCAAAAGGACACATGTGGAGCCAAACCACCCAACCAACAGGACACCTGTGGAGCCAAACCACCCAACCAACAGGAAACGGAAACTCAAGTCCCTAACTGCTTCACCCCCGAGCCACGGTGATGAGTGCAAGAGGAGAGGATTCTGGCTCTTGAAAACTAAAACTGAATGAGGAGATGGGCAAGTTCCTATCAAAGATATAGACCCCAAAAGCCAAGGAATATTCCCTCTAGGATCCCCCAAGAACCATAGGGATAATTAAGAAACCAAATGTCATCAGTAGAATGGTGCAGTCGATGCCTTCATTCTCTAGTGCCCTTTGTCACCTACTAGCTAACTGGGTAGTGTTGCCTTCTGACCTTGGGTTAACCCCAAAGGAGATAACAATGATGACAACAATATTAAGGCTTGTCTTTTTTCCAAGTACATGCATAAAAACATATGTTGCACTCTAAAAAGTATTACTTGTAAATATGACACAAGCAATGAATGTCGCAACAATTACAAAAAAAACAATTTCAAAATAAACAATGTCATGAATCTTAATTCATTTAATATATTACATTATATACCTAGATTCTCGATGAAAGAGACTTATTTGAACTCCATAGAATGTAGGACTCCTCATATCAAAGTAAGCTAGTTACCACAACAAAATATCAATGCATTGAAAGAAAACCATTTTTAACAACTCGTCAAAGATGTCAAACTATAATCAAAAATAAAATAAAGATATGATTTTTATTACATGTATTTTGATGTTTTTCCTTTGTAAAAAAATTGCATTAATTCTAGGCTGTTTTAAAAATTGTACCATTCAAATATAGTAGCCCAATTGTTTAAACAAGAAATATAAACGATATGCTATTCTTTCTAAACTAGTGAGAGCAAAATTCATTTAGATCCAATAATATTGTTAGGCAACAATCGCCAAGATTTGGCTTTAAGCTTGAATTTAAAGTTCAAGTTATACTAATATATCTTCAAATTGAAAATAGTACAATTTTTGTAAAAAAATGTGTGAACCTCCTACCTATTCATTTTTGGTAATGTCCAAATCAGTCTAATACTCTTTATTATATCCAAAATTAGACTAAAGTTCTGTTGGCTTTGAGTAATAAATAGTTTCTCACTCTCATATACATAAGATTGGATAAAGAAATTAATTTACTTGGAACTACTTAGTTTTGATATCAATTGAATTTTAATCGTAAATACTTTTAAGTCCATGGGCATGGCTGCCTTTAATATATGTTATGAGTAGCTCATTTTAGTTTTTTAATTGATCAAGCATGATCACATTAGGAAAGCAACAAAACAGATTACTGAACAACTTCCAATGAAGATACGCATTCTTGAGAATATAATATTTTGATTGAAATTTGGAAAGTTTTGTAACCCATGTTTTTAGTCAATTTATTTTCATCTCTAATTCTGTGTCGATATTTTAAATGTTTTTTAGCAGAATCTAGGGAATAAGTCTTTCTGTGCAATTATTATCTATTTCATACGCAACACTGTTTTTAAGGGACGTGTGAACCTACTTTAAGTCCAGTTCAAAAAAACATTGTAACTTGCCTTTAAATTGATATCCAAAGGTGAAACTTTATAGATAAGTGTGAATTCACATCAGGTTTAGAATTAAACCAAAGACTTGTTTAAAGGCTGGTGTGACATTAATGGCTGGTGTGAAATGGCTCTAAAGGCACATAAGAAAAAGAAAAGCTCAAAACTTTGAGGAAAGAAGAGTATCAACCACATGCCACATGTCAAAGATTAACACACTTTATTATGAGACATTTCTTATATTGCAAAGGGTTTCGCACCAATCTCAATAAATTGTGCCAATAAGACGAGCCTAATAAATATTTCAAATCAAAAAGTTATACGAGAACTTTGAGAACATCGAGCATCACTTTGTGGTTACAAAAGCTTCAGCGTACACGACATGATTTAAAAGTCCGCCTGATCACTACTAGCACGCTACAAGAGACTTTGAATTTGCCCACTAAAAGCCTTCTTAGGAATGGAAGTTGAACCAATTTACTCAACCTAGTAAAATATAAATATATTATGGAAAGTCTCTCCTGAAAGGAAATGGGCTTCATTTCAAAACACTTTTTGAGTCATGGAAAAACCAGAACTCATCACACGAGATTAGAAACATAAAATCTCTTCAGGAATATAAATCAGAATCCATAAAAAAAGATTTTAATTTCAAGCCTTCTTATAGTCGATGTAGGACTTCAATTGGACTCATCACAATTTGAGAATATATTGAGCAACGAGAAAATTATTGAACCGTGCTCTTTCATTCCAATCTGTAAATATGGTATACTTGGTCTATAAAAAAATAGCTTCAGCAAAAATTACAATAACCATGCCACAATTAGGGTGAATTTGCTTGTCTTTAAAAACAAGATATTGCATCACAGCGTCGGAAACCTGTTATGCGTTGCTCTTACAGACTATGCTGATCCCTTCCCTACTTTCCTCATTTTCTAGATAGAATAAACTCTATAGGCAAATCAGGTAAGGAGAGACTTAGACTTCAACCCCGAGTTGAGCCTAGGGTAAGAAATGAAGAGATTCACTCTCTCTCTCTCTCTCTCTCTCTCTCTCTCTCTCTCTCTCTCTCTCTCTCTCAGACTGATATTCCTACCTGGGACCAGCATAGAGATCAGAGACACGGTACATGGCATCCTATGACTATTAGAGACACCTGGCACACTTCGAGATCACGTACCCAGCTATCACATATTTGACACCCATGTCGACAACAGCAACAGTCCAGACACATCTTTTACACATTCATATCTAGGCTTTTATTCTAAGGTTTTTTCCCTTTAGTTGTAGATTTAGATATGCATTTATAGTTTCGGAGATGTTTTTACGCTGTCCCAGGTTTCATTATACACACTTGACATGTACTTCATCTTATATGCTTCTTAGCATTTAAAAGACGAACTCTCTCTCTCTCTCTCTCTCTCTCTCTCTCTCTCTCTCTCTGCAATTGAAAAAGCACCTTCACATTCAAAATTGCAGTTACACTTGCTTCCATACAAATGCTCGTACCAATTGAGCACGATATACTGAACCTTGTATGCTCACCCCGAGGAAAATTCCTACAAACTGTAACCTGAGTTTTCGAGTACTTTGAGCTGGCAGTTATGTTCTCTCATGCTAGCTCTCCAATCTCCAAACAACCTTGTCCACTATAATGCTCCAGGAGAATCATAGAGTGTTTTCAGACTTCCCAGGATGGAAGTAAGTCTTCTTGGAAGTAGCCTTGTGCAGAGTTCATTGGGCTCATTGCATAGAAAGGTTCCCCTATTAAACGTAGCAGAATTCCCTTGAGAATTATGCCCTTTCATCCTTAGATTCCACAGCATGTCACATTTCGTCTGTGTACATTCTTTTGAGTAAGCTTTAGAATGTGGGAATACAACAAGGCCTATGAGTTAAAACCATCTCAAATGGCCGTACCAAAATGCTTCAAGAGCTATGCACCTGGAATGCAAAAGGTCTTATATTGTTCTTACATTAGCAAGTTAAGAAACTTAATTCCTCGCCTAGCTTGATTCAGCTGGTAAAATTTTGAGAGTGAATTATAAACTGCACTGCGACCAAGACTTGCATATGCTGTGACTAAAGAAGAAAGGAATGGCACACCTGCTGTGAAACCTCTCTTGGATAGTCTGAGTCTTATGAGAAAAGGTACCAGAGCAAAGTTGATACAACTCTGATACTGAGACTATTCCCAAGTAAAGCATACCTAATCATATCAAGTAAAACATACAATCTCTAAACTCGCTAAAAATATCATGAACATAAAAAATCGCATTTCAGTGTGCTCAACAAGATAACTACATGGCATTTACTTATTGCAATGTCAGAATATGAATTGAGATAGCTTTCAATATAGGCAAAACTGAACAAGACATGAACATGAAGCCAAGAGGCTCATAATCAGTTGGAACAATAACCCATACTCGAGGCATCTACATATGAAGCACACGAGGCATCTATTTGTGAAGTAGGACTGGACTGAATAATTAATCCACATGCAACTTGAAAAGAATTCCAGACAGAACACATGTATGGTTCCTGAGCTACACAAAATTAAGTGAAAGTCTGTTGGCTTCTTAAAAGAACAAAAAGCATCTGAAAGCATTTCAAACATTTACCTTTGCTTTAGGCTGATGTGCTTTGGAAAAGTAAATGTTGGAGGAAATGAATGTAGATTTGCTATCTGAAAATTTTCCAAGAAATAATGCACATCATTGGTGTAAGAAAGACAAATTTTCAAAACATAGCCTGTTGGAGATTAGCAAACTTGCAAATTGCATAAACAAACTAGACATTAACAAGAGACCACCATCTATGACTATATACATCCTTGATCTTCTCTTCTGAAACCATTCTGCATACCGCCTAGAAGCAATAGCACAGCAAATATTTCTGAAAAACAAAACTGGTTCCCAGGCATTTGAAACAAATTGACCAGACCCACCACACCTAGCTTTGAACTGCAAAATGGATGCATTTTCTTCTCAAGTGGACCATTCAAATAATCAGCATTGTAGTCGTATAAAATAGATGTCATTGCGACTTCAAATACTCGGCCTTCATGGAACTTAGAACTCTTACCTCCCTAGAAGTGAAATACCGCAATCCGAATGCATCTACCAAGGTACTTCTGCATTCTTGTTGACTATGTTTGCGATCAAGTATTTGATACAACAAGTCTAGATTCTCCAAATTCTGTAGAAAATTAGCAACCCAATGGCCATATATGTCACAAATAGTCAAAACAGTTACAGATATTAAAAATAATAGATGAGTTATTGACATTATTGACATAAACCAGAGTTGCCTAATATTCAAAGTAGCATGTGATCCGCCATCCAAGGAACAGGAGAAATAATGTTTTCTTTGAGCTACAAAGTAAATCCCCCCAGATGAGTTCCAATTATCAATAAGGGGGAAAAAATGAGGGGAAAAAGGATGGACAATCGAACACGATAATTTAGTCTACCACGAGATTGACTTTAATTACAAAGATAAATAGCTTCTGAGGTGAAAAGAAAGACATGTAGCAGCAGAAAAACCTGAACCTCTAATAGAACCAGTATTTTATGGACATGAAACACACTGTGCATGTGTGCATGTGTGTGTGTGTAACTCTCTAACAAAAATCAAAATTCCAATGACATTAGGCTGGCTTGCAAACGAGCTACATAGGAGATCAGACAAATTAAACTCTCCAAAAAGGTGGTCACAAACCACCACGTGAGTCAAGGAAGCTTTTCATATGGAGCCTCCACACCCTACTATGTGAGTTTCTAGAATTCTCACCACAACGGTCAACACCCTTGGCCAAGCAACCTTCAAAGTTGATGCCCTTCTAGAGCTTTTGCACTCTACCAGAAGATTCAATGTTGGGTAGAGTGCAAAAGCTCTAGAAGGGCATCAACTTTGAAGGTTGCTGGACCCAAGATGGACCCAAAATGATTGATATGATGTTTAAAGATCCAAATGGACTTGAAGTAGGAAGCAAAAAACTTATACAGGATAAGAGAGCTTAAGCACCACCACACCATAAAATGAAAACTGATTGGCATGTCATTAACTGCCCTATACTAACAAAGATGTTGTCCTCAACAGTTGTCGAATTGTGTGTATCATAACGGCACTGATTGTCGAGCGAAAATATTGGAAATATCACATGAAAAGGAAATCTTAAAGGAATTAACACAAAATGAAAGTGGATGTTGTGAACATGAACATGGCTAATAAAGATGCTACAAATAAGATGGTTGAACATACAAGGTGGAAAGGCATCAACAAGGGGTAGCTCATACAAAGTAGAAAAGTTGGAAGTCACGATGATTTACAAGTGCCATGAGGACCATACCAATGTTCATGAGAAGTAAAACCCTAAGAAAGGAACAGTTTTCCTAAATGTGTGGCCTTGAAACTTCTCTCACCAATGTGTGGACTAGTTGTGTGAATGCCAAAATCTAGTGAAGGCCCAAGAAATAACCCCATTGTTTCAATAAAAGTACTCTCAAGATTTTTGAACCACTGGAAATGTTTCATCACATTTCATGTTTGGAAAGTCTTTCGTAAACTTTTCGTCAGAAACCGACAGCTTCTATTAACTTTTAAGAAAGAACAGAAGACCAATGTATCAAAAACCTAGCCCTATTATGTACTCAATGCCTTCTATGTTGGCTTTGAGGTATTCCCCAGGATGTGTTACAAGGCGCACTATTTTCCCTCCTCTGACCCTATTTGTGAGTAAGCTTAGGCTAAGTGTCTAGAAACTTCCATTTTAAGGTTCCTATTGGGTATAAATAGGGCCTATAGACATTCATTTCTCAGCTTATAAATTGATTAAAAGAGGTATACCTTTTCTCACTTTTCATTGTTAGGTTATTGATTGAAAGAGGTATACCTTTTCTCACTTTTCATTATTAGGTTATTGATTGAAAGAGGTATACCTTTTCTCACTTTTCATTTTTGGTTCTTTTAACATATCTAATTGGATCTATTATTTCCTACTGTTCCTGGATCCTATCCATTTTGACCTTCTCAAAATGAAGTTCTTGAAAAGTCAAACCTAGATCAAATTGAAATATTTAGTTTTCTATACTACTTGTTTCAAAGACGGTTTGCAAATCTTTACATTCTTTGTTTCCCAACAAGTTCATAGCACTTTACAGATCCTTGATCAGACATTCCTAGATTAAAATAGTACAATTTCCAGTTCTTCACATTTTCAAATTTTAACTTACACAAGATGCCTTTCAGGGGATAACCAGGACAACATGTCTTTTCATGCAGTCAATGTCAGTGTTACCAAATATATCAGTCTAATCACCAGTACAGAAATAGTGCATGTTCAAAGCCATTCACCTTCTAGGCATATCCTAACAACATTGATACCTCAAAGCACTTAAGCTAGCAATTTAGTAAGTCATAAGCCTAGTTTACTTGTAGAACTTTCTCTAGAATTTGTAGGAATGATATGAAGTTTAGGTCATCTTGAGTCAGTCTATGTATGATTCTTTGACCAAAACGAATTTCTGTAAGCATAAGTCTCCCATTCACCAACTCCAAGCAGATGCAGACCAAACTACAACTCAAGAAAAATTCCTTGACCAACAGAGAAACTGCTTGAAGTATATGCATGCATGATGGGGTGATCAGATGCTTAGAATTTTAGATATCTTACCCAAACTCTTGCATACCTTTGTTGCCAGAAATGAGCCTGTTCCTTTTGCATAGCGGCCATAGCTCTTCGTGAAACAGCAGCACCTCTTTGAATCAGGTGTCACGATATCTTCAAGTGGTTAAGTTAAAAGCAAGAGCTTGGAGTTTCAAGAGGAATCAGCTGAGGAATAGCAATTCAAAACAGGACTTGTACATCACCTTCATTGATCTTACAGGTAACACAACAAGGGGGTAAGAAGATTGTGAACATAGACCACTATGTTCGCGGAAGTACTTAACAGAAGATATGCAAATCATTCATCTTGTAACAAGAACAATCATAGCACCAGTTTACTCATCAAAAGCATGTATATGCCAACGGATTAAAAAGGATTTGGTAATAACCTTTTGGACATTTCTGCAAGCAGTGCTTGCAGGAATTCAATGCACTTTAATAATGCTCGATCTTCAAAGTTTTGTGTGACCTAATATTTTGGTTTTTTCTATTTAATCAAGCATGAGCAGACAAAGAACATGTAAGCATAATAACATATAGCCCTTATCTACAGTTACATATGCGCCTCCTGGAAACATTCACTGGGCTTAAAAGACCACTAGCCACAGTTAAGAAACAAAGAAAAAGCTTCTGCAGCTAATATGAAAGATACCAAAAACATCACCCCATCTTTCAACCCATTGCTTAGGTACCCAATAGTGGTTCCATGCATCATTCATAAAGGTGGTGCTATCCTTTTTATTCAGCTGAATAAAGTTTTCTACGCTACCATGCAAGGTCTCAATACCGGAGCAGCAAGAAGCCTGCATCTCGTGAGAACTGTTGCCAACCTTATCAGTCCCTTCAGCAGCATTCTTTGAAGCACTGAAGTTTAGCTGACTCTTGTCTAGGGTATTAGATGAACCCTTCAGCTGACAATAATTGAGTTCAAGGTAGTTCCTTATGGGCATACATGCTATACTTGACTCCAGCTCAGGCTCACTAAGTTTGTCACTTGTCTCTGTACCGATGGTTGCCAAAGGTATTTCACCCACTGTACTAACTGTATCATTATTTTCTTCAGACTCCGTTGAAAAAATCAATGATTTGATTGCAGCAAACAAGTTTTCATCCCTAAAAGGTGAGCTGTTTAACCCCTTTTTAAGAAGGCACTCTAGATATGCAGGTTTGCAAAGCAGGCATCCATCAAGCTCTGGTTCAGCAAAAGCCAAAGGCCTTCGTTTTGCCTAAAAGGCCATCAAGTGAAAAGCATCAACAGTTCAGTTCAATAACTTCAATAGTTTAAGCTTAAAAGGAAGATAACAAAGTACATTTAACTTTTTTTGCATGTGAGACGTGTCCCTTGAAACTTGCTGCAAAGAAAATGAATTTGACAAATGAGGTAAGGAAGACAGCGCCTGTACAATAAAAAAACTTAAAACTTAATATAACGATGTCAAGTCTAGATAATGCCCAGACAGAGAAATGATAATAAACAATTTTTATTATTGACACCCCATGAAATCTTTGACCATCAACTCAAGAATGCACAGGGAGGAGTCTATGTCATGGCATATAGCTACTCATGTCATCAATGTGCACAAGTGCACATCACATGCACAAAGGTACACAGAGATTGCTTTCAAATGCGTACATGGATAACGCTGACTTTAAGTTTGTTGCAGCAGGCTACTGATATGAGCTCCACTGGCAAGTCCAGAAAAGATGCATTTCTGTTTCACTTGCTTTCATAAACATTTTGCATTTATTGCTCCAAACAGAGGTCATGTAGAGACATTGTATGTACAGTGTCATACACTGAGTCAAAGATGTATTTTACAGCCTGACAGAGAACTTATATGAGGATGACTTCAAAAAGGAAGGGCGTGCTGTGCTATTTATTTGCCTATGTTTCAAAAAAAGAGGAAAGGCTATATATAATGCTTCTGCTGACTGTGACCTTGAAAAAGATCGTAATGAAATTAATATGACATTAGCAGTGCTTCGCAGATACTAATAACCAACTAAGTGTCTAATGCCAAAACTTTTGAGCTAGCATTACCATATTATTCCAACATACTTAAAAGTACATCTCAGATAGCAAGCATCGATTAATATTTCAATTCTTTGCAATGCCCAAGCTAATGCCAGAGCAGTTGAGAATGGTATCATTTCCCTTGCCCTTATTGCTACTTTTGATGGTGTTGCTTTAAGTGTGAATGAAGTACTTGATGCAATAACATGTGAGTATGATGCATTGCTTGAGAATGGTACTTGGAAACTTATTGATCCTCAAAACAATACTATTTGCCAAGGAATATTCTCAATCAAGGGGATTGACTATGATGAAACCTTTGGACATGTGGCAAAGATGGTCACCATAAAGAGTCATTGCTCTTGCTTCACATTACAAGTGGCCTTTGTTCCAAATGGACGTTTCAAATGTATTTCTTAAGGGATATCTTGAAGAGGACATCTTCATAAACTAGCCCGTGGGCTTCATTAAATGGCATAGGAAGTAGGTCACCTCAAAAGAAGCTTGTATCATCTCAAGAAAGCTTATCTATATTGGATTGACTCCTAGTGAGTATGATTCAAAATTGTACATAAACTTCGGTAACAATAGCATTGTACTTTTATCAATTTATGTAGATGATCTCATGTCAACTAGCAATTGTGTAGAAGGCATTGATGTGACCAAACTAGATCCTACCAAGAGTTAAATATGATAGATCTAGGATTCTTACATTACATTTTGGGTATAAAAGTACTTAAAAGTTAAAACGAAACTTGGATGACATCCTCTGTAATTTGTATTTGCTAAAACATCAATAAAAGTCTCACCAAAAAAAAGTAGCGAGGTCGAGAGTAAGGTATGCCAAATTGTAAAGGGCTTAAGATGAACTCCTGTGTAGCAAAACCTTCACTGTGAAGGATTTCAACTAACCGTTCATGGGTGGATGAAAACTGCACATAGGAACAACCAAGATCAAACTTCTAAGAAAGTCCAGCAGAAACAGAATATGGAGAAAACCATTGGCTATATTACTTATGATTACAGAAGACCTTCACCTCAAATCCGACAACATTCTCCACAAGAATGTGCGTTGGAGGAGCTGACATTTGAGGAAGTATGTCCAGTAATTGCAAAAAGGATGACGCCCTTGCATCGTCAGAATCTTTTCGTAATCCTGGAACCTTCGATAACGACATGCCAATAGGATTGAAAGAGGATAAGAAATAGTTGATTGGCTCAGATCCCATAGACTGTCATACAGGGAATACTAAACAGAAAAACAGAAATACCTAGATAGTAAGTTCTTTAATCACATCCTCACATAACCCTGGAAAGAAAAGCTGCTAGTTGTTATCCTCTCTAGGGTCAGGAGAATAGACATATGATATGTTAGCAAAAAGCAAATCAAATACAAAACCAACCTCTCAAAGTCGTGATTCTTATATTCATATCACTTATCTATTCTATTTGAGCCCAATTTGGTGATTTAATGAAAATGTCAAGGATGTGACTGCACTTTCAGGAAGAAGAGCACATGTTGAAGGCCCAATTCTAATAAGAGATTAGGCAACCCTAGATTGAGACGATACACAGTCATGAATGGGCCCCATTCGATACCTATAGATGATAGACAATGTAAGTTTCTTCAAAAATGAAGCCATTTGTAGGAGGGCTTGCAGGGCAATGAGTAGAGTGTAGTCTATCTTTGTATTTTTTAAGGAGAATCAGAATCTTAAAACAATTTGCAAACACTATTGTTCCCTTTTGCACGTTATTATGATGTTGTGTTCACACAGTCGTATTAAATAACTTCACAAGGCAAAGAGGAGTCTACTTCTGATCCTGGAACTCCCAAGTACAAACAGGACATAAGGACGCCAAAATACAAATACAAATACAAATACAAGTGGCCTTTAGACCTAGCATCAAAATTCAAAGATCCAACTCTAAGGAGATTTTACCCTAATTTAATCAAAACTCATAATTCAGAGTTCTGGAATAAAGACCACTGAAGATTTCAGGTTTTGTTTATCATTCTAAATTCCAAACGTTAGGGCACAGGAAATTTATGCATCAAAACACGATTTCACCTTCAGAAGTGGATAATACCCCTACTTCAGTGAAATGCTACACTTCTGCAGCCTGCTTCTAGAAACAAATATGCTTGGTTCTTGTTTATAAAAATTCTCTTCCAAAATGTAAGGAGCGGTACATATTCCAAAAAAACTTTATATTTTGTCACAATAAGAAGGGCAGCTGGGTATTCTGTTTTCAGCATATAATTTTATTCATCTTTCTGTGCAAAATCTATTTCTATTTCCTCAACAGGATACTGCTCCTTATGTTATTTGGACATGAAAATTTGTTAGAAGCAACAGACAAACCATTTGGCTAATTTCCACTTGATATCCACTACTTCGTATTCCTACATCTCTTTCGGAACTTCTTAACACAGCTATCGCCTACATTCTTTATGTTGCTTGCAGAGTTTGCAACTGAGTGGACTTTGTCACCCAGCAATTCAAAAAGCTTTGTAAGAAAATAACCTAGTAATTTCTAATGCCTGGCACTAAATAGAGGCTCTGCCATCTATATGGAGGTCTACTGATTCAATATTTTGTGCAACACTCTTCAGGTACATCTCAGAATAGGTCTGAAGCTTGGCAAGCCAGAGTGTATCATCTGAGAAGCCTGAATAGAATGACAGATGAACCTTACTTGAAATTACAGGCAAGGGATTTCTTGTAAATTCTAGGAAATACATCAGAAATGACAATAGCCGTAGTAGCAGGAATAGATTGTGCACCAATACTAAATAGAAGGATGGAATCTTACAAAAGAGCAGATCTACTAGCAGTCTAGGAAGAAATCTCTTGTAGCCTCTGCATACTGCAATTCATTTTCGTGATGTTCTTTTCTAGCACAGAAATCTTGGTTTCAATGAAAGATGTACTAATAATCTAGGAAGAAAGTTCTCATAGCCACTGCATATTGCAATTCAATTTTGCCATGTTCTTGTCTGGCGCAGAAACCTTGGTTCAATGGGATCCGCACTACAAACACTAGCAGAAGCGCATGTGGTCAGCATGATGATGACTGGTAGGATTAGTGATAAAAATCACTTAGCAATAGCCTTTGAAGCACTATGCGCTATCCTTATGCAGGATCCAACTAAAAAGATCAAGCAAGTGGTGAAAACAACTCGGTGTAAAAGCACTAGCATTATCCCATTATCTGATCTATGCTGAAAATAACAATGTTAACTACCAGATGTAATGAACTCTCTGCAAATAACCAACCTGGAAGTGGATTTGTCGGTAGGTAGAATTCGTGAGACTGAGTAGCTAGCGGAAAATAGGACTGGAGATCAATCACCGGCAAATAATGAATGTGAAAATAAGTCGCTTGTGGTAAAAACAACCAGCATCTTAATTGCTGATGTGATTGATCGAATGTCCAAACCCCTATTGTTCTTTACACTATTGAGTTCATGTTAGGATCAGATCCGTGATGGATATAGCACTTGGTAATATTGTCGATTCTACATTGCAATACAGCCACAAAAGTGCTCAACCGAATTATTCATTTGCATGTACAAATTGTGTGTAGAATTTGAATGCAATTAAGGTATTCGATTGGAAGGATAGTTCTGCTTACAATGACTCTTGTTAAGTGGATTTTGATATATGCATGATATTCATTGCTTATGGAGGCAAGTGCATATATACGCTAACTGATGCATGCTTACAATCCAAAGATTTTTAGAATGAGATTAATTTTATGATTGGGCTAACTAGCCTATGACATTAGTTGAGCTCAAAAGGGGTCAATCATGTAGACGCATGTCTCTTATCATTATATGCAAACTCTACCAAGGGTAAATGCTTCACCCAATCTATCTGTATACCATAGTTGCCCAGAAACACGTTTCTAGGTAAAAGTGTTTCCAGAAACACGTTTCTAGGCCAGGAACACCGAGAAACGTTTCTAGGCAACTACATATTTATGCACATATATGTATGCTACCAATCATCATCCCTACATACAAGACAACAATTGGAGTTTCCTTGTGCGACAACACTTCTGCAACCATCAATTAAACATAATTGGTTTACGCAAGCTTCTCATCATTTGTAATCTATGCTTGATTGTGCTTTCACACTACCAAGGATAAAACCATGTGCTATCTCCATCTAATAAACACAAAAACAAAAATCTTGAAGCTTAAGGCTTTAAAATAGGTGCTTCAAACTAAGAACAAAAACTTATCTTTTCTAGCAAAGTCCAATGCTAAAGTGACTTGATAAACCTTCACAAATGTGGGGTGGTTCATGTTACAATGCCAACAACCTTCAATACACAGAATATTTTCTCTGCACATTGCACACACTAAAATCACACAAGAACTCACAAAGCACAATGTGGTCCTCTCCCTTTTGTTTCTAAAAAACATATTTCTAATCATCTAGAAAATCTAGAAAAATCGTACTACATGCAAGATCAATTATTCAATATGATACGATGTTGAAGATCACAAACATTCAACATTTATTCATATGAGAGAGAGAAGGGGGGGGGGATTTGTCTCATCTCTTCAGTATGGTTTCAACCATGATTCAGTATGTTTCAGCATGATTCCTTATGGTTTCAGTTGGGTTTGTTGTGATTTGAGAGAGAGAGAGAGAGAGAGCTTTATTAATGTCTTTTCCATGCCAAAAGGCATATAAGACTAATGAAGTACATGTCAAGTATGTCGTAACCATGGGAGCGTATAAAAACGTCTCCAGACTGTAATAAAGAAAACATCTAGTGCAAACTAAAATAGACACGTATGCGAGAGTGTGCGATAATAATCATATGTATCTATGGTAAGATATCAAGGTTGTGCTGTTGCTGCAGTGCTGATGCTCTAAAAAGATGTAATGCGAGCCATAGAATGGGAAAGAGCTGGAGCTTGCCGATGTCGTCTATGAGCATGAGCACGTGCATGAGAGAGAGAGAGAGAGAGAGAGAAAGCTTTATTAACGTCCATTATGCCAAAAGGCATATAAGACAGAATAGTACATCTCAAGTGTGTAGTAGCCAGGGAACATAGTAACTCCATAACAATGAAAAGAAAAAGGAGCATAATCCGAAATACATGTGAAATACATAAAACAAGTGAAATACATAATAACTATCCCTAAGTAAGCTACATCAGGGGAAATAAGTCCACAAAGTGAGCTTATGCTATCCACCAAGACTACTGAAGTAGTCCGTGATCCGAGGTCCACTGGCAGGAAATGTAGGAAATGTAGCAATGGAAAGCGAAAGATATTGATATCGTCGAGACGGTAAAGTGTGCTATGATGCCAAATACGGTGAGGTCTCTGAGGCCGTATTCTCCCAATAAGTGAGGTCATATGAACAATGGTAGTGTCCAGGGCTAGACGTCGTCGGCGAGCACGGTGAACTGGGCCACTGTCTATGTCATCCTCCAGCACTATATCCTCACGTGGACGACGACTGGTGAAGAAATCCGTAATCGGTGGCTGAGTGTCACTATCCATTGGAGTATGAGCTCTCCGCAATAAAGACATCTCGTATAACATAAGAGCGACCCATCGAGGATCGACATAAGTGATGAGAGAGTGGAGAGAGGGTGTCTCCCTGAAAAGACAATGATAACGTCCACGGATCTCATAAGAAGTTGGGCATCTGAAAAGGAAATGCTCCTCTGATTCCACCTCCCCCAAGGAACACATCTGACATAATCTCTGCTCTCGTGGAATACCTTGGTATCGACCCGTCTCAATAGCCAACTGGTGAGAAGAGACCCGAAACTGCCCAAGAGTGAAGCGTAGGCAATGTGACAGACCATGGTCCAGGAAAAGTGCTCGTATAGGAAAACCTGATGTGTCCAACTCCAAGAAGTGTGTCCAATAGAAATTTGGCTTCACGCTCAACTGCCCCTGCCAAGTGGACTGAAGGTATGCACGGTAGAGAGAACGTCTAATATAATCATGAGTGCCTGCTGGTGGGGCCGAGAGTGAAATGCCAAACGTACTAAGGAAATGTACCGCCTGGGAATACCATGCGAAATGAACTCCATGATCATGTAATAATCTTGAAGATGAGACTGCAAGGTAAGAGTAGCTCACATCCCGCTCTTCTATCCTAGAATGTTGACAATTTCTCAGTTGCTTCATTCTATCCACCAAATGCCTTCATAATAGAAACCAAAACTTTGTAAATATTGCCCTCCTTTGAAGTAAAAAATATATACATATTTTTTTATAGGATCACTTTCTCATAGAGTCTCTCCTCTCAAGAAAGTTCTAATATAAATTGTTAGCTTGTAAGCTACTCAAGCTAGTTACACACCAATATAATTGTAAGATAAAGCTCCTCCCCACCATCTGAGGTCCTATAGTGATATGAAGCTTCAAGTTGTCTCCACCACCATCATCGGGCATCATGTCCTAAGATGGCTAGTGAGTTCTTTGGTTTTTCCATAAACTTGTTCGCTATACCACCTTCCCCACTCATGTTCTCCCTAGCTCAGCTGGCACATGATCACCTAAAAACTGTAGGTGAGCCTATGCATGTGTTACAGCTTTTACTCCCTATCCCAATTGTTTACAATTTTATGCACAGATGTACTTGTTGTAAAATACAGAAATGGCTAAGTCATCATGGGCTTGTCGTGACCTTTGTGAAAGAAATGTAAATAAAATTGTTATTAGAGCTGCTGAGCCTCTGAGTCCCCTGTTGATCTTTGGTGTACGGTACTAGGCCATTAATTAGGAGTGGCCGGACTGACCTCCTAGAAAGTAGGAGAGCTGACTAGCCCACGAGACATGTGTCATATGCTCATTGGGGCACTTGGTCTTGAATGAGCGACACATGTCAAGGTTGACCAGTCAAACATGACGTGTCTCATGCTCACTAGGACACTTGGTCCAGTGTATGAGTGACACATGTCAGCCTACTCGCTTGCCTATGTGTCAGGTAGTGCCAAGTGGCAAGTGTCGACTATGAATGGAATTGGCCATGTGTCGATGTTAGGAAGGTATGCTTGAGGAATGCGCATCAATGAGCCTAGAGAGCGGCATTCCTCATCATAATCTATGCATCAAAGGTTGGGAAGGCAGCCAGCTCCACGGTGTTTCATGCTTGTTCATGCTATACACTTATTGTGAATTCAATAAAGTTTGAGTTTAAGATCTATCTGTACATGCGTTACTGTGGTTTGTGTATGGGTGCAGAGCCTGACAACTTGTCTTTTTAAAAAGCCCTTGGCACTATAGCTACTTGCCAAATGAGTTTGTTGAGCCACAACTCGTCATGTGATAAGTCATGCATGGCAAAGTCACCTACTTTGGATGAATGTTGAAACTATCAATAAGTCAGGTGAGCCGCATATCGCAAAAGGACATGCTTATTGGCTCATAAAAAATCTTTGACATTTAGGTTGCTTAGAAACACCTCTTTCTTGGAGGAAGGGTATTGTAAACTCTAAAGCCTTCTTAAATTTTCACTCATTTGATTGTAAACCAAGTGAGAAATGGAAGATGACTAGGGCAAGTTCACGAAAAAAATAAAACGTTGCTAGTTTATAGCTTACTTGAAAATCCAATCACTTGAAAAGTATCAAGATCATTTACCAAGACAACTTGCTTTTTGAAATTCAAATCCCAAGAGAGCACATGACAACTGGTTCATTGCCGACATAAAAACTATACAAATGATAATAAAAAAACTTTTTGTTTTAACAATTGAGATAACACAAACATATGCAGAAGTACCTAATAGTGGTTTTATCCAAATATTAAAAGTCTTTAGATGCTTAACTAGTTTTATGATTTTTTCAAGCCAAAAACCAATAATAAACCAATACTCAAAGATGACTTGAACTAGTTACAATCGTCTCTAAGTTTATATTTAAATGTTATGCATATTATCAAAAGATAAAGTTGTAGAAAATTACCTTGTCTAGTGTAAGGTTGGCAAGGAGGAGATAACAACCAAGCATCCGCCTTGTACTTCTCCAATGCTTTAGCAGTCAATCGTTGGACATTTCCCTGAAAACAAGACCAAGTCATCAATAGCTTTG
Organism: Diphasiastrum complanatum; assembly: GCA_029204225.1. NCBI lineage: Eukaryota > Viridiplantae > Streptophyta > Lycopodiopsida > Lycopodiales > Lycopodiaceae > Diphasiastrum > Diphasiastrum complanatum. The sequence goes on from CM055093.1 coordinate 50,881,105, forward strand.
TTACATAGCAAACACTTATCCCATCTCCTCCATAGATTAGCTAATATGGATGGTAAAAATGTGATCTCACAATCAATCCTCAAAGAGCTTCAATCAGATGAGTATATTGTATACATCTCCTTCTATTTCAAATCAATATGACATGAAAATTGATGTTTCTCCAACTTCAAATATAGCATCTTTCTTGCTTATGCTCTCTGAATTGTTACCAAGGGCCATTTCACATGTTCATCTCTTTAATAAATAACAATGTGAAAGACAACAAAGCTTGAAGGAGCAAGAAAAAACTTGATTAGGACGATGATGGAAATTATGCTCGTAGACATCATTGGCAAGCTCGTTGATCTCAAATGCTTCCACGACAATAGCAGAAATGTTGGCCTCCTCCAGTGAAAACCTCTTCACAACCGAGAGATTTACAACATAAGCTTGGAAACAAGTTGATAGGCACTTAAAAAAAGTAAAAACACTAAAAGAAACCATAATGTTTTCCAATATTACAAGAATATATAACTAATCTATAGGTCTTAAAAAAGTTAATCGCTCAGCTTACGAAAGACATACAAAAATTTGAAAATTCTACAAAAACTCAAAGATCCAATCCTAAATGGCCAACTTTCCGATCTGAATTTTATTTAAAGTGGATAACCTTACCAAAAAACATACGCAAGAGACTCATGAATTGCAGAAAAACTAATAAAGTTTCAAAGCTAAATAATGCCTTTGCAATACAGGACTGTGTAAGTTAACACTACAAAGCAAATATGCAAGGAGCATAAATGGAACCCAGTTAGATGAATTCCAAACAAACATCCACGTAGGCTAATTATGCGAATTGGAGAAAGAAACAAATCTATGTGCTTCTTTGAAAAAGTTGTTCAACCCAATACAACAAGCCATTGAATCGGCAATTCATGCAACATTAATTACCCGCTCCCTCCTATGTGTAATAACAAAAAGGAGGTATGGGCAGCGAGGAAACAAGGCTGAAAAATCAGAGATCGCCCTTCAAGGGTAAAAAAAAAGTTTGCGATAAAGACGGGGAGCAATCTCGATGCGCGATGAAATTGGGTGGGAGTGGCTTTCTAAGCATCTAGGCGTGTTTCTATTGTCCGGGGTAGGGTTGCGAACACAGACAGCAGTGTAGGAGGGTGAGCTGAAATTGAGGTGGATGTAGGACGCCAGCTATGGTGGAGTGTGGGCGTCCAAGAGAGGTAGTAAACGACAAAAAAAAAAATTGGATCAAAAAGATGGGTTGGTAGGGCGCTAGGAGTGGCTGATGGAAGGTGGCGAATAGGGGCAGCAAAAAGCGGAAATTTTCAGCAAAGGAAGGAGCAGTAGGGCGCTGGTCAGCAAGCATGAGGGCGCCCAATAGGGCAGCAAATAGGAGGCAGTAGGGCGCCCAAAATAGGGGAGGAAAAAGCCTGATAATGCAGCAGTAGGCAGCCAGCAAGAGGGCGCTAGAAATGGGCAGCAAGTGGGCGCCTGTCCTCCTCCGATCCGTCGTGAAAATCTGCAAGACAAGTGTGGAGAAATGCTGAAGATCCGGCTGAAAAATGGTGAAGATCCAAGCTGAAGATGGGCGCCCTCCTGTGAGAGAAAAATCTGCTCAATGGAGATGCTCAGGAAAGTGCTCTGATACCAAATTATGAACGTAGCCACGGCTGATCTAGATTTAGTCTATGAAAGCATCACATAAGCAAGACTTAACCCTAGAAAGCAGGAGAGAGAAAGCTTAAAGAGACTAAAGAAGGAGATCATATCATAAGCCAAGTAATAAATGACACAGAATCCCTACTTATAGCCAAGAGGAAGCCCTAAAAGGAAGCTTCCAGTGGCTAGGGCCAAACTGAGAGGGAAAATAGTGCGCCCTCCAAGAAGGCCCCCACTCTCAGTAATATGACCAAATAACCAATATAGTGAATCATAGGGCCCAAGGCCAATAATATGGTCTAAATGTCAATAATAGGGCCCAAGGCCAACCATATAGTCTAAATGTCAAATAATGAATAAAAAAGGGCCCAAAGTCTGCCTATGCATAAAGTAAAGTAAATGTAAATGGACATGGTGAATGTAATGAGCCGAGTCCATAACTATTCCGCAGTTGTTTCTGGTTATCATCCTGGTGCACTAATATTATTCACCCCATCCATAGGAATGATGACCCCATGATTCCGAGTAACTACCGCACTATCATGATTGGGCATGTCCTGGCGAAGCTATATGGTACTATACTTCAATCTGTCGTGAGTTCAGAGGTGGAGACTAGGAGACGACATGCTATCACATCTTCACGTTACAAGCCCTGATTGAGGAAGCTAAGCACAGAAAAGAGAAGGTTTACTATTGTTTTGTGGACTTCAAGAAAGCCTTCGATTATGTTCCTCGCTCATTGCTCATTCAGAGACTCCAAGATCTTGGCTTCTCCACCAACATCATCTTGGCTGTGATGGCACTTTATGAGTGCGTCCTGGGATGTTTCCGGCATAGTAGTGGCATCTCTAATCATATCTGGAGCACTGTTGGGGTGAAGCACAGTTGCTCCTCTTGGCCTATATATTGATGAGTTGGAGAGAGTCATTACACACTGTGGTGGTACTGGTTGCAGGCTTGGGGACATCCTGATTGCTATCCTTTTTTATGCCGATGACGTGGTACTAGTCTCACCGACCAGAGAGGGTCTACAGTGATATTTGGATTGCTTACAAAAGTTCCGTACCAGATGGGGCCTAAGGGTGAACATTGGGAAGACCAAGGTTATGGTCTTCAACATTTCTCGAGCATTCATGCAGTGACAAGATCTTACTTTTGATGGACGGATTCTAGAGGTGGTCCCTTCTTATACATACCTGGGGATCCTTTTCTCGGGTCCTACTTTTAGTATGAGACAGGCCGCTACCACTCGACTAGGGAAGGGACATGCCTCCCTTGTTTAGCTAGAGCAATTATGTTTTCAAAAGTCCATCCAAGATGCTCGTAGTTAAGTGTCACCTCTTTGATACCATTGTCACCCCCACGGCTCTATATTCGGCAGAGGCATGGTGTACAGGTCTCCCCTCTTCCCACTGGGCTAGTCTTTCACAATTACAAATTACCATGTTACCTCGATTGATTCGAGCGAAGCCTTCTGTTCCACATGAGATTCTCCTGGCCGAGTTTGCAGTTCCACCTATACAGATTGAGGCAGCTCTTTGATCATTACCTATATTCAGAGGGTACAGGCATTGCCAGAGATAGACAGACGATACAGATTGTACTATTCTCCTCACATTGTCTTCATGATCAGGGCTATAGATTATCATAGTTCTCTCAGGCATCTCACCTACTACTTGAGTCGTTTGGTATCTAAATCACAGAGCTTCCCTCAGGCACTCATCAATATATTAGTCGATTTCTCTATCGAGCATATCTGGAGCGGACTTGGAGTCGCCAGTTAGGGGTTAAGCCAACTTTTTATCAGACCCATTTTCTGGAGCTGGATAGATTAGGGATCCCAGTCAGGCCACGCTACTTGGATTCACACTGGGACAACTTAGGGTGTCTTCTCACCAGCTAGCTAGTGAGATTGGGAGGTTCCATGGTATTCCTAGAGAGGAGCGAATTTGCCAGTTATGCTCTATAGGTGAGGTGGAGTTTGAGGAGCATTTTATCTTTAGATGCCCTGTATACTATGAGATCAGAGGGAGATATCACTGTTTGTTTTGAGATATGCCTACCACTCTACGCTCTCTCATAGCCTATGAAGTCCCACGATGTGTTGCTCTCATGGTACGAGAGATGTTCATATTGCGGCGAGATGTTTTGTTGATTTTAGGAAAGCCTTTAACTCTGTCCCATGTTCCCTTCTCATCCAGCGGTTACGAGATCTAGGCTTCTCCACTGATACAGTCCTAGCAGTGATGGCACTCTATGAGTGAGTCCTTGGTTGCTTTCAGAGTGACGCCGGCATCTTTCGCGGGTGCAAAATCCAAAATTCCACAAAATCAGCCACATGAAGGGGCACAAAGAAAAAAGTAGTGCCTATAAAAACATCAAATATGGTTCTAAATATTTACGCCCAACTGGTTAGGCTCAGGGCCAACAACATGGGTCTTGCATTACTTTTCCACAAGAGTTCTACACTCTTACTAGATCTCACTACAGGTATACATTCGTTCCGAACTTGGGCATCAACAATTTCGCTATAATGCCAATAAGGACATTTTCTTTTTTGAAAAGGAAAACATAGGCAACTAATGGTTAGTACCTAGTACCTCGGTCAATGTGCACCTCAACACAATACTTGTTTGGGCCCTTCTAGCATTAGGATAAGGCCACTTAGTCTTATCAATAATGGCTTAAAATTTGAATAAGCTAGCTCAATCATGTTTGGCTCCTAGTCTTAACATGTTGAACCCTCCAGTCAACTATAAGTAGGCATCTCATTAGTTGGATGGAGGACTTAATTAGTTCAAAGTAGTTCAATTAGTACTCATATTAGCAATACATTCCACTTAGACTGTTATTGTTCTCTGTTTAATTTGGCTACCCATTTGTAGTCTTCCATATCCTTGTATTGTTTAGCTATAACTTGATTGGATTTATAATGTCTAGGATAATAACCAACATAACAAACGAGATGTGCAATCTTCAACCCTACGGAATCCAACCACAAAATCTTCAACCATTGAGTTCATCATGCATATCATGGACCAAATGCTATGACATCCCTACGCATGTCATCCACACCCTAGAGCATGTAACTTGACGAAAGATGAAGATCGTAGAGAAAAGTTTATAAAAATAGCACATCATGCTACTGATGAACAAAATCATGGATAAGAGAATCAAGATAGACCGACCTTGTTAATTGCACTGTGTTTTTCTCAAAAACGTAATTATTTACTCAAAATTAGAGTTTTAACCTCACTCCAAAAGGTTATCAAACTCAACATAGGAAACAATGTCACTTTGGAAGATTATAGGATAGTCATTGATCAATGCCTCCCCTTGATTATCAAAGCTTGATGATTGAGCAATGAATATTGCAAAGGGCTTCGGAGGACCATTATGTGCTGCATCACCACTTTCTAGTGTTTGATTAATATGACTTGCCCACAAAGACAGTCTACATATTCCTCTGGAGACTAAAATGATTACCTCGAAGTTCATAGCATAGGGCAATGCAATGGGGTTTTGTCTAATAGTTTCAACTTCTTGTACAGGGATTATAGATACTTCATTGTCTTAATCACCTCTCCTCCTTTCTTATGTCCCCTATGGTTCACACTCGCTTGCACTTGACTACTAATATCTACATATCTACACACTGCGCACCAAGGCCACAGGTAGATCTGAAACTAGCAAAATTGCGCTGAATATAGTAGCTGAAACTCTAAAATGACCTATTCCAGTATGCACACGCATAGCACGAGGCATAGTCACGACCAGAAATCAATTGACAAACTGCTAACTTTTGTAATAGCTCAAACATAATTCTCGCAATGCGTAAAAGCTCTTAAGAAAAATCATTCATGCATCTTAGAATACCTAAACACTAGAAACTAGACAGACTTCGTTTCCAACCTGCAAAGTTATGGCAATCAGAAGTTTATATCAACAAACGTTGGATGCTTAATTTTCAATCACCTCTAAACCCGATCTCATTAAGCAGCAGCAAACAAGAAGACTTGCAAGTAAAATCCAATTTTATGTTCAAAATATGAAAAGTTTCCTTCAAGGCAGACGTTAAAAAGAAAAGAAACCAAAACACAAACAAAATGGAGCTGGTTGTTACCATTCCACCGATGCCGCTGTAGAATTCTAGCACACGAAGAGGAACTGAAGGCTTAACCATCTCTGTCTCCATCGCGATCTTCTTCCCTTTTCTTCTCTCCTACTGCTCAAAGTTCACCCATGCTTCTTTTTGTATGCACCAAAGATATAGGGCTTAAGGGTAGTTTTCACATTAAAATAATCTCAAAGCTACCCATCAATGTAATACATAAAACAAGGTGATTCTAAATATCACAAAAGTTTGGCGTGCGTCCACGTCTAAGATACATTCAAATAGTTAAAAAATGCAAAAACATTGATTGCAATTATTAAGTTGGGCAATCTAAAACATCACAATAAGCTTTGAGGTATTGTGCACAGCTCAGCACACATTCAAATAATTAAAAGATTGAAAAAAAAAAAACATTGATTGCAATTTGTTGGATCCATAGGAGAGTCTATGGATTTGCAGTCTTCCATGCCATACTTGTGAAACACATTATATAAGTATTTCTATTGACTTATAGTGAGTCAACTTTGCAACTCTATCTCTTGAGACTTCAATGCCAAGCAAATAATCTATTGGCCCAAAATCAGTCATTTCTAATTCCCTCAAAAATAGGACATTGGTTTCATGTAATCACCAATTCAAATTGCTAAAGATTAGAGACATTATCATCCAAAATGTCCATGCATCTATTTATTTTGACAGAAGAATATACCACTATCTGCAAGCTCTTTTGGAGTTCATCCTCTATATTGTGATTTTTCAATATATGAATGAATGACATCTACTTTTGATGCCTCCCATTCACTTATGCTTGATGAATATAAATCTACAAGAATGAAATATTTGTTTGATAAATGACATGATTTTCATAAGTTTCAAACTAGAATAATATATCATAGAATAAAAATACAAGCAGTGTGATCAACTTACAATCACATTTTCGATGATCTTGAATTTTAAAAATCTTGTAGATTTAGTTTTGAATGCATATAAACATGTTGAATCAATGCTTTTGAGATTGATTTTCCTCCCAAAGAATCCTAAACTCAATGATCTTTGCTTTGCAATATGATTTGAATGTCATCTTTCATTTATTCTTTCGTCAAAACATGCCTTTTGAGGATGGATGCAACAAAACCCATGAGTTTTTCATGTATCTTGTTGGTTTCCAAATGACAACTTCATTTTTCTCATTGTGAAAAATCAAATATTTAATTTTGGATTTTGCTCTTCTTGACATAGTGATTCCCATAAGTTGTGAGTGCCAAATTTTTCAAGTCTGTGACATTACTTCTAGATTCAAAGTTCTATAAATGTAACTAGTTGATATGATCACAATAACAACATATGGTTACTATGCTTACTATCGAACTGTGATCTGAAAAAGTGGTTATTACTCTTGCATTATATCAACTAGTATGGTTAAGTATTTTAATCTAAGATACTGATGTCGAGCAGATTAGCACGTTCAGGGTAGGCAAAGCCAACAGTCGAGTTGTGACTAGAGCTTCACATATCTTTGTATAATGCCTATGTGAGGAATTCTTTACTCTTTTCATATGACTTTGATTGTACTTTTGGATGATTAATATATAATCTTAGCTTGTTGTTTGATCCACATCTTGACCTTGAATGATTCAATGAAATTGTTTCAAGCATAATCAAGAGTAGGTGTCTAAATTGTTTTGTGTTGTCATCAAGCATCATTTAGCAACATCTTGGAGACTTTCTCCATAAAATCTTCAAGCACTCGTATACTAGTGTTAGAAGAAATAATCTTCCTGAAACAATTGTTAGCAAGATTTTTCAAACTTATATGTTTTTATTTAGTTGTGTTCGGGGTGTGAACCGCTATGGACATATCAATCAAGCACTAATCCCGTACCCGGCTACTTGGGTTAGCCAAGTAGCCACATGTAGAGAAATTAGCCTGTACAGTGTATCTTTGACAGGGCATGTCCTGAGTTTGTCGGTCTTTTAGCCCATGTTGGGCCTATTAGTTAGACATGTATTTATTTCAGTGTGTTGACACTTGTTGAGCCCATACATATTGGGGCTTTTAGTATATGTACAATTTTCTCTTTGTAATTATTAACTTTTGTTATGTCATCTGTGAGAGCTTGTGAGGAGTGGCTATGTTGATTGATTGATGTGATCTGCATATAACACTAGATTCTATAGGAATTTTAACTTGGTATCAGAGCGACAGGATGTTGCAACTATGCACGATCCGGTGGAGCTATGGGATATTGTCTTTCACCGAGAAACATGTTTTGAAAAGTTTTCATTACCATTCCAGTGAGCGGAGTGCAAATGACCTAGAAATGAGCTACATTTGCCATTTGGGTATCGTAGGGCCAAAGTTGCGACAATTTTTGGCTGGTGAAACCTGCTAGGTGGTACAATGAGGCATTATCGCTTCAAAATCATTATTACTTACTTTTGACAAGGTAACAGAGTGTTTGGAAGCGGTAAATGTGGTATGGGGACGAATGATAGTGGAATTGTGTGGAGAAAGCTAGTATTGATGACAAAAGTGCAGTTTGGCAGCGTGATTACTCATCATTGGTGACAATTTTGAGAGGGCAAGCAATCACAAGTGAGAGGTAGGCATGGTATGCCAATTACAGGTGAAAAATTCTTGTGATCAGGTTCAACTCTTGGGGTTCGAACCAACCAATGTCGGATGACATTTGGAGGAATGCTCTCACATGCAGGATCAGTAATGGCAATGTCGAATCGGGTGATAGTTGCATTGACATAGGCATCTGCAATTTAGAAATCTCTCATTTGGAGGGAAATTGGGGCTACCTTGGAGGTACACACATTTTTGGCGGTCACGGGTGATTGAAGTGTGTGGTGGTGCCAGTTGGAAGCCATTGGGCAGGATAGCGGAACTTGCATTGAACGAACTACATGTGGGACACACAAGAGATGAAGAACGGGTCAGTGATCACACTTTGGATGCTCTTGTGAGTGGTAAGTGTGATGTTTTGCGAATTTTACAGTTGGTAAGTCATTTTAAATCAAGTCAGAGTAGTTGTGGAGTAGTGTATCAGGTTTGTCATCGAGGAGATACACTTCAAGTGTCAATTCGGATAAGTCAAGTCAATTTTTTGTATCAAAATTTGCATCAGGGATGCAAATTTCAGTGATGACAAGCTGCAGATCGTTTGATTTGGGCCATGGAAGATTGCACAGATTCACTTGGAGGGATATTGGCATGCACAATCATGTGGGAGACTTTATGGTGGCTTCAGAGTTCGCATCTCAATGTATTCTCAAGTTTTGGTTTGGAACCATTCATGAGAAGCTTTGGAGCTAGCTTGGTGGAATACATGTGGGGCACTACAGGGTAGATGCTCGGATCTTAGTGATTGTGGATGGCATTGGAATATCTGATAGGGATAGGACTATAGGATGACATGAGATGATTATCAGGGGGCAACTATTTTCAGATTGGACTTGAGTCATTGGATTGGACATGACTTACAGGTGGGATTCATGATGGAATCAGGAAACTGCGTGAAGCTTTGAGAGCCAGCTCTAGGTTGGAGAGCTGATGGAGATCGCACAGTTGGGTGTGATCGGAGGGCAAGCACCATGATGGGTGTTTTTCCATTGATCTACTAGAGGGAACATGTAATTTGTAGAGACAAAATGACCCAAAGAAATAAAGAATTTTCCATCTTCAATCTTCACAAAGATTTTGATGATATGAAACTATCAATGACCATTATTCTTTTTGGATATTGAATGAATTTATTGTTCAAATGATTTGAGTGTGCATGTATTACTTCTTGTAGGACTAAGAACCTTCTATGAGCCATGTCTGATGGTATGAATACTGACCTTTCTTTGAAGGTATGTGCAGGTACTCACAAAAGTGCCTGAAGAACCAGAACAAGAATAAGAAGCCTTCTGGGCTTAAGGACTGACCTTACTTTGAAGGTGTGTGCAGGTACTCATGAAAGTGCCTGAAGGACCAAAATAGGAACGAGAAGCTTTCAAAGCTTAAGACAGGTAACAAAGAAGGCTCGGAGCAATCTAGAAAGAAGGCTTATGATAAGTCTATAATGAAGGCTCGGAGGAGTCTATAAGGAAGACTTATTTCTAAGTCTCTAAAGAAGGCTCGGAGGAGTCTATAAAGAACATGACAAGGCCAAGGGACTGATCATTCTATTGACCCTTTTCCACCATGATTGAGGATGGGCAACCTCTAAAAAAAAGTGTCAATGACCATGATTGAGGATGGGAAACCTCCAGAAAAAAAAGTGCCAATGAATTAATGACTATTATGCAAAATAAGATGGGCATATACTTTGGCTTTTCCCTAGTAAGATTGCACTTGGGTGAATTCCCAAGTTGTGACATTGAAAATCCATAAGAAAAAGTGGCCAAGTCTAAATCTTGTGCCACCTACCTCCACCTACCTTGCCACATGGCGTCTATGCTATCATACACCTAGAATTGGGTGCCCTCCTACACTCTTACTTCTCCATCCAACTCATTCTAAGAACTCACACAATCTAATACACCTCTGAAACAATCAGCCCAACAATGGTACGAGAAGCAAGATCAAGCCCTGAAATCATTAGGATTCAAGCCTCTGTTGGCTGATTCCAATGTATATGTCAGAGTTACAGATGGGCAGATCATCATCATGGCTGCATATGTGGATGACACTCTGATACTTTGCAGGAGTGAGCAGCTAATTGCTAAAGTGAAGACAGAAATCTCGAAACATTTTGAGATCGTGGATCTAGGAGAAGCCAGGTGTTACCTAGGCTTACAAATTGAAAGGGAGTACGAGGGAGGTAAGCTACACCTTCACCAGTCTAGATACACCCAAAAGATCCTAGAGGACTTTGGGATGCTGAACTGCAAAGGAGCGAATACTCCAATGCTCGTAGAGACGATGCTGACAAGTGATGACTGCCCGAAGACTGAGGAAGAGAGATAACAGATGTAGCTCACACCTTACAGGAAGCTGATAGGATCACTTATGTACCTTGCAGACAACACATGCCCTGATATTGCTTATGCAGTATTCAGGATGAGCCAATTTTGCACAAATCTAGGCTCGACACATTGGAAGATTGCAAAATGCATTTTGCAATATCTGCAATTAACGAGGGATTATGGCTTGTGTTATTGTTGTGATGCAAGTTTCAGGATACTTTCCTACAGTGATGCTAGCTGGGCATCTCTCAAGGACGATTGTAAAAGCGTCTCAAGAGGATGCACCATCACATCAGGAGCAGCAGTTCTCTGGATCAGCAAGAAGCAGACCGTTGTAGTCCAGTCATCTTACAAAGCATAATATGTTGCAGCAGCAAAGATGGCCAACGAGATAATCTGGCTAAGGCAGTTCCTGGACGAATTGGGCGAAACAAGGAATGAGCCTCTGGTCTTGTAGATGGACAACACCTCTGCAATACACTTGACAAAAGATCTCGTTTTCCATTCCAGAATGAAGCACATTGCGATCAAGTACCACTTGATCAGGGATCTAATTGAAAAGAAGATGTTGTTGAACACCTTCATCGGAAAAAAGGACATGGTTGCTGATATCTTCACCAAAGCCCTAGACAAATGACTCTTTGAGAGACAGAGGAGCAATCTCAAGATCGTAAAGCTATCATGCTTTGAGAGGGAGTTGAAGAAACAAAATGTTTCTAATTACAAGGCTTTGCTAGCTTTCAGCCCTCTGCCTGACAAAGATGTTCGTGAACACGAAAGTCAGTTTCACGAACACCTGAAGAGAAGACACAAACACGAAAGATTCGCAAACGAGAATCTTTTGCGGTCGAGCACGCGAAAGTCAGACGACGGAAACAAAACCAACGACACGACACGAAAAATGTCGCGAAAGACTTTTTGCCCTCACGCTCCAAAGAGTACCAGCGAAGATCATGCAAGTACCCAAAAGTACAGATATCTGATCTGATGACATTACGTCAGCAAATACACTCTAGGTCGTGGCTAATCTGCACTCTTGTAATTTTCTGATTAGTTGTAGATGTTTAGTCACTCTAATCTTAAAAGTTACATAGAACGACTATATACTTGCTAAATGATACTTGACATCAGATGACAGAGTACACATATAATGTAGTAGTCTGATGCTAGTAAGCAATCAAGACGAAATACAGACAAGAAGTCCGCCTAAGTGCGAGACAAGTTCTGTGATTAGGATCCATAGAGATCCACAAGTCTGCTAGTAAGCGAGACATCTTTTTGTGAGAGAAATGCATTTCTCTCACGCCAACACATTGCGTGGATCTACATGCAGTGCTTGAAGAATCAGAGAAAAATCAATAGATGATTTTGTAGCAATTGTGCACATGTCAATTTATGATGTATGATCTTGAATGCAAATGTGTCTGTTGTTATTTGTGTGTCTGATTCTCCCATTCATTTCAATTCTGCACATTGGTTGAGATTTGTTGAATGCTGCATTAATGTATAAACATAGATCAGCAGTGACTGACTACATTTTGGAGGACTGTAGGAGTGATTTCACTGGCAATGTCCAACGATCGCATCTGAACTCCATCCGAATCGCGTTGAATCGCGGTTGCCTTGCTTTTGCGACTGTTTCGTGACCGCGAATTTCATCATCGCCACCCCAATGGACTCGTCATCCACATACTATGCTCACCTGATGTCTTCCATCCTGGTCGCCATCTTGCTATCCAAGCTGATCGCCGAAGCATCACTTGCTCTTCCTAGCTCCTAGTATCTGCTCGCTCTCCCTGGCTATGTGCCACCCGACATCATGCCAATGTAAGCTCGTCCCTGACTCGCCGCTCACGTGATCCTGACGCCACTGTCTCCTTGATCGTACTGAGGTATATGGCTCTGCGTGACTTCCTCTAGGCTTCTCCCTAATCACATCCATTTGTGAATCTGAACTAAATAGGCTCCAACACCTATTCCAATCCTAGACGCCTGCAAATACAACCAAATGCATGAAAACTGTACGTAGCTTATCTGTGCCCGTGATGGTAGATAACCCCCCCATCGATGCCAATGCCAATGACTGCCCCCTATTGTAATGCCAACCTGTATTCCCAAATGAGCACACTATGAAGTCCTTCACATTAGTGTTCTGTAAATCTCAAGGAAGGGTTGTCCTACAATCCTAAGATCATGAACTTATTGACTTTACTTTCACATAAAACAAGTCTTGAATCAACTTAAAATCAAAGTAGACTTAAAAAATAAAACTCGAAAACATTGAATCGCAACAAAAGCATTGAGGGATCAAGATGGGGACCCCCCCCCCCCCCCCCCCCCCCCCCGAAAGATTTCTTAACATTATGCAAAACCAATTGGCCTTGGCCAATTATATATACATTGGCTTCCCTGAAAAAGATCATAAAAGGTGGAACATGAACTTGCCTCCAAATCTAGCTTATCAGAAGCATAGGATTTTCCTCGTAAACTCTAGTTCTTTCGACATGCAATGATGAAGAACTCTAGAAACTTGACATGCAACTGAAAATAAACAAACTATAGTTACATGCAAAGGCAAACATCAAAGTTATGCACACATGCAAAGGTTCCGAAGGACATAATGCATGCATGCAACCAGTTAATCTTGAATCAAGGTCATAAGATCATAATGGACAGTTCTTGACCTATAGAAGGCCGAGTTTGGAAAAGAAAGAGCTTTGTTTTATAATAAATTAGTTGTTGGATTTTTGGAAGTAGTGGGCCAAGTTAGAGGAATGGCCAAATTTAGTTTATAGTGCAGCTACTCCCAAAATGGAGATGTAGCACATGAGAGAGAGAGAGAGAGAGAGAGAGAGAGAGAGAGAGAGAGAGAGAGAGAGAGAGAGAGAGAGAGAGAGAGAGAGAGAGAGAGAGAGAGAGAGAGAGAGAGAGAGAGAGAGAGAGAGAGAGAGAGAGAGAGAGAGAGAGAGAGAGAGAGAGATCCAAGAGGATTTGAGATTCCAAAGCCTCCAATACAAAATGGCATAGCCTCCTTAAGCCAAAGCTTCAATCTTCTTCTCCAAAGCACCTGAACACAAAATCAAACAAAGGAAAAAAAACTAGGAAGCCTAATCCTACAATCCTCTTGGTAGGGGGAGCATTTCCACTTATATAGAGAGTGGAGAAGCATTCCAAAGTGAGTGAGGTATCAAGTACAAGTGCATGAGGTGTGGGGAAGACTCCAATTGGACTAAAGATGAAGTGGAGTGCATGGATGAGGTGTACTAGTTAGAGAGAGTGATACTTCTATGCATTTTGCATGCATAGTCAGGAAGTGAATTCGAGACATATCCTGGGGGTTGATCCATATAGACCTCTTCGTCTAGTTCGCCATGCAAGAAGGCTATCTTCTGATCCACAATGTGGATCCTGAGGTCATAAGCTGCTGCATATGCAAATAACAGACGTAGGACGAATGTTTGACAACAGGAGAGAAGGTTTCAGAGTAGTCAATACCATATCTCTGAGAAAATCCCTTCGCTACCAGTCTTGCCTTGTATATCATGATGTTCCCATCTGGTCCGTATTTGAGCTTGAAAACCCATTTGCATCTGACAGTCTTGCGCTTATGTGGTAATGGCTCCAACGTCCATACTTGGTTCTTCCTCATGGACTCCATCTCTTCGTTCATGGCTTGGATCCATCTGTCCTTTTCCTCGAAAGTCTGTGGTTTGCCATTGAATCCGCATAACTCTTCTGACATGGAAGCTGAGCTGCCTAGCACATATTTTGCTGGCGCTCTTCGTGGTCTTGTTGACCTTCTAGGAGATCCTCCTGGGACATCAATGCCTTTGCCTTTGTCTGTTCTGCTCGATCCGGAACCATCTTGGTTTACAAGAATTGTAGCAGTAGGCTGCCTCTTGAATCTTTCTTTTTCTGATTCGTCACTCGAATGGGAGACAACTCGAAAATATTTGTTTTTGTGTTCGTCCTCTGCTCCCTCTGTCATTGGCGGCAGGTCATAGTATTGTCTCTCCAAAACTTCGTAGCTGACAGGATCGTCATTGGCCGTTGTCCTGCTCTCATCAAATCTGACATCTCTCACTATTTTTACAGTGTTTGTGTTTGGCATGTAGACTTTGTAGTATGACGAATTGTTGTCATAACCTACTAGAAATCCCTGCTCGGCTTTCTCATCAAGCTTCTTTCGAAGCTTATCAGGAATGTGTGCATAAGCTGCACAGCCAAAGATTCTAATGTGAGACAAGTTGGGCTTCCTACCCCACCATAGTTCGTGTGGTGTCATGTGAGGGACACCAGACTTACCTGTCATGTTCTGGATGTATGCGACTGTAGCTACTGCTTCAGCCCACAGTACCCTTGGAGCTTTCGAGGAGGCCATCATGCATCTGGTTGCTTCCATTAGAGTTCAGTTCTTTCTTTCTGCAACACCATTCTGTTGCGGTGTGTAGGCTGCAGTCCTTCTGTGAATGATGCCACAATCATTGCAGAAGTCAGTGAAGCGATTCGAGATGTATTTGCCACCTCGATCTGTCATGATCTGTTTAACCTTGTTGTCTGTACATCTTTCAGCCCAGATCACATATTCTATTTGTCAAGTGCTTCAGACTTATTCTGAATAAAATACACTCTAACAAATTTGCTATAGTCATCAATGAAGGTTATATAATATTTTGAACCTCCTACTGAGATTACATTGAATGGTCCGCAGATGTGAGAATGCACTAACTCCAGAATCTTAGTTGTTCTGTAGGAGTCTTTGATGAATGGAGTGCACGACATATTCCCCTTCAAACATGCATCATAGGTGGTCGAACTGGTTGCATTCGAGCTGCTGACCCCTATTAATAATGCATGATGTCTTGCTTGATAAAGTGTCATTGAGTTCATGTGGCATAGTCTTCTATGTCACAGTGTGTCTGGTGAGTCATCATGAGTCTGATGCATCTGATCTGCAGGTAGGCGTGCCTTCAGATGATATAGATTTCATTTCCTTCTGCCTTGAGCGATCAAAGTACTGGTATTGGCGTCAATCACGTTGCATGCTTCGTCTAAAAATGTCACGCGCATCTCTGCATCTGCTCTTCTTGCTACATAGAGCAAGTCTTATTGCAGAGTAGGCATGAATAGAACGTGTTTGAGCCATCTGTCTTTGCCATTAGTGTTGAGCCATAGTGAACCAATACCGTTCACTTGATGTCTAGATCCATCTCCAAGAACTATAAATCTTGAAAGATCTGCACTTCTGAAATCAGACATTATTCATCTTGATGTCACGAAGTGTGAGGTGGCTTCTGAATCTAGGATCATCTCATGTGTGTCAGATGTTGACACTGCACACACGTCTTCACAAATATAGGTGTTTCTGTTCGTTCTTTCTTCGCCCATTTTGAGTTCTCGGGCTCCTTGACATAGGATGAACTGTTGCTGTTCTCCTGTCTGTTCTACGCTGATTTGTTCCTCGGGTTCTGGCGGCAATCCACGGCTGCGTGACCCTTCTTGTGGTAGTGAATACACTCAATCTTGGGATTGAGCCAGCATGTGTCTATTGTATGCTCGTCTCTTCTGCATCTCACGCAAGTCTTCTTGTCTGCACCTTGTTGCTTTGACCTCTCTTTGCTCTTCCAGTTGCCCTTGCTTGTTCCCTCTACTTGCTGATCACGATCCTGCCTCTGATTCGACTCCCTCTTAGGCTTAAATTGCTTTTTGGATTTTTCTTTGTTGCTGTAGAGGGCTTGGTTAGAACCATCTTTGTGATCAAGATGTTCTTTGGCCTCGACTTCCTCTCGAATCTCGACAATCGCCTTTTCGAGGTTCATGGTAGGATCTATCGCGAGCAAGGTTCTTGTCATCTGGAATGATCTGGGTAAGGCTCTCAAAAGGTACGTGAGCTGTTTCTCAGTTGACATTGCATTCTCTGCTCTAGAGTTATGTAGTGATAGAAACATATCCTTCATCTTTCTTACGAAAGAAGTGAGGTCTTTTCCATCCCACTGTAGATTCGTCAGCTGATCTTCCAGTATCATAATTTGACTTCTTGATTTCGTCTGAAATCTGATGAGTAATGCATCCCACATCTCCTTAGCTTTGGAGAGTGTTGTCAGGTCAAGTGTGAGACTATCTTCGATGGAATATGATAGCAAGGCTATTGCCTTGTTGTTTTTCTCCCTCCATTTGCGTAGCTCCTTGTCTGATGTTGTAGGCATCTCTTCTGTGCCATCCACCCAGAGAAATAAACCTTCGCCCTTGAGTATCAGTGATGTCCTAATTTTTCAGGCTAGAAAGTTAGATCCAGAGGAATCAAGAATTGTGCAGATCTTGCTTTGCATGCTGCTGATCAAAGCCATTACTTCTTGGAGTCTATTCCCTTGTTGATGGTTGTTTTTCTGAATGCTTGGCCTCCTGGATCTGATAGCTTCTTGGCTATGTCAGATTACGACAAGATAGACATGGCTTTGATACCACTGATGATGAATTTCGCGATTGTGAAAGCGAAGCAACCGCGATTCAACGCGATTCGGATGGAGTTCAGATGCGATCGCTGGACACTGCCAGCGAAATCACTCCTACAGTCCTCCAGAATGTAGTCATTCACTGCTGATCTACGTTTATAAATTAATGCAGCATTCAAATGTGTGGAATTGAAATGAATGGGAGAATCAGACAAACGAATAACAGCAGACACATTTGCATTCAAGATCATACATCATAATTGACATGTGCACAATTGCTACAAAATCATCTATTGATTTTTCTCTGATTCTTCAAGCACTGCATGCAGATCCACGCAGTGCGTTGGCGTGAGAGAAATGCAGTTCTCTCACAAATAGATGTCTCGCTTACTAGTGGACTTGTGGATCTCTATGGATCCTGATCACATAACTCGTCTCACACATAGACGGACTTCTTGTCTGTATTTTGTCTTGATTGCTTACTAGCATCAGACTGCTACACTGTATGTGTGTTCTGTCATCTGGTGTCAAGTATCATCCAGCAAGTATATAGTTGTTCTATGTAACTTTTAAGATTAGAGTGACTAAACACCTACAACTAATCAGGAAATTACCAGAGTGGCAGATTAGCCACGACCTAGAGTGTATCTGTTGACGTCATGCCATCAGATCAGATATCTGTACTTCTGGGTACTTGCATGATCTTCGTTGGTACTCTTTGGAGCGTGAGGGCAGAAAGTCTTTTGCCACATTTTTCGTGTCATGTCGTTGGTTTCGTTTATGTCGTCTGACTTTCTCGTGCTCGACCGCAAAAGATTTTCGTTCACGAATCTTTCGTGTTTGTGTCTTCTCGTCAGGTGTTCGCAAAACTTTCGTGCTTCGTGTCTCTTGACTTTCGTGTTCGCGAACATCTTCATCAGGTAGAGGGCTGAAAGCTAACAAAGCTTTGTAATTAGAAACATTTTGTTTCTTCAGGTGGCACTCAAGGAGATGCTACAGTTGCATGTTATTGTATGCATAGTGGATGTTCTTCAGTTAGTGCATCATGTGTAGTGACCTAGGGATAGGTCAAGCCTACTTGGAGGTAGGTGGCATGGAGTGTACCTAGAGGTGGTACATATCTTGAGAGCATGGAGGCATTATGGGGTGATGTGGATCCAGCATGCCCATGGTTGCCCAGAGTTGTGTGCTAGCAGGGATGGATATAGTTGCTCAGGGAGTGACAGTTGATACTTTGGCAAGTGATTCGGTGAGCTACATGGTTATATGGATGGTAATCTCTAGGTTGGCGTCACATGTTGTTTTTTATCCATCATTATTTGGTAAGCAGGATGAAACTTATTTGGTTAGATCCAGTTGAAGTCTAGTTGTACTACAAGTGGACAGATTCTTGGGGAGCTATCAGCGGGCAATGGATACTTAATGATCAAATGGTACAGGGTACAGAGTTCTTATGGAGCTATTATGCCTGATATGCTATGGATCGTGGGTGAGTCTCTCATCACAATGGTGGATCTAGAGTGCATTTGCTTTGGCTTGGATGATATGATGGATGTGGTGGTGAGATAGGCTCCTTGGTGGGAGGCCTATGTATTGGTCAAATCATAGTTGGCAACGTCGAGCATGCGAAGTTGAGCCTACATGGGATGTGGGAGAGGCAGATCATCATCAGTATCTTTGGGAGATGGGCAAGCTACTCAAGTATAGTCTATGGTGAGGTTTGAGCCAAACATGGTGATTTGTTGGTGTGGAGTGATGAAAATATTACATGTTTTTGGTATATCCATTTTTGTTGACATCCTTTTTACTATGTGTAAAGACCACTAAGGAAAAACCCCTAAGATGAGGATAGGAAAACATGGGGAAAACCCTTAAGATGAGGATAGGAAAACACAACAGGAGACACATAGGAGCAAAACCACCCAACCAAACCTAGATTAATCCTCGATCTAGCCCCCAAGCCATGCCATGTGAATGCTTGAGGAGAAGAGAGCAATTGGTGACCTAACCCCAAGTTGTCGACAGGAGAATCCCTACCCCAATATATAGAGAGTAGTTTTTTGTGCATGAACCCATGCAATCTTGTTACATACCTATGTAACTAGCAGTACTTCAGACCCCTATTAGTCCATTTAGTGTTGGGGGCTAAATGGCACGGTACCCTTAGGATTAAGGGTATGTGTCCTTGGATAAGGACAGACAAGTGACTATACCTTAGTTGGAGGTATGGAGTCACATGACCCTTGGATAAGGGATACCCTTACTATTAAGGGTAGGCGACTTAGATTAAGGTACTAGTGTCCTTGGTTAAGGGCAGATAGGTGTCTATGCCTTGGATGGAGGTATGGAACCTAGAGAGGTGTTAGAAAGTCATTGGATGACTATTTTTCTAAACCTTGGGCCTCAACCTTGAACCATATCACTTTATTGGTCTAGGACCAAAGTATACATGCACAACTTGGGCAATGGGACCTACTAGGAGGGCGCCCTTCTAAAGTGTCCATTGAGTTCTTAAATCCCACAAGAAAGGCATTCAAAGAGTCATAGGTTATGGAAGGAATCTCTTGACCTTCCATAAGCCTATGGAGGCTCTTGGAGATTCTTTAACTCCCCTAGGCTTCTCTCTCTAGAAGCAAGAAGAGAACAAGACAATCATGATAGCATATCAATATAAAGCTAGAAATATGGAGATCACCATAGAATCACATTAGCAATGGAAAGAAGATTACAAGACATGTACACGAGCATTGATTCATGTGGATAGGGCACATGAGACCTAGCAACGGAGATCCCTATGGCTCACATTCACAAGGAAGTTAGAAGCTCTCACTTGCAAATGAGCCAAAAGATTCACAAAATGATGTCTCTTGCCTAGTTATAGGCAATGCTCTTAACTTAACTTAACTATCTCGAGGGATAGTTAGCCCCTGTTAAGTATTATTTAAACTACATTCGGCCCTTGTTGGCCTATTATCCTTATTGATTAATTTGGAGGGCCTAAAGAGAGAACCGCCTTGTTATTAAGGCTAATAGATCCTTTTGGGCCTACAAAGCTTACAATGGATATTATATTGCCTTGAAAAGCACTAATGTACTAAAAGTACATGACACTCCCCCTACTTAAACATTTTTGTCCTAAAAAATGAAGACGCTTGTTTGATCAGCTTGATCGCCTTGCTTAAATCACAATATCCTAGTTTGTCTGCTTCTTCGACATTGTAATAAATTGGATGATCTATCCAATTCCTTTAGGATCATATTTTAGCATTGCATTTGGATGTGCTGGTCTGAAGATTTTGTCATGTTGTTGGGTAATCACCTTGTTGTTCAATCCAAATGCTTCAATGATAACCATAAGCCTTGCATCTGAATTATGAAGATCCTGCTTGAAGGAATTAGTGGCATGATCAATTCCCAATATAGGAACCAATACGTTTTGATTGATCATCTCTAGAAATGATTGATCATCTCTGGAAATGACAAATGATATTCTGAATGGACATTCATTTCTCAGAATATCGAATGAATGAGATGCTTGCAAAGAGTGATGTATCTCTTTCACTCAAAGTCTCTACGAAAAATCTTTCGTAGATTACATCATTATGTTCAGCTGAAGTTTATGTGCAATGGACTTTGATAAATAGCTGAATTGGTCTTTTCTCCACCCACTTAAAACTCAGAGTTCTATGATGAGTGAAATTGAAAAGGCAAAAACTTGTAAGTCGTATAAAATTGAGCACTTTTGATTTTAACAGTAGTTAATTCCGAACTCAAACGGAAATGATATGAGGATCGAAAATACACAAATAAAATACAAGGAAATTTGAGTGAGGGTAAAAAGAGGTCTTGAAAAGTAATAATTACAAAATTTCAGTAGCTTAGCAGTGTTAGGCTCGTTGTTCTGATCACTTTTCGTTTTTTACTTCACTAAATTCTATGCTCACACTAAGAAGTCACATAAGTTTAAAGAATAATGAGGAAAACGAATTATATACAACTTAGAAAAAAAGGGGTTTAAAGATAACTCAAAATTGAATTCTATAAATTTTTGGGGAATCCATGAAATGTTTTGGTGCTCGTGAAAGATTGTGGGAACCGTAATTATTTTTTGAAAAATGCCAGCAAATATTTTATTACCGAGCACAAAGGTGAGGCTTGGAATGGAATATTCTGTAAATTATTCGCAGAGAATATTCTGCGGAATACTGCAGAGAATATTTTGCAGAATACTCTATAGGAAGGCTACTATAGAGGGAGAGGGAACGGAGAGGGGTGAATTCGCGAGGAGGGAGGGGGGGTAAATTCGCAAGAAAGGGGGGGGGGGGGGGGGGGCGGGTGTTTCAGGTGGATTCGCGAGGGAAAGGGGGAAAAATCTGATGAAATTGCGAGGAAAGGAAGGGGTTTACAGGTGAATTCGTGAGGAAGAAATTGCGAAGTTAGAGTAGCGTGGAGAGAGAGAAAAAAAAATTGTACCCAAAGAAGGAAGTCGCCCGAGGGGGCGGGGGGGGGGGGGGGGGGGGGGGGGTTTGAGAATTTCAAAAGACTAGTTTTTTTTTTTGCTTTATCCTTAGGGTTAGGGCTACGTGCAGGTAGGGTTAGGTCAGTTTTTCTTTTTTAAGTGATTTTTGACAAAAGCTTCAAAATGAAGAACTGAAAAAATTTAACAAAAAAGCTGAGCTTCAAGAATGAAAATTTGAAGTGCTTCTCTTTCACTTGGAAAATCCACAAGAAAATTTTTAGAATTATGGCCAGCTTAACCCATCTCCACTAAATTGACCATAACTCCCTCAATATTGATCCAATTCACACAAACTCGGTACCTATGAAAAGCTAACAACAAGCTCTATCAAATATTGATCAGATCAATGATTGAGTGTGATTTGATAGGTCAAATTAATCACTGAACAGGTCTGAAATTTTTGAAGAAAAAAAACTAGCAAAACTAGAGCTAGGAAACAAAATTTGTCATAACTTTTTGGATACTAATCCAGATGACCTGCCATGTAGATCAAATCAAAGCTAAGACAATGTTTTAAAATCTCATGTAAAAAAACTTGAAATGAAAACTCAAATCAAAACAAAATGAAAGCAAAATTCTAATCACCTACTTTGACAGCTTTGGGAAAAGTGCAATAACTTTTGCATCTCTTATCCAAATGCCTTGCAAATTGGTGCAAATGAAAGCTAAGACAAAGCTCTACAAAGCTACAAAATCAAATTATAAATGAAAAATGAAATTCATGCCGAAAATTGGTCTGAGCAGACTTGAAAATTTTAAATTTAAAAATTAGCAAATAGAAAGCTACAAAAACAATAAACTCATCAAATCTAATGATCTTCTCATAGAATCATCGTGAATCATGGATCTATGTTCTGATACCAAGAAATGTCATGTGCCATATCCCAAACTAATAGCAATTACAATGATAGTAAAGCTAGAAGCAAGAAAAGTACAAGACCATCGAGATAGCATATCCATAGAAAGCTAGAAACACAAGGATCTCCATAGAATCACAATAGAAATGAAATGAAGAGTACAAAGCAATGTAAATGAGCATGGATTCATGTAGATAAGGCACATGAGACCTAGCAAATGAAATCCCCATAACTCATATTCACAAGAAAGAAGCTAGAAGCTCCCACTTGCAAATGAGCCAAAAGATTCACAAATTGATGTCTCTTGCCTAGTTATAGACAGTGCTTTTATTTAGCTTAACCTAACTATCTTGAGGGATAGTTAGCCCTTGTTAAGTATTATTTAAACTATATTGGGCCCTTGTTGGCCTATTATCCTTATTAATTACTTTGGAGGGCCTAAAGAGGTAACCGGCTTGTTATTAAGGCTAATAGCTCCTTTTTGGGCCTACAAAGCTTACATTGGATATTATATTGCATGTATAAGCATGGATGTACTAACAGTACATGACACCAAATCCATCTGAACAAAAATTCGGTTTACCATTCTTGGAATCATTATGATTCGGTATCCAATTGAGTGCTCTAGGATACAATCACCAGTGAATTGAGTCTATTTCTCAACTGAGAAATACACACCCAAGAATTTTGTATATCCTATGCATACAATTTTATCTGATGAATCCAAATGACTCATAAATTATGTGTCTTACAAGCATTACACACAAAATAAACAGTTTACGGTGAATTCTCTTCACACTGTCCGTTTTACCAATTAACTTCCACAAGAGTAAACCAACTACTCAAGTTAATTGCCAATGATTTAGAAATCTCAAATATCTAGGTGAAGATCTTAATTGTACCATACAACACCACATTTATATCCATATCCAAATCACTCTTAAGTTAACCAATAAATCTTTCACATATGCAAGTTTCTATTCCAACAATACTTGATCATATGTCTATATGTTCACCGACTAGGTTAAGTGCACCAAATAACCCTAGTAACCAGGAATACATAGTAGATCCATACAAGATTAATCATGCACATATGAGAATAATCTCACTATGACCCAGTACATACACACATATATCCAAATCTGACGTATTCCTCCAAAATCTGCATATGTTACTCTTATACCTCACTGAGAATCTTGTAACTAAGATATAGAAGAATTCTATTTCTCTTGAGTAAATAACATATCTGGGAAATCTCTAAGACTAAGAACACATTCTCTCTCACGAGTTTTCCAACCCACTTACCTCTTGCCACCAAAATCCTTCCACTTAATCGATCCCTCCAAGATCCTAGTACTCCAACCAAGATCAGGTTGATTTAACATAGACACTCCATTATCAAAATTAGAGTCTATCCCTAACAACTGGGATTAGTAACTTATGATCTTACTCAATACTACTTATAATGATTTCCAATGTCAATCCTTCTCTAGTTGTAGATTGTTCCACACAATCCCTAGAGAATTCCTCTCAACTTTGTGCAACTGATAGTTAGGTCCTTAAAATAGAATCTTACTCATCACTTCACCCCTCCTTTTAAAAGGAATTTCCAATTTATTATAAAAGTTTTCTAGAGAGATGACAAATAAAAATATCAGAATCATGAAAAGTCAATAATAAGTGCCTTCCAAATAGGATTCAATCTATTATACACAAGACTTTTCTTCTAGATATTCTCAACATGAGTGACAATACCTATCATCTATTTGAGATCTATCTATGCATAAGAGACGATCTAGGATTAAGACATTAAATCTCCATGCTAATCATATTTATCTGAAGTCCATATTCGAGAAATCCAAAAGAAGTAAGAGTTTTTTAAAAGTGAGAAATAGTTTTTAAGGGATTTTGTTTTGAAATTTATGAGATACCATTTAGGGATCCGGATCTATATCTCATAATATCTCCAAATACCCTAACCAAAATAACCAATGGTTTCATCCTTCTTTTTTTTGTACTGTCTTTTCCAAAAAAAGAATGAACAAGTAATGAAAAACAACAAAATTGTAAAACAACAAAAGTAAAAATGATTAGATCTTCGATCATGTTGGTAGATCTCGTTGTCAAAACTTGTGTAATCGGCTGCCATTCACTGGGGTATCAAATCGTCTACCATCCAAGTGTTCCAAGATAATTGCACTGTACGATAATATCTCTTTAACTCTGTATGATCATTCACCTGAAAATTTCAATTTTTCTTTGATCAATTTTGCCTTGTACATCAAAGTTAGATCTCCTTCCTTCAAATCTTTCTTATGTAAATGATGATCATGCCATGCCTTGCAATGGGCTTTCTCTATTGATAGTACATGGAATGCCATCAATCCGGTTTCACAAAGTTTATGCAAAGCTTCATGACGTAGTTGTAAAGATTTAGCATCATCCAACCGTTCAATTTTTGCTATGCATAAAAATGGTACTAAAAATTCTTGAAGCAATATTGTATAGTCTATAATTAGACGATAGCTTGTAGGTAAAGAATCTTATGGTATGTGAAAAGTTGATGAGAGATCATCTTATGGCAATATTCAATTCCAAGGATCTCTCCTTCATAGACTCCATCCTCTATCTAACAACATCTTGACCATAAACAAGTTGAAATGGTGTCTGGTTTGTACTAACTTTATAAGCTATTTTGAATGCCCACAATGCTACATGAAGGCTATGTTCCCAATCAAAATGACTTGCTTCCATTGTCTTTATCATAATACTACAAAGAATCTTATTGGAAAATTCTACTTGTCCATTACCTTGGATAATACGGACTACTAAATCGATGAATAACAGAAAAGTCCTCCAACAGACGCTTTATTGTTTCATTGACAAAATGTGTTGCACACTCACTCACGATCTTGACAGAACACCCAAATCTAACAATGATATTCTCGTATAAGAACTTAGCCCTAGTCTTTTGATATGGAGCAGTGATCATGATTGTCACTATCAAAATAGACGACATTCGTGGTTTTCACTATTTAGACATGCAACGATAAGTAGAACAAGACAAGTCGTGTGTCTAATTGTCGAATGTAGTTCGTATTGTTGAATGATGAAAACACATCCACTATCTACTTTGATTGGAGTATAATAATAGTGCATCTAATTCAGTTATAAATTTCACTCATACACAAACTATAATCGCAACTTATTAACGATCAATCTACATCTATGCCAGAACACAGAGAGAGAAGAAGAAAAAGAGTGAGTACTCCTAAACCTTGAACTGAACTAAATGAATTAAAACGACCTAATCTACTAATCTATTTATAGTTGATGATGGCACAACTCTAACAGAATGCACGTTATCCACTTGGTAGGTGCCAGATGGAGATATAGAATTGGACTCGAAATATGATATGGGGGAATGATTTTTGGCGAGCAATTTCATAATAAAGGCGAGCATCTTGAGCACCCACTCACCCATCATCCCAGTCTTTTGCTCGCCCTTCATCCCAGTCTTTTCACTTTTATCTATTCAAGTATCACTTTCTATCTATCAATCAAGTACCATTTTAAGCTTTGACGACATAATGGAAAATAATTTTTGGAATATCACCCAAGTGACCATCTGAGATTGATACTAGCTGGAATGATTCTTATTTAAGAGTTAAAACAAGAGAGAGAGAGAGAGAGAGAGAGAGAGAGAGAGAGAGAGAGAGAGAGAGAGAGAGAGAGAGAGAGAGAGAGAGAGAGAGAGAGAGAGAGAGAGAGAGAGAGAGAGAGAGAGAGAGAGAGAGAGAGAGAGAGAGAGAGAGAGAGAGAGAGAGAGAGAGAGAGAGAGAGAGAGAGAGAGAGAGAATAGTGTTTTTTATTTTGTGTGCTTTTCAGTGCTAGTCTCATCGATGGAAAAAAGTGGTTATTGATCTATTTTTGTACAATTGACTTGCATTGTGTCTTTTGCATATATGATGTGAGTAGGGAATTTAAATAAATTTTTTGGATAGGAACGGCTATGCTACCTTTTCCATTTGTTAGGAACAGATTTCAATGTTGTATGGTTGCATTCCTAACATAGGAATGAAATGGTTCCGTACCACCGAAAAAAACAAAAGCAAACTTTTTTATACCTATGTACTATGACTTATGAAGGTCCAAGAGCATGTTCTTAAGCTTCCAGTCTTGTTCCCATTCCTAAGAGTCCCAAGTTCATGCCGAAAAAAAGTGGTTAGTGCTCCTATACCTGTTCCTATAAGTGTAGGATCATAAAATAGTATCATAAAACAGCAGACACTAGGTCTAAGTAAGGCTATCACTGCTCAAGCTTGCAGCAAGATCTATCCATGTTAGCTCCTAAAATAGCTGTGAACATCCAAATCAGCACTAGCTGCTAACTACAATAAGTAAGATTCTAGTAAGTACAGTAAATAAGATTCTACTAACTCCCATAATTCAGGCTATTGTGATTCTGGTTTGTCAGGGATGTGCAGTCAACAAGATCCCACAATGCCTCCATTGGCACGGAAGCTCAACACAGTGAAAGTTGAAAGCAATTCAGATGTCGAAACGAATGGTTTACGGTTCAGGCTTACAAAAAGGACGTTGCAGCATGTATCAAAGGTATCATTGGCACTCAATCTCATGGAAGGCATGAAAAGGAGTCCAAGATCTATGAGGCTCTTATCTGGTCATTGAGAAAACCAAACAACTACAATAGAGTATAGTCAACAATTACTAGCTGTCAAATGAAGCTCTACTATTGAATCTAGACATCTTTGTTGTCAAAAATATACCCAAACTTGAGCATACAACTTATATGTCAAGTAGCTGGCATGTTGTTAAATTGTATGTCAAGATTAGACATGATGTTAAATCTGAAAGTTATCTTTAACCAAAAATATTTTGTTTTGAGTTTCAACATAGCTTTTTCTTATAGCGAGTAAGTTTCATTGCAACATGAAAAAGCTCAGTTTGATGGAAAATATAATTTTTCAAAATTTGTACGAGACAGATTTTGTAAGTATGCTCTCCTTGCCAAGATGTGACTACCTTGGTGTTAACCACAAAAGCTTCACCAATCTTTTTTGACACCATCGATTTGAAGTGATCAATAATTTGGTTGATATTTTCAAGATTAGGATGAAACATACTATTTGTTTTTTGGAGTGAAAAAATGCATTTTTGTAGTAGATGGGGTTTGGGATGCGAACTAGAGTGGCTACTTGAAGATCAATTCAGATTGTTAAGACACATCAATTTTGTAATGAGTGCAGCTACCGAAATGGTTTTGTTGTTTGTTGCTTTTTGCTTGAGGTATAGTTTCTAACTGCAATGTAACATAAAAATTATTATATTGGTGCTGATTACCGTAAACTCTTTAAACATGTTATTGGCATAGGAAACTAGATAATGCATGTCAAGGTTTTTCTTATAGTTTTGATTAAGATTGAACATGCTCTACAATGCACATACAAAAGTTTGCTTTTTTCAATGTATAGATTGAATCTGTTGTTGTTTTTATTTTTATTTTTTTTGGGCTTGACATGGTGTTGATTTCATGCATCATGCTGCTTATTGCTAATCCTATTCATGACCAAGGAAAGAAACCTATGTAAGCATGGTACTGGTCGTGTTGTTTTTAATTTCTCCATGAGCTATTGTTTTTTATCATAGCTCTCTTCTAATGCTAAGTAACACATATGTTGCATTTGAGACACACATATGAGCCTTTCCCTCAAGTGTAGCAAATATCTTGTGGCTTCATGAACACTATCCAAGATAGGTTAACTAGTAATCATGGCTTGAATTATGACATTAGGCAAAATTATTTTGTAACCTTAAACAATCTCATCAAACCATGAGTAAACATTGCATAGTCAAGCTCTGTAACTATAAAAATGGTGCCTTACGAGTTTCTATTATTATTATCACCCTTTGATTTAAATATAGGAACTAGTAAACCTTATGGCATCTTTATCTAGAATCACTTGTCCTATCTTAATTTGGAGGTGTCATAGTAAGTTTGCATCCAACAGGACAACAGTGGACTCGGAGGACAGTTGAAGTTGAAAAGGTGCAACACAGATGCAACACATTATAATTGTTCATTTTGAAAAAAGCATGAAACCAAAATAGGTTCTACGATACAAAGATTTTCGTATTGGAGATGGTGGGGAGGATCCCTGCATCTAAGGTGAACGCTACTCACATAACAATTTTAAGACCAAAACCATCACATTATCATTGTTCTTTTTTTTTAGAAAGCATGAAACTGAAACAAGCTTACATCACAAATCTTTGCATACTGAAATGTTTTAAAACATGAGAGTTCTATGAACAAATAGTGCATTTGGGGATACCTAGCTCTACCTCGTGTGTATGTGCGTTCCCGTGACAATGCTTTAAACAAGTCTCTCTCACTTAACATCAGCTGATGGATAAACATATTTGTGTTCTGATCTAATCCCATCACCCTGAGAAATATGAAGTATATATGTTTGCAAGCCAGATAGGATTTCCCTCCCAGCAACCGTTTTTGGAAGTCAAGACAAGTGCACGTTGGGTGGATGGATATGTGTACACTGTAACTCTGTCCACCTTCGGTTTGTACCTAAAAAATCTCAGATTTGTATTGCTCGTTTGCCTTAACTACGGTCACGTAAGCACCGTTTATGGCGCTAGTCCTTCCCCGGCCCCGTGGGGTTGGGTTTTTTTTTTTTTCCGTTTTTGTCAAGTCTTTTTTGGCAGATGTTCCTCCGCTCATCTCCACTTCTTGGTTGCGAATCACTTGAGTAGGTAGATTAGAGGTTTGATCTTTGTTCGATTTGATTCAGTTTTGATTTAATTCTGTTTATTGTAGTTTTCATTCTGGCTTCTGTAGTTGCTAGTTTGTTTTTGAATATCAGACCAAGGATTTTGTCAGCATCAGAAGCGTGGTCCAGGAGCAATATTGTGTTTTTCATGTTCGAATTGTTAGTTAATTTTTTTCTGGAAGCAACCAGAAATTATCTTTATTCTTGACTTTCTTCTGGTATATGTTCTTTTCTCGAAGCAAACATTACTAGTGTATCCCATCACTCTGAATTATTTTAGTTGAAAAATCTTTGTTCTCTGCATTTCAGCTCGTCCTTATTTGCATCCATTTTTTTTGGGACTGAAATCTTCAGGTTTTCTGTTGTTTAACTTGTGTTCTCTGTTTCACAATGGTTTGATTCATCCTACTTAATATCCTCAATATTTTGCCAGGGATGACAGTTACCCATGATAAGAAGAGCCGTATGACCCTCCAAATTGGCAGTTGTTCTTAACTAACTTCCGTAGGGATTGCCCGTTTCTCGCAAATGCCAAGGGATGATATGAAAAGGTTCTCTGAGGGTTTTGATACGTTGTGATCAGTTGAGCAGAGTTAAGGAGGTTTAGCTGACTTGAGTGTGTCATGTCATCAAGATTCTTATGCGAAGCAGAATTTTTTGAATTTGAAATATCTATTATTTCAAAAATCCGCACTGTGGGGGTGATTTGATTTACAAGCTGCATGTAGGCCTATCAAGTGGCTTAAACATCAAACCTTTTGCTTTAACCAGGGTTGTTCTCCACCTTTTAGGTCTTTAAGTTGTTTTTTTACAACATTGAGCTGACGGCGAATTTTCTTCCGTAATTATGGTCGTGCTCAATCTCGTTCATATGCGCCACTGGGCAGTTTGTTTTATCTGCGCTTCTTTCCAATATCAAGGATTGTCTAATGTATTATGGTTTAATGGCTAAGGCGCTACAAAAATGTTTTCTTGATTATTTTGATTGATGGACAATATCATGTAGTTCGTTGGTCGCTTAATGTACATTCTATAGATTAAGTATAGTCGCTGCTCATGAATTGAGTGTTAATTGTCTTTTTATTACCTATGCGATTTCACGTTACAAAAGTGAAGTTTTGTAACCATGTAACATCTCTAAAGTGCGATCACATTATTTGTCAAGCATGTCATTCATATTATAAAGTTCAATGGTTTCCTCAAGAATGCTTCGTAAGAATACAAGGGCGCAGTAGTTATGGCTGAGAAAGGACTAGCGCCGGCGCTAGTCCTTCCCCAGCCCTTTTTGGTTTCTTTTTTTTTTGCAAAATGAGAAAAAAAAAATAAAACCCACAGGGTTGGCAACCGACTAGCACCGACACTAGTCTGTTCCCAACCCTGTGTGGTTTTTCTGCAATCAAGCCCGTGGGGTTGTGGGTTATGAAGCCTCATCTAAATCGGTTTATAATCTGGTTTGGTACATTTCTATTTTTAAAATTAGAAAAATAACCATCACCAGTGGGTCGGCAGAGTACTGGAGCCAGCTCTAGTACTTTGCCGGCCCAGAAGGGTTGACTAATTTTGTTTCAAGGAAGGTCTTTAACATTGCTCTATGTTTTTGAGTTATTTTCGATAAGATGTGAGTTTCTAAGTAATTTTCAATAAGTTTTGAGTTATTGTAGATTTTTGAAATTGATCTATGTTTTTGAGTGTGAAAGTCTGCTTTTTTTGGGAAATGAATCATGTAAGTTGTTGACAATAACTTACTGGTTCCTTTTGTTAGAGGTACTATTATAAATTAGATGGTGAAGTGATAGGATCATATGCAAATGATTGGAAAACAAAATATGTATTCTCAAAGCAACAAACATTATAGGTTTATGGTTTTTCTTATGCAATATTATGTACAATTTTCTATTTCAAAAATTAGAAAAATAACCAGTACTTTGCCGGCCCTAAGGGTTATATAAGTTCTCAGTTGGTCACTATATAAGATTTGGAAATTCTTGCTTAGATTAGAGACCAGGGTCTTTGGTATAAGTATCATGTACAACTAACTTTTTTATTATTGATAATACAGTCATAAAGACAAATTTTATTATATATATAATTGATAAAGTCAAATGCCTTACTCTTTTTTTCTCCAGGTTTTGTGTCTAAAGAAAGAAATAACGTCCTGCAAAAGTGAATCGTAATGGACATTATTTCACCATCACCAAATAAGGACAAACCGAACATGACAATAGAAAATAAACTACCTGTAGTATATCTATACGAATTTCTTTGCCAAACAAGTTCGGGACAGTGATAGCGGTGTCACCCGGTCCCTCGTCGGGTAAGTTTTCGGACATGGAGCACTGGCCAAGGTCAACAATAGCCTCTTGGTGCAAGGGAGTAACGGCATGCTGCTCGAGCACCGGTGGCAAGGTAGTCAACAATGAGGAAATATCGGTGTTGAGTACATGGCTGCTCGTTCCGTCAGTTCCAGCTATGGTTCTCTCAATTGATTGCTCACTACATGATGGATTGGGTTGAGAGCTACAACAAAATGATCAGAGCCGATATTGAGACCCCCTCCTTTGGTTTCTACTATGTCGCCTAGTTGTGAATGAGGCTATTTGTACTGTACATGAGCTAGTTTTGGAGTTTGGTGAAACA